>OZ001257.1:28679640-31621678 GCA_963924015.1 Macrophya annulata | reverse complement strand
CCGATAAACATTGAGGGTTTTAAGCAAACAATAACACTTCGTTGAAGGGAAAAAGGTTTTTTTTTTTATTTTTTTTTTTTTATTTTTTATTTTTACGAAAAAATATTTTTGACAACCGTGAGGTAGCTTAAGCGAATCTTGAGGGTTGAGCGCTTTCATTAAAGTGATGACGTCATTACCGTAAAACAATTCACCAGGGAAGCGAAAAGGAAATAGGAACCTTCGGCTGGTGGGTATACTGAAACCGTTATCCCCTCGAAAGGAGAAATCAATCCCCGCGATTCATTAGTATTAAGTTAATGACCCCTTAATGACCCGACGGAGACTTTATCACAGTGGCCGGATCCCTTGGTCAAATATTTTGCGAAAAACTTGGACGATTATTTTGTTGATGATAATTAGAGGGGATTAACACACTCGATTTATTGCGGCAAGTTTTACCTATCTCTGTGTCCGGTTTCTATGAGAAATAGAAAATTTGGTATCCCATATCGCTTAGCTGGTGAAAAGATCTCGTGAAATGCTGATTCAGGCTTCAAAGTTTTTGGCTAAGGCCCGCATAATATAAAATTCAAGATGGACTGTAAACGAGATATTAAAATCAGCTTACAAATCGCTTTACAATAATGTACCTCATCTCCAAAAGTATTACATCGAATTGAAAGTGGTCTGAAAAGAACTCCATTGTACTCCATTGTTATATGTATTTGTCAACGGAAGAGATCTGTATGTATATATGTACGTATGTATGTACATACATACCAGTACGTATAGCGATCCACAATCGTCCCTAAAGGATTTCTGCAAACGGTGCAATTTCTGCTTACAAATCGACTTACGAGAGACTTTTACTTTCCACTTTTTACTTTTTCCCTCAGCCTTTGTCAAGGCATTACTTGCGAATTTAAATCGATTCAATTCATCTCCCACGTATACCAATGTGTGCGTGAAAGAAATCCTATCAAACACTGCTGATGGCGAGTACCCAAATCTGAGTAGTAGGTACGTCGCGTAATCGTTGGACAATTTTTATTTTACGTTATTCAATCAGCACACAAAGTAACGTACATCAACCATTTTCATTCTCATTCTCATTTTCATGATTTCTTCACACACGTTTTAAGTTATAAATAATGAAACTGACAGTTTATTCCGGTCACAAAACTGACCCTGTTACTTGTAATTAATACCATTATCCCTCAAGCTACGGTGGTATCCCTATAGGTGTACATTACAGGCACACGTCGCTACAACCATTCTCGGTCAACCACTCATGACACCCACGTCGTCTCTTTGTCTACGCGTGTCATGCTGACGGTGACGTCACTAGCGCCCACAGCCTCCCGTCCGCCCATCCTATAATCTATTTCGCTTTATATATGTATACATTTTTTTGCTTGCCAAATTTGTACATGTATGCCATACGTATGTATACGTATAAATCGAGGACTGTGTGTCTACGTTATACCGGAGCTTTTTTTCATCCCAATCTCGTCACGTTTTCACCCTTGTAATTCCGAAGACTGGACGTTGAAGTACAATGGTGTAATTTGAAAAGATTAAAAATCAAGTACCAGATTTCAACCTATCACGATTTAACTCCGTTCCTTGGTAATACCTCGATAAATATTAAATACGGCATTTATTTGCAATCCTTTCGACTGTCGCATTGAGTCCTTTTCTAACGAAACTCAAGGCTTAAGCATCACTCGAAAGAGGGACTGTCAAGAGCGACTTCTCTCCTTTTTTTTTTCTCTTCTCTTCTTCTTCCTTCTATATGCCTCTTCTCGCCCCTTTCTCCTCTTCTTTTGCTTTCCCGCCTTCTCTACATTCTGCATCCACCCTCCCGACGATCTCCACTCGAAGTATATACAGCCGCAAAGAGCGACGCGCTTTGCTGCTGAGTCTCACGCTCCCAGTCACTTCAGACTCGAGTGTGTGACTGACTTCTCGGGTAAAATGTTCCCCGATGTTTCAAATACCTAGTTGTAATCGGTCGACTCGAGGAATAGGTGAGTGGATGTCGAAGTTAAGTGCAGCTTGCTCCTGCGGCTATAACTATGACCGTGACAATGGCCGTGGTTGATTGTACAAAGACTTTTAGCCTCTCTACCCATATATCCAAGATGTACACAGTCATTCACTTTTCCACCATCTATCCATAGCGCAAAAGTATTAGATTTAATATTTCCACTACTTTCCTCAAGGAATTTTAAATCACCTTATTTCGGGCTGGAGGAAATGTGATCGCAATTCCTTTTGTCAACTAGAAACAAGAAAAAAAAATTAGAAAAAAAAAAAAAACAAAACAATAAAATCCAATACCGTAGCTGAACATCAGTTGGTTGATCTAAAACAAAAACAATTAGAACGGTTGACACTTGACGTTATCGAGAAAAGAGCCCTTGATTCCATCACCCCTTTTTTTTCCATCCTATATACTTTCACCTTCGTTCGAAGATCGATACGGGACTTGTTCATTAAAGTGTCAATCTAACCTTGCGAGGGTGGAGAATTTCTACCGTATCCCGCAGTCTCGCCTCTATCAAATACAATGGATTTGACTTTTTTTATTTATTTTTATTTTTATTTTATTTTCGACTTTTTATTCTGAATTTACTGATTCTATGGTTCCACAAGAATTCCGTAAATATAAAAAATTAAAGTCAAGAGTAAATATATGCTTATACAAAAAATTCACAACGATTTTAAAAAATATTTATCAACAGATCAATCAGACAATACTTTCCTGCCAATTGGAATATGCTCCGAGTTGCGATAACGATAACGTGTTAAGCTATTCAACCTTCAAAGTACTTTATCCAATAATTACTATTAAAAGACTCAGGAATTAAGGTATGTTCGTAAATTTTAATAAACACGCGAAAGTTTGATAATTAACCAGAATGCAGGGCGACGACACCGCGACGGTAGACGACATAACGCAGTCCAACGTACCGTACGGTGTTCATTATAACTTGGTTGAGCGATGCCGCGTCGTTGACGAGGCGTCCCAATTATAGTTGTTGCACTAACTAACCTTGTTTGCGCTTCGGGTGGTAGGTGTCTGATTAAATTACGACTTGACCACGCGCGAGATTGGCCGTTGTTTTAGTTTAAACCGTTAAGTTGTCCGTAAGGAGTTCGAACAATCAATTCATCGCCGATATATGTCTTAATCGATAGACGACAATTCTAGCGATACAAGCAATCGGTGTAATTCTCTGATTTTTATTGACTTATCCCAGAGGAGAGTGACAATTACGAACAAGCTCACATAATGTCATTCGTAGCTGTGTACTTGTTGATGGAATTTGAAGAACCACGAATGTGTTTCAAGTATATGAAAAATTGCGAATAAACGAAGTGGTATACGTACAGAACAGTTTCTTTTCGAGGTGATGAACTCCTCGAGAGAAATAGAGTGTTCTGTGTTCAGGGTCGGGTGGTGTTTGAGTACGTGAAAACTTACTTTGTCGCGTAAATTTTGTGTCGTTTATAGTGAGGAAATGGAAGTGAGATAAAGAGCGAAAGACAGAGAGAAAATGAGAAGGGAATGAAAAGAAAACTGGGAAAAGGTAGAGAGTTACGAGAGTGAATCTAGACCCCGAAAAGTGTAGCGTTATTTTTTCGGACGGTATCCGGTTTGCTCGGGGTTAATATTTCACGTGCATGGGTGTTCCGGCGTTGAGAAAATGGAAAGAGGGTTCGTAAAGTTATGAGGCACCTTCCGCCGGAACGACTGGACCCCCGCAGTGTGATTTAGAAGCAGAAAGAACTCCTTTTTGATTCGATAAAATCATCACTTTAAAAAAGAAGTGAATTCTTTGCTTTGAACAACTCTCGACAAACAACTACAACTTTTATCCACCACTCAACCGTCTTCCATATCCCCAAGAATACTGACGTTGAATTTTGCATTCGAGGAAAATACGATCCAGCTGTTGCACACAATCTTACCCCAATTCATCAGACCGTTGCAGTTCTACACCCAGATTGCAACTGTTCTACGAACAACGCGTAAACATTCACCAACTAGAGGTATAAGAGCTGCTTAGTTATTTAGGTCTGAGTGACATCAGCTAGACTGCGCTTGGTCTCCAAGGGACCTCAGACAAGCAAATTCTGTTATTCCTGACACATTCTATCTCAGACTTGCGAATAATAGATCCTTTTATCCAAACGTCTGAATTTAGATGGCTCTAGACAAAAATAGCAAATACTTCATTGTCTTGGTTCCATTTTTCATTTATTTCTATCTTCAACGAATGATAATACATTGCAGAAAGTGGTGACAATCGATAATCGTCTTCGTGGGCTGGTGGTGATGAATATTTCGGATTTCCGTTGCGGTTTCCCAGAATCCCGTAAGGATAATAATTCCCCTTGGACGTGGTGTAGATACATTGTACCAGGTAAGGGATGGCCTCGTGTCCTTTGGAACCTGCCATATTTCGCACTACCAGCTAGGGTAGAGGAACCGTAATGGATTCGCTCGACGGAATGCTTTCCGTTGCGTCTGTCTCACCATCCGTGTAGTTAACGAGCCGAAAACATTGTCTCTTTTAGAGTTAGAGTTGGAGGTAGAGTTGGAGCTTATTAAAAGTCGTGGAACAAGTCTCTTATAACCAAAAGTTTTTTAGAAGAGAACCGAAAAGTATTACTCCCGTTTCCGTTTCTAGCTGAATCCATTCTTCATGTATAATACTGAAAACACAAATTCAGCCTCATCGATGATCCCCAGCTCTTACGTAAGTAGATGGAGTTATTTTATCTACTTTCGCATTGTATGGACAAAAGCGAAAGTTGCAAAAAGTTTTGATGTACTTTCTTCTCCTTTAACCGTATATACCAGGTCATTTAAGATAACGACAAAAGCACGCCACCATCCCTATGATCAGGGCAGTGTTACATTGATTAATCTTAACCCCAACGATCATCAAGGCAAAAGATAAGTTCCCCACTTTAAGCATCAGGAAACGGCGCTCCCAGTCATTACCACTTGCCGGATGGAATCAAAGTTTCTGGAGCGATGCTTTTGATTAATTGGAGGCGTCTCGCGAAAGCGCCATTACTCAAACTCGACGATTGCTTAGATCGGCTACAATTTATTTCGAAAGTAAGGAGTGTTAGCGTTCGATAACTGACGCAGGTACTATACTTCTCAGACTTAGAGAAAACCGCATGCGATAAAGCGGTACCTACTGAACTTTCAAACACCACGCGTTTGGTGGGATTAATACTTTGAATTTCTTGAACTGATAAAATTCATGGGTGTCTTTGGAGATAAGTAAATTTGGCAAAAGTTCTTATGTTTGCTTTGTAACCAAATATATGCATTTTTAACGCTATCCGTCATACTCGAGTATTAGAGACGCCTACATTACTGCATAAAAGCATAGAAGGCATCCAGTTTCAGCCCCTTGAAAGAATAATGCCTACAAACTGGAGTGAGAATGGTACGGCTTGCAGTAAAAGCTTCTGCATACTGCCTTGAAATTATTCACTAGATGCGCTGTACATATAGATACCATTGCGCAGTACTTTGCTGTATATATATTGTCCATCGTTGGATTACCAAAGGCTTCCTGACCGTCTTGTGGTAGAGTGACAATAGATCAACAGGGAGATAGTGAGTCTGTTATAATTATGAGTGACGTGTAGAGGGTACGCGTTGTTTGGTACCCGGCAAGGAAGTACTTCTGCCTTCCTGACACATGACTCATATGTGAACTCGGTCTGTAACGTAACCAAAACGTTTTGCATGATAAATGTTGTCCCGTATGCACATCTTGCAGGTAGATACTGGCGGGTTTTCTATTTATAATTCTCAATTGAATTTTCATACGTCATAACAGCGTTCAGTCATAATTTACGTAATGCGAAATCAATTTTTATTTTTTTTGTCAAATTTGGTGATATGGGAATATTATTTACTGACAATTTCGGTTTTTGAGTTTTCGACGACTGCGTTCGAGTAACCGATTTTTTGGAACCGTTACAAGCATGGGAGAGGCTAATTCAATTCGAAGAATAAGCAATTTTTACTTTTTATCACCTTATGGTGATATAAGAAAAGTATTTGGCTCGTCAGTATTTGACTTCCGATAATTTGAACGAATTTTAACACGTTCTAGAGCCTTTATCATCCGAGAAATATGATTTTTAAAAAGTCTGTCTCTCTGCGGATCCGTCTGTTGATCTGTCTGCAGATAAACTCTCCAAATGATTTAAGAACCAGCTCGATGAAAAGATCTGAAATCTACAGGACTTCACATTTAATCGAAGGGCTCGAAAAGGCGTGTATGTATAGTTTGAATTGAACGCTCGCTTCTACCGGAAAAAAAATGTTGACTTCTCATCTTTGAATGTCAACCAATGTCTTGATCATTCTTAACAGTAATTCTGGTAATTCTGTCGATTTTTGGGATGATGAGCAGTAGGTACCGTGAAACCCCATCTTTTCCACCTTGTCGTGCACAGTAAGTAATACTCCGAGACGCGTGTAATGTTTCGTGTGGAGAGCCAATGAAATTGATTTCAGAAACTGGTTGGATTTTTGCATGATGGTGGGAGTTTCGTATTTATTTATCCGATGGTCTCTTTTTTATTCACTCTCTGGCCGAAGGAGAGCCTTTTTAGCGTAGAACCCTTGAACTCTGAATGGCTGATCGTTCCGAGTGTTTTATTTTGTATTTTTGTATTTTGGCGTAGGCACTACAATGGCACACTAGCCAGGCAGAGTTCTTATCTCGAGTATTTAGGCCGTCCAGATTTTCAGAGCGGTCGACTGAAAGCTACCAGGAAGTGGCGAGGGTCTGCTATTTGGGTAGAAACTCACCCTTTAAATTTCTCTTTCGTGTGCTACAGAAGAGAAAAAAAAGTTTAGATTAGACTTTTCTTCCAAACTGGCTCCTGGGGCTTTTCATAGTCGATCGATTCCAGTCGGAGGCCTAACTCCAAAAACCCCTGCAAACGAAACGGCCTTTTTTCTTATCGAAAAAAAAGGCAGGTGCTTCAAGAACAAACAAACCTCAATGAAAATCTTGCCAACTTTGAATTGCGTGCATAAATGTATTCCACTAGGTACCTACTAACATGTTTCAAGCGCATACATCTCCGTATACTTAACATATATTCCCACTTACCAAGGTTCGCTTGCTTACCGAAGTGTCTGCTAGCTTCAACTGTATTAGCCAGGAGCGTCTAGCGAGTAGCGGCGTCGCTGGTGTGCAGTTAGGAAGTCAGTTTAACGGGTAAGTTAACGCCGTCGTTCCAAAGACGCCGTAGCTTGTGCTAGATGACTAGAAGTTATCACGGTTCCTGTCATATTTTTGAACTATCTTAACTCCTGCAGCGTTGACATGAAAATTATCTTTCCTCATCCTGTGAAGCTATTCGCATGATTGTGTTTAGTCTTGCGGATGGGCCAATGTCCTTATCCAGCAAGTGTCCTTTTTCTATTTTTTTTTTGTTTTTATTTTTTTTATTCCGCAAAGAAACGAATCTCACTTTATTTCTATTTTCGTCTGTGCTAGGTTTTTTCTTTTCTATTTTCTTTTCTTCTTCTCACAGTGATGCAGGGAGTGCCAGACAATTTTAGTAACAACTTTACACGAGACAATTTCCTTGGTATTAACACTGTCGCCGGCAGAAGGTACCATCGGACGTTTGAATTGCCTTGAGTTTTCAATCACTGCAGTAGTGTGGTGGGTTTGACCGTACATCGCTCCTTTATCGAATAGTTCGAGTGATTTTATTCGACCCTCGTACGACCCCGTGTCAAGGTCAGAATCCAACTTATTTACGGCTTTTCACCGCAGTCACGTGCTCATAAAATACCAAGATTCCTTTATAAGGCCAACGGGAACAGCTGACGTTTTCTATACCTACGTGTACACGAAAAATCGAAGCATAGATACGTATAGGTATGATGATATCGACTATATGTATAGTAAAGACTGAAAAAAGCAAATTCACGTAACATAAAATGCTTCAACGGTCTCAGATTCTGGACAAGAATATCAATCACCTCAAAAGCTCCCCCGTGTTCGTAAAACATCCGTGAAATATATACACTGGCTTCACCCCCGCTGCTGACAGGCATATATGTATTATACCCCAATATCGTACAGCACCATTTCTGATTGAATAGATATATCTTTATAAGCGTTGGAAAACCCGTTGTGAGACAAGATTGTTATATACGAGATATTCAGACTTACTTAGTTTCTGGCGGCAACAACGGTATTAAAAATAATCAAATTCATTACGCAATAATAGCTGCGAAGGGAGCGGCCAAGTGGTGATAAGGCGCCGTGGTTCAGTCCTTGTAGTTAGTGAGGCAATTACTTAGGAAATCGCGTAATTGGTGTAATTTCTGCACTCGTTCGAAGGAAACTCCAGCTACGAGGCCGTTATCGGTTATGCACTTGTTTCTTTAACGATTCAAAAGGTAATCACTATGCATTAGCGTAATTCTTACTTCAACTTTTCACTTATACTTGTGGTCTTAATATGTTCTGCTGATTTGAAGCTGCAATTGTATCATAATGTGAAATACATAATTTCTTAGTCTCACTACTCGTGTCAGACGGGGGTTGAGGTTCCGAATTTTTTTAAATTCCGAATTTCAGAGTGAACGAGTCACAGTTTTTTCAAAGAGTTTTTCTCCGGAAATCTGCATAGTCAATTTGAAAAACTTTAAATCGAAAAACACCGAGGGTCCAAAATTCTGAAAGCTCCGAAATTTGAAATTCATGGATGGAGTATCGTGCCCCTCCAGATTCTTGGACTTTCGGAGTTTTCGACTTTCTGAGTTTTGAACTGCCTGCATTTTAATCTTTCTGATTTTTACAGTCCAAATTTTAACGTTTCTCAAAATTCGAAATCGCCTCAAATGAATTCCTAATTTTGACCGTTCGAAACTTTTAAAATTCGAAACTTCAATCTGGCCCCTCTCAGAGCTACAATCACAACCGAACTTCATAGTATCCGTCTTCCCAAACATCTTTCAGTAAGACTAAGAAAATTCAAAGATTCTTCTCAGGACGTTGAAGTGATGATCTTTGATACATCCGAAGTGTTACATCTGAATCATCATTAGGTATATTCAAACTTACATTAATCGCTGAATTCCTTAAATCAAATTTGTTTCTACACCCATTTCCAATTTTGTACAAGGAAAAAATATTTCGGAGTTTCGATTATTACCCATAAATACGCTTGCGAAGGGTGAGAGTTGCATTTTTCACTTGTCACAAGGAATTAAATCTGCGTTTGAATTTAGAAATTTATGTTCGCGAATGAAGAAGATGCTGAAGCGGAAATTTTCAAGGGGGCTCTAAATCTTCGCACCCCCGTGGAAAGGTGGGTCGTAATCTGGGCCACATTCTCGCCTAGTCTCGCTTTCCTTACTCCACAGGATTGCATCGGGTGCGTGTCACGTACGCTTGAGATTTATTAAGAATTACCTAACCCTCACCTGGACCCTTCATTCTAGGACTCTCTCCCCAGGCGAGCACTTTCTCTCACCTTACACAAGCAGTGTTAACTATGTGCCCATGGCTACGTAACCCTATACAAAATACATTCCAGGAATATACAATTTTGTGTATAAATGAGAAATTTTCATTTTCATTTTGCAAATTTTATTTTCTCTTTAATGAAGGAATATTTTACCGTCCGAATTTGCCATAGCAATAAATAGCTACTCGGATTGGACGTTTATGTAGTAAAAAAATTTGGGGTTAAAAATTATTTAATAATTAGAAAAAGCTCTGTAATCGTTAATCAAAACTTTTTGAATATTTTGGTAGCAATTGCACGCGGTATTTCTCGCTAATTCACGGGACGATCCGCTAGATGAAATATAGTGGCCATTAAGCTATTCATTAAAGGGAGCCTTTACAAAACGGTTGCCTTTTTTCGTTTAACGTGATTCTTTGTTTTTTGGTTGAATTACTGTGGCCACGGTTCCCCGTGCATAACGAATCTACGTGGTCTCGTCGACTGGTTGCAGAGTAATATTAGAGGGAGTGAAAACTTTTCCGTACGGCAATTCGCGAGAGAAACTGATTTAACAATGGACAACTCTATATAGTATAATGCGCTTTTACTTTCCCCGAGTTTTTAATTCCGGAAAATATTTTCTCGCTCCCCTAGCTACACGGGGGTTTCCGGATTTTCGAGGGTCGTATAGTTGACAGGCAATTGTTTCAACGGGAAGTACAAATAATTGATTCAAAAATATAAATCATCCTTTATCCTGATCATTTGTTCCATTTACAGCAGGGCGACGATCACAATAACCGATGGCTATAAAAATGTCAGTTCAAAAACGTTTATTTGATTTTCTTCAACGATAATTAATTTCAAATTATTCGCCTTCGCGTTAGTGACCCCGAAATTTGAACCCGTCATTTAATTGTCAATTAAAGTATACATTTTTTGACAAAACGTGCGTTTGAGGGTCGCATTACTACAAAGCTATTACTATTGAACACAACGAGACACGTGATAAGAAGGTGATGTTATAAATTGGTACAATTTGGAATCTACACGTTTCTTGTATGAGGGGATGGGCATCATATGGTGTGGGCAATGTGTGTGTGACGTAACTGTCCTGACACGAGGCCCCAATTGAGATACGAAATGCCTCGGGGACAGAAGGTTGGTACTTTTCGAAGTAGCAAACGAAGAGTGGAATATAATTTGTGAGGAAATAAGCCTAATGGGACACGAAAACGACGTTCGGATTCATTTCTCTTGAAAACATCCGTAAGACGTGGGATTACACGACTCTACATTCAAAAGTAGAATCCCTGAAATATTATAAAGTTCTTTGCATAAAAACGCGCGGAAACTCAAGGAACCTCTTATACACCACGTGCGTTGTGTGCTTGCAACTCAACGGACGAAATATTCGCTCCTACTTTGTCCCACGAATTATTCAACCCCCTGGCAAAAACTTTTCCAACTTTCAGACGAGTTGGAAGGATGGCGTGTTGCATTGCAATTAAGAAACGAACAAACACTCTAGTCACAGCTGTACCAACTTGTATTTCAATTTAACGTTTTTGACTAGACACCGCGGCTGAAACTCTCATCTCTTAAACTGCAACGATAGTTAATTCTTTATTTCGCAAAAAAAAAAAAAAATTAAAACTAGGTAAGTATTTAAAGTAATGGAAAGGCATCCTGCAGAAGTATGACGAAATAATTACACCACTCGAACGTGAACATCTCTTACTAATTTTCATCAGGGTACAAATCTCGAAATGTTCAATCTCAAGCCAGAAATGACAAGTGGATAAAAAACGAGATGAAAATAAGCTCGAAGTTCATCTTGTTTATTTAAGCTTTCAATAACTTCCATGTGAAAGTTTGTGTACCAATTGTAACTGAAATTGATCTATTGGTTCGACGTTTCTCTTGTTACACTGCTCGAAGACGTAGAATCTATATCATAAGGTGAGTCGAGGGTTGACGAGATGAACATTCATCGATCTTATCATTTGTGCTTCTGTTCATCCATTAGGAATTGATAATTACCAAGATATGAATATTACGTGGTATTATTTAAAGATTTATTTTTCGAAAAGTTTTATATGTATGCCTACCCTGTAAGCAAATTTAGCTCATTGTTAGTATCTCTATAACAAGTCCCCTCTTTTATGGCTTCATTGGCGACAATTTGCCTGAGTCAGCCATCGACTGAGGATCATCATACTAGAGACCTTAAAGGACTTTGTAACGACGGTGGTATCAAGTAAGTAGATACCTTATACGCGTATATATTTTTCTCTTGCATTTGCCCTTAATTTCCACTTGGTCTAATTGGGTTAGGACTAAGCCAATATCTTAACGTAAAGATTTGACGAGCCAAGGTTTACTCGGACCAAGGGATCTTTTGAGAAGTAAACGTTTCTTTAAGGCATCCTTGTGACTGGAAGGTAACATCACCGAGTGACCTTGATCAGGTATTAGTCGCGCGTCATTTGGCTTCCGGTAGAAAGAAGCTTTTCGTTTTATCATCACCCTCACTGGAGATTGTGCGAGTCATATATCTTGTCTCAGTTTCTGTAGATGACGGGATAAAAGAGTCTTATAGTTCTTTGCCTTTCCAGGCCGCGTCCTCATCCTCATTCTCATCCTCATCCTCATCCTCATCCTCATCTTCTCTCTTCTAGACTTAAGTCCTCTTCGCTTTGTCCAAGTTAAACAATGCCAAGCAACTTTTGTCGCTACTGTGTCGCCCTGCACGACTATACCTACTTTAAGGTTATTGCAGATGGCATTTCCCATCGGCTTGATTGTCTCGCTGTTTAAGCAACAGCGACAAAAACTTTTTACTCTTCACAATCAGCGAAGTTGACGTACCCACGGTACTTCGAAAATTATTATTTCAACTGTGAACTTTTTTTTTTTGTTTTTGTTTTTTGCGAAGAACAAAAAAAAAAACAAGACTTACGTAAATCTTACGACAGTAATGCTACGCTAGTATATCTACACTGCACGGAAATACATGCCTTGAAGTTATTCGACTCGACGTGGACGATGTAACATAGTGCAAAAAATAAGTCACGTGTCAAGTAACCAAGACGGTCTGTTCACGACGTAGAGCTATACGAAAAAGAGTACTCAAACAGCAACGACGCGCCATCCGGTATAACCGAGGGAAGTAAGTCGTCGGGTAGGAGGGTTCGGTGGTATAAATTATTTTCTTCGTTCCTGGAAACCACCGGAGTCTAGTGATATTTGCAAATCTCTTCGCGCCTGGGTTTTATCTGATCTGCGCAGCTGTGTACAGCGAGGAAAAATAAAAAAATTAAAATAAAAAAATTCTAAATAAGATCACCGACTAAATTTCACCGTAAATATGACAAGATTACACACTTCGTTCGTACAATACAATCAAACATCCTTTCAGTATCATAATCAAGATATTCTTTGAACATTTTATTCCATCAATTTCAAAATTTCGAGTACATATTCGAAAAACTTGGTTGACTTGACTATAATTAATCTTAATCGTACTCTTTCGTTTTCTCAATGCGAATGAATTGATTCAATTTTAAGTTTCCGTTGAACAAAGAAGAAGAAAAAGAATTAAAAAAACAGCCGATCGAAGGCCAGATGATCGTAATCGTAAGCGGAAATATTTATTTGTTCATCGAAAGATTTGCCGACGCATTATTCTGAGTATCGTAACTCGCTTATCTCTTCGTAGAAGAAACCGTAATCTGTATCGAAGCGCAACCGGGGCGAGGTCAACCTTCACTCGGCAGCAGATCAAATAGTAATAATTACTGTTATAATTATATTAACGTTAAGCATTAACGGGTCAATTTATAACCTTGGATGAATTATTGTTATTATTATTTTTGTTTTTCAACATCAAGATTAAAATCGATATAATTGACGGGGTACAACTTCGAACCATTATCTACTACGCAATAAAGAATTGGTGTATATCAAATTATATTGGGTGATGCAAAATTAATGCACACTTTGTTGCGGCAGGGAAAATGGCATACGGTATAGCCGTACGTTTACTTCGATCGTCTCTACCTCTTAGCTAGCTATTTCTATTTCCATGTCTCTTGAATTAATTATTGCATACTTCCGGTCGATACTCCGTCGCCAGTCGGCAATAACCGTTCATTATTCAACTATCGAGGAACTACTCCCGTCGTAGAGCGAGGGACGGGATGCCACTTATTTCGCATCGTGTATTCCCGTAATAAATCGGTATATAAAGATTTCGATTTTGCGAGCGTTCAAGCACGAATCTCACAGTTAATATTAATAGTAATTGCGATGATCGTATAACGAAGTTTTATACTTAAGGAACTTGTTAAGCTCGTCGTTCGTCGTCGAAAGACAAGACGGTGGGGACGGATACTTGAAAAATGTTCAAGTTTCTTACCGGTTATTTATTATTATTTTTTTTTGCGTTTCATATATTCATTCATCGCGTGAAATGACTATGACACAAATATCCGGTGTTGAGTACTGAGTTGGTGCTAAATATTTATAATTTTAAAATCTCTTTCGTACTTGCTTAGGTATATTTTCGGGTTGAGTGAAATTGTGCAAGCGCGTCTTCACGGGCTGGTGAAGACACAGCTGAGGCAGGAGACTTTTCTTTGCACTTACCAGTCCTATAACAATCAGCTCGAGACAATCCTCGCGATTCCCCACCTCAACGAAGATTTTACGCGGGCAAGAGACGAGGGATTTGTCCCAAGCGTTCAAGTTCCCCTGGTATTTGTGTTCCGGATATTCGCAGTCGAGTGGTGCGCGTTTTTCCACCCATCGTTGGGCCCCTATTTGCCACGATGAAGGCGTCCACCACACCACCACCTCAATTCGTCGTCGTATTCGTAGTCCCGCATCGCTCGGTAGCGCGCGAAACACGAAATCTCGTTCGGATTTTGTCGATCGGCTTAGGTTGAGCCACCGTGAGCATCGGTGCAGCTGTCGAAGACCTCCCCGGTCCTCGAAGCTCCGGCCCCCCTTTTTCACCCTGTCAAACCTCCGCCCTCCAAAGTCATTACTTATGCAAGCCCCACTTATACCATCCCTAAAAGCTCGAACTTAGCAGGTCTCCCAAGATTCTAACGTTATACTGGAACCGGTAACTATCTGCCTTCACCTTGTTCGACTGGTCATCATTTAATACTTGACATATCATTATTACATATAAGATTTTCCAAGTGCGGCTATAAAACTTCAATTTTATTCCATTATTTTCAAATTTCATTGAACTACCATTCAAATATGATGCACGACGTGAAACTGACATGTCAATGAAAGCACAGTTTTCGAAACAAAGTAAAAAATTTTGATCTTTTGAAATATGTTCATTCCAGTGAAACAGTTGGAAAAATTTGGTCTCTCCAATCTGTGGTGAGTTGAAATGTTGATTGTCTCGTTTTACCACAATTTTTATTTTTATTTTTCAACTGTCGGTTGCACACCTTTCGAATTTACGTCTATAATCGTTTTTCGTTTGTGATCGACACGTGTGTTCAATTTTTTTTATTTTTTTATTCTAGTTGTTTCAAGTTCTGCCCTCGGGATCGTTTCGCCCCTAACCAGGGCGTCTACATCCCTTTTACATCCCGCCAGAAAGTGAACTGGCTTCAAGAAGTTATAATGACTAAACTGAGTTGCAGCCACAAAGAATTGAGCTTAACGACTATCCTACCAGCTAACGAAACGAGTAGTGAAGCAGACTGAAAGTGGGACAGTTTATGTTGTTTCTTGCGTACAAACCATAAAATCTTAATTGGTCCGTCTCATGCTATTAAGGAGCTACTAAAACGCCTGCACGACCGCAGAACGCTCTGCTTTCAGACGACTATATGCTTCTTTCCCTTGCAGGTTGCCCCCTTCTTTCCTCTTTCGATGGACCACTTTGAACAAACGCCGTCGTCTACCATCGCCATTAAGTGATCATCGCGTAATCATCTTCCTTTTCCTTCTCCTCATCTTCCTCTATGCAATGAGTTTCATTATTCCACTACGAAAGTTTGAAGAATGTGCAGTATGTGTATGATCTTCGAAGCACAGAGGCTACGACTCTTAAAATTGGCTCTTGAAAATGTAAGAGCCGTTTGTTTGAAAGGAAATGATACTTACGTATCGCTCCGTTTGACTACAGCGAGAATAATACGGTATTATAGTATTACGGCAACACACAAAACCCTTACTACTCCAGCTTTATTCTACCGGGCAAGTGCGAGGGTGTATAAACAATTGCAAATAGCAGCTAAAACACGGAGCGAGTCCTGCGGGAGGCATAAACCATTCACTTTACAGCGTGCTGGGCCCCGGTGTGGACGTGGTGAATGTGCCATTATGAAATATTAACTCAACGCACAGATTTCCTCGCTATATGTCAAACATTTAACCAAACGAATTTTACCACCAATAATCACAGGTGATTTCTACGTCATATAAAGTGCGATGGTTTGTTTCCAATTTCTAAGTACCATCCGCGATCTCGGACTCATCTTTGACATCGTGAAGATGATTAAGATCGACAATTTTAATGTCTGGCAATGCGAGTAGCGATAAAACAGGATTTAATTTTGTTTAAGGAAAGTAGAGACAACACGTCGCGTTATTGTTGCAGGTTGTATATTTCGTCAGTGTCGCTGTTAATCTGGGTGAAATGAATTCATGTATTACGGGCTTTGAAAGTAAATTCTCTACAGTCCATCCGAAACGGTGAACGGTGGTAATTTTTAAGTGAATTTACTTAATCGAGCATTCGAACTCTGGACTCTATTCCGTAAACGAAACGTTATTTGGGATGATGGAAACACTCACAATCAGTTGAAAAACAATTCCGCAAATGTGGTGTCGAGATAACTTTATTCTACGTTTGCATTTTGACCGACGACCTATCCGCAACCGCGCGCCACCCCATTGCGTTTGTTTGCATTCTCGCCGCGTACATTGCAGAATTTATCGTAAATCAAACGAAAAATAACTTCCCATCCGTTCTCGTTTATTAAATTTCACGCGAGATTGAATTTCTATATTTATATCTTCGGTCCTAGCTGCTGCACGTTACATTCTCAACGGGACGTCTCGACATCGACACCAACGTATGCCTCTCGTTCTATATAAGGCAATATAATAACAAAATACTTCACAAACTCCAAAGAAGAATCTGCAGATGTTATGGTATGTATGTACGATTCTCTATTTTACAAGACTTATATACGAAAAATTCTTTCAAAATTCTTTCCGCACTTGTGTAATAACTTGCAATGCAATTTTTATCATCACATTATAAATTATTTCAACTCTATACCATACTACGACTATTACTGCAACTGAAGGAAAATACATCCATTTTATATTCACATATTATAATTTATGAACCCTTTGACGAGAATAATTAATGTTCAAGTCACGTGATCGCCACTCTATTGTGTTGCGTCCACCAAACCATCACCGCTTATCATAAATCACAGGGGCAACAGAGAGTGCCCGTTACAAATTGTGTCGCATGAGATGCGTGAGATATCTATCGGTTAATCACTGCCGTCCATTTCGAGAACACTCCGAGTACTGTGTAGAGAATTATTATAATACCGAGAATTTTTTAAGCATTTTAAAACAGCGGTTTCAGGCAAAAATGTAAAAACAATTTTCTTTATCTCAATTCGTTTTTTTTTTTTTTCTAGCTTTGCGAAACTGAAATCTGTTCACATTAGGTGGAACATAAATGAAGTTTTTTCTATCCGGCTTGTAACTGTGCAGTAGGCTTGTTTCTTGGCGTACAGCCAAGACAATATGCTGTTGTCCGCATCGAAGACAAGAAACTTTAAGCGAGACGGGACGGAGAGATATGCGGTTCATTTTTTTAAACTAAGAAATTTCGCGCCGACGTATTTATAAGTAGACAAGGGACAAATTACTGCGAGTCAGACCGATTCCCTTGATCACACGGTTCCGCTTCTAATGTAACCGACGTCTGAATAAATTGGATTTCTGATTACGAGGTTGGGTCTTTCGCACATGAATATGAAAATCCGGAATATCGGTGGCAAATGAAAAAAAAATAAGGAATTAAATTTAAAAATGAAACTGAATGAAGATAAAAAAACTAAACAAGTTCTACTATATGGTCACTTCCGTCGAGTTCCCAGCACCGCGAAATTGCTGCGCTGACCCCCGGGGTCAGACTAATGTATGCAAACGTAAGACTCTTTAAGTCTTTACATGCCCCGGCTCGCTCGCCCGAGCCAAGGATGTCCAAGATTTTTTATTCTCTCTCAACGTCGTGCTTGCCTGAGTTCCAGCTTGCCAGTCTCGTCTATAGACTTTACTTACTCGATCTATAACTCGAGGGTAAACTTAGGTATAATATTCGGAAAAAAAATCCAAGCTATAACCGATATGTAAATCCGTCAATATTCTATGACGGTCTATCCATTTCCCTTTCATTTTAGTACAAGATAGTAGGCAATAGGCATGTATGTATGTACGTAAGTACCTACCATACATACGTCAGCGTAAGAAAGCACCTTTTGCTGACGATATCAATTTTTAGGTAAAAATTTTTCCCAAAGCTTCGGACCTTCCGCTGTTATAGATCACAGAAAGTGTTTTTGCGGTAAGGACCGGTAATAAAGAGACGTTCGATCAATGTCCCACTCCGGAACAGAATCATATTTTCAGAAAAGAAAATGCTGCACTTTTTTACCTTTAGTATATAACATTTCTTATTTTCAATAGCAGAAAAAGATGGGTATATTTATAACGGAAAGAACGAAACCTGCAACGCTTCGTATGAATGTCTTCTTTTCAACAGTTCACCCTATACCGCATTTTCCAAGATTGATAACTGCGTAGGAAGAACTCTTGTCATTTTAACCGTATATATTCATTCACCACGATTCGATTCTGCCAACAATCTTCGATGTTTCGCTAAATCCTCTATCGCTGAAATGACCAAGATTTCTTATAAGTTTCTTTCATTAATCAGCAATATGCTTATACTTATTATTATTTCCGCGAATCGATTGGGAGTAATTGGTTCGTAGGAGCGAGTAATTAAAAATGTATTCAAGTTTGGCTAATTACAGAAGCTAAAGATAAAAGGGTATGGCGATCGACAAGAAGTCGAATGCCCAAAGTCAGGAATTACAGGACTGAGCACGGGAGCTGGTCGTTTTTACAACCGCATGTTCCTCGCAGTTCCTGGAGAGTCCTCGACTCCGTTCGTCCTGCGTTTGCTGGTTTCGTCGTCTACAAGCCACCGGGTCTCCGACAATGGAACACAACAATGCGGTGAGCGCGCGCATTGTCTTCTTAGTTTATCGCTTCCTTCGATTGCCAAGTACACGGCAACTGGACGTGGACGAGAACCTAAGAACGCAAAGCGGAGGGGAATGTCGCCCGGGTCACCACGAGAGGACACGCTCTTTGTCGCCGGACCAGGCGATGATACCGATGAAGCCGGTCGTTAGGGAGTCGATACCCACCCATTGTTAAACCTTACCGATTTTTAAACCACCTTAACGTTATATAAATTCAATTTTAAGATTCGATGTCAGCGCCGGAAATACCCACTTTTTAAAAAAAAGAAATGTAAAAATTGTTTATGAATGATAATACAAGTTCCCGCGGCTCGTCAAAATAATATCTAGCCGACATATAGCCGACGCACAGATGAATTTCTTGCAATTTATATTTCGAGCGCCATAAACACATCCTCTGAATCATAGCATTAGCGCGTATTTTAGCCCAGCCTCGTATATAAATTCGTTATTCAACACACCATTAAGTGCGCCCAGAAGAAGAGGAGCGAGGAGAACCGAGGAGGAACGAAGAAGAGACACCGCGAGCCATAAATCGCAATTACGGGGCGCTGCTAGAATTTGTCTCTCGAGATCTAAGCGGTCTCGCTGCAACCTCGCGGGTACGAATAATGTCCGGAGAGTAATTCTAATGGTACCTACAATCGCTTTTTTCTCGGGTTCACGGCTCATGTGATCAGCCTGACTGATCTTTGTCTTAAGAAACTTGAACTCACTAATGTTTAATTGCGTTTCTACATACACCTACCCCACTCCGAGGATTAACTAATCTCGCTTTAGTCAAGTGGAGTTTGAAGTGGAGCGAAACAACGGTCGGATGATAAATTTCTCTTCTGCGCATCACGTGAATATCGATTTATCAACAAAATAAAATAAAAAATAAAAAAAATAAAAATTGGGAATAGGAATCGTCGGCACTCGACGTATTACCTATACGAATGCTGACCATTGGGGTCCAGATTCGAGTCTCTTTTGTTAATATGCACTCGACTTTGACCGCGCGTGATGCTTTAATAAACATTTCAATTACGAATGTATTACGGCGAAACACGCGCGTACCACCCACGCGGTAGGACCGACCAACTCGTGTATTTTCGACCGAAGAGTGAGCGAGAATAAGAGAAAGAGAGAAAGAGAAGGAAGATCGAGCGACCGAGGGTTAATAAAACATCGAGTACACATCGAGGGACCACCCAGAAGTTCGCTTCCCGAATCGATAAAAAGAGAAAAATAAAATGAAAAGAAAAAATAAATAAATAAATAAATAAATGAACTGCTCACCGGATTCAAGTCCACATTTTACTTGCACTCACATACAGACAGCTACTTCGCCTTCAAAGGTTCATCTTTTTCTTTTTCTTTTTTTCTTTTTTTTTTTAAACCTCTCATCAGCACACCATCTAAAGCGAGAAAAATAAAGCGGAAAATTCATTCCAAATAAGATTTTACGGTCAAAACGTGCTTCACTTGGTGGTGAACGGTGTTCTAGAATAACTATGGAATACCGCCCGGTTATACACGGGGAAGTTTGCTAGTAGAAACTGTTAGAGCCCATCTTACACCGCTAAGTTCCTAGGGTCTTAATTATTGCCGCAGTTCGCGACGCGGTGAATCGTAACAAGGACTGACGTAGGCGAGGCATGCTGCCAAAGTGGAGAAGCCGATCAATCACTGAGTAGCCAAGGTGGCAAAGAAACGTTAGAGACCACCACCTAAAGCGTGATTTTCATTTAATTTGTGATCGGCTTAACACTTTTGGGTATTTGTCTTCCTCAACAAAACGAAACGAGTCGTTCTAAACTTCTGTTTATCTTTTATTTTTATTTTTTTATTCTCAACATTTCGAGTACACCCCTTGCATTGAATTCGCGAATAATAACTGAGATTATTTTACCTGACACAATATGTTCAGCTAAGCAAATCATCAGTCATATTTACCTCGGCTGTATGATGACAAAAACATGGAGCAGAAGCGATACCAAAAGATATCAGGATGACACGCCTGGCTGATCTCATTGTTCGCTTAGGTATAGGAGTGACGCCTCAATAGCAAGGGGCCAGCAAAAATATCCGAGAAAAATATGGAAGACACTTTTAGTTTCGGCATTTTATACATTAGATCAAAATAATGTCAAAAATATTTCACTGTATCGTAAATTTTTATTTATTTCTCTGAATTCTGAACAGTCTTCAATTTTTCATGCATCTTTTTTCGCATCCTTAACGCAAGGTACCAAAATAAAAATAAAAATTACTATACAAAACGGCTCAGTAATGATAATGTCTTATACGATATTTATCGGAGATCATCCAGTTCGTCAGATGCACAGCTCCAGGCTACCAAAGTCTATCTCTACTTTGAAATCTATTTCAGATCAAACGTAGGTACCTACCCACAACTTATCGATATGCACTCATGCGTTTCCGTGATACAGCATAAACTTTTACTTTTAGACGTTTATTATACCCGCCCATAGTCCGCTTCAGGGACCAGGCTATGATACCGATCAAATTAATTTGCACGTATTACGTTCGAGAATGTCGGAAGTATCGTTCGATCGAATCTATCGTAGTTATATAATATTTTTATTCCACCTACTACATCAGCTTATAAAACTCCTCGACTACTGCAGCATTTCATTTCATTACAGATATTTTTGTTGCCTGAAAGGTCACGTTTTTTTACTACCAATTGTATTTTTAGATCAAATTAAATTCATCCCAACTCGTGAGAAAGTTCGTTTTGACATAATGGGCGACCATCATGGTGACCCTAATATATCTACATGGATCAAAATTTTCAGAAATGGTGCTCCAATTACGAATCCACTGGCATGACACGGGGACCAGAAACCTTTAATAGCTGCTCTTGGTTGGTACCAGAATATGCCTGTAATATTAAAACGGGCCATTCAGTCTCAGCACGAGCTTACACCCACACATAGTCCTTAGTCTAGCATCTTTTCCTCTGCCCTACTAAAAGGTATTGCAACCCTAAAAAAAAGGTACCTAAAATCAGAATCCTTATTAAGAACGCATTTCTCGTTCGACATGGCATAGCCAATGAATTCAGCTAAGACGTTGAATTTATCTACCTGGAATCACATGAATGGACGTTTCATCTTTGGTTCAGAATAAAAACATCATTTCTACGGTTTTATGCTGAAGAATGATCAGGAACCCAAAAAATTGAATAGAATAATCTTCGGGATCTCGTGTCTCTTTTGAAATTTGGTATTACCACAATACACCATAAGATATCTGCGATTTTCATGTATAGGGTAGGTATAGTTGATTATCATCCTGCTCACAATATTCAATAATCATAATATTTGATTAATTCTGCGCATAAAATAAAACCATCTTCATCTGGTGAGCTATATCGCCGAATAAACCATTCCATGTTCAGAATTGTTGTAGTCCAGAGCACCGATTAGCCAATTGGCTATTTCGGAAGTTGTCTGAGTCGGCTGGTTCAGAATCAATTTCACTTTTTATCGAAAATTTACGTAGGGCATATTTCTTAAGACAGCTCTGTAGATAATTTTCGAACCTACGAGACCAAGGTTCACTCTCGGTTTTAGTTCAGACATTGTTACATTGACGTACATTATAAAAAGTGTCTAAGGTATAACCTCCACTTCCAGCAAATGCATGACGGCATACCGGCGCAGCGGGTAGCACGTAAACACGAAATATGAAGTAACGCACACGTATGTAATGGAGTGTCGTGTCGTAATATCTCACGATACTTACCACTCCAACGAAAAAGTCCTGCAACCATGCGAAGAATAATGCGAAGACGTCATGGGTCACCACCGCAAGTTCCAATTTGGGTGTGTCTGGTGAATATCACGGGTCTGTTTAAATTACGAAAGGTTTATACTCAGAGTTGGCTTTTTGGATATTAAATTTACACTATGGATCAAACCGCCTTTATCATGCTCTTATTATTACATAAGCTATGTATTAAGAGGGGTGGATTTTCAACGGAAAGATACTTTACAAAGATTTCATCGCACAACAAGACTTTCCGCAAACTAATTGACAAACATAAAACTGATGGTAATTAAGATGCGAGCTATAAAGACTGGCTACACGTTCTTTTCATCTGGATATTCAAAGGCTGTACATAACTCGAAGAAGATATGATCCTCCTTATGCTAAAGTAGCCCAAAAATTCAGCAATCCTTTTTTAGAAAATTAAATCGTTAACGTTCGTGGCAATTCTGCAGAAAATATTAAACAGAGCTTGGGTTCAGGAAATAATTAGTAACAGAAGCTGTTTCATTGGTATACATAAACGCGGCTTATACTCTATCGACCGTGAAACGCTAGGGTTACTAGGTGTTCTACATGGGTTCACCAAAGTCTCCGCAACATTTGAACAGTGTATAGTATATCTGCCATTCGTAGTACAGCTTGGGACTTTAAACATTCATTGGCTACGCCAACGGTAGTAGAGCAGCAGCAGCATCCAGCTACCTGGAATAACTTAGATGCCATAAATCTGTTTGAAACGTGGACATCCGGTAAGGCTTCCGTAGAGCTTTCCATATCTGAATAAAAGACTTTTACTTACCGCACCGGTGTACTCATGTCCGATTAAAACCTCGGCCACTTCGTTAATTAAAAGCTTTTTATCGTTTATGGAATGTATATTCTACGGTACTGAAAACATTTCCATTAAATGTTTGTTGAAGTTGTTTTCATTTCGCAGCTAAACCGAGTTGGGCTTCTGGAGCTTTCTATCGAAGGGGACGTTGATAGTTCAAACTTACCAGGGCTTTGTTGGTTTATCGATAAAGATATTTTTATTCCTCTCGACAAACACCAGAAGCTGTTGTTGCGATCGAGAGATTTATGTTTATGTTCCAGAGCCTCGGTTCCATAAACCGTATTTTAGTGATTACTACCTCACGATGAACAAGGCCATATTTTGTTATCGTTTGGGCGAAACGTCGCGTTTCATCCTACCTATTATCAAGCGATGCATACAATCACGGCTTAGTCGTAAAACATGGTATCTCAAAACGACAGATTCCGAGTTGGGTATATTTCTGTGAGTAAATAATTCCATTGTTTATGACAATGCTTTCACCATTTTCTTTAGCTGATCCCAACTAAAGGATTGTCAGTGATGATAGCTAGCAACATTAGTAACGGGTTGTTGCTTCGTGCACTGATCTCGTCATAGTATATATTCAAATAACTTCACTGTGAGTAAGAATTAACCCCACAACACCAGATGCATTACCATAAAACAAGGATGCCACTAGAGGGTTGAGAGAGGTTAATAAAATATGGATTTCCGTCTGGTTCCTAACCCTGAAAAGTATAGTTTTCATAATAATAGTTGGAACACTATTAGTGTACAAATATGTTTCCACCATGAGATAATTATTTATTGAATGATATGAAAGTCGTTTTAGAATTAGCGTTAAATCTGTTTAGGGAGTGTTTTGGCTAACGTTGCAAAAACAACAATAACAACCCGACTGAATTGAACTCCGCATGTTGAACCCCGAGTGATAGAACCCCTGCAGGAATTGTCAAGATTTGTAATGTCGTCGTTGTTATTGGTATGCAAATAGTGTCGTCTGAAGTGCCCGGGGTGCGTATATATAGTGGGTCCACGAATCAAACGGACTTACGCGATATGCGTGCAGAACGGGAATATCCATATGATGTGAAAACTGTGGAAAGTGTTGCAGGCTTGATTTTATTTTTGTATTTTTGTCATTCTTTCTTTGTTTCATTTTTTCACCAAAAATATGACGCGAAATTGGCTCTTCCGCCTGCAGGGGATCCTAAAAATGAAAGAACTGGAAAGAGAAAAAGTTGGTGCGAACAACGAACAACAGAACTACCAGCGAGAGAATGATGGCTGTGGGTGGCACACCTAGGGGTGTATAGTATATCTGTATGTATACTTTATACATACTATATATGTTTAGTTGTGCGGTTGGTTATTTCCGGGTTTTAAAACGGTTCAGTGACGCTATTGGGCAGATGGACAGACGTGTCCCGACGCGACACCCGCGCCCTCCCCGATGGCTAGGCAAGTATTTGATCATACCGCAAGAGTCTAATGAAGAACACAGCCCATTGTTGGTACGTATCTCCATTATTTTTCGCCGTTATTAAAAATCCTTGGTGCCACCAGACAAAGAATTCGACAGGCATTGTCCCCTCGTCTCCGGGGGTTTTGTTCCTGGCTAAAATGTCAATGATTGTCGCACGCATGTTCAAGACAGAGCGGCTCGACTAGGGATCAATTGGGAATTCCGCGGGAAACCCTTGTGTCACCCGTTTGCGTTCATTTTCTCGCGGACCTCTCGAAAACCTCTCGATCCCTTTTCCGAAGAGAGGTAAAGAGCGATAGGAAAGAGAGCCATGAAGGTTCTGGATCGAGGGAAACCATTTCCTCTCGCCCCTCCCCCCGATCTTTTTTTTTCCAAATTGAGAGAAACGAATGAGACCATCCTTTCTGAATGGTGCTTCGATCCGTTGTGCGTGTTATTCAAATTCTACTACCATGTGACAGTTGCACGCGTCGCTATTGAACTCCCATACTCAAATATATTTAGGTTCACAGACGGCGTCATCATTACCAGTTTGAAAAAATCCCCATAACGTATATACGTCACTGATAAGACCTCGGGCATGCCACTTGAACTAAGTGACCGATAGTCTCAGTTGAAACTATTTGTAAAAGTCATCACAGAATCCACGATATCAGTTTAATTCCTTGACAGCCATCATGACCTCCCCGATATTCAATCAGAGATGATTGATTCTCGTGTAAAAATGCGCATGTCCTTCTGCCTATTAGATGCATGACGGTTTTTCCAGTTATTAATAATTCGTCCGGCGCAATGGGGTGCAATTATCAAATTTAACAGGGCGTTATCGACGAAATGCACCAGGGTTTGCTACGGCTCGTGGAACGAGGGTGAGAGACAGAGGCAACCGCTAGACTTGAACGGCTATAGTATGGCGTTGCGTAGGAAGGGGTTTTGACTAGTCTACGGTCAGGGTAATGGTTATAGTAACATCGCGTGCAATCCCATTAGCAGCGATGCAATTTCCCCGATCTATCACACCCTATTAAATGGTACATTGCAGCAACATGCCAATCGTATACGCTGTCTAATCGCTTAACGTTGATTTTAACGAGTTTTGGAAATGTGTGCTTAATATTTATCCACTGTGTAAAAATTCTCGTTCAGGCTTACGTAATGACGATATCAATACTCGGAAAGACACGAGCTCACTCAAGCTAACAGCCAATAAAAGAAGCGGTACAAAAACTTCAGCTGACACTGATCAGCGAAATGTTACCTCATAGTTAATCGACACCTATAGGTAATCATAGGGATATTATTTTATTCTTCATTACTTCGATTTCTTGATGTAAAAACGTGAAAAAGTATTGTTTGTTTTATTCATTTTTTGGAACAGGAAGTGTCGATGTAACCGTTCGAAGGGCTAGGATTTAACTAGAATCAAGAGGGTCGAATAGGGGGCGGAAATAACGTCGGAACGTCAGCTGGCTCCGGTGAGTGAGTTGCGATCCTAGGTGGGTGATGATTCCACCTAAACTTCAAGAACGAAGGGATTCGAAGGATTTCTCGTCCGCACCAGCTGTTACACTTTGTTCCCAAAACATAGGACTTTGTTTCACTTCAAAGTTCTCTGGCTGGTTTTCCCCCATCCACACCTTGAACTTACTTCACCAATGCGAAGATGACGTTGATAACTTCGTTATACCGAAATATGAACTTGCAGGTTTGATGAAGCTGACTTCATGAACATTTCCAATCTTAGAAATGCTGTAAAAAAAAAGCTTTAAAAAAAGCCTGATCACTCGCAAAACTTGTTTCTGGTTTCATGTTACATGTAGCAAAAACGGTGCAATGTCACCAGCAGTGGAGCGCCTATTTACGTAGAATTGGCATCACCAAGAACGCGCGGGTGCGTACCGAGGCGAGTCACTCGGCTGGTAACAATGTGAACGACTTCTGTATCCTCAAGGAGAAGGAGGTTCTTTGGGTGAATAAGGAGGAAGCCGGGAATAAGGAGTATGGGGAGAATAAGGAGGAAACGGGAAAAGGAAAAGGATCGTCCCGCGAGCGAAGCACGAGAGAAGATAGAAGTAGCGGGGCTCGGGCGGTTCTCACGTTCCCGACTGCATACAAATGCCATCCACGCGATACGTTGGTACTCCGACCAAACCGAAACCCCGGTAGAAGTTTGCTCGACCACTTTGTAAGCCGCCTTGGAGTCCTTCCCCAACCAGCAAACAAATCGCTAAACTGAAACCAATATCACCGTTCGTGCGCGTAAAGCTTTGTACGATTTTTTAGCTCCCTCTTATTCTCCGCCACCTCAATTTCTGAGACCTTACTAAAATCTGTCATTTCTTTCAGGCCGTTGTTGTCCTTGGTACAGGGAGACTGTGATTGGGATCTTTATCGTAGCCATGACTCTTTGCTTCTATATTTACGCCACTATACCATTCAGATAAAAAGACAACCTGGTGCGAGGTGCCATGTAACCATAAGGTGGAAAGCCCCAGCACGCTGCGTTTACCGGGCTGATTTATCGTCCACATCTCTATACGGTAACGCGTGGTGCATAAAAGATTTAAGTTTTGAGATAACCGTGGTAATCTGTGAATAGCATGGGAATCATACTCGAGTATGAATTTTGAACAACGAATAAATTCATTCGGCAAAAGTTTTTCAAGTATTTCTCAGAGTTGATTTAAACTTTGAAAAGAGCAAAACTACGCAAGATTTTCTTTCAGCATTCATTTTACGATTTAATGTGGGAAAAGAGGCCTTTGAAGAGAGCTTCGGAACGGCGACAGGGTTTCATCGTGTCGCGACTGTGATCGTCGCCTGTGATCATCTCGTTACGCAGATATTGTACTCATAGTAGTGGCTGTTGGAGGTGGAGAACTAAAGGGAGACTTGCGAGGGCAGCTTACCCTAGCTCGAAGTATATAGACCAATGATTAAATAGAAGGCAGAGAACGATAGGTAGAGCCATAATCAGCTTGAATATTGTCAAATGTTAAATTACAGGATAGTCACAATAACGAGAAAGGGCCACTTTGAAGTTAGATAATTAAATATGTGAAACATACTGGTAATTACGCTACTTACACAGTTCAGGGTTATTCTCAGCCACACAAATTTAACTAACAGCGTAGGCAGTACACAGGGACTTTACTAGAAATTTCTAGTCGGTTGTAGATATAGTGTAAGTACTGTCAAGTGCTTTGTCGTGAACCGACAAACACAAGTATAACGTTTTATACACCGCACTTAAAAATTTGATCACCGAAGTAATATACTGTAAAGTTTCAAGCCAAAGTACCTACCTATATCGAATTTTTTTTTTTTTTTTTTAAGAAAAGCTTTTCAATCATCAGCTCTAGGAGTAAGCTATACCATTAAGCGTCAGTTGAGGTATGGATGCATCTGTCTGGGCAAACGTGGGCTTAGTTCCAAATCCCAGTGCAAACAGAGGTTTTAGTTACCAAAGCTAAGCAACTGAAGCCTAGCTCTATATACCCAAAATGGAATTGAATCCTTGCCCACGATGCATTCTCTTCACTTAAGCCTTATTTCTCTATTTTTATTTCCCTATCTTCTATATTGTTTCGTCTTCTTTATTGTTGGTAATCGATTTTTTTTTTTCCCCTATAATTTTAACCTATAATCGTTTATGATAATGTATTCAATTCATGTATCGTATAGAGACACAGATGTTGATCACGCGCAAATGAATACGTAATACGTATATAAATTGCGTGGCGTGTGTTCGAGTGGACCTCAGTGAGGATCATCGTGCTACTTGAGCCAAAACAAATGAAAGTCCATTTGAGTATAAGCCCCCACGTTGCTTTGGGGGTGACTGATTTTATTTGCCTAGTCCTCATAGGTGATTACCGGCGCAGATATAAACGTCCATTTTTAAGAACCGGAGTGATTCACGGGACATTTATATGACCGTAACGGGACAAAGTGAAACATTCATTGAGAGAGTAGAGTAACTTGATTTAATCGCCTTGTTTAGATCAGTCCTAGTTCCATAAAGTCAAGATTCCTAAAGCTAAGATCCGAGTATATATATTATATCGTTTGCGTGAGAATTTTATTTAAAAATCCCGGATCGATCTACCATATAACGTTGTATTCAAGTATGGGTTCATTATCGTCTGAGAATAGTCCGCGTTCATCTTCCTCTTCTCATCTTACTCCACCTGATCTTAACGTTATGGTTAGGGTTAGGTTGGGTTAGATAATAACGGATTAACCGTTATACTCGAAGGTCTAAGCCACGTGATAACGAGATATTAACATTTTCCGGCTGATGTAACATCGGACTTTGAGGATCCATCGGATCGGAAACATCGCCGATTGTCGACAGGAGTCTGCCAGTTGGCAATTTACTTATAGTTCCATCTCTCTTGTTTTCTCTATCTCTCTTTCTATCTCTCGCTTTTCGTTCCCGCTCTCTCTGGGTCTCCTATTAGACCTTCTCGAGTATCTATACGCTAGCTTGGCATAATCTCTTCGGTTCGAAGGCAAATTATCCCCCCGCTTTCCTTGCGGCTAGCCAATACGTGGTTATCGTACTATCGATCCATGTATTATACAAGCCGAGGGAAGTGCCTAATCCAAGAACTTGAAGACCAGAATGTTCACAATACTCGTATTTCTTTAGCTCGATTAGAATCATAGACACTTTCACGTCGTACAATTCTTCAAGACATATCCCTTATTTTGTTTTTTCAAATAAAAAGAGACAAGAATAAACCATGAATTAATTACGATACCAAAAATCGTGAACCGTGAATGTAGGGAAAATAATTCATTTAAAGAAATTTTACAATTTTTTCGTCATACGCAATGTGAAGTCTTGGGAATAAATCTTGTTATTCATTTTTAATATATACATGGAGCGTCTTCAGCGGCTCGACTGATTAGCGCCCGCGTGCAAGTCCGAACGAAATGCCGCGGCCGCAGCCGGGAAGATCATTTTTAACTTGATCGTTGATATAGAACGCAACAAGATCATGTAGATCGAGGATCTCCCCCCCGGGTTTAATTAGGCTTGGTTGGAGATATCGCGGGATCAGCAGCTCGTTAGCATGTTTTAATTGGCGGCTGTCAGTGAGATCATCCAATGCGATAAACGGGACCTAACAAGTGTGTCCCGGTCACAACACTTGTTACAGCCAGATATCAAGCTGTACAAGTATTTTCTCGCGTTAAAAATTACGCACTTACCGATCTAGCGTGCTAATGGACTCGTGCAAACGACCGGAAATTATCTTAACGGCCGGTTGTAAGAGTTTATTGCGTTTACCAAATCCGACGTACCTATCTATGTAATATCGCGGATTATCAATTTTATAAAACATTTATGCACTGTATTATAATTGAGGTAATTTTGCTCATATTTCAGAAAAAGAAACACTTTAGGAAATTAATTTTTTTCCCGCGAAATACGGACTTGGCTTTATCAAGTTTTCAGAAGCCGTATGATCGCAAACATAAATCTCTGTGAAGTGAAGTGGATGAGGTAAAGACTGTTTCTACAGTTCAAATTTTCTCACTTTCTACTATATCTTATATATTTGTAAACCAACACGAACTTGCAACTTTGCATTGCAGGCAGGCGTAATCTCATCACGCACAAGAGTAACTCGCTGGCAAACAGTGCATGGCACGTATAGAGGCTTAAACAGACGCAAACGTGCTAGACTAGACGAGTCTATCAAATTCGGTGAATTTAGTGAAATTCAAAACCGTCCAAATCGCTATCAATTATTTTTCAAGGATCGCTTGAAACCCATCATCATCACATCGTCCCTAATTATAGTAAGCTTTTTACTCGTGGTTGAACATTTGCGATTTTATGATCCTCAATACCGACTATATAATAAAATCGATCATTATAAATTTTACATGCATTTGATATCTCGGAAAAAAAGATTTGTCCGCAATATAATTGTGGATTCCGATCACAAACTGAAAGCACAGTGTGGAACTACGGGGAATTGGTACTTCAACAGAGTAGGTACGCGGATATTTGGCACGGTAACAATTGAATTTCAATTGTGTTATTTACGTGTTAAACAAAGATGATACTATATTGTATTTCGTGATTCGTACGTTGAGGTACTTTCAATCGATCTCAATATAGACTACAGTACACTATGTCACATTTGTGCAGTATCTTCTCTTCGTTGAGTATCAATGGCGAATATCACGTCGAAACTTGACAAGCAATCACCGTTTACCCAAACTGATAACAAAATGAAATTAGTTTATCGAATATTACCACTGAAACTAGATTAATAGGATCTAGTATTACGATATGAACAACGCAATAACAGTATCGTACATATATCTACTACTGGTACTGCATGCGATATCCGATCAAACGCGATTGTCATTACGATATTATCACCTATTAGTGCGTTAATCAATATTCTTCGCAAAACTAATACGTGCTTACAAAATTAAAACATTTTTAATAATCAAATATCGGTTTCTGTGAAGGTAGCCATCGGTAAAATCCAATCTGGTGTCTCCACGTTGGTGTAAACTTGGTGAAAATTAAAACCGAAACAAAAATAGTTAGTAAAGATTCGTAATTTACTCGTGCGTAGTTTATTAACGAGAGTTAATTATAACGGTTTTGATAAAATAAGGTAAAATTTTGAGTCGGATATATAAATGTGATGACAAAATTAACAGTGGAAATGGAAAATTTTACGAACTGTATAACTTCGCAATAAGATTATGGATATTTTTATTACAAAAGCTTGCGTAATGCCGATTACTTGATTAGAAACATTTTATGATTCAAACTCCCGGAGACGTAATCATACTAACGATAATTTAGCTATGAGCTTAACATACCGGAAGTGATCGATAGTCATAACGATATAACCCAGCCATGATATCAGGAGATAAGAGTAAAGCTCTGAGCGAATTATTTTTGGATGTACAATGAAATATTCCAATTGAATTCCATGAATAATAAAATCTATATTTATTATTTATTCCTCACTTAATAGCAATATTGTACATCTCCCCATATAGGTTACTCGAAAGTAAACAGCTTAGGTACATACCCACGATAAATGTCAGTACTGTTCAGGGCGGACAGAAAAATTCTAAGAAACGTCCGGTAATAAAGTATAATTTACGACGTCTAAACGCTTTCTGAAAACATTATGAACTTTATTTTATACCATAATGTCTCTTAGCCGAAGCTAGGTATACCTTATATGTGACTTTTAGTGATAAATTTCAGTCTTTCGAAGATCTTTAAACAAAAATCGGTACCACTGTCAGCTTTACGTAATCGTTAATGGCGGTCATCTGTCCTATGGTATCTAGGATATTTCATATCCTCACTTTACGTATGATTTACTACCTAATGGCTCTCTTATACGAGTAGTTTGATTGTCAATAAAAATAAAATAAAAAATGATAATAATATGGGGTAAATTACCCGGGTCATCGTAAGATATTTTGGCGTTGTAATAAAAGCTTAGTAGTATAGTATAACTAGTATAACACTTGGGAATACCAACCTCCCACGCTTTGTCTGTATCAACATGGGCCACTGTTTTTCGATTCGAATCAATTACCGCGTGTTATAGTTAGAGCTTGGTATAGAAGATTGAAATAATAGAGAATTCTATCGTGGGAAATCACGTGGGGATCCTTAGAGAGATCCTACCTTGAAAGGTATAGAGTCGAGGTATAACAATCATTGGCAGACGGGTCTGATCCAACTATTCATTTTCTAGCAATTTTCGATATCTTGGGCGCTTCTTGATATTTCCAATAATAAGTTAACGATTCTCAGAACTTACCATTCTGTCTCTTCCTTGTCCTCGTGCATCCGATCTTCTATGATTTTACTCTGCAGCTGATAATTCCTCAGAGATTCTTCTCAGAGACCGTTTTCATGATTCAATAAAGACGTTAACTGTAAGAGGATTGAACCTCGATGAATGGAAGAAGTGAAATCAAATTGATAAAGGTTTTATACTAACTATTGTTACCGAATGCATGAGCTACGGAGAAATCTTGGCATTTAATTTGCCTTAAATTTTTTTTTTTTTTTCTATATATAATCGAAACTTTATGGGGTTAAAAATCGTGTATGTGTATACGATGTTTTAGAAACTTGGCGTGTGTAAAACCTGTTAACTTCTTCCAGTATATATACATACATATATCTTTAAGAAATCCACTTTATTTCACGATTCTATTGAACAGTTTTTTACACAAAAACTAAGTATACAGTTTGCTGTATCTAGGATCGATATCAAACCCCAGAACACCGTAATTGCACCAACGGCAGCAGCCGCAGTCTTGGAGCCATATAATGCCACGTTAGGAAGAAGAATACATACATAACTATGATACATATACGTAACATGTATACTAATATACATAGACTGCCGTACTTACACGTAGATACGTACTTTATACGTACCATATGTTCAAATCCGACGTTAAGGCAGTCTGAATTAAGATTGCAACGCAACAGAATGGACCGCTCTTTGTGTCGGTATCGCTGGCTTTATATCTCCGGCAGATGCGAGCTCGAACCCTACTTCCACTTCGTATGCAAATCGGACTCCGCCCTGAATAAAATATTATGTCCAGCGATAAACTGACCATTGGGTGACCGTTTCTTTTCTGTTTTTTTTTTTTTTTTTTATATATTTCTTTTCTCTTTTTTTTTTCTTCTTCTTTCTTTCATTTTCATCAAAGCGGATTACGCCAGTGCATAGTATTACGCTGACAATCAACCTGCGGGTTCTTTAGAGTACAGATATTTACTTTTTTGGAAAGCTTATACAGGTACACATAAAAAATCACGGAATTCTTGAGAAATGTCTTACAGAACCCGCAACCTTCTACTCAAGAATTCCGGCTTGTTTCTTCGGAATAATTTTAATTAAACCTTCGTTATCTCACCTGACAAACCTTCGTTAACGGAGTTTAACTACAAGTTGATCATACGGTCAGATTTACACCTCTACTTTCCTATTTCTAGTTATTTTTTTATTTTTTTTTTTTTTGTATTATCAATTCGTTGATCTGTACCTATAAGTACAGATGAAACATCTCGATGACACTCAGTATCAATCACAATTACAAACTTAATCTCTACGATGGTTGTCACGGCTAGAAAAGTCCATAGATTTTATCTATACAGCTGTCTCAACAGTCTGAGACATATTTTTATAGTTTAGATACTACGTTTCTTCTCATCACAGGCACGAAGCCTTTCATGGCTCTTTCTCTACCCCATAAATCATCATTTTGCTAATACAAATTTGCTTGCAATTATTTATTGAGAATAACTGAGGTGTTGTATTCGTTCGACGTTTATTTCAGGTATTTTTCTACGAGTACTCCGACGTCTATAGTGGAAAATTTAATTATAACTATAATACCCTCAGGGTATATATCCCTTCTCGTACTAGCGAACGACAAAACTTTGTGTACGATTTGTTACGATCCTTTGTTAAAAGTGACAATTTTACCTTTGTCAGAGGGAACGAGCAGTGGTTTGGCCATCCGCCTGTGAAATTGTACCCAGTTTTCTATATAACTACCTATAGCTCAGGCTGCAGCCGGGAAGCAAACGAGTTTACTATAATAAACCAACAAACTCGATGCTCTGTGAGGTAAAGTTCAAAGAAAAGTTCTGAGAGGAGAAAAAGAAACATAAAAAAAAAAAAAAAAAAAAATGGATAAGGAGAAGACTGGATAATTGCAGTTCGTAATTATTATCGAGTTCTAAAATTCCTTGTATGACATCCCTTAGTACCTTTTACCACCTTTTATTCTAAATAGAAAATTTTTTACAATTGACATTTGTCTAAGCTCCCGTATTGGTTTTGAATGTTATCCGAAAGAGGTAAACGATTGGATGAAGGTATTGAGGATTATTAGGATTTCCACGTTATTAACCAGGCTTTAGTGTTCCAGCCATGCTACAAATGCCAAGATTTATAGAGTTGCCGTATCGAAGATAAACGTCTTATCGATACGGGCTATTAAGCCAGTTGCTGTGAATTGCTTTTATATTTGAGTCATTGTGAAATACATCGAAGCGAAAACCGATAATCGACGTTCACAAGATTAAAATAAATCGACATTTATTTATTGTGTAAATTATATTGACGTATATTTAATCAAATGCAACATCTTTTCGATTCATTTCGCAGGTGATATGATATTTAAGAAATCCTCAGACATCGGAGCCAACAAAATTCTCCACAAATTGAAAATTAATGCTTCTAGACATGCCCCAACTATAAGAGTCCATGTCAAGCGATCTTCTCTGACCCTTGATGCAGTAATTAAAAAAAAAAAATTGAATTTATGTCTCAAATCGTATCGTATAAAGATACCAAAGAAGTAACAGAGTAAATAGTTTGTTGAAAGTAAAAACGTTTGTGTACCCACATGGGGACTGCGTGTGAAAGGGTTAAGTCCACGACTGATTGTGGGACAGAGATCCTATATAAACATAAATGGACCCAGGTGAGAAAGCACAGGATTAGCAAACATAACATCACTCTTGACTTTCAATGATCCCCTCGTACTACGCGTGCCCTTTTTACTGTTATCGAAGACACCGCGCCGGTGTCTTGACATTCTCTGATCATTTTGATAGACAAAAACCTTATCATTTTGACCAACTTTTAACATAACTAATACAAAGTCCAGACAGAGATTAACGAATTCTATATTACTTATCGTCAGCATCCGTCATCATCGAACGAAACCAATGTTTTTATGAGCATTGTGCTTTTTGTGAAGATACGAAGAAGAATTCACTCGAAAATGAGAATGTTGAACAGTTCAATTTCGGAATGAGAAAAATTGATGAGATTTGATGAACGTTTTAGGTCATGATGGTCAGGATTCCTCCCAAATTAGAAATGGCTAATTATGAATTTATTAATTTTTTTCGTCTGTGATCTATGTTACTGATTGTGAGTGAGTGTAGAGTGAGTGAGAGGAAATTGCGTACAATTACGATAGGATTTGAATTTAATAATCCCTATTCCCGTATTTCGCCCCATATAACTACCACCCTTATATTAGTCTGGTATTCATGGTGCACCGTAACGTAGCTCGTGGTTTATATACACATACACACCCTGCGGTAATGTACTAATCATACTCGTTAGAACCAATTTTATTCACGTAGCTTCTCTAAAGCTAATCAAGTGCTCTTTGTGCGTGCCCAAAGGAAATTACAGGCTGACCGTTAATAAACCAGGCCACTACTAATAAACTATTGACAGTGACAACGATGTACCTACTCGGTTAATCGATTTTCAAAAATTATTCATAATTATGATTGGCTACTACTGTCCAATGCTCTGACTTTACGTGGTTCATTCATTCTTCAGAATTGTCGTTACAGTTTCTACTTAGCTCAGCATTCAACAGTCGAAAAATTCCTTCATATGTAATGAACGTCTGCGTCAGACCCGTCAACTGGACAAAGTTCTGAACTCTGCTAAGAATTCTCTCTCTCTAATCGGTAACCGAATAATTGACTGAGGTGTGAAAGAATATCACCATCCTTAGGTTGTTCTATTTCACAGAGTCCCATGTCTGTTTTACAGGGTGCCAATGTTAGAATGTAAAATACGTAGAGCAAGGTGAAGAGCGAGGGTTTTCGACATAGCCGAACGTGTATCCAGCACCTAATTTCAAGCGTTTCCTTGGCGTTTCAAGATTAGGTAGTAAAATGGTAATAAAAGGAAGAGGGAATGAATAAAAATGAGATGCCCTCGAAATGGGCTGGTCTTCGAGAGAGTAAGCTGAGGTGCGAGGAGTTCAAACTGCAGAAACATCGCGAAAACGTGAGACTGGAAACTACTGTTCCGCGTTTGAATCTCAAGATTGCCAAAAGCGGTGCCGACTTCGCCTTTTCCTTTTCTCAATCTCTCCTAACCCCCCCACCTTATTTTTTCCCCCTTTTATCTTCTCTCCATAACAGGCTACGCCAAAAAATTGATGGCGACAGGTGGCGGTGGTGTTCAAGTACCAATTGGCACTGATTGAAACCCCTATACGTGGCTCGCTACCAACAAAACTAAACTTCCACGCAGTGAATATCAGATAATAAAAATTGTAGACAATTTACAATCAGTTGAAGATTATAATACTTTTGTTTTCTAGGAGATGAAAACTTTTTCACTATTTCGAATTAATGTAATTGAATATTTTCTCAATCTTTGAAAGTTCGTTTTCAATTTTAATAACATGGTTTTTCATACCAGGAATTTATTTCCACATAAATTGACACAAACTTCGTTGAACGGTCTCTTAAATTCTTATTTTCAATGAATTTCCACGAAAGCCGGAGGACATTTTGACATAGTAAAATATACTGTGCAGAAATTGATCTATAGATGTATATGTGTGTGTGTATGTATGAAGTATTTCTCGCTGTAACCACATGCTGGCTGTCAAATTATGCCAATTGAAGTGTTTCGGAACGTACCCAGGGCACGAACTCCTTTACTGCACGCGATCGCCCGGAGCATTTTAAGTTTCGCCAGGAATATCGAAAAATATTTTACAATTTTCTCCTCGGCTCAGTTTTCGCACCAATTTACATTGCTCGCCTCTACCCATAATTTTCACCCTCTTTTTCCCTAAGGTAAATATTTCGGTAAAATATATATGTACCTACCTATATGTCTTGTGAAAATAAATAAATAAATAAACAAATTAATTCTAACTGTAAAACTTATACACTGAAATATATATATATAGAAATTTTTTGTTTCCAAACCTCTAAAATTATTTTATTTGTATTTATTTATTTTATCATTTTCTGTGTTTTTTTTTCCAATTAAAATTTTCTTTCCGTTTTTTTCGTTTTTTGTTTTATTTTTATTTTTCGTATGAATATAATTAACTAGTGATATGAAGTGTAGCGCGTGCTCGTGAGTCGTTGGATTAGAAAATTATGAAAGAATAAACGGGAATGGACGATTGGCTTCGGTCAATAAATAATCAAGACTCGCGCCTTCCACGTCAACCACTATACCTTCTCGCGCTACTCCTTACGTCCGTTTACGGCTTCTTACAATTTCTTACGCTTACGGAAATATTTTCTTGACGGTGTGCTACTTTGAAACGCGAGGTCCGTATCAAATTGTATGAATAATAGGATGTTCTAAAATTACTCTTTACCATTTTAAAACGGTACGGTCACCGCGCCATTATACCCACTGATTAGCATGTTCTCTAGTCACGAGATTCTTCAAGATGACGACTACAGAAAATCTTGACCAAATACGAACCGTCGAGGAATGCCGAGGTACCATTTAAAAATGAAAAAAAAAAAAAAATGGGTTGGATTAAATATGACGCGCAATAACGTATAATAGTGAATCTCGAATGTACCAATCTATCAATTTCGTTTCGGTGTGCAGCAGATATAAGGCTGACTAAATCTGTTTCAGTTTGTGCTTTTATCATGAATTTTGAGACTATAATCCAGCGGTTAGTATAACAATAAATCAATAAATGTATGAAAATATCAACCCATGTATAGTGCCACGTGTGTATAAATTGATGTAATGCATGGTAGTAGGATACCTTAGTCGCAAGTAGTAATAGTCTCGCTTTGTGTCGTCACAAACGGAGTCCATATTGCAGTTGAGTATTGAAAACCTATAAAACAGTGTAATTTGGTTAGGGCTGTAGTCCATTCCAGTTTATATCGAAATGCAATTTAAACAAATAGGGGACAGTGCGCCTGGGCTGTATCCCGCATCACACGATTCTCTGCACTCCTATGGTATATACATATAGATACGTATGTGTACATAGATTCGCTAGGTATGTACATATCGTTACTATACCTGCATGTACATTGTACATATACATATACATATACAGAAACGGTACCTATTGCTATAAGAGAAACTAGTCGCAGTGGGAAAGGGGTGTTGGTGGGGTGTAGACAACGGCGCTAGAGGCGCCAGTCGAATTTCGAGTTTCGATTAATCGAAATCGAAACGAATTTCCCCCAGCGATCGTTTATCGAGGAATAATAATTTGATTCGCGTTTTATCTTCGCGCAAATACCCATTGCCGAGTTTCATATCTATTCAGTATGTCTGTCTATACAAATATACAAGTCATGTATACATATACCGTTATACATATTATACACGTGTGCTGATAAATCTATAGTTATATATTTACTTCTGTTGGCGTCACTCGTTAACAAACCAAGCTATTTAATTGAAATGTTTCCCCTCAACCTACCCCCCCTCCTTGTTTCATGGATTTTCATGTCACTATAATACCGCTGACAGAGCTTGATGCTGACTGCTGCAGTTATTGCACAAGGATTTAATGAAATATAATGACAATCCTATCGAACTAGATACCGTGAAAGTTTAATAATTTTCATTCCTTCCTAACGCAAATCACCATAACTTCAAAAAAAATATGAATATTAAAAACTCATTTATAACCCTTGACCAGTATAAAAATTATATGCCGATTCAAATTCTTATCTGCCCGTTTTAAATCGAGATTTTCAAAATCAATCTCAAAATCAAATATCTTCTTACGACTTGACATAATCGTCGATCGTACACGATGTCAGAGGTCAGCATGATCAGGCTTGAAACAAAATGATTAGTAGGTAGTCGTTTTTTTATTAACACGAGAACTGAAACACAATGTTTATTATTACATCTTACCTCGATTTTCTCATTGGCAAATCCGTGACGGCGCCATGTGGATTCCGTGCAGAAGGATGAAGACGGGGTTGCCTCCGGCGAAGGACCCCTCAGATTCCGTACACTACTGCCAAAGGGAAGCAACAATAGGCAAGGATGAATTATTCCTTAATCTGTTTTAGTCTCGAGATGTTGTTACTTATAGCTAGCCTTTATACCTATGAGAGGGAGACTCGGTGAATTCATGTCTTGAAAATAATAACCGTTATGGTAGTTTGAGTGAAGTTCCATGGCAGAATTTTCAGTGTGCAGTTGTACAAGATATGCCAGTGTATGAAACGGCTTGATATTGATCGTAGCTATGATTAATTAAGGTCGACCTGCGTATCTAATTATGGTTATGAACCCGAGGGAATGAATAAAATTTTTCTACCATATGTTTCTGTAGATATTTTATAATATGAGTTGTAACTAAATTTTTATCTTTTTTGCTATGGTAAATTGTTGAAAAAAAAATATATTTACGTTATTTCAAAACCGTTATTATTGTTTGATGGCGCAGTGTACCTCTCCGTCAAAAATTTTATGAACTAGAAATAAAAAAACAAAATAAAAAATAAAAATTTTATAAAATTGAAATTTATCAATGCCTATATATACATTATATCCAGCGCTGATGAAACTAGCGGAAAAATCACTGAACCGATAATACTTTTAACGAGAATTTGTTTGTGCGATGAAATGAGACCGAAAAATGACTGGGGACAACGATTTCACCTTTTTCCCTATACCAGTTTGTAAAATGGAATAATAATGTATATCAAATACTACACTATTTTTTTTTTTTGTCTTTTTTTTTTTACTAGTTTCAACTTTTGCAGAATGCTAATGAACTCTTCCTATTTTTATTTTATTTTTTTTTTTATTTTTATTCTATACTTTTTCAAATCACTTCTGACGTTGGCAAACTCACCACTGTACATTAAATTGGATATTCGAATCTAATTTCAAAAGATTGCAGATACTGTTTTATCCAATACCATGACTATGTATACTCGTTAAAATAAGCAGTGAAAAAAATTGAAAAATTTCAGCAAAAAAAAAAATTGGTTATCAATTATGTCAAAATCCGTAATACGTATAATAATTGTAGAGTATGTAAAGTATGTAGATACAAATATATACAAACATACATACGTGTGTAGATTTGAAAAGCGATAACACCGTAGAAATAGGTCCACGGATTCATTTGTACAATTACCCAATTAGCTGAACAATGCACTATGGCATAGCGCCTGGGTTTCAACCCTATTCGCCCTTTTAGGTTGGACTGTACACCCCTATAGGGTGACAACATAGTTTCCTATGTTTTATGGGCAGACTCGCGCGCTGTGGTATCTGATTGCATCATAAATTGAGCGTGTAGGGGCTTCTGGTCGTTTTGGATCCCGTCGACCACGCAGCCCGTTGCTGAACTCGACACAATGGACCACGAATTAATTTTCCCAACCAAAATTTCGTGGTTCTAGATATTAGACCACCGAAAACTATACGACGAACACCTCCTTCCCCCGCGATACAGTCGCGAATTTAAGCCACATGCGAATACGATGCTCGTGAATGGTCATAAGTTAATTCATTTACTCGACGAAGGATCGACGGATTTTCATAGATTCGTAAAAAAGACTTAACAACAAATGTTCCATACATAACAGAATAACGCAGATATTCTGCAAAAAAAAGAATCAAGAAACCGGTTGACCTGTGGGCCAACCCGAAAACTTCCCGCTGTGTTAAATACGTTACAATTAATTGATGCTATTATGTTTATAATAAATTAAAGAAGGTTATAAGTATAATTAGTTTTCCGTATACAAATTTTTTTTTCTTCAATTTCTATTCTTCGAATAACTTTGAAACTACTCGACCGATCGATTCCAGAATCTAATCATATCTAAGTCTTGATGAACCCGTTCGATCGCCGCAAGAATCATTCAAATCGGTTAATTCGTTCCAAAGGTATCGTACGACAAAAAGAGAAATTTTTGTCGTGCGATATCTTTTAAACCAATCGTTCGATTTTGATGAATCTTGCGGCGATCGAAAGGGCTATCCAAGAGCTAAGTTTGATTAAGTTTTGAGACTAATCGCACGAACAGTTTAGGAGCTATGCGATAAAATCATGAAAAAAAATTGTTTTTTAATTTTTATTTCTCAAATAACGTTGAAACTACTCGACCGATCGACTCCAAAATCTAGTCAGATCTAAGTCTCGATAAACCCTTTCGATCATCACAAGAACCATTTCAATCGGTCGATGCGTTATAAAGATATCGTACGACAAAAATTTGTTTACACACACCGACTCATACGGATGTCCATCCAAAAATAGTCAGAATAGCTTCCTAGGACCCCAAACCGTCGAGATCTGATGAAAACTCGATTTTCGAAAATCGGACCGAAACCAATAACTTCCCTTTTTTATGAAAATTTTAAATTTCCGTCGCGGGAAGTTAAAAAATCGTTCAATCAAAGATCGAAAACCTTAGGTAGTAAATGGTAGGAAAGAAATGATTTTAAATTTTACACAGACCTAAGCCATGGGCATGTGTAGATCATTTATCAACAACTTTGTTCCCTAATAAGATGTGAAAGACGTTAAAGACATGGGAAACGGATGTACCTATATACCGATTAAAAAAGCTAACTAAGTGAAAAGTAGAAATCCTCAGCTAATGAAATTACTGCGTGCAGTATTATCAGATCAGCACACAATCTCGCAAAAGTCTGAATGAAATCGTGATTTGAGAATAAAAGAGGGGCTTTAAGAGGTAACAGTTGTTTCGTTAAACGTTTTAGCACTCGATTCTCTGTGTAAGCGCGTGTCCTCGGCTGGTGGTGACTCAGCAAGGCTGCAGGAGAGAAAGAGAGCCCTCAGGACTCTTCGGTCTGTAATTAATTCACCGTGAAATGCTACATTAATTTGTAATGGCCCGTGTGTTGTACACGCCTGATACTCGGCTCGCTTACAAGAGCCCCAGTAGTGCGGCCTGTTAATTATTCAAATATTTCCGCTGGATCACAGGCCCGTAACAGCAAGTAGATATACATACATGTACACCTATCACATCGGACAGATGCCGGAGTTGTAATAACGAAATTCATTCTCTTGTTCGCTGGTCACTACCAATCGATCCTAAATTGCCTAATGAAATGTCGCAGGGTCGGTCACTCTTTGGTTTCATTGTTTTCGCCTCGGTCTCTCGCCTCGACGTATGTATTCCGATTTTTTTTTGTTTTTTTATGTTTATTTTTTTCTATATTTTTTCGTTCTGGTTACATAACGCGTGAATGACGTAAGTTTTTCTCGTCACTGTAAGGAGGGGTAAAACGAAAAAAGAGAGAGAACAAAAAAAAGAAGAAGTAACAGTGTAAGCTGTGAAATGAAACACGGTTTTCCTCTTTGGTGAATTCTTACCACGCTATCTCTCGCCCCTGTAGGTATACGATCTTAGCATAAAATTCAAGTTCTCTTAACCCCGGGTTTTCCTTACTTTTTTATTTATTTATTTATTTTTTTTCTTTTATTTCTTTTTTTCTCGTCTCACTTTTTCTTATTCCTTTTCCTGTATTTCTGTATTTTCTCCGTTATATCGTCCCAGGGGAAACTCCGAACCGCAGGGCGGCAGGATCATTCAATCAAAGCTCCCGCAGGAACCAAAACAGGGTACCACGGGCTCGCCGTATTTATACAACAGCTTACTCCTTCGGGAACAGGTTAAAATATACGAAACCATCCGAACGCACGGTTTGCCTTGGAATCTCTAAGAATAAAAACGAAAAAAATATATATATATATATTCTCGAAAATAAACTGAAATCACACAAACTGACTTCGATCTAGAGATCAGAATGTGAATTAGTATATCTTCAAGTTCGTTAGTATCTTGTTCTCAGCTTTCTCACAGCCCATTTTTATACACTCTCGTGTTATAAGATGTTGTACGTACATATCTCTTAAACTTAAAGAATTCGAAATGTTTTTCGGTAGCTGTAACGATTTAACGAAACCAGACCTGATCACGATAATTTTAATTATTCTTATCCATATCTTTAAAAGCATTTAAAAAACCTGCTGATGACTTTCGGTCCTCTACCTTCGTTGCAATCTGCGTTTTAGATTACATAGACTGAAAGTTAAACATCATTAGTAACCCACAAAGACAGGATTTGTTCATAAGTATTCTAGCTAAGTAGTATTTTATAATGAACTAACAATATTTGAACTTATTTGAATTTGCATAAATCTAGAGATTGGATACTGAATTACATACTGGAATACTATGACATATCGTATAGTTTCTCCAAGTTGTAAATATAGACAATCAATAGTGAAAAACTTTGTGTAGAAAGATATTATGGAAACAATGGAACCATACGTCTGATCTTGTGATCAGTGAACTGTTCTACACCGATATATGAAGCCAGTCGACATTTACTACGCTTAAGTACGGGTTACTGTGACTTCTAGCTACCCACGCTTACAGGGAATCCGAATGTACCATCGGAGGCGAAAGAACACGAAGAAACATATTTCCAAGCTAGTGCAAGATTTTTATCTTTACTACGCGCGAACGCTGACCCTTTCAGGACCATAAAATCGACGTTAAGATAGCGTCCTGGACCATCGAAAAGGGTTATAAACGGTGCTATGGTCAGCAGAGTATCGTAGTTGTCAGCTTACCCGTATGTATATAAAAGTATATACTAGAGGTACTGTACGCTGCATAGTTGGTTGTAGCATAAAGTTATATTGGTCTGCGTAGTCGTATGAAAACGAATTATGGCTCTTTATTCTTGCCGCAAACATGTACCCATAGACTTTTTGGGATACAAGACTACATGATGAACACCATCGATATAAAGGTGTTACCAATTCTTTATACACATATCAGTTTACTGCAACAAGACAAAACGTTATCATTCAAGTATCGATAAGCTGATATAATATTTCAACGAATATAACTAAACTTAGGATACCTAATATTTCCAGAGTTTTAAGTTAAGAAGGAGATTTCACGGTCTGCGTAAGACATTTCAAAGTTCATAGACGGCTCCAGACAGCGTCGAGAGTAAACTTTCGCTTAATAACTATGGTTCAAGGATGATCGACGAAGTGTGAATGTGATATGGATTGGTGTGCAAATCTTAAGTTTTCAATTTCCAATGGGATAGTTTGAGTTACTAGTTTTCTAAGAAAGATTTCATCAAGAATTAATACTTTATTGTTAGCCTTGAACAATTTTCATATAATTTTATCGGAATTATTGCCGGCTGAAATTTTATATCAAACAAACTTTATAAAGTTTCATTAATTATAGGGGGCTAATGACATTATAATACATAGTCGTTAGAGTTAACGACTAAACTCCTATCGCATAGCACAATTATAGTAACTGGCGATAATACCACGAGAAAAACCGATAGATTTCTTAAATTCCATTTTATGATTAGTGAAAACTGAATTATCACTTTTGCTAGTGTTAAAAGCGTTGAAAATTATTCGAAAATTCGATTGTAATGAAGCTCGAAAGTCAAACGAGAACTCGCTTCGCACATCCCTTTACGTATTTCTTCTGGGTCTGATATAACTTATTCAAAAGCCCAATTCCAGCCAACTGTTGGTATGCCATGTCAGCTTTTATAAAGTTTTCAACGCCACTCGCAACCTTCATATCAGGGAAAAAATAAAAAAAAAATATATATATATCTACCATTTTCACCTACACTAGGACACCCGAATTTCGTTGGCGCTCGCTCATCTCTCGAGAGACATCCAAGCTCTGAGAAATGAAAGTTTTCCACAAATTTCTTGAACCACCTGAGCCACCGAGTCGGCATTCAACATCGACCGCTCACAGACTGTAAAGCTTGGAATAAAGATTTCCTGCGGGTTTGTTAAAGTTTATCAAATCCTGCTGTTTTGAAAATGATATCGAACGATTCTAGCTACGCAATTAATTCACTCTCACCATGTTGCGGCCAATCGGTGTGAAGAAAGAGCCAATCAGTGCGTAAAGCGAACACTTCCCGCAAACGTGCGTGAGTGCGTGCCCGTACATGCGTGTTGCAGTTTCAGCCGCAGGTGCGTCGCCATAGGTATTAGAGATGTGTTGACACCCCCGAACGCACCGACACCACAGTTACTGCACCCGGTACAATTATATCTACCTGCCGCACCGTGGATACAATGGAAATTCGCTAGACTGTTTGAAATTCGAATTACACCACAGTTATCTTGTACACTCTCCCGTTTGCCTCAATAGTTCCAGCAATACGTAGACCTAGCGGGCTACATTATATATTTTCCAATACTGCCATTTTCATTGATTATTATCATTCGGACCATGTTCCAAATAGACACATCTAGGTATCACTCATTCCTCTAATGATAAATCTGTTCAAAGCACTTGGTCACACGATACTTTATATTCCATCTGAATTTGGAGAAGTGCATTACAGCCAGTTTCAAAGACCCATTTAGATGAGGGATGAAATCAGTCCGGAGAGTATTTGTCTGCTGAGCAATTAACCAGGCGTCCAATGGTCTATGCAAATAAATATTGTTGATAAAATTTCACCGCGTCGATGTTGTAACTTTCGGTAATGTGCCTTTCGCCAGAATGAAATGTTGTAAAATAGTATTGGCGTTATAAAATAGAAATCGAACGGCGACCAGTGAACGTTGATAGTCGGTTTTAGGGGTGCAAGGTTTCACCGGAACCAGCAGGAGGTGGAGAATTTCTGGCGCCATGGTGGAAGCCATCCTGTTTATATCTGCAATTAACAAGTTCGCCCATTATGTTGGATTGCACGAACACTTGTTAGTGGTTGGTTAACGAGAATGGGGTGGCTTCCAGGCTTCCTTCTATTGATTTACCGAGAAAAACGCTAACGCGTTTATTACGGACGGGGATTTGTTCCAAAAAGAGACAAGTCTCCCTTGGGACTACGGAAGATGCAATTTGCAGGATATCCTTTTTTGTCTACGAAGTAAACAATGCAATTTCCAGCCTCGATTTGCAACGTAGCGGACCGCCACGCCACACCGCGCCGTGCCGTAGACAGGGTGAATAAGACATGAAAATACACCATTACTAACAGAAATTACCCGCCACCCTACGAAATGACTCGACAATAAATCTATAAAACTATTCTTTACCCATGGCTGGATATTCTATGTGTGCAAACTGTCGACAGACCAACCAAATTTCTGGACACGTCAGCCTAGACGCCCTTCAAAACACATCTTGGTAACTCATAAACTCTCATTGGTTATAGCCAAGCCCGTTAAACGGCGCCCCTTAAACAGTGACAACCCCAAGTTCTTAGAGAGGAACGAATCTTCTTTGTAGCATCGACTGCAACCCATAACTTTCCACAAAAAATACTCCAAGTGATATTTGGGGCTCGTCAGGATTTCCGTTATATGGGGTTCGATGTTCGGTGTCCAAGTTCTCGGAATCAGTTTCACAAATTGATCAAATTATATCCTCTGTACATATTCCAAACTCTATCATGTCATGTCGGGACTAAATAATACAGACTGACACAGTGTTCGATGGCTTTTCACAAGACTGCTCGAGGCTTTGGTATAACCCTTTGCACAGTCATGGACAAAACAGTGATAAGTGGCATTCAAGCTCAGTGAACCATCCACCGCAACTCTGAATACTTTAACTTCATGGAGTGATATCTTGGGAATGAACTGGTGGTATGATGCTTCATTATATTACTTTGGATTCAATACAGAATGATATGTTCTGAAAATTTTATTTCAAGAAAATTCCATCATATTTAAAACATGTATGATTTTTCTAAAAAGAGTACAATAGACAAAAAAAAAAAAAAGCAGACGAACAAGTCCAATATCTGACTGCGTCATTCCGTACGCATTTTGAAGTTCATTGTAAAAATTCACAAGCTGTCGATCGTCGGCTGTGAACGAAATCCTGTATAAGGCTCAATGAGAGAAAAAAAAAAGAAAAAAGTAAAATGTAAAAATCCTTTACATTGCAATATGATCTCGAAAAATCTTGAAGATCGAATCGTCTTGCTAAAGGAACAGGCGTCCTCCGTTGTTCGCTTCATTGGAGTTAGCGTGAATCGAAGCGTACGTTTGAGTCAATATTTAATCAGGGAACCCCCATATAGGGGTACTACAGAATTTTACTCTAAGAAATACAGTCGAATAATCAGAAATATACTATTTCAAATACGTTTTGGCTGAGTCAGAGAAAACGACTGAGATATATATATATATATATGTATATACATATATACAATATAGCGAGAGATCGTCAAGGATATGGGTGCGGGAATCGAAAAGAGAAATAGAGGAAGTCCTGAGCGGACAGAAATATAATTGCTTGCCGAATCGTTCATGCGTTAACATTTTTTTTATTATATATATATATCCATCTACCATGATTGCACCAAACGGGATTTTTCACAAAAAAAAAAAAAAGTAGCTATACTTTAATTTTAACTCACCGAATTCCCTGCCACGATGGGACTCTGCGGGTGGCAAATATACATCTACATGTACAGAGCTCGACGTTTGATCATATGAGAGATTCGTCCGTTATTCTTGAGGCTCAAGAAAACTAAAAAAAAAAACTATATGTATATCAAGGTTCAAGGTCCTGATGAAGATATTTTCGAATCAAAATTTTTTTTAAGCCACAAATAAATGTGTAAAAAATTTATTCTAAGTGAACTTATACACATTGATTTGAACTTTGTTCGCGTATGTCAAGGTCCTGTAGAATCTGTAGCTAGGTAGGTGAAGCTGCGATTCGACAAGTGCTTACATGCATGTATCAAGTCATTGAATAGAGTTCGATTGAAAGCCTGGAACCGATCTCCATGACAACAGGGACAGAGACTGAATACGTCGTTTAGACCGGAGAGACGTCGACAGGTCGAGATCTCCATATTCAAAGATCTATCCTTTCCACCCACCCGTTTGGTCCCCTAATGTCAATTCGTTGAAGCTTCACAATACCAAAGTATTAACCTTCGCGATTCCAGTAAAATTCCATTTCGTTCTGTAATATGACTGCAAATCGAAGCCAACTCCACCTGTACTTTAAACAGAAGGTCGTGCGCGCCTGACCTCTTTAAGAGATCAGATGCTTATCGACAGAAGTAGGTAGGTACCTACGTACGTACGTACAATGTCAGCTCACCGAGCACATGAAAGGTTAAACTCGATAACCTCGATCTATACATTTATATGTAAGCATAAATGCAACGTAACCTTTATTATACAATCGTGAGGGTGTTGAAGGATCAAGAGTTCATCAACTAATTCGTTTACTCAATTTCTTCTATCTCTGGTTTTGTAATGAATTTTAGTATCAAAACGCGATCAACGGTTTCTTTACTTAAAATCAATCTAATAAACAGCAATACCTCGGCGTTTCTGTATCACAAAAATAAGAAAAATCGTCTTTGAATCAGCGACGTTTCTGCAACCTGGGTAGCAACGGGTAAAGGAAAATGAGGTTCCTGCAGAGTTACGCTGATTGGACTCCCGATGAAATCGTTGAGCTATAGGTCATTTCTGTCGTAAAAGTACGACCGATATATATCACTACTTTCCGATCATAACGATGGTTTCTTCGGTAATTGGAAACGGTCGTCATTTTCTCAATTCAATTTTTTGTTTGTCTAACGTAGTTATTGCGGAAAATCAAGGTAGTTACAAAACGCAGTGTCAAAATCTAAGAATAAATGACCTGAAATGAAATTTCTCATCAGAACGCATATGCAAGCGGAGAAGTCAAACCCTAGAACGATTTGGATTACTTATTAATCAGTTCCGTTGTAAAAGCGTATCGGACACGCTGGTCTACTCCGTAACTTTCAGGGCACAAGAATAGACCTGACTATAAGTTGAGACGACTTCTAGCTCAGCAGGCCAAAATGGTCCCACCACTGTCCGTCTGTAATTATATTCTTAGCGTATACCAGGACTGACTTTACACAGTGAATGCACAGCGCATAAAGTGGAAACACGTGTGACTGTATGCCGATGTTATCTGGTGTGGCGCCAGCCATAAGGAACAGGAGAGAGTGAGAGAAGGAGATTAAGGAAGAGAGAAAAGAAAAAAGGAAAAAGAGAGAGATTTCGGAAGGCCTAAAACTCCCGGTGGCTATGAGACCCGTGGCGGAAGTCCGCACTGACGGGCCGAACTTCGACCTAACTGATACCACACGTCTTCCCAGAGGGAACGTCTCGATTATGTCGGTGTACTGAGAATTGTAAGAGTCGCGTCGTGTCGCGTCGCGTCGCGTCGGGACGCCCACGTCCCCTGTTGTAAAGAGAGATGAGCGAGACGTAGCAGTTGCGGTTGCGTCGCCTCGTGTCGCTCGGGCATAAAGTTTTGCGTCGAGAGGCCTCCTCGTCGTCGCGTTCGGTTCGAATTGGGATCAAAGGTTTAATGAGAAGAAGCAATTAGCTGAAGCCCGGATTCGAGTACTTTGTAAAAATAATGGTAACGAGGTAATATCCAGAGATGTCTGATCTCTGGATTCCCCATATATACGTGTAGTATCAGGGGCGAAGGGGAAGGGGGGGGAGGGGGGGTTCATTTACGCAGATGTGATACAAAATGAGGTTCTTTACATTGAGAGTGATTCAACGTATATATTAACTGACAAATTCATTTCCTCGTTTTTATAATTATAACGTTATAGGTATACCGATTCTGAGGCGCCGTTTAATGTTTCGAAATTTTTAAACTAAATAGTAAAAAATTTTGATATCCTGTTTTATCGTTAGTAAATGATTTACGCTATGGAATGCCATTAGAAAACTAGTTATCTCTCGTACGTAAAATGACTCCGAAAAGATACCATCTATAATAGTATTATAATAAAACTAAATAATTTATTTATTCATATATTTATTTATTGAACCTCAACTGTACATTGCACCACTTATAGGACTCCAGGTAGCCTGTTGCATTTACATTCACAAAATAAAACATAAGATCAAATTGCATGAGATAAAATATGAAATACGAGATATAGTAATAGAAATAATATTAACTCGTACGTATATATACATACGTATGTACATGATAACATAAACTATGAGGTAAGAGAGTGTGATCAACATCGAAATTCTTTTGAAATCGCATCAGAAAATCCCCAAAAATAGATTATGAGGTTTTTTTATTTTGAAAAATTATTAATTTTCAATACATCTAGTACATACGAATTGATAATTATGACCTACCTCGATACGTGGAAGAAAAATGAGCGAGGTTCTGTACAAGAGGATCCTGGAAAAGCAATAATATACCTACGTGAAGTCAAAATTTTAGTTGGCGTGACGGTGTACGTTGGCGTTGGCTTCGTGGGGGGTATAGCGTGGTGTACTTATGATTTATTTCTCATAAAAGCTACGGGATGCATCCGGGTTTTTCTTGATTAAAATCCATTGTCTGAAAGAGTCGTGCCTAGGGTAGAAATTAATACTGAGATTTAAACCAACGAATTGAAGTACGTTTCGTAAGTAGTGATCTAACCGTGTAAAATATAGAAAAACTAAAAATAAAATAGTATGAAAATTAAAAGTAAAATAGTAGCTTCGTAATCTATTTTAAAACCGAAAAATTAGAGAAAGAAAGAAAAAGAAAAAAAATTCTAACACGTGTATAGTTGCCTAATGATTCCAGATGAAAACTATCAACCAACTAACCGTGACCAACCGGATTCCTACGTGACTTTTGCTGGTGTCACTGACGTTGTATAGCTGGTAGTTATTTTAAGATATAATTTAATGTTCATACGTTGAAATTTCACATTCCCAACAACTCGTGACACCTTGCCAGATACATATCTCGCGTTATTACAAGCACTGTTACAATCTTGAATCTCGTAGTGAAATTCTGTATCTATGCCCGAGAAAATAAAGTCTGAAATTATATTTATAAAACTCGTATGTGTGTCGATTATACTCGTGTAATATACGCCCTGCAATGTGGGTACGTATGAAGTGTAATACGTATGTATGTACAAGGTGAAATTTTCATCAGACGCAATGTGGGTATTGTCGGAGATAAAATAAAGATTAAATATTAAAATTCTGAACGGAAATAAGGAATCGAAGAACCGGGAAATAATTTGTTTGAACTTAACAAGCAAATCGGTTGAGCAAAGTAAAATTCAATTGTGATCCATCGTTGTAATTGGCTCAAATCAAGGCACGTACTCGCTGGAGGGATAAGGAATGATTAGGATGCCAGGATGGCCGGGTGGATTGAGAAGAGAGGAAAGAGGAAGGAATATGTACGCTCCTCCGTGCTTCTCAGCATCCCTCTCATTCCTTCGATCTCACTTTCTCTCTTCCTCTCTCTCCAAACGAGGCAGGAAGCATTTCACGCTCTGTGGAGCGGCAGACGCCACTCCAGGGATTACCTTCAATTGATCCGCTCTCGCCCCCTCTTCCCTCTTCCTTTTCCTCTTCCTCTTCCTCTTCCTCATTCTCATTCTCATTCTCCTTCCTTTTTTACTTTTCGTTTTTCTCATTCTATCGCAACTTCTTGCATTTTATTTGATACCTTACCTCGCAATGGCGTTGCCAATCCAGTCCCTACATATGCACGTTATTAGTGTAGGTGTCTATTGTATGTATGTATGTGTGTATCATGCCTATGTACACGTATGTACATACATAGGTATCTATCAAAATCTGTAACGTATATAAACACGTGAATTGACAGACGTAAAACCGGATGACAGTATCAAATAGACAAGTGTCTGGTTTAACAATCTATATATCGTGTTGCGACCAGGTCATAAATGACACAATAAAATTTTCTATTAATGGCTTTGGTCGGTATAATACTCTCAAAGACTGAACAACGTGTTGTAACATACTTGGCACGTTTATGACGTAAAGGAAATAAAGTTCTGAATCAGTCATTCGGAGGTTCAACCAAGTTACTATTTCATTACATACCTAGAGCTGTACCAAAGCTGTTTCAATGTACGCAGAAATATTACATTTACGAAAATTTTCATCAAAATTTGCGTTGAAAATAACTCAACGAAATCTAAACAATTTGCTATACAATTTTGGCAGAGAATTCTCTGAAGACTGTCGGCATGCAAATTTTCAAGAAAAGTATAATCCGAGACCTGACTGATATTCTTTTAACGTGAAACCACCCGTGTATATATTTATATATCACCGATGTATATATCTATATACAAATTCATGTAACTAGTAGATTACCATTTCTCTCGTACTCATCCCAAGTTTAAACAAATCGCAATGCAGCGATATGGACAGACAGACAGTCACTACGTGACCGTATCTATCGTATTGACGCAATTATGTAAACAGGCTACTGTATCGTACGTATGTACAAACACGCATAATCGACGCTGGAGAGGATAAGCAAATCACGGCGTTATAGAGAGAAAGCGTGAGGGATCGAGTGGTGTAATGGCAAATAATAAAACTGGCCATCATACGATGGGAAAATAAAAATTATATGTAAGTCTGATAAATTATTTACAAATCAAGGATGAGAATGAAATTTTATTGACTATGCAATTCGGAGAATAGTACATTTCGATACTACGTGCGAAAGTGTTGATCCTCAGACGAGTGCGAAGTTTTTCGCCCGAGCGAAGCGAGGGTGACAATCACACGAGTCGCAAGAATCAACTTTCGCACATGTATCGAACATTATTTTTCGATACGACGTGCGGAAAGTTGAATTTTGTGCACGCAAAGCGAGAGCAAAATCGAACTTTGCACCCGGCGTGTCAAAAAAAAAAAAAAAAATTTCAACGATTCATCAATCTGTAAACCATAGATATTATCCCGTAAACCTGTCTCATGTAGAACTGATAGTTCTTTGTGGTTTGCGATTTCACACATCCATCGATATCTTTTTTGTCCCATTATGTTTTTTTTTTTGATCGTCCGCAAGAGGGATGAAGAAATCGCGAAATGACTGCGGCAGGGACAAAGCATTGCATCGCACGTATAAAAGTGTATCCGTTTTGTAAGAAGTTTCCTGTATGACGTCCTGACGTTCTCTTTTTCTTCTAAAAAGGCATACACATTCGGCCAGGGTTAAATCGTCTTCCCCTCTATCCGTCAAGGAGCCTGCTCCTTCGCATCCCACGTTTCCTTTGTTCCTTCGGGAAACCAATAGCGGGAAATACATCGTTAGACGCTGCAGCGCGGACGGAAGGACAAATGGTAACGACTCTGGCATAGTTAGGAGCGCTTTTGTCCTCTCACTTCCCTACCGCTTTGCTAGGGGTGCTCACGCCCGATTTCATGCACTAAGTACCTTCCCTAGACATCCTTTCGATCTGTACCTCATGGTACCCAATTCTCTGAACGTAGATATGACGAGAGGAAAGAGGAAAGAGGAAATAGGAAGATGCAGGGATGTCTCACAGATCTTACAAAACAGTATACGACGCTATCGCGATCAGTTCACTCGGTAATTATCACGTGTTTGATGTTTTTTTCATTCTGTATATATGTATCATTTTATCCTCTAGGACGTTCACGTCAATTACAAAGAGGGTCTCACGCTTAGAGGCAGCTCTCTCTGGGGGTTCGTTGACAAAGTGACAATTACTGGGCCACTGCCTCGAGGCCCCGTCGAGGGGGCTCAAAGTCACGTGCATGTCCGTGGTGGCTCGTGCGGGTCTCGTGTTACATTTTCATTCGGCTAATTGCCTCTTCATTCCCGGCTTCTATTTTTCACCATTTCTTATTTTCACTGTTTCAAACCAACCAGGTCATGTAACTATTCGACATGGTCTGTCATGGTGAGGTTCCTTCTCTGTAATTCGGCTTTGTGAAGAGAGACGTGTTGCTTCACCGATATTTTTAAGTAATGTGAAACTTTCGCGGATATAATCAACGGAACTTTTTTTCATTGTAATTAAAAACGATTATGTGTATTTCAAAAAGTATCGAACTGACTGTTGCTAGACTCCCACAATGCCTACCTTCGTTGAAATCTCTCCTTGAAAATTACGACTAAAACTGAAGTAGAAACAAAACTATATAACTCGAGAGTAACCCTCATTCGTTAGGCTAGCCGACCCTCATTTATTACAGATTCTACTACTCCTTTCCCGCTGGCTGCTAGAAAGTTTATTTAACTTGGCCCGGTTACGGAGCGAGACTTGATTATTTTTTCATCTCGTGAAAAGCGCTCTTCGTCTTCGGACGTTCGACGCTTACTATGGCCCATGTGCTAAGACAAAGAATTAGAAACAAAATGTATATGTTCATCAAAGGATAGGCACGAAAATGTATAATCCAAATTTCGAAAAGATCAGCGTTGAAAATTTAGCCCAGTAATCCTGGGAACAGCCTGTGTTGACCGGTGTATAATTAACAAAGTAAATAACGGCGTATCTGCCTTGGCTTTAGTTCGGATAATTTTCGGTCGAGTCCGAGGACGGCTTGGATTTTCGGCCGTGAAATTACCCATCTCCTAAATACCGCTTCATCATCGAGGAATAGAATCGTGGAGAGAGACGGATTTGCGTCGACGGCCTTAGCGTTAAGAAGGACAAACGATCTCTGGGGGATGGAAATTGATTATTTGCACGGACGATAAATAATCGTACCGCGACGACGCTGGAGGCCCATCGGTGGCAAGTCGGTTTCTCTCTGCATCTAGACTCTTGAAAGGTAATAGCAGAGAAGGGTGTAGGGAGAAGAAAGGCCTCGTGCGTGCCACTAACATTTACGAGAATAACAGCCGTTCGATTTATCGCCTTGAAAATTCTTTCGCTTTCTTATTTCCACTGGTGGCAGATGGACCAGCAATTCTGACCGGCGGCGCGGTGTTATAAGCTAGACTCTACCTATATACAAAGAGCTACAAAATTGCACGACCACGGCGAGTGGTTTAAGTTAGTGCTTGAGGCTATGAGATGACTAGATGGAAATTGAAAGCGCTCAAACAAAACAAATAGGTCCATTAACGTTACTAATTATAATAGTTCCTCGATCCCTACAGCCGCCTGCGTCTTTACGGAAAGATTACTGCATCTGCCTTACGGGTAAACGGTTCATCTTCAATATCCGGCTACATGTACCCGTTTTCACGTAATTAGCCAATAGCGAGATGCGTACCTTAGACTTTTGGTTATTTATTTTACTTAAGCAATTAATGTGAAGATGAATTAAGACCGTTAATATACTTCGAGGTATAAACTAATCATCCAATGTTATACGATTGAACTTTTTCAAAACTGACATCGAGCCCATGTCTTCATGGATACCAAATATCGTAATCGTCACTAACAAAAATATGCTATAAGAGAAAAAAGTCCCACTCCAGTCATCTCGGAGCATAGTGAAAACTGGTTTAATGACTAATACGCGAAATTTGAACTAAACTAGTACAATCGATCGTTGAATTTAGTAAAAAACAAGGAATTTCGTGAATGTAAATGATATTCCAGAAGTCTCGAATAACTTCGGTAATATCAGATAGATTTAAATATAAAGTTGGCGAGAAAATCCTTGGAAGGACCAAAAGGATCTGTCGTCGACTGTCCGAGGACATTTCGAGTTTGGTAGTATGGGTATAGGTATTATGGAAGAGATCCGTGCTGCCAATCTTCAGTAAGTCGGTAGCTCCAACCAAGCGTGAGCACGTATAAACAAAAGAAAACGGAGCTCATATCTGCTCAGGAAGACCCACGACGTAATACGGCTGTGTTTGGTGTCTGGCGAGTAACCTCAAGTAACCGGAGATCGTACGGGCTAGGTGGCGAGAAGCTGGGAGTGAGGAAGTCTTAGGACTTTGGGGTAAGCTCTTGGCTTAACTTGCCGGGGATAAGGAACAACCCGACCAACTACAGAACCAACGTGGTAATTGGATCACCACGAGAGAAATTCACCCACGTACTGGCTGTAGCAGGTACCTCATTTTTAAATCATGCATATGTATATTATCTAACTTCATCTAGCACCCCTATTATAAACATCTTTCCATGGTACCTCTGAAAGATATGTTCAATTATTAGATCAGGATCTTAAGGTATTTTTTAAGTTAATTTTTTGAATCGATGTTTCTGCAGGAAAAGGTGGAAAAGATCGTTTTGTGAACAAAAGCTATTATTTTCATAATACGAAGAGAAATGGTTGATATAAACCCGTAAAAAAGATTGCCACATTAATCCTCGACTTGTAATTGCGTTATTAACGAGTAATTGAGGACATTTGGCTTTTAGTGTTTGGCGTAAGGCAAACAATGCTCTAACATAGCCATCCTGTTAACTCCTTCGATCTTACCCCCTGGCAGCGGAACCCTTCTCAACTAAACTCTGGGTTCACGGAAGCGAACCCCCGCAAATTTCCTAAGCCACACTATACTGTATATACCCAACGAGCTATTGTTTGGGTTATCGCAATACCATGCTTCGTCTATGTTTACTTGAAAGATACCCACCACAAATTTATACCACTGCATTATGCAAGCGGTGAAGTATAAAATTTGTTCAAAAAAAGGAGACCTGAAATTAGGCATAAATCTCGTATTTTTTGAGATTTGCAAAATATCAAATAGAAATGAAATGAAAAAAAAAAAAAAAAACAAAAAAAAAACTACCCCATTACCGTTGCGTAACCATTTGTTTTTTATATAATTTTTTTTGTTCCTTCTTTTGTTTTATCGTTAAACTTATGGAATGTATACAGTAAATTTTCAACCCAAACACCTGGGCCGCATGAGCCGTGGCAGTGACGGGCCTATACAAAACAGACGACGTTGATGTATGAAAAGTTTGTAGAAAATAGGCTTCAGATTTATGGCAAAAGTTTATACGTCAACGAAGTTTTAGCACTTTCCCTGGTAAAAGAGATAAGTCGTAGAGACCGCTTAGAGGTAGGTTTTTGGCTACGATTAGCTGAAAAATGATTTTCTCAAACTGCACAAAGCTGAGGAAGCTATTTCGTCTGGGTATAAAATACCCAACTTATATACTAGAAATACCCGAGACGTGAGATATACGAGTAGAAAGACTGAAGAAACTGCTGTGTAGAGAACGAAGTCTGCAAGAGAGGCGGAAGACGTAGGGAAAGGATTCCTTTTCACTCAATTCTCAGTTCTGGACATGAAACTTCTCCACTTTAATAGACGACGATGCGCTAGTGATGCTCCTTTGAAGTCTGTCTCTTGACCGATGACATAAGGGGGCAATCAATTTATCGGATGGAATAGCACTGAAGGTCTATTAGTACCATATAACGTCATTTATAGACACGTGTATCATAAGATCGACGAAATCATGGAGATATTTGAAATTGGAGGTATCATTTCGTTACAGGTTTAGAGATAGTGCATTTCCATTTCGAGTTGACCGTAGGCAAACTTCTTGTCGTCCAAGCTGTCGCCTACTAGGTACATTCGGACTTGTATTTCACGGTTGACTTAACCGAAAACTTGCATCTCTCTCGCTCTGATATATCTATCTCTTTGTATAGGTATATATTCGCTCGTGTATATACTACTCGTATATACATTGATGATGAGGGGGTGACGGGTTTTTTTTAATAAAATATAATATCGCGATATATTCGGCTATAATCGAGAATTGATGTACCGAAGCCAATAAGATTATATCGAGACTTATATAAGCCTATATAACGCGCTGAGAGATCATCTGGCATTAGTCTCTCACGTTCACCGTCGACGGTTAATCCTAATTGAGTTGCCTTATAAGTTACGACGGAGAGAATCTTTATTGAGTCGGAATCGCAAGTATCGACAAACAAATTCACGCCTTGAAGCTTATTTATACACATTATGGATACTAGGAAGCGAAAAGATTGTGAGGACCGCCATTTCGGGAAATATTTAATTACTCAAAAAAAAAAAAAAAAAAATCAGGAAACTGGTTGACCTGTGAGCCAACCCGAAAACTTCCCGCTGTGTTAAATACGTTACAATTAATTGATACTATTGTGTTTATAATAAATTAAAGAAGGTTATAAGTATAATTAGTTTTCCCTATACAAATCTTTTTTTCTTCAATTTCTATTCTTCGAATAACTTTGAAACTACTCCACCGATCGATTCCAAAATCTAATCAGATCTAAGTCATGATGAACCCTTTCGATCGCAGCAAGAATCATCCAAATCGGTTAATTCGTTCCAAAGGTATCGTACGACAAAAAGAGAAATTTTTGTCGTGCAATATCTTTTAAACCAATCGATTTCGATGAATCTTACGGCGATCGAAAGGGCTATCCAAGAGCTAAGTCTGATCAAGTTTTGAGACTAATCGCACTAACAGTTTAGGAGTTATGCGCTAAAAACATGAAAAAAAAATTGTTTTTTAATTTTGATTTCTCAAATAACTCTGAAACTACTCGACCGACCGACTCCAAAATCTAATCAGATCTAAGTCTTGATAAACCCTTTCAATCGTCATAAGTACCATTCCAATCGGTCGATTCGTTCCAAAGATATCGTACGACAAAAATTTGTTTACACACACACACACACACACACATATACGGACGTCCATCCAAAAATTGTCAGAATAGCTTCCTAGGACCCCAAAACGTCGAGATCTGATGAAAACTCGATTTTCGAAAATCGGACCGAAACCGATAACTTCCCTTTTTTATGAAAATTTTGAATTTTCATTGCGGGGAGTTGAAAAAAAAAAACAATAGATCGAAAATCTTCAATGGCTTTCAATTAATTGCTTAGCAAAACTTTCACTACAAAGAAAATGTTCCTATATTTTAAAAATCGTTGACATGAAGCTGAGAATTATCGGAACGGTGAACCGTGAAAACGGAATCCACAATCTTGCGATTAGACACGCTTCGAGTTTATGAATGCTCGATTGTCGAGGGTCTTTGTTAACGTGTGGTAAGATCACGCATATAGTGTTCTCACCAGAGTCAGTTTAGTTTCGTCTGTGCCACGCGACACGAGATTTCGCTTTGCCTCTTATTTCCTCCCTTCTGTCTTTGCCCTCATCGTAGAAGAAGGCAAAGGCAACATTTAAACTCTTTGATCTATTGTTTTCACGACGAAGACGAGGATCCCTTCGGGGATTGTCGTCGAGCTGCAAAAAGGTGGATTCTAATTTGACGAATGAGAAAGTTTTAAGAAGCGAGCTTGCTATATTTTTACCCTGACAAAGGACTTCAACGTGCCGTTGAAGACAGACATGGGGTGGTTGCACCACTGGATGCGTAAAAAGCCATCTGCTTATGATAGAGATGAAATAGCGATGGGGAGACAGTAAAGAAGTCGAGGTAAAAGATTCATACTGGATGATAAAAGGGATTTGAGGTGACGAATGATTCGATCCTTGCCTTGTCTGCCCCCTCATCGTGTACAGTACGTCTTAAAATTCACATTTCCATCATGGAGAAAAAGAAGAAAAACAAACTCCTCACATTTACCATTCGAAATTTATAAGATCTGAATTTTTTATTTTACTTTATATTTTTCAAGTGAAAATACTCTATAGAGTCTGACTTCAATTGCCATGTACACACCAACAGAGGTTTGAATGTGAGAATACAAACCTTCCCAGGTAAGCTGATGCTCTCAAATGCGTGAATGAAGTTCCGATGGCTCGGACTACCGGTAATTGGATAAGCTTTCGTAGTCGACTTGGTTCGCTTAGCAACGAGTCACAAAGGGTTGGCATTAAATGCCAATGATTTGAGTACGAATCTGAGATTTTCGAGCTGTTTTACTCCCTTGGCATTTATCTTGAGTTGTAATTTAAGCGAATGTCAGTTATCAAGGATCGCGTTATTGAGGTTAGACACCAGTCGTCCCTAATCGAAGATAAATTGAAATGAATCCTGAATCCTGGTACCAGTTGCGTCAATTTTTTAAACGTTCGAAATACGTTGCTAATTGGAAGAAAAATTCATTGATCATTTATTTTTCAATTATACAATTACTTAAAAATCTGGTAACTGAATATCGAAAGTGATATCATCCGTAGATAACGATATTTTTTTATTTTCGTTGATTTGTTTTATTATTTTTGTTTTTATTTTGGTTTTTAATTTGAATTTAAATGTAAATGAAATCAAGTTTTGTTTATAAACAAAATTTTTCACTACATTGCCAAATCGTGCACATAGCTGATCAATCGTTAAGTGCAGCACGTTTGAATTCATCTCTCTATGTCGAAAACATCGCGTCCAGCAATTAATAACGTTTGGCTCATGAATATCCATGCACCCACAAAGTGAAATATAACTAGCGGCCATTACCCATTTGTTAGTATGATACATTGCAAAGTACGATAGAATTCATGAATATACGAAAAATATAACGAGAAGGTTTAGCTAACGAAACTATCCCGTTACAACTGGTGAATGAAGAAACACAAAATGTCTAGTGTCACAAATTGACAACTAATTTTGAGTAAATGATTGAACTAATCATCCAAAAATATCTGGTAACTGATTAGCGAATAAAATAGTCAGCTGGACTAGTCGAAACGTAAAAACAGTCTAAATCTAATGATCACTAGCCAACCGACATTTTTCGTACTCGAATCAACTTGGCATGCACTTACCAATGCTGTTTCTGGCCAGAAAATCTCGTGGGAACTCGACAGGATGTGTATTTTGTTATTTTTTTTTTTTTTTGCAGCCTCGTGTTCACAACTTTTTCCCAGTTCGTCTGGCTGGTATTTGTTTTACTGAGTGCTTGGCTCTGGGTCTCTGACCAAAGGTACTACCTATAAGAACTAGCATTTGTGCCTGCCATAATAATCAGATTAATGTTGTCAATTTTTTATTTATTGGCAAAATGTCCGAGAGGTTTGGCTTCTCTTTGATTTTATAACTCGAATTCTGAATACTTGTTGTATTGGTGAACAAAAAAAATAAAAAACTCTTTCACCTCAGCCCTCCCAAGACTTATTCGTTGGAATAATCAGTACCTTAAGCACTTCCAGCACGTATCTCAAATATTACATAATCAACGGTGGCATGTTGCAGGCTTTTATTATTCCCTGAAAAATAATCTCTCAAGATTAAATTGAATTATCGATCCCTGCAGCCTTTCACGCTTAAGGGCCCCCAAAAAGCGACCTACCTCAGCTACGGGACCACGCATAATTACTCACATAAGAGATATAAGCATAAAAGCACACGCACACGTACACTCACACTATGGGGTTCTAGGACCTATTACGTAGTTTGAGTGAAATATGAAATACACTCGTAGACCACAGGTGGAGCACCTCAGATTTAAAGGTAGAGGTTAGAATTCCACGGCCAAAGGCTACAGAAATACAATAATTATGTCTACAGCGACTGTAAAGTATTCCCACGGGTGCGCACAATAACGAAGAAACCTCCTGATCGCCCACGCCTCGACCAACGAGTTTAACAATGATTGAGGAAGGATAACTCTTTGCTAGCTCTACGAGCTATATATCCATTTGTATTACCGTGTAGCCTTGTATCATTCTTGGTGAAATAGATCATTCTTTCGAAACTGGTAAATTCTGTAGAAAAACAAAAACTTGGAGTTGGAGTTTCCAGCGATTTGGTACCTACAGGAACACAACTGGAACTAGATCTTATCTCTTTTTCCACTCATTCTTCTCGGGAATAGTAGAAGTTGAAAAAAGTTAATTAACTTCAGGAAAAGCTCTAGATTGGTGATAAAATAAAGAACGTACCAAATGTCATATGGGGGTGGTAATTAGGAAAGTTATCGGCAATGTGTCCATTCGCTGGAAACTATAAACTCTAATTGAATATGAGATTGAACATTCTGTAGTTTGCATTCTGTTTCACTTTGTATACTATACATCTAGGTATGTATAGCTGGTGAATACTGCAACAACGGTACGAGTAGAAATTGGTTGAGACGAAACTATTACGATCGGCTTTACGTCGATGTTACCTAACGTTAATCTCAGCAGTTCGAGATTGCATTCAGCGAAGATATTTCCTACCATTGTAAGCATCCAGTTTGGAATTTCCATTAACAAACGGACTAGGTAATCTTGAGCCTACAAAGTAGCCAGGATTGAAACTCGCCTGATCGGTTTAGAATAGATTGCTGATACGAGTATATATGAGTAAAAAGCAATCTACAGTTGTTCGCGGTATCGATGGTGGTTACCGTTTCATCAATTCAACAATCTACTCGTCTTCATTTTCATCTTCAATTGATCTTGACTATTTGAACTGCTCAATCCAATACATATATTCTAGGGATTGATTCTCCGTTATAATAATTGGAAAAGGGGATGAATGATCTACGTGGACTTTGCATGTAAAAACTAACGGTTTCACCATTTTAAAGATACAACTATTCAATATTCCATCTTCCTACCACAACGTATTGATGCTTATATTTTGCCGAAGTTTTAACAAGAATATCTGAACATCAGAGGTAACAGTAAGATTGAAGAAGTTTTTTCGTGATTAAAAGTAACCATCGTGAATAGAGGAACAGGATTTAAATCATGTGAAGTCTTGAGATTCCGAACTTGTGTTTATTCAGAAAATGCGATTGGATCCGTGTCTTATTGAAAAATAAGATTAAAGCTCACAACTCAAGATTCAAAAAGAATACCGAAGTATAAAATTCACTTTTCCCAAATTGAATAGATACAATTTGAAATTAGAGAGGGGATTGTTCATCTACTACAATTGCAATTTAGTTAGAAGAGCCAATACTCAAATTATTGTTCTCGCATTGGGCCTAATTTCTACCAACTCACGTTCACTCTATGGGACTATAATCCTTGATAGAATTTCTTGCCATAAAAAACCTTACGGACTTAGTCATTTTTAAGACTGAACCTGCGTCAGTGTTTACGCCATCTTGATTGCATCATAAGACTTTCATACATGCTTACGAAAATACGCATGCTGCATCCTATAGTGTGCAGAGGCTGACAGTTTACCGTCGTTTCCCACTTGACTCTGAAATTGCCTTATCTTCGTCTACCGCGCTCTTATGGTAGGGTAAAATGGTACCACAAAGATTATGAATTTTGAAGAGACAATTTCCAATATTATCTCGTTTTCCATCCGTACACTCGTCGAGCAATCTTCCACAATTTAAAGGTTCGTTATTGTAGATCATAATTGATAACGATTAACGATTATTTCATACATTTCTATCAAAAACATCATCATTATCCATAGTTTCTTATACTTAGCATGATCGAGATGCTTATAAATAACGACAGTCTGGTTTTGCAGAATGAGAAACGAATTAGCACATCGAAGCAAGTGAAGAATATCCTAATGAGCTTCATCCTCGTCATGATTATGGGAAATCAAACTTATCATATATCTCGTAATCATGATTTCAAATTCGGGATACCTACTTATAGAAAAATGTCGAGAGCAATCAAACAGTGCAAGTCCTTTACACAGCTGAAGCCACGTCAGTATAAATTATGGTCCATATACTGCATGTGGTAAGCTATGTGGGATTCGTGAGTTGATTATGTAGAAACGTATAAATTTTATGATAATTTGAACCCGGAGTACCTTGAATAATCTGAACGTGATACAATGGAGCAATCCAAAGAATCTGATGATGATCCTGAGAAAACGAAAGGTATTATAACACGCAATCTTTCACAATCTCGCTGGTACATACATGAGACACTATTGACTTGGACGAAAACAGTAATTAGACAGAGATGATTTCTTCATCGGTTCCTGATGGTGGGTTTCTAACATGCGATAAAATGTACGACGGTTACTTGGTATGATATTAATTACAAGTTCCTTAACGTGGATATACTATCTATTCCAACTATATAGAACGTAGGTGTTTAAAATTGAAAATAGATATGTTATATCCCTTTTTATAAAAAATTTATCACAGTTCGTGAGAACCATTGATTAAATTTTTATTACGCAACACAAAGAGAAACTTTTTCTTGCCTCTTTTACTCCCATCGTACAACTTTCGAAAACTCTGGTTGATAGTCTCCACACACATAGATAGACCAGAATTTCTACACCCCTAGTACCAATATACGTTACCCTTCGAATAACTTCGCTTTCAAAAATCCCCACGTACGGGTGCTCAAAACGACAGATATACTAAAATTTCTTGCAACTTTTCATTCGCACAACTTTCCGTTTGTCAAGCATCGGTATATTCCACAAACATGAAACTGATGGAATTTAAATTTGATCAGAATTTTATTTTCGTACAGTAACTTGATTTCGCAAAACACTCGTGAATCTCGCGCATAAATTCCCTGTAATTGAATCCTAATATTTTTCACATCAAAAATCATTCTTTGATTACCATTTTCCTACCTTGAGCCGTTTTCTGATGTCGTAGTACCTATTGCAGTTTTTTATTTTTACCTCTTCCCACAAATCCTCAGCCGTCTCGTCTCGTCTAGTCTCCTCTTTCGTGGAGCCGTCGACTGCTCCAGGTAATCCCGACCAGCACACTAGAGTCTGGCTCAAGACGACGTCGGGCACCAGGATAATTCAGAGCGAATAAAACCGATCCGAATCGAACCCAAGGCTAGCGAGACTTCATTTTCCAGCTTCTGCATCCAGACGTTCGACTGTCCTCATACGTTATGGAATTAAGATTCAACCGGCGTCGAGACGCCGTCTGTAAGACCCGAGCATAGATATCGCAAGCTTCTTTATACCTACGAAGACGATTACCTACTTGTACGAATTGATCCCTCAGTAGAAGTAAGAAAATCTTAGTATTTATAGCTGTAGTTGTTGAAGATCGTGATAACAGGATCTGATAATATTACAGACTAGTTCACACTTTTATTCCAACTCTCCCTATTTTCGTTTTGAATTTTTATTGGGATATCCTACAGGACTTAGTCCACTTACGGTACAAGAAAGTTTATTTTCTACTCGGTTTAGCGTCACTGCAGGTTAAAAAGGTCCTGTGAAAATTTGTCAAAAATTTGTTTATCGAAAGAAAAAATAAGAAGGAAGAAACGAAAAATTAGAAGCCGCTAAGAAATGGAAGAGACAACAGCAAGAAGGGTCGTATTTGATAGAATATTTGCTCGTTTTATCTTAAATTGATATTTGCTTTGCAGCTTTCCCTGTTTTCCCGATAATCCCTCCAATATGAGGAACGTAATTTCCTCTCTCCCTTTCGGTTGCCCTTTCTTCCAGCCTTGTGTGCTTATCGAAATTAATATATCGACCACAGCGATGAACTTTTCGAAGTAACGTTTGAAAATTGATATCGCAAATTCCGATCGATTCTGATCCAACAACTTTCTTCACAAACTATATACTTACTAGCTCAAACGCGTAGTTCTCCGATTAGAACTTCCTTCGAAGAAGTTCAGGACTTTGGAAAAAGTAGTTTCTTTACTTCAGGAAGTTGAATTACTGAATTTTACGAATAGCTATTATATGTTAAAATTATATTGTATTTAAACATGATGCGTTTCATTGATAGCTTCAATTCGTTGATGATAATAATTATTCTGTAAAATTTATCTCATGATCGGGGAAGTTAGTTGAAATTGGCTTTTTATTCCTAGCCAAAGAGTTTTCTATATCAGGTTTCAGTAGAGCTAATTCGATTGAAAAGTTTCAACGGACAAAACTTTTATTTCTATTCCGACAAAGCTGAAGCGGAAGCTGCACTTGTCCATTTATATGATTAAATTTCACGTGGTAGGTACTCAACTCCATCGTGCTCTACTATGCCCAGAAAACTTTATAGACTCCTGAAGATTTCTGCCATCTCGTTTCTGCATGTGTATAATAAAACTAGTGTTGATTATAAGGGATTATGGAAGAAGATGACTCGATAGCCATACGCCATTCTATAAGCTTGTGATATCTGTAGCTGTAATTATTGGACCAATTAACGGAGTAAATTGTAATTAGTCATTGCAAGGATATGGGATATAATATTTGAAAGATTGAAGACTTTCGAATCGATTCATTGTGAAAAAGTGAAAATGAAAATAATGAAATATAATATCCATCGTATATCACGGCGATTGGGGTGTCTCTCCCCTTCGGCATATCATTACCTCAGCACACTTGAACATGCCTGCGTTTAACGACCGACATCCCTACCCCAATTCTCATCCCCAACACGGTTATCCCGCCCGGGTAACAAAAACACACCCAGAGGCGCAAAGAGTGCTTTCGACGTCTCAATTGACTCGGTATACTCGGTGATTTATATCCTAATTTTCAATAGACCTTACATTGCTTTACGTGCGCCACTAATGTGTCTCTTGCTCATACGCGCTACGGCGTTACGGTGGTGGTAGATCGTTGAGAGGGTGGTTTAACGACGCCGGTGGCTGGAGACAATGCCTGTGTTTTATACCACTTTACTTGAAACATATAAAGAATAAATGGTGTTACACGTAAATCGAGAGTAGATCCTGGATCCAGACGAGCAGTTGAAAAATAATCCAAGGATAAAATTATGAAGTAAAAAGTCGGATTTTGTACGGACTCTTTTCTATTGTCAATTCAGAAGATGGATGAATTCTTTTGTTTTTTTATTTTTTTATTTTTTTTTTTTTTTTTACATTTTCAGACACTCCGATCAATTAGTCAAATTGGAAAATAAATCATTTGATTTGATTAATTGTTTTTATTTGTATAGATCTTGTGCTCAGGAATTTTTGATAGATTAAATTCTGTTCAAAGGCTTTTTGCCTCAAGCCATACCGTTGTTTTTGTGTCGGAAAAAAAATTAAAACAACAACAAAAAAAAAAAAAAAAAAAAAACAAAGTACAGTACAAAAGAACGCGAGTCTTTGTCACGATTTTCGTTCAAGTTTGTACCTCGTGGTTGAAAACTGTCCAGATATTAAATTTCTGTAATTAACATTGTTCCTTAGTTTGCCTTGAAGTCGTTTTTTATAACCTGTAAAAAAATCAGCCATTTTTACTTGTTCTATGAAAAAAAAAATCCCCACCAAGGGATGAATGTTGTCTAAATATCCGTCGACGCCATGAAAGGCCTTTATACACAACCCCGTTTGAATCAAACACAGTTTTGGTGAAATAGAATTTATACATATAATACCGCTTCCGGTTTTACGCTGTCTCTTGCAGGATCGTCTTTCGCATGAATTACGATCTGGCTTAGTTCAATATTGACCCGGGTGAACGTGTGGCGAATATTATTACGCCATCTGCATAATATCTGTATTCAGTTCCCGTAGCCTCAAACGCTTCTGTAATTACTTTACTAGAGGTATTCTATACCTCGCTTTGCAGATCTCGCGTTCCTGCGTATGTAAATATCCTGTTTACAATACACGGATTAATTGAATCGGACAAGCACCGATTTTGGCATTTTAGGGATAAATTAAGCCCATAGTGAAAGAGTGTTACTCTCTACAATCTTCAACGACACGTCAATTACTGCCAATTTTCGATATCTACAAGACATAAAAATCGGATCTATTCTGTCTGTGCTCCGATCCAGAGAGTTAAAGAGTGTGTTCAACCGGCGACGTCTTCGTCGCGTGATCCAATTTATGTCAAGACGCTTTCTGCTCTATTATGGCTTCCATCACTTGGCGAGGTTTCAGGTCGTCGAAGGTTGCACGCGATAGTATAAGGTATAACTTTCCTCGAAATGATGATATCGGAAACAATGCGTTATTAATTGATCTCCAGAAGTATACGCGTTGATTATGAATCGACCTGATTGCCCGAGAGTCCTGAACGTTCAAACATCGTCCACAAAAGCGGTAATGCTCTGCGCCCTAGAGCCCTAAAACGATTATCCACTCCAGGGTTTCTCGGTCGAGTGAGAGGAATGAGGCTGCCTGCTCCCGTAACGACGTATTGTCAGCTCTCTTTGGCCAAAACCCGCTTGGGGTTTGGCGCATCGCGTGAAAATCCACTACGGAGCGAGATATTTCTGATGCTACCAAATCAACCGAGCCATGGGGTGAGGTCGATAAAGGAATCGGACAGGTTAAGGAAGTGAAGATAGCTGCGAGGAGACACAGAAGGAACAAGATAGTATGCGGGTGGTAAGAGTTAAAAATATAGAGTCGGAGGTAAAAGTTCGAGAAGACACGTACGATACCTATTCCCTTCTTCTTCTTCTTCTTCTTCTTCTTCTTCTTCATTCTCTTATTTTTCGAAGAGATAACACGCGGTAACAGAAATCCTCTTCGATTTCCTTAATCCGAATGTAGAATAAACGAGAGAAAGAGAAAGAGTGTCTTATAGTACCAAATCCCGTTGAAAAGACTGCCGGGATACGCCCAACCCATCTCTTTTCGTACCTCTCTCATTCCTCGCCATAAAAAGTGGAATATACATACTACACACTGATGTTAACGCGCTAAATTGTAGCAGCGATTACTTTTACGAGCCTCCGAGTGAGAGAGAGAGGGTAAAGATCGTCTCCTTCGTCGATGGGGCGTGCTACACTTAAACACTATTCTCAAAATTCTTATACCCATACCATGAGTTTCTTTACCACGGGTCAGGGGACATTCTTTCGAGACTTGCGGCGCCTCGTGAAGAGATAGTCAGTCCTATTTTCTTCTCGAGAAGTTATCTGACAGTGGTACATTTTTCCGTTTGGTATTCTTTGCGATAACCACTCTTTATTTTAGTTTTTTTATTTTTTATTCTTTTTTTGGATACCGACTTGCATCCAAAGTGGTTGCGAAGTAGACAAAACGCTGATCAAACGGCGCTATCGTAAGGTCTTGAGTTTTCGGTTTGGATGAAAAATTTGTCTCTCTATTCACGGATGAATAATGCAAGAAGCAACTTTATCGGGCGGTTGAATAAGGGGCGGTTTCAGGTTTGATACCTATCGACGAAAACTTGCTTATTGTATATTTTCAAAGTGTTGGCACTATACGCGTCGTGGGGGTGGATGTATACATATATTTGTAGACCAGCGTCGTGGGCGTCGCGACATAGCTTGGGGCGTAGGTATAGTACGTGAGTCGAGAAAGAACGACTCGAGTAGTGAGCAGCTAGCGTGTCGCTCGTTTCGCTCGGAACTCTTAGCGCCGCTTGAATTAATAATCGTCATCGTGTTTCAGAAACTAGTGACAGCGAAAGACTCGGCACGCTCGTGTAGCAAAAACGGAAAACTCACAAACGGCAAACGACATGAGAGAAAGAGACGGAAAATTTTTGAAACGAAAATAAGGAGATTCATGATACGACTCGTACCTACCGAAGACAACAGCTGCGTACCTAGTTAAATATTTACCACTCATACATTTTGCTTTAGCAAAAGGTGGAAGCGATGGGCTAGACGCAATACTTTCTACACTTCGATCAATAAAAAAACGATCACGTTACTCATTTCTTATTATAATGTTTTTTGAACATCAAAAAAATTATTAAAACTTCATCTGAAAATTTATTATTTAAGTATGTCATAGTATTTGGGAATTTTATAGCTTTTCTACAAAAGTTTTAATTTTCTGAAACTATAGCAAGAAATATATTTAGGATTGAAGAAGTCCAGGAAATTGCCGGGTCAATATCGTTACGTAGATAACTCAGAAAGCGAACTCTAAAAGTACTAACAATAGTTTGAAAAAATAAAAGTTCTTCTTCCACAGTGTCGGAAATCTCTTGACAAAAGTAAGGACGAAAAATTCTAGATGGAACTTATACCAGGATACGTTCTCCAGCTGCTGATTTTATCCCGGAGGGCCATCTAATGAAAAGTTTAACTACACTTTACCTGACTCCATCTTCACGGTTCAACTGAAGACATTTTGAATCCGAAATCTTAGAACTCGTCTGTCTAAATAAAGCTAGATCGCTAGATGTCATATACCGTTCACTGAATGAGTAGAACTTCACCGATTTTGGTCCATGTATAGAATCTCGAATTTGTATACCCTTTCGTTCACGCGTATGGGGGTATAATTTATGGAAGTTTCCGTAATTTTTATACATGACTTCAGTGGCTTTCCTATATATTCCTTAGTTACTGAAATAGTTCTATAAATCTGCAGTAGAAATTCGTAAAGTGTTATCTAAAATCTGGACGACAGTATAACCTCGTCGCGTTCACTAATTTGTTCGAGGAACAATAGAAACGCGAGGTGGGTGGTTGATGCTCGTGGCTAATGGGCCGAGAAACCAACATTGGTGTAGATTGCAGACAAGCTTCAGTTTCACGCCAACTTACGACAATTGGAACTCTAGTCTGTTCAAAGGAGCGGATTTTCTTCAGTATTTCGGAGAATAAAAGACCTCCCGTAATAATACCACACCTTGTATACTGTTTTGACACGCTATATTTTTAGCCTCCATTGATTTGCTTACTCGCTTACATTTTCACTGAGTGAAAAACAAAAAAATAAATAAATAAAAAGAAGTACATAATATATTATACTTTCTTAACTTGCACCAATTAACTTCGCTATCAAAAGAAGTAGTTAATTATTCACGCTTCTCTAATGTTTGCAGACCATTTATCTTTTCAATGTGCATAGTGTAATTTTTTATTTTTTATTTTTTTTTCCGATATTTCGTTTTTCTTTCTTTAATTTTCAGAAATGTTCACATTTTAAGCCATACGTGAAGGCTTCGACCACTGGCCACTAGCCAGGCCACAGTTAATCGGAATGTTGAATTATATCAGACCGCGATAAAAACCGACAATTTTCTCTTGGGGAACGAAACAGAAATGTAGTAAAAAAGAAAAAAAAAAAACTATAAGATGTATAGTTCTCAACGGTATATATACAAGCCTGAAGGAATTTTTTAATTTTCGAAATCTCTAAGCATCGCATCTTTCTTCCAGACTCTACTCACTCACTAGTCACCTTTCAACGATTTATTCTTTGCCTGATATATATATATATATATATATATATACCTACTCGATCCAATCCTATGCAGCCCACTTGACTCACGTATAATCTTATCACGATCACTGCGCGCTCTGCATAAGTGAAATACCCCGACGTAAGTGAATTCCCTTAAGTTTAATCGAAGAATTTGATTTATTTTTTATTCATTTTATATATTTGAGAAATCACCGAGTAAGTCCAGCCGTAAAAAAAAAAAAGATAAAAAAAAAAGACAACAACATGAATAGGTATGACTTGGATTGTAAGATCGATCTTAGATTTTAATGGTGTTACAACTAGGTCTCTAGATGTAACATGAAAAATGTTAATAAAAGGACGTGTAGGTAATTTAAAAATACATCATTTCGGTGATTTTGACAAATATCTAACTATCCTAAAAATATAACCTTTCGGAACTCTTGAATCGCGTTGTAACATTTCTGGTAAACTCAGTTCAGAAATTGAGTGGCTACAGGGGTTTATCTACCCGAAGTATAAGGACGAGGACGGCTTCAAGGAGGTCCTATAACAATACTGCGAAAAGTCATGAATTCGAGTGGTTAGATTTGGAGATATATTTTGAGGAGTAGGTAACGGGAGCAAGATTAAAGACGGAGGTAGGTATAGGTAGATATAAAGAGAGAACCAGAAACATATCTTAATCTTATAAGCGTGGGTTTTATATTCTTGGTGGTAACATAAGCTCGCGCGAAATAGTAACGTACGATACACGGTATGTTTACATCGAAGCTTTTAAGCACTCGTACCGTGGTCCAGTCCGTAAAAGAACAAGATAACATCTGCAATTCTTTGCTATCGGTATAAATCAATGTTCGATCGACTGATACTTCCAACAATATATCGAGATTAAGATCTTCGTATGCTTTACAGCCTTCCATTTGTGCCCGTTGTCTTGGTACGAGGGATGCACAAATCATTTTATTGTTCCCCTATATACCATTGATGTAACTTTTCTAGTACCAGTTGGAGAAAAAAACGGTTTAGTTTCTTCAATATAAGTATATACTATAATACATACAAGGGTGAATACATCATTCCTTAGTTTGCCCAAGTTTCTCCCCTGCATGGTGCAGCAGCACAATAAAAATGTGTTATTAATCACCGATTCACGTGTTCGAAAAGGTGACGGTTGTGTCATCACTATTAATTTATTCCCACTGCGTCCTCCAACGTGCACACTCGTATCATTAGTTACATAATTTTGATACCAGTCATATTTTCAACAGCATAGATATATAATTTAACGAGCAAAGCGAAACTCATTTGAGCTAGTGTTACGTATACAATAAACTATAAGTATCAGAATATATTTTTTTCGTCATTTTTCAACCGAGATAAAGGCATAACGTTTCATAGTTGCTATTTATTATTTATCGTCCCTAAAGCAACGACTAATCATTCCTGAAAATTTCATCAAGTACTGCCGTAAGGATAAAAATGACAATTTTAAACCATCAATAGTAAAGTAGGTAACTTTATGAACTTTTTGACTCAAACGATCCCATTTTAGGTCCAGAGTTTTTCGATTTTTTAATTTACTAGTAAAAATTAATATCGATTGTTCACTGATTTTGTTTTTTTGGTCATAAGATCTTGATTATTATAAATAATTTTCAATACGATAGGAGGGATCTTGCCTGAATCAAACCCTTCCGTCTAGTTTAGTATCAAGTTTCCCATTAAATAGGTCACAGATTAGTTCATAGAAGCTTAATAAATTCCCACACCGGTCTCTTTTGTACACAAACAACCAACATTCGTCCCTGAAATTCGATACTATTTAACTAATTTTTTTTTTCTTTTTATTTTCTCTCTTTTTTCTTTTTTCATTCTAACCCCAGGTGGAGGACGCCAGTTCTCGCGAACCAATTCAAGGGGTTACTTCCGGTCCCAACGATCTTGTCAGCTTCCATTAGCGCAGCACCCGTGAGAACCCTAGTCATCATACTAAGATACGGTACAACCAGGCCTATATGCATCCCATATCTTTAGCCTACGTGAGTAATTTTTTATTCATGTTTACTTTCCCGATTTTCATTATTTTTTTTATTTTTTTATTCTTCTCTTCCTTTTCTTTTTCTATATCAGCCCACATATGGGCCTTTTCTAAACGTGAGAGGATAAAACCAAAGGATGTTGTATAAAAATCTGTGCTTCGTTTGATATTATTGGTATTTTCATTGGGCGGACGGGTCTTTGGGTTGACTTGCGGACCCGGTCCATATTTTTCATAAAGAAGCAACCCTCCCGATCTTTTATATCTTGTCTTCCATACATTATTAAGCCTTCGAAACGTAAGACTTGGATGCTTCTTTCATCCTTCGAACGGTTATGAAATATGTAAAAATTTTATCCGTACATACTGCAAATATATACTAATTTTCTGAAGGGAAATAAACTTCTCAAAGTCTTACCGATTCTGCAGCGATCTCTGATAAAACAATTCGAAGAATTTACAAATATATTTTACCCTTTCAACTGTTATATATCTTTTGAGATTATACTTACAATAGAATCGAATAAAAGAATGCCTTGAGAAAATGGGAGATAGGACCTCTAATTAAACTGTAGAATCCAATTTCTCGAAATTACAAGATTCCATGAGTTAAATCAGCATTATATAGAATCCCATGGATAGTAGCCAAGGTTCTTTCAGAATATATCGCCGGCGTTTGTGTTTCTCTGAATAGCTAGATTGCGTTGAAATAAATTACCCCAACCTAACGACAGGTGCATCGTATTCCACGTTATCGCTTATAGCGTCCGTTGGTTTCGTGCTGCAGGTAAACGGCACATATTAAACACTCCGTAGCCGAGTGAGCATATACGGACACACCGCATGCACCTTGATATGTACCTACTTTAGTCAAGATTCTCCGAGTGTTAAGGTTCAAATTTTTTGTTTTTGCACTAAGTAAGGGTAGTCGTAAGTGCATTCACTTGTACATCTTACCCATTAAGTCTTTTTTATTACCTAAAAAACCGACAAAACCTTTTTTACTACACCACACTACAGTTTTTACATCATTTCAAACCCTACTATGGTATATAATTCCCACCAAAAATAATCCAAAAACTTTTCTCAAAGGTTCCTGTAGCCATTACTCGTTCATAAAAACACAACAACAATTAATGGGGTACTTGCTGTAGTATCAGAAAATGAACTTCTGAAGACAGTTATCAGCTACCATTCTGCAAAAGTTATCCAATTCGTAATCCGCAGGAATTTTACTTACCACAGTGATGTTGTATCGCAAAGAAAGTCATTTTAAAAGCTACTTACTTGGTAGAAACATTTCTTCTTTTTTTTTCATCCCTCTATTTTCGCACAATCATACGCATGTGTGCTGCAGACTTGAGAGAGGGTATTTTACTTAGTGCAGGTATGAGGTTAAATTGGTGAAAAATTTTTTTTTGCCAAAAATCTTTCTTCGACATATTTTTACTTTCTCATTCATCCCCGAACTAAGGAAGTGCGGATGAAATGCTGGCGCATACTTACACACATATATACCACCGTATCACCTCTCAAGGGGTGAGTCCGTGTATCTATAGCGAAGCGGCTAGCGGCGCTGGCTCAGTCGCTCACCGCGTGCCGAACCGAGAGCTTCGCTGTTATTCGCTCCCTCGCGTACATAAACGTCTGATATTTTCTGATGTTAGAAGATCTTTACTAACTATCTTTTAGACAAAAGCTCGGATCTGGGGGTATTCAAAGTGTGAATGTGGATTTTTCACTCACGATAAATAAATTTTTAACAAAATTCCGTCATTAACTCGGACGGATTAAATCTCGAGCTTGCGTGAACTACTCATCTCGATACGATTGTACAGTTTTTTTTATTTTTTTTTTTTGGTCAATCAATTTTCGATCGGTAATTTAACGACCGGCTATACCTCAGAGCTTCGGATTCGGCTAAATAATTTCCGCATTCTTAATCCAATTCTTGAAATTTTATGATTAAATACTTGGGGGTAACGTACGGAGATATACATATATGTACGATATTGCGGCAACCATTTTTTTTTTTTTCTTTTATCTGTTTTAACTGATCGATTTTAATCCGTCCGATAATTAACACTTTTATATATTGTAGGAAGGTGTGTTAAACATTACGAGTATATCTTAATGAAATAGTTAAATATTTACCGCGTGTGTTCTCGCTGCAAGCTATATGCCATGTTATATGTGAAATAAATCTTAAAAATGCCATGAAGTGATGGAGTTGAAAATAAGCATCGTGCTTTTGGCACTTCTTCAAATTGCCTGCACACTCGAAAGTAAGATTATAAAATAATAAAAACGAACAAAAGAAATGAACAAAAATTTATCTTATTACTTGATTCTTGTCACTTCTTGTTTTCAAGAGCTTTTACAAGTATACTTACCCATAATACCACACAAAATGAAGATCAGAAATGTTACTATTTGTGAAAGGCGTGTGGACTCGACGATTGCGTGTACACAACCATGTCAAAGCAAAAAAAGACAGAACAGCTGAAAACGTCGAGAGAATAAAGCTGCGTAAGCTTCTCACGAAAATATATGTGCGAAAATTTTTTTTTCTCTTTTGATACGGGGATTTTGTCTGACGCAACGAGTTAAACGAGATCACAAGATTTGCGGTCTCTTAGATTCACGCAGAGAAACATATACAGTTTTTAAACTCATGAAGATTATTCGGAAAGCTCAAGCTTATTTCTTTTCAAATCAGTTTTTTAGGGGCGTTATTATTAAATTTATGGGATTTAAATATGGAGACTATATCATACGAGATTTTAACCATTTTAATGTTCTCGATTCCAGGTTATTTTTCAGACGTCAAAAAGTCCTCTGAGACTATTTTCAGACGGTGGTAATCATTAATCAAATCATCAGTCAAAGAGAGAACATCGTGAAAAATACTTTGAACGAATATGTAGCCCCCTTTAAAGTATCATAACGATAATCAAGGCATGACTGACGGGTGGCTTCTTTCAACTTCTAGTTAAATAAATTAATGATCTTACCCAGGTTTTACCCGAAGTCTTAACCCTGACGTACGAGCCACTAATTCGAAAATAATTGCTAAATATTAGAGCTACGTCTAGGATCTCGCTGCATTCACCCTTCATCTTTCACTCTCCTGCACCCTTCAACCATTACCCTTCACCTTTTACCATCTATTTTTCACGGTAAAGGAGGAGTATTTTTGGTTTTAACAATAATACGATATACTCAAACTACGGTTTCGAATGTGTAATTGTAGGGTCGAAGATTATCCCACAATTAACATTGAACAGGAAAACGTGTGATTATAAACATTCGTGATTATAAATATCTCATTATTTTTGTTTTTGACAGAGAAAATGGAGAAATGTCGGTTTCATTATTCTGATTGACTGACTCGTACCCCTTTTTACGCTTTGTTGGAAATACAAAAAGAAAGATCGAACCCTTCTAGCGTTCCGAATAGATACATCATCTCTGATATTCAACGATAATAGATATTCTGTAAACTTCTGAAAAGAAATATGTAGCAAAGATTTCACCATACCATCGTGCACACGCAAACAATCTGCTTTTCCATTACCTGCTTCTAGTTTTTCTTCTTCTTTATCTTCTTCTTTTTCTTCACCCAATCGTTACTCTTATGTGAACTCTGCCGAACTAGGACCATCAGAAATAATTGAACACCTGTCCAATCTCGAGCTTCTGTAAGCCTTGGCTCACCTAAAATATAGGGATAATCGGCTTGAACGAAAGTAGGCCATCCAGACCCTAGTGGTCCGATCAGTCTTCCACAAGCTAACCTCTATTGACTTTACGGTGACCTACGACCCTTTTGTAAAATTAAGTCGAACCTCAAAGCCAATACTTGCCTACATTAAAGCCCATTTTGTCCAAAGCGGACTTGATCAGTAAAGATCACTGACCGATCACTGAATTTTTTATCATCAAAGAGGGTTTGACTGCTTCAATCGAATGTGGCTATCGTAATAGTAAAGAAGATCGAACGATCTATTCTCGCACCGTCATTGGAAAACACACATTGAGCTTACGTCAGTTCGGCTAGTGCATGTGTGGAGCTTTAAGGAGTAGTTGCAGGAACTATCTAATACGATAGTGAGTGAGAAATTTAGTCCCTAAGTGCATCCCTGTGCTGACGGATTCCTCAGGGCATAAACTAGCTGCGTTGTCGTTAAGCTGAGTTTACGGGTATAGTGACTCTTCTTGCGGCCATTTCTGGGCCTAAATATATTCAAATGATCCACCGTGCGACAAATGATAAAACTTTACCTTAAGCTAACGATGCTTTCAGACTCGGTTCCCCACATTAGCTTACTTCAGTCGTAAGTCTGTAAAGATAACGTGATCACGTGTAGGACTCACATCAGTCTATATTTAAAAGGCGCATAAAAGTTATTTGGATTCATTGTTCAAGTGGATCATGAGTACTTGAAGTCAAGAATGAGAAGAGTAATGGTTTGACCACAGATAGTCGTGCTGAGAGAAGCTTTGGTCATTCTTCTTCAAAGCTAGAGATTGATCGCAGATTTTGCGACATCCGTTTCGACTTATTTGTGAACCTTTCGTTTTGCAATTTTACAGGTCGTCTGCGTCTTGAATGTTGAAACTAGTTTTCAAGATTATTCGTTGTCTCGTTTCAGGCTCTAAGGAGGATGACGATGCTGAGGAAGACGACGAAGATAATTATCCTGTGGAGGATTATGAGAATCCTGCCACGATAGCCACTGACACTGAGTTGATGGGCGGCGCATCGCTTCCGGTCTTTCTTGCTGAACCTCTGGATTGCTACGTCGTGAAAGGAAAACCAGCAACGCTGCAATGTCGAGCTGCACATGCGCTTGAGGTCAGTTCGATTCTCATCTTTAAACCTGTGGAAGTAAATTTCCGTTGCAAATGTTGACCAAGGTATATAAGCTGTAGATTTTTATGAGCTTTAATTCTCGTCTCAACTTCAGTGTCAGGAATAGCAATACGTCTTCGAGTTAGTCGAATGGAGGAATGTTAATATTAACATGGCAGAAAGTTATTCCGTCCAGACAGACGTTCTATATTTTACAGCACTTAATTTTTTTCATTTTCGAAATCTCATGTTAACTATGTGATGAATGGATTTTAATTTACAGTTTAAGACGTCGTATCGCAGTTAGTAAATGTAAGTACATTGGGAAATGAGTAATTTAGATACTCATCTTTACAGAACACGCGATGGTTAGAAAAATGCTGGTTTCACAAATCTGATAATGTGAAAAGTGTTAATTATCACGACCCTAGAGTCGGTTTGAAGTTTCGACTTTCAACAGTCCTGAACGGTGAAGATTTCGAATTTCAATATTATAGTCTTACATCTGAAAGTGTGCACAGTCGATTTCAAAAACTTCGAATCAAAAACCACCAAAGATTCGAAATTCCGAAAGCTAAAGATCCGAAAGGGCAAACTTAAAATTTTTGGATTCTAAAATTTTTCGAGTTTTGAGCTGCCTGCATTCCGATCATTTTGAATTTAAATCTTCTGAACTTTAACGTTTCTGAAAATTTTAAATCGTCTCAATTAAATTCGTAATTTCGACTGTTTGAAACTTCAACCCCGAAGGAAGTTCAGCGTATATTTTTACGTTGCATCTTTCACTACCCATATGCTTTTTCATCGTGAGTACTGGCTTGACGCCAAAAGGTTGTATTTAGTACACTGAAAACCAGTAATCATGATAATACTGATCGACCTAGAAAATAATTACTTTCTTTCAGATTTTGGCTCTTTTTTTAGTATAATTATATATAAATGTTTTGTAAAAACTATAAAATCTTTACGGTGTATGAGGTGCCTATTTGAAATTATTTACTACATGATATATGGCACAACGAGAGATACAAATTTTGGTACGAACGCGAAGGTCTAAAATATGGGCAAGGTAATAAACCTCGAGGCATAGTTTTGGTAATAACGGGTTCCGAGCCTTTGTGGGGCTTTGATACTCGCGGTTTTTGCGGTTCGCCTTGTTTTCAACACAGCGTAGGTGGGTAAAACTCGCTTTCAAGACCTCGGAAAATTTTTCCCGCGGAATTTAACAAAGCCTGCGCAAAGCTTTTCCGCCTTCTATGCTATAACGTGGTACGAGGAGTATTTTGTTATCGTTTAATTATCGCGGGTGAGTTGACGTAACGAACAACAACGGACATTCTTTTTAACCCTTTTAACTTTGTTTTTTTTTCCGTCTACATTTGCGAGATAAAAAACAAAAAAACTCGAATTATTCTCTCTAGATGCTAAGTTGTCAGTGACATGCTCGCCGTTTATCTTACGAAAGAATAATTTCAATCCTCAACAAAGTACTATGAAAAATAAAAATAAAAATAAAAAAAAATTGAAATGAAAGAAAAATATTAAAGGTATATTTTTTGCAAAGAAATACTTTGAAAATTTTTCTTCATAGAAGAACGACGTATGTCTAGAAAATCAGGAAACACTCCAATTCCCGTTTTGTGCCTTGACGTTTTATTTTCTCTATATTTTCTGCTCTCATTCATATTTGTACTTTTGCCAAATTCACCTACTAAATATGAGGAACCAAAAAACTTGCCATTCCTTTAACCTGCAACAAATTCTACTTGATGATTCACTTAGACATCATTTGGCATTCGGTTTTGATCCCCTTTCGTAGCGTTTTGATGCTGTAGTATAAACTCGAGATAGTTTTTAAATTCCGAAAGACATCATTCCCTTGGGTTTCGTCTCACCATATATACTTCAGAGGTTTTATAATGTGGCTGCAGAGTCTAACTTGAAAGTAGCCAAAGTTTCTGTGTTTTAAAAATGAGGAGTTATACTTTCTGCCATGTTTTAGCGATAGTTCATTCTAGTAGGTATGTCAACGTTGCATTTTTCGCAAACTTTATTTTGTCACGTTCACGGGATCAGCTTGACTGCCATACCCATTGCTGAGCTTTCCGCAAACACACTTTCTGACTGCAGATATATTTCCGATGCAACGGAGTGAGAATCGATGGCTCTCAACATCAGGAGTTTGTCGATCCTCACACGGGAACGCGGATTGTTGAAGCCGAACTGAACGTGACGAGAAACCAGGTTGAAGAATACTTCGGTACAGAAAAATTCAAGTGCGAATGTGTTGCTTGGTCAGGACCAGGGCAAATCAAAAGTCAAAGTGCCACAGTAGACGTTGCATGTAAGTAAAAACAGTTAATCGTATAACGGAAATAATATGATAGAATTTTCAGAAATTCATTAAAAAATCTGAAATTTGAAAATGTAGAAAAGAAAAAAAAAAAAATACTGCTTACGTATCGCGAAACATGATGAAACGAAAATATGATAAATATCTTTATGAACTTGACACAATTTCTGTACAGACTGTAGCGTTACAAGTAGCGCATTTTAATGTGGCACATGAGTTCAATTTAAAGTCCATCGCCCAGATATCGATTCTTGGGCTGCAATGAATACGCAATGAACCGGGTTGGCGGGATATTCCCTTAGTATCTTAAATTAACATCTTCGTTTCTCCGTTCGTTACACGGTTCGAGCAGTATTCTAATATGTATATATATAGGTATACGATACAGTGACTGTATACGAGGAGGAGTAGGAATCGGTAAAAACTTTTTAAGAAGTTTTAAGAACTTTTTAAATAAGTACCTACCAACGTACGATTGTCTTTTAGAATTTTTGAATATACTTTTACAAGTTTTACTCCCACCGTAGTTTTTGAGAAAATTTCATATATCTCGATATCGGTTAACCTGTATAGAGTCCGATCGCACACAAGTTGTAAAGTAAGAGGAAAAGAAATTCAGACATTCGTTGGGTAGGTATATTTCGTTTTATAAATTGGCCTGAGTTCATGTTTTATTAATAACATGTACTCCCGCTTGACAGCCGAGAAACTTTATTTCAACGTAGGTAGGTAGGTACCTGCCATTTAATTGATAACCATTTAAAAAGTACCGAACTAACAACCTTCGTATTTTGCGGTTGATTACCTACTCGGATTCTACTTATTTACTATGGAAAGTTTGTTTTCGTTGAAATCAAAAATAACACCAGTGAAAGATAACTCGAAGAACATGATACCTATAACGTGACAATTTCTTGGAGTAATAGCTGCGGTAATACGCGCCGGGGTGCCGGAGGTGATTTTAATTAAAATTAATTTCAATATTGCTCTTCCTGGTCTGGGCAATGAAATTGGAACAATACTATCTAACTGTAAATATTAATGAACAGAATTTGATTTGTATTTCAATGTCAATATGAGTGATACAACAGACTAGGATTTAAAGTTTAAAATTGGAAACGTGATATCAGATTATCTGGTATAACAATGAAATTTTTTGAATCTTGACTGTTCGGTTTTTCCTTTGATTTGTCAAACAAAAAAGAATAAATATACGATGTAGTCAAATTCACAGCCGAGAGCGTTTTCTGTGTGTAAATCAAGGCTTTGAAAATTTCGGCTTTGCGGTATAGCTCCAAATCCAAAATAAACAGGTTTTACCTTAAAGTCTCTTTTCTTTACCGTTTCTATTTCCTCATACGCTTTTTCATGTTTGTTTCTTTCTATCGAACCTATTTCACCCTCAGTTTTCCACATGCCGTTTCATCTCACGTTACTAATACTGTTTGCCGTGTCTTTGCCAGTGTTCGAGACAACTTGCGGGGATAAATCGATTCAGTAATTCTATTCTACTAAATCGTATTATGTACGGGTAGTCACCAACTAGTTGAATTAAATTGAACGTAACTAATTGTCAGAGCTTTAAGCGTGTTGCTTTTTTACCTACAAGAATCCCTTACATGAGATGTTTGATGCTAAAATAAGAAAACTATAAGAGGAAACCAAAATCCCAACTTACTTTACTGCAAGCTCTCTTTCTCTCCCTCTCTCTCTTTCTTCATCCAACGATGTCTGCGCGTCACGTTTCCAAGAGAAAAAAAAAAAAAAAAAAAAAAAAAAAAAAAAAAAAACAGAATGAAGAAAAACGTTTCGAAAATAGTATTCATTTCCATAAAAGAGACAAAAGTATTTCAACGCAAAGAAGCGTATATCAACTCTCCCTATTCCCTTAAAGAGGGTAGACAGACCCCTCAGCGTTCTTCGACGTGTCTATACATTTTGTCATGCACGAATCCCGACTATTTTCTCCACTTTTTTTCTTCAATCGAATCATCCAGTCTTTTCACTCCTTCATCCCTGAGGTGGGATAGGTATCTCTTCCAACATTCAATCTCTCCTTTGACCAATTTCTCTTATCGCTTTTCGCGAAAATAAGTATACTACCTTCTTAAAATTCCTCATTCTCAAAAGCTAATAAAAAAAAGAATGGTTTTTTTTTCCTTTTTCGTGTTTTCAACTAGTATTTCTCTTCAACCCCATAATTATGACGTAATTTTTGCACATATCGCTTGGGCAATTACCAAAAGTCTCAGGCCAATTCTTGTCGAGCTTTTATCTTCGCTGTCTTTTTTAGCCATGAGCATTATTTTTCATACAGGAAATGGGGGGGTGATAAAAGAGCAGGAAGAGAATAAGAGACAATAGTAGATGTTCACAATTGTAAATTAGGAATCTAGACGCTTTAGTGTAGAAAATTGTAGTCACGTAATAATGTGAAAATTTTATCGGTTATTCTGGCCTCTTGTTATGGAAAAAGGCAGTATCAAGTAGGAGATATACCGTTCCATCCTCTTCAACTATTTCCACGTTTATTTCGTTCAGCAAATAATGCCTTTCATGCAGCAATCCCCGGTGCGCATCCCCTGCATCGCAGGAAGCAGAGAACTGTGCTTGCAGTCAATACTCTATGAACGCTATGGAACGTCATGAACGTCACGGACCGCGCGAACGCCATAGAAGGCATATTTCTCTTTTCTCCATAAAAAGCTCTCCCATTTACCGTTACCCTAATATCGCTGAGTGCTTGGCCGTTGCTAGTCACCGGTAGCCGAAGCTGGTAGCCAATGTTAGTAGCCCCGTCGCGACCCCTCGGTTGCCCGTAACTCATGTTTAGCGAATATTAAAAACTCCCGCGATTGGCTAGAGCGAAAAAAGAATCATGAACAATGTGGAGGACGGAGAAGTCGTATACAATATGCGAATGTTTATGCACATACCTACCTGCCCATGTAAAATATTATATCTATATGTATGTACATACTATATACCTTCTATGCAGGATACATATAAGTATGCATTTACACACATACAATACATGTACACTTGAGAACGAGAGAGAGAGAGAGAGAGTGAGAGAGACTTTTTATTTAGTCACGGTTAGAATGACACGAGAATTGCGTAGACTGAGGCAGCGAGACGGAGATTCCATGTAGGTATGAGATTTCTCTCTCGCAGTCCTCGACTGCAAACTGCGAATGACATGCCTCGAGAAAAACGACATTGTCACGCCTTTTAACCCCTTCTGTTCTTTATCCCTCACTGTGTATCTCCACTTTTTCTTTATCTCGTTTTTTGCTTTTTGTTTCCCCCTCTTCTTATTCTTCTTCTTCTATTTCTACCCCCGACGCATTCTGTTTCTCCGTTCTCCTCTCAACGAAACTGCAGCAAACTTACTCTCAGAATTAGTCGATTGAAAGGCAAGATCTGCCCAGTGTATTATCATAGACTCTATACTGCAAAGTGTAAATTTCTCGCCTTTGTTGTTCAGTCTGACGTGATCATTTTTCTCCTAAATTAGATTTTCTTTCATGACAAAAGGCAATCTCATGTTAAATATCAATACAACCTTTAGAGATTTATAAAATTCCAAATTATAGACTTGAAAAAACAGTTTGACTCTCCGCCATACTCCGTTTCCGTTGAGGTTGGACATGGCACTGAAATGAGATGCCTTCCACCTCCTGGTGACCCTTATCCTCGAGTTTACTGGCTCAGAAATGGTGCCCCTCTCGAAATAACACCTCCATCACCGAACGCGGATACACTGTTGGTGTCCAGTGAGGGCCATCTTCTACTTGGACAGGCCGGACTGCAACATCAGGCAAATTATACTTGTATTGCTGAAAATATTGCCGCAAAGAGAATCAGTGATTCAGCTAGTTTGACTGTGTATGGTACGATATTGAAAATGATCTTCTGTCCTGTTGATGACTACTGAAGAATTCGAGTCAACGAGATTCCTTTAATTGCAGTCAATGGAGGATGGACAACCTGGTCTGGCTGGTCAGAGTGTAGTACTAGGTGTGGTAAAGGCGCGCAGAAGAGAACAAGATCTTGTTCTAATCCACTGCCTATCAACGGTGGACAGACTTGCCTTGGTCCATCTTCACAAAAGACAGAATGCAACTCGCCATGTGCCGGTAGCTATTTATTCATTGGAAAATGAGATCGTGTTTGGTGTTACTGAATGGTATCTGGCGTTGTTCAATATTTCAAATACTTGAAATATAATTTCATTGCGTTTTCGAATAATACAGTGCAGTGCCATTTTCGAAATCAATTTCAAATACCATTCCGTAACGCAACTGTAACGAAATATCGAGTTGAACAGTAAGTTATATTTCTTCCTTGCAGCCAAAGGAGAAGAAATGTTGAACGAAATTCCATTTGGTTAGTAGAAAAAAAAGCACTGATAACGATCAATTGACAAATCGAAAAACTGTGCAATAATCAGAAAAGATAAATTCTCACCATATTCAATATTCAAATCCAAAAACACCTTGTTACAGTGGTAGATGGCAGATGGTCTGTGTGGTCATCTTGGTCAATGTGTGGACCAGATTGTTCTCGTATCAGAAAGAGATCTTGCGACAATCCACCTCCAAGTCATGGAGGTCGGCCTTGCCAGGGCAGAGATATAACAGTGGACGTTTGTTCTGGTGATCAATGCAACAACGGTGAGTCGTATTACGTGCAGAAACATTTTCTGAAAATTTTTAACAATATTTTTTATCATTTTTACGTAATAACAATTGTGGTGCATGCAGCGGTCGGATATGGAGGTTCTCAAGTTTTCAAAGAAGGTAAGAAGCAGAAAATGTGTCTCTCGAAAAATCTGAAAAGTTTAAACCTGGACTTTTATCATGACATTTTGTGACACGTGCACATGAAACTGCGGAGAGTTTGCAATAGAATTTTATTTTTCAGCTACCAGAGCTGAACAGCAGACTTCGATAGCTCTATGGATATCTCTAAGTGTCGCAACGATATTTTTAATAATGACGACGATCTTCATCGTTAGATTTCTGAAGCGAAAAGAAAGAGACAATTCATTGTACAGCATGGCGAGGTCAGATTTTCAACCAGAATTTTTTCCAGAGCAAGATAAAAAGTCTATGATTAATGGACATTCGAATCTAACCAGTAACCGTCATGAATGCTACGACTATTCGTTGAATAAGCAAAATTTTTCAATGCAAAGGTAAATAGATCTCTGACCCCGTTAAGATTTATAGTTTGTTCGTGGAATTATGGTAGACCGGAATAACCCGTTGACGTTCAAAGTTATTCCCATAGTCGGACGTCAATCTTTGCGATCCAATCTAAATACACCTTTCAGCATCGACGATTTATTCACCTGAATATCATTTCGCTTTAATTCGAGGTCCACTAGGTATTGATTTATCGTTGAACAGGTCCTGTTCCGAGCACCACTACGACGTACCTCACATGTCTCTGCCCTCAACAAAATCGTCATTGACCCCGACTCCCAGTGCCTCAACTGAGAATCGTTCAGTATCGATAAAAGACGGAGCAGAAAAACAAGCTTTTTCCGACAGTGAAAACAGCATCAACAGTTATTCTTCTTGTAAGAAAAAAATCGTAAATTTAATCACAATTTCACATCCCGCTCAAAGTTACGCGTTATTTCATTCCACCGTCTGTACTCTGTATAGATTCAACGTATAACGTAGCAACGGACACCGTAGCACTACCAGCCTTTCAAAATTATGAAAATGAATTTATCGCTAGAGCTTCTGTGAGCGGTCAGGGAGCTCTTTTGGTTGTATCAGAAGCTGGAGTCTCGATGTCAGTACCGGACGCGTCTGTTTGCCGTGGTGAAAAGGAGGATCTGTATCTAGCTGTGTTACGGGATGATAAATTCAGGCCTAGTTTACCCCAGAATTTAACTTTACTATCCGGAGTAATCACATGTGGCCCGAGTAACGTGGCCTTCAACAAACCCGTTATACTGCAGTTCGAACATTGCGCTGAACTAAAGGCGAACAACTGGGAATTGAGCGTTTGGTCTGCCAATATCGACACCGACGAAAGCTCCTTCCTCACAGCTACAACGAATAGCTTCTCACCGACGAACTTAAGGACTACAAACCTCCCTAAATGGACAAAAGTCCTCACCTTGGGTAACGAGTCCATTAACACTCCGTTGTTCACGCAGCTAGACCACGGTGAAGTATTTATCGTCACTGAGGAACTGCGAGGATACGTATTAGCTGGAGAAAGTTCGGCCATAGCTCCAGGAGTTGCCGTCAAGAGACTTAGAGTCGCGGTATACGCTGCACAAAATTGTGATTACATAAGATGCTACATTGTCGAGGACACAAAGGCGACATTGAAGATTGTCTCCGATCTTGAGTATCGTTTGGGAGGAAACTTGGTCGAGAAACGAAGTCTCTGTTTTCAGGACAGTGGTGCACCGCTTTGTGTATACCTGGAAGATCTGGAGAGCGGCTTCACCGATCGACAAGAAGTTCCTTTTCAGCACATTTGGTCATCCTCAAAGAACACTTTGCATTGTTCGTTCAAAATTGAAAAAATTGATAAAGATGTTGAACTGAGTTTCAAAATGCACGCTTACCAACGCGGATTTGACAGTCACGGAGTCATCCTCAGGATAGACTTTGACATCTCTAAACAAAACGTTTCATTGGGAAGTGGGAAGAAGAATAGAAAACCAGACCTGACCGTTACCAGTCATGGAACATCACGTTCTGCTGAATCCACTATAAGAACATTTAGGTAAGGGTTTTTTCCAAATCTTCTTTAAGGTTGTCAGACTTTGAAATCATGCTGAATAGGTACATCATTAAATTTAATTCCGTTTCTAGATTTTCAAAGACTCTGAGAAAACAGTTGTGTCAATACTTGGATCCACCGAATGGCAGAGGCAACGATTGGCGAATGTTGGCTCAAAGGTTACAGGTTGATCGGTTAGTTGAATTAATATGAATTTTTTTTCTTTTACGAATCGACGATTGGGATTTAAATACATTTTAGTATCGAACGCTACAGCATCAGTCACTCTATAGTCTAACTACCAATGAAATAGTCTAGCTTCAGGTAACAACGGTAAAATTTAAAATCCCAGTCGAACGAGTTCACTGCACCCTAAAGATTTCAATTACAAGATAAAGGTTCGATTTTCTTCACCCCTCTATCCCTCTGCTCCTAAAAATCCCAACAGGTATATAAACTACTTTGCAACAAAAGCCAGCCCTACCGAACACATTCTAGACCTATGGGAGGCTAGACACCGTGAGGCTACAGCTGTCACGGATTTACTGAATCACCTTAGACTGATGGGTCGTATCGACGCCGCTAGTGTCCTCGAAAGTCATCTAGGACCCTGGATATGAAAAATGGACGATCGATTTTCAGATACAAGTATTGTATTGCCCCGTGATGTTCATGGAATTTTTTAATAGCGTTGAGAGGTGGTTTCGATGTGGTAAATCGAGTGATTAGTTGACGCGAAATTCCACCCTTCAGTGGAAGTAAAATCCGAATCTCATTCCGGTGTGGTAACGTGAATTTATGTTTGTTAAAATATGACAAACGTAAAATCGAATCAGAATTGAAATTAAATTTTTTATCTCTGTTTTTTTTATTCATTTTTTGTATTCAAGGTTTTGCAATTTCCAAAAATATTCTTGAACAGTAATTACGAGTAATCTACTTCTTACCTTGAATTTAAGTCTGAATCCGGAGATACTATGTCATGAGCGTGAAATTATATATATAGGGATTTGTAATTTTAAACCGAACAGCCAAACTGCATCCCCCTCATTCCTTCCACCGAGGACATCGCTGACCCGTCCAGCTTCGTTGTTAAACGGATAACAGACAGGTGCTTCGTATACGTTTAATTATCCTGCTCGCCGGATGGCGAACGTTTTGTCAATTTATTTGATTAATCAATCGCTGTCACTGCTACCTCGACCGAGTAATCGCTGTCCAATAAGAAGACTGCAAATAATTTATAGAGACACGAAAAAACTCTTTATGGAAAAATGTTAGTTTTACCGTTTAACTACATTTGTATATAATTATTCCAATTTTTTTATTTTCTTCTTCTTTCTTTTATTATTCTTTTTGATACATAAGTTTATTTTTGATTCTTTAATTTTTTTGTTTTCTACACATACATATACATATAATTATACATACAGAAACTTACGTTTCATTATTATTCATGCTGTCGAAAACAATATTTTTAAAATATAAATACAAAATTATTTAATTAGGTGAACGAACTTTTGTAAGGTTTGTTCCAATAAAAAATAAATTAATAAATATTACATAATAAAATACAAAAAAAAAAAAACGGAAATATACAAGTAAACAGTAGCTGTATAACTATTAAATATAATATTGCATTAAATGCAAGACTGTACAAATATAATATTGATATTTTGTAAATAAAATTAACACTACCAATATTGTAGAATATTTAAGGTAGATTCACAGAATAAAGTACATTTATTAATAGACTACGCCTACGTTTTATAATGTCTTGTAGCAGAGGAAAGTTGAGGACAATGAACCGCTCTGAAGAAATTTATAATTTGATAAAAAAATTTATGCATGAAAACGTTCATTTTTCTTTTTTTTTTTTATCACGTATCTATATATTTGTATGGATGTATTGCACTAGTAAATAGTCAGTACATAATTTTCACCATATTTTTTCGTGCAAATCGATTTTGAGTAAAAATTTTGATTATGATTTTTTGAAGGGTGTCGATTGTACCCCATATTTTGAACATTTTTATACGTTAATAACTGAGATAATTTGGCTATGAATTTTTGTTAGGAGTTCGTTCGGCGCCACCCTTCCCTGTATCGTAAATATGGAAAAACCATCATGAAAGGAATATTACGAGAACGTAATTTTGAACATTATATCTACATTCAATAGCATCTAAAAACTGGAAAAATTAAATTCATTCTACTGTCGATATTTCAACCCAAAGTTACAGCATGAGTTTTGTAAATTTGACAAATTTTCAAATCTTAATTAAATAGGATGGAAAATTTTTTCAACAAATCGTTCAGTAATAACGGCCAAATCCATCTCGGGAATCTCTCGATTTCAAAGATATAGTCCATCATAATCGAGAGGACTTACTCTGGTTTTAAAACTATACATACACCCAAAATGTGGACCGGAGTTATATAATTTATTGTAAATAATTTTTAATCTCAAAAGTACAATTTTTTTTCTGTTCTTTTTTTTTCAAAAGAGACTTAAAACTAAGAAATTTCGGAGGCTGATTTTGTATTTTAGAGCTAGGAAGGACATGCGAAATTTTTTGAAACTTAGTGGTCAATCTCCGCGTACTGTAGACAAATTTTGTTGAAAGTAAAAAAAAAAAAAGAGATAATCAATTGTTATAAATTTTTTCGAGGTCTTGTTCATTCCGAGATCTCCCTTTCACTGCATAGTTTAACCAGACTTGATTTGAACTCCTGATAATGAAGAGAACACGAGCTATAAAACCTTAGAATAAAATTTTTTTTTTTTGTATTACCGCGCGAACAGATCCACGACTATCGCGACCCCGAGATTCTGCAGAGATTCACGGTCCAAGGCACGTGGACCCTTAGCACGGGTATCGCATTTGCAATTGAATGCACTTAAATGCTATTAACAGACCGACATTAGCACATAGTATACATACCATGGTAAACTAAGCATCGGGGTATGTATCAAGACACAAGGATCTCTCCAACAATGGGCATTATGTCTACTGCGGTATCAGGGTTTGGGCTCACGACCGATGGTTCTATAGGTAGACGACCTCTGCGTTACCACAATCACATACACATATTTGTACATACATGTGTATATACGTCCCTGTATATTATACACGTATTTGTAACCATACGTGTCTATTTCTATGTATATATGTACAGGCGTAGCTTGGTCCGCTTCAGTTTGGTTGAGATAGTTTGGTTCGATGCAGTATACATATACACATGTCTGTATATATGTACCTACCTATCTACGAATGTTACCACGAAGGTAGTACAGGGTAGGTATCCAACGTCAGCAGGGCAAAGTATGGGCAATGTAGCATTTAATCACAGAAGCTTGTGGTAATTCTAACGGACAATGCTTGTTGACCCACGCGTTTGGGTTATACTGCAAGGGAAATTGCAGCCATACTTACTATTAAACGGTAATACCGTGCAACCATTTCACCTTCACATATAGACATAGATACATAAATGGAATTACACGTACACACTGAGTGGACAGACAAAGACGTTTATTGAACCCCTTAAAGAGACCACTAAAGACAGTATGTAAATCGAGCCTAAAATTAATAACGGACTTTAATTACTTGAGCTTTTAGGTCACGTGTATTATAAAATCAGGGAGACATTTCTAGTTCATTGTATGGACAGATCACCTTTAACAGTAAGGGGCAATAGATTCCAAAATGAAAAAGCTCTCTTTCACGAATAGCAGCTAGCGCATTCGAGTGTGAAACTAGAAGACGTAAGATAAATTAGTATCATCAACTGTAATCGCAGTTTTTCAGCTCTATACCCATAATTACCTTTTTGATGAAATCAAATTTTGCAATAATCTCTGTTATTAATAAAGACAAACGTGTGACCCAGTACTCTGACATTAGCAAGCGTTTGCACCGATCAACAGACATCGATGATTACTGATTACGTAAAATAAAGGTAAGTTTGTTCCTTTTTTGACAATTTTAATGGTATCATTTATCTGATAATGCGATGTACTCTTTGTGTGTTTTCCCCTATCCGATGATAAGGATCAGATCATATGACACGCTGTGATATCTCACGGTTAGAGGTAAGCATGATAGAGAGGTGGATAGATTGATTGATCGATAGACAAGGCCCTTTCGAATCCGGGTAATGATAAAGGAGGTTAATGTCACTTATATTGTTAGCTTAACTTGATCCTACTGATGTTCCGTTATTAGGTTTCGTTTTAAATCTCTTTCAGTATAGTATGAGTGAAATTTTGTTACTGAACGTACGGTTGGGTTAGTGTATAGAGTGCTGTGAGAACATTGAGGCGTTGACGATTACCAACGACGCATTGCGCCGCGGCGCCTGAGGCGAGAGTGTAACAATTAACAAAGCCTTGAAAACAACAAATCACGCCTCTCATCAATTATTACCTCCGGCTCGAATAATTACTCGTTCAGTTCGGTCTGAGCTGAGAAGCAGAATGAAAAGGGGTGTTCATTGAAAGCGAGAAGCAGAATTTCTCAAATTCGTATCAACTTGGAATTCAGGGAGAACCTTTTGAGCCGGTTTATGTGATCCCCTCCTTTTCAAATTGTGTACCCCTCTAAACGCAAAATCAAATAATTAGGAAATACCAGACGAGGCCAAGCGTCACCATCACTGTAAATCAAATGCGTTCAGAATTTCCAGTGATATGGGTAACTCGGTAACACCACGGAAAGGGAGTACAAGGCTGCATGGGGAAAAGGAAGCTAAGGGGCACGTCTGTCATTCCGCGTCAGAGGGCTAGAGGGATGGATGTCCGATGGTGCATTGTTCGCATTGTTGCATTTCTGACACTGACGCGACTTTGAAGAGGGTTCACGACCGTCATTCGCTTCAACAGGAATTCCGCAATGTTGGCTGGGATCAAATAAAAGTTCTCCTGGATTATACCTCCAACTATATCTACTCATACCGCACACGTAGTCGAGCACATGTTGAAAAAAAAAAAAATTCGTTATGGATCTAGGTATAGCATGCTTTACAAAATGTTGACTTCATGTCGTATATTAACACCTAGATCGCATTGTTAAGTCATAAATCAATTACGAATATCGTTAGAAGCTGTTTCAGCAATCGAATTTCAACACTAAATTTAACGAATACAGATATATGTGTGTATAAATTATATATTGGTATATACTCAAAGCGTTAAACGTTTGATATTTGTTCCTAAGCCACAATAGTTGTGCCATGAGGAATCCTTACTTGCCTACGCATTAATCGGAATTAAGATCTACAAGCAATTACGGTTTAGATTGACAAATTAGATTGCGCGTTGTATTTCATTGGGTGTTCGCTTCCGTTAACACGCCGTGATACGAGTATCTCGCACGCAAGAGGAGGCAGGTGTTGCGTATACTTATGGCTATAACATAGGTATATATGTATACGTTCACGTATACTTATACGTATATATATATCTATGATGTAGATATATGTACTTTATTTGTGAGCTAAGATATGATACCATTTTCGCGGTTGATTCGAACCACCGCAACGGAAGAGAACACTGTGAGTATCTTGGTTGAAATTTATTCGTTATTCAAATCACTGAGATCTTCGATAACGAGAAATTGTAGGGGAATTCATTTAGGTCTCGCTGTTGGATCATGTTTATGTATTTTTATATTCGTTTGTTTAGTATCTCAACGTCTCGTTCTCATCGGGTATCCGCGATGGGGAAGAAAAATAAAAATCAAAAATCAAATAATAATGAAAAAAAAAAGAAAAAAAGAAGTATACCTACAAATAAAATCACCAGTGGTCTTAGTTTGTTGTTATTTAAAATAAATGCAATAGCTGAGTTTACTGTGATTAATATTCAAAACGGGTTGCCTACCCGAGAAATACGTGGTTCTGCATTCATCTCGATCCTCAACGGACGACGCAGAAAATTTCGAATTACAGTTTCAAAGGCTATAAATTGCGAGCTCACAGCAAAAACGCCGCGGCTACATAATCCTTTACCACGTTTTTCCTGCCAGGAATTTTTTTTTATTCTTTTTTTTTCAGTATTTTTTTTTTTTTTTTGCATCCCCTCGGTAGGAAAAAGTTGTCACATAGTTCTGAAGCAATTTTGTGGTCAGAACACCACGGGCTAAAAAATTCCTCGCGAATTTCAACCTTATCATTTTAATGTCAATCAATGGGAAAATTATTGACAATTTAAAGGTGCACTCCGATCACCCGCTTTTAATATACGATATCAGAAACCAAATAGATATCCACTATTTAATTCTAAATTCTATTTCAAAAAGAGATACAAATATAGTCAATCAATTTTTTGCTTTTTTATTGTAAAATATTATAACCTCTCTTTAAAAAAATCCAAGACATGTTAGTTCGTATTCAAGTAACTGCTACAGAATCTTTTCAAAATATTACAAAATGTTAAAACATTACGATGTTCTATTATCATTTTCTCAAAATTCGTTAGCAAATGGCTTAGTTCCCTCTCTGGAATACCTAAGCTGTTCATTTATGAACAAACTTTTATTGTTAAAAGCTGTTTCGCTTTTCGGAAATCTTCGCCAGGTTAAACTATAGGTAGAAACAGACAGGGCTTCTCGAATGTAATTAACATTAGCCGTAATACCTCTTAGATAAACTGCCGGATAACCGAAGTGATCTGAGGCTCTAGACCCCCGGTTGATTATGCCTTCGATTTGCATAGAAGCAGACAGCGCTATGGTTAATCCTCGCCAGCACATCTCTAGCGTACCTAGTTGCATGGTTGAATTATGTCAAAGATATTTGCATATTATTGCCGTCGATAAATGATAATTCATAGAAAAGTCGACCGTATAATAACCAGGTTCAAAATTAACTATAAATTTAATTAAACTCTCCTAGATTTCGACAAGCCCTTACTCCACTAAGGATTAAGAAGTGAACTACCTAGTGCAGTAACGAACTTATTCCATAACTAACTACTTAACTCTAAAAGGGATGTCTATATCTACCACAAGTACGTGCAGACTGCAAGCTTCAATCCAATTGACACAAGTCACCGCTAACACAACACCATGAATAAACACCATTAAAGTCAGTCATGTTCAGGTTAACCGAAATATGTGTTCACGTGTGGATTCAGTTACTCAGTAATTTTAGGAGCTTGATTAAACGTATTGGCTTACAGAGAACTATATATCTTATCATGTATTTTATTGAATATATGTCATAAAGAGATCAGCGATAAGGGAAATGGCATTATAGTTGTTATACGTGAATCTTTAATCCATGATCGTATCCACCGCATTGCATCCTCCCGAAATTCTTTAGACTCTGAATTCCCACCGTTTGGTAAATTGCCAGATTACCTTTGAAAGGTCACCTTCCTGTACAGCGTAATGTAATGTTTGTGCAAAGGATATTTCCCACGGTTCTCCGATTATCTTTCGGATTGTTCGGACCCGCCTATGTAAGCAGGATATCGCTGCCGAATTCTGATTTATATGAATGCATAAATCATCGTTTTTCAAACAAATCCGACGACTATAGTTTGATGAAGGTAATGTATATAAACTCATTTATATATTTTTTTATTAATCAAATAAAAATTTTGAATAATTATTCTTGTCATGATATTGAACTGCTGATTGAAGTATGAATGAGAAGATAGTCGTGTAGGTAGATGTAGTACCTATAAAACGATGAAGTGAATTGATCTTGAATGGAATATGAACGGTATAAATGTAATGCATACCTATCGCCTGTCCGTCGATCAGTTTGGAAATAACATTGGAATTAAAACTCATCGTTCAGACAGTTTATCCATGATCCATTAATTACTCTCTTAGCGGCTATAAATTAACTATCGAAACGAACTCCGTCATTCGCGAAGTCGAATAAATAAAGAAGAATAACAAAAAACAAAAAAAGAATCAGCACTGACTGCAGTAGTGCAATCGATCGACTGGTAAAGCCAGCCAATCGAGTCCGCCGATCGACAAAAGTTGACCACTTACTGCCAGCTCGGCGGCGGCGCTGCTCTTACGATAAGTTAAAGAATTGCTCATAGTTGATTGTGTAGCTCTGTGTTCTTATACACAAAACTCTTCGCTCTCCGCGTAGGGGCCATAAAACTTCTAATAAATTGTTAATAATGGCTCAGCTTCTTATGATTGACGATCAACGTCAACCATAACTTAGATTATCGAGGAGGGATGGGTAAGGGGGTGGATTAAATCGTGATTACTGATCCTGTATCTCGTACATATCCTGGGGTTTTCACCCCTCATCTTCGAACAGCACACGATTGACCTTAGGAGTAACCTTTGCTCGGCTAAAGTCGCGCGGGCAACCATTAACAAATTGGTCCTCGATCGCACCTTCGTAAATCTTCGATACAAACACATACCTATATCTATACATAAAATTACATGTATATATATATATAAATGTATATATAGCCACTCTCGTCTCGACGTCCCGCGGCTTCGTGAATGCTCTCCGCTATGCCTTCAGACAAATAGATGAACCTGACTGACGGAGCGGTGCAGTAAAATATTGCAAGAACTACCGATTACATAACTCTAATATCCCATGGCTACTCCCTTCTTAGATTGATTTGTTATATCGTCACGAATGCACTGCACTGTGTAGGTATTATTAATCTTAACTATTCATCGGTCATTTTGGTAGCGACTATTTGCGGTTAAAAAAAATATTTTTAGATTTTGAGAGAGTGTTTGAATGTTAACGGCTGACGGTATGTAGATTTGGATGGGTTTCCTCTTTCCTTTTCTTTTTTTTTTTTTTTTTCTTTTTGTTTTAGGTTTTACTGTAAAGTTATTTTATTCGAAATACGAGTTGCGGTTATTGCGCGTGGAGAGTACGGTGAGATCTAGGTGTGTATCGAATTACCGTTATATATAGACATCCGATTGCCAGTGGGAACAAATGGCTGAATTAATCCACTTCCAGAATTTGTTTCGCGAAGACCAAGACCCGACAGTGATGTAGCAAGGCGGTACAAGACCGATTTTGGTATAGGGCCACGTGCGTCTGTCTACCTCTTCACGATTAATTTCAGTTCGCTTCTTTGAAACCTTATTTTTCTTCTTCGTCTTCTTATTCGTCTTTTCTACACCTTTATTTTACATTGAAATCCAATATACTCTGCCCATGCACATCAGTCTTTTTCGAAAAACCGCTTGAATTGCAAATCAATGCCATTTGTATGCATCGTCAAGTGCCTATCTTCGTATATAAAACTCAAGAAAATTTTTATACCTCTCTCTACAGACGGTTTTCTAATCCATCGGATTATCGTCCAAAATCTTTCTGAAGGTACGCGTCCTGCACATGTAAGTAAAAATATATAGGATACTTCATCGACCACCGTTCAGCGTTCGCCCATTCGTGCTTTCGGTATATGAGGTATTCCATACCAATCGGACTCGGAGCCTTTCCAATTTTTTTTTTTTTTTACATACTAGGCGTGAAATCCCCGATTTTTATTTGCATCTAGCAATCCTTTCAAAGACGCATACCAACACAAAACGTATTCATTCCTTTTTACTTCTCCCTTGGATACGTTAGTTATACAACGTTGGAAGTACATACCTAGTGCTAAAAGGGATAAATAGAAAGCGCCGTTGGTTGTCCCAGCACTGAGCTCGAGGCGTGAAGTGATTCCCCGAAGGAATTGAGATATCGATTTCAATCCGCAACACTTACCATCGCCTCCCAGCTCACCGCGAATGACCTATACTGTGTTTACTAGTCCCCACAGCAGTGCTCAGTGTTCAATGTTCGCAATTTCCACCATAGAGACGAAGATTTTACGGTTATGCTCGTTTTCACACTCACGCGCGAAATTTTCTGACGTACATAGGTATTTATGTATGTATAAGTATATATGTATCATTCTATCCTTCACTCTCTCTCTTTATCCCTTTTTCTCTCTTTCCTCTTAGCTCTCCCTCCTCCCAACGGTGTCCCTTTTGCCTTTCTAGATGCAAAACAGTCCACAAACCAAGTCGAGCTATTCCGGCATTGTAGCATGAACAGCACCTCCTGTCGTATTGTTTTTATTTTTATTACCCTCCAACATTCAAGACACTAATCTTGAGCTAAGGAAAGTGGATTACTCCTTTAAAATTGTACGCGCATACATTCGTGAATTCCACGGAGGGCTGACGTGACGTTAGTGGCTCTAAAGTCTACTGAATTTATCTGTTACGTCCGGAAAAAGGAGCTTCTCATGCTCTACTCAGATATAATAACAGAACATGGGCATTATTCGATATACCAATAATGGAAATGTACATGCATAACAACTGGTGGCCACTGCTGGGATAGTTTGCACATAACTTCTGAAAGTTCTGAAAGCTTCATCGATGCAAGTGACGTTCTCTCGTGCAGGACAGCGGAAATTAACTGACAACGGTGTGACATTTTTATCAATTATTTTCAGCATTGTTACAGAAATATTAATTACGAAATATAAAGTTCGTTGAATAAATAAAACATTATCGAATCATAATCTCTCATTTAACATCTGACAGGGATTCTGTGACTGAATTTAATCCTTCACATGACATGAAATACTATATAAACTCAAAACTAGAAAGTTGTTTGAAATTGCTAAACGTTAACTTGAAGTAGAAAACTTCACATGGAATATTGACGAATGTCTGCATATCTATCCGCAATATCTTTCTGAACAAATTCCTTGAATTCCCTATCCCGAGGATTGCAGTAGCTGCGTCGAGTCCACTTGAATAATTGAAATTCCCTAGACCTATAACGAAGGTTGGATCAGAAAAAAAAAATTTTTTTTCTTTTTTCAAATTTTACTTTCAAATTTCCATATTTAACGAATCTCTGCGACGAATACTTGCCTCGGTTAGCTAGACTCCAACATACATGCGGCACATTGACATATGGGATCGTGTGTCATTCATGAAACGTACTGCAAAAGGCGATGTCAATTTAGGGGGTAAAGTGATCGCTTTACGCCACCCTCTGGTCCAAATAAAACTGATATTTATTGCAAGCAGAATACCCTGCGATAACGGGCTTGTTACTTTCAACGTACCAGATCCGTTGCATGTAGAGGCGCCATGTCTAAGATACGGGATCCCGCGAGATCTTGTACAGATAATAGAAGCTATCTGGCTGGTCCATATACAGGCGTCACTTGATTACATCCTGTTCACTCTACAGGGTGTCCAATTTATCTGTAAATTGAGTAAAAAAAAAAAGGTAAAATAAAAAGTAAATAGAACTTTTAACGAATGAACCCCATTCTTCACTTCCAGCTACCTACGCAGTGGTTAAACTAGCCTAACACCAGACTCTGTCGTGTTTATATACCTTTTCCAGAAAACAACAAGATCTATACATGTTTAATTCATATTTAGTAGCAAAAAAAAAAAGAACAGAAAAAAAATAGACAGAAAAAGAAGTTGCTATGGATACGTGGAATAAATTTCATCAGAAGCTGTGATATGAATGGATGGCAAGTTTTGCGATTGTGATATGCATTTCTTTCGTTACATACATTGTAATCTAGAGTTACTTCGTGAGACAACGCAAAGAACGGAGAACTTGTGGTGTTAGAAAGGGCGGGGGTTGTACAAAAAATAAAAATATAAAAAACAAAAAAAAACATGTGTTACAGAGGTGTCCGTCTTATCTGAGAGTGGGCAGTAGCCACTCGACAGAAACCTGAATAAACATGGCTTCGAACAAAAGGGTGGGCTAAATTTAACCATATAAACTCCTTGCGGACCAACAGAGTGCATAAATACAAATCATCCAGAAAGGTTCACTGCCGTACTCATATTGTTCCAGAACCTGACACGGGACCAGAACTTTGGTTTCATTTCTACCGCCGGGAAGAGCTTTCAAACTGCATGGAAAGAGTTATTTTTTTCTTGTGAATATTCAGAATTGCATTACCGTGATGGTCAAGATTATTTATACGATTTTTAGGACACTCTGATAACTAATGAAATGATGAATAATGTATTTTAGAACCTGATTCTTAAAAGAAATGTAATAATTATTTAGTTTATTATTTCATGAGGGTTGTAAAGGATTCAGGCTTGACTTTTTTAATCGAGTCGTTCCTGTGCAGAGAGTGGGTGCAGTCCAGCATGTAAGACTCTTTGGACTTGGTACCACACAGATTATATTGAACTTGGTATTTGAAGGACTGAAGTAGCCACCGCTAGACGGGAAGATCAAGGTCCTTGGGTATCTGAGGAGGAGAATGAAGCTGGCGAATGTTGCAGTACGTCTTTGGTGAGTCACCACGTAGGCTGTCCATTTTTATTCTTATTTGTTTGTTCTGCCACACGAGACAATTCATTGGTTTTATTTTTTACTTTTTCTTTCAAGGTAGGTAACTTTATACAAAGCGTATATATCCCCTACTCCTCTTCTACATTCGAAATTTGCATCAAAAACCAATTAAATCCAGAAAAACTCCGATCTCCTTCACAAGAAGAACCGCATTGTTAATGTTGAGAATTGTTATTATCATTCCCCGGGCAAACTCACACAGGGTTTTAAGAAGAAAAAAAATATCGATACTTTTTATCCTCCAACGCACAACCAAAAAAATCCTCATGGAAACAAAGAAACTAACGCTTTAAGCAATTAACGTTTCACGGTAATCTATCGAAAATTAACCACGCGTTATATTATAGCCATACTTAATTCATATCTATTTCCTAATACGGTATAAACAAATCAATCACTCGTAACCAATCATCAGCATAAATCAGTGAGTATAATTACAAACTTCAATCCTAAAATATTTCACTATTTCACCGCGTTGACTATCCATCGCTGTATAATACTTGCACAGGATTCGAAATTTCGAACTCTTATGCATTGCAGTCGAATACATATGAAGAAAACTTTTCGTAATCTTTCCCTCGAGCGTAAAAAAAATGTCAATTTATTAATTCCAGTTTCCAATTAACGTGTTCCTAATAAGACCGATCAGCCATAAAACGATAAAGGCTTAACAAACACGTGCAGAAATTTACAAATTTACAATTTGACATCTGCGGTAGCAAGTTAGTATTTATTTCTACTGAAACAGCGATGTAAATGCAAATGGATTTCAAGTGGCTCGGGGGAACGAAGCTAAACAGGGCACGGTTCGCTGTTACTGTTAATCTGCACCACATTACCTTCGCTCGCTGCCGCGAATGCAAGCGGTATAGTAGCTGGTTAGTAAGGATAGGAGAAACGAGGATAGAGAAGTGGTGCCTGGTGCCACCGACTGAATATGGAGTAGGCTCGGGCGAAGCTTAAAGCCACCGACCAAGATTAAAGCAAGCGCTTAAACTAAAGGTCGTGGCAGGTCAGTAAATCCTCTAGATGAAATTTAACAAAAATTTATCATTCACATACCTAAATTTCCATTCCATATTCCTAGCTTATAAAATTATCGAATTATCGGAAAACTAATGTCCACTAATTAATATCTCATTAGTATTCATAAGTTCTGAAACCTACAGTGTGTTTAATAGTGCACAGTAGTGGGTCTGAATAGTAATCACCAGTTAATACCATTAGTCATGAGTAAGTACAACTAATGAACACTACTGCAATACTGATCAGTGAATATCGATCAACTTATAATTCAGTGATTGGTCTATCATCAAACGAACAGTTGACTTTATCAGCAATGACCACTAGCATAATCGAGACACACATTATAATTGCAGGCACGTTAATTATGTGGCATTCATATTTATCGATACATTAATGATAAATCGTAAAGTTACTACAAGTAATTATATGGCAGTTCGTAAGTTGGCATTGAATTCGTGCCAACCTTTTTTTTGTATCACATTGGTAGGAGCCTAACCAGATTGCGAGAGTGATCTCTGATTATTTGGAGGGTACTTATGGCAGTGAATCATTTATTATTGTTGCTCATCTGCAGAATTAGTAATACTATGAATCCGGTTTTGTCGTATCATGAACTTCTGTCGTTAAATTTGATTTAGCTACGAAAAATTTTTAGTGGTGAATTATGGATCATTCATAAAATGGCGAACGGTTATCAAAATGACTTATGACGTGGGTAGAAGTGTTACCAATAACTTTACTGAATAATCCTCATCACTTTTTGTCTCGTGAGGGAGACCCGTGTACCGTTACCGATCAGTCAATCTTTTGGGTTGGTATATGCATATATTCTGATACGTATATACCCGATACATATGTGAATATGTCTACCTATCCACGTATCACACACACCTTAGTGTCACAGTGATAAATTACTTTGAAAGACTAGCTCTATGAACCTAATGGCAATAAAATACCTTTTACATGAACAAATTTAAATTGTCAGTTGTATGTAAACGTAAATCAATAACTTGAAACGGACGTGAGCCTAGATAGCTATATGAAGTAAGGTAATAAATTTCTGCATTAATTACTTCTAAGCTCTATCGATCCCATAGTTTATCACTCACTTCTGACTTCCATAGGCTCACCCTAGCTCAGAGCCTCTTACCGTCAAAACACTGCCCTCTGGTCAGCCCATCTTGTTCAATGTTTTCACTAAAGGTGTTATAGCGATATCGTGTATAGTGTAGGTGTATCTAAGTTTGGGAAGTATCATCTTCCGAGACCGTCTACTGTCGTTTACAACATGATACTTCGAGGAAAGTACCATTCGACTGGACCAAGAAACTTTCATATCTCGGTCAGAAAACACTGAAAGTTGTAAGTCCCTGGTAAACGAGTTTTGTACCGGGATTTCTTGGGAATCAGTCTCAATCCAATTATCCGGTAATCCCATAGAGCCATCGTGGTCCGAGAGGTGCAACCTAACCTAACCTCACCTGACCTCACTCAACTTAACCTAACCGAATTTTCCCTCTTGGGAATTCACTCCCATCCCTTGCTTACTTTCGCGGATAAATCTACGCTTCGGGCTATCGGTCCTGGGGGATCGATCATTACCACGGTCTTCAGTTATTTCCAATATTCAATTGCGGTATAATCCACCCGTTCGATACTGCGTTATTATATCTTATAAGAATTATTTCCAGGGATGAACGCGAATAAAAATTTTACAACGATTTTCCAATCGTTTATTTTTCTTCATAAACCGATATCATCAACAGCATATCGTTTTACTTTCCACCCTTATGTTCTTATCGTAGATATTTCACTCTATCGGTATAAAGTTTAATAATAATTTGCTAATTCATAAAATTATTTAAAAAAAACTGATGGTGAAACGTTGCATGAAAGCAAATGCTTTTTGATAATTGGTAGTATCAGCAGGGATGCTCCTAACAGCTTTTATACGATGCAGTGTTTTACATGATCACACGATCCTCATGTGTAGACATACAAGGATTAGAGTCGAATAATGAAGGTGGAAGTGCGGTAAAGTACTTTTGCATATATATATCGTAAAACGTGAGTACGAATTTTGGCGTAGAATTAAATAATTTCTGGTATTGTTCCGAGAAGGTTGTAGATTCGGCACACCTCTACAGTTTCAATGGGTTTGTTGATTCGATACGGTGCCACGTTTGTAAATTTTAATGTAACGGTGCAGATTAAGCTACAGTATATAGAAAACAAAGAATAATATAAGAAATACAAAAGCGAAAAAAAAAAAAAACAAAACCAAAAAAAAGTAAAATAAATAAAAATATGAAAACAAAACATCGTCATCAAAAAACGCTTACACCGTGTGCCCGACGCACGTATTTCCGGAGTCCTTTTGCTCTCTGCAGTAACCACATCGTGTATTTAGCCGACTATCGTTCAGACGCGAAAACTGCAAACGTGGTACTTTTTCACACGAGGGTATGAAACCGAGGTTGGGGGAAATAAATCATGTTCAGTATCTGGTGAAGACAGGATAAAGAGACTCTTAGCGCTCTTATATGTATTTATGTCACACGCTTCCAGTTCATCCTTAAGTTTGCTCCTGCGACTGTCTTTTGTTCAGCCATTCCTCCGGCGACTTGGTCGTCTTTACGTTGCGATAGTCCCGTGCCACGTCTAGATAAGACACGTTTTGTCCACCGGGTGTGTTGGAAGTGGTCTGTGCTCTGGAATAAATTTCGTAGGTAGTTCCCTCTCGCCGTGGATAGGTACTATACCAAATTTGCTAATGGAAGGACATTTCTAACGAGTGCAGGCAATTTGGATGGCAAACTGTATGTCAAACATCTGAGGAAATGTCCGTTAACATTACTGCATGAAAATGATCAAAAATAAATTTTTCTTTCTATTCTGTGTACATTTACAAAATCTAATGGACTAACACTGATATAGTGAACTTTGATTGACATCATATACTTACATATTTACACATTAGTCCATTGCCGTAACACATAGGATTGTCGTTCAACGAATGATCGATTCCTGTCCCTAAATAGAAATGTCAATTGACTCACGACATGTTGAAGTCGATTGGACGATCATAGCAAAGTGATGACGGGAGATGAAATCAATTTTATATGTAGAAAGGGCTATCTGCATCGGAGAAACGACGGGTTGTCATGTAACGAGAGATATACGTGGGTAAAAACATTAACGTAACGTAACGTAACGTAACATACATAGGTTGAGGCAAGAAACTGTCGTTGAGCAAGAGATCGCGCGCCGGTGATAATATCATCGTCTAAATTCGATGCATCCAAAGCGGATTGAAGCTCTCGAGATCAGCTGGCCATATCCAAGTGCCTCTGCAATGGGCACTTCGATATACCACTCTGAAGACTCAGGATAAAATCCAAGAATAATTGATTCGTATCTCAGAGTAGGTAGCGGTCCGCATAATTTCAAGCTACAATTTTTATTAGTCACCTCAAATCCAAAGTAAAGTAAGAAAGAGACACACTGCACTTGTTGTGTTATATCACTATACGAACAACGAAATTTTAAGTAAGATCACAACCCAGAGTTCTCACCTCGACATTTGAATTGTTTGTTTTTTAAATCCTCTGAAAAACAGAATTTTCTCGGGTTAGTTTCCCTGTGAGTTAGACGAGTTAAATTCTGGCTAATTGCAACTTATGTCACGTTAGATTCAACGTCTCATGAGACCGTTACGTTCGTCCGTAGGTACTTCCGTCAGTAAGTTCAAGCCCCAGAGTCCTTAGAGAGCTTAAGCTTGTTGTTGGATCGGTACCTATATCGTGTACCAGTATGTGTAGAGGATAATTTCGAAACTATGAAACTTGTTTCCAGCATAGGTATATATATATATATATATGTATAGTTAACCGTGGACTGCAGCATCAGCTACAAAACCTTAACAAATGACTTGTTCTCGTTTACCGCACGTTCCTGCACGTAACTTAACGCACATTTCGGTGGCATACTAATTTCTCGCGGGTAGATAATTAATATCTCGAGGTGAAGTCAGGCTGGGATCGGTTCCGAGAGGTTCGCCTTATGGCGTCTAATCCAGCAGTGCATAGCGGGTTATGGATAGAATGGGTTACCGCATAAAACCAGAAACGTCGTCTAGCGTGAATTAATTACAAGCGTTTTGTCAGCTAGTGTTATACTATAACTATAATCAACGATAAATTAATTCTCCAAGCGTACGATACGACTGGCCTTATGCAAAGGACGATGTGGCCAACCCGCTAGAACGGGTTGAGACAACAGAAGCGCAAATAAGTAAACCATTGTTTGCCATTGCCAACGATTTATCATTCTATTGCCTAGCTATTTAATTATCCCACGCCTGCATCGTTCCTCAACCTTTTCGCGTCTGATTTCTATACCCAGTTTGCTGGAGTAGACATCAGTCTAGTTGCCAACGATTTTAAGTCTAAATGACCGTACGTAAATATACCGACTGCAGTTTCGAATGGAATAAAAATTCTGTTTGCTAAAAAATAGAATTGTGGGCAGTTCAGTTACGAGAAAGCATTTCGTACTGTCTTCGTTTAATTTTAATTGACAACCACGGTCCAGTGTGTACAGCAGGTTTTCGATCGGAATGGTATATTTGCGAGCCAAGACTTACAGGGAATAGTTGCCCAAGATCAAAATTCCGGGGTCTCGGGAATCCGTGAATCCCTAAAGTGTACAAACCCCAAGTTTAATATACAACCGGCGACTGGACCCCATGTAATAACGTTAGGCAGAGCTACCCCGCCTCGATAAACCATGGTCAGCTAGAGGTAGCCTTCTCTCTGTAGAAATCCTCCACACAGATGAATATGTGTATATATCTACATATGTACAAATACAGTGAAGTACGTTATCCTTACAGCCACGTGCTTGCGGCCAGTCAGCAAGTTTGAAATTAGGAAGGCGCCCCGCGCTCGCGCGCGAGTCCGTGGTGGACTCAATCAGTTAAGCCTCTTGGACGGGGCATGAGTAAGCCGCCCCCTTTCCATATTTCGGATTTTCATTTGATATAGAATTCAATTTCACTTGGCGTCACGATATCTTCAAAGGTATTAAAGGTATTCCCATTACGGCTTAGGCCTGTCCAGAAGGGCTTCGTAGATGGAAGTTATAGCTATATTATCAGTCTAAGGAACGGCGAGGTATCGAGAAAGAAATTCAACTAAAAAAACCACCAATGACCGATATCTTACAGATCCAAATCCAACTTATTCACCGAATGTAATCCCTCAATAGCCAGAAGATTTACTTACCTCAACCAAAAACTTTGTCAAATTCATATACAAAGGTAAATCCTAAACACCCTTTACCATCCTCGATATCCAGGTGGACATGCCTAAGGCCAGTGTTTAATGGCGTACTACAGGGATGCTATAAACTTAACCATCGCTAAGCCGTAATAACATAGACCTGTGGCCAACAACTTGGTAAGCTCCATAACTGATCACCATTGGCACATTGGCTTATGTTGTTACGGCTCTCAGGTCGCCTTTCCACGACATATACATCGGGGTATCTACGAGGGGCATTTTCGACCAGGTATATGTATGCAATACGATCAGAGAAGCCCATGATGTGGGGATCGTTCGCTTGTGAACTATACGAAAGATCCTTTTAAAAATTTGAACTGGAGGACTCGTGCCTTTCGCTCTCCCACGCGTCCTGAGATCACCTCAATCTCCTACGGATACGGATGTAGATGAAAATGTGTTTGTATTATCCAGCGCAGTATGACTATCACAAAGGACCGCGATGGTTGTCTTTGTGGTTAGTACAAGAGAAATATATTTACGTTTCTGTGTATTTGTTTGTTTAAAATAGGGGATGGGATTCACTTCGGCATGGAAATGGCTCCACATTGTACCCCCCGAGTTCGAGAAATTATGTCAATCTAATTCTGAATGTTGAGTCCCTAAAGTCTCTAAGGCTACTCAATTATTAACTCTGTTAAATGACTTAGCCAACTTCGATTTAACTTCTTAACTCGGCTAGCTAGTGGAAACTTACTTCGTACCGTGTTTACCGAGACAAACAGTTGGTATTTAGAAACAGGAATACACGGCCTTAAGATTTTCCACATTTCCTTCTGTTAAGTCGGTCGGAATTTCACTTGTTAGAAGAAATTATACTCCCTTATCTCTATCTCTTTCCATCTCTCTTGTTCTTATAATAAACACTTTTCTATCTCCCTCGCACGGTTCACTTTGAAGTATAATTCGTTGCCAGGATTTGTGCACGAGTTAGGTAGGAGTAAGAGAGAATAGGAATGGGAATGGGAATAGGAATGGTAAAGGGAAAGGGCGATAGCGGTCAGATTAACCTGGGCCTTGAGGCGCGATCTCAGAGACGAGAACAAATGCCTTGGATAAATTGGTGGCGCTTTGGTGCAATGGATAGCGTGCTGGCGAGCGCTAAAAGCTGCCGTAACTCATATTTAACACCAAACGACTGGGCTTTTATATAAATGAAGGCCTTTTAAAACTAGAGATTCGTGACAGACGGTTGTTAGAATTGTTCGTAACGGTAGCGTGTAAACGATTTTACTTGACGACCCTTAAGTCATTGTATAAGAATCTTATTTGCGCCTTAACCGAAACATCTACAACTAACAAAGAATAATATATCCGTTTACAAGGAGCAAATCAAATCCGCATAGATTTATTTCAAACTTTACAGGCACACAAGTTTGTTGCATAAAATTTATTATTCTCTAAGGTGAAGATAAATGAATGCCAAAAAATTATCTCAGGTAAAATCCAGACAGGGAACTGCAGTAAGGATATTAAGCCATCAGTTGCAGCTGCCAAGATGATACGGACAGACAAGGCAAGTTCAAATTTACATTTCAACACGCGCATATCAACTTGTCGCTTTTTTTCACTCTATTTTATTTTTTCATTTCTCGTTCACCGAAATCATCTCCAACTGGATCGAAATATTGATACAAAAAAGTGTTTTTCATAGTTTACGTAACAAAAAACATAAACAAATTAAACATTTAAAATTAGATAAGATCACTGATCGAGAGATCGAGATACAAAGTGGATAGTGTCAGCTAATTGTCTAGACTGTTTCTCGTTAACGTTATCACTCAACCACTAAAAGATCTATCGACATTTATTTTCTTAGTATAGAGTCAGCGAGCCGTAGTGACTGTTCAATTTAAGAAGTAGCTGAAGCTGGAGCTATTGGAAAAGGCTCGGTGACCTTTTTCCCCCGTTTCGGGAAATGGAAGCGAAACCTACTAGTAGATACACTTTTTCCTGAATAGTTTCTTACTTTTTTTTTAGCATTCTTTTTCTTTAGGCTAACTCTGACTAAACGTTATATACACGCCCAATGCTATTCATAGAAAAAGTGCACCAGGAAATAACTCTCCGAGACTGTTTGTAAGGTCCGCCTCATTGACTGCAGGACTTTTGCTGCGCGCGACACTCTACCGACCGTCAGCTAATGACCAAGAGCTACTGTGAGACTGGAAAGAGATGGATGGGTCCAAGGGATGTCTACGGACTATTGCCAAAACGAAGTAGTCGCGAAGGGGCTAGAAAAATGACCCTTGTCGCGAAAGTGCCTTGTTCCACTAATCAACCACCACAGTCGAAGCTCGTACGATTAAACTACATTTCTTTCTTATCATTATAAAGGTGACAATGGACAGGTAGTTTAAAACATAAGAAGACACTAAAAAATTTAGGCTCAAATTTAATCCAAAATGATAATTGATCGCTTGGAACAGACATCTTAGAAATTTTTGTTACAGCTTGCTGGATCGTCAGGATTTGAGTACTGGACTAAAAAGAATCAATGTACATCGAATAGATGATTTTAAAGAGCGTGTAATGATCGTAAATAAAATGGAGTAATGGGGAAAATCTCAGGGGATTGAGTTAGGTAAATCAATGGGTGAAAACGAAATAAATACTTTTGGTTTTGATTAAATTTCTGGGTAAAGATCCAATTGCGGTTGAAGCTTTAGCTCACATTCGGTTTAAATTCCTGATTGAAATCTGAATGAGACCGAAAAGCAATGATATATACATGTAAGCCTTTACCTTTGGATTAACCGAGTTACGTGCCGTTCCTATATAGCCTCACTTACGCACATGATCGTTGGCAAAGGTTTTAATTAAAAGATAATAAAGCCGAAAATACAGGAGAGAAACTCTAGAGGCAACAAACTTTATATCATTACGTCAGTTTTCGTACGATGCGCTTTCCGATAAAACGGGAAACGGGAAACGGGTAACGTACATACATACGTACGTATACCCAACCAACAAACCCGCATATTATCTTCCTGCGAAGTGCGTAGGTGCGTTAACTCAGAACTCGCATACAAGTTGGTATAGTATTTGGTATAATACAGAGAAGTGCCGCTTAAGTACGTATGTGGGTAATTTGTCGGATCACGAGTAACCCGAGACGTTCTTTCGATAAGTGAGCCTTTCTGGTGGATTAAGACAAACTGCCCGTAGAAAGGCCGAGGGATTAGGTTCGTCTGTTATTCCATATGGACAGCTTCCGGTATAAAATAAATCCAAGACAATTAAAATTCGCGTGATAATATATATATATATATATATATATAGGTTCATGTGCAAAGGTTTGTCTGGTTTTCTTGCTGAAAGAAAATTATTAACTTTTGAATATAACAAAAGAGCTTTTCCCTTGGAATCAGGGGAAATTTTTTTTATTGCTATATCTACAGACGACTACGACGAAAACGTTCCGGCAAAAGTTGAAAACAATGCTTGGATTAAAAACAGTAATATTATTCGCGCCCTGAGCGTAATCCTCTCAACCGTATATATACCCGCACGCGGTTCGGAGCATGATATTTATTACGCATCGCTAAGCGGGCCGGTTATATAACGGAAACAAAGGCATATTTTTCCGGGGTCTTAACCCACGCTTAACAATGGAGAACTGACTTACTTGTAATTATTATACTTTACCCTCAATTCTTGCAATACTCAAGATCATTGTAGGCGACTGTGCAAGGAGCTTGTGATCGTTAAGAATAAATTCTTGGCGTAAGCTCAAGATTTTGTTTTTTGTACGTTTTTTTTTTTTTTATTTTTTTTTTTTTTCTATTTTTTTCCCATTTCATTTCTTGCCGTTTAAAAAAAAAAATAAAAAGATGGGTATATGCAGTGAAACCCCGAAAATGAGAGAATGAAAAAACCTATACCTACACCTTATGCGATTCCACTTAGTAAGCCCTGCCAAGTTCCATATAAACGGCAACATAGACTTATTACCATAAAGCGAGCTTTTCACAGCCCGAGCTTTTATGTTTGTTTTAAAATATTTCGGGTTTATGAACACAGTGGGGTGCATAAATTATATACGCTGTTGCTGCTGCTGCTGCTGCTACTACTGCGGCTGCTGCTGCGACTTGGGAGGAAGACAAAAGGGGGACCACAGAAAATGACAACCTACTGTTTAACGTAAAATACTACCGTAATCTGCAGGTAAAATATATCCCAACAAATATATATATATATACATATATACATCGTATCTATGTATAATACATATACCTATCCTAACCTACCTACATGGATACATATTCGTCACGGTTCATGCTAACCGGTCTGAACGGTGTTGATATCTTGAATATCCTTCGCCGAACACTTTTAACTCTTTCTTCCAATCCTTCTCGCTCATCCACCCACCTTCTCAGACAACTCCATAATTCAATAGAGATACGCTATGGCCGAGACTCGCACCATACAACGTATTTCTAGGCAGAGAATAATGTCGAGCTGAAAATGTCTGATGTTTTAACAAACAAACAAAAAATTGAAAAAAAAAAAAAAAAATGAGAAGGATTCCAATCAGGTAAGACTGGACCACTCGCACTTTGTGCTTCTTGTATTATATACACGAACATCTCTTATAGTTTATCTATAACTATTTATAAGAATCATTAAACCATTCATAAAGCATCGTCAAATTCCTCTTAAGAAAAGGTTAAAGACCTGTGGTGGAGAGGTTGAAGTACCGATCATATATAGATCGATAGCGAAAGATCAAAACTAATTGTGTTAAATTTAGGGAGTCTTAAAAAAATTGTAAAACTTTATTTTAAGTTAGAAGTTATATATGAGAGTAAGAAAAGTTTAATTTTAATCGATTTTATAAGCGACATATATTACGAGGTATGATCAAAAATTTAATAAAAATTGTACGAAAAATTATTATGGACACACTGTGTATATATATATATATATATATATATATATATTTGTGGGATAGTATATATATCAAATCGTGTTTCACGCCCTTTAGAAAGACGTCGTCTGGCGATAGAGGAAATAATCCAGTGCAGAGAAGAATTACTATATAGCTATAGTAGTAATATCTCAATTCCCCCTGACCGCCTAAATCACCCAGCTGTGTCCCCTTCGTCCTTCGGTTTTATCGAATCGGGTCGACCGCGCTGTGCAAGTCCGCGAATTGTCGTTGATTATATATGCCACTGTGAAGAGCGGCACTCCGACTTGCCAATATCCGGGACTCGTACAGACCCACTCAAAACCGTAGATACATTATACTGGATGATCAGGGTTGGGGATAAAAAACGATGACCAGACAGTGGACAGGCTCTAACGAGATGGTGGTCGTGGTGGTGACGGTGGTTGTGGCGGTGCAATCATGCTGAAACTCACCCCTTACAACTAAGAGCTGAAAATCATCCCCATCCTTGTTCTCGAATGGCCTCTTTTCATTTTCTTCCCGTGGGAATCGCGAATACCCGCGATCCTGCCGGCGGCTGCACCTTTATCATGCGACACAAGGGACCGCGACTCGTGAACGCCAGGGTATTTATCTTCGTTTAGGGAAATCGAAAGTGGGAGCCAATACCTCGTCGACGCCACCCCAACTCTATATCCCAAAGACCCCGGTACACCTGGGGTGAAAGAGCGTTTCGCGGAAGATTCGTTTAACAAATTATCTCCAGTTTTCTCTTTCTCGAAAATTCTATACAATGGAGATTATAGCTCTTGCCTATATACCGAATTTAACCTATAAACCATCTTATTTTACAAACTTTATAAATTTAATCATTCAACCTTTCATTTTATTTAATAAATTATATATTAACGTACAATTGTTTCTCTGCAATGAAGATTTTTTTCTTCTCTTCAAATAATCGGGACTGGGTTGAATTAGTACCGAATTTAAAAAAAATTTTAATTGACGAATTTATTTTGGACGATTTAGAATTTTCAGAAACGTTAAATTTCATAATATTAAAATTCAGAAAGACCAGAATGCAGACAGGTTAAAAGTCCGCAAGTCCAAGAATCCGAAAATTTTATGGGTGGTCCGGTGCGGTGCTCCGTACGTGCATATCAAGTTTCGGAATTTTAGACCTCCGAATTTTTAGCTTTCGGAATTCCGAAGCTTCGGTGTTTTTTAATTCGAAGTTTTTGAAACCTATTATGCAGATTTTCGAGGAAATTCCCTATGGAAAAACTATGAGTCCCTAGCATCGAAATTCAGAATTTAGACCGTTCTGAACTTTTAAAATTTAGAACCTTAATCCGGGCTCAGGGTCATGAAAAGTTACACATTAACCAGTTCGTGAAACCCGCATTTTTTCTGACCATCACGTGTTCTGTAAAGATAATTAAAAGTTCTCCAAATCGTGTCTGCAGACTTCCAGAAAAAGGGCTCTTTCCAAAAACTGTGAGTAATGTTAACATTCGAAATTCTCGACATTCGGAACTTTAACCCAGCCTCAAGAAATGGATACGTTTATTCAGAATCTCTAAACCTCAACTTCCCCCAATTCAAAGATCAAAAAGCGAACTTTTAACAAACTCAAAGATCACCTAATCTGTAAAAACGTCAATAGAAACTAATTTTCTTCTATTCAATCGCTACTCGAAAGCTTGAGAATAAACCTGTGCGGTTTTGTACTTGACAACCGAACACACGGGGTGAATAGATGACGTGTATTATAGTCCTGACTTCGAACTAGTCTAGAACGTAGGTAGGTAGATATATCTAAGTCTACATATTAACCCACAATGTCTCTGGAAACAGGCGAACCGGTACTGTATAATTCAAGTGAGGCAATTACACTAGTGTCGTAAGATGGCGGCTATACCGCCCTCGCATCTTCCTATACGCGCCTCAGGCTTGACTCCCGGTAATTCACGCGACTAAGATCTGCATTTCTCGAATTTCCTTAAGCTCAGTAACGTAACAAAACGTTTCTAATTCCTTCTTACATTGCTCTTGCAAACCCGAACCGTATTTCGGTAATCATAAACAGACGCGTTATTTTCATAGGGATGAAATGCCAAGGGGCTGAATACACCCCAAAAGAGACGAAGGGACGAAGAGTCGCGAAGGATTGAACGGCGAGCTAAAGACCCGGGTGATTTCGTACGGGAAATAACTGTTCTATAAAAAAAAAGTGATTTAAGTTTACTCTGATGGTGGCTTGGTACTAACTGCTTCAGTACTACTGGTAGTTTTCTCATTTCGGACCAATCGCCGCTTCAGACATGTTTTACCGACAATGGCCACCACCACCTCTGGTTTACCAGCACCTTTATTTACCGCGACAACCATGTCTGGTATTGACACACAATTTCCAACCAGTCAGGTGCATTGTGACGTAAATACTTTTTCCAGAAAATACTTCATAACATTTCTTGACTATACCCACTCAGCTCTCACCAGTCTCGGAAAATTACTCAAGAGAGGAAAACCGATTTTATACCTTTACTACCAGGTATTATATTTATCTACAATTTTACTTCCGTTCATTTCACCTACTCGGTAATTAGTACAGACACGGTACGTATAATTAACGGACGATAGAATTTTAGGTCGGATACGAGGTTTTGAAAATAAAAATAAAATTTATTCGTTTAGGTATGTTTTAAAATAATAAATACCTGTCTAGATGCGATATACGGTAAGTGAAAGACAATGTTTGGTATCGTTATCTACAAGCTCGCGTATCACGTTATACCTATATACATATATCGCGTTAGTTCGTTTTACTTTCGGTAAAGACAAATATTGTATGTCCTCAATTTTTTTTTTTTATTTTTTTTTTTTTATGGAATTCATGAATGGACCAAAGTTGCAAAGAGCTGAAAGTATAAGTATATGAGAGGTACAAATTTGTGGAAGTATATTTATTCACACTTGAATCCCAAGATGCATATCACTATTACCTTGTGTTTTGAATACATTTGACAGCCCCAGCGATATACGCAATGTGTATATGTGACACATATATATGTATAGGTATATAATGTACAGTATTTTAGTATAGGATATTCGGTATGTATGTATACTGACGACATAGGATATATACCTACACCTACCATGAGGAACATAATGCAGAGTTTCCAAGATATCACTGCGGAATATCTCAATGCTTTATGATTTATGTTCCGGTAGGAAGTTTAGGAAATTTGTTATTCAAATTTTCACAGTTTGACTTTCAAAAGCGTGTCTATTGAATCGCTTGTATTTTGATTATGTTTTAATAAATTATTTTTCAAGTTTCACAGAAGTTAAATATCGTAATACTATCTGTCCCCCTCCTCTTTTTTTTTTTTTTTTTTTTACTTCTCTCTTCTGAACGGTGGCCGGAAATCACATGGAAGTAAAAAAGAAAAGAATAAACAAAAATTGAAAAATATTGTTTCCAATTAATTTCGGGTACCTGTGGTGTACTTGATTTATACAAAATAATCAAACTACGTACTTGATTGATTACAGGTATAAAAATGGTCTTCCAACTTCAAGAATATAAAATATATAAGTAAAACGTAATTTCGATTCTACAATTTATCAACTGACCTTTCTCCTCCATCGGAGCTAAGGCAATATCATTTTTAGTAGAGTCAATCTGTCTGCTATTCAAATTCTGAACACGACTGACAATGTGGGAAAAATTATTTAGATTCCTGCTAAACTTGAACATGAGTAATAATAAAAAAAAGAGTAAAAAAAATTGAGACGTAAAAGTTTCGAGTCTGACTGAATAATCGTAAGCGACCCGAAAGTAACGAAAAGCTTTTTCAAAAATGAACATTAGGAAAGCGATATTAACGTTGCCATAATAGAAGATTGAGGGAATTTTTATTCATCTCTAAAGTAAACGTAGGTAAAATTGTTAAAAACTCGTTACAATCAAATGCCTTGAATTGTTGCCCGAAAATTTTGGATATTGAAAAGTCTAGTTTGTTTCTATTTCTATAAATATAACGTAGAATTTTCTACAATTATTTTTTTCCAGTAGACTATTTGAACAAAGAAATTCTTTTCACTTTCGATTTTGTTTTAGTTAATTTTTCAAAATTTCCACATCTCGTTTATCTCGCTTACAATTTTCAGTTTGCCAAGTCACTATAATCCTAGACTGGAACTATGCCGCAGATATTTTAATTGTCACCTCAAAGCACTCGACAAGGACTTTAATACAAAAATTCTTCGTCACAAGTGAAATATGAAAGCGAATTAGCGTCGCAATAACGCCATAGGCATCTTGGCGACGACGAAAGCGGCAGATGCGTTCGTTAATGCTTCTAAATTTAAGCTATGCTCTAATTGAACGACTCGCTTTGCCTCACGTTCTTTTTACTCCATGAACTCAAAATAAGTCGTTGATTCATACCTTTGTGTCGTCGGGTCATTTGAGGCTAATTCTTTGTCCATAGATCAGGAATCGAAATATTTTTATTTTTTTTTTTTTTTTCGCGCGAATAAGAAAATCGTTTGAAAGACGATTTTCGTTGATTTTTATTTTTTTACTTTTTCTAGGTTATTTTCATTCTTTGTTTAAAGAATTTCACTCATTGCTTCCATATATCTTCATTCAGCTATGTCTTTACGCGGTTCTCTGCCGATTCAACACATTAAGGGCCGCGCCAATTGCATTTGCATATTTCACCGCGTCGTCTTTAATAGAAAATAATTGAGCTCAAAGCTTATATAGCAGACGAAGGGAGACACAATAGAAATTCGATTTCACCAAGAGTGCATTTTTGCCTGGCTTTAATCTTAGGGTACTTTTGTCCCAGGGCCTATCTTTTCTTAGAAACGAATAGGACTGGGTTTACTGTTAAAAAGCACCCCTCACCCAATTGATTTTCTCGCATTCACCAACTGGCCTAGGAAATAGCTTTCGCATTAGGGTTTTCAGCGACTGTAGAATTCCCCGTGTACAATATATATGGGGAATCGATTTTAGATGAAGATTCTAAGAACTGCATGAATCCTTAATTTCAATTTTTATTTAAATCTTGAAACGTATCTATTTTGAGGGGTCGATTTCAACCCAATTATCACAAATCGCAGTTTTGTTTTTAAGCTTGTGTGTATACCCACAGTGTCAATCTTCCGAACGAGGAATCAGACGTTAACAAACTTGTTAAATTGCCATTAACAAGGTAACACTTTAGTTTTGGCAAATTAGTCGAACTCGTCCCGAACGAAGCTTACCTAATCGCAGCCAACTTGAGGCCAGCTCGTGAACCCAAGACGTTGGAATCCGCGAACTACCGTAATAAGCTCCGTCCTAGAGGCTAGAAAAACTAGGGCAATCAAGCTGCCAACAAGCCTGCCTAGTCTTCTCTTAGCTCTTTGACCTGACGTGGGTTTTGGACAAACGTAACGAGCGAGGTATTCATCTCTGGACGGGTGTATAAAAGGCTCCAGCATTTTATTATCCTTGAATAACGCTTCGAATGAAAATATAATAGTCCTATTCTTTACCGCTCAATGACTTCTGGAAATATTCTACTACGAATTCTACTATTCGATGAGGAATAGCAAAGAGCTTCCAGTAGATGGCTTCGTTGCAAGTCCAGGAAAGTTCTAGATGTATATAATTGTCAAAACCATCCCTTTGGAGTTGCGGTTGAAAGGTCTCGCATACCTACTCCATCCTCACCTATCTACCTGTTACCAAGTATATTGCGCTTGGAAACAAACGGTAAGTCAGAATTTGATGTTGCTTTGAATGGTGAAATGTTCACGAAGCGTATGCATCATTAAAAGCGACAGTGCAGTAGACACGAGCAATTAACCCAACAAGTGTTATAATTAAAACAAATATGATGTAGAGACAGGAAGAAAAGTGAAAGTGATTTTTGGGGCTTCTAAAATTAAGGCAGAATTTAAAAGTGCCAACTAATACACTTTGTTAGCGTATATTCTCGATTCCCTTTTCATCATTCATTTTTATGATATATTTCCGCAACATTCCGTTACTCTATATCACTTGTGGTGTAGAATTACTTCAAAGGAATGGCAAATTTCTGATTTTCAGGCAGGAGGAAAATCCATTGGAACCCTCTAGCTCACCCTGGCTCACCCTGATTCAGTCTGTCTGTAACTTTCGACTCTACAACCTCGTGTAAAGCTCGCATATATCTGTATACGCGTTCAACGTTAGGAAACATCTTGCACCCCGCCACCCTTCATTAAGTCTTAATAGCTCCCTCAAGGAGATTCCTTAAGGCCGACTTAAACAATTTATGGAGTAATTATAATCTGCGTAAGCCGCAAAAGAATCTGGTTGACTCACCCTCATCGTCTTGTACCTACCCCACGTCACAAAGAAGAGAAAAATTAAGATCTCGAGGAGATAAAAAAAAAAAAAAGAAATTATGGCACGATAAGCTCCTATAAACTGCTGACAAGGGTTCAAACTCAAAAAGAACCTCACAAGGGGACCTGCACTCAAAATATTCTACACAATAAAATATAAATGAATTTAAGCTTTCTCAAGAATTGTACACCCTCAAGATTCAGAGTTTAATAGCCGGCGGGCATTTGGTGCAGTCTCTTTGTCAACTGTGAGGTTCGAACAGCGTATTTTATCATCAGCAAATTCTTGCAGATGACATTTTCGATATTTACAGATATTCAACATGCATGATGCTCAATGGTTTTCAAAATATGGATAACATTATGTCCTGTCCATGCCATAAATACGACTTATGTAAAAATTTTCTCACCTGGGTGACGCAATCTTGCAGCGAGGACATCTTCAGCGTACTTATTGTGCTTTATACTTGGCTCCTTAGGCACGTTCGAGCTGAACTTTCTCACGAGTGACATTAGAATAACGGAAAATGTTTTTTGTATTAAAAAATTGTTGCGTAAAACTTGTGTTATGAACGTGGATATACAGTGAGATTTGCTATACATCTAGGTCAGCGGTTTAATATAGTCGAGACATAACTTTCCGTGTTCAATGGTACGGATTTCTTTATGCCAACTTCGATTTGCCATTTCGATAAGGGGTCGGGCTGAAATTGGGGTTGGATAGTCCTGAAGGTAGGGAACGAAGCGGGCCGAGGATAAGGTTACGGTTACGCTCCAGGTTATGGCTACGCCCCTGCGATTTTCCTGCCACGTTTTCCTACGGTCCCCTACCGAAAAAGTTTCGGATAGCTTTTGCGAAAGGAATAGAAACGACGTCTTATAGGAACGCGAGTACCAGCAAACCAGCTCACATCATCCGAATAACAACCTATTAGTTAGCGTTTCAGGGTGTTTACGTGTTCCTCGTGTCTTCGAACCTCGTTTGCAATGATATCGGACAAAACCGATTGAACCATGTAACCTCGACGCCCTTTTTTCACGGATTTAAATACCCGTGATTTCAATTCATACGTATCTATACATACGCTAGACAATGTGTAGGTGCAACGCACAATGAGATTAATTTATTGTTTGCGGTTACGAGAGCTAGCTATATCACAGTGATAAATTTAGTCTTTGTTTTCTCTCTTTTGTATGTAAAAACCCGTTGGAATTATTTTATAGTGGGTCCCTATCGCGTAAGTCATCCCCGATTCATAACTCACTGAAAATAACGACCAAAAAACTAATTATACCACGGTGTAGAGTTGCAGATTTTACGTGTGGGCCAAACCTCAGAGGATAATTTTTACATGTATTTTTGCAATCGGTAAAAAATCGATTGCGGGGAAAATTCATACGATCGATTTTTTCAACCTCTGTAAATTGAAAGCTAAGATTATCGAGCTCGAAAATGTCACAGTTATTATTCATCTCAGTAAACGGGGTCAGTTTTTGTATAACGTTGGGAGTAGGTATTAATTAAAATTTCAACCGTTAAGTGCTGGACCGTGTTAATCGCATTGACGTTTAATTAAAAGTTCGTTGTAGGTGGTGCGAGAGAATTTACCATACCTACTCTTCGAGTAGTCACCGTTACCTTCTCAAACTGATAAATATCATTATCGATCACGTCACTCTATTCAAATTCATGACAAAATATCGTCAACTAAAACGCTACCAAAATACGAGGAGCCAAAACGTGTTCATCAGCATCGTCAATCCCCATGACTGTAAATCCTTAAATCAAAATAATAAAAAAAAAAAAAAAAAAAAAAAAAAGGAATAACGGGAGTAAATCCCGAGGAAAATTTGTCTAATTAAACCGAAAATGTACGGTCAAAGTAATAACCCGATATAATAACTCAGTTTGACTTTGGGGAAAATAAAAATATTAAACAAAATTATGCCAAGGTGCAGGTTATCATAAATGTTACGTTTAACATGTGGTGGGTGAAGATTGATAGCGTACTTTCATGATGTTAAAGTTCAAAGTTTGTGAAGTATAAATGACGGTAATTATTCGATGTTGAATATCGTTGTGTATTTGTGTGTGTATGTGTGTGTGGAAAGAGAAATTTTTTATTTTCGAAGTATCACGTAATGCCGACCCCGTTATAAGTAAGTAGACGAATGAATAAATGATTGTTGGAAAGAAAAAAAAAAAAAAAAGAAATAGAAAGAAAAAAGGAAACTTGGAAGATACCTTTCCGCACCACGTTCCGTTGGTATAAGCGCTCGAATAAATGTCTCCGGCAAACATATCTCTTGCTACGCTTCGCTCGGTCGTATATTCTCAGGTTTTATGAATTATTAGGAGGGGTGTTTCCATTCCATGGCGCGAATTGTAAGGCTCGCGAACTCGCGACCAAGGGCTAACTCGTACCGTGCTTGAAATAGTAATAAACTAATGCGCGACGGGTGCTCTGAAATTTTTACAACTCGAACTACAATAAAGGCGAATTAGATTCTTGAATTACTTATAAACCCTTGCGAAGAACATTGCCTTGGGACTCCCTGGTGCTCCTCATGGAACTCCGCAACTCTGGCCTTTTCCAACCGGCAAATAACCCGAATAAAATATAGGTCAAGAACTCAGCTGCTACAGTAAGTTTCAAAATTTTTTCCACCAATTTTCAAAAATGTTTTTTATTTTTTTTTTTTCTTTATCCGGACTAAGATTGCGACTTTTTTCTTAGCAAAAATAGTATAAAGAGTTTGAAACAAGCCCTCCAAAGTTTGTTCTTTCTATCTTTAAATAATTTCTTCGAATTTGGTCTACGACTTTTATTTGAAAAATTATTCACACTGAAATTCTTAGAAGTTTAATTTTTTATAGAAATTTTTCTTCTCTTCATTTTGATATATTTATTGATGCGGATTTACACTGAGTATCGATAAGATTGCAGTAGCTCGAAAAAAAAAAGCGGGGTAAATTCTTGGTACAATTTCAATAAATCGCTTAGAAAGAATCGAGCAAGAATCTCAACTCTGATGCAATCGGAGGTGACGGGAGGCGTGAAAAATCCAATTTAATTCTAGCCCGTTATAAAATTTCCCGATTCTCCGAGCACAAAAGATTTAAGGTTATTGAAAGGGCGTGTTAACGAGGCTGAAGGGCCAACCACCCCCGCGAAGTCTTACTGCCTTCTAGCCATCCCTAACTCCTGGCCCCTCTAGAAATGCTTCTCTTCTTTCCCGAATCTTTTCCGGTTCGAAAAGCCGTCGACGACACCTGAGACTTTATAATTTAACCAATTTCAACTCACATGGAGTAGGTATATAGAATTGGTGGTAATTCGACATGTACGTAACGTTTCCTCGTCTTATACTTTTGCGGCTATTATTATTTTTCACAAAATTATATATATATATATATATATATATATATATATATATATATATATATATATACCTATACATATATATCTGTATCTCTTTTCCTTTTTGTTTTTTTTCTCTTGTCTCTCAGGATCGTCAGTCTAGTCTCTACGTAGGCAGCTAAGCTCGAACTTCTTCGACCGGGTATAACGACACGGATTCGCGTTTAATTAGATAGGCACAGCATCTGGCGCCCGGGTCCGCTGTTCGAGGGACCGTAATATTGCGCCTACGGCCTACTTTGTATGCATACCAGACCCATACCGGGTCTTCCCCCTTAGGTATTTAGAGCAAGCCCAGAGAACGAAATAGGACTTGAAGCCCTCGGAAATACGTCCGCTCGCCGCCTACTATTGCAGCCATTTTTTATATTTTATTTTTTACTATATCTTCCTTTTTTTTCTGTCTTCTTTTTTCTTTTTCTTTTTTATTCGTTGTTCAGTTCTTGCTTTTGTCTTTAGTCTCTGTGAGGTTTTTGAAGGCGGGATGGATATGGAAGGGCCGAACGAACGTCTGTTATTAGAAAACTACGTATAAAACAAAGTCTCAATTTAATAACGGGAATTAAGTGTCCCAGTCCTTTCATCCAATTTCCAACCTTACCTTACCTTATACCTTCGAAGGAAGGCTGAACACCACGTCGTTATTTAATTAATATTAACGTACCTACCCCAGCTATGAGAACTCGCCTTTGCCTCGAATATATATACTCTGCTCGGAAAGTCAAGACAGAAATTTTTTTATTACCTATTTATAAGAAAAACTTTTGCCAGTATAGGATAGGCTGGTGGTATCCGGCTTTAATTTCATTCAAAGCTATTCAGTACCAAGACTCCATTAAGTGGCCATCAACTTTTATCTGCTACAGACGACCATTTAGACGCTGGTTTTCAGCCTGCTCATGGCTATCTCATGCGCATGACTGAATTTCATAATTATTTAACCGCTGACGACGTACAGAAAATAACTATCTTAAAAAAGCTTCCACAACTCAAATTGCTAAACTCTTTAAAAAGTGCAATGGGTAAAAATATATACGCGAACCTTCCCTTTCTTGAAATGAATCCAAAAATCGTGCAGCATTCTAACATTTCGAATTTATATATTCAAATCATGAATTTTTCAATATGGTAAGTAAAGTTTCAGGAACATTTGTGCCCAATTTTTTTTTATAAAGTATAAGCTAACTCTCGACTAACTATCAATTTTCAGAAAACTAAAAGATCGATTAGGATGAATTTTCTAACATCGATATCAAAACTTCGCAACGATCTGTTTTTTTCTTTTTTCTAAATGATATAAAAAATAGATTCTTTTAAATTACTAGGTATAGTATCTACGCGTTTATATACCCACCTCGTAATAAACTTGCGTACGATTCTTATCGGACGAGAAAGTTTCCGATGCTGTAAGCTTGTCTCTGCTTTTCTGTAGAACAATGCGGAACGGCGTCGAACGGAAATTAACTTTACGAATGGTGGATCCTGACAATTGTCTCGCGAAACGTTCGGAGAGTTTTCGACGCGTCCCGTCTACGGATCGTGAGAAGTTCTTGCAGGCAATTCTGATGTCGGATTATAAATGAGTTACGAGCGATCGACCGACGTCATCATCTGTGAATATAAGAAAAAAAAAAAAAAAGAAAAAGGGAAAATTTCGCCTTAACGAACTCCGCCAAGAATATCATCTCATCTCCGGAAGGCGGGGAACTCGGGGAATCAATTCTTCGTTAAGCCCGGTGCCCTACAGGGAGTGACTTGACCTTATTTTAAAAAAGATCACCTTCTCTACTCACCCCTTCATCTTGTTCGAAGCAAAGCCACGCCTTGTGAAGACTAAAGGGTTTAATCTATCTAATGGAAGATTAATCTCTGTTGTGGCATAATGTAATGCAAATATGTTTAAAAAGGGTTGTTTTTAAACAGCTTTTGTTTAACAGAGTAAAAAATAAGTAGGTAACCTAGAAAAGTAATTTTTTAAATTTTCATTCATGATACCAAACGGGAAAACTGAATCTCCATGACTACAAAAATTTGAATTATTCAACGCTCAGTGAAATTTAAAATATTTTATCGTATAACCAGAAACGCAGATGTGAGCTATTAATATGTGTGCCTAATTTGTTTAAAAATTTATTTCCTCGGAGTGCGTATATACATACCATATTATACCATTACGGAAACAGACAATGAGAGAGAAAGAGATACATATATAGGAGAGAGAAAGAGAAAGAGAGAGAAAGGGAGGCAGAAGCATTGTCTCCACCTGATTTCCGAGATTATATACCAACACAGGTACACATGTATATTGTATAATATATACGAGGGTCAGCTTAGGGCGAAACGGGAATGAAATTTTGTTTGAAAAATGACGCTTTTTAATGTGAATTAATGAAAACCAAATGTAACGTGTTTACGGTCGTGTAGGATACATCTGAGGAGAGGGGTAGGTAATTTATGCCAACCTAGGGCCGGAGGCTACCCCATAAAGCAAGATAAATACGCACTCCAGTTTCCCTTGCTCCCTTAAGGTGTGTTCAGACTGGCTGACCGTTGAATATCCCGTTTTTTTAAATCTCTCTTTATGCCGTAGCTTCAAGTTGATTAATTTCGATCTCTGTAAGCTAGAAAATTTATTTTCTTGTCTAGTTAATTTAAAATTCACTATAAAACTATGCAGAATTTTACGTTAGAGTTAACGAAAAAGTCTGCTCATTTTCCCGAGCTATTTAATATCGTTACAGCTTCATTTTTCAGTGTGGATGGAGGTTTAGCCAAGACAAATACACTCTGTCGTTTCTCTTGCCACCTTCAAGTGGTTTGAGCTGGGTACGCTTATTTTACTATCGTCCAAGTGTCTCGCAAAAAATATAAAAAATATGTTTACCATGTACCTACCCATGGTGGAGGAAAATTAATTTTCTTACTTTGCCCAACTGTTTACCTTTGGCTATCCTGCAATTTGCTAAACGTCCGGTGTGAAGAATAAGTATTTTACAATGAAATAACTCAGAAGAAATTTATTACTCGTTCTTAATTTTTACATACCTATACACATAGGTATGTATATACAAATATCTTCACAGATATAAATGTTATGTATAATAGAAAGCCTGTATTCATTTTCATTATCATAAGAATATAAAATTCATAAAAAAATTGACAGAAACTTAAGTACGATTATTAATCGGGAATAAAATTTACTTTACACCTGCTCGGGTACTCTGTCGTCTGCTAATTAAGGCTGGACGAAAAATTAACGCCTCGAGCGTCAAGTGTTAATTAAAGTGGTTCGCGAGAAATGAACTTAATGATTGAATCAGTCTGAATTTTTGTCGTTTAAAGTTGAAATATCGTTATTCCAAAATTAATATCCAGGTTGACCATGAATTTGTTAATTGTATAAATTGACGGTTCGAAGACATCGTTGGTTTCAATTTTGTATATTACATGCATTAAGAGGACACACACGCCTCTAATAATCTAATGTCAACAATTATACTTACGGGCAACCGAGCCTCGGCTATTTCAATTTTGGTCTAAGCCTGGGCCAACCCTTACTGTATGCCAAGTCTGGCACGAAGTTATCATTCCAAATTCAAACCAAGGTTGGGCCAAGGCTGGTTCGCAATCTTGGGCCAAGACTGGTTCGCAATCTTGGGCCAAGGTTGGTTCGCAATCTTTGGCCAAGGTTAAGAAGTGTTGGTACAGGCCTGGGCCTATGCTGAGCCTATCGTCACTTCCTATATGGGATGTGCTCTCTTAAATCGAATAAATTTATTAAATCCTAATTACATATTTCATTGGAAAAACCAATTAATATCAATCAAGTGAATAAAAATGAAGTGAAAATGAATAAAAATTTATTTTTATTAAATTTTTCTCGGAATGACTATTTTATTATGAAAAATCAGATTATCATCTCGTTGATACTTCTTCGGGTAAAATAAAGTCCTGCTTCTCTGTAGCCGTGCCGTAAAAGAGTTTACGCTCTTCGGCGTTGTCCTCTTTGCTAAGACTTCTTTGTAGAATTTTTGCTCATTAGTCTTCGAGCGTCTAAGGTCTGGAGTGGCCATCAGCCTTCGACACGGGTTTTTCATTAAATCGTCAGCCCAAAGCCGGGAGCCTTGTGCCAAAAGCACTGGAAGAAGTAAAGCACCCTTAATCACTGAATAGAGGCACTGCTTTATTTTTCATTGCATTACGACAAAGATTAATCGCCTTTATTTCGCGACAAGTACCCATATAAATATATAGCTAATACAAACCTTTTGATTTGATTCTAATCATTATTAATCTAATTTACGTTAAAAGTAATTCAAACTGCAGTAGGTAAATATTAAATCGTTTTATATTATCGCCCTTATTTATGTCACCTTTGATTATAACAACTAGTAGGTACTTACACATAAACAAAATTGTTCAACAGTTTGGCTCTTTCACGTCAAAATTGCTATCGTTTGTGGTTTTTCTTTAGTGCACTTCGCGAACGCGTTTTTACGACTCTCAACGTAAATTAGTGAATGTGGAAGTCCTTGAGAACGGCGTTAATTATAACAGTGGCTATAAATTATCCGAAGTAGTAAACCATAGACGTCACAGACCAGTTTATAGTTACAATATGAAAGTTCTTTAGAGAAGTTTTAATGCCATACTACACGGTTAAAGTCCGAGTAATAATTGTCAGTATTCGCGTTTTATCACAAGACACGACTCTTCTTCAATAAATTAACGAATTTCCACACGTTTAACAGCGATGTAGAATTTTTTAAATCTTAAATCTCCCCTCAGTAACGAGTAAGAAAAAATATAGAGGTTATATCCGCTTTTATTATATATTCCCTCGTCTCTCAATGAATTTGATTTTTAGTAGATACGGGGTTTAAATTTTTTCGTACCACGTCTTAACATTTTCGTAATTATTTTTCTTCTTTCTTTTTTTTTTTTTTTTTTTACTTTGTTTTTGTTTTTTTTTTTTCTCTTGCTTCTTACGTTTGCCTCGTTCACTTAGGTTAACTAACTCAGCTAACGTAGAGAGAGCTTGAGAAGATGCCGATCCATCAGGACCACGCACACCCGCCGCGTCCTATCAATCAATGCTTGTGGACCAACTTTACCGTCATCCGGTCATCTCCCTTACTCCCTTGGCTGCTATCCCTCTTTCTGTCTCTTGAAAACTTGGATTTCTCCATCGAGTTTTCCCTTTTACCTCTATCTAGTTTTCTCTCTTACAGCGGTATCGTCTCTTAATTGATTCCATCCGACTGAGTTTACTTTGGGAAGTCCTGCTGTTTTTGTTTTTCGAGTCTCAGCTCTGTCTTCCTATACATTATACCTATAGATATATATATATATATATATATATATATATCCACTCGCGAGATAGCGAGATTGGTAGGAAGAGGCGAGAAAAAGGCTCGTTAGTTTTCATTTACCCCCGACGGAACGCGGACGCAAGGATTAATTTCCTTTACCCTTAACTCGGTGTATTCCTTGGCAGTATGAAATCTTGGAAGACTTTCAAACACATACATATACCTATAATGTACATACGTATACGTGGTTGAAGGCAATTCTAACTTCACTGACGTGGTCGGTGAGGATAACATTGTTAAACGAACCACGATTCAGCAAAGCTAGGAAATACCCGTATAGTAACTGAACAATACGATATTGATTCTTGAAAGATGAATTTGGACATTTTGTTTTTTTTTTTCTATCGAAAAAAAGTGATGAATGGTTGGTTTAATTTAAAACGGAGCTCGTACCCGCAAATCCCTGACCGCATCGGAATAAGCTTATAACCCCGTAATGGACCTTGGGATATAGCCAGCACATTGTGCGGCTCTCCAAGCTCCGTCAAATCCAAGTCGAAGAAGACCCGTTCGGATCTGAATGCGAGATTTTTGTGGGAGAACCAATATCGAAACGGCTTATTGTCCTCGTGTCGATGACCCCTCTTGCAGAGACCCTTCTACGTCCTTTGATACCGGACAATATGAAGCAATTGAAATTGTTCAGAAGGTGGAATAAGGTGGAAAGATATTTCTTGATATATATAAATATAAGTGAGCGACTTTTCAAATTTTACTACCCTTATAATTCGGTGAAATTTTAATTAACGAATTCAAAACGAAGTTAAAAATATCGAAACAGGCCAAGAGGAAATGAGAGACGAGTCGGTTGAACGCAACTTTACATTTCCGGGGTTGGTAGATAGGTATGTATATATATATATATGTATGTACGTATAACATAAAGGCAAGAGATTTAAACGCGTAAATTTCATGTCCCTATATACACACGTTGAGAAGTTCACGGGTTAATTGGCAAAATAAACACGGAATAAATTAACCCTTTTATTTTTCATAAATTTTTTTAAACCGTCATATATACCGCAAAGATTTTTTACTTTATTACTTACCTACATGTTACGTCTACGTCGCTCTAGGAAAAATTCTCGATGGCTGTCAACCAGGTCCGGGTAATAGTGTCAATTCTATATAATAATCTAACGCTGATGTCATGTGCACGCGCGAGACAAACTTGACGTGGGGAAATTATTTTCAAAATCAAATTTCCTCTTCTCACTATATTACAGTCGCGGTTCGATGATAACTAAATAGTGTTAAAAAAAATTTTTCGGAAATACAAATGTCACCCAACATTATAATAACTGATCATTAATATTCCTACCTACGTGGGTATATGTAAAAAATTGAAAATCATTATACCAACAGTGAAAAAGAAATTTTCGGTTCTGCATTTTCCTGTAAAAAGTATTAATCTGAAACGAAATTCTAATTGATATTATTAATTCGCATTAGCGAATACGGTACTGTAATTTTTCGTCAATTATATATTCGACGTCTATAAGGTTAAAGTATAGAATGGAATTGCACTTGCTAGATTAACGAAAATTCACGCTCGTTAAATTGTAAACGACTAATAATTTTCGCCAATTAATTTTAGTCACAAAACGCGATTATGAACGCCTCAATCAGAAGTTTGTCCATCTGGGGAATATTCCTGGTGCTAGGATAAGATTTATTCTTTGAAAAGTTTAGGTAGGTAGGTACTCAACGAAGTTTGATATTGCTTCTAATTACAGTTGGAAACAGGTTTATGGAAACAAGGCTTGATTGTGCCAATATTCAACACTTGTTGTCTGCTGTTTACGTCTACGAGCCGTTAAAACGATTCCCAGAAGATTCGGTCGAATCAAACTCCAGTCGTTATTCCCCTTACAGCTATAGAGTTTCTCTTCATTTTTAAAACGATCGCAATCACGATGATTTGTTTTTTTTTCTTTTCCTATCTTTTCTTTTTTCGTATTGAACGAACGAAACTTTTAAGCCGTACAAAAACGATTATATCAAAAGCGTTAAATACTGAAAGCAATGAGATTCATAATCCGTAATAAGAGAATAATAAAAAGCTTTTCGTAAAAACGTATAATTCGCAACTCTTTACTATATCTCGGTGTGAAACCCTCCCGTGTTCTATTAGTTACACTAAAACGCCCTGCACAGTTTTTTTTTTTCACTGTATTTTTATTTTACCTCGAAACTAATTAGCCTCCAGCTAGTTTCACGAAGCCATTAATTGTCTCGTTTGAACGTAATTGAACAGAGCTCACCTTGGAGGAAGCTTGACGAGCGGGGGCCACACAGATCGCGTACAGACGCTTTATACCTCCTGTATATGGCAACGTCAAGAAGCTCTTGGCAATATACCTACCTAACCTCCACCTACATCCACGTGTTGCCGTATTGGCAAACCAGTCGATCAAACAATTACAACAACCGTTGGCTCTCGTCTATTCGCGCCCTAGCCGTGAAGGGTGGTAAACGCCGATCGGAGTTTCGCAAACCCCTGTGGAAGCCGTGCAGGTTAACGCAACTATTTGATACGTGTGGCGTGATATTTGTGGCATAGGTATAGAGCTCGAAACGTGAATACGTCAAAAGCATGACCCTGGTTTTCGAGGGGAGAGACTGACGTCGTCACAATTGGCTTTCCCGTAACTATGGAACAAATTTGTCGCTGGTATGTTATAACTGATTTTACTGTGGGTATATGTACATACATACATGTACATACATGTATGTATGTATGTATGTATGTATGTGGCTACGTATGATAATTATTGCGAACAACCCAAGCGAGAAACTCTCGGTGTATTATTGTTTTATGTGCAAGCAAGGTAGTACCTATCTGTTCCGAGTCTAGTTTGAAGCTTTCCTCCAACTCGCGAAATACCTATGTGTGTATATAATAATAATTCAGCATGCACTTCCGATGCAATACACAGTACAAAACCGAAGAGGGTAATATATGTTACATTCTGGCATTGGAATTTCATATAATCCCCGATCGTTGGTATGTGGTTGGCTGAGATTCGATTTATGGCGTAATCAAAGTAACCACCGTTTCTGCAATACTGGGGTTGCGCCGGAAAACGTCAGCCTTGTTCCCAGCGAGTTAGGAGGCTCTACAATATCGAAGAGGCTTTGTCTTCGGCAACCAATTCCAATAACGTCATTTTGTACAAGCGATTTTTTTTCATTTAATGGAATTTATAAAAATTGGAACTAAACTTGGAAGACGATATTGATATTCACGACTGTATCCGAATCTTTCAAGTGATATTCGTATGTGAATACAAAATTTAAGAGCGATCATGTCTCAAGTTACACAGAAGTGTTAGTAGATGACTTTTTGCACTAGATTTTCCACTAGAAAAAATATACGTTTTGTAAAACGTATTTGTGACGAAGAAGTCCGAAGATCAGGCTTGGAAAGAAGTTGAACAAACAACGAGCTCTGGGACGAAAAGAGTCTGAGAAATCCGACTGACATTCGTAGTTTTAGAAACTTTTTAACAAGTCTTCTTTCCCGATCCTATACTACCGAGCTACATTCTCAGTTTCTTTTTTCGTGAACTTGAAGTTTGCGTCGTTTGCGGATCTTGGCAATCTACTTCTGCTGACCAAACCTGACCTCGAAACTCTTTTGACTTTTTCGAAGTCTAGACTACGCTTTCTATATTCTTACACGTATATCTGCAGTGTACGTATATGTATAACGGCTCTATGAACTCAAATCAAAATTTTTAAAGCCCTGCTAAACGGACAGCTCATACAATTCAAGCAGGAAGAAAAGTAACAATTTTTAATTCAAACTCAAAAAGCAGTGATTCAAAAATTTAATTTTGTTATCTACTAAAATTGAGTAAAATCTTAGCTGAATTCTATTTATGACAGTGGATAACGTTCTTAAAAAAACCAAATGTGAATATGGTGAAATTGCTATGCGGAAATACGTGTGAGGATTGAATCAGTGAACGGTATAACTTGATAAAAATAAAGTGGATCTCGCCCGTCCGTTTTTTGAACAAGGGCAGTTTTCCCGTCTCAGAGATTTCGGGCTGGTAAACTGTACGCGTATGCGTACAAAGAGGATCACAGATCACCGTAATCCTTTGATAGCACGAGCGGGTATTTGTCGTGCTAATGTCAGAGGGTCGATGGTTGCTGGAACGGAGTTGCAGGCCTGTCTGCAAAGTATGGGTCGAAAACGGGGTAGGGAGGATGTCGACCCTTTGTTTGCGCTCTGTCACGTGCGATACATTTTCTGTTATGTGCAAAGGGATGCTGCCACTATATTCACATACGCATCTATACATGAACGTGAATTGTTCACCGAGAGTAGAGGAGGCTCGTAGACCATGCATAAGAGCATCTCGTAATGTTCTACACGTTTGTAAGCATTGATTAACACATTCATATTAAGAGTCCTACGCCCTCGGTGTATCGCAGCATGTATAATGCAAGGTAGGTAATATTTCGCACTAAATTGATTTTGGTAAGGGGTTACGAACCACGTTCTGTAATATCTCGATCTATACGTACAGGTATTTCACGAATAGTAATTCTGGTTTATGCATCCAAGTCTCGTGAATGTAGCGTTTAACGTTTACCAACTATGTTTTTTGAAGTACCTAGTCAATTTCTTTTTGTTTCTCTATGGTTTTTGTTTTTTTTTTTTTGTTTATATCGGATTTTTACCTCTGCCAATTTTTTCCAACGTCATACGTAATCCGTTTACAATTGTGATATTTACGAGCAAGGGGATGGATGTCCCGAGCTGACCAGATCGCAATATTTCAAAGCCGACGTGACGCAATCTCCCTTCCGCAGATTTGTAATAGTAAAACTAAAACTGCTTTCAGTTTAAATCTGGCTGTTCAATTTTTTTGTTTTTTTCTTCAATTTTTTCACTTGCAATCATCTGCCTCTACTAAGGAGTTATCTCATCCAATACCGAATCCAACCGATTTTTGCAGCTCATTTTTTGTTCTGATTTCATAAACTAAATATATTACGTACTTATAGCTGTATTTTATATACATATACTTGTACATGAATACATATACGGATTTTGTCGATACGTGAAATACGCCTAGATCGCCTTTCTGCGTTTTGTGCAACGGTGGCGCCAATTCTGGAATAATAGGGAATGACCTGAGGTCAATTGTCCTTTAATTTACGAGAATCGTGACCCTACCCCTGCGCCTCCCGTGGCGTCCGTCCTTCGCTCCCCATTGTTATTATTATTATCGTTGTTGTCGCCGTTGTTGTAGGACTCGGTGAAATCGAGCCCCATTCAAGGCGCTTTGCATAATCGCAAAGTGGTAAATCCGGATACTGATTCATGGCTCCACAGGATGATTAACACAAGTGATTACCGATTCGTAATGGTAGACAGGTATGCTTTTCCGGTATAGATACAAGCCTGCAAGCCATTGTAATACCACGAATCGAACCCGGGCCAATTTCGTCCGCTTTAATTTATCACTTTTATGTATATATTCCCTATCTTCATAACTATACGAATAAATCGAAGAGCCTATAGTTGTTACGATATAAACACGAAGGTGGATATAATTTATCATCATGCAGTGATAATCTTCGAACTTTGATCAGTACGGTAATCAAAGTTATATATCTAAATTTCAAATCGATTCTCTTTACTTTTAGGTAAGTATGGCTCGAGAACATATGGAGCTCCATACGTCAACGTATGTTAAATTTGCGTGCGATATTCAACCGCTAGTGTGCAGAACGGTTTCCTTAATTTAATAGTTGGCAGATCTAGGCTTCCCCCAACAACCATCTTGGTATACCCAAACTTGGAAGTTGAGGTTTGGTCTGATCACTTGATAATTTGAACCCCCACCAACTCCTGTAAACTTTCTCAAACTTCATAACCAGTAAGCGAACAGGATACGATAGTCTATCGATCGATCACTATAGTCTTTCAAGAATTACTTACACTTTATCATAAAGTGTTACTGTGTTATGTATTGCGCTCTTTGTAACCATTAGAAAAAACTATCAACCGTGAACATTATACTTGTTGAATTTTTACGCCGAATTAATTAAGTGATCGGAAATAATTGGATCAAGTATACTTTATGATGATTAACTGACATCACGAACCCTGTAAAATTTTATAACAGGATTCAGTGATGTATGTACTACGGAAAAATTTCGAAGGGAAAAGATTTAAGAATTATTCATTAGAAATTAGGGAAAAAAAAGGACTCATTGATTATGAGGGATGGTAGTCAAGAATATTCACACCTAGAAACTAATACCGATTATACTTTTCATTCAATTCTAATCCATGGACAGTGGTTTGCAACGATTAATCGAAAATATGAAAAATTTTTGTCGAATATTTGATGTGCAATTTTTAAATAATCATAAAAGTATGAAAAAAAAGAAAACTAAGAAAGAGGAAGGGATTTGGTTATCGTGAATAATCTTTACACTCTGACTGGATGTAGGCGTCTGTATACGCAGTAGGTAGTAGGCCAGACTATCACGCACTATTAAAATCCGTCAAACCCTTCCTGCAATTAAAACGGAGTAGTACCCAGCGGCCCACATGTCATATAAATCAGGGATCAATAAATTAGCAGGCAGTTAAGCTCAGGGCAGCTTTATCTACGGACTGAAATCGCTCGGCATGGTGGAGAGCGGAAGCCGCCTCGATAAAACACTTGCGTTCGCGCTTACGCTCGCTGTTCGTTCGTTACGCCTTCCCCTGTTTCTCCTCTATGCCCTTTCCCTTCTTTGCCCTCTTGGCTCTGTCCTATACCCACCTCCCGTTGCTAATCTGCATTTTAAATGCCCGCTCTCCGATAAGAGCACAATGTACCGCGAAGGACCACCCTGGCCAAAAACCAGTGCAGAGAGAGAGCCCGGGATGACCTCGGCTCGGATTTTCGTCGAGAGAAATTAAACTTAAACTCGAGTAATATGTAATGGTTAAGCCTGAAATTCTCACGCTGCAAAGTGAATCCTTTCATCCATAAAACGGTCGGTATTGCAACTCGTGAAATTATATCACAACGTTAATCTTGATTATTAACATTTCGTGTAACACCTCGATTTATATCGTATAGTAATAATAGAAATGAAAATCAACGTCGTGAATTGGTAGAAAATTCTGTAATAAATCGTTTCTTAAGATTGGAGAAAAAAAAAAAATTGTCTGAGATAGGTATAAAGGTCAGAGTTCAATATTCTTGTTCAACGATGGTCCATTGGGTTGATGAACTTTCGTTTCGATTGTTTGAGGCTAAACTTGGGTGTAAATCTTTGTGGTAAAAGGTGTGCCCACGTCAAGTGGAGATATTTTGTTTCCGTAATATAATAATTACGTAAATCGTCATGAATAATTGTTAAGATAATATAAAAGCCATATGGACACGTCTTAAAGAATCGTCTATACGGTGTGTCCGAATCGGTCCCTCGCCCACACGAGTTTGGATAGTCGATCAGGTTTCAACTTATGACAGACTCGGCTCGTTAATATCTCACGTTAGTCGTCTGTTATTCGATTAATTGTATCTGGTTACAAAGATACGTTTAATAATTTAAACCTTATTGAAGATTGATAAGACTTTGTTTTATTTAGCGAGAAGGTATTAGCCAACGAAGACACGCAACCCTGGCTAATATCAAATATTTAGATCCGGCAAACGGACGAACAAGAATTTCATATTTCATGTGACATTTTGCGAGTTTATATATACTCTCTGTACTTCCGAGTCGGACCAGAAAATAAAAAAATCTATGAATTAAAAAGGAGATACAAAAAAAATTTTCGCTCTTATATAAAACCCCTTTATGTTATAATTTGACAATCTGTTCATACGCATTCGTTCTCACGCAGTAGTCACGCAAGTCGTTGGTAAAGAAGTAGCTGGTATCCTTGCGTGTCAGTAAGTAGTTCCTTAAAAGTTCTGAACCATCCTTATATACCCTATCCTATACCTACCTGGTATACCCGTGAATCGGGGAACCGCAAAAAAAAAAAAAAAAAAAAGAACTGCAATGGCGCCTTTCCGCAATTATATTATCATATACCCACAGCCGCTATACACGTCTGTTTTTCATTTCCTTAGCGGACACTCGTCCTGTCGCACGTAGTAAAGTTTATTTTTACACATTCCGTGCGTGTGTTCAACGCGCTTGGGTTCGTATTCTAACAGCTCGATCCCATAACCCCTGACACCGAGTCCCAAAGGACCGTTCTAGCGGATGTTGGGGAGAGTATAGGTCACGTGGGACGGTAAACCGTGTTTACAATTACGTGCCCAGGATGGCTTCTAATTAAGATAATTAATGTCTTCGTAATTTTTGCCATCACACAAACCCGAGATTTATACCCAAGTACGTCTTTCCTCCGTATATATTTATATATACCTATATATAGTTTCTTTCCTGAATTTAAAACGTAAAATAATATCCAATGAGATCTTTGCTCAAGCTTGTTCTTCGTCATCAAGGTGCAGGGTACATACATTCGGAGATTTTAGGACGTTGGCCACTTGCTCATTTTTATTGAGATTGACAGCGTTCATACGCCTGACTACTGGGACGCTTTCAATTGTCTCTAGTTTGTACGGTCCGTACGTACGTCCGTTTAAAACGAGATTGCACAAATTACTTAATAAAAATCAATTAGCCTTTCTAAATTAAATTTGCATTGAATCTCAACGGCGAACCCTTCCTTTACACGACTCATACTCACGACCATTCAAAAAGATAAACTCACTTCGACCATACATTTCTTGGTACATTAATTATTGTCATTTTGAATTGTTGATTACCAAATCCCAGATTCGTTACATCTTGAATAAAGTTCGGGAAAGTAATTAAACGATAATTTCGTACGAAGTAGGTTCCTTGGAGTTGAGATCTTTGGTACATATCGTTGAAAGAATCCGTGGGGTTGGTTTTCGTCTTGTTGTAGGGGTCAGCTCGTGACTCACGACGTAGAAACGATCGAAATAAATAAGACAACCTTTATTTATAGCTTCGTCTCATCCCTGCAGGATAAGATCGGCAATAAATTCGCAACTTCCACTCAAACTAATGGTAAATATCGGCAAAACTTTTTTTATATCTCTTTATTATATATAAGACATCGCGATTATTAAAAATTGCAATTGTATATATGTGGTCGGCGTTCGAGAGAAACGAAACAACCCATATAAAAAGACCCATTATTACATCCCTCGGTTATCCGGCAGAATTGTTGAACCTTTTTCATCGTATTTCAGCATAACCACTACGTAGAATATTTAGTGGCTATGCGAATCAACGAAATTTCGTAATTAAAGACCCGGTCTGCTGACTCGAAGTTCACTAATTGAGCATAAATACAGCCCAACGGTCGTTGCAGTCGATTAAAATTGTCCGACGCGTTCGATAAGCCCGTCGTACCAATCGCTAAACTATCGTCGATGGATCGGCAACAAATACAGGTTCATATATTAACACTTCCATGTCATTTTTGGCTCAATCGTTTCACGTTTATATGACTCTTATCCTTATCAAGACCCAAAGAATGAAATAAATGATGATTAATCTTGTACAATGATGTGTGCAGATCCCTCAGGAGAGGAAGTTGAATAATAAAGCCATGTTTTATTTTCATAAAAAAAAAAAAAAAATACTTTGGTCCATTGACTTTAGTTAACTTTTTAGAAGTACGAATAATAGCGTTTGCACGCTGGTTTCCATCGGTAGAGTAGATTTATTGACTGGGGTAAAAAGATGTATGCCTATATATCTACAGTAAGAATATAAAAAGAAAAAAGGGGATCCAAGATTTGGACAAAATTTATCCAGCATCCATGCGGTTCTCATTCTACCGCAAAACCTCTACGGATGCAAATGCGTAGCTAATTAAAGCGATGCACGCATCGGTAAATCTTAAGATCGATTCGATGTACGTTTGATCGGTATCTATACGAAGAAGCTAACGTGGTCTTTAATTAAAAATTCATTTTAGATCTGGAGACAGTTTTTTTCGCTTATCCAACTAAGAAATTAAAGCCTATATATCTCAACATACGAATGCAACTCGATGGTATAATATAATTCTTTTCAAATCGATAAATCCTCTTCCCTGCCGGATCTTACATCAATGAATCTCACATCTAGATATATTTTAACGACAAAGAGGGATCTCCGAAAGCTCAAAGTAAAGAATATAATACGTCAGTGGGTCAGCACCGCTTTGTTATCCGTGCAATTTTTATTCAAAGGATAACGGGAGCTCGAAGTGCAATGACCGAACGTTTACGACGTGACTTTTGGCAAATCACCCTTGCGGGGAATGGTGGGGGGGGGGGGGGGTTTCCTTGCACTGCACCACCACGATTCATTAAGTTCCTCGCAAACGTCTGGATCTGTACTGTCGTCCGACTCCAGTCGGAAGGATCTTTGAAAGCCCCTCTGCAAACGACCCGGTGGATGACGTTAAGAAATAGTTGCTGCATTGAATTCAATGGGACAAGAGTTATGGGATATGTAGCTATATTCCCGTACGGGGACGACTCTTTCTCGACTACGAGGGGAGTACAAGGTCACGAATGACTCACGAGTACTGATTTTTACTTTCAGTTTACTAGTCCGGACGGATCTTCTAAAGGAAAAATCACAATGCTTGCCTTGACGTTATTCGTCGTAACGTGCAAGCTCGATTATATATAAGATCATTTTTATCGGTCGTCTTGAAGTCACTTTGCCTGAAAGTAAGTACATTTTCTGTCGGACAATAATAGCGACGTTTTATATTGTGTATATGTGTATGGGATTGCAGTTGGTACGCAGAGTTGCATTGAACCAAATCCAATCGAGAATTGAACAAATCTCCCATATCAACGCGTTAACTTTTATGCGGATAGCCAGCACGTGGGTTTTGGTTGTCTTGTGACTGTAAAGCAGCAGTTTACGAGATTTGATAACCTCGCGACAGCAGCGACAGTTTCATTACCTCGTAAAAGTCAACGGTATATATAGTTTAGCCGGGTGCATATGCCTCGCCAATGTATGTACATACATGTAGGCTACTGACGTCAACAAAACTGTCAAACTTATGCATAACTCCATTCGCAAGGATGAATCAATCGATGTCACTGCAACCGGTATGCTTCATGACATTATACGCCTGCACGCGTGTCGAGTGCAAAAATCCTAAAAGTCTAACACGCATTGAGTCATAATTCACTTAACACCCTCAACACTTCAGACCATTTCGACTTTTGTCAAAAAGACAATGACGATTCTCGGATTCGTTTCCCGCTTATAGTCACTGCAAGGATCTTCGTTTTATATGAAAAATAAGTGCACTATGCTTTGTTTCACAAATACCCCAGGATGCTGTGCGCACCGCCCCAACGCAAGAAAGAACTTCCGGCTACTTTGTTGTACCGTGTGGCTCCCTTTTCTCTACTACTTTCACCAAAAGTATAAACTCCAGGCTTTTGTACGATCTCACACTCACTTATATACATACATACATACATATATACTTATTCTTCGCGTAATAAAATTTTGGTATGATTCTTTGCGGCGATACTCGTCCTTCTGATTCAGAAATTTCAATATGCCTTCGTCCCTAAATAGAACGAAAATATTCTGAAGCCTTGAAAACTGGTTATAAGTACTCTGTAAGGGGTCTAAATCGAGATAAGAGTTCGGTTCAGATTATGTCAACGGCAGATTATGCCTAATTGTTGCGGGAGTCAGTGGCTACCCTTTACCAAGGGATCTTCTGCAGTGAGTTCCATTCGTATAACTGTTTTTGTCCTTAAACGTGGGGGTTAATTGAACCCGCAACAATTTGTAGAATTACCTTGTAGTGCCAAAAAACTAAACCCAACAGGGTTTTTATGTGGCAATCAAGACATTATCGAGATGTTGGAGTAATTGCACAGTGGGTTTCGGTAATTTAGTCTTCACAATAGAGCCAGTAAAGATAGCGTGATAACGGCTTGATCCTAAAATTCATACCGGAACAAAAGGACGCATGTATGTATGTTACGTTTGCTGTGCAGGAAAACTGGAAATGATAAAGGGAAGTTATATATTCTTAACTTCATATCGTTAATCATAGAATTTAAATCAAACCTTTTGCAAGCTGTTTGGATACAGACGGACTGAAACTACGAACAAAGCGAGTACTGAAAGCCCTCTGAAATGGAAAGAGGTATTTCTCAATCAGAAACATTCCATTGTACCTACTTCCCCGACTCCCAGAAGTCTGAGAACCGTCTACTCGTGCAGGAATTTTACCCTTTACTAGTCGTCTTTCTTCACCGGGTTTCACATCATCAGGCTTTGGTGCTCTTTGACCGTATCTTGAAGTACCTACCATCGGTATGCCCGCGCTTGCAGTTGGACTTATATTTTTATATAGTTTTCCTGGTGAAATGAAGAGACGTGTGATTGTCAAGTGAATATACAACATAGCTATGTATAAACCACGGTTTAAACAGGAGGATCATTTTCAATTTGTACCGTGTTCAGATGCCCTGTTAAAAGTCAGTGGTATATAAACCGACACGGAATCCATCCGTCTGTCTCTCTGTCCGAGGCAGACAATGCCATGCGTAGGACATCGCGTACAATACGAGGCAAGCTGCAAGGGCCGCCCCTTCCATGTACCCATCTCTGATTGATACCCTCGGCCCCTTGGCCCCACGTCGTGCAATTCGCGTTCTGGATTCCCTCCCGTTATCACGATCGTGCGAAATACAGCCGACAAAGCGCGGAGCAAATCTCTCGTCTGAATAATAAAAAAAAAAAAAAAAAACAAAATGGAAAAATAGAATAAAACGTGTCCGAAGACTGATCGGCATTGCTACGAACTATTTACTTATTAACTGACCATGTATCATTGCAGTATTGCCGAACCGTTTAAGAATACCTTACATAACGACGGTCTATGATCACTTGACCATCGTGTGATCGACGATACAGGATTCATAATCCTTAGAAAAATCCAAAAAATTATTTTAACCGTAATTGAATTGAGAAATTTTCATCCGTCTTTTCCCGTGCATAGAATAAGATCGCATGTTATTTCCTAGTCTTAAACCAAGAGGAAATATGCTGTGTAATAGTCATACGGCGTGTACGTCGCCGGATCGTTAAAGCTATTCAATTTGAGTTCAGGTTGTTTCACGCTCGTCAAGTTTCGCGAGCTATAGGTATGTATAATGGAAAGTGATTCTGGGATCCATGGAAGGAAGATATTGTACAATATCACTTCCGGAATGACGGAGATTTTTATTAGTTTTGAGAGTGTATCCATGAAGATACAGATGGAGGTGATCCTCTAGCCAGACAGACACCAAGCAGCCGCAAAGACTCAAACTTCGTTGGCATGTAGGGTTCGCGTATCTCCTACCCCTTATACGCAGATGTCAGCCGCATCAAAGAGACATTCCTCGCAGCGTAGGAATCTCAGGAATTGCTCCTTGCATGCATGAGCGCCTTCGCCAACCTCCAAATTAGCCACGGTAACGTGAATGACATCGTTCAAGATGTACGAGTACACTGTACGTCGATAACAAGTATGCACAGCAATTAAATCCTAATTACATCCCACTCCTCTTTCATTTCTTTTTACCTTCTTCTATGAGAAAATTCCGAACTGTTTGCTTGAATTAAATTAATCATTATATTATATTGTTCGAAGGTATTCAATGCAACGGCCGTTTAAGATCCTTATCACAAATGTTTGCTAAGGTTATGTATAAATAATCTTTAGTAATATTTTACTTCATCGATCTCCAATCACTCAATATTCACTGACCACGCGCGAGGACCAACCTGACCTCGAGGTGAGCTCGCTAATGCGAAGGTCCATCACAGGTACGCGAGGCTTCGGCGCACAGCTATAATCAGTATGCAAATTGTGGGTTATTGGTAATAACCAACCCCTCTGCCGGTTATTGTGAGCCAGCTAGCTGGCTAGATAGCCAACCAACCAGCCAGGCAACTAACTAGCCAACTAGCCATGCAGACTGCAGTTTGCTTCTTTACGAGCGAATCTATAGCAGACGTCTGTCGCTCGTGGTTCTCGTGGGTGTAGATCATCCCCTTTGCATTATCGTGCTAAAACCGATTTCACACTAACAACCACCTGTAGTAATTAACGATGATCGTTATGAGAATGTCCTGCGCTGTGAGGATTTGTTGCTTATTGAGGAAATGGCTTTGAGAAAAATTATCTGACATTGCTTCCTGATGAGGAACTTCCTACCTTTTATTATAATCGAAAAGAAAATTATAGTTGTCTATCTATTTATCATATTTAGAAATCTAAATCAGTTTCAGGGGTTGAAACGCACCGATAATTACGAGGGTGAGTTTCTTAACGGTTGTCGAATACCTACCATTCTCATTAATGTGCTTTGAAAGCGAATAACTGATAAGCGATTCATCTAAAAGCTACGATACTTCAGTGAACACAGCTGTCTGACTAACGATCAGAAACTTTATCTTTTCAGTAAACCAGTTACCTACATTGGGCGTGTAAGGATATAGTTGCGGTCTCCTTAATCATTGGAATAACATGCATATACAAGGATCTTCGAAAAATAACGTATAAGCATATAGCAATGTAGCTAATGCATCCTCGGACCGGTATGCGGATGTAGACACCCCGAGTAAAAAGTCTCGTGGGAACGTGTCCAGGATAGAGGAGTTTATGTTACAACAACGTTGAATTTGCATAGCTATGGTAATTATAGATCGATGATAAGGGTAAGGGACAATGTACCCGTCCACCTCATTCCTCAATATTATGGAAATTCATGTATGTATGTATGTATGTACATACAAGTTTGATGTTTTTTTTTTTTTTTCCTTTTTTATTTCTTTTTTGATAGAAATATTTTACGGCGTCATACCGTTATTACAAAATTCTGTTATACCGGCTGCGTATCATCATGTGTACACATTATTTTATCAGTGCTTATAATGCTGACTAATTAGTTGTATCAGCACTGCGTGGTTCATTTATTATTAATCTACCTTTGTGGATTTCAGTTCTATTGATTCTGCAACGCTGGTACATACATACAGTGGGTACTAATTTTTCACTGGTAGGTACAGATATTACATTATATTGTTTATGTAAATGACCGTGACTACGTTCATGTAGATGACGAAATTAATGATTAATTTTTCTAAAAAATAAATTTAAACAAAATATATAAAAGATCATAGATGAGTAGATATAAACGTGATTGCATCTTATACCCAGCTGTAAGTTCTCTTGAGGTTTAATAATCTCTGCTAATAACAACATCATGTATCATTCCGGGTTAATGCTATCCTCAAATTCAAACAAGAGAATCCGCAAATGGGCTTGAAAGTATTATACGCTTTGTCGCGCAGCCGACCGTAATGACAGTAACCATTTTCCTTGACGGAGTCTTTGGAGTTGTCCTGTAATAAACCCCTTAGGTAGGATTAGCACGTTAATTTGCCAAAGTCCCACTGAGTGTTCTTGAGAATAATGAGATTACCAAAACTGTCGAGGAAATTAACAAAACAGATAATGTAAGTAACCGCTTTTGAAAATGGCAAGGTATATAATTAGATGTAATATACATTCCTTGCCATTTCTGATCTTCGATCATGCTTATTTACCAACTTGATTATCTTCCAAGAATACCAAATAAAAATAAACGTATATAGGAATTATTTTGTTCTAACAAGAGGTATAAGATTAAAATCACATTCTACACGTGATTGAATGTGAGAAATTCTTTCGTATGATGAAAGCCGAATGAATAATGAGATAATATCGAATTAGATCTTTTAACTGTTGACTATGAGAGAAAAATGACTCATATATATTTTCGTCTAATAAATAAAGTTCGAAGAATTAATTTATTTTAATTGGCCGTTCGTTTGACTGTATATGTATTTTTCTTTTTATTCATAGCTATATATCTTATATAGGTTCATACACTCTACATTTAAATACGCTTTGGATGGTATAGTTTTTAATTAAGTAAATCTTGTCGTGCACGGTGTTATTTTCGACCACGTCAGCCCTGTCAAACTATTTTTAACCACAAATTAGATAATTAGGTATAATACCCGTGAATAACCTTCAACAGGTTAAATTGGGTGTTTGACCAGAAACTAACGCGTCATGCAACGAATTGACACCATGGCGTGTCTACGTACTATATTTTCGTTTAATTATAGCTAAATTCAGAGTGTTTAATATTGAAATTTAAATAATCACTATAATAAGCTTGCAGTAATTTATTAGATTATTTCAGTAATGGATGCTTCACGATTAAAACCTGTTCCAATAATAAAAAAAAATTTGCATCAAGTTGTGGAATTTAAATTCCTTTTTACTATTGAGAATTTCTCGATAATCACCACCAATCACTGTCATTGATTCGTGATAGAAAAAACAAAAATAAAAAAAATTCTAGCCATATTGAAGACAGCTCGTTAGTTTACACCATTACACGCATGGACAGTTTGCACAACTTGAAGTAAGCCTGTGACGGTTGAGAGTACCTGAACGAAAGATGTTTCTTCTTTAAAAACGACTCATTGTCGGATCGGGTATTGGCCGATTACTATTCCCGTTTAGTGAGCACAATTCGCAAGCCTTGAAGAGATCGTTCATGCCAACGACAATTAATGCCTGTAACCTTAAGGTTCTGAGAATAGTAAAAGCAATTGAGTATGTGCCGTTCCCCACAAATACCATCTGTCCATCACATTGCAAGTTATTAAGCTTTGTGACGTCTGTCAAGTGGGGTTCTAATATAATAGTCCTAGCTCTGCACGAGGTTTCTGGTAACGAATGTAAATCTTGCGTCTAGTTATATTGCAATGCCAGGCAATATTGCAACCTCTGCAAAGGCGAGACCAAGTTGAAGGTATGTATAGCTGCATGGGAGTGAGACGTAGGTACACCATGGAGATACAAGTCGGAATAAATGGAAAATGAGAAGCAGAGACGACTTATGAAATCATTGCACGATTCATTACTGCAGCAGTGGATGAGTGATATGAAATTTCTGCAATATGAACATCTTCAAGTATCGCCATGTGGTTACACGCTTGAGTGCATCTCCATACCATTTGTCCCGTTAAGTATGGGTATAATGCGTCAAAAGAAGCAAATAGATATGCAATATCTAACAAGAATACTAACATTCGTATGCTGAGGCAGCTATACTGATAACTGGCCAGACTCTAGAATCGTCTTGAATTCACTCTGCTGATTCGCCTGTGTTAGAAACTGCATGGCGACTAATTAAACTGCTACTGCAATGTACAGTGCAGCAAAATAACATGGACAAAGTGACGGTGAGAGATTGGGTCATTTAATTGTCTCACTAGCCCGTTTTCTTCAGTAATTAGTACAACAGTAAACTAATTGTTTATTAAATGAAAAAGTGTGAATATATGTACGTATTTGAGTATGGGGATATAGGTATAAAAGATATTTTGAAAAAATTCAATCTACCAATTTTTATTATATATGTATAATGCGAATGAAATTGTACAACGAAACGAAAGTGGCAGATACTTCAACTTTTGTCCAGTATTGATCGAATGCCTTCTTTCTTCGAGAAGCACAATGGGCATCTTTACTCATGGAGGGGGTTCGCGCGCGGCCACACTATCACGGGGTGAATCTCACCCCATATTGAGTAGCGGCTGACTGACGTTATCAACCGTTCCCGGTCTAATACTGCTTCGTTCCATGGGACGTTTTTTGTTAATTAAATTGCCTTCTACTAGAGTTGTATATACTACATAGGTAATTTTGCGACTGGATTAAGTACGGAAATTTCTCTCTCTCTCTCTCTTCTTTATTCGACATGTGTATGTACCTAATGTGCTCGAACTTTATCCAACGTCAAATCATCAAATTTATATTTAAAAAAACTCTATTATCAAATGTGACAAAAAAATTTGGCGTTTCGTTGTATGTCGATAAAAGTTCTAGTGCCTGTGTGAGTTGCAGAATTTGTGGTCCTGCAGAATTACGCCTTTGTTAAAGGTACGGAGATTTTTTTTGTCCCGTAGTCGGCGAACCCAGGAAATTTTAGGCTGTTGTAAATCCTTCAGAATTCTTGGCTTTCCAAGAGTAACGTTGAAGTGTCTCGGAAGAATTGAAGACGCCGAATACGGATGAAGCTAAAGAACAGACAAAAATTACATGGCAAAAGTAGTTACCCAATATTAATTGTGACAACACAATGGACTAACTCACAAGTCAAACAATGAATCGACGAGGCTTGACTTACACAGTAATCTTGTGGTCCTGGACCAGTTTCCGTAGCTGCCTTACAGAATCTTCTTCCAAAAGGGATGGAGCCGCCCTTAACATTCTCCGATATATCTCCCCTCGTGTCGGTCAGACCAGGGCCTGTTACTCGAAACACATGGTTAAAATTTGTTCGATATCTTGATACGAGATCCTGGTAGCTACGTCAACTCAAAGGGATTCTCCCTTCCTCGATACACATACGCATCTGATTATTATCAGCTGCAGGTTCATATCTTTTTCTGGAGGTTCGTTTCAATCATAATTCATGCGAAATTCAGACCAAACGAAACTTTTGAAATGGAAATTTTTTTTTTTTTTTTTTCACCAACATTTTCGTATAAAAAGGTTCCTCACCAGGGACGCTCATATCCACCCAATCCGGGACTTCGGGCATACGAATTTTCTTCGTATTGAAGGGAGTGTTTTCGGGACAATTTAAGAATTCGCAAGGTTCACGGCACGCCTTGTAAGCCGTAATGACGTCATAGCTATTAGGTGCTACGGACTCCTGCAATCGAAACAAATTTTATTTCTTTATTAGCACGGAATCCCTATTTTCATAATAAATCAATTTCATCCTGATATCATCGATGAAAATTACCATGGGTTGTACTTCTACATAATTACACTTGCAGTGGCCTATATTTCAGGCTTTTAAAAGCTACGACAGTAAAGTTAATGCTTTTAATAGAACAAAATTAATAAACTTCATGGTTTCTTTTTCTTTTTTTTTTTTTTTTTTTTTTTTTTAGAAATTTTTTGCAAAAGTTACGGTGATGACTAAATGAAGAGTATAAAAATTTTGAAAGGGGTTAAGTGCGAATTTTAGCAAAAATTAGGCCAATTTCAAAGTTATTAGCCGTGGCATGGGTTATAATATTTTAACTGGGACGCCTAATTTCTGAAAAAATTCGCACTTAGCCTCTCTCATATTTTCCCTCTTCAAATATATTGCGAACTCGTCATAACAGTATAATTTTCATACATATAAAGACAGTCATATTACCTACAATTGATCATTAATTCCACCATGGATGATAGCACCTATTGATAAGAAGGGATTATTTAATGTTAACTGGCTAAAGGTGAGCGCCGATTGCTCGAAGCATTTCCACGTGATAGTATGGTTCACCGCGATGCTCATAATTCAGATTCCAGGAAATGACATTCTGTGCGTTCTCGGGTATACTGTTCTACGCGCTAAGGTCATTTCCATATTCTAGTGTGAGTTTCGCGTCAATATAGGTACCCGCCCAGAGAAATCACTTCCAGTTCAGTGATCCAGAAATTCGAGCCAATTCTCTATGTTGCTCTCTCCCTCCCTTCACCATCTCTTTTTATCTCCTCTATCTCGCTCACCCAGCTCTTCATTCGGACGCAAATCGCACAATTTCTGATACCAATTCACGAGATGTTTCTTTGCACTGCATATATAGCGACTAGTATAAATCAAATTTTAATAATATGCACACATAGTCGTGCTTGCAAGCAATACAACTGGGATTTTTCTACTGCAGATTGTGCAGAATTGAAGAAATGACAGAACATCAAGACTGATCATCAGGATTTTCAGAGGATTGTTAGAGAGCGTCATAGCATAAAAAAAAAATCAGGAAACCGGTTGACATGTGGGCCAACCCGAAAACTTTCCGCTGTGTCAAATACGTAACAATTAATTGATACTATTGTGTTCATAATAAATGAAAGAAGGCTATAAATATAATTAGTTCCCGTATGCAAATCTTTTTTGCTTCAATTTCTATTCTTCGAATAACTTTGAAACTACTCGACCGATCGATTCCAAAATCTAATCAGATCTAAGTCTTGATGAACCCTTTCGATCGCCGCAAGAATCATTCAAATCGGTTAATTCGTTCCAAAGGTATCGTCAACAAAAAGCGAAATTTTTGTCGCGCAATATCGTTTAAACCAATCGTTCGATTTTGATGAATCTTACGGCGATCGAAAGGGCTATTCAAGAGCTAAGTCTGATCAAGTTTTGAGACTAATCGCACGAACAGTTTAGGAGTTATGCGCTAAAAACATGAAAAAAAATTGGTTTTTAATTTTTGTTTCTCAAATAACTTTGAAACTACTCGACCGATCGACTCCAAAATCTAATAAGATCTAAGTCTTGATAAACCCTTTCGATCGCCATAAGAACCATTCCAATCGGTCGATTCGTTCTAAAGATTTCGTACGACAAAAATTTGTTTACACACACGCACACACACACACACACATACGGACGTCCGTCCAAAAATAGTCAGAATAGCTTCCTTGAACCCCAAAACGTCGAGATCTGATGAAAACTCGATTTTCGAAAATCGTACCGAAACCAATAACTTCCCTTTTTTCTGAAAATTTTCAATTTTCATTGCGGGAAGTTAAAAATCTAATAGATACTCATCCCTGTTGCAAATAGCCGAAACTCGTGGTTTGAAATCAGCTCGATTTTGCGTAGACATGAAACCTTGCATTATGCGAGAACTTACATCGGTGTAAAGTGATTTGTAAGTATAAATAAATATAGTAACATTAATTCTCTAAGATGTAATTATAGTGGAATAGCTTGTTCATCGATTAGCGCTTATCGGTAGGTTTAGTTTGAACATTTATATGGGCATACTAGCGTAGCGATAGCCTATGGACACCGTCCGGTTGGTCTAACGGAGGGCATGAGGCTAGCCAGCGCCCTCTCAATTAACGGCGAAATTGCATCCCGGTATCGGCTACCTCAGATAGATGCATCGCCTGACTTATTACCGCTAGACTGACCTTAATTAGCCGAATATTGATAGCTTCCCCTCCCTGTTGCGATTATAATTATTGATTGGTGGAACGAAAATTTCCTCAATTCGATTCAGTAATTATGAAAATGTAAAATCGTCAGAATTCAATCTGCGTAATGTTCGTTTCAAGATAATAATTCGTTATCCAAATGAAAAAATAGAAGAAAAAAAAAAACAGATGCCCAGTGAATAATTAGTGCGGCATGAATTTGGGAAAATAATTTATCATTGTTCGTCCCATGTTTGTTTATCTCGAATTGTGATAGTGATGTTTTCTTATAGCATTCCGTGAAGAAAACTTAATTCTATTAAATGCGTGATCATGGTCCACCTCAGGAGTCACGTTATTAAAATTTTCTAGCCGTGATTACGTGCGCTTTAATTTAGACCGAACAAAACTGTGGATAATTACGTTCTCGTTGACTCGTATAATTAGGGTACCTCGAGGGCAGCTCGTGACATAGTAATTATATACCTGTGTTTTATTTGCATTCGTTTTAACGAAGCTTAGACATCTTATGGTACTTTCGAAAATTTAGTTTCCATTCTACATGAGTGAATGTTAGTTACCGAGGGTCGACGAAGCAGATACCTACCAGAAGGCTCTTTTCAATTTGATAACTCCTGCCTGTTGCTGGTAATTTATCGCAATTAGGCTAAAGTGCCTTGCATCGTATCGCCGAATGGTAACTTAGCGTAAAATGGCAAGTAAAAAATCGTGAAGGTTCTATGCTATAGGATTTTATGTGTTACCTGCCTTCTTGAGAGGCTTGAATCGCTTCGTCGATGATTTGAATACCGCATGATAAACAGATGTTCGAGGTATCTTCCAATTCATCTTTGAAGGATATCTGTTCGGTCCAGGTCCATCTGAAGCGATGAGAGCAAAGTTCCTACTAGCCGACGAATTAAAACCCGCCTTGACGTCATTCCGCTTGCATCTCCTGCAGGCTTCATAAGCCAGACCGTCTTTTGGTGAAAAGTATTGCCCAGGACCTAAGAATGAGATATAAAAGCAGGAATACTTCAGCCTGGAAATACTGATGATGTATTTTACCTGGACTCGGTGTTTTGTTGTCGGATTTAAATCGATTTGCGAATGATCCAAAAGGTGCAGCAATTACTGATCCAGGACAGCATTTCCTTTTTATTGGATCATACGTTCCTGGTGCTGGATTATCGTGGATGACATTATTGAATCTCTGCAAAGTTATCTTGATAATGTTTTAAGAGAATAACCAACAACGGATAGAATTAAACGGATTGATACCATTCATTGACATATAAGAAAGTAGAAAGTTGACGAAATCGAACCTTAGCTCCTTGGCCAAACGGTGGCGGTTCAAAAATATACTCTTCACATTTACAGGAAACTTCTTTACTGTCGAAAGGACTTTTTGGGATAGCGTATGCGTTGGGAGCAGGATTGCCCTGTAGTTTAAAGTTTGATGTTACGATCAGTGTTTTAATAATCTTGAATATATCTAATTCACGTGGTGATAGTTGATGAGCAGATTACATCGTCCAGACAATAATGACACCATATTTTGAAGATAAAAATATGCAACCCGTTTCAGACCTCTCGTTGATTCTTCCTGAAAACAGCCTCAATGTACCGCGGTTGTTTCGAAGTCATCCTCTTCGACTCTCTCAGTTTTTCGATCAGCATTTTTCCAGAATTCTCACGTGTGTCTAGATCGTACTTTCCAGGTCCTGGACCGAGGGAAATATTTAGATCTTTTCTGCCGGTCATTCGGCTCCAAAAATTCCCTTTGTATCTAATTGTGGTAAAGTTTATTTCCTAAAAATGGAATGAAACATTTAACGATGTTAAACACTCAATCCACAGTTCTAAAAATTACGTATCACACACCTCTCTAGGAATATTGTAAAATAATGGAGGTTCGTAGTCATCAGGTGAATTTTTCACCAACAATCCAAACTCGTTGATGTCATAACCATTTACGTCTCGATGTGTCGGTACAGAAATTCCGTTCGCCATGATTGATCGTGGCGGTGGACCCAAGTACAGCTGTATATATAAATTTACAATTGAACCCTAAAGTTACTTTAATTTATACAAACTACTCACTCATTGACCATAGATAATCCAATACCTAGTCCTTACCAATCCCGGACCACCATGCCACGTTCCTGGATGACTTCGCTGCTTGGAAGATGACCGCTTGAATAGATCATCGGGCAGTCTGTAGTCCGTGGGCCCAGGGCCTTCGTGGACGTAGTACTTTGACCGACTGTCAGTAAAATCGATACTACAGCCTCCCTGAAATTGAGTATCTTTCATTCTGATATATCTGAAATTTCTCAATTCAGTAAAAAAGATTACGTAAAGAAAGTGAAAGTGATATAGATACTGGTATGTGCTTCTGGAATTCTTTGACGTTATAAGTTCCTGGTCCAGGGAAACTAATTGCATCTTTGGTTACAGTTAACGTATTTCTAGACGCACTTGATAGAAATGCATGAAGTCGATCTGTGCAGAATGACAATTAGATATGTTAAAAAAGTGTAGATAATTTTTAAACACGTTTATCACTATAACTTTCGTTGGGTATTGAAACATTGTAGAACGTATTGGTTCATTCCGGTAATAATTAACCTTGAGAATGTAAAGGATATGAGTACCGGGATCTCTGGGTCTTTTGAAGAGCTCCAGAGGTTCATAAGTTCCTGGACCAACGACGGGAGGTGTTTGCCCAATAGAGCTCAGAAATCTCGTGCTCCTGTTGAAAGCCATGTAGAAAAATATCGGCTCAAAGTGACTGGGTTTATCTATCAATAACCTATACAATTTCAGATCAATATTTTTTATGCAACTGATACATCAAGAAAAAAGTATAACATTTGAAGTCCGTATGAAAAGTCCCATATGAAACAGCTACGTTTTTTACTTCTTCGATCTGAAGTCTGCAGTGTATTTCAATAAAAATCGGTAGTAGACTTTAAAGCAAGTTTAATAAATTCCTGATTTAATTTTACATGAAAGTAAGATATTGTAAATGATTGGTATACCATTAAGACTCGGATAAATTTATCAACTTTAGCTCAAAGAGTTAATTATTATCTATCTTGAGTTGATAAAATTTGCAAAGTTATTTTCGGCAGTGATGTTCTAGTCAGTCAGTCCATGAACTAAATCCAACATAAGATCCATTTGCTCCTAACACAAAGGATTTTGAAATTTTTTCAGTACATAAAAATACGAGATTCTTATTTCTTACTGAAATTAATTATTCTTGTATTTCCACCGCAACTACTTTCATTCACATTACATTACAAGGCAGCGCGTCAATCAATGAATGATGAATTTCAAAATTGAAAATGTTACAAGAGGAAGCAACGTCAAAAGAAAAAAAATCGTATATAATAACGAACAAAATCTAAGTCACTTGCCGATTATCAAGTCAAATTTTTTATCGCATATGACAAAGAGCTTATCAGTATCCATGTTGAGATATCGAGATGAACGTTTGTAATCGACTCTCAGTTTATTAGTTTAATCGGAATACCTTGGCAAGCCGAAGGTGCGACGACTGGTTTCTTATAATATAATAGTGATAGGTGTACGTCGTAGTAAGTGCAATGAATATCCTACATAGGATATACGTCATTGCGCTATGCACGAGTTTCTTCTACGGTGTAAATGGACAGGCCAGTAAGCAAAACCTTTATGCGTTTTTTTCGACTCGACTGGTGTTTCTTAACAGTGTCATACTTTAATTACACCATACTTCTTCATTCTACCAAAGAATTTCGTCACATATTGCAACGTATAGTACTCCTTAAAGAAATGAAATTGGAAGTGAAATTCAAAACCAATTGTGTGATTCTGATCCGTAGAATATAAGTGATTATTATTAGACTTAGAGAAATTAAATTCTAAGTCTGTCATCAATTATTATCTAGTTGCTGTACTAGATCTTATATCGTTTTTGCATCAGTTACGAACGTCAACACTGAATATAATTATCTTGATTACCATTCATACCTTTATAATGAAGACATGATTTCAAACTGGAAAAAATAAGATACGAAGATATTTTAAACCGAAAATTTACCTCCGATAGTGCCAAAATTTAGCCGCTTATCAAGTTCAATAATTGATTAGATAAGATTTAATATACTCATGACGCGAGTGCTAGTAATAATAAATTTCATTCTATGTGAATAACATTTATATCAACCTAACTGCATGTTTTTCCATATCGCTAAATCCGTGTATATGTATAACTGCATGTTTAATCTTCGTGTGACATATTTTTTATTTTTTAGATTATAATACTACGTCACACAAGTTTATCATCTATTTTCTGAAAATTATCGAACTAATAGTTTCATTTTTGGACTTCATATTAAATTTCATGTAACATACAGAATGCAACACATATACATGTAATCCAAATTTTTAAGCCTAAGTTTTCAATCGAACCAGCCATGAGTTTACGGTTTGATAATTCACCATTGCAGTTCCTGCTAGATTGGATAAGCGTACAGCATATGATATTGCTAGAATAAACGTACTAACAAGTGCTATAAACATAGAAAACGATACGGTGAATTTTTCTAATACCTCAGAATATGATATACGTTTATTTTTCTTTATCAACTTCAATGGACGTTGTACTTGAAAGCAACTGATACGACAGTTCAATGATAATCTACTTCTACGTATTACAACTTGATTAACTCATGCTTAATTATAAACTGACGCATCAGACCCACGTGAAAAATAATGCTAAAAAAATGCTTTATCCTATTTTGTAATTCGTAGCATTTTATGGAATTACCGTATTCTACTATTCATCATGATTTATGAATTAGGAAAGAACTTTTCGAGAAATTATTCTTGACTTTTCTCTGACTTATCTACAGCTTGCGCTCTTTCCTGGGATAATGGAACCGCGTTGTCAGACACGGATTGGAGTTTTGGATTTGCTTTGGATACTATAGAAGATGTCACCCTGGCAGGAACGACCGTTCTTGATATGGTTTCTACTAGCATAAATCAAATCTGGTCCTATTCATCATCCGATAGTAACAGCGGTTACATTTTCATGCAACCCGTTCTGGCCAATGGACGCTTTACCTTAACCTTGACTGACTACTTCACGCAATACGAAGAGCTTGAGGTAACGGTCAATTTTCAATAAGAAAAATAACGCAAAATTACTTAGTCAATAACCTCATTTTGCAATAAATTTTTATTATCAATCCTTCAGACTTCGACGACGATAAGAATGTCTGTAATTTTCGGATGCACTACCAACAACAGGACACTGGTGAGACAAATAATATTCGAAACAAAGTTTCCCGCAAAAATCTTCCTAAAGTAAATTAAATTCTCGTTTTTTTTTCCACTTTTAGGAATTAGCTCTACCAATAACGGACACGAATAATCATTCCCCAGAGTTCCAAAATGCTCCTTACATTTATAAACTACCGATACCTCTTCCATCGGGATTCTCTGTTCAATTATTCGGCGAGATTTCTGCAAGGGACATTGATCTCACAAATACAAATATCAGTTTCACTTTAGACTCTACAGATCCAAATGCTTCTGGTTTTTCCGCATCGTGGTTGTCTCAAGACACGGCAGACACAAAACTCCATTATGCTCAACTATTAACCACAGTTTTACTATCCATAGAAAATGATGTAACTTTTCAAATATTCGCAACGGTGAGTTGACGCAGATAAAAATATGAATTAAAAAAATGGATTACTTCGATAAACAGATTGGTTATGTGATTTGAATATGCGTAATGCTTGGTCACATCTTACAACATTGACCAATAATCTCCCCAGGTATTCCAATCAGTGAAATTAAATGCGTATACGCTGGAATTTCTTATCTAGAATTGTTAGAGATATCTAGTTTCTTGAGCCACCAATGGTTTAAATCACAGTCGTATAGTTTGATAATTGAGATAATTTATTAGATTCATTTTACTTCAAAGCTGAGTAAAAAGCTCAACAATTGATGTGTCTAACTTTTATTTACTACAGGATAACGGTGTTCCTACTCGGACGACTGAAACAAGCATCACCATCACCGTGGATGTAGAAAATTCTACACCTGTCAGTCCAGTCTTCATATATCCTGTTTACATTGCTGACCACTCTGGTCTCACCATCGAAGAGGTACTTGAAATAGGCGATCATTGACCTCAGGGAGATTGTTCTGTAATATCAGCCATAGTTTGTTAGAATTACAGACTTCTTTGTGTTCGGGAAATTCCACAACAAAATTTGCAATGATAAACCAATGACTAATAGATTTTTTTCAATCGTTAATCAGTTCGTTTCAGGCTTAGTTATACACTGATTAAAAACAAAGCTATAAATGCACGTATGACTATGTGTCAATCTATTCAACTTTACAATACTGATTACATTCCATTAATTATCAACACGAATACGTTCATTGCCAATCTTTAAATCTTTAGGCAAGTGGCACCGTAATCACCTTCGAACAAGGCAACGTTGGTTTGAATCAAGGAATCGATAGTACGGTGGAATACACAATTACCGATAATATTGGAAGTGAGTTAAATTTATATTGAGTAGATAGACTATCTATATCGAGATTAAAAAATCTCGCGATATTATCGAAGCAGCTGTAAGACTAATGACATCCGGAATGAAAATAACATTATCACGTAATTACGAGCTATTCATCAGCTTTGCATCTGAGAGTGAACAAATTTTGAGCTTGGCCATCGGCCAAAAATCAACCCCCCTTTTTTTATTCACCGGAAGTTGAAATATAGCACGAAAAATCCATGAGCATAGGAATTTAGAGTTTTTTAACACAATGGGATTAGAGAATGCAAAAAGGATTCTTAATACGTGCAGATTTCATCTGAAAACTTTTTGAAGATTTTTATTAATATTAATGAAAAAATCGATTTTAGTTTGTTTTTGAAGCACAAGGAATTCAATTCTGAATCCCATACTTGAACATCTTCACAACAGTGTTCTGAACACCATGCCCTGCTTAATAAAATCCAGAAATTCTTTAATTGAAAAAATCTTTAGCAATAATAATAATATTATGAATTTGATTCGGTATATCATTAATTATTTTTTCAGGTTACGAGACTAATTTCGGAATAACCATAAGCGATGATTATAGTTACATTACTATAACCCTACAAGATGTAACCGAAGCATTACTCGCTGAAAAGTATGTCATTCTAACTCTGACCGTAAGTAGAAATGATCTGATATAATTTCACAATGTATGACCGATCGAAATTGATCCTACCGAAAATCCATGTCTTATTTTATTCTAGGCATCAAGATCTGGAGCCACAGACACAGGGGTAACTATTTTGCACATTGATTTACCCGGAATACTTTCCTGCACTCCAACTACGGAATCTGCTGCTACGACTGGTGTTACGGAATGTAAGAAATGTCATTATGTACTAAAGACTTTTAATATTAATGCAAAGTTTCTGTGCAATGTTTTCGCAACGTCGAAAGTAACGTAGTTAAAAAATCATAACACACAGCTTTACAAAGATTGTAATTTTTCCTTATTCAGCATACACAGAATGTCCAACAGTGACCACTGAGCAATGTTCCTGCGATTATTCTACAACTTTAACTGCTGCGGTTGAAGACAACTCTACAGGGACTACTGTCAGTGGAAATGGAGATACAACAATTACTACAGAGGGTAATTCCAACACTGTTACTACAGAAGTTACAACTTCTGATGGTGAATTTACCGCAACTACTGTAAACGGAAATATAGATACAGAAACCACTAATGACGATGATACCAACACTGCTACCACAGAAAGTTTGACCGCTACATCTTCACGTAATACAGACATAAAATAAGAGGTTTGACTTTGGCAAAGTATCGGTTTTTTACAACATCATATTCTTTTATATATTTCAGAAACAACCGAATGTCCGGTTGTGACTGTTACCCAAGAATGTTACTGCTCTACCACTGACTTAGATGGCACGGAAAGTACGATTTCGTCAACATCAGACAGTGGTACTACTATTGCATCAACAACCGTCACTCCTAGCTTAAGTTTCTCAAGTAGTATATACCGATTTGATAAGGACGCTACATTTATCGGTGTTCTCATGACGCAAACAGCAGTAGCCACCAATGCTGAAGGAACAATTGTGTACAGTGCATCTTTCGACGATGGTAACGTCTTCTTAATTTCTTTATCCATCATAATCAACTGCAACTTCAACTTGATATCATTTATTCGGTCGATCGATATGAACAAGACTTTATTTTGCAGACGATATCGCCTCCAGGGTTATAATAAACGCTAACACTGCAGAATTAGAAGTCACTTCGGCAATCAGTCCAGGCATTTATACTTTCCAAATCATAGCAACGATCGAAGAATTGAGTCTGAGCACATCGGCGACTGTGATCCTTGTGATAAGCACGCTGACTGAGTGCAGTGGCGAAATCGTGTTTGGTTATGCTTTGCAAATAATTGAACTTGAAGAAGAGTCGGCTCATGAAAATGTTATTCCGTTAGACGAAAATGGATGCAACTACACAATTTATTCGCAAACTCCTAACCAGGGTAAATGTCTTTTTAGACTATCAATAACCTTTTAAGAATCTGTCATATGGCATATGAGCAATAATCAAATGGTATCTACTTTCAACGTTTTAGGATTGTTCTCCATCAGTGGTAACCATCTTAACACGATCGCCATCGACAGAGAGGCTTCATACTTTTCGGATATGTCAGTAGCTCAAGTTCGAGTCGTCATTGATGCGAGTTGTCCGAACGAAACGGAAACTGAAACTGTAACTACAATGTCAAAACGAGATACGGAATACGGAGTGATAACTGAAAATATTGTATACGAACGAACCAGGACAGTTTTAGTTGTCATAATTACAGACATAAACGATAATGCTCCTGTTTGGAACTCGGACACTCCAACCTACATAGGATTCCCCGGTTACGATTTGGCCCAACTTATCTTTGTTCCTTATGTCTACCAGTTTTCGGTAATTTGTTTGTTCTGGCTGATTACAAGAATATTCAACATGTGAAACTAGTCGCTCTGCATGCATCTTTTCATGTTCTTAATATTCCAGGCAACTGACGCTGACATCGGTGACAATGCTGTCGTTACCTACAATCTACCAAGCGGTTCTGACGAAGTCTTCTACGTCCAGAATTCCGAAGGCACTCTTTACATACAGCAGGGAATTTACGCTGAAGATGGTTCAAAATTCACTCTCATTGCGACTGATGGTTTGTTCGAAACTCCAACAGAACTCACTGTAAGGACATTGAAAAGTTCGAATGTAGTGATCTTGTTTGTCACCGGTGGTGTACTTGAAGATGTTAATAGTATTGTAGAAGAATTGAGTACAAGTACAGGATATTGGATAAGCTCACTAGGTGCAGCCGTAATATCAGAAAGTGATGTTTCGAGTACCAGATCTTTAAGATCGATATCACGCAGATCGAAAAGAGCAACTGATCCCAATACACTTCTCAGACTTGTCCTTTACGGTCTTGAAAACACCGTACCTGTGACCAGTGAAACTCTAGTCGCGTACGTATTCAATTAATTTTTATTTCAATCTCTCACTTATCGATTCATCATATGTACATTTTATCTCCACTTTATTATTCTCATTAAGAATTCGATTCGCTTATAACAAATAAACATTATTCAAACAGAGAACTAGCTGCTACTGAATTTACCTGGGCGATATCTCATTCGGCTACATTGGATTCAATTATCTCCGATAATACAGCCGATGGAAGTACTGAAACCGATACCACCGGCTATTGGGCAGCCATTATCGTTCTCTCAATTCTTTTATTCTTGGTCGTAATTGGGACTGGTGTCGTCTATTACTTATTTTGCAGGTACGAGTTGGATTGACAGTAATAATAATAGCCTACAGACATTCCATTCATTATGAATACTTTTTTTTTTTGACATTGTATTTTATTATTTTAGACCTAAAGCTGCCACGTCAATCGAATCTGACATCACGTATAAAAACCTTGGCAACCGTAGTTCGAACGGAAGTACTGGGTATGTTATCAAACGGATATTACCTACGATAGTTTAGATATTGTAATAATTTATAGTAGTAGTTAAATGGATGGTAGTTGGTCGAAGTAGAAGCTTAAACAATTGATATTTAACACGTTAATTTTATACGCAAAGAATTTTTTGTATTATCTTTTCACAAACGTGAATCAAGCTTCTGTTCTTACAAGCGAATATTAGTCAAGGCTAAACCTGAGTATTCTTATATACACCCGCGTGGTTAATTATAGTAATTGCTATGCAATTAGTTACGCAATGTGAATTATGCAATGCTTCAGTGTCTGCATGAACAGAGCAGTAAAGTTTTTTTTTTTTTATTTATATTAATTGACACGTGAAAACGAGGTCCAAACTTTGACCAAATTTTGTTTTATATTTTTTTAGAAAAAACTTCGAGAAGTCGGTTACTTTAGGCGAGTCACAGGACGATGCGTAAGCAACTCTTTACTTTATACTTATTCGATATATTCGGTTATTATTTGTTAATTTTAAAAGCGGGATTTCCGTTTTGTGTATAGCCTGTAGTGAAAATCTGTGAAAGAGTGAAAAGTTTCGTTGTTACATATAGTTTTGAATTTTTCATGAAGATTTTTACTGCTGAGGTTATAGTAGAGCCCTTTCTCTTTATCATTAGGAGTAATTTTTTAATTATTTCAAATTGTTCGTAACGAATTTTTAATGAGTATTACCGGAATAGATTCAGCATAGAAATGCAGCATCAAATATTTATTTTAATTCCTTGAATCCAAAGAATGGAGTCTACCGACTCGCCGACTACTGAATGGAATTCGAATCAAACGAAAAACCCAGAAATATCATTCATTGATAATAATCGAACACTCAATTCCCTGAAAGGAGACAACGACGGTGACTTAATCTTTTTCACAAGAAATAATAGTCCAACAGAGTAAGTTGAAAAATTATCAGAATCTCAATTCCTCCTGCAATCGTTATAAGCCTTTTAATGTTGGTGCCAGATCTTTCTTCTTCTCTTTCATTAATCATAGTCCGACGTCCAAATGCTATAAAATCGTTTTCCTTTTGTTTTGCGGCGAATACCTCTGCTGCTAATATCGTGATTTAAATCAAATTTCTTTTCCATCAATTCATATCCATGAAAACATTATACCGCTTTACGCGAGTAACAAATTTACAAAATCCACAATCTATCCATCTCTAATTCTTCTGCTTGTTTCGTACTTTGGAAAATGTTATTCCTGTCGATGATTACAATTAATCAGGTTTTATAGGTAAAAAACAAAATCCCTAGTGAAACTAAAACCCCTAAAATCCCTAGTTGCCTCATATTCGAGGAAAATTATATTGGTGACCAATACCTATAAATAATATTTGTAATTAACAATCTGTATTATTCTGTAGAATACATACGTTGAATGCCAATTTTTATGTCTTTGTGAACTAGTGTGAGTGCGTTTAACCATTGAGTACGTAACTAAATGGGGTCAGTCTCATAGGAGTTAGCATGACGGCTAAAAAAATTTTTTATTTTGTCTATTTCACGTAATAAATGACACGTAAGTAACTCAAAACTTCATTTATTTTCGATCCGATAGAGTTACGGATTCTCATATTGTTCACTTTTTCTCAGACTGGCCCTGTGTATAGTATATATAGCACAGTTACTTAATGATATATAACTCACCCTGGGGATGGTATAAATTTGTTAAAGGAAGACAAAATTAATAAGGAACACTGCTACAAAAGATACAATTTTAATTATACTATTGAATTTTCTTTCGAATCATCAAATTGTGATCGACAGAATTTTCATATAGCGGATACTAGGATCTATACAAATCACAGATAATACCTACAATTCGGTTTGATTATAGATATTCGAGATCTTTTTTTTATCTTAATTTGCGATTTTCTCTGTAGCAGGGTTTCCAATTCGTCGAATGGTTAATTGACAATTTTATTCACATAACGTTTCAGAATTTCACGTAATCCTTCGAAACGAAAATCTGTGGCGTTCAACAATACCGTTGAGGAGATAGAAGTTGCCCGACTGTGATGACAACCTTAGAGATATTATTATAATTTAAAGTAGAATATGAAGTCTACGAAGATGAACGATTTCTTAAAACATTATGGTCGATGGAAAATTATGAAATTATACTCATTATAATCTACCTACCACCTGAAATCTGAAATGAATTCAGTACAGTTTCAATATTTCAAACCAAAGTTAGAGCATTCCATGAATTTGATAAATTTTGAAACATCAATTAAAGGTACAAAGATATTTTCCGTCAAGCCATTCAGAAATAACAACCGAGCCGATCTTATCGTAAGTCAATCCTGTAATGAAGTTGTGGTCCATCTGAGGAGATTTTTTTTTCCAGCCACCTCATACAATATTTAAACAAATTTTTAATTGTGAAATTAAATTTTTGCAGTATTCCATCTTCGCACACTTTACTGTAAGATAATAATGTAAAAATAGTTATTTAATTTATAATTACTTAATCAAATTTGTAATATACTTACTAATATTTGTAATATACTCATAATATATATACCTATATGTACATCAGTAAAACATAAGAATATTTTCGACTTCATGTTCTTCTGTATAAGTATACGTTACTTTTCAACATATGATCCCCTCATATCTAATACGTAAAGCGTTGCAAAATCAGACATCAGTACAATGGAATTTAAATAATTTACGCAGGTTGCATCTCAACATTGGGATCGCATTTAAATCAGCAATTCAATTCATTGTCAATGCAGTATGAGTGATCTGCATTCCTGCATGTTGCTTGAATAACAAAAAATAAACTTTGCCTTGCTGGAAGTCTTAAGGCCCCACGTTCGGAGCCTCAATTAAATGCAAGGGTAATACTAACGTACCCTTGCATGCTTGAATATACTGTCAATCATCTTTGTTATAAATGAAACTGTCCTCCAGGTATCTCCACTCTTGTTAGTTTCATGGATAATCATATTCCAGGTGTCAATCTAGTTTGGTCAACGATATTCTGTCAGCAAATCCAAGTATTTTCATCCTCTCAAGGCTATCAGATGATAAATAGCTTATCTTCCATAAGCAAAAACACTTTTATCAACAAAAAAATATATATTTTAATCCAATAACACAGAACCTCTTTACGGTGTGGATATCTCATCGAAAAATCAAGCCAGAACAAAAAACCGAAGTTTATTATAACCCATAATTAGTCCTAAACTGTATGAACTAGGAAATTTAGAAAACAATAATTATTAACAAAATGGCGATGTTCAGAAAGAAAATTCAAATTTTTCCATGAAATTTTACTGCTTTTTCGTGAAAATAATAATAATAATAATAATAATGTATTGAAGATACAATCACCATACTAGTTCATGCAGGAGAAACACTAATTTGAAACATATATAATAAATGTCAAGTCATTCGAATAATTAGTCATTGAGTTATCCACATCGCCAGATTAAAAATAAAAAACAAAATCGGTTTCCAGATAAACGCGTTTGAACTTATTCTGCACACTTTAATTTATCGAAATATAGAAAAAAAGAAGATGTTTTTGAGTTTCTGAACCCAGTAGAGCCCCTTAATCTTAAATAATTGTCTTCTCCATTGAAATTTACAAGTCAATTTATTATGTAATTAATTTGATAAATTATGTTTCCCATTTTGATCAAATTTACATGACTTTCATTAACAGTTTGTCGACTCTACCTCTTTCCCTCTAATTCCTATCCCTCGTTCTTTGATAATATCAGTCTGATAACGAGCCCGAACTTAAGGCCAATTAACTTGAGCGATAAACTAAAAATCTACTTTCCTATAAGGTGTAAGGCCTGGTTTATATCAAACAGGAGATAGACTGTGGTATATTTCGAATGGCAATTAGTAAAGCGAAAAAATATTAATAGATAAAATAAAAACAAAGCAGAAAAGCTCTGTTATAGCCAATGAATTTTAAAAAACTGCAGCCATAGTTCGATATTTCAAAAGTTTTTCAAGCAGCTGCTGCTCCATGGCTCTGGAAGAAGATAGTGAGCATATTATTATACTAGTTCGGAAGAGTCACGTGATTTATACTCGCATACGTGCAGCTTCCTTTCATGCAGATGTCGAACGTACGACTCGGTAAGTAGGTATGGTACAACAAACACAGTGTGTTTAAATTACTCTGGAATGGATCGATGTGATATGACGTGACAAGCAGGAGTTTATTCATAACAAGTGCACGCACGCGTTAAGAATGCAATCAATATTAAAAACTGAAGACAAAAGTAATCGCATATTCTTTAACGCGAACATAGATCGCAAATGGAATACCCGATGGTCAAGATATCTGTTGCTATTTTAAAATGTAAAGTGATATTAATGTTGGATGCTAAAACAATTTCAACAAATGAATTGACTATCTGTTGAACAAGATTTTAATCAATCTTTGGACACGGTATATAATATATGTATATAAGAAATCGTAAACGATTTACGAGTTTTTATACTCAAACAACAGATTATCGACTCAGCAGATGCGATTAACTCACTGTCGGTAAGAACGCGATGTTACCATCCAAACTCAAAAGATCGATGTAGATAATATGGATAAGAAATAATTGAAAAAAAAATTAAGTATACTGAAATCTTATCTCGATCTCATTGCAGATTATATTGAAAAAACGGTGTTATCGATAATTTGATGCGTCTTAAAGAATGACTGCTTCTTTAGTTCGGTTCTTGACGTTATCAATTGTTTTTAAAGAAATCGTTCGGAGTAGAAACTGTGACGTTATCTGCAAGCTGCATTTCAGTAAATTCCTTTTTTATTTTTCTAAAAATATTGGAAATAATTTTTTCAGATTTATAACGTCACCCAGTATATTAAGTCGGACTTTACTAAAAACGGACTATAACAGCTGCTGGTTTCGGTCTCTAGTGCGCGCGCGCAAACCATCAAACTGTATGAACGCCTCACTAGTTATAAAGCCTACCCACGCTACACACGCGTTGCATACCTTGCCTGGTGCACAGTACCGCAAGAAACTCACAATTGGTTTAATCGTAACTGTCAATTTAGTGATTATGTGACGTTGAGTGATAGACAATGCGGTGAAACGATTTTAAAAGTAAAAAATAAGTTCAAATAACGATTCATAAAATATTATAAACATTTGAACATGTTTTGTGAAGGTGCACAAACTTCGTTTGGATCTATTCCAAGTTGATAAATATCTTCGTCTTAACTGCACAGACCGTAATCACTGCACGATATACAGGTGATATTATTTTATCAATCTAAATCAGCAAGATTATGTGTAAGGAATATGTTCATCGGACGTGTCTGCATTTCATTCCACGACACAATTAGGTTTTTTTTTTTTTACTAGCGTCGATTCTTCCGCTGATATATATCGACAGGAAAACTTCGAATGGTATTTCCTTTACGATCATGGTATAATATGTGTGTAAGACATCGACTGGGTGTGTCGAAGATAAATTCCTGCATTACAATACTTTATTACTACGCAATTTGTGTTCAGTTTGAAGTTTATGGAATTCGAATAGGTGTAGGTACTTTAGTATGCGCTAGAATTTACTCGGGCTATACTTGTTTCAAACCAATAACCGCAGTGAATAATATCTAACGATTACCTTAGCTAATTGTTTTAGAGTCTCGCTGTTCCGTTGATTATAAATAGTCACGTATATCGTATGCCAAGTTAAATAAACTTGCTGATAAAATTTCATGATATTTAAATCTGACCTTGGTGGTAGAATTCACTCCGTAAAGATATCGCTTTCATTTACTGAATACTGCAGGTACATATATCCACGTGTCAACATTATATATGTAAGTATGTTGGAAAGTGTGTATAGTCTGTATATTTTCAAAACATACTCACATCACAATGAGAACTTTCTTGGATTTAGTCTAGCGTTTTATATAGATGAAAATATTTTTGAATATTATAGAAGAAGACAAAGTCCTTGACACTGTTTATCAATTGCGCAAGTCTTCTGAGCATCGGAAACATTCACGATTATTTGTTCAGCCGGTTTATCACCGGCTAAAATACTATATGTACTAAAATCCCAGATTCTTATCGTAGTAAAGCGTAAAATCCATATTAGAGATCTGGAGTTTATTCCTGAGATTTTCAACCAATGATTATTTTATTATATCGTTAATTGCAGTGAAGTATTTCACGTCAACCATTCTCACCTCAAAAATATACAATACAGTATTGGCGTGAAATTTATCCTCTTCATTCCGTTCGACGGTTTTTTAAATTGCAAATTTTAAGCACTAGCATGGCTCTGAAAAAGTGTTCTTCGAGATAGTAAATGGTTGACATGAAATGTACCCCATGCACAGATCTGCAAATTGAATCCATGCTGTAGTACGTAAAAGATGGATCTTTAATTCCATGACTAAACGTGGTACGGTAATTCGTACAGATATGGTCTCAGCCTTCGGACGTGCTGAGATTAATAATTACTCAGAATCTCTATACAACGTAATACAGGGCCTATTCATAATCGGACTTATGTAATTCTTATTGAACATGTAAAAGCTCTATCTAAGCACTTAGAGTAAGGCATTAAATTACGGAGTTTCACAAAAAATTTGTCAATATTTGATTGGAGTATTTTTCGGCATTACCTTTTTAATACATTTTATTTCAGATCAATTTTAATAAAGAATAATTCTACTCGTGGGCTGAAGATGAGAATCATATTACTGACGATATAATTTTGGATACAACACCTGATAAAGGGTTACTGCCAATTTGATTTCAAAAAAGTTATCTCAAAATGGCTATAGCTCGAATCAAATCATTCATTGACAGTGGTCTTAAAAATACTTCGCTTAATCGAACCGCCAATTTAGAACCGGAAATTGGTATAAAAATTGTCCACTCCCCAACCACGAAGGCTCTATACGTTACAGTCATAGGCGCGAGGCATCTGCCTCAAAACTTTGGGTTCACCAGAGTCAACAGTTACGTTGTTAAGGTGGGAATTATTATTATTTATTTTTTTATTTTTTATTATTACTGTAATAAATAAGATGAAGATTTGATTTTCGTTCTTGACGTAAAATTGTCACTAGTGTTAGTACAGCAAAGTTTCTATTTTTTTTTTTTTTTTTTTTTTTTCAACGGGGATTAATAAGTATCGGTGTATGTGTATATACACTCGAGCTTGAAGTGGCGATTTAAATTGCTACCTTAGGTATCGACCCAACGTTGACATGGTTACAAATTATAATCACAACGAGTTAGAAATATACTTGAGAGATATGGAAAATAACACGCGTGTTGAAGCCACGCGTGTAAAAATACTTGGACAAATAATTTTGACCGATAAAGTTCAGATTGAGTTTAGAAATGAGTGAGACAATCGATATCAAAGTCAGATAATTTTTAATTTTTTTTTTTTGCTTTTTATTTCTTCTTTTTTTTTTACCAAATGATTTCGTTGATTTTGTATAGGTGAAACTTCTCCCAGGGAAAGAGAAGTTCGAAACAACAGCAAGAAACGAGTCTTGGCCGAGTTGGAACGAGGAGTTTACATTCCCTTTGTCAAAAGAGACTAAATCAAAATTTGGTAAAACAAAAGTTACTGAGGAAGAAATAAACGGGTCTAAATTTATCGTTGCCACTCTCTACGCGGTTTTGGAAGACAAGCCTTTGATAGCCACCGATAAAAAAGAGTCTGAAAATGATAAATCAAAAGGAGAATCATCAAAGAAGGGAAAAAAGGAAAGTCCAGCTTCGAAAAATCAAGCATCAAAAAATCCGTTTTCAACACAAGAATCATCAAAAGGTAATCTTTTAACACAATTCTTCGGAAAACCTGGTGACAAGGAAAAGTTAGCGATTCCACAGAAGAGCGCGAGAGAAAGAATCTTCGATAAAAGACGAACTCTCGGGGCAGCTACAGTCAAATTGGACCCAAGTGTATTTGTTACAAAACCTATTAAACCAAAAAATCCCGGTGACGTATCAACTGGGGAAACTTGGTGGCCGTTGAAACCGATTAGTAGTGGAATATCAGGGGCTGAAGAAAGAGTAAGTAGTTCTCGTTCGTATTTTCCAAATATAATAATTCGGAGATTTAATATGAGCCGAAAATATAGCGAACGTAATTTTCAGCGAGAAAGTAAAAAGGGTCAAGTCGAGGTATCCTTATGTCAAGAAAAAAACGACAAAGAAGGAGAGGCTGGGGGTAGTTTAGTATTATCTTTGATCAAGTTGAGATGTTCTCTGCAGACTATGCACGAACACGAAGCTCTGAAAGGTCAACTTTACATAAAGATGTCTGTAGTTGACAATGGCATAGTTACACATTTTTGGAAAAGTGACCGATTCGCACCAACAATTTCGATCAGTTTCCAACCTGACATGGCTAGAGTAATAGCCAAGAATTCATCAGGAACAAAAGACATCAGTTTCGTTGTTAAGTTTGTCTCCAAAAACAAGATAGGTAATAATCGTCCATTAACTTTTAAGAACGAGTATAAAATTGATTACAAAAACTTCTGATAAAATGACACTAAGTTGAGTTAACTTGATATTACAGGTAAAAAAACTGCAATTGGTCATTTCGTGATTGGGCCTGATGTGGAAGGTTCTTATGGCGAACAGTGGAAACAAGCCTTAGCCAAACCTGGCCAACAAATAACCAAGTGGCAACCCTTCGAATGAAAATATCGAAAAAATAAGGAGATTGTCGTTGTGATTTTTTTAATTATCTTAATGATGTTTGACTAATTCACCTATATAATACTCGACTCGGTGGCAACTACGTTGAATTTTTTCATATCATTTTTTTATTGATGCACTAAATTCACAAAAGCTCAGTGTTATAAAAAAAAATCAAAAGAAAATTTTAAAAAGTTTCACTCACATCGTTAAGCTGTAAATTTTAATATTGATATATTATAAGTTCGTCACGCTTAACTTATAAATATATATATATAGATATTATACACTCGTAAAAGTTGTACACGCTCTTTGCACAATCAAATTTAATGTCAATTATTAACAATTATTAGTACTTTCAGAATGAGTATAATATATCAAAAGTAATCTCTTTGTATTTTTCTTTGAAGATATAGGTCTAAGAAATATATTTATAAATAAGTATTGATATTTTTGCTTGACAGAAACTTAACGCGGTATAAATTGAGAGTGTATCTGACAATCCATCCAGTCACAGGTTACGTGAAAATTTGTGTGAAAATTTATCAGAATTCCGATTACACAAAAGGCGAATTTATCATTGATCAAATATTTACTAAATTATTATCTTTTATACGTTTGTACATATATACATACCTATATAACTATTTGCACAGTATTATACGACTGCTTTTTGCGCACGTTCTAGATTCATATTTACGAATTCATAACGTGCTTAATATAACGCGATTAGGCAATATATTTTATACCTACTATATATTTTTACTAATATTTTACAGCCACCACGTGTCCAGTCTCAATTCATAAGCAATATATGATTATTTACTGCTTTGATTTCTACGACGTTTTTTTCATCCATGAACAAAAATGCAATTAAAATTTTATCTACAAATTATAAGATTTCGGTTTAAACTGAAAAGAAAATTATGCAAAAACTTATTGGGCTTTAAAACTTTACTATTCTTTCAAACTTGAGACATTTTGCATAATCTTTTTTGTTACTCACAATCTTTTGGGTATAAAATTTCAACTGTGTATTTGATCGATATTTGCAGCTATATTAGAGTTAGAAATTGGAATGTGACGTAAATATGAAAGGACACAGTGTATGTATGTTGGAGATTGGAGATTGAACGCGAAAGTAGCTGTGTTTGACGAAAGCTTTTTTTCAAGATATTAAATACACAAAGTTTCGTGCCGAAATAATTATGGAAACGATTATTGATTCCGATACAAAAGCGTAAATAATTCTAAAATTTAGTAAAGCTCGTGGGAGATTAGCCCAGAGCTTGGATAGTCAATGAACTATGTACACAATCTGTTTGGTCATTTAATTAACCAAGTACTCCGTCCAACGTCGGCAGTGCCATTGTTAAAGTGATAACTATATCTAAATATATGTTAGATTTAATAAAAAGTTCTTTAATTCTTCACGAAAAAATCATATTTTTATCGATTTTTATTACAATTGAAAATCAACTGTTTATATTAAAACAAGTATCAATAAAACCACGAATTATACTGTATTTTAATATACGTGTACTCACCTGTATCACCTAATCTAATGAATAACAACTATAATAATAGGCATAAATAACATGCACAGAGTTTTCTATTGTATCATAATTCCAGAGATTTTTTGTGCATTTTAATTCAACGATAAGCTATATGATATATATAAATTATCTCTGCTGTTTATAGAATGGGAAGCGGAAGTAGCGGAGCTCAAAACAACAAATGTAATGCCTAAATCAAGTTAATTGGGACATTCGTGGCTTTGGTAGATAGAATAGTCAAGGCCTTTGAAAGGAAGAACAAAAATTGACAAGTTTTTTATCACACTGACTTTAGGTACGTCATTGAAACAACTGAAATAAGATATTAAGTAATTATTAGTATCAGTTGAATCAATGATTGATTTATACGAAGATAAGATTGATGGTATGTTTGGATTATGAATCTGCAATTAATGGTAGTCATTATCAGGTGAATATAGGATAATTAAATTATAGTTTCGATGAAGGAACTGATCGAAAAAAAATCAAAAATCTGGAAACTGTAATGTTTTCAGACCATGAATTCATGCATAGTTATTATGACCTCGTAGTATCTTACCAAATGAATTCACGAAGCTAGTAACCAATTTGGTACAAAATAACTTAGTGAGACTGCGTGTCTGGAAGCTATAAAACTAACAGAATTACGCACAGAGGAAGGATTCCAAATTAGAGAAAAACTAAGCTTAGGTTTTAGCCGTTATAAACCTCGCTTTTTTGCATAAGGTACAACCTAGGAGTGGTATTTCAAAGTTTATTGAGTTACCATGATAATTAAGAAAGAAAATATCGATTCTTCTCACAAATCAGACATCAGCAATTTTTAGATTGGAAATGGTATAGCTTTCAGAAGAATTATTGGCATGTCGTGAACGAGTATCTTAACATATACAACTTTCCTTAAAAATGACAAACAAATTTGTATATCAACATACGTTGAGATTTAAAAATTCCAAAAGAGTTCTTAAATATATGTTATCACAGCAGAATATGCCATTCAAAAAATTCATGCAAAAACACTGTAACACTGATAAAATAAAACCGATGCCATTTGTACTTGTTCGCAATTCTTGCAGCAGAACCTCGGGCTTAATTGGGCTAATAATTTTTGATTCTATCATTATATTGATTTGTTGTCTTGTAACCACTGCTTTCACTTATCGTATTGCGATCCGATGATTCCAGAAGGCAGGCTATGACTATTTATAATGCTTAAATTATAAAATATATAGTATTATATGTAAGCATTCACTACTGTACCTTATATGCAATTTTTTTCTATTGTAAATGATTATCATTATCCAGTGTACCTTGTGCTGATTTTTTTTCTGTGCATAAATCTATACGTGAATTAATGTTAGTTTTAAAAATTTCTTTCTTGTAATTAAGTACAAACGTTAATAAATATTTTCATAAGAATTGCTTCGTTCATGACAGCAATCCCCTGACAGATCGCAAGAATTAGCGAATCAAAAACAAAAAAATCTTGTTCCACAGTCCATATACATTAGGGCGGAGTGAAAATAAACTTTTTTCAAAATCGCAATGGCCTATATGCGGAAAAAACGCATTTTGGTGTCGGAAGTCACTGTGTAAGAGATGGATGGTCTTGCACCATATTTTGAGGTGTCGAGACGCGATTGAAATTCGAAAGATGCGTTTTGGTGAGTATTACTCAAGTATTCAAAAATTTTCGTACAAAATGCAATTTCTATCTTATTTCCACCCAAAATATCTTCAGATTGTAGAAATATCGTCGGCTGCGTGTCGAGTTCCACCCCATAATACTTGAAGTCAAGGTGGAAAAATGATTCGAGTTTGATTTGCGATTTTCTGAAAAACTTGTGATGATAAAATTTGTTGGACTTGATATTCGAAATCAGTGGGAAAATTCCCTTCGGAAACGTGTAGTCAAATTTTGGAATCAAACTGCTGGTCAGTACTGCGTACCCTCAAAAATCACGGAAATCTTCTTATTATCCAATTTTCGACTACAATTTGCTCAAAAATTTGATGCGATGGAATTTTTCAAACTTTGGATTCGTGATAAGACGGAATATTTCCTCTGGAAACGTTAGTCCCTATCCCAGGATCAAATTGATTTTCAGATTTGTTGAATAGTATATAATTACCATGCAAACAGAAAGGGTATTATGGGGTGGAGCTCGACACGCAGCCGGAAATATTTCTACAATCTAAGGATATTTTGGGTGGAAATAAGATAAAAATTGCATTTTGGCAAAAATTTTCGAATACTTGAGTAATACCCACCAAAAACGCATTATTTGAATTTCAATCGCGTCTCGGCACCTCAAAATGTTGTGCTAGACCATCCATCTCTTACACAGTTACTTCTGACACCAAAATGCGTCTTTTCCGCATATAGGCCATTGCGATTTTGAATAAAGTTCATTTTTGCTCTGCCCTAATATACATATATTTTCCGAGTTATTCGCAATTGTCAAGTTAATATCCTCTTTGCAGTATTATTTCTTCAAACTTATTAAACCTATTGTACGAGTACGATATGAATCTTAGAGAATCGTAATAATCCGAAATGTATTGGCTATAACTGCCACTCTTTGCCGTCTGTATTCTCGCAGTGCGAAACAAGCTGATAAGTCAGTCACAGCTGATCACAAGAAAATAAACAATCTCAAAGTTATCGTACGAATTCATTTGTCAATATTATTTCGCTCTCCATTATCGGTACGTGTATCCACAATAACGGAATATTTTGAGACCAATACTCCATTGAAATTTGAAATATTGACAAAGTTATAGCCGTTCAAGCGGAACGTGCAGACCCTGTTTCCCAGGTAAGATTTCGGGACTAGCGCGATCCGGTTTATTGAGTCTTTTGTAAATCCCCTCGTCTTTCTTTGAATTCTTATACCTGTTCCGACATATATACATATACGGTTATTATACAAAGGTTTATTTCTGGTTTTTAAAGGTTCTACCTATATACCGTTATATACCATTCAAAATCTTAGGTCCGAATATAGCGTTCAGTTTTGTTTAGTGTTGCGCAGACCGTTAAAGCGTGCATACAGAGCATCGGTGGTAAGAAATTTGATTGAAAAGAACAATGCCAAAACGTGTTTCTCTCGATAGGAAAGGCTCCAGAAAAAATCCTGGACGTCCTTCTCGACCGATTAAAAGAAAACGCCCTCCAAATCGATGGGAAATTGAGGGTGAGACAGCCAGCACGAGTTCGTTGGCAAGCAAGTTAAAGCTTAGTGATTATGGTGATGTGGAAGTCAACGCCGCGTTCGGCTATAGGATTTTAAATTTTGTTGCCGTATTTTCGGAACTAAGTGAGTACGTGAAATGCAAGACTTGTGAAGGAGATGTAAAATTTTTAGAATCAAGCATCCGAGGGCTTGGTTTTAAAATTGTTATTAAGTGTAAATCGTGTGATGATAATACCATAAATTCGTGTCCACTTACTGTTAATCATGCTTACGAAATTAATAGACGATTCATATTCGCAATGAGAGTATTAGGGATCGGAATAAACGGAATGAAATTGTTTTGTGGACTTATGGACTTGCCCAAGCCAGTCGCTCAAACTGTTCACGATATGATAATAGGCGGTATCCACTGTGCTGCAAAAGCTGTTTGTAATTTATCGTTGAAAAAAGCCGGGGAAGAAGAAAAAAAATTAACAGCCGAGTCAAAGAAATTGGAAGATCGTACAGGCTTGACTGTATCCGGTAATGGTACATGGAGGAAAGGAAGTTTTTCATCGCTATTTGGAGTCGCAACACTGATTGGATGTTTAACGAATAAAATTGTAGACGTTATAACGAAGTCTGTTAATTGTGAAGCTTGTGAAAATTGGGAAACAAAAGCTGATACCGAAGAATATCAAGAATGGTTTAGCACTCATAAATGTTCTACAAATCAAGAAGAAAGCTCGGTGAAATTGGAGGTTGATGGAATTCGTGAAATGTTTAACAGATCTGTCGAATTACATGACGTTAAATACGTCAATTATGTCGGAGACGGAGATAGCGAGACGTTTAAGCAAGTGATGGAATTAACACCATACGATGTGCCGATAAGAGGAAAAGAATGCGTTGAATATTTACAAAAACGTATGATTACGCGACTTCGAAAACTTAAAAAAGATACACGAGGCCTCGACGAGAATGGAAAACTCACTGCCCAATTAATCGATGAATTGATGATTCGCTATGGTCTTGCCATTCAGAATAATCGCGATTCTGTAGAGAAATTGAAAAAAGCAGTATGGGCAACGTATTTTCACAAAATTTCTACAGATCAGAAGCCACAACATGAGGATTGTCCTCCTGGGAATGAGTCCTGGTGCACATGGCAAAAGGCAAAAGCTGAAAACAAATTAAATGAATACACTCATCAGCCAGCTTTGCATGATGACGTCAAAAATGCGATAATTCCGATATACGAAGAGTTAACCAGTGATAATTTACTTCACCGATGCCTGGGTGGTTTTACCCAAATTGATAATGAAAGCTTAAATTCTTGGATTTGGGAGATCGCGTCAAAAAACGGTTACAGTGATGATAAAATGACGGAAATCGCCGCTTATATTGCTACTTGTATTTTCAATGATGGACATAACAGTTTGTTGCAAATGTTGCAAGTATTAAACATAAAGATCGGTCCTCGTGCTTTCAATGCATGCAGTGAAGAGGACGCTTGCCTAATAGATACTAAAGAAGCCGGAACAAGTAGAATAATGCAAAGATTTGGAGCAGAGCGAGCTGCCTCTTCTGCAGAAGTTCTGCCGTATCAGATTTCTGATTGAGGGTAGGACAACATTTTTGTAATTTATTTAACAGTAAACTTGTGACAGAACTTCAATTGTGTTTTTCTCGAAAATACATTTTCTGATATGGTGTGAGTGCTGATTCAATCACCGTTTCTTCCATTGACTTTGCATTAGTATGAACGTTCCTATATAAGTATAAGTAATATTTTACACCGCGTTACAAACGATTTTTCTGTTAGAAGATTCACCATTTTCAAATATAACAGTGGATAAACTGAAGATTTTTTGGCCAATTAAAAATTACATCAATTCTTTCAACTAGTCGTCATTTTTGATAAAAATGAAGCCAAGCAAATAGCGACCAATGAAATAAAAACTGATAATTTTTTATCTTTTCAGATTTCAGCTGTGTAGAGTGAGAATGACTTACATCATTTACGATCTACGAAAAAAAAAGAAGCGTAGCAGTAACGGCCATTGTGTATCTAATTTTTTAAATTTTCATACGGAAAAAATTATTTGACTTATTGAATATCACATATACGAGTAGGTATGTAAAGCAATCAATATTTGAAAAAATAGTTACATTAAGGTAGTATATTACTGAAATATGAATGTATGTGTGCCAGCAAGCAGACAAAGAGACTCGATCTATTGCGATATACCTCGTAAGTTGTACCCAACTTTAACAGTAAGTAATACTGTATCGATACTGCAGTAATAAATGCTCAAATATGCAAAAAAAAAACAACTACCTCGTTGTGTCCCGTTTTTTTCTCCTTGCTTGCTTCTCTTTATTTCAGATATCCAGTAAGCAGCAGGAACATCATACTTTGTATGGGCAACAAAATGACAAAGATAGAGCGTGAATATAGCCACTCTCGGTTTCTTTTCACTAAAGCTAGTGTTGGTTGAAAAAAGAAAGGTATTGGCCACACTACATTCGCTATGTATCTTTTTTTCTATTATGAGAACATTTTTTAACGCGCTACGCTGTCCATACTTTATATCGAAGGTAGACATCGATACGCCTCATTATATGCAACGTAAATTTCATTTTCGTGATGCCTAAGTTGAAATTGCATATAGTATGGCGTATAAATGTTAGTTACGAAAATAATTTCGGTTGCGTGATGACCTCCACATAGTTAGCCCCTCATCTGCTCGGAATTAATTGATTGTCTTTGCAATCGTTTGTTGGTTGCTTGTTGGTGTATGACGGACTGATACGGACGTTTGGCAGTAATCCGTTAAGTAGAAAAAATCGCAGGTAGAACAAAAGAAAGAAAAAATGCAACATGAATATTTAATATCGTATAGCTCTATGGGGTACGTTTGCCATAAGTCCGTCGGTATAATTAATTTTCAATTCGTTGACTATCGGCTATTCGCAGCAATTAGTTTCTAAGCTATTTACAGAATAATAAAAGGTTTGGGTGTTTGGCTTCAGCAAGAATAAGAGTTCGGTTCGTTCCATTTGAGCATCAACAAATATTATCAGGATTGCAGTAAAGGACGGAGAAATATAAGAAGCATATTTTTTTTTATTTCGTTTATTCATATTCTATACATAAACTATTCCTATTTTCTATTTTCGGACAACCTCTCTGCTTTCGGAGTATTTCTATCGATCTACAGAGCGGGGGAAGCGGGGTTCGAGCTGAGTATATTAGCTGCCAGTCATTCACCAGCGTTGCAGCGTGCAGCACCACGCGTCTGATGTCAGAGAATTATAACGCAGCCACAGAGTATAGTACCGCTCTTACCGGCAAAAGTAGTTCGTCAGTTTGACCGCTACCGCGAGATGGCGATACCATTTCATTCATTAGTTAATTCATTCGTTTCAGACCCCGTTGGTGGGGAGTACAACGACCTTGAACTTGAATAGCGGCACCAGCCGTCACGACTCACGGGGTCAGTGGCCCTCGTGGCGTCAAAGTGTTAGTATGGGGGTTATGTTAACGAATTCAATATGAATACTTCGAACAGATATTGATATTATAATACTCGTTCTTCTATTACAGATGAATCAACTTTAATCCAGAGTCCGAACATATTCGTCCGGTACTCATTGAAATTCCCATTACAACGAACGAGTGCATATTGAACTTAGTCTTTGTAAAATTAGTTGTATTGAGTATATTATATTGTAGTAAAAATGTAGTTTATAGATGTATTAAGATAACTTGTATGTCAAGAAGCAAATAAAGAAACTCTGTTAATTACAATGGGTACATACTTATTTATAAGAAACAATTACAAGTTGCCCCATTTCAAAATGTCCCCAGTCCCTGGAATAAAGACGTATACGTTTGTACAATCGCATATCTGTACGCTGAAAAATTTTCCCGGTGAAAATTTCGGCACACCTCCTCGGGTCAGATGTTCTCCTGATACCAGGAGCAATTTTTCGACTTAAAATTTCGAAAACTCTGAAAATCACTAGTGGACATAGAGACATACCAACGTGCATGAAGCCATACGTATACGAGCATGCATGCATAATTGTACGCTAAAACATTCTCCCGCCAAAAATTTCGGCACACCTCCTCGTGTCAGATGTTCTCCTGATACTAGGAGCAATTTTTCGACTTAAATTCTTGAAAACTCTGAAAATCGTTAGTGTACATATAGAGACATAGCAGCACGCATGAAGCCATGCATGCATGCATGCCTGTATGCTGAAAAATTTTCCCGCCAAAAATATCGGCACACCTCCTCGGGTCAGATGTTCTCCTGATACTAGGAGCAATTTGCGACTAAAAATTTCAGAATCTCTGAATATACAAATTTTCAGAGTTTTCAAAATATTAAATCGAAAAATTGCCCCTTGTATCAGGAGAACATCTGTCATGAGGAAGTATGCTAAAATTTTTGGCGGGAAAATTGGGCGCCTCATTACATACAACCCGCATGCGATTCATGTGATATCCGACTTGAGATTGCATATTATTAGGCGCACCTGATTTTTCAATTTAAAGTTCCTGTAAATCAAAAAATTGCGGCACATGTTCTCACGATTATTATAATTCATTTACCTTATTCAATATCTGAAATAAAGAGTCGCAGGAGGGGGAGAGTGGAAAATAACGAAGTATTCAATCTCAAATAATCAATTTTAGCTATATTTGGGAATTTATTGCTGCAGCATCGATACAATATTTCTCATTGTCAATGTTATGTATGTATGCACACAAAAAGTAGTTATTTCTTGTAAGCAAATATACATGCCTAAACGTATCGCAAATTATCGAGTATATCGATTATTTACTTACTGTTATACAAGTGCTTATAATATAAACTTATACATTGTGTCGAACAGAGATTCTTCTCTTAATTTCCTTCTTGATTTGAATAAGATATCCAGATTGCATTTTTTTTTTTGTTCTTTATGCGAATAATGGGAAAATATCCAAATTTTCTTTGTGAAAATAGTCCATCAATCATCAATAAACGATTCTACATCGATTAACGTCAAAATGGATCAAAAGTAATATGATCAGGGGGCTAACTAAAAAAAAAATTCCTAGGCTAATTCAAAAAAATTTATTCCTAATCAACGGATTACCGTCAAACGTCCGGATTAGTCCATCATTCACCAACAAACAACCGACAAACAATTGCAAAGACAATTAATTAATTCCGAGTAGATGAGGGGCTAACTATGCGAAGGTGGGTTCATAGACTTATAGAATAGACTGCGCGCTCCGTGCGAGGAGGTAAAGACTCGATTAGAAAGAGAGAACAATAGCGATAGTAGTTCTGTCTCCTTTTAGCAAGGTAAGTGGTGGGGGAAGAGAGGTGAATATCACATACACACTCCCCTATTCCCCCTTTAGCCGTACAGCCGCCACTCTTCGCTGTATGCGAAAGAGTGGGAACTACTATCGTTGAGTGTACTCTTTCTGTCCTTCAATGTGGGCTTCGGTCGGACCGTAAGAGCGCGCACTCTATTCTATAAGTCTATGCGTTAGACACGGCGTAGCGACGCAGGTCCTACGAACTACGAAGTACGAGGTTCCGTGACTGCACTGACAGTACGATAGCCCAACCGGCTTCTATAAAATTTCACAAGGTATATAGCATTTCACTCATTATGAAGTATGCCGGTTATACCTAATATTATCCTCAAAAAATATTTTTAAACAACTGCCTAATATATCGACCTCGATGAAATACATTCAATCTATCCATACATTACACCAATATGATCTCAGGTTATGTTTGAGTGAGGTATTGAGTGAGGTTATAAACAATTTCACGTATCACATTACGAAATTGATGAACCGTTGATAACCAACGTACTTTACCTCGAGCGCACCGTTTATTCCGAAAGTATTAACAATACAGTTTAACCCTATTTCTACCTAATCTCATCATTTCTAAAACGATGATACTAGTCACTAGTAAAATATCACACAACTGATGTCTTCTTTCTCTGTATCCATATCCTCTATGAACAGCTATAAACAGCTATGAACAGCTATGAAATATACGAATTTTCCGAAATATGTTACTTCATAGAATAAAGTTGTCATATTCATTTAACCAATCAATTTCTGAGACTAATTAAAATTGAACACATGATTTTGTTTATCAAACAGGTGTAGCATTGGCAGTCTGTAAAATCTTAGCAGGTTTCGAAATCGGAGGAAAATGGTCCGTCAATTAACTTCCAAGGAGAAGTTCCAGTCATTATTGAAAGTGACCACTAGTAGCTTGGCAATATTCACCGGAGTGAACATCTACACCGGCAATGAAAAGTTTTATGACAATATCCTGATGCCAGCTGTCCGGCTTATAGATCCAGAAAATGCACATAAGATAGCGGTATTGGCGACAAAACTTGGTCTAATTTCTCCTCGAGCTTACCAAGACCCAGCAACACTAAAAACCACTGTGTGGGGATTAAACTTCAGCAATCCACTAGGCATGGCTGCTGGATTTGATAAACACGGAGAAGCTGTTAGCGGGCTTCTTAAAATTGGTTTTGGGTTTGTCGAGGTAGGATCTGTGACGCCAGTTCCGCAAGAAGGGAATCCAAAACCTAGAGTTTTTAGACTGAGCGAAGATAATGCTGTTATTAATAGATATGGCTTTAATAGCGAAGGACACGAAGTTGTCTACGAACGTTTACAAGGTGTAAAAAACGGTGAAGAATTTACTGGGATTGTAGGAGTTAATCTTGGGAAGAATAAGACACAGTCTGATCATGTAAAAGACTATCTTGATGGTGTCAAAAAATTTGGCGAAATTGCTGATTACTTTGTTATTAATATATCTAGTCCTAATACCCCAGGGCTGCGAGCTTTACAACATAAAGACAAGTTGGAAGAGTTGATATCAAAGATTAATGAGGCGAGCGAATGTTCACAAAAAAAACCACCTTTGTTAGTAAAACTAGCTCCAGATCTGAATGATCAAGAACGTCAAGACATTGCGGATATTATTAATTCGTCAAAATGCAAAGTAGATGGATTGGTAATATCCAACACAACAATTGATCGATCAAACTTAAAAAGCTCGGAGAAAAACGAAATTGGTGGTCTTAGTGGTGCCCCATTGACAAATCTTTCAACAGCAATGATCAGCGACATGTATCGCAGAACACATGGTAAAATCCCAATTATTGGTGTTGGTGGAATATTCTCTGGGGCAGATGCTTATGAAAAAATTAAGGCCGGAGCTTGTTTGGTTCAAATATATACGTCCTACATTTATCACGGTCCACCAATTGTTAATCGTATAAAAAAGGAGCTAAATGAACTTTTACTAAAAGATGGGTACAGCTCTGTTGAAGATGCTGTTGGCGCAGCTGTTAAGCATAAAACCTAGCGATAAGGCATTGAACTTAATTTCTTATTAATTGTTAAGTAGCTTAAATTGAGTGAAATCTGTTCTTTTACAATAACATACTGTGTAGCCTTAGTGCTTTGTAATTTAAATATGTAAAAATAAGAATTAGCTCAAATATTATGTACAAAGTTTTCGTCGTGAATTTTGTATTTACAGGTACTGGTCAGATTCTATTTACACTTAATCGAAAAATTACCGATCTGTAAATCCTTATATTTGAATTGTTGAATGGATTGTATATAAAATATATTATAATTTTTGTTATTAACAGACAAAATGTTGTGCTTATAGTAATTTTATATTTATTAATAAAATGTCAATTCTTGTAAATCTTGAGGGCTTCCTATTTGATGAGCATTTCACAGATCAGTTCAAAGTTTTTAAAACTATCGATAATAGGATTATAGATTATTTGCTATGGTTTTCATTGTATACTCACGTCTTTATTAAATTAGAATATTAGTGCATTGTACAAAAATATAAAAACACGTTTTGTATTAATTTATTTCTTTTAATCCTACCCGTGATTCAAGATTAAAAATTTGTATATGGAATTAAGAAGATTGTTGTAAAAAGTTATATCGGATTAAAACTACTCAACAAACATGTTGTAGCGCAGATCAACTCTTGTCTATTATCTAGATACTTGAACTTACATTTATTATACATTAAGTATACTTCTTTAATGAAAGTTAAAAATATTCTAATTATCAAGGCACTGAATTTGTCACTGAAAAATAATATGCAAAATGGAATGTTGTAATACTCGGTGTGTTAATCTATGCCATTAACATCAAGAAATGGCGTTTAAATTATTATTTGCTTCTATATCTACTTACAATATAGAATAATTCTGTGCGACATAACTAAAAGAAATCATTGAAAATAAAACTAGCTAGGTATATGCTGCCAAGTGAAAACAATAATTAGAGGCCTATCTTTACAAGCAAGAATTTGATATGTGTCATTGTCTTTCAAATTTGAACTACCACTGTGTCAAATTTTGTTCGCTTAATAGTAACTTGTCTATTTTAATCTTTTATAAGTCATTTACTCATTATTATACATACGTGTTTCTTAAATCCGTTTTACATATTGCTATTCAACTGAACTATATAGCTTAAGACATTAAACAGACCTTCGGATCTATAAACTTGTATTCTTGTTATCTGAGCAACTAGACAATATATTGAAACACGATAATCTTATAAACCTTACAGTTATTATATTATTCTAAAAATGGACGGATAAATATTAATACATCGCCGTTCAAGTGATATAGATCATCTTAAACCTCGGTTTTTTCAGTCTTTAAATACTATTTGGTTAACTGTTATATAAACGACCAACAAAGTAAGTCAGAACTACTCCACATAGTGCGAAAAACTGATTGGAATGTACCGTAGGTCCCGTGTTGCAACCATCCTTACTGTTGCATGTACAATATTCCATAAATATGTTGTAAGTCCCTGTTCTCATCAAGCAGAATCTTTCATCTCCGGCAATACCTGGCTCACCCATATAGGCACAACTTCGAAAGTATCTCCACTCTCCGTTTACTAATGAACAAAAGTTCAGACTATTACATTAGATAACAAGTAATAATCATTGATTATCATCTTACAACTAAATACCATAACATGTTTTTGTTCTAAGTGTATGAATATAGGTGTTATTTAAATTTTTGTACTGTTCACCTTTTTGACGAATTTTTCTACACATAGTAGACTTTACATTTGGCAGATGAGTGAGGGTTGGTTCTTGTTTACAATCGGTAATCGGTACTGTTCTGTTGTCGAATGGATCAGCGCATTTTGGATCCGAATCTGATCTACACACCCAGCATTTTATGCTCAGCCCTAAAAAACGGGAATAATTTTGTTATAATTAATAGTTTACCAAAGTTTAGGATTAGGGTTTTTGTTGTTAACAAAGTGAGATCTTTTTCGTATAATATACAAAATACGTTCATTGATGTATTGAAAATGACATAGTCGAACACACCCACTTTTAATTCATACTTGAATAACACGCGTGGGTAATAATGATACGGATTGTGTGTCTTACCTTCGTGGATACACGTGGCTAGAACAATTACTAGTAACGGCAACAAATTCCAGCTTGAATTCATCCTGGTGTTTTAGAGAAAGATAAGATAAAGCTCAGAGCGGTACTAATACGAGGTAAAATTATACTGTATTTACGATTATAGACGCACTGTGCGTTGAGTCGCGTCACCTCAAACCACTGTAATATACAATTCTCGGCCGCACCCCAGGCGAGTATTTACTAACTGAGCTAACGGCAGGATCGCCAATAATGAAGAAACAAGTTCCGTCAGGGCCACCTTGCGATTGGCTACATTTTTATTTTCGACTTAGGGTACTTTTGTCATTTGGGTATGATTTTTTTAATTTATTCTTTTTTTCGAGCTGACTTTAATGATGGTTTTTTATTTATTTCTGGTCAGCTTTGGGATTATAGTAATGCAATAGCAACGTAAACTAAAGGTAGATTTCTGCATTTACTACTGAAATCAGTCATTTGGATCTTGGACAGTCTATCGCATAGAGTGCGCTCGCGCACCGGCAAATTGTTTTATCGTTGGAAGATTGAAAGTTCGCTCTTTCGGTAAGATCTTCACAGATAAATAATAATAATAAAGATAGTCGGTAAGATCGCTTTTTTTTATTCTTGCTTTGCTGAATAGGCCATGGTTTGAAATGGTCCAATTTTCGTTTTGTACCCCGGTGAAGATGATTCTATGATTTTCAAGAAATTTGTAAGGAATTTGAAGTTTTCGTTGGTTTTCATAAGAAATTCTATTTTTTTTAGTTTGATCGACAAAGAACAACTAAAATCTATAATTTTCAACAGCTACAAAGATATTTCATAATTTTTTGTGAAAAACTATGAAATTTTCGAATTTCCCTAAGAATACATAGCAGTAGAATTTTTCACCAGGGTATCTAATTATTTTTCTAACAAATTTTGAACGATTACGGGATCACTTAAGTTGGATATTATAATTGCGACTGCGATAATTTTTGTAGTCTAATTCAAGTCAAGGCAATTCTAATTTGACTGAATAATTAATTTTTCTTTCAATTATAATTCGATTCGCGTTAATTTTTACGTGCTTTGGGGTACAATTACGCGAGTTAAAACATGATTCCTGGAATCTTGATGTAAATCACTCCCAAAATGATATCTCAAAAATCCAAACACGGATCTTCTCATGCTTAATATAATAATAATTTCGGACTAGTTTTTAGAAAACACAATTCTCAGGTATGTTTGAAAATGATTGCTGGTCGTTCCTGGATAAGGACTTTCCAAAATAATGACATGCAGTACGTAACGCAGGACTTGTAGTACGAACATGTAGGTATCTAAATTGTAGCTGTGTCACGTTAGCTTAATAGCACAGAAAGATTTTATAAATGTTTAAAAAATATTATTTTCAAAGATAAAATATTTCAGAAAAATTTTACAATATTTCTAAAACATAAAATGTCCTAGGCAAGAAACATCTCAATAAAATATTTAACAAATATATTTTACATTTCTATAAGATTTGTACAAGATTTTAGAAATATTTTCGAAAAATTTCATTTTTTACTTGATAAACGTTCAGAATATTTTTTCCAGTTTTTTTCGGTCTTCTGTGGATTACGCTACTCAAATTGAGTGGGAATCTTACAGTTAGAAAAGACTTTAGCATTGAAACTTGATTATTGCATTAAAAATTTGAGTTCGTCTGGTTTCAAAAATTCGCTTGTATGAACATTTTTTAAATACTTTTGATTATAAAAATCTTTTAAAATATTTTGTGCTATTAGGGTACTAACATAATGATTTAATGTGCAATCTATACCCGAAAATAATAAGTCAGGCTATAGCCTACTCAGCTTATTGGCAGATTCACTCCTGTTGAAATACCAATTTGGAATATAAATTAAGTTCGAGATGAAAATATTAGACAACAAAATCAGATGAGTATAATCAATTCGGAATGCTTATACACATTTCTCTTCAATCGCAATACAAATGCACAAGTGCATTTTTTCAAAAATATAAAAATAACAATTGTGTATCTATGTTGATTCCCTTGTTTAATTCTGTATACATTTATTATAAAAAGCTGGAATTGACTAATTGTAAGGCCATCTAAATAAATGGGTAGTGAAGGTGAAGCCCGTGGTTGAGCAATTATAATACATACAACTAGATCATACATCCTATATACAGTATATTTTTTTGAAAGTTGATAATATCCTATTTATGAAGGCAGTGAGAAATATAGTCTTTGAATGATTGTTGATATAAAATTACGGCCGTAGCTGTGATTTAGGCTAAGAATTGAATTTTGTGATTATAATTTTGTATTTTGTACATCTATGAATGCTTGAAAATCTATGAGACATGATTACAAAAAAAGTTCTAGATGTGCTGCAAAATAAAGACAATCATTATTTACGACCTATTTGCACGTGTGAAAAATCTGTAAATCTAATATGTATCATAGCGTATAACTTATATGTCTCTGTTACATTATATTCACTTATAAATACTATAATTCTTTTACTATACTTGTTTGTAATTCATAAAAATTGTTAGTTTTTTTATTGATATAGTAGAATAACTTGTTATTTCCACCTAATATCCAGGGTCGTATATCCCCTTAGTTATTGTACACACGGTATAATATAAAGGTATATTCAATAAGACATTGCAGTTCAAGTAATACGGTATCTCAGACTCCGTTTTTCATTTTTCAAGTTCCATTTGGCTATCTGTTGTAGAAACGAGCCATAAGACATGTCAGGAAAGCAGCAAACTGTATAACGAGCTGATTAGAATACATCGTAACTCCCGTATTGCATCCATCCTTACTATTACACGTGCAATATTCGACAAATGTACGATCCATTCTTGACGGCTGCAAGCAGACCTTTTCATTTCCGTCAACACCTGGCTCACCCAAATATGCACAGCCACGAATAGTTTTCCAATTTCCGTCCACTAGAGATAACAGATCCCAATTATCACATTAGATAGTAGAAAATTTTCAATTTTGATTACGTACAAACATTTTGAATTGGTATATACCGGGTCCTTTCGTGGTCGAGACCCATAAGGCGTCCAATTATATACAATTCATGGTACAAGTACGCTCTGTACCATGAAAAACAAAACAAAAAGAATTAAAAGTTAAACGTATGCATTAGACCGTATCAAAAAATCGACTATTTTTTATTTTCAAAGAGCAAGTCAAAAATATTGTTCCAAATCACGAAAAAAAAATGCTGTCAAAGTTTGAGCTCTTAATATTAATATTAAGAGGTGCCTCATCGCGATTTTCTATTCACCATCTAAATAACATGGGAAATGGTCTTGTGGAACTTTTCGATCTTTACATCTTGAAAATTAATCTACTTAGAAAGATTCTGCGTGAGTGCTGTTGTTTAAAATTGTACGCGCTACCCTACAAGTCTCTTGGTCTTTTTCGATGAATCCAACTGTTTCCAAGTTAGTCATGATTAATTACCATTAATAACCAATACACCAACTTGGAAATAGCTAGATTTATCGAAAAAGAACAAGAGACCTTTTTTATAGAGCGTTCAATTCACTACAAAAATATATTCTGGTCTTATTAGTACACTAATGCGTTGACGAGTTATAAAATTCCAAAGTTAAAAAAAAAAATTTCCCATGTTATTTAGATGGGAAATAGAAAATCGCGATGAGGCACCTCTTAATATTAATATTAAGGGCTCAAACTTCGACAGCATTTTTTTTTTTCGTCATTTGGAACAATATTTTTGACTTACATACTCTTTGAAAATAAAAAATCGTCGATTTTTTGATACGGTTTAGTATGCATACAATTGGGCGCCCTAGGGGTCTCAAACGCAAAAAGACCCGGTATACTATTTCTTCAAAATGAATTTGGTGAAATTTAGGTTTACTTCAATCGTAAAATCGAAATAGTAATTTGATATAGTGAATTTTGTCATGAAGTACACAAAGTTACAGGCCTGCGAATAGCATCGAGACTAGACTTTCAAAACATGTAGGAGACGTTTAAGATTCGCACCAAATAGGAAATTATGAGAATAAACTTTCGTCGATTTGATTTTCTTTTATTTTTTTCTCTTATTGTATTTAATAGTAATTTTGAATGTTCGTATTGTTCACCTCTTTGTCGCATCTTTCTGCACATTGTAGCCTTTACCCCTGGCAATTGGGGAAGTTCTGGTTGCTGTTTGCAGTCAACTATCGGCATCGTCGAATTGTCAAATGGATCGTTGCATGCGGGATCGAAATCTGATCTACACTCCCAGCATTTTATGCTCAGTCCTAAAAACCATATAGATTAATGTTTAAAAAGCACCAAATTCAAGATAGGAAATTTCATTATTGAAGTAACAGATTTTTTTGAGACGTATTAACATTTACTATAAAATCGATCACTCTGAATTAAATTCCGCATAATTTTATCAAATCATTACGAACAGTTGATACTTGACAAAAGTTTCGAAGTGTTTTCGTAAGATTTTTTGTAAGTTTATCATTTTTGGAGATTAGATTACAATTATGCTTCTTCAAATGAGACACATTTTTCAAACCAGTATTGTATTATAGGCTAATTGTGAGATAAATCTGATCGACATTAATGATAAGTTCAAATTAATCGACGCCTTTATAAGTTCGATGCGTATATATCATATTTATGTATATAAATGCAATGACCTTAATTGTTATTACAGACTAATGCATTGCTGTGATTAAAGTCGATGAAAATTAAACTCCAAACCATAATTCACTGATATATTTTCTGTATCGTCCTATCCGAATATTTATAATTTTTCTTTGAAGCTATCAAAGTAATGACTTTGAAGAAATCGGAATTATATTAAATGAACAATTATGTAAATACAACGTTTTACCATAAGATAATAATTAACATGGTCCAGTTTTTCAATTCAAACTTTTCTGGCTCATTTGCAGATATGTAATTCAAAAAGATTCACGTAGCTTTCTTAATTTTCGAAGCTTTTTTCACGTAGTAAAAATTATTTTGCGAGTTTTGTCAAATCATCAATATAATAGACTCCCTTATTTCCTGATTTAATGAATACATATGTAATTAGAAGTGTAATTACATGAATTCTCATCTTACCTTCATGGATACATGAGGCCAGCACAATTATTAATATCGGGCACAACTTCCAGTTTGAATTCATGTCGATGTTTGCAGAAACTAAACTTTGCTCGACACTCAGTCCATGTAATATACTCCGTACATATATGATAAGAAATTCTTAGGTCATGCCAATGGTCATGGCCACGTCACCGTGAACTATTTTACTCTATAGATATAACACGAAAGATTATTTAAAATCAAAAGCACGGGCTACTCGCCATCTATCAATAATAATTAGACTATACCTTATCGTTTATTGAGATTGTGCGCATGAGAAGTGGTTTAAAAATTCAAAGAAGTAAAGTAACAAGAATTTGATATATCTGCATTTTTGTTTATATTCTTATGATATTATTATCCGGGGAATAAAAAAACTACAGATTTCGGATCAATTTCACTGTCAATTACATTCGTGCTCTCTTTATTCGACCGCTTAACTACAGATTAGGATCCGAGGACTACATAATGCTTGTATCAGAATTTCGCAAGAACCATTTTAGAAAAATCAGTCAGGTCTGAGATATTTTTTTTTAAAGATCGTTAGGTAAGTTTGAAGAAGACAACTCGAAGAATCTTCAATCTGCCATAACTTATGACCGACTTATCGTAAAGCAATTTTCCGCGCACTTTTTTAAAGGGGATTTTATCCTCTGAAAAGTATTGACATCGAATTAATCCTGTTTTAATTTTCAAAATTTTACGATTGGAAGATTTTTTGCAGTCTTCTGTTTCAAACGTGCCTATCTCAGCGAGAAAAATTTGTAGAGAGATGGCAAGAAACGTAGTTTAAAGGTGAGAAAATTTCCTAACTTTATGTCAAGCTCAATTTTCGAAAAAAAATGTCTGCGCCCGGTGCAATTCTTTGAGGTTTACGTGAAATAGATAATTTACGTACTGCTCGCTTCAAAGTGATGCTTCTCTGAAACGAGAAACGATAACTGACATTCGTTTAATGAATGTTGAAGAAGACATTGCGAACTCCAAAATGCATGCAAGATACAGCCATATGAAAGATTCACTATTCTTCTCCCAGAGTTCAGGTGCTGCTTTAATTCTTTTGAAAAGTGTATTTGAGGTAAAAAAAACTTACATCATAATCGGTGTATAAATTATAATCTAAACAGTTTCAAAATTCGTAGATCTTAAACTAATGTTTATATGACTTGATGCCGTTGACAAAATAATAGTTTACATGTCATGTTGTAAGTCAGTATCGGTGAATTTGACACCATAACGAAATACTACTTCAAACAAAAATCGCGGGTCATCCTATATATGCATGCGCATTTCGTAGTGCGCATTTCGCGATGACACTCAGTAAATAAAAAATCAGCATCGTGGAAAAGCGGCTTAAACTCCCGTTACAATATCTTTTTTAAGAAAGGGATATGAAATGCTTTACTCTTGATTTGACGATTATTTACATAAATTTGATTATTTTTTGTTTTGTCCATTCTCAGTTTGCTGAGTAAGCCATACTTCGAAATTGTCTAATTTTCAACTTCACCCTGGTGGAAATGTTTCTACGAATTTTTAAGGATATTCAAACTCTTCGTTGCGTTTCATGAAAGAATTATAGTTTTTTTTTTAGTTTGATAGACAAAAGCAACGAGCTTTTCTAAATCACTATAACGAAAATCTACAGGTTTTTTTTTTTTCTAGAAAACCTATGAAATGTTCAAGTTCTCTTAACAGTTTGTGGAAATTCGTAGAAGTAAAAATTTTCACCTACCTAACAATTTTTATTCTAATTTCTAACAATTTTTGAACGATCTCGCAGTTATTTGAATTAGATATTATGATTGTGACTGCGATAATTTTTTCAGCCGTATTTAGATCAACGCAATTTTAATTTTACTGAATAATTCAATTTACTTTTCACTAAAATTCGATTAATGTTAACTTTCACGTGCTATGGGGACATGGGATACAGTTATGCGCCATCACTTGATTTCCTAAATTTTGATCTTAGTCATTTCGCTCGGTACTCAGTCCATGTCAAATACTCCAGTCACATACGATAAGAAATTCTTAGTCCATGGTATTGGACATGGCCATGTCACCTTAGACCTTTGCACTTCATACTGAAACATTCTTCATTGTTCATAATATGTTATTCGATCTATTTTATCTTATCTGTCATCTAGAATTCTTTTAATTATTTATTCAAAAATTTTGTCCCGGAGCTACTTAAGCGGTTATACCCAAAATTATTTACCTGAAGTTACAGGTATACTTTTGAATAAAAAAAAACAAATTAAAAAAAAAAAAAATGGATTGAATCGAATTAATATCTTCCGAGATAAAAATTCCCGAAATAATCTACTAAAAAAAAAATTTATCACAAAATGTACTCTTCGGGTTGAAATGGTATACTTCATAAAATCAAGTTAAATCAATCTTCAAAATAAACTGAAAATTTTTTCAATAAACATTTTGACATATTTTCTAAATATTATACAAAATATCTTATATATGGGGCATTCCATGACATCTCGATTTAGATTCTAAGTCGATGTCTCAAATTGGTTTGATAATTTTCTGTATAAAAGTACACGACGAAAAACGCAATCGTAATTTTTTTCAGAATTTTTTGACCCAGCGTATCTGAAGTATGATTTAAAAACTTGAAAAAAAAAGAACACTTTGTAAAATCTGAAAAAATTCAGAAAAATCTTATGAAATATAACAAAATTTTTGACACCTATCAGAAGATGGAGATTTCATAACTTCAAAAGATAAATACGGAAAATAGAAAGATAAAAAATTATTATTATTCCATTGCATTTTTGACATCAGAATAAACATAAAAGCTCATTATAGTATAGGCCAAAAAATGTCTATTTAGAGAGTTGCGGGGAATCAAAAATATCAGGATAATATTTATAAGAATTAATTTGTAAATATAAATATTATCATAATATTCTGTGAAATAATGCTTCAGAGATTTTCATAAATATTTCAGTAAATGATGACCAAATAATCAGAAAATGTTATTTGAAATGTTTTTCAACGATCATTGATAAGCTTACAACAAATATTTCGTTAATGTGTAAGCAATATTGACTAAAAATATTTGTTCATAAATATTTATGATAAATATTCTGTGCTGTATCGGGATCGCCCGAATCTTATCATGGGCATAACTCTTCAGTTGGCTATGATTCTAGCTGATTATCCTGTATGTTATATCCCAGTGTCTATTATCCATTCCGTGAAACAAATGAAATTCGGTTAGAATTTTGTAGTAAATACTAAGTTGGCAATATTAACCAATTTTTTAACAAATATCCAAGAGGTAAAACAGTACATCAAGACTTGAAAATGTCTGTAAACTGTAGAAGTTTATTTTTGACTGTAGCTTCATTGATTGCCACATCATCTCTCGGTCAAATAATTGGTAACGTTATAAACTTGTATCTCGACTTGTATGCAAATTATTAACAACTGCATGATTATAAACGAAGATAAATAAGATACATTTCTACTTGAAATGTGCAGAGTTATTCCCTGATTACAATCCGAGAGCGCCGTGGGAACAGTTGGATGCCCTAGGTCTAAAAAATCGCATGGAAACCGATTGTCTACGTCCATGTGTTGCCGGGGAACCTCCGCGAGTTTGTATTTACACTTTAGTTTTAGAGCACTACGCGACAATGGGGACGTGAGTATATATTTCTAGATTCAACTTTACACTGTATCTTTCAAAAAAGCTGATTATTGGCCGCTTATTGCAAGCATACAATTCATTACCGTATAATACCGCACCGTTAGAATTGAAATTCTACTCCGTCACTAAAGGGTTGGCATTATTTCCCCAGCCTAATTAGCCTAAAAAAGTCAGGACTTCGTTAGAAAAAACCCAACTTGTAATCCGGATAATTGTTTACTTGCCCTCAGAGCCTGTGGAAAATGTTCGGAGGGCATCCTCAAAGACTGTTTTCGGCCGCAATGTATACCAGCTGATGGATACGAGCGCGGAGTGATGTCTATAAACCGGAAGATCCCTGGTCCCGAGATTCACGTATGTAAAAACGACTTGATTGTAGCCAAAGTGGTGAACAGAATGGCTGGAACTGGATCTACCATCCACTGGCACGGAGTTCACCAAAAGCACTCTCCATTTATGGATGGCGTTCCTCGAATAACACAATGTCCAATCGGTGCTGGTGAAACATTTACATATATATTTCTCGTCGAGGTTCGTATGAGTCCGTAGCCTCCCAGAGGCTGTTGATATATTTTGGTTTCCTAAATCATAATTGCTGCTTGTGTTTCACCTCGATTTAGCTAATATTTTCAAAAATGTATCAAAATTCTCGTCAACTCTGCTCTCGCAGGAAGCTGGAACAATGTTTTATCACAGTCACACTGGAGAGCAGAAGATGAACGGGCATTATGGTGCTTTGATTGTTCGAGAACCGCGTTCTGACGAGCCCTGGTCAGCAGATATTTACAGCTTAGATCTACTAGAACACACGATACTGCTTTCAGACTGGATACACGATTATTCAGAGATGTTTTTGCCCGGATTACCTACCAGAAGACCGGGCATTAAACCAACTAACATTTTATGCAATGGCTTAGGACGGTACTTGGACATAACGGATAATGAAATTTCTCGCAATGTGTCAGTTCCTTTGGCGACATTTCACGTAGAGAGGAATCAGCGTTACAGGTTTGTAGCTGGTCTTCATTTGTGCATCATGATTGTAGAATTTAAAAATTTTCTACTGGCCGACTGGACTTCACTCTTGCTCTCTGCACAGGTTCCGAATTATCAATGCAGCAACTATGTTTTGCCCATTACAAATTCAAATAGAAAATCATAAGATGACGTTGATTGCTACCGATGGACGTTATATCGAACCGGTCACTGTCGACACACTGGTTACTTACGAGGGTGAAAGATTCGACATCGTCATTGACACTCACAATATAACACTAGAAAAAAATGCATTTTGGATCCACATTCGCGGTCTAGGAATTTGCGAATATAAGTACAAACTGGATCAATACGCCGTACTGTCTTATGACACTAGTGAAAACGATTTAGGTAATCACCCGCTTTCCGAATCTTCTCGTACTTGATTTAATAACCAAAAAATGCTTATTTTAGACTTTAGAAATACTATTTTTCTGATATCGATAATACGATTCTTTGTTATTTCACTGCGATCTTGTTACTGATCCAAAAACTCGGGACTTGTAATCAAATTCCAGGAATCCTTCCCGAGGGACTACCGCCAACTGTATCGAAGCCTCTTCTAACTGAAACTATAGTAAATCATCCGAACACAACGTGCGGGGTCAGTCCAAACCGGCTCTGCATCACTGATCTCAGAGCGATCGGAAAAGAGGTTGACATGGATATTTTAATGGCAAAACCAGACGTGCAGCTATTCATCCGACTGGATACTCACAAAATGCATAACCTTGACGGTTTTCACAAAGAGGGAAATTATCGTCGATTTTCGAGTGAGAATCTATACTAAGAGTTTGAGTGATTCTCTAAAACTTAAAATAAACTATTCGTTTGGATAGTAATAGCAATATTATGCTTTGCCCAGATCCTTCCGGACACACCATCGAATCGATGGTCATGAACAATATATCATTTTTGTTTCTGACGACGCCTACACTTTTCACGAGAGACATAGATCCTGGATTTTGTAATCCGCAGAAATTACCAAAAACCTGCCAAAGCAATTCCGACAATTCGACAACACCTTACTGCGAGTGTCCCTATTTCGAGACCATAAAAGAAAACGACATTGTCGAATTAACTCTCATCGACAGTTCTGAACAGACTGAGCGTAAGCAACCTACTCATAGCTTCGATTTAGGTTATAACAATCTCACTGATTACTCTGATTCATTACTAATCGCGTATCTTCCATCCACTGACTTTTAGAGATGCATGTAGTCAATCATGCAATGCATCTGCACGGATATGAGTTTTACGTGACGTACATCGGTCAAAATCTGACCAAATCAATGAGCTACACGGTCCACGAAGTCCGAGAAATATTGCATAAACAAAACCTGCTCGATCAAGAGTACAAAGCCGCACACAAAGTTCGATTTGCACCACCGATCAAAGACACTGTGAGTGTGCCTATCCGGGGATTCACTACTGTGCGATGGAAGGCAAACAATCCAGGTGATTGGCTACTGCATTGTCATTTTGACGAGCATGCAAGAGGCGGTATGGTTATGGGAATCCGGGTAGAAGGAGAGATTCCTCAAATACCTCCAAACTTTCCGATTTGTAACGGCTTCAACCCACTGTAAACTTTTGTTAAATTTGAATTGTTTATTTTTTTCAATTTTTTTTTAATTCGTGTTTCGTTCAATCCGATTTTTTCAATCCTTGCTGAAAAATTTGACTAAATTCTATCATCAGTCAGATTCTTATTGAAAAATGCACTACTTTTATAATATGGATGATAATAACTAAACTATTAAAGCATCTACTCGTTAAACAATTAATAAAGATATCATTATATGAAGTGTAACATTAGAAGTTATTTCTCAAAACGTTTCATCTTTTATATTTTTTACCGCACACTATACACTTATAAGAAAGTAGAAATTGGGAAAATATTACTTCATTGGATGGAAGGGGGATTAACTAAAAGAAGACATCAAGTTTCTCGTTAGTTTGATAGTGAATTTATTCAAATTTACAGCTTTACAATACTGACATACTGAATTCATTATTCCTCAAACCTGATATGTTAGATAATAGATTCTTATTAATTAATTGATTATAGGCTACAGCTGCTTGGCAATTAGTTGTCTTATTCAACAGTCTGTACGTAAAGCCTGATTTATCATTCAAAAACCCTGCATAAACTAATAATATAAGGATAGAAAAACGAAATCAAAAGACACGAAAAATAAAGAATGAACGAACAATTTAGCAACTCAAGCTGGTCAATGATAACGTTTACAACGGTAGATAGCAAAATCATAACCTACCCTCTACCTATAAATATCTGTAATATCCGTCTGTAATAAATATTTAAATATATACATAAAATGTACATACGATTTCAAATAATAACTGTGACGATCTTATTTTATTGAGTATATATTTCTTTGTTATACCTATGTATCAAAATGATACAAATTAATATCGTTTCAATACATACGACATGAAATATTACGTAAAATCAAAACCATGGACTATACTATCATATCATCAGCGATCATTAATAATGAGGTGGCCTTATCGTTTATTAATCTTTCTCTACTTTAATATCTGGTACGCTTTTCATATTGCACCCTGGTAAAGATGATAATTCTACACATTTTTTACAAATTCTTAGGAAAATTCAAACTTTTCGTTTCATTTCATAAAAGACTGTAGTCTTTTCTGGTTGAATCGACAAAAAAATAAATAAAAAAAAACGAATTTCTAATCACTATGAAAATCTATAATTTTTTTCTGAAAAACTATGAAATGTTTGAATTTCCATAAAAATTCGTAGGAGTATAAGAAATTTTCACCAGAGTATCGCATTATTTTTCATAACAATTTTCGAACGATTATACGCGATCACTTCAGTTTAATATTATAATTGCGACTATGACAATTTTTTTAGTCGTAATTAGATGAAGTCAACTTGAATTTGACTAAATAATTCATTTCACTTTTAATTAGAATTCGCTTTACATTTATTTTTACGTGATGTGGAGTACAACTATACGCGTTAACATGATTCCTTGTTTCGAACTAGTTTTTACAATACATAATCCTCAAGTATATTTGGAAATAATTGCGAATTGTTCCTGGATAAGGACAATTCCCAGAATAATGACATGCACTATGTAGAACGTGACTTGTAGTACGAACATGTATCCAAATTGTAACTATGTCATGTTACTAACATAACGATTTGATGTGGATTCTATACCCGAAAATAATAAGTCAAATATATTCACGATAATGCAGATTGCAGAAAACTGCTTGCATTATTCTAAAAGAATATACATCACAACAAAATCAGACGTTTATTGGTGTATAATCAATTTAGAATGTTTGCAACAAGTTTAAAACCCTTTAGTTGGTGTACACACGAAAGAATATGTATGAATATATTCGATGAGACATTGTGGTTCAAGTAACACTATTCTATTGTAGAAACGAGTCATAAAATATATCAGGAAAGTAGCAAACTGTATAACAAGCTGATTAGAATACACTGTAGTTCACGTGTTGCATCCATCTCTACTATTGCATGTGCAATATTCCACAAATGTACTCTCTGTCCTTAGGGGTTGGTGGCAGGACGTTTCATTTCCGTCAACACCTGGCTCACTCAAATATGCACAGCCACGAATAATTTTCCATTCTTCATTCACTAGAAGATAAGATAAGAAATTTCGATTGTCACATCAAGTAGTAAAAAGTTTTACGATTTGACTTCATACCAACATTCCCAATTCGTATATACTATTGCAGCTGACTACATTTTAATACCAATTTAACACTATTTCTGGCTTATCTATTAACGACGTAAAATCCAAATAGTAATTAGATATTGTCAATGTTGTCATGAAGTACACAAAGTCTTTTATTTAAATAATAATACCAGTCTACAAATATAACATAACATCAAGACTAAGCGTTAAAGATTCACAACAGGGCAGCAGATCATGAGAATAAATCTGCTTTAAAGGTTTGACTGACATGCAAGAATTTGATTCGCTATTTTTTCGTGCATTGAATTTAACAACCATTTTGAATATTCGTATTGCTTACCTCTTTGTCGCGTCTTTTTGCAAATCGTAGGCCTGATCCCAGCTAATTCGGGGAGTTCTGGTGCTAATTGATTGCAATCGACCAACGCGATCGTAGAGTTGTCAAATGGATCGTCGCATACCGGATCTACATCTGATCTACAGACCCAGCATTTTATGCTCAGCCCTAAAAACCATTCGAATAATGTTCACAAAAATATCCAAGTTCAAGATGAGAAATTTTATTTTTAAAATTACGAATTATTTTAAGACGTATTAGCAGATACTATAATATATCAAAATCACTCCGAATTATATTTCACATAATATCATCAAAGTGTTTAGTATAGTGATTGAATTCTGCTAGTGTTCATTGAAGTCATTTCTGAAGTCTGTATTTCAATAGTAGCACATGAGAAATATGCATAGTCCTACTTGTACAGGATCCATAATCTATCTTTTAAGCTATTAGAATAATAACTGTGAACAAATCTGAATCGTGGTAATTGCACCAAGTGCAATTAACAATTTTTAGAGACGAACAATTATGGAACTGCAACATTATTCCGCAAACAAAGCAGAAACATGGTCCAGTTCTTCGATTGAAACTTCTTGAGATGATTTGTAGATATAGGTAATGAAAATTCCAGTAACTTTATTCTCATCGTAGTAGAAATTATACCGGGTGTCCCATTTTAATCTTACACATGACTTATCGCGAAAAATACTGCTCCGATCAAGTATTGGGAATAGTGAAATTTTTAAGATTCAAAGGGGGAAAGAAGTTGGCGTTATCGAATTTTTCAAAGGAGGTGCCGCTGAGGTCAGGACAAGGTCAACTTTGTTTTTTTTTTAAATAGATACCCGTATTTTTCATTCCGTAATTTTATTCTACTTGAAAAATCAAATGACTTTCGTGCGAAACAATTTTTTGTGAGACATCAATGTTTCGTGATATTTCACTGAACGACTGGAGATTTTTGAATCTTTGAAAACATTTCACCTCTTAACTATCAAGTTTAGAGAAAAGTTGCAAAAGACAAAAAGTGCGTAATTTCATTCAAAGATTGTCTGTGAATATTTGTAGAACTTTTTTCAACAATTTTTCTATTGTTTTCACGCAATTGAAGAAGCTGCAATAAAGTTATTGCACAAAAATTCTGCAATTATTCTCCAAGAATCTTTGCATGAAATTGCATCCTTTTTATCTCTTACAATTTTTCGCCAAACTTGATAGTTAAGAAGTGAAATTTTCTCAAAAATTCAAAAATCTCCAGTTGTTCAGTAGAATATCATGGAAAATTGATGTCTCACAAAAAAATGTTTCATACAAAATTCGTTTCATTTTTTAAGTAGAACAAAATTTTGTAATAAAAAATATGGGTATTAGTTGAAAAGAACAAAGTTGACCTCTCCCTGACCTTAGCGATGCCTCCACTGAAAAATCCAATAACGCCAACTTCTTTTCCCCTTTAAACCCTGAAAATTTTTCTAAACTCAATACTTGATCGGAGCAGTATTTTTCAGGATAAATCAGGTATAAGATTAAAATGGGACACCCGGTATTACGAATTTCGTCGAATCATTTGTACAGACTCCTCACTATTTCTCAATTTAATGAATACATGTAATTTGAAGTATCATTGAATTAATTGTAATCTTACCTTCCTGAACACACGAAGCCATCACAACTATTAGTAACGAGCACAACTTCCAGTTGGAATTCATTTCGATGTCAGCAGAAACCAAACTTCGTTCGGCACTCGGTCCATGTAATATACGTGCTCCGTACGTATGCGATAAGAAATCCTCACGTCATGGCATAAGTCATGGACACGTCGCCCTTTGTACTCTATGATTATCACATGAAAGATTATTAGGCTGCCAAATCGTTTATTAAGTTTGCGCGGCATTGCAAGAGGCTTAAAAATTTTAAAAAGCGGTAACAGCATTTTAATAAATCTACTTTTTTTTAAATACATGTCATATTATCATCCAAGGAACAAAAAATTCATATTTGACATCAACTCGATGTCTATATGCCACAATTAAGTCAAAAACACCGAAAGAAATTGACTACTTTCGTACTCCCTTTATTTAATCATTCGACTGAAGATTTCGACTTGGAATATCAGTATTAAGTAATCTGACTTTTCAGATTCAATTCTGCCGATTGTTTATACGATGACAAGTCATTCGGCATTGCAAATCATCTCATGTTTCAAATATCAAATGGTGCTGTATGAAACTACTTGTCTTCCATTTTAGTCTTTGAAAAATGAAATTGAGGGATTATCTGAGCACAGCATCCAGTTGTACAAAGTTGAAACCTGCAGGCAACTGCGACGGTTTGGTAATTGCTTCTACAAGCAAAGAGATTTCTAAATTGTTTTCTTACCACCAATCCCAACCGCCAACTTCCCAACTAGACTTTCGGGGTTATAGCCAAAAGTAATTATAAAAATGAACCAAAATTCAAAAAATGGGTTCAAAAACTCATTTCTTCCAAACTACGGCATATACAAACACAATTCTAGTTCAGACCAGAACTGTAGGTGTACTTAGTGTGAAGATATGTTTTTTTTGTGTTTCAGATGAAGGACTCCGACACAATCTTGCGATAACTGAAATAAAGGAGAATAACATACCTTTCAATCGTGTATAACTTCAATTACATGTCTACGACGTGTGGCATTATCAGTTGTATAAAAAAAAATCGAGTCGGTAACGTTCGTAAGCTTATAAGTTATAACATGCTTGAGATCGAGACGTCTTACCGATCCCGTTTCATCTCGATTCGCGTTATGCTACTCTCCAGTAGGTGGTAGCGCTTCCGATTGGTTTGAAACCAGGATAAACTATACGGAGAAGGCGCTTTATGCCAATTACAATTTTTAGATCACGTTCTGTGGCGTCGTAAGGTCGAATAATGTTCAAAGTATGTATAAGATGGTATGAGACAGCTCACCGTAGGCATTTTCGTAAGCCGGAAAAGTGGGTTTGAAGTGGGCTTGGGGACGAAACAGCGTCCGAACTTACCGATCGAAATAATATCGCAGTATATCAATAGTGTCCGAATGGTATAGATATACAGCAATGTTACTTTGATCGGTAAGTTTAGACACTGTTCATATTCTCAAGCCGATTTTCCCGGATTACACTTCCTCAGGCGAGCCGGTTTTATTATAGATTTTCAGTCAACGATAGGTAAAGTGCTTAGCACTAGTAAGCTGAGAGGTAGATTCCTACATATGCTACTAAACTGGGCAATAAGCCTTTTCGATGACTGCTGAATAGCGCTCAGTGCGGCGGTACTGTAAACAGTAAAATTCTTTAATTGTGCGAGATCTTGTGAAGGTCCGCTATTCCGCTAAAGTTCTATCCCAAAGAGCACAATACTTCATGGTTATTTCAACAAATTAAATATGTGAATTGGATTAGTTTCAATTTTCCTCCTATGTAACTTCACTAATTAGGTCGTGAGAAATTTCCTGATTAATCTGATTTTTCCTTAGAATTTGCAACGAATTTTAAACGAACATTCGATCACTCCAGTTCAAGATATTTTTTGCGATTTCGATGATTTCCTCAAAACCATATTATACATCCAGGTCAAGAATAGTTTATTCGCATTTATATCATACTGTCCCATATTTTTTGGTTTGAAAATATATTACGATATTTCGGAACTACTTTATGATTATAATAAATTAAAAATAAATAAAAAATAAATTATAATAAATATTCATTAAGTATAAGCGATTTTCCGACGTCAAACAAAATAATGGTGTCCATGCTCTTCGAATATAAAATAAAAATATTCGTGGAATAGAAAGCAATTACCAATACCATAGCGCTATTCGGAAATCTGTTTGGAAGCAGGCTACAATGCAACAAGAAAATGTATAGATTTTCAACAAATATAAGGATGCGATCATCATTGCTACAGAATTATTTTTAGTACATTACGTGGCCTGATAATTGTTCATACAAAAAGAGCTGTTTGATCGGCTTGATTATTTGTGGGATATTTATATTAATTCTTTTTCCTGTACCATATCATATCAGCTTTGCATAATTGGAATTGGCACTTATCAAGGTACAAAGGTCTTCGATTTTAAAATTTGTATTTTCCTGTTTATTTAGTTACCGATGACGAAATCGGACGCGCCGCGTGATAAGTTCGTGGCCGTTAATTATCAACAGGCAAAACTTGTTGATAATTTAAAACAAACTTTTTTCGCCGCTACTGCCTCCGATTATATTTCCGACTCCGAATCGGTTTTTCGAATTCCAGAAAAAATTTTGTAAGAAATTTTGAAATATTGTTGTTTCCTTGGGACTGACAGATTTTAAGTTATATATACGTTCAAAAACGTCTGGTCAACGAAAACTTCGAAACTATAAGATCAATCGCCATAAAGTATGGCATGAGTAGTTGCATGTTTCGGTACCACATGTAGGTATGTACAAAAAATGAGTGACATTGAAATTCTCAAAGTCTGGAGGCATGTCGAGTTGAGGTGCAGAAATACCCCATACCTATAGTGTATAAATATACCCCCTGTGTATTCCAAGTGGAACCTCGCGGAATAATATCGTGTCATGTTGTATATTTATTAATTAACCTTTCCTGATAAAGTAGGTAGGCAACAGTCAGTTCACAAGGAGTACCTTCATGATGGAGATGATATTATAGTTGTCTATATTTCAGTTTAATATTTGCAAAAACTTGTAAATATTCGCCGGTTAATGCGCGTATACTTTTATGGACCTAGGTCGCTTCGTGATCTTGATCCGGCGTATTTGTTCATCGAGCCTTGTGTACGGCAGCAAAGCCGCTCAAAAAGCTTATTTTTCGGCAACCGAAGGTCATTTAGAAATATTCGAGGAATTTTTGCTCACATTATTAGCAAATACAACGAGGATTATTTTTTCCGAAAAATCTGAAGTTTCTTGAAAGAAAGTAAATCTGTGGTTTCCAGTAACCCGGTAATAATGGGATCTATGTTAGAAAATAACAATAACCCCAACATATCGAGCCACTTGACTACCTTATGGGCCATCCGTAAACGATGTCACGGATAGAGGGTTGGGGATGTCGGATGATGCGTGAAACAATATGACGGTAGCGCGGGGTGACATCGTGATGTCCTGATAATTTTCACAAGTTTCTAATTAAATGGTTTCCGATTAGACTTCAAAAAGTATTTGACGACTGCTATAGTTACAATTTTCCATATTTTCTACGTGAATTGAGAAATGCACTATACAGACTTTTCAGTGACTGACATGACGGCACTTGAAGCCTGGTGTACAAAATGCGTAAAGAATGTAGCAGTAGTTAAATAAAATTTGAACTCGTGAATTTTCAAGCACCAGCAACCGACCATCAACCGGTTACCGGATATATCGACGCTTCTATTGGTTAGAAACTAGGGAAACGGTAATTACTATAATTCGTTAAAGGCAGCGGAATTTCAAAACGTAATTACATAATCCAAAGTCGTATCAGAGTAAAAAAAATAACTATATATTTGGATTATATCGCAGAATGACCTTATAGCTTGAGCAATTAGTTAGTTAGTAATCTAATTTTGCAGTTTCAACTCTGCCAATTGTTTACCCGATAACAAGTCGTTGGTGTTTTAAATACCAGATGGTGCTATTAGAAGCTACTTATCTTCTACTTAATTCTTTAAAACATGAAACGAGGGGTTATTTGAGCACAGTATCCAATTCCTCTTACAAAGTTGAAACCTGCAGGACGTTCTATGGTAATTGGTTCTACAAGCAAAGAGATCTCTGAATTGTTTTCTTATCATCAATGTAAGTATCCGCCAGCCCGGTGATATAACGCATCATTATGTTAATATATGAATATTTAAATTCTCTCAACAATAGGATGCGACAAAAGCGAGATGTTTCACAGATTCAAGAAAAATTACTATCCCGATATTAGGCCCGCGTACAGCGCGGGCTCAACGACTTGGCGACTCCATAATAATTAGACAATTAATCAGTAGTTTTGTGTCTGAAAGATGCGTAATTAATTTTGCTCAAAATTTGTGCCTGTATTTTATTTATTTTCTTTTTTCTTTGAGACTTGCGTCAATTTGCCAATAACTATTTCTACAAGTGTGATTTTTTATATATGTTTTTCGATTTGTCACATCAATTTAGACTTCATATTTCTTGACGAATTCAACGTTCATGTCTATTGATGAATGACAGATAAATGGGGTAATTGATTCTGGTTTCTATCTGTATTTAACTTACTGAAATGTTAACTTTTTAACGGAATGATCGAATCTCATTTCAGTATTCGAATGATTTATATATTATAATGTATTAAATTTTTGATGTTGGATTTTTGTCCGTTATTGCTGTTTATTTGTCACTTGTAGCTTGACCAGTGTAGAGAATTCTATGCTCAACTATTCTAGTTTTTCTACTCAGTTTTTTTTTTCTTTCTTATGCACAGTACAAGATATTTGGTGTTTGATACTACTTTTTCGGTTCCGGACCAGTGTATACCATCTTCCAAAATAATGGACTTTTATATTTACAACTATATCCCCCATAAATTTGATTAAAGTTTTTTCTACCAATGCCCGTCTCAATTATGATTCAAAATTCTTCTCCAAGACATAAAAAAAAAACTTAATCATAAACAAAATTCACTTTCTAGAAGTCAAAAATAAATTCGGTCTTACAATTACCTACTACGCCAAAAGAGTAATTGATCATTGAATTTTGGACAGTTAGATTCTTTGTTTGGAACAAATTTTCTGAAAGATATCAAACTGAAATTACCCTCTCCTAAGGAAAATTCTGGATCCACATTTGTAATGTAACAACTTTATTTTCATCGTAGACTCAATATATGTCTATTAACAAAGCACGAATGTTTGAATTATTTAAAATCAAAATTCGTTCATCTGGGTGCGCGTGATTTCTGAGGGGACCGGATGCTATATCGGTTATCTTTGGGATGAGATTAGTGAAGCAGTAATTTATACCCGGGCATAGGTAATTGAATAGACATTTTTTTATCTCAATAAAGAATGGATTCGAAGCAAGTTAAATCAAACGATACTAACTGAAATCAGTTCAATCTGGTTGACCGAGTCCATGTTCACGATTCAAAAATTCAAGCGCAGCTATGTTCATGTTCAAACCATTAATGTGCAGGTCTGTACATATTTTTGCATAGTGTTGCACTTGGGACGCTATCATTTTCCATTCACTTATTGTTTCGAAGATAGCTTTCTCTGTATTCGAGATTGAAACCTACACCCAGTCTTATTTTTATTTAAAACAGATTACAATCTTCAAAAAAGCCGCAATACATCCCAAGTATCTCAATAATTCTCAGAACAAAAATGTTAATTCTTACCTTTATTCGTTTTTGTTTTCTTTGGTCATCGAAAAAATGGCCAAAAATTACATCGCCGAAGGTTAGATAGTACGATAATTTTTTAATATTATCATCCAATTCTGAAACCGAAAGATAATTTTGATATTCTTCATTCCTATGCGGAACTCTTCGCCTAGCGTATAATGGGTTTCGCGACATACATAGCTATTGCTACTTCGGAATTAGCAGTGCACTGCTTTCCTCCTTAATGCCACGTGTGACTGAAAGCATGTCATTATTATCTACCTTGCTTGTGTCGTAAGTCACATTTTGAATTTGATATAATTTACTTTTTGGATTTTTGTTACTTCTTAGCTGTTGGGCTTTCCGAATCTTTTCTGCAAAGTAACGTGTTTCCTCGGGGGTTCATGTTCGGATATGAATTTTAGTTTTCTCTTTCCCATTTTGTTAAATTAAATTATTACGATTCAAATCTATAGTCTTACAACCAATACTTCGCTCAGCGTCTTGCAATATTTGAAAGTAATTAGTTGATTGGTAATCAATTCACATCTTCAAAATCAATTTATCTTCAATAAACTATAACTGAGTCATTTGGTTATTCAAATCATTTGATCACATGGGATATATTCCACCTCAACTCGACGTGCCTCCAGACTTTGACAATTTCAATGTCTCCAATTTTTTTGGCACTCATTTTATATCGGCGGGAAAATATGTGAGAAAGGCCACTTTTTCAGTTGGATTTTTTTAATCGTATACCAATTTTACGGTGTCTGCGAGGGTCCCAAGAAACATGTTCAGGGCTCTTGTCAAAGTTGAAAGTAAAATTTCATTAAGCTACGCTCTATTTTAAACATGATTGATTTTCACCAATTTGTATTATCGAATAGTTCTGTCGCAGTAGGACGTGAAAAATCAAATTATTCGACACGTCATGTGTTCAACAGAATTTTCTCCGTACCTACTTTCACGTAGGTACAAATATTCATTTCATTCGGGACAAAATCTATGACTGCGAAAATGAGATTCCACATTTTAGAATACAACTTCTTCGAATTTGGGCCGGGCTTAAAACTTTTGAACAATCTTTGAAAATTAGTTTAATCCTTCATCCTCATTTCCCTAAAAAGAAATTTTGGGATGTCAATGGGTTCTACGTTGAATTTTCGGTCTTATCTCGATAGGTATGTTGAAAAAGTCAAGTCCTCCATGGTTGCCCTAGAGCAGGATCATAGACATAGACTTGGGACTTTGTTCGTATGTGATATGCGCATTCGGCCTATTTCCTCGACACGTATTTCCGCTGATGGCGGCCTATTGGTAGAAGGCAGTTAAATAACACCGCCGCCGAATAGCTTGTCTACTTTGAACAGACTTTCTTGCCAAACTTTGATATTACGCAGTTCGAATTGTTCGTGGGATATTCGTATTAAGGCTTTTTCCGGGAGCATATCATATCAGCTTTGGCACTCATCCAGGTTCAAGGGTGAATTCGTATCTTTCTGTTTATTTAGTTGCCGATGACGAAATCGGACGCCCCACGTAATGGGTTCGTGGCCGTTAATTATCAGCAGATTAAACTTGCTGATAATTTTAAATAAACTTTGAATTGGCTTTCCGAATTTTGCATGCAAGTTTTGTTTCCTTCTAGCGTATAGCCAACATGAATCCAAACAGTAGTCTGGTAGATGATCCAGTGAATCTAATAACGAGGCTGACAGGATTCGTAGGCTAGAAAGAAAAATGGATGATAGATTCGAGCGAATAGAACAATCAATTTTAAGGACACATGCAGAAAGCGTAGCAGCCAAAGTAAAATTTGAATCAAAGATGAACAAAGACTTAGATGAAAGCAAAGAGGCAAACCAAATCAAAATAAACAAGATCGATATAGGACCCCAAAACGTCGAGATCTGATGAAAACTCAATTTTCGAAAATCGGACCGGAACCAATAACTTCCCTTTTTTATGACAATTTTCAATTTGAAAATAAAATCGAAACGTGCGAAAATATTCTGCGTAGTAAACAAGTACGCACTTATGAGGCATTAAAAAGTAAAATAATCAAAAATCAAAAAGTTGGTTAAGAACACATCACGGAATTGAGTCATAAAGATGACAGTTTGAAAATAGCAGAGGTCCAACAGCTGTGTTAGACAACACGAATTTAATCAGACTAAAGCAATTAAAGTTACCGATATACGCTGGAAAAACCTGAGAGAAATCATTCAACTACATCAAGGGATTAGAAGAATATTTTAACTTTCTAAATCTAGATGAAGACATTGGACTTGGATTAATATAGGCCAAAGCTTAACAAACGACGCCAAGGATTGGTGGATTGCGCGACGCGAAGTACATAATTCACTCGTATGAAGAATTTAAAACAACGGTTTTTATCAGGGTACTGAGACGAGAAAACGCAACGGGAAGTACGACGAGATTTAGAATTTGGATATTACATACCATGGAAGTTATTAAATCAATTATTAACTGTTAACAAATCCTTCTATAAGTGCGTCAGTTTGATGACTCCGTTGTCGATGCGGCAAAATGTCGATACATCCGAGATGTGGACAGTTTAATATCTTTTTTTGACCAAATGCAATCTGGGGGCCATTCTAATACGCAAAAACCAGGGTACATCATATAGAATCCGAATCGTTTGGCAAATTATACGCATCACGTCAAAGACAAACAAAGACATTACAGTACATGATATATTTTTCAGTCATCGTAATTTGCGCAACACGTGCACATGACTGGGAGGCGAAATTTCCAAACATGTTTCTTGGAATCTCTGAAGACACCATAAAATTAACGTACGATTAGAAAAATTCAACTGAAAAAGTGGCCCACTTCACGTATTTTGCCTCCTATCTGTTGTATTGCTACGTTTGAGAATCCGATTTGTTAAATAATAATCCGATGGATAGAATTCAAAATTAAATGATATGATATTTTACATGCGTGAGAATAATTTCCACCCATAGACTAATATCTACTCCAAGATACAATGACGTCCATAACAATTCTGAAATTGTCAAATATATTCGGAGTATCTCATAAATCTGTTGATTAGTAAACTACATGTAACCTAATTCGATTTCTTATTTGATTTCAATTTGCAGATTCCATCGGAACCTGAACAAAAGTGAAAAACATGTGGTTTTCGGCGTCAGGAATAGTTATAGTGCTGTTCCTTCATGTGAACCCAACTATTTCGTCATGTTTAGTTAGGTACGTATAATTGATCCTGTTAATTAAAACTATGAAAACTACATCTTCCTTGGTGTTCGTAATTACTTTCTACATGCACTTTCTACATGCAAATATCTTTCTCTACTACTTTTTTCAATTTTGTAAGATAGCAGAAGTGGTATATTATTTAAAAAAAAGTATGAAAATCAATTAGATGCATAAATTCGAATTTCTTCATAGCTTAAGGCTTCTACTTCCACTTCCACACGTATTTGAATGGTTAGTAGATCACATATACTTTTTGTGGAGGACTAATCTTTCCTTATAGTCAGTCTTTTTTTTTAAATAAATTTCATGACAACCTGAGTGAACAATGTTAATGGTATGTATATTGAATAGGATAAATTCATACTTCTTTTTTTATAGTGTTACTCAACGGTTAGACATTATTGAACAACACCTAAACAAACTACTGCGGGATAATGAGCAAGACCGTCCGGTACATCGCGAATCGGACTTGAAGTTACCTGCGTACGATGAGGTGCTCACCTCGCGGGTAAGTTTAAAGCTTTTGAAATAATTTTTTGATTTGATTGAGTGTACACACAACGCACAAGGGTAAAAGATGAACTGTAGACCTACCTGGAAAATGTTTAATTGACTTGTTGATCTTTTTACTTTTCATCACCAAACGTGATATGAGAAAATAGTAGATATTCGTTTCGGTCGAAAAGTGACTTTTGCTAATTTCAGCAGATCTTTAGGTTTTCGACCCTATACAGAAACTTATACTACAGATTTTTCATTAGCTAAGTTCTAGTATAATATGCTAACTTTAGGAATAAACTCGTCTCGGTGCAGGATTAATAGTTTGGCTATTGAAGGAATAGTCGAGTCGATTTTTACTGACATACTCATTTTTTCAAATATCTCTGAAACGGTTCTTACGCGTGTGAACCTTGATTCAATAATCACGAACCTATCGTGTGTATGAGTATGTAAGAGTGCTGCATCATTCGAGTTTGAAATCAAGTATTTACTGTGTTACATCTTTGTCATAATACCGTTTTTTTTGACATAGCGTGCCGAAAGTTGTACTTTTGATGGCTGTTTTGCGAGCCGAAAGTAGCTGTTCACGGCACTTGTTGCGTAATATTTACTTTACCGCACGGCGACAGCCATCAAAAGCAGGACTTGAGGCACGCTACTATGTAAAAATAGTACATTGTGCAGTATCCTATAGATAGATGAAAAAGTACAGAGTCAAAATCAGATGATTGAAAAGCTGTTACAAAACTTTGAGAATCGTTTAAGAACGGAGCTGACGGAGATTAAAGTTTCAATTACTGAAGTTAGCCAGAGCGTGGAGCCAACTGCAAGAACCACAAACACAGAATCCGTATCAGCGTCAGACACCATATCCAAGTTAGACGATACCGGAGCACGTTTTGTAGAAAAAATCACACAAATTGAGTCCAGGCTGAATGCCATGGCTCTTAAGAATGAGAAAGAGGCAGCCATGCAAGCTGAGAGACTACAGATTTTACTTGTCAAAGTACGACTTTTTTGAATATACATTCATCCAGCTGCATTTAATATAGAATCAATCTCATTACATATTATACACAAAAGTGTCAGAGGTTTTACAGTTTTTTAATTCCTCATGTTCATGAATGTGTAAAAGTGTTGAGCTATTCAAAGTAGACACCAAATATTTTCTGTGATGCATTGATGTAATATTAATTTTCTTTGCCCTACAATAGATCGATCAAAAAGCAAGAACTCAAAATCAGAATACTGAAAGTTTGATAGAAAACTTTGAGAATCGTTTGAAAATACGACTGGAGAAGATTGAAGAAACAATTTCTGAAGATAGTCAACACGTTGAGCCGACTAAACCAACCGCAACCCTAGAATCTGTATCAGTTTCAGACATAATTTCAAAGCTAGCTGATACCAAAACACACTTACTAGAAAATATTGCAAGGATTGAGTCCAGGCTGAATACTACTGCTATTCAGAATCAAGGCGAAGCTATTACGCAAGCTGAGTTTCTACAGATCTTGACTACCAAAGTAGTTTTTTTGAGTGTACATTTATTAGTGATTAAATAGAGTAAAAAGATTTACTTTATACGTAAACCAGCACTAGGCAAACTGCATTTCATAGATAATTAATTCCATTATATTATATTGACCAAAATGACACGTTTTACATGGTGGTTACATTCTATGGTCTTTTCTAATAAGACTAAATCTCTCATCTGTATGAATATGAAAAAGTGCTGAGCCATTTGAGTTTAAAACCAAGTATTTGCTGTGATGCATATTTCTCATAACATTTTTATCGTCACAGTGGGCGTAAAATATACTTTTTTGGCCTTGTTTTGCGAGGGTAGTGTCCAACTTCACGCCCATATAAGAAAAGGCTAAAACAGTTTCATACTTGACGCTAACACAACAAAAAATCATGTTCGCATCGTAGGCGTGAAGTGCATAAAACACCCGTGGGTGATCGCGGATTCGCTCACCATGGGCGTAAACACTTTACGCTCATAGCACGAAACTAATTATTTCTGTCCGGCCCTAGATGAATGCGAAAGAAAGAAGTCAAAATCAGAATACTGAAACTTTGATAGAAAACTCTGAGAGTCGTTTGAAAATACAGCTGAAGGAGATTAGAGATTCAATCACCGAAGTTAACCGGCGCGTAGATCCAACTGGACCAAAGATGACCATTGAATCCGTATCAGTATCAGACATCGTATCCAAGCTAGATGATATGAAAGCACATTGCATGGAACAGGCTGAACGAATCAAATCCATACTGAATAGTACAGCTGTCAAGAATGAAGCTGATCAGGCTACCGTGCGAGCTGAGAAACTACCGACCGTATATACCGAAGTACAGCTTTTTTGGGTGTACATATATTAGTGACTGTCAATTGCATAAATTCATCGTATGAACATGCATGATTAGGTGAACTGCATTTGAAGGAGAATCGATACCATTTTATAAACAAAGATATCGGAAATTTTCAAGTCAAGTAATTATCTCATATCTGATATCGATTATTACACAGGTACAAAAAATCAATGGTAAACTTGAGAACATCGAAAGTTTCCTTGAAATAGCTCGAGGAGCTGCCCAAAAAGCGGAATGTAAAACTGTAGAACCAATTGTTGACGTTGAGGCAATTTGTAAGGAGCAGTCAAAGGCACTTACGAATGTAACGAAACTTGTGGAAGTTACATTGAATCATATCCAAGCTCTACCGACGTAAGGATGTTATACGGTTTCTATTGTATCTCTTGTTGTATTGGAGATGCACTTTAGCAGTGGGCTTTCAAAAGTTATCAATTTTGTCACACTTTACAAATATAATACAAGAGAGTAATCAGGCATGAACAAATTTGAAATATAAGTATGTAGTATGATGTGTTATATTTCTTTCAAGGACATCCGAGGTTCGGTTACTGCATTATAAGACCCAGGAAGCATTACAAGAAGCTAAATATTCTCTACAAAATGGAATCGGAGATAAAATCAATGGAGCCATTCACAGCGTCGATGAACATAATAACGAAACCAAAATCAGTATTGACAATTTGAGGTAAGAAGAAAGATATTTTTGATGGAAACTCATTTAGCTCTTTCGCAATTGCAGAATATCATATTAAAGTAATTTTTGAACCGCAGAATATGTGGATACTTAATTTAGAATAATTTTGAACAGGCACAGATGTGTACCTTGAATCACAGCTAACTCGGGTAGTCTTAAAAAGTGAAAATAAGCATTTTTCTATACCGTGACCTAGGAAATGAGTGAAAATATTTTTGAGAAATGGATTCTAAGATGAAATTATTTAATATTATTACAGATCAGATCTCACTACGAAAGCAGACCGTGTGAGTCAAAAATTAGAAGTACTTGAAAATGTCCAAAAAGTAATGACCTCAACGGCGGATGGAGTGCTTTTCATACAGAACAGACTCGAATATGGAATCGTTGAGATCACTTCCATTGTTGGAAATTTATCGAAAATCTATGGTGAAATGAACAACAACTTGAACAATAAAATTGACATAATTTCAAATAATGTTGGCAATCAGCGTGCAACGCTGAATAATCTGAAAAATAAAACGGACAAAGGATTGCAACAGGTAACTTCGTGCATCATAAGTTGGTTACATATATCTTTCAATTTCAAGCATATGGATCTGGAAACGATGTTTCTATTCTAGGAAAACTGTAACAACTTGATCTTCCATTAATGTTAGGATTGATGACAGATAGATGTGAAGTTCCAAGTGATGATCAGCGATACCCAAACACGCAAAGGGTGGTCTTTTTTAATCGCCCTAGGCGAATATTTCAAAAACTAAAGGAGATACGAAAAGAAGTTTGGTACGGAACTTAAAGGGTTTCGAGGGGGAAAGATAATGGTGATATCGGTTGACTTGTGGATTTCGCCACTTCCGAGATTTTTCAAGTGACTCTGAATTTTAGATAGGGAACACATATTTTGTGTATAAGATATCGATAGCTCAATCAAAGACAAATTCGACAACGATAAAAAAAAAATAAAACATTGAAATTTTTTTTTTGAAATTTTCAGAGTCCGAATACGTAACCGCAACCTTGACGTTGGTATGGAGGCTCAAGTCCGATGTGAGATTTAACTTTTTTGTAAATTCAATTATGTCGAGCGAATCAATGCAGTTAATTGTTTCTGTTTAAATCATGAATTTCTTTGCTAATCTCGTACTTTCCAACCGTGCAGTTTTGGACTTACATGAGACTTCTTCGAAGAGGGTGGGGAACAATGGATATTTGTCGAAGTATTCGGACTCTCCGAAAATTAAAAAACAAAAAAACTTCTTTCAAAAATCAAAAAAGAAGAATCCCAAAAACAAATTTCAAACATTTTTTTTTCATCGTTTTCGAATTTGTCTTTAATGGAGCTATCGATATCTTATACCCAAGATATGTGTTCCCTATCTAAAATTCAGAATCACTTGAAAAATCTCGGAAGTGGCAAGATCCACAAGTCAACCAATATTACCATTATCTTTCCCCCTCAAAACTCTTCAAGTTTTGCATCAGACTTTTTTTCGTATCTCCTTTGGTTTCCAAAATATTCGCCTGGAGCGATTAAAAAAGACCACCCTGTATAATCAAAAATGCTTGTAAAGTTTGAACCTTCAATATCAATATCAACGCGTGCCCCAAGGCGACCAAAGTTTCGAATGCAAAAATACATGGATTTTCGTGCACCGATTGTATAAAAATTGTTATCTCACGTCATAGCTTATCAAAAATTCTGAAACTTGGCTTAGTTGTTGCCTACAACCAGAAGTACAAAAAGGTATTTTCATCATATTTTTTTTCTCGACAATAAATCTCCGAATTATGACATTTACATTACTGTTTTTCCGGTATTGCACGACAAGTCGGTAATTTATTTACGGAAAAAAAAATATATTGAAAATACCTTTTTGTACCTCTGGTTGTAGGCAACAATTGAGCCAAGTTTCAGAATTTTTGATAAACTATCACGTGAGCTAACAGTTTTTATACAATCGATGCACAAATATACATGTATTTTTACGTTGAAAACTTTGGTCGCTTTGAGACACGTGTTAATATCAATATTGAGGGCTCAAACTTCACCCAAATTTTTTCTTATATAATTGAAAAAATTCTTGGTGGCGGGGGGGGGGATAAAATTTCGAAAATACCCAAAATAAGGATCACCCTAGTGTACATACATGTCCTTTCATAATTGTTCACTGATCACAGAGATTACAGAGATCTTTGTAAATCGCCTACCACTCATAGCTGCAAAAGTTTTCCGTTCATCCATTAATCTCGTATTGCCTCTAGTTTTCGATGTGCTATCGTTGTACAATTTTGGTTAATACTTCCTGGTTAAAGCTATCTAGCTTATCCATGATTCTCATAGCCTGTATCAAATTGAGACAATGTGTACAGCCGTAATAGCATTGTAATTGTTCGTTTAAAAATGTAAAATGCGTTCTTGTGAATAATTTATGTTCTCGTTTATAGGTAGTCGACATACAGGAACGCATCAGCCAGGTGGACAGGCATTTGAACAATTTATTGCAGCAACCCGTGTTGGTGACTCACCAATTAAATGATATTAAAAGTGGCTTTGACAAAGCATTGAGCGACATCAAAGCTGCGCTCGAAGCCGCACCGCCATACTATATTGAATGCGAAGATGATTATCTGTGCTAAACCGGACCAATCCACAAACTTTGGGAGAATCGATATGCAATACATTTATATCTTGACGCATCTTCTGTAATAAAATAACACGTATATCGTGAGGGTACGGTCGTGGGGAAACCACCTAGGGTTAGGCAACCCAATAGTCATTATGATTTTAATAAATTCGGCAACAATGTTGTTTCTACCCTGGAGGCGTAACAGCTACCGCTACGTCGTCTGCCGATAGGGCCGGCGGACATTGTTGCCGAATTTATTGAAATCATAATGACTATTGGGTTGCCTAACCCTACGTAGTTTTCTGCGACTGTAACCACACGGTATATGTATAAGAAATTTTCACAGTGTAATGGAGATGAAATATGGTACAAAAAGATAAGAAAACGGAAATTAGGGATTATTGTATATATAGGGTTGAATGAAAAAAAAAATAACTTCAAAATGGACAGAAAATTATTAAAAATTATTGAAAAGATCACAAGAATGAGTAAATAGTCCGTATAGACGACAATTCCCCTCACGCACACGCGAGTTTGGGCGGCTGCATGAAGCTCGCACTCACGTCGAACTTTTAACTTGATTGTTTTAATTTATTTCAGCTGCGGCGTTGATTTGTAATTGTTACTTTTCTGTATCATCTTGCGTGCACGGATACTCATTCTTTTTTTTTTTATTATACTATACTTCATCTCTAGTTCTACCCTCATATACATATTATTATGTTAGTTTATTTCCGTTTACTTTATTCTATTTTTACTTGAATGTACTATAACTTCTCGTACTCTCCGATCACCGCTTCATTTTTACTGCATCTCTTGTGTCTTGTATGTTTCAATGTTTTTTTAAATCTTTTAAATTCAAGCACCTATTGGACAGCTACTGGCAATGTGATTAACACCAAAACATACCATCAGTGCTTCGTTATTTGCTCCGCAAATGATGCAATTCTTTTTGCAACTTCATCCATATCTAGTAACAACTTACCACCCACGAATTCGTCCGGAAATTTTATTTCCACAAAAATCCAACTTTCGATTCCCTTTTTAGTACATTCGAAGGAGTATTACTTACAAGCTACACGCTAATTGAAAATAGAGTCGGATAATGTTCACTGGCTCTTGGACTACGACGCGTAGCATTACCAGTTGTATAAAAAAAAATCGAGTCGGTAACGTTCGTAAGGTTATAAGTTATAACATGCTTGAGATCGAGACGTCTTACCGATCCCGTTTCATCTCGATTCGCGTTATGCTACTCTCCAGTAGGTGGTAGCGCTTCCGATTGGTTTGAAACCAGGATAAACTATACGGAGAAGGCGCTTTATGCCAATTACAATTTTTAGATCACGTTCTGTGGCGTCGTAAGGTCGAATAATGTTCAAAGTATGTATAAGATGGTATGAGACAGCTCACCGTAGGCATTTTCGTAAGCCGGAAAAGTGGGTTTGAAGTGGGCTTGGGGACGAAACAGCGTCCGAACTTACCGATCGAAATAATATCGCAGTATATCAATAGTGTCCGAATGGTATAGATATACAGCAATGTTACTTTGATCGGTAAGTTTAGACACTGTTCATATTCTCAAGCCGATTTTCCCGGATTACACTTCCTCAGGCGAGCCGGTTTTATTATAGATTTTCAGTCAACGATAGGTAAAATGCTCAGCACTAGTAAGCTGAGAGGTAGATTCCTACATATGCTACTAAACTGGGCAATGAGCCTTTTCGATGACTGCTAAGTAGCGCTTAGTGCGGCGTATCTGTAAACAGTGAAATTCTTTAATTGTAAGAGATTTTGTGAAGGTCCGCTATTCCGCTAAAGTTCTATCCCAAAGAGCACAATACTTCATGGTTATTGCAACAAATTAAATATGTGAATTGGATTACTTTCTTTTTTCCCCCTATGTAACTTCACTAATTAGGTCGTGCGAAATTTCTTGATTAATCTGATTTTTGCTTAGAATTTGCAACGGATTTTAAACGAACATCCGATCACTCGATTTCAAGATATTTTTTGCGATTTCGATAATTCTTTTAAAACCTCATTATACGTTCAGGTCAAGAATGGTTTATTCGCATTTATATCATACTGTCGCATATTTTTTTGATTTGAAAATAAATTACGATTGCTTAGTACTAATTTATGATTATTCGAAAATATTCAATAAGAATACGTGATTATTCGACGTCATACATAACAATGGTCACCATGATCTTCGAATGTAAAATAAATATATTCGTAGAAAGGAAAGCAGTTACCAATACCATAGCTATGCGGAAATCTCTTTGAAAGCAGGCTACAATGCAACCATAAAATTTATAGATTTTCAACAAACATAAAGATGCGATCATCTTTGCTAGAGAATTATTTTTAGTATATTACGTAGGCGTGATTGTACGTACAGAAAGAGCTGTTTGACATTTTCAACACCAGTATCAATGGTTTCCGGTTGTCAAGACCATAACCATAATCTACTGCAAAGAAACATATTGCGAATAATTTTACATCTTTCGTCTATCATGCGCCAATGAAGAATTAATTTTTCTGAACCTCACAGATTTACAACTCAACGATACTCAACCTCTGAATCCATTAAGATAAATGACTAATTTTTAGCCGATCAAAAATAGAAGAAAAAAAAACTCCAAAAAATTGACATAGCCAATAATTATGTTACGCAACTTTGTTTTTTTTTTCTAAACTTTAGACATGTCTCACAGCCAGGATCGTGAGAATCGTCGATCATGCATTTGATACCGCGGGCAAGATCAGTCGTTACGTCAGTATATCGATTCGAGTTTCCTGTTCTAGAGAGAAGTTGTCGCCATATCTACTAGTATGCATATACCAACATTCTCACAGATCTATTCATACGTACACATACATGTAGGCCTAGATCAAGTATGTATTTAGTTTATGCCTATACTCGTATATACAAGTACATGTAAGTATGTATACATTTCTACCTTCATGTAAAGAGTATCATGCTCGCTTAACGCTCTACAGTATAACGTATAAGGAGAAGCAGTAACATAAATTGCGTACGCGGATACAAGCTGCACCAAGTTATCCTACAACGGTGACCTCTAAAGCAAAGGAGTCGGGGTCGTAGGGTCAACCGCTGCACCTGAACTCGAGGACCACTTGTCCTGCAGAGTAGTACTGCATCTGTCTGTCTCACAGATTTTTTAATTTTCTAATTTTGTTTAATCATATCTTGTACAAATCGATGGGATGAATGTTAAGCATCTAGAGGTTATATACGTTGCAGGGGTAGCTAAATCGTTATTCGTGTTATGCAGGACTGCCGAGATAATTATTCATCGTTTTAAATACATTTTGCAGACTAGACAGACGTTTATATTTATACTTTTAATTCATTCATTCAAATTTGTTCTCACGCTCGTGAGGTAAACATCCCGCTATTAGTTCGACCTCCGTTTAGAGTTAAGTGGAGTAGCCTTTAAGCCTGTTAATATCTACAGACTGATTTTATAACCGCAAAACTCCAGATTAGCTAATTCTACCAATGCCAGTGATTCTTTCTGTTAAATGTAGAACACGTCTTCAAGATTCTGGATATACTAATCGTCAAATGTATACAGACTAAGGATAGATCACATTTGTTTTGAATTTTTGAAAATAGCAAATCACGACCTGTCTCTAATAAGCCTAGATTTTGATTATCGAATCGTTTTTATTATGATGAATGTATGCTCTTGAAATTAGTTTGTGTTTCAACGTTTTCTAATATAGAAAGAGTTCACTGTTCTCATCGCATGCGTGTCAAGATGTGTGAATCGTGACACAATCTCGTCTCGATAGAATAATCACCTTGCTTCGAATACTTTTGTATGGCAAACGAAGAGGATATATCGTGGGAAGATTCACCGAAGATGGACTCCCACGGACCCCCAAATTTCAGCCAACAACCAATAAGTGGATCGCTAAACAGCTGAACACCTCCACAATGAATTTCTGACGTTTCAACGTGCTAACGACATCTGTAAACAGCAGTGATCTCCGTCGTCAGTTGCAATATCATAAAATTCAATTTAATTATTTTTGGGTTATAACCGTGTTGAAATTATCATACAAACTACTCTGGTATCTGATCATCATTTCTTTCTTTTTAACTGTCTTGAAAGGATCTAGTTAGACTTTCTCCGGAATTTCGGTTCGATATTATTGTGACCGTTTATAGAGATGTACCAATATGGTGATACATCCATCAACCGATCAAGAAACGATATACTTGTGTGTGAATGAACTATGAATCTTACTTTCAGTCGGTGTAAATATCTCCATGTAATGGTATATATACCGGAATTGATTCGTTATTCTAACAGTTAACATTCTCAGCGGCTTTCATCCTTACGTAATCTTCTTCATCAAGCCTTCCTTAAGCTTCACTAAAAGCACGTATCTATATACATACAGCAAGTAGCCGTCTACCCGTCTCACAACAGTCCGGTAACAGGACTTGAGCTCAGCTGAATCAGACGAGCAGTCTCATCGTAGTGCAGCTTGCAGGCTCCAGAGAGTCTGTTATGTGGACGACGTGAACGCCCTCAAAGCGCGTTAAATATGAATGAGATAGCAGCCTGCACGACGCGTGCAGAGTCGAGCGTTTATTTCTGAATGCAAATTCATTCAGAACTGGCCAACACTCGGACTTTTCGAATGGCTGACAGGAGGTGACAGAGATTCTCAGCCATTTAGGTTCGGTACTTGTCTGACACCTTTGTTATTTTTCAATGTAAAGCCGGGAAAAGAGACCGTGAGAACCTCTGCAGTTCATCGGTTCATCTCGCTCCGTGACCCGGACACACGCTGTCTCAACCTCCACATCTCTGCGGATGGAAACCTGCAGTGCAGAGATCATCCACTAGCGACTTGTACGCGACACTATAGAGAAATTGGATTGTGTTCCTGCCTAAAACGTCTCATACAGGCCTTCAAAGTTCAAATACGGACGTGTTACTGCGACCTACGCCTTCGATGGTTATCTTCGTTATTTATATTAAGCTTACTCTTACCCTTAATGGTCCTGACTTACTCTCGTCAACTTTTTCAAATGGTTTCCTCCTCGTTACGCTTTGCGAAACAGCCTTGACGATAAATCGTCCCGGTATTAATTAGCACATCAATCACTCAGATGATAATGTCACTCACAAATAAAGCAGCCATCATTCATCCGATAATTCGTCAAGAGATAAATTTCTGCCGGTTTTCATCACTGTCCAAAATTTCTATCATAATTATCACCTTAACTCACGGTACTAATTATTTCGTTAATTAACTCCGCAGAAATTTATCTCCAATTTCAGTATTTGATGTTATAAAGTAAGGGATAAGGACTATATACGCGACTGAACATTGGCTGTTTTTCTTCAAGAGGATAAAAAAGTTCGCGTCAAATGTACGGGTCAAATTTGCTGTTCGTGTCATAATCGCGCTGTACGAAACGTCGCAGTGTCTGAAGCCACGTGGGCCTTTTGTAACATCTCTCACAGCATGTGGCAAACTTTTTTTGCAACGTAGAATGAACTGCTAACCATTCCTTGAGACCCATACAATTTTACCATCGTGCTTATATCCGACATGGTGTATCCGACTGCATCCAGTATGCACCATGTAGATACATTTACATGCGTCTGCATACTAAACTTAATTTGAAATCATGGTGGCCGTTTTGCTAGTTTGTTTTGCCGATGGTAACACCCGCGGCTTGCGCACTCCACAAGAGAATTTTTAAAATCGTGTGAACATTTCAGTTCCATTAATTTTCGAAACGATTCAGAGTAAATGGTATGTTTAATGAAAAAATATTTCTTGGTTACTACTTATAATAGTAGCTACGTAATAATAGACATCGATGAAGAACATATTATTATGAAGATACCAGGTTGCGTTGGTAAATTGGCGTCTTGTGAGGTTACAGTTGAAGAACCTTTTTGCACGCGATATACGTGTGAATCCTGTTAATTTTTTGATCAATCAAAAAAAAAAAAAAAAAAACATAAAAAAAAATTAAAAATAGATGAACTGAATAATTTATTTTCTAGTAACTATAATATCAGTTGCAAAAATGAATTCAAATGAACCGTCAATTTTCTATTGAATTATTTAATAGCTGGAGGTATTTTAGAAATTCACTTTATTTACGGAGCTAACCGATGACTAATACGATTTGTCTGTTAGTTTTATTCAGAAGACCTAAGTTAGATAAATTATTACACCAAATGGTGAATTTACATATTAGCAATCTCACAGTCCACTCTTAAAGAATAGAATAGAATAATTTATTGATCTTCTGGGTGTATACGTCAAGTTAGTATAAATATGAAATGCAATTCCTCGATAAAAGATAAATAAAACTAAAACTTATAAAAATTGAAGATAAGATTACAGTTGAAATGTGATAACAGACAAGTCTATAAAAGTGGTACACATCAGTACAAACTTACTAAAGAGCACGACATACATATATTACAGTAGTAGGTACATTTAGACTCCCGCAAAGTACCAGAAATTCCGACCCCGTTTGAGATTTCAAAATAAATTAAAATTACGTAACCTTCTTTTAAAACAGTACAAGGTCGTGGCCTCTCTAATGGACACTGTCAGCTCGTTCAAAAAGTCTGTGGCTGATACAGCAAAAAAAATTTGGTATGTGGCTGTTCTATGATTACGAAAGTACTAGTCATTTGATTGATTCCTTAGATCTCTCGTGTAAGTAAATGGTCATATAGCGTGAACAGGTCAAGGAGGTAAGACGAACTACTACTAAGGATAAATTAACTTACGCAGGGCAAAGGAAGTATATCACCTCTAGTTCACAATTCTTAGCTATCTCAGGCGTTGGAAGAAAGGAGTAATAATATATGCTCAGCAAATCTCTTGTCGTAAATGCATCGAGCATAGCAATTCAGTGCAGTAATAATTGAATTTTACGCTTACTGGCAAGTTACGTTTACTATGAGAGAGCACCCCAGAGTCTTCAGAATAACTGCACGCTCGAAGCCCCCTACATACGACGCCGCAAATTGCGCTCTATCTACTGGCTAGTAATTGTTAGTGTTTAATGACAGTTCTCGATTCACTGAATACAGGAATTATTTGTTAAGCTTATCGAGTAGTAACACACAAAGTGTCATATTTTTCTTTTCAAAAGAGAAAGACACTTTAATGCGAAACTTTAAATGCTTGGTTATCAATGGACATACAATTCTCGAAAAACTGATATGTAATAATGTACCACGTTAACTATGGGATGCCAGGTAATTAAAAGCACTAATCGTTCAGCTAATGCTTGAAAGAATTTATTGTAAAGCTTAAGAACTTGAATCGACTAATCCAAGAGACACGCACTACGCAGGCTTGTCGGATGGGTGTCTTTAATACTAAACATGTAGTAATATACTGCAGAGTGATTCGTTGATTGGAACTATATACAGCTGGATCAGAGACTACATATATAATAAGTTCAAGTATCCGTGCACACGCAACTTGGCCCGTTTGAAAGACTCGATTATTAATACGACTTGTCAAGACGGATACTTTCCTTACCGAATGAAGCTAACGTAGCAGTCGTAACATTACGTCATTGCACGTACACGTACCTATACTGACCCATCGGACCTCCCTTGTCGGACGTTCATTCGCTTCGCTCCCTTTGCCATCAGGCAATACCTTTCTGCGGGTGGTCTGCGCCCGAGACGAGCCACTGGGATGAACGAACATTTGAATGCTATAAATAAATATAAATAAATTGATTTGCCGCCATTAGCATAAGCAGCCTGAGTCCTTGCGATCAGGGAGGGCTCCCGTCGTCCCTCGCCGTCTAGCAAGATTCTCCAGGTCGTAGGAGCCAGCGACGTTGATTTATACAGCAGGCATCGGCGCTTCTGTCTCCCCAGAACTGGATACTCGATGAAACTCGCTGAAATTCGATGGGTTTGAATTTGCAATCGAATTTAGTGGATGAGAGTAACCTATATTCCTGTAACCATCGTGAAGGACAAAACGAAGAAACTGAGTTATAAGTCAAGGAAATAATGAAAAAGAAAAAATGATAACCAATATTTCAAGTAATCGGTTTTCATAATTCGAAAGCCTCACTGATTTAATTCTAATCGTAAACGCAGTCACGGACTGGCACTTAGGCCCAGAACTGGTCCTAACCGTTGAAAATGACCGGTTCCACCACCGGACAAGCCTATTTGCTCGAAAAACTGGTAATTTCGGGTAATCTTCTGCAAGAGGGGGCGTGGGCGCCCGTCTGCCCGGTGGTAGTTTCGGTAAGTAAGCGTATGTCATTACCCATGTCCTCAAAATGGTCATTACCATTTGCCTGCATGCCGGACTCGTCCATGTTATAAAAATAGTAAGAAGAAAAAATATATTGCCTTAAATTCTATGGCTTAATAATCGTCGAAAAGCAATACTTCATTAAAAAATCCAACCCCTAATTTTAAGATTTTCAATCTTTCGCCATGCAAGTGGGTAATGAAAAAAGTAAAGAATAGCTTTTAGGAGAAGTCTTCATGGATCTTTTTTAAAATATATATACGTATACCTATCATTTGCTAAATGACGTAAACCGCAATGAAGTGCTATTCTTTTTTTCTTCTTTTTTTGTACATTTAGCGGAATTCGATATATGCGAACAGAGTTAAATAACGCTGAATGAAGTTCATTGACAACTATGCTTCATGCCAATCCTGACACGGTTCAAAAGACTGCGAATCTATTTTATTCCGATTTAGGATATCGGATTCATTTGAATTGGAGATTTTTCAAATCATACCTATTTTTGTAGAATAATCAATCGACATGATGAAAAAACGATTACGTACGGTTTTTAGACTTGTTATAATTTGCTTTTGCCCAAAATCTGCACGAGCAGTTTTTACATGAATCTTAAAATTTTTTCGTTAGAGTGATTTTGACGATGATTTTGAAGTTTTATTTTTTAAATTCTTGCTTCCGAATCACGATTAATGATGATCCCTACCTCGGGTCAATTACGAGGTTCATATTCCTGTCTCTTTTTGGACTCCCTCCCCTCTCCGGACCATACAGCCAGAGGTTCTTCCGGCTCAACTATTCCAACAACCGACAGCCAACAGGCAACAGGCAAGAGGCAAGAGGCAAGAGGCAACAGCGAACAGCCTCTGTTGATACTTCCCCCGCAATTCACTCAGTCGTACCATGACCACGTGCGCGCGTGGTACTGGTTTATCCGGCCTCGTCTAAGTAGCATTATCAGAATAATTTTAAATTTTCTTTCAAATCTGTGATTAATTGTAAATGAAAATCTAAAGTACGGTCAGTGATTCGTAAACTACAGTTATTTTATATAATTTTACTATAAGCATGAATAATTATTTTCAACGTTCCAATATACATATAAACTGATTACGAAAATAATGAACGGTACGAATGGTTACTTGATCCGTCTCATAGTGTAGAGTTAAAATTACAGAGAGTTTGCGGTTGCGGTGAGAATGCGTGAAATCATAGACAGAGAGGGGGACGTGATTTTGCGAAGCGAAGCGCGTATAAATTTATTAATTCTCTACTGACCAATGTGACAATATTTTGTTATTCGGATATCGAAAATTGTAGACAAATTGGTAGTTCATATAGTAGAATATGATGGTGATGATAAAATTTAGCACCGGCATAATTGTGAACTACGATACCCGCGACAACGCTTTCAATAAAATCCTGGAATCATTGAAATATGAAATTGTCGAAGTACCACTTAAGAAGTGTACGATGATAGTTTATTAAACTCATTAAAGTGATGTATAGGATGGATATTAACGAAACGGTTGTTAATCATGAGGTGTTTTAAACGCTCTTGATTAGACTCGTTACGAACACAAAAAGTAGAGCTGCATCTACGTACCCTTAATCACTGAAACGAAGATGACCACCGGGTGGACGGCGATCATACGCTGTAGTCTTCTTCTGGCGTTGATGAACGCTGTTATCGGAAGTAATCAGACGGTGAGTAGCAGATTATCTTTTGATCTAATTTATACGTTATTAAATTTTTGGTGGAAGATTAGCTGCATCAATTGTCAGAGAAATGCCACCAGAGTACAATTACTTTTAACTGTAATCACACGGCTAAGTCTTTACCAGATTTTGCAACTTGATATAATTAGCAATAAGCAATAAAAAGATGTGTCACAACTTAAGATCTGCGCAAGAGATTTTACGACCACATCTACGACAAGGAGGGCGTATGTTGGACGTCATATTTACTCAATTACGTCATGATTCGGGTAAAATCATTATTATTCATTTAACGACACGGACACTTGTAAAACGTCGTTCATTTCACCGGTGACCTTAGTCGCTAACAACTACACAGTGGGCCAGTATTTAACAAACCTGGCCAAAATATTGTACACAGTAGTCATTACATCCATATGAATTTTTGTTTTTCGTGGGGGTTTGTGCGGTCGCTGATTAGGATTCTGACCTCAAAATTTCACGATCTTTTCATCGATAATGTTCATAGAAATTTCATCGAATTAACAAGAAGCTGATTAATTTTTTTATAGATGACATATAACATTTTGACCTTTAAAAACTCTTCACATAAAAGCATAGAATCATACTTTTCATTGAATGATGTGGGTTGTTACTTTTTTGATATTCAACATGCAGCAATGAACTAATATGATCGAAGTCGCCTCATATGTTCACGAAGCTTCTCGAAGCAGCACCAAAACGTAAAAATATTATATGCCTGGTCGTATAGAATGCCAATTATCGATTGGTAATTATTGGTTATTATAAAATTGCTTAAACGAAATATTAGGAGCCGGTTCTTCATATATTCATCCCACTGCAGTGTACTGGCCTATTAGCATGGTCGAAGGAAGCAGTTTAGTGTCTGTCGAAAAAACAAAGAATATGTATCTCTTCCTTATAGAATTAAGTCGGACAAACAAAGCTCGCGGGAGGTCGAGTGGTCGTTTCGTTCGAGATTTAAATTGGCTCTTTAGTTTTACCGGGGAAGGCTCGCTTGGCCAAGTTGGGTTTTAACTGTTTAGAAACCAAACGGCGAGGTACGGTGGTTGAGCATCAGCATCAGGATCAGAATCAGGATCATTTGTTCCACGTAAGATGCGATGCTTCATGCTGGGGAGTCTGGACTACCAGCCCTGCAGACTACGGGGCACGGAATTGCTTCCGATGAAACACAAGGCAATCTCGAACGTCCCACCGCCAGAAGTGAACTCGTTTCAACGATAAGATCTTTTGCTAGACTTACTTAGCGGGATAAGACCGCGAGTGAGTATCTCTCCTCGCATATTTCAGTCTTGAAAAATAAAAGGAAACTTAAAAATTGACCGTAAATATAAATAGCAACTGTACAGTAAAGAATGCCTCTATGCACTAGAATAAATACGGCTTAACAGCTTTATCGTGCATTTTTTTTAAATCTCCGTCTATACCTATTGGAAGTTAACAAATATTTACTCGTTAAGTTCCGTAGTCTCCCTGCGCTTATCTCAACTTAACCTGCAGTGTGACGCTGTCATTACTGAGGGATTTTCAGCTTAAGGGTAAAAAAAGGAAACTTAGTCTAGGGTAACTTGAGCCTGTTATCTCGTTGTTTAGAAAGGCTCGATTCTCTGTAAAGCCTCAAAAAACTTTCGTTACTGTTAGCACACCCTGCCGAGCTGCAGATGATATTAAGATACATCTATCCATTTATATACATAGACGTATATATATATACACGTATTGTATGTTGCACCTACGGTATTCTTGTTGAATTTGTTCGAAAAAGGGCAGAGTCACCCTGGATGGTACACGGTATATGGATATATCTAAGTGCGAAGCTATTAGCCGGTAGAGGAACCGAATGAAAAGAAAATTGATACGAGGATGAGAAAAAACGTCCTCTTAAACTCGACGTCTTTTAAAAGCTATCCCACTAACACTAACCAACTAAGATACTTATATGTAGGCAAACGCATCTAGGTGGTAAAAGAAGACGGTATATCGCACATGGGGAGTGACGCGTTATATTTAGTCTGTTTATTGTTTGGTACGTCTAGCCGGACCTGGGCTTGTTTCTTCCGTTTCCCGCAAGAAAATTCTATCACTCGGTTCCAACTCGACGTATAAGTAAACGAGACGTTTGACAGATTGCTACTAGAATAACTCATCAGCCAAATGCTAGGATTTCAATATGATCGATGCCCAATGGTGTATGTGACATTGACATAGATGGAATGAAAATAAGCTATCTGTCAAATAATATTATGTGAACTCACGTTGTAGTCATTCAGTTGGATAACAATCATCATTTTATCATCGAAATTTTTTTTCTTTATCATATATGGCGGACTAGACATTACGCCAATGTCAACGTTCAAGTGTACTGTACAAGTTTTTGGCATTAAAAACACTGATACGACATTAACGGCGTTGGTCACGCAATGCAACATTTAGGTTTTGCTTTTGGAATGGTATAAAACGATGAGAAGAAGAAGATCTAGTGTTGGATTACATTTACTAAACTCTAACAAGTACAGTGATATTAGATGGTCATGGGGCTCGATGGTCAGAGTGTGAAGTCGTAATCATGAACCTGTCTGACTTTAGTAGGTTTATAAAATTGACCAACAGAACAATATGAAATGTATGTACGTATCAAATCCGTATTATGTGGTCTCAGTCGTAAAAACAGATACTACCTTATACCAGATAATAATTTTAAACTGGATGTAAGACGATATCAATAAGACGCCCATAATATGTGACTCAAGGAACTGGATATTTATTACACCTATCTTATAGTGGATAAAAAAAAAAAAAAAAAAAAAAAATTGATATCGAAAGAATTAGCACTGCTATCTTTGTGGTGGTCCCATCTTCCCACTGACTCTCACTTACTCTACTCTCCCTTGTATCAGTAACATCTGTACAAATGTTTGATCTCGGTCTGACTATAACAACTGTCATATTGCTGGTTAGTTTCATTTAGCTATAGTGATAAAAGACTTTTATGATTTCATTCTTTGAATTATTCTTAGTCAGTTTATTGCTCTTGATAAAACCCACTTTTATTTTCGATACTGTATACCTGGATATCGGATTCTATAACCGGGAAATTGGAACTTTAAAAACGCTCAAGAAATATAAAAAGGAATTAAATTTAGTCGCAGAAAAATTCCAGCCAAAAGTTTCTATGTCATCAATATTCATTCGCATGTGTTATTTATACTCTTTTTCAACTATATAAATATCTACATCTTGAAAAAAAATGCAAAACGAATTGGTATTTATAGGTCTGACGTTATTGTATTAATTTTGGTTTTTTATTTTTAACCATATATATCCGGTATTATGATCAGAATTTATTTGGTGTCACAGCGGTCTTATAAAAGTCATTACTTATACCTGTTTAATTCACCTGATCCTCGGCTCGGTTGGAAATTGAAGAAAAAAACTTCGAATGCTAAATCGGTTTGATGATCAGTTTGCAAACATATAAACCATGGATTTATTCATCCTTGGAATTTTCGGCGCTAAACTTGTAACTATTCCATCATAAAATCTGACCACGAATTTCACTTCGCGAATAAAACATTATCTTTTAATGTTTCCATTCATAGTTTGGCACGTGTGAGAGATATTTGTCACTCGAGTTTCAAGACACGAAAATGACCGGAGTAAAGCTGTTAAGTACAAGATGTTCTCAGTCTAAAGAACTTGCCAAGCAACACCTGACTTCGTACTTCTTGTTTGATAAATGGCCAGACTTGCTTAACCATGGTTATTCCTTGTTCCTGCATCCCTTCGTCCTCTTGCTGCCAGTCTGATTGTCATCAGTGATTAGTAACCACTTCTAGTCCGTACGACCTGCGTGTTGCTATTCATTGCCAAGTCCGGTACGCTTAGCTGTTAAACTCTATGCGATTTCTTCTTCATTTGAATTCCATCCAACCACGCATATTGCTTTCTTGTGAATTCAATTGTCAGTCACTTAATCGATAGAGTCGAACGACAGTGGAAAATAATTCCTCTTAATATTATTCTCAATATAATTTAGTATTGAAAGTTTACGAGCTGCAACCAGTGGGCCGTTGAGGCGAAAGACCTTGTGGTATACATACCCACGCAGCAAGGCAAGTGCATTAAAGTCTGATTACTATTACCGCATTATCTTCACTGGCAGTCGCGGTATCCCAGTAAACGGGCAAACGTTAACAAGTAATTAACGAATTTGTGACTCGCTATCAATTTTAATAAATTAGCTGACTATGAGTCGAACACTGATTAGCATTTGAAATTTCTAACCGAGCAATTAGGAGCCAGACTAAAAGCCTCAGGATATACGACTACTGTCATGTCATACCACTCGGGGTTTGAAAAGTGGAACAAGTTTATATACCAAGTACCTAATTGCCGATACTGACTTCACGGTGTATTAATGTTAGGTATATTATAATACAGTCAGGGAGTAGTTTTTTTGATAGTGGTTCAAAAAAACGTTGCAACTTGTTGGTACATCCGGCTTTTAACAAGATCAGGAAGGATTGATTCTCGTTAAAAACAAAACAAAAAAATGTATTTGTTTATTTCAAGTATCAGAATGTGACTAAGAAATAAAAATTTAATAGAAAATGATAATATTACTAAGAAATGAATGATATAATGACATAGTAATTAGCTGATAACTGTAACAACATCAAGAAAATTGATTTTGTTAAATTTTTTTCATATCAATATTACGACAAATATCGCACGAGATTGCGGGGCGTTCCCAGACAGGAAGTAAGCGGTTGAGATGACAAAAACTTGTCTGAAGAATGCTGCGCTCATCTCATACACTTCACGTCGTTCCTTCGCATATAGGTATATCATATAACTTCACGTCTTTCTGCTGTTCAGTGCTTCTTCTATTGCATTTCTGCTACACGCGGTGAATTAATGTACAGGCGTTAGTCTCCGCGTTGGACAGCTATCTCTTGACGAGTACAAACAGCCTTTTTGGAACCTTGTTACATTACTATATACTACAAATAATCTTCAACTGAAATGTCATTCGGGTTCTCGTTCCTCACTACGTTTTTACCCAAAAACTCTGTCAAAACCAGTTCTTATTTCTCCAATACATAATAAACTGTTAGATATATACCGTTGCACTTCCTGCTTTGAATAAACAGTTTCTTCTTCCTTTACCATTCGAGTATGTGTGTAAACCCAGTGCGTGTATCATCCAAAGCCAGAGGATTAGTTGAAGTTTAAAGATATATCTACATACCTACTACATGTAATTTTTCTTTAAGAAAGAATCGAAACTCTTGTTGTCGAGACTTGGAGGATGCTGCATGGGACATACCTAGGCGATACTACGAGTGGATGTCGTCAAGCTGTAAATCACTACAAACTACAATACACCCCAGTGCGGTCAACACGTGTTTCGTCTTGTCCACTTGAAGGCTGCACGCTCTCTTCCCTCTGTACATAAATATATTATATCTAGAAATGCGCATAGCTATAACTAGTTACTACGGGTACGTATACAACCGTGTACAGAGACTCTTTCATCCCGGAGTTTTACACGACTTCAACAATTCATTGTCGGATAGTATACGAACCAGCACTCTTAACACACTCTTGGCCACACAAGACGACCGGATATTTATCCTCGAGTTATTAAATTCATGTTTATTGACACTGTGATAACGATTAACTTTTAACACGCCATAGCGTGGGTGGAAATAAGTAACGCATGTTATAGCTTTTAGGTTATTATTCAAGTAACACTGAACTTGTATATCAACCTGTCCTGACCTGAAGGAAATTTTTCCATCAAAAGATAAGAAACACTTTTTCGAATAAGACATAAACACTGTAAACTAAATTATGCGGTAAAGTTATGATCGATTAAGTTAAATTTTAGATTAGATATGTAGTGATGATGTTGGATAAAATCTGGAAATTATATGATCTGGTATGATCAGTCGATGGACTCGATGGTCATCGGCTTGAAAACGTGTTTCTATAAATTTATGTGCGGACATGAGTGGCGCTGTGCGATTACAATTATTTATTAATATATGCGAAATTAATAATGAATGAACCTCACAGAGATCAACAAGCCATAAATTAATTCGAGTATACATATAGTTTAATGATGGAAAAATAAAATTAAAAAAAAAAATAAAAAAAAAAAATATTATTACAGACGACTGTAAAGACCCGAGCTGATTTCATAGCAGCTACATTTCACGTCATCTCACATTACCCACGACCTACCTTAGCTGTAATTACTAATTACATAGTTCATGTAAATTCATGACAACTTTGGAAAATACGGTGCTAATTATTCCGCTCGTTACTATAAACCTAGTGATCAAAGACTGTGTATGTTTATATACATACATACAATTGAGCTAGTAAGTGAGCTGACAGGTCGACGTAAGATTGACATCTTAATCTCCCAATGTGGAGTTCTGGAGGTATTAAACTGACCGTTTATCGTGACCCGCCTTCCACGATACTCTCCTCGAGTGCAGCTGCCTTCTTGGCCACGCATCACGCATCGCCTCACTTTTATACATACGTACACATACCTAAATAGATACACGTATGCGCACTGGTGCTCGACGTGCAACAAGGTATACTGTAACATTAAGCCCAGTATCACCTGGTGACGATACTGCTCGACGTATTGTGTAGGTAGTTTTGAATTCTAGAATCTAGACTATTCGGAACTGGATATTTGGACGCCAGACTGAAACGGCTGGAGTTAACGAAGCCGGGATTTGGTGATGTTTTTTGAATTGTAATGGTGAAGATGAGAGATATCTAATTAATAGATGGGGACTAATTAGTCGTACATATTTTTTGTCCTCGTAGCTGGCCCTGAGCTACTCCGTCACGGCCCTCGAGCGAAGCGTGTAATTTTCAGGTGGGCTTGTCGTTTGGGTGTTGGGGCCCGTTTCAGGTCTACAAACCGGAAGTGTGTCGCAAGGGATTGGCTGCATGGCGTAGGTTTGGGCCCTAGAAGGACGGCGACGCTCCCCGAAGATTAAACCAAACTCAAGCGAAGATTAACCTGTCCCTAAAGTGTCTGCGAAGGCGTGGGCCGTGTGTAGCCGAGAGCCAACCGTCCATTCAACAAACCTCTTAATGGCGTATGCGCACGTATGGCATTAACTGCAGTGTGTATTTCACCCCGCGCAAACGAAGAAGTATAACATACATAAACGAACGAGCTGTTAAAACCTTCGAAAACCTGTGAGTTCATTTATTTTTATGAACATGTCGATTCTATGAATAAATAATCCATATTTTTACAATTCATTAAGAAAACCATATCCGGATGGGAGACGGGAATCTTGTAAAATGAAGGTAACGCATCCCGAAGCAGCTGATTGTATTCTGATTTTATTCGTTCTCCTATTTCCACACATCGGTATAACCGTTTATGATGAATATTTCATACTGGTATTGGTATAATGCATGACGACCGAGCAAATCTCTGACCATTCGTCATATGAAGTAACTCCAGACTTTAATATCAGAGATTTTTTTTATAAGGAAATTAACCACTGGAAATACAACCTCAGACTTCGTCATTAACTTCTCATCAATTTTATCGAATAGAGGTCGAATTTCTATCAAATCGGTAAAGTCAAACTCGTGATCTACTTGTTAAAATATTTCTCTGATCTAGGCAGTTCGTATGTGTATAATCTGGACCCAGGAATGTCACCGTAGGACATTTTGGCCCGAAAACCCAGTTAGATATTATACCTATATGGAAGCAAAAGCTACGTGCGAGGTGGAATGATGTGATGTGGAGTGGATCCCAAGGTCGGTCCGATTAGCCGCGAAGTTTTGCCGTTTTCTTATGCCCTTTTCACGGTCCTTCGCTCCGCATGGTCACTTATACCCGCCGCTCATGGGCCATCGGTCATTCGTTGGGGTCGCAAGATCGGTCTCCGGTGGTTTGAGCAGTTTTTTCGTCCAACCAGAGGACACGTGCGGGGAGAAGAGAAAAGAGATGAAGAAGGTAAGGAGAAGAAGGGCCCTCGAAGACTCGAAAGGCCCAAAGTCTTGGCGATGAGGTGGGCGTGACGGGGGCGCTTCGACTGTTCTTCTCTTGGTCTTTTGTTAGCTTTGTTGGATCGCGGTGTAGCAGCTCGTTGCTGCCACAATTTTATGGTTGTTTATGTGCTCTCGTCTACGTATATACAGCGCAAAGGGATAAGTTCAACGAATGATGAACACAACACGGTAGACATTTATTTGATACACGATTTCGAGAGAATGAATACAGAAACTGTATCAGGACTTCACGAAATGTTAAATAATCCACTTCATTTAAATATATTATGGGTATATACCTTTCGAAAATCCCAGAATGTAAATTATAAAATGGTTACATTTTCAATTTTCACACAGTTTCTAGCAGTGCACAGATCTACTTCCATTAGTATAATTTTTAAATACAGTTATAGTCAGACATGTAAATTGAATAGATTTTGTAGCTAATAATACATCGGTAGGTATAGGAAAAGGAGAAAGAGAAGGATGGAGAGTGGACGGGTCTTCGGTCCATTTCTTTTCTTTATATTGACCATCTTCCACTTTGTTGGAACAATAGACCGGTCTCAACGCCCGAGGGGAAGAGAAAACAAATCTTTAGCCACTGACTGCTGACGCTGATGTTGATAACGATACTCCAAGATCTTCTATAGGAGATACTAAAAACTATAGATCATTAGCTACCGTTCCTTCGCGTTAGAATAACCTCGAGTACACCGACCACTAGGAGTTTTTTGTCTGGCCACTGTTTTAAGTGCTTGCAATCAAAGAGTGATTAATAGCTTTTCATATTGACAGGGGTGGCTGACACATTGAATGGTCATATATTATAGGCATTTGACATGATTACTCGTGGAAATTCGACCTGTAGGAGATTCCCCTATGAAGTGGCTTCATACATTGATATTAATGATATGTTATTAATTTTTTCCTTGAGTCTATCGTTGTCTTTTTTTTTTTTTACTTTTTTTCTATCGATCATGAAATAATTTCTTGTAGAACGAATTGAATTTAGTTATTACCCAAAATTATTAATAATCTTGTTATTACATCCGACCAAATTATGCATTTAGAAACGTACTAATGAGACCATCGACTACCAAATTAATGCCACCTTATAGTGAAAATAAATGACAAATTATTTACACCAAGTTGAAGCGAAATTTTCAAATAAACCAACAAATTTTACCCGGGTCTAAGTTTCTTGAAGGTATTAATATAGTCGTATATTAAAATAATAGTTCTTCTTTACATTCAGTTATTTTTAGATCAAAGTCAGCATAGCATTTCTTGAGCTATCTTTTTTCAAACTCTTTACCCCTTGCTAAACAGCTGCACGTATCGCACTGGCTTCGTTTACAAGCAAGGGACATGGTAGACACAACTTCTCATTGTTTCAAAACCGAAATAGCCACAGACGCTAAATATTGCCTACCGCGAATCAGCAGGGTATTAATGTACATGTATAAGTTTACCAATTCCTAACCAAGACGGTGTTACATATATTTTCTCTTGATATTCTTCATAAAAACCTTTCGGGATTCTCGCACAATTCAGTAGCTCATATATCTTCGTCCCCTTATCTTTCCATGGTATTCACATTTTTATCTTGGATAAATGTTGACGTATAACAATCTCCGATGACTCGACTACCCACTAAGGATAACAATGACTGCTTTGACTCAAATGGTCGAAGGATTCTCACGTTGTTAATTTTCATCTCATTGAGATGATCTCGAAGAAGCACGTAGTGGTTGTAAAATTGAACCAGACACCAGCGTTTATTATTTTTTAAATTATTTGGTTGGTTTGTTGGAAGGGCTGATACTTATGTATGTATGTATGTATGTACACATATATACCTACTCAAATCCTGCCGTATCTTAGAGCCAAAGATGTTTCAAAAAATGTAAATTTACCCAAAGCTACCATACCCACGGTTGTGGGAGGATGCACTCAGTCCCGATAACATCGGGGCCAGTTGGGACCAGCGTGTGTGTGTGATGGATGAGGCGTAATGTGAGACGCTTATGTCCAGATCCTCAGATAATTGCCACCTGAAATATTACGCTTGACCACTTTTACGACTGCCCAGGTTGTGGCAATTAATGCGCGAGGACTTAAATTATCGACGAAACAATTCGTGCTTGTGCTGATAAAACCGTCCAGTCGAGGAATATATGTATCTACATTCATCTAAAAAAATAAAAAAAAAAAACGTCACCTAATACTTTTGACGTTATAATGTCAACCCTTTATGAAATTTACCGAATCATCTTTCATATTCAGACTGTTCTTCGTTCTTGAAGACGTATGTTGCAGTTTTACTCTGAAAAAAAATATTCCTAGCAGTATTTTAATGCAGAAGTTATCTAGTTGGTCTACGATTATTGAAAGTAAGGGTTTACGTGGTGATGATATTTAAAAAAAATTGTTATGGAATGAAATACTTAAATTTATAATTCTACAACATTGTTCTTCGAAAGAATTCGGAGTGATCTGGACCTATCTCAAAAAGGCAGGAAGGTGAAATAATTCGTGAAGATTGTATGTATAAGGGGGTAAAAGGCTGCGCATACAGCCTTTTGTTTTTCGTTCAAACGGCGTTGTTTTCTTTTCATCATAAATCAGAGCTCGGTCCCCATAGCGAGCATTCCTTCGACTTTTGACGGGAGGGTGGTTGTGGGGTGGTTAAGGGGCATACCTTTTAAATGCACGCCAGTAAGAAATCGCCGACCATTTTCGGAGGACACTCGAAGAGAACTCCTTGTAAGGACGAACTCCGAGGCGTTAGTCCGTAAAGTGATTGTCCTGGCGTTTCACATTTTTCATTTCTCCTTTCGTCTCGTCTCGTCTTCTTTGGTGCCTCGTAGCTCCTGAACCCACTGTTATCCGGTTGCGTTTAATTGTGACTCTGACGCACTGCAGCAGTGAACGAACTATACGTAAGCGACAGTATCCAAACCTGTTTCTCATTTTTTAGATCTAACTTTTTAGTTTAACCAATCAGCCTCTCATCTTGTACCCCCTCGTCCGGGAACGCCTCTGAAACAAACTTTATCGCATCCCTAAAACTGACGTGGGACTTCCTTGTAAATGTCAAAGAACAGCGTCATATTTACGGCGGATACGAACCCTATCTCTAACGAGTATTAATTAGAAGGTCGACGGCGGTAGCAGATAGTCCTACGCCGTATAGATTCTCGTATCCAAAAGCTACTTAACGTATTAGGTATACGGGAAACACTTATTATACAACCTGTAGCCTCCAATGTCTCCTCCGGATCTTCCTTAACCATTGACACCTCGGATCCTACAACTTTACTGACAATTAATAACTGTCATTCCTTGTCAACGATCAGCTAACACTTCAAACCGTAATAAACTAAGTATAAATTGTCTTCGTAGAGTTAAGTTTCATCTCAGTTGCAGCTGGTAATTAAGAGATCAAACACGTACCTTGATTCGACTATGGGAGAGTCCTAGCAAGGGTTTAATTCAGTCAGTCGGTGACTATGAGATGGCTTTCAAAAGTTCACCAAAAATTGACTCAAGGCTAAAATCGCAACGGTCGTTTTTTTTTTTTTTTTTGCGCTATGGCCAAACGAACCGAACGGCTAAACGAAGCGAGAGCGATGGCGTCTGTCTTTCGGGTAAGAGTACATACATACATGCAAGAGAGATAAAACCCCACATTTACCTTCTCCGCAATCACAAATGTGGCAACGAGTTGGGTCTCGGTCGCGGCCTGACTTTGTTTCTACCACAGCACCGAGCAGTGTCTGCAGTTTTTTGTCATGAGATATGCTGTAGGTATACATATAGGACAAGATATATAAGATACAACGCTTTAGCCTAGTTTGGACATGTTCACGGCCCGCATACAAATTTCCAGATCTCATCCGCCAACCAATATCTATATATCTCAGTTTCACCGTAACTGGCTTCCGCCTACGGTTGTCTCTCTCTCTTTTACCCGCATTTCAAACCGGGTTATTTCAGCTTCAGATTCACTTGCCCTGCAGTTTTATTGCTATCGATTCACCGGTAGATTTATCTTGATGTAACGTAATACCGATCTACGGAACTACGGCAGAATTTCTCGTGGGAGCTATAAGATCACGACTCCAAGTTGCTGCAGTGATGCTGTAGATCGGTACCAGTCTGTAGACAATACCGATACAAATACTATAAGGGAGCGAATCCCCGTGGCGTCTTAAGTACGGTATATGTTATACCTATACCTTAATTCATCCGTATATAGATGCACAGATCCTGTATCCTCGTATGAGTGAGAGTCCCCGTTCCCTTATTTCCCCGTATACTTTGCGGCGGGTCGATCAGTTCTCCCGATTTCGAAGCGGGCTCACGGTGGCTCCAAATAATGAAGCCATAAATCTCAACAAAGGAACGAACCTAAAGAAAGGTGATTAATTCCCTCTCTAACGTGCGTGAGTGCTGGGGATCAGTGTGTAATATATGTATTGCGTAAGACCAATAACTCTCTACGTACAGGGCAAGCTTCCGCTCACGCATAGTTGCAGAGCGAATAGAATTCTCGTTATTTATTAAGCTACCCACTTGATTTTTTTATTTTTTCATTTATCTTTCTCTCTCTCTCTCTCTCTCTCTCTTTATCCTCTAATCCTAAATTATAACACATCTTGCTCAATGCAATAGTGCAGTTACAAATAAGGGAAGGGGGGTTCGCACTATGATATATACTGGGTGTGGTCATACGCACGGATATTTTATACAAACATTATAGTGCATCGTAATGCTGAAACTTTTCCGGACAGAAATTACACCTCAGTTATATGCATACTGTGTACGCTTAACGTGCACAGTATGCATTTCCGCCATCGAGTATTTGGATAAGGAATTCAAACAAGGACCGATAAATTACCATACTTACTAACTCTCTGATCTCGTTCGTGTTTCGGTAACACGTTCACTTTAGAATTAAGTCACTTAAATTCAGACTAACACGCGATTCTATTAATAATTTCGTCGATGCAGCGATACGATGATCGACGAGTTGGGTTCAATAATTATGGCACGCTTCACCAGATGTGAAAATTATCTTCCCTTATTGCCAATCACGATATTATTGCTGATAATGGTGAGTTGAATTAATTCGTATAATAAGTATCAATAGAACAAATCAAAAAATTGCAGCCTTTAATAAAGACCCAATAAAACTGTAGTTTAGCCAAGTGGAACGATTGGTAAAGATCGACTGTTTGGTGTTACATAGTTCATTTATTGGTCATTGTACTCTACTGGCTCAAATTTGTGGGCCAAAATTCACGTGGTATTCTACTCCGCAGGCCTTTAATCAGTTCAATTTATGTATAAATTAGTTTCGCAAAAAGACTGTAATGATAAATTATTTCTTAATAAGTAGAGGATAGATTCTAGTAAACAACTAGTGGAATGAAGATATATAAAGGCACTGCACGTACTCGAGTTATGTACAAAAATCTTTTTAACAAATTCTTATTGTTAGAATTATCTCAATTAACGCAGTCGGGCAATATTCCCTAATGGATATACCTACGCTTACTGAATGATAAATAAATATAATAAAATCACATTACTTCGGACTATTATGGTCCGGGACGACATTCTTCATACTATGATCGTTGCCTACACAGTACACACACTTTCCTAACTTCTTTACGGATGATGATCCTCCCACGTTTTTTTCTACTATATGTCAGTGTCATGGGATTATATCGCTAAAAATGAAAACCTTTATGTTACAGTATTTCATTTGAGGTTATAAAATCGTACGGATTATTTGTTGACCAATTTTCTATACATTTTAATAATATATTCATACCGCGCAGGTACAGAATGATATAAAGACATATACTCTGTGTACTTTGCCTCATCTCATACCGCGCGGGAACATAATTTTAAGTCTGAGAATATACGGAGAGGTTATCGTGGTATTTAATTCCCAGTTCAGTGCCTGCGCGACCTTAGTCTATCGCCAAAATCCATTAACAATGTTACGATAATGAATGATGAAAATTATAGGACATAAATTATATTGCACCCCTTTCTTATTGCCTCCAGTCATTTTCTTATCTTTGAAATGAGTATAATTCTAATGGTAAACACTGAGCTGTTCCTAAGAATTGTACCTACCATCATGGTCGTTAAAAATATTTAATAAGATACCGCGTATTCGTCTTCTCGTGGGAATCCTTCGCGAGCTTTTGAAACCACTCTGAGCTTCTTTCGCTAAGAACATACGCTAACGTAGATACCTATACCGATTCTGTTAGGTAATCTTATTGTTAAAAGTGTAATGGACCATATACATTATGGGTTTGCTATTGATGGTAATAGTTTTTATAAATGACATGTAAGCGATGAAAGAAAATGTACAATTTACTTTTCTTTTATTTGTTTTTCATTCATTTTTTTTATTTGAAGGTAAACTGTCGTCTTTACAAACAGTAGTACTGCAAACTATGAAACAAATAAAAAAAAATCCTATGGTCGTATGAAGAAGTGGACAGCTCATTAACGCAGTCTCAAATCTAATTGGTAATTATTTTGTTGCATTCCCGCTGACGCCATTATTTCAGCGTCAAACGCGTCCGGCGAACCTTTGGCTTTTTAAGGCCTCGTAAAAATGGAGGACGCATTGTTCTCTCGACGAGGAATAGACGTGGCCGTTACGGAACGTTCTAATATATATATTTTTTCTTTTATAACTCGTTCTTATTTTTGTTTTTATTTGTTTATTACCTTTTTTTTTTTTGTTTTTTGCATTTTCTTGTTTCTCTCAATTCTCGGTCACGCTGCCTCTCACGACGACAATCTCGAATAGCAAGAAGCGCACGTGACCGAGGGTCGAGTGCAGAGATTTACAGAGAGATTGACGTGCAGGAATATGAACCGTAAGAGAAACGGACTTGAAAAGGAATGGTTGCAGCATGTTGCACGATCGTGGGCAGTATCAACGCGTCGCAAGAACCTTTAAGGAGCTAAAACTGTCATTATACAAACTTTGTTACGGGCTATTAGCGAGCAATTTTATATCTAGCCATGTGTCGCTTTTAGAGATACGGGCCATCAATTTGATTTGTCACATTCTTTACTCAACTATGTACACGCTTCATTTGGTATATTGGCTACAGGCGAGTCGCTGATCTAAGGCATATGGCATTTCGGCCACTTCAAGGACTTCGCAAGACTTTGACAATCAAAGATAACACGAACACCCGGATGTATTCTATTCGACAACGATTTTTCGTTACCTAATATCCTTGTCACTTGAGTGGTCCTGCATTACTCATACGTGTCTATTTCACCGTGTGGATCTTAGCTATCATGGCAAAACAAAGTACATTTGCGGACGTGTTGAAGTCCCGATTTTTCAAAATCTTAGACAGTAAAAAATTCACATATTTTAGAAATGGTGTTTCCCCGAAAGTCTGTATAATCGATTTCAAAAACTATACAAATCAATAAACACTGAAGGTTCAAAATTCCTAAAGCTAAGGATCTGATAGATCGAAACTCCGAAACTTGAAATTCGCGCATGGAGCGTCATGCCCCGCGCATTAATTTTTTGGATTCTTGAACTTTTAGCTGCCTGCATTCTGATTTTTCCAAATTTCAATATTCCAAATTTCAACGTTTCTGAAAATTCAAAATCATCTCAAATGAATTCTTAATTTTGATCGTTCGGAACTTCTAAAATCCCGAACTTCATCCGACCCCCGTACATTTGATTGTTCAGATTAATGTGGAACAATCGTTTCGACTTCTTCACAATTTTGCTACAATTATGATGCAACAATTAAATGTCTTTTATGGTATAGAAATTCTTCGACCTCTTCTTAAATGAAAATTGTTTTTCTCGGTGATTAGGTCATCCTGAATTAGTATCTATAAAAAGAAAAAAATAGTGGATCAAGGGTGATGGGCGTGACGGTGTACCTAATTGCTGAATACAATTTATAAAGATATGAAGTAATAATAACTATATCTACTTTTATATGACAATGCAAAGAGTCACGACCTGTTAATTTTTCAATCGCATTTACAGTTCGATTCTAACAATAAGTATCTAAATGAAATACGATTGTCAGTTGGATAATAAACGAGCAATTAGTACCTATATTTAATAATGAATGATGCTCGGCTATAGTCGACTTACGAAGCCGATATTATAAATGGAGCACAAATTAGTAATTAACTTTGGTTGATTAATTATTACGCCACAGGCTCGCGTTTGCCCTTCTCTCAGATCAATTCCAGGGATGAGACATATGGCAGACGTCCACCGATCCGCTTACCCGTAATCGTATCATTTAATTATACATTTTTAAAGTTTCTTCAACATTCACGAACGTCCATGGGCAACGATTTTTGTGTGGTCCTCACCGATGTTAATTCTCCTTTCAGGGATTAATCTCTGGCAAGAAACCCATTGACGAGATTGCAGATTGCAATGCAGCGAATATCATGAATGCATTTACACCCCATTCACACGCATGCCTTGCATGCGTAAGCCGGTCAGCGTATGTACAATATCTATATTAGTGTGTGTTCACGGTGCAGTGGTCGAAGAGCAACGAAAAATACGGGAGAGTCAAGCCAGAACAAGTTTTCATTTATTCATACGTTCTTGCGATAAATGCTGTTTAAAAAAATCACAAACCGGAAGGTATACATGCATACATTCAGGTGTATAATATGTATGATAGAAATATACGATGCAAGGAAGCTAAATTATACATTTTTTAATAAAAATTAGATTTTTTAATTCTTCTTAAACGGTAGACACTCTGTGAGAATTACTTACAATTTAGTTTCATCTAAAGGCTGGCAATAATGGCAATGATAATGAAAACCATCACGGTTTCTGTTAATGCAACCATGAAATATTACCATCATTCGATGTCTTGCCGTTACATCGCCAGCTATGACTACTACGCTAATTAATTAGCGACGTAAACTTCCGGGTAATCGGTTAATACTGTTTGCTGTATATTAGGCAGCGTATCATATTCTCACGTTTCGTATTTACAGTAGAAACATTACGACTCACACTGGTACCATTATACCTGAATGTCGTAAATATTTCGGTTGTTGACAACGCAACGTCCGTTTATACGTCCATTTGAGTCATTAATTTGTATAGTCCATGACAGGGCATCAAACTGATTGAAAAAAAACGTGAATTTAATTCATGATTCAGCTCCATTCGGTGTGGTAAAAATTGCTCACATCTTCATAAATTTTTACGCGCATTCATGTCCGCTCAGTCATCGAATTTTATGCATCTATCAGAACATTCACAGATTATAATTTTCAATATTTTTTTATGTTTCCCCACCGAATACCTTTCTCTGCGTTTTATTTTTAACCCGGAAACGAATAAGCATATATTTATGCGAAACATAGTAGTTTTATTCAATGTCAAACATCGCAAGGTTGATTCATTTGACAAATGTGCTAATAATGAAACGATTACTTATTTGATTGGTAGATGTGATAAACGCTCGGTACTGACCACGAATTGTTCAAAATTTTTACGGATAGATGATAATTAGAATACGCAAACGAGTTACTAATCTGAACGTACCAATTGGCGGAGGTTGTTAACACGCGTGATAATTACGGAAGTGTAGAATCATTAACCTCTGCGAGACAGTGACTGATTGGTCAACCGACGTCGATGATTTTATCAAGTCTTAAGAATGATATAGATACAGGTAAGAAGAGATACAGGAGACCAGTGACATAAAAGATGCCAATCAGCAGCATCAAGTATCTTTAAAATATGTACTCTGTTACTTAATAGTATCAACTTTCCTTCAGGCAATGTACAGCTTAATGCATTTAAGGGAACGTCAAACTAGCAGAGTCTATATCTGAAGAATAGAAGCCCACGTAACCATTGTTATATCCTTTTAACAGGCAAGGTTACCTGTAGTTAAATTTGCATCTGAATATAGATGGACCCTAATTGATTGCCGTTTTGATAGAATTGATTGGAGGTTTTTGAAGCGTTGCTGAACATTACACGAATTCAATCACAGTAATTTTACCAGAGTGATTGATCGGTTGCATAAGATTGATTTGACGTTACGTCGTGACACCATTCGAATGCAAATTATTTGATTATGCCATCCGTATGGTAATACGTTGTAAAACTCTAATGCCTCCCCGTATATGTCCAGGTAATTAATATCGCAAACTGTAACTTCATCTCGTTACTTATCCGACCTCTCTTGAACCAGAGACAATCAACTCTGCACTGAGAACTGAAATTAACCGAGAAATAACGCCTTCGGTTTCTTTAGATAAGGACATACCGTCCTCGACTTATTAGCCAGGGTTATATTTGATTGCGAGTTGTAGTCGTTGATTAGTTGCACATTGTGTCATCCGCAAAAAAATGTCAACCACAAGAAATCGAATCCATCATTGTTACGAAAGCTCTGTAGTTTCCATTTTATATTCTTGTATATAATACCTAAGAGCAGTAGATCACACACTGGGTCACTCAGTAATCGGGACACACTGAAGTGAGGACAACCTTGCGCCACTTACACCTCGATTGTCCGAATTGGCATTGCAGATTACAGTTTCTGTTATATTACTAAGATGCGAGGATGGAGAGCCAGCGTTACGTAGGTAGATGATAACGTAATTGCTTTTAGTAGTACAGCACGAAACATAGCGGACACATTACTCCCGGTGAACAGCATTAAACCTTCAACACACAAAACCGGATACTTTAATTTTTTTTGTTTGTTGTTTTTTGTTGTTGTTCGCAGTCAGAGCCTCAAGGAATAATATTGTTGTTGATCTTTTTGTTGCAGGAAGATTTAAACCAGTTCCCAATTCCGTCGAAAAACCCAAGCTGGTGGCCGCAGCATCTATACCGCAATGATTCAACGCAAAATCCAAAAAGTACGAAATCATTTTATCAGACTATTCTATCGAGTTTTGTTTTTAAAGCGTCTTTCATGATGGGTAAACCTTTCTTTTACTGGCTATTTCAGAGTCTCAAAAGATCCTCCATTTTTCTGTCTGGAGCGAGTGGTCTGTTTGCGATCGTCACTGTACACAGAACAGAGTGCGAAGATGTCAAGTAAAGAAAAAATGCGGAACCACAGTTCTTAGAGTGAGTGTTTAACTTACACGTCAAACTTTCCAAGTAACGTTAATTAAATAATTTGCAAATGATTTTGGATTCAGTTATTGCGTTGGCCTGCTTCTATTTCCGTCTCCTCAGACCTGGTCCACTATCATATTTTCTACACAAGTGAATCTTTTGATATGGCATAAAGCGAGATGCGACCCACGTACTATAAAAGCACTTTGATACTTGCAGGAAGAACGCAGCTGCTTCCACAAGAGACGAGGTCGAAGAAGAAAATGCCGCCAGCATCAGCGACACAGGGATCGTCACAAAGAGAAGTTCCATGTTGTCCAGGTGAGCGATGCTATACTCGATGTGTAAAATACTCCAACTCGGAAATTAAAATTACTCTCTTACCATAGCGCGACTCCCGTTCTCTCTTCGGAGTTGAACTTATCTTTGAAAAAAAAAAAAGCTGCTAATGGCCACGGCACTTTGAAAGGTGGTCGTCAGGACGTGCGCAAGAACCCCGGAGGCCTTCTAGCCTTGTGCATCGCCGCTGCATACATAAATTTTGCTCGAAAAGGAAAACCACTGCCTTCAACTTTGTCCCTCTTCGCATACAGATTTATATATGTAGACCCTATATGACTATGTCAGTATGAGAGTCCGAATCGTTGATGCACATGTGCAACTGGGTGCATACACGCATTCAAAAGACCGTCACTACTCGTTGAACGACTGTCAATTAAGCACAGCAATACACATTCAGTGTTGAATATTTTACTATTTTCTCATCTTTTGATTCACAGATTCCAACGGAAGCAGAACCTCGGCAAGGCAGACGAAAAGGTAATAAGGGACAAAAAGGACCTCGAAATCGACCTAACCATTTTTACGGAAAATGGAGTAAGTGGTCAGCATGCACCAGGACTTGCACTACGCAGCGACATAGGTAAAAAATCTAATCCTGCCAAATGTACCTACACCAAGAAAAAGGATTTGTTTAAACCACTGAAATTATTCCGAACGAAATAAATTTCATTCGGCTTGGCAAATCTTTCCTTTCTGTATATTTTCGACATTATTAAGTCTTGGAATATCAAGGCGATATACTTCGAAGAATTTTTGCATGAGTCAGTTCAGAAATTTGAGGATCAATCTGAATATGTTATAATTTATTATATTTAGATTCTCTAAAGCGACCGTACGGTACGTTCGAGTCGACAATTCTTAATGTTCCTTTTGTCTCAAAGGTGGTGTAGACGGCCAGGAATTTGCGGACGCGACATCATCCGCGAAAGCGCCTACTGCTACGTCGAAGGGAGCTTCTGCCAAAAATGGATTTATCGACGAATACAAGGACGGCATGAAGACGACAACGATGGCAAGCTTTTTCTTCAGCTCCTTCTCTCTGTCTCATTCTCTTCCATATTGTATGACGATAATAAAACGTAACATTGAAATTCTCAAGTTTTAAGAATGGTGACAAAAAACTATCGATAAAATTTAATTTTAAAGGATTGAAAACTTTCCCTAAACTCATAAACGGATGGAGTTCCAATAGCGTTATAACGAGGCATGTGTTTCTACAGTAGACCTGGACTTGGACGAGTTCGACCTCCGTCCAAACATGGTAGACTCGTTCAGTAGTGCGATTGACGAGCCGTGGAAATGCGGAGTCGTTAATTCAAGTAGAAACTCACGACTGTCCTATTTCACCAGGATCATCGGAGGACGACCAGCAACACCAGGAAGCTGGCCTTGGCAGGTTGCTGTGCTGAACAGATTTCGAGTAAGGATTATTTATTTACAGAACTCACCCCGAAGAACATGACTCGCTGAATAATCTAATTTGGAAGGAATTCAATTGATCACCAGGAAGTAGACACCAAAAACTATTTCATACTCATTTTGTTGCAGGAAGCATTCTGTGGCGGTACTCTAGTCTCTCCAAGATGGGTCCTCACTGCTGCACACTGCATTAGAAAAAGACTCTACGTACGGATAGGAGAACACGACTTGACCATTAAAGAGGGAAGCGAATTGGAGCTCAGGGTGAGTGTTGTTGAGTATGCTCATGGTATTTATGCAAATATTTTTCATACAATCGAAGCTTTACTTGAAAGTTTTGACGAAGTCTTTTAGTCGAAGTTGAGTGACTAGTCGAAGATCGATAAATTCGATCCTGCACAACTGTTGCCTTCTTAGTTACATCCCTTCTTGAGGAAATGCTCAAAGTAGAAGTGTAGTCGACATTATTTGTATTTTTCAACAGGTGGACAGCGTAATAGTCCATCCGTACTACGACGCTGACACTGTGGACAATGACGTCGCTCTTCTTCGCCTCCCAGTGACTCTAACACCCGCATCAACCCGTGGTATAGCCTGTCTTCCAGCTCCAAGACAACCGCTACCAACACATCAACTCTGCTCCATTATCGGCTGGGGGAAATCCAGGGCAACTGACGACTTTGGGACTGACGTGCTTCACGAAGCCAGGGTGAGCTATTCACAATTAATCCATTTCTTTCATGCGCATTTCTCAAGATCTCATTCTTTATGGTCATTATTTACCATCATCATTTACGTTTACTCTTTTCTTATTTTTCTCAGGTACCAATTGTCTCGAGTGACGCATGTCGCGGTGTCTACATGGATTACCAAATAACTGAGAACATGTTCTGCGCTGGATATCGTCGAGGGCGTATGGACTCATGTGCAGGAGACAGTGGTGGTCCGCTACTCTGTAAGGATCCGCGAAGACCCGAACAACCATGGACAATTTTTGGTATCACTAGCTTTGGCGAGGGTTGTGGTAAACGTGGTAAATTTGGGATCTACGCCAGTTTACCAAACTACGTAGTATGGATTGAGAAGGTAATGAGGCATACTGATGCCAATACGTAAATCAGAGTCTTACACCTCTCAGCATGAGAGAAAGGTTAAAAAGAAAAATTTAATCTCAAGAATATTCAGGGATCCTCGAAATTGGTATTTTCTTGAAAATCTATGAGTCAATAGTTGATTAGTGATGATGATGATGATTATTGTTTATTTATGTCTCGGAATTTTCAGTAAACGTCGTTTAGACACTGTAAAAGGCAGCAACTAGACGTTAATAAATTATAATTAATGAAATGACCTTGTATACATGTACGATTGATCAACTACTACATTGCTTATACTTAGAGCTTATAGTCTACAGTCTTAGGTTGATTAAGTTCACGAAGTTTGTAGGTACAATAATCATATGTAATCTCGATTTGAGGCTAACGCCCTGCTAGTTAAAGCTATTTTTAAACGTACGTAAGGATGCGTCTTATTTTTCGATTGTTTGAATTTCGAATTTTATACTGTACTATAGTGGATATTAAATCGTGCCTTTGCATTTATAACATTAGGGAAGAGAAAAAGAGTAAAGAGAGAGAGAGAGATTATAATTGTCTGGAAATCTATCCGCCTGGAAAATATTGATTGGCGTATTATATATAATTAATCGATATATTTAGTAAACGATGAAAAATTTATTTCGTATTGAACGTATTGTGATTTTAATAAATATGAAAACTGCGGATATATTTTGATACCTTATTAAATATACATACATTTATATTATTATTATTACAATGTAGTAAAGCAACTGTACTATTTTGTATATATTTATTTCAAATGTTATGGATTGTCATACGCTATACCTATACTATATTACATAAATTTTGAAAAATTAATCATTGACAAACGTCAATCGCGTCAATTTAATGTCCTTAGTGCTCCATTACACCTATTCGATCATAAGGCATGCTGAAAAATATATGTAAATGGTATTTTTCGCAACAAATGCGTAAAATTTTATACCTGCATGTGAAACCGGTGTTGAGAACAATATTTTTCGATGCAGTTCGCGTAAAATTTGATTTTATCTAACCAGAACAATTCGTGAAATCGGATTTTAATTCCTGAATTTTAAACAACAAACAGATGCTTGCTATGAAAACTTATTCATATAATATTTTTTTTCTCTGATGCCGTTTCATATCTCGTCTATTAGATTTCAAAATTGAGAGCAGCCTTAGATAATTAAGTTGCACTTATTCGATGGACCGTTTAATTTACAAAGAAAATTTTGATATTTTCCCAATAAACGTCGAAAGAACAAATAAATGAATATCTAATATCGTATAACTCTATGGTCCAGTATAAGCAGAATTGAATTTGATCGAAAATAATAGTTGTATAGTTGTATCTTGCAAAATAACCCGGGAGTCGTGCCTTTGGTACGTTTGCCGTCAGTCAGTCGGTATAATTAATTTTCAATTAATTCACTATCGGCTATTTGCAGCATTTCGTTTCTCAGCTATTTACAGAATAATAAAAGCTTCAGGTGTTTGACTTCAGCAGGAATAAGAGTTCGGTTCATCCCATTTGAGCAACAACAAATATTATCAGGATTGCAGTAAAGGACGGGGAAATACAAGAAGCATACTTTTTTTATTTCGTTTATTTTACCTATACATAGACTATTCCTATTATCTATTTCCGGACAACTTCTCTGCCTTCGGAGTATTTCTATCGATCTAAAGAGAGGAGGTAGAGGAGTTGGAGCTGAGTATATCAGGTACCAGTCGTTAATCAGTGTTGCAACGTGCAGCACCACGTCTGACGTCGGAGAATTATAACGCAGCTATAACACATGTAACGAATATACCTCCGTATACTTAGCAGGCAAATAAATTTTTTATTATTTTTTATCAATGCAATCGATTGGGAATCATTAGGGAAAGTTTAGGAACATGTTTTTATAGTTAAGGAAATGATACTTTATTTTTTAATAATACAAATTTATTGGGTGTACAGTTAGCAGGCACTATTTGAAAAAATAATTTTTTTGAAATTTCATGCGAGCAGCTGATGCATATCCCCCTTCTACGATGCAATTGACGATTTTTTTTTCAACTCACTATGATGTCAACTATTTATAAGGAAAAATTTCATCCAGCGTACTATTACTTCCTTTAAATTTATTTTTTTGAAGTTCTATTCTAGAAATACTGATCTTGTCAGAATTTAAACTGATTGATGACGTCATGCGAACCTTCAACATGGCGGCTCGCGTATGCGTAAAGTCTGATTTTTGTGGCGACCGGCAAACCGGCGCAGCAGTCGCCGCCGAGTAGTGACCGGAGAATATTGGAGTGTTGTTCGTGATTCCGTACGTTATTATTCTCTGTCAAAAGTTCAAAAAGTACATAATCAATAAGGAAAAGAAGAAGACAGTTATTATTTTGTGCTAAAACCGATGCCGAGGATAAAAAAATAATTAAAAAGTGAATTGCAAGTGACGCTGTAAGACCCGTGTATAATTTTCTCGACTGATGTGTTTTTTTGGCCTGCAAAATCGTCGCTGACGCGTGAAAGAAAGGTAAGAGTAGTTTAATCTTGACATTGCACGACCATTAGAAATATAATTCAAGCCTAAGCATGTGATTTATCTCCGCTCAACCCGTGTTTCAAAAACATACATTACCGATAGAAATTTTTTTTTCATTTATTGAGTTGTTAATTATTTTCCGCAGTTTCCTTCGAATATTATTGCTAATCGTAAGTAGCGAACAATTGTGGCCCCCGGGACATCATAGTGAGTTGAAAAAAAGTGTGGGGGGGGGGGGGGGGGGGGGGGAGGAATTATGCGTCTGCTGTTCGCATGAACTTGTAAAAAAAAAACACGTAAAATGAAGTAATAGTACCATCTCGGGGGACCATGTTTTCTCAACGTTTCAGACGATTCTAAATCGATTAGTCTAGGTAAACAATTATCAGTTTTTTAAAATGTTCATGCGAGCAGCTGACGCATAATCCCCCCTCCGCGTTGCAACTGATCACGGACTTGTGGTGACCGGCGGCCCGGCGTCAGTCGGCGTTAGGTAGTGGCTGGAGCGAGTTGTAGTGTCGCTTGTGGTTCCGAGGGTTATTATCTGTCAAAATCTCACGGAAGATATAACCAATTAGGAAAAAACAAAGAAAGTTATAATTCTGTGCCGAAACCGACGCCGAAGATAAAAAAAATAATTGACAAGTGAATTGTAAGTGACACCGCAATGCCGGTAATTTTAATCAAAATTTTCTCGAAAAGATTATGTTATTTAGCCTGCAAAACGGTCGCTGACGTGTGATAAAAGCTAAGATTAGTTTAATCTTAATATTGCATGACCATTAGAAGTAAAATTCAAGTCTGAGCATGAAATGTATCTCCGTAAAATCCGTTTGACAAAAACATGCATTTCCCAGAAAAAATCTTCTCACTCGTTGCGTCGTCAATTACTTTCGGCAGTTCCCTTCGAATATTATTTCTAGTGAACAATTCTGTATAATTTTTGTGAAAAACTATAATAACACTTACATTAGATTCAATAGTACCAAAGTAAAGTAGCTGCGTTGAATATACCAGCCTATTTTTATATTCCAAGTCAACTTTATCTCAAATTTATTTCTTATTCGGTTTTCTTTCTTATTTTTACAGGAAAGTGTGCATTGCCAGATCAGACATCCTGAAAATATGGTAGACAATCAGGATCGGCATTGATTGCTATAAGGTCTCAGAATACAGGGACTGGAGCTTGGGAGATTGAGGTGAGAACTTATTTTCATTTTCATTTTCATTTACACAAATCTAAGATGAATCGAGGCAAAAGATGAGATTTTGATGTATTAATTATCAAGTTTTTCATTTGTAGTATTTAATCAGTTTGATTGCTCGATTTACAGATTATATTTTATTAAGACAATTTTCTGATTCATTTATGTTTTTCTTAAGTAGATGAAAAGAGAAAAAAGAAAATGCAGCACGAAAGAAAGGAAGATGCTGGGATAGAATCCGATTGCGAAAATCATAGCATGCAAATGCTTTTGAAACACATGGGCAATCGAATTCGACAACAAAGTGGAGTTTTAGAGGTCGATTATTACAAATCAAATCTCACCGATGAATTAACAGAAAGGTAAACAATATTTTTAATCATTCAGCATTTTTATTCTCGTTTAAATATGACCTACATTTATTATTTTTAATTATTTTTTTTTTTCTCACGAGAGGATCTCGCTGCAAACATTGTTTGAATATTCAATTAATAAATCTTTTGCTTCCTTTTTATGTTTCCATTACAGTGCAATGGATCACATGTATGGACCAGGTATGATATAGGGATAGGGAAGCCACAAGGAACGATTATGCAAAGGTAAATGATGAGATATTTTGAATGATGATCCTTTATTAAATGTTTACTCACAAATTATAACATATTCTATCATAGGATTAACATATAGTCGATAAGCAGATAATTCCTCGACTTTATGAATCTATTTCCATATTTGAAATCAAATTTATTCTTATTTCAGTATTTTTCTTTCCATTTTGCAGATGCGTGTGCATGGATTGACAGAAAAAAAAGAAAATGGATGACGACCGATAGAAATTGGTAGGACACGCGATTGAATAGCAAGAGAGCAATTATAGAGAAGGTAAGAACAAGACATTTCTCTACCAATCTCTGTTCTTTTCACAACATAATCACTTTGATCATCTGGAAACCAAAAATAAGCTTCATTTATATTCAGTCGTTTGCAACAAAGAATGGAAACGAATAGGAGAGTAAAGGTAGGAACAAAATATATAATCGATTGATAATCATTTATTTGTAACTATCCATGATGATCACATGTGCTTTTCATAAGTTACGGTCGACTATTATTTCCAACTGTATGTTATAGTCTACAATTAGTAAGACTGACCAAAATTATGAATTGTTACAGGGAAAAATAAATGAAGCAAATATGGTTCTACGAGTCAATATGAGAAGCAGCCTTGAATGCAGACACTTCTATTCGTCAGTTGACTAAAGTTGCAGATTAACGGGATTAAAAGTAAAGACGATATTTCAATTAGATGATTTCTAATCATGCTTCATTCAATTATCATTTCATTCAATTATCATATAAATATAATTTGTTGATACGAATTATTTCACGTTTTTTTGTTGAATTTTCATTTTGAAAACTGCGTCGCAGAAGTAGATACAGACTATTTCATTTTATTTTAATTTTTACAGAACCAAGTTAAACCGAGACACTAAAAAAGAACCTATATATTAATGTGTAGTTTCTCGTAAATAGTTATTAATTGATACAATAAGTTGGTTGAATACTCGACCGATTTTCATCTAACAAAATCAATCATCCTGCTTCAAGGTGGAGGAAGAGGAGGAAAAATGAACAATCGACAAAACGCAGAATCAGAGGGAAAACAAGGAAGACCAAAAGACCAGATTTATTTCTTCAGTTTTAATATATGTATTTTGTATAATTTTATTAATTGTTAGTCCAATTGGAATTTCATTCAGATCGATTCTTGCAAGATCGAGCCTTCGAATTTAAAATCGTATATTTCAATTCTTCATCAATTGTGATGACTCTAAATTTGGATTGGATTTTTTTCTAGAAATTAGAGAGATACGTAGATAAGATTGGACTATCATAAAGATAAACATAACTTGTAGCTACATTACATGTATACTATCGATCGATTAACGATACGGGTATAAAACCGATTCACGAGCGCTGTCGTTCACACTTGGTGCACAATAATTAATATTCGGACGTCGATCGTGTTTTCATATATTTTTCGCCTTAACTCTGTATCCTCTTGTTCCGGAGGCTCTAAACTCCTACCCCGAGAAAAGTGTAGTAGATGGGAGTTCCAGAATATAAGTTTTCGCCATTAAATGTATTTTCTACTTTTCGATCAAGTGCATACCTTCTAACAAAACAAATAATAATTATTTATATATTTTTTACTCGCTAGGCTCATATCAAATGAAATGTCGTTCCATAAGATAACTTTTTATAAGGAAAATCAAACTAATAATCAATTTTGTTGTCGAGATACAATGAATTAAGCTTAGCACATGTTTCAACTACATGTTTAACAACTCTTGAATTATATCGAGCCAGCTTTTAATGTATTTTCAAAAAATTTCTTTGGACCTACCTCTTTTTCCCGTACATACTGTTTTTTTTTTTTTCTTTAAAATCTGATATTACCAGCATGTAAAGCACTCTTCAAACTGCAAGAAACTATTTTTTATTCAAAAAGTTAAAGAATTGACAATCCCCCTTTTTTCCTGTGGACCCTTCAAATTTTATTATTGTAATAATACCTTTAATTAGTTTCTATTGTATTAGTATATTACATATCATCACTACTAGTTTTTTTTTTTTTTTTTTTATACAGAATATGCATATGCAAGGCGTAATGAAAGAACATATGTTTTGTGTTAACTCCTTTAACCCGATCCTCCACTATAAGTTATTGCATTCAAGTTAGTCGATATAAGGCTGGAAGTATAATTAAGATTTTCAATCCGTTAACCATCCGATATTTGCAGCAATTCCTTTCTAAGTTATTCAGAATACTAAAAGCTTCGGGTGTTAGGCTACGGAATGAAGAAAAGTTGGGTTCATCCCATCAGCGACAGCAAATATAGTCAAGTTTGTAATAAAGGACGAAGAAATGTATAAGTGACATTTACGACGTTTATTCATACTCTGTACATAGACTATTGCTAAATTTCCATTTTCCGACAACCTCTCTGCTTTCGGAATATTTCTATCGAGATGTGTGTAACATCGCGATAGTTACATCTTGTTTACGTAACCTCCCCCGAGCAAACTCTAATTTGACGCCAAGAGGGCCACTGACCCCGCGAGAGAAAGTCCCGCTATTCAAGTTCAAGGTCGGTACTTTCTCCGCCAACTGGGTCTGAAATAGTATCGCGGTCGAAGTGAGAAACTACTTCTGCCGGTAGGATTGGTATCTGCCAGAAAAAGTAGTTCGACCGCGAGATGGCGATACCATTTGAGACCCCGTTGGTGGGGATAGCAGCGATCGTGAATTTAAATAGCGGCACTTTCTCTCGTGGGGTCAGTGGCCCTCGTGTGGTCGGAGAGATTGGGTAGGGTTTGTGTGAACGAAATACTACTAACAGGCATCTCAAAAAAATACTACGGATGCAGGTATCTGACGAGATTTACTTTGGACGCAGAGAAGGTGTTAGAAACCGGACAACGAACCTATTGAGGAATAACGATTCTTCCTATTAGTATTTAAGTAACTTAGTACAGTTTTCGTAAAATTGGTTATATCGGTTAGTATATTATTACTATTGTAATATAAATGTGATTCATATATTGAAACACACATATACAACACAAAAATTCCACGGAGCTAGAATTGACCGAGTGTTTGTTTGCGTAAAAATTTTCCGAGCGTGTCTTCTCGCGCGATCCAAGAAACATCCCCAAGCAGGAATTTGATTTCGCTTTAGAAATTCATATTTCTGAAATCACGCGAGTTGACAATCCCAAAGATTGTTTGTTCAAATTAATTTTCACTTTCTGAGTATGTATCGATGTTCTGACAGAATGCTTCCCCCTCCGTTCTAAATCATATTCAGCAGAAGTACAAGTATTGATGATAACTTGTATGCTGGGAAGCAAATAAAGAAACTGGATCAATTGTAATGGATACATGTTTAATTTCAAGAAATAATTGTAAATTGTAGCTTACTTCGACAATATGTAATATTTTACTATTGATACAGTAATAAAATCTGAGATATACCAACAAACGATTGCATCCTTATTGTATACCTTTCCTTTCCTGCTACACTTTATTTCCTGAACATCTAACCCGGGGGGGTGTGCTGAAATTTTTGGCGGGAAAAATCGGGAGCGTATCTCTAAGGAAGCATGCATTTAAATGGATGTGTCTCTGTGCATGTCTCATTTGCTTACGAAATTTGGAATTTTTGATACTTTAAGTCGCAAAATTACTCCTGGTATCAGGAGAACATCTGACCCGAGGAGGTGTGCTGAAATTTTTGGCGGGAAAAATCAGGAGCGTGTATCTAAGCAGGCATGCATTGATATAGATGTGTCTCTCTGCATGTCTCATTCGCTTCCGAAATTTGGAATTTTTGATAATTTAAGTCGCAAAATTACTCCTGGTATCAGGAGAACATCTGACCCGAGGAGGTGTGCTGAAATTTTTGGCGGGAAAAATCAGGAGCGTGTATCTAAGCAGGCATGCATTGATATAGATGTGTCTCTCTGCATGTCTCATTCGCTTCCGAAATTTGGAATTTTTGATAATTTAAGTCGCAAAATTGCTCCTGGTATCAGGAGAACATCTGACCCGAGGAGGTGTGCTGAAATTTTTGGCGGGAAAAATCAGGAGCGTATGTCTAAGCAAGCATGCATTTAAATAGATGTGTCTCTCTGCATGTCTCATTCGCTTCCGAAATTTGGAATTTTTGATAATTTAAGTCGCAAAATTACTCTTGGTATCAGGAGAACATCTGACCCGAGGAGGTGTGCTGAAATTTTTGGCGGGAAAAATCAGGAGCGTGTATCTAAGCAGGCATGCATTGATATAGATGTGTCTCTTTGCATGTCTCATTCGCTTCCGAAATTTGGAATTTTTGATAATTTAAGTCGCAAAATTACTCCTGGTATCAGGAGAACATCTGACCCGAGGAGGTGTGCTGAAATTTTTGGCGGGAAAAATCAGGAGCGTATGTCTAAGCAAGCATGCATTTAAATAGATGTGTCTCTCTGCATGTCTCATTCGCTTCCGAAATTTGGAATTTTTGATAATTTAAGTCGCAAAATTACTCCTGGTATCAGGAGAACATCTGACCCGAGGAGGTGTGCTGAAATTTTTGGCGGGAAAAATCAGGAGCGTGTATCTAAGCAGGCATGCATTTAAATAGATGTGTCTCTCTGCATGTCTCATTCGCTTCCGAAATTTGAAATTTTTGATAATTTAAGTCGCAAAATTACTCCTGGTATCAGGAGAACATCTGACCCGAGGAGGTGTGCTGAAATTTTTGGCGGGAAAAATCAGGAGCGTGTATCTAAGCAGGCATGCATTGATATAGATGTGTCTCTCTGCATGTCTCATTCGCTTCCGAAATTTGGAATTTTTGATAATTTAAGTCGCAAAATTACTCCTGGTATCAGGAGAACATCTGACCCGAGGAGGTGTGCTGAAATTTTTGGCGGGAAAAATCGAACGCCTCATTACATGTAATCCGAACGCCATCCGTGTAATCCAACTTTTTGTTGCCTAACATTAGGCGCATCAAATTTTGCGCTTTAAAATTGCTGTAAATTGCGCCATATCTTCTTACGATTATTGAGATTTACGTACCTTATTTAATACATGAAATAGAGAGTCGTAGGAAGGGGAGAGTGGAAAATAATAGAGTAATTAATTTTAGATATATACCTGTGAATTTATTGCTGCAGCATCGATAACATTATTTCCTATTTGTCAATATATGTTATGTATATTTTTATTTACTTACCACTTTACAAATACTTATAATATTGTTACGGATTTAGAGTTGGTGGGAAGTCCGTGATTAATAAAAGGTTCTCTGAGTAGTTAAATTAAAGTGAATAGTCGGATAAATGTATTTGGTATTTTGGTAAATATTGAGTTGTATTGATATACGTGTGTTCGCTTTAATGTCTTGAACAAGACTGTTATTTACAATAATCACGTAGAGATTGGTAACGGTGGACAAATGATAAGTGTGTACATCTTTTATTTAAGATGAATACTATACCATATGAGCTACATGTGAGGGGTGTATCACTTTCGTAACAATATAAACTACATCATGTCGGACAGAGATTTTTCTCTTGATTTTTGTCTGGCAGTCGCGTCAGTGGTTCGATTGCCAGACACAAAATAACCCAATATTGAAAATTCATGTACTGCTTCTTCATTATCTACGCAACGTTTTCTGCGTTCGAAATATTACTAATAAGATATCTGTCAAAGTCGTCACAGAGCTCCCATGTGAACTCGTTGACGGCACGAGGCCGTGTTACCGCATTGACTGGCGCTGACACTATAAAAGAAACAGTCCCATTATCAAGAAGAATACTCACCTGTAGACTTTATATAAAGGGACAAGGCAGGCCAGTCAATTAATCACATTTCTACTGATTTGAGAAAAAAAACTTTCGCCTCACGGTTTACAGGTTTGATATGAGAGTACTCTCAGTTGCATATAATCAGGCGGTGGAATCGACTTACCTTATTCCGTTCTCTCACTGAAATAACTCCATCCTCTTACTGAATACGTAAATTTTCATTCTTGTTGTTTAAACGATAAAATGAGTTCAATCTTTCATAAAAAATATCTAAAATATGCTTACAATTGAAAATAACACTCGCGTTCAGGAGCAACAAGTATTTTGAGTAGCCCAATGTAAAGTTTGACAGCCTTCTTTTTACTAGTTTTGACGGTGTCGTTCTTATAAAGAGTAAGATTAATTTTGGCAGTTTATAAAGAGGAGGGAATCGTGTTTAATGATAATGAAAAATGATTCCTTATATTCTTAATCCTAAAACGTATTAGTTATAAACAAATAAATTTATTGATTACATTAAATGCATCGAATGATTAAGTGCATGGTGTTTCATAACGCTAAAAAATCTTAAGTGTAAGACAGTAAAAAGCGTCCTGATTTCTCATTATTCTTCAGATTATAATTAATTGTGCATATCGTATCACCACATTCATCACTCAATTATACTTGCACTTAGAAAAATCCATCTCTGGATGTTGCTGCATGAATCTGGAAATAATAGAAGGTTTATAAAGCCCAGATCTCAACACAAAATAATATTTAACTATTTTAAAAGACATATTCGATTTATTCTGAACAATAATGCTAGCAAGTTTCTCTCTGAAAATCGAATCACATGAATTTGAAATGTTATTTCTAAAGGCTATTTTAATTTATCACAACTTACTTTTTGATAACGTCTTGTTTCTTCTGTTCGTCCGAGGTAGGCAGTCCCAGTTCCTTTTGCCTCTGATCGTACATCATTTTTTCAACTAATCCTCTCGTCTCACCATCCAAATCCGAAAGTTTACTTGGTTCTGGATTGACTTTCTTAGTACTGATTTCCTGATCACACGTAACCACGTGAGCCCACCATTGCATTTTATTTACCTGAAGGAAAATATGCAAATATAGTTTAAAATTGAACTCAAATTTTGTGAATGAAAAGCTCTCCATCATCATTATCGTTTTTTAAGTATGACCAGCCGATGTATTAGCTCATAAGATTTTATATTTTGTGGTAAATTCAGTTTGTTTTATTATCGCCCTTGGATAAGATATTTTGAATAAAATTTATGATTACCTTCTCTAAATTGATGAGAAGTAATTTTCCATCTTCTATTACCCATGTAGACTCCTCCAATTTGACTTCGTGGGGAAAGTCACCATCGATTATAGGTGGTTGACCTTTCACACCGCAAGTCAGATGTTTTTTAGTTATGGAAACAGCCAAGTCTTTTGGCCTTGCTGAGAAATTAACCTTCAGAGGCACCTTAAGCTGAAAGGTTACGAAAAGAAATATATATGTATATATATATTTTATAAAACTCGTAGTGATGTCAACGATTGTCAATAAAAATTTACTTAATATATACGATTGTGAAGGAGGCGATTTTTCCTCGAATACTTATATAGGCAAATACCTACATTGGTTACAGTACCATTCATTAGACTATTAATTACATCCTTGAAGAAATTAGATATAAAAAAATTACTAGATTATATCGGGGTGCGGCGTATAACAAACATGACTAGAAAGAAAGGAAACCAGATCAAATCTACGATCCACACGTGTATGGTAGTATCTACATACGTACTACATACATAGTTCTATATTGATTTTTTTCAACAATTGACCTGACAGGATCGATAATCAAAGTGCCCAATTATTTACAGCCTTAACAATCATTTATTGTTATAAACAGATGGTATTTCCTAACAAGGTGTGTATTGTATTGCCATATCAGAGACCCCTGGCTTTTATTATACCTATACCTACAAGCCTCTAGTTAGAAGTAATGTATATGTATATGAATATGCTCTCCACATGTTGAGATATCATGTTTTCATTCCGCAATCGGTAACGCTCCAATTGCTATTTCGCATTTGCAGCCAATGTTGCTAGTTCATTCCTAACTTTTGATTCTGTTGATCATCGTGAGGATAAAATTGAAGTGGAAATTTTGATTACGAGATATTCATAGGTACTGTGTTTATTCCACATGACCATAGCGTGAGGGAAAATTTTATGGGATTAGAAATAATTGAAAATCGTTTAAAGACGAATGATTATTTCCGTTACAGGCGTATCGTATCGACTCATGGACAAGTGATTCCAACGGACCAACGGACGTGACGGTATTTCGTAATACGTAAGGTTCGTTCCTTCGTACGGCCATCCAGCCAGCCATACTAAGACAAGACAAGACAAGACAAGACAAAACAAAACAACGTAGCTAAAACCGTTTCCTTTACGCGACAGCAGTAACCCAAGCAACTCCAAGCCTCAAGTAACGTCGGTCCTGGTGGAACAGTGGAGCCGGGTGCAACAGTGCGTGGAAACGGATCATGGCTACCAACTTTAACCCGTTAACAAAGTGGAATATCATTATAATTATTATGATTCTTATGAAGTAATTGGCTGTCTAGTATTTCTGCATTTTAGGTGAGGAGGTGGAATATACCTGCGTACAGTAATTGCTGTACAGGTGTAAAATATGGTATAAAACGCATGTATTATGTATCCTCGATGTAACTGCTAAGGACGTGACGTCATACAATTCAAACTATTACCGAGTTAAACATACGATCCTTACAACGATATCGGATAATCTACAACAAATATACATAAATGGACTTTGAGGAGAAGATATTTTCATAAAAATTTATTCAATTATGAAAAAGGGTGACAGTATAATGGTGAGTGAAACAGATTTATTCAGGGTAGTTTTCTTCAAGATTATTATACTACAGTGATAGATGTCGATTTTTTTCTTCAAAGCCATCATATGCAATGTTTTTCTTTATGATACGTTGAGATTGAAGAGCGGTTAGAAGTAAACTCAACGATTTATAGTATAAAGTAGGTATTAGTCCATCTATGAACGAGCATTAACTATAAGACAGCTGTCGTAAGATGCGTAGGTTTAGACGAAGCATATAAATATATATCAAGATAGAAATCAATTTAACAATGCTTTTAGTAGGTCGTTGAATTTGCCTTCAATCACTCGATCATCATTCATTTCATTTGATATAAAGATTTTAGAAGACATGCGAATGACCGTGATGACTGTAAATAAATTTAAAAAATGATTATCTGATAATCATATCTACTCCATAATATTGAACAAGCTCTTGCCAGATTTTATTTCTTAAGTATGAAAGTTTAAGCGATATTTAGGTGTTTAGTTTCAAACTATGTTACATATCCCATAGAATTTAATGGTTTAAAAAATTTTTAGTTCTCGAGTGTATCGTATATGCGAACTGTGAGCTAAAGCGAATCGCGTTTCTCAAGCGATTATTTGCGATAAACACAATTTGTGATTTGCAAACATCGACGCGAGTGGACGTTGGTGCAGAAGGGAAATGAGCGTGCGAAATTCAACCTTGCGCATTTACCAGCGAGAGAAAGGACGGTCAATTGAATTTCGACATGAATTTACTTGTTCTATTTATACAACGATAACAACAATGGTATAACGAACAACGTGCTACGCAGATCGGTAACTTGTTAATAGTTAAAAGTTCGCACGCCAATTCTATGCCAACGCGTATGTAACATACATACATACATATGTATAATATGTATATCAAACTTGAACACGATTCTCTCATCAGAATTACACTCTTTTCAGAAATATATATATACATATGTTTGAAAGATATTGTACACCGTACACAATCTTAATTACAAATGTAAATTTACGCGACTCATTATCCACCTTTATACTATATACTCATGGACTTTAATCTCACGAAAACGACCTCGAATAACAAATCGCAAAGCATGCAGCATTCTACTTGGCAGAACGTTCACACTCGTTCGCTGACCGCATCGGTTTTGCTAAATCGTTTAGGACAGATGAAGGAATGCGAAGGAGACATAGGATACAAAGATATAAGGTCGTAAAGTTCACATCCCATATTTCCATATAATTGCATCATGGTAAATCAGATTGACATATGTAATGGTCTCTAAGTACGATCAAAATTGTCGTCACAATTCGCCTGTATATATAAATACTGTTACAGCCTTGCGCGACCGTGGTCGATAGTCCGAAGGCTGTTTTGTCCCACTCATCGACTCGGCAGAAGCGATTTATACAATTTCAATGGAATCCTTGATACTTTGATCAAGAGTTGCGCAATCGAATGCCATGCTTATTACTCACTATACCGAATATTATAATATTTCAAAATTCCATCGAATTATATTTAGTTCCTGGAACATCTCCACGTATGTACAAATATCTCCTACACTTCATATCGTTCTCACATTAATCGGAATCAGTACATTACACATATATTAAGGAGAAATTAATAGTATACGAATCATAACTCGCAGATTTCTGTTAAATTATAATGAATAAAGTTTTCCGAACCCAAGCACAGTGCACCTATCCATTATTACAAACTCCCACACCACACGTCCCGCTCCAAGCATAAACGAAAAGGTCATAATCCTTCGGCTATTATTCACTGTACGTATAAGGTAAATACCTATGATTATAACGTTTAAAAAGGTGGACAAGGATATGTGATTAAGAACGCGGTCCGAATCCTTCGTTCCTCGCATACCGATTGTAATTAAAAATTTCCTATATCAACATAATCAGTCACGACACGGCGAATAGGATAGGTTAAGGAATGCGCAACCGACCACAACAGAAGGACATTTCAAGGTGTTATATAACCCGATGCATAATTATACATCTCGCATACTATCGCATAGTAAATCGGTGTAAATTGGTGTAATAATTAATGGAAACCCGGTGGCGCTACATCCTCAAGAACGGGTTATCGACATCTTATTGTGTCACTTTTCATCTACTATAAAACCGCAATATCCTCAATACCGCACCTCGATTCTTGGATAAAATAATAACCAAAAGAATGAGAAAAATATCGAATATTTTTTTTCATCAGTTATTGTTGCGATGCATGGATTATCGAGTACTCGTCTAGACATTGACTATACGTATATCATTCAGAGTTTAAAACCGTGTCGGGCGATGATCCACCGTTCGTATATCTATAACTTAGTGTATGTATTGTAAATACATGTATATATAACATAGAGTGCAACTTGCAAACTGTGCAATTGTAACGGGAGATGTAAGACCTAGATACGATGTGTGCAGACAGTGCATCCGGCTCGCGTGTAGATTAGATACAGTTCACCGAGTTGATATAACAGGCGAAGTTCTAGTGTATGTGATTTGCATGGACCCCAGCATCTCTATGGGAAGGAAGATGCGCCACAGATGTTCAAACTATCTATACGTATATACATACAGTATTTCGTAATATTTCAATTTTTAAAGTAATTGACATAGTGGTTATATTCTTCGAGGTAACGGCTTATCGTTGATCGAAAACTAAACGCGAAACCCATCTCTTCGTCTATATACCTTAATAAGTATGTATATAAAGACAGCCATCAGTTTTGGGAATGATTCTTCCAGCTGACAACATTTTTCTTTCATTTTTTTTATTATTGACACTTGGCACCAATATTAGTGGCATAATTCGTCAATATCTTCTTTAGTTTTTTTACTAGTGGTACTGCACCGTTTCGTAACGTTTTCTAAACAACGTTACATACATGCCACCGAGATTGGTATTATGTGATATTTTGTTACAGCTATCTTGTGTCTGGGTATGTGTTTTTTTTTTTTTTTTTTTTTTTTTTTAAGGTGGGGAAGTAGATAACCGGTCTGATTCGTGGCCAAGTTAAGTTTAAAACGAGCGCGAGATCGCGACGCAATCGATTCTCAACTAAAGACCAGTTCGCCAAAAATTGGCGCCATGCCTGACCGCGGGTCAAAGAACGGCCTTGCCTCCAACACACTTGTGGCAATATCGCACACATGTTAAAAACTATCGTCGTTAAATACTATAGCCAACGCTTGCGCACAACGTACGAGAAACAACCGTTGTTGCACAACACGGCCTGCTGTACGGCCGTCAAAAGTGAAATCGAGAAGGAACGAGCCTTTGAGCCTCGAGATAACTGGAAATGGGAAGTGGAAATGTTGCCAAGCGATGCCTCCTACCCCTTCTTACATTCGTCTCACGAATTTTTGTTTCAAACGTATTATATATTGTGATGATCTTTATTTTTTTGTTTTTTTGCTTTTTGGTTCTGTTGTTGTTTACCTCAATTCATACCACGTTGATAACCTTGTAGAAAAACTTAGTGGACACGAAATCAACGGAACGTGATGAGTACTTGTTGAAGCGTTCTACTTGCGATATTTTGGATTTCGACGTTCGACGTGGATGATTGAGAGAAAATTTTTTTTCTTTTTTTTTTTAGGCTAATGAAAGTCTTCAGGTCTATTAAACAATGTCAAAAATCGTCGTGACGATGATGGCTGGCCCTAACCTTTACGACCTCGACAATATTCTGAATCATAAAATGACGATCCGAAGTTTCTGCGAAACGTAAACGTATCGAACTACGAAATGGTTACAATGACAAATCTTTACACTTCATACATCAGTGGAATCGTACATATTTATCTATAAATCTATATACAAAAACTATATAGATATACTTGCATACATAAGCGTGTTATCGAAAATCAGAATCTTAGCCCACCTCATTAGGGGACCCCCACACAAATAAATACCACGATGTCAGGCCGATCATGCGATCACATGCCTATTGGCTTGATCTTCCAGAGTCGAATCGTTGTAAGTCACAATACGGTTTCGTAACTTCGAACTGTTTGCCATGCATTTCGTTTCTTCTCTTCGTACATTGCGATAACTAAGGTAAACTGCTTATTTCTGCAGTATGCCGACTATTAATTCATTATCAAAAATGACTTGACTATCCGCGAATGATTTCATATTAGAAAAAGAAAAAAAAAAATTAAAAAAAGAATAAACCACCAAGTATCTCCTACTCCTTATTATTTCGTTCTCGGTATTCTCCACCGATCCCTAATTAACGCGCATACCTACTCTCGCTTTCCCACGCGTCTTCAGTCTTCGGATTGCTCAGGAGTTTTGTGTTGAATCCTGAATCTACTGCACGGCTATAAGTTCACTGTTAAGACTTCCGTGCGAACATTATTTTAAACTGAAAATATCTCCGATGGTGTCTTTTTGATTCCAAACTCAACCCGCGAATGGGTTTATCATTAACGTTCGGGTACCAGACTATAAGCTTTGATAAATACCATCCGAATGACAAATCTTTTATATTCCTTGGTTGACTGGCTAAACGAATGACACTATAATACTACAACATAGCCGGATGTCAAGGACTACTAAGGATGAGCAGCAAAGCCGGTCTATACCGAGATTTATTGGGTTATTTACGTATATGTTACAAGGCTATTCTCTTAGACGACACTAATATCTTTAAGAGTCCTGGCGAATTCCGTGATCATCAACATATCTCGTACACTTTAGTCCTCGTTATCCCGTTGTGATAGCCCATTAATCGTTTCGTTAAACGAATTGATTCCCAGATATATATCGTTGCAAAAGAGAAAAAGAGACGAGTATAATAATAAGCTTTAAAATAAACACGCGAGGTTTGATTTGATCAATTTTTCACTCACAACAGACATAGCAATACTTGCTGAAATATCCCCGTTACGAAATATACGTTTAAAAGGGCGACTAAAATCTAGCACGAAAATGACGTTGATTTAACCGACGAGGTATAGTTGAGTAAGTTGGGTTCATAATGTTTAGGTGAGCGTGCTGCAGGTCGTCGTTCAATTCGATTTCACAGTATCGTTGTTATTCGAAAATTATAAATATGCATGTAATCACTTGTAAAAAAAAAACTAAACTAAACGATTAAAAAAATGTTGGAAAAAAATATTAGGTACCTATTTTTCACGATTTTATATGTAGATATAATCGAGTCGTTTAGAGCAATTGAATTCTGAAAGAAAATGGAAAAAGAACAAAACGACTTCCCACGCACAAGGCGGAACCTCAAACTGCACGACAAATATTAGATAGCCGTTTATTTTATTCATACTTTTCTTTAACCAAGTGAAAACTTGTTACAAAAGCCATCTAAACCGCGCGAGTTAAGTCTATATCCGCGTATATAAGTCTGTTGAAATTATTAGCAATTGTTTTATTATAGGTATATGTATAGTCAATTTTCGAATAATTTATTAAATGACTCATATTAGTCGTTAGTTATAACGTATTAACTCGAGTTAATCAAAGTCGCTTTCAACACTTCTTCTGATTAATATATACCCATTATTATGGCAGGCCATCAGCAATATTATATACCACTTATTTCATTCTTTAGTTTTTACATTATCATTTTTACAACGTGCTAGTAGATTTTTAATTGAATATTTAAAAGCTTCTACATGTATACTATCTCTGCCATTTTCAACTCCAAGGCTTCCAAGATCAAATTATCGGAGACTGGATCTATGAAAGGATTCTGGAATTCTGAAATCCTGATTACCTTTTAACAGTTTGCGAGCCACCACAGTGAGGGACGGCGTTCATACTAATTAGAGACAAAATTCTTTGGCTAATTGCGTTACCGGACAAATTACATATTTTTTTTTTTTTTTTTTTTTCAACGAATTCCTGCACAAGGATAATAAATACATTAAAATGCGCAGAACGATGTTGCTCGACCTTTGTTGAATAAATTGTATATATACGATATAAATTAAATAATCTGCATTCGCTTCTGCAGCTGAACTGCATAATTTTCTACATTTTACATTTAATAAAATCTTCAATCCAACGTCTAGTATTTCCATAAAACTAGCTCATAGCGTAGGTGTAATGGTTGATAAAATCAACGCTAAATCCCATTAAATCTTCAGGATTTAACGAGACAATTAAGTTATGATTTAGAAGTCGAATAACAATACAAATTTCATCAACTGTCTGACTACTTTACCGATTCGCAGAGTGGTACTTTAACAGATCCATTATATTCGATATACTATATTGATTATTATAAATATATCGATTTTATATTACCGTAGAGTATACTACAACTATAGATGCATCGAAAAGTAATAGCAAAATATTGGAATAGATAAAATACGCGGTTCGTGTATCGCTCACGTGCGAAATCCTATTATTAGAAAGCATCTAACCGTTTTTATATGTATGTATTTATCTACCTATCCTACAGCTCTTGACACAATAAATAAATAAATGGTTATAGTAAGAGCTGACGGCTACTTCGTAATTGTATATACATATATAAAATAAAGGGAAATATAAAAAGAAATAAAATGTAAAAACAAGCTTATAATAATGGATTGAACATTAGTGATGACATTTATTACACAAAGTTACGAGGAGAGATGATTATGTATACCTACGTTAGACAGAAAAAAAAAAAAAAAAAAAAACAACAAGAGAAGAAAAAAAAATTGTTAAGCTGGTGTAAAAATAGCATTTGCTCGCGTGCCCACGACGTTTAATTAATTAAGGCTAATTGCACAATAAAATTTATCTTATGGTGTATATATATATATATACCTTATACCTACTCAGAGAACAGTGTGGTCATAAATAACTACTCGGTTTAAGAAATTCTTCAATTGTTAAGTTGATTAATCTGTTTGTTGTATTCTTACAAAGATCAGTAAAAACGTTTTCATTGCAGATTTTTGAATAAAAAATTTTTATAAATCGATGAATACGAAGGGCTTGAATGAAGCTGTGATTTACTAATTAATTTTCCAACTAACTAGTAATTAAGTACTAATTTTAACGGACCAATTCTCACGCTCTTTGGTAGATAACATCAGCAGATCAGTAAACACGTTATTTGTATGGTTTGCTTAAGATATGTATGTATACTAGTATACGAAGAAGTTAATTTTCTTACGATTTACTATATAATTGTTGAGCGTGGTAAACGATCTTGCATCACTAGATATATAATCTGAGGAAATATAGGAGTTCGGGTGATTGTATACAAAAAAAAAAAAAAAAAAATTGCATTGGGCAAGACGTATAGCCCTTATTATTATAATCTGTGTTAGAACGAAATGACCAACCTTTAGCCCTTTTGAAATTGTATACCTACTTACTAATCTCGATTTAATGTGTGAGAGAACAAGGCTATGCAAATTATTGAACGAATTAAGGTTAAATTCATTTCACACGTGTAATAGTTTATCAAGATCAACAGTTATTGATAATCTTATACCGAAAAGCAAAACGTGAGGAAATTTTGATCGGTATTATCATAGCGATAAATTGATTCTACTATTTCAAAACGGTTAATCCGTGAATTCTTATCTCGTCGTAAATATTTGAACGCTTTTTCAGGTCGTTTTAAGTGAATCGGAACTACTACGTAAATCACAAATTAGATAATTAATTTTCTGCTGCAGGAATGATTCGAGAATCAAGAAAATTGGTTTCTAATTTGAGAACAACAGTTCAGCGAGGAACGGAAAAAAACTTCACATATTATGTCCAAATTTTATCGAAATTTAATTTTATATTTATTTTTGAGTAATAAGAATTGTTAAATAGGACCGTGAGATTGAATTTCGGAATTTTAATATTACCGAATCACAGTTTTTCGAACGGGTATTTCCCTGAAAGTTTTCATAATCGATTTCAGAAACTTCAAATTGAAAAACATCAAATATGTTTAAAATTTCGGAAGCTAAAAATCGGAAAGGCCAAAACTCTGGAACTTGAAATTTACGGATTATAAAAAATATTAAATTTTCGGATTCTTGGATTTTCGAGAGTTTTTAGCTGTCTAAATTCTGGTCTTTTCGAATTTGATTCTTCAGAACTTCAACGTTTTTAAAAATTCGAAATCATCTCAAATAAATTTGTAACTTTGATCATTCGAAACTTTCAAAGTCTAATTTTGGTTCGAATTAGAAACAAACATTTTTAAATTATAATCATTCCAAACTACAGATGACAGAATATTTCAATCAAAACCAACCAAATGCAATTTTATTAAAAAAAAAAAAAATAATAATTTCGTACTTTATTTCGATCATTCGATTCGAAATTTTTTTAAATTTTTTGCCTGTAAATTTGAAAGTATTATTTTTTCTTTACAATTTCTAAATAAAACGATACATTTTACACGTGTGATGTTCTTCATATGCACGTGAAGTAATGTCGAAAGTAATAAGTGTTTGCAGTTGAAAATATATCCAGGGCCATACCTAGTCTCGCTACAAAAGGGTAATTTGGTGATTCCAGGTCGCTCCAAATTCGTCAAGTCGTTGTTTGTTATTCAAAAAAAAAAAAAAAAAAATTAAAAAAAAAAAGGTAATCCAATTGTATTTTCAAGGCAATAACAGGGCTGTTTGTATAATAATATACGTGTTTAGGAAAAAGCATTTATGGCGAAATATAGGGCCTTTTATACTTATTAACGGACTTGCGTAAACCAGCGGTCGATCCTATTCACAGCCTAAATATATTTTTTTCTTTTCTTTTTATTTATTTTTTTTTTTTTTTCGTTCTTAGAGCATAGCAAACTTGTTAACCATTTTAAAGTAGGCCACTATTCAAGTTTGTTGGTATTAAATTTATTATCCATTTAACCAACCGCATGAGATGCCTTCATCTGTTCCTTCGTTCGCGTTGATTTTTTATTTTTTTTTTTTTTCACTACCAAGCAGAAAATAATTCAAATCTTTCGATTTTGTTCTAATTTTTACCTTATTTGGATTAATAAAATCGAAATAAATGTCTATCTTTCTCCACCTCGATGTATAATTTTCGTTTAAAAAACGACCAATGTCATTGAATAACAAAAATTCGATATAATTTTTCGACTAAGCAATTCTATCCGATTTACAGACGAGCAATTGTCGGCTGGCTCGAACACCTTGATATACGATGACTATTTCGGATGACCTCAAGAGATTAAGTAAATTGAGGTATACCCGCGCGATACACGATCGCTTATTATAATTCGTGAAATCTTGATATTTGGAGTTACGAAATTTTTATATTGTATAGGTACATTTTTATTTTTATATTTCTTATTTATTTTTATTTTTTGTCGTCTTATTCATGAAAAAGCAAACCGTTTATCATACACACGTAGAATAATATGCATGAATATAATATTCACCTTGAAATGTGCATAATCAATAAAAAAATCTTTTCTACCTTTTCTTTATTATATATTCGACGTGAATCCCCAAAAAGACAAAACGATATATTAATCGAAAAATGAAATGTAAAAAAAAAAAACATAATAATTTAGCAATCAGGTTTATCTTGTTAAAAAAAAAAATCTGTAAAGAGAAAGAATGAAAAAATAAATGAATAAAACCAAAAAACTGACGAAAAGATTGATTGCTATAAATAAAACGAGTCTCGTATTATACTTATAGTAAATTTGCGGTTTTAAATAACCGACTTTTGTCAGTACAATTATAAGAAAAAAAATAAATAAATTTTACAACTGTCAGATGGTGAAATTTTCAGTGATACTGGAGTTCGACCAATTTATCAAACAGAAGCTACTTAACAATTAAAAACACTGCCCGCTTAATTACCGGATAATAATTATAGGCCAAGTGTTAGCACGAGGATCAGATAATGAATATGACCTTTTGTTAGAACGGAATTAAGATTCTTAAATTTCGCAATTAGCGGATGCCCGAGGTATACTTACGAGCTACGCACCACGTATAAAAGACAGTTTAGTAGGGTACTTAGTAGATATACCTGCAAGTATACGTATACGTACTATATGTATGTATACACTAAGTATTGTTATATACATACGCATAAATCCATACGCGGTTTCTACCTGGTGATTGAAAAATACGTTTATTGAATACGGAAAAAGTACGTCCAATGTCAGGTGCGTTGGAATGGAATAGTTTTTATTATATTTGAGGGTCGTTTCTTGGTTATAGAGAGGTTGCACAACGTGAGACTTTAATATCAATTGACTGTCAATAACAATCGAGTTACGGCAGCTTAAGGCAATAAAAAAAATAAATAAATAAAAAAAACATTACTGTATGTATATACAAGGTGTGAACGTTGCTGCTAATAGATTTGCGTTAAAAAATGAGAGAATGAAAATAATTATGACAATACAATACGTAGATTGAATCTCCGAAATTAAGGAATAAAAAAAAATAAATAAAAATAAAATAAAATACGATGAAGGTGGGCGAGTGATTAATTAAATAAATAATTGAAGAACGATACGCGCTATCCCAATTAAACGTGTCTTAACAAAGATTTATATCTCGAATCTCTGATTACGATATACCTATATATATTTATTTTTTATTTATTTTTTTTTTTTTTTTATAAATTAAGCACCTCAAGATCACGCCCGAGCTTGTCCAAGTTTTCATCAAGTCTTAATTAAGGCTCATGAGACTCTGTGAAATTCGATGAACAAGGCCGAGAATTCTGACTGAAATTGAAAGTTAAAGTTGTTATACCTACACTCAGTATGGATTCACCTGGGAAACCTCTCATCTGAACTATATCAAAATTATAAACGCGTTGAAAAACCCGTTCTCACGCATTAAACAAATATTTGCGTAAATTTGGATAAATAAAAAAATTAATAAAATAAAAAACGTTATTATATTCGCAATTACATACGACGAATGAAAAATCTTGTTTTAAATTTGAATTTTTTTTTTAATTTGTTAATCAAAATCTGAGCACAGATGTTTGTACATTTTTCAAATGATCATCAGCAAGTTTTAAAGTATAAAAATAATTGCCTTTAATTTAAAAACAGTAAACTATGAAAACTAAGAATAGTATTTAAAATGAATAAAAGAAAATTTAATTAAAGATCAATTTTTCCGATCAATTTGTGACATTGTTGAATTGAGACTTTGCACAGTAAACTTAACCGCACCGAACTTTTACGACCACTTCACGCTCTCAAGTAATGAGGGCAATTTTTCCAGATTTAAAAAAATAAAAAGAATAAAAAAAAAAAAAAAACCAGTCGCGCGTGTAAACCTAACCGCAACGCGGTGTACAGAGACCCCAGACATTGGGACACGAAGAGCACTGCAGTGTCGCGTCTCGTCGCGTCGCGTCGTTTTCACGAAGGATATAGTAGCTATAAGCGGCAACTTTGACACGCAATTATGCAACCCTAAGTGGTTTTAATCTTATAACCAACCGTCTTTTGAAAACACCTTTTATGGCACAATGAGATACGGATTGTTGTTTACGCATACATATAATACATATATACATACCTATATCCAAGTTACACTTATTTATATCACTGCATTTGACTGCACAGCCTGCGAATTCATAATTCATTTTTTTTTTTTTTTTCTTCTTTTTATTTTCATCCTGGATCCACGTACTAGATCTGCATACTTATGCTCATATATTCAAGCTCTACATATCCAGAGTACAACATCACGATCTACGTACCGAACATAGGAGAAAGTCTCCTCGGTGAGGAAATATTTGTCATTTTTTATTTGAATATTTTACTTTTTTCAGATAATTTATATTTTTTTTATATGTAAAGTCGATACATAGAGTTCACCAAATTTAAGAAACAAATCATTGCTACTGTACTGACCTATCGATGAATGTTAACGACTATTTAAAAGTAATAAACTTGATAAATCGAGAGTAGGTATATAGCTGCTGAAGTTAATACTCGTACTACTGTAATTATGGAGGACTTAATCGACGGTTATTATTGTTATATCTTAGGTATAGATCATCGACGACACGTGCTTGAAGTATCTATCCTATACCTATACCTATACCTATTTAATAACGTTCATCTTGAAGACCGACAGGTAAATTCCTTTAGGCGAAACTACTTATACCTACTCGCCGTTGTAGTAGATAAATTGACTAGTTTTGTACCTTCAATCCCACTACTGCTATACATTATAGAAAATATTCTAACTATTCGGAGTGAAAAAAAGTGAACTTAATAAATGCATGTTCATAGTGCGATATTAACAGTTCAAGCAACATCTAACAACGAGGTATAATTGAAGACAATAAAACGCCAAGTAACAAACTTTGGTCTCATGGGATAAGACGTATATTAATAAAGAGGGGAAAGGATCAGGTAAAAAACGTGAGGAATAATCGAGTAGGGCTTATCTTATCATCGTTATTATATTCGTATTTCTACTGTGTATAAAATATATTTGATTAACGAGTTTAACTGCAGTAGAACTACCGAGATGTTCTCTTGAAACTAAATGATCGACAGCGCAAGCGCGAGTTTTGGGGTCTGCTAATGCAGGCTGGTCAACCCGAGTTTTAGCTGTCAAACTTTATTGGTTACAGCCAAGTGATTGATTCGGATTTTTTAGGTTAGAATCTTGGTTGGGATTTCGTGCAAGTTGGCTCCCTTGCTTCACAGGTTAAAATATCGTCGCAAGACGAACTTGTCGACTAATGAATTGAAATTATTTTACGTATACGCTGTAGACTGTTTAGTTTCAAGAGAACATCTCGGTATACATATAAGAGGGATGCATAATAATGTAATTGAACCTCGTACCACCTATGCCAATAACTCGAGAGTATTTTAAACCTGTAATTATTTCGTTACCCGTTCATTACGAAATAATTTAATGATACGTCATTCTGCGGATTGAAGCAACTAAAGAATTATACTGTATTTGTTATTCGTCGAAACAATTATTCGTATTATTCGTATATATATATATATATATATATGTATGTATGTACAGGTTTGACAGCCAGTTAGGATATTCCTACAACCCACTCATTTAAAGCTGTGCTATTTGATCACAAAAATACTGTCACTGATCATAAAAGTTGGCATAAGAATGCGAAACGAGTTGTTTTCGAATAATTACATGTTACATATATCAATACGGTTAGATTTGTAGCTGATGGAGAAAGTTCAAAATTATTATTTACAGTACATATGTATACAGGTGTATATTATATGTATATATATATATACACTGATTAATTATTCTCATCTGATCTCATTATGCACAAACATATTCAAAAAAACAAAAAAAAAAAAATGAAAAAATGAAAAAAATAATAATTCTAACGTGCAGAGTCAATCGAAAGGATATATTAAAATAAGAATATTGATTAATTCGATTATCGACTTGCCTGTGATAATTTTTTTTTTCTCTTTTTATTGTTTTTTATTTTTGTTTTATGTTTTTATCAAATCTGAACTATACAGGGGCTAAAATATAACGGCGTAAAACTGCTACCGTTTTATCTATCGCCTTGATCCGAATCACGTAAAATATTAATTTGCCAAAAATTTCGAATATTAAATAGGATTGCAAAAAAAGAAAAACAAAAAGAATAAACAGAAAATAAACCCAAAGTGTGACCCAAATAAATAATCTCTTGATATTTATTACATAATGACCGTATTATCCGTTGAACACGCGGAGCCGAAACGTTTCACAGCTTTAGCACGTGTATCTACGGTATTATAGAGACACTGCAGTTAGCCAAGTATTAAATGTCGTTACGGTTCAACGATTGGGAAGGTACCTAGTCCCATGTAAAAAATAAAAAAAAAATAAAAAAATAATCATTTATCTTTATTTTACACACAATGACCCACGTCTAAAACGATCTAACATAACACCCTCGTAAAGTTTTGAAATTTTTATCGGATCATTATATACATTCTAAAGAAAATAATAGTATGCATACCAAAATAATCAATTTGATCTACACCTATAGTACACCCACACCTATAGGCACATATAAATTCCTAGAATTCCTACGTCCACTTTATATTGTAAAAAAAAAAAATAAAGAAAGAAAGAAAAAAATTTCGTCAATTATCACTGTACCCGAAAATTAAAATTTTTGTATAACGTTAGCAGCCGAGAAAAATATTTAGCGCTAAGTTTAAGCAAATTGGGTTGATATATATATTTTGCCGAAAATTTAAAGAAGAAACTTTTTATATCTTTTTATTTTTTCTTTTGATCGATGATTTTGCAATACCGTTGGGGTATTGCGCTCGGCCAACGATCAACAACGACCACTTAATTATAGAAAATTAATGTTATCAAGGGATATGAAGAATAATATTACAGACGCGATATGTTATGCGGTATACTATATGTGATGTGATGTGATGGAATGGGATGGGATGGGATGAGCGTCGTGTGGGTGCTGGCTGCTGACCCAGAGGAAAGGTTGCCTCGGTCGGCGGTCTCCGTTCTTCGGACACGGAGGCGTCCCACTCCTCCTACTCCCGCCAACTCAGCGTCGCGTCGCGACGCCCGCCCGCGCCGGATGGACGCATGGCACTGGGACAAGGTTATCGGGGGCCCATAACTATCGGGCTGACATACAACAATGCAAGATGATATTTCTTTAAGTTTCCATAAGTTTCTTGGGTGCATCTTATCTCTAAATTTGTGTAATTTTACAAACTTTTGACAAATTTACAATATTTACAAACTTTGTAAACTTTGCCAAATTTTAAATTGAACTTAAATTTTTTAACTCTGATTTAAATTCTCAACTCCATCTCCTCAACGTACTCCGACTCATTTGACCCCCCACCCCATCAGCGATTGTATCCCCCTGCGAAACGATTCAATGTTTGAATACCGCACGGCCATACCTGCGATGCCCAGTCTTACAATTACTGCCGAAACTGCGTGTTAACGCGAGAGTATTGATTGTGAGTGATTATTTATTTTTAACCCCTATGATAATCGACCGCGCTTTTACGTTACCGTCAATTTTGGCTTACTTTGAGGAACATTTTTTTCGAAAAATTATCGTAAATCGCGGGACCGAGATTGTTGTTGATTATACAATTTTTACGGGAGATTATCTTCCCTTTTTATATCAACTTTTTTTTTGTCTTTGAATTTGCTTTAAAAGAATTTCTCGTATATACGATGCATACGATTTAAAAAGAAAAATTTCACCGTCAAGTTTACACTAAATAAAAATTCATATCAATTGACGTTATAGCACCAGGACAAGAGCTCTTAAAGGCGTTAATGATCGTTTCTAAATAGGCAATAAAAGTTTAAATAAATATAGATAAAAATTCATCTGAACATTATTTCATCGCGTTTAGCGTATCTTATTTTACCACTCCTTAAAGTAAGCCTCGGTTACAGAAATGAATTTATTATTTCAGAGATAAAAATCAAACTATAAAGTCTATTTAAGACGATATCTTAAAATAAACTTTATATAAAAAATAAAAAAAATAAAAACGGTGTAATTTTCACGTGTGAAACGCCGTTTAGCTAATTGAGATAAAATTACGATGACAGAGGGAAAAATTCCGGTAAGTAAATAAACGTTAATTATTAATATTGTGTTTTAGGATTTTTTTATTATTTTTTTTAGATTTTTTAATTAACCCTAAACCGATGTGGCAATTTGCAAAAACAAGGCTCGTGCAGTCACACTATATAATTAAAAAAAAAAAAACAAAATAATAATTTCGATAGGCTGTCAATGGAGGTTGAATTGATATAAATAACACCAGATGTTCAGATTATGGTGAAAGATTCAAGTCGAAGAATCGATCGAACAACACACGACTTGGCGTTAGTAATTCTAACGCAACTACATATATATATAACGAACACTATCGATACGCAAATACTTTTACTTCGAAAGAGACCACGATCGAATCTCTAAGTATGATGTAAGCTGGGTTTTAACCATTGCGCACAAAACTGTTATAAAAATTAAAAAAAAAAAATCAAAATCAAAAAACGAATCAAAACGAATAAAATAAAATAAAATAAAAAAAATCTGTTCAAACTGGACCATTCATTATGTATGTTAAATGCGAATATGGTGGGTAATCTGTATTCTGAATATTGTCATATCAGTACAATTGGTACAGAGAAATAGCGAGAGAGAGAGATAGAGAGAAAGAAAAATAGAAATTTTTACAGTTCTGTGAAAAAATATTTTAAAATAATTAAAAAACTGTCAAGAATGTACTGAATTATATTTTAAAAAACCCGACTAGCTGGTATATATGCACAATTTTACTTACCTACGTAAGTTATAGCTGTACACGACTGTTAGCGAACTTTTACGTAAGTAATGAGTGTTTAATTCAAAAATTAGATGATTAAAACTAGATGTATAATAATGTGTTTAGGATTATGGTCCTGTTACAATTGTTACGCCATATAAAACGACCTCGCGCAATGTCTACGGTGTTAATTACTCCTTTACCCATAATTCATCTCCTTGTCTACTTTCTACGTCTCTTTATCTTTTCTATTTTTTGATTCAAATTCTATTTGTTTCAATCGTCAAATTTTTCTCGTTTCGAAGTTAACACGAATAAAAATTAAATAAAAAAATTAAAAAAAAAAAAAAAAAATTACTATATATATGTATGCCTATATAGATACGTATGTACTTATATTTATAATTATATTTGTGTGTATCGAAGAATCCAGACTTGCTGGAATCTGGTCTGCTGCACTTTGTACGGAGGTTACATTGCAGTGGCGCCAGTGTATTTCAATTGCACTTTAATTCCGCGACATGTCCCATATATTATTCGGAATCTTGATGTAGAATATAAGACCAAAAATAAAACTGCATAATGTGAACCCTATGACCCATCGATTACACGAATGTCATTGAGAGAATTATATAGTTGGAATTTAGTTGATAAGAATTGAAAAGAAAAAAACCTCGCGTTCAGGAAAGAGATGAGAATATATTATCGTACTGTTTGGATACAATTCTGATCATTTATCATAGGCATTATGCAATCTTCAATGAATAAGGTCTTTAAAGGCTCAGCCTTATATACTATATCCATCGGTCCTTATATGTGCCTCTGATCGTAGCACGCGGCGATACCATCCATTGTCCGTTATTTATTACGGCGTATATGTATAAGCGATCAATGACATGCTAATAATAATTAAAACCTCCGTTCAGACATCGACTATCAATTGCAAATTGATTTTGTAAATATATTTGGTGTGAGATGGCGTAGTGAAGGAAAGTTTGAAAAAGATTGTTACAAAAGAAAAAAATGAACAAAAATGAAAAAAGAAAGAAACAGAAACACCCTGGCGTATAAAACCTTGAAAATTGTAAGTTTGTAAAATTTATACGGGCTTAAGGTTACGGCTGTAATTTTGAAGGTCTTATATTATTATATCCAAACTTGAAAGAAGTGAAATTAAAGAGTCAGAATTGAAAATAGACGAACAGATGGACCGAGAGACAGAGAAGAGAATACGGCGGAGGATCGTAGATATGTTAATAAAACTGACGGTGCATATAAAATAACGTGAGACAGTGGACAGCTTCTTGCCATTGAGGTCAAGACTTCGAGTGAAAATAAAAGTAACGATTGAAAATTTCTTGTGCAAAAAAAAAAAAAAAAAAAAAAAATAACAAATTTCATCGTCGTTAAATTATTAGTTGGCAATATGTAATTTGTAGAAAAAAAATGGTTAACTAATTCTATAAATCATAATCACTAAATAGGTGTAGTGTGAATTTTTTCTATGAATAAAATATATTTGCAATATTTTAATAAAGTTTCAAAATCCTTTGCAGAATTATTTTTTTGTAGAGTTTCATGCTGAGCTGTTATTGCTGCTGCTGCTGCTGCTGCTGCAGACAGGGAGTCAAAGTTGAAAGTTGAGAGCGTTGAAAAAAGATGTAAATTAATTAAAAAATATGAGTCAATTTAGGCGAAAGGAGGTTGCAAAAATAAATAATAATAATATATATATATATATATATATATATATATATATATATATATATATATATATATATATATATATATATATATATATATATATATATATATATATATATATATATATATATATATATATATATATATATATATATATATATATATATATATATGAAATCGTTAAAAATGAGATACGGGTCCTTTTGCTTGACATAAGAATTTAATTTGTACTTTCTATACAAATTTTGTAATTAATTGCTTATTACTGACGATTAATCAAACCCGTTGAAGAAGAGAACAAAAAAAGAAGGAAAAAAAAACCTTCAACTTTACCGTAATCAGCATTATATAGTATATAACTATGTATCCAAAGTTTCGCAGAAACAAAAAACAAAAATTAATCAACAACGAAACAAAATTCATAATAAAATAACCAAACGATGTTTTGATCGTTTCGTTTGCTGAATATATTTGAAATAAAATGTTGGTGGCATTGTCCACATTGCGGTCAATGCGAGCTTGAGGTCTTTGACATACGAGTATGCGTTGTGTAACAGCGATATGTGATCTGCACTCCAAAGCGATTTGGAATTAAAAATTATGCACGCCACCCGCGACCTACGGACGTATCTACGTATACGTACCGCAATTATGTATTTATGTGTATAGAATGAATTTCAAACCTACATGTAGGTACTATAAAACAACTTCGTCTAAACTTCCTTATACTCTCGCGCCATTCACATGATTAGATCCAATGCGAATATCTGTTTAAATTTTTCTTTTTTAAGATCAAGGCTATATAATTCATTTCTTTTTTTTTTTACCTCATTTTCAAGTCACTGCATATCTCCAATCCCTAAGCCATATTATTACTTGTCCTCCAAGTACACGAGTGCATATTATCGAGGCACAGTTAAGTAATTATTAGTCTTCTCATATCGCATATTTTAATAAACCGTATCCAGTTTTTATCCTCAAAAGTTGGGATATTTTGATAAATAGTTGATTATAATGATCGCAAAATTTCATACTGGATTTAGTACATCATTAGAAGATTTTTTTTATCAATTCTTGCCAATAAACGAAAAAAAAAAATTTGGTTTTAAAATGATATTACATATTCAGATCAATTGATAAACTTTTTGTTTTATATTATTTGTAAAATTAATTATAATATGTAATATATCGAATGCAATAAAACAATTACTCAAGATTGTTGATTATTCAAATTTTCAAATTAAGAAAATTCATTTTGTAACATCGTTCCGGAGTATCTTACGAAATTATATCACAATCGGTAAGGTAGGCCTATAGCATCCTCTTAAATATCGATAAGTAGTTAATAATAATAAAATTTTCGAAACAAAAAGGTACAAAAAATTTGGCTAAATAATTGAATTAGTTTACACACGTTCGTATATATAAGATAGCTAAAACTTTTGCACGAAAAAAAACTATCAGCACTGCCCAAATTAATAATCATTAATAATTTTAATTATCAGATTAATTAGGTTCGATTATTATCACTAATTTAGAATCGTTGCAGAATCGGAGAAACTGTAAAGACCCTGTGCCTCCCTTTATTAAACATTTTGCAAGTTATATTGGCAATAATCCAATTCTTTTTCACTTTATACCCTAGAAAGTTTATATAATAAATTTTGAAATCATAGGAGAGACATGATAAATATTATGAATTCTCAGTTTACTAAATAAATTTTTAGAACCTTGAAATATTTTATTTTACCAAATGTAGAAATTTATTTGAATTCTTTTGAATTAGGTTTATGAACTTTGGCGAATATTCATCCGTAATGGGATTAGTAAATGTTGAAGATTACAGTTATTATATCATATATATATATATTCATTATGATATAATCGACCTAGAGGATGATGATATTGGCAAGAGTTCATAAACCCAATTCAAAATTTTGAAATAACTTTCTACAATATTTGGTGAAATAAAATATTTCAATATTGCAATATGAGTCTGACCTATGAAATTAGTAATCTCAGTCCTTGTCGTGCTACTCAAATAATTAAAAAATTAATAACAAAGTTTGATTACAATTAATAACAAAATTTTTAACGATCAATTCAAAATCAAATTATCGAATTAGAGGTATGTAGATTCATCCAAGAGAAAGCTACCCTTAATTTTTTTTTTCTTCTGTAAAAATGATACACGTTCTATCAAAACCCTAAGGCTAATCTCTTATGGAAATAGGCTACACTAATTTCTCAGCACGTCACCCAATTGCCTTTTACGTAATTACCCGGGTGCTTACTTAGTGTCGTACAATACCGTTAAACGTGTACAATGTAAATCAACATCTGTTGTTCATGTCCCACAATAATAACACACGGTTGACCAACTTTGAAACAGAACTTGTATGACAAGTTGTGTCGTAATACCTAATTATCAAGATTCTTGAAAGCAGAAAATATAACCAAGAAATTACCTACACCTACAAGGGGGTAAAATATATACACAGTATATAACTAGACGCAAAATTGACAATCGATTTCCGATAAATTTATAAACATAAACGATTCCTCAATTAACACAATATTAATTTAAAGGGACTATCACAGCTCGGTTTGGGAAATTCGGAGTACTCCAAAATGTATTTATTTGTCATTCAAATTTATTTAACATAAAACAAAATTCTTTGAAAACCTTTGTCGTAAGGTTTTAGGTTCATCGTTAGTCCGATTAGGGTCGTTGAGGGCTCATTTTGTTCAGGAAAGAAATCCTCATCACGTGATCGAAGGAATTTTTCTTCATAATATCGTATTGGCCAAGTTATTTGAAATTTAGTGACCTAAATTTTGAAAATTTTTGATAATCGACCGTAACTTTTCACATGATTTTTCTTTACCGATCCCTACGTTCGTAAGATGTAGAATTACCGTCCGAAGAAAGCAAGACCTTGAGAAGTTAAATTGGACCAACGATGTGCCTGAAACTTTACGACAAAGTTTTTCAAAGAAAATTTTTTTTTTTGATGTGAAATAAACTTTGGTTAACAAACCAATGACTTTTGGTGTACTCCGAATTTCCTGATCCAAGGTGTACTAGTCCTCTTAATAATCTACCATTGCGTGACTGAATCTCAAATTTATCCTGATCCTCGAGGATTAGATTCGGAGAATTTGGTCAAATTATTTATCGTATAAAAATAGGAATTTGTAATAGTATTCGTCTGACGCATTAGACATTCTTGAAAGGTGCGTCTGAGTTCGAACAAGCAACGACGACACTTACAAGAAAAAAAAAATAAAAATAAAAATTCCAGGTATTTCCGCGGAAAGAATTTTTACCGCTAACTTAATTCCCTGAACTTTAACCGCTGACGGGTTCAATGACACATGAAAAAATTTATCAAAAATACTTGTCAACTAATACTAAACAGGTTTACATCACTGCTGAAAATCTAAAGAGTCAACCTTCGTCACGTATTCGAAATACATAATCAATAATCATGAATATTGATATCGCGTCTCGTTCCTAACTCTAACTGGCGCACCGTGCACTATAAGGTAAAAGTAAAAATGATATAATATGCACTATCTCGTATGTAATTACAATCTACGCTCTGCTACACCATTCGTGCAGTGAAGGGTAGATCATGGAAACATCTGTCGACATTATCGTTAACTATCTACAATATCATTTGAATCATAGATTAAATTCGTGATAATTTATTATTATAGTTTTGCTTCAGAATTTACAGTCAAACAGAAAAATTTTCTTTAATCTAAACCGATTTTTGTATAACATAATTTGGTCACCAAAAATTAATTCGCTTGAATTAAAAGAAGATTATTATGGATTAAATTTATGGTGTCTGGTATCGAACTTGTGTGGTAACAAAATGTCAGTAAGATTTCTCCGAAAGTAAAAATTTCATGAAAAATAAAGAAAAGAAGACGTATAAGCTGTTTCGATATCGGTTTTGGATCTAGCAAATGGAATAATAGCTAGTTGATTATAGGTCGTAGTTGATCGAAGAATTGCGTAATTTTGAATCGATTATAAGTGATCGCGTGCCAAAACGTAGTCAAGCGCCCCGAGGTAATCTTGTAATTGTAAATATGGAGTAATTCGACTATAAGAAGTAGCGTCTTCGAAAGTAGGTATCATATTATAAGACACGTGTAAAATGTGATGTATATTTGCAATTGTCATAAAGAGCTTATACCAATATCTTATACATATACTTATATACATTTTCGATGATACTTGTAAACATGTGTAACTTTCGTAATATTACAAGCTCTAACTAGCTCTTTCACACGTATATCTTTCGCAATATTATTCAGTTCCCTTTCCCCACCTTATAACAGCTCTGATATATCGCAAGAAACTAGACACACACCAATTTGTTATTTGACTTCTAAATAAAAGAAAAGAAATATGCATAGAATTCGAATTCGGTATTTTTTAAACCACGGTTAAAAATTCACACGTATAATTTCTGCCAAAGTTTCCCACCGGTCGAAACCCGTAAATATTCTTTACATATATGTATTACCTGCGAGAGAGTGTATCCAGAAAATAAATAAATATAAAAAATACACCATTTGCCTATTTACTTTGCCAGCTTCTTAGCCTCATTGCAGATGCCGCAATGACAATACAGGGGAAAGCTGCAACGTTGCGTATGTTGAAAAATATATATATAGAAAAAAAAAAAATATTACAAAAAAATAAATGGCATGTCTCATTTCTAAGAATATCGCTATACCAGGCGCCGTTTTAATTACTCATATAGTACTTATTATACCGCTCTGTACATTCCGGGATAAAAAGAAACCTGGTAATTAACGCGCAATTCTTTCGTTAATAGATCAAAAGTCAAGGTGAACACATAGCAATTTATTATACGAAATATTTATATGCGAGAGGGATCATATTTTGGTCCATGCAATAGAAGCTACCATACCGTCTGGTGACTTCGCAAGGTATCAGATATGGACACGGACACGGTCATCCACTCGAGCTGGACTTCAGGTGCAATTCTCACCGTCATGGTTTGTCAATTCACCGATGGATGGCAGCACAAGAGTGTAATTGAATATTGTATGGATTGTATGTACAGGTTGGTTGTCGTCAGACATACCGTCACTATAACAGATCTTCATCTTGTTAAATAAATGACTAAAGTCATTTCGGAAAGGAACGGAGAAAACCAAAAACAATATTTTTTTTAAATATCACAGGACCATCAGGTTCCAAAATTTTTTAGATTCTAGACTTTCGTAACTTCAAAATAACGAACCAGTTCTTCAATTCGATGTCATTTATCAAAAAATAAAATTATACTGAACGATAAAAAAATTTTAAATCACTTAAGAGCTGATCGATATTTCGGAAAAAATTTTTATTTCATCGGTAAAAAACTACACTAATATGGACCAAATCTTCCTAGTCAAAGAATGGACTGATATGGACTTGACCGTTTTTTTTTTTTTTTTTTTTTTTTTTTTTTTTAATGGCTTGGAATGAAAAATGTCTAACCTTGTTAAATTCGAAAAAAATGTTATGTTAAATAACCTTGGTCCAAGCGATGTGGGAAGTGGACAGAATCTTTTTCAGCTTCAAGTTTCTGCCGAAATTAGATAACGTATAAAATTTCATATTCTTTTCATCGATTATATACATTTGAAGAAATTACATGATCTAATTTTTAGACATGTTAAAGGTTCGTTTATTTCAACATTAGACAAAAAGACCTTTTCAAAAATGTGAAAAAAAATCTATTTTTGTTTACGTTAGAGAATAGATCCGGTACCGTGACGTATACGAGCCAGGTATTCCCTGGCGTCATGATAATGAATTCATAATTCAATCCTATGCGTGAATGGATTGCGGAAGAGTAATCTCAAGCTACACAATCAGCTGTGATGGTACCGTATAATCGTATAGCGTGTTGCCTTGCAACAAAGATACGTAGATATAGAGGTACAAAATTTCGCCTCAGGCTTGTAAATGGAAAAATGACGCAGCTTCTAACTCTCGACAATTATTCGTCTATGATCTTAACGCCTAAACACAATCTACATGCATAAGATAACCAACACATTACAATCTCACTTAAGAGCCCTCAGCACACTCTTTAAAATCTTCAAAACCATTTGCAACTGTCGTCTCATTCTGGCCTTCGCTTTATTCAGTCTAGATCCTAGGCCCCATCTCTTATTTGCCTGCATTCGCCTTCTAGCAAGAGAATCAAATGATTTATCTCCACCTGATCCTCCTACGTAATAACGCGGGATTTTTATTCCTACGTATATCATAAATCTCGGGAAATTTTATGAAGGATTTGTTTTATTGATGATGAATGAATTTTCTTGCCGATTTATTGCAGAAATTGGGAATTGACTTTAGTTAGTTTTGTGTGTTAGGTATGAGTCAGGGACTCGTCGTTGAAGGTGGGTCCCGGGTTTGAAAAGGACTTTGACTTTCTGTGTGAAACTGGATCGGTCGAGAAATCCATGTCTTTGTTCGACGAGCTATAGCGTGGGTACGTAGTTATGGTAGGTAGTGAAGCGTGAGTCAACTGACATTAAAGTTTTTGACTTGACAACAAAAAATCCTTGCCCTTGCACACGTATGTAACGTACCTATGAGCGGGAAAAATTACTGGAGGCACATTCCAACCAGGTTTTAAATTTATGGGTGCCTTACGAGCACACAAACTACTTCTCAGGTCCGGCTTACCTCAACTGAATTAATTAACAACAGAAACCCAAGAATCCGTTGTTTTATACTTACTGGGCATAGGACACATAAGGGCAAAGAACCCAGAATAGTCACAAAAAATTAAGTAATAACTTTATAGTCAACTTGTTACACTGCAATCGATTTATTATTTCGTTGTTAAATCGATTCCGGTGTCGCTTAGACGTGAATTTGTTACATCATTATTCTATTTGAAATATAAGAAGTCGACGGTTGCGAGGAGGATAATATCGTATCTCAAAATTTTGAGATTACGATGCTGTTGAATCAAATTTTTAGATACGATGTTGTCTTGCTGAGTTGTCGGAGTGTTGCTGCATTAAAAAAGATTGAAAATTATCTGATCGTGATTGGGAAATGCACGAAACAAAATTCTGTTACTACAACTCAGATAGACTTACTGAAAAAAAATAAAAAATAAAACGATGGTTCGGTTAAATTTGGTCACTACCTTAGAACGGTCACCAAAGTTCAACGTTACTACTACTAGATTTTCCCATGTCTATTTAAACAGAAAAAAAAAACATGTTAAAGCCTTATTTAAACTGCCGATCTGGGTCACCGTGACTAGGAATTTCTCTCTAGGGATTAGATTTTTCCTCTTGATGATATGAAACCAAAGTATCATCGATAAAATAATGTCGACGTCATCTTTCTACATACACTATATTATTATATTTAATAAAAAATTTATAAAAACCGTCTGACGGATAAATGAACCCGCGAATGTCAATGCAATTTTTTAAACGAATAAAATGTTTAAACCGCGAAGCAAACCGATTGTATAATTATCGTTTTTATGGCTGTCTGATTCATGAATTGTTCAGATAGTCACGCACGATTTTTTTTAAACCCATAATGTGTTACGCTTGAATTAGAGATCCATTCAAATATTAATTAATTCAAATCATTTTTTTTTTTATTATTAATTAATAAATAATGATAAAACAAAAAAAAAACGTTATAATTTACGTCGTAATTGAAAAATAATAATCGATTAACATTCAATGACGTAACAATAATATTTAATTATGCAATGTTAACTTCGCACGTTTACTTCCGGCATTAGTAGCGGTATAGGCGTGATTGCCTTGAACCCTCAAACTCGAGCATAATTCTATACACGGATTTTTATTTAAATATTCCATTCACGTTATATGGGCATACCTAAGTTGTTTTAATTGTCAAAATTTTTATTTTTATTTTTAAAAGTAATTACGAGGTCAAATTAAACCGAAACTTTACTAGATATTAATTTATACATTTTGTATAGTGAAATTAAAATGCCAATAATTACTTTTTTGTTATTTTATTTTACTGATAAGAAAAGTGAACGGACGATTGGGAAATCGAACCCAGAATCTAGGATACTTTTTTTCTCGTACATATGTAATGTTCAGGATGCAAAAATTGGATAGATTTTCAGGGATTGTGGCGACTAATTTAAATAATATACAGACATCCTGTTTCAGGCTTTTATTCTACGTAATGTTACCCATAAAGTATGATGTTAAAGACCCTCACATGTTACATCATGTGGCTACCAACATAGATTGAACCGAGTTCTGTAAAAATGACATAGGTTAACTGTGGACTTAATTTCGGAGTCAATATTAATTCAAATTGGCTTCGGCTACGTGAGCACACTCAGTACTGATGTGACTATGGCGTGGACTAGGATTAGCAAAAAATATTAAATTTTACAAAAATTTTCATATTTTTAAAGTTCGTATACTGAAAAATATAAAAAATAGAATTTTCTCGAATTTTTTACAGCCAAACAAACGATCAGTTTTAAAAACCTCCAGTCTACACCAGACCTAAGTGCTAGGACTACAAATAAAAAAAATTATAGATCGATCGGACTAATAGTTAGCCAGTTATTGAGTCGCCAATTAACCTATGTTATTTTTACAGAGCCTACTTCAATCTATGCTGGTACCCACATCATGTAAAATGCAAGAGTCTTTAACATCAAGATTTGTAGGTATCATTGTGTTTTACGCATTTGTCAAATATCAGATTTCAGGGTTACAGATTTTGTTGATAAATAATACAATCATACCTGTACAATTGATACGTGAATATTCATAAAACTAGAAAATAACCGAGTACTCCAAGTCCCACGCACTCGTATATCTATTTCCGACAAGTATACCGTGCAGGGTCCATGGGACGAGATAAGTACATAATGCTTTAAGCGTGGGATGTAAGTATAAAACTTGACCTTTGCACTGATTTTACAAGTTTAAAACCGTTGTTATATTATCTGCTATAGATCATAACGAGAAAATGAAGAAATAATGCGTTTTTCTATACACCCGAGATTCAGACAGGATTATAGTTATGAGTTATAAAGTTCCTGTAAATTACCTTATTCGTAATTTCTCTAAATAATAGGAAGTGTGATTCTGTAGGCCAAGATTATTATAAATCGTAATTACATCTTGATGGATTCAGATATGAATGTTTTGTGCAATTTAATTATAGGTAAAAACATAATCAAACTTAACAAAATACTTACTGGAATAGTCAAATAACGAGTTTGGTAATGTTTATTAAATAAATTTTTTTATTATTTTTTTTTTTTTTTTTGTTTTAATCGAAGGAGAGTAATAAACTATACGACACACAACCATGGATAGAATTTATAGGAAAAAAAAGTGATAAATTTAAATGAAATTCGTGTCTGAGAACGTACACCAACTTCCGGTATATCGGCGTACTATTCGAGATTGTATTAACGTCGTAACAAAGTAATAAATAAATTGAAGTAAATAGATGAACACAGAAGAAGTGAATGAAGAGAATTGTAATCATACTTACCCTTGGTTATTACTCATTACTATCCAATAAATCTTTTCCTATAATATTATTTATTATAGTAGTTTTCTATTTCTCTTTAAGTCGCATCATCGAGTCGAAGTTTCCGTGTAGTACGTAAACTCCTTTTATTTTATTTATATATATATATATATTTTTTATTTCAAATAAAATAACGTGCTGTCTATACCGTCGAATCATTATCCGAGATCGAAACCACAAACGTCCTGCACCGTCCCCTCTTATAAGTTAGCCTTGAAACCCTACTTACGTTTCTGCCTGTTGTTCATTATATTACTGGAAATTTTCTTACAGTGAATAAACGGATCCGCAGGTAAGTATATAAACCGACAATGAGATCGAATCTAAATATATTTATGTAGCACATATAAGCCGAAAATGAGTCATTTCGTTAGCGACCCCCATTGATGGTTTAATTAACGCTGATTGTGATTGACAGGAATCTGATGCATTCGAAGGAGAAACTGTATAATCAGTATAATCTTCGTAATGAGGATATTACTCATTTCTTTTTTTTTTTTATATTACCTTTAGCTTATAATCGCAGCCGTCACAAGCCTTGGATATGCATATTACATTGGTGACGTATACGGTCGCCGTACGTAACACGATTTTACGGTTTTTAAATGACTCTAATAACTGTGCAACATTATTCATATACAGTATGTGTACATATATGTATGTATGTACATATAGTTTAGTTAAGAAAAGGAGAAAGTGGTGTTATCTTTTAAGATGATCGAAGAAAAGGCCTTGAGGCTTAAGTTAGGATTTTGTTCTCGACAACGTGTTTACTGATAGATCATTGATACCTAGATACGTAATGCATGTTATTGATAAATTGTCGTATTGTATTTGTCTTACACGCATATATGTACATCTATGTACAGGGTGAGTGTTATCAAAGGCCTAGTCTCAGTTGCTATAAAGATATAATTTATAGGAAAATAAATCGTGGGATCCCGTAGTAATTGGATTCACAGGCCTCTGTGCAGTCATACACAGATTAGATTAGGGTGCTTCGTTTTAGACGAGTTTTTTTTTTTTGGTCCATTCATGGAATAATGTTCTAAACATATAAAAACAAATTTTCATCAAATATGAGCTCTTAATTTTCATTCTAAGAACTCGCGAAATGAATTTGAAATTTTCCCATTTGATTAACACGTGAATTTTATTTATTTTTTTTTTTTCAATTATCTATAGCTTCGCAGTATTTCATGATATTTAATCGGCAATAGGTGGAAATGACAGAGAAATCTTTCCTTTTCAAAAGTGTATGTAGCCAATTTATGTTTTGTAACCGGCCTCGCCCGGTAAAACATCTTGAAGCCAATTGTCTCTCAAATTTCATGGTTTTTAAAATTTTTCTCGTAAAACACTAACTTCACAACAAAATTGTATAAGACTTTTTTATAGGAAATTCAATTTACTACAAGAAAAGTCATGTAAGCTATAACCGTAGAGCTAGTAATATTCGAGATAAATCCAATTAAGCATTTCAAAATTTGAAAAATCGCTGTTCTATCCGAGATTTTAGTACTTTTTAATGGTTACAAAACATAAATTGGCTACGTATACTTTTAAAGAGGAAAAATTCCTCTGTCATTTCCACCTATTGCCGATTAAATATCATGAAATGCCACGAAGCTATAGATAATTGAAAAAAAAAAAAATTAAAATTTACGTGTTAATCAAATGTGAAAATTTCAAATTCATTTTGCGAGTTCTTAGAATTAAAATTAAGAGCTCATGTTTGGTGAGAATTTGTTTTTATATGTTTAGAACATTATTCCGTGAATGGACTAAAAAATAAAAAAAACTCGTCTAAAACGAAGCACCCTAATATAGATATGAAGGTTACGTTCAATTTATTAACCCCCAGTTATTCAATCAGCCCAAAATCTGAATTTTAGCAAAACTAAGCCCGCGCCCATTTTAGACCTTTGAAAAGACTCACCCTGTTAAAATTTACACAAGGAATAAAATTTATTGCGGATTAAAATCTGCACCGGCCTCTGTGGTTCGAAATGTTCGGAGAAAAAGGTAATTTTTTTTTTCTTCATTTTCTCGCCTATTTGAATTGATATTTTCACTTAAGTCTAAAATCAATTAGCGTTCTGTATGAATCATTGAATGCGAGAGCGAAAGTTGATTGAATTTCTTCCTTTTAGAATTATTCAGAAAACTGTAATGACTGGACTGATTAACGACAATTTGGACACAAATTTAATCCTTTCACTTTTTACTGGCGGTTGAATGTTTAAAGACTTGTAATATAAGCTTCTAGCATATAAATGCGACAGACTTAGAAAAAATTTAAGAAGAAAAATTTCTGCAAGTAATTTTTTTTCATTTTCCTTGAAATTATTGAAATAAAATATTGAAATTCTTTTGAAAAAAAAAAAAAAAAACAAAATCATTTCCGGTAGAATCGAAAGTTCAAATTAAACGAGACATGGCAATTTTTCATACCCATCGTTTGGTTTTAAAGTCCCGTGAATTTCAAATTGTTTCATCGTACCGTTTCCGAGATCACCGTGCGAGTTTGCGAACAGATCAACAGACCGACATCTTTCAAAAAAACCTGTTTTTCGAATTCTAAAGGGTCGGAGACGTAAAGATTCGTTGAAATTAGTAAAAGTCACTTTTCGACCGAAACCAATACTTTTTTTTGTATCACCGTAGGTGATGAAAAGTAAAAAGAAAAAAAGAAAAAAAAAAAAAAACCGTAAAACAGTTCACTGTCATCATATAACGTCGATTGGAGAATAATTGTTTCCGGAAAGTTGAGCATTTATGTTTATAACGAGTACACATGATTTCATAAACGACTTATATTAGTTTATCGTAAAACTTGAAAACAACCCTAATCATCAAGTTACATAATAGCGGCGTTCAACTATGACCGTAAAATCTTTCGAGCCTTTCGTTTGCCTCGTAAGATTATAATTTTACTTTTTATGGGCACGGTTAAGAGACCGGTGGAAAAGTGGCATGCCCGCGTGGCCATATCGCACGTCATCGTTAAAACCGCACGAACCCGTTTATAGTATAGCATGGAATTCTTCAACTCTTCAAGTTTTTTTTTTTTTCTTTTTTTTTTTCATTTATACCAAAGATAAAGATAAATATTAGAAAACTATCGCCCTGAATGAAAGCAAGAGTTGCAAGATCGGACATCGTGATGCGTCGAGGATCAGCAATAGATGCAACACGTATAAAGTTTACATTCTGTATATGTGGAAACATATATACATATACTTATGTATACATACATATAAATATAAGGAAAAAGTTGCAATTACCTCCGAGAATCGAGATAAATCAGAATTCAAGATACCCGAAGGACACCAGTAGCTGTAGATAATGCGTATCGATAATTATAATCGACGATCAAATAGCAATAAATAATTACTTAGTCATTATTATATCTCCTTTATTGTATTTCGTTATTAATCGTATATTTAATCTTCTTTGATTTATTTTACTCATTTAACTCCTTATTCACTTTTGGTCTTTTCATATACGCGATTATCTCGATTTTATAAATGACACCATTCGCAGACAAAGTCTACAATACGTAATTATATTGTGGAATCGTACTAACCCCATAATGTACGATGTATATATATATATATATATATATATATGTATGTATATACACGATATAGTACCCATAAACATTTGTCACGACCGTGATTGTAGATTTGCGTAAGAATTGCATCCCGAAGATGGTGTAACTTGCAATAAACTACGGAATGCTGATGATTTAGATTGTGGAAGAAGGTGCAAGGTCTATTGCAAGAAGATTATATCTCGTCCCTCTAACGCGTTAAGCGATCTATATAATTATCATAACTAACCGTAAGTAAGACCATTCTTTGGATAATGATATCAGCAAGTCTTCAATTACGCTATTATTATACTACTTCATTTAAACCTATTTCACTCTCCATGTATACCGACTCGGAATTTAAAAGCAAAAATTTAATAAGATTTACCAAATTTTTAGTTTTAACTGAAATAAAAATAAAAAAAACCATAGAAAAAAATAATACAAAATATAGAACGTCATTTTTTTATTAGACAAAAAGTGATTCTAAAGCTGCTAATTCTTGATGGAAAAACCTTATTAGTTGTTTTCTAAAACCAAAGTTTATTTCACATCAAAAAAAATTCTTTGAAAACCTTCGTCGTAAGGTTTTAGGTTCATCGTTAGTCCGATTAGGATAGTTGAGGGCTCATTTTGTTCAGAAAAGAAATCCTCATTACGTGAACGAGGGAATTTTTTTTATAATATTGTACTGGCCAAATTATTTGCAAGTTAGTGGCATAAATTTTGAAAATCTTTGATAATCGCCCGTAACTTTTTACATGATTTTTTTTTACCGATCCCTATGTTCATAAGATGTAGAATTACCGTCCGAAGAAAGCAAGACCTTGTGAGGTTGAATTGGACCAACGATGTGCCTGAAACCTTACGACAAAGTTTGTCAAAGAAATTTTTTTTGATGTGAAATAAACTTTGGTTCACAAACAAATGACTTTTGGAGTACTCCGAATTTCCCAATCTAAGGTGTACCTACTGGTCCCCTTACCACTTCACAATCCATTCTCAAACACTGCAGCTTAATGAATTTGTATAAACATTCTAAACTATTGTATGAAGCATAATGATTAGGAAATAGAATTTGTCGTATTTTTCCATGCAAGAAAGAGGGAAAGATAATTGAAAATAACAAATTTTCTTTGACGTTTTTTCCACAGAAGCCAAATCGATATTCTGTAAATTTTTGAACAAAGGTATAGACATAATGATATCCGGAGACGGTGGAATATAATATTTTCATAATGTTATGGAATAATCGATTATATTTACGTACCTACAGGAAATGTAGGATACGTAATCCACCTTATTAATGGATCTAGTAGCCTCCGGGTTCTCGAAGCAAGTTTTTGAAACTATTATGTCATTAAAATCAACGATGACTGATATTGATAAAAATTAATATTACAAACCGCGTCCGGTTTAATAAAATCAAATTATAAATACAGCTGTCGCAAATTCGATTCTGCGATGACAACCGAGCGATAGTGCAAAAAAGAAAAGACTACAATGACATTCAAATTACGTAAAATCAAGCCAATCACAAGAATACCTAATTCCTGAATATCATTAATTGAATTCTGCAAGCTGCATATATCTAACTGACTCCTCCTTAGTTGACAATAAAAAAATTTAAGAAAAAAAAAACACAAAAATTTTCAAGGTAAACGTACAAAATACTTGCTGAATTTTGGTTTTTATTTATTTATACTGTTACAGAATCCGGTTGCTCTGTCAAGGTTCAACAAGTTTTTGCTCAATTTCGAGCAAAGGCGTGGTTATTATACCAACTCAAAAGGAATGACTAATCCTTACAAAAAAATTTTTTTTGTTTTTGTTGTTATAATTATAACATTATTTTATAAAATATAATTTTATTCCGTCTAGAATGAGCAATAACAAAACAAACAAAAAGGGACGGTGGTAGACGGGTTAAAAAAAAGTATACTAAAATTTAAAATTGTTGAATTTGTTTTAAATCTATAATTAATTAGGTTAAAAATTATAGATCGGAAAAATATAGAAAAAAAAAAAAAAAAAAATTGAGGAATCTCGCCTCGTAACATCTGTCAGCTAATTAACCGGACATACTGCATCTCACTGCTTGCAGGTAGATTATTATTAATTAATAACTCGACTGTTGAATTGTACTGAGACAACCTTGCCCTACATATTGATGAAATATTTTTACCCTCGACTTATTTCAATTATTATTAACTTTCCCGCTATAATCTCATTCGTGTACAACCTGGAATCAATTCTTTCAGTAATGACATATCTTACGCTCAATGTCTCAATGATTACAGTAGGTATGTACATACATACATATATATCCTACGTTATATATATCTTATGTATGTACAAAAATTATTCAAGTGATCTGAATAATTGCTAATTGTACTAATTGCAGCACACCTTTTCTGACGAAAAAAAAAAAAACAAATAAAAATAAATAGAAATATTCTAACAAAGCTGATACTCATATACGTGATGATCAGTTCCGCAACGTAATCTGATTTACATTTTTAATGTAATTTTGCATAAGTTGTACTGTGTGACAGGTAGTTTTCAATGCCGTGACAGAAACAGGTAAAACAAGAAAAAAAAATGAATAAAAATAGAAAAAATAAACTATAGTAATAACCGATCGTAATGCGATCGATGAAGATGTATACGCCGATGTCCGGTTCACGATAAAACTGGGTTTATAAATACATGAGATTTTCACCTTCAGCGGTATGACTTGAGCGTGAATTTATACATATTTATATATATACGTAGGTGTATGTGCAGTATAAATATAATTTAAAACAATTACAGAAATTGTTGAGCAACCGAGTAGTAAGGTTAAGGCCTTGCGACATGGGGAAGGTTAAAATGACACTGGGCACATCAAAGACACATCAATAAGGAAGAAATTATAATATAATATATCACTGTTCGTTATCTTAGAACTTATCGTATGTATATTTACTATGAGGCTAGATGCATTGTTCGTTATGGAACATTACCAAGAGTAGGTATAGGTAGTTTAATGCCGCAACCATGCAGGTTGCAATGTCAAATTTACCTCGTGGGAGTAGAAGAAAAAATATATATACATATTATTCCCGAAGGCAAATTATATCATGTGTTAAGATTTTTATGTATATCTATGTAATTTATTTACCTACACATATACTATACGTTTAGTACCTATGTATATTCTAGCGACAGGTCTTTGTAATTTTTTTTTTTTTTTTGTCTAGTTAAGCGAAAAGTGAGACTTGATAAATTTTCTCGACTGTTAATTCTTCGTAAATTAAGTTTCAAAATCCCCAATAGTAATTTGTAATATTACTACCTTATCAAATCGTTTCCTTAAAAAAGTGAAACGAGTATTTGAAAAATGATTATAATATTTCCAGCATTCAAGGTGTGCTTATTATCTCTTTAATTAATTCAATGTGACTCCGCAGTATGATTATGCAAGAAAGTTATATGGTACATACATACATAGGTAGGTACGTATAGCTAGACACGAACGGATGAGCGAACAGATAATCATCAATCTTTAGATACTTATTCCTTTTCTTTTTTTTTTTTTTAAACAAAACACCAAACAGCAATTTTTCACTTTTTTTTTTTCTTTCTTGGATTGCATCCACTTACTATTTCACAACAAATAACGACACGAATCGGATATATCAAATGCACGGTGTGAATCCATAGAAATGTAGAAAAAACATTTTTTTTTTGTAATTTGAATTTTAATTTTTAATTTTTTTTTTGTTTTCAATCGAATTACGGTCCTGATATACACGTCCTAAATTCAAGTTAGCAATAGGCCTTTTTCTACTTGGTCAAATCTGAGGAATTAACCTTTTTAAAACAAACGCCAAATGACCTGGTTGAAGGTAAACGAAAAAAACAAAAATAATAATAATAATAATAAAATCAAAATTTTGCGAGTTCATAATTATAGCCGATGATTTATTCGGTCGTATCTAATGTCATGGCCTATTTTGAGTAACATTTTGGCTACCGGTTCAAGGCCTGACGGTATAAGATAGGGATCTGATCAGATCAGATAGAATAATCGAGTCAGGTCGTGTCAGCGAATTTCTATTAGCACATAGAACTATGTATCGATCGTAGATCGTGACCTAGTCGTTATAACGATTATTAAAGGTTAATCCACTTACCCAGGATGAGAATACTCCACGCGGTTTGATATTTCATTTAGTTATTAAATTACACCGCGTGGGTTTAGTAAAAGGTAGATATTTCACTCACCTGAAACAAATATATACAAATATAAATAAATTATTAGGTATATAAAAAAATAAATAAATAAATAAATTAGATACATATATAAATAAAATATATATATATATATATTTTTTTTCTTCGATCACGTGTTATGAAATCACGAAATATATTTCTAAAATTGCACAGTGAATATATAGTTGAACGATCTAATGAAGCTCTTTATTGCAGCTGTACGATAAGTTATAGCGATAAAGAAAAACCATCATATAATTTCGTTCCATGTATATAGAATTAAATAAATAAATAAATAAAATTCATCATCAGTCAAGCTAATTATTATTACATGAAAATCTCAACTATCAATTAGACACGAGATATGTTTCTTAAAACATGTACCTATTGGCTTTAGCGATAAACACTTCTATAGCTTATAATTGTTAATACATAAGTATAAGGTAAATGTATATAAGCAATACGAACCCGGATTTTGAAGATATAAATATTTATTTTCAGAGAAATTTTTTAGTCGATAATAAAGACTTCAAGGTTGAAATATTTGCAAAAATTCATAAAATTTAGAAATAGATATATCTATATACATATTCTTTTTTTTTTTTTTTTTCTTTTTCTTTTTTTAGAAGTGTACACAAATTTTTACATTTTTTTAGAAATTTCCTATAGCATCGTTTTAATAGTTTCAACAAATCTATTTAAATTTCTCTATCTTTATTCCTAGTCATGAACTATCCTAAAAAACAAAATAGTAAAAAACGAAAGCAAAAAATAAAAAAAGAAAGAAAAAATTCCTTAAATCGTTAAAATAACATTACAAAATAACGGTTCATTTACATATATACGATAGAATATTTCACAGGTATTACAAGTATTATAGCCCGTATAAGTCATTGAGTAAAACGTACAATGCGAATAGTAGAAGGAAAAATAACGTAAGAACCTATATATACACGTATACACATTCATTCATCATTTAGAATTGTTCAAAACACTTTCGAGTAATTGCGTAACTGAGGAAGCGAAATAAAAATCAAAAAAAAAAAAAAAGAATAAGAAGTAAAAATGTTACGAAATATCGCAGTGACTTTGGCTCCTCCACCGCATGACAGAGCAATAATTTTGCTAGTAAATTTTTATGACATTTTTTTTTTTTCTTCTTCTTCTTCTGTTATATGTATTTACGATACAGACACCCGTTTAGATCAACTATAGGTATAACAATAATTCCAGTCAAAGAGATGAAGTGCAAAATCATCCTTACAACTTGAAGGGTAAAGGCCGCGAACTATGGCCACTTTAAATTCGCCGCTTTAACCCGTAATGTTTCGAGATGTATATGTGTCTTTTGAGAAGACAAACGGCCGTTGAATAGCAAAGAGAAACATGGAATGCAAGTTGTTCAAGATGGATACTTATGCATTTATGTATGTATGTACAGTCTGGCTCACAAGTATTTTTTATCCATGAAAAATTAGATACTCAAACTACTATTTTTACCATTTACATTTATAGGTACCGAGATAATTTATATTTTATCGATTTTTTGCGATTTTTTAAAAGTGATTTGAGAGGATCAAAAATTAATATAACAAAATTGTTTTTTAATTATATACATATACGTTTGAATAGAGATTTTCAAACGATGAAACCGTATTAGGTATATAATACCGCTGTTATAGTATATAAGAATTGTGTTTTTCATTTCTTTTGAAATCGAAGTATAGCAGCTCTCATCAAAACAAATTTTTACAAAATTTTCCGATCTAAAAGATCAAAATATCAGCTAAAATTCTAAGTTTGGTTTTATTTATTTTTTTTAATAAGATTGAAATTTTCTTTTCACTATCTTTTCATCACCGTAATTAATGGTGAGAGATTATTTTTGACGAAAAAATTTAATTATCTGTAAATATTAATACCTACTAAAAATAAATACGCAATGTGCAATGCGAGCTAGTGCGAAAAAAAAAAAAAAAAAAAAATTCTGCAATAATTTGTCAAGTCAGCCTTGGTTGTTATCCTGGTCCACAGACCCAGTTTTGTTAGCTGTAAACAAGACGTTCGATCTAAACAATTCGGTTATTTATTAATTGACATCATAACAGCAAGATCAGTACGACGTGTTAATAACATCTGTTACAGACTTTCTTCGTCCTATCAGAGTTGATCACCTTCACGCAAATGCCAACCGGTGAATTTAGGCTGTTTAATATGTCTTAAATAACAACAGCATCGGACTGCACCTATTCAACAAAAACACCCGAGTGATTGATCGTATAAAAATGTCGGTTAAAAACTGCATAAATATATTTTCACTTTTGATTATTAAACCCGGTATTTTTAATTGCGAGGTTTAATTTTTTTTTTTTTTTTTTTTTTAAGCAGAGACAATTAAGAAGAAGAAGAAAAAAACAGAAATATATGTCAGAGGAGCTGTCGCGATTGAAGATTAATAATCAATTACTTTTGTATGTACCTGCATACGTGGGGTTAGGCAATAAAAATTGATGAATGCAAAAGTGACGTGGATTAGAATGCATCCCGATTAACTATGAAAGAAAAAATAAACCCATAGGGTACGTTGCATAAAGACAAGTAAATATTTCACACAATTAATTCTAATTTACGTAGTTCCAGGACAGATATTATCTGATTGTAGGATTACCTGCAACGATATATTATGTGCAGAAATTATGGTTTGTATATCAATTAAAGTTCTCATTCAATGAAAGTACGAGATAATTAATTACGGAGAGAGCCAAGAGAAGCTATATGTTAATTAAAGTTATGTTAATTAAAAATGCGATATTAAAATATATCTATATATATATATATATATATATATATATATATATATATATATATATATATATATATATATATATATATATATATATATATATATATATATATATATATATATATATATATATATATATATATATATATATATATATATATATATATATATATATGTATGTATGTATGTATGTATGTATGTATGTATGTATGTATGTATGTATGTATGTATGTATGTATGTATGTATGTATGTATGTATGTATATATATATATATATATATATATATATATATATATATATATATATATATATATATATATATATATATATATATATATATATATATATATATATATATATATATATATATGTATATATATATGTATATATATATATATATATATATATATATATATATATATATATATATATATATATATATATATATATAAGAAACGAAATACTTCCGTAATGCAATTAATTGGAACGGGGAAAGAAAAGTTAATAAAGTCCGGATGCTGTAGTTATAAGCATAAGAATATATAATATATTCACAGCGATTACATATCGAATCCGTAACGCGTTTTGAAAATTATAATTTATCCGAATAGGAAGTATCGAGTAATAACACAATGTGGAAGAAATTTTTTTTAAGTATGATTGTAGCGTATGACGTAGGCTAGAAACAAAACTTCTCATTCAAGACTTAAGACTTAAGACTTGAGACTTAAAACCTCAGACTTGAGACTTGAGACTTAAAACTTAAGACTCAAGACTTGAGAGTTAAAATGTAAGACTTAAGACTTAGGACTTAAGACTTAAGACTTGAGACTTAAGATGTAAGACTTAAGACTTAAGACTTGAGACTTAAGATATAAGACTCAGGACTTAAGACTTATATGAAATGTATATTTCAAACAGACATATGTTGAATTTAAACTTCTCATTGCACTCGAAAATTTTCGGTGCACTGCCAAAAGAAGTTTCAGTTGAAAATAAAAAATAATTTCATTTATATTTTTAGCCGACATGAGGTAATTATTTGGTATTTTTTTGGCGCGTAAACTTCAGGACTTTGAACTATCGCCCAAGGCTCGTTTATAATAAGTGTATGACTATATAAATAACTCTGAACCTATCAACCGATATATAGCAAAGCGGTTTATAAAACTGTAAAATTAAATCCTGCCCGGCAGCAATGGTAGGAAAATTGGATGACTATCTTGTAACTGAATTTCTGAAGAACGGATAAAAAAAAACTTATCCTGATTCCAGAACAAGAGATCACGTCATTATATGCGAGAAGGTTCATTCCGGTATGTCAATGTCTTCCCACAAATTACCCGCAATCGGTTCCTCGAATATAATTATCGTACTTACTCACCATATTTTTTTTATTATGTTTTTTTAAAATCAATTCAGGGAAACTGAATTCATTCAATGGGACTAAGAATGAAAATTTTTTTTAATAACAAATAATTAGATTTTACCTGTACCTACGTCAAACTATAATCGCTCAATTCTCAAAGTATCAAGCAGCTTCGATCAATCTCTTTATTTTCTGTATCCTGGTGGGCTGAGCCAGCGATCTTATTGACCTCCTCAACTTCTACCAACGTTCTATATGAAAACCCGGATTAATAAGACAGAGATTTTTTTAAACATTTCATAAACCGAATCTGCTGAATCGGTTATCCGACTATATTCAAGCTGGTTGAGATATTGAAAAAACCCGACTTCGCGCAACCGATAATATTACTGAACAAGTCCGATTACCATAATAGGTTCCGGGTATGGATATAGTCGGCTGGTTATTTTACAGCGTTCCTCCTTCACCCTCTGCTCGGACTAACTCCGGATAAAAGCTTACGTGGCAACCAACACCAAGGGCATTCCAGATTGTATACACCCCTTTATTAGCATATCAAGATGCGTATACCTGTATCAATAGCTATCGATATTTTTACCGAAGTTTCAAAGTTTTTAACTTCCCGTAATGAAAATTGAAAATTTTCATAAAAAAGGGAAGTTATTAGTTTCGGTCCGATTTTCGAAAATCGAGTTTTCATCAGATCTCGACGTTTTGGGGTCTTAGGAAGCTATTTTGACTTTGTCGTACGATATCTTTAGAACGAATTAACCGATTGGAATAGTTCTTATGACGATCGAAAGGGTTTATCAAGACTTAGATCTGATTAGATTTTGGAGTCGATCGGTCGAGTAGTTTCAAAGTTATTTGAGAAATAAAAATTAAAAAACAATTTTTTTACGTGTTTTTAGCGTATAACTCCTAAACTGTTCGTGCGATTAGTCTCAAAACTTGATCAGACTTAGCTCTTGGATAGCCCTTTCGATCGCCGTAAGATTCATTAAAATCGCATGATTGGTTTAAAAGATATTGCACGACAAAAATTTCTCTCTTTGTCGTACGATATCTTTGGAACGAATTAACCGATTTGAATGATTCTTGCGGCGATCGAAAGGGTTCATCAAGACTTAGGTCTGATTAGATTTCGGAATCGATCGGTCGAGTAGTTTCAAAGTTATTCGAAGAATAGAAATTGAAGAGAAAAAGATTTGTATAGGGAAAACTAATTATACTTATAACCTTCTTTAATTTATTATAAACACAATAGTATCAATTAATTGTTACGTATTTAACACAGCGGGAAGTTTTCGGGTTGGCCCACAGATCAACCGGTTTCCTGATGTTTTTTTTTTTTGTTTTTATCAGAAACTAGTTGGTCAAAAAAATAAATCAAGAAAAATTCAGTTTCTATAAATTTTTAACCGACTCTTCGAAACACCTTTCGCTTTCTTTCGAGAATTTGCAATAATGATGACTGTTGATATAATAATAATAATAATACCATCAATCAGTTCTTTGTCTGTCAAGAAACGAATGTTTCGATTAATTAATTAACTGCAATAACGAAACAATTTTCCCTTGTAAATTTTATTCATACCTATATATGTATATGTATGTAGTACATACCTACTCGGGCTTCTCTTGGCCCTCGGCAGTTGTGGTTATATGCAATTTTTTATTTTTTATTTTTTTTATTTTTACTGCAAGCCGAGATATATCCTCCGCGGATAAATATAGCCCCGGAATACGAATACAGAAGATAATATGGTAAGCAGGTAGTCAGATATAAACGTATGTACATACATGTATGTAGAAACGTGTAAGTAAGAAAAGCGATAGTAAAACGAAACGATTTATGAAAAGGGCAACCCACGCACAATATCTCAACAATTATTCTGCAATGTCCGTCAAGTTAAGGCAAAACTGCAATTATCATGGTCGTCTTACGTTCGCTCTCAATTAGATAAAATTAGAATAGCTTCAGTTAAACTAGCCGTTAGATAAAAAATATAAATAATAACGCTTGCGATGGTGAGACACAAGTGCAATTGCATCATTAGTCATAAATATTGCAAGACGCATCAATAATCGTATTATAACAAATTTTCAGTCTTTTCAAATAGGTTGACAAATATATTCTACCAGATCACTCGGTTTTATGGATAATACTCAAAAATGACTAGAACAATATGAAAACTTAATTCGTCTTCATGCAGAATCTACTCGATGATCCAGTTTTTTTTAAATTTTTTTATTATTTTTGATTATTAGCGTCAATATATTTCGGATTAGCAAAATTAAATCCTTCATACCGTCATTTTTTTTTTAGGAATGAAATTTTTCTCTGATACTTGATGCTCATGATAAATAATTGTGGATAATTAACGCTGGTAATTATACTTTTGAACAGTTTTTTAGTCTTTGGAAAAAAAGCAACCGTATTGAGTAACCAAATTTTTTCTTTCGTTTAGTTTTTGATTATGACATCAAAGTTTTTTTTTTATATACAATTATTCGTTAAATATTAATTAGACCTGTGTAATCAGCCTCTCAAATATTTACTTTCATTCTTCCGTTTGCCCCAGACTTTTGCCGTTTGACTCAAACTTTTTATTAATCATATTTTTTTTAAATTTTATTAGCCAGGTCCTCGGTATGAATTATTCCAAATATATTCAAAAAAAAAATTCTTTCTCATAATTTCACCGCGATAAAAAAAAATGACCTCAGATAACAATTTTTTGTATAAAACCATAACGCGTGAAGATTCAAAATTTGTATATAGATTTTCAGTAATCAGATTTTGTTGATCATAGCTATCGTTGAGTTGAAAAAAAAGTGGTAGGACAACAAAGAAAAACAATTTGAAATATAAATTGTATATAAATCTGCACGCTGGATCTTAAGACGATAAATTATAGTATCGAGGAATTAGTATTTTATTGTTAAGAGGAGGCAACCAGCGTAAGTATGCCATGGAGGTAAGGTAGGTAATTAGAAATTTTTCTGGTTTTGCAATAAAAAATGAATAAATAAAATTATAATAAGAATAAGAATAAAAATAAAAATAAAAATGAAGAAGAAGGAAAAAGCGGTTTACGTCTCGTGCATCTCCGGGATGCCGTGCCACTCTGCGCGGTGGTTCAGGGTTGAATGAAAATAAGAGTAAAAGGATGAAGAAAACTGCCAAGTAACTGTTTGTCATGCGAAATGTACCTACGCGAAACACGTTTCTCACCGCTCCTTAACTCGGACTCTCTGAACTCTCGATGACTATGACTGAACTCAACATTTCGTAAAATGAATCTTTTAGATAAGATCCGACACGCACATTGCCCTCAACAACTTTAACTCTAAAAAACGCTAATCCCGATTAGGCGAGATCTAAAATTTAATCAAAATTATGTACCTGCGTATGACCGTCATGTTAAATTAACTTCCTGAGATCTATACAGTATAGTGAAATAATTTCGATAATTCCTCAGTTTTTTTTTGTTTAAAAATTTGGATTTTGTATGAAGTTGAATTCCGATTCATAAATTTTTGAGAAATGAATTTTCTCTGGATTATGGGAACGCTTCGGTAATCGGTGAATTTAACTTCCTAACTTATAAATCTGTAATAAATCCAATTAGAGAAACTAAAAATTGAACGTTAAGTAACGTTTGTTAATTTCAATTCTAAACTTTCGTCCATTGCAAAATCCACGATGTAATCAGTTCCTAATTTGCAATATTCACTACCGAAGACTTACAACGAAGTGGAATTATGAAACGATGCTCACCGGACGACGATATCACTGTCAATATTGACAAGATGCTAATTCACACAGTACCTGGTTACGATTTAGCACAAAATTGCAATTCAAACCATCCAAATAATGTCTCGGGGCTATTGATTATAATTCAAAAACTGTAAGTACCTACACTAGAATTTCCTGGTTTTCATACAGATTTATCAAAATAGATTTAACGACTTGAGAAACTAACTGTACTTACCCACAACCAGAAGAAAAAAAAAATAGGCAAATGGATTCGGCTCCGTTTTAAAACATATGAAATCTAACATGAGAAATAGGAAAGTGAAGATTTTGCGAAATTTGTTCAAACAAGAAACCTGACAACACCTTGAGATCTTGGAATCTGAATTGATATACGGAAATATCGGTGAATATATGATAGGCGGTATATTCCTGCAATCACTTTTGATGTTCATGACGTCAAAACATTGTTATATCCTCGACGTGCGCATGACGAACAAGCGAACAATTAACCAGTAGGTAGTAAAGGATCATAAGGAAGCAAAAGTACCGCAATACAACCGTATGCAGGATATCTGAACGATCGGATACTCAATTGGTTAACAATAAAAGTCAGAATATAAACTGAAATACGGCTGAGGTCAGCGACAATTGCACATTATTCGTAATACAACATAACATCACCATAAACTGTAATAAATGTTTTGAATTACCCGAACAATTAAACTATTCTCATATAAGAAAATATTATTTGTGAAAGAATAAAAATCTTATTGAATTAATTGGAATTTTTATTTTTTTGGGTTTTTTTTTATTTTGTAAATAAAATGAAATGCAGCACTTCGCTACAGGTGATCTTGCTGCCAAATACATCAGTTTTTGCATATTTTGCAGTCTGTTATTTATTGCAGACTCGGTGCAGGTTGCCTTGAGTTACCAATCAGTCCGGGCGTTACTTGCCCGTGGAGTTGCGGTTGCCTTGGCCACCTTGAAGACTAGTTTTCTGGTTTAACTCTGGGTGGTTCCTTCTTATGGAGCGTTTAATCTCCCCAGGATTGACGACGCTGACAATAAGTTTGTTCGAGAACAAAGGAGCCCACGGTGCAGCACAGTGCAGTGCAATGCAATGCAATGGAATTCAGTACAGTGCAGGGAATTAACAATCGAGAGATAACGAACGAACAGAATGTATATTTTGAAAAAAATAAAACAAAAAAAAGCAATGAATAAATAAATAAAACTACACACGGGCGTGGCGCGAAATGTCAGATAAACAAGTTAATGCAATATGAACAAAGGTTCGAACCGTTGATAATCCATCTGTAGGCCATGGTTGGTGTAGCCTTCACTTTTTGAATAATTCTTTAAGGGAGTACATGTATATGTTCAGGATGTAAAAATTCAACATATTTTCGGGGGACTGTGGCAACTAAGGTACATAACACACAGATTTCCTGTTTCAAACTGTTATTCTACGCAATGTTACCTACAAATATTAATGTTAAGGACCCTTGAATCTTACATGATGTGCTCACTAGCATAGATTGAAGTAGCATCTGTAAAAATGACATGGTTTAATTGTCGACTCAATAACTAGCTAACTATTAGTCCGATCGATCTATAATTTTTTTTATTTGTAGTCCTAGCACTTAGGTCTGGCGTAGACTAGAAGTTTTTAAAACTGTTCGTTTGTTTGGCTGTAAAAAATTCGAGAAAATTCTAATTTTTATATTTTTCAGTGTACGAACTTTAGATGTATGAAAATTTTTGTAAAATTTAATATTTTTTGCTAATCCTAGTCCACGCTAGAGTCATATCAGTATTGAGTGTGCTCACTTAGCCGGAGCCAATTTGAACTAATATTGACTCCGAAATCGAGTCCATAGTTAACCTATGTCATTTTTACAGAACTCGGTTCAATCCATGTTGATGGCCACATGATGTAATATGTGAGGATCTTTAACAACAGGATTCATGGGTGACTATTGCGTAAAACGAAAGCCTAAAACAGGGTATTTGTGTATTATTAAAGTCAGTCCCCAAAATCTCTTATAAATATACAATTTTATCATCCCGAACATAAATATACCCTTTTAAATAATCGATATATACCATCTTGGTGTTTATAGTTCAAGGATATAGATTACAGAAAAGTAAAAATGCTTGAAATGACGTGAATTAAAAGCCAAGCCTGGTGTATCGCATCAATAACGAATTATATATTCCACAGGTAGACCGTGAAAGATATACGGTAATAAAATTGATTAAATGTAACATAAATAGTCGATAAAAGGCGGCGATAAAAATAATATGAAAATAATTATCTTTTAAAAGCAAAGATTCACATTTACGCCGTGGTTTTAACGAGGAGAGAAAGCATTACGCGATTCGAATATACATATACATATATACAAGAGAAAACAAATTACTCCGATATGTATTTATCAAATATTACGTACGTTTTCGTTCGGGATGGCACGTACCGTACGTACCTACGTGTAAAAATCGTTGGGAGAGATATTCTGCCGCATTAGCATATTCGCGTAACTAAAGCAAACACTCTTTGTGCGAGCTCGAGTTAAACAAACATCAGAGTCATCGCCTCATGGTCAAAGTGAAAATATTACCCCTGCCCGGAAGAGGAGGCACTTCACTAACTGGTCAAATCACAATATAAATATACTGATATTCTCATTACGATAAATTTCAAGTCACCAAGTGAGGATAATTATTACCAATAATACAGATTAAGTCATCATTTTTTCTACGTATTATATAATTTAAGGATAATCGATATGCGACTTGGATAAAAAATAAAATATATTCATATCTTTGGTCACAATATTTAAAAAATTTTATTTACCTGATTATAGGATACGTATAAGTAAAATAATAAATGACACGGTATATAAAGATCATGAGATCATATCCAATTAAAATTATGATACGATGTTTGGTCTCGGTTTTAAGAAAGGATTTATATGTTTATTGTTTTAATCTGTTTAGTTTTAAATTCTTTGAACTCATATTGTGCTTTTGTAATTAAAATTAATTGCAGTGCAAAAGTTTATTCAACTGCACCTATTAGATTTGAATCTAAATATATTAATGAAAGAGTATATTATTGTAAACACGAACACTGCACCATGGTGGTATTTTATATTGTACAAAAAATAAGATAATATTCAAGCAAAACTGATTTTCACAGCTATTTTAAACTGCTAATAAGTTTCGCTTACCGGATAACTATTAAATGAATCCTTGACTGTCATTTGTTCGCTGATTCGTTTCAGCGTCAATTTTGGATTTGGATCCTTGAAGCATCATCTCTATTTAACAAGCCCAACGAATCGTTTTAAACAACATTCTGGAGCTGTCAAATAGCGATTCCACGGCCACTGATTTGACCATACGTATATGATATATAAAATAAACATAACCGGAAGAAATTTCGTACAAATAATACATAGAAATCGATAAAAAAAAAAAAAAAAAAATCAATCCTAAACTTCAAAATCAATTCCGGTGTTAGAAAATAAAAAAAGCGATTGAAAAACAAAAACGAAACCGATTCTTCCGTCTTAGAATGATTCCCAAGATCTTACCTCATTTTTTTTTTTTTTTGTCCAAAGGGACTCTCTCACCGATCGTAAGGAATAGACCTTTGATCCGTCTCAAATTAGAAAATCTGACCACGTCTAAGTACGTATATAGTAACGATTAAAAGAACAATTCCATAGCTGTTAACTCTCGGACACGATTACCGATTCGTTTTATATAACCAAGGAACAATTGTTGTAAACTATAAAATGTAAAGGGTATAAAATAGCTGTACGTATAAGTACCTGAAGAAATCATACCACTACGATATGGGGGCAACCATTATGGCGTCACTTTCACTTCATACGGACAATTGAACAATTCTCTGTTAAGTCAAGAACGATTCTTCGTTAGATAATTATTTATTCAAGCTGGGCCAATACGATTGGGTATTAGTTTTTTCAAATTATTTCTAGACGTTTATCCATGTTTTCATGAAGATAGTGGAACGGGCAATTATTAATCCCGATGCGATTCGGTTGGGATAAAATTTCACAAAAAAAATCAGGAAACCGGTTGACCTGTGGGCCAACCCGAAAACTTCCGGCTGTGTTAAATACGTTGCAATTAATTGATACTATTGTGTTTATAATAAATTAAAGAAGGTTATAAGTATAATTAGTTTTCCGTATACAAATCTTTTTGTCTTCAATTTCTATTCTTCGAATAACTTTGAAACTACTCGACCGATCGATTCCAAAATCTAATCAGATCTAAGTCTTGATGAACCCTTTCGATCGCCGCAAGAATCATTCAAATCGGTTAATTCGTTCCAAAGATATCGTACGACAAAGAGAGAAATTTTTGTCGTGCAATATCTTTTAAACCAATCATGCGATTTTAATGAATCTTACGGCGATCGAAAGGGCTATCCAAGAGCTAAGTCTGATCAAGTTTTGAGACTAATCGCACGAACAGTTTAGGAATTATGCGCTAAAAACATGTAAAAGAATTGTTTTTTAATTTTCATTTCTCAAATAACTTTGAAACTACTTGACCGATCGACTCCAAAATCTAATCAAATCTAAGTCTTGATAAACCCTTTCGATCGTCATAAGAACCATTCCAATCGGTCGATTCGTTCTAAAGATATCGTACAACAAAAACTTGTTTACACACACACATATACAAACATACACATACGGACGTTCATCCAAAAATAGTCGTAATAGCTTTCTAGGACCCCAAAATGTCGAGATCTGATGGAAACTCGATTTTCGAAAATCGGACCGAAACCAATAACTTCCCTTTCTTATGAAAATTTTAATTTTTCATTGCGGGAAGTTAAAAATATACAGTGGAAGGATCAAGTGGTCAAAAGGTAGATAACGCTTCAAGATACATGCATCACCTATATTCATGTCACAAATTGGCCGATAAATACCGTAACGGTATTCAAGATTATTGATCTTCAAGTTTTTTTTTTTTTTTTTCTAATGAATAATTAGGCACCCTGCTCGGGTTAGTTGAGAAATCGGGCCAATTAGAGTACAGTTCTAACGTTGTGTGTGAAATGTAGCACTATAATGTAATGAAACATAGTTTTGAGCGTACAAGATAGAATTAGATACTGTAAGTGTTGTGTCATAGTTAATAATGAGACAAGACAAATTAGAGGCTCGTCAATTTTTCTTTTATTACTCTCAGATAATTTGTAGCTTGTTTATCCATGCAGGTTATTATGTTATTATTATCATTATGTCTGAACTACTAAAGGTGAATGCGTTTACTCCATCCTAGTAAACCGAATAATATGTTGAAAAATATTAACAAAATTAAGTTTAGGACCTAACAAACATATCATATTTTGTTATTTGATTTCTCTTCTGTTTATCCAACATTTTTATCTTTAAATGAAGAAAAAGTAATCACCTTTAACAATCATCAACTCTCCGCTGCAGTAGAAGGTGTAAATATTTTCGAATGTATTAATCACGATCTCCGATCTTTGACCGCATACCGTAAATTCAAGAGGCGAATGATTCGACGCTTTAAAAAAAAAATATATATATATATAACACGATTATGGTATTACTTTTCGTTGTCTCTTTTTAACAAAATAATTAATAGAAAATGACGAAAATCTGAAATTCCATGACCGCAAAGGTTGTTGAAGAAAAATTTTTACAAAGAGGGGATTTTCGCGAGTGGAAGATTTTAAATTGTATATATACAAAATAAGTAATTAGTTATATCGTCATTTTTAGTCCGCGAAGTGGAAAATTAAATTGAGTAACTATCAACCTCGAGGCAAATTGAATTTTAGTAATTTTATCTTGCAATTACCCTCACAAGATTGTCCATCGTCGCGGTTCACACTTTACCGGTTTGAAAAGGATACAAAGGAAAAAAAAATAGAAATAGAGTAAAGTGACCAACCCACACCACGGTTAGTCACACTTAATTAAATTAAGAACTACCTTTCGTTTACAAGCTATAAAATTAGTTCCAACCACTAAGTAAACTATTTGAAATAGTGCAAGGAATTCGATCGGCAAATAATTTTCCGATAAAAATAAAACGAAAATAAATCATACGATAATTTAAATTCAATTTCATTTATCCTCAAATTGATATCTATTTATTAATTTTCAATCGTGCAGGTAAGCTAAGTTCAAGTCCAAGGTTCTGCCGATGTATAAAGGTTATCCGATATTTTAATCGTATATGCAAAAATCAATAGGCAAATAAAATTAAAAATATTGATGTTAAATTATTGCTACATTAGAATCAGGGGTCTTCTATTAATAACAGACCGGTGAAAGGAAGTCCCGTCAATAAATTTATCGTTCAGTTCTCACTTTGAATGTCTAACTTCTATAGAACGGATAACATGATCCCAATGCATACGTAAGAGTAAATAGAATTATTAGTCACTTGACAGAACGAGTGTTTCTATCTGTTTGGGGGTCACACCACTTCGAAGGTTGTTTCCGGTCTTTGTTCAAACAACTTATTAGCTTCGTAAACTATAGTCACTATGGACCAGCGCCAGCACGTGGCCCAGAACCTTATTCATAATCGTGGGTGGGATAAAACCACCTGATGTCATAAATGCTACGTTGAACAAGCTCGTATTAATATATGCTATCGTAGCCACATTGGCAATCTGCACATATTTTGGTTAAATCGATTTGAAAGATTCATTTTTTTTTTTTTTTTAATTTTTCGTCAATTTTCTTGTATCTTTGTATTAGGAAATGAGTTGGGCGCCAAATTGTTAATTATTTTAAGAATAGAACCGTTCAGATTTGTGAACTATCAAATATTTAAAGAGTAGGAAGAAAATTAATTCTATAAACAGTCATATATGTGAAGATAAATTATAAGATTCATTTTTTTTAATCAATCCTCTATAAAAATTCAAGATATTTCATTGCTCGTCAATTTTCTTGTACCGTTTCATTAGGAAATAAGTTGGGCGCCAAATTGTTAATTATTTTAAAAATAGAACCGTTCAGATTTGTGAACTATCAAATATTTGAAGAGTAGGAAGAAAATTAATTCTATAAACAGTCATGTATACCTATGTGAAGATAAATTATGAAAGTCATTGGGATGGAATTCGCCTTGTTATTTAAACAATTTCGTAATCGACGCGGTAGTATCGGTAAAAATTATGCCATAGGTCTGAGTTTTTGCGTCAGCTATATACCTTTCAGTTAAATAGTACCTATAAGAGAACCTTATCTTTTAATACGTATATGGTAGATTCCTCGTTTATAGTTAATTAAATTAAAGAATTATGTATTATATACTCTTAACTCGTTGCGGTTTGATTTTACTTGAACGAACATTTTCCATTATTTGCAAACCGCGATCACGTTAGTTTGTTAACGTGATCAAGACTCCAATGATTACCAACGTTATAGTGGAATCAGATACAATTGTCGACTTATCAGTTTTTGTTTTTTTGTTTCTTTTTTTTTATTTTATATCTGTTTGTCACGAAATGACGATCATCTACCAAACAAGACTATCGCTTACTCGAACAATTACAATCCGAAATATATAATCGCACAGTTTCTTATCCGCTTAGAAAAACAAAAAAAAACTTGAAGAAATTTATACTGTCTATAATTACATTCGAGTAGGTATTGTATCAGATCTTATGACGCATAAAATAGATATACATATACCTGCAAAATATTTATAATTTCGCGACTACTTCTCTGCTGATAAACATTAAAAGATTCTAAACATCGTTTGATATCTGCAGCATACATCAACCCGTTGGGATCACCTGCTCTGGACTCAGAAGTCAAAGTCCAGGGATTCCCATGACGATGGTGAAATGATATTAAAAATTAGCACAAGTAGCCGGACCTTCTGCTACAACTGTCGATATATACAACAAATATTAACATCGTGACCAGGTCCTGTCCGACACGCGTCGTATCACACAAGAAGTTAATAATCTGGCTTGCCTCTCGCTCGCAAAGATAAAGGTTGCATGTGTGTAAGCACGTGGTCTGGACCACTGGCTTGGTAATTTAGAGACTATGGCATGTAGGTATAAGCAAGATTGAATTATTTCTATGTGTGAAATGAGACACATAGAAACCCATTGGCAAGGCGAGAGTGAAAACAGGATATGAATGCAGCAGCTTTTGCACATGCCGTAGAATAATTGTATAAAAAAAAAAAATATATATATGTTATTACGAAGCATACGTTGCAATGCTGTGTATATATAGCTAGGTAACATAGAACTATGTACAATATATTATACATATAACTACGGTTCCGTATTTTAATATGAGTTGTTAAAAGCGTGAGGTCAGAACTAACGTTGGGAAAATTTAACGCCATTCAATTGAACGGTTTAATATATTATTGCTGAAAGCGACCTAAGTATAATTGAACAATTGGTTTAACTTAACGACTACTTCGGTCGATTTAAACGTTCGCAAAAAATTCCAATCATCTGTAAATTCAGATAAGAACATCTTCGCGAAGTATTGAAAGAAACTTGGGAGATTTTGTATAAAAAAATTTTATTACTTCCTAATTGGGATAGGTAAGCATGTAACAAGGGAAAGTGATTTTCTACTTCTGGCAATGATTTTATAAATATATGAGATGCTTGTAGCTTAGAAAAATTTTGACGGAATTTTGGCAAACGAATTTTTACTTTATTATCAATTTCAAGGATATTATAAACGGCGAAAGAAAAGAACAGAGAATTTTTCAAGATGAAGGAAAATCCGGAATTGGAAATCCCGCGATGACGACAATTTTCATGTATACCTACTCGTATTGGAATATCGTATGACGAGGTTTGGCTATTGCACAATCTATGTAAATTGCGTCAATGAATCACGAAGTATAAGATTATTCAATAAATTATAAGTTGATGAAAGAATGGCAAAGGGCATTTGCAGGGTTACTAAATGACCTATCCAATAAATCGAAAAAGTATATATGTACGCAAGATATTTATCAATAAATGCAAATTCCAATAAGGAAACAAACGGAATATGTTTTCTTTCAAATTTTTATAGCCTAAATATTTCGTAATATATATATATTTTATAGTTGTTCGGACAAACAGGAACATGTTGCTTGTAAAATTATTAGCTTATCGATCATTTAAGTTTCTTCACACAGAGAATTGCTTGAAGTGTGTCAAAACCTCAGATTGGATAATATGAACAAGAGCATTATAAAATGTCCTTTCGCTTTCGTCGATTATCGTCCCTTTTTTTTTTTTTTTTTTTTGTCCAATTTCGTTTTTTTTTATCATTTTATTTTATTTTTCGTTTTAAACCTCTGAATCGACGCCTGCGTCACGCACACCCATTGCACGTGAACTCCTACAACCTTCTATAATACATGTAATGATTCAGTAGATTGGAACGATGAATAACTTGGCTTTGACTGTTACGAAAAATCCTTGAATCGGTCGCAATTGGCCAACGAAAATGTAATTAATTAGCAGTTATATCTACGTAGGAATAGATCTACGGATGACCCTCAAGCATTAGGCATTAGGTAGGTCATACCAAACCCCATACTAATATCCAGGATGAAAAAATTACAACTTCACATCTAAGAAGCTAACATTAGTATCCATTACTTCACCTCAACGTTTAAACCCTTTCCAACTGTACTTATTTGTACTTGTGTAGGTACATATTTTGATAAGTCAGTATCTGTAACCGGGTAATTTACTCTGAAGGGAACGCGGAAATAATCTGCCTTTTCAATGTCAAGTTTTATTACTCTCGATCGTCTTCTCTTCTCTTCTCTTCTTTAAGCATCTCTCAGCTGATGAAAATAATCGATTTGTTTTCACGTCAATCGATATAATAGCCAATAGTCATCATTTACTAGTTGCTAAAATAGATCCGTGTATAAATATACTTCCTGGACTGAATTCGAGACCATGATGTAGACATTTAATAGTAATACTGTAACACCAGCTGGTTTCAGTACACTACAGCAGCTCATTTGATGCTTTAATGTAACCTGGAGATATACCGTTAGTGCTATATCCTGTTCAGGCGATTAGGAAATCCCATATACTGTAGGTACCTATGAACTACACCTAAATGTTTCGACTCTGAGTCTGCTATACGCCAACGCAAAGCATTGTCTTGCGTGATCGAGTTCTTAAGTGAAAGATTTTATTCAAAATGAGAACAACGACATTAATGTATAACAAAATAGTGTATTTCGATATAACTGGACGTGCTTTAGGAGGATATTGTGAATTGATGTCGATGAAGAGCCGAATGATGATTCACAAAGGAAATCTTTGAAAGATATTTCGTAACACATATAGAGATACTTGCCCAGATTCTATGTGTGAGATACTTCGAGAGTCCTATTATGGACAATTTTAAACATCTTTCATATCAGACATGAAGAATTTTTCTTGGCTACCGTAACCGAGCGAGGGCAACGACTTCTTGATAAAATGAAATATAAAGAGATATATAAATAATCGAATAGGTGGAAATTACGCGTATTGGATCAGCCCGGATCTAATTATCGAAGAATTATTACTCGCTGTTCTAGTATAATTTTTTGTCGAGTATATTAGGAAGTTGATTGGGTACATGAGCTGTTGGAGAAACGAATTTGATGAGATCATTCTTACTTGGATGAAATCTTCGCTAAGAAACATAGAAAAAAAATTCGTTCAAGCGATTCTCATATGAAATAGATAATTCGCAGATCTTTAGAATTGTGAAAAAAAAATACTTACAAAAAAAAATATCAATTAGCAAACTTATTCTCAACAAAACTACTCCGTTAAAGATTATATCTCACATTCTTCGCCCACTGGGCATTCGCAATATGTGAGTAGGTATTACATCCATTACTTCATGAATGACCATAAGTATATATGCCCGAAACGCTAATATGTTGAATCGGAAACATTGATTTAGAAATTACTCAGAAGAATTTAGCGAGTTGGTTAAAACTTTCCGGACTTTATACGTATTAGCAAGTACGAAACGGGTTGAAAACGATTTTTTAATATTTTTTATGCGAATAAGCTTAGCCAATTATGCGACAGGGTATTCCCCGCAAACTTTAGTCTTATTTTTAGCCTAAAACGCATAGATTGAATAGTGACATACGGATTTACCCAAATTTAGATAGACGGTTTTTATGTTAATGCGCCAGCGAGTGATCAGAAGTGGGTAAGAAAAAATTTTTTTTTTTCTTTACTTGTTACATACACGGCGATACATTATAGATATGAATAGGTATACTAAACTTACGGACGTAATATATTTAAGTTACGTAAGTGATTGAAATTAATTTTTTTAGTTTTTTTTGTTTTTTTTTTTTGTTTTATATTTTCTTTCTTTTTTTTCGCACACGTATGTATGTACATACGTACGGTACGTAGGTACGATGCCCTGCAGGTATTCCAGATAAAGTTGTATACGACGTCTAAGAGCATTTTTAATTTTTTTTATTTATTTTTATATATATATATTTTTTTTTTTTTGTGAATATATTATTATTATTAAAAATTTGTACATAATGAATCGATACTACTATACTATAGGTAACAGATTCAATTCTCAAGGTGAGAATAATAAATATTATAGAAACGCATCATTCTACGGAATGTGTAACTACCATTCAGCGATTAGCATATTTTCGTTGATCAATATAAAAGATTATAAAATTACCTAATTTTAAACACCCGCAATATAAACGTAAGAAAAATCTTTTTTCTACTATCACCTTGAACTACCTCAAACCAATCTAAGAGAAAAAAAAAAAAAAGTACAATTGCTAATCAATTAGGATACTTCTGATGCTCTATTTAAAGAGTGAGCAATTTTCACAACCTGTAATTTCATTGTACTCTCGTGAAATGACCGACCTGTTATTTCATCCTGTTATGAAAGGTATATGTATATGATTTATAAATTTTTAACGAGGTGCTACTAGTCGCTACTATATAGTAGTTATACTTTTTTTTTTTCATTCTTTCTTTCTTTCTTACATTTTTTTATTATAGATTAACGATCGGTAAAAAATAGCATAATAAAATCTGGACCAAAGTATACGGTTCATATATGTTGTAATTATTAATTTCTAAAAAGATCGGTATTAGGTGTGTCTATTTATAATAAAATAAGAAATGAGTACGTCGCATCAAATTTTTAAGAATACTATTTCACAACTTAGTTACTTCTACATATAACGGCGTGGCTTTAAGCACGTGGATTCATATCTTAGGTAAGTAGAAAAGAAAGTATAGCCATCGGAAGGACTCGGGCGTGAGCTGTAACGTTATGTGTGTCTACGCATGACTTAATATGTATTTGGGAAAGCATTGCGTAACCTGACCACCAGCCCAGTCAATGTAAACCTACGATTAGCACCGTTGGTTAACTCGCGTACACACACACATATATATATATATATATATATATATATATATATATATATATATATATATATATATATATATATATATATATATATATATATATATATATATATATATATATATATATATATACATATATATATATACACACACACACACGTCTCTTTCTCTTTCTTTATATTTTTACTTTTATTTGACCATTTTTATTCGACACAATCGTCACTGGTTTGGTATTATAGAAACTTGAATTAAAACGGAAGCATTTCATTAAATTGAGACCAGAGCTATGACATCATTCAAGAGAAAAAGTCCTTCTGTTTATCGCCCACTAAAGTCTGGGATAAAAGAAGGACAACGTAACCTGAAACACCGAGTTTTCTGAAACCAAGTCGGTTTCAAATGATTATGAAAACAATTTGTTATTTATTATTATTATTATTATTATTATTTTTCTCCGAACGCAGAATATCCAGAACAAACAAATTTGATTTTGTTTAAACAAGTTTCATCATACTCTTATTTTCTTAACATTTTTTTTTTTTTTTAAATTTATTTTATTTTTTTGTTACTATTATTTGTTTAAGTTGATTTTTTCGTATCTTATAAAGATACCCACTCGTATGTGATATATTATATGTGTAATCCACATATCAATTAGCATGTATAATATACATATAATAACTGGTTGGTAGTTGAGAGAATATACATATTTAAATAATATATAAAAAAAAAAACAGAAAAAGAAAAAATAAAAATACTGATTATAGGTAGGTGAGCTAACAATCTCGTACTCTATACGATATAACCTCGAGACTTCAGACGATTTAAAGGTGTCAAGTACTCAACAATACATTCCTATCCACTTTGTAATCGTCATAATACAAGTGCACCTGTATATCCGCACGTACAGAGTAACGATACATCCAATAACGAGATGATCCCACTACATATCCATGTTTCGTACAATTTATAACAAAATAAAGTATGTGTGGATGGGTACACGCGTCTAAAGTGAATACTTGAAAATGAAAAAAAAATCTAAGACCTAAGACTTAAGACACAACACATAAGCCATAAGACGTAAGGCGTAAGACGTAAGGCGTAAGACGTAAGGCGTAAGACGTAAGGCGTAAGACGTAAGGCGTAAGACGTAAGGCGTAAGACGTGAGATGTGAGACATAAGACGTAAGACGTGAGACGTAAGACTTAATACAGACTTGAGACTTAAGAAACAAGACGTATTCGCTTCAGAAAAAAAATCTACATTGAAATATAACTAATTATTAAATAAAATACGATAGAAACGTAAATAAAAAATATAATGAGACTTATGCCTTATACGCACACATTTTAATCAATTGTCGAAAATAGAATAGTTTTTGGATAAAAGATTGTCACTAATTTTAGACATTTTTAAACAAATCACTGATTCCTTTTTGAGTTAATTGAGAAAACAAAAGAGGGGGTTATAAGATCGAATAATTGTTTTAATAATGAAAAGATTTTTATAAAAGAAAAAGATCGATGATTGAATGAATGAATATCTCTGAGGAGATATTGATCGAGTGTTTAAAAGGTCCAAGATTAATACTGCGATATTTAAACTAAAGTTTGAATGATAATGACAATACAAAAGTAAGAACATATTGTAGCCTAATTAATATTATAATACGAGGTTGCAGAGGTGTATCGACGAATAAATAAAAAAATAAATAAAAAGGCCGGCTATAATACAAATATGAATCAAGTTCGCGTAGGTCAGTTCGCTCGTTAAAACTGTCTAGACTCTCGTACCGGATGATCTAATTAATTATAAAAAAATAAAAATAAAATAAATAATAAATCGGTTGACGGATAACGAAAATTATTCGCAAAATATTAATCCGTTATATATTCGAACGAAAATCGTTAAAAAAAGAAAATAATTATACTAATACAAAAAATCAATTCACGTATTTATATCAGAAATTATTGTAGCCTAATTCGATGACAATAAATCGAATTTATTGTAAGAGAAAGGTGTTGGGAGTCGGTTGGAAGGCCCTTTTAAAATTGGAGTAAATTAACGTACGTTGTCCATGGCCAATGCGACAATTAGTATCACACCGGAAACTCGGTAATTTTCAGGAAGTAGATTATAGATACTCAAATGATACGAGGTTTGAGATTAATTTGTTAATAAGATTAGTAATAAACGATGACTAAATAGTAATATCACATTATATACCATATAGACATAGACAGGAAATTGAATTGCACTATAATGTATCAAATGTGTTACACATTTACCGCGAGGTTTTATACGTATAAAACCTAACCGCGTGAGACTGTAGATAGGTGATTTTAATTATTTTTTTATTTTGTTATCAACTTCCCGCTTTAGCAAGAGGGAGATTATTGTAATCACCCCGAAAATGAAAAGTTGAGTTTTCACCAGATCTCCACGTTTCAAGGTCAAGAGAATCACCCCTGACCATTTTCAGATGGACGTCTGTATGTGTGTATGTATGGATGGATCTGTGTGATCACTTTTTTTGTCCGACGATATCTCGAGAATGAATGATCGGATTTTGATGAATTTGGTATCAATCGGCGCGTATTCTCTAAACTTAGAACTGATCAGATTCTGGATTTGATTGGTCCAGTAGTTTTTGAGATATTCGAAGAACAAAATTTTGAAAAAAATAATTTAATCGACGATATCTTGAGAAAGGATCGACGGATTCGAATAAAAATTGGTATCTCAAGGTTTTCTCGATCGTTGATCACGAATACAAGGTTAGATTTTTTTCACCTCTATCATCTGAAAATTGCCTACCATGATAATTATATTAGAAAATCTTTATACATGTGTTTTGTTCTTTTCCTCGAATGATTTGGGCGGGAAGTTTTAGGTCTGGTCCATCGTGGTCAGCCGATTTACCTGCTTGTTTTCTTGTTTTTTTTTTTTTTTTTTTTTTTTTTTGAGACAATATGTGATTATGAATGATCGAGGATACAAATTTATTATAATAATAAGAGTCACTTTTTTCCGTTTACTATATATTTACAATCTTTGTCGCGATCATCAGATTTCGATTTTTAACCTGCCGCTATGAAAATTGAAAATTTTCAAAAAAAAAAAAAGGGAAGTTATTGGCTTCAGTCTGATTTTCGAACATCGAGTTTTCATCAGATCTCGACATTTTAGAATCCTAGGAAGCTATTCTGCCTATTTTTGGATGGAAATACCTCTTTCAATTACCGAAAGATTCGAAGACTGAAATCGGTTAATTAGTTTAAAAAAATATTGCACAACTAAATTTTATTTTATTTTATTTTATTTTTAACTTGAAAGATTTTAGCGGGAAGTGTTAGGTCTGGTCCATCGTAGTGAGCCCATTTACCTGCTTGTTTCAAATCGAAATCGATTTCCAAGAAATTGATGATCGTAACTCTCATTATACATTCGAAATAAAACCTTAACGTATGCTTCTCCGAAGTGTGTATGTATATTGGTTATACTGTCTCGTCCGGACGTTTCCAGGGTCTTAGAAAGCGCGACAAGCAAATAATAAATATACAACCAGTGCAGTGTATAAGATGTATATATATTTTGCGAACTTTTACCAGAAGTTAATGACTACTGCGATGTACCGATTAATAATTGCCGCTTACACATATGATCAATTTTTTTTATTTTTTTATTTTTTTTTCCAGAGTTTTATAATACGCGAAATAGAGGTGAAAAAAATCTCGTAATTTTTAGATTTATCACTTCGTTACAGTAAAATTATTTAAAAATATCTATTCAACAATTACAAAAGGTTTTAATGACGATAAAAAATGATTAAAAAAAATTAAAAGAGTGAATTTACGCTCGAATCAATTTGCTTAGCTTCATTGCTCGTGGAGGTGTTGACTCATTGATGTAATGGAAAACAGATAATTCGATACGATCAGTTTTTCACAAATTCTAACGACAATTTTTATATATAAAAAAATAAAAAATAAAGTAATAAAGTAAAGGAAAAAAAAAAAAACAATGTTAAAAATTCTCTATAAATTAGACGAAGCATTATATGCGACGAAATGCCTTCCGGTAAACGAGACATTTGCTTCGTAATACTAATGAGCCTAACCAGGAAGATGAATTTGGCAAAAAAGACGGCATATGGACTCAATTTGTTATATAAGGGGGGGGTTAAAAAGTGATATTCTAAGGTTAGGTATATCGGGACGCTGTGTTCAAGGTCCACGCTTTAATCTAGCGGAAACAAAAAAAAAAAAAAAACAATAAAAAATATACACATACCGTTGATAACGAAATTGATAGTATCGATACCTACGACTATGACTTAAATCATAGAAAATAGTGAATAAAAATTTATTTGAGAAACGCGCTTTTCACGTAAGTGAGATTAAGACCGGTTTCCTTTTTTTTTTTTCTTCTTTTTTTCTTCAAGGGACAAATAACGCCGAGTATAAGTAAGGATAAACTTGGATATAGTAGTTGACGAAATTGTCAAGTAAGTTGCGTATAGAAACAGTATTACAAACAAGGGAACAAGACAGCTGTACTGTCTAAACGTTGAGAACTTGACTGATTAAAATTCTGGTTTTAAATCGAACTAGCCTTAGTACGGAAACGTACTAAACTGTTAATCTAAACTGGTTAATTCTATGATAGTTTTTACTATCCTGACTCTACAAACGCGTGTGCTGACATTTTCGAAATGAAAAAAAAAAAAAAAAAACAAAACAATTAAAAATAAAAATTTATCGGTATATAAGTATATAAATTTGGTAACTTCCTTGTTAAAAAAAAAAAAAAAAAAGTTATGGATTTATCCTTACATATAGTGAAAAAATTACATTATAATTTTAAACCGTTGAATAAATCCATATAATTATGAAATTTGTCGTAATTACGTTACCTTCAACAACAGAATACAAGGTTTCGCACGATAAGACGTTAAAAATCACTTAGTATTTTCATTTTGTCCTCTTTAATTATACCAACACACATACTTACTGATGGATATAATAAAAATCAACCTGAATTGCGTGATCAGACTATAAAACCGATAACGAGATGAGAGAATAAAAAGATAAGAGAGGAAGTGTATACAGCGAGACAAAATACAAAATGAATCAAAAGAAAAAAAAATAAAAAAAATAAAAATTTGTAAAAGAGACCGAGAACATGAAACGAAAACTGTAAAGGAAGGATTTCAAAGTGCGAACAGTCGATGATTCTTATCTGAAATAAGATTTAAAGGATCAGTTGTACGTGGTTGCGCGTTGAGATATGGGAAATTATACGATCGGTTTGATATAGGAGGTTCTATAAATCTTATAATTGGTTAAAAATAATAATAATGATAATGTAATCTTTGAACAAGTAGCAGTTTGAATTTTCATTAGGTGTTATTCGATCACGAAAATCATGTGCCGGACTTTGGTATGAATCAGACTTAACCTTGCCTGCCTGTATAATTGCATCTGTGGACTTAATCACGCCGGGATTCCGTGCTGGTGCACGGGCACACGTCTTATGGATTGTGCCTACCTATCTCGTATCAAAAGATCAGGAAACCAATCGATCGAAAACGAGATTCGACCTCGCCATTCCATTATCCGATCGGTCCCTGAGCCAGAAAGACAAAACCTGCACTATATTTATTCTATAATCTAGATCCCTGTTGCAACAACTGGACAATAATTATCGTGAGCTTTAATAGCCAGATTTTTAATCGATCAAAAATTTATATATTTACAATTCACGGGATCAGACCTTGACTCGAGTACCTAACGAATTGAAATATCAATGTTTACTTAAAAACCATAATTTTCTGTATAGATTGAGTAATAATTTAAATTAAACAAAAAAACAAATGAACAATGCTTTTTATAATCATTTAAATAATCTATTTAAACATGGAATAGAGAAGGCCGAGTAACCTCGCTCTGAAGTAGGTATGAGAATAAAAACCCCCCATTAAGAACTGGAAGCTATACACTATTTAAAAAATGAATAAAGTTTTGTTAAAAGTGTCGTAAAATAGGAAATGACGCATCGTAGTTCCTTAGCGCAAATGGTTTCGGAAATCACAGGCAACAATTATTCATTGTCATTGTAGTTTCTGGCACTTCCTAGTCGTTGTGGCGTAGAAAGTCTCTTTAGTATAAAACCACAACATCGGCGTAAGTCTATGATCGTGTTTCAGTGTGGGTGAGGATTTCAGTATCCATGTTAGTATACTCAAATTATAGCTTTAGGCAGTATGTGCGGTGGACAATACTTTTATTTCTTTGACTATTAATTTGTTTATTTAATTTTATTTTTATTTTCTATTTTTTTGTTTTTTTTTTTCGTTTTTTATATACACATTTACAAATACGAAAGCCCTTACGATATTCAATCAAAGATGAGTAGGTACATTACGTATATGACACTAGCGTATAATAAAATAGAAATCAAAATCCGTCACGAATTTTTTGAATTTTGATAAAATTTTGAAAACGATATATGTTTATAAATGATTGCAAAATAATAATAATAATAATAATAATAATAATTGATAATTAAATTTATTCGGTAGTGATTTTTGCGATCTAGATTATTTCAAGAGATCACAACCTTGTCAGTTGCTCAATACTACGGCGAGGAAGGAAGTCCAAGTCCTTGCCTAAAATAGATCTAGTTGCTGAGTAAATGAAAAGTCCTTCTATTAGACCGTCTATATGTGGTTAGACAACAATTTAAAGCCGATGTTCAAATTTAGAATAAATAAAAATTTCAAGTTCAAAATCTTGGAAGTAATTTACTGAGGTCGAGAATAGAACCTCGATATACTAAAAGTCATTATAATGTTATTATTTAACGCAATTTAACGTGACAAACGTTAAAGACGACATTCCACGAAAACTCCTCCCATTAAGAAAATTGATGATTAATTTTTAAGATGATATCGGTTTGGTTTTTGGAATTTTTAAATTTGTGTATAAAGAAAATCTATAAAAATGAGTGACAAGAAAAAAAAAAAAAAAAAAAAAACGAAAAGGAAGTAATAAAGTCAAAAATTACCAACAATTATCACAAAGTCTCTTGTATCTCATTGTCAGTAAATTCAAACTCTATGATCTATGCAGCATTGTGAAACCTTCCAAGACCATAATCCTTCCAAATCTGGTTAAAGTATCTAAATTGTTTGTCTTTACAGTTTGTTTTTTTTTTTTTTCTTATTATTATTTATTTATTTTTTTCTTGTTTGATAGAAAAAAAAAATTTTCCAGAAGTCTAACGGGTTTTATTTTTTCAAAGTCAGTCTAACGATGATTATATACTAGGTAGACAGATAGTATCTATAACGACGCCGCAATTGATCTGAACAAAAGACGATAATGAAGTAAAAGAATGTCGGTTCATACGATCGGCAGCAAACTATTTAATTGACGCTATAAGATTAATTAAGGTTTTAATCGAGCATTGGGTTGTCTCGCGTATCTCGACTAATGTAAGACCTCGAGACGATTCCGATGCAGGTATGTCACGCGTGCAGTAGGTAGGTAGGTAGGTAGGTAGGTAGGTACGTAGGTAGGTAAGTGAGTAAGTAAAGAGTATATTGCGTGCAACATATATACGATGATAGTGAACACGATATACGGTATACATTTATTCGCCGTACTGCACATTATACCGTGTCTACAAATCATTTTATACTCGAATGCGTTTTCACACGAAGCTCCGTGGTTATTTACCAAGATGAAATTTGACGCCACGTTAGATGGGTTCGATACAGAATACACCATAATGTTCTCCGTGAAAAACTCAAGCTATCTTCTATCAGCGGTAAAGTCGAGAATCTGATAGTTTTCAAATGCGAGAGAGTTTTAAGTTGCCCACCAATCACGAAACGGCCTTTCGACAATGAGTAACGGTCGCTTTAACGCAGGACGCTACCGACAGTTGGCGCTCCTCTCGTTTTTCATAAAATAGAAACTGTGATTGGTTGATAACTTTAATCTACTATAATTTGAAAACTATTTAACTCTCGATATTTTCGATGATTAATTAAATTGTCTTGGTTTTTCATACAGAATTTAAATGATGAAAATTTCGATCACTACGCCCTTAAAACGTTATTAATTCTGAAATCTAATTCGTACGAAAGTAATCGACTGAGTAGAAGTGATAAATAAAATTAAAAAAAAATTCAAATACAAATCTACAAGGAAGTCGCCTACATAATAATTCAAAAAGTATGAACAAAAGGCGTGCAACTATATATAATAGAATCGAATAGAATAGTTTATATTATAGAGAGACAATAAGACGACGATTGACTAATTATACACGCGGTTAAAGTGACGGAGGTCGTTGGTCAGGAAATGAAAAGTTATCCGGGTAAGTTGTTGATCGATGAAAAAGAAATGTATCAGCATTAGAAGAAAAAAAAAAAAGAAATAAATAAATAAATCGGAAAATATTTATTCCGAATCGAAAAATTGAACGAAACTAAATAAGCATCGAGAATTGTTGCCGAAGTGTATGTATAATCTAGTAATCGACTGAACGGATACCCGATCGGCATGGATGAGGGCAATTTTCAAGATCACCCACGACCTTGCGCACAGCCGCACGGATCCGTAAGGCCCCTCGTATCCCCTTAGCCCCTTCGCCTTATGGGCACAGGCATCGATGGCCATTTCGCCGTTTGGCCGTTTCCCGCGTCCTTGCGCTAGAGCAAGAACCGCCCAGCATGGCATCAAGCCGAAAGATCGGATGTATGAACGGTTGCCGGTTTTCAGGTTGTGGGCCGGAGATCGGAGCCTGGCGGCTATGTTGACGGCGACGTTAGCGGTGGGGGCTACGAGGGTATAAGACCGATCTATGGGTCGCTACACAGCCAGTCAAAAGCCAGGTGCAAAGGCTCTAGTCGCGCGTGTGCGAGAGAGATAATAAATTAAACGGCGTGCATACGTGCCGTCCGTGCCATCCGTGATTCTGTGCACGATTTTCCCAAAGCACGTTAAATCGAAGCAAAACGAAAAGAAACAAGAAATAAAAAAAAAAAAATACATATACATAAATAAGAAAAAACCACAAACAAAATCCCTCAGAATCGAAAGCTTTACTAATTAGAGATAAATAAGTTACGTAAAATCGTTACTGTATTCAAGTCTTCTATACAGAAAAGAGTTTCTAAAAATTTTATTATGCTATAAAGATAATGATAATATCAAGTATATAAAAAAAATCAAAAAAAAAAAAAAAGGGTAGTAAGTTATTGCTTCGAAAATACGTCGTGGATAGTCAGTTTACGCACAGAGCACGTAATAATATATTTTTAAACTAAAAACGTCCAGTGATCGGTAAAAAAAAAAAAAAAAATCAAGTGAATTTATACTCACAAGTGATCCGTACTATAATAATCAATTTGGAGTACGTACATCATATAACCGCCCACTGTTGACGCACCTGTATACCATCTTTAGTGACTGGAGTTTAAACTGGAGTTTATATATATACCGTTAATTGTTTAATTTATAAGTGAATTTGTATCTTCGAGTATTAGAAGGTACATAGCACTTTTAGGGAACTTTGATATTTCAATAATAAAGGAAATAATGTCGCAGATTCAGATTAAAGTTGAAGAGGCTCAGAATCAAATTTCTGAACACACTGCAGACAACGTAAGTTCTATAAAAATCGATTTTTCTTTTTGTTATAAATAATAAAAAAAAAAAAAAAAACTTGATCTAACACGATAACCTCAAACTCGTGTTACGATGTATAAACGATAGTAAATTTCTATACTTTCGTGCGGTTAGACTGATCGAGGTATAATACCTACAGTGTTCAGTAACCGATATTAGTGATTATTGGAAAATACGCAAAGTGAGTTTGTAACAGTTGTGTCACATCTGCTTTCTATTTAATCGGGCTTTTAGTTTCCGTGGCATCTTTATGAACAATGAAATTCAACAAACTTTCTTTTCATAATGCAACTAGACGGAAGTAAAATAGCTGTAAGGTACAGGTACAGGTACAGGTACCTTGCCTTACCTCACCTTACCTACATCACAATGTTCACCTATAGAAGTAAAAATCTTTACACTACAGCGTGCCTATTTCCTGATTAACCAACTCTTATAAAGTTATACGTTGGAAAGCTATAGAGATGCGCTTCTCGCACATCACTGCGCTAGGAAATGTTTAATCTTACGAACGTTGATATGGCTCGATTCTATACTCGCTCGGGATTAACATCATCTTCTCATCCCAAGTTCCTCACACTCCGGTGCTCCATACTTGATGTTAAAACTCTTAAGGAATTTCACTTTGAAAGAAAATAAATTTTCGTTCTATACGAGAAGAAAAAATTTTTGCGCTCGTTCGATTCGATACGACATGTTAATTGGGAATGAATATACTTTATAAAATTATAAGGAATGTACAGACCTTGTATTTATCTCAGTTCAGTATGAAAGGGAATCTTTTAAGAGAGTCATGAGCGTGACTGTAGAAATTCGTACTTACACTCTATGTGAGGTTGGTTAATACACACTTGCTATAACCGTATGTATGAATTATACATACATGTACGTTGTACAGTACATCAAGTGGTCGCGTGCGTTATATAAGCGTGCGTTATACCGCGAGGTGAATAAAGTAACAACATGATGTAAATATGAATAGGAATAGAGTATTAGATATTCCAAAAACTTAGGATTATAAGAAGATGATTAAATTCATGAGAAGGTACTCCACGGCCCAGTAATAAAGAAAAAAAAAAAAAAAAAAAAAATTAGAAGAAACGAAGAATGTGCGAAGATCCTATTCCCCAGTATGCAAAATGTCAAATCATGGCATTCTCCGTTTCGCTAGTCACGTTTTAGTACTTTAGAGTCTTGATCTTACCTACGAACGTAGCTTAATAATAGACAAAAAAAGCTTGCAGCATCGAAAGGTTGATATAAAAATGACAAATGTATTACGTTAAATCGGTTAAATCAGTTGATCAAAAAGAGAAAAAAAAAAAATAAAATATGGAATAACTTTACTTCGAGAGTTTGCAATCGTTACTCTTATATATATTATACTGAAGTTACAGAGCTACCCGTTATTGCGCAAAAATTTCATTTCATTTGCCAAGATTTTTATTTATTTGTATTTGTATTTGTATTTTTTTTTTTTTTTTTTTTTTTTTCTTCAAAGAGGCAAACTCATACGAAGTAACAACAAATCAAACAGAGGGATATAAGTAGCTGATCTAAGTATCGCTAGCTTGTTTTATTATAACCAAAAATGGACATATATGATAATTTTTAATAAAGAGAATGAAGAATTATTTTTCAATAAAAATATATTTTCAATTTAAATATATAGAAAACGGTGAGAGTGAGAAATTATTATGTCATTTATGTATTATAAAGTAAATTTACAATATCAAGTAGTTATAGAAATGCAGAGAAAGTGTTATGAGGACAAAGAGACCAGTTTTCATTAATATAAATTATCATAGAATTTCTGACTGCAATGTGTAATGAGTAAATTAATTTTATTGATGGTAATATGAATGTTATAAAGAAAGAAAAGAAATAAAAGTAAAAAAAAATTACGCATACTATAACAATCGAGAAAATATCTTGGCAATTATATTCTTATTGCAAGTGCCAGCTGCTGAATCTTCGTCGACTGCAACAGACCAACACGCAAAGTCAGAGACAGATCGAGCAGGTCAACGTGTAGAAAGTCACAGAGAGATCAAGAAACGATTATTACAAATCCTGAGGCTTTGTGTGCGTATAAATATGTGCGAGAAAAAATTATACGAGAGTAATATGAAGAAATAATATAAAGTAAAAAAATTTATCCATAAAGAAGATGAGGCTGGGTTAAAAACGAGCCGGATTAAAGCTCCGAATGGGTGAAAATTAGAAATTCATTTCAGAAGATTTTCAAGTTTTTGATATTATTGGATAAGTCCGAAATATCAACATTTGGAAATATCGGAATGGAGACAGTTCAGGACTCAGAAAATCCGAAAATCTGAAAATTTAATCGAGGAGCTTCATGTGTGAATTTCAAGTTCGGAATTTCGGTGTTTTTTTTTTTCTTTGTTTTTCAAGTTTTTGATAATCAATTTTGCAGATTTTCCCAAAAATACCCTGTCTTTTTGACCCCGGATTGAAATTTTAGAAATTCAAAACTTGAAAAGCTTTGAAAAGCTTCTCTAAACTAAAACCGCAAAACACCCCCAATGCAACAATATTCTACATAGTGTATAAAACCCGTGAAATTAGTATGAGTGTATAAGTATATGTGTGGCAAAATTGATGTCCTTGGTGAAACCTAGTTTGTGATTATGCAACCAGATGTCGCGAGTAAACGTGCAGAAACCAGTCCTCTACCTATGTGCCTCGTACTCTCTTTCTCTCTTTTCCTCATGAACTCTTTAAATTCTTCAGAAAATTATATACAAGTATAATAATACAATAAGTAATTACAACTTTATAAAATAAACTGATTATAATAAATATAATAAATGAATTCATCTAATAAATTTATACCAAATTTTATTTTTCGAATAATAAAAAAAAAAAATCAGATCATTTATTTCAGTTCTTTATTCACCTCGTAGAGTTCAAAAACTCTCCCTAAATAAAATCCTCCTTTTATTTTCTCGCTTTCAATCACCATACAGTAATACCAACAACGAGAAGGCACGCTACTGCAAGCTAATGTTTTATGCATATCTCATAAATCATAATGTATACTTGAGAATCGCTACCTCTTTTGTCTCCAACTTTATACTCTCGACTTTTAGCTCTCATGTATGTAACTACCATGAGTATGGTTGTAACTACGTATAATCTACCCACTTTCAAGTCTCTTCGTTTACGTAAGTAACAAAGTCTAGTCCAATTTCCATGACAATTGTAAAAATCAAAAGGTTGGATTAAATTTTTGACGATTATAATTTGCAAATAGAAAGTTTCTACATGTTTGTAAGATCGATTAGTTCAAAGGGTATATAAATATAGACAATCATTTATATAATTGAATGGTAATGGTAAAATTTAGTTTGCGAATTTATATATGTTTGAAAAAAAATTACAAAATACTTTAGTGTTATTGCACACGCTACTAACATCGCTCTTGTCTACCTATTATTACTCTGCAACGTTTATTGTTAACGGTGTTAAGTTGCGCTGACTTTGGACGTTTATATACTAGGTATACGGTTATAATAGTCATCCAGATGTATAGAAATGTGTATATAGATATATATATATATATATATAGACGTAATAAAGTGGCAAACGGTTAAATATACTGAAGTATTAGATGCAGACTGAATGACTATTGGCAAATCTTGATGGACTGAGAAAATGCGGATTACTTTCGATGAAAAAAATATACCGACTCCAACCATATCGCAATTTCGAAATGTACAGATGTAAGATTAAAGTTTCGTATGTTGCAAAAGATCGGTTATGACTGAGTAACGATAAGTAGGTAGGTAGGTAGGTAGGTAGGTACCCTACCTACCTACCTACCTATACTCCTCGTACCCGGCAATTGAATGTTTCGTTCGATTAAGTGTGGTGGTCAGTCAGAGTCTGTGTAAGAGAAATTTCAATAATTTATTTCGCAATAATATATTAGATTACAAAAATTAAAACAACACTATGAAATCTATAACGATATAAGTATCTACGACGAGATGATATTATAAAAAAACAATAAAAAAAAAAAAAAAAATTAAAAATTAGTTCAAGTCGAACTACTTTTACTGACTCTTTGGGACGAACCGGTCATTGAATATTGAAATTTCAAATTATGGACAGACACACACGACGAATATATTTTCGCGTTTATTTTAACTAAGACAAGTAACCGAGGTCGTCGACTATACACTCCATCCACGTATATACATAATATAAATATGGATATACACGAATTGTTTATTAAAGAGAAGATGTATTATACAGTTTAAGACCGTAGTACGGAGAGTAGAAAAAAAAAAAGAAGAAACTTTAATCGAAAATACAAAATATTAAGTAGAAAATGAAATATAAAGTATTTTATATGTGTAGAAGAAATTATCTTTCTAAAAATCGTATGGTGTACATGAATTAATTATTAATACTTCAAGTCGAGAAACAGAGAGAGAGAGAGAGAGAAAAAGAAAGAGATGATATTAGACGCGAAGAGATGAGAAGAGATTGGAGTCTCTCTCACTGCATGAGAGAAAGTAAACTCTGAATCTGTCAACCCTATTTTTAGGGAAAGTGGGTGAAATTCGATGCTGTATGATACACCTACGTGACGTAAAGTTATGACAAAGTTCAAATACCATAAGATACCGTCTGATATCGTTGTAAAGAAATTTCTCTTTCATTACGATGTATACCTGCAATATATTATAACGACATAACTTCAAAGATTTAAGTAACTATTTGTACTTTTTTTTTTTTTTTGTTTCTTTTCTCATTGAATAAATTTCATTTAAATGCAATGTGTATTTTTGAAAAATTTGTAAAACTTAATATACTTAATCAAAAAATTTGAATACATGTATCTATACAAGTCAATTATTATAACTAAATGTCACAGTAGGTATAATAACCGATTTCTAGTTCTGGCAACTTATACTTAAATTTTATCGATCGAGTATTCAATCACTCCTACATAAAATTATAATAGTTCAGTCAAAAATAGAAAATCAGTAATTAGTTTCTTCCTCAGTGTGGGTGGTATAAAAAGTAAGGAAGTTCTTTAAATGCTGCAATTATTCAAATCGAAAAAAGACATGACGATATATATTCGATTGAATAATAAATCGATCTTTGAAAAAAAAAAGTCAAAATAAAAATTGTCGTGAAAGTAAAAAGTTTACAAAAATGACGATCTTTCACCAACGATTTGTTTCATCTTTGAGTAATACGTAAATCAAATTGTCAATCTAACTTCACACTGCAGAACCAAAAAAGTAAGAAAAACAAAAAATCTTCAATATTTGTACAGATTTCAAGTTCTCTTTAATGATTTTATTTTTCACGCCTTTATTGTGCTTCGAAAACATTCATCTGTCGTATACTATTTGCATGACTGTCTGTCCTTTCGTCCCACGAGGCCATAGCAATAGCTTACCGCACGTTCTACGCGGACATAGTAATAAACAAATTTCACTTTCGTATTGAAAAGTGTGGTGACCTCCGATACATCGAAATTCTGGTTTTAATGCTAATCGCTAAAAATACTAGCCATTTAAAAATACGATTATCGTCTGCAGTTCCGTTTAGTTAATTTTACGAATTCGTTCTTTCATAGTTCGTGTTCCATTTCTGCAACTCATTTATCACCTAAATATATCATAAATGCATAATATTTTTGTGACATCTAGGATTTATCGATTTTAACGTTAATGGTAACGTAACTTTGTTAATCAAACAATTTGTAACAACGTAACGTTACAGTACTGTCGTAAAATTGCACTGATATCCCCATATTTAGATAAGAAACAATTTCTATGTATAATAATATTCGTCGAAATTTGTATGTTAACTATAATCGACAAATATCCCATTTACCTCACTGAACAACTGCAGTTTACAACCACCAATTTAAATTCAACATAACGCAACTTAAGACTTATAATTCTGTTATCCAGAATCGAAATAAGAGTACAGGTTGTGAAGTTAGGTATACTAGAAAAGTTAGATATCTAACTACTGAGTGGTATTCGTAACCGCTAACACCTGAGGTTAGACATAATCTAACCTGAACGAACCTAGAACCTAGAATCTGCAGTCAACAACCTTTAGACGGGTGGAATATATATCTGAATATACCAAACTACCTTATGGAAAATAATAGTCCATTATTAGATTATAATTTTAGTTATGTTTAACGCGATATCCTGTTCCGATATTGGACGATAATTTTACGGTTATTTTAAGTAATAATTCGAAACACGTATCTTTGACTTTGAAAATAAGATCAAAATTCGACTTTAGATTTTATTCATGATTCATTTTTTCATATTTTTATCAATTTTTCTTGGAACTCTGGTCATTTTGAAGTGTGAAAATTATATAGAATTTGAAATTAGCTGAGAGACAAAGTAGCAAAGCCGGAAAACGCTACGAACAAGGAGAATTCCGAATGGAGGTCAAAGAACTTTTTTTTTTTTTTTTTTTTTACAAAATTACAAGTAGGCTGTAAACACGTCAAAGATCACGCATATATGATCATCAAGCGCAGATATAGTGGCGATAATTATCGATCACGGATCTGGGATCGTCATTTGACATCGGAGGAATCCAAGGCTCGAGAAAATCATTCGACGCGGGGGAAATCCAGTCAGTTATGTACACGTACAACTTGCATACATATAATTGTGTAGACGAGAGTTGATTAGAAGCCTGGGATTTAAGCGTGGGAACTTTTCTAAAAATCATTAAAACGTTTATATACCTATAAAGAAAGAAAAGAAAAGAAGATATAAAACACAAATAAAATTAACAATTTTATCCACTTTTTATGTCATTATAGATATATATGGGGCATTCCAAGTGAAATCGAGGAGTCATTTCCCTCAGGTTATCCCATCCTTGCATAACTTTTTTTTTCGCATTGATTCCACTTCAAAAAAAGCCTAATTTTTTTTCGTAGAATTTTCTCTCTACTCCTTCAGGTGGCGCGACGATCGTTTTTGTGTAAAAAGGGATAACTGAAGAAATACCATTTTTAAAATTCTGCAATTTTTTCCACATATTCTGGGTCATAAATAAGTAATATTTATCCTAATTAGAAAGTGGGATGCGGCCGCCTCATATTTTTTTAATAATTTTTTGTTGTTTTTAGTTTCTAAAATAAAGATAAAAAATTAATTCCCGATAATCCTCACAGGAGTGAAAAAAAAAAAAAAATATATATGTCTTGGAAAATTTAGATGTTTGCATATTTTTCAAAATAAATAAGATAAATCTTTTTTTCTTTTCAATAAAACAGATCAATATATTTTGAAAAATATGCAAAATATCAAAATTTTCTAAGACATGTTTTATTTTTATTTTTTTTTTTTTTTCGCTCCTGTAAGGACTATTAAGAATTTTCAAATTAGGATAAATATTACTTATTTATGACCCAGAATATGTGGAAAAAATTGCATATTTTAAAAATGGTGTTTCTTCAGTTATCCCTTTTTACAAAAGAACGATCGTCGCGCCACCTGAAGAAGTAGCAAGAAAATTCTTCAAAAAAATTAGGCTTTTTTTAAAGTGGAATCAATGCGAAAAAATAAGTTATGCAAGGATCTGATGACCTGAGGGAAATGACTCCTCGATTTCACTTGGAATGCCCCATATATATATTTCGTTACAATTTGTATGCATAGGTTGGGTATATATTCTTCTTTCACTTGGTACGTTGATTAGTAAAAAAATTACGTATAAAATTTTTTGACGAAATTTTCGAAGATAGTTGCATGGTAAGAGTAAAAGGTGTGTATCATCGTCTATCAAGGTACAAATATACGTGTTAAGCTTTCGATTTCGTTGTGTATACCAGACGCGCCTTTCACACAAGAATTAGGTAAGCTCAAAAAGTTGGAAATTAAATAAAACACCGGTTAAACATTTGTAGTAATAATTGTTCCGGGAATTGATAGACCATTTTGCTGTTGCAATATTTTTTAGACTGACTAAAATAGTCGAAAATAACATATCTAGACTCGTATATCTCATTCGAGATTTAAACCTCGCGCATGAGTCTCGCTCTGTTTATTTCTTACGTATAGATATACGTAACTGCATAAGTGTAATTACGTAATTTAAAAATATATAAAAAAAAAAATAAAGAAAACAATAACAAAAAAAAAGACGAGAGAAAAAGAAATTTATAAGAGATGACTATGAAGTAACCGCAAAAATGTACAAATTGAAATTATACACGACTTGTGGACAAAAATATAACATTTATTTATATTCAGAAATAAATGAATAGACTATAAAGAAATTTTGGAAATAAAAAAAAAAAAAAAAAAACTTTCTGAATAATTTTTTTTTTTTTAATTCAAAGTTTTTAATACTGATGACCCGACATCCATGCACACAGGATTTTTATCTAATTTGTAATAAATATGTGCAATGAAGTTTTACTTCTAGGCTACTGCTGCACGCTTCAATCGTTTTACTGCGAAATCCTTGCGATTTAATTGTTAGTTTCTTAATTAGAAAAATTAATCCTTCGGTATATATGATGAAAGATATTTTAACACTGCCACAACACGGAGAAAGTCAAGTGTTCTTGAACTATCATTTTAAAATTCGATTTGTAAATAGGTAATGGAATTAAATGGAAAGCCAATAAATGATCGCGTTTATCCTCAATTAAAACTCAAATATACCGTAAAAAAACAAGAACAAAAAGTGCCTCACACTCTATCGATACAATCACGTATTTTATAAATCTATTACATATATCACATCATATCTGATTAGAGCTTTTGAAATTTAAAGAGATTAAAATTTAGTATGAAATACACCATATATAATAAAATTATGATCAGATTTTTTTCCTGATTTTATTTTATAGTATTTTAATTTTTTACGTGAAAAATCTGCATCTCATTATCATATGGAATATACGTAAGTGAAATTATGAGCGAAGAAAAAGAAGAAGAAAAATAAAAATAAAAATAAAAATAAAATAAAAAAAATTGAAATGATCACCTTGTATGCACATGAATTTACATATCATAAGTAAAATGAATGGTATGTACGTTGAAGAGCATCGAACCGATGATCGGATCATGTGGATAGATGAACCGTTAGCTGAAGGTCAAAAAACTGCTTAGATATATAAAAGAGATTATGACTATATATGAATGTTGTTAGAAAAAGTGATATATAAGAAAATAAGAAAAATAAGTATTACAGAGAGAAAGAATAGAGAGAAAGAAAACGAAAAAAAAAGAAAAAAAATTATCAAATAATAACCCTTACGTAATTCAAGCGGCCACGTCCTCCCCGCCAACTTTGTTGGCGACCAACTCGAACTCAGAACATACAGACTCGATGAAGCTAAAATCTAGATCAACTCTCTAGCCCACGGCACACTGTGAATGTTTTCAGGTTTTCACTGACCGACCCGAAGCTAAACTGTCGAGTATAAAAGTTAGATAACTGTTCCAATAACCAGAGCTAAATAGTTATGCCGTGCAAAATCATAAGACAAATCTTTACTGTTCCTCTCGCATTTGCACCATACGAATATCATTATTATTACCCAATCACATGCTAAATTTAAGATCCACTGAAAATTTACCATTCGCACTTTTAGCAACTGCATAGAATAAAAACAGTAACAGGCTTCACACTAAACACGAATTGTGATAATGTCAGATCTGTCGCAAATCGGTAAAAGAAGTTTCTTTATTAAATATGAATACCTCAAGCGTTTAATAAAAAAAAAATTTCCTAAAATGTTAAATATTTTTATGCAACATCATAATTATGAGTTTTGAAACCCTTTTAGTACGAAAATTAAACCTAAAAAGATGATCTAAAAATTGCGAAAAAAATAAATAAATAAATAAAAAATAAAAAGATAGATTTTCTCTAACCTAGATATATGAAGAAATAGTTAAACGCTTCTATCTCTCTGATTACTGATTATAATTCATATACATACAAAACCATATACCATCATAAACACGAATATAAATTCGTACATAAAATAACAGACAATCCCTGTTAATATTTCTTAAACGACCTAGAGAAGGTCTAGAAACGAGTATGAGAATGTATAGGAAAGTATATATATAGATGTCTGTGTATTTGAATAACTAACGGTCGATGGTGGTAAAGGATTTAGCTGAATCACCTGGAATGCTACGAGTTCAAAATTATCTACATTCTTCTTGGCGCCGGTGTGTTTTATTGGATAAACAAGCTTTCTTAACAAGCTTCGTTTTAACATATCGATGAAGCAATATACCAATAGGCCGACAGTGGTCAGTTTGTTAATCTCAACGTTTCGGTCTATCCTAGGTAAGACTTAGAGAGTATCAATGCGTAGGTATATATACAAGAGACGCACAGTAGCTGCCTCCGGGTTAAAATGGTAGGATAAATTAATCGTGAAATAAGTTTACTTGAAATTCTTACCAAAGATGAATCAAAAAGATCAATTTGTTCAAAAGTAATGAAACAATTTTTTAATTCAAGTTGCTTTACGGTTCAGAAAGTATTCAGACTGCACGCTTTTGATTCTCTACAATTTTCAAGATATCAAAAAATTCCATTAATATAATTTAAAATTTTTTTTTTTTTAAATTCAAACTTTCATTATAGAAACACGTTTCCGTCATGTTCTTCTTCTTCTTCTTCTTCTTCTTCTTCTTAGCATAATATATATGGGAGATTTTAATCGAACATGACACGATAAACCAATGAAAAAAATTGGACCGATGACTGCAACAAAATTTCGAGAAAGTTGTTGCGAAATAATATACATATAAAATTGGTTGATTGAATAACATAATTTTTTTTACTAAAATTTTCGAAACAATTTTGACAAAATTTTTGTAATCCATACGATACGCAATTTTTAATTTTTTTTTTTTATAACCATCTCTTTCACTCGATGGTGAAATTATGTAGACGATATAGATCGATCAATGATTATATAACAAACTGATACGTGTCGTGTGATGTTCATCATTTTGTTTTGTATAATACTGTTCATTAACATCACTAATTAATTACCCAAAATACAAGTTCATCTTTCTACTGATCAATGATCTGCATATGGATCAAGTGAAATATATCAATCATAAAGTACGTAAGTCAGAACTGATGATGGTTTTTTTTTTAAATTATAAACGTTTGGAATCGAACGTATACCTACGTTACTCATCCATCGGGCATTCAACGATATGTAAATGTGTACAATATGGAGTATACAGGTAGTGTAAAACATAAACGTATACACTCACAATCTCGTATAGTATCAACTCAACGGAGTTTTTTATATCGATAAAAGACAGTAGCTTGTAATAAAACAATAAACCTCGAGAGTACTTATGTCCATTAAGATCGTCATCTATACTTAATCCACTCGGATATACGTGCGGTTGATGCTGTTTTTATCCAAGCATTGAATAAGTCAGTATAATAATAATATTAACAATAAAATAAGGCTCAAATAAAACTAAAGAAACACAATTTCCAGTTTAAATTGAATGAACAGCGTTCTTGGATCGATCTTGTTCACCTCGTTCAGTCCTCACCGTATTTCTCTCAACGTTTCACTTTTTTCGTTCATGAAACAACATTTTGTCACGAGACAAACTGGCGGCTACGGTATAGGTACGATAAAACGGGAGGTACTAAAATGCTACTTTTTTTTACTCAATTTTTGAAATTGACAGAATTTGAGCTTTGGAATATTCGCAGAGTTGTCAATAGATTTAATTAATATTTAATAGTCGGAGGGATGGAATGAGATTATCCAAATCTGACTATTAGGAAATTAATACTTACACGACTCGAAACTTGCGATATTTGTAAATTATTGCGTCCGAGTTCAAGTCGTGAAAATTTCCTATATCCTATACGAGAAGGATTATTATTAACGAGAAAGTTTAGCGTTTTTAATTTAAACTGCAGAGATTTTTTTTTTTGCCCCGATCCAGTTGAAAGCGTGAAATATTTCTTCAATTATGATCAAACTAAGAGATAATTGAGGTGAAAAAAGAGCTCTTAGCGATATTCAAGATGATGATCTGCGATGCTCAAAAAATCAACTTAAGGGGAAAAGTACAGCTTAGTGTGGGAAATTTGAGTAACTCCAAAAGTCATTGATTTAACAATCAAAGTTTATTTCACAACAAAAAAAAATTTTCTTTGAAAAACTTTGTCGTAAAGTTTTAGGTACATTCTTGGTCCAATTCAACCTCTCAAAGTCTTGCTTTCTTCGGATGGCAATTCTACATCTTATAAACGTAGGGATCGGTAAAAAAAATCATATAAAAAGTTACGATCGATTATCAAAAATTTCTAACATTTAGGCCACTAATTTGAAAATAACTTGGCCAATACGATATTATAAAAAAAATCCTTCGATCACGTGATGAGGATTTCTTTTCTAAACAAAATGAGCCCTCAATCACCCTAATCGGACTAACGATGTGCCTAAAACTTTACGACGAAGGTTTTCAAAGAATTTTTTTGGAGTAAGTACTCCAAATTTCCCAAACCAAGCTGTACTAGTCCTCTTAAACGGTATGTGTATCGCTTAATGAGTATTCTAAATTTTTTTCAGCTAGAAAAACTATCTTTAAAAGTCCCTACAGAGACATGTACGGTATATAGTGTCCCTTTTTCAAATCAAGGTTAGAATTATTCTACCATAATGATAAGTGAAGTAGTTTAGAGTAATGGCAAAAGTAAAAGTAAAAGAAGAAAAAAAATGAATAAATAATTTCATTTCATAAAGTCGGAGGTATAAATCTGTCGAAAAACTACTAACGACCTTAAGTCTGACGTCACAAGGCCGATAAAAAATGTCGTTAATTTACTACAGTGTAAAAATATTAATCTTTGACCAGAGTTCTTAGCCACAATACGCGTTTACGCTATGATTTCAAATAATATGATAATTAGTTAATTTCAGTCTATTTTACGACTGCAACGATCCCTTACTATTGGCAAACCCAATCGAATTAGAGTTACGACAGTATAAACCTACTGCGTTAACCAAATTTTTAAAAGATTTAAAGACTTTTGAGCTCATCTCGTATCGCAATTAATAAGAAAATAAAAAGAAGACGAACCGATCGTTAATCAAAATATTAGAAATAGCAATACCATTCCTAACCTAAATCGACTGCACACTTTAAGTTCACGATATTATAATATTATGCTAATTCAATAAAACAGAGTCATACGATATGTACTCTGCTACTTCTTATATCGGGTTTATAATTTATTGAAATTATAAAAAAAATAAAAAAAATTCACTGACATTGCATACCATCGGAGTCAACAGTTCAAAGTTTTACGTAATATATACATAGATGTGCACACACCTTACCCTACATCATCTATAAAGATATAGTTACAAAAGCTTAGGTCTAATCAACTTGGAATGAGAAAATAATGAATCCTCGTACATAATGCTGAATTAGAATTAAAATAAAGTACTAGAAATACACAAGATTACATAGATGAGTGTAGACTGTTTGCAATCGCAGTCAGCCAATGATGTATACAGTAATAATAATACATTATAGAAATCTGATATCAACCTATTTCATGGTATATAAAATGTCAACAAGGCTATATTTTAGATACCTATACGTAAAGTTATTGATCAAGAACTAGGTAGAATATTGCATTGCAATTTATAGTTGCTCTTTAGGTAACACTTACATCAAAATAAAAATAAAAATTTCTTGTATCGGTTTTAAAATTCAGAATAAATATGTAAACAGCTGTAGCTTTCGAATTGGCAATTCACATTTCGACTCTCACCTATCTCCAAGAATATTTTATATATATTTATTAAAAATGTGGAACTGCCAACTACGATCAAAATAGCAAAGAGAACTCTTTTCTTTTTGTCCTTTCGCGATTTTGATCTCACAATAAAAAATAAAAATAAAAATAAAAATATAATTATTTGATTAGATTAGAACGAAGAAATCAGAAATTTTTTTAATCCATTTTTTTTCTATCCAAATTTGAAGATGAAAATATCCTATATGTATTATACAAGGTTAAATATGAGTTCAAAATCCGTTTCACTATACAAGAATTGCGTTACATCAAGTGACAACTTGTGTAGAGAAAACAGGTGTACCATTCGAGGTTGACCAGTGTATTGAGTTCCGTAAAAATACCTGGTTCATTTTTAATGACTTGATGAAATATTGGGAAGTATAGAGAAGTTGATTCAAAGTTTATATATCTTCTGTACGAAACCCGGACAAGATTCCGTCAATTATATCATCGTCGATCTCAAAGATATGTATAAAAAAAAAAGTACGTTAAGTTTCCTCTGAAATGGACAAAACGAAGTATATTAACAGACCTTTATTTCTATGCAATCTCAAAGTATAACAAAGGGTTTTAAGTGAGTAAAAATAATCGAGATACCAGAACACCGATACGGGAATAGAAAAATGTGTAACTCGTCCAGACAGAGCATGGTCCTTGAGCAAGGTTCTCCATCGAAGGTGGCCCGCCACCACGCCTACGTTATATGTACGAAAATTGCCAATTACCGTAATGATCGCATTGTCATTACTTCAATGTGGAGGGAATTATTGGCTGACATTCAGGGTCGGAAATTCTTTTATTTAAATTTTTCATACCGGATGTAGACTGGACCGGAAATGCAATATACAGTATTGATTCGCGCGAGTGGTATAACCACGAAAGGGAAGGTATTCTCGCGGTTTTCATTAGCAAACCTCAAGATAGAAACTTAACTCGGTATTACACAAACTTAAGGTGGTAATAATATTCAAATGTCAATTTATATTGTATAAATAATATGAAAAAAAAATTGAACAAAAAAATACTATCGAATTTATTAGATAACTAAATATTTTCAAAAAAGGAATAAAAATTTTTCACACTAATTGTGGCTGGAATATTCAAATAAATTCGAAAATTAAATTAATATTTAATTTATTCCTCGGTGAATTAAGAATTTGGCTATCTGAAATACTTATCCTCTCTTCTTTCTTCGTTTTTTTTTTTTTTTTTTTAAGGATGAATTTTAATGTTTCAAAGTAGAGCGATTCTCTATCACATATTTAATTTTATTTTCTTACGTTTTGTCGGTATCCAGATACGCCAATTCTCTCGCTTTTAAGCCAATAATCAATTTACCGGTTTTTCAAATGACGAATAATAATCGATGAATCAAGAAACTAGGTGGTTACAATAATTTCTCTCTGTTGAAACTCTCGGAATATTTGGTGAAGGCCGTTCCGTTAACGGTTCTTTAGTTATAATACCTCCTCTAATCTTCGTCTAATTAAGTACACAAAATCAATCACGAAGTTAATTTTATTTAAGCTTCTAAGTTGAGAAGAAACAAAAAAAAAATAACGTAAAAATGAATAAATAAACGGAATGATAATAAGCCAGTAAATCCCATAGATCATGATAATCAGACTGTAGCTAAACCGTTGAATCCCGTATACCTATATATCGCGCAAAAGAGTTAACAAGTATAAGAAGCAATCCTCCGTGACACAGTAATGTATGTAAATGAAATCTCTCCTTGCACGAGTGGTGTCAACACTCGACGCGAGTCTTCGCGTCTGGTTTTCTGTTACATAAGGGGCCTCCTTAAATTCCATTCTTATTTCTCGTTACGCGAAAGGACTGCATCTCGGCCATAGCCGATGGGTACCCCCCCGTTCAAAATGAGAGAGATGAAATTCTCTTTTTCATAAATACTCCCTCCTCCTCCTTCTCCTCTTATCTTTACCTCCATACCGTGTATATCCACCTCTTTCTTATATATACGCTCAATCCGGTGTAGAGCCGCGCCTCTGGCAAGTCGAAAAAACGAAACGCTTTCACTATCCGTGGACAAGACAACAAGCTACGATCATCAGCGTGTGTTCAGCCGTACAACTTAAAACTGTAGACCAGACTCCGCGGGTCAAGATCGATCCAAAAAAGAAAAAAATACCAACATAAAAAAAAAAAAAAAAATTGTGGCAGGGAAGACCGTTTATAAAAAAACAAAAAAAAGCGAGTATAAGTTTGTACCGATAATCTTAAACCTGATGATATATATTGATCACTTTCGATAATCGAAAGTAAATTAATGCACGGATATTAGTTCAGATTTATATCACAGAGCCCGTCATTGCGTCAGTATAGCTGTAGATGAAAATACGAGGAAGCTCAACTATAAATAAATGGAATAAAATTATATCCAAAACTCGTTGAGTAGGATATTAAAAATTCATAATTCATGATTAAGTAACGTATAAAATCCACGTCTTTAATTATATATATAGCATCTTTAATTAAACGATACTCGCGTCTATGAATGAAAAACCGTAGAATAAATATAAATAAAATATATTTTTAAAAACGGGAACAAAGACTGCTCTACGACCTGACTGCACATTAGTATAATTTAATATTAGCGAGTGCATCGGCTCACGCGCAATATCAACTTGTCGCTCGAAGGCAGGTGTGCTAACCTTGTCACTTTACTGCGTTGGCACTTGTCAATGACACCAATATAAATACATATACATATATATATAATATATAAAATATATATATATATATATATATATATATATATATATATATATATATATATATATATACCTATATACCTATGTATGTATTATATATGTATACTAATAAGAATTCCAGATCGATAGATCTTTCGATTCAGAATCTAGTGAGAAAATGATAAGGTATAAGATGTAAGTACATACATACATACATACATACATACACTCCGATCCATATGCTTTTACCATCACCCAGCAAAAAATATAGTGTGAAGAGAATAAAGTTTTCTATCTTTGAGAGAAATCATCACAGTTCAAAAATTTCAACGGGATTTTAAACTACGACTAAAAAACTTCTGAAGATGGTATTATGGACTTGGAAAAATAAAGAATTCATTTTTACTTTTCATCACCTACGGTCATATAAGAAAAGTATAATTGGTTTTGGTCGAGAAGTGACTTTTACTAATATTAATGAATCTTCGCGTTTTTGACCCTCTAGAATCCGAAAAACAGGTTTTTAGAAAGATGTCGGTCTGTCTGTCGGCCTGTTCGACAAATTCGCGCGATGATCTCGGAAACGGCTCGATGAAAAAATCTGAAATTCACAGGACTTTACAACCAAATGATGGGCATAAAAAAATTGCCATGTCTCGTTTAATTTGAACTTCTGGTTCTACCGGAAATGAATCGATTTTCGATGTTTTACCGACAAACCTATAATTTTTTCTGTTTATTACCTTTCTTAATGAAAGAATATATTCTTTCGAGTTGAGAATTTTATATATGTAGGGCATTCCTTGCCAATGACACTAAAGAAAAATTGTAAATATACCGAGATCGAATTAAAATGAAATGAACTGTATAGAATTATTGTTTGACAATATATAGAGCATTCTTTGCCAATGACAAGAAGGAATTGTAGATGTACACAGACCGAATTGGGATGAAATTGTTGCTTGTCAATATATAGAACGTTTTTTTTGTGTGTAAAATTTTTAATTTCAATCTTTTATTTCGAGTTTTCATTACTTTTTGATAATTTTTCTTCTCCTGAAAAACGTATCCTTTTTTCTTTTTCATGAAAAATACCCCGAAAAACTGTTTTTCCGGCTTGTTTTTTTTTTTTTATCAACGATTGAAGATAGGGAAAAAAATTGAAATTTTGAACACGCATGAAACTCCGAGAAATTTTTTACAATTTTTGATGAAGTTATATATTCATTTGGGTGAAAAAAGTGTCATTTTTTGCGATCGTTCATCTCTCGAGAACTAAAAATGATAAGAAAAAAATCCCTGGCAGGAGAAGATGTGTTTTTACATGCAGAATATATATTCAAGTTGGGATTCAGATTTTGACCTGTGATATAATGTCTCTCGAAGATATAAAATTTTTTCTCTCCACACTATTTTTTGCTGGGGGATGGCAAAAGCATGTGGAGGGGAGTGTACCTACGTAAAGCGAAATTATTTGCACCATTTTTATTTTTTTATTTTTTTTTCTTCTTCTCTTATTGAAGGTGTTGTCGAGGCTTGTTAATAGAGAATTGAGTATCATAGCAAAAGCGTATATAATTGTCGAATATGTAATGGCTGATGTGTTTGTAAATTTAAAACGGTAGTTCAACGATTGATCGAAATATAATTACGTGACTTAGAAGTTTGAGGCGCGATTATAGTTCCGATTGAAATTCCACTCCTCAACTTTGATCAATTTATACTTTCCCTTTCATACATTACAACGCGATCGTTACTAGTACTGTTACTGTTACTGTTACTGTATGTACCTACTGCACTGTATGCTGTAGGTACTAAGTGAGTACATGGCTCAACATTCTAATGCACGATTTATACAGAATTGTTTAATTTTTATAGCCGAATCGATGATCCCGAACAACGAAATGTCTTTCGCAAACTCGCAACTATATATAGACTAGGATACAAACCGTTAAAAAAAACTCTCGAGAAATTTACAAGCTATGATTTAAAAAATTATTCGATTATTCTTTGATGTTACTTTTTAGCGCATTTTCAAAAAATTGAAAATAAAAAAAAAAAAAATTTATATTAAAGTCTACATATAATTTGAACAACATGTTTCTTACAAAACCGAAAATATTAAAGAAATTCTTTTCTTTTTGAAATTTTTTTTTAAAACGTTTAAATATCAATTTTTGTTAATCAAAAAGGATCAATTTTTCTGCCTCAAAATTTCAAGTTTTATAACTTGCGTCCCACAGTGAATGAGAAGTTTCAATTATTGTCCAAACCTCAGAGTCACGGTTAACACTCGTAACATTTAAAGATGTGATTTTAACTCACGTGCTTATTTGAGGTATAATATACGAATGATTATTAATGATGATAATATGATGCATTCGCTTTCACGTTTTTCGGGTTAAATTTCACCCATCTCATCTCATCATTTTGACATACAAAGACAAATAAAAAAAAAAAAAAAACATAATAGACCTTTCCTCTCTCATCACTTGAGGTAGAATTTTGGCATTTATATCTACGGATAATTATAAGATATCTGCAATATTGGTACATTGAATCAAATCGTTGCAGTCTCTTGCTATAACAACCACCAACAAATGGATGACGCTCACTATACTGGGTCACAATATATTGTGTCACAATATGCGGGTGAAATTTAGCACATAAATAATACGCGATAGTGTATACCTACAGTATATAGTTAAGCAATAAATATCAACGAGAAAATTCCACTGTAGTGTGAAAATGAGATATAACAATCAAAAAAAACATCACATCGCATTAATTAACTTACAAATATTATCAATATTTGTTGTCTATCCGCGATTTTGCATAGATTTTATAACTTTATTTTAAAATTATGAGAATTCCAAAGCTGAAAATTTGTTGTATGGGTTATTATGTGAAAATTTTGGCTTCTACGTTGTTCTGTAACAGGTGGATATTAAAAAAGGAAACTAACGAAAGAAATCATAGCAGGTTTTCTTAACTGATATCAAAAACTAGCAAATTATTATGGAAATTAGTCTAAAGTATTTAGAAGAAAAAATATAACCCCGCAGTTTGAAAGAAAATAATATATAACCCGTGCATTGAGATCGTTATAAATTTTGATTGCAGAAAAGAGCAAGAAAAAAAAAAAAAAAAAAAAAAAAAAAAAAATGGAAAAAAAATTCAGTCAAATTCCTGATATTTATAATTTTCAAGAATGAGTATAAAGACAAAAATTTACGAGGCCAAGTTCGCCATATCCCGACCGTAACTTTCGTCGACCCTTTTTCCTTCTGTATTTTTCAATCCCCGCTTACTTAGTTAGCCGCAGTTTGATCTGCAGCAGAATTCGTGGCTCAGTAATCGGGTCTCTTTCTCTTATACCAACGTACGAAGATATATATGTATGTGAATAATACCTACTCGAGGAATTTGCAATACCAAACCGTGCAGGACCGTGTGCCGAATTTTCGTTCAGATTGGTTGAGTAACAGCCAAGCTGGTAGGCTGTGACCTACAGATGGATGGGACGCCAACGAAACTTGTTTTCACGTTTTGAGACCAAAGTTAATTCGACGACCGTGCAACAGACAAGTTTTAAATTCTGAATTACTCTCGAACTGCTGTTCCTGACATTAACAAATTCCTAAAATAATTATTTCCATTTTTTGATGAGTTTACTAAACTTCGAAATTTCTTCTAAAAACGATAATTAGACAAAGACAGCCGTCTTTTTTCCTCGTACATTTTTTTTTTTTTTTTTTTTATCTTGTATATCAGCGATCTGAATTAAGAATGTTATACGTTTGAACCGTCAATAAAGATCATGACTAATTTATAAACGAGAAGAAATCGCATTCGAATGAACTTTGACACGTGAATTCGAAGGCGAAACCATATGAGTTTTTGTTCAACAACTTCTTCGGGGAGTAGCTTAAAACTCGACCCGTCACTGGATCTGCAGTTAAACTTTCTCAAATTTGTCTCTGTGTTAAATTTTAAGCCCTAGGCGATACAAGACCTAAATCTTACTCTGGATATTAGGTCAGTTTTTTTTTTTTTTTTTTTTTTTTTTTTAAATAAAAAGTTTACGTACGTTAGTGGCGTCACCACTTTCATTCGAATTAGACGACAAGATATGTTAGGCGGCTTAGATTCTTCATGTTTTAAAACTATTCTTTCAGAACACGGGAAAAGTGTTTTTTTTTTTAGGTTTTTCGTAAAAAATAAATAAATAAATAAATTAATTGAATAACAAAAATTAGTGTGATTGAAAACCGGAACGATCGATTTGAGGGCGGACAGATACAGACTGACTGAAAGATTGACAGTAACGATTTACACGTCTAAGGCGTTTCGAATATTATTCATATCAAGTAAAGAACAATCGATAACGAAACTGTTCGATACCAGATCAAAAAATTCGCAAATAAAATCCCCGATTTATATTTATCGATATATTTATTGAAGGGAGGGCCACGTTTTTCGAAAATTTAGAATCTTGTACCTATATAACCCATGAAAAAAGCAGAATAGCCTCTGGCAAAAATCCGACAATGGAACCCCGTCACTTAAGTACAACCATTTCGTTTTAGAAAGCCCCGAAACGCATCGAAAGTTACTTGCTGCCAATAAAGTTAAAAAAAAATAAATAAAATAAATAAATAATAAAAAAAAGTTTCAATATCCCAAGCGAAAATCAACAGATTAAATATTCAGATATATATCTCACCACACATGTGTATGTATGTACATACATATATTTATTTCTGAAATTTCTTTTCGTTTTTGTTTTTCATTATTTTTTATATTTCATTTTTTTTTTTTTTAACAGAAACAGAATATTCAAATTCAGGTAAAATCTGCAAGATAGAATCGCAGATTTGTATGTACATACATATCTATAATTCTTTGTTCAATAAAATATATACAAATGGCAAAAGCTGTTATATAGCCTTTAATTGAACTTTGATAAAAATCTGCAAATGATCGTTAAGAAAAATATTTCACCACGGTAAGATAATAACACAAAATATCATGAACTCTTCGCGAAAGTTAAAGTTATACTGATCAATTACTGCTGCAGAAATAACCACAGCTTATTATTTGTTATTGACTTAGCTATGCGGTAGCGTGATGATTTTGATCACGCGATAATCTCGCTGCAATAGCTGATCGCATGTAACAGCTAGACTATTTTAAACATTTAGAAATAAATTTTTTTTTTTTATCAAATTTTATAGAAGACTAGAATGCAGAAAGAGAAAAAAATAAATTTTGAACGTTTGTTTCATATTTGCAGACTATAAAAATTTTGTTGAAAAACTATTCAATTTTCTTAACGAAATTAAAAAAAATTGACATTTTCTAAGAAGTCAATATTTCGTTAAATTACAGATCCTACATAATCACCAAAAGATAGTTTATATGGACCTAACAAAGGGTTATCTTTATTATTTCTTATCGCGAAAGACTGAATTTTCAAAAACGGGTTATATTCATCGTTTCAGGTTGGTGAGATAGCGGTGAACCCATCATGGCACATTCCGAGACCTTCTCTAGTCGGACGTAGCGAGAGAGGAAGTGAAAACGGAAGTTGGGGACATCTTCACACCACGACATCTAACTCTTCATCAAGAGGTTCGACCTCGTCTCAGGGCTCAACGGCAAGCACACACGTGAGTAAATAGAATATAATCTTTCAAAATAGGTACTATGATCTATTTTGCCTCAGGCTTAGGGCTTAGGTGAAATTTACGACAGTATATATGAAGAAAATAAATAAATAATAAATTTATAATTGTTTAGCTATTATTGTATACGTCGATCAGTCCGATGTTCAACGTTATATGTAATTGACAGTCGATGCCGCGAGAGTTGCGTTAAAATACACAAAAAAAAAAAAGGTCAAGGCAAAACTGGTCTTCGCAACGAGCCTATAAAAACGCGTTAAAACAAAAAAGATACAAAAATTATTATATATGTATTCCAATGTTTTTTACTCCTTTTGTTTTCTCTTCTTTCTTTCTTATATCCACGAATTTCATTCTTCAGATGGGGATGAAAAACGGGAAATTAAAACCTAATCGAATAGTGAGTAATAATTATTGTAATACTTGTAAAATAAAAAAACCGAATCAAGTTCTTCCACAAAATATGAAAAATCCAACTTTTATAGATTTTTTTTTTTTAATTTTATCTTCGTTTTTTTTTTCTTTAATCCCTAAATCTTTTCCGCAATAGTTAAGGACTTCGAGGTATAGGTACAGGTGCCTACTATAAGAGTAAAAATTCAATTATAACTATCTGTAAAAAATAATTCCATGTGAAAGTAAAAGTTAAGTCACATACGCATTTGAGGGACGAGTAAACCGCGTACAGTGAATATAAAAATGAAAATAAAAATAAAAATTGCCTTAGGCTTAGTCTGCAATATTCCAAACAAATTTTAGAATGCGGACAAAGAGATTGGCGAAACTGGAACTAACCTAAGACCGCAGTAGGTGGTATCTTTGTAATTAATTTTTAAATCAAATGAGAATAAAATTGGTCAAATAATTTTCAAAATTTTTAAAAAATTTTCTGTGTACTTTAGGATCTTAATCGATCAATCAATAAATTAAGATATACCGTTAATTTTTTCACCCACGCTTTTAATCCCCGAATTATATATGACTAACGGTAAATTAACTGATTGTGAATTGAATAACTCATTTCCCTTGGTATATAAGTGTATAAGATCTCTGTAGTATAATCGAAGAGTGAGAAAGCGAAAGCTGAGTGAGGTCATAAGCAATATTAGCAGATGTTACTACTGCTACTGCTTGCACACAGTACGTACCGGAAGCACAATTCTTTTTATTTTTTTCTTCTTTTTTTTTTTCATTTCTTTTTCGACTTTGCTCGATGAAAGTATACGTGTACTGAACGCTCATTTGGAAGCATAGCCAATAGCATCATCAAGGAAGAAAAAGTTTAGTTTTAAATAATAATAATAATTCACTCATCGGACGAAGTGGGCGAAGTATAGTAAATTTTAAAATCACAATACAAAACGAAATAGAAAATATATATATATATATATATATATATATATATATATATATATATATATATATATATATATATATATATATATATATATATATATATATATATATATATATATATATATATATTCCAAACAAAAAAATTATTCTATAAGAAAATAACTAAACGATCGTTATAATCGCGTCAAAATTTTAATCAATACAACCAAAAACTTGTCTCAAGAAAGCAAAAAAAAATTTGGCAAAGCTTCGATCGACTAGACGGTTTTTACGCACATTCCAAATATTGAATACACGGATATAATATAGCTACGAATAACTCTTTTTTTTTGCTATTCAAGAAAAAATGACCTTGTCTGTATTACTCTTAGATCGACCTTTTTTTTTAAATCGAGTAGTTTATATGATTGATAATTTTTTTTTTTTTTTTTTTCTATTACAGAGCGCAGCATCAGGTACCCTACTATTGACAGCAGCTAATTTGGCAACTTTGGCAGCCCTACATCCGCCAACTGTAACATCTCCAAAACCTATCGATACAGCATCAGTAGCTAGCAGCACACATTTTACAGTTGTAAACGGTCTTGGTAGGCCTACGAAAGTTTACAAAAAATCTTGGTGCGCAAGGAACCAATTGACCGTATTAATTTGTACCATGAGCTTTTTGTTTATGGTTGGATTACTAGCTGGAATTCTTTATATGGAGAGTAAGTTAACATTACATGAACGTTATATATATATTGAAAAGAGTATAAAATTTTTGAAAATTTAAAATATCGGGCTTTATCAGATATATAATTAAAAATATTTTTCATCTTTACCCGGAATTAGATTTATTATATTATTTAAACAATCGCGTTATGTTTTAGGCAAAAGTACGTCAAGTTACGCAAACAAATTTCATTCTTAATTTTTTCAAGTTCATATTTTTCGGAGTCATTTTTTCATCATTTTCAAGGAAAATTACCAATATCGAATTTCGTCATTTCGTGATAAAGAAAGTTCAATACGATTCTATACGATTTTGATTTTCGTCAACTAACTAGCAGATCATATCCTTCGGACAAAGGTTTTATATTATCTTTGCAGAATTGAAGTATTATTTTTTTTTTTTTTTTGTTCTTTTGTATTAACTTTAATTTACAATTCTGATACGAATGATGTATGGTTTATTTATAATACTAATAAATGGATTTTCGTGTATTTAATTTTAATTTCGTTTCTGTTTTGTTACAGTGAGGGCTCGTGACAAGTACAATTAAAAGTATAACAGGGAATAATTATACACACATATATATATATATATATATATATATATATATATATATATATATATATATATATATATATATATATATATATATATATATATATATATATATATATATATATATATATATATATATATATATATATATATATATATATATATATATATATATATATATATATATATATATATATATATATATATATATATATATATATATATATATATATATATATATATATATATATATATATATATATATATATATATATATATATATATATATATATATATATATATATATATATATATATATATATATATATATATATATATATATATATATATATATATATATATATATATATATATATATATATATATATATATATATATATATATATATATATATATATATATATATATATATATATATATATATATATATATATATATATATATATATATATATATATATATATATATATATATATATATATATATATATATATATATATATATATATATATATATATATATATATATATATATATATATATATATATATATATAACCCCGAGAAGATACGATAAGAAGAATGGATTTTAATATATTAATACCGTATTTGAAATGAGATCGATTTAAGGCATAATAATTGATAAACCTACTGCGAACGAGTAAAAATCCCGAGTCCACTACGAGAAAAAAAACGTAAAAAAAAATGAATAAATTAAACAAAAAAAATTAAAACTTAACAAATTTACAAAATTCAAATCAAGAAACCATACGAGAAATGATAAATTTCAATATTCAATATTATGTGTAGAATAGGAGTTCAATAATGTATAGTATATTATCATCTATTATAGATTTAAGGCTGTATTACACTTTGTTAAATATGTGTGGTACGTGAAATAAGTAATTACATTTATGTAATGAGCGCGCTGTGTGCTGTAATTTAATAAGATCTTTTAGATTCGTAATAATTTATATAAAAATGAAAATGAAAATGATGAAAAAAAAAAAATAATAAAAAAAATGAACGATTATAAAAAATAAAATTGTAAACAAAAAAAATTAAAAATTAATGAACCAATCGAGAACAAGTTAAAAGCTGCGAGCAAACAAAAACGAACAAAAGAATATTAAAATTACAATAATAACGGCTTAATTTATTTCTTAGATAATATGAAAAAAATAAAAAGAAAAAAGAAAAAAAAAAAAAAAAACGTTTTTTTAAACATAAATAAATAAATAGAATTTTCTGCAAGTTTAACAGTTGTTCAACGATAGTTTGACTATTTTCAAACTATGACCGTTCAGAGCTTTCGATAATGATTATTATTATTATTATTATTATTATTTTTACTTTCTTTTCTTTTTCTAATTCACATTACTAGCCGCGTCATTTGACGTGTGAGTCAAAGACTCGCAAAAGTAAAAGAAAGGAAAAAGAAACGAAAAGAAAATAAAGAAAACCCTATATGCAGCTTGAATTTATTTTTAATTAAGGTCCTTTAATTAGATATGTAATTTAGAGTTAATAATTTAATTGTTACTAACTTACAAAGTCTAAATCAAACGTGGAGCCCTCTAAAAACCAATGTTTGAGGCAGTGTGTGAAAAAATAAATGAAATGGAATTGTATTGATCGATAATTGATAAAGGGTGGTTTACATGATCATTCTTTGTATCTGTGATATTACTTGTGTATTAATTAATCATCGATTGAACAAGAAACTCTCGAATTATTATTGCCATGTGTTTTATTTCATACCTTTTAATACTTTATTCATTTATTTATTTTATTTGTCTCCTTCTTTTTCTTTACGATTTCAGAAATTCCCGTCCCCGACGTCGTAAAAATTTGAAAATCGTTTTCTTTCGCTACATTCCCGTAATATAATTTATTCTTTAATATTACAGGTGTAGGGCTTGCTCCACCGCATATGACGTTATAAATATTGAAATAATTAATTAAAATACGGGGTATTAGGTACCAATATCAGTAGATTTCATGTAAATATCGCAATTTTATTACATATGACTAATAAGTAATAATTAACATTGCGCAAACGGTGTATCTCAACTTCATAGATACATGGATGGTGAAATATTTATTTATTATTTTTTTTTTCTCTTTTTTTCTCCAATAATCATTGCTTCAATCATATAGTGAGTTATATTTATATCATCATCATTTTTGCAAGTGTTAATTTGGTAAAATATAACTTCCCAAATTATAATACGCTAAATTTATTCTTGGCCATAGTACTACTTAGGTAGTAATAAAAACAATTTTTTGTTGCAAAATTATATCGTTATTTGAGAAATTGCATACCCAAAACGCAACTTGATTAACTTTCCCTGATCTTTCTCTGGCCGTCTATAGTTTCTAATAAAATGCGTCGATTTGTAGATATGTGCGAAAAAAAACAAGCCTGATTTTTTGAATATTTAAAAAAATAAAAGTTCATTAATTTTAATCTATTACTCTCGCTGGAGACAGTCGTATCTCTAGTATTTTTTCTCCGAAAGTCAAAACCGTTAAAATGTTCAACAATTTTCAATAATAAGTCAATTTAGTACATTATTATTAAATATAATGCGATTCATGACTTAAATTCTTTAAATCTAAGTCCGAAATCTGATGATATATTATTAATAATGAACTACACAAAACATCAGTGAACTTACAGGTTTGTTAAAACCTTTCACATTCGAATTACCTTTTTCTACGCTGTTTTACTAAATGTGAGCCAAGAATATGATTAAGTCTATAAATAAATTAAAAAAAGAAACGATATTTTGAAATCTAAACAAGGATTTGCAGTAAAAAAAAAAACGTTCACAACGATCAATATAGCAATTGCTTCAGCAATTGAAAAATTTCATGTGAGCGAAGTTATAGCTTAGTCAAAAAATACTACAAAAAAAAAAAAGATATAAGATTCTTGACAAAGAATCATATGCCAAGTCACATTCTGTTATTACCAACAAATTAATGGGCAATAAAACTCACCTCAACTTCTTGTAGCGTCTGTGTCCATCTGTAGTTAGGCAAATCCGCTCCATTACCGCTATTAGGCTTAAGTTTTCCTTTCTCTTTTTCATCTTCATCCTCGTCTTCTTCTTTGTCTAGTTTATCGCTACTAATCTCCTCAATTTTAACTTTAGCATTATCTCCGCTAGGTCCAGCGACGGCTGGTGTCTCTGTGGCCAATTTCTAGTAAGATAATAAACAGTATTTAAAAATTTATGACAATTTCTCTTTTTGACGATCTGATTCAACGCTGTGTTCTTTTTACCTTGTTATCTAGCTCAGCTTGTAATTCGACAGCTTGTTCATCCGTCAGTTCTACAATCTTTGATTCGCTACTAGACTGTGCAATCTCCTCTCTTTTCTTTTTCTCTACTCTTTCTTTGCGACGTCTTTCCTGCTCAGCTCGCTCTGCTTTCTCAGCTGATACTTTATTTATTGCAGTTGACTCATGTTTTTTAAACTTACTCATAACGAGCTGTAAAAAAGGGACAAATACATGATAGATAAACGTTTATCTATGAAGATAGAAGAACTCAGTTATTTTTCTATGCAATCTCAAGTCTTGTGATCAAAAAGATGCTCAATATAAAGCGAGATGTTAATTGAAATGAAAGTTAAACAAATTTCATGCATAGTAAATGTAATTATCTTGAATTTCGATCATTAATTTTGTGATTTGACCGCAAAAATCAATTTTTTTTTTTATTTCAAACTTCATTGTTGATGAGTCTAAGCCAGCGTTTGTTGCTTATAACCATTTCTTGGATAAAAAGAATTGATTTTTTGCAATTTCGAGATTACTATGAATAAATTTCTTGATTTATATACAGAATGGTCCATTTTAATTTCTCTAGGCCAATATCTCAAGAACTGAGCAAGATAATGAAAAATGTTCAAGACAAGAGTTGCATCATTATGAGGAAAACATTTGATAATGATATAGGTGTTGAATTTTCATAGGGTTTTATGGAGTTTATATGTAGTAGCTATTCATAATCTACACCAAAAAATACATCACTTTTGTAGGAAACTTTTTTTTCTAAAGGTTCAATTTCTTATCTTTCATTTTGATGTTGAGTTTTTTTTCTTTTTTGCAATAAACAAAACTTTTTATTAAAAATACAAGCTCAGAGAAAAAAATTTCTAGAGTAAAAGTTGTTTCTTCTTATTAACTAATCGTGATAAATCATTTTTAAAATTCATTAATCACTTTAAGAATGTTGTTACATTATAAGCTTTGTGACGTTATAATTAACTTCATTATTTCACGATGAGAAATTGAAGGTTTAGAAAAAAGTTTCCGACAAAAGTAATGTATTTTTTTAGTGTAGATTATTAATCTGCACTACAAAAATAGGTTTCCCCACTTAAAAAACAAAAGTTACCTCATAAAAACCCCATAATACTTTATAAAAATTCGAAATCCATAGCATTATCAAATGTCCACCACAAAACCAAACAACTTTTCTCCGAAACATTTTTCACTATCTTGCTTAGTTCTCAAGATATTGGCTTGGGGAAATTAAAATGGGCCACCCTGTATAATGAAGAAATATTTGATATCAATTTAGACGTGTTAAAAATTGCCTAATTCATGAATTACACACATTGAAGTTAAATCGAGGATGAATAGCTATGTGTTTTTGTAATTTAGGTTATGTTTGGTTGGATTTCTATCTTTCCCACTGAATGAGCATTTCAAATAACAAAGATGATTTCTATTATTTGCTGTTAGTGATTAATCAAGACGTTGAGATTTGGTAAATGAAATTCGACAATGAGTCAGTGAAATTATGACTTTCTAACGAGCGCAATAATTGTACGAAAGCGAACGAAAAAAATAAATAATTTGAATACCTTTTCGGCAGCGCCTTCGCCACCACCGGTATAGAAATCAGTTTTTCTAGCCAAAAAACTGAAGATAGTATCCAGGAGCTGTAAACGAGAATTAATAACGATTTTTAATATCAAATCGCGGTGAATAGCCGGGCTATTAGAGGTTATGTAGCATTTTGTTGCCTGATTGTTTGATTTAACAAACCAACTTACGTCTTGTACACCTCCTTCGTGTTGTTGAGCCATTGCGAGCAGCATGCCATCGAACTGCTCTTCTTTAGACATTTTATTTTATATTTATTTGCTTATAGATTTTTATTCTAAATTCAAGTCACGATGGAAAGAAATAACGAGGCAACTTGACAGGTGCTCGGTAATCGAAACGACGATTCTGGAAATCAAACGAATATAACGCTGATTGCGGACATACGATGCACTACGAAGTGAGATACGTGATAGGTAACACGTTTCGCACATTAATACGTCAGGTTGCATACAACAAGGCGTACTATGTAAAGATTTATCGCAGGAAAATGAATACATACTACTTTGATAATGAATTTATCATTCAATTTATAATAATTTAACAAATTAACGAAGGAGATCTGTGTCAATAATTATTTCATAAGAATCACAAGCCAATTCATTTTATGAGATAAAAGTTATTCGACTTTAAAAAGCCGACGCGGTTCTATTCAAATCATGTCTAAAAATCAGCTGAAAATGTTTGAATACAAAATTCAATTCAAACTTACGTCAGATTTAAAAATTCAGATAAGTTTTTCTTCTTATACATAAATTATTTTGTAATTTTTAGGGTATAAACAGCATAGGCCTCCTCGATGTTTTATTTTTTTACAGAATTATAGCTCGTTTGAATAATCTGTACTGGGATGTACAATCAGACAATCACTTTTCACTGTTATTTCTGTACAATCGCTTTTTACAGTACTTATCACTACATTATACACATATTTAAAATTTTTACACCTGCATAGATTATCTCTGACGTCTAGTTGAAACAGTATAAGAAATAACCAGTCTTTATACCATACGTTACATCTGTAAAACTTAGTAAATATATTTACAACAGTTAAATATTACAATTGTAATATTTTGAATTAATTACAATGCGACATTTCATTACTCCCTTACAAATTATGTTTTCATTTGCTATTGAATGCCTATTTCAAAATTCATTATACTTGTATAGCGCTATTAATAATATTTACACAAAATAAGGTGTTAAAAACCTATACAAAGCTGAAACTTATGCAGTTCAAATTTTTTTTCTGAATTTCTGTTAGACTTTATATTTACACAAGTCACATAACGCGGCATAATTATGTTAAGCTTCCTATTGACACAAGACCTCTAAAGCTTTATAGTACGCATATTTTATATCATACTCCATATCATACCAATAATTTAACGCGATACATCCGTGTGTCTGTCTAACATGATGAAACCATAAAGAAGGCAGATATAACACATCACCTTCACGCACCGTTACCCTCAAGGTCTTTGCATTTCTGTACTGAGGATATCTGGAATTGAAAAATAATGTTAAATTCACTCAACTTCCATATATACTAAATACCCAATCATCGTTTGCTTTCTTTTGATGATGTCAATACTAATTTTCTCGATTAATCAAACCTTGAGTCCAAAAATTAGAGAATAATAAGCTTTCGGATACCTAGTTGACAAACCTATTAAAATCTGGATTTAAAGGATCCACAGATATCCAGGGTATTTTGTTCGATTCCATCAGACAATTACCCCCATTTTCCATAATTTCATTCTCTTCTCTTGGCTCCAAAACAATAGGTTCAATAACCCACTGGCCAGGCTTTACTTCACGATAGCTTGCAGTAGGATAATTGTTGTAAGGGATCCATGGTAAGTCAGTCGGTGGATGTAGCAGGAATTCCTTCTCCCCTGCTACTACACAGTAAATATTTTCGTACGGGTCTTTGTGCACTGTGTACATAAAAATAATTCAATATCACATTAATTTTCCTCAGTATAATTACATTGCCTTGATATTTAAGACCATTGTTATCAACTATAGTAGCTCAAATTGCTTAATACTTTCAATTCAATTGTGTAATATTGTTTCCATCTAAATAAAAGTCTGTAATCAATGATATGGAATCCTTTATATCAGTTTACAATTTTTTTTAATTAAAATCACAGAAGTTTTACTGAACAAAAGCAACACCTATTTGCAAAATGGAGTACCTATTGCTTTGAGATACTTATAAATTGAATTTTTGTTACCATGGTACAAATTGTGAATTACTTATCGCAAAATGTGAATAATTTTTAATAGGTACGTGATTAATAAAAATAATTATACTAGATGTAACAGCTCTCTGATCTCCCATCCATATATTAACAGCATCAGGTGTTTTTCCAAAAGCTTCATTAGCCCATGGAATATCAATCCCAGCGTCTGACCAAAGTTCAGGAAAGTCTTCTTTGAAATTAGAGTTTTGCTTTTGAATATAGTGAACATTGTCAACCCTAGGTGATTCTATCTCATCCAAAAACTGAGACATTGGTACGAGCCTTTCCTCTGGCATGACAAAATACTCCAAACATTCATTACCATCTTTTGATATCTCAACAGCAATCGCATCGGCATATCCATTCGGAGTTACCGCAACTGATATCAATTTATTAGATAACTTTTCTCTGAAATAAGGTATACCCCACTTTCCAATAGCTGGCCAATGCTTTATCCCATCTCTGATTATAAGGGGTAAATTTTTCGATACATAATCTCTGTAAAATGACAGAGGTGATAGAGAATTTTCAACCTCGGATATGTGATCGGTCAAATAAAGTTCTGAAAAAGAATATTGATATGTTTGTTGTTGTAAATGCGATAGATGTACGAAAAAGTCGTGTCGTTATGTTCGATTATATTTTAAAAAGACCTTTAGATTCTTGAGAAAGAACATCGAAGTAATTTTTTATTTTCACCTCAAGTTGATCGTTTGACATTTTTTATGTTACTACGAATTTTGTATGATTCAATTGTAACAAATTGTGAGAATTGAATGGAGCATTTGAAATGTTGCACTGGTGAGAATGAATTAAGTAAATGATACATGCGTTGTGTTGGATAGGTTATGTCTTGTGGCACCATCACTCACCGGTGATAATTGCAGTTTCTTGAATTACCGATCGAGCCTCGACCATACCGACACGACGAGGTCTATACAACCATCCGAGCAAGCGAGAAACAGTTGGTAAGGAAGCCAGGCTTAAACTAATTTTGATATTTCTGAATGTAGAAAGACTGTTTCACAAAAGGCATCGTTGAAAGGGAAGGTGTAATAGTTTTCTCGAAAATATTGTCGATTAGAAAATTTTTTACAACTCTTTACTTCCTTTTTCGATTACAGGCTGAATTAATAGACGCGTTTATATAGAAAAAAAATTTACCAGCGATATTATGACTGGCAGAGTACCGATTCTGCGCGAAAAATAGCCGCGATTAAATTACTCAAATTTTTCATTGTACTAAGCTTCACTGTCAATTCTAAAACTCGTTACCTAAAAATCTGGGCTATTCAAAGACGGGGTTAAATTTTTATAGCGTCAATTTTCAGTCAGTTGTAACTTTAGTGTAAAAAAAGAATTCTATTCGGTCGAAAAATGACTTTGCCAACGAATGATACTATCGACTGTCTAAAACCACTATAATACTAGACTCAGCCTGCCGAACAAATGTCTGTCTGTCTCTCGTAGCCGATTATACTAGCCGTGTAATCTCAAGAACGGCTCTATAGAAAAATTTCAAATCTTACAGGGTCACAGGGTATTCCCTGGCGATGAAAAATTGCCGTATCGCATCTAGATTGAAAGATCGATTCGGTAAAAATAAATCATTTTGTGAACTTTCCATTTTTAACAGGGTCGAAACTACAGCTCTGACAGTGACATCATTCAAATCATTATTATTACAATAACTACCGTGACGAAAAGTGGTGGGGCAATTTACTTGACCGATCTTTTTTTCTTTCCTCTCGTTCTTTACTGTAATACACCTGGTATAATTTTTGTCGAAATTGTTGTGTATGTTAATGACGATCTCAGTCCCATCTCGAAAGTAAATTATACATTTACATTACTCCTTTTTTTCTTGGCTTCTTGGTTACATTTTCGTTTCTGACTATTCCTAATATAGGTTTGCTTATCTTTGATACAGGATTTTTTGCTCAAGTTTAGCTGAAGATTCCTGGTGGACTTTGAGCATGTTTGTAAGATCGCAGCAGAATAAAGCAATTTTTTACTTGGCAATAAAAAAAAACCATTAACGAACGGCCTTGTTGTGAGCCGAACCCGGAACTACGACTAGCAGAATAGTAGGGGATACGGTTCCACTGACCACGAAAAAAGATTTGTTAAATCACTCAACAGTTAGACGTTGTTTGTTTGTTTTAACTATTAGTTGCTGTTACGTCAAGTATTTCTCATTCAGTTAAAATAAAGTCAAGTATCAATTGTATTCCGTACGTCTATTTTATTGAACCAATCACTAATTTGATGAATTATTTCAAAATATTTGGTGTGCCACATATTCAAATTTTTTAACTTCCCGCTAAGAAAATCAAAGATTTTCGAAAAATCGGGAAGTTATTGGTTTTTTCCCCGTTTTGCAAAAATCGAGTTTTCAACAGATCTCGATGTTTTGAGGTCTTAGGAAGCTTTTCTGACTACTCCTGAGAGGGTGTCACTATGTCTGTATATATGTGTGTGTGTGTGTGTGTGTGTGTATGTCTTTTGAACGGCTTTACCGATCAATTCCAAAAACTAATCAGCTCTTAACCTTGAAAAACTGCATCGATCAACGCCGGTCCGGTCAAAATCGGTTGATTCCTTCGAGAGATATCGTTGACGAAAAAAAATCGAAAAATGTGTTTTTTTTTGTAATATCTCCGAAATGTTTCATCAGATCAATTTTTTTGTTTTACATTTTTTTTTATTTTAACTTGAAAGATTTGTGCGGGAAGTTTTAGGTCTGGCCCAAAAATTCTCCTAACACAAAACAAATTTCCTCTACGTGACGATATTTTTTATTGAGTCTTGTCTTGTGTCGTTCAGTTCTCAAATTATGAGTGAGGCATGTGGAATATAGACTAAATAACATAGAGTTACCCTAAGTTCTCAAAATCCTAGTTTTTGTGCCATTTTTTGGCATTTATAGACTTTGCCACAGATTCTGAGATCGATTATCGTTCAGCTTTCATTGCCCTCTTTGATTTTTACACGAGTTTTTGCCCGTGGTGATAAATAATATACATTTGCAAATAAGGAAATGAGCTCTCTCCAATATCGACTTAGAAAATGATTTTTTTAACTTTTTATTTTCTCTTCGTCCTCACTTGAATATTAGAAATTGAATTTTGAGTTGGGTTCGGTTAGATAATCATTCCGTATTGTCATTGCAAGTTATAAAGTCGCAGGACACTTAAAAGAAAGTCTTCGTGTTAGCAGGATGAACGTCATTTTGTTTATCTTGACCGCAGTGTAAAAATTAAAGAAATAGTGGTTACATTAATTTATTTCATAGACTAGATATAAAGGATCCATGGGAAAAAGGGGGAATGCCAATTTTTCAATTTCTTAAGTAAAAAATAGTTTTTTATAGTTTGAAGAGTTCGATCTCTATATACTGGTAATATCAGATTTTGGATTCGATCATTTTTTTGGTTCTTACAGCCTTTCAAAAAAACAATATACACGGAAAAAAGGTGGAAGGTCCAAATAATTTTTTTGATAAAAAAAAAGTTACGTAAAATTTACATATATTTAGTTATTGAACTATCGCTACGTTACCCTAACACTTCAATAATAATTTTGTGAAGAAGAAGCGAAAACGTTTTTTTCTCGCATCCTAAATTATCGAAAGTGAAAAAACTAAAGCAGTCAGATTTAGAAGACGATGATACTGCATTTCCTGAAACTATTAAACAAAACAAAAAAAAATCATGAAAAAACAATGAAAAAAAAAATTTTTTTTTGTCAACATTCCCCCTTGTTTCCCTGTAAATTGCTGATTTTGTTTTGTTTTTTGATTATTTAATACATCATTATTTACTGAATGTTGAAAATTATTCATGAATCTTGTTTAGGATTAAATTGTCTATATGAAAATGTGTTATTTTTTTTTGCTCGACTTTAATTTAATAATAATAGATTTAACATATTATTTTCAATTTCTGAAAAATCAGAAATTTTTACATTCCCCCTTTTTCCCGTGAACCCTTCATATAATATTGACTCAGGTGCAAGAGTAGGGCCAGTATAGTGAGACACGGATCAATAAGAATCTACGTAAAGCTTGTCACAAATGGATTACATCATAGGCTGGTATTCAGATGAATAATTATCCGAAGTCTAGATACTAGAAGAAAGAAGCACTTGTCTAAACACCACTTTGTACTATGGATATTTCAAATAACTAGCTGACCTCAATGGTACTAACGGAACGTTAAAAGAATCTACGCAATTGCGTCGTCAATTCGCTATTTGATCAATAGATGAGAACACAATAGGGACTTATTGTTTCCTTATATTTCATTAAACGCCAGGCACGTTCGCTATTTTGTTAAATATCTGTTTTATCACCTTGTTTCTTGATCATGGTATATATAGTCGAGTGGCTAATGAATTTTACTATCTAAAAATTTCAATCGGCTGTACGAACGAGACTTAAATCTACATACCTATTGACTGAATCGGGCACGAGCGAAGAAGTTTTTGATAATAAAAAAGCAGACCGTAAATTAAACTGAAAATTATTACGCTGTAGTCGAAGCAGTACAAACAATGGAATTGATGTATTCTAATAACGCAAGCTTTCGTCTATTCGTAATATTTTTGGTGAGTTTTCGCCTTCAAGTCAGCAACGCTCGTGAAGAAAATGAAACGACAACCACTGAGCAGCATCTTACGAAGCCAGAAGTCACGATACTTCAAGGGTCCATTCGAGGTGTGACTATGTCGACTCTGAAGAACAGGAGCATCTCTGGCTTTTTAGGGATTCCTTATGCTCAACCACCGATTGGGAATCTCAGGTTGGTAGAGACAGACGTAAAGTGATACACTATTCTATGTACAGCATTGGGTTCATTCAGTCTGCAAAGATTTTTAACTGGCACAGTAAAAAATCATTTACAAGCTTAACTTGGGCTTAGTACACTTAGAATAAGTCGATATTTTTTCGTCTATAAGTCGAGTTTTTTTTCTTTTTGAAAGCTAAAATGAAAATTTGTTAGTTCTATGCACTTTCGGAACCCTTTCCAAAATTTCAGCTCAATTAAAAATGTTTTTAAAGGTCGCACAAGAATTTTGAAAATTTCGCAATTCACCCTAATGTATCTATCTATATGAAGAAATTGATAATAATTTTCGAAAAAGTTTCCAAAAATCTTAAAAGCTTCTTAGCAGTTTGAAATAACGCAAACAGCTTGAAAAGCATTTAAGAAATGGATTGTACTTTCGAAATTCTTCCCTTTTTATAGATTCACAGCTCCCGTACCAGTAGAGGCTTGGAATGAAACTTTAAATGCTGAAAGCGATACCTCGGATTGTCCTCAGATCCTAAATGGTCTGGTTACAGGAAATGAAGATTGCCTGTATATCAACGTTTACACACCAAAAGTAAATATCCAAATATTTACTAAAACACAAAAAAATTTGGGAAAGATTATTCACAAATGCTTATCAATCCAATCTTGCACCCTTTCAACGCCCAGCTTCCAACGAATCAGGACTACGACCTCCTACCGGTGATGGTGTACATCCACGGTGGAGGATTCATTCAGTATGGCAATAATTCCACACTCTACGGCCCAGGATACCTCCTGGACAAAGACGTAGTTCTCGTTGTTCCCAGCTATCGCTTAGGACCACTAGGCTTCCTGAGCACCGGCGATGCTGAGTGTCCCGGGAATTGGGGCCTTAAAGACCAAATTCTTGCCCTGGAGTGGGTTCACGATAATATTGAATTCTTCGGTGGTGATCCAAACCAAGTAACAATACTAGGACAGAGTGCTGGCAGTATGTCCGTCAATTATCTGGCGCTTACGCAATTGACTGATGGTAAGATTGAAAATCCTAATTCTATCGAAACGTTTCAATCACTTGTGCATCCTGTAAGACTAAATTTTTTGCACCGAAGAATTAGCGTCCTATCTCAAGCATTGATCCACTCCATTTTTTAAGCACCTCATTCTCCTTCCTTCCGTTGATATCACTTAAACTACGAACTCTACATCATTCTGAAACTCGATATTTTTTTGCTAACAGGACTCTTTCATAGATACATAATGCAGAGTAGTTCTGCACTCTCAACAATGGCGTATCAGTCCCAGGCCACTGCGATCAAAAATGCTTTTAAACTAGGCGAATATCTTGGGTGTTCAACCGACACATCGGCTATTCTAGTAGATTGTCTTAGGGTAGTGGATTTTACGCAGATCTTGAACACAACTTTGTGGTTCACCGTGTGGGAAGTGTATCCCTTGGTTTCGTTCATGCCGACTATGGAACCAGATCTTCCAGGGGCAGTACTGACGGACACACCAGGAAACTTGGTAGCTGCTGGGAAACTCCGTGATCTACCTTACCTTGTTGGTTCTGTTCCGATGGATGGTATCGTTCTAGCTGGATGCAAGTATAACATGATTCAATATCTTGAATTTTTCAATACAAGGGCCGCGCTTCATATCATAGAAATTACTGATCCATCTCGTACAGAATAGCGTGATGCCTAAATAATTGAGACACATGATAATATATTATGATCATCCAAGCAAATTGCAAAATATCTGATTGCGAACCACGCATATGGGACGTAGCTACATATGTTTGTCTTTCTTTTGTCTTAGATTTTTACCGATATGCTGATAAATTGGACGAGCTTCGTACTGATTTTGACAGTATTCTACCTTATGTATTGAATTATAATGACAAAGTGAATGACGTATCTGCGTATACTAGTGCTTTAAAGTCGTACTACTTCAATAACGATCTAACATCGAGTAACACCACGGTAGGTGAAATTTAATCTTATTTGTAAACATTTGAGATTTGTGCACATTTGAATTCTAGATCTTCATAATTTTAGATACTGTCAAATTTGACCCAACTCTGCAGTGACTTGATATCAAATTTTCCGAATCATGTAGAGCTCCAACAAACCTCTACGAATAACACTAAATATCTGTACTCCTTCGAGTATCGTGGGACTTACAGTTACAGTTACATTTGGACTTTCGGATTAACGGACGACTTTGGCGTAGCTCACTGTGATGAATTGATTTATCTGTTTCCTCAATCAGAGGCACTATTCGCAGATTTCAACGAGACTATGAGTGCGAGTGATTTAAAAATGGTTGAAACTATGGTCGAGCTATGGACTTCGTTCGTGATCACAGGGTATGCTCAGAAGTACTTAATGGTTTAAGCCATATTTATTTCTGATTATAATTAAGCAACATCAACACCAATGGATTGTTTTTTTATAGAAAACCTGAAACCACTGCATCGACTTGCGAATCTTGGCCTCCGTACTCTGAAGAGATGGACCTCCTCAGAATAGGAAACGGAGCCGAAGTATCACTCGAAGTTAAGAATTCGAAATATGCCAAACAATTGCAGTTTTTCAAAAGCTTAACTGCAATTTACATATGAAACTATTTTTGGTCTGTTATTATAAAACTCTCATGTGGTTAATGTAGTAAACATATGAGTGATATTCAATTACATCTGCTGAGTTAGATTGTAAGACTTGATCGTAATCGATCTATTATTTAGAATACATAATCAATACAGTTTCAATAGTGCGCTACAAACTTTATACACGGAATTCAGATATTACCCTCTACTATGTACGACGTAGTTTCAATAAATACAGAATTAATGCAAACTTGGATTTTGAAAATTCCCCGACTCTTCCAGATGTTCCAGACTAAAGATTGACGATTTTCATTTACGCGTGCATGTACATATTTCGTCCCGAATGAAACGTATACAAATATAACCATCGAATAATATTCTAGATTTTAAACTTTTAGATTTCAGTACAAAGATATCAAATCATGGAAAATAGTACAGCAATAAATTGTATCAAAATGGGCACATCAGTAAAAATACATTATACATATATAGTTCGTATTTTCAATCGAATCGTATGAATTTTCCAGTAACTCGAGTAATTAGTTGACTTTTCTCGATTTTCCTGGTTCGTTACAACTCTGAAATATAAGTAGTGCAAAACAACTCCTCAATTTGTGGTAAAAACCCAAATCTATAAAACAGATAATAAAAAGTTATACAGATTAGTAGCTGAAGAGATGTAGGTACAGCGGCTAACAAAAGATGTGATTATGGATCATATTTTTTCTTCACGCTGTATAGGTATTAGAGCTCTTCCATAAAAATCGGACGACGTAGAAATATATATCTAACAAGAAAATAAATATTTTCAATAAAAGAGTGATCCGTGATACAGCGCCTATTCCATGGACAGGCTGAGTAAACAAAAATGTTGAAATATAAGTAAGAAAAATTGTATTTATACAGCTACTGCATGTTTAACTGAGGGTTATGTAAAGATTGGCTGCTTTTAACAACGAAACAGTTCGGGATAAAATATTTATTGTAAAATGTCCACAGCAGGTAAAAAAGTTCGTTGATAATTTCTAAATGTATTCAATTTGACGAAAGTATTACCGCGATCTTATTATGACCATTTTTTTTTTTTTTTTTTTTTTTTCAGTTATTCTATACGAAAAAAACTAATAGTTCTTTATTTTACTACAGAATTGAGCACCTAAGTCAGACAGATTTCCGAAATTATTTCAGAATCTTGAGCAGCTCCTTAAAAAGTAATCTAGAGACATGACATGCAGGTTTTCTGACGTAGCCATAAGTAACTATACTAATTTTTCATAAAATTATTTCTGCTTGAAATGCTGGAATAAAACAATTTTCTTTGTTCTATAATTTTCTTCAAACCTTCCGATAAAGGGGATTAGAAATATTTTTGTGATCTCATTTCTGATCAGTTTTTCAGGCAATTATCGGATCCTCGGTTAAGCGATTGTAATATAAAACCATTTGCAGTTAGACAGATTGCACGAACAACGATACTAATTTACTCTACACATTTACTCATTTGACTACTGGACCAAAAGTCCGTGTTACTTTTTCATCGCATCATAAGTTTCTGCACACTGACCATGGAAACTTGTGCAATTGATGCCGCCAATGCTACAAACATGCCCGAAATACATTTTTTCATATAATAAAATAAAAGAAAGTGGGTATAGAAGTAGGTATAAAAGAAAGTAGGTACCAATATTAAAAATTTACGACTGAGGGTAGGGGGAAACAAAAATTTCCAATAAAATAAAGCGACGCTTGCCGATTATCAGTCGTCTACAACTTGACGATCACCTGCTGCAACCCTACAGAGCTAAGATGTATAAACTACTTTCGAAATATCTTAACTCTCCAAATCTCCGATATCCACAGTTAATCTGTGCATACGATTGATTTAAGATTCTTTACAAAAGTTTGGACGAACTTTCAAAAAATAATTACAGAAGATTGATCCAATGTGTAGAAGTCCTCTACGCTATTGATTCCTCGGTTATTTTCGATGGAATTGGGGTGACGATAGGTATTACAGATTTTGTCAGAATTCATTGCAAGTACTCGGAATAGCTATTGTGCATAATTTTCTAAATAATTTCCTTCGTAGCTTTGGAAGCATATTCATAAAACGGTTCAATCAACACAATGATAAGTTTCAACGATTGTGGTATGATTAATAGCACATAAATGACGCAATACGTGGACAAAGATCCAGATATGAAAGAACAGCTAAGTAAAGACTTTTTGGTTGATATATTACCTCCAGTCATTGAATGTGTGCAATCGAGCGTGAAAACGCTTGTCGAAAGGTGCTTACTTATTATATAATATATGCTTCGTTTTATAACGCACGTTATACAAACTTTGAACAAGTGTTCAGGCCAAAATGATCGAACCGGTTTATTTACTCGTGAAAGAATAAAACTTGACAAGTTCAAACTCTCGTTAAAATATTGGACCTATTCCTGTTTGCGTTTCAACGTGTTAAATAATTGTTTTTAACATGCCGTGCGCAAAGTTCGATTAATATATAAAGTTCGAGGTAATATATCAACCAAAATAGTCTTCACTTAGCTGTTCTTTTATATCTGGATCTTTGTTCACGTATTGCGTCATTTATGTGCTATTAATCATTACCTTCATTACCATGAAAAACTTCGTACTCCTCCGGGAATCAACACTTTTGCATTAGTATCGAAATGCACTTTTTTTCGAACGGCGTGTGCAAAGCCCAATTTGCGCGTGCCTTTGCATGCGCAAAATGTCCTATTCCCGCCGTGTGCAAAATCGAGCGTTTCACACCTTGTTGGGAAAAATAATATACGAAAGAAATGCGCAAAGTAGATGATCTCGCAATCACGTACTTCGCACACTTGTTTCAAAATGTAGGTACTATTTTCATCTCTGCAATAGCTACGTATTCTCTTTGGTTTGTTAGGTTTACCTATTTTATTTAAGCTATGAGGTTTTTCATAGAAACGAGGGGTTATACTCTTCGTGAACGTCACGTATTTTACAGATAATTAAGAATGAAGAACTGAAGCGTACATTAGATCACATTGCAATTTCATGCTTTTCAGTAACAAATATTCATAATATGTGAAGAAAGCAGACATATGGACAGCTTCTTTAAAAATTTAAGAAATCACATCGACTTATGATGTCGGTAAGTATCACCAAAATTTGTGTACAAAACATTTTAATTTCATACCTAGAGACAACACCGTTCTTTTCCCTGAAATTTTCTTGAAACTTTTTGAACATGACTTACAATTAGATGATTTTTTGCAATAACAAGTTCAATTTATTTCAAATTAACGGTTGCTTCTTTTACGGATTGCTGTTTGATACAGTCCGCTCTGCCAATAGTGCCGGTGATGAGGGGGCAAGGGAAAAGTTCTCAAAAACGGAGTACCCCCACCCTCGACGCGTCTCGGTGACGAAAACATCTAAATCACTCTCTTTCAATAATGCCACACACCAGCTTATGTTCATTATATCGCGTTACTAATGCCATAAGGTCGTAAGCGACACTATACGACCTTCTGGTTCTATTAAAATCAAAAGGTCGTATATTTTTTTTTCCTCGGATTCGTTATGAAATCAATGAAAACGCATAGATCTATTGATATTTCCGAAAAAAATTTCTTTGACGGATACGACCCTCTGGCTTTAGTTTTACGAAAGAATCACAAAAACTAAAGCCAGAAGGTCGTATCCGCCATTTTAATTTTTTTCCTCACATTTGCCATAAGATCGATGAAAACACATAGTTCTATTGAAATTTCCGAAAAACAAATTTTTTGGCGGATACGACCTTCTGGCTTTAGTTTTACGAAAAAATCACGAAAACTAAAGGCAGAAGGTCGTATCCGCCAAAAACAAAAAAATTCGTGAATTTCAATGGAAATACGCGTTTCCATCAATTCCAAGGCGATTACAAGAAAAAAAATGGCGGATACGACCTTCTGACTTTAATTTTCTCGATTTTTCCCTGAAAATAAATCCAGAGGGTCGCAAGTGTTCGGCACATACGACCTTCTGCTTTCAATTTTCCAATTTTCCAATTTCAATTGATTCACACGTAATTGTCGATTCTAAAGCGAATTCAAGAAAAAAAAAATAATTATACGACCTTCTGGCACTAAAATTGCATTTTGGCGTTTACGACCTTATAGCATTAGTAACGCGATATATAAGACCTGACCACAGGAGGGGTAAACGTTCGAACAAAAAAGGGGAAGGGGCACTATTGACAGAGCGGGCTGCATTTATACAACACAGCTTCAATAATCCGAGGTATCGTCGACTGACTCCAGTTAGGATAATCGAATAGCTTAGTTACAGCGGGCTCAGATAATCGAGGCTTCACTGTATACCGGCATTGACGTATATCAAGTTTTGTAAATTTACTAATTCAACCACGTACGAGTATACTTTTTTGGCCATTAGGGAACATTTAACAAATTTAGTTGCAATCATTCGCAGTTGCGACAATACCAACGATGGAATTGATATTTTTTAATAGTGCGAGTATCCGTCTATTCGTAATATTTTTGATAAGCCTTTGCCTAAGAGTAAGCGACGCCCTCGATGAAACTGAAATAGCAACCACTGACGAGGATTTCACGAAGCCAGAAGTTACGATAAATCAAGGAAGCCTTCGAGGCGTGACTATATCGACTCTGAAGAACAGGACCATCTCTGGCTTTCTAGGGATTCCTTACGCTGAACCCCCGATTGGAAATCTCAGGTTGGTAGAGACATAGATAAGGTGATACGAGGTGTAAAATATTGGTGTCATTTCCAGTGGCATTGCAAAGTATGCGAAATTTTTGAAATGATATTGAAAAAAATCGTTCAGTATCGAGCTTTAATGTAAATATATGGGTCATTCCATGTTAAATCGACCAATAGTTGGAGTCGACCCCTTTCGATTTGGATGAATTTTTGTCAGTAGTTTTCTTTTATCATAGAACAAAGTCCTGCCGAAGGAAGAAAATTACAAAATTTTTTCTCGAAAGTTATGTGAAATTGAAAATTTCACCATTTCTCGAATTCTTCAAGTTTATTTTTTAAACATCTCGAAAACTGTTATAGTTACAAAAATGAACTTGAATTCGTTTGAAAGGACCGATTATTTAGGGCTATGATAGAAATATATTTTGAAAAAAATTTCCGAAAGATGATGAATTGGCAGAATTTTTAAATTTAAAAAATCGTAAAAATCGAAGTCCACTATTAAATTTTTGACTCATTTTTTTTTCACAGATATGAATTTTTGAATTTTAATAAAAAAAAATTAAAATTTTTTTGCAACATCTAAATAAAGTGAAGTTGAGCAAATATTTCGTTTCGTAATTTCGAGCAATAAAAAATTGATTCTACGACAAAAGAACGTAAAAATAATAACATATGTAATCGAAATTGCTTTTTTCATTTATGTGGTATCATTTCAAATCCAAACTCATTACGTAAGTCGTTTTTTTTCTACTCCTTTTCCCATTGTTGATGCCTCATTTCTTTTTCGACATACATACAACAAGATTTTAGAATGGGATATATATATATATATACATATATATATGAGGTATTCCACGCCAACTCGGCAGCATTTAATCCTGACCCTCTACGATTTGTTCCATTATCTTTTATCTTATTCAATCCACAGAAAAACGTACTCTAAATTTTTCCCAGATTTTTAGAACCACCCGGTCTCTCAAAAAGATTTGACGCACCTCGCTTTTTGAAAACAAAAACGCCCATTTTGAAATTTTTCAAAAAATTCACGGAAATTCTGTGTCACAAAACAAGAATTTTGAGCCATAAAACCTAGCGGAGGTGTTTTTTTTCTATATTTTTTTTTTAAATTTTATAAGTTGGACCAAACTTTTTTTTCTCATTTTCGTAAATTTTTTGTGTACAATCCGTATAGCAGCACATCTTCGTGTACATGTACACATATTCACATGTACAAGAATATGCTGCTATATGCATTCTTTACGAAAAATGCCCGAAAATGAGAAAAAAAAGTTTGGTCCAACTTGTAAAATTAAAACAAAAGTACAAAAAAAAAATACTTCCTCTATGTTTTATCTCTCAAAATTCTTGTTTTGTGACACAGAATTTTCATGTATTTTTTGCAAATTTTCAAAATGGCCGTTTTTGTTTTCAAAAAGCGAGGTGCGTCAAATCATTTTGAGAGATCGGCTGGTCCCAAAAATCTAGAAAAAATTTGGAGTACGTTTTTCTGTGGGTTGAATAAGATAAAAAATAATGGAATAAATCTAGAGGGTCATGATTAAATGCTGCTGAGTTGGCGTGGAATACCTCATATATATTAGGGTGTTTCATTTGAAAACAATATTTTTTTTCGACTCCCATTCCAAAATCTTGTTGTATATGTCGAAAAAGAAATGAGGCATCAACAACGGAAAACAGAGTTAATAAAAACGACTTACATAATGATTTTTACGCTGTTTAAAATTTCAAAATTCTGACAAATCATCATTTTTCGGGAATTTTATTCAAAATATATTTTTTTTTTCATAGCCCCAAATAACCCCTTTCAAAAAAATTCAATCCCATTTTTTTAACTATAATAGTTTTCGAGATATTTAAAAAATAAACTTGAAGAATTCAAGAAATGGTGAAGTTTTCAATTTCGCATAATTTTCGAAAAAAAATTTTGTGATTTTTTTCCTTCGGCAGGACTTTGTTTTATGATAAAAGAAAACTACTGACCAAAATTCATTCAGTTCGAAATTGGAAATTTCGTCTTTGGAATGTTCAAAATTCGTAAGCGATCCCTAAAAAATATTTAATTAACCTTAAATTTGGGGAGGGTTTTTCAAACCTAAAAAAACTAACAAATTTTCATACGAGACTCGAAAAAAACAAAAAAATAATCGGTCGAAATGGGTCACCCTGATATAGATCTCACTTTCGATATTGTTCCTCTTTTAGATTTAGAGCTCCCGTTCCTGCGGGTCCTTGGAATGAAACTTTGAATGCTGATAGTGATACGCCAGATTGTCTTCAGTTATCTGAAGGCGTAGTTTCGGGGAACGAAGATTGTCTGTATGTCAACGTTTACACGCCACGGGTCAGCATATTTACTCAAATCAAAATATCTATAAATGTTTGTCAATATAACTTTATGGCCTATCATTATGCAGCTTCCAACTGATGAGCTCCCGAATCTGTTACCGGTAATGATGTACATCCATGGTGGGGGATACTACATGGGTGGCAATAACGTCACAATTCTCGGGCCGGAGTACCTCCTGGACAAAGACGTAGTTCTCGTTGTTCCCAGCTATCGCTTGGGTATCTTCGGCTTTCTGAGCACCGGAGACGCAGAGGCACCCGGGAATTGGGGCCTCAAAGACCAAATTCTTGCTCTGAAATGGATCCGCGACAATATTGAATACTTTGGTGGTGATCCTAATCAAGTAACAATTCTTGGAGAGAGTGCTGGCAGTATGTCGGTCAATTTTCTGGCCCTTACAAATTTGACCAAGGGTGAGATTCAAAAATCCTAAGTTTATCTATACCTATATAAGCAATCACTTAGGCATCCTATTAGAATCGGTTTCTTCAAAGAAATATTGGTATCCAATTTCAAGTATTTTTCTTCGCCATTCATTGAATACGTAGTACTTCTTCCAGAAGAACTACCGAGTATTGATTTGAATGATATTATGCCCGCGTTATTTTGATTCTCGATTTTTTTTGCTAATAGGACTCTTCCATCGATACATACTTCAGAGTAGTTCCGCACTCTCAACAATGACCTATCAACCACGAGCTACTGCTATTGAATATACCTCTAAACTCGGCCAACATCTCGGGTGTGACATCGACACATCGGCTGCCCTGATAGAATGCCTGAGAGCATCGGATGCTTTAGAAATTATAAACACAACTCCATTGTACACCAAATGGGGAGGGTATCCCATCATTACGGCAGGGCCAACTATCGAACCAGATCTTCCAGGAGCCGTGCTAACAGACACTCCTGAAAACTTAATCGCCACGGGGCAACTCCACGATTTACCTTGTATGGTTGGTTCCATTCCGGGAGATGGTATAGTTTTATCTGGATGCAAGTATCGCACAATTCAATTATTTAATGAATTTTACAATGCAAGATGACTGATTTGGCACAAAAAAAACTTTAAATTGATATTAGGTATCCGAAAGGTGACTGAATCGTCCCGAGTCGAGTACCCCAATACCGAATTAATTTAAGCTTGAGACGAATCAAAAACAAATAAATTGTGGAATAGGTATCAGATCTGAAACTATCTCTGTAAAACATTCGTCTTATTTTCTTTCAGATTTGTATGCTAACCCTGACAAAATTGATGAATTTCTTGAAAAATTTGATTATATTGTACCTTACATATTGAATTATGACGACAAAGTGGAGAACGTGTCTGCCTACTCTAGTGCCTTGAAGTCATACTACTTCAACAACGGCTTGACCACCGATAAAAGCATGGTATGTAGTTAATGAAATTATGGACAGATGTTTATTAGGTTGACAAATCTCAGAGGCTTTTTCCCATACATCCAAGCTCTATCAGGGATCGTTTTTAATGCGTGTAAAACTTGATAAAAACTGCGGAATTTTTGTATTCCCAGTCCGGACGGTTTCTAGACGTATATGGCGGTAGAAAGACTCCAAATTCACGGACATCTTCCTTGAATTTTATTTTTCAAAGCGATTTCTGTACACGGCCATTTGAACGTTGCTTTTTCTAATTATAGGTACTGTCGAATTTGACGCAACTCTGCACCGATTTTCTAGTCAAGTTCCCGAATTACCAACAGCTCCAAAAAAGTTCTACGACCAACACCAAATATCTGTACTCTTTCGAGTATCGCGGCACTTACAGTTACAGCTACATTTGGACTTCCGGTTTGACAGAAGACTACGGCGTCGTTCACTGCGATGAACTGCTTTATCTCTTTCCTCAATCAAAGTCACTATTCGGAGAATCTGCTTCTATGAGTGAGACTGATTTAGAAATGGTTGAAACAATGGTCGAGTTATGGACTTCTTTCGCAATCACCGGGTAAGCTCCCATCAGAACTACTCACTCGTTTGAAAACAATTTTCTGCTGATTATAATTCAGCGGATACTATACCAACAAATTATATTCTAGGAAACCTGAAAGCACTGCACTGGCAAGCAACGAATTCTGGCCGTCATACTCTGAACAAATGGACAGCTACCTTTTAATAGGAAACGGATCTGACGTATCACTTCAAGTTATAGATTCCAATACCGAGAACGAGATGCAGTTTTATAGAAGCTTGCCTGAGATTTTCGAGTAAAATTATTGGCCGTTGACCGATTCCATTCCAATTCATGCAGGCTGTCACTATTTGATTTTTTTTTTTTGACTTTTTAATAATGAAAATACACTCTAGACCTTATTTAAGGAGACACGTATCTCGGAATTTTGCCTGAAAAATTTTTTTTTGGTCCTACAGCCCATCAAACATTAGACTTCATCGTCGTGTTCCAAAATCGTAAATTGGAGACCAAGATTCAAACTGCTGTAGCTTTTTAGACTTTTAGACTTTTCTTCAAAGAAAGCCCAAGTTCAATGTTTGAAAATCAAAAAAGTGAAACAAAATTCGAAATATCCATGGAAAAAATTTAACGAAAAATCGCATATTCTCAACTATAACGCTAAAAGTTAGTTTTTTTAATATCTAAAAACATATTCAATTTTCAGGAAAAGAAATACGTAGTTTTTGAGAAAATGTTTAAAAAAAAAAACTTTTTTCGATTTTTTCAAAATAGCGCAATAAAAAGAGTGGAAATCTCAAATCTAACAATGGATCCTAAAACTAGACTCGATTTATGACTTTTCAAGAAAAAAATGGGCTCGATAGGTTAAAAACTCGCGAAGTTTGAATCTTGGTCTCGATTTTACGATTTTGGAACACTACGATAAAGTCTAATGTTTGATATGGGCTGTAGAACCGAAACAAGAATTTTTCAGGCAAAATTCCGAGATACGTCTCTCATTAAATAGGGTCTAGAATGTATTTTCATTATTATGAAGTAAAAAAAAAAATTAAATAGTGACAGCCTACATGAATTCGAATGAAATCGGTCCGTTATAAAATTATTAGCAGGTCTAGATGTGAGTGGTGAGAATTAATGTCAAAACTCTGAGTTATTCATGGAATTAAATAATCATTTGCCTCGAACTGTGAGTTCGCAAAATCTGAACACGTCGGAAGTAAAAATATCTGAATTATATGATAGGAACTGATGTAACTGGTAACGAACCGCTCTTACTAAGTTAGAGTGTTACGGATGAATTGAGTTATATCTATGGTAGAATTGATTAATTAGTCGTAAGAATATTGGCACTGATGTCACGATTAATGAACACAGTTTAAATAGCGCTATGGATATGTTACCCTTCAGAATTCAGACATTATATTACATCAAGAGACTCGGTAGAGTCTCGCGCCAAGTACATTAAAAAGAATTTTTAAGCGCGCGGCGTGAGGCTCGACCGAGTCTCTATACCGGAGAGACTAGAATTCGGCGGAGTGGGGGTAATAATAGTATAATATTTTTAATATTTCGCCGTATTCTATAACATCCTGAAGATTATCAATTTATCTTTAGAATGAGGGTCTAAGCAGCTTTTATTCAACACCAAGATCATTACGATCGGTGCACGGTGACTGATATTATGATTTTTCTAAAAATTACGAGCGCTCAGTTCGACCAACAATTTTCGTCTTCCCTTCCGTGTTGTTCTCCGTCATTCAGACCTCGGTGTGTTGTATGGGTATATAAATGACATAGAGAGGCGTCCCTTCTTTTCTTGGCCACTGGAAAAGAGGGACTGTGCATAGCGAATGAAGACAGATGGCGCAGACAACAATTATCATGCTTACGTAGTATCACTGTACGAGTCATTTCGCTGGTCTAGCCACGAATATAATAGTCTACGGCCGTTGTGTAAACATTTTGTCGGCGTGGTATGATTTTTGGCTACTTTCTTCAAGGATATAAGCCTTTGGATCATCAATCAATCAATCGTGATATGATTTCAAGTTTTTAAATATAGGTAGTCGTGCTAAAATTTTATTCAGCCATTTGTGACTAAACCGACTGAAAATTAAACTGCAAAATTTATATCCAGTAGCCCCATTTCTTCCTTGCATAAAATTTTAACTTATTAGGCTATCAAAAGTGACTATCAAACCGTAAGACTTGTGTTTGGTGGCTCTGTACATATTATGCATAAATCGGATATTTGAGCCATAGTACGAGTTTCTATGTTTCAGCTATACTAATTATATAGTATGTGATCATACATCAATGGAAGGCAAATAGCAGTACAATACGAGCGACATTATTCGACGATTTGTCATTTGTAAAAGTAAAAACATGAAAATTTTCGGAAACCGTGAGAAATGATTGATTTAAATAGAAAAGAAAAAAGAAATAGATGGAAAATCGTATTTGCCTCAAAATCTTGAATGAAAAATAAAAAAAGACTGGAAAGCAGAAGGTCGCAACCACATCAGAATCTTAAGAGACAAAAAAATAATAGGGGAAAAAAGTTAATAGCAGATGGTCGTATGTTAAGCGAATGTCTATGAGCGTCAATTTTTCTCGTTATAAAAACCTGAAAGCAGAAGATCGAATTATCTATGCGTTTTAATCATTATTATAGCGAATAATAGAATAAAATAAGATCATACAACTTTGTATCACTAAAACCGCCTCTTTGGTGTTTACGACCTTATGCCTTTAGACACGCAATTATGATACGATTGATTAATTTTCATAACTATATCGGAGATAAAAAATTGGATACTTGAAAAATATATTTCATAGCTGTACCCACAGCAGCTATAAGAACATGCGATCATTAGATTTATTGCCAATTGAAGTAGTTCTGAATCAAAACGTACAAAAAGTAGTGAAATCCCCCCAAAAGCACCCTGGGTGCAAAAACATCTGCCAAGTACATTAACTTTTACACTACCTACAAAAATGTTGTCTCTATACAAAAAAGTATTGAAATCAAATCTTATTGCCAAGTAGGTGATATGCATTACATAAAACCATGGATACAGTCAGAGGCAATAGAAGCTTCCATTGGTTCTTCGAAAAGAAAAAAATTTTGAGTACGTGGTACTTGGCGGGCTTATTTTTAAACTATTTTCTCATACTTTTTCTAAAAAAGCCCGCCAAGTACCACGTACTCAAAATTTTTTTCTTTTCGAAGAACCAATGGAAGCTTCTATTGCCTCTGACTGTATCCATGGTTTTATGTAATGCATATCACCTACTTGGCAATAAGATTTGATTTCAATACTTTTTTGTATAGAGACAACATTTTTGTAGGTAGTGTAAAAGTTAATGTACTTGGCAGATGTTTTTGCACCCAGGGTGCTTTTGGGGTTATTCAGACTCTGCTATGCATAATCTGATTTCAATAAATACAGAATTAACATAAACTTCCGATTTCAAAATTCTTCAAATTTTCCAAAAGTTCCCTACCACAAATTCTATCCTGATTCAAACCTATACGAATATATATATATTTAGATAGATTTATATTCTTAACAAAGTAAAAGTTTTATTTTAATTTTCTTAAATTTCAAGTTGACTATAAAGAATTAATACTTGAACATGAACACTTAGTTTTTGAATTATAAACTAACAAAAATTCCTATAATTAAAGGAATCACTTTTAAATCACTTACAGTTAATAGTAATGTTATTGCAATTTTTGAAGATAAAAATTGGTTTTTGACTACCTTTTTCATTTTCATAAAACTGAGTGGATACCACGCGTTAAAACTCGTATAAACTCGTCTATGACTCTCAGGTAATTAAGCCAAAGTTACTTGACGGCAAAGTAATAGATAAGGAAGGACCGTAACTTCAAAAACTAAGTATTCATGTTCAAGTTTAAATTCTTCATAGTCAACTTAAAATTTAAGAAAATTAAAATAAAACTATTACTTTGTTCAACATATAAATCTAAAAAATTCAAAATGTATGAAAAAATGATTATAAAAGTTATAAAAATGTACTGTTTTTTTTTTTTTTTTAATATGAATATTTAGAATAAAAATATTTATTAGAATTCAAATCTTATTTAAAATTCAAGAAAAATGACTTAGTTTCTACGCTAACAATACGTATTAGCCATAATGCAACTCGTAGTGTATGTACAAAGGAGTTAGTCATAGAAAAAGTAGAATAAAGAAATTATAGGATGGAAATACAGGAGGGACGTATATCAAACCTAATAATGGTCTATATTATTTAATATAAATTATATATTATTTTATAAGAAAAGAGAGAAGGAAGTTGTAAGGCCCGGCAGGCCGAAAAAGCCGTATATGTAACGCCGTAAAGGCATGCAATAAACAGAATGAAAATTCGTGCAGATTATGCGCAGTGCTGAATTATAAATATATTTATTTGTTAGAATTTTTGCTAAGAAATTCATTCACTAAAGCCGAATTTGACTTGGAATACATGTTATTTAGTATTTTTATACATATAATTAATATAACAAAGAGTTATTGAATTAACTTTTCGGTGTGTTATTAATATCTTAATTATACGTCGAATTAATTTGGTTGAATTATTTAAAATCATTTTTCTTCTTATAAAATGTATATTTCATATAGGCATTATGATATCAAATTAATTTATCATTAAAAATAAGTTGAATTAAAAAGATTTATGTTTTTTCTGTCAGATATTGGATAGAATTAAAATTATATTCTCGAAATTGAAAATATTAATTTTCTCGAATGAAAAAATAATTTTACTAAGTAACGCAGAAAAAGATTTTCTCGTATTAAAATTAAATATTTTTCCATCGAAATATGTCTTTGTCAATCGAATAATTCATTTGTTTGAATTAAGAAATTAATTTTCTTGAGCCAAGAAATTTATGATTTTGAATCTACGAATTTATTATCTTGAACTAAGAAGTCAATCTTCTGGAGCCGATAAATTATTTTTTTTGAACCAAGAAATCAATTCCTTGGAGCCAAACAATTTATTTTTCTACACTAAAAAATTCATTCTTTTGGACTAAAATAGTTATTTTCTTGGCCAAGAAATTTATTTTATTGAATTGAAAATATATTTTGTTACATCTAAGAATAAATCGGGTTGAATCAAGATATTTGATAATCTTATACATAATAAGCTATTTCTAACTTCAGTTAAATAAAACCAATTCTTTTATTAAAAATTTTGGTTTCTTCATTGAAACAGAAAAAAATTGGATTTTAGACAAAAATATTTTACAATTAAAAATAAATCACCCCAATTAAATGAGTCATAGTTTTCGTTCGATATTTTTGATGGTATCAATTCAAGAAAATTTTCTTGAATCGAATTAATGATTACATTTAAGGAAACAGGTACTCGTATATAAAATTGGCAAAATAAATTCAAGGTCTTTTCTTCGATTCAATGATAAATTGCGTTTATTTTAATATCTTGTAATATGCCATGTTCATCCTGGCATGGCTTAAAATCTAATTGGAGGAAGATTTACTCTGCCTCTTGGATTCCAAGGTGGAATATGGTAAGTTTGCCTTTGTGCCTCTGAACCAGCCAGCGCCAGCACCACGGTCACCACCAATACGAATATAATGTTGAGGAACTTCATTTTTAATCCGTCTGGAAGCAGAATAAATGTTGCTATACATAGTGCAGATACATCTGATCATTTCGATATACAGGGTATTCATTTGAAAAGTTTCCACCTTAATAACTCGAGAACGTTCTTCTCCCTTCGATACTTTTTCTTTTAACCTTCCGCAAGCCACGTTCGAAAATCTTCTCTGGTTCTTGAGATATTAGGGTGGAAACTTTTCAAATGAACACCCTGTAGATACCTACTGCAGGTTTTATAGAGCCTCTAATTAAAATGAAATAATTAATACTGCATGGATCTACAGATAGTGAAGTCCAAAAAAAATTTCTATCAATCGTTGAATTTCTTACAAGAAATTTTGGTTTTATTATTTAAATATAATTTTTTTGCCAATTAGAAAAATATAAAACCCCATGAGTGAGTTAATAATAAATCCATGCTTTCTTTCCAACTGGGGTATCAACGGGTACCCCTAATAAATTGCAGAACAATCCAACAAATGCTGTAAGAAAATTAGGAACAGCTCGAAATGATTTTTATTGAAATTTCGAAGCTAAGATTTTTGTCGCGGCTTGATAAAATCATTTGAAATTTGACATAGAACTTATTTATAACATTAACTAGGGTAAACATGTAGAAATAGAATAAACATTGAATTATAATACATTTTGAAAAAATCTGTTTCTAGTGTACCTACACAATCTGCGTAAATATAATTATTCCAAAATAATATCGTTCATTATGAGAATCAGTGAAGTTATTAAAATTAAATATAGTGGGTTATCATTGAAAAATAACTGGGAAAGAAAAAACCACTGTAGTTACAACGATGATCGAACATCCTAAAAGATACAGTGTAACCTCGATTAACCGAGTGTGGTTAATCCGGGACGCGGATTAAGCAGGCTTGCTCGAAGTAATTTTTTTTTATACTCAGAATTGGATAAAAATTCGGCAAACTATCAATACTATAAGGTACGAAAGAATAGACTACAAACTAAAATTAAACATTCCTTCAAGCCAACATATAAATAAAAATTTTATAATCCCTTTTGTTAAGATATAAAATAAGGATGCAATTATCATAAATAATATTTACTCATTTATATCTATCAAATTTAATCGGTTTATCCGTGCTTCAATTATCTTGAAATTCTAGCACATCTTATATATTGGATTCCAATTTACCGTAACACCAGATTTACGGGACCCGTTAATTTGACGGATTTCGGATTTCACGAGTAAAATTACAAAAACCATTACTATTTATACTTTCTAGCAATTTTGATTGGTGGAATAATACGAATATATATCCGTTTCCCCATGAAACAAATGCTTCGATAAAATACGTTTATTTATTACTTTAATAATGGCGATTAATAATAGAGTATAACCAAAATCGATTATCATAGATCAAACACGGAGTGTATCTATTTAATTGAAGTAAAAAATTGAAACTGTTCATTCCCGAAAAAAGATAATAAAAGAAAAGTTTCCGAAAATTCTCACAAATGGAAGATGAAAATATACACCTTTTTTCCTTCTGATAATTTTTTTTTTCCTTTTTTTAACTGACCGTTTGTGAGTTGTATAACAGAGCTAATTGTACCAAAAATCGCACTTTTCCACAGAAAGATAAATATAAGATCGTAGAAAAAAATCATAATTTAAATTTTCAAACGGTATTCTTTAGCTTATGAATTCTACTATAACTTTCGTCTGTCGTTTACTACATACAAACAATATAAGATGATTTTTTATCGAGCTGCAGCACTTTCGAATAACACGATATTTCGTGAAAAGAAACGCAATTTTGTTTAGACGTCGCATGGAAAAAAATGGAGATCGCCAATTGAATTTTTATCTATCATAAAACGCGCTCTTTTCCCTTTGATAACGTTTATTGTTGATTATTTTTCGCTCATTTTTCACTGAGATATCAAACTTTTAAAAATAGGTACTATTTGATTTCAGGGATGTTACTAAACTTTTGATCGGTAGTGTAGGTATAAAAAAAATGTCCGTAAACCTAGCGCAAGGTAATAGTAAAAGGGTAAATTGATACTCTTAAAATTTATAGTATTTATGGGTAGTTTACTTCTATATCAAACAACTGACTTACGTATATTACTTGATAACTGTTGTATGCAGACTGTGTTGTGATGTGTTTTGCTCCCGGTATATATACTGTATTTTAAGCATAAACAGTTGCATCACATGGAGTGCGGGAAATCACCGTCTTACTAACCGTATGAGAGGCGGCACGGCGTACGCTACTACAGCTACGATGCTTTGGTCCCATTTTTACAATCATAAGATAAGAGTAAATTACCGGCGCGTAAACCCCCGTCGATTTGCATACGGAGAATCGATTTCTTCATCTCTATTACGACTGAACATAATTTTAAATATGTAAAAACGATTTATTTTGCGTACATTTGATCGGAGCATTCGGATTTATGTATGAAATTGATGACAAGTGGATAGATCGCGTTTAGCGTCGAAATTCTTTGAATTCAAAATGATCTGGGATTTTCCTTTAGTATGCGTGAAATATCAAAGAGTTTTTTTGAAAATAAGGGATGGGTTCTCTTTGCCAAGGGAATATCAATGGCCTCAAAAACGTGCATTTATTTTTGGTTTAGAGTTAAAATATCTCAGTAACCAAAAGAATATGAGAAAAATGAGAAATAAAAAATTGACAACATTGGCCTCGATGTCCTCTGAAAAATATTCATTTAATTGTTCACGTTAGGTTCTCGTAATCTTGAAGTTATCAGAGTTAATGTCAACTTGCTGAGGTTATGAGAGATTAAATGTCACGTTCATCGTAATTATCGGAGCGTTATCGAAGCCATGCATTCGCAGCATATTTTATACTAATAAATGACATTGCAATATAAGTAGTACAGTTTGAATAATAAAAATAATTGGTCGAAAAACAAAGCTCTGATTGAAATTTTTTTTTTCGTTTCATTATTCGTATAAGAGATATTTCTATTTCGAGACAGCCCAGTTTCTAAAATCTGAAAAAATTCAGAAAATTCTAAGAAAATAACAAAAAATTTTTACGTCCTGTTCAAAAATAAAGATTTCATCACAGCAAAAGTTGGATTTAAAAAATCATCAAAATTTCAAAAGTTATTCTTAGAATGCATTTTTCATAGGAAAATGAACAAGAAAGTTTCTGACAACATGGGTCGAAAAAAATTTATTCGTTATGTGAATATATTTATGTCGATCCACGTTGTTAGGAATACTTTCTAATTGTTCATATCCATATGGCAAATGCATTCCAGAAATAACTTTCAAAATTTTTATTATTTTTGAAATCCAACTTTAGCTGTAATAAAATCTCCATCTTTGAAAAGGGCTAAAAAATTACGTGATATTTTCCTAGAATTTATCGAATTTTTTATGATTTTAGAAAATGGGCGGTCTCGAAGTAGCAATATCTGCGATACGAATGATTGGAAATTTTTTTTTTATTTTCATCAGGGCTTTGTTTTTTTGACCAGCACTTTTGCAGAAAAACATTTACAGTAGATTGGAAATATCAATTTCCTATCTTGATCGATACTTCGTGTAATGCCTCATATACGTATATCTGACAAGGATTCCCCCATCCAAAAATGGTTTTAAAGCATTGAAAAAAAAATCGTGACCCCCGCAGAAAAAGTATTGAAAATAGATATTACTACTAAGTAAATACATAATATACTATACATCGTAAGCTTTAATTAATCTCGAGTATATAATTAACCTGGCACCACTGAATCTGCGAATGTCCCTGTATGTATGTATGTATAAGCCGCTAGTACATACTTATACTATAAGCCGGCAGCATACCGACTTATACTAAAATTCAAATTTAAATCAATGAACAGAAATTGGGAACTTGAACAGCATTGGAAATCTCCATTAAAGAAAATAAATTAGAAAAAAAAGTTATAGGCGTCACGCTATATTAAGAAAAAAAAAATAAAAAATAAACAGGGCGCATGTCGCCGATTTGGCCGTTGATTTTTTTTCTGATAGTGCACAACACAAGAATATCATTCCCAAAGTTTCAGTCTTGTGGAATTTTTCTTTTCTTTCTGCCGAGTTATGATTTTAAAAATTTTCTAAATTTAATCCAGCCATTTTTTGCGAATTTCGATGTGATGCTGTTTTGCGAGATTTGTACCGATTTGCTTCTAATTAGGTGTATTTTTTTAATATCTGTCTTTAAACTTTCTTTTGAAATTGATTTCAAGTGTCTGACGTGAAATCTGCTGCAAATTGTACCATAGGTTCAAAATTTTCAGATTAATTACACTGTTGTATCCCCAAGATATAACCCTACCAAGAAGTGCACTTCCCATTTATTGCAGTTTCTTTGACGTTTATAAAGAGAGATAAATTATATTACGTTAAACCTCGCTGGAGAAATGACTGTGCAGAAATTGTGCAATTAAAAATTGGTACAGCTGGCTAGTCCAGGTAGCTATGAATAGGGCCAGATTATTGAGGGTATCTTCAAGGTATTGGCTAAAAAGAATAGTTCATCTCTTTTCTGACGCAAAAAACTAGTGCAATCATGGTAATGGCTACTGTAATGTATCAGGATAAATTAAAGGTACACACGTCGAATTTATTAGCCAAATCTCTATTTATTAGTTCGTCATATACCTTACACAAATATACATGTTAAACCTCGTAGATCACCTAGTCGAATGATTCGGTCAGGTTGGAGCTATACTCAACATTAACTATACTTCTCATACGCGTGTTGCCAACATTAATACATCACAGCTACCATGTTTAGTTTACCATGTGGTGAAGTTGAACGAACCACTGCAAACCGAGGGTTGATTTTCCGCTAGTATGTATTGACAGATAGTCCTCCGGAAATCAACAATTGCATTGTTGTTATCCTCATTTGAGAATACCTGTAATAGAAATGAGGATTTCCTGTTAAAACTTCCTGCCGTTTGCATTGCGTGGCAGTGTGTGCAAATTATATGCTCGAATTCGATTGTGATATGAGCCAACAAATGGTAAGCGCATACAACCCAGATTCTAACTGGGTGGATTCACAATTCGAATATTAAAAACTACGTGAATTTGAAGTCTAAAATCTGCACCTTATTTAAAACAATGGTTGGTATTCCCGTGAGTTTTGGCTTCAGAGCGTGAGTCTTATCACCATTAGCAGCCAGCAGTTCATCTCCATCGGTAGATTCGATGCAATTGTTCACTAACGATATAGAATTTGCATTTATGCTGATCGTCTGGAGACACTGCAAATAAGCCGATCAAATTACTATCGGTAATTGTGTTAGAAATCATTATACATATTGGTCATACGATTTGAAAAATAAAAAAATCTGTACAAATACCTCAGGAACAGCCACCACAGGATTGCTGGCCGCCATTACGCAGCCGACAAAATTGACTAGAACTTGTTGTTTGTTAGATATATCGGAGTTTGTCAAGATTTCATTGATGGCACATGACTGTGCCTTGTTTCCATAGCATTCTTCATTTCCGTGTTGACAGGTGAAATTCCATTGTACAGTACCATTTTCATTCGTAATTTTCTTATGCTAATTTCGAAAAATACAGATGAATATGGAATTATTATTAAGGGGATACCTTACTGAAATTTCTGCTTTCCCCGATATGAAATTGACCACCATGAGCCATGTTAGTTGGATATAAGGAGTTAGAAACAAAATTGGTATACAAAATGCTATAATTAGTTTCCATTTTTTCCGAGAAAGCTCTAATATTATAAGAACAACAAGACCAATTGAATTAAGGGATACTCAATTGTGTTGTTTATATACAGTGTGACCTCTCAATAGTGCCGGTCATGGGGCTGTAGGAGAGTAATTTTCTGAGAATCTTAGTACCCCCACCAATTGGTACCACTTACCTCTAGAAATTCAGAACTTGCTCTCTCAATAGTGCCACTGTGAAATACATTCTTATTGCTTGTTGTTTGCAGTACAGTAAAAATAATGGAGCTTCATAATACAGCGAAGAAACGTAAACACAGGAAAGAGTTTACATCATAAGTAACGCCAGAATTAATAGAGTATACGAACAAATCTATATATGTTTTGAAAAATACACTGGACGAACCAATTTTATACCTATACATGATGAAAATATTCCTCTCTTGAAACATATTTAACTAGTTGATTAATATTGTTTAAATAAAAATAAATTCCACTCAAATCCAAAAATGCAGTAAAATTTAAATAAATATAGAACACATTTCTAACCAAATTATATAAAAGTCAGAGCTAAGTGATGCTCGATATAAACCCACCTACTGCATATGCAGTTAAAACTCTGTTAAACTAATCATTCACGAATGGCACTATTGAGAGAGTCGGCTTCGATTTTCGAAGCTGAAAACAGCAGCTGGTAGTGGGGGTAGCGTTGGGACGTGAATGAGGGGAATCGGCACTATTGAGAGGTCGCACTGTACTCAAAAAAATATATCCAAATTTTATACCGATCCATTAAGAATTGGAGATAGGAGTTTTTAAATGTGAAATTCCAGTTTTTCGCGTGTTTCAAATTTTTCGGCCATTGTAGATCAATTTCGAGGCATAGAATATTGTATTTTCATATATCTAGGTATATCCACCTAACACGCTTCATGGTGGTCAATTTCATATTGGGGAAAGTAGAAATTTCAATAGGGTATCCCCTTAATAATCACTAAGGTAAGAATAATATCGAAGCTGCTTTAATTCTACGAATTGCGTTTTACCATGTATAGATATATATATATTCAATAAATACGACTGTGGGAGAAAGTGATTATAAAAATTATTAAAGGCGTCATTCTAATTATACGTCAATATATGAGATTAGGCCTTTCGCAACAAATATAACGCCCTCCTATTATCAAGAATTGGTTAATATTTCGCAACGATATCTTGTATGTAAATGGATTAAATTTATAACTTGTCAAGACACTTGTCATGCGATCCTTATAATCGGGTGCTGATGACTATTTTTACACTGCAGTTTTAACTGTTATCACTCGTGTATATGGGCAGTTCCACGTCAACTGTACCGTTCCTGTACTTCATAGTAAACGATTGTACCGAGATTTTGTGATTATGTAGGTTTGATAGAAAAACAATTCTAGGCCAGAAGAATTTGCAAAATTCAAATAACTATAGAAGTTGCGGAACTTGAAATTTTTGGATCACCGATTTTTCAAAAATTCGTATCTCTGCAACCACTTATCTCAATCTTTTTTTTTGTCACGCATATGGACGCAGAAAAGTGTGAACTTTGACATTTGTTATCACGCGAACGAGATGAGACACCAAACTTCCCGATATACGAAATCGAAGATCAGACTGAACGGAGTGACGTGTATTTTTTTCAAATTTTTTTAAGTGAGAGAACACGACTGAAAATCTATTTCTAACATTGTATCACGTAATACAAACTCATTTTTTGGTCCTGCATGAATGGTGTATTATCTTGTTCATACTTCACACCTTTCTCCGTCGATCCGTAAAAGAAAATCAGGATCACGATCATAAGTGGTTGCAGAGATACGAATTCTTGAAAAATCGGTGATCCAAAAGTTTCGAGTTTCGCAACTTCTACAATTTTTTGAATTTTGCAAAATCCTTTGGCCAAAAATTATTTTTCTACCAAACCTACATAATCACCGAATCTCGGTAGAATCGGTTACTATGAGGTACAAGAGCTGTGCAGTTGACGTGGAACTGTACAGCTGAATAAAAAACGTAGCGCTAACGATGTCTGAACTTACTATAGTCAAAATGAAATCAATTGAAAACCCGATTCCCGTAAATGATAAAAACTTTATTCATGAAATGCCTCCAATAACTAGTAAGATCTACATAGAAATTTCACAACACGTGTTATAACTTACCGAAGCTTTTCCATAGGGAATATACGTCACGTTTATGTAGTTTCCTATGTCTTTATAAGCTGGAACCAATTGTTGAACTACAAACCGTACGGAGTACGGGCACAGAGATTCGTAATACAGCTCAACGCTGATGAGCTCGTCGACTCGTTCAATCAAACTGTTATTCTAAACGTTGAGTGGAAAAAAAATGGATCAAAAATTATTTCTACAGTTCACTGTTGATTAGATTTCAGAAATTATTCATGATCATATATCTCTACATATACTTGCCGTCGCAGTACAGACCGCGATGATGGTCGCAACAATTATCGAATAATGGATCATACCGATGTGGGACTTTACGTATCACCTCCTGTTTGCAAATTACGAGCTCGAGTGAGCGATGCAGAACTGATCAGAATCAAGAGACTCGGTAGCGTCGCGTGCAAAGCATACAAGTATAGTACATTACAAAAAAATATCTCCTCTTGACCCTACCACTCTCTTTTATCGAAACGAGATTTCGGTGCGGGAGCGGGGGTAATCATATTATTTGATTACAGACTATTGCCGTTGACTGAATAAGAAGAATGTTCTGCTGTAGAGGAACGTCCGTCTACATCTGAAAAACGTAGGAGGCTGGAATACATTTTTCTATGTGATTTAATCTTATAATACCAATAAATTAACATTCTGTTACCTTATTTCCTAACTTGGATTTTTTTTTATCGACTCTTCAAACAATGATATTAATGTTTTATGAAATAAAAAATTACTCGCAATTTATTAATGCAGGTAAGCAACTCAATCAACAATTATTCTTCTTTTATTCCTCTACCTATTTCCATGCACTCATTGAGATAGCGCCATATTCAACTGTTAATAACTTTTAAAGTATTAGTTCTGTAGAAAAAAGTTATACATGAAATTTGTAGGAAATTTTATAATAAACAAGAAAGATATTAGGCATTTCATCAGTACATCAATTTTTGAGGGAGTTTCAGAGGAAAAGAGAAGATTTGCGACACTAAACAAGCTGTAATTGAAAAACGGTAAGTTGAATAAAAAAAAATTACAAGTAAAAAAGACGAAGAATCTAATTATCTACAAAAAAGGTTTGTTTTTGTAGATAATTGCTATGTTTTTTATCCTCAAGTCAGCCGTTTTCGAGATATGATATATAACGCGTTTTGCAAGATGGCGACTAACGCCGGGGTGGGGGGATCCCCGACTTTTGAATTTAAGCTCCTTATCTGTCAATAAAACGCACGCAAAAGTAAAAAAACTCATTCAGAATTTTTGCATTACCGCCCCCTATAAGTTCGATCCCTGTTGACTGGGCTATTGTGTCTATCTGTGTCTCTTGTTGGAAAGCACCCATTAATCCGGAGTAAAGTTCATTAAACCCCGCGACTGGCGTGACTTACGGCTGTATTCTAACGTCCGCGGTGTAAACCTAGTTTCCAATCTAGACTTCTATTTGACACAGGAATGTAACGACAGAACCTATGATAAATAAATGTAAAACTTGTTCAATTGTCCAAAGCAGGAAGTATCTTACTTCCTGGCCCAGAGATGTTGCGTCTTACGAAGCGCAAATCCTGTGCCGAGGAGGCCTTACTCCTTCTCATAGAGAAGAACCCTTGAGCAACACGTGGCCCTCGACTGAGCGTTCCCGACTGTGGGTACTATCCTCCGGGAGAGCCAAAAGAATAGTTTTCAAATATACTATTATAACTTTAAACCCAAATATTTAGATAAGGGAGGTTCCATAAGTCTCGAAGTGATATTCACAATTCGCCCACACTGCAGGCTTGCGTATTTTTTAACTGCAGCCTTGGAAGGCGTGGGAGAAGGGTACACTCGGTGGTAGGGAGCCTTTAACTTTTTCTAAGACAAATTGATCACTTAGAAAAGAAACTTGGAGGAGAACAATCGTGCCTTCTGCAAACCATTCCAATCTTCAGTTCATCTATTGTTAATTGAATCTGTATTCCAATGTCAATAATTTTACACTTTATTTTTATTTCAATTTCACCGTTAATATCCCTGGTTTCACTGATAATAAATATAACTGTTTTGTTATTTAATTTTAAAGCCATCTGATAGTAAGACTATTGTATGAATCCCCTGGGCACAGGACTTTCATATTAAAACGAAGACACTTGATTTTTCATCCTGTTTATAATTATTTCGCTTACTCAAATGTGCATGTAGCAAAAAATAACAATTTTCAGATTCAGATCAAATGTAATTTGTTATTTTCATCGTTTATGACAATCTCTAGCTATAAACATCATATACTATATCAAAAATATTTCTTATTTCTTCATTATTAAGACATAGGTATAAGGTAATTCAAACGCATTCGAAATATATTTATTTTCTTCATGTATAGAAAATATGCCAATGAATATACATACCTACCATGAAACATATACAAGGACAGAAAATTTTTCGCAACATTTTAGAATTGCGTGCAGGTAATACGATAAATTGAACATGATATTACTGCGACTTTTATCTACTGTCGACTAGAAATCATGACCAGACGGAACAAAAAATTTTTTAATCACCATGAAATACAATAAACACTCAGACTGAGTGAGTGAAAGAATTATTACAACTTGGAATGGCATGTAATGATACAAATAACTGACAATTTCAATACAACAATGATTTTTGTCAATGATATTTATCAAGAATATATTATGTTTTATAATTAAAATCTGTATTAATAGTAGATTAATGAAAATATGTACGTCCAAAACTGTGATGAAAATTTCAAGGCGACTTTATCTTCTGCCGGTATTTACATAACTTGGCAACGTATCTAGAGTTTTTGAATGACTTAATTCCAAAGCATAGTGCTTGTTGAAGGCAGGATAGTGCATAGATATAACAAATGCGCAATATTGCCCATAGTTTTATAATACAATGTGGAACATAATGAGACTAATGAACACAAATAAGACTTGCCTCTAGCTTCATACACAGTTTTGGACAAACTACACTATAGGTATATACATTTCATTCGATACAAGTAATTAAAAAATATATTATAAAAGTTAAAAGTATCACAAGAGGTGTTTGAACTTCAGTTGATTTAGTACTGAGTTGGTACACTATATTATAATAGCGTTGACTGAATTATTCAGTCAACGATAATAGTAAACAGACCAAGGAATTAAAACCTTAAAAATAATAAATAAAAGAACTTAATAAATTTTGTTTTTAAAAATTCAGGGGTTCAAATCAAATCACGAATCATAAGTAGGGTTGCCATCCACAGTACAACCGAGACAGATTAGCTGGATCACGAGCCTCTTGAATCAATTTTTCTATCTGCCCAGCAATGCTAGATGCAGAACCCTCCTCCGTCCCTCTTAATTTCTGGTCCAATCGTAAAAGTGCTCTTTCTGCAAATTTGTTTGTTTCTCCAGAGGCTGTAAAATATTGATTATCGTATAAAATTAGGCTTCGTGCTGACTAGATAAAATGTGAATGTACTTTAATATGAAATACAGTCGCCTCAGGCTAGTCTCTGCAGATATAACATGCAGACGATTTAATTATAAGTGTAATGCTTACCTTCTCGACCTTCAGAAGATCCTTGTGTACTGCCTTTTTGAAGATTGTATGCCTTGGCTGGAGTAATCGCCCAAGAAAATAGGGGATCGTACAAAAGTACTTGCAGGAGTGTTATAATGACCTCTCTGTGGTTACGAAGTACAACCATAGTTTCTTCGCAACTTCGCCTCAGGACACCTTCTACACCTGATACTCCCATTGCAGCCTCGATATCTCTGGTTAGTCGGAAAGGCACTGTTTCGGGAGTTGGTAACACTTTGCCTTGCTCAAAGGCGATACCTATCAAAATTAGTGGGCCCAATGTTGGTAATAATTCTTGCATTAATAGGGGAAAGAAAATTAAATGCAAGTTTTTTTGGATTCTTTCTCATTATACGTTATACCTAACTTCATAGTACTGGCAAATATTCAAGACTAGACCTTCATTGGATGAGATACGTGTGATTTTCGTGTTTGTAAAGAAACTGTCATAATGATGTCAGTGCACATTTCAACTCCTTCAGCAAGAGTGTAAAAATTGCATAAAAAAACTGCTAGCTCGAAATTTTACATTTTCGGAAGTATGAAAGAATAATTAAAGAAAAATCGGTGATATTCAATCACCAATGACTTGACATACCGAAGTCGATATGAATTACTTCAGCTGTAGCTTTGTCGATGAGGATGTTATTCACATGTCTGTCTCCCAAGCCCAAGATGTAGCCTATTATTGAAGTCGTTGCGACACTGAGAATAAAACGAGGAAAAATGTGTACATTTACGATCAGATAATTAATAGACAGTTCTATTTCTGAATAGTAAGGAGTATTCATTTTGATATCTGTTAAAATATCATGTCGCCTACCTGTGCACATAGGCTAATCTTCTTTCAAACCAAATTTCAGGTGATGAAAAACTCTCCAGGAAAAAGTAGTGGAAAACTGGGTGAAGATGTTTACAACAATCTATAAATTTCCTAAGTTTCTCTTCATTAGATTTCTTTGCCACTGCCTGAAAGTTGTGATAACAAAAAAGAACAAATGTTTCTTTCCACCAAGTATCACATTATGATTATAAGACAGTATAAGCAGGATAATATGCTTTGATTTTTTATCTTACCCCCATTCGCTCTCTACACTCTCTCGGCGTATAATCTTTAGGATAATATTTCTTATGGAGTCCTACATGCCCACTTGATCCCTCTAGAATTACACCGATTGGCATTGTGTTATCACACCATTCCAAGATTCCGCATCTTTGAGTGAGTGGTACCACCTGCCAAACGTCAAGACGATTAACACAGGGGTTTCAAAGTAACGTAATGCACCCAACTCTAATGGCTGTTTCCAGTGGACTTATCATTTTTGCATACAACTAATGCATGAAAAGTCATGCGTTTTGTTAATCCAATATAACTTTTTGAGAAAAATTTGTAAGGACATTTGCAGAGAAAACATTAAAAAGCATAGAAATTTCCTATTTGAAGTTCTTTTTTCGTCAGTTCTGGTAACGAACCTTATATGTCCTGACGTTTAATTTTCGTTTGTTAGCTTCTTTGCTAGTTCTGAGAAGCATATTCATTACAGTAAATACTTGTTGCATAACGGCATCCTGTCTTAGATCATCCTTGCCCTAGAAAATAATACCAAAAGAAGGTAAAAAGTCAACGATGAACTTTATATTTAACGATGTATTACAACTCTGTGTATCTCGTAAAATTTCAAATCAAAATCCAAGGACATTTCAAGGACATTTCAAGAACTTCACAGGATTTTTTAAGGACGCTTGAATAAGCTCTTTAGTCACATGGAATGGTACTCAAACGTTGATTCACGACACGCAAAGGGGGAAAAACCTACACAATGGATCACAACGAGCATTTTCATTTTTAATTGAAATCTATGATTCTTCAAATTCGTAACACCCGGTTAGCTTTCCTTTCTACATGCTTCATGAAATTATAAAATCAAGGGCTTTTCCAAAAAGAAATTGAATGTATTAAAAATTAAATCATAGAAAAATTCAAAAACCTACACAAAATTTGTAATTCCAAAAAAAGAAAATTAATGCATTATTTTGACTATTTTTATACAATTATGTCAAATGAATCATTTTTTTCATGCTCGGCTTACCTTGACTAATTGACTTCTCTTTATACCATCAGTTCCAATGCATGTGACTTTTTTTGGTGCATTTACACCTCCGACAAATTCAAAAGTACTGACAAATTGTTGTACGCTAATAACTTGATCGTAATTTTTGCTTGGTTTTATATCAATTGACAATGTTGGGACTAGAGTATGCTTGAAGTTTTTTACGTGCATAATAGATTTAGCATGATTTGGCATGGTATTTTCTGGAACAAAATGGGAAATATTATGAAATAATATTACACTCTATTCTATACGTATATTTCGAACTGGATGCACTTACTTTTAGAGGTACCCACGGCAGTTTCGTAATTAGCTAGCATTATTAACGAATATGCTAGCTTGTCCATTTCCAGTATAATGGGTCTGATATCAGTAGTCTTAAGGCTTTCGATCAATTTTTTTGCACCTAGAACTCGTGGCTCATCGGTTGGCTTCTTTTTACTTTTGTGAAAATCATAATCTTTGTGCAAATTCATTAACGATAACAGTACCGGCAAAGTGTGATGTGGATGCTCCATGGCACATCTTTTTAACAGATTATAAATCTGGGTAGAAAATACGTCCTCCGTATTTGTCATATGAGGTGCTAGCTGAGGCACAAGTAGAACAAATTTATAAGATGGAAGTGCATCTAAGCGTGCTTGTAGTAGTTCATTCAATTCTTCGTGATGTGTATTTTCGAGCCATAAAGATACGAGTCTGAATACCAAGAGATTGTAATCTTCACCTTGTTGCAACGTAGCGATGTAATGCCTGTAAAAATAGTTTAAATTAGATAAATTTCATTTGAATATCATATATTTTTTTCATTTGAAAAGTAGGAATTATTTACTTTAGTGCCAACAGCAAGTACATATTTTTTTCTCTTTCAATATTTTCCAACTCCTCCATATCATTACTGCTCTGTTTTCTATTAATCGATGCAGCTCGTCGTTCATCTAAATCTTTTGAGGTAGCAGACACTTTTCCAGCAGTTTCTTCGGAGTAAGCGATGCATTCCTTAAAGCTTTCAAATTGTGGGGATTTTATGTAAGCTAGTATTTGCTGGTATTGAGTATCGGCAAATTGAGCCAGAGCAGCCTGAGTATCTAACAAGTTCTTCTTGTCATTATCCGTTGGATTTTTTATCTTTTCATTACATTCCAGAGCAAGTGAATAATATTTCTCGATCACTTTCTGTACGAAATATAACAAGAGGTTAATAGTATTTGATAAGATGTTTGAAGTAAACTGTTTTTTCGATCATTAAAAGTGCATGTAATTAAATTTTATCATAAAGACAAACTTCGTACTGACAAATACAAGAATTGTCCAAAAAAAATCATTCGATATAAAGCATCATTACTTGAGGATTTTCTGACTTCGTTTCAGCCATCCAATTTCCATATACTGTCAAGGCTTGCGCACGAATATCTGAACTCAGAGAGTGATTAATTATCAAGTTGCGTAGGATATGTCGGCCCAGTTCCTGGTCCCCCCGCATCCAAGATAACATTGCTTCTTGATATTGTAATATATTAGCTAATTTACCTGATGGTTGTAGTTGTTTCGCAAGACTGCCTATTAGGCAAAAAATATTTAAAATGCATTGGATCTTGTAATGAAAAAACTTATGGAAAAAAATCATGCTTGAAAAATCCTTTTTTGTAATTATTTCGGATGCATCATCTAAATTCTACAAACCTAATGCTCTAGCAGCCATTTGGAAATAACCGTCTCTCTTGGACAATTCGGTTACTTGTAAATATGTATCAACGAGAGCATTTTTAATAACACTACTCTCATCTATGCCTTTTGCTTGTAACAGTATCGCTCGTTGCGATAAAATTGGTTCCATATATTCAAAGTCATTAACTCCAATAGAATCTTGACTGTTCCATTTTTGAATTATTGAATCATATGTATCAGGTTCTGCAAAATATATTTCTTCAATTTCCCGTAACATTTGGAGTTGAGATAAAGCCGGATAAATTGTCTTGCAGCTCTCTGTAAAAATATTTTCATTTAACGTCACAGGATCCATCAGATTTTTAATTGATATAAATTAACTTGTGCAATGTCTTTACCCAAACTGATATAACGTAGAGTTTGGATAATGCTAACTCGCGCGTTATCCAAACTGGATTTTAAACCATCTGTATCAAATTCATGAAACGATTTGAGTGCGTAGTAATGAAATAGAGGATAATCGTTGCTGACTATATTTTGGAAAGCAACATAACTATCTTGTTGCGAATTCATAATTTCTCGAGTTGTCGGTATATTCCAATCAGACAAACGCCAGGCGCATTCATACCGATAATTGCTATTTATATCTTCCTCTCCTTTGTCGATGGTCTTTACAAAAGCACCCAACAAATATTGAAGACCAGAATATTGCAGTGCATCAAGTAAACCTATCATTTAATGAATATATAGAATGAATTTGTGGAAACGGTTTATTATTATAAGTCATATTGTTAAAAGCAATATATAGGGTGGCCCATTTTAATTCCCTCAGGCCAATATCTCAACAACTAAGCAAGATAGTGAAAAATGTTTCGGACTATACTTGTATGGTTCAGAGAGGGACATTTGATAATGCTGTGGATTTCGAATTTTTATAGGGGCTTTTATGGGATGACTTTTGTTTTTTTATTGGGAAACAGTAAAAAAAACTTTTCCATTAAAGATATGAGGTCAAAGAAGAAAATATCAAGAGTAGAAAGTTTTTTTTCTTTGTAATGGATGATCATGGCAAGACATTTTTGGAATTCATTAAACAGTTGAAGTATTACATTACAGATTTGAAGTGTTATAACTAACTTCATTATTTCGTGGTGAGAAATTGAACTTTTAGAAAAACAAGATTTCCACAAATGTAATGTATTTCTCTATGTAGATTATGTATTTACTAAAATTCAAAACCCATAGCATTATCAAATGTCCCCCTCTGAACCATACAACTTTTGTCTGAAATATTTTTGACCATCTTGCTTAGTTCTTGAGATATTGGCCTGGGGAAATTAAAATGGGCCACCCTGTATGTTTCTGATCACTTGGAAACTATCATTTTCAACACAGCGTGCGGAAAGTACATTTTTCCATGCCTGTGGAGCGTGCGGAAAATGATTGTTTCCCGTACTGAACCGTAATATGTCACAAATTTTCATTGTAAACTGAAATGAGTTCGTTGCTATGTTACGTCATTGTTTATTTTCCTTCCCGCACCTCGTGTTAAAAAATATCATACGTAACAAATGCGGACTGGTGATCCATGCACTCGTGCGTCTTGACGTCGCACTCGAGCGATGGGATCACCAATATTCCGCATTTGTTACGTAATATACTATTACATGAAATCTTTGCTTACCTTTGGTGGCAGTTTTGTTCCCAAGTGATAGTTCTATATCGTGAGCAAGAAGTACTTTATCCCATTTTCGAAGCTGAACTAAATGTTCTATTTTTGCAGATGGATTTTGAAAGTATGATGATCCACACCCATAAATAGCATCTGGATCCCCAATTTTTATGCATGCTTCTTTGAGAATCTCTTGCAAAACTTTCCCGTTTCTAGATTGAGTTTCACAAATGTAGTCGATGGGTGAGGAATCAATTATTGGGAATTCTCTCACAAATTTTTCGCACCACAGTTCAGCATAGAGTACTGAAGTAAAATAAGCTGAACAATATTGAGCAGCTTTTGCTATATGCAAGTAGTTTAATTCAAACTGACAATTGTCTGGCAACTGAGATCTAATGAAATCCACAACATTCAGCATGCACTGTACTGACTTGGGATTAAAACAGATATTTTTAGGCAAATCAATCGGGGTGAGATTTTTTTTAAACCCTCTGCTGTTCGCAAAATGGTAATTAAAGAACAGATTTATGTTTTCGTATATCTTGGTGTTCAATTTCTGCTCTGTGTGAACTAACAAGTGGATTATCCATGGTAAGATCTTTTCACAAAAAGTTACGTTCGATCGACAAACTGGGATCAAGTTCTTCAAGTATGAGCCGTTAAAACAATCCAAAATGTTGCATGTCATATTCATTATCCAATCACTGTGGGAAGTGCTCAATTTTCCAACCCACAATTCTTGATTGTTGTTGACACAACTATTGAACTTTGTCTTATCAATCGCATTAGTATCTCTCAGTTGGCTTGAATTATTTATGAATGGTCTGATGTATTCAATTCGCAGTAGTTCTTCAGTACCTTCCATCAGAGAATTTAAATCATTTAGGTTTTTTTTAATGCAAATTTGTTGACCCCAAGAGGAAGCGGCAATAATGTACAATGCTTTCGAAGTTGAAGTACAAAGTTGCACGTCAGGATGTATCAAAAGGTTTGATAATAGAACAACCACTCTGTAGGTGAATAGAAGCATTGCATCTGATAATTGTTTTGATTGATTTCTTTCAGGCTGCAAGATCATCGTTGATAAATCAGCGGGTCCAATTTCACCTAAACATTTTGCCGCTCTCAGGGAAACGTCTGCATCAGAGGATATTGTCAACTTCACCAAGGCACAAATCAATTGATGCAACATGCTCGAAGCACAATCTTCTGAAAATCTGTGCGTGGATTCGAGGCTTTGGTACATTCCTCTTAATTCTGTTTTCTTCATCGATAATTGTTTTTGTAAATGTTCGAGTTCTGTGGAACTGCAATATTCTGTATTTTCGCCTCTTGTATTTAAGAAATGTTGAATTTCATTTTCTAAACTCTGCTTTTTTCCAATTTTTTCCTTCAAATTACATTGTATCTGTCTTACTTGTTGAAAAACTTTGTCCATGGGAAACGAATCCAGCCTTTCAATAGCCTGACCCAGTACATCATTCTGCTTGGCAATAAGGAATGTCATTATATCGCAGGCATGTGTTGATTTACCAGATCTTACGATTGGTATCATACTGGCCACTATTGATCTTAGATTACGTTTGATTTCTGTATGCCTCCTGGGTAGAATTAATTGTAGTAGATGATAAAAATAGCTACATGCTGCTTCAGATATGCAGTCTATGCTCCCCTTTACAAAGTACACCATTGTGTGACAAATATCTCTAACAACGTACGCTGACATATCATCAAAGTAATTCTCGTCTATTTTCTTCAATATCATCATAGAAAAATACATGTACTGATGCAGAGCCTTCAACTTATGCTCAACGGAATTTACTTCATGAATACTGCATTTTAAATTCAACAAAACTTTTTGTAAGATATGTCGTTTAGTAGTAGCAAGAAGATGCAGTAAAGAATTTTCTTTTCCAATAATATTATCTTCAAGGTATTTGAAACCTCGTTCTAGATCTTCGTGTTTAAAATGTGGTGGATCAGTGGATGGATAATTGACTGAGATGGATAGGAACCGCATGGAATGTGCTTCATCGTGTAACCGTTTAATCATAGTGAGTATAACGCTCTCGAGATTATTTGCAAGTAAACTAGATATTTTTTGAACCGTTTGAAATTCGTTTTGCTTTAGGTTGAGCTGATTGAAGAGATCAGTGGCATGCCGAATATCAGTGATGCTAATGCCAGCAGGTGGTGACGATGGATCGGCAGAAATATATGGCAATAGCCATGAGATGAGACGTGGAAAACAATCTTCGATTACATCTTTGAATGACATTCCAAGTTCATTACAAAGATCTTGTGCACTTTTCAAGTCTCCTTTCTGAATGAGAATAGGAACGACAATATTCATATACTTATGGCAAAATTCCTGTTCACTTTCACAATGAACCAAGGCTATGGGAAACTGATTTAAAGTATAATTTCTTTCTAGCCAGCATGACAAAAGATAATTTAAATTGTTTTCAACAAAAAAGTTGGAATTCCTGATCCCTAAGGCTGGGCTGACTCGTTCTAAAACCTTTTTCACAACATCAGATTTAACATTTTTGTCTACGATAAGTTGGAACATGATGAGCAATGCTTTGCTACGAAAAATAGCACTGCAAGAAATCACAACAGCCATCACACGCAGAGCACTGGCAGTTCGATTTCTCCGTTCGTCTTCTTTTACTTTCTCCTTGGGTTCCCCTTTGATGTGAAACAAGCTGATTGTTATGGCTTTCAGTTTGGCAAAAAACTTTGTCAGCCATTCAAGATTTACATCTTTTGAGGCAAACAATACATGCAAGCAGTTTTCGGCCTTTAGACGGACTATGTGAAATGGACTTTGAATATACATTAAAAGATCTTGAACGACGGGTGATCCGTGCGTTGTATCGGAAGCATTTCCCCAGTTCGTCCAAGAAAAAGTTGAGTCGATTCTTGCAATTGTTTCAAGGCATTGGATAAAAGCTATGTAAACCATCGGCCCATATTTATTTGCTTCAAGTGTTTGGTGAAACCTGCGTAAGATTAGCAGTGAATTTTTTCGCTGTATATCGCTACCAACGGAGGCTAAGTGGACGAATAGTTTAGACAAAATATTAAGAATATTTCTTGCAGCTTCTTCATCTTTATACCACCGGCGGCATAAGTGCTGTAAAAGTTTTAATAAACTGTCAATAACATTTCCAGAAAATGATGAAACCTCACAATCGGTTAATGACTCGACGACTGTTATAGCCATTCTGAAGTCAAATAATTGTGTTAGATCATAATTTGTCGGATTTAGAAGAGCTATCTGTAAATTTTGTTGCGTATTAGACATAGCTCTGCCATTCACCATACCACAGAATGTGGCTAATATTGTACAAGCTTTCATTCTTACATTATTTAGATCTGATGTGGAATCAGTTCTCTGAAATTGATCCTTTGATTTGGAAAGCCTGTGCCTATACGACAAATCCTCCATATTTTTAATATATGCAACACTCGTATTGCTATCAGCCATTTCCAACTCGCCATCTGCTTTATGGAGATTATTAATATCTGTTAGTAGGAGGATGTTCTTCAACATATTAGGCTCGGTTGCTGATCTAATAATATCAGCTATATCATTGTCATACGGTGTTTTATAGAACAGATACAGAGCTTCCATAATGTTTATATGATAATTTCCTTTCAGTTTCTTCTTGGACTTTACAATTTCCTCTACCGACAGTGATATATCTTGTAACGAATTTTTAACAATACTACCAAATGAAACATTGATATTTTCCGGAGCTATATTCAACTGTTTGAAGTTTGAGAATACTTTTGCAATTACTGCGGTCTGTACAATGAGAAAATCTTTTGGTTCCGTTTCGCTGATCACAGTGTTTTTTGCAATTAAATTCCTGATCAGCATATCACGATTTTCTTTAGCATATAAAACACTGTCTCTTGTAGTTTTACAATGCGGAATACTTTTCGCATTAGCTTCGTTACACAAACTACCTTCAAATTCCGTCATTAAGTGAGTACTTTCTATATCCGTAAGATCATATCGTAGATTTTTGTAACCTGAGGAATCATCATTATCAGGTTCAGTATCTGACCTTTCTGGCCGGGATGGATGTGAAATATTCCCAATATTGCTTTTATCAATATTGTACCAAGATTTTAGCGTTAATCCAACTAGCAATTCACAAACATCTTCAATAGGGAACTGAGCACTCCATTCATCTTGGGGTACAGCCAACACCCATTTTAAAAGACGTTCTTTTACTGGCACATGATTATTCGATGTAAAGCCAATTTCCTGATTTGCCGGTCCTACACAATCTTGTATTATATTGTGCTTACAAAAAATCAGCAGAGTATGGACACTCAATTTGGACCATCTAACAGTATCTTTAAGATACAAGTTCAAAAAAGCATTAGAGTCTATCACTTTTTTATGGCATATAAAGGACTGTAACAGTTTGTGAACTCGTTCCTCGTACTTGTTTGTGCTCACTGACCTGAAATAAATATACAACGAATGGGTACGCTAAGCTGGTACACTTTATAAATGTTACACGCATAAATATCAGGGTAGGCCAGATAAGCCGACTGTTTTCTTATTTTACAAAAGTTACTCTCAAGAATTTGTTCTTTATAATGAAATAACAAGCCTCGGAAAAGCTCAGCTCCGAATATTAATATTTACAGGTTGCCATCGCTATTTTTCGTATTCTATTTAAAATACATAGGAACTGTTCTTGTGGCACCTTCCGATTCTCATTTTCCGAGAACTAATCTACTCAGAAAGATTTTGCATAGCTATTTTTGTTCCAAATCAAACGTTCTACAAAAAGGTCTTTCGGTCTTTTTCGATGAAACTAGTTTTTCCAAGTTAATAATGAAAAGAATATTCCACTTTTCTCTAGTGACATTAAAAAATACGAAATACAAGCTACTAAAACAAAACAGAATTTTAATTTCAATCATGAATAACTTGGAAACAGTCAGATTCATCGAAAAAGACCAGGAGACTTTTTTGGTAGAGCACTCAATTTTTCAACAAAACTAGCTGTGCAGAGTCTTTTCAAGTAGACTAGTTCTTGAGATATAAAAATCGAAAAGTGCCACAAGAACATTGCCCATGTATTGTGAATGCGAAATGAAGAATGCGCAATCTCTAAATAAGGTCTACAAAAGAGAGCGGATTTTTTCTGAGGCTCATTATTTGATCTCAAAGAACAAGGTTTTGAGAGTAACTTTGAAACAATAAAAAAATAGTCGGTTTATTTGGCGCACCCTAATAAATATAGCTTAATGTTATTTTTTACAAGACAAGTTTAATATTTACCTCAAGGTGATGCTCCATATTTTTTCCCAAGTCAATATTATTTCCTTATTTTCAATCAGATCGTTTGAAAGTTTACTTTCAAGTTGTAGCATGACTCTTCCTAATTCCCATAACTGATCCATAACATCTTCATCTTTGCACGTATTTAGATAATCAATTAAATATTGCATAAGAGGATGGAAATTACTTTCGTTTATAGACTCGGGATATTTTGTCATCAATGAAATCAGTATTTGTATTGAAAGTTTGGATTCCTTGAGTGGAGTAACTGTTAGAACATCGATCATGCCTTGAATACCCATCATTATAGTTCGCCTGCGCTTTATAGGTCGTTCATACGAGCTCTCATCCAAACGTATAGCATCGTCAATGCATGTATCATCATCTTTTAATTGCCAAGAGACTGCAAATCATTTATACGGTTAGTACAATTTATGAAAAAATATTCATGATAGTAACTTCCATCATCAATTGAAATGTAGATGAATGATATTAGGAATGTTACCTTCAGAGGCTAGTTGGACAAAGCTATCGGACAAAAATTCTGATTTATAATCGTTTAAAATCATGCCATAAATCAATCGCAAAATGTCGTTCCACTTTTCCGAATCGCAAGCATAGGAGGCATCATGATTTTTTGATACACCTCCAGGATGGTGAGCCCGGACTATCAGTAGGATCCAATCATATTTAGCACAGCTACCATTCAAATCAATTGCAGTTCGTAAGACAGTCTCTCCAAACTCACAAAGAGCAGCTCTGCTCTCTGGACCAATCGCTTGACACACAGCATTTACTAGGTTGAAAGTATTTTCAGAAAGATTTCTACGATCAGATTTGGCGTCATTGAAGACTTTGACTGGAAAATTGAGACATTTATTGGTTTATAGTAATGCATGACATTATATGCATATAATAGAGTATATTTGAGCTCAACTTCGCTATATTTTGCTAATCGATTTTGTGAAACTACATTTATCGTGTAGAAGTTACAAGAATCCAAAAAACTGTGAGACGGGTACTCGACATTGTAGATCCATTTCTGTGCCTCTATAGTATTCCAAAAAATCTGTATCAAAATAATTCTAAAAGTACGGTTTAATGAATAATACCTTTTCAATTGTAAGGAGTAGGTACTGGAATATGAATGGAAATTAAAAAAATCATTATCTGTGAGACCTGGAGCTAGACCGAGTTGAGCTTAAATGTGCCATAGATATTCTGTTATACAATGAAAGATACTCGAATTATTATCCGCATAAAGTATCCCGCATCTACCCTTATGTAAAAGCACTGTCAGTTAAATTCTATGAAATTCGAGTATGTAGCATTTCAAACCATGCTGATTAAAAGTCTCGATGGGCCAAACCCCAAAGTGTTTCCAAGATGTTAAAGTACAAAGTTCAAAAATTGCAGCTGGCAATGGCAGCACGTTTGTACCACACATATAATGTATACATATTAGGGTTGGCCAAATAACCCAGCTTGTTTTTTCCAAAAGTTACACTCAAAAACTTGTTCTTTGTGATGAAATAACGAGCCTCAAGAGAAGGTCGCTCATCGCTATTTTTCATTTTCCATTTAAAATACATGGGAAATGTTCTGGTGGCACTTTTAGATTTTTATATCTCAATAACTAGTCTACTTAGAAAGATGGTGGCTTTGGTTCAAAATTGAATGCTCTACAAAAAAGGTCTATTGGTCTTTTTCGATGCATCCAGTTTCTGATGCTGGAACTGTTTTCAGGTTATTTATGGTTATTATCCAAGTTATTCGAACTTTATACTTAAATATCTTGGAAACCTTCATCTCTAGGGCGTGTGATTCATGGAGACTTTTAATTAGTATGGTTTGAAATGCAACGTACTCCAGTTTCATTTAATTTGACTGAAATTGCTTTTACATGAGGACAGATACGGGGTCCTTTACTAATAGATTAATATGTTGTATTTATGTATTACCTAAGAACGGGAAAATCTTCTTCAAATATAGAGTAAGATGAGATTGTGTGCAACCGTATTGTACTATCTTACAGATGGCTTCCAAAATTGAATTTTTATCAATATAGGGATGAACTGTTTCATACAATGAGATAGAAAGCTTCAACAATTCCTTCCAATGATCAGATTCCATATCAGTCCGATATTGTTTAACGGTAAGTATCTGGGTTACCAATATAGTGAGATACGTTTTTTGATAATCAACGTATTTGCTTGATGAAAAAATTTGAAGGACTAGCGACACTAGATCATCACAATTTAGAAGTATTTCTGAATTGTTTGCTTTCTTAATCGTATCCAACATAGTCATTGAGTAGTTACTCCTATTTACTGAGTCTTTGTTATCTTTAGCACGTAATGATTTTGACGTTGAAGCTGAAGCTCTCCTATCATCCACGGGCAATGATCTGTCGGCTTCCTGTACAAAAAAAATCAGAAATATAATGTATATAAATACTATTAATTTATTAAGTTAATTCACATTATAGTTTACGAAAGTTTAGGAATAACGTTTTCTTCCCTGCAACCTCTTGCAACTGAACATTCCAAGCAAACCAGTAAACATATATTCTGCAATATTTTTACACCTATCAAGCATTTTCGGTGAATCCGCATAACCCCGTTCTACAGTCAAACCAACACAGGCACGCACAGCATGGTGAAGCTCAGTTTGAGAGAGGATAGGCCAAATAAACCTCACACAAGCGGTGCATGTCAATGTTGGTTTGGCCCTAGGAGAAGTTTGCGCCGATTTACCGAAAACACTCAGTACAAAGTATTTAATTTTTCAATACTCACATTTACTAATACTTTGTGTACAGAATGCATGATAGCAGTCCAATTGGTTCCCGATCCTTTTTTTGTCTTTGAGTTTGCATGAAGTTCTCCAATAGCTTCTGCGCTATCTAATAACTCTTTCAATTTTGTAATACATTTCTGTAAAGTGAAAATTAACCACATTTACTAGTTAGAAGAGCAATTGTGTATGAAGAGGTCTAACACATGATATGCAAATGTGAAATCATCTTATTATTATAACTTTTTTTCATAATTATTATTAATTTTTTCCTAATTTGAAGTAAAGTATTTAATAAATTTCAATTCATTTGACGGACCATTGTAACATCGATATGATGTATGTTATATGAATGTATGATTCTTGACGCTGTGCATCTTGATTTTTTTTATCAAGTAAATCAACAGGTAGTACATACGTTAATGGTTTAATTTATAAACCGATCAATCTTTAAATATTCTCCTCTCAATAGTTGTTGCAAAATGTGTATATGAATATTCTATCCGTCAAATTTAACTTCATTATTGTAACGAGTATTGAGAATTTGAAAAATACCTTTCGATCCGTAATTTTTTTAGAATCTGCAAGTGAGCAGACCTCACGAAATGCTTGCTCGTATCTAGGCATTTCGGTTTTTGTCAAATTGTAGGTTAACTCACAACTACGAAACTATTGCGATCCTCAACTTGTCTTCAATTAGGTTCTTCTGACCATTTATCTATGATATGATAATCATTATTTTGTTTTTTCTTAATCTTCACATTTTGCGCCGGTTTTTTTCTCTCCTGCGTAGCAAATAAGTTGTGATCTTCGGAATTGAACTACACCGGGAAACGCGCGCAGACTTCGCACTAAAATGGTCCTTGAACCAGCGATTGACAACTTGCTAGTTTGCTACTTCCAATTATTCTTTTTCCGTAAACCATGATCGTCAACGATGATCTTGACGGCGAGAACAGGCTACAGAAGTATTTGAATTTGAATTACTTAAAGTTTTCAACAAAAAACAACATAGATCACGAAGCTATGCTATTGGTCAGTTCTGTTGGATCCGAATAATACTGCGTATGAACGGTATGGACTACGCTTAGGTCGTAGAATATGGTCATTGAGTAAAGATGATATGGTCGGCTGGAAGGAAAAGATAGCGACTGGTGGAGGTCAATCGATATCTCTTTCTAACACATGCCACGCTCCTGATAAGAAAGAGACAGAGCTTGGCCACTACTAGTCGCTATCTCTTTCTACCAGCCGGCCTTATTTTTCCATGCTTGCTTCATACCAATGAAGAGGATAGGGTCCATACTTATACGTCGATGCATCTGCCTGTGTCGAGATAATAGATCGATGACTACAAAAAATCACGAAAAAAGTCCATGTTGGTCAAGCCTAGGAAATGCGCTAGCGAAATTGTAAATTTTTGTCAGATAAGCTCGTAACGCCTGAGCCCAATCTAGGCCGAGATTCCGCGATGCCTTAAAAATTCCGACTTTCGTTGTAGATTTTTGAGTATGAATTTCAAGAAGATTGATACTTGACAATTTTTTGTAATTCAAAATATTAATTTTCTAAATGAAAATTTCGTATTTCCGGTGTTCGAAAAATTTTCCGATGTTGGAGTACGACAAGAAACTGGCTCTTTTTAGTGAAACCTGATGTAGTAAAAACTGTTATCTTGAGGTACGATTTCATAAAATTTACAAATTCCGAACCGTGGATAGGAAAATTTTGTAAAAAAAACACCAACGATTCCAATTTCTTTTGGGTACACAACATTTCAAAATTCGAATGAATTCAAAAGATCTCAAAAGATTTCCAATTACTGGAAGTAAGTTTGGAAGATTTCAAAGATTTTAAATCATTTCAAATGATTTCAAATGAATTCAAACGATTTCAAAAGATCTCAAACGATATCTAATAACTTCAAAGTGATTCCAATGATTTCAAAGATTTTGAATAATTAGATGAATTTATTTTACATAATTATACGCACTATACTATTGTATGATCGTATCGTATTATCAGTTTACAGTAAATTGACTTGTTTTCAGAAACATGACAAATAATTATACACAAAACGTAATAAAATATTTGCTTTATAGAAATCATCTGCTTTTGCCTTTGACCAAACTATAGAATAATTCTTCTTAGAATCGCCATGCTTTCTGACAAGTAATCTCTCTCCTGTTATCAATCTTTATATCCGGAAAAATATATGTTGATTTTAGTGGGGTCTATCTCTGTTCTTCTTTCCAATACGTGCGCCTTTTTTAGCACCCGATATTATATTCTTGAATCTTCCCGCATTTTTCATCTTCTTGCTGCAAAAATACATAGGTACATTTCTTAGCTGTATCCCCAATATATCCAACAATCACGAATACAGGTATACATACATTATCTCGAACATTTTATTAATTCCAGCAGTAAATGTTGTAATAGCAATACATTCGTACTAACCGTTTATTTAAAGCAGATCGCGTCAGAGGCACATAGGCATAAGGATCCGGTTTTCCTTTCTTCTTAACATCCCCTTTTGCTTTCTTTGCAGAGTATTCACTGCCAGGATTGTTCTTCGATGTATTCGCAGCAATTGGTCTATGGATACCGAATCCACCAGCTGTAATAATAATTATATTTTATATCTATTAATACAGATGATTGCAATCATATTAAAATAAAAAATATAGTACTTCAGTTTTTGCTATTAGTTTTCACAATATTTTCTAAGCCTGTACTGATTTATAAAAGTAAAATAAACAGTATAGGTATATAAAAATAGTACCTTGATACTTCATTGCGGGGCGACTACCTGTACGTATGCTTGTAGCATCTGAGCCTGCGCTAAGTTTTCGTTTCCGGCCAGTGTTCACTGCTGATACTGTTGATTTTGTATCTTCGTTATCTAAAATAAACCAGAAACAGAGAAATTTAATAAAATCGTTACAGATTTTGTGATATGTAAGTTGGATGTACAAGCACACTACGCAATTCTCACCAGTCTCGTTTTCTGAGTCAGTACCAATAAAAGGCAATTTTTTTCGTTTTTTTTCGCTTTTCTCAGTATCACTATCGTCGCCATCATCTTTAATAATCAAACGCCCATCTTTGGCTAGTTTGAAGCCATGATCCTTGGTCTTTTCTTTGGATAGAGTTGAAACAAAGGCTCCAGGTTTTGTGGCTACAGTAAGTTTAAAATTTTGTTGATTATACAGAATCAATAGCTATAAGTGATTGAGATATTGCTATTAGCTGTGAATAAGTGTTTGGATTTTAGTATATTTTATGATATGATAATTTCTTACAGCCAGTAAAAATTTGAATCCCATTTTATAATACAGAACATTGAACATACCGGTAATATTCTTAGCTGCACCAGCATCCACAAAGTCCACAATATTTTCCTCGTTTTCTTGAATCCATGCTTTTCTTCTTGGCTTCTGTTTCTGACCTTTAGCAGTCTCGCCTGTCTCCATATCTTCTATATCATCGTCGCTGTCTGCCAAAATTTCTTCGACACTAAAAAATAGATGAAATGGCTTTGATGTAGATATTTAATTTCGACCAAAAAGAATAACAACAGTTAAAACTATTTCTACCCAATACTCATTTTATGCTGATAAGTTAAATCGGAATTGCGCAACATATATTAGTTAAATCGGAATTAAATCGGAATAGCGCACAGTCGTTTCCTACGCTGTCCTAATTATTTACATGATCTTGATCCAGTGTGACTTACGTTTTTGGTCTAGCTTTAACGTTAAACTCCTCATCATCCTCGCCATCTTGAGTTGTATCCCCAAGTTTCCTCTGTTGTTTCATTTTCTGCTTTCTTGCTTGTATTTTTCTTAGGTTTTTTATTCTTTTGTGCATAACTTTGTCCGACGATGGAACCATTTCCGTTATTAAATCAGCCCCATATTTCCTAATAAGTTTCATAAGCACGTCACGAAATTTTAGACGAAAATGTCTCCTGCAATCATCTGTCATATCGCAAAGAGCTTTCACCTAGAATATACATGCACATTTGTCGAGCACCAATTATACACGATTTATTTTTCTCTTGTACCATAAGGAAAGTAAAAAAACTTTATATGATATAATCATTCACTTACAATACTGGGTAACATAGGGGCGACAGTGGGTGAAGGCATAATAGAGAGATGAACCTTGATGTAAGAAATTGCTGATAACGCTATCTCTCGAGTAGGTGAAGTTACCAAAATGCAAGCGTGTTCTAGAATTTGTTTCACTGTATCCAAACCCAATGAACCTATAAAAAATGTTGGGACTTATTGTGAGTTTTATCCATAATATGTTATTTCAAATATTATACAAATTTCTGCGTAGATTTAATTTTCATAAGCTAAATGATTTAATAAACAAACATTCCTCACCATTGAAATTGTACGTAACAGAGGCGAGTGCAAGCAAAGTAGCGCTACAAAGTGATGGTGCTCCAGCAAGACCTGCTATCAACATTTCAATGTATTTTTCGATACTTTGTGTGTTTTGAAGTAGCTGTTCGGCAATGGTGTTTAGTAGACGATATGCAGATGCTCGACATTTTTCATTTACTTCCTTAATGCATAGTACCGCTTCTGGGACTATAGATTTTAATAGTTTTGTCTGCTCTAGTTGGGGCTGTGATTTCACAAGATGTTCCAAACATCGAAGTCGAGCCTAAATGTGTACATATTTAGTTAGAAGAGTGTATTGCAACAAATGGTTTATTCATATCAGCGTTGAGTATACTTATCAGATAAAAATTGAACGTTCCATGTCATAAATGAGCGTGAATCAATATAACTCGTTTTGAATTTGCTCATTCCAAATTACTAAATGGCAATGGAATAGTACGATTCTTAAATCATTATTCGAAACTTGTATTAAGGTTTTTTTTAATAGATATAACAATTATTTGAGTCATTATTAATATCACAGAATTGATAGAATACAGACCCCTTTGCTACTAGCAGCGGTAGAAGATAAAGAGTTCAACAAAACTTTTTGAATAGCAAGTCTGTTTTGTTGGACAAATTCTTTGCAGGCCTCTTTTTCACTGCTACATATTTCTTCCAAGAATCTGTAATAATATCATAATTTACTGAATTAGATTGCTTAAATGAAGTGAAAGCAATCATATAGATAAACAAGCTTTGCTACAAATAACTTAATACGATTGAACTAATATATTCCATTTCGTTTCCAATAATTAATGGGGCTTCATATTTCGTTTTCAACTACCTAAATGATCTACGAAATTGGACTATAAAGGGAACATTACCTATATGCTTTCTTCTGCTCTTTCGGATTTTTTGTATCTGATAATACAGGTACGAATTCTTTGTAAACAGCAAGAAGCCTTACGCCATCTGTATGACATGCTAATACTCTTATTAAATCCAAGATACTCTCTTTTACGAAACTTTCAGTATCAGATGATTGCAGTCTTTCTAGAGCACGATCGAACAGTTCAGCTGCTAATTCTTTACTACTTATTGTCAGGTACATCTGTAACAGTATAATACGCATTAGGGAAGATTTAGATAATTGAAATTGTAACTATACATGAAAGCATTGTAAAATTACTTATAAGCGTCGATCGAATTCTGAGCTCGGGAACTGACAAAATACTCAATCAATAGGAAAAATACAGAGCCAGACTTATGATTCATTCTGATATTATGATTTTTGGACTTACCTTAATAGTTTCCAAAGCTGCAAGCCGTTGTCCTTCTTCATCAGAGCCATTCGGTTTAGTTGTGTAGAGATTGAACAGTAGCGGAAGAAAGTTCTTAGCAAACTTAGCTAATTCCGCAATGTCCTCTTCATTACTGTTCTCGGTTGCTCTTGTTATAAGTTTTCGCAATGAAGACATAACTGATAATCTGAGGTCTTTTCTCTCACTTATAGCAGTACCCAAAATTCTAGCAATATTCTGTGGATACAAATACGTATCATCCATCATTCAAGATTATCAATTTACATCGAATGCATCTCACAGTTTATGGAGTTACAAAACAGCAAAAGACGTGTATATATTTAGGCAGCTGCTGTATGCAACCATACAACGATTTTGCCAGTTTTTTTTCGGTATTTCTATCAAGTATATAAATTTCGATTTCTAAACTGAAATTTCATGCCATTTTGATTCAATAATTTTTTACAATATTCAAAAGTATGTGACACTCAAAAAACGACGTTAGTTTCTTACCTTGAAACTATCTTTTGTATCGTCAGGATTGTTACAAAAATTAGGAAGCAAAGCCCAGATTTGAGATGTCAGTAGCTGATAACTATGGGCACCGATTCCATCATTCTGGGACTTCAAAGCAATTGATTTCTGTCTGAATTCATGTATAATATAATTAATTCCGTAATCAAACGTATTTTGATTAATAATTGTGGGTATGAATACTTACTCGCACATGGTGGCTAGTGGTAATAACGATTTTACAAAGTATGACAGCGGGGCTTCACTGATATGTTCTTTCAACGTTGGTAAGAGCCAACTTCTATTCAAATCAACGCTTTTTTCCGAAGTCTAGAAATTTACAAACATAGTATTTAATGATACAAATAATTTATCATCACCTATATATTTAATAATTAAAAAATCTTATGAATGTAATTAACGTATGTACATACATAACTTGCATGAATGTTGTACCTGTAACGGGATTGTGTTGAGGACCACTTCAGGACCCATTGTTTTAATAGCAGATCCAACTGCGAACTCAACTTCCGCATTGTATGTAAATTTATAAGAATCTCTTAGCTCTGCTAACGCTATCAATATTCCTACCAATTGATCCTTACAAGTTTTTCCAGCAATCTGTAAGTACAAAGAAAAAATGGAATGCAAACTTTTTTTTTTTATTTTGGACATGCTGTCCATAATATTCAGTTCATTTCATTGCAGGACTATATCCTTACCTGAAAAATAACTGCAAGCAAATGAAGAACGTGATGCCATGCGGAGTGATATTGGTACTTCATACCTTGCTGTACCAGTTGGATTATTTTAGATATGGTAGATCTGTATCTATTTTAACAAATTCATAAATAGGAATAAAAAAAAAATTTCAAGTAGCGAAAATTTATTCTGAAGTAATACGTGTCGGAATGTTTTTGGAATTGAAAAATGGTCAATTTTTTGATAAACCATCACAAATTGTTTTACAAATCCTAAAATAAAGTCACAATTATCCCTGTGACGTCGTAACTTACTTCTTTTCGTTCTGCTCTGACTCACAAAGCGGTGCTGCACAGACTTGCAGAAGTGTTTTGATGGTATGTGATGCACTTGTTAATACTTCGGATCTTTCAGATAACCATAGATCTGTACACTTTTCTAGAATCCTAGGCAAATTGGCTGCACAAAGAGGCAGAGAATTTCTAAAGGACAAAAAAAAAAATACAATCAAACAGGATGAAACCAGAACGAGTAATTTTTGGTTTAAGACTGGAGAATAACGCACGCTACAAGATTACAGTGTGCCTCTTGCATTACAGCTAGCCAGGCTAAAGTGGGTTGTGTATCTCCTGGCGCTGGCTGATAATCGTAAAGAGCGTTAATTATCTGGGCATTCAGAGTAGAAGGTAAAGTTGCCTCCAAAGGTCTTGATACGAATAAACTGTGGAACGTTTGCAGGCAACAAGATGTGACTAGCACGTTGTTCAATGTCATAATTTTAAGTAATCCCTCACAAACAGTCTGCAATGAAAAATACAGTTTAACAACTAAAACAAACTCTATTTTCAAGCTCGATTAACTAAAAGATCGAATTTACACCTTCACATGGGATTTTGGCAGTTGATGTAAGACTTCTCTTAGCATAGTCAGAATGTGTAACGTTGTTGTTATTCCACCTGGTTGTCCGGCCATTTCTAGTTGGGCAAGACAATGTCTTGCAACTTGTGGTGCCGCTGGATGATATGCAGGTGGATTTTCAACTTTCATTATATCACTGCCTAGAAATTTTTTTATATCATAATTGTGTAAGAAACAATGAACTCTACATAATACTGGAACGAGCGCAGCCTATTCATCCTGTGGTGAAAGAGAGATAGTCTACTGTACTATATTGCATACTTGCTGGTAGTTGCTATAAGTGCGACAAGAGCATACCAACTTCAACCACAACTATCTGTCTCTCACCGCTTTTCGCTCAAGGGATACATAGGTTGTGCTTGTTCCCGTATTATATAGAGTTCAGTGGTAAGAAATGATAAATAAAATATTTATATAAATAAAATAGCTTCTTTTCTACCAAAGGTATAAAAAATTTAAGAACAAATTCGCCACTTTCATGATATGATATCCGGTTTGGAAATATTCAACAACAGAAAGTGATAATTTGTGAGAACACTTCATACTGTGTCGGATTTTTACCTTTAAGAATTGAACATATCGCATGTTGCGCTGCCTTTCGTACTTTTGGCTTTGAGTGGATGGTGAATGCTAGTACTGCATCTAGTACTCGCGTAGTTGATGAACTCGACCATACTGCTACCTCCTGAGATCTCAATAATATAGAAAGACAACCGATGCACTGCAACATTGATTGAAAGTAGATTGTTTAAATCATGTATCAGACTTATTAAATATAAAGTTATTAGATCTTCAACAGCAGTAATTCTGAACAGTTCAACTTTTATATTACGATTTATAATTAATCATCAACTTGTTGTGCTATCAGTATTCAAGTCATTCAATCTGCTTTGGTAAGCTGAATAACCTCCAGGGTGTCTACAGAGTTTAAAGTTACGTATTCCGAACTTATTCCAGGATTTCCACTCATATTTTGAAATATTTGAGACCATTTAAAATGTCTTTGGTACTACCCAAACTGTGGTGTAAATTCTAAAGTAAGCAAGCATCACTTTTCATTCGTCCGTAAAATTTCTCGTACAATAACGATGAAATTAGAATACCTATTTCGGAGAACCGAATACTGTTCAAAAATAAAATATAAATTCTATATCAAGACAAATTCAAGGCCATAGAAGAATTTTAAGGTTTCTAGCATTCCAAGGCACTGAAAAAATTGAGTTATCTTCGAGATAGTTCACATTGCTTATTACTAATCGGGTTTACTATTGTCAGATTAATCATTATGTCAACTATTCAATACTGTTTCAACATACTGTTCGCACGATGAGGAAATTTTCGCTAGTAGCATATTTTGTCAATACTTGAAGAAATGTTTGACTAGCTTGACTGAACTGCAACCTGAGCACGTTTGTCGGCACTGTCTTCAAACCCATTCCTAATAGCGAGATCACAGCTGCAACCGATTCCTCAGTCTCCGTTGCTTCTAGCGTTGTCATCTGTTAAAGTACCTCATTCGTATTAATAGAAGTCTCATACATGATGTCAGTAGTGTTGAAGTTTGATTTTGTTATCAGAACTTCATATTACATTTACATTCAATGTAAACTGATTTGCTTATTAAATGTTTCTGCTCTTTAAATCATTGTTGGTAAATATTGAGTGAGTTTAACTGATATTAGGTTGTAATATTTTATTAAAAATATATCAAATCTTGAATTTGACTCTTTATAAATTTACCAATGCTGCGTAATATTCAGTAGAAGATTCCGTTCCTCCATTCTGTTTGATGACTTCAGTAATTGCAGCTAAAACTGCTAGCATTTCTTTATGTATGGCAGAACTTGGTTGAAAGCCACTCAAGAATCTGCAAAGAAATCAATTTTTCAGCTAGAAAATGTACAAAATAATTTACATATGTTAACAAGGATTTCCGTTACAGAATCTAGAATAGGGTGGTCGTTAAAACGGTGATGTACGAATTTCGATGATTCCACGCCCGATTTGATAGGAAATGAGAAAAGAAAAAATTTTTAGTCAAACTTAAAGTCTCTATCTCAATTAGAAGGAGCATCTATAGAGACAAACATCTTCTGATCTGAATAACATTGGATTTGTCTAGTTTTCTGGTGATAATTTTTTACAGCTCCTGATGAATGGTTGAAAAATCGCATAACCACACAGACCTTTGGTATATTGATATAAGTGCATGAGAAAAAGACAGGAGAACACTAAACTTCGGCACAAAACTAAGAATTGTCACGTACCTGGAACACAATGGCAAAAAATTTTATAAATAAAAAAAGATCGTGTACAAACTACTACTCCATTGACTTCAATCACTTTGTTTTCAGTCTTGTTGATTGTTTAGTATAATATTCATCGAAAATTTTGATCTCTACAGGCACCTCTTCTAATTTAGATAGAGGGTTCAAGTTTAGCTAAAATTTTTCGTTTTCTTATTTCCTATCAAATTAGACCACGCTAATCTAGATGTGTGAGATCAAGCTTTGCATAAAAATGGCTTGAGATTAATAAAGCATCCAATTTTCTCTGATTGTCAGATGGTTTATTGATTTATCGAAGCTCTGGTGATTTACCTGCCGAAAGAAATGTTCGAACAGCTACTCCAATCACTGGCGAATGTGTCAAAAGTTTTAAAGGTAGTTGCTTCAGTTCCTACATCATCATCTACATCAATCTTTTCGGTACTGACATGTGCTCCTTGTATGGCATCATGTTTATGGAGGGCATCTGAGGTTAGGCCATTGGAAGCTGCAGAATAAATTTTGTAAATCCTCTATTTAGGCAACAATAAAATAATTAAAGACGGGTATGAATGGGCTGAGTGAATAAAATGAAATGTCGATAAGCTATTTTGAGATGTGTCGTACCGTGATAACTGTATTTACACAAATTCGGATTGATGTTTTCCGAAATAAATTGGGAAAATTAATGCTTTGAACTATTGCGAAAGAAACTGGTGATATTTTAGTTCCTGTATAAAGTTGATTAATCGTTATTATAAGTGTATGATGTTGAAGGATCTCACCGAAATTTTCTTGGAAGAATCTGGTTCGTGCTTGGTCCCGATGTTTCTTAGTTTCAGGGTTAGAACTGGAACTTTGACCCTTTGCCCATCTTTTAGCGTTCTTTCGACTCCCCAATCTCGGTTTAATCTTGCCCATTTTATAATTATTATTTATTGTTTATAACTAATTTCACGATTATTAAGAGTGCGAGTTACAAATATGATCGAATTTTTTGAGGTTATGTATCGGACGTCGGAACGAACTTTGAACACATGCGAACAAATTTATGAAACTAACCTCTTAAATTTATCGCGATCATTGGTAAAAAAATACATACAGACAAGCGCGCGCTTGTGAATTTTGTCGAACCAGCTGGTCGAAAATTCATGTGAGCTATCGCCCTCTTGTTATCCAAATCGGCAATAGTCGAAAGCGTATCGTCCGTTCAAATCAAGCTTGCACCTCTTGCACTCGTTAACCCAGTGAAGTGTGAATCTGTATTCTGTCATCGATGGTGTATACATAAATTGTAAAAATAGTCATTTGACAACTGTGATCGGCTCAATACTTTTGGCACTATTGCAACTTATTCGTGGCGTGTACTAGTTATTTTATATTGAAAAATATGTACTGTTTTATATTTTCATAAACTAACCTAATCTAACCCAAGTTAACTGTTTTTATCAAAACTATTCGATAAATGCGCGAATAACTGACAAGAGTAATCCCTATTTACGTGCATGCTTTAAAAGTGTCAAATATACGAAAGAGTACTACTACCCTGAAAATGTTACGCTTATTTGTTACAATCCCAACATAAAATGCTCCTAAACTTTTGCCATCCATGTCTAAGACCAGAAGCCACCTGCAGCACCATCAGTACTGAAGGATACGACGTATCGAATCTTATTTCTAAATCGGCAAACGGCTTCTTGGCTTATGCTTGTATAAAACCTCCTATAAACATCGATCTAACTTTCATTTGTAACGTACAAATCAGCCGTGTAATAATCTGGCCTACAGTTGGCTCCCAAAAGTCTTCAGGATTCCAGTTGTTGGCCAAATCAACTACTGACCCTGGCGTACCATACGCAACTCTGTCAAATGCATATTTGACCAATAATGAAACTGGAGTCATTTTCTACAGAAGAGATATAAACGAGACTTTGACCTCCGTACCTCCTGGATTCTTGCAACGATATATAAAGATTAACGATCAGCAAGCTGTAAATAAAGCAACTAATCTAAGGCTATGTATTGTAAAGACAGAAAACTCAGTCCCTGCTATTGGGAGAATAGAAGTTTGGGGAAGAGTCTCACGGTGTTGTGGAAGAGATGTAATCGCTGGAGTAAATGCTTTGTGGACTGCAGAGCACAGTCCCTGCATATTAACAGCAAAGTCGATTTCAGAACCTCAGTTATCAGATGACGATATCGATACGTTGTAAGTAGAGTTTTGTGTGCAATTAGGGTGCTCGTTAAAACAGCGATATATGAATATCAATGATTCCACCCCCTGATTTGATAGAAAATTAAAACCAAAAAACAAAAAATTCTTTAGCGAAACTGGAATCCTCTATCTCAATTAAAAGGAGTCGTTGCTGAGACAAACATTTCCTCATTCAAATGACATTGGATTTATCCACTTTTCCATTGATAATTTCTTACAGCGCCTGATGAATGGTTGTAAAATCGCATTCCACACAGATGTTTGGTATATCGATATAAGTGCATGAGAAAAAACAACAGGAGACCCCTGAACTTCGTCACAAAACCATGAATTGTCACGTATCTGGAACACAAAATCGAAAAACTGTATAAATTAAAAATAATCATGTACTGACTATTACTCCATTGACTTCAATCACTTTGTTTTCAGTTTTTTCGATTGTTTGGTATAATATACATCGAAATTCATTGTTAGTACACAAACCGGGCCTCATAAACGGTTAAAAACTCCTAAAACTGCACAAATCTCTTTTATGTTGACTTACATATTGGAAAATAAATTATGGACCTTCAATGTTTACTTTATATCCATAAGCGTGGCATTATCAATGAAAAAAAAATGATGTTCAATAAGAATATGAGATTTGGAATTTGCAATTTACTTGAAAATAAAGTGATTGAAACCAATAGAGTAATAATTTCTATATGATTCTTTATTTTTATCAGGATTTTTGATTTTGTGTTTCAGGACTTTCCTGTTTTTTTCTCATGCAGTTATATCGATATGGAAAGGATTTGTGTGGATGTGTGATTTTCAACCATTTGTCAGCCACTTTAGGCATAGCCTTTCTAATTGAGATAGAAGCTTCAACTTTAGTTAAAATTTTTGTTTTTTCATCTCCTATCAAATTAGGGGATGAATTCATTTAAATTCTGTATGCGCATTGCACAGTCTTTGGATTGGGAAGTTGTGTGATCCAATTCTTGTGAATTGAGGTGTTATTCAAGGTAATAGCCTATGTTGTTCTATGTAGGGAGATGGAAGACGCAGTTTCATTGATCACCTCAAATTTGAGATTTGGGGATTGGACTATTTTCTGGTTTTTTTTTTTGTCTTCTTGTAAATCGATTTTTAAGAGATTAAATGAAATTGTTTATTCTCATGAATAATTCGCGTTTTTCATTTTCTTCGATTTTGATTGTTTCAGAAAGAAAAGTACATGCTCTTTAGAAATACCCGAAGATTTCCTAGACCCCATCACGTATGAAATAATGGTGCAACCAATTATACTACCTAGTGGCAAGATCATAGATCAATTCACTTTGGAACGGCATGAGCAAAACGAAGCTATATGGGGACGTTCACCGTCGGATCCATTCACTGGTATTCCGTTTGGAAATACTTGTAAGCCTGCAGTAGCGACAGCTCTCAAAATGAGGATAGACAAATTCTTAATAGAAAATAGCAACGTGGATGAAATTAAAAGATTACCAAGAACATTAGGTCGCAAAAGAGTGCAACTTCAGGGGCATAGTAAAATATTAGACGTCGCAGAAATTAGTTCCGACGATATGAAGTCTGGTAATAATACAGCAATTATGAAAGTAAAATCAAACTTTACGTTGAAACGAAAAATAACACAGACTCCAACACAGAGTCAACATAAACTACCAGTTTTATTAACTTGTGAAAAACCGTCCGTAGATTTAATAGAATATAAACGAACGAAGTATAATAAATCTACAAAATTATTTACTACAGGGAATAATATTAAATTTGAGGATAATCATGTCGGAAATACGAGCAGTGAAATTGATGGAGATTTAGAATTGAATGTTAGAACTGTCTTATCGGGTCTCAAACGATTCGGTACACCCGAAACTTGTGAAGCATCCCAAATAACAAAAAGTTGTACATGCTGCACGAGTAGTGTACTATATAAACTACCGTGTACACATATTGTTTGCAGAAAAGTGCTTACATCGATAAAAATTTTACAATGCCGATACTGCGGTGTACCATATAAAACTAGCGATCCGAAGAGGATCCATGAATAATTGAATGAATAACATGAGATGTGATGTTAATAGTCTAAGAAATAATTGTTAAAATTTTTTAATACAAATTTTTATGTCTATTAAAATTGATTTATTTTTACCTTAATCCACAATAAATTATTTAAAATTGATTCATTGAACCATAAAACCACTAACTAGATATTTACTTATAGTTTTATGTTAGACCCAAATAGACTTTATTTAATAAATATGTTTGATTTAATCATTTATTTATTTATTGCATTAATTATATATCAAATATAAAAAGCAAGCTCCAAGCAGTTAGGCTGTACATGATCGCCATCACCGTAAATTCAATTTAACATTAATTTAGAAATACATACATTTTTATATGTAAATAATTAATTAGGTAATACATAAGATAAGAATCTCAATCTATTAATTTAATTATATAATTTGACTGCCTTGTTTCACTTGATTTATTGCCATTGAAACATGACAATTTCTGTAAGTATTCTGTAAGCCTCATTTATATCGAAGGTAAATCGAAAATTTTTGTAGATTTCATAATTATAAATTGATGCATTAGTATTTGTGCAGCAATTTATTTAAACGTAACTTAATTTAATCATGTTAATGAAAATTGTGAAGTATTAATTACTTGCAGTGATTATCACAGGAAAAGTATTTAAAATGCTAAAAATACTTTGCGATTAGGAAGTTTATGGTTTGCGTTTTCTCACACTTACCATTAGTATAAAAATATCTATTCTATTGATGTTTTGAATTATACAGGGTAAATTTTCTCTCGGATCTCTTAAGGACGCAGGTACCTCTTCAAACGATCGTCACTAAGCCCTGGAGAAAATTCACCTTGTATCGATACCTTTCGAATATCAAAAGCTGCTGATCAAGGAATTATATACTATATCAAATGTACCTTGTAGTTTCTCCGAGTGTACATTCTTATATTGTGAAAATTTAGTGTTATAGATGTGCAACAAATAATACAATTTTTCTGTTTTATCACACACGAAATTTGTCTGGCTCTTCAAGTATCATTGGTAGTTATGAACATTATAATATGAATTTCTATTTAATATAAAATCATAGAGTTCCAGTTATTGACAAAATAGATATGTACATGTCTTGATCTTGGAATATTATTTATTGAAAAATTTATGATGGTAGACTGAACCATCTCTTTTTAGTCATTTTAGTTTTAGAATTATAGAAGACGAGTGCTTAACAGATTTTTCTTTGGTAGAATATCATGTAATGAAATACAGTAATGTCAGCATATAATTAAGAACGTCGTTAGGCCACTATTTCTTCTTTTTCATACAATATATTACAACAATATTTGGTCAGACGTTCTGACCGTATTTTAAATATTTCTACAAATTTACATCCCAAATAATGTTCAATAAATTACATATTTATAATGGAACTTTCTTCTAATAATAGGTAATAATAGAGAATATCTTTGCCAGAAATAATTCGAATACCGAATAATATTTTCTATAAAACCTGAAAACCTTTGCCTTGGCTTTGTCGTTTGGCTGCATTCAACAAAGATAAAAAATAGTTTCTCGAATCAGGTGCAACATAAAATGTTATCGTGTTGTCAGCAGGCGGCATTACGTGTTCGGAGCTATCAGATTGCGCGTCACTGTCAGTGGGCAAACTAGCCAAACCTGTGCTACTAGTTCGTACAAATTCCTCAACTCTGGCCCTCATTTCTTGATCCATCTAAGAAAAAAAAAGAAAAGAATTTAGAATCATGTAAGATCAATTTTGGTTTCCCACAATTATATCCATCAAATTATAATCATACCTCGCGATATTCACGAGGAGATGAAGGAGTTGCTGGCTGTGGAACAGCCGGAGGACAATGCAAACAAAGCATTGTTGTATCTGACGGATGATCAACACTCGTAAGTTCATTGAGTGTGAATACTTTCTCTGTACTATCTTCGGCAATGTTAACTACCACCAATACTTTTCTTGTTAAAACCAACGATACTGCTTCATTGCTGCCCTGATGAATTACATGATCTGCATTTATTATGTGTAATATATTATCACGGCCTGCTATCAACAGAGGCATAAGACGCCACGCATATCTGATAGGTGCATTGTTACCGCCACCTGAGTATTGTACAACCGGTCTTTGTCGTGGCTGTAAAAATCGTAAAATGTTGAAAAAATTAGTTCAAATCATTGACTTTGTACAAAACACGATAATCAAATATCTTGAGATTCAAAAAATTTACCGAAGGCAATGAGTTCCATCCAGCACCTTGCAGTAGTCCTTGGCCAGTGAGAGCAACAAGCTCAGCAGCGCCACTCAAAGGTTTAGTTACTACTCCAACCAGTCCAAGTCCCACTCCAGTCATAAGACCTCTAGTGGTTGCTCCCCCGGACCACACTTGCTGTAAAGGATGATGTGCTAATCCTGCTACGGCAGCTGTGAAAAAACGATTTCTTTTTTTTTTTTAGTACATAAATATTTGTTTGAAACGGATAAAAATTTTCGCTTTTAATTTATTTCAATTCCTTTTATATGTGAGAAATTTACCGAGAAGACTCATTCCGAAACCTGTAAGTCCCTGATAAAGACCCTGTGCCATTCCTTGTGGTCGTGTTCTACGTGATTCCTCTTGCCGCTGAAGATGTTCTACATCTAGGGTCAACCGATCTAAATTTCTTGCTACACTAGATGCTAGTTTGGTGACAGAATTCACTGTGCCTGAGTAGATAAAACATAAATATATGTACTGGAGATAGACTGTTTATTGGAAACAATACAACGATCTTACGATTCTTTATATATATCGAAATACTATCAGACATAAATATTAGCGAAATAAGTAAGTTAGATAAATAAGCAGTAAGATAGAACATAATATTGTTTGCATGGATACCTGCAGTAACATGTTTCATAAGACTAGCTGATCCATGTGTCACTCCAACTACAAAACCCCACGGTCCTTGTAAGAGCCCTTGAAATGGCAATGAGACAAAATCTCTAAGACCACATCCTAAAGCTTGCGCAAGTCCTCCGGGCGATCCCAGAATTTCAAGAGATCCGACGACCCATCCTATCCAGAAAAGGAGTTGAAATTTAATTTATAAGATACCAGTAATCTGATCACACTTCAGTAATCAGATCTTTGAACGTAATCAAAATTTTGGCGCTAAAGATTCCCCACTGACCTGCACCGAAAATAGCTCCAGATAAATAATGCATTGTTAGTGCATTGCCCAGTCTGTAAGGAGTAGTCAGCAAATTTTTCCGTTCGAACGTGCCAAAGTATAATGGAGAATGATCCAACGCTAAGTACAGTCGTACAGAAGTATGTACACTGAGTAGAATGGATACTGGATCTATAATCAGATTCTGGAGTCTGAGAGGAGAGCTCAAAATTTTAGCATCCATCATTATGTAGTCTGGTACATAAACAGTAGACAATATTGGAACAGTTCGTAATTTTTTAACATTATCAGGCGGCATAGCAAAGCAGGGTGGTACCAGCGATGTAGCATAGTCTAAAAGTTGCGTTATGTATGTATCTTCTATATACGCACTGACTGGTGCTAGAGTTACTCGAAAGTCCTTGACACCTGTGAAATGAAATGATATTATTAAAGAAATAATAATAGTAATAAAATTGAATATCAAATCGACGCATATGATATATTATTATTCGCTTATGATATGTTTTTAAATAGCTTTAGCAGATATAGAAATTTGGAAGATTGGACGAAAGAGACTTTGCATAATTGAAGTTAACGATCCTGATGTACAGATAATAAAAATCTCACCAGATGATTCTCCGTCATTTTCGAATGTAACATTGATGGCTAATAATGAATTATTTTTTAGTTGCTCCAACACGTTGTTTAAACGACTGTTCAAAGAGAATGTCAGCTCTTTTTTTAATACTGGATTTTGACCTATCAATACAACTGGAAAATCGAAGCCACCTTGGCCAAACATTTGATTATCAAACTGTAGATCCCCAATGCAAATCCACATAGACAAAATATTTTGTTTCGGTTCCATTGTAAAGAATAGATCACTTATTGTCAAACTGGCAACTTCGGTGGTTTGTGCATTTTCATTCACATCTTGTGTTATGATTAGTGTAATACCCCTAAGATAAATGGTAACAGATCGCTCTTGGGTCCACGAATCTTTAGACTCTGTGATTGGTTTAGATTGATCTTTGAATTGTTGAGATTTCATACTTCGCTTTAATTTAGTATTGAATTGTTTAAGATTATGTTGCGAAGGTACGGGGGATTCTGTTCCTGAAATATCTTCTTGTGCCGAAAAAAAGCTTGTTACTGACGTTGAACTAGGAGAGCTCTGTAAAATCAAAGTGAAATGGAAGAAACGATCATCTTCAGATTATCGATAGTAATAATAGTTAGACTTAGTATACACTTACGTGAGCAATTAAGGGCGTCATACTCTCATCTGAGATATTAACAAGTTGACGATTATATATCGTTTCCACGTTATTCGGTTTGCTTTCGTTGTGGAATAATCTACTCCTAATATCTCTGGCCGATATTTCCACCTAAACAAAATTTCAAAAGTTAAGAATTATTGCCAGAACAACTTGCAAAAATTATTGAAAGAAACACTTGCAAAAATATCAGTGGAAATAGTTTTTATTAAATCATTGCTATATTTTGACCAAATTACTGGTTAATACAAGATTTTCTTACCTGCGATATAGGGAGAATATTAATATAAGTTGTGTAGCAACGAGTGTACATGATTAGCTTTATATCTCCATGAAGTGGAAGTCTCACATACTGATCGGTTGGCGCAGATGTCATAGCTGACAAACTGACGCCTCGTGACCAATTGAGGTTTTGTTCTGTTGGACAAATAATTGGCATTAAAATATGGCTGAGATTTTTGTGAAAATGTTTTACGAATATCTATTACCAACCTGTAATGTTACTTTCATTATTTGATACTGCAGTCAACAGTAATAACGGAGTGATAGTCAAGGCCGGAGAATCGGGTAAACGACTGCCAACGGCTGGCAGAGAGTAATGGCAAGAACCACCACTTTCTACATCACAGATCCAAGAGAATTGGGGTGTTTCTGCTAATATACCAGCTGAAAATATGTAGTCTAATATAATACCCATGTGCAAATTGCAGACAAATTGATGTTGGTCGTGGATTGGGAGATAAATAAAAAGATATATTTAACTGTGATATCGAACTTACTCATATCTGCGTTCGCTTGACCAAGGAGGATTTTGAAATTACATCCATTATTGATCAACAATTGTGGATGTTTGTCAACATGTATAGTAATATATGTTGTGCTTTTGTCTTCCTGTGTAGTTACCACTATTGGCATAGTTGCGGATCCATTCTTTGAAATGTTATAGGCTTTCATTATTTGGAGTTAATGTATTGTAATGAAGACATTTACGATTAACTGGGTATTCTCTTCTAGATCATATAAAACTAGTTTAAGGATTTGAGTCGTTTAATAAACAAATTCAATAACAACACGTACCAAATACTCAGCATATTCTTTAAGGAAGATCGAATAGTTAGTGAAATGTGAATGACAGTCCAATCCGAGGAAAAGATAGTAGAAAACAAAATTTATATAACATTCTAGTTATTTACATATGAAAGGTTTGATTTATGAAATTGGCAGAAGGCTTAAATTCTAGCATTTGAGTACAGGCATTACTCCAAACCTCGTTAAATATTATCTATTTACTTATATATACATAAAAGTGATATCAAATTTCCTTACTTACAGGAATAGTAAGACATCGGCGACTCATACCTTGGTCCACTCTTATTGGGCAAGACCACCTATGACCCAAGCTCAAAGATATGTACAATGCCATTGGATCGACATTGTCTTGTTCATGTAGTAAATACCATTGTACAATCGGAGTAGCATACCTACAATGATTAGGACTTGATTTTAACTCAAAGCAATCTTAGATGATAAAATAAAGTAAATATAGAATACTCAAGACTCACTTTTGATCTTCAGATGGAAGAATATTTAGGCTGTATGGAGTTAGATCGGCTGGTATTTTGAGATCGGATAACGTTTCGGTTACAGCGAGTGTGGCAACACATAATTCTTGAGACGTTAAATTAGCAATCACATGGCTGCTTGACACACGAACTAGTCTCATATCGTCGTGCATACTTGAGTTTACACTCACCATACATATCTGTTAATTAATGTATGATTATACAATGAGAAATATTACCCGATTTCATTATTAAAGGAATTGACTTTTGAATAACAAAATAAAATAAACTCAAATTTCATTTAGCAACTTACACTGGCTCCACAATCAACGGCAGTTTTCATGTTACCCTCAAGTGGAATGAGTCCACCAATCCGAGGCATATAAAAGCTTTGACTCCAGTCTGGACGAGCCAGTTGGAGGGCTGGAGATGTGTAGTAAGTATCACCAAGGCCTACACCTAAGTGGAATGTGCCCTGGAACATGTATATTCGTTATATACAAGTTTTGATGAATATAAATTTAGTTTTTCTTCACTTTATTCATTCTTCAGCATCAAGTATCCATCAAAATTTAGACAGTAGGTAATTGAACTTGTGCTTACATCTAGCTTTGGCGGAGTTACAATCCCATAGTGAGGTACTTGACAGAGCTCGATATCCTCTGATACAAGGGATAAGTGACAACCCAAAGAATTCAAAATGAAACACCATGGTTGCAGCTCCAGTAACAGTGTACTAGAAACTAATCCAGCTTCTTGATATTTTACCTGAGATATAGTATATATGCATGTTAAATATTACCCAGTTAATTTACATACAATTATTTATTTGTCAAAACTGGCTATCCTTCAGAAGTTTTTCAGTAATAAACTTTTACCACAACAATTCACTAGTCTTCGATGGTAAATTAGGACTTGCAAGCCAGTGCTACTCATAGTTACATGCAGTTGAAAGTATAACCAGTTTTCATAAGGATTTGAATGGACAGAAATTTTGTTTTGATATTGGAAAAATTACCTGGGATAAGAATTTTCTTTCCGTTAAATTTAAAAATTGACAAATTTTGCTTCAACTTATTTGGAATTAGAATGAAAATGTCAGAAAATTATCCATGACCATTTCATAGACGTATATTTTCTGTGCAATTAAAGACTAGAAAATTTAAGATCCAAACAGTGGTGCAGCAGGCTTGTTACGATATCTGATCTTACTTTGATTATGTTTAGATGTAAGAGATGATGGCTGATAAAATTCTGCAATTCATCTGACCACACACCAAAAGACTAGTGAGTGGCTATGATAAAACTGAATTATTGAAAAAGTCGTTCGTACAGCCTCATTCTTTAAAAATACTCGCTTTGCAGGTGTACGCATGAGCATAATCAGTACTGGAATTATTTTAAGGAGTTCGTTTTTGTTGCATTATCAATCTTTTGGAAACAAATTTCCGACTATAGGTATACGATGCATAAGAATTGTTTTCAAATGGTAAAACTATATTCATGACGAATTCTTAACTACTATTGAAATACAATGTCGTTTGAGTTCTGGTTATGCTCTCAAATCGTAGATTAATAAAGGTTAATATAATTATACAACATATGTGTAAAAAAAAGCTTGTACTTGGACGTGTGTTTGCGGCTGCTCTGCAGATACCCATTCGGGCACATCATCGCCTTGGAAGGGCCATTGCGGTTCGTCCTTCTGAGTTTCTAGCTCTTTTAAGATAACTTCAATATCCTCATTCTCCGGCCTTTTAAAAAACTTTCTCTGGTCAACTGAGCTATATGATAGCGGCACGTATGGGTTCGAAGCGGATATACCAGATCTGACAATAAAACGAAGACAGCATTGTAGTATAATGTACTAGTAGCTATTATATTCGAGCTAGATTAATGTTGGCATTAATGATTTCTTGGCAAAACTAATATTAGTTTAAATTTCAGCAGCTGCACAGTCATAGTGCGTTTTCATTTCAAACCATAAATATATAGCTGATTACTTACTCAAGTTGAAACGTCAACTGATGAAAGTGTTCAAAAGTTCCGGGACAGTATAATTGCTGTCTTTCTCCTCGGCCGTTTACACTTGCAGACAAAGAAACTTTTAGAGAAGGAGTTTCCATTTGTACCTTAGCTGATACAGGCAAGTATGACCGGATCATATAAAGTGGGCTTAAAATAGCCTGCAATTAAAGAAAATAATTATTAAATATCTCAGTGTTACTTATTTAAATTGAAATTGAATACTTACAAGAATTTTTGTTCTTCCATGGATAGTTTGGACTACAATTCTTACCCAAATGCTAAGGAATTGTCCACGTTCTTGTAATGGCACTGTAGTACATTAAAAATAAAGATGTATAAATCAATCTACACAACATAAAAGAGTAAGAACCCACCTTTCACTAGCCATGGCTGACTACATTTTGTATTTGGTTGTAGCGGGATGTCACCGGTCCATGACAAATTGGTCAAACTAGAAAACCGTAATCGCATAGCCATGTGGTTGCTATTTTCCAGCACTATAGATGCCGGCTGACTTTTTCCTTTGATAATATGTACATCTTTTGAAGGAATTATCGTAGTTTCCGTAGTCACCTCGTACTGGACTAATTTCATTTCAAAATTGTCTACCAACTGGTTGGTAATTATTAGTTGTCCAGAAAATGTGATCAATTTTTGTGTGGCAGATAGTGACGTGACATTGACAAAAATAGTGATATTTTTCAACATATTATTACCGAAATCTATCAACTGTATTCCATTCTTGTTAACCGCAAAAGGCTGACTCCAACTCCAGCCGCTTTCTTCCACAGCGATACGTAATGTTTGATTATTTACATTCCGCCATGAATAAAAATGACATTGTCTGCTTTTAAGAATCATATTATCATCTGTTCCGGTTTGACCAATACGAATTGAAATGTTGCTATCATTTCCGATCACATATCTTGTAAGTACAACGACGTTCTTGTTTTCGTTATCGAATGCAATTGCCCATAGATGTGCAGATACAGCTAAAGTGTGACTTATTGCTGGACTAAATTTGAGCGAAAATGGATTACATATCACAGACAAATCCACACTATCGGCAATTGATAATTGTACTTTTCCTTCCAGTGGGTCTAGTACTTCGTGCATATTTAAAAGACCATAATCCAATACACGAATGCTTACAGTACCACCTATATCAACCATTATCGCTCCGTCTGCCCATCTATTCATTACTATAATGGCCTTCTTGTGTTCACAAATGAGGTAACATTGTGTCTCTGGTATTGGACAGTCTAATGTATAGCTCTGAAGCGGCGGTGGCAAAGTATTATAACTGCAGGAGTCAACGTAGTTATAGAAAGCCACATGAATAGTACCGATATTCAATGCTGCTTGAAAGTTTGGTACAATTGTAGGGTTGAAGTATGAATCGATTCTTAAACATGCAGCAAGCGCACGAGCCGATACAAGAGTCTTGGCATAAGTTTGGGACTTCGTTTGCGTCAGAACTACACGCCAAATGCAAGCAACTGCTCGGGCTGGTGTTTTCTTGGGAAAATCTAAACGATAACTGTCAGTCTCTGAGAGATAGAAGTCAGCATAATGTTGGTATGCCGCATGACTCTCACTCCAATATTCTATCGTGCAAGGTACTTGCTCTTCACACGCTACCTCGACTACCGACATCTGAAAAATAAGTTTTATTTTTCCTGATTAATTAATTACTATGGAAAATTAGCACTCAATTTAAACTCCAAATAATGCGATTACCTTGAACGGTACAGGAGAGACATGCAATTTTGTGAGTGCTCTTGGCTGTGGATAACGCCAGGCCATTGCCTGTTGTGGACAAGTCAAAAATACTACCTAGAAGATAAAAAAAAATCTTAATACATTACGATTTGGCTTCTTATATGACAAATGATGACAGAAATCTGTAGATGGAAACAGCTTATAAGAAAGTAAATATGTTAAAATGTTTTTGAAGCATTTGGCTTACTTGATAAGGAAACGGAAGTTCGTCTCCATTTCCGTCAATGAATTGAAATGCACCAGCTTTCAAATCGTCTTTGTAGTGTTGCTCTGAAACTGATGGCATTGATTTTTTCACAGCTTCTTCCTCGTCAGAAGATTGTACAAAGGAATTTGCGATCGCTTGACAGTCTTGTATGACTGTAGATATTGTCTTTATTTGCTCCGGCCCAACGTCTAAATAAAGACTTTCGCTTTCAGCTTGAACTTGTATCTGCGGTAGAGTGTCTACATCCTGCCATGACTCCCATAGAAGATAAACTGTGATATTACAGCACCATGGGTTTAACAGGACTTTTATATTTCCGTCTAATACAACCGAAATTATCAACGAGTCTAATGAAAGATTTTTGTAAATCCTCTCCGGTCTTATAGCAGTAGATGTATTTCCAGTCATAGCAGCTAAACTGACGACTATTTCTGACCCAGAGTCCGTTTTTAATGAAAGTACAATTTGCTTTGTGGATACATTCAAATCAGGAATGTTGTATTTGTTGTGTAATGTCTTAGAAGATGAATGTTCAGGTACAGATGCATTAAAGTCTTTTGGAGAATGTTGGTGGAACTGAACAATACCATCAGTCGAATAACACGATATAAGCTAAAATGAAATAAACATTCGTATTTTAAACAAAGTGAACCATAAAATTCAATGTAGATATTATATTTCTAGGAGTTAAAAATGAAGATTTATTACCTTGTTTTTTATAGATTCAATGAAATTAAGTCTAGACAAAGAACCGTGAATCTTTGTTGGCCGTCCCATATTAACGGAGTAATGAGGATTTTTTGTGGGATGCCAATGACATTTGATAGTTATAAAAGAGGGTGGAATGCCAGTGTCGGTATGAGGATCTCCGTTCTTTGTCTCCATCAAACAAACACAAAAATCGGCTTGATTGGGTATCGATGTCAATTGTTTCTTTTCTTCACTTCCTAATGCTATCCACATATCAAAACATGTTACCTGGAACATAAACGCTGGCATATTGCAAAGTGTAACAAGCATTTATGACTAGAAGAGGACAAAAATCTTTGAAAGTTCTGGTGTATAAATCTTTTTCGAGAAGAGCTACAGCGATTGAATAACTTCAAATTGAATGAACTGTCATACATACTTGTAGTTTCTGTGTCAAATTTTGTTGAGAGATATAGATGTTTGGCTGATCAATCATGACATAAAAAAGTGGCTGTTTTATATCGCCATTATCATCGTCTACTTCATCTGTATCCTGAAATATTGCACATAAATATATTCTTTACATTGTTCACAATTCAGTCCGGCCAAAGAATAATAAATACTGACCATTTGATACTCCGAATCTGCAGATACTGGTTTCGTTTCATAAAGTATCAATGTGATTTTGCCACAGTTGACGAGGAACTCGAACGGTGGTAATAAAGTAGCACCACGACGTGTTGATTTTCCCTAATTGAAACATATGTTTTGCTACTATATTTGTTCTTTCAGAAATTAAGAACATGAGTTCATTTTCTGTGTCTACAAATTTTCCTTATACTATTCAATGTTTTTCAATTTTCAAATTAACAAAGCACATCAACTTACAATAATCGTTGAGTTCATACTGGACATTTCAAAATCAACACCACTGTCCTTAGCAAAATCTACATCTGCTTCGTCTGATATTGGTGCGCAAGAAGGTTGCTTTGTAGTTGGTATATTGACAGCAGATACAGAATAATTATCCTCTTTGTCATTACCAGTAACAAAAGTTTTAAGTTCGTTGCAAAGTGTTGAAATAAGTTTTATTTGATTTAAATTTATTGTCATATCGATATCCGTCAAGCAATTTATCTCCACAGCATTTCCGCAGACGATAGTTTCAGGCTTGAATATAGTTGCAGGTGCAATGATTAAGCAGAGATCGAACCTGCGCAAGATATAAAATGAGATGGCAGTATCCAAAATGATATAAATTTTCAATGTTATTCATTTGGCTTACCTTGTGATCATAGGGAATGTGGAGAGGTTTGGTTCTAGACTGCTTCCGCTACTTAGCTTATTCCATTCTAGAGCTGGGTTTTCATTCATTGTATATAAATAAGACTGTGATGTTCTCTAAAAATACAAAATAATAATCATTTTCATTCTAAATTATTTGATTAAATTTTCGATTATCTCATATCGTTAGAAGTTTATTAAAAATACCTTAGTTACACTGAGTTGGTAATTTTTCCAAGTGGTTGTATCGGCGCATACACCTTTAACATTAATCTGATACTGTCGATCTTCTACAGCCGATCCAGGTATACCCAATATATTTGCTTGGGCAGCAAGTTGATATATATCCGATCGAATAGGTATTCTACAAATCGGGTTTTCCGCATGTGGTGTAATGCTGATGCCATCTAACTAGATTATTAATATGAATCGTAAAAATCACATAAAATAATAAGCCATTGATTTTATTTAGTACATATAAATATTGGATCATGGAAATAGTTTATATCATTTCATATTGTAGTAATTATAAATCATGGATTTGACATTTCAAACACACTCTATGAATCGTATTCTATATAAATTATAGAGATTGATCAGTGCTCAGTCTTGAAGATAATTATATCCCAAATTAAAGGTCGAATCATATCCAGCACCAACTTATTATCAGCATAATAAAATATGGCATTTAATATGGGTATAGATATAACGTAACCTGTATCATTAGTAGATCATGAAAAAGTCCATATCTGGCAGTGGTAGAGGCAGGTAACATAAGTCTGCAGCCTTTGAATTCAAGATATACAAGCGGTAATGAATCGTTTCTTAAATTCGTTAAGTTGCTTAAGGTTGACGAAGTCAACTTTTCTTGAGTATCATCAATGACTTTATTATGGGAACACTGAGTCAACTGCATAAAAGGCTCGACCAGTTGTGTGTACTTGCCAATGATACTTAAAGGCAAGACTATATCCAACATTTGCATTTTAATTACTACCTCACTTATGTATCCGCTAGTAAATTGACTCGACTCTGATTTTGATTCCATCTGAAAGGAGAATACCATATTTCAAACATTACAGATGGTTAAGTGGCTTTGACAAGAAAAGCGCCGAATTTAAGTTTATTTCTCTCAAAATTGGCTGAAATAATGTTGCTATTTCGATTATAATGCTTACTCTTTGGATTTTATGACGTTTTTGTGTGCCCCAACGGGTGTGTACATTCCCACATTTTGCTCTGGTGAGAGTCAGGCTTAAGAAACCAGAGTCCTCACCTTTCTCTAAATTATCTTCTCTTCCGCACATTACTAGTCCACCATATTCTCCGAGATCCCAGATTTGGGCCTTTGGTGCTCTGTGAGGAAACGAATGAGTGTTAATACAGTGCTTGGCGATAGGTGAGCAATAATTAAATGAACCCTAGAGCTCCATTGTGAGATGTTTCTGAGACTTGACAGTCTAGATAAAAAGAAGGTAGATATTAAGGTTTTTTTAAAGTACATACATTCTTCCGATTTACCTGATATAATTGAATACTGTAGCTGTGGTAATTTTAGTCTTTAATTTTAGATAAACTGGCTGTAGATCCAATGAGGTAATAATATCTTCCAAGTCTAATACTAGTTTTGAAGATTGAATATTTGGTTGTCCCATAACGTATAATTTTACCGCTAATTTATTGATTGTCCATTGAACCCAGGCTGTTAAACCGAATCCGTCTTTTTCTGTGAAATTAAAGTCTTCTATGAAAAAATATCCCAATTACCATAATGATGGATTAATACAAATTTTTCTATCGTTACCTTGATTAGCGTCCTCCTTGGCAGTGGATAGGGTTGAGGTAGTAGCGCTATCTTCTCTGAACAACGTTTGATTTGGACTAGATTGTACCAACGTAGGAAGAGCAGTTGGCATATCACCGGGAACATCTGTGCCACTCTTACCAGACGTTCGTGAATGCATAGTTGGGAATAAATCGAGCACGTTTGCCGCAATGCTGCTCACAAATAAGACCTAATGTAAATTAAATACATGTGTAATTTTTGTAGAACTATTCATGTTGTTTCCATGTTATGTAAAAAGACTGTATCTGAATACATGTCGATATAGTGTAGGTGTAATGAAGTTTGTTATTCGCTGACCTGTTCTTCAGAGATCGAAATCGTGATTGGTGTTGTATCAACATGAACGCAAAGACTTAAAGCCGTCAGTTTATTTGCCAATGGTATTTTGGATAAAACTGAAGGTTCGGTCAAGGTTTTAGCAGTTAATCCCACCGTAGCATTCAGGGAAAATTTTTTGATAAAGTTATTTTGTCTCTCCTTTTGGAGTGTATAGCAGTGAAAATCGTTCACGTTTATTGTCCAAGGAAAACTCTGAGTTTCTATAAAACATTGAATAGAAATTAGAAACTTTTATAAAAATGTACATATACAACTACTGTTTATTTATATCCGATTATTTTATTATTCTTCTTTTTAAATAGACTAAAGATACCAACTTACTTGGAGTCCACATTGTTTTTGGTAACTTTACAGGCAACTCTTTCAGATATGTTGATAATAATTCAGGTTGTATATTAGTTGAGTTCAGATGTAAGGACGGTGTTTTTATTACAAGCATTTGCAAATTTTGATCCTCCTTCAACGCCTGGTCTTTTGCTTGTTCAATACCTGGAATACAATAGCTATAAATCTACAGTCCGAGATTTTACTAAGAACTTGCACAAGTAAATAGAGCTATGAGTGTTGGAATTGTATTTCGTGCTTCACAAATGATTGCATGGAATTTTTTGTCTGTATTTACGATAAATAATTGTCATGTTTCAACATGCTTACACATACCATGGACGCCAATGCCGCTCATTGTTGCTGTTGGGATATAAACAACAATATGTCCTATACATCCACTTAGCACAAGTCCACACCATCCAGGATACCAATCGACCATCCTATCCAATATCCCCATTTTCTGTAAGTTCTAACATCCAATCATCACGTTTTCTAATATCAAAACTATATTCGTTAGATTCAATGACTTATTTGTTCTATTTTTTTGTAATACAAAGTTTGAATGATATGAGGAAAACCACAGTAGGTTATTCAGACTTTCAATTTCAAATTTTTAGACCATTTCTAGTGTATTCAGGACCTCATTTAGAAAAGAAATTCATTGATATTATAAATTTTTGCGGTGCACTATGTTTCCATCATAAAATGTATAGATTTATCTTAAATACCGTATTTACACGGAAATAAGCCGCATCTTCTTTCGCTTTTTGAACTTCCCAAAACCCGGGTGCAGCTTACGAGCGAATGCGGTTTATACGAGGACACAAATGCGGAAAAATGAACAAAAAATGTTAGACCGGCGAGGATAGGTGTAAGGAAAGTGATAATCAGTGAAAATGTCAGGAAGACATTATAAAAACTTTTTTATCAGAATCACAACCATCAACATTCATATGCTGTTCGTGCAATTCAGTGGGTGATTTTAGTACCACGTCGCTTCAGTATTGCGGCTGATACGAGTATAACAACGTTTTTCCGGAAATGATCCTTTCAAAATTCGCATGCGGCTCATTGCCTTGTAACGGTAGATAAATTATATGAAATTCATCAAGTTTTCAGGTAAATTACCATGACTAAATGATTGTTCGTTGATTTTAGACACAAATAAGCCACTTAGCTAAGCTGTTTTAGTCTAAGATTCTGTAAAACACGTTTGAAAAATCGGACTTGAAATCTAGAATAAGCATGCTTACAGCTTGCGGCGATAGAGTTTCAGTCTTTTGCTCAGACTTTGGAAGATCATCTGGTTTTGATAATGGATTTGATTCATCCATCGTCATACCAGATTTACGTTTATCTTTATCAGATGAACTATGAACGCTTTGACTTAGGCTGGGAAAATTCTTTTTTCGCACAGATGGATCAGGAGAAACTTCGCCTGGTGCCTGCTGCTGGATTTCCGGCTGAGGTATGATAGCTTGATCTAATTTATAGTAAACAGGACAATACTGTAACCACTGAGACAGTAGTGGATCCAAAGATCCTCTGATCTCTGAGACTTCGAATGAGAGAATTGGCGGATGAAGCTGCGTACTTGGAACCTTCGAAAACTGTATTACAGCTGTTAGCAACGGTTTGGACTCCACTTTGCTGTGTATAAAATTTCAAAGAATAAGTTTTCATATAATAGCTGAAATTTTGGTTTTCTGAATATTTTGTAACAAATTTCAAGTAAATTAGTAAAGTGAGTTGAAACCATCATCAAAGATATACGTATAACATACCTCGGATTATCACTTTCTGGGCCAGAAACAACGAAGGCTTGTTGATAGTCATTAAGTAGAAATATTTTGCCGGAAGATATGTTCAGAATGTTTGATACTGTAGCTATAGATGATATACATTTCCCACTAATACCTTCCAAACATAATTCAAGGTATACGGGATCTACGCATAAAAAATTAATAACATTTTATTTTATTTTATCTTCAATTTTAATGCTCAGAGTTTATGTAGATTTGTTTAGAAATGATATAAAGTATATGAACATGGTATACCTTTTTCCTGACAAGCATCGTTAAAAAGGGATGAACATATCAGAGGATTCACTGTATTTTCAGGATTGATAACAGACGTTAAAATCGATGTTGCAACCATAAGCTTTACTTTTGTCCCAGTGATTGTTATACCATCAATTTGAAGATAATGAAAATCATGAGCCATGTCCAAGCTAAGCCAATATTGAGGATAGAGTAACGTCTTCATTGAATACCTTATGGCAAAAGGCATCACGATTGTTGTCCGACTGTTTCTCGTCAAATTGAGTTGGCACTTCACACCATGCACCTTTAATAAAATTGATATTGCGTTAGAAATTAACAACTTATTATAACCGATCATAATGTAATTTTTTGGTAATTCTGAATAAATTAAATGAACTTTAATTTACCGCTCCGTTAATCATCCTGTGACAAGAATTTAACATATCTGGCGGTAACTCAGCCTGTTTACATGCACAGGCTACCAAACGATGTGGATACATTGGTTGGTCTATATCTACTAATAGTTTATCCCACTCTATGCTCAGAACTGGATCATCTGATAATGCAGGAGTTAATGGTGCTGTCTGGAAATATATAGAAATATAATAAGATAATAAATATTGTAGAAATATATAAAAGGTGTTTGGATAATTTTATTTCCGAAAAAAAACCTGTAAAATTTCACATATTCTCCAAATTTTGGGTACATATTATTAACGGGAATGATACTGAAATGTTCACATGAATAGTTTGCTTGTTACAAACAGCCCGATAAGTTGTCTTATAAATTTCTAGATAAATCATTGTTATACTTTTTTTTCAACGAATTTTCTTTTCCGCGGTAAGCCGGTGACTTGATGATCAGCTAATTGCAGTTCGACTGCACCTTTGATTAAAATTAGCTTAATTTCTATCCGGGAAATATTTTCTCTCAGAGCATCATATTCCTCAACTGTAACTGGAGGCAATTCATCAATCGTTGGCTCTAGAATAATAGATTTACATATTTTATATTGAATTGTAAAAGTAAATATTATAAAATATTTTCACGGCTGTTCATTTTTTTTTTTACCTGGTTTTAGAACGATGTAAGGTGCATAATCGTATTTCATTGCAGCTTCTTTGATACAATCTATACGGTGAAAGAGCCCTGAGCACATTCGTACAGTTAACTCGCTAACTATATAACGAACAACTCTCTGTTCGTGGAAATTACTGTAATTGAAATTAATTTATAAGAAAATAGTATCATGTGATGTGGATTTATACATTTTTCCACAATTTTGAATGACAATCATACCTATACTCAAAGTTTGAATTAAATTCTGATAATTTTTCTGGAGTTATATCATCAGGCAACTCAATGAGATAGATATAATCCATTACAAGAGCAGGACATCTTTCTAACAAACTTTCCACTGAAACATAAAATTTTCAATAGATACAGATAAATAGATGTAGATAATGTTCATTGAATTATAAACATTCTATACAAGCTGTTGATCCAGAATTCACCTAAATTTAAATACAAAATAAAGAACGAATATTTTAAATATCGGCAAACTGCTAGGGATGTTAATGTGATATAAACTCACCAGATACAGTTGCAAGATGATAATCTATGCCATGTTTATAAACCCTTTTCTTTCCCTTATTCTCTACAGCATCATCATCGAATAAAGAATCCTTTAGATGGTTGTTCCCCACTTTACCAGCGGAAATATACAAAGGTGGCTGTGAAGTAAATAAATAACTTCATTTTCAGACTGAAAATGGAAAAAGTAAAGGCTAAGTCAACTGTAATGTTTAAAATCATACCTGCACTCCGTCTATGACTTCCAAGTGACCACAACTGCACGATCCTCGAGGATAAAGATGTACACTACCCAGGCCAGCCTGCATACTGGTCCACGTCATGTCTTGTTGTAATACATCTATTACAACGCCATTCAGTTTCAAAGAAAGAAACGATTTGTATCTAGTCTTCCGGGGTTTGTAAAACAGTTGCTCCTTCACACTGTCCATAGTCTGAAATGAACACGGTTAATGTTAATCTATGCTTATGGCTATAAGATATTACCTAATTTTTATTATTGTTTTATCAACTAGTGAAGTAAAATCAAGTCTCGTATCATACAATACTGACAATTTTCGAGGATACTGATCTATGGAATCAATTTTTATTACCTTGAACGTCACAGTTGCATCATCAACGTAAAACCCCATGTGGATTGTATGACCAGTATATGCCATCAGTTGTTCGCTGGACCAATCGTTATCCCAATGAACTGGCAACAAAGATGGAACCATATTCCATGCCCAGCCAGCCCAACTTCCACCTTCTTGTTGTGATCCGGTCTCTGATTCAGAGTCATCTAAAAGAAGTAACTCGTTGCAATGAAAAAAATGTCTGCTGTTATGAAATTGATCGTGTTAGTCATGAATTAGTACGAAATTAATATCCCCACCGTCGTGCTCATTTTCTATACTGTCTTCCGATGATATCAATGATTTGTCCTTACTGCACGGCAACATTTTAGTCTGCAAAGCCATTACCAAAGCTATCAACCTTAGTAGCATTGGAATCTGTTGCTCTGTCATGCTGAATTCCATTTTTTCACAGTGAAGGTCGAGTCTAGTAACTGAGGCCTGCTTCGCAGTGTTACTGTGATAGTTGACTATAAGTCGTATCATCATTGAGCACCGATACAATACGGGGTCCTGTAGATAATAGAAACCAATCAGGTAGAGAAAATTTGGAATACATCTTACAGATTATTGAAATGTTTTTGTTATCGAATTCTGCATTGCGAAAATTGAATGATTATATAAAAACATATTCACCTGGTAGACTTCTATTTTTCCAGACGCATCCATTTTATCCAAACATAACGTCAAATCCTGTATCGTTATGAGCTTTCTAAGTAGTACCTCGTAGCTGCTTACATCTGAGAAGTTTGTAACAAAATTTATCCTTATTATTGATACTTGGATATGATTGTATTTCTTGCTTTTCATCGGAATTTCACAGCGTTAATTTTAATATGGTTTTGCAAGTCTTTGCCTTTGAATTGTATTCAATGTTTCGTTGACCATACCTGTGAATGCTGGCTCCCATTTATTATTGACAGTCTGCATGCTGAGAAACCTGATGTTCACACTTAGAACTATGTCTTCTTCTACATATTTGAGTATCAAATTGTTACAATTGATTGTTATATTGTTTACGACTTTTGTCACCATACTCTTGATATATCCAGGAGGTGCTTCTTCCCTATGATTAGTATTTTGATTTAATTTATGAAAAAAAAAATATCCTGTTTGTAGTATGTCCAGAATTTGATTTCAGGATGCGTTTTCTTTTCAAAAAGAAAAGATTCTCAGGATTTACCAAATCCATAAAATCTAATTTATAACAGACAAAATATTAAAGGAAGCAAAATCTGTGGTAAACTTCAACTGCGATTAATCTTAGTTTGATTAAAAAGATCTACCAAACGCATAACATGAATAAGCACATGAGATTTGATTATCAAATTGTAATGAAATACAAAAATAAAACAATTATAATACTCTGTCTGTTCCTTTTTCTTCTTCGGTGGTTTACGCGCACCGCTCTCAGCTTGGTTTTCATCTTTGAGCTTCAAAATACACTCTGAAATGAGAAAAAGATGAATGAATAAACGTTTGAAAACTTGTTAAAAATAAATAATATATAATGATATCATACATCTTGCAAAACTAATCATACCTATGGTATTGATTGTAACTACAATTGGCTCAGAGGTAATCTTCACCCACGGGACATGAATGAGAAGTTCATGAATATGTCCACTAACAAAGCTAAATGGAAGATTAAGCTGTTCTTCTAAAACTTCCAGCCTCAAGTCAAGGTTTTGAAAGGAGGCATCTCCGCCCCACAATGAAACCTGCGAAATTAAAACACAGGCTACGATAACCAGTTGATCAACATTTAAAACATCCAATAAAATTCATCAGATATAATTTAGGGCTGACCCAGATAGCAATATGACTCCATCAAGGATATACCAAAAGTCTAAATGAGTTGCAATAAAATGTAAGAAATATACTAAATTCTTCAAGGTTTCTGAACAGATTTAACATTGCTAGCAAACGTTTTATTACTATCTGAGTATTATCAGTAGAAGAGGCCTATTCTAGACTTTCCAGACCCCAAAGACTCACTGTTTATAATTGAATTAAGTGATAATTTTGATTTAGTTATGAATATCTTTGAAATATATAGATTTTGTAAGTTCTACATTAATCAATGCATAGTTTTGTACATGTGTTAATCTATGAGCACATCTATACATGAAAATAAAGTAAAATACAAACCTGTGACTGTTCAGGCTTGAAGTTTTTAACATACTTCTCAACATAACTGAGTATAACTGGTGTTATGTATGATTCCAAATTGAACATTTTAGCTGGCACTTTGGCTCGCTATACATACTTTAAACAAAGATCTGAACAGTTCCAGAAAATGAGATATATGTCAGCTATAGATGTTTTTTCCTCTTATCTCTGACTCATATTTTCACCTGTAAATATCCAACAAAGTCGTGTATTTAACTTTTTAACGATTAGAATAATTGTAAGATAAATTTTACAACTTTAACCATATGGGAATAAAATTGTTTCATACAGCTTTAGCATAAAGTAGAATTACTCTTTAGCGTCATTCTTCTCATTAAATATCATAAATACGTGACAAATTATTTCCTCTTTTATTATCAGGCTTATGATCAAAGTATTCCAAGATTACCAGCAAACATGATACATTATCTTTAGTCACTTTGATTGTGATCATTGAGGCACATTGATTAGCTGAGGTTTTGCTAACAGTTTTATGAAAATTGCATTTTGGTTAACAGAATAAAAAAATAATACATACATACAGTATACGCAATTGTCAAACGATAAATTAGTAATTTTATGTCAATTGAAATAGACTCAAGTGATTATTTTTAAATGAATGAATGAATCTTATATGACACCACCTGCTGCTGCTTGAAAAGAAGTGGTAAGTTAAAATTTATTTACCAAAAATATGTTAAAACAGACAAAAAATTATAGTATTTGATATTTGATTATTTTAGAATTATTCAAAATAGTTTATAACGAATTCTTGATATCTTATACAAAAATGAATACTAATTGTAGTTATATTGGGAAATTTTATCTGTTTGACAGAAGTATTATTGGGAATATGTATAACATCCATGCAAACTTATACATATGTGGGCGTTCTCTAGTTCACCATACATACATAATTATTATAATAATTTTTAGTATCTTGGATGCCATGTCATAAATTTATGCAACTTAACCTCCATATATTAACTTTCTAAAATTTATTTTTATTAACATCGAATTGAGTTTCTGCCCATACCCCGTCAGTCAGTTGCTAAAATGACATTTCCTCAATACGCGAACATGATTCATAAAGGGTATATTGAAAAAAAATTGTACTATCATTAAATTTCATTAGCAGACCACTAATCAACAATACAAACAGAATACAGCACAACAATACTTTTGAACAAACGTCCACAAGCTCGTAGACGAATTAACATCTATGCACGAATGAATTGATCTCAGCATTGATTGTGTGTATTGCAGCGACCTACATTACTGACACCGTGTGTATACACAGCATGTAATTTTCATTAATTTTATCATTTGCTGAATCATTTACAGCTCATGAAGTGCTTATTAATTACAAGTATCAATTTATTTGTCGAAACATTGTGCTTTTCAAATCGCAATCAGAATGAAAATCGAAGAAATCTACAAACCGACCTTTTCTGTACCGAAAATTGAGAATTTGGACAAACTACGGAATAAACAAATCTCTGTCTTGATTGGGCACTGGTTTTCAACGTTTAGATCAAAGATGACACAACAGATGGAACGAGTTGTGTAGTTCGTTGATCCATTCGACGAACTGATTCTATGAAATATTTCATCTTCAATGGATATATTACTCGTAGAAGAAAAAAAATAAAAATAACAGACAAATAAGATGTCTGCTGACTGTAGTGTGTTTACTGAAAAATATTTATATAATACGTGATACTATTTATTTTTCAAACGATATATAAAATGCGTTTGTCTCGTCTTTGGTTGCAAGTGTGTTGCCCTAATGGCTGCGCCCTTTAACTGGTACAACCAGCAGCAGGCCGAGAATAGCGGCTTATGCTGTTCAGTAACCACGGAATGCAATGGGAACGAAAATTCATCAAAACACACCGCCGTCACAGTGCCTCTATGTATCCTGGGCGATGTTCAACTCCGGTTCTTGTGTCCCGAGGATTTGGAGGAAGTTAGAGCGCTCTGTGAAGATTGGTTTCCCATAGGTGAGGCAACCCATTTCATTTTTTTTTACTACGCAATGACAGTCTAAGCGTGTCAATTCCTAGTATCAGCTGATCGCTGTCACGTTTTATAAAAAAAAAATTTTATAATAATCGTAATAATTAGTGGATTACATTTTGAACCAGGGATTAAACAGACCATAACAGGAAACGGAAAAGAATCGAATTTATTAAGAATTTATTTACGCAACCAGAAAAAGTTTTTTCGAATTTTTTTCAATTCTATATTTTTCCAAATTGAAACCATAAACCAGAACTGCATCCGAATCTGTTTCAGTTTTACTTTCACCTCTTATCTTTACAGAAATGAATAATGAACAGTATATACTTTTGTTGCTAATCTTATAACGTTTGATTTAGATTATCCGTACACATGGTACGAAGAAATCACTAGTTCATCACGATTTTATGCATTGGCTGCGGTTTATGGTGGTGTGATAATTGGATTGATTGTAGCAGAGATCAAGCCGTACTGGAAAGTGAACAAAGAAGATCGTGGGATATTGTGCTCTAGTCTTGACGACGAATCATTGGTCGGTTATATATTAAGTTTAGGTGTAAGACGTGCTTATAGACGTAACGGCATAGCTTCCCTCCTACTCGAACAGTTATTGGCGCATGTTACCGCTCCCGAGCGTTCAACAGTGAAGGCTGTATTTCTTCACGTGCTTTCGAGCAATGCGCCTGCAATTCTATTCTATCAAAGATGCCATTTTCGTTTACATAGCTTTTTACCTTATTATTATTCAATTCATGGCAAATGCAAAGATGGATTTACATATGTTCTGTATGTAAACGGTGGTCACGCTCCATGGGGTGTATGGGATTGGATGCGTCACGTAGCTGGAGCTATAGTGAGTCTCGGACCTTGCAGGGTGCCACATTGGATATGGCAAAGACTGCTGTGGGCAGCAACTTTATTATCATACCATAGATGATACTAGCTCGTTTCTTCCATTGCCATAATATGTATATCCACAACCCTATGATATGCTTTAATTTAAGACTAGAGTATTACTCTCTAGCTTAAGATAATACTGCCAAAAATAGTACACCAATACTATACCAAACAATTATTTATTATTATTATTATAATCACAATGATAATGATACGGTGCCATGCTCTACTATCGATATATAAAGTTTATCCTACGTGTTGGAGGTACGGAGATTTTTATTACTTAGCTAATAGTATTTAATTTGTGTATATCTCATATGCTACATTATTATTATTATAACCATGACGATTATTAAATATCATGATATTTACACACCAAAATTTTAGTAGGTTATAAAATGGAAGTCAAAAAACAACACTATTAATGTAAGAAAATGGTGTTCAATATTATGATTCGTATACACGTAGGTATCATAAGATCTTATATATGTATTTAGTATTTAACATGTTATAGTCAGAGCACAAGTATTGAAACAGATTCAGAAACCTTTTTGGAGTATTTTAGCATGGAAATCATGTTTGGTCAGTACGTATATAATTACGTAATTTCACAATGGCTTGCTTATGTACACAGGATGAGGCATAAGAGTGGTGATATTTATGAATTATACCCTATACAACGTTATAGCATCGACAAACTTATTATTCGAAACGATTGAAATGTAAACAAGAATTTTTGAATCTTGATAAACCTATTAATTTTGTACTTTACTGATTGTTTCTTAATTACTGTATTGACGATCCATTGATGAGATAAAAGTGGTTGGTATGATACCAAGATAAAGAAGATGGCGACGTGCTTGGCAGGAATGAATTCCAATCACTTAGCTGCACTATTCATGATCTTAACTAACTTGAATTAACGAAATAAGCTTCATTTCATGTTCAATTTCGTGTATGGCTTTATGTATTCGTACAATGCATTGCGTTTATATTTTTATAATAATAAATTTGTATTTATATTCGATAAATATGGTATGAATTTTATGCATGTAATATGGTGATAATATTGTTTCAAAATTTTATTAGACCATCGTTTTATTTTGCGTTTAATGTTTATTTACAAATAGTATACATATGTATACATATATACACTCTTATAATAGTGAAATGAATGAGTTTTCTCCTCATTTATCATATATGTATGTACAAACTTTTATTATAAATTCGCACAGATGTAAATATTGTAAGAATTTTGTTTATAACGAATGGGGAAAAGAAAAGAAAGAAAAGAACGGAAAATTTCAAAAGAATTTTGTCTGTTCTATTTAGTACATGAGGTGAATGGGAGATGTGGAAAATGTCACAGTGTAAGATATTGATTAAATATTTATTTTCTATTATATGTTGTATTTCTATATTGTCATTATGTTAAATAAATATCTTATAGTTATATAGTGTTCGTGTGTGTGTGTGTATGTGTGTGTGTAAATATCAATTTTTTTATCCACATAATACCGCGAACGTTCTTCAAGCATGAATTTTTCTAAACAGAAATTTAAAAAAAAAGGAAACTTATCGTATTTCAATTGAGTTCAATTTCAATTTGTATCGGGACTTTACAGCTGCTTGTCCAAATCCAAGATACGTTGATTCTGGACTATGCCCTATTTTTAATTAATTTATTTTTTTTTTTTTTTGAGAAGCGTGACGTTAGACGATTTGCCCTCTATCCCGGTACATCCAAACGAGCGGTATAAACGTACTTAACCTTGAAAGTTCGGAATACACTGCACCGGTAAAGGATGAACCAAACTGTATAACAATATTGTCATTATTGTCAAGTGTTATTCACTGCCATTCTAATTTCGGGATCAGCAAGGTAATGAACTGCTTACTAATCTTAAGTCTAGACATAATATACGTCTATTGTCCTATAAAAGACGGCCGGTATTCCGTATTAGACATACCCGATTTCGGGACAAAAGCCATATTTATTATTAAATGGCAAAAAATATCTTTACAATTTTATTATTAATTAATTACACCTATCAATGATTCAACACAAATATACCTCTCATGTATTATCTAGATTTTATGATAAACACATCTACAAATAAATAAAATCTTCCGTATCTAATCCAAATGTTATAATACGTACATAATTTTTCCCGCGTAACCTCAATATCCATCTATGAATGTGCTATTTTCATACGTCTTTATTAGTTTAAATATGTGATAATTGTTCTTTCGGAATAGTTACACTAATCGTGAAAACTGTATTGATATCATTGATAGTTGAAAGTTTCATTATCTGGGGTGAATTGGTTTTGGCAGATAGAAATCATAGCGATTAACGGAATTTTTATATTTACAAATTACACAGGATTGGCAAAAATGTCGAGAGTACGAAGACTAGGAATTCGTGGTATCCGGAATTTTGGTCCAGGTGAGGACGAGGATTTACAAACAATAAATTTTAGCCATCCATTGACTTTGATACTCGGTCCAAATGGAACTGGAAAAACAACCATTATTGAAGCCCTCAAGTATGCAACTACTGGAGAATTTCCTCCTGGAACTGGTAGTGGGCAAAAAAACTCATTCATTCATGATCCATTGCTGACCAATGGGTGCTCAGTATGTATTAATTTAAAGTATTTATTAAAATGTAACAGCCTTTGCTTCATTCTGTCCATCGATGTAATACCCACTTTCTTTTATAAACATTAGTTACCAAAATATTCAAGAAACCAGTAATTGAATTATCAAATAGTTACGCAATTATCTAAATATCAAATCTTTAGCATCAAATCTTTAGCATCCAATGATTTTATGGTTAATTTATGATCAAAAGAATAACATTTCTTCAAAATAGCATGAGCACCTGAAGTATACGGGGCATTATATGCGGAGTTACCCAACCTGTGACCCTGACCATTTAAAATTTTCTTCATATTTCATTATATGATAGTGCTTACCTAAGAATCCACGAAAAAAAGTGAAGAAAAGATTTTTTTATTTTCAAAGTAGTTTTTTAGAAAATTATTCAAACTATATCTTGAAAACGCAATTTTTTTAATATTTGACAAAATTCACACAACTAGTGGGATTCCAGTTTTTTCTAGTTTTTTAGAAGAATTTTAATACTTTATATCAACAATTTCAACAAAATATAAAAAATTCTTACTTGCGGAAATTTTTTTCTACGACTTTTTCCAAAGTCACGTGATTATATGTTTGGGAGAGTTAAAAAATAAAATTGCCTCAAATCAAAATCTTTGAAACAAAATATTGAAATCTCTATCTAAAAAAAAAAAGAAATAGAAAAGATCGTAACCCTATCGTCTTGGTCTTAAAATTGTCGGTGTTTGTTGTAGAATTTCTGTGAATTTTTTCAAAAATTAAAAGAATTGCCGTTTTGGAATAGTTTAAATAATTGAAGAAAAACAAAAAAAATCGTTCCAAAAAAAAAGAATGAGAATTTCACTTTTTTGGCGGTTTTTAAGGTGAGAAACTATCGCATACTGAAATATGAACAAAATGTAATATTGTCAGGGTAACAGGCTTGGTGATTTCGCATAGAAAGCCCTGTATGAATAACAAAACGATCATTATTATGTCGTGAACAATAATTTTGCTTCTAAACTATAATACTTTGATGAACACGCAGATCTGTATCATAGATGCAGATTTGTAATATGAATCTAAACATTAATTATTACTAATAAGTATCGTAGATGATTGATATCATGTTTATTTAATGTACCTAATCAGGTGAGGGGATTAGTGAAAGCTGAAATAGTTGATACAAAAGGAAACTATGTGACCGTATCACGAAGGATTGAATGTACCCAAAATAAGTCGAAATCAAAATTTCAAACTCTGGATAGCACTCTGTCTCGTGTAAATAAAGAGACAGGAGAGGTAAGAACATTGAATATGTTGAAGATGAAATTTATCTTTACTGATATATGTTCCATTTTAATATGTTTGTTCACAAAAAAAAAAAAATGTTTTTCTTATTTTTTTGTTGAAAACCAGAAAGTTGCGATAAGTCATCGATGTGCGGATGTGGATTTAGAAATGGGATTAGCTTTAGGAGTGTCAAAGCCAATTTTAAATCACGTTATTTTTTGTCATCAAGAAGACTCTACTTGGCCATTAGAGGATGGAAAGAAATTGAAAGAAAGATTTGACCAGATATTTGATTCAGACAAGTACAACAAAGCAGTGGAAAGAATTAGGAAGCACAATAAGACGTTGACAGCTGATCTCCGAGTGACAAAATCACAAAAAGAGTCACTGAAAATTATTCTCGAAGAAGCTATCGATAAGAAAAAAAGTTTAGATAAATTTGAAAATCGATTGGCAAAATCAATAACAAAAGTAACAGAAATTATGGAAAGAATGAATCCTCTTACTGAAAAAATAAACGACCTTTACAGCACTGAACAAGTTTATCTTAAATTACATACAGAAAAAGGTGAAAACAAAAAACGCTTTTAATAATGTCATGTTCAGAAAATTTGGAACACTCTCATGCCTTAAAATTAATTTTATATAACAGTCTGAATCTGCTAGTTCCTGAATTCAATTTAACCAGCAAATTCTATTTCTATTTTGAGCGACTCCACGTTTTGAATAATAATATTTGAGTTGGCGGCTGTGAATCCAAATAAATACCAGATGTTTAATTTATAGAAACTAAAAAAACTGAGTATGGATTATTAAAAAAGCAAATAAATGAGCTAAAGAACAACATACAAATTCTTCACGAGGGAACAGGAGTTGAACTATTAAAGGAAATTAAGGCGTTTGATAACATACTTTCAGAAATGGAAAATGAGATGGGAATAGTGAGTTAACGCTAATAATACAACAGTAACATTTTTTCTGTTGCTGAAAAGAGCTTTGATTAATAAACAAAAAAAATCTATACATTACAGTTGAAGGATAAATTCAAGGAAATCACCAAAGAAGAAAGCAAGTTGAAAATCATTATTGGCGATCAGCAATTAGCAATTGGAAAATTGAAACAACAGGCTCAGGCACAGGAAAGAAACATTGCTCTCCGAAACAGTAATCTTAATGAAATGCTGACACAATGGGGTCTAGAAGGAGTTGGAGCAGAAATAACAGAAACAGGTATTATAAAATTATTTAACATTTCATGGAACTGCATTGCCTCTATAACACAGTTAAGTAATTTTTAAATTAAGATTTGTGGATAATGAATTATAAATTTTAAGTCATTATTCTTCAAATATTATCTACTAAGCTCAGATTCTTTTGTGTAGTTTCTTTTTTGCGCTTCTGATACGTTTTATAAGTATTAAATTGTTTTTTACCCATAGAGGCATCTGTTTGTTTGGATCGTTTAAAGGAAAAATTGTTTGAACTGGAATCTGGTATTAAAGACAAAGTACTTAAGCATCAGGCTATCGAGACACAATTACAAAAAGAATTGGATGATACAAGAGATCAGAAATCAAAGCTTGAGTCAGGGATGATTATGCTCAAAAAACAGATAGCTGAAAAACGAAAGGAAGCAAGTAGAATGCGTCTCGAAGTAGACAAGGTATATTTCTCTGCTTGTCTCTATTTCTCTATTTGTCTCATCTTTTGATTTTATTTTTTTATTTTTCATATGGAAATTCCTTAATATTATTCAGCAGACTTTATTGTGTAAACTCATAAAAGTATAATGAAAGTTTTTATCTCTCGCCGCAGGGTGGCCACTTTCTGGAAAACCGGGAAAAGTTAGGGTATTTTACTGGTCAGGGAAAAGTCAGGAAAATTTAGTGGAAGTCAGGGATTGTTGTACAAAAAATTTAAAAAACCAGTCAATTTACCCATGTATAACATGACATGTTAATATGGTATGAAACGTTCCTGAAACTAGAAAGTGTACTCTTTTCAATGGTGAAAAATTATTAATACAATATAACTTTCTTATACAATATTTATGAGAGCAATAGATAGACCGCTTATTTTTATTTGAAATTGCTCGTTAAGTTAATAGGGTAAATCATAATGGGAAAATTTCCATTGGATCGTTATAGATGAAGTCAGGGTAAAATCTAAAAAATCACTTTAAAACCGGGAAAAGTCAGGTATATTAGTCCTGGAGAAATAGCGGCCACCCTGCTTGGGTATTTAATTTTTTAGAATACATTTGGGTTGTGTTTTTTGATTGCTACAATAGTCTAACATCTCTCAATAGGTGAACACAATGGCCAGTAAACTGGAACTTATTGACTCAAAATTACAAGAAGCAAATGCAACAGTTGATTCCCTTGCTGGAAGTTTGGATATCGATGCAATGAAAAAAGATATACAAGATGAAATAAAAAAACGTGATCAGATGGAATTGAGTTTAGATAAGGTGAACGAGGAAGTGACACTGCTTCAGCAACAAAGTTCATTACATGCTGAACTTGATCTGGTTAAGTCTGCTTTGATTGCAAAGGAAAAGGATATTCAGAAATTGTGAGTAATTGTTAACAAGTACTGTTTCCCCAATTTACAGGTAAACTGCATTGTTGTGTCAACTCAAAAGTTCAATAATAATTGCCAGTAATCGTTCATACATGAAATAACAAATTTTTTCATCAGGAGAAACAAGCATCAAGACAACCTGAAGATGCTTTTTAAGGTCGATACTTTACCTGAGACGGACTTAAAACGTGCTCTTAACCGCATCCAAGAGAGCCTTGTAAGTTAATATATTTAATTAATGATTCTCGAAGTTTGAAACGAATGCCAATTGTCAAACATTGAATAAAATTGTTAATTTCAGGGTGATGAAATCAAACAAATAAATTACAACGTGCAAAAAGAACAGCGAGAATTAACCAGTTTGGAAACTACGAAAAAGCATCAAGAACGACAATTGCAGGAAAAAAATTCTGAACTTGAAGGTGATCATCTGTTCAATTGAAATCTTTTGTGACCTTCATTTAACAGAATGTGAAAATATTTTGTTGCAAATTGAGCAAAAAATTTAATGTAACCTTGTGTACCTTGTAAAGATAAATATTTTCTTCTCCAGTTATACAAGATCAAATATCATCTATGTGCCACGGGAAAGAGTATGAAGAAGTTTTGCTACATGCGCAAAAAACCGTTAAAGATTTAGAAGACTCTAAAGGATTGTATGCTTACAAAAGTGTCGTATACAAAGATTACATAAAGAAAACAGAATCATGTTGCCCACTTTGTCATCGGGATTTTGCAAATCCACAAGAACTCAATGAGTTTATATCCGAATTGAAAGAGGAAGTTAACAAATATCCTAATCAATTAAAAACATACGAAGAACAATTAAAAGTTCAAGAAAAACGATACAAGTCTTTAGTCCAGTTGCAACCTCTGGTCGTAAAAGCTAAACAGTTAGAAGAAGACACGCTGAAGAAATCGAAGTAAGAACTTATAGATTTTTTTAACTCAAGTTTTCTACTTAGGAAAAGATTTATTCAGGATAACAGACCAAATCCGATAGTATTGAACTTCAATATTTCTTGTCTGCGTGTTCATAATTCTGAAAATAATAATTCGTTTCCCAAAATTAGGCTTGAGCTAAGTAAAATAAAACAAAAATTGTCAGAATCTCACACAAAAGTTGAGAAATTACAATTGGATCTTACTGAACCAGAGAGTAAGCTAGCGCAGTGTAAAGACATTGTTGGCGATGTGGCACTATGGGATCAGTATTTGGCAGAAATAACGAGATTGAATCAGTCTATTGCTCGTGTCAAAGGGCGTTTGTCTGATCGAGGTAAATCAATCTGATAGATCTATGTTACAAATTATGCAGAGTAACTTGAGAATGTTTTTTTTTTCATAAGGCTACAGTGTTTTCAAAAATATTCATACTCTTAATTCATTAAATTATTATGTTTGTGTTAATTAAGGTTTAAAATGTTTAATATTTTCACAACAGTTGGTGATAAGTCAATGCAAGAAGCTCAAGCTGAACAAGAATCGATGAGAAAATCGCTGAGTGTTCTACGTAAGAGTATTGAAAAGCTGCAATCTTCGCTCAGCTCGCATACGGATAAATTGCAAAGTGCGAGAGAAACTAGAAACAAACTTCTTGAGGAGCAATTAAAGATTTCATCTGAAGTACAGAAGCTAAAACAGTTGCAGGATAAATTGAAGGATTTGTGTACAGAAGAAATATCGCTTCAAGAAAGTGTACAGGAATTGCAAAAACAGTTGGGACCCGTAAATCAGGAGCTTGAATCCAGAGAGAATTTACTACGAAAGACAAAGGTGGATATTTATGACTAAAAAGTTTGGAAAACTGATAGTTTTTCATAGTCTTCTTGTTTATTTTGGTAATGTTAAACTTTGTGAAACCTTATTGATAATTCATGTTTTCGTTGTAGAAAGAGCATCATGAGGTATTGGAAAATGAACGAAATGTGATTGCCAAGAAATCAAGAAGTCTACATGATTTGAAAAGTACTCAATCAGAAATTGATAATTGTATTCGTCGTGGAGTCGTAGATTCGTTGAGGAGGTCTGAAATGGATATGATAAAATATCAGAAGAAAATTGACGAGTTGGAAAAAGATAAAGTCGAAGTTTCTACTAAAATCAACGAAATAATGAACCAGATTTCGAAGCAAGAGACTCGTAAACGAGACATGAATGACAACATGCTCCTAAAGGAAAAAACAGCAGGGGCTGAAGTACTTGAATGTGAAATTACAACTTTAAGAGAGAAACTAGGTGGTATGAATTATCGGCAGCTGATTGATCAAAAGAAAAAATTAAAAGAAGAGGAAGAAGTTCTTATTAGAGAGGTACGGGCTTTAATTTCGTGATTTTTGTTAGATGGGATATCGTTTATTTTCTTTTGTTATTTATCTGCTTCAGAAAAACATGGAACAAGGAGGCCAGGATGAAATTGAGCTCAACATTAGGCAATTGAAGAAAGAATTAAACAAAGACCTATACAGATTGGCGAAGAAAAACTACATAAATAAATGTGCAGAAATTGTCGTGAGTACAAAATACGGAATGACTACGAAAATTTTTAATTTCTTAAATCATTGGGATATTGAAATGATTAATTTTGAATGGAATCATTCTTCATCACAGATGGCCAAATCTGGTACAACTTGGGGAAAAAAAATAATATAAAGTGTGGTAGTGCATTCTAATCAGATATTTGAGCCTACTTTACTATTATGTTAAATATATCTTTGTGCCAGGTCCAAGAAGAAGCAATAAACAATCTGATAGCATATTCCTCAGCTTTAGATACAGCAATAATTGAGTATCACACAGAACGAATGGCTTCGGTCAATAAAATCATCCTAAATTTGTGGGAGCTTATCTATAAAGGAAAAGACACAACAGCTATTCAGATTCAAACAAATCCTACCGGTGGGATGGATGAAAAAAGGAGGACTTATAATTACAGTGTGGTTCAAGAGAAACAAAAGATAAAGATGGAGATGAAAGGACGCTGCAGTGCAGGCCAGAAGGTCAGAAAAAAAATAAACCCAATCTATTTAAAGTCTGTGAGAAAATTGTTATAAAACATTGCTGGGTGGCTAGTGTGTAGTAGTAAGAACAATGTACACAGAATATATTCTTAAATTCGTTTATATTTCAATGTCCCCTAGGTACTTGCATCAATCATTATAAGGATGGCTCTAGCCGAAACATTTGCCAAAAATTGTGGTGTATTCGCATTAGATGAACCAACTACAAACCTCGATGAAATCAATATGAACAGCTTAGCTCAGGCACTCGCCACGTAAGTTCAATTTAGGGTAACAAATATCTCGGTGAATAAAATGACAAAGCTTGTACTTTCTAACGAATATCATTAAATATCGAACAGATCTCTTGCCACTGAAAATAACAGAGTAAAGATATACCTACTTCTAATTTTTTGATATAAATCATGTACTATCTACGACTGAAAAATTACTTCGGTTTCGTTTGCCTAATCGTGGGCAAAAATATCCCTGCATTTCATAAATAGTGGTCGAAGATTATTATACATATTATAATCAATCTCTGTTTCAGAATTGTAAATATCAGATCAAAACATCAAAAGAATTTCCAGCTGATTGTAATCAGTCACGATGAAAAGTTTGTTTATAGATTAACTAAAGTTAACAAAATCAGAAAGGTTTACGAGCTATATCGAAATGATATGTAAGTACTGGGATTCACGGTTCAATTAAATAGCTAACATTTCTTTTGATCAAATATTAAATCCAAAGGAGATATTATGGTGTTTCAGTTGATAAATCCTACGTTTATTTTACACCCCAATGCAATCTCTCCTGTTTTATGAATCCATTCATTAGTTCGTCTTGATGCAACAGTTTCATTGGCATATGATTCATGAGACTCATATTTTTTTTTTTTTTTTTACATATTTTCTTTGGAACTTAGATTGTATTACCATGTTAATGTTTAACGTAATGGTTTCAGTGGACTGACAGAGATTAAGATGTGGTGTATCGAGGATAATCAGGTAGCGGCCAGTGGTTCTAAAGACGATCAAGAATCTTCCGGTGAAGAAGCTGATGCCGGAGCAGAAGTGCGTTCCCGTAAACGAAAGCAACTAGCCGAGGAGAGAAAACAACTGTTGAAGAATGACTTGGCGATTAGCCCTCCACGTAAAAAGAGAATCACAAAAACTGATGGCTAGTTATGAGATATGGTGTTAGCATCGTTTGATCATTAATAAAGCCAGCTTTGCAGGGAATCATTGCCTTATTCAATAACTAATTGATATTTGATAATAATATGTTTGAGAGAGATATAATATTATATTACTAAATATATCAAGAAAATTTCCTTCCATTGCTGAAGTTGGCGATTAGAATTTAGGAAGAAACGTTATTGTTTACGTTATTTGTCAATTTTTTCGGATTTTAAGTAACATTCCGTTAATCTATCGCACTGTATATTACCTGTTACCACATAGTATGTTACGGTAAAAGTTAATTCGAATTCTTTTACGACTTGTGCGCTGATCATTAAGTACGTTAGGTCTTTTTAAATTTGTATGATTAGTATTACAAACATGTTAATTATTATTACAAGCTAAATAAACTGCTATGCATAAAGACTCTGTTGTACTAAATCTTAATGCCTGGCATTGATCCTTCTCTTTTATTTAAATTTTTTTTTTAAATTTTGTCGTCAAGTTATAAATTGTAATGTAATTTCATGTGATAAACGAAAGAATCAAAAAACATTCATCCATATATTTTTGGTAAATTTATCATCACTTAGTTATAAAGTTGACTAAAGTTCAGTCAATGTGATAATCGTAAGAAGACATGGCGCAATTTTTCGCTTTACAGGGATTTTAAATCCAAATTAATTTAACTATAAGACATGCATAGAGACACATTTATACGAATGCATGCCTGCCTAGACATACGGTCCTGATTTTTCCCGCCAAAAATTTCAGCACACCTCCTCGGGTCAGATGTTCTCCTGATACCAGGAGCAATTTTCGACTTAAAATTTCAAAAAATTCCAATTTTTGTAAGCGAATGAGACATGCATAGAGACACGCATATAGGTATACGAATGCATGCCTGCCTAGACATATGCTCCTGGTTTTTCCCGCTAGAAAATTCCGCGCACCTTTTTGAGTCAGATGTTATCCTGATACCAAAAGCTATTTTTTGCCTTAAAATTTTTAAAACTCATCACATAAATGTTTCCAAACTGTCCCTGTGCGCCCAATCACGTGCAACCCGTACGTCATTCATGCGTTGTCCAAGTTGAAATTGCATATCATTAGGCGCGTCTAATTTTTTTACCCAACATTTCTAGAAATCTAAATAACGTATCTTTGATACAGGAAATAAAGTGTGGCAGGAAAAAAAGGTATAAAATAAAGATGCAATCGATTTTTGGTATATCTCAGAATTTATTGCTGCATCAATAATACAATATTACTCATTGTCGAAATAATGTATGTGTTCCGTCGTCACACAACATACAGAGAAAAATTATTTCAAGACATCAAACACATTAATAATACACGACACTATACAGATATTTTACACAACACCGAAAATTTGGGCTTCTCCCACACATATTTATACGACAAGCGTTTAGGATCGCGAAACAATAGAGCCCATTTTACAACATACAAATTAAATTTCTTAGAAGCACAGAACTGACGTCCAGAAACAGTTAAACAATGAAACAACTTGGGACGTCCAAGTTTTTCGCTAATCCGTGACCTGAAGAATAAAATGCATCCTCCCAAGTGATACAGACAAGGGAGGGTCAACAAACTCTCCCATTTTTAACAATAGAGCAATTTTTGCACCCTGCACATCTGGTAGCCAAACGGTCATACATAGTTCGAAAACATTACAACTGATTCCACCAATAATAATGCAGTCAGTCAATTTTTACCCCCCTCCCACACACACACATCATCATTTCTTCCGCCACTTTCAAACTAATTTGTTTTCTTGTTCTTATCTAAACGAAGATACATTCGAGACACCGCGCAGAACAGTCATAACAAAATTTACAAGTCAAACATTCATTTTCAACTTTTACAGCCAAACCTTTTTGTACAATTTTAACTTGTCTTTTAATAAAGAGATTTATATTGTTATTTATATCAACTCTTGTGTCAACTTATTTGTGTTTAATCACACACCACAACAATCATCAGCTGCGTAATATTAATTTGGCGCGCAGCAGAAGAAGGTATGCGACCGTCACCCGATTCACCAGTATGTACAATTTACAATTATTTCTAGAAATTAGACATGTATCCATTACAATTGATCCAGTTTCTTTATTTGCTTCCTGGCATACAAGTTATCATTGAGCTGCTCGAAATACGCCAGAAAATACTCGTGTATATCTGTAAATGCTGATCTTATCGACAGTGTATGTATGTATTTGTTAATTTTACCGACAGTGTACGTTTGTAAATGCTAATTTTATCGACCGACATAGTATGTTTGTAGTTGGCCCGATTGGGCTTCCATATCATTTCGCTTGCGGAATTGAGAACTACATTTGCCGGTACGCCTTATCGCACGCAACCCGTATGTCAGTGTTAGGCTAAATTTTCACGGGCAGTAAATTACTGCTGCAGCAGAATTTTGCTGTAACGTTATTCGTTATTAATCACGTGGTTGCAGGTAACCACGTGATCAACAACGAATAGTGTTAGAGCAAAATTCTGCGACAACAGCAATTTACTGTTCGTCAAAAACCAATAGTTTTATATCAGATAGTTTGATTATCTTGTCCGGATTTTTATCAGAATTGTAATAACATGTCGGTTGTACAGTCAATCATAGCATCAAGTTTACGATGCCCGAAAGTTTTGCCTGGCTCTTCTGAAGTTCCGAGCCGTTTTTGTATATCGGGTAAATCCGAAGATCTTTCACTGTGCACTGTCAATTCAGACGACAATCTGCGTCACAAATTATAATAACAATTGCGTTTGAACAAATTGGGAAAATACCAGGGAAAATACCAAGCGATTCCAACGTTTCACATTAAGTTTATCAAGGAATAATGAAACAGGTATCACTATCTAAAATGACTATCTAGCTGAAACTGTCTAGAAGCTCAAAAACGTACGTAATGTAATACACAAATATTAAAAAAATATGATTTAATTGATCGAATTTTAAACTAAAAAAAGTATAATATTTGTTGACAACTTAAGTGCCCTTCTTGTCATTGCATCAAACAATCATAAGTCATACATACATACTTTGCAAGAAAAAGAATCCGTATTTCTTTTTGAAATATCCTTTACTTCATAGCTGTTTATTTTCAATCATAAGCATCTGCTGTCTATTTCGTAACCACAAGTGGCAATATACCAAATATCCCATTACCTTAGTTGAAACTTATTAAAACACTGTCAACATGATATAATTGTTATTGATTGCCTTGAGATTTTGATTTATTATTTACCCCTCAGCATATCGCCATGGATCCGAACACAGAAATACGAAAGTTGAGGCCTGCGGAGCTATATACACTTGCCAGAATTTTAGCAGCATCAGATTCATGGAAAACGTTGATGGCTGGTGTACCTAAGGAGGGATCCGAAAACGAGCCAAAATTCAACAGCGAACACTTTGCGTAAGCTCATATTAATTCATTTTTCAACAATAAAGTAAACGATATAGTAAATATCATACCAGTTTTGTGAATCTATGATCAAAAAGAAGTTTCTCTATTTTTCAAGCACCAAGTTTAACTAACCAATTAATATCTCCCAACTATTAGTTTAATCGAACGAGCGAGTAGCCAGCAACGAAAATCAGCGGCAGAAATCTTTCTTGAAGAATGGAGCACGATGGGAAAGCAAAGACCAACTCTGAAATCTACTCTGGATCTACTCGTCAAAGTTGAGCTCTTCAGAGCAGCAGATTACATTGCAGTTGATCTGTTGCAAAGTAAGGATAGCTAAAAAATTGTTAAGACCAATCTTTCTTGAGAGAAGATACAATATTTCGTAAAAATCCACAGGATAATTTTTACAAAGGTATTTAATATGCTTTGATATTCTCAGGAGAGCCTCCGGAGAGACCTGCGTATGGCCCAGCGGCTAGGTTCGATATATCCGATGAGGAAATAGCCAGACTGATGAAGAATGCAGAGTCAGAATCGGAGGAAAGTGATTCCCAGGTGGTTGACTCCAAGGAATCATTGGATAGTGTTTTAAATGGACTTGGTTATCCATCGGAACTCTCCCTGAATTTTAGTGGCCATAATATGGGTCAGCATATCGAACGAGAAGTGCACCGTGAAACGAATGAAATCATTGAAGAAATATCGACGTTGAGAATGTCTACAAGACAGATGAACAAAGATAATTCTAATTTAATACAGTTTAGTAAAAGTGATGTGGAATCGTCTCGACATGATCACCAAAATTCTGAGCATAGCAATAATTCCAATTTAATGCAATTCAGCAGCAACAGTATTCCTAGTACAAATATAATGAATTTGGAAAAAGAAATTTCTTTAGACAATGGTGTGCGAAATCCTTATTTGGGTGGTGCTGCCAATGTTCTTTTACAAAGACAAAATATCGCTTATACTAGCTTTTCGAATAATTCAGACGAACCCAGTCCCAATCGAATAATCAAAGAAGAAAATATTCGTGTGGACGAAAAAGGTGTACAAATGTGGATTACCTCTGATATGAACGAGTATTCTAATGCCGGAGCTATTTCAAATTCTAACAATTGTAGCACTTTTGAATTACAGACCAGCGAATTACCGGCTTTTGTAGCAGACCTTGGTAAAAGTTCAAGATCGATATACAGCGAATTAAAAACAAGCGAATTACCGCAGTTTGTCGTAGAAATTGCTCATCAAATATCTAATCAGTCAGATAAAACAGCAAATACGGAACCATTCGGTGAACCTTTTATTGCGAAAGATTATTCTGATACTTCCTCTAATTCTTCAAATTTTTTGTCTAACGTTACGAGTCCATCTGACAATAATACAGAAAGCATTATACCCTTTTACGATAATTTTCAGTCAGAAAACTCAAGAGACAACGAATTAGTATCCGCAGAATTACCACAATTTGTTGCAGACTTAGGCCGTCGACAAAATAATGATAATTCAACAAACACCAATTCAGAATTTGCGGATGAATCTTCCAATGGACAATATAGTGACCGATTTGTTGACAGTAAAAACGTATCGACTGTTCATTACCTTGGATTAAATTCAGGAGAATTACCGCTCGTAGTTTCAGAGTGTAATAAAATGCGTACTCAGTTGGAAGAGGATCAAAGAGAATTAGTCACAGCAGAATTGCCTCAATGTGTTGCAGATCTAAAAAATGTAGTTAAAAAATAACGGCAAATATTAAAAAAGATTCAGTCTGTGATTCGACTCAGATTTATGTACAATCGGACAGCAATGTGCAATCTTGTGGATTAAATTTGTCATTTGATTAGATGAGAAATGCTCTATATAGTCAATATCAAACATTCTCAGAATTTTCAGTATACCTATGTATTCAGCCACATAAATTTGTGTTCTGAAATTTTTGAAAGGTGAAGATTTTTTTGTATCTCTTGGTGGTCACTTTTCTTTACATGTTATGTATCAGGATTTTATATTTCTTCTGAGCATTCCATACGAAATATTTTTAAAAATAGTTAATTTATGGACAAATAACAGTAGAATAAATTTGGTTGTGCAAATATATTCTTTCATTAACTTTATTCGTAAGAAAAGATAGAATCTTGAAATAATGTAAATATCTAATGATACTGTTGAAGCAATAGTTTTATATTGATTGATACATCGAGAAATGTATTAAATTACGTATATTGTTATTGTTCTGTTTTTCAAATTATATAAATCCCTTTATAAACGTTGAAAATAAATAATACTTTTTATATTATCATAAAAACATCTCATCTTTCAATTACTTCATCTAGCACGTTGACTCTGATGTGAACAACGAAGCTAGGTACCTAATTATCTACAAACTAGTTCTGTTCATAAGTTATTATACTTTTTTTCAGAATTAAATCATCTTTTTTCATATCCAAAGCTGTGTAGTATTTACTGTTCTAATTCCCGTCAAGGGATCTTACGATATTCAAGTTAGGAGTATTTTTATCCTTTGACTTCAAAAATATATCAATATGTTTGACGTTTATTTCATTCCCCACAGTCTGTGTGACAAGAAAATTTTTTTTCTAGCTATCGCTACTGTTACTTTCTTTCATAGCAAAATAAGCACTTTGGAGTTCGCGTAGATTAGCTTCTAAAGTAGCAACTTCGTCATACTTGTGAGCATCTCTTGCTTGCTTTATATATGCTCGAAGATTATTCATCTGTTCTATTATCGGATCCATAGAAGATGTTAGCATTGGTGCAGCACTCGAAGGACCCCATCCTTGCGATTGGTCCAGAATTAACTGTAAAATTAACAATTAACATCACATCAATGAACAAGAAAACAGAATAAAAATATTTAAAAAATTGATAAGATTATCTGTTTTTTGTTGCTGATCAGGTTTTACCTGATCGTTTCTTGATCCGGTGATACCATCGGAGACTACACCTTCTCGTTTTTGTTGTTCCTTTCGTCTTTCTCTTTGCAGTTCTTCCATTTCTATTTGTCTTTCATATTCAATTCTGGCTTCTATTGCTTTTCTACGTTTTTCTTTAAACGCTTCATATTCTTCTTCCGTTGGCAATGGCTCTGCGTTAACTAAATGTTCTTTTAAAAATATAGTTGCTGCTGTTCTGACCATTTGCTGCAAGCTCAATGTTTGTCCTTGAGGAGGATTATCAATATCTTTAATCCCCAAAATAGAAATTCTTTTGCTTATCAGGTCTATGTTCTCAGCTAACTTTGCAATTCTTACACGCAACACATGAGCATCCTGAAGATTGTACGTTGTTTCTCCTTTTCTGAAGTTTTAAAACAAAAATAAAATAACATTTTCTTCAAGTATTTATACAGATAAATTAAAAAAGGGAAATTTGTGAGGCATATTACCTCAACGATTCACACATCTTGTTGTACATAAGCGAATGCTCGTTGGCTTCGTCTATATATGACCGCATCTTCTCATAGAATTGGCAAATGATTGGTTTTGAGAGTTTTCTTTCTTTCAATCGTTCTCTGGTATTTAAAAGTTCTTCACAGTGAACGCAGAGTCTAAAGTGTTGTTCACCAGTGGAGGGATCGTTAACTAAGGAGAGAACACTGTTCAAACTTCCGCTGGATGGGGATCTTGCAAGCTTTGACAATCCTATACCAGCACGAACAAAACGGCCAGCTATCGGAGACCCAGAAGAAGTTGGGGATATTGCAGAGTCGTCTTGAACAAGACTAGGATTAACCATTTTCCCTGAAAATAAGTTTTCAATGAATTAAAGTGGCTCAATGTTTCCACAATCTTACTTTCAGGGAATAAAAGCATTTTTAATGTTCATATTTACAATCTGATTGAAATACAGAACAGGTATTGAATGCAATTTTTTTCTTTGCACAGATATCAGGTCTTACTCTAATTTTTAAAAAAGATAGACTTTCTGAAAGCTTGGTGTATTTATTTCTTACGTGCATCTCCAAGTGCAAGAAACATTGTACAATCATGGCACATCACAGCTCCGCAAAGTCTACAATGATGTTTTCTTCTAGCAAGATGAAAGCTTTTAGCACAAGTAGGACAGAGTCTTACAGATTTGTCGTCTATCCATGGAACAATGGATTGCTCATGGGCTGTAATGTGAAATATAAAATACCTAGTTTGTTTACATCAAGAATTGTTGTTGAATGTATTTTCCAGTTGCATATCGCAGGTCGATTTTATATTTACGAAAGTTTGAGCAATAGAAAAGTCTACAGAAGAGTGGAATTAGTTTTATCAATAAAATAACTCCCTTAAAAACAGACAATTTTTTTTCAAATTATTCTGTTTAATATTACAATTTGGAAAGTACAGAGGACACTGTTTATTGTGATCGCATTTGGGGATTGCTAGTTCGACAATAATATCAGATTGAAAACAATGACCGATCAAGTAAATAGAATGTAGATATTCAAAGGATTTAGTAACAGTGACATTGTTTCATAAATTGCTGACATTATTTGTAACCACAATAAGCGGCATCTGCTCCTGAGATTGTTAGTCATTGTTATATTGTTTAAAACCTCGTCTGCTGATGGGATCTGAAGGTAATTCATTCAGCAATTTGTCCAATCGTATTAGAAGCTTGTTAGTCTCCGTAGAATACCTCTCAAGCCTTACATTTCTGATTTCAGTAAAGTATTTTGTGTAGGATCTAGTTTCACCTGTAATAATCAGAAACTATAATTCGAAATATCCTGATAATGCTGAAAATTGAAAGAAACTGGATATTAAACTACTATAATCAGGAGAAGTTACAAGACATAGAATCTAGACTTATTGCTCAAAAGAAGTGGAAATAATTGAAAACCATTAATATCTGGATAGATTTGTTTCAAGTAATTTTATTCTGAAATGATCAAGGTATCATGACCTACAGTTTTTCACAAATTTAAAAAGAGAGTTGATACTGATAAATAAAACCACATAGTCTAGAATTTTTTGTATAAAAAGAGTATAGTGTTATATTTCTCATTAAGTCCCAGTATTGAAGTTTAAAGTCTGATAAAGAGTGGAAAAAACACTTATAGTATTGTTTCTTAGAAAATGAACTGGATTGATGATAATTGACACTGTAAATTTAGTGAATAAAATTTAAATTGAATAATGTGTAAATTTAAATAATGACCATATCTACTTTATTACCAGTTTTTTTTTTTTTTTTTTTCGGTTGAGAGTACAAAGATTATTTCGCTAGATCCGGGAACTGGGTGTTGATTTTTCACATAAAATTAACGAAAAATAAAACAAAAAAAAACAAGAAATTAAGAATCATTAGTAAACGATGAAAAAAAAAACGGAAAGTCCGAATTAATCAGACCTCTGAATGTGTCTATGAAATTTTAGTTTCAATTACTTCAATAAATAAGGATAAAAAAGTTTCCAAAAAAGTGGGTATAGTTTATTACTCCGAATAAATTGTCTGAGTCACACACCTACGTTGTTTATAGTATACTGTAATTCTACAAATTTTATAGTATCGTGTTTAAAAAGGTAAGAAATATTTAGTTTCAGATAATACCTAATTCCTGCGGTTCCCAATCTCTGTAATAAATATCTAAGCTAGACTCATAGTTTCTTGGTGCAACAAGGACCGTGAATCCTTCCATAGTTTCGTCATGTTTTAATATTTTTTTCTTTGCTCTGCCGTATAATTCTGAAAGAGTGAAAGTAGCGATTGACAAAATTAAATATGTTTGTTGTTATTTATAAAATACGTGAAAAAATTAACGATTTTCATATTTATTGACGAGTCAAAGTACCTTTGAGTGTTTTCAAAATTTCCGGATTATCATTGTGAAATTCTTCGAAATGTTTGGTTAGTTGATACGGTGTCTTCAAATCTGTCTTACATATCGAGCATAAGAAGCCCTCCAACACCTGTCCGCCTTCTGCCATTTTTCAAAATTTTTCTTTTGATTTAGGATATTAGCTTGCGATAAATTTCCCAATTTCTTTATCTGCCTTGGTAACCGGGGGGTGGTCCTTTCGTTTGACGTTTGATATGAGAAACGTGCACTGGGAGCCGCCATGTTAGATCATGTCAGCTGACGCTTCGACCCATCGAATCGATACTTTGCGAAATGATATTACGATTATTTGAATATTTGAATCACGACATGAAAAATACAGACATGTAGGTTTCACGAAATAATTGATGCGTCGTATTGATAATTTAGGAAATCAATGGAGGACAGAAATGATTAGCTTTATTGAAGACCTCATCGAAAATAGTATTGAGGTTTTTTTGTGGTTCTTCTTATTTGAAGGTCGTAACTATTGATGCGATAAATATTATAATGCGATAAAAAATACTGATTTCTTTAATAAAATATGTATATCAAAAACAAAAAACCAAACACACTACAGAAATGAATTTAATCTATGAAACCCGAAAGAGAATAGAATATTTTAAATGGAGAGCCGGGTTCAATTAAGATCCGAATTTTAAAAATCCCGAACAGCTGAAATTCTGAATATTAATGGTACTTCTCCGGAAGTCTGTATAGCCGATTTCAAAAATTTCGAATCGAATAACATCGAAGGCTCAAAATTTCGATAGCTAAAGATTCGAAGGACCAAAGCTCCGAAATTTGAAAAAGTTTTATCTTTTACTCAGGCTCACTAATCATAAAATCAAAAAATAGATTGACCGTTTCGACGAATCACAGTTTGTTCACAATTTTTTTGCAATGCTATCACTTCGTTGATAAATTATTTGATACCACAAATTCCGAAGTGGCAAACTTTTTATTTGCTTAAACTTCAATTTTTTGGTACAAAAATTAACATATTTATAATAGTCAAAGCAGCACACAGAGGAATATAATTTTTCCAAGCTTTAAGGGTACATAATATTAACTATAAATTAACTCTCACAAAAGATTGCGGATAGTGGTAGATATTAATAAGAAAAAAAAAAGAAATAAAAATAAAATAAAAATATGAAAAAGACTGAAGAGAACGTTATTATCAACCTTAAAGCAATACAACGCTTTTGCCGATCACTCCCACTTTCTTATTCAGGGTATCAAAAGTCGATAAACCTTGATAAAAAGATGGAATTTCTTTGTTTTTTACTCTTCTGTTTCTTCAATTTCATTTTATCTGATGACATTTATCTCAAACATTGTAACCATCTCATTTTTAATAAACCAATTTTCACGATGTATCCATGTCCGATGCTCCACAGTTACTACCAAAGATGTGAAAATGAAACTTCTAGACAGACTTTGAACCGGATGATAGACCGAGGTACGATTTTGTAAACGATTTTCTAGAATATACGTCAAACAATCCAGAAATACTAATTCTGAATTAATGGTATGAACTATACATGTATATCTTGTGAAGTGCAGTCTAGATGCGAAGTAGTTTTAAATTATCAGAAAATGTAATATGATACCACATGTAGCTGCGGTCGCTTCTTCTTCTCATCTTCTTTGTCAGACGATACATAGTGTCAGTATATCGATCTTTATATTGATCAGTCCTCTTCCACTCGGCTTAAAGGGGAGCCCACAGTTATTAGTTCGAGAATCTCGTTGTGATTTATAGGGATGTTCTTATTTCATAAGACAGTGAATTATCAAGTTACGGACAGAATTATCAGTTTTCATTTAATTTTCTTAGTTTTGTTTAATTTTTATTAAAAAACTTAATTACGATTTTTTGAAATGAAACGATTATTTTCAAGAATTTTTAAATCCTTCATCTTTTGTAATTTAAAAAAGTTATAATTAAGTATTGACTAAAAATCAAATAACACCTCAATCACTGAAATATAAAATAGAAATCTTTCCTCTAACTTTTAAAATTTGACATCTTATGAAATAAAAACTATCTAAACAACCCCTCAGACATTTACGGTTTTATTTTTATTTCAGATTCAATTCTAAAATACTTATCCAATTTTTCGACCCGATTTTTTACTTAGTTAACGAATAACTTCCGACTCTAACAATAGCTTATCTTCGGTGATATTGAAGTATCTTCTACGCACTCAATCAGTGCAATCCATCTTGCCTTTCATAAGACGCATTGTTAAATCTATCTTCTGTATAAGATACATTACCTATTCCGTCTAATAACTGCAAAAAACTGCAGTTGAAACTACCCATTTTGGTTTTCGAACTACACATTTACCTAACAACTGCCTATTAAAATACCTCTTGCTATTTGGTTCATCTTAATTTAACCGTTTGAGGGCAGCAGAAAAAAATGTACATACATGCAGTCGTATTGAAATAAATGTCCGGCGGTAACGGGTGCAATTATTTAAGAAACTGCCTGATACTTATACCTATATGTCTGATAAATTGTTTCGTCACATTATAAATGACAGAGATAATTGCAGGGTAGGTAATTTCCAAGATATACATCGGTGCGGGGATTGGCACTAATAGCGCCTTGGGAATGGCAACCCAAGTGACACGTGATGGACCTAAAGATTTATCAATCATAATCCTGAGTGGTGCTTTTCGGAAGTTTCACTGCCTTTTTATACATCATATATTCAACTTCACTGTGGTTTTTATACATCATCCAGCATTTTACATTGTGAATTGCGATAAACGCTTGTTATTACACGTGTGTAGTTGCACATTGCATGTTTCTCTTGTGTACATACATAGTTGAAGTTTCTTCAGAATTGACAATTTAGAATTTGTAAATAAGTGAATATAATGAGTTGTCGTTTTATTTTCAGCTATGCTCAAGGATACAGATTGTAGAGAGTTAGAACCTCCATTCCTGAGGCTGAGCTCGATGCATCCGCAATGCTACGCTCCTCACGTGGATGTGACACGTGCAAATTGTGCTTATGGCCGACAGGCTCTCCCGAAATTGGTGATTCTATTGAAAATTTGGTATATAACTGTCCTGTACTAACTTGTGAGGTTGCATTTGACCGTAGGTATCTTACTCTGGGTCTTACCGTATTTGTATAGAAGTGCCAAGAGGGCTAACGAGATCGATCACTCGTTCAACTCATTTAAAAAATCTGAGTTCTCAAATTTTCGTTAATTTAGAGTTATTAAAAAATTAAAAAATATAATAAAAAACCTTTCGCATCGTATCAAAGCTCGTATTATAGTTTCTGATTTAAATTGTACCAAAATTTTCATTTATAACTTTGCGGTTTCATTCTCTCATATTTAGATTACCCACAAGTGTTTTCCAACCAAGTTAACAATCGTGTGTATCATACGCAGTTTAGTAATGCAGATATTTACCTGCATTGTGACTTTTTCAGAGGAAGGAACTGCACAGTGCGTATCCACTGATTGCTAGACAAGCTGTAAATACAATTGCTGATTTGGTGCACAATCCAGAAAATGCGGCCGAAGCTATACGACTTCGAATACCAGACAGGTTGAATCCGTTTATTTAATTTTCAATTTGAATCCAAAATTGACTTGATTTTTAACTGCTTATTATCCCAAGCATGTAGAAATTTCTTTGGTATAATGCAGGTTAATCAAGCTCTGAGATTTATCAATGTCTCCTTTCAAAGTTGTGACTATAATTTAAATAAACTAAAAATTAGCGTTTCATTGCCAAGTTAATATATTTCCTTTTATTTTTTGAGATAAAACTATTACGACTATATCATACTTCCTCGTATACTAACGACCTACGCTTTGGCGTGACAGGAAGTTATCGTATGAGAATTGATTGCCCCGGGCATCTATTCTACGCTACTACGATGTTCGTTCACTTGTCGGATATCGTTTACCGGTGTTGCAGATCGGAATTCACTTTTCCAGCTCGTACAGCATTCTCCAATAGCTGATCTTTTTTCTTTTTTTTTTTTTTTTTTTAACAAATATAATCACCCCTTTCAGATTAAAGAAAAAGAAATAATTCTCGTGTCAGATGTGAAACTTGCGACTATCGTAACTGATAAAAATTTTACACTAACTACTCAGGCTGGCAGATCTGTTGATGAGCGATGATTCCTTCCTTCGAGAAAGAAGTGCCATGATATGTACGTCGATAGCTAGTCAGTCGGATGGCGGTACTGCCATTATGAAGAATCCATTGATAGTTTGCAATTTGGCGAAGAGCTTAAGCGACCGTCTTGCCTTCATCAGACTAAGAGCAGCGGAGGTCATTGAAATGTTAGCCAGATACTGGAGAAGTAACGACCAATGATTGGCCTTATTCTGGAGAAAACTGGAATAGTTTCGTTAATGTAATGTTTTTATTACAGCTGCAGAAGATCTTTGTGTATTCGGATTTGTTGATTTGATCGTTGATCGAATTACGTACGAGAAGACAGAGATTTTGGTGAGTTTTTTAAGCCTAAAAATCATCGTTCGATACTAAAGATGTCAGTGACAAGTTTTCACGGTGTTATACACTGATTGCAGCTTATTTTTCTGGAAACATTGACTTCTCTATTGGACAGAGATGTTAAGTTTCGAGCGATCGAGATCGGTACAATGGAGAAACTTGTCATACTGCTTCAGCGAAAGGACGAAAAGGTTTTAGTCTACTGTTTAGGATGCTTGGCAATTTTATGCAGTGAAACGTTTGGCAAGCAAAAGTCAATCGACATGGACCTGCTTTTTACCTTGAAGCCTTTTCTCGAAGACGAGGTGCTGACACATTTTGTTTCATACAATCATCTAAAAAGACTTCAAATAATCGTTAATTGCAGTCATATCATAATTTCGTATCTTTAGCGGAGACTAGTGCACACTAAAGCAGCAGCCGTTGTTGTTTTTGCAACAATAATGACACCAGGGAAACTTCGAGCTTTAAATTTACAGATGGTGGGTCGCCTCTTGGAATTAGCGGCTGATTTTCATTGTAGAGAACTTCAGCTTGTGGCCTTCAAGGTATGTATACCCGACTAGTAGGGATCTCTGCTGATTCAATATTTCTTAGACAATTCATGGCCAAGTCTTCGAGGGTATGGGTGCTACTTGGATATATCTAAGATGTCATTGTTATTATAGTATTCTGACACGATTCAGCGAATGAAAGTGCAAAGTGCAAGTTCGTGTTATTTGCAAACAGCAACTATCTTGTGTCCGGTTCGGTGAGCACATACCTATATCGATAATTATTATTGACTGTCAGCTTCAAAGATTCGAAATTGAGATTAAAAACTACGTGATAGTGGTTCTATGTCATACCAAGCGCGGTTGGAGACGTGGAGCTTATGGAACGAAGCTCTATGATATTCTGTGTACTGCACGTAATTGGAATTTCCATCCGGGATATATCGTAATAAACCTGAGCTGAGGGATATCTGCATATTTCTCATCCTCTTTAAAACGTAGCTACGCTTTTTTTTTACATCGAATTGTGCTATAAATAATGATTATAACTGCCATAAACTTCTGCTGTTATATATCAGCATTTCGCACTTATCTTGATCAATTCCAATACCATATTTTACTGCAGCCACAGTAAGAACGATGTGAAAAACTCTTTTAGTTCACCGTCGAAACGAAGAGAAGATAAAAATGTGAAAAAATATGTTACATTACTCAGATTCAAGGTTCCAATGAGCATTTGTAAAGTGTGAAGTCTGGTTTTACAATAGAGGAGCCATTTGCGTGATCTATTCGTACATTGAATGAGCATTAAACTGAATACTTATTTATAGTAAAATGTTGTATGAGGCTCCAAGCCAACCCCTATTCTGACTCTGTAAGGATATTGCAATGATCTAAAGTGATTTACGATGGTACAGGCACTGACGAATATTGCTGAGATTCCTAAAGCCAGGACCATGATGTTACAGTCGCACACCATGTTCATAGAGGACATTAATACTTGCAAGGATCAGACCACTGAAAGACATAAAGCGATTTTGCTGGAAACCATTCGCTGGCAACCTTAAAAAGCGCATTTTTCCTGCTCAAAATTGTTCATATCAGTATGAGATTCTTCTAAATTTATCAATGCGTGTTAACCTACAGCCCGCATTATTCTCGTCAATCATTTTTTCCGAGATATAAACTTTGGGGAAAGTGTGTAGTAACGATATATGTGTTAGTGGAAAATTCTACTGGTATTCATGCACTAATTTATTATTGAATCCACTGCACAAATTATTAAAAGAGATAAGTACACGATGTAGAAAATTTGTAAATCGGATCTGATACTTCTACAATTATAAATCACAATATGAGAATCTTCCCTATTTGAGAACGAAGATCAGAACATTGTAACCTTAGTCATAACATCGTCACAATAGTGATTTATAAAAAAAGGTACAACATTACTTTAATGTACAAGCTCGCTTACACAACACAGATACGTCCTGGGAATTTTTATTTGCAGGGGTTCAAAATTAATTTTGTTTATATTCCGATTCCATATTTCGATGAAAAATCCACCGTAGAATGTCAAGTGCAAGACAAAATATTGTCTGCACAAGCCTGCTGGCACAAATATTAATTAGAAATTGCCATAAGAAATCAGGTTCGAAAAGAAATATTTTCGATAATTATGGTTGCAAAATGTGAACTAAAATTTCGTTATCTGATGTAACGTGCTTACACGTACCTCTGATAAATGTGATAAACTGAACTGTTTTGCGGAACGGTCATGCACACAAGACAGGTCAAGTTGATATTTCCATTTTATTAGGCTGAAAGCAATTTGCACTTGAAATTGTATGACGGAACAAACAAATCCCCTTGCAAAAGCCGGTTAATACCGGTAATGGCGGTGTACATTTACCGCCCTCACTAAAAGCAAGTGGGGTGTTCCACACATGATGTGTAATGGACAATACACTATTCGCACGTTTTGCTTAGTATGTACTACATACAACGTCCTCCAATTATTCGAGTGAAATTAGTTACTATTTTGCAAATGAATGAATTAATTGCTTATCGATAGTTTAGGAGAACAAATGATATCTGATAGGGACACAGTTCTGCTATCATAAAATCATAGCATGTGACAGTCACAAAAATGTTAACACAATCCTAAAATCGTTTAAAACTAAGGCCCCTAAAACTGTTGATAAATAACGGCTGTAGTTTGGATCCATTTGCAATACGATTCAATATTTAAATTCATCAAAATGCATTATGCACTTGAATGAAGAAATGTCATGAAGTGATCATCTGCAGTCATCATCGATACACGCTTATCAATTTTGTTTCGTAATTATCTATTAGCTCGATATTTTGATAACAAGAGCAATAAAATACAACAAACTGCATCAGTTAATGATAAGGTAAGAATGGATTCATTTCGTAAGCATATCGATGCCTGGAAACGTTTTCAAAAACGTAGGGATCTAGCTCAAAGTACGCATAGTATATGAAAAATCATGAAATTTTAAGAAAAGTTATATAGCAACTAATGCGTTCTCATACGATATCCTCAAGGAATAATAAAAGAAAATGTTGTACTTCGGATCCTCATGTAATAATTTTGAAAAATAAAACCAAAATTGACTTCAATGTGTCCGATTTCCATGTAATTTTTTTAACGAAATATATCGAACAAATAAACTCATTAAAAAATGTTCTGTTACTTAAAAATTTTTCTGGATTTTGTAAAGTTCTTATCTCAGAAGTGACATCTGTGGAAATAAAAATTTATTTCAAGTGTAACAATTCGTTTGTAAATTTTCCCCTCAGTTCAAAACCTTCGATATGATTATGACAATTTTTTTTTCTCACAAAATTATCATTTCTAGTGATATTAGAGGAAAATCCATAATTTATTCATAATATTTTTCCAGTTACCAATCAAGAAAAAGAAAAACCCAATGACAATTCTGGTTCTTTTATATATCTTCTCCAATTATTTTAAATGTGATTTAGATTGAGGTGTGAGCATATTTGTTCGTGTCGTTTTTGGAGCATAAGACATCACTGATACATGTCATGGTATTTATGAAAATAAAAAAAATAAAACAAATTACCAAGAGATTGAAAAATGATATTTTGATAATCATGATAAATTTCTTTTTACAATACATAAAACTGTGACCATCAAAAATACGGATATATCTTTTGGACTTTGGTTTTATTTACAATCTAACATCACGTCTGCGATTTATTGATGAGGTTGCTAAATCAAATGTACAACACGTAATATAATTCTGACCTCATCAGTGATCGCATTGATTTTCCTTGATTCTTATTCATTTTATAGTAAGAATTCGAAACGAAGTGGGCATTCGAAGATCTACGATAAGTAACTAGAATGTTCCAAGAAGATATAATATGAGCGTATAAAATATATTCCGTAAACCATGAGCGATCAAAGTTTTCCCCGAGTTCCTGTTAATCCAAGGTAAGTACTTTGTTGAATATCGAAGAATGATTCGCCTTGATGGTGATGTTCACAATGAAATTTAAAGATGTAAAGGATTCAGTTTAACAATAGCACCAATTCAATCAAGAGAAAGGGAATTGGGTATATAGCTAATTTTACAAACTCGAATGATTCAACCTTCGAGCTAAAGATCAGAAGTCAAAAGATTTATGCTTGTTGTGTTCCTAAATCTCTGAATTTCATCATGTATTTGATCTTTTCGTGTGCAGTAATTAAAAAACTGTAGATCCGCAGTATTTCACAAGTAGTCGATCGCGTATTTTTCTTTAAATTGGATCAGTCGAATTTATTACATTCAAAAAAACGATACAGCGTGATTCTCAAAATTCGCAATTGCAATATTGAATAGAAAAATGTTGGAACTGCGAGCATTTTTCATTTATTTTCCTGGATCGCTGGACGAGATTCGCTGGACCGATTTAATCGATTGACGGCTAGATTTCTTTGGCAGATAAATGCTCTACGAAATGAATATCGGAAATTCTTTGTATGAAAAAATTTCAGAATATAAGGAAATTTTTTATGACTGAAAATGTTTATTTTTTCAAAAAATCGAACGTGAGTCTTGGGCTAAAAACTGATATCGTATCTATTAATGGATTGAAACCAATTCGGAAGTACAAAGAATCGAAACCTGTAATAGGGTCGTAGAAATTTTCCAAAAATACGAATAGGTGAATCGACAAACCAATCCGTTTCAATTCATTTTATTTTTTTCATTTAGAGAAATGATGTTTCTGAACTATTTGGACTTTGAATTTTAAACCATTGGGGTCACAACGATCCTAGAGAAATCGATTTTCTTCCTTCAGATTAAAATTTCATCCACTAACTCACAATCAGTCAGTCTCTTTGCTCTTATGAAAAATGTCTATCTTGGCTGCAGTTGCAACGTTCCACTGTCGGATCCTTCAACTGTAATCGAAACATTGCCTTCTCTTATTGGATTCGTGTTATACTATCAAAGGATATCTTCTGCGTGAAGATAGTTTGCATCTATCTAGAGGCTATCGTTTATTCATCTGTCATCATATTTAAACGATTCGCTGTTGTATAGAAAATGTTCAGTCACATATCAGAATAAAAAATCACCACAATTGCATCTGCAGGATTTATCATGTATTAGGCAATTCCCACCTTTTATACAATTACAGACTAGAATTCGGTATACCGTTAGAAAAGGTCTGCAAGAACGGTGAACTACACCCAGGTCTTAGGGTAAGAAAAAAATACTCATTATATATTCTTCTTTTTACACAATACACAATACTCGATCACCGTTATCCTCAGGAACTATTTTTGAAAGCGTACCTCAGCGCCGGTGGAGACGATCGTGATGAAGAAGAGCAGTTCAACAGATCGTCAAAAATCCCCTACGTACTAGAGGCTCTAAAGTAAAAACTCTTTCATTATTTAATTTTAAAACAAAAATGATCACAAGTATAATTTTTCTAAAATTGACAAAATACCGATTCCATTCTAATTCATGCAGGCTGTAACTATTTGATTTTTTTTTTTTTGACTTTATAATAATGAAAATACATTCTAGATCTATTTAAGGAGACACGTATCTCGGGATTTTTCCCGAAAAATTTTTATTTCGGTCCTACAGCCCATCAAACATTAGACTTTGTCATCGTGTTCCAAAATCGTAAAATGGAGACCAAGATTCAAACTGCTGTATAGCTTTGCGAGTTTTTAGCCCATCGAGCCCATTTTTTTTTTTTTTGAAATGTCAGAAATCGAGTCTAGTTTTAGGATCCATTGTTAGATTTGAGATTTCGACTCTTTCTATTGCGCTATTTTGAAAAAACCAAAAAAAAGTTTTTGTGTTTTTTAACATTTTCTCAAAAACTACGTATTTTTTTTCCTGAAAATTGAATATATTTTTATACATTAAAAAAACTAACTTTTAGCGTAGGTGAGAATATACGATTTTTCGTTAAATTGTTTTCATGGATATTTGAAATTTTGTCTCACTCCTTCCAACAGTGAGACAAAACTTCAAATATCCATGAAAAAATTAAACTCAAAATCGCATATTCTCATCTACTCTAAAAGTTAGTTTTTTTTAATGTATAAAAACATATTCAATTTTCAGCAAAAAAAAGATAGTTTTTGAGAAAATGTGGTTAAAAAAAAGAACTTTTTTTAGTTTTTTCAAAATAGCGCAATAGAAAGAGTCGAAATCTCAAATCTAACAATGGATCCTAAAACTAGACTCGATTTCTGACTTTTCAAGAAAAAAATGAACTCGATAGGTTAAAAACTCGCGAAGTTTGAATCTTGGTCTCCATTTTACGATTTTGGAACACGACGATAAAGTCTAATGTTTGATGGACTGTAGGACCGAAACAAAAATTTTTCAGGCAAAATCCCTAGATACGTGTCTCCTTAAATAGGGTCTGGAATGTATTTTCATTATTATAAAGTCAAAAAAAAAAACAAAAATCAAATAGTGACAGTCTGCATGAATTGGAATGGAATCGATAAAAAGATGAACTTATATGTAATGACATGATTGTCCTTTCACCTTTTTAGAGCTGGTCCAAAAGGACAGGGTTCATTAACGGACAGGATTTCATTAAAATTGAAATTAGAGTCAGGAAAATGGATCATAGCAACTCAGACACCAATCGGGGCGCCATTATGGTTACTACGTCATTTTTTAGGGTGTCTTCCAAGACCTCTGTTAGATGGATCGCATTGGCAAGAGATTGCTGTTGCTTGCGGTGCCGTGTCATGTCCGAAAGGCTATTATCTCGAGGGAAAAATTTTAGAAAATATTGAAATGTGAGTATAAAGATGGGCAAGAACAGCCTTGCCAGTGCAGCTATCAGCAGTAAACTTGATCATTCTAAAAAAAAACTATTGCTGCTTGCAGAGCTTTCGAAGCTTTACCAAAGGAAAATTATTCAATATTGGTAGCCTTGATCCTCTTGATACGGAATCTCAGTTCGGTAACTCCTACCCAGGATCCAGATTCACTAACGCTTTACCAAGAGGCTGTTGAAGCCCTTAGTCAGTACTTTATAGCTGCCATTATCTCGCGGCCTTATAGACCAGGTCTTTACACTAGGGTGAGATTAAAGCACCTCGTTTTAACGCTAATTAACAATAGTTGCAATTACATTTGACAAGGAGATCAGCTTCAAGTGATTATTATTATTGACGATGAACCTCTCTGTTATATGTTTCTTTAAGGGAGAATCGCACCCTTGAAGTCACGAAAAGTAGAGTTCTTTCAAAATTTAATTTCAATGAAATTATAACCGTACGACTATAGAAATTCGGTTTATGCAGATATATTTGCTTATATTTTTACAAGTGTTTCAAAATTCAAGTAAACAAAATTAGGTTTCGAAATGGTGGCGTTTTGGCCTATCCAAAATGATCTCGCGCTATGGAAATCGGTCGATGATGTATGTACGACAACTGGCATACAGTAATAACAAAAATTGTTTTTATTTTCGTTATTCAATGTTGTATTGAGTGTAACACCCCGAAGGGTGGTAAACCTCTGCATGTTTATTATATTCAGCCTATAATTTCATCCCTCCAAAGTTTTATCGAAATATCGGCAGAAGAGGCTTCGCGGATGTCCCTTGTGAGCATGACACATTCTTTTCATATGAAAGCATGATTTTTAAAGCAAGCTGATGATTTTTAGCTCTGCAGTTAATTTCCACGATTCAAAATGTTAGATGGAGATCGACCGTCTCATTTCAATAATTTGAAAATCAAAAATCGGTTGTGAGGTTTCAAGGGTAAGGGTCCTCCTTTAAATTCCAAAATTACGAAATATCGTAGTCCAATTTGCAATTGAATAGTAGGAGTGTTGATCTTCAATAAAATTGAGGCAAGAATTTGCCAGATACATATAGGGTCCTGAAGGTCTTGTTTTTTTTTTTTGTATTTTCCATTATACACTACCGTCCATAAGTTCGGGATCACTTTTCAAATTCTCGATCGGGACAAAAAGTTAGATATCTCAGCCAAAAAAAAAAACCTAGAGAAACGGTCCAGGTCGCATTTGAAAGTAGAAAGAATCAGCTTCATTATCGTTTTTAGCAAAATTCTCTACGACCTTTTGAGCACTCACTAGGTAATGTTAAACATGTTGTTTTTTTGCAATTTTCATACTTTCATAAAATGGCGCGTAATTTTTTGTGAAATAACAATAGAAATTTTTTCTCTGGGGGACTTTTAAAAGTGCAAGATTCAGCTTTAATTTCTTTTTTTTTTTTAAATGATTACGATTTTTTCCGCAAAGTTATGCAACTTTTTGTGCAATAGTTCAGTTTTTGGGAAATCCCTCGTAACTCGAGAACTGTGGAGTTTGAAATTAAATGTCTAGAGTTAAAAAAGTTGTATTATTTCATTTTAAATGGGTCCGAATTTTTTTTAGAAATTTTGTTATGACCATTCCTGATTCTTTCTACTTTCAAATGCGACCTGGACCATTTCTCTACGTTTTTTTTTTTTTGCTGAGATATCTAACTTTTTGTCCCGATCGAGAATTCGAAAAGTGATCCCGAACTTATGGACGATAGTGTATGTTCAAACACTTAACGAGCTGAATAATTCTGTATAATTATATCTAACCTCAATTACCGAAATGTTGAAAAATCCTTGCCTCAACACTTGGTACATCGGTTCGTAAGTGAGTACCGATGGTTTATAAATTATATCCTCAAAGTGTATAAATATTAAAGCTCAAACAAAATTTCAGTGTCATTTCTGAATACCAAACGCAATAACGAATATCTATTTTCACATGGTCATTTCACAATTTGCTTAATATATGCAAAAGTATATATTTTGTTAATTCATTGACGTATGCTGCACCCAACTGAAGAAAATTATACTATTCCTGTTTCATTGCTACTTTTAAAGCAAATATACTGTTGAATTAAAATAAATTGCAAACATGTTGAAAATTTCAAAGTACCTACATTTATCAGGTATTTTAATAAACATGCACGCGTGCGCAAAAGTCTAAAACTAAAGTCGACTAGCGTTATAGTTGTCCCTGCTAATGAAAATCGATTAAAACCGAGTGATCAGATGTTAATCGTAATGAATCGTGTTTTTCGTTTCGAAATATAGGATATGATATAATGAGCTGACTATTGTTCTTGACTGATTGGTTTTTTATTTATTTATTTATTTATTTATTTTTTATTGTAAGATTCGTATTGAAATGCGCTCAATAATCATTTTCATCTTGAATTTTTTCAATCAAACTGAATCGTTTCGACTATTGAATAAAATCTGATAAAAAACTAAATGAAACTAACAACTAAACATTAATTTTGATATCAATTAAGATTATACGATGAAAGTTTTCGATAATACTGCAGTTAAAATTACTGGTATTGGTGTCGAATAAAAATTTTCTTTGAACTTATTAGCATCAAATCTATATATCTTCAAATTCAATCTCATTGTAATTCGTAGATAATTATAGGCCGGTTCCATCTGAAATCGCCCAGCAAGGACGGGTCGAAGAATTCAATTGGTTCGGAAACAAGATGTATAATTCTTTTGCGAATTTGAGGTGACTCGTATTTTTACGTTTTGCGTTAAACAAAAATTTGTATTTTTTATCTGCGCATCTTACAATTTTTCTGGCAAAAACTCATTCTTACAGATTTCATAAATATACTTTTTTTTTTAAGTTTTATAACTTTCAAACCAATTGTCCGATTCAGATCATTTTAGTCTCAAAATGTGCGTAGTTTATTCAATTTTAAGGTAATTTTAAATTCACGAAGATGGATTCAAAATTGCTATAGTTATCCAATATAATGTGTAATGAAGTGAAAAAATTCAAGTGAAATTTTCGGCAGTTGTATATTTTTTTTTTTTTTTCTTTTGCTTATTTTTTCCCAAATAGTCTTTAAAAAATTTTAACTTTTCGTTCAAGTTTCATCAGCGGCTAAGCTTTCTTTAAGGAGTTATAAATTTTTCAATATCACGAAATTTCTTTATTATATATATCAAGCAGCTTATATTTTCTATTAGAGATTATTTTCTATATGGGATTACTAAATTCTTCCTCGTTGTACCACAGTATCGTTCCTTGCTGTGTAATATATGCAGGTATACAACGAAATACGTAATATATATTTGAATATACGACTTTGTATTAACCTCCAATTAGTTGAATATTACAACAATAAACATGAATATACTATATACAAACACAAGTCTAGACATATTACCTCTTATATGAATTGTCTCTAAATTCCCTAATTCAGTTCTGGTGTAATAACTTTGATGTAATCGGAACTAATCCGAGAGAGTAGAATGGAAGAATGAAAAAACGTGAAAACAATCGAAGGAATTTTGGAAAAAGGATATAGACATGACACGTCTGGGTTTAAGAAGCAACAATTTTAAGTAGTGATGCTAGAGACAATTCAAACAGAGGTCTGAGCTTTTATTTATACTTATTGTTGTAATTTTTGACTAAATGGTGTATTTAGAAGAAACAATCATGCAAGAAAGAAAACGTAGCTGACCCATATGAAAAATAATCTGTAGTAGAAAACATAAGCTGTTTTATAATAACGAAAATTCGTGATATGGAAAAATTCATAACCTTGATCGGTGATGAAACTTGCATTGAAATATAGAACTTTTTGAATACTATTTGGGAAAAAATTAGCAAAAAAAATAAAAATATGCAGTTGCCGAAAATTGCGTTTGAATTTCTCCGATTTATTTCACATTATATTGGATAACTATAACAATTCTAAATCGATCTACGTGAACTTGAGATTGTCTCTAAGTCGAATAAAATACGCACATTTTGAGACCAAGATGATCTAAGTCCGGCTATACTGATTCGAAAATTATAACACTTTGAAAAAAAGTAGATTTACGAATTCTGTGAAAACGGTTTATCGCCAAAAAAAATTGTGAAATCCGTACAGGGAGATAAATTTTTTTTTTTTAAGCAAAATAGAAAAATATGGGTCACCTGAAAATTGCAAAAGAATGACGTATGTTGCTTTCGAACCATTTGAATTTTTCGTCCTGACTTTGTTGGGTGATTTGAGATGGAACCGGCCTCTTATTAGAACTTATTCACAAATAATAATATTTCTCAAATTGATTCTTATCCCTGGACGTAATAAAATTGTTCGACATTAGGACTGATTGAATATCAATGAAGAATCGACTATTTCATACTATTATACATCGAAACTTGTTTAAACTGATTGAATTCCTATCGACAGTGAAGTCTTTGACTGATTGAAACGATTCAAAACCATTAAAATCTAATCCTTTTTAATCACATTTAATTGATTTTTATTTTTAACATGGGTAGCTCATCTTCGATCGTGGTTTGACCAATGAGAATCCCGCGTATATGCTAGATAGCCAATTTGTTACCGGATAAAATATTCTCTAGGATATACGATATTTATATCGTTTCGTAAGGATATCGGTAATAAAAGAAAAAGTTGATTCAGGTTCACATTGTGGGCTGAACGATTGGGTCGAAAAAAGTATCCTTTTTGATTTTGCAATCGATCTATATTTGACAAGAAAAACCTGAATGACATTAACACAACATTAGAATATTTTTTGATGTGTGATTATGATTATGTTTCACACTGTAGCCACATAAGTATGTAATGTATATAATAAGGTTTTACTTCAACCATATAGCCAGACAAAGAACACAAGCCCCTGTTGGTGTTCTTGTCGGAACATTGGCTTGAGGTTAAAAAGCTTTGTCGACATACTGGAATATCCCGTTACCACACTACGTGTGAGTCGCGGTATGAATTTGTCAGCCCCGATACCGACGTCGACCACACCATGTGGCAAGCTATGGTCACTGCAGAGGACATTGACGACAAAATTGACGTTCCGGAGAGTTTCGCGAGGTAATCTAACCACATTTACCCTATCCTTTATCTCAATAGAATTTCCTAGAAAGAATTGAAAAATTGACGTTTGGATATAGAAAATTATACTTGCTAAAGATACGATGTCATATATCGGAAGTGAGATTCTGCTGGTGGTTTTTTATGACGCAGTATAGAGACCACGTACACTTTTATAGGAGATAATTACGACCTGTTTTAACATTCTTTGACATCATCACATAGCTAATCGTAGTTTGATTTTTACTATTTGAACAGAAAGTCGAAGCATCATTTGCCACAAATCACAAATCCGAATGTCCAAAAGACGGAAATACAAGGTGACAGGATCCCGGTGACTGTCCACACGCCAAAAGGCGTGTATTTTATTCCTTCGAACGAAGAATGTATTCGTATGTCAGTAGCCGATGAAAAGGATGAAGTGATAGAAGATTCCAATGATGTTGTAAAGTTCGATGACCGTAGTGGTCAGTTAGATGTACCGAAAGTTGACCATCTTGGATATCATTTCCCGTGCAGAGTAGTGAATGATAAAAGTAAAACGGATCCAAGATTCAAAGTGAAGAAACTGATCCACAAATATGAACCTGAAGTGATGCCGTTCACCGGGATACAACATCAGGCTTTTAGGTGCGACGGCCTGCTCGGAAAGATACGGGTCACGAGCGTGGTCAAGGCGAAGATAAACGGCACACAAACTTTCGAATGCGAATTCCCAGAAGATGGCCAGTTGATGGAGGAGGAAAAATTGCAAGAGAAAATTAACGAGGTTCGAATATCGCCGGTGAGATTGATCCTAAAAGATAATGACACACAGCAAATGCTGGAAGAGAATGTGTTATCGTTTGCTAATATCGGATCATCGAATGTCTTAAAATTTTGCAAAATTGGGGACAAGAAGATTGATAAGCCATTGACTCGATCTACCGCTCTACTGATCAAGAACTTTAGCAGCGGTGAAGAGATTGTATACTTTCCAGCTAGGCAAGTTGACCTTCAAAATGAAAAGGTAATCGATGAGGTAGACCAGGTGCCAGGAGTGAAGGAGGAGGCGGTTACTTCAAAGACTGACAAAGACGGGAAGACCTTGACGAACCCTTTCAAGTATTTGAACAAACTAAAAGACCAGAAAAGGAACTCCAATTATATTGATTTTGTGACAGAACTAAAAGCCAACTTCAAGCAAGGTCGCAGAAAACCGTCAGACGCTAAGTCGTCGTCTTTGCACATGATTCTTCCGGATGATTCAGAGCCGGATGTTCCACGGACGACGATGGGAAAAGGATGTTCAAAAGTTTTTAGAATTGTAGAATTTCTCAGTGAAAAGGCAGCGGATTTTTCAGAATTTACTGAGTCTAGTTCCACGCAGGAAATATTTCTGAAGACATCATGTGCTCCAATTTTATCCGCTAATTCAATATGAGAATTTAACGAAGGAATGACAGACTCGTTGTTTCTACAAGAGAAAGCAGTCTCATTACTGAATGAAGTATTCATTAAGATCTTTGAACTAAGTGAAGTTTCGTAAAACTTGATGGGAAAGTTGATTCCCACATATAAAAGTCACGTGCAGGATAAATATTATGCCATAAAAACGATTTGTCAGCGAATTTAATAAGTAATATATATAAATAAATAAAAAGCATGTGATTTAATCGTATGTATATGTAATATATGTATTTAATCGTACTTCAAACGATAAAAAGATTTGACGGTAGTCGAACAACGGATTTCTTCATGCAGGAAGTAGATTAAAAACTTTGCTCGATGAATGAATGGCTGTTTAAATATATCCAGGATAAAAAATAAAAAAAAAAACTAAATAACCGCGGTAATACTAAAAAAAGCAAACACGTGCGAATGACTCATAATCTGCAAGTATTGTAATTCTACGGGACAAATTCTGGCGGTCTACTGGCAGTTCCAACCGCTTGTATTTTACGCTTCAGTGAAATCCATTGACAAACTGGACGACTATTTGTTGTTAGACATAGTGTGTGGCTTATTATAGTTATGCTTGTACGACACGTCGTATTACCGTCCTCATTGTCCATTGGGAATACACAAATTGACTAACAAAAGCTTTTGCCAAACTGTATTAATTTTGCGAATCACTTAGGCGAACCGCCTGATATTTTTTTTCTTTGTTTTTTTTTTTTGTTCACATTTTAAAAAACGTTATTTTTAGTTAGAAAATTACCGTCCGGGAATTGTCAGGATCAATTTAGCGATGTTTGAAATTTTTTTTAACGACGAATAAACCGCATATATAGCGAGATTCGTATTAATCAACGGTGTTCACTGATGGAGATAACTAACACATCCGAACCCTAGGCTATGAATTTTTTATACCTCTTCACGATCAATATAGGCCTGGCAAAAGTGGGACAAAGAAGGAGTATCGATTTTGACGTTTTTCAACTGCTGCGTCAGACTCTGCGAATTTTCAAAGCAAATGAAATTACACAAATTCTATTCACGGTTTGATGAGTAGGTAGTCCAGTACTCTAAATGCTAATGATGATTTGTATTCATTAGAGTAAATTTAATAATAGAAATAGGGCGAGGCTCACAGTTTATAGCATTACAGCGAATTTTTGGTTTACAAATTGACTAATTTTTCGAAAATATTTGAGATAGTTTCTCACTTAAGACAAGCGTATGGGTTACTTTATATCCTCACATAATACTTGCATCGTGGTGTGACTTCACGAACGATAACGTACGGTACTCCACAATATATTTCCAGAAAAAATCATTTTTATGTGTCAAAAGGATTTCGATTTGGAACTAGTAAATACGCCGATGAAATACAAGTTTCATTTGGTTTTGGAAAGAGTGGGGTGTATTTGAACAGTTATTTTTTTCATAAAATAATTATTGGCAAAGCAAACCCTGGGGAGACCTGACGTTTAGATTAAATAACACGATGGTAGAAAATCGTATAAATACCAGGAAAATAGAGATCCAATGGATTAAAATTTTTGCATTCATTATAAGTGAACTTGTTTTTGTTAATTCGCGAAATCGATACTCCCGGAAGAGTCGTATGCTTTGTTCAAAATATTACGTGCTCCTTTCCACGCAGCTTTGGTTGTCGCTGATTCAGAAGTGCAGTGGAGAATTTTATAAAAAAATTTTAATTATGTCTATCGTAAAGTCTCACGTGAGTAAGTTACATGCACAGTGGTGTAAGGAGGATAAAAAATGTGTGAAAGTTTCAATTATACATTATTAACATAGATGTGTTACTTTATATCATTGCATTTGAAGCCTCATACCTACTAACTGTATGACTGTATCCTGGGGTCCATTTCCTGCGTCAAGATAACGACTTTATTATCTATTGTTAACTTTGAAAGACGACTATGTTATTATTACTCATTAAGCGTTCACGTCATTGCCGAAATGATACTCGGAGGTCATCGTGATAGCTTTTTTTTTTGTTATTTATTCCTTAAATTTTTCATATTGGTATATGCCGTAAGGAATGAAAGAAAAAGTGGTAAGAAATATTGATTCTCAGATAAAAGGTCGGCTTAGATCAGGATGTAGCTAACCTTGTGTCCTAGAAGATGTTGGCGATGATCAGGTTTTTGGTTTTGATTTTTTTCATGAACCCGGAAATCTGTTTAAAAATTGATCTAGTCTGACAAAAAAAAAAAAAAAATTAAAAAAACCCACATTGCTAGAATCCACGTCAGTTATATGGTCAGTTAACACGGTTGCTTTTAAATTAATGATATTCGCGAGTGTCGCGCTAAAAGGAATATGAAATCAGGCTTAAAGATATTCGAGATAATTGTCACATCTTACAAAAGAATGTACTTAACTTTTTGAAGTGGTAGTGTCAAAACACTGACGATTCATAGTATAGTCTTCACAAATCCTTCCTCGAACAAACTTATCGTCTTAGAACTTTAATGGATTAATTTTGTTAGCGAAACAGCATCCTGTGATTGGCATTCAAAAAACTAATCCAGTCATGAATACTCCGAGAAAATTTTTACCACGTCATGACGCGGTTATATCTAACAACAATTAGTAATGATTCAAAGACTATCTTCTACCTTCGTATACAACTCATGATCGTCCTAATTTCAAATGTTAAACTTCTATCCGTAATTTGATATTTCAACTGGTAGAAAAGTTGAGTAATATTATATAATAACAGGGTTTTGAGATTCATTTTTAAAAAGTATTATCTCATCGATTAATAGATTCGCAAATTTTACGATCAATCATAATGTCTTGCAATTATCGAATGAATTGTTATAGTCGTGATGCGGATTTTTTATGACCGTACACCTTGATCTCATCAGTGAAAGGACGGAATCCGTAAACGTTACCGAATTATATATTTCATAGCAAGGTTGAGGGATTGGTGAAATCTATACCTACCGTCTTTATTTGGAGTAATTTTTTTAATTGCAGGTATGGTGCAATTTCCGTGGGCACTCTCGTTTTCTTTCATTCATTTGTAACGTCCGAACATTTGAACGAAGTTTCCCATCATCGTTCAAATTCGATAAATTTTTAGTGTAATTAACAAATATTTTAACAAACGATTCCATCTCAAAAATTGAGATAGTTTAATATTCACTGAAATTGGTCGCTGAAAGTGGTTATGTTATAACGAAATTTCATACTGTTCTTCCATCCATACTTCCTTTTTAACTTATACGAATTTTTGACAATGAAATTTGGTACGAGAAGAAGTACCTGGAACTTGAAAAAAAAAAAAAAAAAAAAAAAATTTACTATATGTATATCTGTGTAGTAAATTGCGTTAAAATTGGCTAATTTTGTTCAATTTGAACAATGAATATAACTTACAAGAGTTTTCAGGATTTTTTGAGCAATTTTGTTAGGTAAGAATCCTGGAATATTATAATGGACTGTGAAAGTTTAAAAAAATGTAAGCAATGCGAACAAATTTTAGGTATGTATGTATGTACATACATACATACATAAGTGAGAGTGAGTGAGTTATGGCACATTTGTAAAGAAATGTCTAGATAAAAATTTCGTTAGATTCAAAGTGTTTATAATTAGTATTTTATTCTATTACAAAATACAACTTGCGTGAAAAAAGATTCTTATCCTATTGCGTATTACGGATATCGCAACGTGTAAACAACGGTGTTTCTATTTCAAAATATTCGATACCCTTATCTCTGGGCAATGTAAAAAGAGAATTCTCAAATGGAAAGAAACATATGTAGAAACATGTCGATTTGTATTAAATTTACATTCAGAAAAAGAGACACGCTTTCCAAACTTTTTTTTACAAACTTCCTACAACGCCGGGTTGAATTTTTTTGACCGATTTTCATTTCTACTTTAGCAAAAATTTTTTCAACGGCTCCATAACGGCTTTCCGCACTTTAGAGGTGTATTAAATATATTAATGATTTCGTACATTGAACGGGATTCAAAATTTCTTCAAATCGAGATAGAAATCCATAAATAAAATCTATGCAATTGGAAATATTTCGTATGGGGTTTAAACAATAAATTTTAGAAAAATTTTCATACTTCAGATTGCGAAGTACCTCGGTAAAAAAAAAAAAAAAAAAAATGATTAATTTACTTTGCAGTCGGGAACGTGAGTCTTCACAATCATTTATCGGTTCAACGTGGTTAATAACTCGATCACTTGAAAACTTTTTCAATTATTACCTACTCGTCAAATTTGACGAGGGTCAAGGTTACGACCCGGACTCAGGATTTCAGGGTTTACGGGTATGTGAGGTATTTACTTAGATATTTCAAGACGAAAGTAAAGAACAATAGTCGTCCACGTGGGCGTAAGACAATGTACCACCAGCAATATGTTGTTCGTACTAATCATTCACCCGTAGGGATAATCCTGTGGGATTTTTGCTGGTATGTCATAAAGGCAGTTCAAAGGGTCCGGCGTAACTATTTCCCTTGGTATTTCCAGACCATAATTTTCACACTTTCAATTCTAAGGGTACCACATGGCATTTTTAATTACAGGAATCTCCCATGGCCACCAGTTTATTAAATAAGAGAACAAAGACAGGATTATCAGACTGTTGAGTCTAATAACGTCGACTGGTATTCCCAATGAATTAATATTTGTCTACTTGAGATAGGCTCGCCTTTGTCTTTACTTGTTGAGTCTTTCTGAGGTACACCATGATAATTATTGGTTATCCGCTATTATTTATATCAATTAAAAAATATCAAGAACAGTCTTAGAGGATATAGAAAACCCAGCTACCAAGCGCGCCCTAGATCTCTTGAAAATGACCAGCGGGGATTTACTGTCATCTAGATATATTGTCGCGAGGAAGTTAATAAAAAAGAAAAAAAAAAAACAATCACAAGGAGAGAAAAAAATGGAACAACAAAAATGTGATTCTTATCGTACAGTCGGTTCATCCCGTATTCTGCACACGTTTCTGAGATGGAAAACCCAAGAGATTATAAAACTCCGACGGAACTTATACTTCCCTTATAAGCAAATCCTTCCGCTTTATATATTTTTCGGAATTTACCCGAAAGCTTTAGACTTATCCAAAGTCTAAACACACCTTCCTGTCTTAGGAGAGTTTTGAATACCATATGTCGAATTTTTCGTGAAAATTTTCGTATTAAATCAACTAATAAATCAGATTGAAAACAAAATTGATTATAAGTGGTAAACTATTCGACATAAAAGTTTGGAATTAGCCTCGATAAACAAAAAAAAAAAAAAAAACGTTTTCAATTTGTTGAAGACAACTAATCACTTTATTTAATTAGCTTAGAAGTAACGAGAACAGTATCTATATCTTTGTTTCCGAATTTTGTTATAGGTATATAAAACAGTTTGGCAATTGCTTTAAAACGAATGGCATGACTCACTAGTGTAATATATAAATGATTACAATAGGATAGAATCGACTTTGCTGGTTATTTAACTCGACAATAGGCAACTTAGATGCGGTAACTTATACGTGGATAAATACATATGGGAATGCTGTGGATAGTATGCAAAGCTATTACCGGAGGAGATAAGGGTACTATAACTCTCCAAACTCCTCTAGATAATATCTAACGAATAATTATTCTACTAGCGTAACAAATGTTAATTGCATGCCACGTTATACAGTTTGTGGGGTTGTATTCAATAGGAGCAATTCATCTAGCTTTTATATACGCTTACGAGATACTGAAGGTAATAAAATAAAACTATGCACCCTTGGCCTGAATTGAAATCTTAAATTTCAACCATATTGCAATAATTAGCTCAAACTGTGTCAACTGATACGTTGAATTTGAGTTTTGATTATTTTTTCGTTTGTACAGAGTTTAATAATTTTACAGATTTTTACACCAATAAGTAATTTTACTATGTATACATTTGTTATCTCGAAATAAATAGATACACAGTACTGCTCAATGTCCTATATATATGAATTGTGGGCCAAAAACGTACAGATTACAGTCTCCAAGTTTATGACAACCGGTAAATTCATCTGCAATGCGTCACATCATTAGACTTGAATATATTTATATACGAAAGTTAATGAAGAGGAGAGCAATCGAGGAAAAAAATAATTAATGAAAGGAATATTAATTTCTAGGTCACCGTAATTTTCAAAAACCCAAATTATGGGGACACGATCATATGTATAAATTCGAAAAAAATCACTTTCATTTTTTATCGTTCATCAGATTTATAACAATTCACGGATTTAATATTCAATACAGTTGAAACATCTAATGGGAAACTCTGAAATCTGAATAATTACAGATTTTTAAATTCCAAAATGAATCGATTTTAATTCTCTGCGATATTTATTTGTCTATTAGTACTACCCACACATTGTGATTCTGGTTTTAGGATGGGTCATTGTAGACTGGGTTTTGTCGACTCAATTATTGAATTGTAATAACAAATTGGTCATCTTATACCACTTTCAGAATCCGACGTCATTTTCCAAATCATTGGTTTACAGAACGCTGCCCGTATACTCAAACGATGGAAATAATCTTAAGAGTCTTGTCACATCTTTTAGGGGTTCACAATGTTAAGTGTAAAATTAAATTTTTGGTTTCTAGTATTTTGTTTATAGATTGCAAACGTCGAGTCATTGTTTTATGAGTCGTTGAGACATTTTCAGTAGATACACCTTCGCCTTTATTCTAAGAACCACGAATCTTTGATGAGTCCTAGGAGTGCGTGAGACTTCGCAGTCAACTTCATGAGGCATGTATAGTCCCTCTTGATAGATAAACATGAACGTGACGTCAGTCACGCGTGGCCCCTCCATCCGATCGAAATGTGTGGAAAACCCCAGTGCCGATATATGAATATGCTGTCCACCAAGCCATTCGTTTCTTGATCATCAAGAATTTCCGTAAACTTTCAATAACTTCCGATCGTTCACGGCAACGCATTTGCAATTATTACACGCAACTTTTAATATCTTGAGGAAAATTCGTCTCACGTTTTGCGATTTTTTTATTCATATTATAGAAAACCGGGAGACACGCCTTTAGCATAAAAACGAAAAACGGAATGAACACAATGCCCTTTTATATAATATATTCTGTATTCACGGCCATTTTTTCTTTTTTTAACACGAAAGTGTAATGAATACATCGCAAATTGCAATCATAGTCCAATTTCCTAAATTTTAAGAAATTAGATCGCTAAGGGGCAATTCAGGATTCGTTTGCTTGGATGTTTCAATAGATTAATGACAAAACTTCGATCTCACGACATGAAAGGATGTGTATAAAATTATATTTTCCGTAACTAAAATAAAGTCAATTAATTTCAAATATTATCAGTATTTTAATAATTCTTAACGAGTTTGCAAATCAATTTAAATCTCAAACGAGTTTCTTAAATGTAATGAAATTCGCTGTTATCGCTGTTATTAACAAAGCGAAATTTTAATTTTATAGAAAACTTTAATATTTTATTGTTTCCTTCCGTTTCAATTCTAATAATCAATTTTTGATCTTTTGTGTGTTTCTGGTTTGTTTCAGCTATGAAAGGAATCTAAAAAAAAACTATTATCTCTCCATAATCTATATTGTCATCTTCATTGTGTCAAGGGAACAAACCAAAATTTCACAGGCAGTTTTTAAGTCCATTATTTGAATTTTTAAGCGTGCATTAACCATTGAAACACTAATTTAACTGACTAACTATAAGGTAACGTATCATTAATAAGCGTGGAGTTGGTATAACGAGTAAGTAGAATTTTGTGATATATATGTAGACAAATATTTGACAACTATCTTGAAACTGTAGGGTTGAGCAACCTGGGCTATACGTATATACATATATATGTACATAAATACGTATCTATGTAAACCGTGCGTTGTTATGAATTTAATGCATTTCGTAATGTGCAGCGATAACCTCACGACTTCGGAAGGAATTTTGATTGGTATAATAGGTATATTAACGTCTTAATTATTCGAAAAGAATAGCCCACGGTCAAAAACTGTTCAACTGTTATAAATAATAATTGTCAAGATTATCTTTGTCATAAAATAACAAATTCCGGTATATTATAATTCCAAATATATGTATACACTATGGTGACCATGCGACTATATATGTCAAAACCTATTTGCATAATTATAATTAGCGATTCTATTATAATATAAACTGGATTTCGTCGAATGGGAATAGCACATATCATGACCATGCGTCGACGTAAGATTCTTATTCTCAGTCGTAACCAGAGTCCAGGTTTTTCCAACTATACTGTATATGTATATATGTATATGTATGACAATTTAAACGATGCAGTGGTAGGCAGTTTATTTCTTATCGCTTCAATGCTCTGTTATATTTTATTATTGTAATGAATCACCCGCACTTATCATGGTTAAGATGAACATCACACGTGAAGATATCAGGATTAGTGTAAATCAAGCCATAAGATTTAACAATTCCATAAATTTTATTCCGCATATAAAACTGAGTTTAAATTATTGTCAACTGAATTTGATTTTCTATTAAAAATTCTGTTAAGTTTGAAAAATTCGGTCTATAATAAATTGATGAAATTTCGTTGTGATCTATAGAACCGATAAAAACGGGGGTTACTTCTTAAAAAAAAAATTTTATTACTTCTGGTATACAGCAGACCGGATTGGTGGTAGTGGGGGAAATCGTCGACGAGCGCGGTAAATACAACTAGCAGTCGATATCGCGGCCAGTCGACCAAGAGAGCGGGACAAAAACAGGTCTCTTATACTTTCCGTGAGGATTCAAATTATAAGAAATATTTCCATGCTAAAAGGATCAATAATAAATTGATCAATTTAAAAAAAAAAAAAAAAGAATATATTTTTTCCGACGTGTACACTGCGCGTAGAGTTAAGGAAATTTATTTCTCCATAATTTACGGTTTTTATTAATAAATTATTGTTCTCGTATATACATAGAAAAATCGTGTTATTATACACAGTGTGGTGATTATTGATTCTGTTTTGTTTTTACAATTAACGTATTAACGATGTCGAAATATTGACAACTGTCAATAAAAAAGATTTTCAATAATTTGATTATCAAAAAATCGAGAGTGCGATACCATCGTCATGGGTAAGTGAAGTATAACTCGTATAACACACATAAATACCTATACTCGTAATTTGTTAATATGCATGACATAACCACTCGATGCATCGAATTGTTTACGTTTGCGAATCGGTATATTATAAACCGTGAAGTTTGTCGTTGATTAGTCAGTACACCGAGGTGGGAGTACTTTTGAAAGTAAATACATATCACGATCGGTGAAGGATGGATCAGTTATATGCACACGAGATGATGAAAGGTCAACGCTATCATGTCCAGACCATAAACGTACTAATTGCATAGGTAAAAACGTGAAATTTTCTTTCCGATATCTGCATAGCTAGACTATTTTCCATCCTTCATAAATATTTATTTATTTTTTTTCTGTCATTTCATTACTATTTTCAACTTCCGCAGATATCACGGTCTTATAAATTACCATATCATATGATATTTTCTTCTCTTCACCGTGTCCGCTAAATACAAATGTATTTATGTATGTACATACATACAACGATGAAGAGATTTCCCGCGCAAAATTTATTAACCGCAGATTTACGCTACGATACAAGACACACTCTCATACGCCATATTAGGTTACGGAAGTTCTATAGTTGTTCATTTCAATGAATGAGATAGTAATATGGTGACATGTAGATGTGTAATAATTATTATCTACATCACCAGACTTTGATTAACCACAGTCTTAACGTCGATGACTTAACAAAAATTCATTGATAATTATTCAAAGATAATATATAAAGTAGAGTAAAGAAAAAAAAATTGCTAGCAAACTGATGTGAAACTATTTTGAATAATTACTACATTTACTATTGAAGTAGGTATAATTGTAATCCTTGTTATCTTATTAACTATGATTATTTATTACATAATATTATCTCGTTCGGGAGCAGCTAGTCTATTTTAATGAATGTCCTTGCATATCCTTTCATCGTGACATTTAATATACCTAGAAAGCAAGATTACGTCTTTGCAGGTATATGTGAATAATCGTTCCTTATGACGAAATCAATTCTCTCTGTAGTTTCATCTACAATAAGACTAATAATCTGGAACTGAAAACTATACTTCCGTATAAAATAACAGTAGAAAAAAAAAGAGGAACGGAAAGATTTGAAATCATCGATTTAGCTTGATAGATCGTGCAATAAATCGTTAGATTTTTTTTTTTTATTCACTTGAAGTTCGTGACCAGGAAGAAGTCTGGGATATAGGTGAATGAATGGATTCTAGCAAAATATATGTATAAATAAACTGACGGTGAATTTATATCTGTTAATTAAAATAAATTATATAATCAGGAAAGGTTGACGTTAACAAACACTCGTCTAAATTTTTCGTAAACGTCTCTTACCACATTTGACGAATTAAGTTTATATACATACACATACATACGTATATATAATATGTAGTTAATTTCAAGGAATACTAGATGTAGTATTTGTATAATATCGATTCCTCTGCAAGATCGTTAAAATTTCAAGGTGGTTTCTTCTCTCATTCTCGCATTCGCTTATCCAAAGGGCAATGCTGTCGTCATTTTTTTTATAATTCCGTGATATTTCGATGAGCAATAGTTGAGACGATCGTATGTATGTACATAAATCTACTAGAATTATATTCACGGAGAAAGGAATCACGAATTGTATTTCAAATTAATAACTATACCGGAAGTTAAGAATACGTCGACACCAATTGAACTTTATTAACACATATCAATTAGTATTACACGACACTGAATTAACATTTTTAAATAATGGGTTGATAATCTGCGATTTTTGTTTAACAAACTTTGATTACAATTTGCAATTGTTTTCTCTTTATGCCAATTGGTAATCGGTTTGATTTTGAAAATTTTTTATCTTGTAGGATTTCAAGAACAGTGGTTTTTAATATTAGTCTCATTTTTTGTCGAACACTGATAAAATTCGTTGTGAAATAAAGACTAGAGGTGGACCAGTTAGTAAGAATTATAATAATTAAGTAAAATTTTCATTACTTAAATGGCAATTATTCTTGACTAAAAATAACAATTTCAACGTGTTAAACACTTCCTGTTTTAAATTATTATACGAGCTTTCGCAATCGGCGATGAACTCCTGAGACAATGGGGCGCTGTATTTAATTTCGTACCCCTGTACTACAACCCGCGTTTATCTCAAAGTACAGCTTTCACTATTCTTCACGATGGGCACGATTTCGTGCATCTAGTAATCAAGAAGATAAATGTTTTTTTCTTCAAGCATTGTTATTAACTCAAATTCCAAATTTATAAATATACAGTTTGATCCAATGATCGTGAAAAATAAGAAACTGAGAAGTTTTATGTAAAAAAAAAGCTGCTCGTTCGGAACAGGTTATGAATTTATGGACGATTTTGAATAGGAGCGGGCAGATTAAGTCTGAGATTTTTGTAATTAAACTCCTACTTGACTTAGCCGTATATCCATATGTATGCATACTTATATTACGTCATTAGGTACGTCCGAAGGACGCCGAAATTCATTTTGCTTAGGAACTATGGCTCTTCAAAGACGTACACTTTCTAACAAGTTACTGATCTCCTGATTGGTTTTGATAATTTACAAGATCCTATTTCTAGGTATAGGATCATGTATAAAAATCGCTAGTATTAATTTGCCGTTAACCGATAAATTCGCGGGTCTGCATTCCGGAAGAACCCCGCAGGTTCAAAGCTGCTAGTATAAAATATAAAAAAAAAAAAAAATTTGCATATTTAAAATCTAAGATATAAAAACTCCAACATCTATGGTATATAATAGTCATAAATTTGAAATGGTCCAAAACGAATGAGCAGACTATTGAAATGTAAATTATATACCGTTCGATGTGATTATTGGATCAATTAGGCATGAAATTGGCACGAAAATTTATAATTGAAAAAAACTGGTATTGTGATCGGAATAACTCGGTTGATTAAAGCGTAGCAATATAGTCGTTGGTCGAGTTTAAAATTTTATTACATTCCAGACAGTATGGAATGCTAAGTGTATATATGGTCGGCCAGGTTTCACGCGACGATTCTTTTTTTTTTTTTCACAATATTTAAGTCTGACCTCGGAACAAAATGAATATTTCATCTCATACCCACATCCCACATGAGATGAATCTACATACATACATACATATAATATACTATACCATAGCTATACCTTATCTCTAACATATACTATGTCTAAACACGTATGAGATACGTGCAGAATCACGTAGGTATATACATCTGGATGTATGTATTCATACACAAGAGATATATGTATATATGTAGATTTTATATATATACATACGTGTCTATATGTTTGATATATCTATTTTCTAGGATCAATGGGGTGTCTGGATAAAATAAATCAATTACAATATAATATACGATGATTTTAATGACGATTTAATATAGGTCTTCCTTTACCACGTATTTATAGACACTGTACTATATTGCCCCGATCTATCAATTAACTTTTCTTAAAAATTTCCTTCGAAATTATGAAAACTCATAATAAAAAATACGTGATTCTCTTCGGTAATATATAAATATGTATATAGCTGAAGGCGGTTTTTAATACGCATATTAAAATTAATAAAATTTTAAGTTATGTATAAGCGGTAATTTTATCTAACGGGTAGAACGTTTCATTGGTATAATCTTATTGTTAACAAATGCGATCAGTGCTGATTAATCTCCGATTGCCTACGTTAGACATATAATTGTTGCAGTGTATTCCTTCGGAGATTTGAAAAATTGATTTAATCAACAAAGAAGTTGATTATAAATTGATAATCTCTGCAGATCATTTTAATATACATATACGGGATTAAAACTGCATGAATATTAATTCCTTTCTTTACGTTATACCTATATGTATACAATTTATATACATATATGCATAATTATGACACTTACCGATGTGCACGTATAATACGTATACTTAAAAAAAAAAAATAATTTATCTAAATCATTTATATTATGCGGCATACCTGTATTATAATACCCGCATATCGTGTGTACGCATAAATATGTATAATGTGCTGGTAGCTTACCTTGTGGTCAATGAACCAGTTTACCCACCCACAGTGGATTCTGCTTACGCACTTAGATTCCAAGTTCTGATCTACAGAAAAACAATTAGTTAATGTGTAATTATATACGATGTTAGTTAATGGATTTCGTGTCTTAATTGTCTATCCGCGATCCTGTCCTTATCCGAGGTTATCGTGCGTGGCCGTGGCACCTTTTTGTTAAACGCATATACCTACGCTTATTCAATGACAGTTTTCGAATCATCAATGCAACGATGATATGTAGGTGAAAAATTGAGATTTCAATTGCCTCAAATATCAAATAAAAATTTAAATTGATATCGGGAAGTAAATTTTCCTCACTTCAACACGAAGTATGCTCAAATTTAATGACAAATATTTTTTTCTATTCTGTTTCATACGAGATTCATAATACTGTTTACTTCTCCTTTGTTAACGAAGCATAATAATTACTTCGCGAGGTGACAAATTTTTTATTATATTTAAGATAAATTAATTATAAACCATCTCTATTGCGTAATTAGGCTTAGCAAGAAGACTAATTGTCGATTAAACTTGTTGAGGTCATATACAGAGGCTGATATGTATAGACAGAAATTATGCAATTCTAATCGCGTGCGTGATGCTAGACTTGAGCCGTATGCATATATCTACTGCACGTGACGGAAGTCTATTACACAGATAATTTGCTCTATAAATATCTACATGGCGATACATCGATCGTGATTTATCGATTACGTTCAATTTATATGTTGTAATTAATTACTACGGTAATTGTAATCAAATCTTATCGAAATCTATAATGAAATTATATACACGGAAGAATTTCTCCGTTTTTAAAGATGATTTGATATTTTTCACTGTACACAGCGAAAGATAATCGACCTTTCTCCTAATGAAGTAAATATATTTCGAACTCCAAGGTTCTAAGCGCTTCTTTAAATAAAAAAAAAAAAAAAACTTTCTAAACTTCTATCGACAATACGCGTGAAATGTCATTGCTAATTACACAATACTTAATATTTATATTGATCCTTAATTCAAATTAGCTGTATCTTCATAATTCAGTATATAGACATAACTATATATTTACGGTGTATAATCAAATGGTATATACTCAAGGCTACTGTATTTGTAAATGATAATCAATTAACTAGCACGAAACGAAAATGCGATTTTACACGACATGCATAATTACGAGCAGAAACGGAGAAGAGGAATACGAGTGTGATCTCCTGGATCAAAAAATCCGAATTTTGTCTTCGTAGTAAAAATTCCGTTAGAGTAATGGGTTACGGTTGGTTTCGCACGAGAGATCACTTTAGATCTTTGAACTCTTTTCTTGTTGTATGTATGTATATACATACATACAATTTTTATGGTTGATGATCGAAATGATCAGACTCAATGTCAAATCCGTTGAAGAGTTGCTAGAGAAAAACATTCGACAAATATCAATTACACGTCTAAAAGTGATACGTCATAATAGTTTAAAGAAAAATTCTGTCTTCTCGGTCATTTATTCTCTACCAGATTCGTCAGAGATGTGAAATCGTCAAGAACATTGATTGATTGTCAGTAGAATACGAAGTACTACCACCGTGTCCGTTGAAGCATGAAACACATTACGAATAGCAATTTAAAATGAGTACGTCAATCTTCAACGCACCTTGATTCTGTAATTATTTCTATTGTTCTTTACGATGATATTATCCCACTCACTGCATTCCCACTACAAAATTGATAATATTCTAATCGAGCTATATAATAGGCTAGTGGATGGTGCATATGACCCGATAATTTCTTTGATTATCAACGAACGAGATTAATTTGCATTTGATTCAAGCCAGTTGTCTCATCTATACGAAACTTGTTTAGTAGCCACGAATATGGCGTATCAGTGTTAAACATTTAATTCTAAACATATGTCAACACTGAAGGTTGCTGCAGGTGTCTGGATTTCTCTGCAAGATAAAAAACTGTCAAATTCTATACAGCATTGCACAGAAGAGACGCATTTGCGGTTAAAAATCAATGTTTGATTGCAAAAGTCAGTTAGCGTAGCTACATATACATAGGCATGTATGTAGCTATTTAGTACCTACATACATATCTATTTATTAACTTTCTCTATTGCAATCATTTACATATACGGTTTTACCAATAATGGTGTTACCTTGCGCGATGAATCATCATTTATCCAAGAGATTTTCTAACCCACGTTGATCTTCGTCATTAGTCATTGACTTACTGATAATTTATTGCTTCTTATATTTTCCTGGCTTCATTGATGTTTATCATCGTTTACCTATAAGCATGTGCAGGTAAACTCCTATGAAACTATCGGTCAGAAAAAGACATGAGCCACCTGTAGGGAATGAGATAATCAATGTTGATTCCTTGCTCATTGTTAGATGAAAATCCTTTCATCTATATACGTCGAGTAAAATTATTATAATCAATTGACGATATGTCGAGTCTAAGAATAATTTCAACTATAAGGGTTATCAATCGTTCGTGCCAAAAGTGATTAAGCATATTTTTGTATGTAATGTAAAGTCGTTATAGTATCCGATATAATTGCGATATGGCTTATTAAAGTAATATTGACAAAATATATACGCTGATTATTAGTTGCCGCAATAATCAGACTGTCAATGTCATTATACGTTGCGACGTTGATCTTCGATCTTCCTCAAAACTCTTATCAATAATAATATTACGTAACTATTTACGCAATTGGTTAATGACGTTGGGATTTGCGATTATACTACTGATGATTATGTTCTATGGTTAGATCTGCGGTGAGGGTGAAATAAGATAGATAAGGAATGAGGTACAACTAATTATCACCAAGTCATCAGAGTTTATAATACCCAAGTTTGCGAAGTAATTTAAAAGCTTTTCATTTCAATGTTTAGGAAATTATGAGCGACACGTGAATTAGACCTAACGTTTCCAAGTTGGAAAACTTAATTTGTCTAAAAGCAGGTAGCTAAGTGAAATTGATCGAGTCAATCTCGACCAACTAATTTCTATGTATATCAAAAGTAACATTTCCATACTTCAAAACGCTGGCTCATTGTCAATATAATAAATTATTAAGGATGGATGAGATTGTAGATAAAAAATACAGCCGATGATAAAATTGAGAGAAAACTACCCGTTTATTTCTGCGAAAATTTTTATTCTGTACATTCGTATGACACTTTAATCCTTTGTCGTCACCCTGGATAAAATTTATCCGGGGCCCAACTTTGGAATCACATATCTATCGTTACTTGTCATTCTATTTTTCATATAACAACTGTTGCTACATATTTGACAATGTTCAAAGTATGTTCCATAATTTTTTGGTTCAAATCGGACGGGTAGTTTTCACATGGCGACCATTTGAATATCAGTTGGATCAATTTGACCCAATGTGACAATCGCGTAACTTTTCGAAAGGGTTAATCGTAACCCTGAAGCCCACCAATATTTCATCTAATTCTAATAATAACCGAAGAATTTGATCACGCTTAAACTTATTCATAGGTAATATTTCCGGCGATGATATTTGCAGATAAATAAATGCTTCGTTTAAATCACCAGCCATTAAATTGCCGATTGAACAAATCTTGGTAGTTAACAATGTCGGAATTATATAGCTAAGCAATTAATTTGTGAACCTCGGTTATTAGAGTAAATTTTAATCGTTATAGTAAATATAAATTAATCAAGTATGAAGTCATTAAACATGATTGTTACTGTTTTAGTGTTTACAGAAATGAAGCTGGCCTTTATATTAACAACCTTGGTCTCCTGGTCAATGGGGCAAAAGATCATCTACCCGGATGAATACGCTGATCTGTTAGCTGCTTCGCCTAAACCACAGATTCCTCAATCAATTCCAGAATTATCAAAAATTAATCCTGATACCAATGGAAATGACCAGTTTAACACACCACCTCCGCAAGCAGCTCCTGACCAAAGTACTAAGCAGTCGCCATTATTGACGACATCTCCGGTAAGATTTATTCATAATGTAAAAGTAGACTGCAATTATGTCTGTATTATGTAGGTGTAACTATAAAACTGGTGAATTTTTTTTTTCTGATTTCTAATTTGGCGTCCAACAGTTATGAGAGTCTTCCTCGTCCATTCGAATTACGTATTTGATTCAGCATTACAGTATTTAAGAATTTTTGAATCTATATCACTTTTATTTTTATTTTTACAGGTCAATAATGTAATTTCCAATGGTGTCTTGAGGTTCGCCTTGAACGTGGACGACGCTGTTGCCACTTCTCGTAGTCGATACGTTCCTGGATCTCACGAGAACGTTGTATTTTCACCATTAAGCATTGCAGCGACATTGGCTTTGGTGCTTTTGGGGTCAGCGACCAGGACATTTGAAGAAGTATCGGCGATTCTAGGACTGGACACCCTAGGTCTTGATTTTTCAAGAAACTCTGAATCGATTCACCGACAGTATGGTGCTCTTATTTCCGCCGTTCATGGTGTACCAGGAGTAGCGACACCGGAACTATCTTTCGCTAACGGAATATTTGTCCGGGTAAGATACTCTCAAAGAAGAAAAAATTTAATTAAATCCTTAAAAAAATAAATAACAATTTTTTAATAACGTTCTCTTTTGTTGAAACTACCGTTTACGCAATCATTAGAAATCTTAGATAGAACGTATATTAATTATGACTTTTTTTATTTTCAACTACAACAAGCATCATTAAGAAAATGTGAAAGAGCCCAAAGCAATTTCGAAACACAATATAATTAAAAACATTTCTTTATACCGTATACAGTAAATTGAATGTATATTTTTTAGGACGGGTATCCGATCAGGAGTGAATATAAGGCAGCTGCTGAAAATATATATAATAGCGAGGTTATCAATCTGGATTATCAATACGGTGGAGCAAATGCGCAGATGACATTAAATAATTGGGTGAATCAAAAAACGCGTGGAAAAATTCCTACTATATTGAACGAACCGCCTCCACCTGATACAAGTGTTATAATAGCATCCGCTTTGTACTTTAAAGGAGAGTGGAATCAGCACTTTCTCGTAGGTTCAACGAGGAGGTAAGCTAGTTGAAAACATTATCGCTAAGTGCACCAAAGCTCAGTGATGTGTTGTTCCGAAATGAAGTCTTGACGAGTTAAACTTCGATGGAAATATCTAACGAAAATTTTCAAAATTTTTTTAGAAAAAATTTCACTGTCGCTCCTGGCGAGACTATCAATGTTGACATGATGTACAATGGTGGTGAATTCCCATTCTTTGAAAACAGACAGTTGAGGACTAAGATCATAGGACTTCCCTACAAAGGACGCGATGTAAGAATCTTGTGATTATCTTAATATGATAGAATTTTAACTTGAAAAAATTAAAAACACAATTTTTATCCAAAGTTTTAAATCACAAAATTATTACAAGCTTGTGTTACATCATATTTGTATGTTCCAGGTGACGATGTACGTTCTACTCCCAACCGACCAAGGCTACGAAGCATTGAGGTCATTAGAGCGTCGTTTGAATAATGATATTCTGGAAAAGCTAATCAGAAATATGCGGAATCATACCTGCATTCTGAGTCTACCTAAAATGAAGTTATCTAGCACGTTGAGTCTTAGAGAAGCGTTGCAGTCGTTAGGTCTGAACTCACTATTCAATCCGGCAACTGCAGATCTGAGTTTGATCTCAGCAGGATCTGATGTCACGACGAGATTTAAGGAGGAAGGGGTTAAGAATAACGAAAATAAACAGGTGGCAAGTAATCGGCCAAATTACTTCAGCTACGATGACACGGTGCGTGGTTTTCACGTTGAGCAATGGGCAACTGGATTTAGCATCGGGAGGATCAGGCCGCAGAGACGTCGTAGAAGTTTGAATTTGCGTAAATTGCGATCGGAAAGAAGTGGAGAGAAGATCGTAAAAAATACGTTGGAAGAAGATACCGTTAAGGGAAAAACTTCCGAAGAAAAGTTACAGCGTAATCGAAGACAGTCAGACAATTCAAATCAACAAACGTACGGACTTGATTATATAAGGAACAACATTCCTCTTGTTAATCCACATCTTTATGCTGACGATGTTTTGCATCGAGTAGAAATTGACATTTCGGAGAAAGGCACGGAGGCTGCTGCTGTTACTTCGGTTATTCTCACCAAAGATGGAGGTCAAAAACGATTTATTGCTGATCATCCGTTTTTGTTTTTCATCAGACATGAGCCTACAGGTTTGATACTATTTTGGGGTAGTATTAATAAACCAACGCCTAGTTTTTGAGAGTTAGAAGAAACGTTAGATGCTATATGAAACGTGGAAAGTTAGAGAAGATTCGCATTTTATGAAAAAAAAAGAAAAATGATAAACAAAATCATCTCTTTGAGCTTTAAACCGCTCAAAGATCGAAGTATACATATCTGTGTTTGAGTTGGACCAAAAACTGAAATGTAGTTTAGAGTAGTTTGATATAATTCAGACAATTTTGACGAATATCGATTTTCTGATGCACGCTTAGGACTTTGAAATATTTTTTAGGGCACGTTCAAAACTCCTAGTACATTATAATAATATGATGCATTCGGTAATTATTATAGAGTAAATATAAACAACGGGTTAGCTAATATAATTATATACTTTCGATAAGAAAATTAGAAGAGATTATAGTTAGATAGAATACTTGAAAACCGGATTCTGGATACGATTATTACAGATAATCTTCTATGATAATAATAATTATTATTTTTATCTTATTTTACTGATATATAATTAATTGTTCATGACGAAATATAGAATCGTTAAAAAAAAAGTATTAAAATTTGGGAGAATATTTAGATAAGAGCTTTATTCCACATAAAATTGTGTTTTATTTCATTGTTGATAATTTTTGCAAATTTTTCTTACCACAATTGCGATTATTAACCATATTTATCAGCGAGTTCTAGTTCCTGTATCGTTTTGTACCCAACTTTCAATACAACCTATCGCGAAGGAGATGAATATAATATTGATATTATTAACTATAATAATAATACTAATAATAATGGTAAGAATATTGATAATAGTAAGGTTAAACACTCCGAACAGTTACTTGCACGGTACCTGAGGAAAGGTTCTGCGTATAATTATCACAGAAAATTTTGGGGCTTTTGAAAAAGAAAGAAAGACAAGAAAAAAAAGAAAAAAAAAAAAAAAAAAATGCATACATATATCTATTCACGTGTGAGACTTTTATGGCATTTATTCCTTAAGCATCATTCTCGTATTATTTAGATTTTGGTTTTAAATGATCAGGTATGTATTTAGGTGGCGCTGGATGCCTCAGAAAATATATATCTAATGTAATGAATTGCATTGTGAAGGAATGATGAATACCTATACCTATACATTATATTTAAATAATTGATGCAAGTGAATATGTTGTGATACTGCAGCACTTTATTTATTTAATAAAATTATATGCTAAATGTATTAAGAGTTCATATTTTACATCTGTGAATCCCTCTCCTTCCAGTTACAGGGTCTTTTTATAACAATCTTAAAAATCGATTTTTCTTTTACTTGATAACCATGAACGAACCTTTAACATTAAATGTTTCCGAAATATTCTGATAAATTTTAAAAAAATTAAAAAAAAAAAAAAAAAATTAAATAAAAAAAATTGCAACTTTTTCAAATAAATGAAGAAAAAAAAACTTTGAAGAAATATTTACTTTCAGAGACGTAAGTACCTACACGGTACACGCAGTGATGAACATTTGAGTTTCATTACTTGTGAGCTGTCATCTGTATAGTATTGTTTGTGTAGGTTAGCAATATTGTTCACTAATTGGCTGAGACAGTGCTGCACTTCACTGCTCATCAAACGAAAATTTCTTAGCTAACGATAAGATTGTAGAGTATAGTTATGTATGTATGTAGGTATGTATACATACCTGTTTGTGAAGCTCCTTTCCAAGCTCTGGAAGGTTGCAAAGCATAACATTTTCTGACGAACTAACTGAAGCGGCTCAAGTATTTCTATAAAAGCTTAAACCGAGCAAAAGCAAAAGATGTAGAACGTCACTGCCTCAATATCAAACTAACGGAGTTTCTTATTTGTATTGAAAAAAAAAAAAAAAAAAAAAAAAAAAAAACAAGAGAAAAATATGAAACAAATAAAAATTAAATATAATTTGTATGAATTTAACCATGCAGTTATTACTGTAAAGAGGCAGAAATTGTTTTCTTGTTGGTAACACAATATCAGCGGGCATAATGTTACCATTTTTAATTTCTTTTCACTAAAAGACTACAGTTCATGTGTATTTTAAAAGTTTTATATTAATTAAAATTTCTAATAGAAAAAAGGTGACCTGCACTGAAGAAAATTATACACAGGTCTACAGAATTTATATGGTCTGGATTGCCGGAAGAAGACTAATTAGGTGCATACCCGAAGGATTTAGATGCATTGATTTCAAATCTGGCTTCAGAATCGAGCTATCACATCAGAATCGCCAGATATTCTAACATAAAAGTGCAAAAATGTGTGTTTTTGGTAATATTTTGATCTGAAGTATGCTACAGGAAGGGATGATGGTGAGAAACTGAAGACGGTTTAAGAAAGTACTAATCTTCTTCTTCATTTTCCATTTTGAAACGTCCAAATTGAATAAATTTTTGCTGAGATATCGAGCTTTGAGAAGTTTGATGTGGGATATGGTGTATACAAATGAAAGATATTATAAATATTATAAAACTTCAAAGCTCGATATCTCAGCAAAAATTTATTCAATCTGGACGTTTTGAAATGGAAAATGAATAAGAAATTCAGTGTTTTCTGAAACCGCGATTTCATTTTCTCGCTATCATTCTTTCCTGTATAACATATTTCAGATCGAAAAATTACAAAATCCAGACATTTTCGCACTTTTAGATTAAAATATCTCGGAACATTGATATGATAGCTCAATTCTGAAGTCAGATTTGGATTCAGCGCATCAAAATCCTTCGAGTATGTATGTACTGTAGTCTTTTTGTGGCAATCCAGACCCTCAATTCTGTACACCTGTGTTGTTATGTATGATTTGAATTATTATAAGGATTATTTTCAACTCAGAAATCCAAATTTCTAATGATCTACGATTTCAAAGTCATCTAATCACTGCTATTAATAATCTGATTCACAGTTCATTTTATTGCGATTTCGATCGGTTTAATATTCGATTTTTCTCAGTGTCCAATTCAACACTCTTTAATGAATTATTGGAGTGGCCAATAGTTTTGTACATTTGCGGGTTAATCATGCATAGCTGAATGCACAGAAAAACAGATAGTGCAAAATTATTTTTGATTAAATATTCAAATCTGTATACTTACATATATAATATGTTCTTAAGATCGTTATTAGTAATTAGTAACGTCAATACTGTTAACAGGATACTAAAATAGATTTACAAATGGATTAGGCTATTTTTATTCTGCATTACACCAAGTAGTACAAGACATATATAGGTGTTTTATACGGATAGGGAAAGACTTGGGTATACAACAAACAGTTTCGTAGATATAAAGATAATTAATCATTTATAATAAACATATTTTTCTTAAATAATCAATCTGAGTTTTACACATAAATATTTACTCACTGCAGTTAATGAACCAAATATACATGTTGGCATTCAAAAACCGGTAAATAATGATATTCCGCCCTAAATTAAAAACAATTAGCAATTACGAAAAAATAAAAAAATAAAAAAATAAAAAAACACACCTACTTTCGACATTTACAAAATATTATCATGATTTTATAAAAAAAAAAACAAAAATGTGTATAATATTGTAAAGCTAAATTTATACATATATGCATTAAATTCTTCTAAGAACAGTATGTTTGTCTAAAAAGCTTTTTAAATAGTCTAAAAATTTATTTCAAAGAAAAATGTTCTTTAATTCAATTCAAACGGTCTTCTCTGCAGTCAATATTAAAAAAAATAAAAAATACTTAATAATATTCTATTAATTAATCATTGGTATACAGTACGATTTAAATAATAATAACCCTGAATTACGATATTTATTGAAGAGAAAAGAAGGGCTTAAGAACGTGCATCGTCATTAAAAATGTAATTTTTTAGTTTCAGCTGGTGTGATTTTGAAACATGATGATTCTGTTCTTGTACTGCCGTCCATGAAGGAACATTACATCTCCATGTCTTCAGGTTTGGCTATATTAAAATCTAGCATTTCATCAGAGGTGAGAAACCTGACGTCACTATCATCCGAAAGAGCCGATGTACCAGATTTTTTTTTATAACTATTTCGTTTTTGAAGTATCATAAATACGATCAATCCAGTTCCTGCAATTCCTACCATAGCACCGACTACTATGGCAATGATTTCGGGCAACGTTACCTTGCTACGTTCACGACTTGATGTACTGTGAGCTTTTTCCGCCAAATTGTTCGTATCTGAAAAGTTTTAGATTCCAATTCAAAGGGTTTTTAGGATAAGGGGAATGCGCTTAGATGTATTAAGAGTTTTCGATTTTTTTTCTTCCATTTATAGTTGATTATTTTTTTGTCATTTCAATGAAATGGGGGAGAAAAAATTCCATTGATAGTTTATTCGAAAGAGGAAACTTATACTTATCATAAAGTCGAGTAGTTCTCTGAAACCAGATAAATATAGAGGGAAATTTCCTCGTTGAATTAGCATCGTATGAACCAGCTACTATTGTACTCATATAATATTATGTTTCGTTTCTCCCGGATCCAATCTAGTTTTAATTCAACCGAAGATAGCGCCTCTAACACACCGTGCAATTTTATAGGCTATAACCTCGGAGATATTAAGGCGATGCAACAGTCGTTGGTGAACTCCTGAACGAGTATCGGTAACTCGCAATTATAGTTTATCTCTTTATTCCAAGTTAACAAATTGCCGTTTTTTGTATGAAGATTAAATTTTGATCGAGAAAGATGAACAAGAAATAAAAAAAAAAAAAAAACTGTATCAAGTCAAAATGAAACGAAGAATGAAAATGGGTTAACGTCGATTAGTAAAGAAAAACTATTGCAACATCTTGTGGAAAATATTTTCACATGTCAAAAGAAATCAGTAAATTTTGAGTGGTTAATCACTGCGAAAAACTGTGTCTATCGAAATTGAAGACTCAAAAAATTTCATAGAATTTTACGAGGTTTTTCGCGTGCAAAAAGATTTCAGAATACTTTGCAGCCAGTTTCACAGGACTTTACAAATCAGTACAAACCGAGTTTCAAAAGTGATCAACCCCTAGATTTATTTATAAAATAATCACCAATTTGGTTGTTAAATTTCTCGTCTTTCGTCGTAGTTTTCGAGACAGTATGAACGGTGCTAGTGGTAATCAACGTTCTCGTAGTCATCGGTGGTCTTTTTGTTGTCGCCAATGATCGTTTTGTTGTCACCAATGGTCGTATTGTTGGCATCATTGTCGTGACGTTCAATACTTTAGGCCCAACGCTTATTGGTATTTTCGGTGTATACGGATCGATGTCGTCTTTGGGGTTGGTGGGTATTATCGGAATTATCGGAACCCGATCAGGACTCACAGAAGAAACTTTCGGTCTTATCAGTGAAGGAGTTGTGTTCTCCATAGAGTTCTCAACAGTAAAGTCAACAGTGTCATCTGAAAAACAACAATTTTTAAACAAATGACTTAAGTTTAAAGTTTTAACAACTAGATTAGCAGCTTCAGAGTTTACTCACTTGCAAGGACACAGTATGCCGTGTAATCTGGACAGCAGTTTTGATTTTCGTAACAAAACAAATCGCACTGACAGAGGTTTGTCGGATCTTCAGTAGCGTTGGTAGAGTCCGTTGTACACCTTCCGAGACAGCTCTGCATACCATTAACGATCTCAATTTGATCTGTGTATCAAACGATCAAAATATTCTGATTAACATCTTATGATACCGTTTGATCAATTACTTCGTCTAATTAACCTGCTCCAATATGAGGATAGCAAATCCTGAGAGGTGATATTTGATGTCAATAGTAGGGAGATGGTGTGAAGGTTATTCTCGGATGAAATCGATTTCACAAACATTGGAAATAAATTTTCTAACTAACCCAATGACACAATTATTTATTCTTAATAAATAATTTTGCAATTACAGAGATCATGTAAGTCTCGTAAGAGAATTTGGAGGTACAAAGCAAAGCTTTAGATTTCTAAAATTTTGTGTGATAATGTCGTATAAATTTTTATTAGGAATCTCAAACTTTGTTTTATATATTTCATATGTAGGGAAAATTCAGAAAGAAAAATAATTCAGCTGAGGATGAGGACTGGTCATGTGTGAGTACTTGGTGAATGGTATGGAATTAGTTTACACAGTAATTCTTCAATAACCATTGTAGTTATAAATTGATTTCGGAAACTAATTGTCGGTAGGAACCATTAGTCAAAAATGAGGCTTAAATATATGCGAAAGGGTAAATCGATTTTAGTCATGACAGAAACGAAGAGTTGTGTAGGGAACTTTTGAAAGTGTATGCCAATGTCTAAGTAATTACTGAACTCGAGAACGCGCAGATTGTTAATTGGCCTTGACGGTAGCTGATATTGACGCAATCAAAAGGAACTTGGTGAAAAGATATAACGAACACGAGAACTGCGAGTGTGGGCGGGGAAATATACTTATGATTTGCAAGTTATGAGTCAGATGAAAATAATCAAAAGGCTGATGCACCGGATCACATTAAATTGAAGCAATTATACAAAATATTGTCCATGACAGTTTATGGGGTATATTTCTGTTAGTTAAAAATTAAAAACATTTATTTGAAAATTTTCTTTTTTGTTAACAAAATGAGCCTAAAATTCTTTCTTTTTTTTTTTGAATTACGTTCGTAATATGAAATATCATTTTCTTCTTTCTTGAATTTTAATTTCGATGTAGTCTGATTGTCATTGCGAAGTTGTTTCGTTTCGATTAACACACGTAAATAAATGTATAATCAAAGAACATTCCACTCACCGTCATCATCAATCGTCATAATTTCTGTCGTTGGATTAGAATTTGATATACATTCGTCTCCCTGAAGAATTGCCACATCGTCCACAGCAATATCACTGAGATATGAGGAGCCCCGTACACCTTCCATAATTAACTATTTTGAAAAAAAATCATATCCATTCGTGATTAATCCAACTGCGATTTGTTCGTGTTTCATGTTATTTTAATTCAACGAATTTTCGTACACAATTCTGCACCTTGTTTTGCACTACCAATACAAAAAACTGAAATTTTATTACAATCAAGAAAATTACCTGAAAACTGCTATTCTTTTTCGGCAAAGTGAAGAAACCGTGCAACCAATGGTTACCCTGATTTCCACTTTTGGTGAACATCAATGTTCGATTAGTCTCCTCTTCAGCTTTGAAATAGACATTCAGGGTACCGATAGTCTTCCCATACATGTGATACCTGATAATTCAATAACAGATGACAATAATAAAATGAAAAATGATGATCTGGAGGGCTGAGAAAAATTTTGATCATCACAATTATTTAATAATTAATCTATCGATATAATTTATTACCAAAATGAAAAACATCCTGAAGTTGTTAGATCGGAGCTGTAAAGAGGTGACATGATTCTTGCCGTGCTATTTTCTAACTTGTCATCAGCCTCGATGTACAAGTAGTAACCTGGCCAAAATGAGAAATGGTTAGGTCTTTGTGAGTAGGTATAGAAAGTTCAGTAATCAACCAAATCATGAAAATGTTCTGTGGCATATGATGAAAATTTGTTAAACATAAAGACACCACTAAGAATTTATTTTGAGTTATAGCCAAACAGTAAATCAAGAAAGGTGTTTAGCTTTCTTGTTCAGACATTTAATTATCGTCAAAAGTATCGGTGACATTCACTTAAGCGGAAAATTTCAATTAATTGAAGATACTAAGGGAGTAGGTAGGTATATCTACAAAGGTTTGATTTGATCCTATTTGAGTTTATACAACTTGGACTAAACTCTGCAGAAAAGTTAGTCTTGGGCTTTTCGCATTAGGCAAGTTTAGCAAATACTTACCACTACGTCCTCGACCTAAAGTATGATCGTAGGATGGGCCAGTAGCAATGTGCCAGCTGGGTGTATTAAAGTTATGTATTATCCAGTCAAAGTCATGGAAAGGGTCTTGTTCCCACGAGCATAGATCATAATTTTCGAAATTACAACTCGTTGGTGGATTCACCGTAGCGTTTTCTAAACATAGTGTATAACATGATGTAGAGATTAAGAAAACTTAAGTGCATGGTTAAACATTTGCAAAGTGTAATAAGCGATATCCATCAACTGTGTATTATTATTAACCATAAAATCAGATTACCGTATCTACTTTACATCTTAGAAGTTAGTCTGAGGCACATCAAGTAATTTCAAAGAGAGGTTACGACCAGATAATAATTACGAAACATTTTATAACTAGTAGTTTCCTTGAGGGTACTTTAAACGTTATTGAAAAATAATTGTAACTTTAATTTTTATAGAAAAGAAAGAGTTTAGTTGTTCATCTCTTTCCGATATCTTGTTGCTACATTTAAAGGATTCTTTCATTAAATGAAAAAGTTTTTAATGAATTCATGTTATTCACTAAAGCAAATAATTTAATAGCCTGAAATACACAAATATGTTATTCATTCTGGGCACAGGACATTCAATTATAACCGCAATCAATTTGTTTTTGCCTATTGATAAAATAAACAGATTTTATTACGATTCTAATTCCCAGTTCGATAAACCACCCAGCTTATATACGCTGATCGAAAACATGCAGAATACATTTATTATAAAAAAGTTTTTTTATATATATATAATAAAGGAGAATAAAAATACTTATGCAAGTTGGTACGGTGGCATTCCAAGTGTTACCATCACAGTAAATCTCTGGTGAACCACGTCGCTCGTATCCTGGTTCGCAAAAGAACATTAAGTAAGCACCATTGTGTAACGTTATTACTAGAGCGTGGCTCGGCTTGACGATAGGTGTGCATTCAGCTTCTAAAAAAAAACCACAAATAAAAAATAAAAAAAAGACAATTTTTACAATTATCACATTAGCATATCTATACTAAACCAGTCCTCTTTCCCCATTAAATTTATTGCATTACTATAGGAGGACTCGCGTCCTTTTCTTGGAGATGAGCTGGATCAAACGCTGCATAAAAAATACTAATTTTCTATGAATTTTGATTAATTACGAGTGCATGATTTTTTTTATTTTTTATTTTTTTTTTTTTGAATCAAAAATATAATTTTGAATTGACTCTTCAATCGTAAGTATAATAATCAGTGAGTTATCGAAAGGTTGGCGAGCCTTTTAGAAAACCATTGTTTTTCGTTTTTTTTATAAATAAAATTAGCACTATTATAGTGATAACGGAATACTTACTGACGCACAATGGAACCGGAGTATTCCAACGTCCACTTCTGCAAGAGGCAGTTCTACTTCCTACGAGGGTAAATCCGGCGTAGCAACTGAATCTGATCGTTCTTCCGCTAGGTCTCTGGCGTATACGCCCATTCGATATTCTCGGTAGCCGACATCGGACTAGATTTAAAAACTTTTCATTAATTACTGTCTTGGGGAAAAGACATAACGATGATATTTTTCATTATATTTTGATTTATCTTAATGATAGTTTAAAATTTGTTCATTTTAATCAAACTTTCGAATTATACTTTTAAAAAATTTCCAAGTGTTACAGAAAATGATACGTTGTATATTAATAAAACTGTGAAGAAATATTCCATTTTATAGATTATTTCGACGTTGCTCTATCCAGTTTTTTGATTTTAGGCTGTTTTTATTTTTTTTTTATTTTTGTAAACTCTGAGAAAAAACGATGTGAAGTACTCACGACAGTAGAAAATTGAATTTATCTCTATGTATTATTGGTTTTCCCCGAAATAACATCATTTCCAGAACTTTCATTCCAACTTTCAAAATATTTCGATAAATGATGCGATTTGTATCCGTAGATAAACACTTTTTCGGCACGATCGTTGGTAAACGGAGTACGTTATAGGTACTTTCGTCATTTCAAAAAACGTTGAAGTGAAATCATTCATTCATGGAGTGGTCTACTCCCGTCATTCATTGTTAGATGCAGCAAGGTTCTCACCCAAGAAACAAGCCGGAAAAACAGTTTTTCGGAGTACTTTTCATCAAAAAGAAAAAAAAGGATGGGTTTGTCAGGATAAGAAAAAGTATAAAAAAGTACTGAAAAACCGAAAAAAAAGATCAAAATTCAAAATTTCACATAAAAAAATGCCCTATATATTGACAAACAACAATTTCATACAATGCGTTTGATCCCAATTCGATCTGGGTATATTTACAATTTTTTTGGTGTCATTGGTAAGGAATACCCTATACATAAAATGAATAACTCAACTCGGAAGAACATAATCTTTCATTTAGAAAGGTAATACAGAGAAAAAAGTATAGGTTTTGTCGGTAAAACATCGAAAATCGATTCATTTCCGGTAGAACCGGAAATTGAAATTAAATGAGACATGGAAATTTTACATGCCCATCATTTGGTTGTGAAGTCCTGTAAATTTCAGATGTTTTCATCGAGCCGTTTCCGAGATCACCGCTCGAGTTTGTCGAACAGACGGACAGACAGACCGACATCTTTCTAAAAACCTGTTTTTCGGATTCTAAAGGCGTGAAGATTCGTTGAAATTAGGAAAAGTCACTTTTCGACCTAAACCAATAGTTTTCTTAAATCACCGTAGGCGATGAGAAGTAAAAATGAGCTTTAGTCGAATAAAATTTATATGACTATATAGTCATTATACTTATCGGATCGACCCGTCTTCGGTACATATACCTACTCGTAAGTTTAAAGATTCTATTGAGCCGTTGAAATCAATACTAACTGGGCAATTCCTCGTGAAACCAACCAGACCCACCCTGCACCTCTTCGATTTTGATGCCAATCTTTATTTCAATTCTGAAAAAAAGGCAGCCTCGTATAGTACGAAAGCTTGATTTTGAATTGGTATTTCTTTTTACTAGACGGTTAAAACTGAATATTAATGAATCATAGTATTATTTTCCATGAAAAAATTGTTTGCAGGATACGAATCTTCCATTAAATTAACGGAAATTTTACTTAAAACATTGAAAAATTATTTGTTCTCTTTTTTCCAGATGTATTGCGTAAAATTCACTAACCCGAGAGCTTATTTTTTACTCGTATATGTGTGGTAAATAAAGATAATCATCAAAAAAACTTTTATTACATAGGTATCAAAAAATGAAAAAATTTCAAAAATAAAATACAAAATTTTATGTTTTTTTTTTTTATATGACTAAAAATAACCAAAATCATGTCAAATGGAATAAAAAGATGAAACTTTCAAGTGTTTGGAAACAACAATTTGTTTGGCCATGTTATTCAATTTTACATAAAATATTGCATAAAAGTGATTTTTCAAACTCTGACTGAAATTTCCGTTAATCTAATCACAGATTCGAATTATTATATACAATTTCATACGAGATGAAGTAAGTCTCGAATGATGCATTTCAACTCGGATAAGAGGTTAAAAAATATCAAAATTTCATAACTTTTTCCTTTTTTAAAATTATACTTCGGTATTGAGCAAAGCTGGTTTGTAAAAACAGACAAAAATGGAAAAATTGGCATCAAAATCCAAAAGGTATACCTAGTTTTTATTTCACATGAAATTGGCCATCAATAGAATGGAGAGGGAAATGAAAGGGAATATATTTGAACCAATGTGCCCTAAAAAAGAATTCCTCCATAACTCAATTTTATTACACAAGCTTACCAATTTTTTATTTTTTATTTTTTTCAGGATAATGAAGTTAGAGTTAGGATTTATGAGACATCGCTAATCAACCATTGGTTGGATTTTGGAGTATAAGTTTTCAATTTTTCAAAAAACCAAATCTTTATCAGATGCTCGAACAACGTATTGGCCATGCAAAAATAACATGAGTACTTCATACTTGCAGTGATTAATTTTTGTATGCCAAATTTTGAAACTTAAAATACATAGAGATGACTTGGTACTATACAGCCTGCGAATCAGAGAATTTTAAAATAAAAGTTCATTAATTGGCAATAAAAAAAATTGATAGATTGATTAAATGCTAAAAATCAGAATTAGAAGACTCGTAAAAAAAACTCTGATTTTACGGTCCATTTTCAAGCTGATAAAAATAATATTCTGCAGGTACTAGACTTAAGGTAAACCCTCATCAATTTCATTCCAGATTTAAAATTGACCCGTCTCCAGGTCAGCTTTCTTTTTTATTCATCATTTAAAAGTTATCTACAAGTGGTGGTCAATCGGGGGCTGCATGTCTCACAAATTGAACCCTCTAATAATTGATCAGTTTCGAAAAGGTGAGCAGAGTTACTGGCAGTTTGAAGGGCAGTTCATTTGTGGAAAATGGTTATGAACCAGCTTTAGTGGATCGATTTAGTTTTGACGTATTAGGGATTAGTGTGAACAAATGTGACGAAAAGGGTGGGGGGAAAACAAAGTTAAATATTTTCGTAAAATCATTTATGGATGACCCCTAAGTATCACATTGCGAATTTGTTCCAAACTGTATCATTAATATAATAGGTTATATTTTTAAAATGATTCTTTTGTACTGTTTCATGTAGACTAAACTAAGTTGATGATTTGACAAACAGTTTTTAACGTTTTTAGATGATTCCGTGCTGTCCCGAATCATCTACTGATTTTGGACAATCGTTGTGAACTCTTATGTAATAAAACTTGGTTATTGAACAATTTTTCTTCTTAGACTCAAGAGTTTCATATTTTTTCAGTAGCTATTCATTCGTATGGAAAAAATTCTAACCCACGAATAAAATTTAATAGATAAGTTCATCATTACCGTCAATTTTTAAACGTTGTAATTCAATAGATTCGTAAAGGTTTACATAATTGAATTGGTTTCAACCCTTTCGCTAATGAGATGAAATTAATCGATCATAGTAATTAAAAGAATTTCCAGTATTTCTCGCGATTTTGTGCTACAACAATGCGATAATCATGTCAGGGTTTGTAAATCACGAATAAAACAAGGAAGATAATCTATTAGCAGTTTGGACCAGCCATGTAATTAATTTGAAGAAAAATAATCAGCCAACTATTTTTATTCTAAAATCTATTATAGAAAATTGATATTTCTACTCCATAATTAGGTAACGACTTATTGAATATCACAACGTGGCTTTTATCATAATGGAATATAAAAAAGTCTGATACAGGGAGGCTATCCAAACGATAAAAAAATTGCAATTAACAATTCGGCAACTTATCGATGTGATAGAAAAAAAAAAATTAAAAAATAAATAAAATGATAGTAATAATCTACAAACTTTCGCATTTATATCTAGCTAAAAAATCAGGAAACCGGTTGACCTGTGGACCAACCTGAAAACTTCCCGCCGTGTTAAATACGTTACAATTAATTGATACTATTGTGTTTATAATAAATTGAAGAAGGTTATAAGTATAATTAGTTTTCCCTATACAAATCTTTTTTTGTTCAATTTCTATTCTTCAAATAACTTTGAAACTACTCGACCGATCGATTCCAAAATGTAATCAGATCTAAGTCTTGATGAACCCTTTCGATCGCCGTGAGAATCATTCAAATCGGTTAATTCGTTCCAAAGGTATCGTACGACAAGAAGAGAAATTTTTGTCGTGCAACATCTTTTAAACCAATCGTTCGATTTTGATTAATCTTACGGCGATCGAAAGGACTATCTAAGAGCTAAGTCTGATCAAGTTTTGAGACTAATCGCACGAACAGTTTAGGAGTTATGCGCTAAAAACATGAAAAAAAATTGTTTTTTAATTTTTATTTCTCAAATAACTTTGAAACTACTCGACCGATCGACTCCAAAATTTATTCGGATCTAAATCTTGATAAACCCTTTCGATCGCCATAAGAACCATTCCAATCGGTCGACTCGTTCTAAAGATATCGTACGACAAAAATTTGTTTACACACACACACACACACACACACACACACATACGGACGTCCATCCAAAAATAGTCAGAATAGTTTCTTCGGACCCCAAAACGTCGAGATCTGATGAAACCTCGATTTTCGAAAATTGGACCGAAACCAATAACTTCCCTTTTTTATAAAAATTTTCAATTTTTATTGCGGGAAGTTAAAAATTTATGAAACATCACTGCAGCATAGATTTCCATAAAACTGAAGATCTAGAATAGAAACGAATAAAGATGAGAAAATGGTTTGACACTCACCTGAATATGATTGTGAAGAATCTTCAACGTAGAATCCAAGGATAATAATGAAAGCACTAAATATAAGTGCGGAATATTTCATTGTTCAAGCAGTCTGGCGCACAGCACTTTGGGCACACATAACACGCCAAAAAATAATTAAACTCAACCACTAAATGTGCCTGGATTTTTTTTTTTTTTTTTGATTAAAAAGTTTTCAGGATATATGTAATTAGAAATTTGTTAATAAAAAAATTTTGTTTTTTGTTCAGTTAGTTTTTATTACGATGTAAAGATTACTTGAGGAAGTCCGTCACTAAAGGTTACGAGGACAATTATTACCACTTATGAAGTAATTTTGAGATAAATCACCTGCCACGCGTTTGATTCTTTTTGCGAAGTTGACGTGATGTTAAAACTGCTTCGTAGACGGAGGAGTAACGGTTCATGAATGACTCGAATGAGAGGGATGGTTCTGATTTAGGCGTAGGCGGGTTGGAAGTTTCCGGTTGTGTGCACTGTTCATGATTGTGATTTCGAGTTATCTATTTCCGGCTCCGTATCATGCTCATCCCCAGCCAGTCGATGTTTATGGTATTTTACTTATAACGTTTATACCCAAAAACTAGTATTTCAGTACCAGTTTCCTCCGCCTTTGGTTAAGTATATGCATTTTCAAAATGCCCCAAGGTCTTTATCTGTCAGTTTTTTGAAATTACTTTAAAGTTATGCCTTTTCAATGAATAGAAAGCTTCTAGAGCTTGCTGTACTATATAATTATATCGTTTACTGCATATAAAAACCATTTTATTCCATTATCCTTTCTCTGCTTCGTAAATTTACATGCACACATTTTTTCACATATCTACGTCTCTGCATTCTCATGCGTTGTTGGAATATGATTATTTCTACAAAGATAACTCCGTAATCTTGTTTTTTCCGTTTCCCGTAAGCATTTATTTTTCGGATATGCCGTTGAACAAAGAAAAAAAAAAAAAAAAAAAACTGGCTGTGCTCATTAAACCATTTCTTAATTACTCATTAATTTTTTGTTTTTCAAATTTATATTTCACTGCAAGCGAACATCAAAAAATAAAAAATACAGGGACAGTATAATTTTTTAAATTTTACCTCAAATTGTAATAGAGAACAAACTTTGAATAAAAAAAAAGAAAGAAATTTTTAAAATAATAAAAGTCCAAGACTATATTTTAAAAAAACCCTTTCATAAATTTTCGTCACGTTTGTACACTTGGCGAGGTTGATTCTGAGCCGGAAATGAAAACCAGAAAATTTACTAGACTGATTGTTACTAGGCAAGTAGCTAGACACGAGCTGTCTGCTCTCCGAATGATGTCACTCGGTATCAGACTCGGTCTAGCAGACAGCTCCTGCTGGTTTCGCAGTAGACTGTCTAGCTACTTGCCTAGTAACAATCAGCCTAGTAAATTTTCTGATTTTCATTTCCGGCTCAGAATCAACCTCGCCAAGTGTACATCTGGTCTCATTCGCAACCAGGTATGTAATTAACGAATCGGAAGTTTCTACCGGATGAAATTCCCGAAAATAAGTGAATTGGAATCGAAGAACAAAGATAAAAGAAATGAAAACTCGGAATGATTGTACGCTTTGAGCTACAGGATAGTATCAACTTTCGTCTTTATTATTCTACGTACGTATGTTGGGTAAAATTTTCGTCTGCCAAAATAAAAAATAAACAAAAACTTTAATTAAAATTTTTTCAACACGAATAATTTTCACACTTGTTCACTAAAAATTCTTATATTGATTCGCTAAAATAAATTCTGATTCACATGATTTCATTTTGTATTATCCTCGTAATTTTGACGTGAGATAGATTCAGACGTAAGGTATGCTTTCACTGAGATTGCCCATGAACTATATCTTTCAGGCCTATCTCCCATGTGAAACGGAAATGTCGAATGTCCATTTCATCTGAATATAATATATGTAAAACACTAATTTGATTTTTAATTTTCTGTAGCAAATATCAAATACATCTATAGAAACTAAGCCACTTAAAATTTCAATTTTATTGTCAATTTTTGTTCTTAGATGTTAATTGATTCGATGTATATTCTAATCATTTATATTTATATAATTACAGATCTTTGAATCTGAATTTGTGAAATTCTACAAACATTTTAAATGAAAAATAAAAATAAAACAGAAAAAAATCAGCGTCCCACGATCGCATATGGGGATTACAAATTTTGTTTTACTGTTTTCGCAAATTTTGATTGTAAAGAATATATAAGAAAAATTATGTTCTCTTAATTGAAGAACCGATCCCCTCTTTGAAATTAAAATATTTTATAATTGATGGAAAGAATTCATTCGAAAATGAATAATTAGGTGAAAGTTGTCGTGTCGTATACGGTTTTCTATTCTAATTACTCTGTACTTTTAGTCAGATATTTGTCTCAAAAAATTTAATTTCTCAAATTAGTTACTAATTATACTGGAAATGATAAGTTAAGCTGCTCGTTGAGCAAAAAAATAAATGAATAAATAAATAAAAACTTGAAAGTTTTGAATATAAACTAAAACTATTTTAGTACAATACGTAGGGTGGTTTATCTATATATGCCAATGTCATTGAGGATCTATCGCGGCGATATAACATTTTCAACTTTTTGAAACGATACATATGGATCTTCTTCATTGCTCATCGCAGTTTTTATCCAGCTAATTTTCCCCTTTTTCATACAAAAAAGTATGAATATTTTTTCTACAGTAAATTAATGAAAAAGGAATCGGGGTTTCGAAGGGACGAGAATGAATTATAGGCATAATATGATGAGGTTAAACCAAATTTTTGCAACTAATAGTCAAGTAACGTATTATTATACATATACATATACACATGAACAAAAAAATCGTTAGCTCTTTACATAATTAATGTTTTACGCCTAGATATTTTCATTTTTTTTTTTTTTTATCTCGTTATATATTCCCTAAGCTTATATCGAACGTTTTATAGCTCTAAATAAATGTCAAAACCATAAATATATTAATCAATTTAATAGAACGATAGAATTTTTTTATTTATTATTTGTATTTATTTTTAATTATCGTAATTCAATCGGTACGTTTTGGTCATAATCCGTTAAACGAAATAGTGACATTACAATCATTGTTTGTTTGATATAAATTAAATGAATTATCACGATGGTCATCGCGAACTCGCGATAGACTTATAAATAATAATTAAATTTATATTGTGGTCATAGTCATTCAAGTATCGGTAGAAAAATAGGTATGGGGTATTTGTGGTCGATATGCATCAGGCACGTTATAAGCCTGAAAAATGAAGAAGCAAAAAGAACGTAGAATGTAAAAAAAAAAAAATTTATCGATACTGCTGGAATTATTTTATTGTCATATTTCGATGAAATTATACTTACCGGTTGTATAACACGCTGATGAATTTGTGCACCACTTTGATCGATCTGTAAAGAAATGAAAATAACTTGAAACTTAAAGAAAACTATCTTTCATTACGTATTTGGTTTCTAAAATAGTTGTAAAGTTTGTCTATCCGATTCAGAAAGATTGGAGATTATTCTGATAATTGCGTTTTCAAAATACGTTAAAAGAACATAATTTCAACTCTCTTCCGATTCAGCTCCTAAATGTTAATCCACATTTCTAGTTTTTGAATTATCCTCGATTTTGAAGATCTTAATTCCGCTCTGCCTGAACCAAATGGACAACTTGAACATAGTTTACATTATGTTTCTGCAACGACAAATCTACAGAGTGTACCGAAACAATCGAAATTTACCGCTTAACAAAGCTTAAAGAAAAGGTTGATGGAATGTGATTATAGATCTGGATAATTAATTAGAATTCGAAAAGTGGATAGCAATGGCTGTTGGAATAGTTTGCAGAACTTGTTTCAATCGAGTTAACATGATTCTGAATTATCTAATGATCGCAATATTTTACTACGAGAAGTGATTCTTAATGAAACGTTTATAAAGTCCAGTATGCACAAAATAGTATTTGAAATTGAATCAATTTTAAATATGAGCCGATAGAAATTGACATATAAGTTGAAAAATATTCTGACCACCCAAAACGTGCTGCAGATGATTTCGGGACACCCGTTATGTAGCCTGTATTATCTAGGATTGTAAAAGAAGCAACAGTGCCATCTTCTAGAGAACAAGGCAACTCGGAATGTTAGAGAAAAATGATACGCCTAATAAACAAAATAATGGATTGGTAAATCCAATTGATGGTGGTGGATTAGGGGGAGCCAAAAAAACTAACCTATCGCAGTTATGGTTTCAAATAAGCCTATATACTGAGAAAAAAATTCTCCCGTTAGGAAAAATTTTTAGCTCAATTTTAAAAGGTGTCGCTGGCCAATCGAAATTTCCCATCTAAATAACACGTAAAAAATTTTTCTTTCACTAAACATATTATAACTTTCGAACCATTTCAGATAAAAAATTGGCGCTGGCATATTCTTGTAGGGCATTAAATTTTCTAAAAAAAAGTCCTGAGAGTCGAAATTCTGAACCCAATAATTCGTATACTTACGGACCATGAAAGTCTAAAACAAATTGTAATAAAGAAATTTTTATTAATGATTAAAAAAAAAGATTAATGACTAAAAATACAATAAATTACAAATCAAAAAGTTGAAACTCTATTTAATTTATGAACTTAGTATGTAAATTACATTTTTTACTCACTTCATCTAATTTCAATTAATATTTTTGATAAAAGAAATCCCTAAATCCGTAAAATTCTGTTTATTTTAGACTTTCATGGCCCGTAAGTACCTATACGAATTATTGAGTTTAGAAATTCGACTCCGGGGACTTTTTTTTAGAAAATTTAATGCTCTACAAGAATATGCTAGCGCAAATTTTTTATCTCGAACGGTTCAAAAGTTATAATATTTTTAGTGAACAAAATTTTTTTTACGTGTTATTTAAATGGGAAATTTCAAATAGCCGGCGACACTTTTCAAAATTGAGCTAAAATTTTTTTCCTAACGGGAGAATTTTTTTCTCAGTATATAGGCTTATTTGAAGCCATAACTGCGATAGGTTAGTTTTTTTGGCTCACCCTAGTGGTGGATAATGGTGGTCTGATTTGCACCGAAATATGAAAGTAAAGATAAAATTCGGTTGCCGATTTTAGACATTTTTATTTACCGTCATCGATATGTCTTTCTGGCAAAAAATTCGGTGATATTTTTCAGAAAAATTCTTTAGTATTTTGTTTGCAGATAAAAGAAACACGCGATTATTTGTACTTCGAAACAGATTACTTCGACTAAATCGATACAACGTTACATCGATTTTTTTTTCTGTAAATTGTCCATCGCTAATACGATTTTGACTATAAATTTGATAAAAAAAAAATCTAAAGCACCGAAATAAATTTTATTGGCTTACCTGATTCCATTGATATCCAGCCTGTGGACATCTAGGATCAATAATGTATTTGTAATTCCGTTTTGTATCCTCTGATAAAATCGGGCTGTAATTATGTCTATGGGGTATTTGGTCGCTGATTATAGGCAAATTAATCGCACTTTGGCAAAAGGGTTCCGTTTCGTGTTTCGGCAGAATAAAGCCAATCCGTCTATCGAACAATTGGACTGGTTCCGCGGGATTGCAGTTTAGTTGTGTATCAAAATTGGTATTTCCACAATATGACGATGTGCAGGATGCAGGTATTTGACCATGCGACGATAGATCGTGGTGAAACATTCGTTGAGAAATTGGAACGTCGAAAGTTTTCGGTTCAAAAAAGTTCATGGGATTGTTATCGAGCTCCTGAACAGTATATTTATGATTAACGACTTTTCCCATTCCGTTTTGACAGACAATATTCGGTAACTGCATATGCTGAACATTTTGCAGGTCAGTCTTGCACAAGCATCGTGATATCTGCTGTTGTTCAATTTGTTGACCGACATTCTTACACGCGACATTATCAGGTACCGGATACTGTTGAATCTTCTGTGAGCCATTTTGAAATTGGACTGATTTAATCGGTGCCATTTGCATTACTCGTGAAAATTTTGAAAAGGCCAATCCATTACCGTTTGGTTGTGGATTTTTACTTTCGATTCTATCCGGTATACACGGTATACTTATTTCACGTCTTACTTCATCGCCGATTCCTCGCAGACTTTGATTTTCAATGATAATGACTTTCGGATCCAAATGTTGTTCTTCATATCGTTTACGATTTTGCGATGTCGAAGCAGTCTTCCGTTTCAAAAATACTGGGAATCTTTGCGAGTCTTGATTCCCTAGAGATGGCATATTATTGATCTCGTCACAAGCACCTCTGTGCATTTTTGCATCAGGTCGTTGCTGGTGCATAAATATCGGTAAATTTTGTGATTGTCGAACGTTGTTAAAATTCGATAAATCTACGTCATCAGTTGAGTTTTGATGGTGACTATTAATTGTGGATTTCAGCTTGAATTCTCCATGATAATTTACACTTCTTGATGATTTTGCGATGTTATGTTGACTGGTTGTTGATTCAGCTTCGCAGGGAAATATTTCGTTCATAAAATTAGGTTTTACTTCAAAGGATTTTGCGTTCACATCGTAAAGCGCGTTTACGATTTTCGGTGTTTCTGTAAGTTCTGTTCGATTGTGAAACTGCGAAGTCTGTGATATTCTTTTCATCAATTCCAACCGGTCAGGATTACTATGATTGTCGGAATCGATAGAAAATCGGCTCACGGTTGGTGGTAGATTTCTCAAAGTTTGTCCATTGTCAAATGGACTATTTAACGACGTGCCTTCACTCGTCGAAGAAACCTTTTGAAAATTAAAATTCGAAGTTTTCCATCTGAGATTACCAATCTCCAATATTCCTTTGGCCAACACAGTGCCAGCTGTGTTAGATTTTTTATTCCTTTTAGTAGTCTGTGATTTCCGCAAAATTGCAGGCACGTGTCTTTCGTTTTTACTCGGATGGTCAATTGGAATGTCTTTTATCTGATATTTCCTCGACGGATTATCAAGATAACGTTTTTGGGGCTTATTATTTTCCGGTACGACGATAAATACTTCCGGCGGAAGAGTAGCCCTGTTTTCTCTCATTGATTCTACGGGATTATTTACCCCTTGCAAAAACTTTAGCATAAATTCTCTTCTATCATACGGAATATTATCCAATGTCGATCTCGAAGCATTACCCAAATTCACAACTTTTGGTTTTGCTTTTCCCTCGATTTTAGGTAACTTCCCAGGGTCTAACCCTAAACACGTTCTGAAACTGTCGCAATTTACATCCAATGAATTTTGACTATCCTCTTCGATGCCTCCCTCGGAACAGGGCAGCCCATACATCTCGTCAAACTTTCTTTCCGGAGAATATCGAATTTGTTTCGTTCGCATTTCGTGTCTCCTCAATGGGTCACCGAGGTAACATTTTTTCATATCGTTATTCTCTGCTGAGACGGCGGATAATTCTTCCGAACAATTGGGACGATATTTTTTCACCGTTTCTGAATTGTTCACTTCTTTAATACACCGTGACATAGTTCTTTTTCGTTCAGATGAAATACCGGACAATCGAGAAGTCGATCTCTTGTCTAACTCCACGGATGACGGTTCTGATTTTTCATCAATTTTCAAAAATTCAACAATGTTTGGCCTGAAAATTTTTCGCGAACTCTCGTAATTCACATCCAATGAACTCCCATTATATCCAGCGATACTTGTTTCTGTAGAAGAGGGTCCGCGTGCTAAGCACGGTATAAATTTTCTTTTTTTTAATTCAGTACCCTTCGTAATCAACGGCTTACTTTGTACCGAAGAAGTTTCCTCAGCTTCTTGACGGTGAAACTTTTTTAACTTTTCAAGACAAATGCCTCCTCGTAGTGGTAAAACATTCACAGTCTCTGATCTTGATCTCTCAATATACGCGTCTTTGTAGAAATATTTATTTCTATTTATATTTTTATCAATCAATTGAGAACTTGCAATTGAAAAATCTTCCGCTAAGACCACTTCGGGTCTTACTTTATTTCGTAATGATTTTTGCTTGCAAGTTTCACCGTAGAAATTGATCAACGATTGTTTCACCTTTTCCAAAGGATCTAGACAAAATTTTTACCTTTTTAAATCCATCGTACAGACTGGCTCAAAAAAAGTGTTAGACAAATTTTTGATATCTATCATTTCTGAACACAAGTAGATACGTACAAACGAGGTATGGTACTTATTTGAAATGTAAAAGTTTCTTAAAATCTTTAAATTAATCTCCGATAAGATTATGTCGAAATTCGAACACATATTCTAACCAGAGATTTATTTCTGTTGATAAAAACTCTGACCTTCCGAATGAGCAGGGTGTCATCTTTAGATCTAGTTGGGATTCAGTTTTTTAAATAGAAAATTCTATTTTTTAAGTGCAGATTCATATTGTGCACAAAAAAAAAAAAATACAATACTTTTGTAGGAAACTTTTTTCCATAACGTTACAAAGCTAATAATGTAACAACATTCTTAAAGTGATTAATGAATTTTAAAAATGACTTGACATGATTAATCAACAAAAATAAAAAACTTCTTACTCCTGATATTTTTTCCTTGGCCTCATCTTTTTAGAGGAAAAGTTTTTTTGTTTTTATTGTAAAAAAATGAAAATAAAAAAACAATCTTTTAACCAAGAAAAAGATAAGAAACTGACCTTTCAGAGAAAAAAGTTTCCCACAAAAGCAATGTTTTTTTTCGTTTTCGATAGATTATGAATCTGTACCTACTAAAAAAAAAAAAAAATAGGGGTTCCTATTTTAAAAAACAAAATTTACGTCATAAAAATCCGCTAAAGCTCTATAAAAATTCCAAACCCATAATTATAATTATAAAATGTTTCTTTTGAAACCGTACAACTTTTGTCTGAAGTATTTTCCTGTATTTTACTTAGTTTCGAAAATATTAGCCTGGATTGATGAAAATGGGTCACCCTGTATATATTGGTCTTTCGAAATTTGGACCCTAGCCGTAAATTAATATTTAAAATTCTATAGATAGATCGAATAGAGAATTTCCAAGAATAGAAACCAAATGACTAACCAATGTGTGGTATTTCTTGAAGACAAGTCTCGAAATTCTCGGCACAAACCATTGTGCAAAGTTCTTCATACTTAATGGTAGCCATCCTTCCAAGTTGTCCGTAATTAAAATTCAATCTTTTGGTATCTGCAGGTCTCTCCTCAGCCATGTCTAGAAATACCTTTGACTGTGACGGATTAACTTTAACCTTATCCCCGTAAGTTGTTGGGGAAAATCTGAAATCGATAGACGAATACGTATGGTATATACTAAACGAGCAAATGATATTTATAATATAGAATACGTATATTTTAATTTGTATTAAAATTAAATACCGTAATTGATCGACGTCAACAGGTTCTGCAGACATGGATTCAAACTCGTCCTCAATATCATCTTGAAAAAGACTTCTCTTCCATTTTTTATCTCTCAAATTTTTACACCCAGGTTTAACTTTGTTATATTGAACCACAACGTCTGTATTTTCGATTCTCTCAGAATGGAGTTTCCTCGTTGTTTTTCTATCCAATTCGATTGCCTCAGGCATTTTTCGTTTGCTACTAAAATTTTTATTCTCTATACAGTTACAGAGTCTTATACTGTATAAGTAAACGAGTAGGTATCTCAAGCATTTAAAATTTCAATAACGTTCGTTGTTTATCGAATATACTGTTTACGAAAAACTCGCTTCTTGATAATTGAATCTCAAAGAATTTTGAATACTTATATATACTTTTTTGAAATGGATATAGCTTGTGGCAGTTAAGAAAATTCCTCTTCTTAACAACAAGTCTTATTTAACAATATCGTGCAACCTGCCATGCAGCTTATGCACGTAACTTCATAATTAGTCAAATTAAATTAGTGACCACAGCTTAGAAGAAGAGGTTTAAACTAATGGCCGTTGTGAACCCAAAATGTGCTAAAAAAGATACATTTTTAACGGAGTCTTATTAGGAAAATTTAGATTAGGAAAATTTTTTCACAGCCTCCCTTATACGAGATGATTTTTAAATGGCTTTAGCAATCGCAGCTAAATTAGCGAATTTTTTTAATAATTATACGCAATTGTATACTAAACTTATGTAGTACATAATTTATTGTATAATGATCCACAGACTCCATACGCCTTGCCTTTTGGCGCAGGGAATAACTGACATGACTTTAAGCTAAGTTGGTTGCCTCTACCAGGGGCATTTCGACTTCTCGATTCTTTGTCAATCCTGCAAGCTAGTTTATCTAAACCTTAATTTTTCTGATTTCTTTATAACCTTCTAACCTTTGTCATAGATGAGACGGTATCCCGCAAAAAATGTGGGAATATATAAAGTTTAAGAATCCAAGAATCGAGAATTTTGGTTTTTTACACATAAGAAGTGTTTAAAAAATGATTCAAACAATCTGTAAATTTAAAAATGTACAATTTGATGTATAGTTATTGACCAAAATAGTAAAAATCTTGAAAACTATCACCAGATTGTTAAAATCACAGATATAGAAAATAACGATTGTGTATATTGACGAGAATTTTTGACGTCATTTAGTAGTAAAGAGTCAACCTTCTATATATTCCCATAAATGATTAATTTTCCCAAAAGTCTCAATTACAGAAAACCTCTTCTTTTTTTAAGCTGTCCTAGTGTTTAATTAATACTTGCTTACCTCTGTCTTTCAGTTAAAAAGTTTTGTACTACAGGTTCATGTTCAAGTTTTTTCGCTGGCATTTGGATGAACATATGTGTTTCCATGTCAATTGTATCGGCTGAAGGCCTGTGCAGAGTTTTTTTCAATACATCAGATCTCGATTCTCTGTATAATACGTTTATTATTTCTGAGTTACAATAACGCGTATTAATTAACATAAAGAGAAGCTTACTTGGGTTTCCATTTTCCATCGCTCAGTACCTTCTGAAGATCACCTTCGAAGCGAGCCCTGTCTAATTCGGTTAAGGGTAGATTTACTGTACCGAAAATGAAATGAAATGAAATGAAATATTGTTCAAAGGCCATGAACTATAATTTAAATATCAAAATTGAGGGTGGCCTATGTAGATGATTTCAATAATATCAAAAACTAATTTCTACTGTGGAAATAAAGCTTTTTGAATTAACAAAGTCTGTGTAAATGTCTTCAAATCACATTTACAAATGAGTTAAATAAGTTTGAATCGGAAAGCTCAATATCTATGATGCAAGGAACGTTTTGATTGTATTTCAAATATTGAGATTTTGAAAAGCTTCAAATTTTTAGTTCATTAGTTTAAACTTTTTTTCAAATTAGAAGATGCTTTCTCGTAGTAAAAATTATTTTACAGTATGGATAAAGTCATCTGTATAGCTCCTCCTTGATCAACGACAGGGAATTGTAATATAGTTATGGATTAAGTTTATGTTTTTCAGAAAAAAAAAAACAAAAAAAATTACATAGTTTTCGTACTAGGAGGATCTTTGGTCCAATTCAATAAATTGATCCTTTTAATCGTACTATTATTATATTTTGAAGATTTTACGTTTATTTTCTTTGAGGTGTGATCATTGCGTACATAGATTATAACTGATTGTATTTGGCAACCATAAAGTATAATATAATGTCTCAAGGGATTTTTTAATAGCGGTCGGCAATAACTTTCGGACCCTTCAAGTGGGCGGTGGTTAAAAAAAAGATAAAAAAAAAAAAAAAAAATGAGAAAAATGAGAAAAAAATAAAAAATAAAATAAAAATTGAGAACCCCTGTCTAGATAAATATCTCAAGAGGCGGGAAAAGCTGATTCATCTGATACCAGGGGAAAAGTATTCATATGTTATTCATACCTCTTTTTATTTCGGCACCTTTTGCTCCGTTTGCAAAAATTCCAACTTGCGGTTTCCTTGACTATGACGATCACCAAGGATTGTGCAATAACAAAAATAATAATAATAATAATGTTACGTTAAACATGAGGTATACATATACAGAGTGTTGCATAACATCTTTCTATCATTATTTGATTATTAATATTTGTCCTTATAATCACCATCAAATTTCAAAGACTCGAATATAAATACGAGCAATTAATTATTGAAAGTTGATTTTCAGGTTAAATAATATCACTTTTTTATGCGATGAAATTTCATTTACCGGTAACAATCGATTGCAGATTTTTTTTAGTCCAGTCCTTCTCCCCTTGCTATCAAATCCTTGTGTTTTATTGTCCTACAAAGTTTCGACAATGATCTTCAGTTATAAAGTTTTAACAAGATTTTTTTCTCGCTACTTTATAAATTGACATATATCGCTTTCAAATGGTCAAAGTATATTACTTGCCCGCCAACAATCAACTCTATCTCAAATTCTAACTTCAATAAATTTGTTTTACAACACGAATGAATTGATAACTTCATATTCATGTTACACAGTACGTGTGTGGCCAATTTCACAATTTATCAGTCAAAAATTTGGGTTAAAGACCATTTTTAAGGATCGATTACAAAATTATTAATCATTTTCGGAAAGGGACTTTCATTTTTACCTAAAAAATATGTAGAATCATACTTTTTTTTTTACGGAGATAAATATATTAGATAAAAAATTTCGAACGCAATATTTGGCAATCTGCTCATATCGATAAAATAAGTTGACATATTTTAGATTTAGCGCAAACTATGATATAGAAAAAACGAAATTACATATATATCAAAATTTTCAATCAAGATCGTCGACCGATAAACGACATAGAATTACCCGTGTGGAAAATAGGATGATGCTTATACTTTGCAGAAACGGGAGTTTCGATCGTGGCTCTCTTTTGAGAAAAAACTAACTCAATACTTCCTTAATTTATTATTTTTAAAACTTTTTTTCGTAGAATAAAATTCGGAATTACTTTGTCTGTTTATTCCTCAGGATAAATTCAATCGATAAGAAAAAATTCGTTTTATTCCCATATTTCACATATATTCTTTAATAATATTACTATCGAGTTTGTGTAAGCACTTTTTCTACGACCCCATCATTGCCTAGTGAATCGAATCGATGACGAAGCAGTAGTTTATAACGCGGTTGATATGTTACAGTCGAAAAAATTAATTCAATAAATAAATAAATTCGCAATAAGTTATGACCATTTTAATTACGCCAATAATTAGATAGATTATATAAAAAATTGTTTTACATTATCTTGTCTCCGGTCAGCAAATGAGTTTAGAATCTTGTTGAAAGTAGAGGTTTGTGTTTTTGGTGGTGCGGTTTTCTCCCGCTGTCAAAATCATATACATACATGTATTTTATAGATGAATTAGTATTACGGAGTTTCAATGTTAAATTATAATAAAGAGAGAAATAAAAAATTAATGGTTTGTATGTTTTTGACAGAATAATGTGATAAATAAGACATAAAAGTTTACTAACCAATTTTCTTTTAGCTTCCAAAACGTTTCGTCTAAGTATATCCAATTCCTTTTTACGTTTTTTTCTTCTCCTGTTCACAGCTAACTCATTAGTAAACTTTTCCTCGCCTTTAACTTTCCCCATTACTTAATTAATCGTTTAAAAACATTTATATTGTAAAGGAAACTATGAACCTCATTAATCATCGGTGCGAGTCTAAACGTTGTGCAGTAGAAAATATGGCAGACATATTATATCATATCATTATACCACGACCTGTATAAACCTTATACGTAGATATTTAAACTCAATATTATGATCGAGATTAAATCTATATTATGTGTATCAAATTAACTATGTCATTTCACTTATCCCACGTATTTATATAGCTGTCAATATATTACAAACACAAAACTAACTGATACTTATTTTCTGCGGTCGATTTGAGGACATTTTTTGTTTACGTTAGCCTAGACTAATTCTCCTATGCTGCTGCTATCACGGTTCTGCGTTACAATCAGCACGTGATTGTCTATTGTCAGTGATGTGATATGCGCGCTCCTGTTTTATCCACCGAGTAATATTCATTACAATTTTTTTCTATTAGTTGAAAAACTGAATGACGAAATAAATCCAACTTTGAATCCATAAAAATCAACTATTTAATGCAAAATTTGTTTTATATCGTTTAATTATTTATCACAATTCACCGAATATACTGACATGGCTGGGCAAGCTGTCAAAAACTTTACTGAGAAATAATTGTAGGATTTAAAACACGCTTTATGCTATAATTGATTTTTCAATGTTCCGAAATTTTATTTGTAATTGAATATTCGATAGCGGGAGGCGACGATTAAATTCTTTCATTTCGTTTTTTAACTAATAGAAACTGTATGATTGAGATTACTCAGTCGGTCAAAAAGGAGTATCCTCTAGACAGTCTAGACGTGGCAGCTTTTAGTATGGTCAGCCGCGCAGCGTAAAGTCAAAAATTATATCCTTAGACGTTATTTGATATTTGGGTAAAGTTATAGTTGCCTGTATATTTATTTTTTTCTTGAATTCGCTTTAGAATCGACAATTACGTGTGAATCAATTGAAATTGGAAAATTGGAAAATTAAAAGCAGAAGGCGTGTGTACCGAACACTTGCGACCCTCTGGATTTATTTTCAGGGAAAAATCGAGAAAATTAAAGTCAGAAGGTCGTATCCGCCATTTTTTTTTCTTGTATCGCCTTGAAATTGATGAAAACGCGTATTTCCATTGAAATTCACGATTTTTTTTGTTTTTGGCGGATACGACCTGGCTTTAGTTTTCGTGCTTTTTTCATAAAACTAATGCCAGAAGGTCGTATCCACAAAAAAATTTGTTTTTCGGAAATTTCAATAGATCTATGCGTTTTCATTAATTTCATGACGAATCCGAGAAAAAAAATGTACGACCTTTTGGTTTTAATAGAACCGGAAGGTCGTATAGTTCCGCTTACGACCTTATGGCATTAGTAACGCGATATACATATGTATGCCGTCATATGTGGACCCATAAAACGGGGTACTCTGGAAATTTGAAATTGTTTTTTTTTTTTTTTCAAAATGGTTATAAACCGCTATTTATCACTCTTATTATTATTTTTGTACAATTCGGAGTGTCCAATTCTTTTTTTTTTTTTTTTTTTAATTCTTTTTATTGACCTTTTTACTTTAACTATATCACGAATCACTTTTTACTTTTTATCACCTACGGTGATATAAAAACAGTATTATACGTTTTTGACCCTCTAGAATCCGGAAAACAGGTTTTTGGAAAGATGTCGGTCTGTCTGTCGGTTCGTTCGACAAACTCGTGCGGTGATCTTGGAAACGGTTCGATGAAAAAATCTAAAATTCACAGGACCTTACAACCAAATGATGGGAATAAAAATTGCCATGTTTCGTTTAATTTGAACTTCCGGTTCTACCAAAAATGAATCGATTTTCAATGTTTCACCGACAAATCTATACTTTATTACCTTTATGTTCTTCTGAGTTGATTTATTCATTTTAGAAAATACATACATGGGTAAGTCTCGCAATTACCGTAGAGGTTTTGGGCCTCGAAAAATCGATTTGCGTCACGATTTTTTACCTGAATCTACCGATATAAAGTGACAATTTTTTTAAATCGTAAGCCTCTTACATTGAAAATAGCGGAGATACACGTAATCGAATCTTTCACTAAAGTAAATAGTCGAAATTTCATTTACAGTCATTAATCGACTAGAAGGTCGAAAAAAAAATTTTGAAATATCATATTTCGTCGGAAATTTCCTGAATTTTCCAAAAACCGCCTCAGTTTTGATCTCCCGAGTGGCAAAATATGAAAAAAATGCATTTGAAGACAAAAAATCGTTGGATTTCTATGAAGCACCCCCCTAAGTCGAAAGTTTTGTTTGATCATCTTGAAAGGTGTATTTTTTTAGGTAAATCCTGAAAATATGAAACTGGGATCTCCAAGGGATCACTCTCAATCAATGAGACAATTTATGAAATCGTCAAATATGATTCAAAAAATTTGTATAAAAGGATTTTTTTCCGGAGAATCATATTCTGGGTAAATATAAATATATCATATATATATTTTTTATATAATATAATAGAACAAGAATCCATCTGAACCAAATTTTCGAATTATAGTTGACGAATTCATAAATTGTCTCATTGATTGAGAGTGATCCCTTGGAGATCCCAGTTTCATATTTTCAGGATTTACCTAAAAAAATACACCTTTTAAGATGATCAAACAAAACTTTCGACTTAGGGGGGTGCTTCATAGAAATCCAACGATTTTTTGTCTTCAAATGCATTTTTTTCATATTTTGCCACTCGGGAGATCAAAACTGAGGCGGTTTTTGGAAAATTCAGGAAATTTCCGACGAAATATGATATTTCAAAATTTTTTTTTCGACCTTCTAGTCGATTAATGACTGTAAATGAAATTTCGACTATTTACTTTAGTGAAAGATTCGATTACGTGTATCTCCGCTATTTTCAATGTAAGAGGCTTACGATTTAAAAAAATTGTCACTTTATATCGGTAAATTCAGGTAAAAAATCGTGACGCAAATCGATTTTTCGAGGCCCAAAACCTCTACGGTAATTGCGAGACTTACCCACATATAGGGCGTTCCTTGCCAATGACAAGAAAAAATTGTAAATATGTTCGGATTGAATTGGGATGAGATGCACTGTATAAAATTGTTCTTTATGAATATAAAGGGCATTCCTTGCGAAAGGCAAAACAAAAAAAAAAAATGTAAATATACTTAAGTCGAATTAAAGAATGCGTAAGTCCGAAAATTATCTATCTAAAAAAATGTTGTTTTTTTTATTCGAATTTTTATAAAATACGAACATATTATAGTTTTTGATAATAAATTGTAGATTTTTGTAGTAATTCAAAAAAATTCGTTGTTATTATTGATGAAGTTAGAAAAAGTTACAATTATTTATAAAAAAATAAAAATAAATAAATAAATAACTACACGAAAATTTGAAATTTTTCAAAAAAATTTTGTAGAAATTTATAGAATTATTTTCACCAGCTGGATTAATTGTATAATACTTCAATGCCATATTTTTTTCTTCAGAAACTTATAGAGTCTGTAATATTAATTACAACTGTAACATTCGTTGACGCCAACGATACGTATTATTTTATTATAAATAATAAAAATGATTACGTAGGTATATAAGATCTTACATTTTACAAGATCATACAGAATTATATAAACTGTATCCAATCGACAGTGAAAAAAAAAAAAAAATATCTTTGTTCAAATATTAATTGTTATATGTATAATAAATTGAGTTTGAATAAATAGACAAAATGTGATTGTCGGTCAAATAACGTTCATCAAAATACGTTAATCACCGGTATTTGTTCGTTCTGATTGTTAATTTGTCAAACTGTTGAATAAGTAACGGATGATATGAGCCTACCTACACACAGGGTAATTCAATAGGAAGGGTCAAGCTTCTCATTTCGGATATTTGCAAACCCGCGAATGAATCTTATCAACAAAAGTTGTTAACGGTTTATGAGTTTTGAATGGGGCTATGAAAACTTTGTATCTACCTGTATTAGTCTTTGCTCAATAAACGCCTTCAAGTCTCAGAAATAATAGCTCTTCATTTCTATGGGATGGATCACTCTGTACAGTGTAGGTATGTACCATGTATCCACATACCTACGTATGAACTAACGAGATTGGTGAGCGAAATTGTCACCGAGGAAATCGAGCGATAATTAATAAAAAATAATCATTGGAAAATATTTTACTATACCCGCAATTGAATTTCAAATGAATTTAGTTCTTGGCAATTAGACTGGAAGTTTGTTTTATTTATCTCTCCGTATAAGTCACTATGCGTTAAATTGACCCAGTTTGCAACTTTAGACTAAGTATTTATTTTTGGATGGAATAAATACGTTTTTTTAAACTCCCACTAATGAGCGATTTTTTTTTTTTAATCAATAACTACCATATCTCGTGAGTATCACCTTCAAATTTGAAGAAGAAAAAAATAGTTGAAAAATGAAAAAGTTATGAATATTTTACTGAAAAAGTATATTTATTTTGCAAATTTATATCTGCACGAAATTTTTTAGACACGTTGACATTTTATTTTCTTCAGATTAACTGTTGCTACGTATTCTACAATGTTTAAAGTATGATTCATAATTTTTTGAGAAAAAAATCTGACTAATACTTTTTGTACCGTATAGCCATTTGAAAATGAGTATACAAATTTCATTTTTTAGCGAATGTTTTTGCAATGTAGGAAATTATTATAGCTTAAAACAATATAGTGTATGGATTATGCGAGTGATTATACGAAAGGAAAGTAGAAAACAGAATAAAATTTAAAAAGCGTTTAGAATTCTCGAAAGAATTTCATGTTTGCTCTTATTTTGAATTTCATCCGAAGATTAAGGGTGGATTAATAACGGATGACAAGTCATTTGTCAGTTATCCTCCATTGGATATAGGACGCGAAAAACGAGATCCATTCACAAATGTACGAACACATATTCGCTTGACTTAGTGGGTGGGTGATTTAAGACGATTTCGTATCTCGGGTTGAGCAACGACGTTCGTATTTTGCACAAGGGTTGCGTTATGGGCGATATGTAAAGCCAACAATCTAAACATACAGAAATTTTTGGTTGGAAGAATTCGGGAAAATTTTTCAAAATTTGAAGTACGGTTTTTTTGCTCATAATTTACAGGCCTTTACATCGTAACACACAGCGTTTTCTTTTTATGTATCTGGTAAAACCCGTGACTCACTGAATGTTGTACTTTTTCGCACAGTTTTCCGAATATTATCACACATACGAGCTTTCATATTGAAAATTTCAAGGGCAGGTTTTACCTCTGAAGAATTGTTGATTTTTTTGGTGGCACACTATGTTCCAAAAAAATAATCCCGCAATGAAAAGAAATGTTTAAAAAAAGTTCGCAGCTATTTTTGAAACTTTTATATTGGGAAAAACTGACATTATACACATCGAAAATACGGTACTATCAATTATTCAGAATAGAGCATGCAATAAATTAATAGCTTTTGATATTGAATTTTTTTTTAAACAAACCGCTCCTTGCACGAATAATTATTTTATATCGATTATAGATAATTATTAGGGTGAGCCAAAAAAACTAACCTATCGCAGTTATGGCTTCAAATAAGCCTATATACTGAGAAAAAAATTCTCCCGTTAGGAAAAATTTTTAGCTCAATTTTAAAAGGTGTCGTTGGCTATTTGAAATTTCCCATTTAAATAACACTTGAAAAATTTTTCTTTCACTAAAAATATTATAACTTTCGAACCGTTTAAGATAAAAAATTGGCGCCAGCATATTCTTGTAGGGCATTAAATTTTCTAAAAAAAAGTCCGGAGAGTCAAAATTCTAAACCCAATAATTCGTATACTACGGACCACGAAAGTCTAAAATAAATTGTACTCTAGAAATTTTTATTAATGATTAAAAAAAAAAATTGATGACTAAAAATGCAATAAATTACAAATAAAAAAGTTAAAACTCTATTTAATTTATGAACTTAGTATATAAATTACATTTTCTACTAACTTCGTCTAATTTTAATTAATATTTTTGATAAAAAAAAAGCCCTAAATCCGTAAGATTCTGTTCATTTTAGACTTTCATGGCCCGTAAGTACCTATACGAATTATTGAGTTTAGAAATTCGACTCCGGGGACTTTTTTTTAGGAAATTTAATGCCCTACAAGAATATGCTAGCGCAAATTTTTTATCTCGAACGGTTCAAACGTTATAATATTTTTAGTGAAAAAAATTTATTTTACGTGTTATTTGAATGGGAAATTTCTAATAGCCAGCGACACCTTTTAAAATTGAGCTAAAAATTTTTCCTAACGGGAGAATTTTTTTCTCGATATATGGGCTTATTTGAAGCCATAACTGCGATAGGTTAGTTTTTTTGGCTCACCCTAATAATTATGCAAAAATCTGATAAAATTCAGAGTTGTAGTTCTACTGTACCTATAAGATCCAATTTCCTTCTGATAGAGAAAAAAACAAATTTGATTACTTATTTTCGGTGTTATTTATAAAGGAGAGCTAGTAACTGCAGCAGTTTCGAATAAAACTAATCTTTGATTTAGTTAATAGTGAATAATTTTTATTTATAAATTTTTTAAGTAGAAAATGAGATATGTGCAGTAACAAATGTGCATTAAGATACAAGATTATTGAAATCGTTCTGTTCGGGTTGACAGATCCTCACCTTTGACAAATGTTTTATTTATTGTAATGTGAATCTATCAGACAATTTCGTTTGTGACAGGTAAATTTTTATTTGCACTTGTGTCGTGAAGAGATAAATAATATTTCCTCAATATTTCTTCTCTTTCCTCTCTACTTTATGAAATAGATCATATTTGAAACGATGAAAATATTCATTTTCTTCAAATATTTATTCCATGAACAAATTTACAAAATTTGTTTTTTTTTTGCACTCAAAATATTATTTACTTAATAGAGTGGATATCGTTTTGCGATCCGGAAGGAGCTGAGTACCGACATTGACGAAATATTAAAGAACAAAAAGTTTCCTTATCACCAATACCTTGTCTTATAGGTTACGGATTGCAATAAATCAATAGTCGCGATATCATTCGAACCATTTATAAACTTTATAAAAAGATATACAGCTTAGTTAAAAAATGAACTATCAAATTCCTAGCTTTACGCCCTTTTCGTATGGCGAATTACACGACAAAGTAGACTTTGATGCAAGACACTTGGAGAATATCATAAATCAGGAAACTTTTCATCAAGCCCAGTATTCTAAACATTACAAGTCCCAATTTTATATGATTTTTGATTTTCTTGCACTCTTGTTACTTATCCTTCAGATTATTGTGATAAAGGTTATGTACCCATTATTAGTAAGTTTCTATCGTTTGTAAAGAAGATAAATAAAAAGTATTGTGAATGATGAAATAGATGTGAAAGATATGTGTGACTTGAAAGATTTGCAGAGAAAAAAAAGAAAAAAAAAAAATAGCAGTGTTTTACGTATTGAGTAAAGTTGAGATGATATGACAATTTATAAAAGGGAGACCCGCGGTAAACGTAGGTACATATGCATGGGGTATTCTATATTGGATCGACCAAAAAAGGGATGCTTGTACCCATATTTATTTAAATTTCGTTGAAACTTGGTGGGTTCGCATCTACAATAGCTCAGAATACATAAACTCATTTTTTTTTTTTTTGTACATTTTTGTGGTTCTGTATTCATACAGTAATTAATACGTTCTTTGAAAGCTCCCACAAAGGGATGAAATGAAAAACTGTTCAGGATATACCAATTTGTAAAGAATTCAGTAATTATCTAAAACCGATATTTAGAAGCTCTCGTAAAATTCTTCAAACGAAAAAATTTCATTGTATGTATATATACAATCATTATACGTGTATAGGAAAACATTTTGATTTTTTTAACCATTCCATATCATCGATAAAATAAAGGTGCATACCGTATACCTATGCAATTACTGTCACAATTCAACAAGACATCAATAGAATATTACAAAATGCATTTATGTAGATAATGAACAGCTGAAAGCTTAAAAATTTATACTCCAACAGTAATTTATAACTTAATTTTTATTTTTTAAGGCTTTGGAAATGCTGACAGCTATTTTTTTTTTTTTTTTTTGTTTTCTGAAAGAATAACTACGTTTTTTACTTTTTTTTCACATATTTGCAATACACGCACATAAATTTTTTACCAAATTGAAAATTTCGATCTTTTCGTAAGTGTCCAATATTTCACGTAAAATTACTCCCATATCCGTGAATTATACGTGCAGATGCCCTACTTTGCTGAAGTGATTCGATTTTATGATTCATTCTTTTAGAAGAATAGAAATGCGTTTATTACCGGTTTAGTTGATTGAGATGAAAAATAAAAATTGAATAAACTCTTCTGAAATTTTAACATTAATTTATTATTCAATTTGTCAGTTTAAAATGGAGATTAATATATTGAATTACTCGATATTTATATACGTAGTTAAAAAAGTAAACCTTCGAATGTACTTAATGTAAATGACAATGCAAAGATTTTGAACTTGCTGAGAAAAATAAGTTAACTGCAAATAAAACGGTAAGATATTACTCTAGATCAATAAAATCCAGTTCAGTTCGCGGTACTTCTTGTGTAGAAATACGTAATTCAGTTACAATTGGGATTCTATCCAAAATGGGTGAAGATAAAGTAGGTACTGGTCAATAGCTTTTGCCAACTTTAGGTCAGATCTAAAGAATCTTCAAAGTCTTATAGCGTCGTTACAAATAGTTTTAGGGTCATACCATTTCGAAGGTCAATCCAAGACCTTTCCAATGCCATGAATGATGTTGGTAAAAAAAAATTTTTTTTTTTATCACTCGATAAAAAATGATTTTTTTTTTTTTAAACCAACATCATTCATGTTATTGGTAAGGTCTTGACTTGTCCTTCAAAATTATATATTATTATATGACCCTAAAACTATTTTCAACGACGCTATAAAACTTTGAAAATTCTCTAGATTTGACATAGAGTTAGTAAAAGCTATTGAACGGTACTGTAGATATCTCTGTGGGACTTTCTCGATCTTCTTTCTTATGAAGAACCTCGATTTTTTACTACACGAATTTAAACAAAATTGGCAAAATTACAAACTGACACTAAATCCTGAGATAAATTTTGAATTTTCGTTCCAATGTATGATCCATGGCATTTTTTTTTGGGAAATAACTAACGCATGCTTTAAATCACGGTTCCAATCTTCCAAAGTAGATTTAAACAAATGGCCCAGTACTGGGCCAGTACCGTTGTCAAGCGTGAAAAGAGGGCATCATCTCTAACAAGGCTTAACACCTTCCGGGGTTCACCTCTTAAAATGTATTGCAAAAGAAGCTTAATACTGTCCCAGAGACTTGTGACAACCCTGGACTGCAGATACTGGCCCAGTAATGGGCCGTATTAACCCTAGAATGGTAACCTTATTTTTTTTTTTTAACCTATTCCAACCTGGAGTGATAAAACACCCCAATTTTGAAAATTCATATCTCGGGTACAATTTCACTTAAAAGGTCTTAAGGGGGCTCATTATTTCCGTTTTTTAATGCAAAATCACGCGAGCCTACGGAAATTTTGCGTGAATTTTGGAAAGTTGGTCAAAAATTAGGTAAGAGGGTAAAAAATGTAAAGAATTCGTCAAAATGACTTTTCTATTCATAAGTCGTTCGGGTGTTTAAACACCTCAGGCTATTGCCGTTCTAGGGTTAATAACGTTGGCAGATTTTACATTTTTCGATGCTGGCCCAGAGTTCAATGTCGAGGCTGGACCAGTGCTGGACCGTATTGCCAGTAATGGCAGACTCAACTTGTGTTGGTATAAAAATACGAAGGTAGTCAGATTTCGGGCGTTGCACTTTGTTGAAAATTATGCCACGACCTTCGTGAACTTTGTTACGTAATATAGGTTGAAATTAACTGTAAGTTAACTTATGCTGCTTTAATTACAATTTATCACTGAGATGAAATTCTAACAGACTTGTATTTTGACACGGTAGTATGTAATATCTTGAACAGGGAAGACTGCAGCGTGTATTCGAGCTACGTCTTGGTTTTGTATATATTATAGTTACGAGTTGCGAGAGGTTGCTGCAATCCCCTGGGAATTTTATTTGCTTGAATTCAAAGTGGAGATTGAGTTAAATCAAGCACAAACGACATTCAAGGTCCCCTTAGACTAGGATCCGTACCAAACTCATTCGCTAGTCAGCTGTTATATTTTTTCTTAAATTGCTTTTTCGGTCCAGGCGTGTGATTGAAAATGATTGAAAATGATTGAAAGTGATTGCCATGTAAAGAAGAATTTTGTTATTTCTGAAAACCTTATACTTTGTTTATTTTACCGTGAAAAAATGTTCAAAGTAAGAATTTATCTAATCCTATCCACCAAAAAGTGACACAGTAGGTATGTATGTACGTTCACCGAAGGAGAAAAACTAGAAGATATCAGTTCATTTTCACGTATCGATATTATCCCTAAAAAATTTTTTTCAAATAAAAATTATTTGGTTCCTGGCCGCAATCGTAGAAGTAGATAACGTACTGTGTGCAAGCTTTGCTTTTAGTGAAAGCAGGCTGGTATATTAAGGCATTAAACTTGTTCCTGACGTGTTTGAAACTTGTTAGCACCTAAGTGTCGTGACGCGTGACAAAGTTTGGCATAGTTTAGTTTTACCTCGATTATTCTACGCTAGAGGAACCCGTCAACGGGTGGCAATATTGGTGCCTGGTGTCTCTTATATCTGCGGTAACCCAGTGCTTTACTGGCCGCCTCGACGTCGGTGATTGATTGTCAGTAATTTTGTTCCATCCTGTTACTTAGGCAGGCTTCTGATTATTGTATTACAAGTGTACAGTATAAAACAGGGATTAGTCTCCATCATGAATTATCTGACATACCTGAATCGATACAAAAACATGAAATGGAGGTCCAACCGAAACAAACTGATTGTGTTTATTGTCGTGTCCTGATCAGTTTTGGGTCCGGTCATCCATCCGTCTAGAAAGTTGAAAATCAACTGATAATAACTTTTCAGGTAATTGACCTGCTGGAGTTAGGGTGCAATTTTTAGATATATTTTTTCATGAATACTGCATGCAGTTGATACTGCTTATGAGATGGAAATTAAGTCATGCCTTATCACGTAGGTGAAAAACCATTGCATTTTCTGCACACATTTATAAATGCCTGACTTTTTTCCGGAAAGGTTATTCCGCTGTTGCTTATGTCACATATTACAAATAACGGAACCTTTATCTGCTTTTGCCCTAGTTTGGAACAACGGTTTAGAACATGTCAGAGCTGCTGCTGCTGTAGCAGCAGCACCACCACCAGCAGCTACTCGCGGAGCTAAACTGGTACGCGTAAACCTTTCCTATACAGAGAAATAGAAGGTTTGTTGTTTTCAGTATAACACTTGAATATATATCTCGAACTTCAACGACAGACGCTGCTTTTTCCAACCAATAAATTGAGGTCTAACTTGAACTACTTGACTTCTTAACAAATGACGATAAATGTTGTAATAAAACGGGTAAGATAAGTAAACATTTCAAATTTATCAGCTTATACCTATATTTATATACACCGTTTCACCTATGACGATGAATAGCTCGTGTATAATTTGAATCTAATTTCTGCACGATATCTTAAATTTTAATAAATGAATATCAGTGCAGTAGATTAATAGCCAAAAATAGGTGTAGTCAAGTTTGAAATAACCGAGTTAAAATTAAACCGAAATTTTGCTGGCTTCAGCGACAGACACATCGACGATTGACCCTCGAGGGAAAATAGAACTTCCGATTAAATTATAGGCCACAATCAGAGCAGTGACAACTTTTCCAATATTTTACTCTGCTAGATTATTGTGCATCAAATGCATTGCATAAATTGAATGCGAAATAAATGCATTGTGAATAATCTTGTATAAATAAATGGTTATTAATAATTTCAATGTATTTTGTACGTAAATCATCGAGGTATGATTATGAAACAAATATTTCGACAGATTAACATTTCGCCAAGTTTTTCAGCTGTAAGAAACCTTGAAGGACAGTTTTTTTCGTGAATTTCTTTATTGGTAATGGTTTATGACGTGTAAATTAACAGAAAAGTAAACATATATCTTCAAATTTGTCTTATATATTAGACTCATGTGTCTATCAAAAATTTTGATCCGGAAGTTTCCATTTCGATTTGAATATGTCGTATCGTATTTTTGTTCGATATGCCTGTCAATATCTTTTTTTTTTTTTTTTTCACCTCGAAACGCCAATTCATGATACCCAATAATGTGATACATAAAATATAGGTAATATAGTGCCTTCGACAAACCGGTGAGTTTATCGACGCGTCATTCCAGTACCATATACCTTCTCACGGGGGATGGAATTTCCAAGTTTTGCAGATATTAGTTTCAGACTGGTTCAGCCATAGGCGACCCATCTTTGCCAACACCACCGTCAGCGAGTGAATAAATGATGTCTTCTCTTCTAGGGGGAGAACGGGGAAGATGGTAGTCTTAGAGCTGTATATGAAAATCTAGAGCAAGACTGGAATAACCGAATTTCTGATCGAACCTTCCTCTGGATTGGGGTGAAGAGCTGCTACCGCTCTACGTCATAAAATATCTATACGTATAGGTATGTGTATATCTTTTAGGAGAAATTCTATTTTTTTCAGCTATCTCCAAGGGGTGATATATAAGATACCTCAAACCAAAAATTGATCGCAATTATTTGAAGCACTTATTAAGATAAGACTATACGGAACTTTAACCTGACCTTTTAAAAATTTTACACCAGGTATCTGGGTTTAAACCTTCAGTCTAATCAAAGTTGGTTTCTGATCTTATAGTTGAATTGAAAAAAAATTACGGATCAATTTTTTATGATAATATCGTATAGGTAATTTCGATAATTAATAAATTTTGTTTTGGTATTGTAATAAAAAATTTAAATTAAATTAGTAATTTAAATTTTTCTAATAACAAATATCATCTGACTGTGTATAATATTGAGATGAGAGAACTTGGGGAAACAACAGACGTAGGTATATATATATCTGAATATTTATGGCGAGATTGACTGTGGAACGATTTTAGAATGAGTATTGAACGTTACGTAATCAACCTTTGCATCTATTTATGAATATATTCAAATGTTACAATTCGGATATTGAGAATTATCGATCTGTCGTATATCAACTTAGATATCTATAAATTAAGATAAATATAACATCAAGTCAAAGTACAACATCAGCATTAATAGCATACTGTATATCAAGGGTGGAAAGTAGGCGATTACTGACGAGTATGAAAGTCACCACCCGAGCAAAGCGAGGATGGTAATCACACGAGTCAGTAATCGGCTTCTCACCCGTGATGCACACGATATTTTTTCTCCAATACCTCCAGCGGAAGTTTGCTTTGAAGTGCATGTGGAAAACGAGCGGAAGGTAGCACTTTTCTACTCAAGGGCAGTAAAACGCTCTAGTGCAGTACAGTATTATTACTTTTACCGTCCTAGGGCGAAAAAGTGCTACGTTCCACACGTTTTACATGCATGTAATATCATACTTTCGGTGCAAGTAGGACAAAAATGATTTTTATTTATCTGCAGTTCAAACCTATAGCATAACATATGAAAAGAATTTATTTATAGACAGATGTATACGTATTACATACATTCGATACTCGTTTATTAATAAATTTAATTATCGTTATAATAATTAATATATCATAATAATATCAGAACGTATGGATTCCATCTCTGCTGTGAATTTGTTACTAACAAGCAGTGCGATAACTGGTATAGTAATAAAGCTTTAGCTTCAGGAATACTGAGTATAAGTTCAGTCAGCGGTTACTCGCACATTTCAACCGAATAAGGGTGAACCAATCTACATATAATTAACCCATGGCCGCATAATATATGTATATACTAACCCAAGTTATATATATATATATATATATATATATATATATATATATATATATATATATATATATATATATATATATATATATATATATATATATATATATATATATATATATATATATATATATATATATATATATATATATATATATATATATATATATATATATAACTTTTAACCAGTCCTTAGGTTGATCCGAGTCGAAACGCAGGCGCAGATTTGGTTATCATCCCGATTAACGTTAGTAGAAATTATTCAAGATCCAAGATATAATCTAGATTTGGCTCTGGACCAGAAGGCGTCGAAATATGTCTGCGGTGAAGTAGTTTTCGATTTTTACCCAGTCCACCAACGCACTGAGTAATTTCACAGTCTACGCCCAGTTAAGGTATTACCACACAGTCTCAATTTGATAAGAATTTCGCAAATACGATTTCCGGGCTTTTATATTATTTATAGGAAAAAACAGTGAATCTAGGCATTGGTATCTATACTGAACCGGTGTTTTAACTACTGCAGCTGTATGATCTTTTAAAATTTTTATTTCAAACTGGTTGTCATCTTTATTTAAATAAAAAAATTAATGCTTAGAAAATGATTATTGCCATTATTAAATCGATTGAAACTCAGCCGCTTATGGTTGATGCGATGCATTACAAGCGATCGTTATCTTTCAATGATATTTTCCATTTTTCCAATATCAAAAATTTGAAAAACAACTAAAAAAGCTATTCGGGAACATAAAATATCATTGCATATATTTTCAATAGATGAATATTATTCCTCGAATTTTGGATACCTGTACCTGATGTAAATTAAAACAGTAGTTATTCGCTACGATGATCAAATCCTTGGTCTCAAAATGACGATGTCAAACTTCACCGCACCGAGTTTCACGTTTAGAAGCGCACCAAGATGCAAATGAATGCAAAAACCGAGGAGACGTTCCTCATACTTTGGTTGTTGAGAATTTGCAGTCAGTTAAAACCGTGGTGTAGTTTACCGTAGAAGTTAGACCGTTTGTCGCAGCAGGGAATGTTGTTATGCAGATGCAGCTTTTGATTGCTTTCGAGTCACAGTTTGCAGTATAAAGTCGAAAATAACATATACAAAAGAATGTAGGTACTGAAGATAACTTTTATAATCACATATCCACATATTATCAGATTACGATATTCCCAAAACAAATTAAAATTTTTTTTGAGGTCACACAAAGCCATGCGTAGTTCTACTAATTTTCATACACCTCGACCAGGACAAGTGGTCTTGGTGCTCGGAGTTTTTTTTTAGATCACTGCAGATTCCGAATCTGAGGTTCTAAAATTCTAAATTCAAAACTGCGCATCCAATCTAAATATTAAAATTATTTAAGATATTGGTTGTGCTAGTGTTCGAAATTTCTAATTTTGGAACTCCAGTTTCCGAATTGAGAGATAGTATTTCGTACTGCTTGTTCTAGTCAAGTTATACGAACAATAGTAAAACGATGTTAGATTTTGGAAATTACTTATTACAATTCCATTAAAGTTGTTCACTTGCAGTTGCAATATTATAAAATTAATTTATCGGTGATTGTTATTTCCGGTTGTGAATCGTTCTGGTATATTTGCAATTTATTGCCTTAGCACTATCTTGTACATGTCAGGCAATTTGTCAAGCGTATCCTGACATCCTTTCTCGTCAATTACAAAAAATGGCAACACCCACCTTGGAGAATATCAAGATGTTTGCCATCAGGTAAAGTGGGAATAGAATCTCATTATCTAATCTTTTAGAATTGAAAAAACAGTTAAACAGTCCATATCGCAGTCGGAGGATGATGTAAAAAAAAAGGGTGATGATTATTAATGGACGAAGCTCTAGCAATCGATTTTTTTTAGTGTACAGAAGATTTCGTGGGATACTTTCTGCTCAAAGATTCCAATAGAACACAAAGCCTTTTCTGATGTACAGTAAGGACGTAAGCAGAAAGTGCATTGAGTTTAGAGTGACAAAGACATGGGAACAAGATTTTGTCGAGTAGCTGTTGGAAGCATTCCAAACGGTTTGAACGTCTTTTACCTCGCCTTGGCACCCCGAACAATCGCTCGAGTCACTTTCTTTTTTATTGGCGGAATAATTACGACGACGATCACGTCTACTCTTTATCGACTTGGGGCTTGAATCGTTTCCTTCGGTCTAACAAACCGCGATTACTTTTTTTTATCCAATATCAAGACAATTCAAGAGTTGATCGGTTTCAGATCTTTACCGGATATAGCTGGACGTTATAGGTCGAAAGTATCGAATTCAAAGGCCAACGTTATTTCGATTACTCCCAGGCAACGTTTAAAATTTTTACACCCGCATGTTTAGGAATGGATTACGAAATTATAAAAGCTTGAATCAATTCGGCTTTGAATGATGATTTTCATCTAGTATTTCTCTATCAAATACCATTTCAACACATTCAAATAATTCAACTAGTGAGTCTGTACAACTCTCATATAGGCGAACTCATAATCAATCCATTTGTGCAGGATTACTCTGACACTGATCATTTGAAATGAATCGAATTTCACTAGGATATTATAAACGGATATGTGTTTTGTGTGAACTACCGAAAATGCATCAAATTTGGAGGAAGTATTGTTTCGTTCTTTTACTTCCCGCAATGAAAATCGAAAATCTAAAAAAAAAAGGGAAGTTATTGGTTTTGGTCCGATTTTGGAAAATCGAGTTTTCATCAGATCTCGACGTTTTGGGGTCCTAAGAAGCTATTCCGACTATTTTTGGATGGACTTGTGTGTGTGTGTGTGTGTGTGTGTGTGTGTGTAAACGAATTTTTGTCGTACGATATCTTTAGAACGAGTCGACCGATTGGAATGGTTCTTATGGCAATCGAAAGGGTTTATCAAGACTTAGATCTGATTAGATTTTGGAGTCGATCGGTCGAGTAGTTTCAAAGTTATTTGAGAAATAAGAATTAAAAAACAATTTTTTTTCATGTTTTTGGCGCATAATTCCTAAACTGTTTTTGCGATTAGTCTCGAAACTCGATCAGACTTGGTCTTGAATAGCCCTTTCGATCACCGCAAGATTCATCAAAATCGAACGATTGGTTTAAAAGATATTGCACGACAAAAATTTCTCTTTTTCTCGTACGATACCTTTGGAACGAATTAACCGATTTGAATGATTCTTGCGGCGATCGAAAGGGTTGATCAAGACTTAGATCTGATTAGATTTTGGAATCGATCGGTCGAGTAGTTTCAAAGTTATTCGAAGAATAGAAATTGAAAAAAAAAAGATTTGTATACGGAAAACTAATTATACTTATAACCTTCTTTAATTTATTATGAACACAATAGTATCAATTAATTGTTACGTATTTAACAGCGGGAAGCTTTAGGGTTGGCGCACAGGTCAACCGGTTTCCTGATGATTCGGTTCCCTTTTCAAAAGATTCCTTTCATTTTTTAATCAATGTCGGGTTGACCAGTTCAATTTTTGGATTTGTCAAACAAGTTTTATGACCCCTTTTAATATCCGTGGTTCACACAGTGCGGAAATGTGTATTGAATAGGCTTATTGAGTTCAAATCTTGTAATTGCAATGGTTCTTATTTAATCCTGTGCGCAGTGCCAGAAGTATTGATTCGCGAAAAAATGTTCAGAAGAGAATTTGCTAATAAAAAAGCAATTAGAACAAAAAAAAAAATGAAGAATCAAAACTGAATTTCAAAGTATAGTTATACGTAAGTTTCTAGGTACAAAATATAAGATCGTCTATATTTGTATATTTACCTACTTGAAAATGAATATCCGCGAGCTATAGAATCTTTGAGTATAGGATTTCTCTTCAGCTATATCAATCCTGTTTGACGATGTTTATGAGTATGGAAAATCGAATTGATTTCTGTTATCGTTAAAGCTCAACCAACCGTTCTCTTTATCACATACATGCATGTGTCTGGGAGCATTGACGCGCGTTTGAAAAGCATCGGGTGACAATAATTCCAGTAGATGGTTTTTTTTTTCTGTATTTCTTCAAAATTTATTGTATTGTGTACTATATCTACAGTTATGATATGCCAACCGAAGATGATACTGAAAAAACGAGTTTGTTTATTTGTTTTTGATTTTGTGATTTTTTTTTCTTTTTTTTTTTTTGCTATCGGAATTGATAGGTAAATCATGATTGCATTTAATGTAGTAGAATATAACCACCTTTTGATATAGATAAATGTAATGATCGTAAAAATAAACAGTGTAAACATGGAAGATGCCAAACTTGATTGATATACGCGGTTTGCATATGGAGATTCTATTCAGTCATTGTCTCTATCCACCATTAAGCTCACAAACAAACGATGTCCAATAACCCAAAATTTTTTTGTAAGAAGTCTGAGGGAAGGTCGGAATGTTAAAGCTATTGGTCCCTTGTCTACCGTAATGAGCAATACCCAAGTTGGTGAAGAGTTATGCATAAGCCGTGTTAGACTTTCTCTGTAATTGCCTTGGAACAAGATTCGTATATCATCTGGACAACCAATCTCCATAAGAGGTTAACCATTTCAATCATTTGAGGGTGATATTTGAGTCGAAATTTTGGTTCTAAATACAAGTTAATCATACGTCGATAGATCATTGGTCTTTCTCGGGTTTATAATATGACCAAACATGATTTCGGAATAGACCAACTGTACAGAGATTATAAAATTTGTTAGCTCAACCCGGGCTAATCTACCCACGCTTCTACTACCTGATCACTTAACATAAATTTCTGAGATACGTAGCCTCTGGGATGGGTCAGCCTATGGATTTCGTGCAGTACGTGATGTAATATTCCTGATAGTGAGTGAAAGAACTTAGATTTTTCTGCTAATTGATTGTTTCAAACGTACGATTAATTAACCACATGAAATTATTTAACTTGGGGACTGCTAGTGGCCTGTGCGAAAGAGAACAGGGTTGTAATGGGTTAGACAGGAAGTCATCAAAATGGGGTTTTATATCTACTTAACTTTGTTGTACGGATCGCTTCCTGAAATCATAGTCAGATCGCTGACCCTGCACACGTAAGTTATTCATATAGAAGGTCAATTCTGTTGATCTAAATACATCAATAAATAAAAAAATTACATGATTTATCCAATTTCGTAATCTTCTTTGCAAATTATGTACAGACTATATTGTGAAACTGAAACTAATTTGAATAGAATTTTTTAAATTCACGATGACGATGGGTAAGATAGAATTTCAGATCGATTGATAGCCCGAAATTTCAGCCATGAAGTACGGACTCTGTGATATTTGAGATATTGACCACAACACTCGGCTGCTGTTATTAGGAATACAATTTCTGTTGTGAATACATCAGACAGTCAATACTCCTACTGAATTACGTCTTCATTTCCTTAGATTTCTTCTGTATTTCCAAACTGTAATTGCAAGTATTATTTTAGGTTTCTCAAGTTCAGTAATGAGGCATTTAAAACGTTAGTCTACTGAACAGTCTTGGAAGTTGAATCTGAGTTCTTAGATGAACTCGACGTGTATCAAATAATGAAGTTTTTGTAAAATCTAATCAGATGGAAGATTAACTATCTAATTATGGCCCGATATCTGATCCTGGTGTTACGAACTTATCTTAACTTTTCCTCGACTTTTATATCTAGTCTTAGAAATTCTAGCTTTTATCTTGTACGGCAATAAACACAGTGTGACATCAGCAACTTCATTATCTTTATAAACTCAGGATATAGACACAGTTTGCATTACAAACCTAGATCGAATAGGTTTCGTACAATCTTGCTGCGTAACGCGAAACATCAAACCGAGAGGGTAGCTATCACGGAGTCATAAGAATATCTACGCTTTGCGGTGAGATAAGAATCCAGGACTCCGAAACTTTTTACGATGTAGAACTTAGTAGGTACTAGAAAAATTTATAGATTATTATTTTTTTTTTTTTTTTTGTCGAAAGTAGTACAAGCGCCGGAAGAACTATTTAATTTTTTCATACCTTAAGGGCTCGTTTTTTTCCATAAAACTTCATAAGCATGGAAAAAAATTTACACCTACCAAATCATTGGAGTGAAACATTATTGTCATGTGCTTACTTGTCTTGTACAAGTCAAGTGACGAGTTCAAACTATTTATTACTGAAATAACTACGCTTTTTTCAAGACTTTGAGTGGATGTTAATGGGCAGGAACACTCAAAGTAACAGTGCTTACATCTCTGAGTACTATTCAGTTTCCATCACATCCTCAACGCACACAGTTATATATTTTCAAAAGTGTTTTCGACGCTGTACAGATGGATGTATGAAAAAATAAATGTGAAAAAATGCTTTTAGCAAATTTCCAACACACCTGAACGAAATTGTCCTGCATTCTTGTTAACGCAGTCAGTTTTGAAAACCAATTTTGTTGAAATGACATTTCGTTTGATCAATGCCAGAGGTAGAAGGATCCATCATTGTTGGGTTTGAACATCTGGTTTTTTTTAGGATCCATTAAACTGATTCTTCTTTTCGATTTAGTTTTGAATTTCGCATATGTTTCCTGTTAGTCTTTTGTGCTAGTTGATTTGTTGCCCATTTTCTACCCGTATAATTCTACCTCTCTTTCGCTTCGAATAATAGCTCTAGAATTCTCTGACCCACATTGAATTTTTGTCTTCGTTTTACTAACACAGAAAATGCTAAATAACCGATGAAACGGTGGGCAGCAGGCGGGCAGCTAGAGGGCAAGGTAATATTTATCAACCCCTTCGAGTCGTGATTTATTGGTCGCAGGAAATTAAGTTACACCCTCTTCTGCAGACTGTTTGCGAATTTTCCGTGTTACTTCGAGAGTTGGGAAATAAATTTTTAAACGATACAATCAAACTAAGATTATTTACTTTGGTATTTTAATTCTTTTAGACGGGTTTTATACAACCAAAATGGCGCCTACCATCAAGTAGCTAGTTAAGTTAGTATCTAAGTACAGTATCGTTCAAAACTCTGACTTCATCCAATAAAGCGAGAATGAGAAATTTTTTGATAAAATTCAAACGATTAATATTGAATATCTTGCAATAACTCAGTCAATTTGCCAAAAGGGTTTGACGTTTTAGTTGTAGAAGCAAATTTCTTCAATCCACTTAGACTGATGTAATGTTGTTCAATTGCCACTGCAAGCTTTGGCCAAATCTTATTGTCTAACATCAAAAGAACCAGAACTGTAACTTGGTCGTTAGGATGTCCCGTTCATTTCAGAGAATCTGCAGGAAATAGATTTTCTGAACTTCCTGTCTGTATCCGGATGTCCGCACAAATTGAAGTGGTCGAAATCACAACTGATAATATTTTTCTATATAGGTACCTGACGTATACACTTTCTATAAATGATTTTTACCATTTTTAGTGTAACAATGCGGATTTGGCGACGTTTTTAATTTCCCGCAATGAAAATTGAAAATTTTCATAAATAAAGGAAGTTATTAGTTTCAGTTCGATTTTCGAAAATCTAGTTTTCATCAGATCTCGACGTTTTGGGGTCCTAGGAAGCTATTCTGACTATTTTTGGATGGACGTCCGTATGTGTGTGTGCGTGTAAACAAATTTTTGTCGTACGATATCTTTAGAACGAATCGACCGATTGGAATAGTTCTTATGGCGATCGAAAGGGTTTATCAAAACTTAGATCTAATTAGATTTTGGAGTCAATCGGTCGAGTAGTTTCAAAGTTATTTAAGAAATAAAAATTAAAAAACAATTTTTTTTCATGTTTTTAGTGCATAACTCCTAAACTGTTCGTGCGATTAGTCTCAAAACTTGATCAGACTTAGCTCTTGGATAGTCCTTTCGATCGCCGTAAGATTAATCAAAATCGAACGATTGGTTTAAAAGATATTGCACGACAAAAATTTCTCTTTTTGTCGTACGATACTTTTGGAACGAATTAACCGATTTGAATGATTCTTGCGGCGATCGAAAGGGTTCATCAAGACTTAGATCTGATTAGATTTTCGAATCGATCGGTCGAGTAGTTTCAAAGTTATTCGAAGAATAGAAATTGAAGAAAAAAAGATTTGTATAGGGAAAACTAATTACACTTATAACCTTCTTTAATTTATTATAAACACAATAGTATCAATTAATTGTTACGTATTTACCACAGCGGGAAGTTTTAGGATTGGCCCACAGGTCAACCGGTTTCCTGATTTTTTTTCCAATCATATTGACCGCGAAAATTACTAGAATGACGTCAATTAGGAATAAGTTCGGCAACGATGTCATTAAAATGTTTGAATAATCTTAATCCATGTTTGTTCATTTGTTAACGTAGGATTCTATGCCCAGTTTGTTCTGAATTATATTTACATAATTAGCATCAACTGCCTGTCACGTTTTTACAAATGAAAAGTGAGCTATCCGCATGGTGGAACTTGGTTTCGGAGGTCTTGAGGTTTACAGGTTGGCTAATGAGTCGCCGCTGCCTGCTGAGATTTCCTCGGAAACTTAGGTCTACCAGTCTTCCTTTAGGAACAAAAACTCGACGGTTAAACCATCCGCGAAATTGTTCGTCATATTTTATACCAGGTTTTTGTTATATCACCTCGTGAACAGACGTGACTAAAGGACTCTACGGCTATATATTTGCACCATCATGCTCGTAGACGAACTACTTTGAAATTAATTAGTTCAATTATAATTGTTCTGAAAATTAATCGACAATAATCGAAATTATCGGATGTCTAATTATTTATTTATTTATTTTTTTGTTTTTTGATTTGTCAAAACGGAAAAGAAGAAAAGGAAAAATGTTATATATAGGTATATATATATTTATTATCCTAGAGAAAGTCTGAACACGACATCGCAGTTTCATATTTCATAGTTAGCTTCGTATCTCTCTTAATTACGCCGGTGTAATTAACGCCCCATCAGCAACAGCGAATTGCGAAAAGTAAAAACCCGAAAATATGTCTCACTGTGTCACCAAGGCTTAACGTATGACCCGATTACGGACAGATAGGGACTTTCCCAGTTCTGCTTTTGGAAATCCAGAACCTTGCCCAGCTGGGACTCGTATTTTAAATTTATGACCAATGATGTATGGAAACGTATGTTTTCCTGCTTTCGACGAATACAGGTAAATCTAGTGATGTCATCGTTGCAGTTTCCGAACTAACGGAAGTTTAAATTAAATTAAATAAAATAAACGTAAAAATATATTCAAGCAAACTTTTTAATGTGATTAGATATTTTTGGAAGACTGTTTCGATTTAGGCAGAAATGAATTGTTCAATTTACTTTCCGTCAGTTTAAGGGGGTGTACGTGCCACGTGGGACATACCAGTTGTTTTCATCTAGCCTCGGGCAACCGCCATTCCCAATTTCGTCGAAACTCTGGAACCACGTAATACCATGAAATATAACTACCCTTATTCTTGGTTCTCGATATCACTTACAGTCTCGGATTTGTACACAATTACAGATCCAGTCTTTTGGCTGTTCTTACTTTTCAAAATAATAATAAAAAATAAAAAATACAGGAATTTCTATATCAAAACAGAATCATTTTAAGACCTTGCTGAAAGTGTTTTTTGGAATCAAATATCTTGTTCGAGACTAAAAGATGTGAAATCTAAACAGCGGTTCATCCCACAAGTCCTTATGACAACAAATTCTGCTTTATACTTGATTAAATTCCGTAAGACAACTGAATTACTTTCAAAAGAATAAAAATGAATAAAAAAAAAAAAACAGCATCTGACTTACCAAAGAGTTCTCTTCGAGGACCCTAAGTCCTTGAATAATATTCCCTTGAGTGAATACAATTGGTACAGGTCATTTTACAGAATTTAGATTGTTCAAGTAACAAAAAGGGTGAGTAGAAAGCGAATGTGAAACACAGTAGAAAGCATTCGCATTCATGTTAGCAGATATGTATGTTCAGTGAAGCTATATTTGTAGCAGTATTTGTATGGAGGTAAAATTGTTGTTCCTTTGTCCAGGGGCGGTGGCTGTGTGCCCTCTGAAAATGACGTGTAGCCAACGTTGAGGGAGTTCGAATATAACCTTAGGCCATTTCGAGAATAGGTTTGGCTGTTTAATTTAATAGATTGAAAATAAAACTTCAATTTCATAGCGTCATGAGATACCTTTTGTAATACAGTCAAAAATCCAGTTCAAATTACGTTAAAAAAAAAAAAAAAATTTTACAATCTGATTGGGAAAAAATTTCTGAATAATTTTCATACATTCGGAATTTAGGAAGATCGTTCCGAAGTTTATTTGACAAATTTTTACACTGTCTTCATTCTATAGCTATTGAGTTTCCTTAATAATATCAATTATTAATGCCATGGATAGGAGTAAATGAGATACCTTTGCCCTCTCAAGTTATAGGGAAGTTTTGGGTGGATAGAGATCCAAGCAAATACAGAGGATAGAGCTACTTACTCCTCGAGGGACCTCATAAAACAAGACCCACCACAAATCACCAATTAATGTCTACCCCATCCGTAAGCCACCACAACTAACAACACGCAGTGCCTAAAAGTACGTTTATACTACCGGTTCAACACTATATATTTATTTTCTTAATTGAGTGCGTAAAATTCGATTTTGCACACTCGAATGAGTGCGTAAAATAGTACATTCCTGCACTAGTACACAAAATAGATATTGTCGACGTATTCGGTGAAAAATCAAATTTTGCACATTCTGCTTGGAAAAATAGTATACGAAGCAAGTGCGCGTAGGTGACTCGTATACACGTTCTTTTTATCATCCTCGCTTCGCTCGGGCAACAAACTACTCGTGTGAAAATCACCTACTTTGCGCACTTGTTTAGTAATGTACTAGTTTCGTTCTATTCAACTTTCGACACGATGGGATCGGATTAAGTCAAGATAGTTTCATTTTAACGATTTTATACAAAATATTGTGATGTTATAAAAATCCATACTGTAGGATTTTTATCCTCCTTTAATAACGTTGTACATTTATTTATCGTTTTCACTGCATGCGTGTTAATCGCAAAAGATATTTCCACGTCCAATTCTGGAACCGATTGGATTACCTAATAAACGTAAAAATGATTAATCTAAAACGTATAGTAATCGAAATAATGATTTACTGATAATATTTATCCTATTATTAAAATGCACTTTGACTATTGATCTCGACGATGAGTATCGTGCTCGTGGCCAGTTACGTACAGATTATTAAGCATTAGGTAGAAAAAGAGCGTTAGCAAGATACGGGTGTTTTTGATGGCATTGGTTGAATACGACCGTGTCCGTGTCATCTGGTATGACTTTATAGAAAATCAATATATTGTCTTTATGAGTATTGAACCGATGCCACATTGATGTTAATGATAATTTGTATTGAGTAAAGAATCCCATGGTAATGATCTTCTTTGATTATTCATAGAAAAAAACAATGTCAGCGTCTCAGTATTCTATAAAATGTGTAGCACAATTATGACATAGAAAGTAGGTTTGCTGCATGGTGTTTCAAAATCTCGAAACTCAATTATCTCGATCTCGTCTTTTATTTTGGAAACTCTGTTTTTCCACCCGATCTGCCAACTGAAGAATTGCTCTTGTCTGACAGTTTCCACTTAACAGAACTTCGTCCTATTAGTCTTTCACATTTCGGTCGTAATTTCTTATGGCTTGAAACTTATAGGTATATATATATATATATATACATTTCGTTGAACAGTCGAAAAGGTGATATTGAAAATGTGATGGTTTCATCAGAAATTACGAAGTGAAAAATTTAATAATGGATTTCTCTTTTGATCTAAAAATAAAGCAATATGTACATACATACCTACGTACTTAAGTATTTGATAATTGAAAATTACGTAGCAATTACATTACCAGCTACCCGGAGTTTGATTTCAAAATCTTTGGTATGTTTTGTATAAGTATAAGTTTTAGTAATGGTTTGCTTTTCTCTCTACACGGCTTCTGCTCGTTTGCCAAAATCGAAGTATCTTCCTAGAGGAGGTAAACAACTACATTACTTACCAACCGAACGTCACAATTCAATTTCTGCCAAAAATCAAATTACCCTAACACGTAGGGTGAGAGTGACGTATGGGTTGGGGTTGGTAATTGTCTTTGAAGCTCTAATATAAAGAGAGTCAAGTGTTGGGTAGACAAACTTTTCACGTTATTACGGCTTTGTGTTTATAAGAAGCAAAAAATAGGCACCCGCAATTTGAACTTTTCGACCCTTTTCGGACAGCGAGGGTGTAAAGGTATAAAAGGATCAGACTTAGTGAGAATGCTATAATTATCGCCCAACTGGTTTCTTTAGGATCGTCGTTTGTATTTTTGTACAGACAAGTCGACGAGCTGTGGTATAACGAAATTAATAAAAATATACTTTTGAGGGTAGAAACATCCGACCCCAACTTCGTTGCTTTATACAGGGGCAAAGTTTAAATACACTAATATGGTATTACGTTATAGAATTATTTTCAATACACCATTTAAGAGCTTTCATATATCGGCTTTAACGTGTCTTACAAGTGTCTGTAGTAACCGTTTATCGTTTTTGGACAATTTATTTACGTCTTATATTTTTTTTTTTTTTTTGTTTTTTTTTTTTTTCATAAATCAGATAGAACATTTTTTATTAGCAAAAGTTTGGATTACTAACAACTGGTACATAATTGGGCACCGGCAGGATTTACCATACGAGAAATAACACAACAAATTCACTCCTGAGAGAAAATTTTGCGGATCCGTAATTTTCCCGCTCTGTAATTGGGGATAAAATTGGAACACAATGGTGTTTTATTACACCACTACTAATCAGGCTTATCTGAGAAAGGTAGTCAAACTTTTTTTAAATTAGGATCCGGGCCCGGTTGTGGTTCTAAAATTTTTTCGGTCAAAGATCACTTTTTGAGGATAATGCTAAAATTTGATTCGTTACTGAAGAAATTTGTCTACGTCGTTATAGTATAACGAGTTTTATTTTATTTTTTTGATCCAAATCAGGATGAGATAATTTCAATTTCAATTCAATAATTAGAAATGCATTTGCAGTATTATACAATTTTTATTTTTGCTAGGAAGAAAAACTTGCCTCTCACAAATATATTTGACTAAACTAGTACTAAGAAAATTTTTTTTTTTTTTTTTTGACAAACTTATCGTTATAATTAGAAATTTTAGGTAAGAATGACATACCTACACCATTGAATTAAAATTGAAGAATATATGTCTTCGAATGGTTTTCCGTGAAGTGAAAATATTTAACCGGGGTTAGAATAATAATATCAACATACGTTGGGATAAGCGCAAGCTGGGTACTCAAGATTGGATTATGGAAAATATTCTCGTATCTACAGTTAATATACAATATCCAAATAGATATACATATACGTCTTCTCATGAAAATTTTCACGTTTAACTCAAATCCTCCCACTTTTCTAGTCAGAAGAATGACGATAAGTTATAATTATTCAAAAACTTTCTATAATTGAGCCAGTTGAGATATATAGGTATACTTTAATAATTGAAGAGTTCCTCTTCAGAAATGCGTAACTCATCTTTATAAGAAAAATCGTTTTTTTCATTCAAACGGTTCATTGATGCGTGAAAATCTTCTTCTTTTTTTTTTTTTTTTCTTTACATTTCTCATTTTGAATGTTGTCATAACTAATTTTGAATCACTCAATTTCGAACATTATTTATAGAACATGTTCATTGACTTGTAAATCTAATGAAAAAAAAAAAAAAAAAAATTATTCTAGCCATTATCCATCATTAAATGAGCAGAAGAATAAAAACTCTTTCAAGTTTCAGATTTAACAAAAATGTGTTTTCTGTTTCCTGTTCAAGTTCTCGATAAGCTAAACTGCAGACATCAATCATACAAAAAATAAAAGCAATATTGTTACAGTTAAGGGGGGACTCCTATATGAAATTTTGATAAGAACCATTTCGTCTTTTTAAAAATTACTTTGAGAAATCTTATCAAAAATTTTTTCTACAACAACAAAAGTTAGATCAGGTTAGTATTATCTATATTAAATGAAAAATATTAAGGCTCTGTGATGAAAGTGTAGGGGGTAACAGCTTTTGTCAAAAATTTCTTGTGTACTAAAAGCTTAATTTTATTTTTATGTTTTATTTTAATATTCATGATACTATAAATATATATTCTAACTTTTGTAGAAAAAGATTTTTGATTAGATTTTCATAAGTAATTTCAAAAAAGAATAAACGGTTTCTTTTTTTTTTTTTTTTTGTTTTATAAAAATTTTATCGAATTACCTTCTTCAACAAATAATCTTTCCTTCGATCAACTATTGGTTAAATATTTGTATTAATTTAATAAAATCTATAACTTTTTTTTCATTTCTACATTCTCTGTGTTCTGGAGGTACGAATATTTCATTCCAACTCCGTATATAAAATTTTTAAATGAGGCTGTTATTTCACGATCAATATTTAAACAAAAAAAAAAGTAACAAAAAATGTTCTCGTTACCAAAGAAAATTTTATAACTTTGCATTACACGGTTTAATTTATCGTACCGAGTATGTACTTTAAACCATATTTTTATTTGATTTTTTTTTTTTGTTTTTTTTTTGAAAACGAGTTGGTACAAATTTTCGAAAATTGAAATGGTTCTTCTCTCTCTCTACTGAAAAATTCTTCACATACGCACTTATTTTATATCACATCTTTCAATTATTGATATCGATTTTATTGTCAGTTAATTTTCAACAAAGATCCGATATAGTAACGTCTATTTTGACGATTCTTCTCCGTTTTCTTCGGTCACTTAAGAAACCTGTCAATTTATTTAGGGTATATAGATTTTATTAAGATGGATTACGCAGGCGGTCCTCTCTGCTCTGCTCTGAGCTTTGCTGCTTCGTCCTCTGAGCATCAGTCAATATAAGAGATTCTCCCGTGGCCAGATTTCTTCCTTGCAATCAACTCCCCGTTGACTCTGAGCAAATAATTAAGAACAGACCTATAAGTTATCGCGACAGATTCTCGCCTTCGATTGTATGTGGGGCATTCCATGCCATCTCGTTCAAGATTCTACGTCGATGTCTCAGATTGGTTTGATAATTTTCTGTATAAAAGTACACGACGAAAAACGCAATCGTGATTTTTTTCAGAATTTTTCGACCCAGCGTATCTGAAGTATGATTTCAAAATTTGAAATAAAAACACTCACTTTGTAAAATCTGAAATAAATTCAGAAAAATCTTATGAAATATTACAAAATTTTTGACACCTATTAGAAGATGGAGATTTCATAACTTCAAAAGATAAATACGGAAAATCAGAAATTGAAAAATCATTATTATTTCATTGCATTTTTGACATCAGAATGAACATAAAAGCTCTCTATGATATGGCCCGAAAAATGTCTATTTAGAGAGTTACAGGGAATCAAAAATATCAGGATAATATTTATATTTACAAATTTATATTTTTCAATATTATCCTGATATTTTTGATTCCCTGTAACTCTCTGAATAGACATTTTTCGGGCCATATCATAGAGAGCTTTTATGTTCATTCTGATGTCGAAAATGCAATGAAATAATAATAATTTTTGAATTTCTTATTTTCCGTATTTATCTTTTGAAGTTATGAAATCTCCATCTTCTAATAGGTGTCAAAAATTTTATTATATTTCATAAGATTTTTCTGAATTTTTTCAGATTTTACAAAGTGGGTGTTTTTATTTCAAATTTTGAAATCATACTTCAGATACGCTGGGTCGAAAAATTCTGAAAAAAATTACGATTGCGTTTTTTGTCGTGTACTTTTATAAAAAAAATTATCAAACCAATCTGAGACATCGACGTAGAATCTTGATCGAGATGGCATGGAATGCCCCATGTACATACGTACCTACGGATTGTGCGATATTTCATTTTATGAAATCGTCAAATTCGAAATTAGAAAAAAATTCAAAAGAATTCATATTGACATGAATTTTTGGAAAAAGAGGGTTCGCCAATCCGTTTTTGTTTTACAAGTTTGATTATTGATTTCATCGGCCTATTTTCTGGAGTTGAAATTCTTCATTGATATCCTACGGCACGTATAGCAAAATGAATTGTGGTATCAATTAATTGAAAGGCAGTGGTGGAGCGTAAAAACAATTGAACATCAGTCGACCCTTGATAACTCGATCGGACAATATATTTGGAACCGAGACTCCGTGAAAAACAATCCGTGTCCTAAGGAGAACACGAGATTAGTACCCGTACGTGTAGATATAGATACTTGTGCCGGATTTCGGTATGTATGAACCCCATATCTATACGTTGAATTTGTCGGAAACCGCACGCTACTTGACCCGTGGATAATGGACTTGGGATGGACTGTTATCCGCTGAGGTATAACTAGGAGATTCGAGGATCAAGGTCCGAGGTTGGAGGTTCGTGCTTCGTGTTACCCGTTTTTTCTCGTATTTCTCAAATCAGGCACAACTGGGAGATACTCGAACAGCCAGAGGACCGTCAAGAGCCCCCTGCGTGCAAACTAAAGTCTAAAAGTAGTTGCGACAATCCCGAGGGACGGTTGGGGGTCTGAAAAGGTCGATATCAATGGTGACACCTGGCTGACCATGCGAAGGTTGTTGAGCCGCAGTCTTGGATAAGAGACCTTAAATTTCAGTTACTTTTATAGAATTGTCTATACGAAGTATCAATTTCAAGTACGGTTATCATTTTACAGACCTTTCATTCAGATACCATCATGACATTCACTGGCATTCAGATACCACCGTCATTCATGGATATAATAGTCCTGTTGAAAATTCACGATATAATTTTTTCAACAAGCCCGGCGCAAAGTTCGAGTTTGCGCCCGCTTCGCGGGCACAAAATTTACTAACTCGGCTTGATTGATAAGACCTTCTTCTTGTTAACTCACATCCGAGTGATAACTTCGACATGCTGGTTTTTGTAATAGTTTATGGAATCACGAAGCTTTATTCCTCGGAGAGTTTATTGTTAGTTTAATCTTTGATTGACAAACTGGGATACAAGCCACCAATTTCAAAACCTGATATCTTGAGATGTGTTGAAAATATGGACAAGCTTCTGGAACTAAAACACAGAAAATGAACGGTAGTTTTGTACAAAAAATATATCGACAATCTTTTGACTATCACAAAAATGGTATCGAAGTGTTCTAAACGATTCGACGCATTGACCGGGGGGTTCGAGTCAAAAGATGGGTCGAAAAAATCTACGGATATAGTTCGGAGCCTAACCTTTCGATAAAAAAAATAATAAAGAGGGGTAAGTCAGTGGCTGAGCTATAAAAAAAAAAAAAATCGACAAAGAGGCTCAGGACCGCTAGACTTTGAGGGCAGCACGGTCTGTGCGGGCTATTGGCGTTGAAAAAACACAAAAGGCATGTGATTGATATCTTTTATCTTTATCCTCCATATCTAAACATTTTTACGGTTAGTGCTGACTCAAAATACGGAAATATTTTGGTTCTGAGTTTAATTTTCGATTTAGAAGGAAAGAACTAGGGGATGAAAGCTGTCTTTGTTCCTTTCGTGGTTTCTGTTTTCCTATAATTCCGCCTAATTTCAGTTAAGTGAAATGGAGTAGTTTCTCCTTTCGAGTGATCATCGCTCGTGCGAATTATCAAATTTTTGCTTCACGTACTATATTTCGTATTTTTAACTTCCCGCAATGAAAATTGAAAATTTTCAAAAAAAAGGGAAGTTATTGGTTTCTGTCCTATGAAAATCGAATTTCATCAGGTATCGACGTTTTGGGATCCTAGGAAGCTATTCTGACTATTTTTGGATGGACGTCCGTATGTGTGTGTGTGTAAACAAATTTTTGCAGTACGATATCTTTAGAACGAACCGACCGATTAGAATGATTCTTGCGGCGATCGAAAAGGTTCATCAAGACTTAGATCTGATTAGATTTTGGAATCGATCGGTCGAGAAGTTTCAAAGTTATTCGAAGAATAGAAATTGAAGAAAAAAACATTTGCATAGGGAAAACTAATTATACTTATAACCTTCTTTAATTTATTATAAACACAATAGTATCAATTAATTGTAACGTATTTAACGCAGCGGGAAGTTTTAGGGTTGGCCCACAGGCCAACCGGTTTCTTGATTTTTTTTTTTCTGAATAAGTGTTGTGAAGTGAAGATTTCACTGTAAAAGAATCGCCATACACGTCCTTTCTAATATCTTTACAGCATTGTCAAAAAACTAGATAATTGTTTTCATTGCAGTTCCACATTTTGATTCAAGTTAATCGATGAGTTTATTATCGAATAAGTAAACGGCGCTAATACATACTGTGTTCGAGATTTTCGGAAATGGTAAAAAAACTGTCCTGGTTTATTTCGTCATTCCTGTAAATTTGATGATGTGCACATAGAAATGGCTTGGTTTTCTTTTTGCGCCAGTAATGATTTCGAATTTCATCCCGAACTAGATCCTGACAAAGGTTCCCGTAATGACTATACCAACATACAAGTTCATTTGATTGAAGATGAGTCTTGATTTCCTACAGGAAATGGCTTTGATTATGCCCGATAAAATCGCGTTACTCGCCTAGCTGCACAAGAGCCATTATTTACTCAATTCGCTTTTCATAAATCCGTAGAACTGTTAACCGTGTTTTTCATGGATCGATAACACTACGTGTATATCAGCGTTAAGCTGTGATCCAAAAAATATTAAACTGTAGAATATTAAAAATTTGTTGCGGGGTTATATGAGTTTCGTTAAAACTCGGTGAAAAATGTGAATGAAAAATTTTCAAATTTGTGATTTTTCAACGCCAATTATCTGAATTGCTTCAGTCGTTAGGGAATTCTATATTTCTTTTATCAAATAAAAGTACCAATCGCTTTTCATACTTCGACAACTTTCAGTTTCGAAATAATTTGGACATGTGAACCTTGATAAAATTTGTTATTTTTATACATTTCTGGTGATAACTCAACGAACCTTGAAATAAAATTTGCTTCTAATAAACTACGTTTTGTAGAATTTTTCAAAAAATATTTCAATCTCATAATTAAAATGACAGCTCAAAATTCTATTTCATTAAATTACTTTTTTCCCTTAATTACTATGCTAAATAAATTGTTTAACCGATTTGACTAATTGTAAGATTTTTTTTACAGAATATTTACAGTTCGTTTGTTATCCAATATTCGTGTCTTGTGCAAGAAAGTGAAATTTTTTACCGAGATAGGTTATATTTAATGAAAAAACAACTCTTCGATCCTCTTTAACCGCGCCCTTATCGCGAGTAACTCGATTAACGAATATTTCTTCAATCATCTTTCTGTAATAATAATTTTCAATTCCATCACGGTTATACATACGTATGTACATACATACCTGTTGTTATATTTATTACGTAATGAACTAAAAAATGTGTAATAAAAAAAAAATTTATTCGTTGGTCAAATTATTCGCAATGAAAGTGGTAAAAAAAGGGTTGAAAAATATTATTCTTTCATTAAGTGAGTTGAATTGTGGAAAAATCTCTGTTTTCCATATATTTTTACACTCAAAATCAATCTCTTAATCATAAAAAATAAATAAATAAATTAATTTTTACATTTAATACAGATATAAACGAATAACGTTTTGCATGTGTGTAGGTATATATGTACATACATACATACATTGGGAATGGGGTAGGAACTTTCTGTTCTTCGTCGATTTTTTATAGCTCAACCCTCACGTGGCTTGTACCATTTTTATATTTTTTTCTAGCCATATGGTTCCAAAGTACACTTCTATATATTTTCGACCTACTTTCTGTCTTGACCCCGGTCAGCAGGTCAAATTCCTTACAGTAACTCGATCCACCATCTTGTTGATATTAAGTTAAAAAGTATGATTGTAATTATCTTTTCATTTTCCACTCAATTTTTAAATCTTATAATTTTTAAAACTTGCCTCTATATTCTTCGATAAATTTTGTTAATCTTTGAATTTTGTAAATTCTCTTTGTCATTTGGAAAACTATGGCGTTTTTGAAAAATCAAAATTGCCTTTTGTACTTGAAAAAAAAAAAAAAAAAAAGAAAACTTCAGTGCACTATCAATAAACAAGAGCGTATCTTAGCGAGGCAAATAAGATGAGCGTATCTTGGTTATAGTGCAGGAGGACAGAAAGGCGTATCTATACGATGCAGGATAAAAGATCGTATCTGATATTATCGGTACGCAAAACCTTTTTTTTCGGTATATCTGCGCATAGAGAGATACGTTCTTTTTTTTCTGTATTCGTCAAAATAGGCTCCTTCTTCCTGCTTTTTCAGATCTACTCAGATACGTCTTTCTTTACTGCATTACCGAGAAACGCTAATCTTATTTCCTTTGTGTTTTCCTTGAATAGTGCAACCTGAAATATCGCGATTTTAATGAAACCCATATTTATTTGAGATGGTTTATGCTGCATTCGCTGGCCTATAAGCCATTTTATTGATAAAATAAATGTCATAACAACAAATTCATCAACAAATATCCGATTTGCCGTTTAGCTAAAATATTTTGCTATCAAAGCACACGAATTACATCATATAATAATATTTTTAGAAAAAAAAAAAAATCATTCATAAAATTGAATCTTGCTAATTTTTTTAAACATGTAATGGTTTCTCTGATGAATTTAAAATATCGTTGGTAATCATTCTACGAGTGAATACTGAATATCCATTTCCATAAAAAACATCGAAAATCATTTAATTATAATTTTATTATTTTTCGTCACTTCAGTGAAAGAAAAGTAACTATTTTATTCAGAGGTAAAATTACTTTGAGTATCGATGATGTAACTGACTTTCTGAAACCACTCTAATCCTAAACTCACCCTTCTGAATAAATGTCTGGCCATGTGTCTGTAGGGTGAGCCAAAAAAACTAACCTATCGCAGTTATGGCTTCAAATAAGCCTACATACTGAGAAAAAAAATCTCTCGCTAGGAAACATTTTTAGCTCAATTTTAAAAGGTGTCGCCGGCCATTTGAAATCTCCCATTTGAATAACACGTAAAACAAATTTTTTTCACTAACAATATTATAACTTTTGGACCGTTTGAGATGAAGAATTTGCGCTAGCATATTCTTGTAGGGCATTAAATTTCCTAAAAAAAAGTCCCCGGAGTCGAATTTCTTAACTCGATAATTCGTATAGGTACTTACGGGCCATGAAAGTCTAAAATAAACAGAATTTTACGGATTTAGGGCTTTTTTTAAATCAAAAATATCAATTAAAATTAGATGAAGTGAGTAAAAAATGTAATTTCCATACTAAGTTCATAAATTGAATAGAGTTTTAATTATTTTATTTGTAATTTATTGCATTTTTAGTCATCAATTTTTTTTTTTTAATCATTAATAAAAATTTATTTATTACAATTTATTTTAGACTTTCATGGCCCGTAAGTATGCGAATTATTGGGTTTAGAATTTCAACTCCGGGGACTTTTTTTTAGGAAATTTAATGCTCTACAAGAATATGCTAGCGTCAATTTTTTATCTTAAACGGTTCGAAAGTTATAATATTTTTAGTGAAAGAAAAATTTTTCAGGTGTTATTTAAATGGGAAATTTCGAATGGGCAGCGACACCTTTCAAAATTGAGCTAAAGATTTTTTCTAACGGGAGAATTTTTTTCTCAGTATATAGGCTTATTTGAAGCCATAACTGCGATAGGTTAGTTTCTTCGGCTCACCCTAATGTGTCTGTCTGTTGTTGGAAATTATACTAACCGAGTAATCTCAAGAACAATTCGACAGAAAATGTCCAAATTTTATAGGATCGTAGGGTATTCCCTAATGATGAAAAATTGCCCCATCGCATCGAGATTGAGCGATCGGTTTGGCAGAAATAAATCATTTTTTTGAATTTTTTATTTTTAACAGAGTCGAAACTACGGATGACAGCGACATGATAAAATCATTATAATCTCTATCGTGACGAGAAATAGTAGCGAAATTTAAGTACCTATACATACTTGACTGATTTTTTGAAATATTTTTATTTGCGGTGGCATAGGATTGTCGTTTCTATTCCATACCGCGCTTATACCAACAGAATACATTATCTTGAGGTGACACAAATTTGATTCTGCTTAGCCGGCAAAATATTTTCGCTGCCACAGCTACGACCAAAATTAGGCATTTCTTGTAGAAATATGACATACCGCTGTCTAATAATGTACACTATATAAGTAAATCGGTTCTCTTGACTATTTAAAATATTTTAAATAAAAATTTCTTTTCCGCTTTAACAGCGAGAAAAAATTTCTATATCCACGTGCAATGTTATATTAATACTAAGAATTCGCTGTTTTAACTAAAAGGTCGTGATGGTATAGAATAAATTTTTTATTTTTTCTTTTTTTTTCTTTCTCTTGTGATTTATTAAGTTTTTTGGAATTTTACTGCCCAATATAAAAGAATACTCGCAATACTGAAACCATCTCGTTCTTTTCTCTGGCGTGATATTTTTCTTTTAGCTCATAGTCTTTAAGAATTTTTATTGATATATCCTTACCAAATATACTGAGAAGAACTTTATTAGACTCTGTAACCCAGTTCTGATCAATTTCAGAATCGTAAACTGAATTGTGCTTGGATTAGCGTATATAAGAATGAAGAAAGTAATATTCGAATTTGTTTTTCAACAGCTTGTGTGTACAATTTTTCTTTTCATTTATCAACATAATTCTTAATTTTTTCTTAAAATATGGATCTCTAAGGTTTGATAGAATGTCAAAATAATTTTCCACGTCTTATTTTCCAATACCAAAAATCAGTTTTTCGGTAAAGTAAAAAAAAATATATATTTTGATCTTTAAAAAAATGAAGAAAAATAAATACTGTGGCGTGTGTAGGTATTCATGAAAAAATCCTGAAATATATATTTAACTTCACCAAGTCAGCAAGCGTGATGAATTATAAAAAGAAGCTTAACTTTTTACGAACTCATTCTGACGTTTGAGTTTGTTGCGCACATTTTTATACAAATAAAATAAAAAAAGAAGAAAATAAAAAAAAATAAAAACTAAGCAATCAAATTTAGCGAAAACATGATTGAAAGTTCAATAAATAAAACTCGGTTGGGTATCCAAACTTCAACTTTATTTTACGATCACTGCAGAATTGCGATTAGAAATTTGTGCACTGTGACTATTGTTCATCGTAATTCCGAAGCGATCCTAGATGGGTGTATAAATCGACATAAGCTTTTTTTGGAAGAACAATCTTTATCATTATCATAAATGAAAGAGATTTCGTTCAAAAAAATTTCGACAATAATTTCATAATCTTTTAAATTACGTCAATCTATAGAGACAAATAGTTGTTGATCATTTTTTTTTTCTGTTTTTTTTTGTTTATATAAAATTTTCTAATTCGTGTAATATGTTATATTTTTTTTTTAATTTAACCACACGGTATTGGAAAGTAGGTCAAATTACACCGCCACCATTAAAGTTACCGATAATTAAATTAACCTACCTTTACCACAGTGGCTCGAAGAGCTTCACTTTGCTATACCAATTTCAAAAACAACTATGCAATTTTATTTTTATTAAAAATACGACAATTCGATATAATTTCATTATACTTAATCTTTATGGAGGTACGGGTTATCGAGTGATATAGGGATTTATGTATATACATACAGGGTGAGTTTTCTCCGGGGTCTGATCTGGGAGGAGCTTCAACGTGCTGAAGCCCCACCTAGATGAGTCTCCGGAAAAAACTCACCCTGTATATACAAATTTTTAAGAGTAGATCTTTATGAAGTATTGGTGAATTTTGAAAAGGAATCCAAGACACGTTTTTATACATTTAAAATAATATTTCATTTTTACCGATAGATATTTTTGTTATTTAATTGTTACAAGTATAGGAGAGAGCGGGGCAAAACGGGATAGCTAAGCGAAAAATGTCACTGTAACTATATACTTATGATTCTAAATGATTGTGTGTCAATAAAAAATTGGAACTAGATGATTAATTTTGACATTTCGGGGAAAAATATCGTCGGGGGCAAAATGGGACAGTCTCAAATTACAAATTTTTGCTTTTCTGCGGATGCCCCGTTTTGTCCCGTCATCAAATTCTGACTTTAGAGCTCTAGATTGCTTCAAAACTAAAATATTTTCAAAAGTTATGAAATACCGAAATTCAAAAACAACATATTTTAAATATTTTCGAATTGTTTTATTTTACCCCACTCTAGACTTCTGAATCTTCTAAACACCATACTGCTTCAAACATTGAAAATGATTTCGAAAATATTTTCAATGGTTTCGTTCAATTGTATTGTAGAAAAACAATTTTCCAATAATTTTTGGGTGTCTCATTTTGGCCCATCAACACAATCGAATCTTTTGTCCCGTTTTGCTCTACCGTTCTATTCTGCCTCGTTCTCCCCTAATCGAAAAAACGCATTCGAGTTATTCTAACTGTTCCAGTTCCTGAAGGGATGCGACTGGCCTCGTTATGCCATCCACGAGCAATTTTAACAATTGTAAGTAAACGATTCCGGGTTTGAGCATTTGATCGCTCTGTAATTTAGCATATTGCAAATTAAGACACGTCGATGATTTTAATGATGATTTTTTCCCTTTTGAGTCGATCTAGCATAATATGTAAGAATTTCAAAATTTTTCTATAAATTTCAAGATAAGAAATCACCCTATGTGTGTTTATCATGTGAGAATATTTGGACTTTTAAAAACTGACTTTTAACTCGTGATATTTCAGTAAGAACTGGCCGAAAAGTAAATTTGTTTTGGCAAAAAGTTGATTTTTTCAACCCTTCAGCGATATATACCTACTTGATAATGATTTTCATATTTTTTTTTCTACATCTGAAAGCTGAAAATTTTTCTGTTAGGTAGTGTGAATGAGGCCTTATATCACAAGGTGGGTACTACCTATAAAATTCCCTAGTGAACACGACCGCGAGAGTATTTTGCGACAGTTACGCTCCAGCTACTGTCCAAACTAAGTACTCGTGAGAGTGAAACTTACGGAAAAATACTCTCAGGTAGAAACAGATGGGCCAGTATACTCTTGAGAGTAATCCACCAGATTTACTCTTAGGTGAATATAGGCAGTTTTAATTTTAATTTAATTCTTTTTAATTTTCAGAACTGTTTTGCTGTCTCTGTCTACTGATTGAAATTTTTAATTGTTAAATCCTGATCTGAATTTCATGGGTTTTTATTTATTCATCAATCATAGTGAAGAGAATGAAGCGACTATGAATAAATAGTCGTATTATTTTTAAAGGATTCCGCATTTTTGAAATATTTTAAATTCTGAAAGATCAAAATTAAGAATTCATTCAAGACGATTTTAAATTTTCAGAAACGTCATAGTTCAGTCATACGTCATAAAATTCGGGAAGATCGGAATGCAGTCGGCTAAAAACTCAGAAAGTTCAAAATCCAAATCCAAAAATTTAATCAACACGACGGCTTTCGGAATTCTTAACCTCCGGCGTTTTCCGATTTAAAGTTCTTCAAAACTGTGAGTCGGTAATATTGAAGTTCGAAATTTTGACTGAACAAAACTTCCAACTCAGTCCCACCACATCTCGTTATAATTGTTGCGTGAAGTGACCTCAAAAATGACAATGAAACTAAAACTGACCTAGTTTTAAGCTAATTTTTAGTTGAAATAAGATTTGGCTCCACGAACATTTTATTTTATTCATCTTACCTTGAGTTTTTACACATTTTCCAAATTTCGAAGTCCCTATAATAAAAAAGTAATACAGAATTAGTAATTGTTTTTATTTGTTCAAATCAGTAAATCGGACGTTTCATTCCTAATCTGAAAATTATATATATGCACAAGGTATACTTTGCATCGACCGGGTTAACGGACATAGACAATCACGAGATTGAGATTATCTGTAAAGAGATTATCCGATAAAGGGAGATAGAATAAAAGGAGTAGAGTAATTTGAAAACATAATTGTGCTCAATACTTGCAAAATGTATTCATAACTTTTCGATAGGAGATTGCAAAACGTCATAATTAAAACAGGAAAATCAATTTCTAACAAGCATGAGATTCATTTATTTTTGACAGTGATTATCCAGACTATATTAGTCTGATAATACAATAATAGAATTATTCTGAAATTAGAAACTGCAAACCCGAATCAGTTCACCAAAAGGTTACCCTGACAAGTCGTAGCTATTCTGGCTGACCGCTTACAGGCATTACTACTTTGGAAATCCACCTTGAATGACGTTCTAAGTGTACCTGAATTCCACTTGGATGAAATAATAATTCAACACGAGACCTAGAAGCAAAATTTTTTCTACAATTAAAAATTCATGTAGGAGAGACCGGGGCCAGTTGTCACTTACTGTTGCTGAATCTTGGAACGAGCGGTGCTATATATTTAAGTTTTAGTTCAATGTTTGAAACAAATGAATGTTGTTAATTAGAATATCGCATCATAAGCGGTCTCGTAGTGATTGAAAAATTGAAATTGTCTGTGAGATTTTTTTGAAAATTCGAAAGGCCTTATAAAAACTTGCTTTGGAATAACTACGAATTTTTTCTAGGTGCATAAAAGATGCATCTACAATGTCTCATCTCTGAATTTTTAAAATTACAAAACAAAAAAAGATTTTACAAAATCAGAGAGTAAAAAGTGTGACAACCAGCCCCGGGCTATCTTATTTTTTTTCGAACAATTACAGTTTCTTATTGTTCAGAATTTCATTAATGGCATTTCATTCTTTATTAAGGAAGTATCTTAGTGTAAGACACATTAAATAAGTATCCAATACAAAAAGAGATTGCAACTAGTCAATAATTTCGATTGAAAATTAATTGTAATTTCAATTTTTATAATTTGTAATTAGAATTGTGAGGCTGCTGGTGAAATTCTTCATTTTGACGTTATGGTACAAAATTATAAGGACGAAAGTTCTAAATATTGTTCATGAATGTGTCCTCCGAGCTCTATCAAAAAATTTAAGCGACCTAATTTACCCAAAAATAAAATTGAATTTTTCAAAATTTATCAAAATTTAGGAGCAAATTATTTTTTATCTACCAATTGGTAAGTCAGATTAACTTAAGAGTGGATAGCTCGATAATCAAAGCTGATAAAAAGAAAGCCCTGCGAATTTCAAGATCCTAGGTTAACTGGTTCCAGATAAATCAAATGGACAAAGTTAATAAAATTGATTTCGAGAAAAACGGTATCATTTTTCTCTAAGAGTATGCTGCACTCAATTACATATATCTACATTTACTAATCAGATTCAAATCTTCAGTATAATGAACCCTTTTCATCTCTCACTGTTTTCTCAGCCTGTCTTTGGTTCATTCTTTTTTCGATTTTGGATCACATGATCACTCACTTAGTTTACATAAGCGCCGTTTTACGTAATATATTCCTGCAGAAGTCCCAATTTGGTGAATTATTTAGTTCACGATAGCTTAAAATAATCGCAAGAGCTAAAGCTTTGATAAAAAAAAAAAGAAAAACAGTAAAAATGAACCTAAAAATCGACAAATTACCATTTTTCGTACCAACACGCCCGCCTCTAAATAAACGAATGAAATTGATACAAATTTGAATAATTGATTAGACAATAATAATAAAAATTTATTTTATGTATAATGTACGTGGATATTTAATGTTGTAGGTAAATGTTCATATCGAAAAGATAGGGGTTGGAGGTTTGAACGATTTGTCACGATTTCGAAGCAGGAGTTGTCGATTATCAAAGGTTACAGAGCGTTTTTTTATCCGGGTGGTATTCACCCATGAGAATTCGTTTCGTTTCGCGTTACCCTCACTTTTTGACGCTCAACCAGCTCGCCGTCATCGTCAAAGAGATCCGGTCGAGGAGTTTCGCCCTTCGGTTACCTTACGCGGATTGCCAATTTGTTCCCAACAAGTATTGATTTTCTTTCACTTTTTTTCACCTTTTCATCAACCTTTTTATTTTATTATTATTATTATTATTATTTATTTATTTCTTCTTTTCTTCCTTTTGGATCGTTCTATTTTATTTCATTTTTACTTTCATTTTTCAACCCCTTTAAACCACGTATAACCAGACCTGTTACTTTTATATACATAGAATGAAAATTTTCTATCCGATGATAAGAATTTCTGTATATTTAAAAAAAGGGGCTAACGACCCGATGATCGATAACCATTCGAACCTTGAAAGAGGGCATATTACAACAAGCAGGCATGTAAATCTATTCTTGTCGCTTGAGCCTAGATGGTCGTGAAATATAAGCCACCAGGCAGGAAAACGAAGGTATGGCAAGGGAGGCCAGCGGTTTCGGTCGCCAGGGCGGAGTAGCCGGCGGCCGGAGGGGTGAAAGCTCACGGGGGTGAGGCCAGTTTCAGGGGCGTCCACCAGAGAGCGACTCTGTCGCGGGGCGAACCCTCTTCCAGGCTTCATTCGCGCTGCGACCCGTGCACCCTGCTGATCATCGCGTACCAAAAATTACCCCGAATTCATCGGAGGCCTCGAACGATAATAACTCACGGATAAACGCGGAGTTTAGATCTATTGACGGGGCGTGTTTAAGGGTGCACGCGCGTTTTTAATTATCTCGTAGTTTATACCGTTCATATAAAAAAAAATCCGCGAGTGTGTGCAAGTTGCATATAAGTAATTGCAAGTGCAAAGAGAAACAAAAAGAGAGAGAGAGAGAGAGAGAGAGAGAGAAACGGGATAGAGTTCAGAGCTTTTTATTTATACATCTGTTAAACTTTTGCACATCCATTACGGGTGTGTTTTGAATTTGAACTTTGCGACAATAATTCGTATTGAATGTCGTATATTAAATCCCTGTTGAACTCTTTGTAATGAAGCTATTGATTCGAACAACGTTATCTTCGGTAGTGTGAGTGAGCTTGCAAGAAGAGTACCGAAATGTGAGAAGCTAGGATTTTTCTATAAATGTAAGTATATACCGTTCGTTAAAATTTCAAGCTTAAAATAACACTGAATAGGTATAGAAAATTTTTTTTGTTTCTATAAAACTTCCATCATCACTCCCGGCGTCATGTCAGTCGAGTAGCTAATTCAAGCGAGCTTTCATCAACGTTGCTAATTATTTTCTATTTCATTCAAAGCTAATATTCTCAGGTATTTGTCATAAAGAAAATGCGAAAATAAAGAAACGGCTTTTGATCCTCTCTCGTACGAGTTTTATCATTTCATCGTGTTCTAGATTAATAATTTCAATATTTCGACTTATATTTTGCATTACAAAATTCGCGGAAATATTACTTCGAAATAGAAAGACTTCTGTCGCCTGTCCTGTTGGATAGTATAATCTGAATAAATAATATATATCTACCTATGGATTATTAAAATGAACTAAAAGGTCTTAAAAATAAATTGAGATAATTTATTCTAACTGAGAAAAGACGAAATTCTCTCATTAATGTGAGCAGCTAGTTAACGTCTCGAGTATAAAATGTACAGTCGGCAGATTCAATTAGGCGTTTTCAATTGAATATTAGTGTCTTAAGGTACCTACAGAGTGAAGAGTTAATCATATCTGTAAACAACTTTCAATGAATATTTTATTATCAAGCAGAAAAATAGGATGTCTGGATCGTTATTATATTTGTTAATATTTCATAGTCCGGAAAATTCTTTATGGTGAAATTTTTATTTCACTCACAATATCACATACCTATAGGTGTACGTATGTATATATTTATATATATAGACCTTATATAACTACATAAATATATATATATATATATATATATATATATATATATATATATATATATATATATATATATATATATATATATATATGTATATATCGTAGGATACACAGAATCTATATACCAATAAATATATTGTTATATACAACGAATCTGATCCCCGCGTTAAATTTCATTGAGATATAAAATTCTATTCAATTATATTAATATTATTATCAATTAATAATTATCGATCGATAAAATCGTTAACGACCTCATATATACGAATAGGATATACGAATAGATTAGTTCAGTTGCGATATATCGTTGACTCTTTTTTTTTTTGTCAAAGTTCTAGTTTGAGTTGATTATTTTATTGCGCGAAATAAATTTACCTGGTACAAATTCAATTTAGATAACCATCGGCTATTATATGGTGATAATTTTGATGAAATAATATTTTAGCACGAATAGCTATACATATAGAGTGGGTAGATAGGGTATGTATATGTACCCTATGTATGTATATGTACATATATGTATGTATACATATATGTATTATGTAGTTAAATAAACGTTGAGAGAATTATCATTATTTAAATAGATTAATCAGTAAATCAACTGTAAATTAATAATAGAATAGATAAAGAATTGTTTGAATTTGAAACGAGCGAAAAATAAAATTAATAAAAATTAGGAATTCTTTTTTTTTGTACTGGCTTTTAAAACCTCGAGTTTGGGGGTGCTAAATCAATAAGCCAATGAAATTTGGTTGCCACCTAGAGGTTTCGGAATGTGATGGGTATTTTCTTGACGTTTAAAATAAACGAGTATCTCTATAGATACGTGTATACGAGGATCTATACGTGTAGAGGTTTGCTGTATGAGGTTTAAAAATAGGGGACGATTTGAATAAATGACACGAGAGAGTAGTCGAGGGAAAGTAGACTGTCGGTCAATTCGTCAATGTGTGTCAGTCACTCGGTCAGTCAGCCGGTCATTTTGGCAATTGGTATAGTAACCGTCGAGTGCAATTATTTAAACGAGAGAACAAAAAGAAAAAAAGAAAAAAAAAACAGCTACGTTAAAAATATAGAAAAAATTTCCCGAATGAAAGAAAAAAAAAAAAAGTTTTTTGGGGGAAAACCATAGTCCGTGTTGTAAGAAAAATAAAAACAGAAACAGAAAAAAAAAATTTATTCGAATGAAACGACCGGATTGAAAAAATTCAAATAAACAGGAAACGTCGAGAAACAAAAAAAAATTTTAAATACAGAAACATTGAAAGGATAAAAAAAAAAAAATTTTATACATGTATATAAATCTCGCTTCTCTGAAACAGGATAAAGGCAATATAGAATATTTATTTCGAGTTTAATCACGTCCGTACAATGAACCATTGTTTTACAAAGGAGAATAGTCCTATTCACGTTACTTCGGGCCTCGGTTTCTCGACTTATTACATGTATCTTTAAATTCATTGATATATTTATACATACATATGTATATGTATAACCAAACAAATGTAATATTTTTAACTAATATGTTTTGTAACCGAAAATTTTTCATTGCGAATCGGAAGCCGTTAAATTAAATAATTAAAAAAGTATAAAAATCATCGGATAAAGTATACAGGACAACGTAATACATATATGTATGTATATACCAATCATGTGGAGAAAAAAAAGAGAGAAAAGGAACTTTGATTAAAAATATATAAAACAATGAAAGGGGGGGGGGGGGGGGGGGGGGGGGGGGGGAATAATAATAAATAAATAAAATGAAAGAAAAATATAAAAATCTCATTACTTGGCCTCGAATAAATAAAAGAATATTTTTTTATCGTGCTGCTATGAGCTTTGAGATAAGAACAAACAAACAAAAAAATAAATAAATAAATGAATAAATAAATAATAATAAAAATAAATAAATTTTAAGGAGTAGATAGGAGATGAAAGATACCTCCGAATTTATATCAGAACGACGACAACCCTTGCAATATCGGAGTACACAGTATCTTCTCGGTGAAAAAGGGCTTGTGTAAGCTAAGGATTTTCAATTTATGCTCACCACTATGATTTAAAATTTGAAACTAGCTGCTCGAGGTTATTTTTATATATCTAAGATAAGTCCAGGACTGTAGATATAGTCGTCATTATTCTATTAAAAATAATGGAATATTTTATCAATAATTAAACATTCAGTATAACGTTGTGATTGTTAATTCTTTACTTCAAAGGATTTTTTTACATCGTTATACTCTTTTGAATTAAAAACCTTCACTAATTGTTTGGGATTAAACAAATCTGTACCGCATGAGTCTGCAGCGGATTATGTATATATAACAAGCAAACCATCGCAGATATGGAGGTTATATGTAGTACATGCCATGTCTTCATGGACTACAGAGATTTTGCTGTAATTCCCGTATTCAAAATTAATCTGAAATAATTTGGTGCCTGAGGTATTTAAATATATTGAAATCATTTTTTGTTAACGTTGAATAATGAAATCGAGTCTCCAATATTTTGGGATTGGGTTAAAATCGCGATTTTTTAACGTTCCGAATGGTCAAAATTCACTGAATGATTTGAAACGATTTTGAATTTTCAATAACTTTACAGCCCAGAATATTGAAATTGTCAAAACTCGGAAAGTCCAAGAGTCCGAAAGTCTAAGAGTCCAAAAAAGAATCCGTGAATTATTCAAGCTTTGGAGTTTTGGCGTTTCGGAATTTTGAACCGTCGGTATTTTTTTTTTTTTTTACTTGAAGTTTTTGAAATCGATTATGCAGACATTCAGGGATATATACCCTTTCTCAAAAACTGCAAGTTAGTAATATTAAAAATCAGAATTTTTACCATTCGGAATTTTTAACTTCGAACTTGAATCCTCCCCCCCAAAGCTTTTCTTGTTCACGAAGCATAAGCCATATAGTATTCCAAAAATTATATGAAAATAAGTCTTCTGTGTAGATCAGAAATATGAAATTATGCAATAGAAGAGTAATCACTGTCTATTCTTTGGTAATCTAAAACTCCAACTCTGCAAACGAGTAGTTCGATAAGATCATTGATTTTCAGATATGAGTAGGTAGGCCTGGATAAACTTTTTTGCAACTTGGTAGAAACCGCGGGATCAAATCAGCTGGATTTTTGGGTCCATTGGGTACCAGGCGATATTATCAGCCAGGCTAAAAGTACATTGCCTCGACGCAGATGACGCCCATTTAGGGATCAGAATCGTCCGGAGATGGCGACTTGCCAAGGACTCAGAGATCTGGTCTACACATTGCAACTACTGAAATTGAGCCATTCAAGTCGACCCCGTGCACTAGGTCGTTGGACTCGTGTCATTCGGTAGTTCTAATCCTTTGGATATGATGCCTTTTCAAACTTTCAAAGGCTTACATACTTGGTTAAAGCTTTTCTATATGATTCATAATACTCCGGGATTATAATGGTCGTTTTTTTTTTCGTATCAGATACACCGAAGGATAATTATAATCGTTTCACACTCAACGATGTCACGAGAATGAACGAAGATCGATAACACTATGAAGAGAAGTGCGGATTACTTACCCATCAGAACTTATACCAACAGAGGTTTAAAAGTTACGTTGGTATTAAGGAGAGATAAAACTGTCCCATGACACGGTCACGGTCAGGTCAAAGATCAAAGACCTTTAAGGAAGGAGAGATAGTAACGACAGGGCGTATATATGTTGTTACTTGTTAGTATCAATTTGTCAGTAAACAGCTCAGGTCGACCCTTCGACACGCATAAATGTATTAATTATTTCCTAAATTTACTTCCACGCCAAATTACTTCACGTAAGTTTAAACGGAAGTGCTTGTATCTAACCGCAGAAACTGTGACGATAGGTATACGGTTTATATACGATATTGTCAGTATCAAATTAAATGATAAAAATTTTTTAATAGGATATTATAACAAATTTGAAAGTGATTTTACGTTTTTCTAAATCCATTTTACTTAGGAGTTCATATCATCGACTTCATGTCTTTCCGGAGAACTCTTCATGATCTCAATCTTATCATAGTATAATTTACTACGGTTTTACATCTTCAAGACTTCGTTTCTTATAGTTGGATGTAGTGAAATTGCATTTGATATACAATTCTGGCGGATGGAAAATATGGAAGAAAGTTGGAAGCCGCTCCGATTGATTAAATAAATTAAAAAATTCGTACAAGTATTCTGTTGGTACTTTTTTGTTCAGAAATTTTATTGATCTTCATCGTTTTTGCGTAGGTCCGTGAAATATGTTTCGTTGAAATTTAAGTACACATGCATCTTCCTTAAAATTTTCAATGAAATTTATAAAAGACATGACTAAGGAGTACTTGTACAGAATTTTTGTTGGCTAGTATATCGATGCGGTTTGGAACTATACCGTGCAAACTTTACCGTAGATCAACAAGGTCTGTTCATATATACTTAAATATGATAAACGAGACTTTACAGATCTTGACTGGTGTTCGAATTAGATTTCAAAAGACTTCGTAACTGCGGTAATAAAACGAAGGTTCCCTCAAGTCAAGAAAGTCTCTAAAAAATATTCCATATATTCTGCAGTGTTCAAGGTGCTCGGAACAGTCCAACCAGGAAATGACTATTTTTCAATCATGAATCAATTATCTTTATATATTCCTCATATTTTCAACACTTTTAGACATTAGCTTAGAAAGTTGCAAAGTTTTTTTCAATTAACAAAATTAGCGATACTGTCTTAAAAAATTTCTATTCCACAACCGATTCCTTGATTGATATACTTGAGAATTTGTACAAACGTTGAAGGACACAGAATGAACAGATTTTAGCATTGTGATAGTGGAAAGAAGAAATCCATTACTATTTTTACTTTTCATTTCATTTCATGACAAATAAACTCGCCAAATGATCTCGAAAATGGTCCAACACAAAAATTCGAAATTTATGAGACTTTACATTCGCAAGATGGTTATGAAAATCACCATATCTCATGCAACTTGAACATTCGCTTCTATCGGGATAAAATTAGCTTTAAATTTTTTACCGACAACTTTAATTTTGATCATATTTGATAATATTTTCAGTATTCATATGGGTTTGTGAAGTGATGAAACGTTCTCATTCATGATGTTATGTTCTGCTCATTTCATTTCATTGTGATTATGGTTCCTTTTGTATTTACATTAATTCGTGCCTCGAGCACTACTGTTCAGTCTCCATAACACTTTGTACTTATACGTACAACCTACATCGTTACGTGTAATGTTTCCGTTCTTATATTTTAATCGTGTTATGCGCATTGCGCTATAAGTATAAACTATAAATTATAATTGCATCATTGTCTTGGTGTAATAAACTCTCATATCTTTATATTTATATATAAATATATTTTTTTCTTAATTTTAGCAAAAAGAAAGAAATTATTCAGTTTTTGCGCTGCACTTTATATATTTTTATTTATTCGATCTGTATATTTAGCATAAAAATATACCATAAGTAATTATTGAAATTCCGTTAAATCTGAGATAATAAAGTCACTTAAATTGAGTGAAAAAATTATCTGTAACTAATTTATTTCCAAAAAGTCTGAATTTGCTTATATCCCTAGGGATATTGGATTTGAGCAATTGGGCAGAACGTTCTGTTAACTAATCAATGAATTTAGAGGCCGGATGTTAGGTAAATAACAGCGAATAAATTTCCCGTAAATACTGTCAAGTTAAGGGTTTAAACCCTGTTGAACAAGCTCGCTAAAACATTAACTGTTCGGTTCGTATATACGAAGCAACGACATTGCATTAGGGTATTGCAATCGTGTTGGACATCGCGTTCAAGCTGAAGGGTCGAACACGCGCCCCAGAAACTGACGTTTACCAACCCTTACTAAATACCAAAAAACAAAAAAACATAATAACAATTTACAAAACTAAATGCTTGGGACACGCATCGACTAAGTCCTGAAGTATGTATGTACATACTTACTCCCGTTGCATATTGTGCAAGAGAAATTCGTGTCTATTTTAATTTCTCATACAACAACACGGTGACTCGATATGCATTCCGTCCAATTAATTATTCGCTGTTTATGAGGTGATTAAAGAAGGTTAATTGCTCGAGAATGGTAAATTGCTCTCTTTTAATACGTAATTCGGTAACACGTACGTATATACCTATACAGAATTGAATTCAATATGTGTAGAAGGGTTCCTGATATGGTATGTTTAAATGAGATCAGGCTGTACGTCTAGTTATTCGCGTATCATTTAATTCCAATTTTCGAATTGATTTTCAAAACTCTAGTGACATAATTAATTGCAGAAACTCATGAGATGTTGAAATTATTATGAATTTGATTTTATTAATCGAGGGGTTGGATGCAATAAAAACGTATTAGTGAAATATAACGTTTTGAGATAATTGTAAAAAAAAAAAAAATTCACCATTTAATCAATTATCGACATTTTAATGCGATCTTTTTTCTCAAGCTAAATCTATCACGATACCAACTAGATTTTGTGTTGACTGCAGAAACAAGTATCAAAAATTGGTCAAAATAAATAATTAAAATTATATGAACTACGTGCTCTCATTGTGAAATATTTTCATAGAAATACAACGTTTAGCGTAAAATAATATATATTATAAAATTTTTAAATTTTTAATCATTTACGAATAATAGCACATCAAAAATCCGAAAATTGGAATTATTTTTCGAATAGATGTATTGCGTCGTTGTGAATTATCCTTCAGATAGAATATCCTCTCAATGTGCTCTTAATGAATTCTTAACTTCTAAATTTATTGCAAAGGTTCAAAAGTATTTTTGGTAAAGAAACTTGATTTTATGTAACTTAGATTTAGAAAATGATCGAAATCAAAGTCATGTTTATCTATAAAAATTACGAATGAATCAAAAATCAAGAAAAATTGTTCTGATTATTGGTTATTTTAATCCGAAAAATAATATCAGGTCAATATTAGTACAAGTAGGTATCGAAACTTGATCTTATGACTTTTTCTTAATACTATAACAAGAGAAATCGACACTGTATTAGAGGATTTCTCACATTATTGCATTTCTCGTGCAACATTTATTTATTGGCTATCGCTCAAGTTCTTACCACTCAACAGTTTATTTACGATGTTTTTCTGAACTGAGGTTAACGGTGATGGCCGATGAACACAATGCCTGTAGTAGGGTGATGCTTGTCCAGTCCTATTATCGCTTTTTGCCCCTAACGCATCCGAGAATGGGTATTTAATGATAATTAATGCCCAGTCATTTACACGACTCGAGACCCACGCGTCACATTATCTGTACATACACATCGTACATATATAAATACATAAAACTTGCTTGTATGTATGTACATACATACCAAATATCGATTGCCCGTTCATTCAAATATGGCAGTCTGTCGTTTCAAACTTGCTGATTATACATACGTTGATAGTTCAAACAGTAAACAATGCAATCCTTTTATTCCAGGATGTGGAGACTTCGATCATTGTTATACGTAACAATTACAGTAATAGAAAGTCAGACCTCTGTCGTTTCAGGGTTTATTTTCAAGTCTTCTTGGATCTACAGAAAAACCGGAAAAGACTGATATAATAATTTTCAACAGTAATATCATCGACGAGTGCTGATGATTTTTAACATCCAACAATCATCCAACTATCAATTTTTAAGTATTGAAATTTTACGATCTGCTAATAGAAGGGAAAGCTTTTTGCGCAGCCTCCCCAGAGATATTTCGACCTCTGCTCGCCAGGGCTCGACTAGCTACACGTATAAAGCTTTGATATTCCACGACCGGAAGTGTTCACCTTGGTCAAATGGTTCAAAGTAACTATAACCTGCATTATGTGGCCACGAAAACGTGACTCAGATTTTACACGGTGTGAAATTTCTGTATGTTTTTTTTTTCTTTTTGGCGGGGGGAAAAAGAAAATGATTTGTGGATAAGAAAAAATGGTGGAAAGCTTGGTGGATCGAAAGACATAATTCAATAGACCAATTTCGTATATACGTATCTTGGAGTTGAATCCGTTGACGAATTATTTTCATATCCCATCCTGGGTTAACGATGTTGAATGCAAGCTGCAGAAAAATTGAAAACGTCTGGCCATTTCTCAAGTTTGAACGACCATATGCGAACCTTTGAACGTTCGGGTTCCAGTTCGTGTTCGTGTTCGTGTTCGTGTTCGTGTTCGTGTTCGTGTTCGCATTAGCTGCCATCGTACATTCTGGTTCAAACATTCTTTACGAGGGAAACGAAGCCAAAGGTATAACCCATACCCATCCTGTTTACGATGTTTAGAATTTTGGACGCGCCTTAGTGCCAAGACGAACTTAAAGGGGAAACGACATTAAATCGAGATAAAAAATCAACGGTCTTTCTGTAACAACTCATATGAGGCATTCCATGTCTTAACTTAACTAGGTCTCATTTAGTCTCATAATTTTTCATTTGGTTGAATCTTTTTTTCAGGTGAAATTATTCTTTCATGAAAATGCGATTAAAATATGGAAATTATCGTATGAATTATGAAAATCCAATCATTTAATTATTTCAAGAAATGAAATGGAAATTTGAACCTTTCGTCGTTTACTTTAAATTTGTGAATCCAGTTATTTCTATGCCTGAAGAATATACACAGATTCACAATCTCGAGTTCAAGTTGAGCGATGAAAAATTCTTTGTACGAATTTTGCTGTCGGATATGATCTTCTACGTTACCAATAAACGATTTTTTACTGTCATATATATCCTTTTTCCTTATACTAGTGTACTAAAACCGGATGAAAGGATGGCTCTTTCCATTTTCTAGTATAAGGTAACGTTATGGTGTGTTTGTTCAAAGTAAATAGTGGATGGTTGTGAAAGTGTAGAGATTGTCACTCCACTCGTTCCTATCGTAATATACGGAAAAGAGTCTGACTCGTGAGAGCGACCAAAGGAAGTAAAGGGTGGAAAGTACGAGGGGAACTGTAATGCCTCAAGCGATTAAACCTTTTAGTAAAGAATAGAGGAATGACAGTAGTGAGAAAGAGAATGAAGAAAATAAATAAACACAATAGTATTTTCTTTAACGACCCGTTACACTCCCGAAGGGGTAGAACTTCTTTCGCGGGATAATCAGCGCTCAACATAATGACCTTGTCTACTGCATGGGCTTACTTTTTATGGGGAAACGAAAGTTTTTATCTTTAATTTTTTCTCGCCAAATTATAGCTACGGTAGTGAACTCTTATTTATTTATATATAATCAATTTATTGATTGGCAAAACTATGCCCACTTGTTGTTGCTGGGTTATGTTGGCTATACGTTTTTGTCACAATTACAATTGGACACAGTTTTCAACTGTGTATTTACATTTGGTGTGAATTTTAGGTAACAAGAGACTCGGTAGAGTCTCGCACCAAGTACATTAAAAAGAATTTTTAAGCGCGCGGCGTGAGGCTCGACCCAGTCTCTGTACCGGAGAGACTAGAATCCGGTGGAGTGGGGGTAATAACAGTATTAATGTTTTTAATATTTCGCTGTATTCTGTAACATCCCAAAGACTATCAATTTATCGTTAGAATGAGGGTCTAAGCAGCTTTTATTTAACACCAAGTATGAGTAACCGTAGGATGAGTTTTTATGTTTCAGCTATACTAATTATAATGTGATTATACATCAATAGGAGGCAAATAGTAGTACGATACGAGCGACATTATTCGACGATTTGTCATTTGTAAAAGTAAAAACATGAAAATTTTCGGAAACCGTGAAAAATGATTGATTTAAATAGAAAAGAGAAAAGAAATAAATAGAAAATCGTATTCGCCTTAAAATCTTGAATTAAAAATAAAAAAATACTGGAAAGCAGAAGGTCGCATCCACATCAAAATTTTAAAAGACAAAAAAATAATTCGAAAAAAAAATTAATAGCAGATGGTCGTATGTTAGGCGAATATGTCTACGAGCGTCAATTTTTCTTGTTATAAAAATCTGAAAGCAGAAGATCGAATTCGCCAACGTACGGATTTTTGCTTTTCAGGTTTGAGATTTTAATTTCGAATTATCTATGCGTTTTAATCATTTTTATAGCGAATAGTTGAATAAAATAAGATCATACAACCTTGTGTCACTAAAACCGCCTCTTTGGTGCTTACGACTTTATGCCTTTAGACACGCAATTATGATACGATTAATTAATTTTCATAACTATATCGAAGATAAAAAATTGTATACTTGAAAAATATATTTCATAGCTATACCCACAGTTAGAATATGCGATCATTATATCGATTGACAATTGAAGTAGTTCTGAATCAAAACGTACAAAAAATAGTGGAATCCCCCCAAAAGCACCCTGGGTGCAAAAACATTCGCCAAGTACATTAACTTTTACACTACCTACAAAAATGTTGTCTTCATACAAAAAAGTATTAAAATCAGATCTTATTGCCAAGTAGGTGATATACATTACATAAAACCATGGATACAGTCAGAGGCAATAGAAGCGTCCATTGGTTTTTCGTAAAGAAAAAAATTTTAAGTACGTGGTACTTGGCGGGCTTTTTTAGAAAAAGTATGAGAAAATAATTTAAAAATAAGCCCACCAAGTACCACGTACTCAAAATTTGTTTCTTTTCGAAAAACCAATGGAAGCTTCTATTGCCTCTGACTGTATCCATGGTTTTATGTAATGCATATCACCTACTTGGCAATAAGATTTGATTTCAATACTTTTTTGTATGGAGACAACATTTTTGTAGGTAGTGTAAAAGTTAATGTACTTGGCGAATGTTTTTGCACCCAGGGTGCTTTTGGGGGGGATATGGTATATACATGACTAGTATAAGTTGAAAAAAATTTAATACGGAACTTGAATTCTGCCGCATAGAGGGAACTAGGTAATATTGATATTTCATATTACATGACGTTTAGTAATCCACATGCATACACCGGTTACGTAACAAAGAATTTCATTTTTACAGATACCTGAGAGAAAACGACTTTTGTTAATAGAAAAATTTTTCGCAATATATGTATTGATCATGGAAACCTTGTGATTGATGTAATCAACTTTATTCGTCGTTGAAGAGATGCGATATTGCAAGAATAAATAATAACGTGGAGTTTATCTTTTTCCCTGAAATAGATTTTGAAGAATTTTTTTTTTCTTTTTTTTTTTTTTACAGTAATGTTCAAGTTTTGCCCATTTATTACGTGTCAGTAATCTGATGTGGTCACGGGAATGAATATTTTATAGAGTATCGATTGGAGAATCGCAAATGAACCTATTCATTTTCAATTTGAATAGAAGATTTAATCTATATAAGTTCGGATCAGGACTAACAGCAAAGAATTATTAACTTTCCCCAATGAAAATTGAATATTCGCATAAAAAAAGGAAAGTTATTGGTTTCGGCCCGATTTTTGAAAATTGAGTTGTCATCAGATCTCGACGTTTTGGGGTCCTGAGAAGCTATTCTAATTATTTTTGAATGGACGTCCATACGTGTGTGTTTGTGTAAAGAAATTTTTGCGGTACGATATCTTTAGAAAGAATTGACCGATTGGAATGGTTTTTATGACGATCGAAAGGGTTTATCAAGACTTAGATCTGATTAGATTTTGGAGTTGATCGGTCGAGTAGTTTCAAAGTTATTTGAGAAATAAAAATTAAAAAACAATTTTTTGTCATGTTTTTAGCGCATAACTCCTAAACCGTTTCTGCGATTAGTCTCAAAACTCAATCAGACTTAGGTCTTGGATAGCCCTTTCGATCGCCGCAAGATTCGTCAAAATCGAACGATTGGTTCAAAAGATATTGCACGACAAAAACTTCTCTTTTTGTCGTACGATACCTTTGGAACGAATTAACCGATTTGAACGATTCTTGCGGCGATCGAAAGGGTTCATCAAGAGTTAGATCTGATTAGATTTTGGAATCGATCGGTCGAGTAGTTTCAAAGTTATTCGAAGAATAGAAATTGAAGAAAAAAAGATCTGTATAGGAAAAACTAATTATACTTATAACCTTCTTTAATTTATTATAAACACAATAGTATCAATTAATTGTAACGTATTTAACACAGCGGGAAGTTTTCGGGTTGGCCCACAGGTTAACCGGTTCCTTCATTTTTTCTAACGTAACACACAAATATAAATTTTTGAAAAATATATCTTCAAGAAAGAATATTCGCAGAAGGCTCCTCATTATTTGAGACCTTCGTTTGTGCTTTTCGCGATGATTTAAGATCAGATTTCAAAAATTCTGAATTTTATCACGTCCACGGATCTTCTGGGAATGTAAATTTCCTATTTGATCGTATCCGGTGGATGGTTATATTTGATAGGCGATCATTTCTGCAAAGTCTTCTTTTCCCTCTCCTTTAGCACAGGCTACGTTCAATTATCGAGAGAGAAGTCCTGCCGCTACATCTTCGAAGAATGTAATGAATATTTGATACGAAATATGAGAGTAGGTATATATATATATATATATATATATATAAACGTTTTCTTTTTCCTCCCTTTTTACCTTATCTCGAAAGGTCCCAGATTTTCTTTTTCTTTCCTTCCCTCGTTTCCTTTTAACGAAAAATATTTGATGCAAAACATTTTATTCATTTCCGTAGTTATGTACACATATATATACATCAATTTTTATATACGTATATACATATGTATACTTTTCATTTTTTTTTTTTTTTTTTTTTCTCACTACAATAAAGATCAGAACGCAATTTTGAATCTATCAAGAGAATGTATTATGTACACGAGTACGTGTTGGCATTTTTCGTTTTCACCATGATATTCCAAGTAGGTATGTCTTTCGATTTTTATTTTCATTTTTATCTCCCTGTTTTTTTATATATATATATATATATTTTTTTTTATCAAACTTAAAAAGGCGAGAGCTCTTCACGTAGCCACCTATAGAGATTATTATCATAAAATGGCGATTAAACTCTACCGTCGACTTTCGTATCTTTAATACCAATCCGTTACCGTAACTGAAAAAGATACCGCAATTAAGCAAATTGATATTTAACAGGCACGCTTTGATAAGATCATGTCGAGGAGTTACGTCCTCTTTGATGGTGTGCAAAAGTCGTCTAAAGAATCGCATTTACTTAATATTCGTCTCATTCAAACTAGGATTAGATTGTTCAACGTAAAAAACAAACCAAAAATTAACAAAAAAAAAAAAAATGAAAAGTTAATAAAAATGACAAATAAAATATCAAAACACAGACCGAAATAAATAACACGAACACTTGGACTGATCGTATTTCAGATACGACAAAATATTTTTGTACACCGTATCGCGGTGATGTTCGTAATTATTTTTATTAAAAATGGAAATCTCAGACTCTGTATTAATTGGTTAACAGAAATAATAATTAATAACTTACTTAACCGCGATCGATTATAAATTACGAATCTAAAATGACACAGACTTCGTTAAAGTATCGAAGATCAAATATAGTATAGGATGGAAAAAATGGACATTGCAGAAATGAAACTTGGAGTCATATTCTCAAATTTTTTTTAAATTTATCAAAGTATTTAAATATTTGCATAAATATAGGTATGATTGTTCTGATGTTTTGCGATTTCAGACTTTGGAACTCAGACTGTGTTCTCATTAAGAAAACAGCTCATGTACCTATAAAGAGAAGTAGAAGACCGAGAAGATAAAGAGAGAGAAAGAGAGAAAGAGAGAGAGAGAGAGAGAGAAATGGATGAAAAAAGTTTCAAGAAATGAGTAGAAATTTCAAGAGAGCTTTTTACTCACCTTCTTTCGAATCCGTAACGAAACTGTAACTAGTTTCTAACGTGAAAGTAATGCAGTTACAGTATCCAACATCAACGAATAAAGGAAGTTCTATTTAAAAGTTTTACGATAATGACAAAGTTTTTCAACCGAATCCATCCAGACCCAAAATTGAACCCTTTCACCCTGTTAGCCTGTTTACAAACTAAACAGGAGGTCGCGGTCCATTGGTGATTATCAAAGTTGATATATAACAACAGGATAATGGGGATTGACGCTAGCAAAAGACCGGACTTAACAAGAGTCAACCCCATCCTCGTAAACCAACTACTTCTTTCTGGAACCTACTGCAGAATTGAGGGTTGCTAAAAAGTGGGACAAGCCAGAAATACGGGGCGCAAAAGCTTACCTTTCGAAAAAAAATACAAAAATACAAAAAAACAAAACAAAAGATCAAGAAAAAGGTTCTGTATGGTAAGCAAAAATTCTTACAGCTCTGCGTATATATAAGAACCTTCCATATTTTTTTCATATATATATATATATTTTTTTTTTTAGTTTTTATAAGCAAAAGAGTTTTTTTTTTTTACTTATCCTTTTCTCCGCAAGCGGAGGCGTGTTTTATGAAATACATGTAAAAAAAATTTTTGAATATTATAGACACACTTCAGACCCTGGGTTCCCAAGTTTTGACTATAAATATTTACGAACTATTTTATATGTATGATGTCATTTATCGTTCTTGCGGTATAAACGAAAACAGAATAGAAGGTTATCATGTGTAATGAAGTAGATAAATAATAAATGACCAGAAATATTTTTACGAAAAAGTATATATTTTAAGAAAATAAATTGGTTTCAGGACAGAGTATAGGATAAGACCTATCAAGGATGGAGATTATTACCGATTTAAAAAAGGGTTATCCAACGTGCAGTTTTATTTTAACTGGAGTTAATCTCTCGTCTACTTTGTCGAGAAGAACCACTCGCTTTTTGGTTACTACAGTAAGAATTATTATTATTCACATGGGATATACAAAACTTGTTTAAATCAGGATTTACGTAACTTTAATCTTACAGCTATTTTAGGCACATTACTAATTTAGTTCGGTAGGTTATAGAGAAGGGTTAGCTTTGCCGAGTTAAAAGTATGGCAAGTATACCTACATATACCTATACCTATATAGGCATACCAATAAATCCCATCGTAACGAATTAATGGCTGGAAATACGGATTTGCGAACCATCCAACACAGTGTTGAGTGGAAAATTTTACTAATAACAGGAAAGTTTACTCGAAAGGATTATACCTACAACATTGTTACTCAACTGACGCATACAAAAAGATTTTAATCATTTTTCTTCTCGTTAATCGGCTCGTTCGTAATTCCTGAAACTCGTTTAAATTCAACTCCACCATGAAGGTGGAATTATTCATTCCTGAAGTTCACGCGTTCAACGATTCAATTTTTACCGAAAGGTTAAACACTCTCGGAATCTGGTACAGGTACACCTCGTAATAAAATCTTATCGGATCATTGGAAATCATTCGAAATTATTTTGGAATCCGTGAAACCGTATGAAGCATTATAAAATCTTTTAAAATAAAAAAAGAAAAAAGAAAGAAAAACACTTACTAAGGGTTAACCCCTGATTCAGGTATTGATTGAAACGGTTGTCAATAGTAGTTCTGCCATATAGGTTTTCATTCTGCGCAGTGGAAACTTACAAGGAATTTATGGCCAGAGCTAGACAAGTTATTAATTAATAAAGCATAGAATAGTCTAGCTTATACCGTCACTGGCGACACTGGTAAGTAAAATCTAGAGTAATCAAGAGAGTTGAAACCGCGAAGTTATATATTAAATGGTTCAAAGTTATGGATAGAAATTTAATAAACGTCTATAAGCTATGGTATACGATTCCATTTTATATTAAAAAATTTATTATATTACTATTTTTTTGATTTTCAAAAGTGATTTCATTTCTTATGATCCTCGAAATTATCTCGCTGTCCACTTCACGTCCTATAACATTCGTACCTAGCAATGCCGATGAAAATTTCTTTACATCCTAACATAAACTGAATGTCATAGATTTCACAGGAATCATGTCAAACGATACTTCAGAATAAATATCTGACAAGCGATAGAAAATTCCTAACTGGAGAAAGTTTTATGCATGTAACATACATACCTGACATATGGCTATAAGTATTTAGCTATTCGTTCGTTGGCCTGTTATCAAACAATATAAAGCTGTCAAGAGCGAAGGTATGTTTCAAAGCATTGAATTTCTTTAACTCCCCTATCCGATAGCCATATCACGGGAATGGATCGGACGTGTTTGGCCTACGTTGTCAAAGGGCGAACTTGGAAGTCACTATTGACTAAATTCGGGATTCTTTATATATATTCTTTTTCTACCCTACATATACGTACGCTTCTACGCACTAACACATTTACTTGAACAGGGGGATTTTGATATCGGTTTTGTGGCAAGACCGTGACCTCTAACAGACATTATCTTAATCGCCTTCTTTTGATCTGAAAAGAAATCGTCTAGCTATGAGGTGTGAACAACTTGGATAACGCAGACAACCCTTCGGCTAGGTTTGAGCATCCTAGTATCGATAAAACTAACATTTTTGGACATAGGCTGACCTTGCTACCTTAGAATGTTCCCGTAGGATGGTATCATCTTTGTAATACCTCTCCTGCAATCTTTGGAGACAATAGATTCTTTACTTTTTTTCTTTATGGTAAAGCTCTCGAAATTTTTGCTACATCATCATTTCTTCAAAGGCTGAAAGGATTAGTTTATCCAAAATCTCCATGAGTCATCAGTCAATAAAGGTGATTTTCTCTCGATCTTTTCAATCCCTCAGAAATTTTCCAATAAGTCAATCTAGGTATAACTAGGGCCATCGCATATCTCTAAGCCTTTCAGAACCTCATAGTTATAACCATGACAGTTGTACGTCAGATAAATTTTTTGCAAATCTCTAAAATCGGTTTTCTTCCAAAAGATATACGCCATTATTCATTATAAATTGTTAAACATGGTTTAAGAATTTAATCACGATAAGTTACATATCTCCAGATGATAACGTATCTCTGTATTCATTACAGATTAATTTGATATTAGAATATGAAATCGATTTTGGACAATAGATTCTAGTATTTCCGTATATTTCTCCACAGCAATAAGCTGGAATTGTTTGTAATCGATTGAAACATTTATTTCGTCACTACTGAAGTATAACATTAATCAACGAATAAATTTTGGCAAAATTTTAACCGCAGAAGGTTGGCCATACGTTTTGCTGGTACCGGGGTGGGGGTAGGGTATATCAAAACTGTCGAAAATGTTGGAATAACGGAGCTCTACTGATGCTGGTGTAATAGATGAAAGCTTATTGAACCGATGCTGAAACACATTTTGTTGAAAATATTTGAAATTGAGGAATTTTAATAATATTTCAAGAGTTTTTATTCAGTATCCTCTATTGGTACGTCTGTATCGTTAATCATGTTCAATAAAGTGTATTTACATTGAGGTCCAGATGGATATAATATAACAGAAATAAAAATGCACTGAGTAGGGTATTGAAATTTACAGCGAATTGAAATCCCAATTTTAGGAGATATCTAGGAGAGGATCGTATCTCAATGCATTTTGAGACTCGTTGCCGTTTATTGAAATCTGATTACATACAGTATCGTTATATTCTGATATTAATACATTGCACTGGCCCAATAACCGTTACGAACCGAGCAATATACGGTCCGGTAATAGTTACACGTAATTTCCTGTCTAGATAAATCAAGGTAACACGAAATCCCGATACTTTTATAGCCCCATCTTTCAATATTCCTTAAATTAGGACACTAAGGTGTATTTTTTTTTTTTATTTCTTATTTTACGACATTCGTACGTGTAACTCTTCAAAAAACGTGAAAACGATAGATGGCGGTTACTTGGATGAAAATATTAAAGACGAATATTATACAGCTAAAAATTTATATTAAGATTAAGTAACCAGTCATTTCTTATTTCTTGCCTAAGAAACTTATCTGGTCGTGGTGTAGTGAGATGTTTGTTGAGTGGGAATGAACATGGATTGGCGACTGGCCAAATATCTTTAACTACTTTTGTGGTAACCGAGTTGAGTTTGCGCTGAACTTATTTGCCTTGAGGCAAGTATTGGATAGTTTTTTTTATATAAACGAGGTGAAACATGAAAATCCCATGTATCCTTAGAAAGAAATGAAACTGAAGAAAGTTGCAACGAAACTGTTCATCAATTACTGCAAAAAAAAATAAAAAATAAAAAATCGAAAAAAAGTCTCACTCTGTTTTAAAATTCTATCCATAATCGTGAATTATCATTAGGTACGTAGGTATTATGAGATGGAGGTAAAAGTAGATGAAATATTCCGCAACGTTAACTCGTACAATTTTAAATCGGTCCTTACACACACTTTTGCTAATGGTCTAAATCCGGATCTACGTATTTCCGTTTTTCTTAATTTATTTCAGCATAAAATCTTGTCCTTCTTATTTTCGGTGGGTGATTTTTCATTTTATTCTCCTCTCAGGGCCTATAAGAGTGCCACTCTATGGGGCGAGGATACTGAAGAGCTGCTATCTTTGCTCTATTAAGTAAGTTATTTCGGAAATTCTGTATCTCATTGTCTGTAGAGAACAGAGAAGAACGACGCATGGTTGTGACTCCTGGGAATCTCTCAGAGCGAATAATTCATGGGTTGGTTTTTTTCCATTGTGACATTCTGGTCTTCTACAAAAAAAATTCAACAACCATTCAACTCGAGGTTAAAAAATGTGCAAAATCATGTGTCGATACGGATTATAATGAACATATATGCAATGCAAAAAAGTTCTTTCTTGTTCCAATCGGATAAAGTCGGTTGATGAAACCGGAAGATTTTTTCTTGACCAAATTCATCGTTTTGAGAAGAATTTTCGATATTGAATTTCAGAGTACTTTTTCGCAGAAGATTCTTTCCCTTTTATTTAGGTCTAATAATTTACCAAAAAAAAAAAAAAAACAAAGTACTGTAACGATACTGTAATGACATCGATAAGGATTTTTACACCATTTTTATTTTTTATTTTTTTTTTGTCTACTTTATACACGACCATTTCGTATAATAAAATAAAAGCCTTCATAATCCAGCTTTTGGCGAGTACCTTATGCCTTGTCACTATATACTTATATTGTTACGGACGTTGAGCCAAAACAACTTTTTCGAACCATTATTTCCTCCAAACGAGTTAAGGAATAATAATTCCATATTTAATCTCGGCTTTCCGACTTCTACCATTGTATAATATAATTGTTCGGAAACTTTTGCTCGAGCTTTTTCTTGATTAAGTGACAAAATCGTTAAACCTCTTTCCAGTAGGTGGGTACCGTGTTATACCGAGTATTGTACCGTGTTTGTCAAGAAAATGAACTCTGTTATTTTTCCGACGATTTATTGTCATATTTTTGTAATAATTTCAAAAATTGTGATATTTAGTATTTTGTTATTTATTTATTTATTTATTAACTTCCCGAAATGAAAATTGAAAATTTTCATAACAAATGGAAGGTTTTGGTTTCGGTCCGATTTTCGACAATCGAGTTTTCATCAGATCTCGACGTTTTGGGGTCCTAGGAAGCTATTCTGACTATTTTTGGATGGACGTCCGTATGTGTGTGTGTGTGTGTGTGTAAACAAATTTTTGTCGTACGATATCTTTAGAACGAATCGACCGATTGGAATGGTTCTTATGCCGATCGAAAGAGTTTACCAAGACTTAGATCTGATTAGATTTTGGAATCGATCGGTCGAGTAGTTTCAAAGTTATTTAAGAAATAAAAATTAAAAAACAATTTTTTTTCATGTTTTTAGCGCATAACTCCTAAACTCTTCGTGCGATTAGTCTCAAAAGTTGATCAAACTTAGCTCTTGGATAGTCCTTTCGATCACCGCAAGATTCATCAAAATCGAACGATTGGTTTAAAAGATATTGCACGACAAAAATTTCTCTTTTTGTCGTACGATACCTTAGGAACGAATTAACCGATTTGAATGATTCTCACGGCGATCGAAAGGGTTCATCAAGACTTAGATCTGATTAGATTTTGGAATCGATCGGTCGAGTAGTTTCAAAGTTATTCGAAGAATAGAAATTGAAGAAAAAAATATTTGTATAGGGAAAACTAATTATACTTATAACCTTCTTTAATTTATTATAAACACAATAGTATCAATTAATTGTAACGTATTTAACACAGCGGGAAGTTTTCGGATTGGCCTACAGGTCAATCGGGTTCCTGATTTTTTTTTCTCGGTATTACGTATAGCATAGATAATGAGTTTTAGATTATGGTGAAATTATATATTTTTGAATTGAAAATAATGTTTTTTAATTCAAAAACTTTTTGTTATACTTAAGTTTAATTAAATCATAATTAACAACTTCAGAATTTGATGGCTTTATTGTATTTTGCAATAAAAGCTTAAACTTTTTAGCTGACAATGAGATATAAAGGCCAGAACGTAGTATACCTACCACAGTTCGAGGAACAACATAAATTTTTGTGAAACCACCCGAGGGCCAGAGGTCAACCTCACCCTCCACCGTAATTATTGATGACTACGACTTGCCTCGCTGATTTCAAACTGCCGTTATAACGATAATTGAGAAATTAACCATTCCGAAAATATTTATTGATGTATTTACGTGTTTGGACCTATCGTAAAAAAAAATTTCAGACATATACATAGTATAAATTCTTTAAATAAACTGTGATAAAAACTTGAATTCTAGATTTCTGATATTACAGCTAAATCGGAGCTGTTACGTTTTAGGACAGTATGGGTGTAGGTACCATTCCCTAGCGATGACAATCGTCGAGTAGCGAGTACTGTCTGCACGCAGCGTTGATTTAATTAAACTAATTAGCAATTAGCATAATGTAGCTATGTGGCAATTTAATCACCATAATCTCCAAAGTCAGTAGGTTTTCATCGAGATTACAGGCTGACTGTAATTGTTTGATTATAAAGCAAAACCGGGAGTAAGGCATTTTCTTTCAGCTTTGGAAGTTCCTAAAAACAAAAAACAAAAAACAAAAAAATTAAAAAGTCTGGCAAGTATAAGGCTCGAAATTCTCTTTACTACGGTAAAATAAATTCATCCTACCCGTACGTCATACATACATTTACACAAAATCATAGTCATAATCATATATGTAAGCATAGACCACGTATGCATAGGGATTTAAGCATAGCTTATACTGACGGGAAATATATGAAAGGTCGTGAAGTGTAACCTACGCCTACGGTATACTGATATAAACAGACAACTAGCTATATTCCTGTAGAATATACACGTATTTCGTATGTATGTAGCTTCCAATTTTATCTAGAAACCACGAGCTTACACTGTGTTATATATATACGTTTCTGAGACAGTCACGAGTCTGCGCCCTTTTTCATGGTAGGGATAACAAAAAGAGAGGTCAACCCAGAACTGTCATAAGTTCGTAGAATATAGCCTTATTTATATAGGGCATTACAGTTATTTTTACCTAACTTTGGATCCTCTTCATTCCCAATTTTATCGTAACTCTGACACCTAATATTATACCGTGACACAACGAGCCTCTGTTTTTCCTTCGTATCGATATTACTTATCATTTTGGATTCATGGCTTTAAATGATACAGTATATATTTTTTTTTACTCTCTCTCTCTTTTTTTCCGGTCGCTTAAATATTTTTTGAAAAAAATTCTCGGATGAATTTTTTTTAAAGAGTTTGCGTCGATAGTGATATTCTTATCAGTTTTTAAAGTCATGAATTATTTAATGTACCGTAGGGTTGTCTATTCAAAGTATGTATATACCTACAGTATATAAAAAATAGAAAAGTTTCTCTTCTCTTCAGGTGGGTTACTCGTTAAAAATTAACGATAAAACGTAAATTTTTAAAGAAAAAAAATAACGATACTTTCAAAGGACTTACCATTTTGAAATTTGAGACTTCTTTGAAACTAAACTTTTTTAGCAAGCGGCTTTCATGTGAGGAAGTAGGAAAGCGAGTATAAGACTTACAAATTTTTTCAAACCTTTTTATACGGGGATAAGCAACTGAGTGATTATCATTAATTATTAAAAAAAATATAAAAATCTGTAAGAATTATATAAATTTTTGTTTTTGGTGGATTAAAAAATTGTTAAAAGTGTGGAAGTGTCTTGCAAGGATAATATTGCGTTATTATAAGGCGAAGTGATAACTCGTCAAGATTTCCTTTTTCAAAATTTGTTTACCGAATGACAGTAAATTTTTTCGTACATTATATTAATCAAAAGTCAAAAATTGTTTGATCAAATCGACGTTCTGTGCAACTTTCGTTAAAATAATTTTCCGGGTTGGCGATCATAATGACAAAATTGTTTCCAACGGTTCATACGGTTTCGTTATAGGGTTCTGCCTGGTCAAAGCCAGACTAATTTGACAAAGAAATTTCAAGGGATCGAAATCGTTCGGTCGAAGAGGTTGCCATCAGCGAAAGAGAGGTCGGATTAGCCGGTAAAAATCTCCGCGATATAAATTTTGTTGTACTTAATTTAGAAAAAATTAAAAAAAAAAAAAATACTACAAACCAGTTGTGGATTTCAGTCTTAACTATAATTCGACAAAATATTCTTAAGTGATTATACACGTAGTCAAAAATTAATTTTAATAAGAGAATAAAATTTCTTGATCTGCCGAGTTTCCGATGATTTTTACATAATTTTAATATTCGAATGAAGCCCGGTTGAATGAAGAAAAGATTCTTATCGATAATCATTGAATAAATTTTGTTCGTATTGTAATGTGTGAGGAATGAATTCACATAGTCCGAAAATTTTGTTAAATCAAATGAATTTCCTCCTACAGGGACGAAACTGGATGGTGGTGCACGCTAAGCGAGGTAAATTCTACCTCGTTAATCTCACCTCCGTTCGTCTTCCCTTTTCCTCTCTGTGTGTGGTAATTAAGAGAGATAGACAGATAAATAGAGAACGAGTTTGTTGCGAGAGTAAGAGAGGGAGAAAATTAGAGGAGACCCTAAAGCAAGAAAGAGGGATGATAGAGAGAATCTGTAAACAGCTGTCAGAGTGCGAACTGAAACCACAAATAGTTGAAGCTTTGGGAGAGTTAGAGGACATTTATTGTCGGATGAGTAACTCGAGTTTCCTCTACGTATATATCGGAATTGATAATAATTTTAGTGAAAATTTTTACTTTCAGTTTGTTATATAGAATTAAGGAAGGCACGGTGATCGATACATCGTACACACGATCACCCATGCAGTATGTAACCAAAAAAGAAATATCAATAGGGCTAGGCTTTTGAATGCTCTCTTTTCGCCCTGTGCCTAAATATGTGATAAGAAAATTCTAGGTTGAAATTTTTATACCTTATAACAGATTCGCGGATCGATTGTGAGGGAATATCAATTTGCGATGATTCCGCACTAATAAATTTAGGTCAAGAATTTTCTAGTTTCATTTTCGTATGATTATTAGTTCTCAGTTTCCTTAAATGATAGAAAATTCGCTCGCAGTTTATAAACAATGAAGAGGATATTTTATTCAGATAATATTTCAAATTTTCTCGAATTAATAAAATGAGCAATTTAAATCCAAATTAGTTGATCTTTCTTAAAATTTTGATAAAATCGTCAATTAATTTTTCTCCAAATTTTTCATTAAAGAATATAAAATTTTCCGATTCAGCTATACAAAGAATGAAAAAAAAAGCTGGAAAAACAGTTTTTCGGAGTACTTTTCATCAAAAAGAAAATAAAGGATGGGTTTGTCAAGGAAAGACAAAGTATAAAAAAGTAATGAAAAACCGAAAAAAAAGATCAGAATTGAAAATTTCACATAAAAAAAAATGCCCCATATATTGACAAACAACAAATTCATACAATGCGTTTAATCCCAATTCGATCTGGGTACACTTAGAATTTCTTCTTCTCATTGGCAAGGATCGCCCTATATATTGACAAACAACAATTTTATAGAGTGCATTCATTCTAATTCGATCTGGGTATATTTATAATTTTTTTGATGTCATTGGCAAGGAATGCCCTACATATATGAAATTCTCAACACGAAAGAATATATTCTTTCATTTAGAAAGGTGATACAGAGAAAAAAGTATAGATTTGTCGGTAAAACAGCGAAAATTGATTCATTTCCGGTAGAACCGGAAGTTCAAATTAAACGAGACATGGAAATTCTTCACGCCCATCATTCGGTTATAAAGTCCTGTGAATTTCAGATTTTTTCGTCGAGCCGTTTCCGAGGTCACCGCCCGAGTTTCTTGAACAGGCCGACAGACAGGCCGACATCTTTCAAAAAACCTGTTTTCGGATTCTAGAGAGTTGAAAACGTGACGATTCGTTGAAATTAGCAAAAGTCACTTTTCGACCAAAACCAATAGATTTCTTATATCACCGTAAGTAGGTGATGAAAAGTAAAAAGAACAAAAAAAATTATCCCTGTTACCCGAATTTCCTAATCTCGTAAGTCTGATGCTATATACTTAGAACAACAGAGTTCCGGAGTCTTTTATATAAATATACTGCAGAAATAAGTAATGAGATTCATAGTCAGAATAGTAGTCATAGAATAGTTTGAAACACAGCAAGCCATAGTCACGTAGTGTATAGAGATCTCCTAGTAGTCAGTTCTGATATGTAAGAGTTGAATAACAGGAAACGTTATTAAACGTAGTACATAGATAATGAATATTCAACATTCTATGCAGTATGAAAGATGTACTATGCTCAATATTGCTCAATAACTACCCTGTACACGGGTAACAAGGGTTAAGGTTAAAGTGCGGAATTCAGTATATAAGGATATGCAATTTGGAGAAGGTAGGGGCAAAATTAAAAACAAAAATTTCACAGAAGGACCCCTCACAAACCATATGGAAATTGGTTCTGAGTCGAATTTTCTAGAATTGTAGGATGTTGTAGCTTTCACTTTTTCAATCCAAAGTTCTCATAGGCACAAGTCGGACTAAAAGCCCCTCAATATGTGATTTCAAATTATTTTTTTTACTTAAAGTGGTTGTTTCGCCTCACCCTCCAAAATAAAAATTTCAGACCCTATACCTATGTATGAACCGGACATGCATATAGCAGATAAGCCGATTTTCGACTAACTGAGTGAAGGCAACTCGCGAGGTCATCTAAGCTACGCAACAAAATTAATGGGTCACCTCTAGCATGACCCGCCATTTCCAGACACCTTGACCGATTCACTTAAAATTTATATCAGGGCTAGTCTAAAGTGTTTTCAACTCGTGCCCGAAGTCGCCACTCTGTATTCCTAAGGGTCTCGATGTGGCACTCCGAAAACCAACCCTATGCGTAAAATCAATGTCACAGGTTTATGACTTCGGGTTTCTATGCCGAATCCGTTCCCAAAAAAATATTTTTCCTATACTGAGGGCAACGGTCCAAATTGAATAACCGTCATTATCAGTACGGGTGATGATTCTGGTCACCAATTCCCTAGAGGCTTCCGCTAGAAGCATGCAAAACCATAAACTCTGCGACAACAGAGCGATTACGAATTTATGCACAACTTCAGAAGTCATACGGTCGGACGGGATGAAATTTAGGGGTTGGGTAGGCGCGGCCATGAGTCTGGTGGATGTGTGATGGGTACTGATCAGATCTGAGGTTGCTTAAACACTCTTATAGGTGCAGGTATGGAATCAAAACCACAAGCCTAAAACCTGTGACATTGATTATTCGCACGGCGTTGATTTTTTGGGCGCTCCATTGCGACCCTCAGACCTATAGAGTCGTGAGTCTGGGTATAAGTTGGGAACACTTTGCACTACCTTTGGTATAAATTTCAAGTGAATCGGTGGAGACGTTTAGAAATGGCTCGGTGTAATCAAGTTGACCCGTTAATTTTGTTGAGCAGTTTAGAATCATTGTTAATACTTAGATGATTGTCAAATTTCCTGATGCACATTATCTAGTTGATTTTCAAATTTGCACAATAGCATCACTCCACTTTATCACAAAGCGTGCCTGGAATAACGATAACAGCGAATAAGATCAGTAAAATATCTCGCGGCTAGAACTGGGGTATTTTATATAATTTCTCACGTTTCTTACTTTTCATCACTTACTTACGGTGATGTAAGAAAAATATTGGTTTTGGTCGAAAAGTGACTTTTGCTAATTTCAACGAATCTTCACGTTTTCGATCTTCTAGAATCCGAAAACAGGTTTTTAGAAAGATGTCGGTCTGTCTGTCGGCTTGTTCGACAAACTCGCGTGGTGATCTCGGAAACGGCTCGATGAAAATATCTGAAATTCACAAGACTTTACATCCAAATGATGGGCATGAAAAATTGCCATGTCTCGTTTAATTTGAACTTCCGGTTCTACTGGAAATGAATCGATTTTCGATGTTTTACCGACAAACCTATACTTTTTTCTCTGTATTACCTTTCTAAATGAAAGATTATGTTCTTCCGAGTTGAGTTATTCATTTTATATATGGAGCATTCCTTGCCAATGGCACCAAAAAATTGTAAATACACTCAGATCGAATTAGAATGAAATGCACTGTATAAAATTGTTGTTTATCATAATATATAGAGCATTTGTTTTATGCGAAATTTTCAATTTTAATCTTTTTTTTCGGTTTTTCATTACTTTTTTATACTTTTTTTTCCCCTGATAAGCCTATACTCTTTTTTTCTATGTAAAGTATCCCGAAAAACTGTTTTTCCGGCTTGTTTTTTTATTTTGACAAAAATTTAGGACTTTTTATTTCTAATTTTGAGAAAATATTTTTTTTATTTCCTTGGTATTTTATTGCCAATTAACACGTAATGGAATTTTTTTTTTTTTAATTTGTATATTGCGACTTCGTGTTATGACTATGTGGGTGAAAATGAGACGGTACAAGCCTGAGTGAACGAACGGTACAGCTATTATAAAATTATACATGTAAATGCCATTCTGCCTTGTTAGTTTCTAAGGGGGATGGTAAACGATATATGAAAAAGGAGATAAACAAAAAAAAAAAAAAATTCTCCATGCCTCAACGCATTTTGTACGGTTTGAAAATGCTGGAAAGAAATTTTTGGAATTCTAATAGTTAGATGACAGAGCTCCTACGTACCCGAAATTCCTGAATTTGAATCATACTATTCAAGATCATTATTGGATACAATATTTGACAGTTACACGCTGGACTAATTGGCAATATATATTTCAAAATATCTTTCATTACCTCTCGAAAATTCCAAGATTCAAAAATCATTCTTATAGTGATTGATTTAAATTAAACTAGACGTATGACGCTTATCTACACGATTTCGAATTGAAATTTCGTTGCTTTTGAATCTAATAAATTTTTTTGCAGACAAACTGTTTCAGAGAACTAAAATCCTATTAAAAATGAAAATCGTTATGTTAAAATTGAATAAAAATGTATAACCATAATTCCTAACGGGGTAAAGTTAGCTTGAAAATAATTTTTCTATATCTGATCATGCATATCAACACTATAACTATGATTTACACGATTTACAATTGGGTGATTTCAATTCAGGCGCCTAGCCCATACCTACCCCGATCGACTTTTGGGGTTGAATTTTATAGTTCACGCGTCGAGTGATATTATTTTCTTGAGTTGAAAATCGTATTTCTTCTAGAATTTCTATATTCTAATGTTAAGACCGTCTGCAGAATTTTGAAATAGTAACAAATCATTCTTCAATTTAACATTATTTTTGGTACAGAGGGGTAACGTTCTTCTAAAACATTTTACTACACCAAACGACGGACTCCGGTTTACCTCCGTGACATATTTTTGTCCAATAACTCAGATAGAAGGAACAACAAATATCTTGGAAATATATGGCTGTTTTGGCGGTAAGCTGTTTGTTCGTACCTATCCGTAAGTGGAAACAGACCAGCGTAGTAGTAAAGTCATTTATTTTCCGAACAAACAGTAACCGGGCATCCATCAACCGAAGGAACGTAGATACTTAATAAAAAGATTTCCACTAACTTGTGAAGAAAAATTCGACTGCAGAGAATGATAATTGTATTAAATCATGCGATAGGTTAAATAAATTTTTTTTGAATTGGTAACCACTTTTCATTGTATGTACATATCTCAGGTTTTGGTTTTGCTTTGGGTCAACCCCATCACTCGGTCTATCAGCACCCAGTCCTGGAGAGAACAATGATCCAATCAGTATACAATGCCCAATCAGTCGAGACGGTTATCACCCTCAACGAGCTGGAATATTGCTGCAAATCTGTCAAATAGTAAAATTTATAGTTATGGTAACCGGCGACTTATTATTTTGAAAGTTTTTTTATTTTCATTTTTTTTTTTTTTTTTTTTTTTTCACGTGTTTATACGGTCGGTTTCACGAAGACTGAATTATTTCAAAGGTCTAAACGTTCGCGGTATTAAAATGTGGTCTAACATGAGCAGAATTCATTAATACTGAAGGATTGAAAAAGTTTACTTAATTAAAAAACCTTGAATAATCATTTGGAAAAACACAAATTGAGTTAGAAACTTTGTTCTATTAATTTTGGTAATTATTTTTTTGATGTGATTCAATTTCGGGGTTGATCCAATGCAAGTAAATTTACTGCAGTGTTAATTATTTTCATATTGGAAATGGCTTTCGAACAAAACGTAAATTGATTTACACGAACAATTACTGTGGTGATGAAAGTACCACGGTAACAACAAAAGTCCCATGAGAATGATGCCACCTGCACACTTGGAGGTATAATGACGAATGCACCACGGGAATGATATCCATACGGTATTTACTGTATAGGTAGATAGACTATTTAAACATTTTCATTCTCGCAAATTCCATGGAAATGATTCGATAAAATCGATAAAATTTTTTTACAATTCTGAAATGAGGTTGAATTTACTACTCGAAAAAAATGATAAAATTCAAGGAAAAATGAACGTTTAAATTGAAAAACGGATATAGACTAATGCAGAATTCTCATATCAGATTTTAAAGTACAGCCTATATATTATGGGGAAAAAAATGACTAATGGAAAGAAATTTTACCTACCCTAGAGTCATTTTCAATGTTATGACAAAAGTTGTTGCAAGGAATTGGATTATTTTATCATTTCTGGCCCCTGTAGATTATTCCGAAAATAGTTTATAATCAGAGATTAAAAAAAGGTAAAATCGAAGCAGTGGTTGAGTATCTGAGTGTGTCGAACACGTCGATTCACTTCTACGAGGTGATTGCTTAAAAATTATGAGTTTTACCTGATTATATTTTAAACGAATATAGAACTGAGATAAAGAAAAAAACTGGGTTATTAAAAAAATCTTTCGGTAGAAATCGGTATTGAAAAAAATACCTTCTTTAAGATGTAATCGCCTTTTCAAACAAATGAACCTTTTTTCATCCCTTCCGAGACGGATCTTGATAAACGCGGAGTTGTGTGAAGGCATGTACTGTTTTAGATTAGGATGATTATAATTTATAAGACCGATATTTCAATCTTTAGGAATATCGTGGTCCAGTAGCGTAGATATAAAAATAGAAAACGAAAATTTTAGTAAAGCTTTTCGACTATCTAAAATTCTTGTGTGCCCCTAACGTCCTTACACATACACACACATACAAATATAAGACACGAGGGTTGTTTGCTTGAAGTGACGAGGAACCGGGACTCGTCTATTTTACCCAGTGTACATCGGTTATGAGAGCTTTTGCCTCGTGGGGCCATTGGGAGTATGGGTCGCACGTGCTTCTTACACCACGCAGACGTTCCGGATGAACTACGAGTAGCGAGCTGGTAGGCCAAAGGTTGAAAGGCTCGAGAGTCCCTGTGGAAAAGTGGTGCTCTCAGCGACGTGTCTCTGAGGCTGGGGTCATCCCGGTACCATGGGTTCGCGGGAAGTGTCGCGAAGCTTGAGAATGAGAGAGTATAAAGAGAGACAGCGAGAAAGAAAGAGAAAAAAAGAGAGAGAGAGAGAGAGAAAGAGATAAAATAAATTCAGGCCCATCTTTTCAGCGAAGCGTTATGCTTAGAAGTATAAACTTGAAGAGAAAAAAAAAACAAAAAAAAAAAAAAAAAAATGGGAGTAAAAAAAGAAAGGAAAAAGTGGAAAAAGACAACAAAAGACAATGCTCTTCGTTGACTTTACAGAACAGACGCAAAAAGCTAAGAGTTTTGCGTCCGTCACAGGGCTTACAATTGAAGAAGACGTGAAGAGAGCATGATGAGGATTTTTTTTTCTTTATCTTTTTTTTTTTTTTTTTACTTACTTTTCAGTCCCAATGCAGCAGTGATTTTCTAAAAATCTCCAGAATATATTCGTTCACTTTTTAACATTTACAAGGTTATTTTTTAAACGAAAAAAAGTGTTTCAAAAAATTCAACTATTCTGTACCATCGATATATGACAGGGGTGACTTTACTCGCACACCCGTTCCAAAGTGTTAAAACGCATCTGGTGAAATTTTAGAGTAATCCTGTTTCTGCTAAATACCTAACATTTAAACTTTATCGCATGTGGAATTTAGAGGCTGGGGAGAATAACGAGCCGGCTTAAGTTATATCATTATTTAAGAGATTCCTTTAAATTGTTCTTTGAATTAAGATCTGGACTTTAGTAAAGTAAAGTAAAGTAAAGTGAAGTATCTTATACGATGATAACAACTTAGATATCGAATGAAAAATATTTTTCAGTGAAAATATTGAAACAAATATTTCTTCCATAAAAAAAACAGAAAAAAAAACGTGAAGAATCTAGTAATCCAATTTATATAGTAGAATTGCGAACAACCTGAGATATACGTACGTGACTTCAAGATCAGGCTGTACGTTACAAGCTTCTTAGGACCCACTTCCGGTTTTCCTGTTCGTGCAGTGACAGGGAAAACTGCCAGAGGCTCTCTGCTTTCCAGATTAGTTAGGAAACTTGTAAACCCGTATTGATCCCACCCCAAAAGTTCAATATTGTTCTTGGTTTATCATTTCACATAAATTTCGAACAAAAAAATATTACCGTTACAAAAGCTCGGAATACTTGGTACGGTTAAAAAAATTTTACTGACCGCGGAATCCCATTCCAAAATTCGTAAATTGCATTCGTATAATAAAAAATAACTAAAAACGAAAGAAATTTTATCGAAATTAATTGGGCGTAGATATTTTGAAACAAATCCATTTTTTTTTATTTCAAATTAAAGGTTACTCAAAAACTAATCAAATCTTTCGTATGGGCTTGCATCTCTCGTGGCGATAACAGATGGTCAAAATTTAAGCCGAATCCATTTTCTGAGGTTTGGTTGTCTGTTGATAATTAGTTAAAATCCCCGTATATAACATATGTTATATATACCTACCTATGTATACTCAGGTTCCACTCTCGACGTAACGTGCAAGTTATGCCCCCAACGCTCCGCCATAGTCATGCCGCTCGTAAATTAATGTAGTCCCTTTGGAATTTGATGTAGGTTTAATTACTTTAGAGCGAAAATTTAAGAGCTTCACATCGTGAAAATAATTTCTGACTGGTGTTAAGTTTGAGATAATCTCGTAGGACTTTATATACATAATATTACATACTTTGTTTAGTATATAGTTTCAGGATCCTGAGGTCAATCATCATCACAGTATGTAACTAATTAATTTTGAATAGTCGTTGACGTTATTTATTTATGAATTCCTGTTTTAGAGATTAAAGAATCCGAAATTATCTCTGTTTATTGAAATAAAAAATAAAATCACTGCTTCCTGCAGTAATTCCCAATTTCACATTTTGAAAAAGCGTCATTTCCCACGGGAGTAAACCGGGTTTATCCTCGTCCATCCAACTCCGTTTTCCAAGCGGCCACTTTGAATATAGGTACATGAAACTCCCTAAAAGTGTATTGCTCATAAACTTCTGAAGTATGTATTGCGTTATTCTACATATCCTGGATCTCTACGTTTCGAGATATTACGGCCCATGGTTATTTGTTCCTGACTCACGTACACTGCACGTATGTTCATATAAACGTAAATTGCACGCACCTATAACCAGAGTAAATATTATTTAACCAGGAACACGAACGCAGGATGGACCTGAGTAAATTAATTGCAGCAACAAATATAGGCAGGGTTTGTGCGATGGTCAGAAAAAAATTTATTCGATGATGTACAGTTTAATTTTTCGAATATCAATTCACATGCTGACGAAAGTTTTAAACAATTAATGCAAATATTTATCGAATAAATTAGTCCAATATTTGTACAGCATTGTTTTACGTTAAAAATTTGAAATTTATTTGAAGATTTTTAACTCAAAAAAAGTAAGCAATTGATATCTAAATTTGGTATTAAATTCACATATTTAAATAAACAATGTGTTCATTAGCTTAATGATGTACAGTGGCGTGTGAGGGTGTTTTAGATTTAAATGATTTTTTGATTTATCGTTTAAACTTCAGACCCAATTTTTGACGTACCCTCGAGATGTGTTCTAATGTTTAGGTTGAAAAACGATGTGGCTGTAAACTTTTGCCATTGTATATTATTCAAAATTCTATACATGGGGAATTCTTCGTGAAACCGGACAACAATTATCGACCAAAATTTTGGTTCTCACGAAATTTTTTCACAAGGTAAAAGCAATTGAAAGAGACTTTCAGGAATTTTTTGGGAATTTTTGTATCAATGCTGTTATCGCGTAGGAATTCAAATTCTGTCAGAAATGATATTAATATTTTTTCTTTTTCGTAGAATAAAAATTAAAAACTATAAAAAAATCGCCTTTTTTCTGAACTTTCAGTTAAAAATGGTTTCAAATCTGTAACAGCACTTTATAGTCTATGTAAGCGTGATTTAAAGAATAAAGAAAAAATTATTTCCACAACTTGGACACTTTTTTTTCTTCATATCTCTTGAAATCATTGTTTATATACCATAAAAAAGCCACAAAAAAATCGGTGATCTGAGAAACTCAAATTTGTCCATGGCAGCAATTATTTTAATATATTATCAGCAGATTTTGGATAATAAATGTCCCATTTTGTTTTTTTCACGAATATCTACACTAGAGAATATAAAATATCAATTTATGAGAGAAAAATTCACGTTAAACTAAAGGAAATAGGAAGGCGTCTACTTTCAAGAATGATAAAGCACTTTCATCAATGATTCCTTACATTTAAAATTGCTTTCAAACGTCTCAACGACTGAGATTTTGTGTCGATATATCAGCGTAAAATATACATAAAGTTAATATGGCAATAACTGAACTTTCTGTCTTTTCCTTCGGCGTGGGTGTGTCGGAAAAACATCAAAATTTTCAGCAAAGGAATATTTTCTCAAACATAATTTATCATGTTTATTTACAATAGCTGAGTGAATTTTTAGTGTTCCCAAAATCGTCTTGGCAGTCTTGAAACAGGCAGAAAGTTATTCCTGAACTTGTCTGCATTCGGTATCAGAACTGAACAGAACCTTAGTCCGACCATCGAACCGTCCGACCGTCCAAACGTCAAGCTTTTCTTCCTTAGATCCTGTTATTAGTATAGCTTCTTCAAGGGATGATATTGATTTCACAGGACGGTCTAACCGTCCATCTGTCAAGAAAGAAAAAGAATACACAAACTAGAAACCTCGTCGGAAAGCATGAGTTGGAAAGAAATGAAACATTTATTATACAAAATCTACTGTTAATATATTTGAATAATTTCTGCCATGGACAAATTTGGGCTTCCCAGATCACCGATTTTGTTGTGGCGGTTTTAGAGTATATACAATAATTTCGAGAGATATGAAAGAAAAAAAAGTGTCCAAGTTGTAGAAATAATTTTTTTAATCTTTAAATCACGCTTAAATAGACTATAAAGTGCTTTTAGAGATTTGAAATGATTTTTAACTGAAACATCGGAAAAAATCCGATTTTTCTATAGTTTTTAATTTTTAATTTTTTTTTGTCTGAGTCTACGAAAAAAAAATGTTAATTTCAGTTTTGACAGAATTTGAATTCCTACGCGATAACGGTTGACACAAAAATTCCAAAAAAATCCTGAAAGTCCATTCCAAGTGCTTTGACCTTGTGAAAAAATGTCGCGAGAATCGAAATTTTGGTTTAAAATGGTTGTCCGATTTCACGAAGAATTTCCCATATGAAAACAGAAAAGTTTTTGACAAATTAATTATTGATATATAAATTCTTATATATAATCTGGAAATAATTGTCGTATTGTTGAAAGAAATAATTTTCCTATAAAGTATCTCAATGCTAATCGTGTTAATTACTCAAGAAATTAGCTTTAATTCCGACCTTCGTGTCAGGCTTTTGGCAGATAATAAGTTATGAGAAAGCCTTGGTGATACCCAAAGTTTTAAGTGAGTTTTAAACACAGAAGGGGTTCACTTACCTAAGAGACAAGAGTGCCTCGATTTAAGTGGGTTATCCATACACCCAGTTATCCGTTAATATTATATATATAAATATAAATTTTTTTTCTTTTTTTTTTTTTCGCGAGATCACGCGATCTTTATACTAGACAAAAGTACGAGTGGAACTTGACTCGGTTTTCAAACTATGTAACGAGCCCTCGTTGAACGTTAATCAGTACCTATTTATGACAATCATTGAAGAAATTATTATTATCATTATTATTATTCCATTAGGTAATTTACTCGCGATTACACTCAAGACAATGAACCGGTTGAATAATTGAACGCGTAGGTATAGTGAACAGGCGATTTTACAGCTTCATGTAATCGCAAGATTATAATATGTATGTATAATGGGACGCGTCAGTACCTACTCTGTATGTTTTTAGAATTTAAATGATGTTCAAATGTATTATCTATACAATACAATACCTACTAATATACATATTATAGGTATACGTACACCTACTAATACTCGACAATTATTCTGTATTTTGAAAATCAGTCGGTTGTGAACCGTGAGCTTTTCGGATGAGGTGTATAATGGTTTCAACTCGTTTCCACAGTTTCTAAGTGTCGACTTCAATCCGAGGTAACTTACTCACATTCAAACTGAAGTGACAGTTGTGGAAAATTGCTTTTGTTGATCCACCGAGGAATAACGAACGTCAGATATTACCAAGCTTTTTTTTTTTTTTTTTTTTAACAAAAAAACTTTAATATACTAATATGAGACCTTATTCACCGTCGTTGTAAGTTGTTTTAACGATCTCGATGGTTCGGTACACCATTAAACAGATTATGAGGATAAAATATCTGCACTTAAGAAAATTAATCTAATCATACATAAGCATCGTTAATTAAATTATAAGCTTAACTCACTCGGGAACATTTATATATAATTTTTTTTTTTTTCAATTATTTTCTCGTCTTATTATTATTCTACGCTTTAAAACCAATTAAAAATTATCAGTAATTAAGTTTCATTTAAATCGTAATCGTGTATATGATTTGTTGTTTATAGACTCTGAAGTCTGTACACTTTGTTATTATCTGAGTTACGGGATATCATGTATATGAAAAGTTATCGTATCACTTTCCGCATTACTATGTATATTCACTTGGTTCAAAATTGATAAATTTTGACTTCAAAACTCTGAACTATCTGCTTATAGTCATAAGCAAATTTCGTATTCTATATACTGAATCGAAATTTCAATATTTTAAAATCAGTTTTTAATCAAACGGAATGCAGGATCATTTCTGGAGATATGATCGAAAATTTTATCGAATTGATATCATGATTTCAGCCAAAAAAAAAAAAATACATCATCTCTTATTAATTGGCTTAAAAAATGTGCGCTAATTTTTGAAAAATTCGATTTTTCGAAAACCCTATTTGCCACGATTCTCTTTGTGTACTAAAATTCTATTCTACATATTTTATTGGTTTCGGTCCGATTTTCGAAAATCGAGTTTTCATCAGATCTCGACGTTTTGGGGTCCTAGGAAACTATTCTGACTATTTTTGGATGGACGTCCGCATATGTGTGCGTGTGTAAACAAATTTTTGTCGTACGATATCTTTAGAACGAATCGACCGATTGGAATGGTTCTTATGGCGATCGAAAGGGTTTATCAAGACTTAGATCTTATTAGATTTTGGAGTCGATCGGTCGAGTAGTTTCAAAGTTATTTAAGAAATAAGAATTAGAAAACAATTTTTTTTCATGTTTTTGGCGCATAACTCCTAAACTGTTCGTGCGATCAGTCTTAAAACTTGATCAGACTTAGCTCTTGGATAGCCCTTTCGATCGCCGCAAGATTCGTCAAAATCGAACGACTGGTTTACAAGATATTGCACGACAAAAATTTCTCTTTTTGTCGCACGATACTTTTGGAACGAATCAACCGATTTGAATGATTCTCGCGGCGATCGAAAGGGTTCATCAAGACTTAGATCTAATTAGATTTTGGAATCGATCGGTCGAATAATTTCAAAGTTATTCGAAGAATAGAAATTGATGAAAAAAAGATTTGTATAGGGAAAACTAATTCTACTTATAACCTTCTTTAATTTATTATAAACACAATAGTATCAATTAATTGTAACGTATTTAACACAGCGAGAAGTTTTAGGGTTGGCCCACAGTTCAACCGGTTTCCTGATTTTTTGAGTCGAGAATCATCGATTACTCATCGCTAAGGATTTTTGGATCATGATTATAAATATATTCAATAATTTTTTCGATAATTGTTATGCAATATAAGAAATCGGTTTATATAAACTTTGAACTCTGGACTGCGTCACGTCTGTATACAGTGGCCTTTGAGAGTTGGTGTAGATGCATCAGAGGCTGTAGGCGCGATTTGCTGATTAACGATCGTAAGTCGAGTAAAATCCGTGCAAGCGAGGGATTTGATGCAGGTCATAGGAAACGCGAATGCAGTTTATTATTTTCATGACGTTTTTATTTTTTTTTTTTTTCTTAGCCGTTCGCCTTTCAGCTTTACCTCTACGTTTTTTTTTTACTCCGCTCTTTCGCACTGCCGCGCATGAGCTTCGTTCGAAATCAGTTTTAAAATCGGGCCATTAACTTCACTCGCCTGCCCTGATACTTGGTCGGATTTTAAAAGGTCGATCGTAATCTTGCGATTTGTTATTCGGGCGAATTTTAAAGCTCATTATATCGGTTAGGCATTGGCAGTGACTTTTCTGCCATTTTTTTTTTTTTTGTGTTTCGTTCATTGTTCGCGTTTTTCGAACAATTTTGATCGTGAGAATTTTACAAATACTGTGAAATAATTTTTAATATGAGAAAATAGAAACTATTATAAATAAAAGCTACGTTAAGAAGGTTTGAACTAAAGAACTTGAAATTTGAGAAGCACAGAGCTTTTTGAAATATAAATCAAAATGCTTCTTGCATAAGTTTTTTAATTCGAACATTTTTGGCTCCGTTATAGATGAAATTTTCAGAGATTAGTGTAGCTTTTTAAAGCTTTATTCTCATAGGGATCAGCCTTGGTTGAACTTCCAAATTTTAAAACTTCCGAACGGTGAAAATTCAGAATTTCAATACATCTGACTCACAGCTATTTAGGATAAAGTATTTCCTCGGAAGTCTGTATCGCTTTCAAAAATTCAAAATCGAATAACATTGAAGCTTGAAAATTCCGAAAGCTCGAGATCCAAAAGGCCACAATTCTGAAACTAAAAATTTACGATGTGGATCAGCATCGTGCCCTCCGTTAAATTTTCGAATTCTTGGACTTTCAGAGTTTAGGACTTTCCGAGTTTTGAACTGTCTGCATTCCGATCTTCCAAAATTTTAATATTCTGAACCTTAACGTTTCTAAAAATGCAAAACTTTCCAAAATGAATTCGTAATTTTAACCGTTCAGAATTTTTAAAATTAAAAATTATAACCAAGCCGTTTCCCACATTTTAAAATAATTCTAAAAATCTTAATAAAAATCAAAATATTTTTATTTATCTGTTACAGGACTCACTTGAAGATTGTGGGGTGGCGTCTATGTATCCGTTCAAGTGTAAAGGAGTGAAAATGCATAGAAGAGAATTACGTATGCAGATATTACCTCAAAGTCGAAATTTAATTTATCAAAATTTCACAAATAACGACAATCCATTTTCGCGATTCAGTTTACACGTAATCGCGAAATTTAATAATTAAATATCACTTATAAGCGGCTACCTAACTCGTTAGTTAATATATTATTTCGAAATAATGATGAATTTTTGTAACCGATGAATTATCGTAACATATTCAGTCATTTTTTGATTTATATATTCCTAAATCAACTCGTTAACAACCTAAGTCCAATATCTATATACATATAGGTATATAAGATGTGATATCAAAGCCAAACTAACTAATTTAGCAAAAATTGAAAACCAATAAATTTAATATACTGAATCAATTCTCCAAAGTCTAAACCATTTAAAAATTACTTGTGGTATTTAATTATTCTTTGACGATGTCTGATTATGATGATAAAAAATTGATAGTTGAAGTAATGGAATTATAATGTCATGTGAAAACTTGGATAAAGTATAATAATATATTTATGGTGAAAGTAACGTAAAGCTTAAAGTGATAAGACGTGAGTTTTTATCGTTTAGAAATATGATGAAAGATGAGAAGACTTTGTCGAATTGGATATTTTAAACTTTTGAAACGATGCTAAGAATTTTTGATATTTTTCTCTCAAAGTATGGGCGGTTTTTACGGTAATATAAAAGAATAAGTCAACAAGAAGAACAACAAATTTCTGGTAAACTTACTCGGTAGATTTTTCGACGGTGATACGTGCCAGAATCTCGACAGCTTCGGTATTGCCGACACACTTGAAAAGTTTTTTGTTTGCGAGTGTAAATATCTATCCTTGAATATGTGCATGACGTTGTCTTAGTGAAGAAGGAGAGAACGAACTATAGAATACGAATAATATTAACGCTGATTGAGGTAAAAAACAGGCTTTGTGGAAACTGAGAAAAACGAAAAAATTTGAAAATACGGATACGACGGTTTCACTTATAAAACTTTTCAATTTTTTTGTTTTTTTTTTTTCTTGTTTTTTCGAATAAGTACAATGATAATTTTTTTTCCTAATTTGTTAACAATGATTTGAGTTACTTGAACCGTGAAATTGGAATATTTAAAAGGACAAAATTGGAGATAGAAAATATTCTTTCTCAAATTAAAGCGAGCTAAATTTTGCCCGAAAATGATATGTATAAAAGATCGGTAACGGTAAAATAGTCTGCGAAATGGAAGTGGAGTGGATTTGTACGCGGGAATATTGTCGGTGAGATTTTTTGAACTGTGCAAAAGCAGATAAAAAATCAAAGAAATAAAATTAAAAATTAAAAATTAAAAAATAATAATAAAATTAGTTAAAAACTGGTGAAATGGCCGTTAGCGCACGGCGATGTCACTGGCGATGGCGTCGAGTGCGGGCACACATTATAGCGGCTATTTTATGCCTCGACGCCATCTTGATGTGCAATGGACAAAAACCGATAAACCTCGGTGGTGTGAAACGTCGTGACGTTTACATCGCGGGATTTTTTCCTTACGGTAGACACGTTCCGGAAAGCCATGTCGGACGAGGTGTGATGCCGTCTGTCAAACTCGCCGTTGATCATATCAATGAAAATCCAACAATCCTTAGGAATTACAGGCTACACATGTGGTGGAACGATACTGAGGTAAGTAAACCAAAATTGATAAATCAAAAATAAAAATAGAAAAATTTATGGATCTGTAATGAAAGTTTAAGCGCAAGAAACCTTTTACAGAAAATTTCCTGCACACCGATGCGCAAGGTTTTTTTTTTTTTTTTTTAGTCCCTTCAGTTTCTTAGAAACTAAAACTCTCTCACATGATCAGATTTTTTGATACTTAGGAAATAATTGGAGTATTAATTTTTGGTTTTAGTAAATTTTTAAATTTGATAAACTATTTTTCATTCACTAGTAAATTTTTTAAAACAAGAAGTAGTGTATCAAAAAGCTTCCTGTTCATCTGATATCGAGGTTCGTTTTCTGAGCTTTTAGATATACCAAAAATTTCAGCATTTGATAATCAATATACACTATTTTGAAGATTGTGAAACTACTGTGGTAAAATTAGACTGCTAAAGAATTTTTTTGGGTTGTACTAGTCCTTCAAAAAATATTTTCTTCTTACGTTTTAGTAGAAAAATTGGAAAGAATGAGTAAGAATAAAAAAAAAAAAAAAAGAAAAGAAAAGATTTTCAACGTTATCCGCAGAGTGTGTTGGATATAGCGTTTCTAAATATTTATTGCCTTCTCAGGATGTTTACTAACAAAATGGCCAAGAGATCGGAGATCCTTGTAAAAGCTGAAAAATTGAGTTACGTTACTTTGCTGCTATCCATCGTCCGGAAATCTCTGCAAACAAATAGATAAAAAAATAAAGAAACTAAAAAAAGTTAAGTGGAAATCCCTTCAGCAAAGAGTATAAGCGTTTGGCTTCTCTGCTAACTTGATGCAAACAAGCTATAGCAATTTCGAAGTTAGAAATGCACACCGTTAGATCAGCCACTTTCCAAGGTTTCAGCGAATCTAGGTTTCAGGTAATTGCGTCAATGCTTGATTAACATACAATTCATGTATGCGTTGGGGTTAATTTGGCTACCTATACCCGTGAATCAGTAATTCCATTTATAGCTGCACCCAATCTATAGCTCATCCAAAATTCGGTTCCAAATTCATCGTTTTCAAAAAGCAATTATTAAATTCGTAAAGCTTTCATACACATACGAGCCCATTCTGAAATTCTGAGATCTTTATAGTAAAAGATTATGAGTTTGTTGATGAAATTGTCAAAATCAATTTAACTTAATTTCTTCTCTCCAAAAAGCTCATTTCTTTAGGATTTCTCGAAGACCGCTCTCTCTCTTTTTTTTTTAGTCATGTGACAATCTTGACGATATTTTTTCGTGTATTCCATGCGTCCAGAAGTTGGTCTGCTATTAATGTAACGACCTATGTAAATTATACACGTGTACAAACCCTGAGCTTCGTGTTTGATGTCTAGTGCCTTGTGCGATCACGGTGACTGCGTTTAGGGTACAGAAGAGAAGCTATAGGGTCCGTACTACCTCAACTGGCACAACTATTTCCTTCTAATTTAGCTAAGGCACGAAGTTTGCCGCTGACGGTAACTGCCGTAGGTTTAGTACGATTATAATACCAAGGCCATAATTTATGAACTGTCAGATTATGGATAACTACCCTTAGCCATAGTGCAGCACCTTTACCTTACATCCAGTAGGCAACAGGAATAGCCTTCCCCATATAAGCATCAAAGAGAGAGAGAGAGAGAAAGAGGGAGATAGCGGGTGATAAAGAGCAAAGCAAATATACTTACAGCTCTATAGTTAGAACGGTGCTTATGGAACGACCTAATCAATTGTTATTGCTTCGAAAGTTGGAACAATTAAGACGAAATGAATTTATTGTATTAGAGTAAAAATGATGATCTCTTTTGAATATATTGCCGATATTATTTACCGTAAAAATTCTCACACTGATTGCACAGTATTTTCCATTTGAATGGAGAAGGTACTTGCACGATGTGGTCTCAGTTCACATGGTCCATACCCACATGAGTATACCTGCAGTTTCAAACTCTGTTGGGTTTGATAATTCCTTTGACAAAATTAAGGAAGACGTCAGACAAGTTGTGTTACAGAGAAGTTGTATTAGCGCACTGCAGGTAAACTAGCACAAAGTACCTACCTACCTACCTACCTACCTCGACATGTTATCCTTATATCTGTTTCCGGGAACTGGATATACTATGTTTGCTCATGAATTCATATGAATGACTGTTTGTGGATGAGTGTGTCTTAGGGTTGTTGAAATTCAATTCGTGTTTGTTACCTACTGCAAGACATGATAGAGTTGTTTGAAAATTAGAAAATCATTAATCATGTAGGAAATGACGATCGGCCCAGCATTGGCCCGAGCCTGCGCCAACATTTTTTAACCTTGTTTGAATCTGGGATGATAACTTTCTGCTTGGTTTAGTACATAGCATTGGGCCACGACTGGTAGTAAAGGTTGGCCCAAGCTTAGACAAAAATTAAAAAAGCCGAAAAGCTTAGGCCAACATCGAAAAAGCCGAGGCTCGATTGCCCAAGGCTGACCCAGGCATGGGCCAGTATCAAACTGCCGGGGCTCTGTTTCCCAGAACTGGCCCGAGCCTGGCAGCTCCTACATGAGTTCTTGCAGTGAAAATTTTACGATATTCCATGATTCAAAAACTTGAAGAAGGAAGGTTTAGATCGTTTTGAAGGTCGTTGAAGCTGAAGAAGAAATGCTATACCTGCTTTCTGCTTTTTTTGAATTTTTGAATATTCATACATGCAGTACAGACGAGCAACAATGAATCTTTCTCAAACGTGAGCACATTTAGGTATGGTTATACGATAATCAAAATATTTGAAGTATCTTAGACAGAAAATTTGTTCTGTATAAGTTTCTGTACATACTCGAGAAAAAAACGAGCTTCTAATGACTGGCTGGTGGTAAAAAATTATCCCGTTCAAAATTCAAAAGCATTACATATTCGTTTTTGCTGACTTATGACTAAAGTCCGCCTAGTTCAAGGAGGGTAATCGTAAATATTCTGACCAACTTTATTGATTAAGATAGGTAATCAAAAATGGTAAAATTTTATCCAGTAAATCGAAACCCTCGTTCGTCAATGACCGACTTTAATAGTTAATTTGAACCTCTATCAGGGCTTTTGTTTTGTTCGGAACTGATAAAACCCATTTCGCGATCGTAGATCGATACTTTTACAGTATTTCAGCGTTATTATTTTACGAGGTCGATGTTCTCACCGCCACCATCATGATATATACAGACTTATAACAGTGACTAACTATACGAAAGGATCACGGATATCATATTGGTGTTCACGTCGCATGTAGTATCGTCATAAAAGCATATACTCAACCCTTTGAAAAATTTTTCAAGAATAACAAAAATTAACCTATTTTATAAAAAGTCTGATTAGGTTTTTCCTTCGTAAGATACTTATGTGAATTAATAATTACCTACCTCTAGGATTTGTTATAAAATCGTAAAAATGATGATAGATTAAATTCCCATACACGCAACTGAAAAAAAAAAAAAACTTTTCACAGAAATTTCGGTTCTTCCATATACAGCAAACGGCTGTAATGGTTAAACGACACGTCCTAAACTAGGCTTGGAGTTTCGGGGTGCAGGGAATCAGTTGTTATATTAACCTTGGTAAGATTTATCGCTCGCGTTCTACACTCGTACTGATCAGATCAAACGATCTGGATAATCAGGATTCATTTTGCAAGGAACCCTTATAGCCAATGACGTCATGTTGCAGTAGAAGTTATAGTTGAAGTCAAAGTTAGGGCTGTTAGGAAATCTGACTATCCGGATATTATCACAGTGATAATTTACGGGAATCTCCACTTCTGGGTATCACTGGCCAATTAGCGTCGAATAACAATAGAACGGGGTACGGATGTATGAACGTGCCTCAAATTTCATTGTACGTAGGCAATATCGAGGGGTTACGTGGTCCTTATTTAGAATGTGGATGAATTTTTTTGAGTCAACCCTCCAAATCGTTTCCAAATAACCTTAAAAATAATCCCTTAAAAATTTTAGCTTTTTCTATAATTCTAGTTTTCGATCAATGCCACATGAGGTCTATAAAATCTGAAATAATTTGGAACTGTGTCTCTGAATTGAAGTAATTAGTTGTTAAAAAATATAAAATGAAAACTGAGTCAACCGATAATTTTTTTTTTTTTTTTTTACAAAGTGACAGTGATTTGACAGCCACGTTAAAATATTGTCGAAACACGAAAACGAAGAGGGAGAATATGGAATATAATATATTTTTCAAGGATATAGAAACGGACAATTAACTGTCTTCTTGAATAATGAAATGCTAATAAAATTCTGTCGCTGGTTTGGTTTGAATTTTAAAATTTCAACGCAAACATTCCCAGTCCAAATCTCTTCTGGTTTTCACTTCCTCTGCTTTCTGGATAACGCCAAAGTGTTATTTGCACGAATCTTAACCTTTCGCCAACTGAATCGTTTCTGCGTCTACAGTACTGGCTAAAGCTGCACTCTAACGGATTTTGGTCCCACGGATCACGAAATGCAAATATCAAGCTACCCATGAAAATTTGACTTTACTTTCCATTCGAAAAAAATAGGACAGTGCTTAGAACGTTTCTATCGTCGATATTGTTTGTATAGTAATGAGATGAAGACGAAACAAGACAGCCAGATAATAAGTCAAAAGCTTATTAGGCTTTGATTTCACTAACTTTGATTTTTGATTGGGGGTTATACAATATTTTAAATCAACGTCATTTCAATTTAAATAAGCCAAAAAAACAGTTTTTCGGGGTAATTTTCATCAAACAGAAAAAAAAAAGTATGAATTTGTCAGGGGAAGGAAAAGTATAAAAAAGTTATGAAAAACCGAAAAAAAAGATTAAAATTGAAAATTTCACATAAAAAAAATGCCCTATATATTGACAAACAAAAATTTCATACAGTGCGTATCATCCCAATTCGATCTGGGTACATTTACAATTTCCTCTTGTCATTGGCAAGAAACGCCCTATATATTGACAAACAACAATTTTATACGTTATATATATAATGGGTATATTCGCAATTTTTTTTTGTGTCATTGGCAAGGAATGCCCTATATATATAAAATTCTCAACTCGGAAGAAAATATTCTTTCATTTACGAAAGGTAATACAAAGAAAGAAGTATAGGTTTGTCGGTAAAACAGCAAAAATCGATTCATTTCCGGTAGAACCGGAAGTTCAAATTAAACGAGACATGGCAATTTTTCATACCCATCATTTGGTTGTAAAGTCCTGTAAATTTCAGATATTTTCATCGAGCCGTTTCCGAGATCATCGCGCGAGTTTGTCGAACAGGCCGACAGACATACCGACATCTTTCCAAAAACCTGTTTTTCGGATTCTAGAGGGTTGAAAACGTGAAGATTCGTTGAAATGAGCAAAAGTCACTTTTCAACCAAAACCAATACTTTTCTTATATCACCGTAGGTGATGAAAAGTAAAAAATAAAGTGAAATCTCGTTATAAAAACAACAGATTTGGATAATGTAGGCGAAATAATTTTGAGATAATTCGTTTATAACGAGGCTGCTTACAACAAAATTTGACTATTCTAATTGTTCAAGAAATGCTATTTAGTTTTCTAATTTTATTAAGGTTATGAAAAGTTTTGGAAAATCCGTGATAAAGTTGTTTTGAAAAAAGAGATTGTCGTCGTCGTCGTTTAACGATGACGTTATGGTGGTAAATAAAGACGAGATTCCGTTGGCTCAGACGGAACGAAGAATCACTATTTTCAAGTTGAATTTGAAATAGTTATAAAAAGTAATAGTATCGATGAAAAAAATGTCAGTTCAAAAATATAACGAAATGGCACATAGGATGGGGTTGGAAGAAAACTTAGACCCATGGACCAAAGTTTAGGTTGTTAGAACTCGTTGGTGTGTCAGCAATCTAAAGCTTGCAAGTTTTATAAACTGGATAGGTACGGAGATTGGTTCGAGTCCGAATCCTAGAATATAACATTCGGGGATCTTAAACAAGTGAAATTTTTATACCGAGACAGATTTTCTTTGTCTACCATGTATTTCAGGCTGGATAGAAATTCCGAATTTTCATATTATCGACACGCAGTTTTTAGAAAGTATATTTCTCCCAAGGTCTGTGTAGTCGAATTAAAAAAATTGAAAATCGAAAAACACCGAAGGATTCAAAATTCTGATAGCTAAGGATCCGGAAGGCCAAAATTCCGGAACTAAAAATTCACGCATGGAGCATCGTGACCCCACAAATTTTTCAATTCTTTGACTCTCGAAGTTTTTGGACGTTCTGAGTTTTTATTTCGAACTCTACGAATTTTGGTATCCCGAATTTCAACCTTTCTGAAAATTTAATATCGTTTGAAATTTCAAAATTTTGATCTCCAGCTCAGCCCTATATCTTCGGATCCACACGTACTACTTATCAAGAAAAAGTTTATCCTCGATGTTGAATTATACAGGGTGTCTGTATAGAACTCTGAGTCACACGCGACCCTGGATACAAAATGGGGCAGCGACATATCGTGACGTGCAGCTACTATAGCCGAGCTATTACGCCCATGGGTTAGCTTAGATTGCTTTAAGTTGAGTTGGGTTGGGTTAGGTTAGGCTATGTTAACCGAGGCTCACCTTGACTTAGTGGCTATGCAGTATCGAGCGCCCAGGTTAACTGGGTGGTTCAATAGACACCATCGAAACTGTTTTCTATATTTAGAATCAATCTCTATAGTATATCGTTCCAATTTTCCATTTCAGTTATTTGTCTTTCCTTCTATTTCTTACTTTTCTTTAAATATTTTTCGTTCTTCAATAGTCCATCTTCAAACCACAAGAACTAAACGTGAAAAATATACAGAATTTCAGAAATTCGAATTTTTTGAATAACGCTTATGAAAAGATTCGAGACTGGGAAAAATCCAATAAAAGAAAATTTAAGCATGACTATTTGCTAACGATACAGAAACGTATTGCACCTCAAACCACGCCAACACTATCGATTCTATCGACCAGTTTGTCTAGGTTTGGATAGCGCTGATTTAACTCTAACAAATTTTCGGGAATTTAGTTTGTAAACTACCAACTACGTTCACATTGAGAAAATTTCATGAGCACTCTGATGTATCTACTCACATCGCGTATTATTCTTATTTAAATTCTTTACATTAGTTTAACCAACGATTTCTTATCTCAAAAATTCGATTAAAACTATTACTCGTAGTGGATATATATGGTCTCATTGAAAGGTAAGTGGCACTCAAAATTAATTGCTTCTCCAACGCCAAAACCAATAAACTAGAATAGTTCGTCTCGTATATTTTCAGGCAACATTTTTATCCTAAAGAAAAGTCTGGTCTACTCAAAAGTCCCGGAAAAATGAGCTTCTGAATTAATTGAATCAAAATTCAGATGTCTGTAGTATCGGAAGTTGAAAATTGTTTGTTTGTTAAATCCAACACCTTTATTCACGGGTTCAAATAGAGTAAGGTACACTTGCCATAAGAGCAACGTAAAGAAAATATTTGGCAAACCCTTTGAGAGACGTGAATAAATATGGACATGTGATAGAAGGAAAGGATCGAAATCGAGGTGTATAATACACATCGGCGGAAGCCTACGATTGGAAAAAATTTCACAATCAATCCGATATGGAAATATATTATTTCAAAATTTGTAAAAATATTTACGAATGTATAAGAATTTGAGAAATATATTATTTAATCACTCGTGAATATGTTGGTCCTAAAACTATTGCAGTTACAATTTTTTTACGTTTATATTTCTACGGCTAATTATTTAACTAAGAAATCAATTCGTTGACAAATTATTTTCATTCAATCTTAAAACAAATTTTGAACAGTTTTGTTGATAAAAATCTTTAGGAGAGCCGAGAATATTGACTATTTGAAAATGGGCTATTTTTCACGAAATTATGTTCCACGTCAGTTGTTCGACGAAATTTTATGATCGGAGAGAAAAAAAACTGTCTAATCGAGATTGTCATCGGTCAATATTTTAAGTGCATTAGGGTGGTACTTATTTAGAGTGTGGATAAATTTTTTTGGGGCTACTACCCCCCAAGTCGTTTCCAAGTAATTCGGAAGAAATTCTTCAAAAATTTCAGCTTTCTATCTCAACTTTAAATCCTCCCACAAAGGGGATGAATTTTAGAAAAATTTATTTTTGAATGATTTGAAGACGATTCGAGGAGCGGGTGGAAAAAAATTCATCTACACTCCGAATCAGAACTACTTTAAGATGTATACGTACCTGCAAAAAAAAAATGCTTGGTCTAGTTTTTATAGACGAACCCATCGACTCATTCACTATGCGGAACGCGGCCTACTTGCATCTCAAGTTGACCGACTCTAGGTAAAGTGTACAAACTTCGTATGTACATGAAAACAAGGACAAAACCAAGGGCAACGATGTCGTTTGGTATAGTAAAGTAAATTTGTAATTTGACCTTTGTCTGATAAAAGAATAAATATTTCATTTACATGTAACCGATTTGTGGTTTGGTTGAATCTTTTCAATATTTGAACGACCGAATATAAGCCAAATATATTTCTCTTTGTCGATATATACATGCGTCTGCATCGATAGCTTGAAATACATGCAGTTCTATTTTCATTCCCTTATTCAGATTGAGATAACGGTTGCGAGTATAAAATTTATTTTAAAATGGAAAAATAAAAACCTTTTCGTATGTCATTTTACGAATCAGTTTGCAGAGAAATATACACTGCGAATTTTTCATCTTTTTATAAAAAATTCTATCTATTCTGAAATAGTAAAGGCAAGTTTTTCGCCCAAGTAAAGCAAGGGTGACAATCATACGAGTCGAGCATCATCTTTCGTACTTGTATCGAACCTTGTTTTTCGATACAATATGCGGAAAGTTGAATTTTGTGAACGCGGTACGGGCGCAAAATCAGACTTTACCCCCGGCGTATGGAAAAATAATATTTTTTCACGGCGTACCAGTAGTTTGAAAAAAAAAAAAAAAACAAAATGATTTCTCAAGTGCATATATAACTCCTTAAATCACATAGAATACAGATAAAAAACAAGCCGAAAAAACAGTTTTTTGAGATACTTTTCATCAAAAAGAAAAAAAAGTATCGGCTTATCAGGGGAAGAAAAAGTATAAAAGGTAATGAAAAATCGAAAAAAAAAGATTAATATTGAGAAATGCACATGAAAAAATGCCCTATATATTGACAAACAACAATTTCATTCAGTGTGTTTCATCTCAATTCGATCTGAGTACATTTAAAATTTCTTCTTGTCATTGGCAAGGAACACCCTATATATTGACAAACAGCAATTTTAACGAGTGCATTTCATTCTAATTCGATCTGGGTATATTTACAATTTTTTCGGTGTCATTGGCACGGAATACCCTATATATAAAATGAATAACTCAACTCGGAAGAACAATCTTAAATCTTTCATTTAGAACGGTAATACAGAAAAAAAACTATAGGTTTGTCGGTAAAACATCGAAAATCGATTCATTTCCGATAGAACCGGAAGTTCAAATTAAACGAGACATGGCAATTTTTTCATGCCCATCGTTTGGTTGTAAAGTCCTGTGAATTTCAGATATTTTCATCAAGCCGTTTCCGAGATCACCGCGCGAGTTTGTCGAACAGGCTGACAGACAGACCGACATCTTTCTAAAAAGCTGTTTTTCGGATTCTCGAGGGTCGAAAACGTGAAGATTCGTTGAAATTGGCAAAAATCATTTCTCGACCAAATCAATACTTTTCTTATATCACCGTAGGTGATGAAAAGTAAAAAGAAAAGAAAAAAATTAAATTGAAGAGGAAGAAGAAACTAGTAAGATAAATTTTGATTTGCTAATAAGTTATATCAATGCGATACATCTCAAAGATAAAAGAAGTTTCAACGTCATGGATAGAATGAAAAGAGTAAAATGAGAAAAGAAGAAAAAACAAAAAAAAAGTAAAAGAAAATACGTCCAATCGTGAGTTGGATATACATAGGTACGGCTTTTAAATTCAGAGGGCAATCGGACTGATGAAAAGGGTTGGAAAGCCAATTGGCAATGTACACTCTTTACCAAAATTCACCACAGTCTAAAGAAAGACTTCGATCGTCGAATAGCCTGCAGATAGACGGGACAAACTTTTCACAGTAACTGTATACCATTTTACTGCAGGAATATAAAAGTTTATCAGTAAGAGACCCAAGGGCTACAAAATCACTTCACCAAATCAATCCAAGAAATTTTTTTGCGTCTTAAATCGACTACGATTAATCTGATACTTCTGCCAAATATCTAAACGAGTATTTCATACATTTCATATTTGCATACAGGTAGATATAGTTTTCCGTATGTCGTACGTCATGCCACATGTAGCAATTGAGAACTGCTGGGTCTACTCTTAAAAGAATAAAGAAAAAAGAAAAATAATTAAAATTACAAGTGGAGCTTGTACAAACGCAATAAAGTACAGTTTGCAAATTCGAGTAATTTGAAACTGACCTGCAATCACGGTATTGTCACTTTCAGGTAACTTTCAGTTTAAGCAAAGTTATGATTAGTTAACTTGAACTGACTCTTAGATCTGAAAACTATTAGAATTTATCGAGATTTTTTGTTCGTGTTACGTGGAACTTTGGCCGATGGTATTTGACGTAAAATTAATAATTTGGAATACTTACCATACGGCCAAATCACGCATGTATCTAATTTTTTTTTTTTTTTTCGTACATTGTACGTATAGAGGACCATGAAATTACATGCTTCATATAACCCTTTGACCTTACCTGTTCCCTTTTGTACCGCATGTATCAACCCCTGGGTTTGCGTGCAGCGTGTTAGTTACCAGACGACGACTACCCGAGAGAGGGTGGAGGACAGAGTAACTCGTCAATCGTTATTTATACTTTCTGGAAAGTGGGTCGATGGGTCGTTGTGTACGTCTATATCACTATAATATAAATAGGGGCCCCGTATTGCAGATTGACGTCGACGTTGTTAGATGCTTATTACCTCCAAGTCAAGGTAACAGAACCGTCTATATTCTTTTCATATGTCATGTCATGTCAGCCACATACGATACCAAAGCAGTTGGTCCTTGATTGTGTATCATTTTCACACCATATTAACATTTCTGAATATCTAACTCACCCTCTCTTCGCAGCTAACAAGCTTTGGTAAATAGTACTAATTCATGCGTCGTTTGAAAACATAAATTTCCTTTGGGAGACAAATTCCTTGCCTCTCCCCAGCTCCACTGCAATTTAGATCCCTATACAGAATTAGTCTAGGTCTCGTAGCTATTCCCTAGACGTATACCAGGTTCTGCAGCTCAAGGTGCTGTTTAAAATCTGATGGTTGCTATACTGCACAACTGTAGGCAACAGAATAACAGATTTGTAATCTGTAGCTGCTCTAACTTTAATTCAGAAAAGTTAGAGCCACTACGAGGTTCTACGAGATTGAAATTTCTACGAGATAAGTTGAACCGAGTCGAGGCTTAAAGTGGTTTGAAACTAGCTACACAACTTTTTTCTCTTTTTACATGTATCTTTCACCATATACTGAGGAAAAGAATTTCTTTTCATATAATTATTCATTCGAATGAAGGAAACAAATCTTTTTCGATACGCCGGGCGCAAAGTTCAATTTTGCACCCGCTTCGCGAGTACAAAATTCAACATTTCGCACGTTGTGTTGTGTTGTGTTGATGAACAAAATCCGATACACGTGAGATGATTCTCGACTCGTGTGATGGTCACCTTTACTTCGCTAGGGCGAAAAACTTCACACTCGTCCGAGAATCAACGCTTTCGCATTTGTATCGAATAATGTACTATTTTCTTACACCGTAGAGCAGACATTAAATACTTCTGTCGATATTCCAGCGAATAGGATATGAAAGTGGCAAGTGATCACGAATAAAGCGGAAATTAAACTTACTCGACACGACTAAAGTACTACTATAAGTCATTCAGGTCGAAAGCTAAGGTTTGCATGTCTTCGTTGAAAATAAAGAAAAAAATCTTAAACTTACATCGCATGACAGCGATAAAAAGTAAAATAAATTATAGTTATACGTAAACGAATGTATGTATAACGGTGTATGAATGAGCTTGTGCTTTTAATGGTTACTGCACTTTTACTAGCAATTTCAAAACCACGATTCTCAATTTCATTCAAGAAACGATGCATGCCTAAGTAGTCATATAATTATACTTTTATATAAAGTTATACTTACTCTATTCATACATCAAGGAAACTGCTCAGAAGGGGAAAAATTTTCACATTGAAATCGTCTGCAGTTAACGATTATCGAACTTTAATATTAATTTTTCATTTATTGACTCATACGTTACGATTATCCATAAATATATAAGAAAAATGAATAGGAGTTGAATTTTTAAGAGATTATTTTTTCTGAATTCAAATTTGAGGGAAAAAAACAACTGAAAAAAAAAAAAATGAAAGTTCCGAAATAAATTCGTGACAAAATTTAAAGAGGATTGCATTTATGAGTAATCTCCGTCTCTTTAGCCGTTATGGAAACGCTAAGTTCAGAGATATGAATTTACTGCATCTAAAAAAGTGTTTAACTTTGAAAAATTTTTAAGTTCCACATTTCGAAAATAATTTCTGTCGACAAAGAATATTTTGAAAATTATTTCAAGGATATTTGAGTTTGTGACTGAATATCCCTAAGACCTTGACTCTGGGAGCTTTAATCGATTCCTAAGGTATTCAGTATTTGGAAGGGTTCATCTTTGCACGAGAATCCTTTTGATAATCCGCGGAGTCTACGTTGCTATCATAAACCGTGATTACTTTTGCGCGATAGCGAAAATCACGAGCCTTGAAATTCTCAGGGGCAGGTTATTAATTATAAGCTTTTAACCGGTATACATATTTTATATTAGGTGCGTTTTCTCCTTTCTCATTTCCATTTTCATCCTCATATCCCTCGGTAGAAAACCGCGGACAATTGTTGGCCTCGCTGTTACTGTTTGGCTTTTATTGTATTAATATTCATGGACCACTTTCGATAGCGCTCCACTACCCTACCTGTTCAACGCTGTGCCCCTACGGACCTATTGTCGACGCATGGTTCCTAAATTATATTCTCGGACGTGAGAAATCTAGAGGGTGGCCTACCGGCTGCGGTAATTCATGGCTAACCTTGCGTAAGCTGATGGCTGGGTTTGAGGTTGGTTTTAAAGGGCACCGAGGGTAACCTTACATTCACAAGGTCTCGTAATTACGTGTGGATTTATTTAAATCTTTTACTTAAAAAAGTAATCATAGTCAGTTTAACCCTTTACCAATTAGCACCTCATAAAAAGACCGGGATTATGATTACCGACTTGAAGAAAAATACGAAAAAAAGATATATATATATATTTTATAATTATCACCGCAGTCTACAGGCTCCGCCATGCCTTTATTTCTTTCACATTGAAAGCGCTCCTTCATCTGTCTCTAATAATTTTAACACCAACCACGTAATACAGTCACGATGTGTTCAAAAAACTTGAGCTTTTATAAACCGCGAAAAGGATGCATATATCAATTTAAAACCTACTCCATCATTTCGCTCTTCTTTTCCATTTTTTTTTTTGTTTTTTCACTTCAAATATGGCTGTAAATAATTTTGTTATTTTTTATTTTAATATTTTGAAACACGGTCTTCGAACTTTTCAAAAAGTTTCTGGAATTTCAAATTGCTTATAATTTTCCTTGATTTTAGAGTTTCGCTGAGTATCTGAACCGAATAGATAAACTGGACGTTGGTTTGGGGCGATATGATGGCAGGGACTATGGCAGCGGTCACTACATAGTAAAAGTGATGTCCGGCAATAAGATCCCTTTAACAAAATAGTCTCGGTTCATGAGGTCTGATTACGGGGATAACGAGCACGAGGTTTTAGCTTTTAGCATCAAGGTTACTGAAACTTCAAATTCACCGAGCACCGTTTTATCACAGAAGAAGAGAGTAGGCCTGCCGCTTTTGAGATACAGAGAATCGCGCTGTGATAATTCTCTTTATAATTGAGGTTCTCTTGGGATTTGCCTCTGCCAAGTGCCATGAGCTGATAACAGAGATAAAAGCATGATGAAGATGAGGAGCTATGGTACTGGCAATAACGCAACCATCAGATAGAAAATTGGCGTCATTTTCTCACAATGTATGTGACAGGATATGAGGATCGTTTGATAACGGAGTAACAGTTAAGGAATTTTGAACTGTAACGTTGTGAGGAACGTTTTGAAACATGGAATTATCTATAGGTACTGTTTATAGCAAGGTATACGAATTTTCATCTTGTCGTAGATACCCTACCTTAGCTCACTTGCTCAGACAGGAATCCATTTAGTATCCATACCACAAAGGGGAATATCTCTCTCACGTCAAGGCAAAGTTTATCGCGTGGTGTTGGCGTTGGCGTTGGCGTTGGACAGGACTTTAGACCCCTGCAGATACCGTCCAAGGAAAATGAAAAGGAATTCTGCCTCAGAATGATTTACCTGTGTGATGTATTCAAAACGCTCGTTTACGTCTGAGACTTTTTTCTTTTTATTTTATTTCATTTTTTATATATATATATTTTTTTTATATCTCATTCTTACACCGTTTCTCAGATTGGAAGAGAAAACACGATACTCAAAGATTTTTATTATAGGACTTCGCTTTTTCATCAAAATATTCACAGGCCATTCCTCTTCTTGTCGTCATTAAAACAAAACAAAAAAATAAAAATCTCTTTAGGATTTTCAGCTATATCGATAAATATATACTATAGTTAGTTTTTTGTTTTTTCGTTTTTTCGTTGTTTTTTTATTTATTTATTTTTATTTTTTTTTTTTTTTTGCGAGACAAACGGCGACAATTTCTTCTTGGAAGCGGAGAGAAGAACTTTGTGACATTCATTTGTCTTCACGAAATATCCTCACTCAACCCTGCAGGAGACAACTGAAGTCCGACTAGGCACCGTCAACAAGACACCCAGGAGTGAATGATCATTCAGTGGAATGTGCCAGGCGGGTGGTGCGGGTCCCGCTTATTGCCAGGATTCTACGATCGTTGGCAGGACCTTCGTGACCCGGTTCTTGGATATCAACCAAGAATACAGGTTGACTATTGCAATTATTCTTGTGTCTGCAAAGATGAGGGTACAAAGTAGAACCGTGCATCTACCGTGTTATTTTGACCCATTAACGTGAATTCCGTAAATTTAGTCACAAAGGGAAACCTTTGACCGTTTATATCATTCTGTGAAACTCGGAAGGTATAAATTCTAACTTGTCTAAGAGGAACGTGACTCGGAAGAGAACCAAACTGTGAAATCACAAAGCAGAACAGATCCATAGCCACAAAATCACGAAGACATATTATCACATATGTATTAAATAAAATTTTTCTTTACACTTTTCACGATCACGTCAGTGAATGATGAGTGGATTTCCTTATGGCTAATGATAAAAACTAGTTGACAGAATTTTTATAAGAGTAAGATAGGAATAAATTTGACCTTAATGTTCAATTTTTATGAAATTGTTATTGGATACGTTTTTGAATAAGTTTTCATCGTAGTAAGGATGATTTTTTACTATTAATGAGCAATCACCGTGAAGTAGAATAGAATTCCTCTTACCACTTTTTATAAAAGAAAAGGTTTGTTCATGAATTTGTTAAAGTATGACATCGTCCTAGCGAAGAGTTAACCGTGAAACTTCCTGTTAATAAATGAACAGTTTCCGGGAGTCTAAAAGCTCCTAGAAAGTTAACTATTTACTGTCAAGAATAAGGGACTTCAAACGCGTACTTTGGGATTGAACTACCGCGTAACCCAGAGGATAGAATTTAACCTGATTTCTTGAAAGTGAAATTAAAGTGCCTTTGATGTTGAGGAAAATTTTAAGATATTTAACCAATGGGAATTTCTCCACACGGGATAGTAGGGGGAGAGATAGAAGAGAGGGGTAAATTGGACAACGTTGAAAACTCAAGAGAAAATGACCTCAAAACTAATTAAAATACTTCAAACGTGACCTGAGCAAAGTATAATTGCTTGATTTATGGAGCGTACTTCCCGGACAGGCTTTCGTTTATTTATTACCTTACTCTTACCTATAATATACAACGATGAATTATAAAATTCTCGTAAAATATATGGAAACAAAATAATAATAATATTAATCATTCTCACTAGCAGCGAAAGATTGTCCACAATTATCGAACTCACATTAATTGACTCGTGAACTTATTTATTCTCGAAAAATGGGTAAAATGAGGGGGGGGGGGGGGGGGGTAAACTAGTTTGTTTAACGAGTTTGAAGCTACCAACGTTTTCTTTGATGTATAAAGTCAGTAACCTGCAGCTCTCAATCAGCAATAATTACTGAACTATTGCCTAGGAAATCCGTATATCACGTATGTGGATCTATAAATTGCAGAAATATCATTAGGAAGCGATATAGTATCTCAGAATTGCTGCAAGTATATATTAACCGTAAATAAAATTCAACGATCACTATTATTATTATTATATTGACATAATGGACCGTTTTTTTTTTTTGTTAATTCTGTTTTTTTCAACTTATTTGCAAGGGCTGTCTCTTTGACCTCAGCGTTATAAGGTTCGCCGCACCTTTATCTCGCGTTGTTTAAATTCTGTTCAGTTTATTTTTTGTTGCCACTTTTTCCTGGTTTACCAAGTTGTTGTTGTTGTTTCCTTTATCTATCTTTTTCACTCCATAATAAAAATGGACATTTCGGTCTACTTTGAAATGAGAAAATTATAATATATACACGATTTTGGCCAAATCTTCAATTTGCTCTAATTTTTCTAAATCAAGTTACAAAATTCTGACATACCTACGAACGAGGCAAACTCAAAGTGAACTATGAAACGGGACTATTATTCTACTTCTATGATGTATAATTAGGGCGGTGCCAAATTTTTTCGTGTTCGAATTTTGATGCTCATTAAAATTAGGGCCAAAATATCACCAATATTATGGATATAATTTTGTCTTTTTTTTAAATAATTCTAAGTACTGTCCCACAGCCTTCTCAATTTTCCATTTCAATCACACCCGATTTTCAAACATTTCGTGATGCAATTTAAAAAAAAAAAAAATTTTCCAATCGCAGCATCGTTTCGAAAAATGTGGAACCTGGCTCACTTCTTAACTATGGTAGTAGTTATTCCATGAAAATTTTACACATTATTAACGATATAATTTCCAAAGTTATGTAGCATACCGAAAATAAAATAAGGAGGGGGAGGGGGGGTACGACGCTACATGCGCGAGTTTCAAGTTTCGGATTTTCTACGTTTCGGACCTGTAGCTTTTGGGATTTTGAACTTCTGATTTTTTTCGAATTGTAGTTCTCAAAATTGACTGTGTAGACTTTGGGCGAAATACACTTTCTAAAAACAGTGGATCATGCTTACATTGAAATTTGAAATTCTTTCCGTTCGGAACTTCAACCCATAATCCAAGCTTCAGATTTTTCGTAGCGATACTACGATAGGATAAAAAATTTAACCACAAAGTGTCAAAAATTGTTTGTTAATCAATTACGAAAAATTTTAAAGCTTAGGGTTAGTACTTAAAATGGAACTAGGGATCTGGGACTTTGGGTAAGTTTTTTTGTAAATATTCAGAAACATCTTGACCTATGAAAAAAAAAAACAAAAAAAAAAAAAAAAACTTGAGATTCGAATATGACCACATTAAGGAACAGCGTAATATATATCATATCTATACAGATTCGAAAAGGAAGAGAATTTTTAGAATGGTAAGCATCATCATCGTAGAGCATGGGCTGTGACGTGCCTTGTTTCGTCAAGATGCCCAGATTCCTCCCCTATCTTCTCTGAAATAAATTTACCTCCCTTCTTTGTTAGTTTAGTCTCGACACTTGACTCTGAAATCAGGAGTCTGAAGTGTAGTCGTCGAGGTACGCGTGTTGTTTGGTAGTTAAAAGGGGCACCCAAGTTATTTTGCAGGACCGGAACTTCGTGGGGTCTTAAAACATAAGAACAAGTGAGACTCCCGACTCTTCGTTGAAACTGAATGACTACTTAACCTCGTTCTTTTGTTAGCGAACCAGGATGTCCTTTCGTGCTTATTGTTTGAAGAAACGACCGTTGTAAAAGAACACAACCTAATGACTCGAGTCTTTTTTCTTTCCTAGAGTAGATACTCTCTTCCGAGATATCGTATCACGCATATATATGGGACTGTCACGTCAAAACGACACGGCTCCAGACCTCAAAGTTTTCGATTTCATTTTTGATTTCATATGTTATCATTCTATGTATGGAGAATCTGTCAAATTTTTTTTTTTGAATTTTTTCAATCAACTATTTCGGAACTATGAATTTTTTCAGTCTTAAGAAAAGGACCTTTTTTAAAAATCTGAAAAAAATCACAAAAATTCTGTTGCTGATATAGAACAACCTGCCACTTCCAGAAGCGTGGGCAGAATTTTTCTTATATTTTTTTTTTTTTTTGATTTTTCAAAAATGTTATTCAAAAAAATGCTTCATCAATGAGTTTTATGAAATCACCTACTCACCTCCTTTTCAACACAATACAATATAAGATCAAGAATTTTTTAAAATCTGAATGGTGTAGGTTTGAAAGATTTCCGGTATGATAAAAGTCATTAGTGAAGCATTTTTTTGAACAAAATCTTTGAGAAATTGAAAACAAAAAATATAAGAAAAATCCTGCCCACGTTTGTGAAAGTGGGAGGTTGTTCTATATCATCAACAGAATTTTTCTGATTTTTTTTAGTTTTTTAAAAAAGGTCTCTTCTTTAAGGCTGAAAAAATTCGTAGTTCCAAAAGGGTTAATTGAAAAAAATCAAAAAATTTTCGACAGGTTCTCCGAACATAGAATGATAACATATGAAATCAAAAATCAAATCGAAAACCTTGAGGTCTGAAGCTGTGTCGTTTTGACGTGGACAGTCCCATATATACCCGTATTAATAAAAAATATCAAATAATATACATCTGAAACAAGGTTTTTGATGAATGGGTCAGTGACTATTAGATATGACAGCTCTCCTGAAAAGAGAAAAATTTCCTCAATCTATAGAGAAGAATAAAAAAAATTCTTTTTTTGACGCTTCGTATAGTATAAGCCTCATCTTTAAGCGTCAGTTTGCCCACTCCATCTTATCGTATAAATCCATTAAGTTGGAAGAAACGATGCTTGGTAAAATATCCTTAAAGGGGGTTGGTCTGGTCCGGTAGCCTTGCCAACCGAATGTTCTCAATTTATGACCCTGGGCTAGGGGTACCCGAGAGTCAAAAATTGCCAAGATTACTCATAGCTAGGACTCATTCGTTATGAAAAAAATAGTTCTTCAGTACCAATGTACGAGTGGGACGCTGCAGTCGTCTTACAAAATAAAAACGTTTTGGAAGCTCAAATATGATTTGTTAAAGCTTATTGAAGAAACATAGATTTGAGGGAACATTAGACATACTGTAAAGACGAACCCCTAGAAATAAAAATTCTAAAAGATATTCGTAAATTTTTATATGACATTTTTATTGATTTAGATTAATAATCACGAGCTTGAAAGAGATTGAATATTTGTTTATTCCTTTTTATTTTCAATCATCAGTCTATCAACGATTTTCTGAATTCTTTATCTTTGAAGACCTGACGAAAGGATAAAAATAATATTTTTTATTGAAAATAATATGAAAAATTGAAAGAGAATAATTTCGAATTCAAAAATGTTGGTTTTTTATTTTTCAATTATTTCTTAAAAAAAAAAAAAAAAAAAGAAATTTCAATTTGAATTTTTGATGAAAAATTTCATTAAAATTCAACAGAAATTATACAACAGGCGTTTTACAGATGAAGTATATCGATATTGATTTTAAGGTAGTTATGGTGTGTTATAAAAATATAAAAATGGGGTTCAGCTACAGTTTGCCGTTGTTATGTTATATAATAGAAGGAAAACTTCAGACATTAGGATACTCATTCGTACAAGAATGTCCTAGTGCAGATGGTGCTTTAAAAGGAAGCTTGACATTTAACGGTGAAATTAAGTACTTTTAAAAGCTTCCTAAGCTTTTTCACGGCGTTGATTCATTTTATTTTATTTTATTTTTTTTAGAAAAAAAAAATTAAGAAAAAAAAATATATATATATATATATATATATATATATATATATATATATATATATATATATATATATATATATATATATATATATATATATATATATATATATATATATATATATATATGTCAACTCAAACAAAGAAATAATAGGAAAAGTTCTCGATGTTATCTCCCCAGAGTAATTTTCAGCTCAATGTTCTACTTTCTTGTATTATTTTCATTCCTCTTTGTTACAGAAATGAAACCTTTAACACGTTAACAGTCTCGTTTTATTATTTCAACCTTCCGTGTCCGATCGATGTCCGTTTCTTAACCTAACAGACCTGAGAATGCAAAGCCAAGTGATTATTCAAATTGAATGAGAATCGGGGCTACAAAGTGCTCACACTTTTTCTGTTTTCACTTTTAAATATCCGATTTGTCTAGATTCAACTATTTTCGCTCGATAAACTTGTCAGTTAAGAAAAAAAAAACTTTTCGTTTTCAAAATAATTATTCTTTCGCTTGTTTAAATCATTCAAGAATTCTCATCCCTATATACGTCAAGGGTGTCTCAAGGCAGGACCGTATATTCAGGTTTCGAATTTTGCAAGTTCCGGACGGTCAGAATTACAAATTCATTTGAGAAAATTTCAAATTTTCAGAAACGTTAACGTTCGGAATATTAAAATTCGGAAAGATCGGAATGCAGACAGCTTAAAGTTGAGAAAGTCTACTCTGAAAATTTAATGGAGGGACACGCTCCATGCGTGAATTTCAAGTTTCTAAGTCTTGGCCTTTCGGGTCTTTAGCTATCGGAATTTTAAACCTTCGGTATTTTTCAGGTTGAAATTTTTAAAACCAACTGGGAAGACTTTTGGGAAAATACTCTTCCTGAAAACTTTTTGTCTATATAATTAAAGTTCGGAATTTTTACCACTTGGGACTTTCAAAATTCATAACTTCAACCCTGACCACTTATGGAAAGCAATAACCGTTGAAATTCCTAACTTTTGGAGCAATTTTCAACTACTAGAATAGAAATTAAGGAAATTTGAAGCAATGTGCCGACTGATACTGATAACGAGACCTCATTGGCTAATTCACACATGAGGATTAAAAAATAGATAAAATGTAGATCTACTAAAGCGTTTTGATCTCAAATTTTTCTCAAATATTTGATCCCAAATACTGATGGTAGCTATTTTTAGAATCATCAGAATCCAGGGAATATCATCATAAAAAAAATCACCAATCCTGCGAATGTCCAATTTACCTCGTGATATAACTTCTGCCTTTTTCACAGCGTAACACATATACATATATTTATTTACTCGACGTGTGTACAATTTATTCGTACATAAAAATAAAAAAAAAATTTATTTTTACAAAGATCCAACTTTTGAACGGTATTAAAGCAGACGACCCTGTGTGCGGCAGGCAAAGCGAGTAGGGCAAAGGCTCGGTACATTCACGAATGTAGAAAACGCGGCTAAAAATTCAAATATTTATTGCGCCTCTGGGGATGGTCTGATTATATCAGTATGTACTTAAAATAATTACGAAATATACATATGTATATACATATGTATATGTATACCTCGTTAAACGTATGAATCAATACATTGCTCCTTAATTTTTTGAAATCTATACACAACACCGTATCAAATAAAACTGCCAATGGCTGCTGCTTCTCGTAATATAAAATTTAATACTGACGCTGTTATTCATTCTTATTTTTTTATTCATTCATTCATTTTTTTTTTTTTGGCATTTTGTTCATTGCGCATATTACATGCTTACATAGTTAATTTTAATTACTGTTCATATTCAGGGATCATTTTGGTTTAGACGTTCAAAAAAAAGATTATTTTCATGCATTTTTTATCAAATTACTATTATAGATATTTTTATAAGGTTTATTCAGCTCAACAAATACACTTTAGAAAAATATAAAAAACATCTGTATTTATTTTTTTTTACACTATTTATTTACATAAATAACGAATGAACGAAACTCCTCAAAAAGTTGGTATGTCGCTGGCGACGTTTATAACTTGATAACGATTCATTTTAAACAAAGAAACCAAAAATATTTAGGTTTAATATATCAGTGGCTCTAGCACATTCTATAAAAATTAATATTTATTGATAAATAACAAAATGGCGAACATTTAAAGAAAAAAACAAAAGAATTAGGTTTTTTTCACTATTTTTGGCCCAAAAAAATAGTAAAAATCAAAATTTTGATTTGGTTGTAGGATGCGCTGAAGCTATTACTATGTAAAATATGTGATGAAAATTTCATGAAGATCGGTTTAGTGGTTTCGGAGAAATCACCGCCGCCGATCGAAAAAACATAGTTTTGAGAAAAACGCGTTTAAAGATTTTTCAAGGAAAAAGTCGTACCTAAAGTAGCAACGTAAGGGTCACAAAATAGTACATTTCGATACAAGTGTGAAAGTATTGATTCTCGTACAAGTGTGAAGTTTTTCGCCCGAGCGAAACAGGGGTGACAATCACACGAGTCGAAAATCAACCTTCGCACGCGAAGCGGGCGCAAAATCAAACTTTGCGCCCGGCGTGTCGAAATAATATAGTTAGACTGCTTCGATCGCTCTAAAATTTTAACAAAATACTTTTAGATATATATATTTTCGAAAAATGTACATAAAAAAAAAAAAAAAAAATCGATTTTTTGAAAGTTATAAACCAGAATGATTCCGTAACGCGGAAATAAGTAACCCTGATTTTTAATTGTTGTTAATACATCGATGACCGTATAATGCCATTATACCTTTGAGGTAACGAATGAGTATTTATAATATTTTTGAGGGTAAATATCTGTCAGTATATTGTTTTTTTTTTTAGTGAATTTTTTTAAAAAGATGGAAGGTTGAGTACGATAAATACGTATAGCCATTAAAATGCGAGCTTTAAAAAATAATGATACCTCACTTATGATACGGAATGGAAGGATCGTGTCTCCGGCAACTTCTCGAGTGACGAGGGGCACCAAAGGTAATGTATTCAATCACAATCATCCTGCACCAACTCACATACGTATAACACAAGTATATATACATATATATATATATATATATATATATATATATATATATATATATATATATATATATATATATATATATATATATATATATATATATATATATATATATATATATATATATATATATATATAGGTATGTATATGCAGACGTAAGCATTAAGTCAAAATGGCAGTGATGCCGGATGAAATATTTATTCTCCATTTTCGGAACAAGGAACATGTCAAACTCCATAAGTTTCATCGAAGTGGTTATTGCACTGGGGGGGTAGGTATACGAGCTACATATGTATGTACACATAGTCGTTGTACCTATGTAAAAAAGTAAAATATTCATGGCGAAGAGGACAGATGAAAGAGGGGTAAAAGGTTGGTTCGTGGTTCGGCTAAGGGTGGGTGGAGATTGGCAAGGGAAAGGCAAACTTAGGTAGTTTAAATATTCATCGAGTAAACGCAGCAATCAGACGGATGTGACGTAGGTACATACATACATACATACATGTATAACGTCACTTCTGAACAAATGATTTGGAAAACAAAAAAATTTGTAAAGCTTTGCAAATATGAAACCCACCGTATAACATAAAAAATAAATTCATCTTAAATACCGTCTGGGCGTTTGATGTTTGAGAAAAAAAGCTTTTCTATTGACTTTAGACTTACCGAAATCTCAACCTGTATCGATTTTAGACAAAATCTTTGGTCCCGAAATAAAAGGGGAAGTTTTTCTCTCTTTATTTTATTTAATATCATGCAGGGTAGTAATTTCGGGATGTTTTTTTTTTTTTTTTTTTTTTTTTTTTTTTTTTTATGGAATAATTTTGACTGAGCTGCGTTAATTGGTACATACTTTAGGTTGTCTTTTAATGGTTTTTTTTTTTTTTTGTGCTACGGAGTGTAAATATAGCGTAAATAAAATTCAAAACTTAAAATGGCAGAGTATAAATGGGGGACACGATGTAAAATTTTCTCTTTCATTTTCATGAAAATTCATATTGAGTAGTCTTTTGAGTCGCTGCAGAGTAGGTAGGTATGTACCTACAGATACGATGTAAAAAAATCAAAAATTCATAATGCTTTATCCACTTTAGTTGGCACAAACATGTATATTAATTAACTTTCATTTAAATATAATGAGGATGAAATTTATTTTGCGAATTGAATTTTTTATTATTATCAAAGATAAAATTCTGCATAAAATTCTTGTATACATATTTATATGTCGGGCTTTCCATATATACCATTTCGACCTAGGTCTTGATCCTTGACATCTTGGATTGGGCTCACGATTTTTTATGTGATTGTTCTCACTTTGAAAGACACTAAGTTTCTTTTTTTTTTAGATTGTTTTCAAATCGATTTTAATTTTATACAATTTTTGAAACCTACCATATTGATCGACACAATTTAAAAATCTAAAAAAATTATGAAAAATCGGGTGTCTAATATCAAAATTTTTAAGTTCAAGAGCCGCAGTGAAGAGATTTTTCCTCCTTACTGTTTTTGACCTTTTTCCGAAAAAAAAACAAAACGTTGAAAACAGTGAGAAGTAGAAATCTTTTCATCACTCCAGCTCCAAGTTTCAAAATGTTGATACCTGACACATGATTTATAAACATTTTTTCAAATTTTTAAATAGTGTCGATCAATATGGTCGTTTTCAAAAAATGTAGAAAACTCAGATCGATATGAAAAAATTAAAAAATAAAAAAAAACTGAGTGCCTTTCAAAGTGAGAACAATCATATAAAAAATCGCGGGCCCATTCCGAGAGGTCAAGAGTCAGACCCAGGTCGAAGTGGCATGAAATACCCCATGTACACTTCGCCATTCTCAATTTTCAACTTCTAATAATAGATTTGGTATCAATGATGAAAAAAAAAACCTGATACACAATATCGTGCGAATTCAGGAATTTTTCGGTTTTTTGAGTCCACTATTTCTTAATTGTAGGGATCGATGGAAATGGTGAATAAATAAACTTGTACCCTTATCCCGGAGATTGTCTAGAATATCGTTTCTCTTTTTTTTCGATTTTGTATCAAGAGACTCGGTAGAGTCTCGCGCCAAGTACATTAAAAAGAATTTTTAACGCACGGCGTGAGACTCGACCGAGTCTCTATACCCGCATGAGAGCTCTACGGCCTATACGGCGACTGTGTTATCCTTAATAACTTCCGACTCGAGTTATACACGAGATTCAAATATTTATCTCAGTATATGGCTTCAAATAGCTTTCATTTAAGCCCAATTCTTATGCAATCGGTGCACGGAGAGCTGAGATATAATATTTCCGAATTACAGACACCCTCAGTTCGACCAACAAAAATTCTCCTTCTCCGTTTCCTTCGTCGTCGCCCACCGGCTATGTTGCCATTGTCAGTTCCTTTCGGAACGAGGTAGACGTCCACCAGCAATGTTGCCATTTTCTTTCGGTCTGCATGTCATATGCTTCTACGACACTTTACACGACGTGAAAATTATAGACATATCTCCGTGATAAAAGAGCTAATATAAGACATTAAAAAATAGTAATATTTCTCATCTTTCATGCTAAAGATTATGAGATCGATATAAATGAAGTAGGTATACTAATTCAATAAGAATTTTAATAATACATTATAATAATATATAATATAATTAAAATTAAAATTTCAAGTCGTTTCTATAATGCCTGAAAATTAAAATGCACAATTTCTGCCAAGTGGCGTTTTGATTTTTTAGGTCATGGAAATAGTCACTGTCAAATTGTCAGATGCATATTTCTGGATCTAGATGAATGAGGAAAGTACGAGCGTCGTGGCACGAGTTTTGGTCAAGTATAACACGAAAACTATACATCATACAAAAAAATGTTGAGAATAAAAAAGTTTCAATTTAAAGTAGACGTCCAAATGATTATGTACGAAAAAATTTGTCGGTTCCGGAAAATTGGAAAAAAATTATTATAAAGTTAGTTTTTGAAATTTCTCACAAGTCATACGTCTTTTGGGGCTAAGACTTTCAGAGAATATTCCTCTATAGTGTGAAAAGAACGTGCATGAATTTTATTGTGGACTCAGATTTAGTTTAGGAAATATGAATTTTTTACTGAATTTATTTCGAAACAAAAACAACAAAAATTTTGTATCGCAAAGCCCGTATCGACTCAAAAAATCTTTAAAAACCGTTAAATAAACAAAACTTTCAACTTCGCAGTGCTAAAAAAGTTGTACTTTTGGTTCGCAATAAATTCGGTGCAAAATTCATATATCTCCTAACTGAAATCTGGCTCCACGATAAAATTTGTACTCATTCTTTTGAATATCCTCTATAATTTTTGGATGGTAAAAAACGTATGGTTGTTGAGAAATATTAAAAACCAATTTTATAATAATTTTCTTTCAACTTTTCGGAACCGTCGTATTTTTTTGTACATCATCACTTTGAAGTTTACTTCGAACTGAAATTTTTTTTCACTTAACATTTTTCGTACGATGTGTAGTTTTCGAATTATACTCAATTAAAATACGGATATTATCAATTATCGTATATATCGTATCAGCTGCTAACATCTGAACGTTGTTTAAATACAATTCTATAGAAATTCATACACACTCTTATCAACTGCCACTAACATTTCTGAAAACTTGAACCAATTTTCAGAGGACATAATTTATACAATTCGTTATGAACAAGACTAATTAGTCTGAATCGAGATGGTACAAAAAGTAATGAAATCCCCCCAAAAAGCACCTCTGGTGCAAAAACCTTTCGCCAAGTACATTAATGTGATATTTCCCACAAATATAGTGTTGCAGCCATTCAATCTACAAAAGTATTGAAATCAATGGACATTGCCAAGTACAATTAAATTTTCCCAATTAATTTCTGAATGTGACCTGATCCTACTTTTCGGTAGGTATTTACATTTCGATGTACACAACTTACGTCACACGTACTAACATGCAATATATGCACTTATCAGAGAAGATCAATTGAGAGTAAAATTAAGAAAAAGAAAAAAAAAATTTGGAGGTAGTGGTACTTGGCGGGCATTTTTGGCTGATGTCTAAATTATTACAAAAATGCCCGCCAAGTACCACTACCTCCAAATTTTTTTTTTCTTTTTCTTAATTTTACTCTCAATTGATCTTCTCTGATAAGTGCATATATTGCATGTTAGTACGTGTGACGTAAGTTGTGTACATCGAAATGTAAATACCTACCGAAAAGTAGGATCAGGTCACATTCAGAAATTAATTGGGAAAATTTAATTGTACTTGGCAATGTCCATTGATTTCAATACTTTTGTAGATTGAATGGCTGCAACACTATATTTGTGGGAAATATCACATTAATGTACTTGGCGAAAGGTTTTTGCACCAGAGGTGCTTTTTGGGGGGATATATTCTACATATTGCGTATTCGGAGAATTCGTAACACGAAGCTTCGAGGGTGGAACATGAACGCCGCAGGTAGTATTTTAGAGGCTAAAAGGACTAACAAGGGAAAGATCCCTGCGGCCATCCGGTCTGGCTCTAACTTGAAATGTTTATTTCTTTATTTATTTTTTTTTTCTTAAATATAGTTTCAAGTCATAAAAGACGTTCCACCAAACCGTTTGCTTGTAAATTGAGGTTCTCAAAAGTTAAAAATTTTTTTAAGTTAGTATAATTTCACGAATTCTACTGTATCCTGTAGTACAATGGCTTAAAGGATCAAAGGGATTCTGAAGTTGGTAATTAATTATACCCAAAGCTCTTTGACTAAACATAATAATATTAATGATAATAATAATGATAATAATAACAACAAAAATTGTCTTTTTTTATTTTTTTTTAATTTTTTAAAATTTTCTATTTTGTTGAAAAAATTTTCCCATTATTATTATTATCATTGTTACTATATGTATTATCATTATTATTTGAATTATAACGGATCGAAGTATCGAAATTATAAAATTAAACAATTTGTAATACAGCGAAAATTTCAATTTGTAGACAAAGAACGGCTTGTTAAAAATTCATCTTTTTTAACCTCAAATTATGATTTAAAAAATGTTTTAACTTTACCCGGGTTAAGGGGTTTGGAACCTTCTCTAATTGTGAGTTGACTTAGCTGTACTTCCTAATTATTTCAAAAACCCTTCAATATAGGACTTACGCTCGCTACACCGCAAAATTAGCACCGGCTTCTTCATAAGGTTTGTTTAATGATCGTGATATATGTATATCATTTTTAGGGATCAAGGACTAGCCACCGCAATCAAAATTTTCAATGAATTTATACCAGCTGAAAATCGATTCATTCCACGAAACTATAATACCCTAAATTCCCACCAATATTTGACAACAGGATAAAAGTTCAACTTTTCTGTGTTTTTCAACGTTTAATTTCAGAAATAAGAACGTTATAAGTTACGTTAAATTGAGTAACAAATATTCCGTTCAGCTTGGATAGAACCTTAATAAGTGTTTTGTAATATTTCATTTCTTTTGAATTGTAGGTATGTACTTCTTCGAAGGACTTATAGCTACGTTTTACAATTTAGACTCTTTTACTAATATTAGCTCACCAAGCACGCGTTTGAAACCGATTTTTAACTTCCCGCAATGAGAAAAAAAAAATTTTCATTATAAAGGGAAGTTATTGGTTTCGGTCCGATTTTCGACAATCGAGTTTTCATCAGATCTCGACGTTTTGGGGTCCTAGGAAGCTATTCTGACTATTTTTGGATGGACCTCCGTATGTGTGTGTGTGTGTCTGTAAAATTTTTCGTCGTACGATATCTTTAGAACGAATCGACCGATTGGAATGGTTCTTATGGTGATGGAAAGGGCTTATCAAGACTTAGATCTGATTAGATTTTGGAATCGATCGGTCGAGTAGTTTCAAAGTTATTTGAGAAATAAAAATTAAAAAGCAATTTTTTTCATGTTTTTAGCGCATAACTCCTAAACTGTTCGTGCGATTAGTCTCAAAACTTGATCAGACTTAGCTCTTGGATAGCCCTTTCGATCGCCGTAAGATTCATCAAAATCTAACGATTGGTTTAAAAGATATTGCACGACAAAAATTTCTCTTTTTGTCGTACGATACCTTTGGAACGAATTAACCGATTTGAATGATTGTTGCGGCGATCGAAAGGGTTCATCAAGACTTAGATCTGATTAGATTTTGGAATCGATCGGTCGAGTAGTTTCAAAGTTATTCGAAGAATAGAAATTGAAGAAAAAAAGATTTGTATAGGGAAAACTAATTATATTTATAACCTTCTTTAATTTATTATAAACACAACAGTATCAATTAATTGTAACGTATTTAACACAGCGGGAAGTTTTAGGGTTGGCCCACAAGTCAACCGGTTTCCTCATTTTTTTTAAAAGGATTTCATTCTCTGAAAAGTATTGCCATCGAACTAATCCTGTTTTAATTTTCAAAATTTTGCGACTGGAAGATTTTTCGCAGTTTTCTGTTTCAAACGTGCCTATCTCAGCGAGAAAAATTCGTAGAGAGACGGCAAGAAACGCAGTTTAAACGTGAGAAACTTTTCTAACTTCAAGTCAAGTTCAACTTTCGACAAAAAAATGTCTGTGCCCCGTGTAATTCGATAAGGTTTACAAGAAATAGATAATTTACTTACTCCTCGCTTTAAAGTGATGCTTCTCTGAAACGAGAAAAGATAACTGATATTTGTTTAAAAAATACATGCAAGACACAACTATTTGAAAAATTCACTATTTTTTCCCCAGAGTTTAGGTGTTGCTTTAATTCTTTTAAGAAGTGTATTCGAGGTAAAAAAAAACTTACATCGTAATCGGTATATAAATTATAATCTAAGCAGTTTCAAAATTCGTAGATCTTAAACCAACGTTTATATGACTTGTTACCTTTGACAAAATAGTGTGACTTTGAAACGATAACAAAACAGTCTTTCAAACAAAAATCGCGCGTTACTCTATATACATGCGCATTGCGTAGTGCGCATTTCGCAGTGAAACTCAGTAAATAGCAAATCAGCATCGCAAAAAAGCGGCTTCAACTTCCGTTACAAACTCTTTCTCAAGAAAGGCAACCAACCCTTGAATTATTCTTAAATTCACGTTATCATAACGTGATTGCCGTTGCCTTTGCAATCTGTGTTTGGAACAAGTACGTACCTATACTATACAGAATTTTTAATTTACTTTGAATAAACGGACAATCACATTAGTGACCCTCGAAAGCCGATAATAAATTTGAAAAAAGAGTTATAATGAGGCACCTGATGAACTTTTCGAATTAACAATTCTTCAATTGATAAATTAGTACCATTGACTGTTTGAGTCATCTAAAGAACGCTCTTTTCAGAACTAGACCGTAAATTATGATAATATCAGACGTGTAGGATATTTTTCATGACTTATAACGAAAAAATTAAGAATGAAAATTGTTCAATACTTATAGAGTAAAACAAAAAAAAAAAAATGATTTAATTGATTATCAAAATGAAGTCAACACCAGTGTGATTTGAATAATTTTTTTTTGTTTTTTTCTTATCATCGTAGACGGGTAGATATATTCAATGTAGGATGAATGAATTACCCTGCAACGTACCATATATACGTATGTATACGTAAAGAGATGTGTTATATGCGGATTCCTAAAACTATATATATGTATATATCTATATATGTAAATGCTAACGAAATTATACAAAGTAAAATTGATATGCATAAAACGAAAAAATTGGGGACTGGTCGTACAAGGATTTGAATATTACGGCGCATGAGAATAAGGAGAGAAAAAAAAATATGTATATATATATATATATATATATATATATATATATATATATATATATATATATATATATATATATATATATATATATTTCAAATTTTATTGGAAAATTATCGGGAGGAAAAACCGAGCGTACCTCAGTTCCCGGTTATGGTAATATCGACGATTAACAAAATCACTATTCCGGTGCGTCCCCTTATTCATCTCTTTTCAAAAAAAAAATGGAATGAGAAAAAAACATTTTTTTATTCAGTTGAAACGCGTCAGGCATTGCCATTACCTTATTTACTTATGCCAGAACTTTTTATAGCTAAAGTCATTAGGAAAAACTTTGTAACTGATCCAACGAAATATAACAACCTGCAATAAATAGAATTAAGAATATCAGAAGATAATTTTTCATCAGATATCACGATAATTTTTTTTTTTTTTTTATTCCCAGTATCTACTTTATGAGAAAATGATGATGGTTTTGCATATTAGTTTGAAAGTAAAAAGGAGAAGTTTTGTATATTTCAGACGACTCGTAAGACGAATAAGAACGTTTTGAATTTGGACCCCTTCGAGTGATTGAATCAGGAAATGTCAAATATTGAAAACAATTGAGAAGAAATTGACCGTATCTCTTGGTCGGGAAGGCAGTTGCGGCGGATTTGTGGCTAAGAAAAAAATCCGTCCAACTCCTTTCCGTCTGAGAATTCACGGAATTCAACTTCAGGAAATGGGATACTACTTTTATCGTAACCTAATAATAAAGACTAACAATAAGAATAACTCAACGGGAATCTGTATATAGACGAAAAGTAAGAAACCACAAAAAAACATCAAATGCAACGCACTTAATAAATGTCCAACAATCTGCTGATTTTCTATGTACTAATTTTCAACCAGTAAATCTCAGACATAATATATTTAAACAGCCTATCATTACCTCTTGCCTAGACAGAAGACCATTAGTTTAAGAAAGTTGCGTATATATACTTAGGCAGTCGCTATTAAAGAGGTTGATGATAATGAGACAAAATTGACGGTCTTTATTTGCAATCTTGTCTGCCATCATACTTTCAATACCAACTCTCGATAATCGTGTAGCCCTTGTTACCTCGTTGAAGGTTATTGCACATATTAACATATTTTGGTTGTAGGAATAGAAATTAATGTCATTACTGTATGATATACTATGTATTTACGTTGATAATTATAATAGAAACAAGGTGGAAAAACAGTTTTTCGGAGTACTTTTCGTCAAAAAGAAAAAAAATGGATGGGTTTGTCAGGGGGAGAAAAAGTATAAAAAAAAAAGTAATGAAAAACCGAAAAAAAGATCAAATTGAAAATTTCACATAAAAAAAATGCCCTATATATTGACAAACAACAATTTCATACAGTGCGTTTAATCCCAATTCGATCTGGGTACATTTACAATTTCCTCTTGTCATTGGCAAGGATCGCCCTATATATTGACAAACAACAATTTTATATAGTGCATTTATTCTAATTCCGTCTGGGTATATTTACAATTTTTCTGGTGTCATTGGCAAGAAATGCCCTGTATATATGAAATTCTCAACCCGGAAGAATATATCCTTTCATTTACAAAGGTAATACAGAGAAAAAGGATAGGTTTGTCGGTCAAACATCTAAAATCGATTCATTTCCGGTAAAACTGGAAGTTCGAATTAAACGAGACATGGAAATTTTTCATGCCCATCATTTGTTTGTAAAGTCCTGTGAATTTCAGATTTTTTCGTCGAGCCGTTTCCGAGATCACTGCGCGAGTTTGTCGAACAGGCCGACGGACAGACCGACACCTTTCCAAAAACCTGTTTTTTGAATTCTAGAGAATCGAAAACGTGAAGATTCGTTGAAATTAAAGCAAAAGTCACTTTCCGACCGAAACCAATACTTTTCTTATATCATCGTGGGTGATGAAAAGTAAAAATGAATTAAGTAGATAAAAGGAATAAGGATCACTGCAGAGAAAAAGCAAATGAATGGAGCGGATGGAGAATAAGAGTAGATAAAATCGTAGAAAACACGACGTCGTTGGGCTTATTTATAGTTGAACTTTGCAGATAAAGCTTCGAGTTTGGGTAAAGCTAGATATGTGCGAGAAGAAAAACGGGATAAAACTCGAAAACAACCCCAGTTCGATGTTAGAAGGTATAGGATATAACAAAATGGCGACTAGAAATGCTGAATATCCACGCGATGGAAAATTAGATCGTATATAACTGTGATTACTGATTAGATAAACAGATTTATGAATCGTAGGTATATATTTCATCTTTTTGAGCATATATAGTTTGTTGAATAAATTGATTAAGTCGTAAATGATTTGAGGGGAGGATCGATACAGGCTTGATAAAAGAGTCGAGATTTTAGGAGCATCGATGTATGTACAAAAGTAATTAGTGTTGCCTTAGTTTCATCAAATTAATTTCTTTCAAAGTCAACAGCACGCGAACCACTGGGCCCCTTTACCTTTGAAGTTTAACCCTTTTAGGAATATTGGCCTAACTACACGTGTATACGAGCATCCTGACGGTACTCTAATTGCCAGTGAGGAAACAGCTTTGCATGTGTGTGTTCAACCTCGTAATCATTTTATCTCTGCACTAAGCTCGGCCAACTTTTATTAAAAAAAATAGATGAAGTAAATGATTATGAACATTTCTTATCGTAATTGCGATGTCAAAGCTGCAGGTATCGACATAAGAACACGATTACTAAATTCGCTACCAAAATGGGTAAACATCAAATGTGACAGCGTCGAAATATTTCAAGAAAATATTTTCTCAATCAAAAATCAAATTTTAAATACTTTTTATAAATTTACATAACTGATACGTGTCAATACAAGATTTGCGATTGCAAATCATGTTGTACATTCACGAAGCTGCAGCGTAGATACGGTTTTTACTTTTCATCACCACGTACGGTGATATAAGAAAAGTATTGATTTTGGTCGAAAAGTGACTTTTGCTAATTTCAACGAATTTCCACGTTTTCGACCCTCTAGAATCCGAAAAACAGGATTTTAGAAAGATGTCGGTCTGTCTGTCGGTCTGTTCGACAAACTCGCGCGGTGATCTCGGAAACGGCGCGATTAAAAAATCTGAAATTCACAGGACTTTACAACCAAATGATGGGCATGAAAAATTTCCATGTCCCGTTCAATTTGAACTTCCGGTTCTACCGGAAATGAATCGATTTTCGATATTTTACCGACAAACCTATACTTTTTTTTCTGTATTACCTTTCTAAAATGAAAGATTATATGTTTTTCCGAGTTGAATTATTCATTTTATATATGTATAGGGCATTCCTTGCCAATGACACCAAAAAAATTGTAAATACACTCAGATCGAATTAGAATGAATGCACTGTAGAAAATGTTTGTTTGTCAATATATAGGGCGTTCCTTCCCAATGACAAGAAGAAATTGTGAATGTACCCAGATCGAATTGAGATGAAACGCACTGTATGAAATTGTTGTTTGTCAATATACAGGGCATTTTTTTTATATGAAGTTTTCAATTTTAATCTTATTTTTTCGGTTTTTCATACTTTTTTATACTTTTTCTTCCCCTGATAAACCCATACTTTTTTTTCTTTCTGATGAAAAGTACCCCGAAAAACTGTTTTTCCGGCTGGTTCTTCTTGAAATAGGAGCAACTTTTTTACTCCTTCGTTTTTTTTTCCTTTGAGTCAAAAGCTTCTCTTTGCACCCGGATTTGGCTCTACCATGGTATTCAACCAGTGAACGCCGACGCGACGCCACCAACCAGATCTATTCGTAGCAATGCTACCTAGTCGTCCGATGGGGAAAGAGAAACGGAAATGCATTTGTACGGTTGAAAAGTCTGCAATTTCTTTCATTCCGTTTTCTGAAAGAACGGTGTCTTTTTCATTTTCATCGATTTCCGTTCGATTGAGCACGTAGACCCGGTTGATCAACAAAATGCGATATCGTACCTACTACCGCTATGCAAATTGTTCTGCTATAAGTTTTTCAACGTCATTCCTCTTACAAGGTATACAATTTTCGAGATTCTATCAGATATGATGACAAAATTCTTCGATTTAAATGTTCAGCATTTTTGAGTTCAAATAATTCTGCGATGACACGGATCTCGGATTGCCAGTAAATAGGGAAAAGAAATTAAGCCTTTTGGTTAAAGAGATAATACACGGATGTATATGTGCGGGTGTTATCAGGCCACTCGTATTCCAAACTCTGATAGCAACTCTGCAATGTGCCATTTGAAAAAATAAAAATAAAAATAAAAAAAATAAATAAATAAATAAAAAACAAGGCGAAAATCTCAAGTCGTTATTTTACCTCGCGTCGACGGCAAATTCAATTCTCCTGGTCTCCGCAGGATTCTTTTCGCGAAATCCACCGCTGAGCCCAACCCTGCTCCTTCTCAGTCCTTTTCTTTTCCCCTTTGCCTCTTAAGCTTCCACCTACCTCATCCTTCCTTCGACCAGCGAAGCCGCTTTAGCTGAGCCCGATAGCGAAGCGAAGCATCGTCTGGAATTCGATTATACCTTCGATATGGTATACCGAAACGCCTATCTGCGAATAGGTTTCTATGGCGAGTGGACTTTTCTTGCTATTTTTCTTCCTTTTTTTATTTCTTTTTGTTCTTGTTCTTTTTATTATTTTTTTTTTTTTGCCGTTTTGTTTGTTGTCTTTGTTTTATGGGTCGAAGCACTGACGGCGACAAAATAGGAAAGGGAAGATTCGCAGCTATTCAGGAACACCTACGGACTGATAATTCGATATATTTTTTCCATCACTTCTAGGGTGGTTGTATCAAAGATTTAGTTTAGTGCTAAACTAGACCACAGTTATGTCTTCAGATCCGAGTAACTTTCACGACGATTTCAGTCTCCTGGATTTTGATTAAACACACATTTAGCAGAAAATAAAAGAAAACAAACCGGAAGAATAGTTTTTCGGGGTACTTTTTATCGGAAAGAAAAAAAAAAGTATCGGTTTATCAGGGGAAGAAAAAGTATAAAAAAGTAATGAAAAACCCGAAGAAATGAGATTAAAATTGATAATTTCACATAAAAAAAATGCCCTATGTATTGACAAACATCAATGTCATACAGTGCCTTTAATCCCAATTCGATCTGGGTACACTTACAATATCTTCTTGTCATTGGCAAAGATCGCCCTATATATTGACAAACAACAATTTTATACAGTGCATTCATTCTAATTCGATCTGGGTATATTTACAATTTTTTTTGTGTCATTGGCAAGGAATGCCCTATATATGAAATTCTCAACTCGGAATAACATATTCTTTCATTTAGAAAGGTAATACAGAGAAAAAAGTATGGGTTTGTCGGTAAAACATCGAAAATCGATTCATTTCCGGTAAAACCGGAAGTTCAAATTAAACGAGACATGGCAATTTTTCATCATGCCCATCGTTTGGTTGTAAAGTCCTGTGAATTTCAAATTTCTCATCGAGCCGTTTCCGAGATTACCTTGCGAGTTTGCCGAACAGACCGACAGACAGACCGACATCTTTCTAAAAACCTATTTCTCGGATTCTAGAGGGTCGAGAACGTGAAGATTCGTTGAAATCAGCAAACATCACTTTTCGACCAAAACCAATACTTTTCTTATATCACCGTAAGTAGGTGATGAAAAGTAAAAAAAAAAAACAGAAAAAATAAAAAATAAAAGACAGATACGTTTTAATTTATCAGAACTTTTCATGTGAGTCAATTCCATAGTTTATGACTTTTGTTTTTGGTTTTTGTATGGTTTATTTGATTTTGGGAGATAAACTGCCTGAAATTTGTAGCCAGTTTTTTGTATTTTTTGTTTTCATTCAAGTGAGGAATTATACGGTTCAAGGAAAACTACAGACTACGACTACGTTATATCTTCTATATGCTACACTCGAAAGATCTTTTGGTTCTGAACCCACAAAAGCAGTGGATAGAAGATCGGAATTAATGTGAGGTAAGCGTGTCGTCCCATCTGTAAACGAACTACCCAGTTTCCTTCCTTTCCAAAGTTCTCGACGAAGCAACCACCAACGCCGTTACAAAAGGGGAACCAAAATTTATAGCTGAATAATAGACGTACCGTTTAACGAACGCATTAATTAACCCGACTGTCTCAACGTAATGCGACACTGCGGATTCGGACGAGTCGAGTATTATGCTACCAGGTGTAGTTGAAGATGAGAAACTCTGTTTAATCCTCCTCGTAAAAGTCCAACGTGCTGGTATTTAATATCTGAAAGCAAGACTAGCTAATATTCGCAATTTAAATTTCGCAACCTCTTCATCCTTGCAGAATTTCACCCTTTCAATTTTCGATTAATTTTTTTCAAAACATACCAAGTATTAGATAAAATTTTCAGCAATTGCAGCATTTTCGTGCCCCGGTTATTGATGAAAAGTTACAACTATTGTTGCTGAAATCATCCTAAATAATCATGGGATCAGAATAGCCTACTTCAAGTGCTTCAAAATGAGCTTAAAATCGAGCCTTTAGAGTAAACGGAAACAGAGTTATGGCCGTATACCTACCTGTAACAAGGCTTTTGTTCAATTTTCGTCACTTTTTCGACAACTTGAATCACACCCTAACTCTCGGAATATTGAAGTTAGATTTTTGAAAGACATGAAATCATGTATTCATTTATGCGTAGAACCTGCAAGAAAAAGTTTATGAAAGTTCGAAGAGTATAGTGTTTTATAGGTGTCCTGCTTGACGTCGTAGGAATTATATTCGACTTTTTACTTCCCTGTTCCGTTTCGCGAATATATTCGGGATTTGACAAAAAAACAAAAAAAAAAATTAGCTAATATTTTCAGCTACATTTTTTTTTTTTTTTTTTCTATTCGTAATTTATTGAGGAGATTTTTTCACCCTGACTGAGCGAAAAATTCTGACATTTTTTAATTCTTTTATCACGAACTTAACGAAATTCTAAGAATCACGGATTACACAATATTAACAATTTATTTCATTGGGATCATTTGAATATCAAGGAATTATATGTAACTATCGGAAACACCGTTGATCAAAGAATTCCATATGCATAACTCGGAAACCGATGAAACGTACGATTTGTCTGAAGATTTTTATACACACACAAAAAAGTAATAGACCAAAATTATTTGTTGCAAAAAATACATTTTTGTTTAAAACAAAAAGTATTGCAATGTCTATAAGCGTGACCTTTTCAGACTGTGAAACCGTTCGGATTTTCCATTTTGGATTTTCTATTTGCCCGGATTCACGTGGGACCATAGTACGATACTAGAAGCGAATGACTTTCTTCAATATTAAATATCATCGCTTTTTTAAGGCCTTTTTTTTTTTTTCTTTGAAGTTGGGACACCCCTTTAACGAATAATCCGTTTGTTATTTATTACTGGGAAAAATGGTCAAGACAATTAGTCTGTCAGTCGACTATTACTAAGTACCCTTACGAAAAAGAACTGTAGGGGAAACTATCGAAAAACTATTATTCCAGAGCTATTGGATCGACGAAAAGTTTTTTTTTTTTTCTTTTCACTATTATAGACAAAAAATATTGGTAAGGATCGATCGGGCCGCAGTTTGATATTGAAAATCGTTAATTCCTAACGGCAATGGTCAACAAAAACACCAACAGTTTACTTCAATAGTACAGTAATGTTCAATGATGCTGTCCTTATGGCTCACTATTTTTTTTTGACAAAACTAAAACGAGTTTGCGATCTCGCGAGTTTTGTGTGCCTATGCTCAACGAGGCAGCGGCTGTCAGAATTCGTTGCATAATTAGACATTATTTTAATTAGCTAAACAAGATTATTGAGTATTATTCTAGTGAATAAACTAATTAAAACTATTCAAATAACATTCTTTTAGAACATGTATTAAGACTTCACTGCAACAACTAAAACTATTACAATAACGTTGTATTGAGACTTCACATTAATCGAACTGTAACTTTTTTTCAATTATGTAATCAGTATAATTCTCATCTACAAGGCTTCAATACCGTTGTTGTCATTGTCATTAAACCTCTAGATAAATCGCTAACATTTTTCATTTCAATCACTAAACACAACTTCGGATCCTTGTGATCACAATAAGGTTGACTCGATCGTCGGCGTCCCTTACAAGAAGTTATTCATAGTTCATCAATATCTCTGCAAATTTCAACTTCTTTGTTGGGTTAACCTACACAAGTAATAACATCCATTCTGCCGTGAATTTTAGGGTTAGGCATTTTAGCGGAAAATCTTCTCATAAAAACAATCGTTGCTATGCAAACTTCGAGGTTATCGGATGACAGCTGCACTTTAGACCTGTCGACCGCTGCTTCATTGGGCATAGGCATACGAAATTCGCGGAGAGTGCAAACTCACTTAAGTTTTGTCCGAAAAATATAGTGAGCCGTAAGGACAGCATCATTGAACACTACTGTACATATTGCGTCACTTTAACGACCAAATAAATTACTTTCAGAGTTACTATCACGAAGTCTCTATAGGTATTCGAAAATCAATAGTAACAAGGAGTGATCGTGGAGTGAATCGTTGTAATTACTAATATATTTTTATGGGTAGAAACATCTTATACAATTTTATTGGTAGACAGACGGTGCAATATGAGAATATGGTCTCGCCAAAGGACTCATAAATGAAAATGCGAAAAATCGTTCTATTGGCAAAAACCATTGTGTAACCATTGTTTGAATATTGATGGTTATAACTATCGATATCCGAATGTGATGGATCGTTTCACAATTCAAATGGTCCTCCTTCACATCGTACTATAATCAATTTTCGACAATGACTATTCTTGTCCAGCTGTAGATTTTCGTTACTAGTGACAAGTTTCAATACTGACCATTGTTGACAATGAATAGTAACGATTAGTTACTGATATCAATAATACTTCTCCCTTATAGTAGGAATGGAGAAATCTCGGGTATAGACAGTCCAAAGTTACCAAAATAAATGTTTTATTTATTTAGTTGACGTTTCGGTTAGGTCATGGCTAACCATCCTCAGAACTAAACAGACTTCTAATCGCACCTAAGGTGTTAATAGTATGGCGCTCAGCGGAGAAGTGACAAACATGGTTGAAACGGAAAGCCCCTTATAGGTACACAAGATTTTCACCAAAGACAAAGCATACCGCTTATAATTAACTTCACAACTAATGTCGTTCTCTTCACGAAACGTATTTTTACTTTTCTCATTCAGTTGTATGTATGTACATACATACATACATCGATGAAGATTATTATTCTCTACCATCGTCGAAGGTCCTTCAACTTTTTTAATGGATTGAAAGTTTATGATTTTGTAAGGGGAGAAAATGCTATTAGTCTGTTGGAAAGATACGAGAATCTTTTACCTCTCTATCGGTATAACATCAGATGCTGTAAGATGGCACACTTAAAATAAAAATGTGAATATATAATGAAGATGCAAATGACATGCTGGAATTACCCACCAAAATTCCATCCTCAAAATATCACTTAAACATGGACCTAGGTGACTTGAAGCTTCAACGAGCACTTTACAGTAATTAGAAACATAGAATCCTGGTAGAGTATGGTGTAATTAATTGAGAATAGCACCAGCCGTACCAGTAGCAGCAACAGCCACCACACAACTAACAATAGCACACAAAATGGCGACGAACAAGAAATTGTGTAACACGAAGCACGAGTATTAAGTATAATAAATAATGATTAGGCACATATACGAAAGCTTCCTCATGCTCAAGCTCGCCTGAACCTGAGCCTGAGGTACACAATGCTGAGGTATAGGGTTACCAACTTGTCATCTTGATACCTTAAGACTGCTTTCAGCTCTTGTCTTTCTGTTCATCTTTTGGAAACCGGAAGGTGGTTGATTCGTTTTGCCTAAGGGAATTGCGTTCGAATAGATAACTCGTTGAAAGTTGATACTTGGAACTTTTTAAATTGAATACAATTTCAAAGTAAGTATCAAAATTGTCTTTCTCTTGCTATGTATACACGTTTCGTGTATCTAATAGATGTGGGCTCTTAATGTACTGAGCTTTGGGGTACCCGAAGGGACCATAGGAGGAAGTGGTTGTACACGGTTGGTCAAATTCGCTTTTCTCAAAATCCCTATATATACAAAAGCTATCCCTTCCCAAGAGATCTACTCATCGTTACGTATCCTGAGTGCGATTAGATTTTCGTAAGTTGATTTTCACTTGGGATTTTTCTTCACAAGAATGCAAAGGATATCTACTTCAGCACACAAAGCCTAAAGAAGAAACCTAACTAAGCGTCTGAGATGTTGAAATTGTATGTTTAAATGCATGGAACCGTAACGAGAGAGTATAGGAAGAAAATCTACTGAAGAGACCCTCTGGACCCAGTCTCGAATCTGCGACAAAAGTATTGGAAAAAGTTCCCTCTTTTTATTTAGTGCTTTCGTTATATAGATATAACCTCGCTTTTAAGACCAATTCGAACCTCGCACACGCCTGAATAATTCTCGAAAAAAAAAAAATTTTCATATATTTATTTCGCATGATGAATCAATCGATGAACAATTGGATACTCTCATACTTTTATCACCAATTCGATTTCATTCGTTGTTGGATCGATACACATGATACGTTGTATGTGTACATATCAGACTAGATATTACTAATCCTTATGACAAATGAAACATCAACCAATTCTCTCAAAAGAGAAGAATATCTGTGTTTAAAAGATCTCGAAGATCACGTTAGAACAGAGTTTCTAAATCCCAGCTAAATGGATCCGAAAATTATGTAAGATTTTACCGGGACAGGCTGAATTGAGTAAAAAGGGTTGTATAGGAATTATATGATTGATTCTATAGACAGTATATATTGGAAAATAATTTTACTGTTCCAAAAATGATTACTGCGATTATCTACCACGATATTTGGTTCGATTTAATTTCTATGAATAATTTAAAGACCGTCTAGGGAGTATCAAGCATACCCTAATACATAATATAGTCTATGCTCGTTATGAGCGAGGTCTCGAGCTGATTAGGGAATTCGTCGAGTATCCGGTAGTTCTATGCATTAAACTTGAGGGGTATAAGTAGTTATTCAAGACGGACTACGGTCTAGATTTTAAAAGTTTTAAAATTTCGGAAACATGACCTGAAAATTTATCCAGAATTTTGGATTCCGTGCAGTGATTTGCATTTTGAAATTTTATTTTCATTCTTGTATGAGAATTTATCAGTTCATTCATTTTTTGAAGCTACAAACGATTCACTATTTTTGTATCTTCCGAAATTTGAAAACAAGATTTGAAATAAACAGAAGATTTTTACTTTTACCACTGACTTCATGTATCTGATGTGAGTTCAATCGAGCGTCTATTTCTTTAATTGAAAAATTAAGGTTGACTAGAAACTCGGTAGTTTCCAATTTCTAAATTGGTATTACCAGTTGATCAGATCAGAACTACCTATTGATTTTCAGATATCGCATTCAATTATCGATATGAGTTATCGATGTCATTAACGTCGGAAAGATAGCTACTAATTTTCCACGACCCGTCTTTAAGCAGCTTTAACCGTTCTCCTATCTATCACACATTCAGCACGCTATCTTTTCGTTCCTTAGTCCGAAGATATTAGCGATGAAGATTTTCCACCTTGTGAAAAAGAGAAAAGAATCTAAAAAAGAGATTTGAGACTCTTGAAGAATTGAAAGATTTTTCACCATTTTTATCCGGATCATATTGAATATCGGGTACGCTTTTTGACGTTTAAGTATTTAAGAAATTCTGAAAGGAGCTCAACCTTTTTTATTCGATGAAAATCTCAGTCTTTGATTTATATTTGGAAATAAGTCCACGTGTTAGATATAGTCTCATCAGGCTCGTCGTGACGTTTTTCAAGAATTATTTTACACGTCTACAGGATGTAGATTTATAATTTTATATAAAATAAAGAGAGGGTCGTTTTCTCGTAAAAAAAAAAATAAAGGCTCCAATCCTCATGGGATTCAACTTTGCAATCTGAGCATTCCATTTCATCAAATTCATGCTCGATATCTGATAAATAGATACATCATATAATATACCGAGATACGTCATTACGAGCGAGCCGAAGGTCCTCCGATTATCCTCTTGGATGATGAGTTATAGGATAGCTAGTCCCCCTTTCGAAGGGGTACATGCAAATCTACAATTCAGATCATTGTGCGTATATAGATATCTACTTATCCTTAACCCTTGCGAACCTTGAGTAAATTCTCAACTAAACATCAAGACCCACCACCCTAAGGCCTTAGCACGTCTGTAAACCTCTGCATATACATATACTTATTTCGAAAACGGAACGTTGAGGTTTTGATGCCGCAAATAAGCTGCCAAGATGGAGGCATACAATGCGCAGGAAATTGAAGTCTTGGTGAGTTCCGTGCGGCTAGGCAATCCACTCGGGTCCCAGTAGAGGTCAAGGCCTTTTAGAGCGAGACGTCATGCTATCGGCATATACCTTTTATATATAGTGAACAGTTCGAAAACTCAATTGACACGAAGAAGGTTGATTCATCAGCCATTGTACGATTCGATTACTATGCAAAGATCATCCACTCCTGTGAGTGGAACGCAAAGACACTATTATTCCCGACAAATGATCCGTTAAGAACTTTGGAACCCGTCAACCAAGAATTGCAAAGCCCTATCCCACAGAAATAAGGCCTGAAATTTCTACGCTCGATTAATTGCCACTGGGAGAATATTGAAGACTCGTTCCCAATTCCCTCTTTCCCTCTTTCCCATGACCTCCTTACTCAGCCTAACTAAACCTTAACTCATCGTCTGAATGAAATAAGCTCCTCATCTTTGTAGAAGTGGGCTTCACGATTCTGCTTTAATACTGGATTAATTGGTATTCGCGATTTAGCTTTCGTTATTATCTAAAAATAATTACCCATGTAATTGGTGAACTTGCGAATGAAATATTTCTTAGCTGTTGAAAGTAATCAACCTATAACACTGACGAGAAGTATTGTTCGACAATTCGATTTATGTATATCAGAAAACGAAGAAACCCGTATCTCCGATGGATTAGGGAATGTAGTTCGTATAAACACTTCCGAAGATCAGCTATTGTAATTCGCACTAAGTGGATCAGTTATATCAATTTTTTAGATAAAGAGAAGTCGTTAACTGGCCCGGTAATTGCGTTGTTGTTCGATTTTTAAATTGTATCTAATTTGGCAAAACGTATATCCTGTCGCTAAGTGACTTATCGTTAAAACTGGTATCCGGAAATTCCTTATTCGTCATCGATTATTTACGGTGGAGTATCGAGCCATGGAAGTATTGAGGCTATTACTTATAGGAGACTCTGCGTATAGACGACCATTATGCACTCAAGTCCAGGTGCGATGTAACCACGCAAAGCTATACGTTTAAGGAGGTTTCACCCTTAGGAACAAGTGAGGAGTAAAGTGGGAAAGCATCTAAGCTCAAACTCAAGGGGATTTCAAGCCTATAGTTAATCCCATAAATTAAACTTCGCGAATGTACGGAGCTAGAGTGTCACATGAGGAAGATTGTCACGTGTACATTTTGTAATCCTTTTACATTTTCGGCTCATTTTTTGTCTGAATATTAAGAGAGTGTTAACACCTTTGAATGGGTTAAGATTTTCATACAGAAATTTTTATCTTCATATGTATTCCGGTTTCTGATCAAATAAAGAAAAACAAAAAAGGAAAAAAAAAAAATCCTGAGAGGTGAACGCTAAGCTTTGATTTTGGATTTTTTGGTCCGAAATTGTTCACAAGTCAAACCCTGTAAACATACTTCTCATGAGTTTTTGAATCTAATCATATACCCGAATACATAGGAAAATAACAATTTCCCAACGAAAATTTTAACCCAATTAAAGGTTTCCATGTCCCTTCGAACCAACCCTCGTAAATGGCATTCCTGAGATTCTTAATTATTTGCACAGGTCATAACATTCCAAATGTAAGTATCTTAAGCATCTCACACTAAATTTATATTTAGGTTTATAACGAGCTTTAAATGTTTGAATATCGCGTTCTAACATCTTCTAACTATTTTCGCTCAGAAGTTGAACTTTTTCGAAAAAATAATCACTAAAGATACTTGTTGAGCAAATCTTTGCAACAACTCAAATCAACCACGTCAGTTTTCGAACTATCGAACTATTTCTAAAGCACTCACATAAAGCACCCTATACCAAATACAAGTGAGTTTCCTTGGTTTTATTGACTCGATGTATAAGAGCTTGATACCTGTAGTATACCCACACACAGTAGATACATGGACTGCTTACTTCAAGGTTGTGAAGGTGATGAGCAGACGAGCTGAACGAAAGTGGATCGATTGCTACGTCGTTTAGTGCAAGGGTCGCTTCCTTTGTGGTGGCGGCTTCAATTCGCCTGAGCTTACTCTTCGTGGGTGGTTGGAGTTGGAGGCAGGAAATAAGGCTAGAGGTGGAGGTATTAAGCTGCCGTGTAAACTGTATAAATCTGTGTTAACGGAGGCACGGTGGCGAACGTGCTTGCAAGCTCGTGCTTACGATTGAAAACGCTTTGCAGTCTACGACAAAGGCAAAGACAGAGCCAAAAGGGAAACAGTAGATTGTTCAAGTTGGACATAGTGCGTTGTTATGGCAAAGGGAGAAGTAGAGCTTCTATGATTGACCTTCAATCTCGCAAAATTTCAATAAATCAACAAGATCTATAGTCAGGATATTAATTTAATCGGGTAATATGGATCATTCGTATGATTAGATATTCAAAATACGTCTCTTTCTTTTGAAAGTGTGGACAAAACAAAGCAAAATAAGGGTATATGTCCTCCTAAAGAAAGGAGACCATATCCATGCTCAGCTATTAGATATTTGATTTTTATTTTTCCATATAATTATAACGTATCAAGTGTTAACTAGGGTTGAAAGATCTAGTTAAATGTAACAAAATTCTGTACAGTATCATCGCTATCACTCAACCATGAGATATTGGTAAGCGAATTGTACGATTAAAAAAGTGCTCCATCATCTATCTCATAGAGTTAAATAAAATCTCGTCAGCGATTTACTCCCAGAGTTCATATAAGCTAATAATTTAAACTTCGGGTTAATAGAGATGATATAGTTCATTACTAATATACAGGGCAGCCGAGAATAAGTAATCGGGTCTGCGGTTATTCCTTTCCATTTTTTGTTTTTGTTTTTATTTTTGAAATCATTTGAGGGATCAATGAATGTGCAATTTTTTAGTTAACGATTTTTTTTTTCTCTTCTATTCTCCGTTGCATTGTTTTATGAAAGATTTCTTTCCACTATACCGCCATGTCTTCGTGTACTACTTTTGAAGAATCGTATTTCTAAAATCGATACTTTAATCGAAAGCTTTTATATAACAAGTTGACCTGGAATTTTCCCTATATATATATATATATATATATAATATATATATATTCCTCATTTATATTGCACTTATTATGCAGTGAGGTTCACTTCTAGATTCCGTTCGAAAACATTGCTTCCATCAGTATATTTTTATCGGACATATTTTAGTCAAGGAACTACGAAAAGTTTGAACTGAACAATGAGTCGTAATAAAACATGCGAAGTTGCATTTTCGAGGAAATTTTCACCATTGAAATTATGAACGTTCTAGAGCAGTCGACGTTCAAGTTGGAAAATATAAACTGGATAACTTGTTATATGACACAGTTACCTCACAGTTATACTATACGGTTCACAATCTCATACAATGGACCAATTCCAATAACTGTATAAAATGATAATGTTACGCGACGAAAGATTCACTTACCTTTATACGTTCGTGTTTTCAAATAATACTGCGGTTTTAACGTACGAAAATTCACTTGAATTTTGAAAAGTGAACTGATTCACTCTCAAAATCATCTATCCAAACTAAGGAGTTAAATAGCTACGAACTGTACGAGGAAAGAAATTTAATTTCTACAGTGATATATACCAAATTACTGCAGATATCCACGGTGAAATTTTCGTCAATTTATATTTAGACAATCAGGAAGGAATTGGATGATGATCAATTTTATAGTAGACCCCGGAATGGTTCTGAAAGTTTCTGAGTTGAATCCAAGTACAGATAAGTTTAAAAGTTGAATAAGATATGATTTTTCTCTCACCAAATGGATTAAAAAATCTCAGGTGAATGTTTGTTTAGTGGAAACTGACACGTCCATGTTGTTAAAATGTCAATTACGAAACGTAGTAATTTTGGAAATTTTGCAACAGAGGATGAGTTTAGAGAAATTAAAAAAAAAAAAAAATAAAGAAAATAAAAAATAATGTAAATCACATGATAAGAGTAAAGCTTTATCCATTTCAATCATCGATAACCACACAGTCGCTGTTGTGTGTTTGTTGTTACACGAAATGAAAACGTGGTGATCAAGGATCAGGATCAGGATCAGATTTATTCAAAATCAGTATTGCAATTAATCACCAGTTCAGAACGTCATGTAATTTTGTAAATTTTCCGAAGCGTAATTAATCGCAAGGTATTTCAGTCGACATGTGAAACGTGGGTACCCATACAGCTCGTCAGGTATACACAGCTTCGTAATTATGGCAAAATGAACCGCAGTTTTGGGGTTACATGACGTTAATCAAAGGTTTCCCGATTTCACATACATCCGTGTAATTATTAAATACATATATAAGTACTTTTACATTTAAAAATAAACATACAATTTTTTCGAGTTTCCGAAGATTTGTAACGCAAATTTGTAGGTCGTTTTTTTTTTTTTTAGACATTGATGTGGGTATTTTATAAATTATCCATACTTGGTTAAAGAAAAGAAAAATACATAAGGTTCTGGTCACATTGTAGCTACAAAAAATCACGTTAGGGTTATTTGAGTTAAAAAACAAAAAAATAAAAAAATAAAATAAAACCTTATTGAAAAGAAATGCCATTATTCGAACCGTGCGGAACTTTTGACAAAGCGAATTTTTTTCTGACCCCTATACCTAATATCCGAGTTAATCGACCGGTTCAGTACCCCTGCCCCACTTCATGTACATATATATACGAATTTATACACATAGGGTTGCGAGGCGTGAAATTACAGTGTCAATTTAGCGTATTTCAAGCCTTGAAAGCGCCGGCTGCATTAAATCTATTGTTCCAAGTTCTATATAAGACTACGCGTTAAACCATCGCGTCCTACCAATTTATTTTTTGGCACCTCACAACCTTAGCTAAAAATGTTCAGCTGGTTAGGCCCAGGGCGATTTTTTTAATATCCATGTTCCTGTCGAGTAAACTTTCCAAGATTAGAGTCTCGACGAAAAAGAGTGTTGAAGAATATCACGGTATACTCCATGGACGCAGCTTCGGATCTTCATGTGTGTTAAAATCATTCCCAAGTATGAACTGCATACCTGATTTTACTGAAAGTTTTTTACGCACTCTAAAATCATACTTTTTTCTTTTCATCACCTACTTACGGTGATATAAGAAAAGTATTGGTTTTGGTAGAAAAGTGACTTTTGCTCATTTCAACGAATCTTCACGTTTTCGACCCTCAAGAATCCGAAAAATAGGTTTTTAGAAAGATGTCGGTCTGTCTGTCGGTCTGTTCGACAAACTCGCAAGGTAATCTCGGAAACGGCTCGATGAGAAATTTGAAATTCACAGAACTTTACAACCAAACGATGGGCATGAAAAATTGCCATGTCTCGTTTAATTTGAACTTCCGGTTTTACCGGAAATGAATCGATTTTCGATGTTTTACCGACAAACCTATACTTTTTTCTCTGTATTACCTTTCTAAATGAAAGAATATGTTATTCCGAGTTGAGAATTTCATATATAGGGCATTCCTTGCCAATGACACCAAAAAAATTGTAAATATACCCAGATCGAATTAGAATGAGTGCACTGTATAAAATTGTCGTTTGTCAATACATAGGGCGTTCCTTGCCAATGACAAGAGGAAATTTTAAGTGTACCCAGATCGAATTGGGATTAAACGCACTGTATGAAATTGTTGTTTGTCAATATATAGAGCATTTTTGGATGTGAAATTTTCAATTTTGATCTTCTTTTTCGGTTTTTGATTAATTTTTTATACTTTTTCTTCCCCTGACAGACCCATCCTTTTTTTTTCTTTTTGATGAGAAGTACTTCGAAAAACTGTTTTTCTGGCTTGTTTCACGTTGTTTCTGTAATTCCTTATGAGTATGAGGACGAAATATCGTAGCAACTCTGATGGTACGACATCTTGCACAAATATTTTGGCGTTAATTAAGATGAGGATTGGAAATTTGAGATAAGATCTTCAGATCCAAAACTTGTGCAAAATTATTCACGTAATTTTAATTTCATAAATGTGATGTGTGACTTAAAATTGGACCTAATTTCGGAAAGGTTTCATTTGAGGTGAAGAGGAAAAGGAATAGTTTGAATTCGAAAATAAATATATAATTTATGTAGTAAATCACTTTATCCATAATCCGATACCGTCACATTTAACAGAAATTAACTCACCTTGAATTTGTCTGACGTGACCCAGTTTAACCGGAATAGAATTATCAATATTAGGTTCTAATCGTCAGGAAGTAAACCAATAGGAAAATTCTTTAAACTCTGAGGTTAAAAATAGAGTGAAATTTCAAATTAAATCTAAATCGGTCAAGGTTGATCAATTTGTTTGATATATACATATAACTAAAAATATTCGCTAAATGCGATCATGAAACTAAATACCTATATTTCAAAATCTTACCCTTCTTTTGAAAATAATTTATCGTCTCATTACAGCATCTCAAGGAAAATGATGGGAAAGGATGAATTATACGACTCATTTATCACAACCAATTTTTTTTTCGATGCTCAATCTCTTTTCGGTCAATAACCGAAAGGGTATCAATTTCCAGATTTCGACGTTGCTGTATATTAGTTCAACGTTCGTGTTTCATTAACGTCTACGTGAATTTTGGGCTGTTGAGGATCTTGACGAGTTCCTAATCCGTTCCTGATCGCTTTTATTATACATTTATCCATATTGCCGAGATAGTAAAAAGAAACAAAAAAAATGACAATTATTCTGTGAATAGTAACACCAGATTTTGCTCAAAATTTTCAAGCTGTGTTTTGAACAAAAGTTTGAACTATTGCTACTTGGTGAATCTACTTGCAAAAATTGATATCGAGTAGGTACTTCGCAAAGTTTCATTAAATTTACTGAAAGTAATATCGATATTTTGGTGAAAAGAAAAAGATGTAAATTACAAGTATAGGTATAAAAAAAGTACGGGAAGGGCTCGTTTAAATTTCGAACATGGCAATTAAGTTCTGATAATATTTGAAGATATTTCGATTGATGATAAATGATTACGAATCAAATTTAATCAAGAATTATACCCAAGTATTATTTTTTTCAAAATTTATCGGACTCATGATTTTCAGACCAGAAGTGGTGGGATTTTTGAAAGCTGCTATTACGCAGAAGAAGTTTTTCCACGAATTCAAAGAAGCAAGAATCGTGAAGAAGAATTTTTTTCAGACGAAATTCGAATAGATTCAACTTTGATAGGTATTTTTTATTTATTATTTTTTATTTTTTTTTTTTTTTCAAACGAATTTAACCAAGTTTCAACACTTAAACTTTTTAACACTTTTTTACAACTGTCTATATTTTCATAAGTTCTAAGTACATTAAAGATACCTGAAGGACTTTGGCATGCAGGAGTAGAGCTACCAAACTTACAAGTTATATCAGAAAAGTGGAAAATCCAAAATTGTTTTTATTCTAAATCGCCCGAGTTGACGTGGTTACAGACACTTTATAATTTATATAACCGAAGTTTATAACAGAAGTAATTCTTATCTGTTAAAACTGATTGTCTGCCATATTTAGTTACACAATTAAAAATTAATGACCAGCATCTTTCCCTCTTCGTCATTTCGAAAAAGTACCTAACCGTAATTCTAAGGTATCCTGTCTTCAAATTCTTTGAAGTAAATCAATGTCTTTTGAGTCTAATACGAACAAATGACTTGTACAGCTTGTTGAGAAGTTAATCGAAATGTGATGGAAAGCTTTGAAAATCATAAGGATAATAGGTTGTTAAATTTTGTGCCGTTGCCAAGATAATATTTTCTAAATAATTTCAAGTATAAGAAATGAAGTTTAACGGTTTCTCATCAACGATAAATGATCTTTGATAATTACAGTAAAATTAATTTTACTAAATTCGTAAGTATAATAAAAGTAACACGATTTTATTTCTACTTTATTTAAATCCAAAAACAAAAAATACAGAAACTTACGAAGTCTTAAATTTTCGCGTAGTAGAACTGCAACATACGAAGCATATCACAGTGTACTTACACTTCTGTCTACGTCCACACATACTACAAACTCTCCCTCGCTATTCATAAAATGGAAGGAAACGACGCCAAACTAGGTGAACTGGTTGGTACATTTTCCTCTTCCTAGGTATTAAAACCATCCACAACTATAATCAGGTAGCTGCTTCCTCCCTCACTTTTTATCTGTCGGAGGATCACAGGTTATTAAAACTTTAATTTACTTTTTAACGCTGTGGGTTGCCTTCGGAGTAATCTGTTAATTTTCATATTAAATTAATGAATTTTTAAAATAATTTCACACGCTCTCGTGTATACAGAAAACAAGTTAAATTTATTATAATTTATGTCAGATTCTGCAATATCTCACAATCCTTCACTAATCCTTGCAATAAATTTCTAAAACAGGAAAGACAATGTATAGCCAAAATAAAAGCCACGTAAGAATTATAAAATTTACAATCAAAACCATAATTTTTTTACAAATTCGTACGGTTATTATTAGAATTTGCTTACGTATAAACTTAAATAAATTCGCTATCCAATTTATTCGTATAGCTTGGCTTTCTATACGGAGCTAATAAACAAACAAAGATTCGATAGACGGAGGGTTTGAAAATCTTTCCTTACCCATACGGAGTAAAGTAGCGCGTGGAGGACCATCGTTGTAGAATCGTTGTAGAATCGAGTTCCTGAGTTCTAAGAGATAGGGGGATAGAAAAAGAACCTTAGAAAAAGATAGAAATAGAGGAAGGAAAAAAGTAACCGAGTAAGGAAAGTATATGGATAAGGGTACGGGAAATCAATTGATTTGTAGCTCGATATTCCCAAGCTGAAGGTTTAAACGCTTGGTTTCTGTTCAAGCAGCCACTCAAGTGAAGTTACAAATCGCAATTTCGATTGTGGACATTGATATATGAGGAATTTTCTACTCAGTCATACGAACAGTGGTAATTATCAATTTCAACGTCTTAACATTAAAGCTATAAAAATTCGTATCGATATATTGTCAATAATATTTCGGAAAAAATTGATTGAAAAAATCTTTGCAATAAGATTTCTATCACGATATGATCGAAAGACATATTAGCTAGTCGAAAATTCTTCGCAAAGTTTACTTTAATTATATTACCAGTAAATGAGTGTGGTCTGTTATTTAGCAAAGCCTCGTTTATTTTGGGGTAAAACTTTCATCGGATTTTCCTCTTTACCTATCTCACCCTCTTTTTGCTTTCTCATCCTCTTGCCAAGAGCCACCAAACCATCCTAATTATTTCGCCAAGCCCAAACAAGACGGTGGCGAAGTTAGAAAGGGATATACTTTTTATCATTTTCGTCTAATTTTTGCAACTAAAGGTTGTGCAAATTCTGCTGACCATTTAACCTTCTCAGTTAAGCTTTAGTTCGAATCAAATGATTAAGGGCTATTCATATACTACACGGTAGTATTTATTCTTGAAAATTTTTCTGCCTTTTGAACTCAAAGAGAATTTTTATTTTTTTTTATTTTTTGTATTTATCGTGTTATTCCGAATAGCGAGACGCTCCGCACACAACGTCAACTATAATTCAATTTAAGTTTAAGGTGTAGGTCGTGTCATACGTTTCCTTCAAAACAACCCCAACTGCAGATTAATATGCTTTAAACTTTTGAGTCCAAGCGGAAAGAGCTAAAAGAAAATAAATTACCTACCAATTTTCTTCAGCATCGATAAATTATCAAAATTATTTTCCCGGTGATAATTGACGGAAAATTATGTTTCATATATTTCAAAATTTCGACTTTTGAGCTGAATTTTAATTTGAAGAAAACCAGCAGGAATCAACCAAAAAGCTCATCCCTTTTTTGGGTGAGTCACGATCGATTGCTTTATGATCGCTCGTAACGCTTTCATAATATTTGGATATTAAGATTTGGAAAGAAAAATTCTGAAAAAATTCTGTGTTCTAAAACCCGCTATCGTATCTTCACAATTACCGGAGTAAGCGACTGCAGTTTCTGAATCGGGAATGGGATCGGAAAAATACGATCACTTGCACATCTTCAGGATAAAAACAGTATCCTGTGCAAATTTCGTGAGAATTGGTTCGGCGGTTTGGATGTAACCTTGTACATACATCCATTCTTTAAAATACTCGAAAACGATTTTTCAGATGCCAAAACGTGCTTTTTATATGGTTTGAGAATTTTTCCTTTACTTTTTTGTGATGGCGAATGTATAAGGCACTTCGTTTTTCAACGATCGTCCCTAAAAACTAGATTTAGGATAAAATGCCTACATTTTATCCGCAGCTTTGTCAAGAGCTATTCCCAGCTACTTCCTCTCTCAGACCTTCCTAAACTATTAACTCACTTCAAACTGCACAACGTAGGTTACAGGTATAGGTAGATAGGTATTTGGCTGAGAGTTGAACTGCCAAAAGTAGATAGACTTGTGTTTGAAACTACTTGAATTTAGTAGCGTATTTCGTACCGAACTACCTAGGTCTTAAGTAAGTATCATTTAGAAGCAGATAGCAGAATCGTTTTGTCATTCACGGAAACTGTCAGTCTATCTTGAACCGGTAAAAGTATCGGCTTAACCTCAACTACATTATTATACTTAGATACGTATACAGTTTAAAGGCAAATTAGATCGGTATACATATATCTACACTTGCTAAAGTTTGAGCAAATTGATATGTAGCCTCTAGAGATTTATCTGTAACTCTTGCTATTTTGTTACATTTCATTTTATTTGATTTATTTATTTATTTTTAACTTCCGGCAATGAAAATTGAAAATTTTCATGAAAAAGAGAAGTTATTGGTTTCGGTCCGATTTTCGAAAATCGAGTTTTCATCAAATCTCGACGTTTTGGAGTCCTAGGAAGCTATTCTGATTATTTTTGGATGGACGTCCGTATGTGTGTGTGTAAACAAATTTTTGTCGTACGATATCTGTAAAACGAATTGACCGATTGGAATGGTTCTTATGGCGATCGAAAGGGTTTAACAAGACTTAGATCTGATTAGATTTTGGATTTGACCGGTCGAGTAGTTTCAAAGTTATTTGAGAAATAAAAATTAAAAAACAATTTTTCGTCATGTTTTTAGCGCATAACTCCTAAACTGTTCGTGTGATTAGTCTCAAAACTTGATCAGACTTAGCTCTTGGATAGCCCTTTCGATCGCCGTAAGATTCATCAAAATCGAATGATTGGTTTAAAAGATATTGCACGTCAAAAATTTCTCTTTTTGTCGTACGATACCTTTGGATCGAATTAACCGATTTGAATGATTCTTGCGGCGATCGAAAGGGTTCATCAAGACTTAGATCTGATTAGATTTTGGAATCGATCGGTCGAGTAGTTTCAAAGTTATTCGAAGAATAGAAATTGAAGAAAAAAAGATTTGTATAGGGAAAACTAATTATATTTATAACCTTCTTTAATTTATTATAAACCCAACAGTATCAATTAATTGTAACGTATTTAACACAGCGGGAAGTTTTCGGGTTAGCTCGAAGGTCAACCGGTTTCCTAATTTTTTTTATCAAATTTTAGAATTAGCCAACAGTGAGATCGGCAAGTCAGTGCAGGCTATCATTGATAATGAATTTCGTATTGTCAATGCTAAATGACAAACTTTGCTGAGGGTTACCACAACTGGGATCTAGGTATATCAACCTCTTCACCAACTTAGCTGTATACCTATCTCAAAATCCCTTTTGAAAATCACTTCGAGGTTAACCACGAAGCCATCACTTCTAATTGTAAGTCAACCGTTAACTACACAACTTCTGAAGGAACTATGATTTGAACTACTTGAACTCCACTGTAAACTTTACAATCAATCTAAAACTGAACAACGTCTATTTCTTAACTGATTAAAATTTTAACGAATCGACGATTCTTGAATAAAAAATTTTAAGGTGTGTTTTTATCACTTTTTGAAAATCGTCCCTAAGGGTTTTCGCTTCTTTATTATCGGAGCTTTTGACCTATACGGTGAATCTTTTAGCAGAAGATTTCATGAAATCTTTAGGTGACCTCAAGATATTCAAACTTTTTTCAAGCACCTTATAGTTCACCTCATTCACCTCATTAATTAACAAATTTAATTCCTAAAGTATGAAAATTTCGTAATTTTAAGTATCAATTTTCTAACATGTTGTGTTTCGGGGCTTAGGAGGATAATGCTTGGCCAAAGATGACTCCGATAAAGACTAATTGGTCCTAATCGATAACGATTAATTAGCGAATAATTTCTATGTTTTTGGAATTCTCGAATCCTGCACAATCTTGAATATCTGTTGCGTTGCCATTTGAGAAGAGAGGGAAGAAATCTTGAAAAAAAACTCTGCTAGCTCAATGTTGAACTGGATCCGCCACATTTGTTCTTTAACGAAAAATTAACAAATTGCTTTTAATTAGTTTCACTGTATTGGCCTTGTGGGCTTAATGGATCTTGGGTATACCCTCTTTAGATGATTGCAAGCTTTGCTAAACTAGATCAAAAGTTATAATCTGATTTAATCTTTTGACAATTAGTAACGAAGCTTACCTTTCCTTCTTTGATTGTCAAGAAGCTTGGTATTTTCAAGCAATTTCAAAGGATCTTTTCAATTCTGTATCAAATGCCTACCACGACGTCCAGGCAAGCTATATGTATATACGAAACTTTACAATAAAGGTAATATCAAAATCTTTGAATTTTAGTATTTCCTTTGACGCCCGTGTAAGATAAATTTTTCACATCGATATTATAAAGTAAACACTCTGATGATTAAACAATTGTCTTCAGTTGATAAACAGCACTTGTATACAACTTTGATATAAGAATACGACGGTTTAATAAATGTCAAAATGTCCGACGTTGATGAACAGTTAACAAAAAAAAAAACAAAAAAAAACAAATGGAGATTCTCTAAAACACGATTAAAATACGATTTACGAAATCTCTATACGTTCTTTCAAATCATTTATTAAATAGTATCACACAAGTTGCTATGTTCAAATGCAAACTATAAAATACTAATCGCCAGATTAATGTAATTGGTGCTTATACTTATTTTCATTATTTTATTTATTTATTTTTTTTTTTTCAACTCTTGGACAAATTTATTTAAGATTTGGATAGATCTGTGAATTTCAATTCGGTTTACTGTTTTTCAATTTACTTAAAGATCAGAGAGTATACAGAATTCTGACAGAATCGATTCTCACACAATGGCATCGCAATAAGATAAGAAAAAGTCTCATTATAGTAGAATTTCTTTTATAATTTTATCCCCAATGTCTTTACAGCTCTCTTCAATTCCTGAGACTTGTCATCCGATATTTGGATCCAATAAAAATCTCGATATTGATACTTGAAACACGAGACTTTCCTCTCTCTCTCTCTCTAATTATATGGCGTAATTACATTAGCAGCACTCGTTAAGAAGGCGATAAATTATAATTTATTAATCGAGTGTCTGCAGATTTAGCTCTTACAGGGATATATATGGGGCTGTCCACGTCAAAACGACACGACTTCAGAGAAAAGTTTTCCATTTGATTTTTGATTTCATATATTATCATTTTATGTTTGGAGAACCTGTCAAAATTTTTATAATTTTTTTCAATCAACCCTTTTGGAACTATAAAATTTTTCAGCCTTTAAGAAGGGACCTTTTTTAAAAATCTGAAAAAAAAATCACAAAAATTGTGTTCATGATATAGAACAACCTCCCACTTCCAGAAACGGGGGCAGGATTTTTCTTATATTTTTTTTTTGATTTCTCAAAAATGTTATTTAAAAAAATTCTTCATCAATGAGTTTTATGAAATTACCTATTATTTTCTTATATTTTTTATATTTTTATTATTTCTCTTATATTTTTTTGCTTCAATTTTTCAAAGATTTTGTTCAAAAAAATGCTTTACTAATGACTTTTATCTCACTAGGAATATTTCAAACCTACACCATTCAGATTTTTTGAAGTTCCTGGTCTTGTATTGTATTGTGTTGAGAAGGAGGTGAGTAGGTGATTTCATAAAACTCATTGATGAAGCATTTTTTTTAATAATATTCTTGAAAAATTGAAAAAAAAAAATATATAAAACAAATTCTGCCCACGTTTCTGGAAGTGGCAGGTTGTTCTAAATCAGCAACAGAATTTTTTTGATTTTTTTTGTGATTTTTAAAAGAGGTCCTTTTTCTAAGACTGAAAAAATTCATAGCTCCGAAATGGTTGATTGAAGAAATTCAAAAAAAATTTGACAGATTCTCCAGACATAGAATAACATATGAAGTCAAAAATCAAATCGAAAACTTGGAGGTCTGGAGCCGTGTCATTTTGACGTGGACAGCCCCATATATATCGTTCAGAAATTGTGTTTTTTATAATTGACAAACTTATGAAACTATTTGTTGGTATTTTGGACGAATGATTTTGATATTCCATGAAAAAGAAATAAATAAAAACAAATAAAAAATCATAAAAACACAACATGTTATATAATTTTCCAGCAGTTTTATCATATGTGTTGTGATTTTTGAGGTGAACGAACATAAACGAGGAACGAGAAAAGTTTGGATTTGATTTTACAAACTGCAGATTTCACGTGCCAGTTGACGAACCGTAACAAATTTCATCCCGGGATGAATACGAATATAAAGGGCTCAGCCTAGCTAAAGCTGAATTGTTTTTAGTAGACGTATAACTTGCTGCTGTATCACATGCGTTTCGAACGACCTTCTGCCCTTTACGACGCAATTATTTGCACCACAGAGATAACGCGGGGAATTCCCGCTGTATCGATTGTGCGTATAACACAGTTTGCCTGAAAACTGCAGAGACTCATTTGCTGCAGTTGGCACCCACTTTTTAAATCCATGTGGGTCAGTAGGTAGGACTACGTTATACTGTGGATTGGGGCTAAGTTAAAGTTCCGAATTTTATAAATTTCCGAATAGTCAGTGTTGTGAATTTATTTGAGACGATTTTGAATTTTTAGAAATGTTGGAATTCAAACAGCTGAAAATTCAGAAAGTTCAAAACTCCGAAAATTCAAAAATTCGAAAATTTAATGGAGAGTCACGATGCTCCTATATGTAGATTTTGAATTTTGGAGCTTTTGGATATTTAGCTTTCGGAATTTTGACACCTTCGGCGTTTTTCGATTTGAAGATTTTGAAATCTACCATAAAGACTTTCGGGGAAATACTCTTCAAAAACTGTGAATGACTTGACATTAAAATTCGTAATTTGTTTTCCGTTCGAAATTTTCAAAATTCGTAACTTTGACCCGACCCCTACGGTTTCTAGTACACAAAATTTTTTTACATCTCGTTATTTGAGCTTAAACTTAAAGTTTTTTTATTCATTTTATTTGACTCTCAAAATGTAAAAAAATTAAGAATTCCAAATTCTCAAAATGGCAAAACTAACTACTACTACAACCAAAACTAAAAGCGTTAGAATAATAGGTTCTCTCTGTATGAGAATAACGCCAAATTCCAAAACGTAAAGTTTTCAAAAAATGTGGTGAAAAATAATATTCCTACAAGCTCTAATACTTCGCGTGAAGACAATGTCGAATTGGCTGTATGCTTTGACTGGCTTATAATTTTTTATTTTATACTCTTAGTATTCTCTCCCAGTTGACAGAATGTATAATCATTAAATTTGTCCACGTACATATCTCATGTGGTTACATTTAAAATGGGTTCCTTTAGTTACAGTACGGGAATCGTAACATGTGATACATGGCAAAGCTCAGAATATAGACTACTCAGTTTGTATAGCTGAGCTTGTGGACCGAAAATAATGAAGGGCTTCCTTTCAAAGCCGGACGAGATGACAAACATCGTCCACAACTATTCCATTATACTTTGCGACACAGCGGAATGCTTCTTTTATATACGTCGAAAAATTTCTCTCTAGTCATTTTTTTTTGTTTTTTTTTTTTTTTTGGGGGGGGGGGGAGGTTTACTGTGATTTATATACCTACGTGAAAAAAATATTATAAATTTGAAAAAGACCTGTAGTTATCAAGAGGAATGTATCATCCATATTTAAAATGTACTCGAGGGATCATGGACGTGGCTAATCAGCCACACTAATAATTAAACCAAAAAACAATTAATAGTACCTACATGAAGCCTGCAGGATCTCTTCAAATAATTACATGCATGAAATAGTGATCCTTCTGTACAGTAGTTCAGAACATATATTAACATGTCAGAATGAGAAACTTGGTATAATATATGCGAATAGATATAGAGTGCTTTAGTGTCGCATTTAGTATTTCGTGTTTCAACTGAGGTGTTTAAGTTATTAAGATTTGAAAATGTAAATTACATATACAGAAAATTGTGTGAAAATGAATCTATTGAAAAATATTTCTGAAAATTTCTCACCCCTGATTCTCATCGTTTATCTAAGGGTTCAAGATTTAAACGAGTATTTCGCTATATCGATTTCATTCTTATCCATATCGATTATATACTAAAATTTTATCTCATAGCTTAAGGATTTAGCTAACATTAGATTAACGTGCTTATAAATTCATGAGGGTTCTGAATATTACCCGTGGCCAGATTCTCAAATCAATAATAGTCAGAGTTTGATGGAGATGACACTTTGTATCGATAATATCATTTTCAATGCCTGCCCTCCATCTCGAATTTGATAAGCATTATCGTTCTGTTCATGATTATGAACAAAATATTTCTAAGCAGGATAGTAAAAAATTTTTTAGAGTATAATAGAGCGTAAATTTTTAATAGATAACGTCGTGTATAGAAAAAATCGTTACATAGATAACAAGCCGTGAAATCAGGGATTTTTTACGATGTTTTTTTTATCACCTTATCCCTTCGCTGTCACATTTTCGAAAAGTTACGCGCTTGTCATATTCGGTTAAATTGATCCAACTGATTTTCAAATAGTTGCCTTATAAAAAGTATCCATCCAATTCGGACTAAAAAATTATCAATCATACTTTGAACATCGTCAAATATGTAGCAACAGGTTTTATTTAAGAAATCAAATGATAACATGTCAGAAAAAAATCTCCATCGTAGGGTAAGTAACGAAAAGAAATATGCGGTTCTAAAGTTGGGTGCTGAGTAAATTTAAGCAGGGTGACAATGAAGGGTTGTAAAAGTCCATGTGAGTACTGGGAATAGTATGAAGTATAAGCATAATTTAGGTTGACGGTAAGACATTTAAGGTTTAATAGTAAACTTTTAAATTGAACGAGATATGACAAATTTCATGTCCATGATCGAAGCAAACGTTATTTTTCGATCTAAATGGATACTTTCCTCATCACGAAGGTGACGAAAAGTAAAAACGGTATCATTTACCACAAATTGAATTCGCGAAGCAATAGCACGAACCAATTTTCCCGAGTCATCACAATTCAATCACTCCCCAAACCGAATGAAAGAACTCAACACCATGAAAGATTAAATAAGTTTCTCGGTTAAAAATCTGAAACTTTATACAAAAAGGAGCCAGAAATTGTAGAAAAAAATATCGGGAATTACTTGGGAAGATAATTCATCAAATTTTGATACCCTTTGCACTAAAAAAGCCACAAAGTTTTCGGTGGAATAATATTAGCGGTGTCCCAAGGTAATTTGTGGGGTGAATATCGAACTCCCAAGTTTTTGTCTTGCAATGGTTTGCGCATTCTAAGGTATATCTACTAATCATTATATAATTGGAATAAATTATTCAAGATAATGATATTTTCAAAATCTTGTTGAACAAACACGAACGACTAATTATAAAATTATCTGAACGTGTTTGTTGCATTTTATCTGGTACTCGGTGATCAAGCAATAAGCGAATTTGAAGTCTCTTGTATAAGAATGACTGAAAATTATGTCTAAAGGTTTATTTCACGTACTTGGAATACGTGAATACTAAAAACCAACCGAGACGACGAGTTGCACCGTGCAAACTTCTTGGACTATTCCACGTGCCAAGGTTGTTCATATTTCACGTAGAGTACGTTGAGTATCACGACACGCCTGCCATACCAAATCGAAAACTTTAGTCGTACGTTTGTCTTCCCCAGTGAAAAGATACGACCAAAGGAATGTGACGCTGTAACAAATGGAACCTTATTTTGGATATATGTATCTGCAGTTCTGTAGGGGGACTAGAAATTTAAATTTATTGACAACGTTACGCTGTCCAAAATTACGAAAAACCACCCTTTATTTCATTGCCGGTATAATTCTTCAACCTTCCTTAGAAAGAAAGTGCTTTACTAATACCTTAAACAGCGAGAACCACAGAAGTGGTAAAGTCCGAAGTCCCAGAATAATTATTCCGAATTAATATTTACAGACTGACTTCACCATCGCTTCAGGACTAATTATTCCATTCTCTAAATTCAAGTTTTCTAAACTTCTTCATCGCCACGGGGTTGACTTTCAAACGTCTTAATTGGTACTACGATTGTCTCCGTATTATAATTATTACGATTATTATAGACGTATAATTATTATTATTAAAATCGTAATACTCAGCTATTAAGCCTCGATATTATGATCAGAATAGATAACGAGCTTTTCTAAACCTTAGTCTAGGCATGCCAACAGAGGGTGTAATTCAATGTGCAACGAATCACGATTGAGTGAATACTTATTAAAGCTGGTGCATGGACGTAGGTATAATAGAGAAGGTATCGTCGATAATAAACACAGAGGTTTGTGTAAGGCTTTACGATGAAGAAATTGGTCATGATTCTGTAATACCAGACAAGTGAACCTCAAATGCTCTAATTTCTGTGAACTAGATTTACCACATTGAACAAGTTTAATATGTGGAGTGTTTCGCGCTTTGGCAAACTATTCTAACAAAGTGTGAATTACTTAACTGCACTTGATGAATCATGATACCACTAATAATCTCCGGTCTTGTTCTCTGAGAGAATTTTAGACTTTATAATATCACGTACCCTAACTAATTCTTACTTCCTGAGTACCGAAACACGAAAACTTTACTCGTTTCAAGCCCTTGTAAGTACTCGGAAAGAAGTAGGTGTTAGGGTTTAAGAAATTACAAATTAAATTCTAGTTACACCACGCAGGGCACGTAAAGGTACTCATTCATCTTTCATTATTCGCTATAATTTTTATAGCTGCAGTCTAATATTCAAATGACCAATTAACTATTGTCTAGAATGTCCATTTACTGAGTGAAATCTTGATTATCAATCTTTTCATAAATTTCAAGATACTTTTTATTGAACAAGAAAAAAAAGTATTTATGTACCCTCTTAACCGTAAGTCCTCTGCAATGATTGCTAAAGTAAATTTGTAAATTCGCAAACCGCAGCCAAATACCGAAATGTAAATATACCTACTCACTCTTACCGATCTGAATCGTAACATGCTTCTTGTAAAATTTTTTATTCACCAAACATGAGTAGGGAAACTCTGCTCAACAACTGTCTCCTCTTTGTTGCAGGTAAGGCTCTCGAAGCGACCCTCACAAACAGCAGCATCTTCTCATCCGAGAATATTTCGTAAGTAAACAGACGAGGCATTGCGAATAGTAAGAGAAGAAGACGAACCCTTAACGATCTCTCAACGTATTCGTAATCTTTACCTTCTACGTATACGTTCACAGTAACTTAAGGTACTATTACATACGGTTACGCATCAATTTTGTAAGTCGAGTTCGGTTCAGCTTTAGTCACTTGAATAACTAGGCTTTACTCATTGTTCCCCTCCCTCCCACCCGGGGAAGGCAAGTTTATTATTACCAATAATCAATAACAGAACGTAATTTATCTGGCAAACCGAGTAAACCAGGTTTATTCATCTAACAGTATTCCAGGTGCCAGTATAAGCACACTATGACTCATTATGAGTATGTAGATTGTAGATGCCTATTGATATGGATAATAATATCAATAACGTATGTAGTACGTACTCAAGTTCAAAAGGAATCAATAAATTTTTCTTGATTTACGTAAAGTTTACATTTCACCTCAGTCTTTGCAATTGAGTAAATTGTTTACACCCAGTATAGGTGGTACACCAATTCCTATACCTACCTCTCAATTTTACGAGGACATTTTTATTCATTATTATTATTATTATTATCATTATTGTTATTATTATTGTTTTCAAGCATTGCGTGATCCGGGTCGGTGAATCCATACGACACGCAATCAACTGACAAAACTCACACAACATTCATGCACAGCTATACCTATACTTTCCAAGCTTTTGGAATGTATGTAACTAATGCGATGATATCGAATTACGGATACCAGATTACCGGATTTCCGAAAATAAAATTCGAGTGTATCATCACTGCAAACTCATTGTCAGTCAACTTAGTCGAAGTTGGTAGAAATTTGAGTAATAAAAATTAATTTTCTGGGTTCTGAGTTCAATAATTTCGACAGGGAATCTATACAGAAATTTTATTGAACGGGATAATTTCGTTTGTGAAATTTTTGAACAAGATTTGTAAAAGAAATTCAACTATTATATTATAATCGTTATTAAATGAAGCATAATTATAACCTATTTTTATTATTATTGATATACGTGTCATACTTGTGTATTCACTTAATAAAACAAACACTGATTTACATCAGTCTATTAACATTGTTATTATTGTTTGTGAAGATCCGTTGCCTTGAAATGCATAATCAAACAACACCGTGAGCAGTAAGATTCACTAACGATCACAGTGGAATATTTTCTAAAGAAAAGTACTTTATGTACACTCAACGAATTTCAAACTGTCGCACCTAAAATAGGCAACCGAAATCACACCACGTTTTAAGTTGGCAATGCTATGTTAACTCGCTCGCGGTCATATATGTAATACTCCTATATTGCTAATTCCTATAAGTGGAGGGGTTAGGAACTAAGAGAAACAAAATATATAAAAAAAAAAATCTGCACCGCGCGAGACTCGACAGAGTCTATATACCCGAACGGGAGCTAAACGTCATATTCCGCAATTTACAATTGTTGATTTCTTCCGCCTCGCTGTATATACGGAATTGTAATATTTATCGCAGGGTGTGGCCAAAAAAAGCTTTCATTTGAGCCCAATTACAATGAAATCGATGAACGGAGAGCTGAGATATAATTATTTAACGTTTTAAAATGCCCGTTTTCATCACAAAATTTTGTTCACCTTCTTCAGCCACACTTCTGGTACTAAACCTATGGGTATAAAGATTATTATAGAATGCCTCCGCTAGGCTACGTACAGAGAAGAGACCTACCAAGTACGGGCGTCAGATGGCGTTTTGCTTGGCGTATTCTATTCGCTAGCATACCGCCAGTTTTCAACATGCGATCAAAAATCAATTGCATACAAAAATGAAAAAACTTTTGATGTGAAATTTCATATGGTACGGTTGGCGTGAAATGAATCTGGATGTAACGAAATTGCGACAGGAAAATTTGTGATCTATTTATTAATCTATGATCAATGACACAAAAAAATTGAAAATATACCTAGATCGAATTGGGATAAAATGAACTGTATAAAATTGTTTTTGTCAATAAATAGGGCGTTCCTTGCCAATGACGGACAAATTGTAAACATACCCAGACCGAATTGGAATGAAATACACTGTATAAAATTGTTATTTGTCAATATATAGGGCGTTCCTTGCCAATGACGAACAAAAAATTATAAATTGTATACCCAGATCGAATTGGACTGAAATGCACTGTATAAAATTGTTGTTTATCCATGTATAGCGCGTTCTTGGCAATGAAGAACAGAAGATTGTAAATATACCGAGATCAAATTGGAATGAAATACACTGTATAGAATTGTTATTTATCACTATATAGGGTGTTCCTTGCTAATGACGGACGAAAAATTGTAAATATATCCAGATTGAATTAGACTCAAATGCACTGTAAAAAATTGTTGTTTGTCCATATATAGGGCGTTCCTTGTCAATGACGAACAGAAAATTGTAAATACACCCAGATTGAATTGGAATATAAGCACTGTCTAAAATTGTTGTGTGTCAATATATAGGGTGTTCCTTGCCGATGACACGAAAAAAAATGTCAATATACCCAGATCGAATTAAAGTTTCACTTCTGCGGTGCGGAGCCGTGCCATGCATCAGTTTAATGTTTTTCAATGTGCAGCGCGAGATTCGACAGTCTGTTACCAAAAAGGTGATAGGGAGTGAATGGATAATGTTTCCCACAACTTCTCATATTGGATCATTAATTGATAACAGTTTTCATAACTATAGTAAGGGCCGTCAGTGATTCTATAACAACGTCTTCATCTTTAAGAATTACAGTATACGGTATCAAATCTGATAATTCAGGCTAATTCAATTCTTGGTCGTAATGTTATATAATTCAGCACACGATAATTTTCAATACAGATAGGTATATCTTCATAAGATACATGGTTAAATGATAATTGCACCACAGAAGAGAAGAGAAGCGAGTGGTACACAATTCATACAGTTCATTATAAACAATGAATTCTATGATTACTTTACTACTGATAATTGAATGAGTACTAATCGAATTCTACGGAAAGTTTTGAGTTCTGAGATAAGCACGTGGTACTTATTACGGTTCTACATATGCCTTTGATATTGAGAGTGGTTGACAATTTATGCAATTTATCCTGAACGAGAATGATTATAGTTATTCAAATTTTACAAAAAGTAGTGATATCCCCATAAAAAGCACCTCTGGTGCAAAAACCTTTCGCCTAGTTATATAAATGTGATAGTTATCCACAAAAAATACCCTCGTGCCAAACAAACATCATGCAATATGTTATACAAAAATTCCTTCCTCGTAAAAAAAAGATCCGAAATCAGATGCTACTGCCTAGTATGTATGTACTACATCACATTGACTTTCTTTCGAATTGACAATTAGTCCTTCAATAACATGGTATTGACAGCCTTCCTGTCTTGCTACGTAGAACCATAGATATGACAATAGGCGGATGACACCTACATTGGTTCAAACAGAGAGAAAAAAAAAAAAAAAATTGGAGGTAGTGGTGTACTAGGCGGGCCTTTTGTAGACAAGTACGAGGAAATGGCAATTGAACCATGTCAATAATCTTAATATAGTGATACGAAATTTCGGCCCGCCTAGTACCACTACCTCCAATTTTTTTTTTTTTTTTCTCTCTGTTTGAACCAATGTAGGTGTCATCCGCCTATTGTCATATCTATGGTTCTACGTAGCAAGACAGGAAGGCTGTCAATACCATGTTATTGAAGGACTAATTGTCAATTCGAAAGAAAGTCAATGTGATGTAGTACATACATACTAGGCAGTAGCATCTGATTTCGGATCTTTTTTTTACGAGGAAGGAATTTTTGTATAACATATTGCATGATGTTTGTTTGGCACGAGGGTATTTTTTGTGGATAACTATCACATTTATATAACTAGGCGAAAGGTTTTTGCACCAGAGGTGCTTTTTATGGGGATATCTCTAACTAACTTCTTTACAACCCAATTAACATGTTCTGCGCAGCTGCGATAGTAATGGCGGATTGACGGGTGTTAAAAGTATCTAACCTTAAAATCGAAATATAATTTGTGCTTGAACGTGAATGAGTTTATAAAATATTTTTAGCCAATGAAATAATAATACGAAACGTATGAACGAATCGTCGATTTAATCTTAACCTTCAAAACATTATTATACGTGTAAATGTTCTACGCAAGTGCCAGATGTTGACTTGCGCAGAAAGCTCTGATTTAAAGACGATAGAAAGAGACAACATTATCGTCGGTACCGTAGAAAAGTAGCCATATTTCAGACCCTTTTAGCAATATAGGAGTATTACATATATGCTCGCGGTCCTCAAGATGGGTATTGCCAACTTAAAACGTGGTGTAACTTCGGTTGCCTATTTCAGGTGCCACAGTTTAGGGGTAACAGCAAGGGGTAAAATTTTGTAAATATTATATCAGTCCCAATAATCTTACTGGCAGTATACGAAATCCTGTAAATCGCCTCAAAATATCAATTTCATCACAATCTTATGGTTATCATTTCAGACGAATATATCCATACCTACACATACTAATGGAGTGGCATTATATATGTAAAAATAAGGGATTTTAGTTTGTCCAATGAAACATTTGTAGGCTACTATCCAATTTAAAAACAAACTGTTACAAAAAAAAACCTTTCCTAATACGAGTTGGCAATCACTCTTCAATACGTATGCCTTCATCAATTCGTTACATAATTTCATGTATAGAATATAAATATATACACTTATACATATAAGTTACAAGATACAAATAGGCTGCCTTCAGAATGCTGTAAAGTGCAACAAAATGTTTTATATTTCTCAACAAGTGACCGATGGAATCTAACAAACGTACGCGTGTTTCATATAAACGAGAAAACAATAACTCTACCAAATAAATAACATAATGGAAACAAACGGCTGTAGCCATGATTGAAAATGATGCTGAGACATGGCGTGGGTCGCTGCTAGACTATACGAATCAAGATGAAAAAGCTCCTTGGCACTTTTTCAAAATGTTACAGAGTTGGATTTTGTTGACAATAATTCATCCCCGCAGCACAGCCATACGACAATTCTTTATACCCTTTCTGGATATCATCACCATTAGATAGGCAAGTTCTGATCAGTGTGTTGAATTACAGAGAAAAAATATCATCACCATTATTGAAAACAGTTCAATGAATAATTACTCCGACATTTATAGTACCTACTCAGTTAATTGGTTGGAAAAGATAATGTTCAGCAGTTCTATCATCAATATTATATAGATTCGTAAACACCTACAGATCGAATTGTTGGATCTCGTTGAACCTTACGAAAAACTCTGAAACCGACTCTCCTATAGCCCAGCTCACTATGGTAAGCTCGAGTGAAAAGCACTTGAGAAAATCCAGTCCGCTTTCTATCTTCCATCATTCTAATTGGTTTTTTTTCTCTCAATGCCAGCTAGCGCATCTCCAGTTTACGTTATATGTACTGGTAGGTAGGTATGTATATATATTTCATAGTCTATTTCCGGTCGTCAGTGAATATGATAGCTCTGTACTCGTACTCAGTTGATTATTAAACATTCGGTCTAGGATTTCCAACTTTATTGCTAAAGATGTGTATGGATATACACACACATACTGTAAGTTACGCAGATTCATTTTAACTAACTAATCATTGATTAATTACTAATTAAATATTACCTTAATTTATAAGCAATTAGTTATAGTCTAGTTATTATCTGAGTAGGTATACTTGATTATCTCTAGTGTTGGTTTGGTCTTCATTGAAGTACTAAGGGGAAGTCAATATTTCGTCAATATTAGCATCAAGATTTGAATTATAGTGTGATGTTAATGAGCTAAGTGAGAATATGCTTTACATTGATTATCACTCGTTTAGAGAAAATAGAGATTTTAAGAAAATTTCTTGTGCGATGAAAGAAGAAATTGTTCACCTGAATAATATCGCTATACCTAGGTATATGGGGAATTCCCCGTTAAACTGGACAACAATTTTCGACAAAAATTTTGATTCTCACGAAATTTTTCCACAAGGTAAAAGCACATGGAAGAGACTTTAAGGAATTTTTTGAGAATTTTTGTATCTACTGTTATCGCGTAGGAATTCAAATTCGGTCAGAAATGAAATTAATATTTTTTTTTTCGTAGACTCGGACAAAAAATTAAATACTCGAAATATCGGATTTTTTCCGAACTTTCAGTTAAAAAATGATTTCAAATCTCTAAAAGGACTTTATAGTCTATGTAAGAGTGATTTGAAGAATAAAAAAAAAAAATTATTTTCACAACTTGGACACTTTTTTCTTTTTTCATATCTCTTGAAATCATTGTTTATATACCATAAAAAATTCATTAAAAAATCGGTGATCTGGGAAACTCAAATTTGTCCATGGCAGCAATTATTTAAATATATTATCAGCAGATTTTGTGTAATAAATGTCCCATTTTATTTTTTCGTGAATATCTACACCAGAGGATATGAGATATCAATTTAAACAAGAAAAATCATGATAAAACTAAAAGAAATAGAAAGGCGTTTACTCTCAATAATGATAAAGCACTTTTTTCAATGATTCCTTTCATTTCAAATTGCTTTCAAACGTCTCAACGACTCAGATTTTGTGTCAATGTATCAGCGTGAAATATACATAAAGTTAATAGGGCAATTACTGAACTTTTTGTTTCTTCCTTCGACGTAGGTGTATCGGAAAAACATTAAAATTTTCAGCAAAGGAATATTTTCTCAAACATAATTTATCATGTTTATTTACAATGGCTGAGTGAATTTTTAGTGTTCCCAAAATCGTCTTGGCAGTCTTGAAACGGCCAGAAAGTTATCCCTGAACTTGTCTGCATTCGGTATCAGAACTGAACAGAACCTTAGTCCGACCATCGAACCGTCCGACCGTCCAAACGTCAAGCTTTTCTCTCTTAGATCCTGTTATTAGTATAGCTTTTTCAAGGGATGATATTGATTTCACAGGACGGCCTCACCGTCCATCTATCAAAAAAGCAGAAGAATTCAAAAACAAGAAACCTCGCCGGAAAGCATGAGTTGGAAAGAAATGAAACATTTATTATACAAAATCTATGGGTAATATATTTAAATAATTTCTGCGATGGACAAATTTGGGTTTCCCAGATCACTGATTTCGAATTCCTACTCGATAACGGTTAATACAAAAATTTCCCAAAAAAACCTGAAAATACCTCCCAATTGCTTTGACTTTGTGGAAAAATTTCGTAAAAATCGAAACTTTGATCGGAAATGCTTGTCCGTTTTCACGGAGAATTCCCCATATATTGGTTTGTGTATATAAAAGCGTAACTTTTCCTCAACCTTAAATATAAAAAAAAAAAAAACAAAAAAAAACAATATAACCCTGCGGATGTAGAACGCTGACGAGATGTATATACCTACCTCTTTTGGGACCTCAAGTATAAAGGCGTATCACACTGTACCTTTGGGGTGAAAATGGTTATGGACTTTTCAGAACGCACAATATCCAAATACCAAATAAAGATAAGAATACGTCACTTGGGTTTCCCAAGAACCCACAAGGTATCAAAATATTCTGCGGTATTATCATCATTATTATTATTATCATTATTATTATTATTCACTGCCATCTCTCTACATTCATTCGTTTTGTTGTATGAAATTCACTGTTTTATATTTTGGCCTTTTCTATTTTATAAGAAATAAAAGAATTTCCGTGTCCTCCATAACTCTAGCTACGCCATATGTATTATAGCCCATGCATAATATATTTGAATCAAGAATCTCCCCTTGTTTTGACAACAGTTGAATAACAAGTATTACCTCTTATACCATAAAACACGAAATAATCTAAGATATGATATATTAGTCCGTAGTTTTAAATTGCAATTAACTCATTATCGATGTCTCTGATTAATTAAAACTTCAAATCATAGTTTCAGTATTTTAATTATGGTGTAACAGTTGTAAGTTGGTTGGAATTCTATGACATTAACTATTCTTAATGCTTATACAATAGGACGGAGCGAAAATGAACTTTTTTCAAAATCGCAATGACCTATATGCGGAAAAGACGTATTTTGGTGTCAGAAGTCACTGTGTAAGAGATGGATGATCTAGCACAACATTTTGAGGTGCCGAGACGCGATTGAAATTGGAAAAATGGGTTTTTGGTAAGTATTACTCAAGTATTCAAAAATTTACGCCAAAATGTAATTTTTATCTTATTTCTACCCAAAATATCCTCAGATTGTAGAAATATCGCCGGCTGCGTATTGAGCTCCACCCCATAATACTCAAAGTCAAGGTGGAAAAACGGTTCGAGTTTGATTTGCGATTTTCTGGAAAACTTGTAGTGATAAAATTTCTTGGATTTGATATTCGAAATCAGTGAGAAAATTCCCTTCGGAAACGTGTATTCAAATTTTGGAATCAAACTGCTGGTCAGTACTGCGTACCCTCAAAAATCACTAAAGTCATCTCATTATCCAATTTTCGACTACGATTTGCTCAAAAATTTGATGCGATGGAATTTTTCAAACTTTGGATTCGTGATCAGATGGAATATTTCCTCTGGAAACGTGAGTCCCGATCCCAGGATCAGATTGATTTTCAGATTTGTTTAATAGTATATAATTACCATGCAAACAGAAAGGGTGTTTTGGGGTGGAGCTCGACATGCAGCCGGGAATATTTCTACAATCCGAGGATATTTTGGGTAGAAATAAGATAAAAATTGAATTTTGGCAAAAATTTTCGAATACTTGAGTAATACCCACCAAAAACGCATTTTTTGAATTTCAATCGCGTCTCGGCACATTAAAATGTTGTGCTAGATCATCCATCTCTTACACAGTTACTTCTGACACCAAAATGCGTCTTTTTTCCGCATATAGGCCATTGCGATTTTAAAAAAAGTTCATTTTCGCTCTACTCTACTATACCTATGTACCTTTTCAATATTGCAGAAGGATCCTTTCCGTAAATTATTTGAAAGAAGTTCACTATGGATTTTTCGATAAATTACATACATGTGTGTATAGCAATCGTGTTTGAAATACGATTAATGGTACTGTGATGTGTGAAAGATATTACAGCACCACAGAAATGGTTTTGAAAAATATAACGTTGTATAAAGTTAATTTTTTTAAATTCCAATATTTGTTCATACTTAGAGAGACAAGCCATTTAACAAGTCCTGTCCGTGTAGGTACGCAAAGGCAGTCAAGCATCCAATACGCGGCCCCTTTCCATGGGAATTCTATAGCGATTATTTCATCCTTTCGGTGAAAGGCTTTATACAGATCTTGTATTCATAATGGAATTAATTTAGGATCACCAGTGTTTTCTAGTCCAGTAATTCATTTCAACTTTCTGATCTCAGACAGACAACAAAGGCATAGAAAATTGCGCCGTGAAAATAAACGAAATAAAATAAAAATTGATGAAATATACCTAGTCGATGTTGACTTAGAAACGTGACGGAAATGTGAGACGAGGTAAAGGTAGAAATGAAGCAAAGGCTCTTATTGTATACCAGACTTTATACCTCACGGAAGTTCTGACAAGAACCTGAAGTAAGGAGCGAAGAAGAGAGGTAAAAGTGGAAAGAGAACAAAGTGAGAAAAGCGGGATAAAGGAAGCGGGAAAGCTCGAAGAAGGACGAGCAGACGAAACTTCAGAAGTCGATTTTGAGCAGGGCAAGGCTTGCCTCTTGAAATTTCTTTCTCTTTTTATTTTATTTATTTTTTTTCTCTTACGGATTTTTTACGCAATGGGAGGTCCCAAAATTGCAACGACTCCCATACGCACGGTGGTACGCGTTTTTTTTTTTTTTTTTAAGAGGCCGGAGCTTTTACCTCTCCAAAGCAACGACAATGGTTGGTATACCTACAAGTTGTCCGAAAAATAACCAGCATCCCGCTCGTTAAAACGTCTCAAGGGTTTGCTTATCCGTCTTCTGTGCCTTCTAGCATTCTACAACTACATGTATAATACATGTCTAAGTGTAGCTTTAGGGTATACGTATATATCCGCATATGTATCCTTACCTAACAACTAATCCCATGAGATCGTGCAAAGCTAGAAGCTTCAACCGCGTGTCCGTTCGTTCGCTCGTTGTTTGCATGCGCTTCCACCATACACCTTTTACATAAACTAACTGAATTAACTCTTATCTTAACCAAAATCTTGGAAAGGGTGCATGCAGTGTTCGTTTGTAAACCACTCAAAGAACATTTCAAACGCAATGTCACTTTGTCTTTTGTTTTTGTCTTTGAATATTATCAGGATTGAAAAATGATTAATGATGAGTAAATTTTAAGTTCAATATAAAAATAATTTTCAGTTAACGATTGGCAGTGATTTCCCAAGGTATTATTTTTCCAAATTTTATCTATGGGCAAGTCCACTAATTATTTACCAATGAAATGGACGTTAAAAAATTTTATTTTTCTAAAATTTTTACCTTTCATAGTGTGATCTAAGATTGCAAACTTCACCAAGTCTCTTCTCTTTGAGACTTACCGTTTACGAGATCTGCAACATTCAATTTTCGTATTTTGACGTAAGTGAGAGTTGAATGTGAATTTTTATCGTATCTTTGTCACTGCAAAATAAATATGAAAAAATAGGTTTCTCATGTGAAAAATTCTCACCTTTTCAAATATATCTTTCATTTTTGAATATCTGTTTAAAATCCATTAAGAAAAAAACAGCTTTCTTGAGTGCGCCACTATACATTCTTTTGAATTTTTTTATCTGAGAGTTGAGATTTTTTCAATAAGAAACCTAAATTTGTAGATCAATTGATGAAAAGTGTATTATTTAAACGCCTAAGTGACAAAGGCCTGTAAATAATGCATTTTTAATCAATCAAATTCAGCTCACGCGAGATCCCATCGCCGTCACACTCTACAAATTTGGGTTTCTTACTGAAAAAATCTCAGCTCTCGGAAAAAAAAAATTCAAAAGAATGATAAAACATGGCGGTGCACTCAAAAAAGCTATTTTTTTTTTTTTTACAAAAAAAACGTGTTTGTTTAATGGATTTTGGAAAGATATTCGTAAATAAAAGTAATATTTGAATAGGTGAGAATTTTCCACACAAAAAACCTATTTTTTCATATTTATTTTGTAGCCTTATTTACACGCTCAATTGACAAAAGTTTGTGAATAATACACTTTCCATCAATTAAATTTAGCTCACGTGAGATCCCGCAGCGGTCCCACTCTACAAATTTGGGTTTCTTGTATTGAAACAATCTTAGCCCCTTCAGATAAAAAATTGAAAAGAATGATTAAATTTGCAAGCACACTCGAAAAAGCTGTTTTTTTTTTTTTTTTTTTCACAAAAAACGTGTTTCTTTAATGGATTTTGAAAATATATTCGAAAAGGTGACAATTTTTCACATGAGAAACCTATTTTTTCATATTTGTTTTGCAGCGACAAAGATACGATAAAAATTCGCATTCAACCCTTAGTTACGTCAAAGTACAAAAATTGAATGTTGCATATTTCTTGAACGGTAAGTCTCAAAGGGATTAGACTTGGTGAACTTTCCAGAATAACGAACTGACAGATAAAAAAACGTTTGAATCTTTTGATACTATACTATCGATACTAATCACTCTTTGATCCGTTAATGAAAAAACTTACCACGTACAACGTATATACCTTAACGACGTAAAGTATCAACGGTAATGGGATTAACTATAGAAGATAGAATTGACCGTCTATGTGTCCTTAGAAAATCAGATATATACGACAAGGTTTTTTTGTTGTCCTTGGTGATTATCCCGAAAGATTGACTGCTCGTAGTTAATTAAGAATTTGACACGTCGGAGATTAAACGTCTGAAGTGGCCAAGTTTCAAATCAATCATAAAAAAGAAAAGACAGAAAAAAAAATATATGTATTGATGGAGGAAACTGTCACGTTATATATCTCTAATCAATCATCGACATTGATCGAAGTGAAAAATTTCACTAATAACCTATGGGAACAAATTAAATCCACTGACTGAATAGGCACAAATTTGAGTTACATACATACACGTACGAGAGTCAGGTAAATATGGATAACAATTGTAAATTCACGTGTAGCTATATGATAAAGTTTGGATATGATTTTCATACCCACCCTGGATTTCAATTCGACTTCAAACGTGGTGGAAAAATAATAGTGTTTCCTGAACTGGAAATTACAAAAGCTGAAATTTCCGACTGGGAAATCTGTTTCACTTGAATATTTGTCTATCCTGTTTCGATGAAAAATATAACTTATACATATATAGGTAATGAAATTCGTACATACGTATTGATATGGGGATTTATCGATGTGCTTTCGACACGAACGGTAATCCAACGATCTCGAATTTTTATCGTAACATAGTGTATAGGTATGTCATTTTGAAACTGTCTAGAATGTGTAATCCTGAATTATTTTCAGACTTTTTAATTCAACCATATTTCACATGCGCTACAGGTTTAATTTTGGTTTTCGTTAATTTTTTTTCCGCAAATCCTGACATTCAATCGCTCATATCTCGCAAGCCGCATGACGGAAATCCCATCTATAACAGATCGATGGGAAGCTCTCGAAATAAGCCGTGCGAATTTACTATTTTTGATTGTCGCGATTTTGTTTCTTTTATTTTGTTTTTTTTTTTTGTTTTTTTTTTTCGATAAGCCCCATTCATCAAAAACAACTGTGACGAATATCTCTGAAGGGTCGAACAAAATTTTTGCGTTTTATTTTCGAAACATCTGAACAGAGTGCAAATTTCTTTTTACAAAAAAACAAAAACATGCCGGAAAAAACAGTTTTTCGGGGTAATTTTCATCAAAAAGAAAAAAAAAAACAGTATGGGTTCGTCAGGGGAAGAAAAAGTATAAAAAAGGAATGAAAAATCGAAAAAAAAAGATCCAAATTGAAAATTTCACATAAAAAAAATGCCCTATATATTGGCAAACAACAATTTCATACAGTGCGTTTCAACCCAATTCGATCTAGGTACATTTACAATTTCTTCTTGTCATTGACAAGGATCGCCCTATATATTGACAAATAACAATTTTATACAGTGCATTGATTCTAATTCGATCTGGGTATATTTATAATTTTTTTGGTGTTATTGGCAAGGAATGCCCTATATATATAAAATTCTCAACTCGGAAAAACATATTCTCTCATTCAGAAAGGTAATACAGAAAAAAAGTATAGGTTTGTCGGTAAAACATCGAAAATCGATTCATTTCCGTTAGAACCGGAAGTTCAAATTAAACGAGACATGGAAATTTTTCATGCCCATCATTTGGTTGTAAAGTCCTGTAAATTTCAGATATTTTCATCGAGCCGTTTGCGAGATCACCGCGCGAGTTTGTCGAACAAGGCGACAGACAGACCTTCTAAAAATCTGTTTTTCGTATTCTAGAGGGTCGAAATTGTGAAGATTCGTTGAAATGAGCAAAAATCACTTTTCGACCGAAACTAAAACTTTTCTTGCATCACCGTAGATGATGAAAAAAAACAAAAAAAAATTGAAAAATCGAAATCATAATAACTAATTTTTTTACAAATTCTCTTTACAAATGACTGCAATGAAAAATCCGAACATCAATCAATGTGGAATTACGTTTACTGCGTTGTTATAAAATCCGAAATGGTTAGGGTCACACCCATGTTGAAAGCACTTAGAAGACCCCATATGTATGCATACAGTGTAGGTAGGTGTGGCCCATTCGGCACAGCAGGTAATTCGGAACGCTGTAAGCTTTTAGCTGTGTACAAGGAATAAATAGTGTATTATCGACAGTTAACTAACGTATGCTTTTTGTTTAACATCTTTTACGCTATGTCTAACAAAAAATGTTTTATATTAAAGTGTTCAAATAACAAATGAATCCAATAATATTCGTTAATCATAATCTGTAATTTTATCAATGACGAAATTGTCCAGGACTTTGACTATATCATATAATGAACCAGTCAAAGGTATCCAGAATCGATAAATCGAATAAAATTAGAGTACAGCTTTCCGTTCAGTCGTAATCCGAAATGAGAAATCTGTTTTTTCAACATGATCAGTTAGAAATTTGAGACACAATATAAATGATAATTTGGAACGTCTTGAAAAATTTATTTGTTTACGTTCAGAGTTGGGGATATGAAAGAATTTACTGAAGATAGATCCTAGTCAGATGAACATACGCACTTTGTAATCCGATCGATTTTTAAACAGGAATTTCATTACCATGCATACGTCCTGGTACGAAAAGTTATAAAAATGTCAAAACCCGAAAGAGTAGTTAAGCTTAGTGAATCTATTAGACAAGCTCCTGAAAATTATTCTAACTTTTGCAGTTGAAACGATTGCACTGAAAAATCCAAAATGTAGGTAACAAAGTTTCTGTTCATGCTAAAGACAAGAAACAGTTCATTTTTACGAAATGTATGAGATCCGGCTTAGACACAAACCATATTCTGAATGGGCCTCATTTATTGATTTCATAATTAAATCGTAAGTCCGAAAGAAATACTTCCTAAAATAAGATATGTGATAAGGTGATAGAATTTGGTTGTTTAAATTGTGACGTTTAAAAGAAAATTAAAAAACTATTATATGTGTTGGGAATAGGCAATATCTACCCTATAGAGTAAATGTGGACTCATATATAGAGCAGAACTTGGTAATAGAAAAACTGAAAAAACGAAGTTGTTGCCACCCTCGGGTTCACGGTGGCAACAGATCTATCGTAAGGATAAAAAAATAAAAAATAAAAAAATGGTCAATTTCCTTGGGCATAAAATTTGATAGGACACTATATCTGTATAATAAAAAGAAACAATAGCTAGCGGAAAATGTGATATTTTTATACGACGCCTCTGCTACGTCTACGTTCACGATCTGAAACTATCAAATGTACAGATAACCCTGCGTAGACGTGTGTATAGAAGATAGGTGCAGCTTAATTGCACAGCAACAAAAAGCTGTTCGTTTATTTTCTTCTTTTGTATATGAAACGTTGCTTTCTAATGTAACTTTACCTCGAAATTTCTCGGAATTTTTTAGAGAACGAAATTCACTGAAAATATTGTATCAGGAATTACTACAAGGTTTTCGTTTTTACTGATCATTGTTAAGATATTCTGTAAATAGAGAGTAGGCGGTAGTCAAAAAACAGAATATAGAGATTCGAGTAAACATTCTGAAAATTCAGTTATTGTTGATAATGATATTTCACAATTCGAGCAGGAAGTTTCAATTAATTAAGGAAAGAGACTTATCTCATATATTTTTACACTGAATGAATAGATAGGCCAATTTTCTACGCCATGTCTGCCGGATTCATGAATGTAAGGCGCCAAATTCATTAAGTATATCCGTTATCTCATTACTTTTGGTATTGCTTTCGTAAATCTATATAATTTTCGTAATTTTGGTCTCATAATGAAAAGCTCATGGACGAAGATTAGCTAATGGGTAATACCTACAATCAAGAATGAAGCTCGATTAAATTGGGTGCAAAGATTCCTCAGACGGCTTACAGGCGCAGGTATAGGTACTTATCTTAGGCTTTGGATTTGTTTGAGCTTAATTTTGATTGCGAACTCCAGAGGAACTTGATTTTATATAGTAAATCGGAGAATGTAATTTTACTAATCGTAAAATTAAATCAGATTTACTGATTGGCTCAGGGTATCCTCGCCCTAAAGAAAATGAACCCTTTTTGCATCTCAGAAGAACAGAAAAAATAAAAAATTGCTTACAAGATGTAAAAGAGTTTGAGTATAGTTTTATCATAAATCATAAGAATTCACCCTTCTTTGGAAACAGTACCTCAGATCACAGTGTGTCTCGCATGACAAACGTTTGACCCACTGTTAACATCATCAAAACCAAAACGTTACGAAACTCAAAAAATAAGAATCGTTTGTCCAAATTTCTCTTCAAATCATCTCTAAATAACTTTGTACCGTTTTTATGTGAATTCTTGAATAGAACCTGCCCTCTTCATATTTTTATAGAAGAATCTCTTCCCATATTTAAATTGAATTCCAAGAATGTCTTCCGCTCTGGTAAATCATTCGATTCTGTCGAGACACACGTACAGTGCTAACCGTTTGTTCCGTGATCATTTGAGTTCTTTATTTTTTCTATTTTGTAATCCTTTGAACTAGTAATGTAGGTAACTATCACGAATTCACAGTAGTTCTACAAAAAAAAAAAAAACAGAAGACCGGTTGACCTGTGAGCCAACATTAAAACTTCCCGCTATGTTAAATACGTTACAATTAATTAATACTGTTGTGTTTATAATAAATTAAAGAAGGTTATAAGTATAATTAGTTTTCCCTATACAAACCTTTTTTTCTTCAATTTCTATTCTTCGAATAACTTTGAAACTACTCGACCGATCGATTCCAAAATCTAATCAGATCTAAGTCTTGATGAACCCTTTCGATCGCCGCAAGAACCATTCAAATCGGTTAATTCGTTCCAAAGGTATTGTACGACAAAAAGAGTAATTTTTGACGTGCAATATCTTTTAAACCAATCGTCAGATTTTGATGAATCTTACGGCGATCGTAAGGGCTATCCAAGAGCTAAGTCTGATCAAGTTTTGAGACTAATCGCACGAACAGTTTAGGAGTCATGCGCTAAAAACATGGAAATAAAAATTGTTTTTAAATTGTTATTTCTCAAATAACTTTGGAACTACTCGACCGATCGACTCCAAAATCTAATCAGATCTAAGTCTTGATAAACCCTTTCGATCGCCATAAGAACCATTACAATCGGTCGGTGCGTTCTAAAGATATCGTACGACAAAAATTTGTTTACACACACACACACATACGGACGTCCATCCAAAAATAGTCAGAACAGCTTCCTAGGACCCCAAAATGTCGAGATCTGATGAAAACTTGATTGTCGAAAATCGGACCGAAACCAATAACTTCCCTTTTTTATGAAAATTTTCAATTTTCATTCCGGGAAGTTAAAATCTAATAAAATTACAACGAGTAGTGCCGAACTAGTCGATGAAATGTGGCAAATAATTTTCTTGATGGGTGCTGCAGCGTGCTTTTACAATAACAATAAGTGTATCGACTAGATACTGCAATCGCAATCTGCACGAGAGGCGGGACCATTCAGCCTGATCTCTTTTAGAAAAAAAGGAAAAAAATAAAAAATAAAAATAAAAATGGTAACTGGAAGTGAAATAACGAGGGTAATAGTGCAGGTTCCAGATGCATCTGGGAACCAACGCCAACTTTAGCTATAACTGCAGCAGTCGCATTGAGTCTCTTTCTCTGTGGTCGAGAATTCCGAGAGTGAACGCAATATTCACCAGAGGTGGGTCGATACTCCTTCTGAAACTCCGCGTCTCTATGTTGCGCCGGTTAAGGAGCGTTCACACGGTTCTTTGCTCCTAAAGAACCTTTTCTCTGTTATACAGATTCCCATGAGCTTTTAGCTCTTTGTGAGTAAACGCTCACTCGCTACTCACTATAATATCTACCTTTGTCTACGCGACAGGTATACTGAGACTGCAGTCACCTCATGTCAACACGAACCTACAACAGGACCACATCACTTCATCCTCATCAAAGTGTCGAGTACTTACTGAGTGCTAGTAGAAACTGAAGCAAACAAACACTTTCAAAATTGGGACTATGTTGATATCCAATCGATTTCAAAAATGTGATATTCTATATGAAAATATCTTAGAAATATCAAAAGAATAATACACAGCAAATATATTTAAAAAATATCAATCAATGGCCGAAATGTTAGCCTGAAATAATCTGTCAGTCAGATCAAGATAAATTAGTTATCGATAAATCTATCTTAAACCAATTAAAAATGATTCACGAGAGTTTTTTGGCTTCTGAAATCACTCTAATCACTCTAATCAAAAAACCTAACCAATATTTTGAAAATTTTATACGCAGATAATCATTTTTTTTTTTTGGATCTAATAAACTCACATCTTAAAATCAAAGCTGCTGGATATAATTTAGGGATGAAATGTGAAGTGAATGAACTCAAAAAACCTGGGTGGTGTGAGTTTAGAAGCTTTTGAGTTATCGTGAAAGCAGCCTAGAAAATCGACAAACCTAGATAAATGTAGATAAAGTTGTCTACGCTACCCTTAACAGATTTATTCATGGTCTTCGGCTTCGATCGGTCTTATCTTAAATGAAATTCATTGGCTACCATTTGTTAGATGGCTTTATGATTAGTGACTGTGTGAGACTTCAGTGGTTATAACAGAAAAGGCTTGTACAGATAACTTTTCACTTTGAAAAAGGCATGAAAATTTCATTAAATCTCTTCAAATTGAATCCACAAATGAACTAGATAAGTTTAAACAAAGGAAGTTCAAATTTGTGACGTAAGGAGCTTTTTGAAATATAAATAAAATGCTCTCGCATCATAGATATTGAATTTTGAAATTCAAACTTTTTTTGGCTCATTTTAAACAGCTTTATGCAACCTTTTGAAATTCCTAAGCTTTATTCTCATGGCATGAATAGTTTTTCAATTTTGGTCAAATTGTTTGTATAGAACTTCGATTATAAGGTCGCAATTATTGAAAAGGCAGTTTCTAATAGTTGACGACACTTTGGACACACTTTAGATGTATATTGTCAATTCGTCGATCTATACGTGGAACAAGAAGCGACGGAAATAGGATGTTGCCATGCAGAGTCGTACGTGCGGGTACCGTTGCCAAGAGAATATCAAATATTTCCCTCTGTTTCGGCCACGTTTGATATAAATTGGTGGACCCTGCATACCCGTTGGGCCCCTTCGGGCAATATTCATTGATAGATCGAACCCCAAGTTTAGTCCTGAACAGAATAGCAATGTCAAGCAAAATTCTCGTCAACGTTTTTCGACCATCCGCTATAAACGAGCCGCAAGTAATTCAATAAATTTCTTGATGTTTCCGCGCCAAAGTAAACACACAAAAAAAAAAAAAAAAAAACTGGATTCTTTCGTATCCTTAAAGACGCTACACCGTTATTTCTTTCGATACTTTTTTCTTTCACTTTTTATTTTTCCTTTTTGTATTTCTTCCGGTTCGTTTACGAAACTTCCAAGAATATATCATGCCTCAGTTTTTCAAATAGACAAGTATTAGCCTGAAGCAATAATTTTTTATAAAAGGTACCCAAAATTCAGTAACTAAATAATCCTAACGTCCCAAGTTACAAAAATAAAAAAGCTTTTCATATTAGAAGACTTTTTTTTCGTTCTTGAACTTTTTATAGCACTTTAAACCACTATTTTCGAAACCAAAAATTCCTGTTTTACGTACGTTATTGTATTGTGCCGAACAACGATATCGTGGTTCCTAAAGCGTGACTGTGAAGTAAAAAACGAAGATAGTACGTTTTTTGATCAAATTTGACGGTCAATATCTCAGCAATGACTGAACCGATTTATTCCAAATTTTAAGAACGAGATCACATGGGCTAGGACTTGTGGTCCCATAAATTTCATTGAAAAATATTGAGCAGTATAGGAGATATAACCTAATGCTTATAAATATAACAAATTCGCTCAGGTGAATGATTCTCACAATCAACTTTGGCTTACTGGCCTAAGGGTAGGTACTTGTGGCTATTCGCTGCCGATAATCTTTATACAGAAAATCAGACTGCTCTCCAGTTTCCACAAGGCAAAGCCCCCCACTTTGAAATCGAATAACTTGAAGAGAAAAAAAAAAAAAAAAAATCACAGAGGTCTAATCCCATGCAAAGAGCACTTTGAATTGCTAAATAACATCTTATGTTATTATTCTTAAGTCTGAATTAAGCCAAGAAGGTATCCTACCCTTCCGGAAAGAATAAACGTCCGCCGTTTATAATTCATTGATGAAAATCTTACGAAAAGTCGAGTAATGCTGTTCCGACATTTTATTGTTGGAAAAATTAAACACATTCAAAAAAAGAAAGGTCAATATCTGAAAAAATGGCGGAGACATGTAACGTTGTAAATCGCTCAATGATTTTCCTAAGAAGAACTACCAAAAAATTATTTCTAATCGCTACTGTATGCAAAAATTTCTGCCTTTTCATGTACGTCAAGGATCAAAGCTCTGCCATTTGTTCCTATCAAAATCATCTGGCAAACTAATTTCCAGGTTGAAATTAAAGTTTTTTGTTTTTTTTTTTACAAACAAAGAAGGCGTTATAAATGAATTTTCTAAATTTATTATCGACTTGCACGGAATACTCATTGTCTTGGTGTAAATAATGGGTAGTGCAGTGCTTGCAGCATCTGCTGTTAAAACTACCTACAATGTCATTGTATGTATGTATACGTACAACCATACGCTACAGATTGTAAATCTCTGTCAGAGTGCTTAAAATATATGACTGAAAGTATGTCTTGCGTGCAATTTGCGACGAAACATCTCTTTAATTTGGTTTTAATTTCCGATTAAAAAATTTTGAATGACACAGTTTTGAATGAAATCAGCAATGATTAATCTGTTCTTTGAAATTTACATGTCTAATCTTATATCACTAGCACTTACGATTACAATAGAATTCTGTGCAAACTATTACAAATATATATTATGCATATCTATAATATGATCAATGGTCAAGTTTCCGAACTCACTTCACCACGTCACAAACACCTTGCAAATAATCTGCTTTGCTTGTTTCTCTGCATAGAAGCGTCCTAGGAGACTTAAAACTGAAATTGAAGACGGTATATCCACCGTTTTAATCCCTGGGTTACTATTAATTCAAATTACCTGCCGAGTAATTTGCACCTACTCGTCTGATTCTCTAGCTACCTACCTAGCCCATTCCTGTATATGATGTCTTCTTGTGAACAAGTGATAGTGTCCCAGTTAACGTGTCTTTTTATATTGTGCATAAACTATTGCAGAATCTACGATTACATGTTAAAAACAGAATTTTCGAAACCTATTGGCTTTTGTAAACTTTTTTTGCCACATCATCAGAAGTATCAAAAAATTTTCGTTACTATAAAAATGTGCAATTGATGTAGAACTTTCGATGCAAAAATGTAGACAAACTACCTATTAATTTCAATGAACGAATGAAGCTGAAAAAAATTTTCCATAGCTGGTTGTAATTTCTCAGTAAAATTCGAAAAAAAAAAAAAAAAAAAAAGTTTGAAATAAGTTTCTCCTGGAATTTTATAATGAACTTTAAAAGTTAGATAATTGTATTGCTTTGAGTATTCCTTTCAGTAACACTTGTATTTTTCATAATAATAATCCATAACGTTTATTTCGACTGGAATAATCCTTAAAATACTTAGACATGTATGAGTATGCTTGAAAATTAATTAAATTGATTAATAGTTTCTAGTTAGTTGGGGAATACTTCCGACTGATAATTATTTGCAAAACAGTTTGATTAATATCTTTCAGGATTCATTTGTCGCTTCATAAATAACGAGTCTAGGTATTAGACATATTTTGAATATCATCTACTTCCTCTTTTACCAACTATGATAGCTTCGCTTTTGACTAATAAATTATTGAACTAAAAAGTGGAGAAGCTTTGACCATCTCTATAACAAAACCAGCATCAAGAAGCATACCTATTCGCTAGGATTACGAGAACCCTCCGTTGAGCCTTGTATAATTCTATTTGTGCCCCCTACGGGTGTTACCCTAGTTAAGAAGATTTAATGGATAGGCTCTGGTCCATGTACCGTCATCTTCCAAAATCTACCCTCTTCCTTCGCAGGAACGGACTTCAGTGAAGCTTAAGATGCTATCTTTAATTAATTTGATCTTCTTAAACAGGAGATTATAAATCTTGCGGGGTTGACGTGCACGTCTAACAGAGGATTGTGAACCCCACATTTAGAAAGACGAGTAAAGTTTCTCTCATGATAAAAAAATAACCGAAAATATAGTTTGCAGGTATATGTATATATGGGGCATTCCATGTCACCTCGATCAACGTTTGATCCTCAGATTTTTTGTTTTCTCGCAAATTAATTCACGTAATAATAGTACTTAAAAAATTCCCATCTTTTTTTTTATGTTTTTTTGGCGCATACTTTATCAGTTATGGCCATTCAAAAAATTTTCAATTTCGACTCATTCGAAAAATCTGAAAAAATTACCAAAAATTCTATATTTTATTTAGAATTTTGTGGTGCAAGAGCCATGATAGGACGAGACCTCCATCTAGGCTTCTTTTGGACTTGAAACAGTTATAATTCACTTCAACCGTGTAGATCTCTGAGGAGAATATCTTATCATTATATTTGGCAAGTTTTTGGGTTGCGAGGATTTTCTTATCGTAGAAACTAAGAAAAAAATAAATAATAATCATACCATATTTTGGATTTTTGAAAATACTTTTCAGCACTCAATGAATCCAAATTCTGAAAATATATAGCAATTGACTATTCGGGTGGTTCTATAAGAATATCTGTCATATGGAAATTATTTAGGAAGTCTATAATAAGCAAGGTAAGAGATCTACACGGTTGGAGTGAATTATAGATGTTTTAAGTCCAAAACGACCTAGAATGAGGTCTCGTCCCAGTATGGCTCTTACACTAAAAAATTCTAAATAAGATATAGAATTTTTGGTAATTTTTACAGATTTTACAAATGGGTCGAAATTGAAAATTTTTTAAACCGCCGTAACTGATAAAGTATGCGTCGAAAAAAAAAAGATGGGCATTTTTTGAGTACTACTATTACATGAATCAATTTGAGAGAAAACAAAAAATGTGAGGGTCAAACGTTGGTCGAGGTGACATGGGATACCCCATACGTACTATGGTACATTAAATTTAATTCTAAGATCGTCTATCTCTGTCTGACTGTGTACCTACGATATTTTTCACTTCATTCGGATAAATTTTAATGCAACTAAACGTATGAAGAGAAGAGAAAAGTTCGAAGCTGAGTGCAGGGGCAAAAAGGGATAGAATCTAACTTCCAGTTCTTCAGGGGTGAAGACTCTTATCGATTGGTTTTTTATAACCGTCGCATCTGTGACTAAAGATTTAACGATTCTACTAACGACTCTGATACATCGAATTATCGTTATATGTATTATATTATGTATATATATAAATATTTCTTTTTTCTTATTAAATTGAATGATGAAAGAGAAAGAAATTCATATTATTTCTGTTTCTTTCAATATCTCGACTTCTACCAAACGCGGAATTCTCAGAGTGACGGAAGCAACTCATGCTTGACTGCCTCTCGAGCTGCTTTCACCATTTACTTTCCTTTCTTTGATATTTCCTCTATATATATAAGGGACTGTATGTTTATTCGCAAGGAAATATTCTTGACTGAATCTACAGTTTTTTATTTTTATTTTTTTCCTATATTTTTCGGGTGCTTCAACGTAGATAGGTACTCAGACAAAGACAGAAATGACAGTTTTTTTTTTTTTTTTTTTTTTTCGTGTTTCTTAGCTTTTGTTTTTCAACTTAACCCGAAGATATCTGACAGTCAGGTCCCCATCCCTAGCTAAACCAGAGTAAAGTGAAGCCAAGTGGAATAAATAATTGACAAAGGTTTCTAGATACTATTCCTACTCCTATTTCTTATGCCATGAATTTTTTTGTTTCAAATTCATCGAATCGAATCTCTAGTGATTCTATTTGGCCACCGAAAACTCAACTACCAGAAGATGTATCCAAAAAAGAAAAGATGAAATAGGTTTTCTCACATTCAAAAAAAAAAAAAAAAAAAAGGAGAATAAATCCGAATTACTAAAACATCGAAGAAAAATTCAAACTATGAAATTAATTAAATGCAGAATATTTGGCGATTGAGAAATTATTTTAAAAAATGACTAGAATCACTGGAGATAGTGAAAAATGACCGTAACCGTTATAAGATGTGATTAATTGATTTTTATAATAAAAGCTTAAGAATTACAAATGTAAAAATATTTGTATTATTTGGATCGAAGCTCTGAGCAGAACTTTCAGTTTAGGCATAAAATGGAAGGAAATAGCACATCAAAGCAGGGACCATTGAGATCGTAATAAAAGGAAGTACTAAGCTGCTTTGATCTTTATGCGATTCCCGCAGCCCCTTTTTCCGTGAAGGGATTGAGTGAAATGTTTTTCAAAGCAGATATCACTCCACCTTGAAGTTCATCCAAGAATATAACATGAAGGAGGACAGTTGTACTCGAATAGCAATATCTGACATGCAGCTCTGTTATAGCTCCTGATCTTTCTTCGTGAAATTGGCGTGTTCACGTCAAGGAATCTTTATTCATAGAAATAAAAAGAAGTTCAATGTTACTATGCGAGTGTAATTTTTCGTAACATATGCAGTTGTACATTTTACAGATTATTTTTTACATCTCTAATAATAACAAGCAGATAAATCGGTTGACCACGATGGGCCAGACCTAAAACTTGTCGCCCAAATTTTTCAAGTTGATGAAAAAAAAAAGAAAATTTTGTTTTGCAATATTTTTTAAGCTTATCAACCGATTTCAGTAAATCTTTTGGTAATTGAAAGAACTATACAAAACTTAAATCTGATTAAATTTTGAGACTAATCAGTCGAGTAGATTAAGAGTTATGCGACAAAAACGTGAAAAAAATGTTATTTTCAATTTTCGATTCTTTGAATACCTTTGAAACTAATATTTGACCGATTGACTCCAAAATTCAATTAGATTTAAGTCTTGGTATACCCTTTCGATCGCCGCAAGAATCTTTCCAATCGGTCGATTCGTTCTAAAAATATCGTACGACAAAAATTTGTTTACACACACACACACACACATACGGACGTCCATCCAAAAATAGTCAGAATAGTTTTCTAGGACCCCAAAACGTCGAGATCTGATGAAAACTCGATTTTCGAAAATCGGACTGAAATCTATAATTCTTCCCTTTGTTTTTAAATTTTAAATTTTCTTAGCGGAAAGTTGAAAAGTACCTAGTAACAAAAAATCGTTAAACTTGTCCCGAATTTACGATGTTGCTTTTACTCCGCTCGCTTCCATTGGCACGATTTTCACCCCACGAAATTCAGAGAGTAGGTACCTAAGACGTTATCATTATTAATGCATATCGCATCGCAGTGAAATCCTTGAAAACCGTGTGGATAATTTTGTGAGTAAATCTATCCATGGTTCAACATTTCGTTTTATAAGGATTGCCAGGTCTTGCAGGTGTTCTGAAAGCATACCGTACAGTATGCCTCAGGCTTCTTAAGTTCTCTGACAAGCTGTTCGCGAATATTATCGCAAAAGTTTGATAATAGATATTTTTTTATTCATTTCATCAAGGCCCTGCTTTAGATGCTTTGGGTTTTTTGGTTACCAACCTGGGAATCTGGTCCCGAGATCCTTCAAAATTGTAAGCGGTTACCGCTGACCCGGCAATTCCAATTCCAGTTCAAAGCTTTTATTATATTATATTTGGTGATATAGTCTTGTTATGTTTTTGGCAATTTATGATATACCTACCGACCCTGAGGTCTTACTTTGCTGACCCGGAAAGGATGACAAGTTAAGGCGTTTTTAGGGTCGCCGGTCGCCGCATAATCTTACTCGCCATGTTTTTATCTCCATTACATGTTAGGTTAGGTAGTAAAAGGCTGACAATGAAATTCCAAAAGAATTGAAAAATAGGCGATTATTATTTGTAGTAAAAGCCAAGTTTTAGTAACTTTCAGAAATTTGAATTCAGAAGAAGAAAACTTTCGAAATGACTAACATCTGTTACAGTATTCGATGAAATAATTTTCGCGCGTACTGTTGATATAGACCAATCGTTTTCGCACATCCAATATTTTTTCAATTTGAGAGCAAAGGAACTCGCACAACAAGAAACGATTGAAGTTAAAGAAAGCAATTATAGTATTACTCACTTTTTTCGGTTCAGTGAAGCCTCAACGTGGTTAAATAATCACCTTTACAAGATTACGAGATACCAAAGGCAGCGGGTTTAGAGGACATGATGTTAATCACAGAATAACAGTGCTTCACCCCCGAAATACTTCGTTTTCAATCATTCCTTGCTAAATATGTATCTTTTCACAACCACATCGCACCGATTTTATTTCACTTCCTTTTCACTTTTCATCACCTGCGGTGATATAAGAAAAGTATATTGGTTTTGGTCAAAAAGTGACTTTTGCTAATTTCAACGAATCTTCACGTTTTCGACCCTCTAGAATCCGAAGAACAGGTTTTTAGAAAGATGTCGGTCTGTCTGTCGGCCTGTTCGACAAACTCGCGCGATGATCTCGGAAACGGCTCGATGAAAATATCTGAAATTTACAGGACTTTACAACCAAATGATGGGCATGAAAAATTTCCATGTCTCGTTCAATTTGAACTTCCGGTTTTACCGGAAATGAATCGATTTTCGACGTTTTACCGACAAACCTATACTTTTTTCTCTGTATTACCTTTCTAAATGAAAGAATATATTCTTCCGAGTTGAGAATTTTATATATATAGGGCATTCCTTGCCAATGACACCAAAAAAATTGTAAATATACCCAGATCAAATTAGAATGAATGTATTGTATGAAATTGTCGTTTGTCAATATATAGGACGTTCCTTGCCAATGACAAGAAGAAATTGTAAATGTACCCAGATCGAATTGGGATGAAATGCACTGAATGAAATTTTTGTTTGTATAGGGCATTTTTTTAATTTGAAATTTTCAATTTTAATCTTTTTTTTCTGGTTTTTCATAACTTTTTTATACTTTTTCTTCCCAGGACAAGCCCATACTTTTTTCCCATTGATGAAAAGTACCCCGAAAAACTGTTTTTCCAGCTTGTTTTATTTTGCAATAACGTTGAAGGGGTACACGTACACTTTTGAATGAGTTGAAATTTTCATACAGAAATTGTTATTTTTCAATGTATTCGGGCTTCAGATCGAATCCGAAAAAAAACCATGAAAGTTGATCAAGGTTTGACCTTTACAATTCACACTTCACATAATTCAATAATTATAGTAGTTACACAGGACACAAAAAAATGCAGAACAAGTTAGTTGTCATGTCGTAAAGAATCAGAACTATCGCTCCCTGAATTTTTAATTATTTAGGCTGAAATTGTTCGGAAGACATGCTTTCACTAAACGAGCATAGAACTTTTTGATATCTCAGTTAATTTTTGACCTATAAAATTGAAAAAATAAGTAATGAAACTTTAGAAATAATTGATATGAAAATTACAAATTATTCATCATGCCGTCTGAATTATATCAACATTCTTAGGATATCAAAGTATTGATTTATGATCATCTTCTCCGATTATATATTATCGGATTTAATAACTCAAAAACTATTTTAATTGATAGATTTCCCTTCCTCAACACCATGTAGGTTATCCCTACTATCGCCTCGAATAAAGGGTTGGAGTAACAAAGATGAAAGAAAGTTTGAAATCCGTTGCGTAATTCTCGTGTGTAGTGGCCTGTGAGCGGAAGATAAAGACGCTGAACCAAACACCCGAGATAGGGATGCTGAACCTTACCGTGATCGTGAGTCGTGACCTAATCCCGTTACGTTCGCTACGAGAAATTGCTAAAGAATTTTTTTTTTTTTTTTTTCTTTATCTCTGTTAGTTTACCGTCACAGTTTGTTCACTTTTTAGCTTTTTGAACAAATTTTCACACAAAATATGATGCTTACTATATCCATTTTGCTCAAGCTCAAAGAATTAGTGACTATACGAGATACCTAAAATAGAAATTACGCTTCCTTAAGTAACCTAAAATAAATGCGACACTAGTTCAAAGAGATATATATGTCAGCGAAAATTAAAATGCAAAGATCTACAAAAATTGGAGTGAAATAGCGAGTGCAGTATTTTCGTCGGATACATTTTTATCGGATTCGTTATAAGTTCATCCAATTCTTTAGTTCAGACTGATAACTTTGAAATGGATTAAATTCGAAGATAAAGGAATTCGGCGATGTATATCGGACATCGACATATTGGCATTTGGCATAGTAGAACGTGATAAAAAAAATATATATTTTTGCGTACGTATTCGAATTTGGATACACGATTCAATACGGACGAATGGGGTGTAGTTTACAAAGAGAATCAAATATTTCATGATGATGTGCCAAGCAAAGCAAAGCCAGACCCATATCACTTCTGATTCGAAAAATACGGACGTGGGAAACTGAAGATAATTTGTAAATTTTTCATATCTCAAACTTTTTGGGACGTGAGCTTTTTATTGGGTGTAGAGGGAAAGTAGGGGTTGGTTTTGTCATAAGATTACAGAATAGCAGATAAAATACAAAAAAATAAAAAATACACAAATAAATAAATACCAAAAGGTGAGAAAATTATCATCGATATCTTAGAGGAAACGACTTATGGAGGGATGATGTGAATTTTCAAATATTTATAAGACGTACGACAACTTAACAGTGAAACGTTGCAGCAAGTTGTATATTATAGTGATGTGACAAAACTACAAACAAGAGATATGACTATGACTGGCTCATGAGATCGTGGAGGATTTCGTTCTGTATATGGTATAATACCTACGATATAAGTCATGCATGGTGGCAGTCGTGCAAACCTCTACTTCCCTACGTGTCTCTGTTACACGCAATTTTATTTATCTACAGTTAGCATGCAAGTGTTTCGAAACGTGAGGGGTGTTCGCTGTAGCACTTCGTCGTTATCTAACTCGCAACATATATTTTACAAACAGGTAATATTTGAATCTCATTACACATGTCGTGCTTGTCGATCACGTACTCGAGTGTAGACCGTCACATATGCATTGAGCAAATATGTAAACGGATTAATAATTGTTCACGATAACGTTCGATCAAATTCTCATTCCAATGCTCATCGCACTTCCTGGCATAAATTACAAAAAAAAAAAAAAAATCATTAAACGAAACCGAAGAAAGTTAAGTTTTTAATAAAAACGAACAGAATTCACGTATCATAAAAAAAAAAAAAGAAGAATCTGCTATACAATCAACTTATCGAAAATTATGGTTGAGAATTACCAAAATTTTATTTAAAGCACAAATGTTTGTTCCCATCAATCACAATAAAAACTAAAAATTTGAACTGAACAAATAGCTATTTCGTCGTGTGTGACTAAATATGCATTTTCTCGACTGAGTTCACCGATCGATTGGTTTGAACATCGCTTTTCCTCAGCATAAGCTTTTTGTTTGAAAAGGCCTCACCCTTCCTCAGCTAAAATTGAATTTCCGATTAAATTACTGCATAATAGAATACTGAACGTTCAAAAATACCCCATTTTTTAATTGCAAAATTATTTATAGTTTCCATAAATAAGAAGCCTCATTCACGTACACATAATAGTAGACGTACACCGTCACATGCAACGCTATTCTCTCGAGAACGTAATTGTAGCATGACCAAAATTATCTACAGCTCGGTACATCTGGCCTCAAAAAAAGAAAAAAAAAAGAAATAACTTTACAGCTATACACTAAGTAATATACAGTAACATATTACCAAGATAATTTATTATAAAAAATTTTTTTTTCTTACTCAAATTTTTATTTAACCGTAAATTTTCGCAATCGATATTCCTTTAAGATTTTTGATTTCAGTACACATTGTGTGTTCCCATTTCAAACAAAGTGATTCAGTTTTCTGCATTTGCCAAATCGTTCGTGTGGTCTTGTCGATGTGAAATTAACTGGCAATAATCCAAATTCACCCTTTATTTAGCGACCCAATTTTCTATTTAATAGGCCAACTAGTATAACGGATCCGTGAGACGTGGACATTTGGTCGGTTTATAGTGTCTTGCCCGTTGAAAGCTTGTCATCAAAGTTTGGCAAGTTATCTGTTGAGGAGGTTGTACCGTTTCGTTAAATATAAGATAAAGTCTTTAAAGTTTGGACTAAAGAAGTTGAGAAATTTTTCGTACGTTTTAATTAACGATTAAGAATATTCTGAAAGAATTCCATCAGGCTAAACCGCTAATTAAAGGTTTGGCAGGAAAAATGGATTCTTTAATTAGATACCTGGATAAGTAGTCTAATTTTATTCAACACCGTAGCATGAACCTAAAAACACTAAAATTATGATTAAAAATTAAAGATGAGAATGGAAATTAGTATAAAAATCGAAAAAACGAAAAAGACTACTTAACATCCGCTAGCAATAGAATCCCCGACTTACAATCGATAACAGCAAACGAATACAGATAATAAATACTTGTTCAGAGTGATACAATTCATTATTCAACACATTTACGTATGTCGGATGTCGAACCTAAATTTAAGGCGGTCATAAAGGTACGAAAGGACTTTGCACAGTGGAGTGAATAGACGAGCACACTAGGAGATAATGGCCTGTTCACATCAGGCTTAAGACAACACTGTACGCCATAAAAGAACGTAATGTGATCGCTTGCCATACATAAAAAATTTACCTCAAACAGACATTCAGAATCCCAAGGATGTACTTGTTCATTTCTCAACCAAGACCAGTGCATTTAGGTATTATACACTAGATTAGTTTAACAGTATCTACGCTAATTAGGATGGACACCAGCTTGCGTTGGACAGAAGCTGTGGACAAGAAGCGTTTGCAGAGCTTACTGTTAGAGATATAGGCGGACTAGACGCGAATGCTTGCAAGGTGCAGTTTGGCAATGTTAGAATTTGCACCATTGGATAGCAAAAATTAAAAACTGGTTTAATTTGACGTAATTTTAGTGTATTAAATGAATCAATGAATCTTCTTATTGAATCATGATTGTGATGTTCTTCATCGAAGATGAAGTATCTGTTTGTAAATTCAATTCTTCTTACTTTTCATCAACTACGGTGATATAAGAAAAGTAGGTATTGGTTTTGGTCAAAAAGTGACTTTTGCTAATTTCAACGAATCTTCACGTTTTCGACCCTCTAGAATCCGAAAAATAGATTTTTAGAAAGATGTCCGTATGTCTGTCGGCCTGTTCGACAAACTCGCGCGGTGATCTCGGAAACGGCTCGATGAAAAAATCTGAAATTTATAGGACTTTACAACCAAATGATGGGCATGAAAAACTGCCATGTCTCGTTTAACTTGAACTTTTGGTTCTACCGGAAATGAATCGATTTTCGCTGTCTTACTGACAAACCTATACTTTTTTCTCTGTATTACCTTTCTGAATGAAAGAATATACTCTTCCGAGTTGAAAATTTCATATGTATAGGGAATTCCTTGCCAATGACACCAAAAAAATGTAAATATACCCAGACCGAATTAGAATGAATGCATTGTATAAAATTATTGTTTGTCAATATATAGGGCGATCCTTGCCAATGACAAGAAAAAATTGTAAATGTACCCAGATCCAATTGGGATCAAACGCACTGTATGAAGTTGTTGTTTGTCAATATATAGGGCATTTTTTTAATGTGAAATTTTCAAGTTTGATCTTTTTTTTTCGGTTTTTCATTACTTTTTTATACTTTTTCTTTCCCTGACAAACCCATCCTTTTTTTTCTTTCTGATGAAAAGTACTCCGAAAAACTGTTTATCCGGCTTGTTATTATTGAATATGATATATTATTTAGTAGCATTGTAATATTGCCAAAATAGATACGGTCTCAAGACAGTTTCGATGTTGTTCAATATAAAACAAATAGGCGGATGTTCATGTCGAATGGACTGACTTAGTCAATCTAGTTACGCAGATTGGATCCTAATCGTTTGTAAATTGATAAAAGAAATGTTTCGATTAATTCTCTAGGTTAAAAAATGTCAAAGTTATTCATCATTCAAATCGAAAGTGTGAAAAACATCATCCGAATAAAATGGAAATTGAATTTTGTGCGCCCTGTGGGATGTGGAAATAATTTATCTCGAAATTTGGTTTGGACAAAATTAAAGTAAAGATGAATTCAAGAAGCTTTGCAAGTATCAGTTCAGACAAAAATCTCAAAACGGAATAAACTTCAGTCCGAAAAACGTTACAATTCTAAAAACTGGGACTAACAAAGTGGGTCCTCTCCATACGAATGTTCAGAAATTACTTCGCGATCTAATTACTTACATTTGATCGATATCTCCATCATTCAAACATGGGTAAATACAAACGGTACTATTTACACTCCATATAAACAGGTATACCAATTTACTTTACATGTCAATTACTAAATTACATTCGAAAAGCAAATTATGTTTGGACATACACTTGTCATCCACAACATAAATAACTATGCATAAATATACACATGCACACTCTATAAGAGGGTAAGATCGAGGCAAAAAAGTACTACGACAAATTAGAGTAGTGCCTTTTTCATCACCGAATATATTTACATGAGTTCAGTACCTATAGCTTCTAGTCGATATTTTTAATAATCGTGTATAGAATACGCGAGAATTTTTCATCCGATATGAAAGTAGAATTCGAAATTCTATGGATATTTTCTTAAACAGCAAATGCTGTTAAAATGTCTTTATTATCATTTGAGATTTTTAGACGAGACCTATATGATGAAGTCTGGATAACGTCATAACACCTTTTTTCAACATTTTCTATAGAAAAATTTCGATATTGAATCCATAAAATCTAAATGGCTGCAGTCAGAAAAATTCATACCACGACATTTTCGAAAGACCATGATACTCCGATATGTGCAGGAGAAGTTTGTCGTGTCGTTGGATTAGATGTTGTACCTATCAGTGGACTCGATAAAATTGTAGTTAAATGGCCGAATGAAATGGAGATAACTTGAGCTTGGAATTTATTTTATCTCCAAAAGGGAGGCATGAGATAACGAAAATGTTATATTGAAATGAGAATGGTAAATGGAAAACTACAATCTTAATGATCTAACTATACCTCGTGTGGTGAATGACGAAGAGTCATTGGTTAGTTTTACTCTATGAATAATGTAATGCCGACTGTGTACATACATCCGATATTTTAACACATGATCATATTTTTTGAGTATATTTTCATTTCTTGATTCATAAGACTTTGATTTTTTCATATCAATTGTCTGAAACTATAATCTTCGTGTCGGTCTATATTTGACCGTATCCTTAGTCAATCTGATAATTAAATGACCAAATTTATCCCCCGATTCTCTTTACTTGGAGTAAACTGACGAGATGAGAAAAAGAAAAGTAGACTAGCACGTATTACATTGACTAGAACCCTCTGCACTAGGAAAAATGGGGCTATATACACACCTTACAGTCGTAAAGCGTTCTACCTTGTTCTACTGGGACGTGTTGCCCCCAGGATGTTGGGACTGCTAAATCCAGTTATCGGGATCCCTCTTTCCTCTTCATACTTTGGGATAGCAACCAATCATGGAATATATTGAATCAATGAACGTACGTAGCTTGGTCCGGTTAATTAATACACATTTTTAACGCTAACGAGGTGTTAGTTTGTTCTTTTTAATCTTCTCGAAAGCAATATAAAAATCTCTCATATATGGCGATTCGTGAATGAAGTTATAATCGTTATAGAGAAAACCATGTTGGGTCTTTGTATAAAAAAGAAAAAATTAAAAAAAAAAAAAAAAACACGTTCAAATCGTGTATAGAAGATGAGATTAATACATTAACTATTTTTTGGAAACCCGATAAAAATGAAGAAAAAAAAAAATGTTTTCACCTTCTAAATGATACTAACATGTTTTTTTATAAAGTCGAAAATATTAAGGAATTTTTTTCGACATTTTTAAAATCGTTTAAAAACTTTCGATTTTCCATTGATAAAAAATTTTCAAAGTGCTCAAAATGAAAAAGTAGAAAAACATGATGGGATAAATCTTAAAATAATCAAAATGAAAAAAATAAGATTTTTTGTTTAAAAAATGTTGTCTCGTTTGCTCTGGACATTTATACAAAAAATATGATGTCTCATTTTGCCCTGGTTTAACCTATAGTATATCAACGGTGTTCAAGGAGAAATACCCACCTACTTTGAGATGCTAATTTCAAGGAAATTTCTCCTCCGCCTTACCATGGCTCGGCTCTTTCCAGTTTCCTGGCTGTTCTTCTCGGGTCTTTGAGTACCTCTTACACCAATGAAAATAGGGAAATGAGCGGCTGCCATTTTACAAAAGTGACTATTTTCCGCTCTGCTGATTTTATGAAAACCAAAAGCAATGTTAGAGCTATAGAAAATTGAATGTTGAACAGTGTCCAGCTGTATGTCGAACAACGTTGAGGACGGACTCAAAAGTGTCTACCTTAAAGTTACCATAAGTGCATATCCAAACCGGAATTTTAAAATAGCGAATCTTTTCATGAAGGTTTGCCCAACTCTTGCTTAGGAAAGTTATTACCAGGATTTTAGTAGCAGTTCGTAAAATATCGCATTCCTCTACCATGTAGGTAGTTTCGAATAACTGCGACCCATTGAATGCCTGGCTTTATCCGCAAACTGTGTATACCTATGCTGCGGTTATAAATCGCCATGAGCGACGGAATCGGTGCCGGGGAAACGACCCGGATATACAAAGTGCAGCTGTCGTCGTTACCACTTTGCAACAGTGTTTTAAATGCAAAAGTTGTAAAACCAGAATCCACCATCTGCAAAACGAAGTTTTACTTCAAAAATCCAATACTTTATAATTTAGTCATGATCATTGCTCATCTTCACCGAGTTTGAATTATAACAGAAAATCATTCAACCATCAATTTTGAATGGCTAATACTTAACAAAGAGCTGTCACTTTTCTGCTTTAATGTCGACGTGTGACGATGGGATAAAGTCCCGTTCAGAATCTCTGATAAACTGAAATTCAATGTCGAAGTTTCCTTTCGTCGTTTTAACCATCTATAAAATCTGAGATGTTTGCATATGACGGCATTGCATTCCATTTTGTAACTGTTGCGGGTCAACTATAGAAATATCGACATTTCAAGAATGTATTTCAAGTATCTAAAGGAAACGGAAATCACTTATATGCTTTAGTAAACCATAATTCGATTGACAAGTCGCGTCGGCAATTTTCATTTGAAATTAAGCAAATTTGATAAAAAAATTATCAAACGTATAAAAAGTTGAGGGAATTAAAGTGCATACCTCGTCCCCTCGTTGCAAGCTCAGCTTTTGTCGTGATAGGTATACTTGATAGCGATTTATATCTATAAGCACAGGTTTAATGAATCGCACATCATGGGGTACTATTTAGTTTTTTCTTTTTTTTTTTCACACACAAAGGTTCTGTATTTTCATTCTCTATTTGCTTTACCCGTTTTTTAGAGATAAAGGGTTAAGTTGTACATTTCACGAGACTCACCCTGCGCGTGAGCGTTTAACAAAATTAAGCTCAGAGCAACCTCCAGGCATCCATATAGTTGGCGGAGACCTCGTTGCCCTCGGTATACATTTGTTAAGCCTAATTTGCACCAACGACCCGCGCGTGATGAGAGGGTTTCGTTTTCAACTGGACAAGGGTCTGTCTCTCTATTTTCTCTCACTTTATCCCTCTCTATTTCATCTCACCTCTTTCTACGTGTGCAACGATGCTTGACTTAAATTCTAAACCATGCTCAGCTACAATTTATCCTTTTGAATAGACCTACGCTAAAATTTTTCAAAACTTAGAACCGTACGGCAGATGCCAACAAACAAGGTCATCTCCGCAAGTTGTTATCTTATTGTTTTTGGACGCGCATTATCGAACGGATTGAAAGAAAAGAGAATTCATAAGATATCGTAATAAAACTTTTGGAAAAGTTCCCTCTCAAGTTCCAAATATCTGGTATAAAGTTTCGACGAAACTGGCCAACTCCTTTTCTCACACTAATACGATCAAAGTCATGAAACGTGATAACTGATAGGCAGCCGGCACTCCCTAAAATTTTTTCGAGTTAACACCAAAGCTTTTCGCATTGCTTTTTCTAGTATATAGCTTTATGTTTTTATTTCTAAATACTTGGAAATTTGTTTGTGTTTTTTTCTGGTGCTTTAAAAAATCAAAGGAAATTTTACTTATGAATAAAGTCCTGACTTCGTCACGTTCGGAATTGAGAAAATGTGATTAAAAAAATTCATTACAATTTTCTGAACTGTTTAAAATATTTCCAAAGTCTTCGTCAGCTACCCTGAATCGTGCTTTCTGACTTATGACTTTATTCCAACGGTGCCTTAGCACCATGAATTATTACACACATTCTTCCCTGGCGAACACACCGAGGTAATAACTCGTCTTTTATCATGTTGACTTTTAATTATAATACCCATTACCTAAGGTATTCTTTCTGCATATCATTTCGTAGTCAATTGACCAATCTCTATACGACTTTCTCATCGTTTGTGGTATAATCTGATGTAATAATAAATATGTGAGCTTTACTCGAGTATCTATCTCCACGATATGACCTGACCTGATGACATTACTTGCCACAGGGTATTTAAATTTATATTTACGTGATTAAAAATTCTAATGATGATGTAAAAGTTTAGTTAATTACGAAAGCTTGAGCTTGCAGATATCTGTGCGAATTGTATGACTGTTGAAATGAGTTTTCCCGTTAAACAATCTCATATTTGATTCCCATTGATCGTTACTTCGAAAACATAAATGGGGTTCGTTGACTATTCTGTAACTACCGCGAGTGCATTGAATGCACGTCGGTGAACAATGACGGTACAGGTTTGGTTAGGTTAGGTGGTATATACATATACATACATGCACATTATATTGCTGAAACGACGCGTCTACCTCAAGCGCATTATTGAATTACTGATTCCCTCTATTCCCTTGCAAGCATCTTCTAAGTGCGTGCAATATTAATTAACAACGCAGCTGTGTTTGGCAACACCATTGCTCTTTGAAACGTCATCATCGATGGCCACTCGGGAAAATACTACAGCTAAAGAGAGCTTTTTCACTATTCTCATTTTAGTAATCGCGATCTTTACTAAATTGGGTCATCTTCACCGTTGGGAATGAAAATTTTATGGTAACCAAAATTATTTCTTATCATTAAATTAGGAACGGTAAATTAAGTGAATATATGAAGTACCGCATGCAGTAGCTAATTCTTGGTCGTAAAGAAAATTTTTTTATTTTTTTTTCTGAATTTCAGTTTGGAATCAAAAGATCGAAAATTTTATTAGGAATTAAAATGATCTCGGACTCATGGGACGCCGGGTCGAAGTTTTATGAATTCATTTGAGACAATTTCGAATTTTCAGAAACGTTATAATTGATCGGAATATTAAAATTCAAAAAGATGCAGACAGCTAAAAACTTGGAAAGTTCAAAACCTCCGATAGTCCAAGAGTTTGAAAATTTATTGAAGCCTTGGCTTTTACGATCTTTAGCTTTCGGAATTTTATACCTCCGGTGTTTTTCGATTTGAAGGTTTTTAAATCGACTATCCAGACTTTCGGAGAAATACTCCCTTTCAGAAACTGTAATTCGATGATATTAAAATTCGAAATTTTTACCGTTTAGAATACTTAGAATTCGGAACTTCAACTAACTCACTTCATATATTTATAAAGTATTTATATTTATCCATAAATTCGTATTGCGTGACGGATTTGGATAAATTCAACGAGCAGTTTATCCGCGTTAAGTCCTGCAGGTGCCATAGGGAGTATAAGCAGTAGATCTTGTGTTTCACTTTTTTGATTTATTTTTATTTTTCTTTTCCATTTTTTTTTTCTTTATCTTTTTCATTGCTGTAGAAGGCAACGGGAGATGATAGCACCTTATACCGTGAGAAAGAATTCGTTCGCATTTCTGTTTGCCAACGGTCGGATCTAGACCGAGTGATACACGACCGACAAATCCCATTTCTCCAAGTAAGCTTCATTTACGAGCTTTAGGCGTTGCTTCTGGCACGTCCAAAACAAAGGCTCTGAAACTTGAGATAATATATTTTGGCCAAACCGCGGCCGACTTTTGATTGTTTTCTAAATCCACCCTTCAGTTGTGGCGCACAGCAACCCCTTGCGTTATAACATACTAAGGGAATTTCTTCAACAGCTAGACAATTTTTCGCTGATCAAATATCTTCACCTGAATCTTGTATTGTTATTCACCTATTACCCCCCCCCCCCCCCCCCCCCCCCAGCATATATACAGGGTGAGTTTTTTTCAAGTGTGACAAGGGAATATCTCGAAAACAGTTTAAGGTATCGAAACAAATAATATATAAAAAATTGACGGCACAAAGAGGGGTCTTTATCTGGGCGATATGAAATTTCAATGGATCAAGGCACGTCAAAGATATCAAGGTCGACTTTGTTTTTTTTAAATAGAAACCTATATTTTTGATTACGAAATTTTGTTCTAGTTGAAAAATCAAACGACTTTTGTATGAAACATTTATTTGTGAGACACCAATTATTTATGATATTTAACTGAACAGCTGAAGATTTTTCAACTTTTAAGAACATTTAATCTATGAAATATGAAATTCAGAGAAAAATCGCAAGAGACAAAATTTACGTAATCTCATGCAAAGAACTTCGGAAAATAATTGGGGAATTTTTCCTGTAACTTTTTATTGCAGTTTCTTTAAATGAGTGAAAAAAAATCAAAAATTGTTAAAAAAGTTCTGAAAGAATATTTTTCAATATTCTTTGCATAAAATTACGCAGATTTTAACTCTTGCAAATTTTCTCCAAATTTGATAGTTTGGAAGTGAAGTGATCTTAAGAGTTTAAAAATCTCTAGTTGTCCGGCTGAATATCACGAAAAATTGATGTCTCACAAAAAAATGTTTCATACAAAAGTCGTTTGATTTTTTAACTAGAACAAAATTTCGGAATCAAAAATATAGGTTGCTGTTTAAAAAAAAAAAACAAAGTTGACCTTGATATTCTTGAGGTGCCTTGATCTAATGAAATTTCACATGGCTCAGATAAAGACCCCTTTCGTGCCATCAATTTTTCATATATTATTTTTTTCCAATACCTCAAACCGTTCTCGAGATATTCCCTTGTCACACTTTGAAGAAAAACGCACCCTGTATAATACGCAGAAAATCATTCCTCAAAACTATAATAACTAGAGAAAATTTCTACAATCTAGAATCCCAATTTATTCCCGTGGGATACTTTTATAATCTCAAGAAATTTTTTTTCGTTGAACATTTTACATCCAACTACACTTTAACCCAAGACTTTTGAGGTTGTAAGTTACTTTAGAAACTCTCAAAGCACGAAAGTAATAACAACACAGGGAAATTTATTTGATGATCAGATGCGCAAAACGCAAACTGGCAGATCGGAGGGTTGGTTTTCGGGGCGTTGCGTCGCGACATTTTACATCGGGGTCACATTTAGGCGGGAGCTATCCACCCCCACAACACATTTGCGTTGCAAACTAAAGCTTTGCATATCTCAAGCCTCGCTAAAGGAAAAAATAAAAATAAATAAATATAAAAAAAAGAGACCAATTTGTATAAACAGGTGCGTATGCGAGGGGGAGAATATACCTTTGGCTGTAAACGGCAAATATTTAAAATCCGGTGGATTCCGGATAAATCCCATCGGTCGAAAAGAACAATATGCAGGATTTTGAACAACAATCACATTTGGAATTTAGCTGTACATAATATATTTAATTTCAAAAAGGGTAGGATCGCCGGAAATTTTTATTGCAAAAATTCTACCTTCGGCAATTCCGTCTCGATTTATTTTTGAATTCAACGTCATTTGGGGAAATGAAACGACGTGGCAGTTTCAACTTGAATTATTATTATTATCACACTACGCAGATTTAGATCTCTTCCCTTTTTTGGTAAGGTAAATTTAAAAGGCAGACCTTACGGTAGCCAAACAAGAATTTCTCATAAATAATGTATTTCGTACTTAAAATAATACAAATATTCTTTCGAATCTAATATTTCAAATTAATTTTTCAATCCCATGGTTATTAGAAAACTGTCTATACCGATAAATTCCAGCAACGGTAAACCATTTGATTATAAACTCATAGGCGTTACAAAATCCCTAGTGATTTAAAACAAATCGAGCTTATCGATTCCAAGTTTCCTAAGTTTTGTCCATATATCAATCCCTCGGTCCTGCCGTAAACGTAATGCGGGAAGAAAGTGAGAACCCAAGTTTTTTTGATCAATAAATTTTCAAAGCATCTGCAGGTCACATCTTGGTAGGCTTATACAGCTTTTTTATTTTCTTCATTTATCGATTACGTTATAAGCAATGCAAAATTAAACACCATTGCATTTTTCAGATCTTTTAAGTGGATGAGATATTGCTTACTTGAAAATTATATTCATACTTTATTCTCGACTTAGGTTGAAAATTTTATATAAAAATTGTCGTAACATTCCTTAAGGAATTTGGAGAAGAAAATGGAAAGAAGAAAAATTAAGAAATATACATTCAAAGTCCTTAGACTGTAATTCCGGTGATCATTTACTCACGAAAATTTTATCTCAACTTCCGAAATCAAGTGGTATAAATAATTACATGAACAAAGATAAAAAATATAAAGAGCTACCGTTCCCCGAATCTTATTTCTTTAGATGGCAAAAAAAATGTCGTGAGTTGAGAAGAAAAAAAATAAAAACATCATCTACAGTACGTCCGGTAAATGTATATCTCTTTTCGTCCTAAAGAGCTACCTACAGGTTTCAATGTGGGATGTTTCGGGGAAAACATCGAAAGAAAATAAGAGTAAAATAAACAAGGAAAAACAAATATGAAAAGACTGAAATTCGTTCACATGTTTCAACGTTCAACCCGAGGGCATAATTATTCCATACATAACATTTAAAACGGAAAAAGTTAAATAAATATATGTTGAATGAACTACGATATTTTTTAAGAATGTGAATGGTGATGGATTATTAACTCAATAAATAGAATTCTGTGAATGATATTGACATAGAAAATAAAAGATAAGATCACGACTTAATGAATTGTCGAAAAAGGGATCGAGCCAATTATATTAAACTTATTCAACTTGACTTGATGAATTAAACCCTTTATTTTTTATTATTTATTCTTTAGCATCGTAGGAATTATATTGTACAATTTCTAAGTAGCTTCTCATTTCTCATAAATTCATTATTCGTCTCGCGCAGGTTTTCTCGAACCGTTGAGTAATCATCTTCCTTCTAGTCTTTCGGTTCTAATTTCGTCATAACTTTTAATATTGTTAACTAGGTAAAGATATCTACATATTATCGAACGGACAGGACCGGGTTAAAAGTCCGAATTTTAATATCGTCGACTCTCGTTTATTAGAAAGAGAATTTCCCCAGAAGTCTGCATAGTCGATATCAAAAATTTTCAATCGAAAATACTAAAGGTTCGAAATTTCAAAAGCTAAGAACCTGTAAAGTAAAAACTTCGAAATTTGAAATTCACTCATGAAGCGTCAGGCCCCTGAATTAAATTTTCGGATACAGTTTCTAACTATCTACATTCCAATTTTTTCAAACTTTAATATTTTCAACTTTAACGGTTTCAAAAATTTGAAATTGTCTCTAATGAATTCATAATTTTAACAATTTTGAACCTTTGAAATTCACTTCAACCCAACACCGAGCGAATAACGCCAGTGGTGCTCGTTCAGTATTCAAATTTGATTTAACTTTCAGTCCCAAACCAAAAAGAACTTGCATACATCACAAAGAAAAAAAACAAACAAAATTGGTTTTAATCAGACTACTGCAAAAATTGCGCGAAACTTATATATACATATATTGACTACTTAATTATTTACTCTACTAATCAATGAGTACTAATTAAAAAAGCCAATCGCTCATCCCAACGTCGAGAAATATACCCGATTCTAATATAAAACGGAAGTTGAAATTTTTCTTAGATCTTACCGACCCACCGGCTACCACAGTTTGTGGTATAAAGGCCAGAAATTTTATCCGACAATTGCAGCCAACACTTGGTATTACTTCAACAATAGGTACATACATACGAATATATACCTCAAAGAATGAATTTATCGTTCCATGGTAAATTTTAAAAGCAAATACATGTCGAGTCGCCAACTCACCGTGATTGACAATAGCCAGAAATTCTCGTTGTTCATTTAGCGTAAATTTCAACTTGACTTTTATAACAGAAATAGCGAATAATATGACAAAGAGAGTGAGAAATATAAAACGTTGAACGAACCACTTGAAAGAACACGAGCTTCCAGCTGTACGGTTGCTTCTACTTATAGTTCAAGGATCCCCATAGGACGACTATAACTATACAAAATTTAATACTGTTCTACCGTAGCACGCACGTAGAAGCAACAAGTGCAATTTTTCGCAACTCCTGCAGCAGGCGTAAAGCGATCAATTATTCCATCTGTCTTTGTTCGTAAAAGCAATGTATGAACTCTAGACGAAGATGGTTGCATTTACCTACCCTTACATTAGCAGCTACCACTTATCAACGCAGTAGCTGTCTTCATTTAAGTCCTGTAAGCACGCAAAGCAACAAGTACAGCTCGTAGGTATAATAAGGTGTAAGGTCAACGTGATGTCCTTTAAACGAGTTTTGACCGAGCCTCGAGCTTCGAACTGTAACATTTAATGTTTCATTTTCTGAGTGGAAAAATCAAATCGAACAGGGAAGTAAATATTGAAATAAAGTGGAAATATGATAAAATAAATATAGCTACCTTTAAAGGGGCAGAAGGCTGATGGGATTCGGATCGATTACTTTCTGTTTGTATACAGGCATTGTTTCAAGTACGAAATAAGTAAGAGCTTACAACAGCCATTACTGCGGCACTCTTACTCGTCCAAGTACATACCCTTAAAAAATAAAGATATAAACTCAACCTCTGCTCGATCTTATATACCTAACGAAAGTCTGATCAGTGTGTATATGTACAGAGAGAGTTGTTACAGAATACCGAATATATTTTACCTCTTGAGGATTTTCTTGCCTTTCTAATTACTAACGAGGAAGATGAGAATTGAAAACAGAATATCTTCTGTAAGAGGTTGCGAAAAAAAAAAAATAAACAATTATAAAATTGAAAAATAAAATAAACAAGCCGGAAAAACAGTTTTTCGGAGTAATTTTCATCAGAAAGAAAAAAAAAGGATGGGTTTGTCAAGGAAAGAAAAGTATAAAAAAGTAATGAAAAATCGAAACAGAAGATCAAAATTAAAAATTTTACATGGAAAAAATGCCCCATATATTGACAAACAACAATTTCATATAGTGTGTTTAATCCCAATTCGATCTGGGTACACTTACAATTTCTTCTTATCATTGGCAAGGATCACCCTATATATTGACAAACAACAATTTTATACAGTGCATTCATTCTAATTCGGTCTGGGTATATTTACATTTTTTTTTGTGTCATTGGCAAGGAATGCCCTATATAGATGAAATTCTTAATTCGGAAGAATATATTCTTTCATTTAGAAAAATAATATAGAGAAAAAAGTATAGGCTTGTTGGTAAAACATCGAAAATCGATTCATTTCCGGTAGAACCGGAAGTTCAAATTGAACGAGACATGGAAATTTTTCATGCCCATCGTTTGGTTGTAAAGTCCTGTGAATTTCAGATTTTTTCATCGAGCCGTTTCCGAGATCACCACGCGAGTTTGTCGAACAGGCCGACAGACAGACCGACATCTTTCTAAAAACACGTTTTTCGGATTCTCGAGGGTCGAAAACGTGAAGATTCGTTGAAATTAGCAAAAGTCACTTTTCAACCAAAATCAATACTTTTCTCATATCACCGTAGGTGATGAAAAGTAAAAATTTCTGGAGTACTGCGTTCATTAATAGAGGAACACATACGCCATGTTTTTAAATTTAATCCAATTATTTGGTTACTCAAACTGATGAGCTATTTTGACATGCATTTATCTTTGCTTACTTTGGCACCTGCCCTTTTCTTCCTATTTTAGGTTTACAAGTTTTCGTTATCTTAGCTGAACGGCGGGTTGAAGGTCGGAATTTAAATATTTTCAAATGCTCAAAATGCCGGAGTTTAACATTACCGAAGCACAGTTTTTAGAAAAGATATTTTCCCAAAAGTCTACATAGTCGGTTTCAGAAACTTCAAATCGAAAAATGCCAAAGGCGCAAAATTCCGAAAGTTAAAGATCCTAAAGGGCAAAAGTCCGAAACTTAAAATTCACGCACCGTCCGTCACACCCTCCCATTAAATTTTCAGATTCTTGGACTTTCGGAGTTTTTGGACTTTCTGAGTTTTTAGTTGTCTGCATCCCTTCTTGATTTCTCGATTTTTCATACTGTAATTTTGACCGTTAGAAACTTTTAAGATTCGGAATTTCAACCCAACCTCTTTTTACTTGTTTATTCTCTGACTATCATAAAAAAAAATCTAGAAAAAAAGAGGAATAGAAGAGAAAGAGAGAGAGAGAGAGAAAAGGGGTGCCAGAGTAAACTTAAATATCTAAACCAGAATTTAATCATAGAAATTCTATTGGGTCTGTGTACCAAAATCGAGAAACTGAAATATAAAACTCTGAAAATTCGGTAAATCTTTCATACAGAATCTTCTCCGGTTGAAAATTGTAGAACATAGAAATTGGTACTTACGTGTTAGTTCCAACAGACTTGCAGCCCTTCAGTACGATATACAATGCATACCATGCCTTATACCATATCTTCAGTTATATCCTCTTCAGAAAATCTCTACAATAGATGCATCTGCGATGCTGATGTAATTCTGCAATTGCAAAATCTTCAAGGTATTCAGTAATGTCATTCGTCTTCGAAATAAAATGATCAAAAATGATGTATCTTTTAATGATAGATTACTAGATTTGCTTTGACAGAATAAACAAGCCGGAAGGACAGTTTTTCGTATTACTTTTCATCAAATAGAAAAAAAGGATGGGCTTGTCAGGGGAAGAAAAAGTATAAAAAAAGTAATGAAAAATCGAGAAAAAAGATCAGAATTGAAAATTTCACATAAAAAAATGCCCTATATATTGACAAACAATAATTTTATACAGTGCGTGTAATCCCAATTCGATCTGGGTACACTTACAATTTCTTATTGTCATTGGCAAGGATCGCCCTATATGTTGACAAACAACAATTTTATACAGTGCATTCATTCTAATTCGATCTGGGTATATTTACAATTTTTTTGATGTCATTGGCGAGGGATGCCCTATATATATGAAATTCTCAACTCGGAAGAATATATTCTTTCATTCGGAAAGGTAATACAGAGAAAAAAGTATAGGTTTGTCAGTAGAACAGCGAAAATCGATTCATTTCCGGTAGAACTGGAAGTTCAAATTAAACGGGACATGACAATTTTTCATGCTCATCATTTGGTTGTAAAGTTCTGTGAATTTCAGATTTTTTCATCGCGCCGTTTCCGAGATCACCGCGCGAGTTCGTCGAACAGGCCGACAGACAGACCGACATCTTTCTAAAAACCTGTTTTTCGGATTCTAGAGGGTCGAAAACGTGAAGATTCGTTGAAATGATCGAAAGTCAATTTTCGACCAAAATCAATACTTTTCTTATATCATCGTAGGTGATGAAAAGTAAAAAATCTTCAGCCACTTGATATTTGACGATGAGAACTACTCGCTTGAGCTAACCGAATGTATTACCACAATCAATCTTATCATATGATAGAGAAAAGAAAAAATTTCTTCGTCTATTTCTGGTTGATGTAAATACATACATATACATAAATTTCTGTTCATAATTCATTACCAATCATAGCAGATCTATTCGTTTCAAAATGAACTGCCAAAGTGTTGTTCACGCGTGTGAGCTTTTACAAAAGATTATTCAGCAGGCTTCAAGCAATGGCGTTATGGTATTATACCAGAATTCAATAGCTTCACACGATACCCGCATGCGTATTATACAGAATGGCTGGTGCTTAGGTAGATCGAGGTATCCTTTATATCTTACCGCTTGTCGATGGCATTTGAAGGTTCTCTCGTTTTCTCGTCAGTCAATGTCAGCCTCGCTAATCCACGAATCGTGGAAAATAAGTGAGAGAGGTTCGATCTAGCTGATGCCTGAACAGATCAACGTGGCGATTAAGACCGATGATACGTGACACATTGACAATTCCTTTACGATTTAATGTAATTATATATATTAACGAAGGAATGCAATTCTCTTAATTACTCACCCCATCAATCCCAGGATCGTGGGCAGAACGTTTGAAAATAGTTTTAGAATTTGTAAATCGTCTATCATTGATGGTCCATAGCATTTTCCATTAAAACACATCGCATGAACAAAGATTAAAATAAATCCGATTGCTACGATCTCTGAGAGAGCGGATTCTATCTCTCATCGCTAAAAATTTCTCCCATCAATTTCATACAAAGTAATTTTTTTTTTTTCTTGTCATAAAAATTTTACCGCAGATTTTGCTACTACGTTAAAATTGTGTTGACTTTGCTGTATTTTTTATTTTTCTTTTAGGCATGCGTTATTTTTTTTCTAAAATCTCGCAAAACTCAGGTACATGGACGTAGGGACAGGCTTGGAGACCAATTAAGGATTTAATTATACGGTAGCAAAACATGTCAATGTCAAGTACAGTCGTGGGAAAAAAAAAATATGTATATATATATTTTTAATTTCATCTTGAAAAAGTAAATGAAATGGAAAAGTCTCTGTTTTGAAATATTCGCTTTCAGCAAACGCGCTGTCAAACTTATGGGCTGATATCGATGAATCTGATCAATTTCTTACAACAATTTAGCTAAAAAATCTGGGCAAAAAACCTTCAGGGGATCAACGGAAAATATTTGCCTAATTCAGTCTCTCGGATCTCAGTATGGAGATAGATAGAATTTACCCAGCCCTTTCCTGATAAGATACTTTCCATAAAAAGTTGAAGGGTGATCTGAACCTTGTCAAAATCGTGATACAATCGGTCGTCAAATTCTAATAATAGATTCATTGAAAATAGCTCATAGGCTAAACTATGAAAGGGGGCTCGAATATACGATTCGGAAATAATTTTTGGCAAATCACTGATCAAGACTTGTTCTTGTATGTTCTCGTAAAAGTAACAAGATGTTTTTTTCAGTAGTTTAATTATTCTAGTGAATTCTAGAGTTTCAATTGATAAAATTATAATGATAGTCATTTTCTGAGAAAATAATTCTAAGAGTAGATTATGAAAAGTAAAGATACTGTTAATCGTGGTGATTTATAAAAGCATTTATGGTAGACGCTGGGCAATGAAACTTGCAAGACGTGAAGCTGGTTGAACAGTAAGATCAATTTTGACCCGATTGTTAATTAAGGGTAAAGTTCTCAATGAGATATTTGCAGTAACTTGAAAGTGGTCCCTTACATTGGCCAAAAGCCAATCTGGCTGCAGTCTGTTATCAAATATTAGCAGAAATTAATTATCAACGAGTGACAGGTTGAACTTGGTCGTTTCTGTCTGAATAATCGTAATAGTGAAAACCGTTGGTCGGTTTGTTCGAATTAGCATTTTTTAATTAGTTGATAATTTTAACGGGTATAATTTTATCTCACGTTCAACCCCCACCCCCTACGATAATTTCGTTGAACCATTATCCACACTTTATATTTAACCGAGTTTTAAAACATGTAAAATAAGCAAAAACCTCGTGTGAACGAGTTGCAAAGTGATAAAAATAGGATAAAGGTATATATTGTATAGTAGTTTTTTAAGTTCATTATTCAATCATCAGACTAGAGATAAAAAGTTTTGTGGCCTGACTCCTCCGAGATGAAAAATTACGACCCTGTATCCAAGCGGATCGTGAGGTACTTCTCCAAGTTGTTTTAAAAACTACTCATCGTGTATTAAATTTTGACCAAAAAATAATCGAATGGCTACTATGTAATTTTTAACTTCCTGCAATGAAAATTGAAAAATTTTCATAAAAAAGGAAAGTTATTGGTTTCGGTCCAATTTTCGAAAATCGAGTTTTCATCAGATCTCGACATTTTGGGGTCCTAGGAAGCAATTCTGACTATTTTTGGATGGACGTCCGTATGTGTGTGTGTGTGTAAACAATTATTTGTCGTACGATATCTTTAGAACGAATCGACCGATTGGAATAGTTCTTGCGGCGATCGAAAAGGTTTATCAAGACTTAGATCTGATTAGATTTTGGAGTCGATCGGTCGAGTAGTTTTAAAGTTATTTGAGAAATAAAAATTAAAAAACAATTTTTTTCATGTTTTTAGCGCATAACTCCTAAACTGTTCGTGCAATTAGTCTCAAAACTTGATCAGACTTAGCTCTTGGATAGTCCTTTCGATCACCGTAAGATTCATGAAAATCGAATGATTGGTTTAAAAGATATTGCACGTCAAAAATTTCTCTTTTTGTCGTACGATACCTTTGGATCGAATTAACCGATTTGAATGATTCTTGCGGCGATCGAAAGGGTTCATCAAGACTTAGATCTGATTAGATTTTGGAATCGATCGGTCGAGTAGTTTCAAAGTTATTCGAAGAATAGAAATTGAAGAAAAAAATATTTGTATACGGAAAACTAATTATACTTATAACCTTCTTCAATTTATTATAAACATAATAGTATCAATTAATTGTAACGTATTTAACACAGTGGGAAGTTTTCGGGTTGGCCCACAGGTCAACCAGTTCCCAGTTTTTTTTCATTCACAACTGCATAAGATTTCAATTTAATTTGACCCAAATTCGTTTTCTGATGCTTTGGGACGGTTCAAAAATTATTATAACGTAATTTCATTTCAAATTTTAATTGTATAATCGAGTGAAAGCGCTGTCACATTTTCGAGGGATAAAATAAAATAAATGTAAAATTTTTCTAGACATGGACAACAAAACCTTTTGTCCTACCAAATAAGCAAAGCGTCTTTAATTAAACGAGACGTCAAACGTGGTCATCGACGCCTGAGTTTCGCCGACTGTCCATTTTTCTTTGTGAACTGTGACTCTTTGTAGTCAAATGAGTGAAAACTTTCCAAAGCTTTCGATTCCAAGGAGCACAGTTCTCTAATGATTCTTTTGGACAACGAACAAGTCGAGATTTCATCGTAACGAAGAATCTGCGTGTCAACAAACTCTGTAACAATTAATGTCAGCTACGAGTAATCTAAAAAGATCAAGTATCCTCGTAGGTGCACCATAGTGGCCAATACATCTGAAGAAAGACCTCAAAAAATAGTCCAACACTTGCGCTGTAAAGAAAAGACACAAAGTAGTAACAAAGCTCTGGGGATTTCTTCGGAAAGCAGACTGTCAAATTTCAACTTTAAGAAAGTCTCTGTTTTTCTGAAATTAGAGGCCGAAAATTCACAGTTTTTAAAATTAGTCCAATCAGTTCAGACCCCTACAGGGTCATGGGTCTCGATCAATGAAACAAGATTGAAACCTGCTCGTTATTCTGAAAAATGAGGTCATTAGAGAGCATCGGACGAATAAATCGATCCTATAGCAAAATGGACAGTCCTCGATGGCTGGTGTGGTTGTGAAGAAGGCGTGTTGAGTACAAACGGCACAAAACATCGTCAGATGACCTGTTTCTTTTTTACTCCTATTTATATAAAAGCCAGATCGAGTTTGTAGTACCCAGGATATTTTTCACGAAAGGTCCTTCTGCGCACGATCATGATACACTTTCTTTGCAGACAATTGAAATTTTCTTTTTTCTCAACGCAGATACTAAGATGATATCAAAAATGTATAAAACGCAATTTTCAATTGTACCTTTTTTTTATTATTGAAGTTCGATGATTGCAAATCGATTTTTTGAAGCTTCAATAGCTCACTAACTATTTCTACATCCTAATTCGTATCTTCACATTTTCTATGGATAAGAATAATTCCTTGTGCCATGATGATCCCATTTGGGAATTAGAAACCTTTATTAGCACGATAACAGCTCGGCCATGAAACACGTTTCATTGAAATTCAAGGAATCTCGTTAGAATTCATTGAAATGTTAAACGGCGTTGATTCTACAAAGCATATTCTGCTGTCTATAAGTATAGCTATGTTGATATGAAGGTATTGTATGTAGTCTGGACATTTATAAACTTTTCATGTACAATACTGCATAGCGAAACGCTTCGGGGAATTTCCTTTGCTGTTAATTATGGGTGTCGTGCGAGCCACACAGTTCCTTAATTTGAATAGACAACTATCAGCAAAACTTTCAGCTTTGCTAACTTAGATTTCTCGTGCAAATCCTTCCATCTGCAGGGCAGACTGCCGGTTCTAATGCTTCCTCTCTGTTGTTTGTTCCTTTGGACGAAACAGTACCGTGGTCGGTTTACACTAGTAGTTTGAAAGCTCCAACAAAGCAGCCCGATCCATCCAAGCATGATTATTAAACTACGTATAACTACTAAGAGTTTTTTCCCCTCTAAGTACCTTCGCGATATTTAATAGTCTAATTAAAATAATAATTACATCGTTGGATGAAATTTGTAACGCCTAATTACTTCGCCGGTCTGAACGCCTACGTGAAGGTTCTGGGTGTAGGTGTGAGTAGAAGTCGGAATTCTGAACGTCCAAAAAATTGAATTAACGATATTTTAAGAGGTCTTGCCTAGTCATGAAGCAAGAAGAAAAAGACTTTCAGAATTCTTTTTCGGTGACAAAATTTAATAAAATCGACGCGAATTGTATAAACATAGAAACAGTAAAATGACAAGAGTGCCCGGACATATTTGGGTCAGAATATTCTAGAGATGATGAAGTTTCAATGTTTCGAGATTTGGATGAAAGACCCCTGACCCCTGACTGATCGTGACGCCTAACATAGTCCATCTTCAAGCAGGACAACAACGTTTTCTTCTGGACGTTACGAGCAGCTTTAAAGACGACAGATTCGTCAACGATCCTATATATAGCTTCTCTTTATACGGAAAGACGAACGCGTTCAGCTGATATAAGTGACTGGGGATTTGAGGCGGCTGCCTCCGTTCCTTGATGTGGGTTTAATTTAATTTCGAATCTGTCACAGTTCCCCGGGCAGAATACATTTCTATATAGGACAGCTCGACGGTTCTCAAATTCTCTACGTCTGTGTCTGTTATTTTGAAAGACCGAAGCGTACCAGCCTTATATATACCCAAAGACAGAAATTCTTGTTGCGTTTTCAATTATTTTTATTATAATTTTTTCATCTAATCATGTATTTTCACTCCCCTCCCCCAGACGCAACCTTTTTTTAACTTCTCGAAATGAATATTGAAGATTTTCAAAAAAAAAGAAAAGTTATTGGTTTCGGTCCAATTTTTGAAAATCGAGTTTTCATCAGATCTCGACGTTTTTGGGTCCTAGGAAGCTATTCTGACTATTTTTGGATGGACGTCCGTATGTGTGTGTGTGTGTAAACAAATTTTTGTCGTACGATATCTTTAGAACGGATCAACCGATTGGAATGGTTCTTATGGCAATCGAAAGGGTTTATCAAGACTTAGATCTGATTAGATTGTGGAGTCAATCGGTCTAGTAGTTTCAAAGTTATTTGAAAAATAAAAATTAAAAAACAATTTTTTTTTCATGTTGTTAGCGCATAAATCCTAAACTGTTCATGCGATTAGTCTCAAAACTGAATCAGACTTAGGTCTTGGATAGCCCTTTCGATCGCCGTAAGATTCATCAAAATCGAACGATTGGTTTAAAAGATATTGCACGACAAAAATTTCTCTTTTTCTCGTACGATACCTTTGGAACGAATTAACCGATTTGAATGATTCTTGCGGCGATCGAAAGGGTTCATCAAGACTTAGATCTGATTAGATTTTGGAATCGATCGGTCGAGTAGTTTCAAAGTTATTCGAAGAATCGAAATTGAAGAGAAAAAGATTTGTATAGGGAAAACTAATTATACTTATAACCTTCTTTAACTTATTATAAACACAATAGTATCAATTAATTGTAACGTATTTAACACAGCGGGAAGTTTTAGGGTTGGCCCACAGGTCAACCGGTTTCCTGATTTTTTATGAAAATTTTCAATTTTCATTGCGGGAAGTTAATTGTTGTTTCGGTGAGAAGAGTGAAACGGTTCTTTATCTAAAGTCGAATGTTTTTAGACTGCTTAGAATTACTGCAGTTGAGAGATCGAAATCGATCGAGGTACAACACCAGTCATCGTTGGTTCATGGCACGTAATCCCCAACAGCCGACAGGTATTTACTTCGTTTTCCGGTAATTGGATGTGGCAGAAATATTTTAGCCATGTTCTAACGAAAATTCGACCGTTTTCCGAGCGTGCGGAATCCTCGTTTTCTCGGCTCAAATATTCTCTGGTAACTTTCGTTCGAGGATGTAAGAGAGTAAAAAAGCGACACGTTTACGTGGCACTAATAATTCAAAGCCAGAGAGCACGAGAATGTCAGAGGGTGAGACGATGAGGTATAAAACGTAAAAAAAAAAGAGAAGATGTGAAAGGCAGAATGTCCGAATTGGAATAAGAATTACATTCTTTAAATTATGAAATTCTTCAGGCTCATCAACGTGAATTTCAAAGCCAGTTTTAACTTGAATCAAAAATTATCAGCCTTTGACTTTTTATTCTCGATTTTCATTGAATAAGACCTCGTCAAAATCGACATTTGATAAAACGAATTTTAACTCCTGGCTATATCCATAAGGATAATTTTTTCCAAGCAATTCAAAATCTATCTCTTGAATTTTCTATATACGATAAAATTAAAAGGGATTGGCAGATTACTATTCGTTGTGAGATTCTTTGCGATCTATGCCAAAAGAAGAACCTCGCAATAAACTATATTAGTGACCGGATAATGAGGATTAAATAATCCGCGTGGTCATCAATCGTGTATCGAAAAATGTCAATTTGAAATTTAAAAATTGTTGACTTAATTCGATGAACTCGTTCAGACAGTTAATATAACGAAGTTCTTCATCGATGCAGATACTTGATTCTTAATTATCGCAGTTGTAGTAAATTTCGAAATCAATTTACCGTTCGTTAGGCAACTACGAATTTCATGAGTGAGCATTTTTTCATTAACAATTCATTCAATGGAATCGATAAGATTGGTGGATTGCAAAAAATGAATGAAAATTTTAAAACAATAACAACGATGGAACGCAATTGCTATAGAGAATGATAATTCACAACTCGTTTGTTCATGTTATACAAAAATATATTTTTGTACATTACGTAGTTACATTATATGTAACACCGGAGTAGGTACTAAGTATAATTGCTTTCACGAACGTATAATTTCAATGCTCACCAAACGCTTACCTTATACAACTACGATGAAACACTAATCTACACTTCAAAGTACTCGCTGATATCCATATGCGTGCAAAAGTACTACGCAATTCGAGTAAGTTATTAATGCATTCATTACATTTATACCGCTAATTATTCAAGTGGAAAAAAAACAAAAAAATTGCTCTTAGTCGTCCGTGACTGCACGTCCATATGTCTCTACGACTTTTTTATTATAATAATTTACCCTTAATCCAATCAGGTTAGTTTTGGAAAAATATCGTCTAATAAATATCGTATATAGCCAATAAATTCTCTAATCAAAATTCGGTATACGATAATCAAGACTCATGACTGTGCTTAACCATGATCTGGAAAGGATGTCTCCTTGACTGGAATAAAATAGCGAATTATTCCTTAAAACTTTGTTGTCTTACCTAACATGTTTATTAATTTGATAAAATTAGTCTTTTTACTACTTTTTTTGTTCTCTTATAATTTTTTATATAAACTACATGGCTTGTTGTAGGTAACTTTTGAGCTTTTAATAAGATCAATTTTGAAAAAAAAAACTTTCAAAAATTATATAAATAATTTTTATTTTTATTTTGGTATAAAGAAACCATGGGCTTGTTTGGTACAGACAGAATGTTAATCAATAGTATATATATAACACAAGATCTAGCATGCTACTGTTAAGATGGAATTCGTATGACAGTATAGGGAACCTCTGTACGATATTAAATTAGTAATCAATTCTCTGTAAATTGTTCATTATGATGTCAAATTCCTGAGCCAGTTTTGGTTCATCTAGTACCATGTTTAATAGAAGACAAAGACCATGTCACCTTATTACCAAAACTACCTCATGAACAGCAAAGTGCCCCCCATCAAAATCCTTATTACTATAGAAGAGGGACCAAAATATATAAGTGCATAATTATCAGAGGAGAATAAATCTTTTGTCTATTGCCTCGATAACGATGATTACCATATACTTCAATGGGTTATTTGACTATTATTGCATGAGATGATCTGAGATTTGATAAAGGTATATGAAAGATTGGTAATTATCCCCGAGATAAAGTGGACTGGAAATTAGGATCTTGATCTTACCAATCGATTGAAGAAATTAACCGAGATTCACATTTGATTTTGCGCAACGCTACGCAAGTTAGCTCTCGATCGTAAACGTTCAAATTGCAAATGCGATGGAATTATGCAAACTCGTGTTATTAGGTTGAAGCCAAGGAGGGAATGAAGTCGTGATTAACGAGAAAAGTTTGAAGCCTGCCTCCTCATAGCATCTGATTAATGCAGTTCCGTACGACAAGTATACAGTCGTTGGTTAAAGTTTGGTTTCTGCTTGGCAAAAGTCAATTTAATCGTTTTCAAGTATAGGCTGTAAAAGTCTCGAAAAGAAATTATAGGCCATTTATAACTTACGTTGGTAAAACTAATTTCCAACTGTTGCTAATTAGTATTTCTTACTTTTTATCATGCAAAGAACGTCTCGGTGATGTTTAAAGACAATTTTACCTTAGTTAATGAAAAAGTCAATTCATCCTCACCAGGATAAACAATAAGTTAAACTGATCGTTAGTCAAACGTACGACACGTTCAATTTCCTCTTGAAAAGATTGACTTTCCTAACCACTAAGCGATAAAGAATAGGCAATGATTATTCAGTGAGAAGTGGAACCGATTCAAACGATTCCCTCGAGTCCAAGAACCCTCGGTGCAATTGGACAGAGTCCCACGCTCAATCGAAGTCTGACCAAAAGTCGCGTCGAAGAACTCCCGACCCTTCGATCGTCTGTTTCAATCGAAAAAGCCCTATCCCATAACTTCAACTAACGACAATAATAACTCCACAGAGCAAAGCCGAGATCCGAACCGATATGAGAAACCAGACATACCGATTATAGGGACGGCGAAAAATCCAAGCTCAAAAAAAAAACAAGCTGGAAAAACAGTTTTGCGGAGTACTTTTCATCAAGAAGAGAAGAAAAAGGATGGGTTTGTCAGGGGAAGAAAAAGTATAAAAAAAGTAATGAAAAACCGAAAAAAAAACCAGATAAAATTGAAAATTTCACATTAAAAAAAATGCGCTATATATTGACAAACAACAATTTCATACAGTGTGTTTAATCCCAATTCGATCTGGGTACATTTACAATTTCTTCTTGTCATTGGCAAGGATCGCCCTATATATTGACCATCAACAATTTTATACAGTGCATTCATTCTAATTCGATCTGGGTATATTTACAATTTTTTTGATGTCATTGGCAAGGAATGCCCTATATATATATAAAATTCTCAACTCGGAAGAATATATTCTTTCATTTAGAAAGGTAATACAGAGAAAAAAGTATAGGTTTGTCGGTAAAACATCGAAAATCGATTCATTTCCGGTAGAACCGGAAGTTGAAATTAAACGAGACATGGCAATTTTTCATGCCCATCATTTGGTTGTAAAGTCCTGTGAATTTCAGATTTTTTCATCGCACCGTTTCCAAGATCACCGTGCGAGTTTTTCGAACAGGCTGACAGACAGACCGACATCTTTCTAAAAACCTGTTTTTCGGATTCTAGAGGGTCGAAAAGGTGAAGATTCATTGAAATTAGCAACATTCACTTTTCGATCAAAACCAATACTTTTCTTATATCACCGTAGGTGATGAAAAGTAAAAAAGCTACGTTCAAATAAAAACGCGGTTATGCAAGTGATGGAGGTTGAATATGTTCCGCTAATGGTTACCTTGATTGTGTGGTACAGCTGTTCTAAAACTTCACCAATTTCAGATGGTATAATGCTTGTACTGTAGGATCAATTACGGCGTAACAGATGTGGTCGAAGGCCTTGAGCCGTGATACTTGATGGACTTGGAACATCGTGACAAACGGTAGCTTAATCTCAAGAATTACAAAATTTCAAATCATTATCCGATAAAGTTACCGGAAACACGGATATCAGATGAAAAAATGACGGCTTCTTCTTTATACTTATGTGAAACCACACACTGACTATAAGGTTTCGTAAGATGCTCTTCTTACTTATGTTAGTTGCAGCCCATTAAACTTGAACGAGCTTAAGTAAAGCTCATTTATCTTAAGCTGAGAGTCTAGTTCAAGCAGATAGACTTCAGCCGTCATATATGCGACTAATACAGTATCATTTTCCACCATCAACGACTCCAGGTGTTACACACATTTGATAAAACCACATGGTTTACATTTACCAAAAATTTTAGAGCCACAAAATTTGTCTTTACCCTTTAATAATGTAAGTCAATCAAACTTTCGGCGACGAAATCTATACTGAAATTATTCGAGGATTGTTATAACGAACAGATTGTAAGTGACAAAATTTGCGATTACTTTTCTGATGAGATATTTTTCATCCATCTAGGAATATAACATATGGCAAACTTCGTATAAAGTTATGAACGAGCTTTATATAGAGAAGACTAACGAGACAAAAGTTTGTTTATTATATATAGTATACGGAAATAAAAATGATAATAAGATTGGAAAGGGATAGACAAGGAGGTACACAAATACTTGAAGGATTTATTCGTTTAAAATCGAAAGACTGCCATTTGGCTACTATACTTATACAGCGAGTGTTTAATTAGTGTTTTAATTAAGGGTGTATTATGCCTATCCACGTCTGCTCACAAAGAAACCTGCGTTAGTATCCTCGTGCTGCTTCTGTGAGCTTAATTGAAGATAAGAATACTATATGAACTTCTGAAAATACACACACGATAGAATTATGGTATTTGTTCGCTTGTTCTATATACGATCTGAAATTAATTCTGTTGCTGTTAAATCTATAATGTTGCTTGTATACTTTACCCTTACGTTTTGATTTTTCGGTATTATCATCTTAATCAGAAGAAAAAAATTATGGTATCGATAACATCAAATCGTGTGATTCGCATTTGTCGCGTTTTAGGTATATAATCGTTAAATAATAAAACAACATTTATATTGTATAACTTATCGTTAATAATCGTTAATAATTAACCATTGATGAATCCTTTATTGAAAGTGAAGACTAATTGTACAGTCATTAAGCTATACGTGATACAGAAATTGATTGGATTCATTAAAGAAAGTAAGAACATGAGAACGCCTTGTTGAGTTGTTAATTATAAAACGGTGAAAATTTTTTTTATTTTTTATTTTATTTTTTCTGTTTTCTTTTTAAGGAAATTTTTCTTGGCAATTTAAACGATTTTGAGCGAGTGGCTGAACGCCGTGCCGGAATTTAATGTCCCAAAAATATAAGGAAAAACCTTAGACGAAAACTTTTGGACAAAGAGAAAAGTTTGTTCGAGTGCGAATCAGGGTGGCTGCTTCCAACGCTTAATGACTCCTTCGAGAAATCAAAATTTCTTGCACCTCTTCATTTGAATATCTCTCTATCTTTCTCTCTCACTCCCCCTACCCATCCCCTTTCTTTCTCACACTCTTTTTCTCTCTACCATTGATTTTAAAATCTGCTCAGTTTATACTTCAACTCCGTTGGGACTATTAGATATGTAAAATAGATTCCTCAAAGGCATTTGACCCCTTCTTGTTAGTCAACCGGTAGAATGAAAACTAGAATTTCAAAAGTCAATTAAAAAGGAGAATTCTATCCAAAGAGTATGATGAAACTTTCCAGAAATGTATTATCCAAAAGATATTACTTAAAGTCTATCTACATTTCATATTTAGACGTAATGAATAAGAAACACGCTTATATGGAAGACCCGAGGTTATTTTTTCAGAAAATGATTCACATGCTGCTTTATCAAAATTTTGTAATACAATAATAATAATATATCTACATACGGTATACCTACTAATTAAATAAACATTTTCACTAATTGATCTTTACGATGTGACAATTAACCAGAAGGTACGAACTGTAGGAATGAATTGTTAAAAAATTGAAGAGAAATTCGGATGTATATTTTGACAATTACAAACAAGTGAAACCGTTTATTAATAACACCTATTAAAAAAGTCCTTAGCCTCTTCAAAAAAAAAAAAAAAAAAAAAAAAAAAAATAGGTTTCTTTTTATCCTCGAAAGAGTATTCGATGACGTGAAAAATTACTCTTGTTTATTGACAATGGTAAATGCTGTTCGGTTTCCGTAAATATTGACTATTAGGTATTGACGTTCCATCAAGATCAGTAGTAACCAACCAAAGGTGAAATGGACAGGTTATCGTAGAACTCTTTCTATTTTTTTTTACTTCCTATACGTTTTACTAGCATTCTGAAAACTTGCCACAGCACAATTTACAATCCCATTACATCCCACGTAAGTTCAACAAATTACCATTTGTAATCGTGCACGAAAGTAAGTATGTAAGTACCTTTTTCTCTCACTAGTTCAACACGAAATTTACTGAATTATTAAAGCCATGATTATTATTATTATTATTATCATTATTGTCGTTAGTAATGCTACGACATCTGCTACTCATTCTATCTCATAATCGTAACTATTGGCTAGTAGCCATCGTTACTGAGAGAACTCGTTTCAAGAGATAACTATCTCTTGTCATTATGTCTAGGTGTCTACGTACGTACGTATTAACTCCAGGTATTTTCTAGTGGCTATCGAACACGATGTCCACCCGTATTCTTGCATTCGTTCAATAAATGTGAAACCTCATTATAGACGATTATGGCCCATTAGTTCAGCTTTATGCTATTCTAACGTAAATAAGTAATGATGTAGGTAGACATTATACAGGTACGAGCTAGAGTGGGACTGGTTTGTGTAGCTTTGATAAATCACCTGTTACAAGTGAAGGTATGTCACATTTGTTGTTCGCAAGTTGACCAGAAACAATAAAGAAGAAAAATAAATGATAATAATCATAATAAGAAAATAAGAAAATAATATTTTCTCATGATGATTACTCTCCGATTTTACAGATTTTCTCTCGTTGAAACGTAATTGGAATTTTCCTTAGATTTCCTTCGAGACCGTATACATATACGGCTGGCTGACTTCGTTGTTTCGCACAAGTCGTTTTTATTTATTAACCGACTACTGGTTTGAACTTATAGTATAATAGAAATTTTGCTACAATGAAATGAATTAACTGTATAAAATAGCAGATTTTCTATAATAATGTGTATATAGATACTTGACTGCATATTCCGGGTACAATTACTTCAATCTTGAAACTATTATCTGCTCTCCGGATTTTTATAATGTACGAAATCACCGCCTTAATTTTTTTAGTCCAGACTTGAACCATTAATTCTCAAGAGATTTAGAACGCCAAAAGTTCGGGTTTGTATAACTAGAGTTTAGAGACAAACTCTTGGCAGTCCAACGTGGGTAGCGTAATGGTTACTGACACGTACGTAGGATGTAGAAAACACAGTAAATTAAGTTTTTAAGGGTTGAATGAGAAGGTCGAAGAGTGGAAACGGTGCTTAAAGAACAAAAACTGCACATTACGTCTTTTCTTGAAACTCGAACGATCCTTTTTGATTTCGCTAGAATCTGGAGATTGCGTTTTGTTACTTAATTACGTATATGATAAATAGTAAACTTTTCCAATCCACTTATGCATCAATCGATTTGTAACTGTGAAGCTATCTAAGATTGTTCCTCAATTTTCTGCATAGCACCGTCTTAGATACAACCGGGATATTAATTCGTTTATAGCAAAGCCAACATGATTTGAAGTTCCGAATGGTGAAAATTACGAATTTTGATATTAGGGACTCATAATTTTTAGAAAAAGTAATTCTCCGAAAGTCTGCATAGTCGATTTCTTACATATAAAATGAAAAAACACTGAAGGTTTAAAATTCCGAAAACTAAAAATCCGGAAGACGAAAATTCTGAAACATGACTTTGAGGTACGGAACGTCATGCCCCTTCAGTGAATTTTCGGATTCTTGGACTTTCGGAGTTTCAGACTTTCTGAGTTTTGAACTGTGTGAATTCCGATCGTTCCAAATTTGAAATACTGAACTTAAGCGTTTCTGAACATTCGGAATCGCCTCAAATGAATTCGGAATTTCGACTATTCGGAACTTTTGAAATTCTGAATTACAACCCGATTCTTTAAGAAAGTAGAGAAAACGATGCTCTGCGAAAACTGCTGGACATTTTGAAACATTTAACTGACAGTTTACCTCGGTCAGGAAATAAACAAGAAGAACGGTTCTCCGGGTTGAAACGTAAGAGTTAGTAGTAAGGTACGTACGTGGTGATTCGAACTCTGCACGAGCTAAAGTTGAACAAGGATAAAAGTTGAACTGAAAGAAGTTTACTATAACAGCCAGCTGCGACGGAGTGCTGCAGTCGTACGAAAGTTTTAAATTTCAAGAAAAATAAACTCATAATTTGAAAAATTCAAGTTTTAACTATCTCGAAAGGGTGTTTGGGCTGAAAATCACGTAATTATAACGTATAGGTATACCTATTTCAAAATATTTCTTTTCATACGTAGGTATAGGTTGAATAGCAGCTTGCGTTACTACAAACTCGAAAATTCCAAAAACATACAGTACAGTTAATTAAATGCCAGCTGCTATGTTGAAATTCATCTCTCTCTGGGTATAATTAAATTGATCAAATTTCAAATCAATATGATCATTCATCGGCTTCCTTATTTCAATAATGCAGTAAAAAGTTCTTCAAAAATCAAATAACAGATCATATATCAAAAATTATATCGAAAATATTATTCAAGATGACGAAATAAAAAACATCTCAAAATTTCAGCTTTTAATATTAATATTAAGAAGTGAATCATCGTGATTTTCTATTTTCGATTAATTTAACATGGGAAAACGATTGTTTGGTTCTTTTATATTCTATAACTCACTAACGGGTTAACGTTCTGGAATGAACAATACATATTCTTGTAAATAATGAATTGCTCTACAAGAAAGGTGTTCTGTCATTTTTCGATAAAATTACTGGTTAAAAAGTTATTGTATCATGTAAATTTAACTTTGATCTTAAATAACTTTTGAACCAGTAATTTTATCGAAAAATGACAAAACACCTTTTTTGTAAAGCAATTCATTCTCTACAAGAATATGTATTGTTTATTCCAGTACGCTAATCTATTGGTGAGTTATAAAATTCAAAAGAAACAAACAATCGTTTTCCCATGTTAAATGAATGGGAAATAGAAATTAATCACGATGATGCACCTCTTAATATTAATATTAAGTACTCGTTACAAAGATTTTTTATTTCGTCACTTTGAACAATATTTTCCATATAATTTTCGAAAAAAAAAAAAAAAAAACTAGTCGATTTTTTTTTATACATTATGCAGTCTACTGTATATATATATGTATACACCTACTACCTACATCTATGTATACATATAATTATACATATGGAATGGATCTTTGGGGAATACTTATTTTTATTCGTGACGTTTCGTGATAGATATATTATATAGGTATAGAATTTTATTTCAGTCGTCACGCAATTTCTGTGTTAGATATCGGCCGCGGGCTTGCAAAAGCAGCGAGAAATATCACTCTTTCGCCTTGCGGCGTGTTTTCGAGAAAGCCGAAGAACGCCTGGAAGGGAATTGACTGTGTTATACGAGTTACGTGTATTGTCAAGGCGGGATGCTGGTTTGGCAGAAAGTGGAAGCGAAAAAAGTGCGATTTATTGTGCGCTTACGGGTCTAATATATAGTCAGTAAAATACATACAATTCACACATTTACACACCATCTTTGCAATACGGAATATCCATCTCGCCGTACCGAACAGTCTACGACAGTATTTCCTGTCGTCTAAAGTCAGACGAAACTATAAAAAAGTTTGAAATAAATTCCATTCAGATATCTTTACGAGTTTGAAAGCTAATCAAAAAATGAAAAAAAAAAAAAATAAAAAATAAATAAAAATTATGCTGTATTAAAATGTCGAAAGTGAACTTTTGAATATTGGGACCATTTTTGATTTGCTTGAAGCCTCTCCACGGGATAGTAGAACCTTTGAACAACCTTATTATAGTTTCACTTTTCTTAACATTCTTAAAAATTTATTATTGTTTATTCCGATCATTTTAAGATCTTACACATGACGGAACCATTTTTATTTTTCATCACCTACCGGTGATATAAGAAAAGTATTGGTTTTGGTCGAAAAGTGACTTTTGCTAATTTCAACGAATCTTCACGTTATCGACTCTCGAGAATCCGAAAAACGGATTTTTAGAAAGATGTCGGTCTGTCTGTCGGCCTGTTCGACAAACTCGCGCGGTGATCTCGGAAACGGCTCGATGAAAAAATCTGAAATTCACAGGACTTTACAACCAAATGATGGGCATGAAAAATTGCCATGTCTCGTTTAATTTGAACTCCCGGTTCTACCGGAAATGAATCGATTTTCGCTGTTTTACTGACAAACCTATACTTTTTTCTCTGTATTACCTTTCCGAATGAAAGAATATATTGTTCCGAGTTGAGAATTTCATATGTATAGGGAATTCCTTGCCAATGACACCAAAAAAATTGTAAATATATCCCAGATCAAATTAGGATGAAACCCACTGTATGAAATTGTTGTCTGTCAATATATAGGGCATTTTTTTATGTGAAATTTTCAATGTTAATCTTTTTTTCGAATTTTTATTACTTTTTTTATACTTTTTCTTCCCCTGACCAACTTTTACTTTCTTTCTCTTTTTGATGAAAAATTCCCCTCAAAAACCGTTTTCCGGATTATTTTTCCTAGTTTATTGAACATTTTGAAATATTTGAATAAACGAAAATCGTTGCTTAAACGTATGAAAAATGTCGAAAAAACTGCTCAATATTTTCGATTCTATAGAAAACACATTCAAATCATGTAGAAACTAATTTTTGTGCTACTATTTATCTCATTTCCAAAAAATAGCTTATCGATTAATTTCACCTTCCATTATTTTTTAGAATTATGTATAAATCTTTTATTTGCAAAAATGATAAATTTTTACAGCAAGATTTCAAATAGCTTGGTTATAATTTTCTCTATAGATATATCTAGCTTAATCAGCAGAGTTCTAAGAGCGAGCATAAATTTCAATTAGTTACTTCGAAGAGTGAAAATTCTTCTCCACAGTTAAAATTTGTCGAAATAATTACCATAGGCTTCCTAACTGCAAAGTATATTGGGGTGTCAGATGTCGGGGCTTGGCTTGGCTTGGCTTGGCTTGGCTTGGCTGATTGTGAGACGCAAGTCTACAACTTACTTAAGTTTATACACGTACCTATACATACCTAGTTGAATTATCGCAGTTGGAATTGGCTGGCAGAGTCTTCTAAAGGGCAAGTAAAACTTCTACCCATCCCATTCCCAACCCTTGTCGGATTTCCACCCGTCTTCTTACAGCTCTGTTTTTCATGCCTGCTCAAATAAAAGCTCGTCAACTTAACTTGAGATATTTAAATAGTGAACAAGGAGGTTACAGTTCAGTCTATAGACGCCACAGAAAAGTTGAGAAAAATTTTTAGAGTAATTTATATGCTAAAAATTCGAATCAAGTATTTCATAGTTGAATTTTTAAAACGCGATAATTAATTTGTTATAACATGAAGTATTTTTTATACTTTTTTCAAATCAGCTTCGATTTCAGATAAGCAAGTTTCCTTTTTTTTTTTTTTTTTTTTTTCAACTAGCTCAATTTCCTTGAATTGTCTTGTAGGTATTTCGTTTATTTTTCCTTTCTATAATTTTCTTCTACGTAAAAAAAGATCATAAAAGGCTGATTTTAACCAGAATTCTTACCTTATCTTATCGAGAAGAGAAAAGCGGAGACTATCATTGCCATTGTTCTTTCGAAGAGAAATAATGAAAAAAAAAAAAAAGTTGTACTTAAGCCTGCAGGGTTCAGGAGGCAATGAGCAAGAGAAGCTTAAACAAACGGTTGTACGTATTTAAGACGCACAAATTTGCATTGTACGTACTTTCCTAGCTGGTTTTTGCCCGAGGGTAACAACATTCATCGATCCTCAGCAAAGATAAATTATTTGAAATTTTGTCGAAAATTTTCACAAGCCTTTCGCAAGCCCTTAAATTTTTACTCCTGAAATAAATCTTAGCATTTGTAATAATTCCATACTCGAAATAATTTAAGTAATTTCAAGTTTTTACCGGCAGCTGTAATAAATTTATCAAGTATCTACCTTCTTCAGATCTAGATATTGAATTAATTTTCCTTAATTTATTTTCAATATTAATTAATTATCGTAAAAAAAAGTATACACAGGTAACAAATTTTTCAATTTTCATCTCTTTTATTTTCAGTGCAACGCTGCCGTTGGGGTCAAGGCGTTTTTCGACATGATGCACAGCGGACCTCACAAAGTAATGTTGTTTGGAGCAGCATGCACACAGGTTACTGATCCAATCGCCAAGGCCTCAAAACACTGGAGGCTCACACAGGTAAAACACCACTTTAATTATCATCATAAGTGTTTAAAAAGTAATTAATTCATGTTAATTAATTTGTCCATATTCATTGGGAGACTTTAAAATAGTAAGAAAGAAATTTGTTCAATCGTTAAACGACTGATTGTGTATTTTCCATTCATCACAACTGTACGTAACACGTTCATTAGGGCGGAGCGAAAATGAACTTTTTTTTAAAATCGCAATGGCCTATATGCGGAAAAGACGCATTTTGGTGTCAGAAGTAACTGTGTAAGAGATGGATGGTCTAGCACAACATTTTGAGGTGCCGAGACGTGATTGAAATTCGAAAAATGCGTTTTTGGTAAGTATTACTCAAGTATTCAAAAATTTTAGCCAAAATGCAATTTTTATCTTATTTCCACCCAAAATATTCTCAGATTTAGAAATATCGCCGGCTGCGTGTCGAGCTCCACACCATAATACTCGAAGTCAAGGTGGAAAAATGGTTCGAGTTTGATTTGCGATTTTCTGGAAAACTTATAGAGATAAAATTGGTTGGACTTGATATTCGAAATCAGTGGGAAAATTCCCTTCGGTAACGTGTATTCAAATTTTGGAATCAAACTGCTGGTCAGTACTGCGTACCCTCAAAAATCGCTAAAATCATCTTATTATTCAATTTCCGACTACGATTTGCTCAAAAATTTGATGCGATGGAATTTTTCAAACTTTGGATTCGTGATGAGACGGGATATTTCCTCTGGAAACGTGAGTCCCGTTTCCAGGATCAGATTGATTTTCAGATTTGTTGAATAGTATATAATTACCTTGCGAACAGAAAGGGGATTATGGGGTGGAGCTCGACACGCAGCCGGGAATATTTCTACAATTTGAGGATATTTTGGGTAGAAATAAGATAAAAATTGCATTTTGGCAAAATTTTTCGAATACTTGAGTACTACCCGCCAAAAACGCTTTTTTTGAATTCCTATCGCGTCTCGACACCTCAAAATGTTGTGCTAGACCATCCATTTCTTACACAGTTACTTCTGACACCAAAATGCGTCTTTTTTCCGCATATAGACCATTGCGATTTTAAAAAAAGTTCATTTTCGCTCCGCCCTGACGTACATTCCTGCTTATAATGTAAAAATAAAGATGAAATTGTGCAGTAAAGAAATTTAGGTAATTTTCTTGAATATAACGAAAATTTAAAATCCTGGAAAAATTTTAATGGAATGGTATGATGTCAGTTCGTATATATTCTGAATGGTTATTCTGTCGCTATAGGTATAGGTAGGTATATGTATTGGAGTTGGATACTTGTTTGAAAATTCTCATTAAAAAACAATTTTTTATAAAGCTGAGGGTCGTTTCCATAAAACCTACACATCGGGGTAGAGATGAAGTAATAACATACGTTTATATCTATATATGTCTATAATATATGGGTAGTCAAAAAACGTAGCGAGTAAAAAAGTATATAAAATCATAAAACGTGGAATCTGGTGAAAACTGCTGAAATGAAATGTTTGTATGTTTTTCGTACGTATACTGTATTTCGAATAGAACATTTTTAGCGCAGGTATCTACCCCGAGGTCGCAATTGTACTTTTTTCAATAACTTCCGATAAAATATTTATATTTTACAAACATGTGAATCAGGTGGACATGTACAGCCGGGCACTAAAGTTCATCAAGGGTAGAAATTTAGGCTCAAGCGTTTCAGTGTCTACGCTGTTGAGCGGGCTCCTCGCTCCGCATACCCCTCTTCCGACTACCTACTCAAAGTAAAGTACGAAATACTTCCAAAAAAGAAATAAAAATTAATTTCAGAAATATCCAAAGGCCGGGGTAAGCTAGCCCATTGACCAGCCGTAACGCATCGATGGGCTCATGGAGAGGGGTATGCGGAGCGAGGGGCCTGCTCAACAGCGTAGACACTGAAATGCTTGAGCCTAAATTTCTACCCTTGATGAACTTTAGTGCCCGGCTGTACTTCGAGTTCTCATGAGTCGTTACTTAAACGAATGTTGCAATTTTTCTAGCTGAAAAATACTACAGGCTAACTACAGCACCATTTTTCATATAATATAGATATAATAAATGACACTAAAAGTCTGTACGTGTAAAAGTAAATTTGAGCTTAACATAGTACTGGTTCTTTATGAAAAAAAATAAAAAAAAAAATACGTCGTTATGCACCGAGTGTATAAAAGAATGAAGTAGCAGCAGGTACTGCCGTTCTATTATACCGCTGAAATAAAAAAGAAGACCAACAATTTACGAGTTACAAAATTGGCAAAAACTTACCCCAACACTAAGATATAATATAATATAGTATAATTCTTCGACTGGTTAATAGAAATGATAAAAACACATGTATACGAGCATTTTTGAGTAAATAATTAACACACACAACGTAATTGAGGTACCTATACTTGTGAGCATAATTATTGAAGTGGATGACGAAAGAACGCGTACCTAGTCTATAACATTTTTCATTAATTTTACCAAAAGTGTATATATCGAGGCACATTACGATTAAGCTAAACTATGACCATGGAAAGTTCAAGATCGATAGTATTTTAATCACCCGAAATTATTAGACACATACGAATTGATAAATCAATTATATGTTTAACCGTAAACACGGGAGACACACATCAATTGGCTTTACTCTATCATGCTCGACAGACTATTGAATAAAATTTAAAATGAAATGAAATAACGTAAATATTAATATGAAATGTTTTTATTGAACAAATATGGTTATTGATATATTTTCAGGATGTAAAAATTCGACACATTTTTGGGAATTTTTGTTCTGTTTCAGGATGTTATTCTACGTAATGTTACTTACAAATTTTCTGCTTAATAATCCTCGCATTTTACATAATGTGACAATCGGTATAGATTAAAATATAAGCTCTGTAAAAATGGCATACGTTAAGTGTTGACTTAATCATTCATATTTTAATCTGTCGTGGACTAGAATTTATTAAAAATATTTATTTGGTTGGAAAAAATTGAAGAAAGTTAAAATTTTTGTATTTTACAGAATACAGACTTTTGGAATCTGAAAATGAATGTAAAATTAAACGTTCTTTTATAATCCTAGTCCGTGCTAGAATCACATTAATATTAAGTAAGTTCACGAAACCGGAGTCAGTCTGGACTAAAATCGACTTAGAAATTAAGTCAACAATTATCGTATATGATTTTTACAAAGCTCACTTCAGTCCATCTTGGTGACCACATGATGTAAATTGCGAGGGTCTTTAAAATCCAGATTCTTGAGTAAGACTGCGTAGAATAAAAGTCTAAAATAGGATATCTTTGTATTATTCACACGAGTCTCCATAATCCCTGAAAATAGGAAATTTTTTCATGAATCTGTCTTGCCTCACGTTCTCCCATCCACAGTTCATTATGCATGTTGTATCGTGCATATACCAGGCACACGAGACAGTACATGTTTGTAGCTTGCAGACTCGTTACTCTTCGTGTTAGTTTTCATTTCACTCCGTATGGTCTTCGAAGTACGAGCGTCTAATTGATCAGGGAACAATTAAGCCCGCTCGGACACCACTGGTGTTGTAAAATCTGACCATTTCAGACTTTATGTTTCGTATGAACGTATAATTCGTCCCATGTTATTCCCTCGATGCCACATGTGCGTCCTTTATGTATTCACATGTGGGGTGAAGTAGGGAAATTTCGCATTTGAATAATGAAAATAAGCCAATTGATGACTCTGAGATAGACAATTACCAACTCTCTATTCGAGACTACGACAAGGTCTCTGCTATTATAAGACGTGTTAGACATGTCCAAAGACGTTCGTTGCTTCGGGAGGGTGGAGCAACCCCTTGCTTTTTTTCTCAAAGATCCGAATGGGCTTTTTCGTTCCATTCGTGAGGGACACACGACATAAAGTACCCCAAAAAAATTCACACCGGAATAATGCCAGGAAGAAACATCTTATCGATTCAGTTGAGACATGATCAAACGTTATTTGAGATTCTATGGACTTCACCTTACTTAAATTGATTGGGCCTCATTGTAAGGCAAAATATTTTCTTTATTTGATTACTCCGAAACTATATGATTTTACAATATTTTTTCCAAATTTTAAAAAGCTTCGATGAACGAATATATGCGACAAGCCCTTCTGAAAAATCTCAGATAATTTTTAATTAGGTCTCAAATTACGAGTAATCAGCTGTGAAAGACTGGGGGGGTAAAAAGATGTTTCTTCAAAGCGTACCAGTGGTTTGTAAGAGAAAAAAAAAGAAGAAGAAATAAAAATATTTCCAAGGTATGCATACCCCCTCGACGTCTGGAATTTTTGTTATTTTAATTTTACTGTATTTATCCATTTCAATTTCTCAGGCAAAGTGTAGTAGCCTGCGTAATTTGAGCTCGTTGACTAAAGCGCGAAGTGTAACAGCACATTGAATTTCTGGCTTTACGTAACGTAAAACTTCACCTTTCGTTTCACTTCTTTTTTTCGTATCTTCTCCTTTTTTTACTTCTCACTCGATCTATACCCTCTGACGTATTTTCTATACTTATATCACATATTCTATTCAGTGTAAATCTACTATCGTAATGAATTTTCCACGTATACTCTGAACGAGACAAAAATGAAGTCGATATGGATCTCCTGAAGTCAGACAAAGATGGTAAAACACATAGGGCTCACAAGGGACCAGAGTATAGGTACCGATGGTGGAAGTACCGACGAGGATGATCGGGGGCGAGAACAAGCCGCCGGGGAAATGACGTGCAGCCGTGTGAAAGCTCAGGTTGACAGATACTGTCACCTTCTGGCATATATACTATGTATGTATATATAGTATACATACTATATACTATATATATTTACTATATACATATCCATACTCCCGGGTCCACGTTGAATGTGTATGAACAAGGGGATGTGAGGCTCGTAATCTCGTTCTGTCCTACGAGCAACCACCCGGCATTGGACATCACGTCAAATGGTATTTACAGTCACCAACGGAATGGCGAGTAGAGAATGCTGACCATAAGAGCCGAGGAGATATCCGTCAACGAATTTTCGCTACTTGAAAATTACGCTGATGGAAATAATTAAAAAGGCTATTTTTGGACATCACTTTGCCCCAATTTTTACTTTTCATCACCTACGGTGATATAAGAAAAGTATTGATTTTGGTCGAAAAGTGACTTTTGCTCATTTCAACGAATCTTCACATTTTCGACCCTCGAGAATCCGAAAAACAGGCTTTTGGAAAGATGTTGGTCTGTCTGTCGATCTGTTGGAGAAACTCGCGCGGTGTTCTCGGAAATGGCTCGATGAAAAAATCTGAAATTCATAGGACTTTACAACCAAATGATGGGCATGAAAAATTGCCATGTCTCGTTTAATTTGAACTTCCGGTTCTACCGGAAATGAATCGATTTTCGCTGTTTTACTGACAAACTTATACTATTTTCTCTGTATTATCTTTCTGAATGAAAGAATATATTCTTCCGAGTTGAGAATTTCATATATATAGGGCATTCCTTGCCAATGACACCAAAAAAAATTGTAAGTATACCCAGATCAAATTAGAATGAATGCATTGTATGAAATTCTTGTTTGTTAATATATAGGGAGATCCTTGCCAATGACAAGAAGAAATTGTAAGTGTACCCAGATCGAATTGGGATTAAACGCACTGTATGAAATTGTTGTTTGTCAATATCTATAGGGTATTTTTTTTTATGTGAAATTTTCAATTTTGATCTGTTTTTTTCGGTTTTTCATTACTTTTGATACTATTTCTTCCCCTGACAAACCCATCCCTTTTTATCTTTTTGATGAAAAGTACTTCGAAAAACTGTATTTCCGGCTTGTTTTTTTTTTATTTTTTATGTAATTTATATTCAAACCTCAAAAGATAAGAGTTTTTCCCGATACTTCGGACTTTTAAATAAATCTAAAATGTTATTTCCTTAAAAATTTTACGAATTTTTATACTTTTATTTAATGTTTTTCAATTTAGATATATGCAAAATCAATATCGTATCTGCGTATTTGATGACAATAACAATTTAATCGAACACTACCATTTGCTTTTGAAATGGTGCCATGTAACTGTTGCGTTCACGGAATTGGTTTTGAAGCTTCAAAGCGTTCGTACAGGGTCCCTTTCATTCGTTCGTAATTGTTTTCAGAGTACCGGACATAAATAAAAATTTTTTATTTTTTTATTAATCGCAGAATGTTCTGTGACAATTAAAAAAAAAAAAAAAAAAAACCACGGAGGTAACCCACTTCTAAGCAATCTGATTCGAAACATTAATTAATGGTCATTCCATTCCGTCTAATTAAATACGTTGAAAATTTAGTAAAAAAAAAAAACGAAAAAAAAAAGAAGAAAAATCAATTTCACCGGATGCAAATGACACGCAGATGTTCTCCTGTCATTAAATTTAGCTATATAATATTTTTCAACAAACTGCAGGATTCGTAATGATTAATTGGTAAAGCTCGATGAAGAATGACGCCAGCAGACACGAGATATACCTAATACATTTCAAAAAAAAAAGAAACAAAAAAGAAACTGAGTAAAAATAAAAATGAAAAATAAACCTGAGGTAACGGATTAACTCTGAAATATTGTATCAAAATTGAGTAATTTTTGACACCCTGAAGTGCTGTCAGGAGGCGTCCTCGCGATTCCCTCTCTACCTTTACCTTAACGCTTGAACAGCACAAGTATCGAGCAAAGTGTCTCCGAACAAATTTAGCTGTCCGTATAAAACTATACTCCGAATTAGTCCCGAAGGTGATACTAAGAAATGGGGAAGTTTCATGGCTTAGGGACTAGGACACGCACCTGATGGCTGATGCGAAGGTTGAAAATGGCTGATAAGTCACGATATTGTACGCATAATTTTTCATACTCTATCCCAAAAGAGTTTTTGACTATGATACGACTTGCTTTCAGTTAATAACGTCATCGTATATAAAAAATGAAAACATCATTTATGTAACAACCTTAAATCTGATTACATATCTAATTGCCGGAATGATTATCGCCGCAAGTCTCGAGTCTCTGATAATATATACTGCAATAACTCAACGAATCTAATCAACTCGAGTAGGATAGGTACAAGATGGTAGAATCGAGTTAACCTTAAGATTAGTAACATTAAGTGTCGCTCTGCTTTCTCGGATGAATTTACCTATCCGCAAATTAATTTTAGAACAAGAATCGCGGGATTTATGTTAGTTCAAAAAGTCAAAGGTCCAGAAGATTAACCATCACACTAATCGCTACTAGTTGCGAATTTAATTTTAGATTTCAAACGATTGTATAGAATTCAATGACAACTATTGCAATTTGCAGTAGTTTTTAACTCTTCACTTTTGATACTATGAAAATAAACTATTCCGAACTTTGGCACGAAAGACTCAAAAAAGAATTTCATACAGCAATTCGAAATAAAGAACAATGTTTTCGACATGCGATATTCTTGATAACTACAAATGTGGCAATTGGCATAGCAGATACATCTACTGTTTAAAAATTTTGCGGTGAAAATTTGCATGCAAAAATGTGATACAACAAAGTAGCTGTTGCAAAAAAGTTTAGCAGCTGTAGCCTATCAACTTGAAAAATAGTAGATTATACTGTTCTACATTTCATAAAATAGTAAGTAAAGATATATACGTACAGGATACATTCACAATCAGAGAACCAATGATATAATCGATATCTGGTAATGCGATGTGGCATTATACTTTTAAAATGGTATATGTATAACTCTAATAGGATATAAGAAGAATAGGTACCTACCAATGTTTGATAGATATTGTACAGGTGTAGCTCTGTAACTTGAAAAGATATATAACACTGCTGTAATAAACTTCGAGTAAGATATATATGAAATTATTGGAAAACATTCAAGTGAAAATAAATTGAAGTAAAAATTGAGGACGATTATGAGCGTATACCTTTACTCATTCAACGAGTGCAAACATTTTCAAATTGAAATCGGACGGAAGTTTAAGAGCTTTTATTACGATTTACCTATATAATCATCTCCAATCTTATACAAGTTGGAAAGTAAACCACAAGCTAAATAAATATTACGCTAGGCTTGAGCCCTTATGGGGAAACAGAAGTCAGGTTTCAGTGAAACAAAAAAGAAAAAAGATAAGAGGTAAAAAAAAAAAAACATCGAAAATTAATCAAATTATTCCAAATTATCTCACACAGTGTCTCTATTATGTGGTAGAAAGTTTCAAGGAGGTTGGCTAGTCAAAAATCAATAATTTTTGTTAAATTTATCAGGGGATCGTCAAGATATTGAGTATTCGTATGATTATTATATTTGTGATCTGAGGATGTCGCTAAAAATGCAATAAAACAAAAAAACTCCCATAATTATGAACAAACGGTAAGATATCGATTTTTCATTTTAAATCGTTTTCAAATAGTGAGAAAATCTAGTAGATTGATTCGATTTCACTCTTCGATGGCTTATCTTGTTCAGACAAGTATAATTTTTCACAAATTCACTATAACAAATTATTATTATTTTTTTATTTATTTTTTTTTTATCAATATCGGAATTCTATATCGTTATTTGTTGATCGGAATCGACCGGGGTCCAATCTTGTAAAATTGAATATCCAACGTCACCAACGCGATGAAAAAAAAGTGACCCAGTGGTATTGTGGAGAATACTTTTCTAAGCATAAAAAATCATCGGAGAGTGAAATCGAACCAATCTACTAGATTTTTTACTATTTGAAAGCGATTTGAAATAAAAAATGGTTATCTTACCGTTTCTTCATAATTTTGGTATTATTTTTTATTTTTTTTTTTTTTTAATTGAATTTTTAGGGACATCCTCAGATCACAAATATAATAATCATACGGATACCCTATGTCTTAACTATCCCCTGATAAATGTAACAAAAAGTATTGATTTTTGACTAGCACACCTCCTTAAGATCTTGAAGACTAAAATTATTTGAAAGTTTAACAGTTCACTTTATTATCTCACAAAATTTGAAATATGCATAAAAAAAAAAAAAAAAAAAAAAAATAGAAAGTCTGTAAAACCGATTCCCGATTTTTCTGAATCATGTTATTCCTTTGGCATTTCCGTGATTGACTTCTGTCAAGAGAAATCGTGTGTAAGTGACTTGGCGTATAGTTTGGTGACAAAAAGCTTGATCCTCGTGAAAAAAGAAAAAAAAAAAAAAAAGAAATTGGATAAAAAGCGCCCATTCATCGTCTAAGAATTCTTTTTGAAAAGTAGTCAGAAAATCGGGTTATAAGCCGCCTCACCAAATGGTAGAAAATTCTTCGTAATAAAATGGGGTGAAATTTTTCGTATAAAAATACGAGTCTCTTGCTTTCAGCTTATCCGTCAGGGTTCATCTGATGAGATTCCTCGGAACAAGCCACGCTCTTTTCAACAAAAACCAAACCCTATCTTATACGATGACCTATAAAACGGTTCACTGTCCATTTCCCAGACAATTTACGCCGATTATGCTACGTGGAATATCTACTCGGTGTTTCTGACAAAGTTCTCATCAAATTTGTATCGACGTTAAGGTTTAGAAGGTAATTAATAAAAGGTAGCTTTGCCTCGGTAGGAAGATGGGGGTCATCATTTCATACTGAGTCACGTAATCCCACCAACGACTTAATAGAAGTCGTGCATCAACGTCAGTAGTGCCCGTAAAACGACCATCAGTATAATTTTCCCATCCCCTAAGCTTGATTTAATCATGGTCAATGCACAAGATATACCGTTACAAGTTCACGATCATACGTTCTATACCGAGATCATCGATTTAACCAACGAATTTAACTAACTCTAGATCTAACTTTTCCTAGACGTGGTAGATATTAGTCTAGTGCTTCCGGTACAACCCTCTAAGTCCAGCTTCGTTCTATATTCTGGAAGTGGTCATTGAAATATGTTAAATTCAAGACTCGAACTTCTATGTTTGAAAACCTCTAGCCTTTACAATTTTTTATTATTTTTTTTTTTTTGTTTCGTATTTTTAGGACTGAACGATACTTTTTGAGAGTTGATGTTCGGATAATAAATTTCAGATTTTTAGTAGAGTTGCCACCTCATTTAAGTGGAGAAATATCGATAGCAGTTGACAGCGAAGCTCAGTAAATGGTGCTTGAATTAATTAAGAGGTAATTAATAGAAATTAGGGTTAAGGTACTACATTATAGCCTCCGAAGATTAATTATTAATCGATATTCAAACCGCGTATCGTTGGCTGCTGATGATGTTTTGCGGAAATTAATACACGCAAGTGCGGAAATCGAATATATGAGCTTTGGAAATACATCTATATGTATACACTCAGGCTGTAGTTTCTAATAGGTATGTATGTAACCTGCTCAATACACCACCGTGAAAGATTATCTATATGTTTGATACGATGAAAATTGATTGACGAGTCAATAAACTCTGTACCTTTGGACAAGCAGATATAAATTTGACAGCGATATCTAGAGCTTGTGAGTAAATTTTACAATTCAAATCTAAAATCACTTGAGGATCATTTAAAAAATTCTATACAAAATTAAAACGTGTATACGTATAAACGGAGAAAATTTTTCATATTGATATTTTTGAACTAGATTTTTCAAACTTCAGATTCGATATCAACTGTTTGATGAACTTTTAATTAACCAGTCACTACAGTAGGGTTACACACGTGTTGGTGACACTTTGTTAATTGATTATTTGCCTCACGAGGCGTGCAAATGAGCAAGGTACGGGTACTCGACGATTCTGTGCTTGGATTACCCCAGAGTTCAGTAATACTAAATTTGGTCGCAATTATACAACCCATGAAAATTGTGAATATAAAAACGGTTTTAGATTTTTTTTTTGTTTTTTTTTTCTTGTTAAAAAAAAAAGCAGCCCTTATAACATAGCCTAATACCATTTATCAAGGCAATTGTTCGGAACTGTATAATTATCGTATATATATATATATAGAATCTGTCCAGTATAGAAAGTAATTTTACCCAATGAAATGATACTCAATTTTACCAGATGGTATGCTGTGTTAAATAATAACGATGATGATAATATTAATAGTAATAACAGTAACAGCAAAGCCATCTTGCATTAGGTAGATGGAAGCCGGTTCTCGGTGGATGATCAATCCGTTTTCCCTCGGGTGGAGCGTGAAACTTTTAATTCCTTTCGCGATAAATTCTCTTCCCCCAAGCCCCTAATAAAGACAAAGTATCATCCTGGAGCGTTTCAAAAAGACGAAAGAGATGAAGCGGAAGAAGAGAGTGAGAGTTAGATTGAGAAGACGAGAATGAGGACGACTGTGGGAAAAGAAAGTTGATCACGCAATGGTGAATTGAAGAAAGTCAGGGTTTATACATATACCTACTGTGAGAGGATAAAGCGGTCGTTGGCTACGAGAGAGTTATACGAAAGATATTAAAAGATTGAATTCTGATTTACTCGTGAATTTTCAGTATCTCTTGGGATAATATCACGAGAATTGAGGATCGTGACTTCTGCGAAGGCTGTCAAAAAAAAAAAAAAAAAAAAAAAAAGTAGAAAAATTTTACGGAACGATCTTTCACCGATCAAACTTTGATATAATCTGGCATTTTTAGACGACCGAGAAAGAGGATCTTCGATTACCACGTCACATGAAATTTCGCTTACATTTTGAAGAATCCCCCAGATATGGGAATCAAATGTATCGTTCTATATCTACTCGGTCAAACACTAGATAGATACTTCTCTAAAGAGAAAATAAAATAACGTGGTCTTAGCACCGTGCGGATAATATTTACGAAAAAACTTTTCGTAAAGGTATTTTTTAAGTACCGGTCTATGTATACCAAAAGAATTTTTCAATAACCCAGTATGATCACAGTAGTTTACTAGTCTTTTGAAGTATTGGTAATCAGGCAAAAGTCAAGAGCCTCAAGCTATATTCATTGTAAGGAATGCTTTAAGGTGAATGCTTCATGGATGATAAAACATTTCCATAAATTTGGATAGTAAATATTTTTTCTTATTTCATACAGAGTCGATATCTCCATTTCCCAAACGGATTTACAAAGGACAATAAAAATCTTTTGGAATAATATCGTTTCAAGAATTTTCTATTTCATTTCGAATGTATATAGGACACGCACATCCTCCAATAATGTGGCCAATTATACTGAGATAAAGTCAAATTAATTTCAGAAGAAAAAAAAATGTTCAATTTTTTTGAGAATTTTCAACCATACGACAATCTCAAAAAATACACGAAAATAATTCATACTCTCTAAAATGAAAACGAGATGGCTTCTCTGTTGACTAACTTTCTGTTAAAGTACCAGAAGTAATTGACAAAATATTCGTATAACGGAAGCACTATAACACTACGGCCCGTCTTACCAGCGTAACCTAGTCTTGCCTTATCGCGTCTTACACTACTGCATTGAAGTCTATCAGACTCTGACAGTCACACTTGCTAATGCAATTAGAATAGAAGCTGATATCACCACATCTTCTAAATGGGTTTTCGAATCGGCTATTTGTATGACTGGTTGATTTAAGCTGTCTTTCGTTAAAAAGCTTTGAAGGTCACGACGTAAAGTATGATTAGAATTATCAGATCAATATTTTATTTGACGATTATTCTTCTGTGGACTGTGGAGGTCATTAGCGAGATTTGGAAAAAGTAACAATGAGCAAAAATAATGTTGTAGATTCTTATAAAGAAACGTTTTTTAATAGTGACTGGTAAAGATTAGAAGTTAAAAGCTCTCTGAAGCTCATCGATGATCGAGTGGAATACTAATGCTTCATTATCGACTTGAGCTAGACAACTCGAAAGCTCGCTAAACTTATAACGTGCCAAAAATGGTTAACGTCCTTCTTTGAAGTATAGTTATGAAAAAGTAACGATCAGATACAAAAAATTGATATTTTTACAAATTTTACTTACTACTCATATCGGACCCACGATTCGTCACTATTTTCCACTTTCCAGAATATCATTTATTGGCTCTAGTTGAGATACTCATTGTGCTCTCAGTACGCCCAATCGATCTACTAATGGCCCTATCATCACACAATTTTACGAGAGTTAATAAAACGAAATTTGGAATTGCTACAGTCTAAAATTGTAAATAAAATAGATGAAATTCCTTAAAAAAAAAATTCTGGTTATTTCTAATTTTTGTATAACGAATGAAGGAATCGATTTTCTTTATTGTGCGCATTTGAGAATTGCGTTCTCTATTCGTTTGCCAATTCCCTATCGTCAGAGTATCGATATTTTTATCATTAAGGTACGAAGGCATTACATACTCTGCATGATCGTTCAGCATGACCCCTGGCAAAGCTGAAGGTATATTATAGTAGTAATACTACCCAATTACCCGGTTTCCAATCTCTTTGGCTAAAAGTGATGTTATATTTATGAATATCTAGTGATCGTTACCTCAAGGGATAGGCAGACATTTGGCAGTCAATTATATCCAAAGCCAGAGAGCAAACAGCTCATTAAATAGCGATCAACAACGAAATTTCTAACCAGTTCATCAGCCACGTCAACCGTCAACCCGTTTCCACACCCGTACACCGCATCATCAACTCAAACGCTTTTCACAGTAGTATGAGTCAACGAATGGGCTGCCATGCCACATCGAGCCAATACTATCTCGTCATAGTCAGCTACTCAAACGTACCCAGTAAAGTAACGACTGACGACTGACGACGACCGCACGATCATTGACGAAATTTTCATTTAGTTTATAAATCGAATTAGAGTTTTTGGAGAATATTAGCGAATACAAAAAGAGGATAAATAAGGGGAAAACGACGGTTCTTTACGGTTTTTTCGAAGGGGTCAATCACGAGAAAAAAACATGTACACCATATCTCCAATTTATAAACATCTCCCAAAATTCCCTCCACATTTTCTCAACATTTTCTACATTTTTAAACTTTTTTACAGCATTTTTTATGATTTTTGAACAATTTCCACCATTTAACTCTCAATATTCTCAACATTTCCCAAATATTTCCTCCACTTTCTACACCATATCTTTCCCGTGATTAACCCCTCAGGTTTTTTGGAAACCCATACAATTTCCGAAATTTGTTATAAAGTACGATCAAAATAAATGGGTTGACATTCGAAAATTAATAGTCGATTTTTTTCTCCGTTGAATCAACTGTTCGAATCGTATGAGATATGGAAATTTTTTATGCCTGACATATATCTGACTGTAAAGTCCTGTCAATTGCAGATTTTTTTTACCTGCAGTAATTTTCGAGTGATTTTTATCTGAGACGAAGTATAACTTTCGATATTATTGTTGCGAAATGCATATCGAAATTTGTGGATACTTTCAGTATAGCAAAATTATGTTTAACAAGAACATTATAAACAAGCCGGAAAACCAGTTTTTCGGAGAACTTTTCATCAGAAGGAACAAAAAAATATGAGTTTATCAGGGGAAGAAAAAGTATAAAAAAGTAATGAAAACCCGAAAAAAAAGATCAAAATTGAAAATTTCACATAAAAAAAATGCCCTATATATTGACAAACAACAACTTCATACAGTGCGTTTAATCTCAATTCGATCTGGGTACACTTACAATTTCTTCTTGTCATTGGCAAGGATTGCCCTATATATTGACAAACAACAATTTTATGCAGTTCCTTCAGTCTAATTCAATCTGGGTATATTTACAATTTTTTTGGTGTCATTGGCAAGAAATGCCCTATATATATGAAATTCTCAACTCTGAAGAATATATTCTATCATTTAGAAAGGTAATATGGAGAAAAAAGTATAGGTTTGTCGGTAAAACAGCAAAAATCGATTCATTTCCGGTAGAACCGGAAGTTCAAATTAAACGTGACATGGCAATTTTTCATGCCCATCATTTGGTTGTAAAGTCCTGTGAATTTCAGATTTTTTCATCGAGCCGTTTCCGAGATCACCACGCGAGTTTGTCGAACAGGCCGACAGACAGACCGACATCTTTCTAAAAACTTGTTTTTCGGAAGATTCGTTGAAATTAGCAAAAGTCACTTTTCGACCAAAACCAATACTTTTCTTATATCACCGTAGGAGATGAAAAGTAAAAAGTATAAAACAGGTGGGTCGATCTAATCGTCCTATTAACAGCTTTGTTTTTTCACTTCTTGTCACAGAAACGAAAGGAATTCGATAGTTGTAGCTTCGGAGTTCGTTATAGATTACAAATGACAAAATTATAAATTTTAGGAATCGGCTTTCTATGGGCTGGGAATAGATAAAATAAACTTTTAAATTTGGTCGAACTGTATGAAGAGGATGGTTCACGGCTGTGGATGGTTAGGATATATGTTGACACCAGACATAAGGTGCCCCACAAATATTGGAGTATTGGTTCGAATGCGAAGAGGGATGCAATTTCACAAGAAATCGGTGACATACTCAACCTAGCTGGAAAAACCGTAGCTTTTACTGTTCAAGTCTCGATATTTTTTGTCGGACAATAATCATCCGATTCTAGATAGCCAAATATATTTTTACACAAATTCTCAAGGTGTAATAACTGTGAGATACACTAATCGTGAAATAAATATAGACGACATCCATGTGGTGTTATTTTTATGGGTATGAAAAATTATTGCAGTATCTGACAGTCTTTTTTATATTGACAATGTTTTTACCACAACTATGATATTTCTAGATGACGAAAATCCGGAATATATCTACCGTATACTTGGAAGTTTTTAGAGCAAAGCTCTACTACTTGCTCATTTGCCCATGAATTTCCGGATGATTAAACCGGTGGCAATACGCAGCTCTGGGTGTCTAGTTTGATTGCTCTGGGTTGAATGGTGGGTAGCTGGTATGACTCTAACCTAATTAGTAAATTTACTGCAAGTTCAATTTACGGACAGGGACGTTAATGAAATGAAATGAAATGAAGGTAGTGTAGGATTTTAGTTTAACAAAAAATTATTCATTCAGAATTCCGCGTAGCTTTGATGAAGAATTAAAATTTGTTAAATTTTTTTCTCCTTTTTTGCCATCTTAAAGTCACTATTTTGAATTTCAGATTCGTAATCAGTAACCTCGAATCAGACTGCTCGAAATCTATTTTTATAGAAATCGTAATAATTTTTTTAATTTTCAACAGCAATATTAAATGGTCAATTTTCACCATATATTTGGAATCAGTGACCCTGAAAAATCTCCGAATATTCATTTGCATGAATATTTGAACAAATTTTTACACATCGCTGATAGGCGAGTTCGTTATTTAAAATTCATCAATCCTGAGTTCGGATCCGGATTCACCGATCCAAAAAACCTTGGGGCATCAAATTTCATTGCATTCGATGAAATACATTTGCAAATAACAGGAGCGGATGCCAAAGGGCACTGTCCGTTCCCATGAAAGGGTTAAAAAACGAAAATATTAATTTTTGTTAAAATTCCTATACAGTAAAGTCTTTTCTCACGATGGCAAAATGTCCTTGAAGCACGAGTATAGCTACTAGATAATAAGGGACTAATTTTAAGATACTCGACGATTCTGTGCTCGGATTAACCCAAAGTTCAACAATACTAAATTAGGTCTTAATTACATCAGCCAGTAAAAATTATGAATATAAAAACGGCTTGGATGTTTTATTTATTTTGTTAAAAAAAAGGACCAGTACTTATAACGTCGACTAAACGTTTATCATGGCTATTGTTCGTAACTGCATTAGCGTATCTAATCTGTCCAGTCAAAAGCAATTTTTTCCCCTATGAAATGACCCTCAGTTTCACCAGACGATATTCTGTGTCAAATAATAACGATGGTGATGATATTAATAGTAATAACTACAGTAAGAGCAAGACCGTTTCAAATTGGGTAAATAGAAGCCAGTTCATCAAGAACTTTGTGACAAAGAGCACCGCCTGTTCTCGGAGGGTTAGAAAATGCGAAAATTATTTTTTTCTAAAATCTCAGTGAAATTTTCCTTAATTGTGATGGCAAAATGTGTTTGAAGGAAGAGTATTGCTATTAAAATATAATGAACCGATGATTTTCAAAAAACCGATATGAAGCTATACGAAATGTTCTTTCATTTATGGTGAAAACCAGATAAGGTTGACTTATGATACAAAATGACAATTAATTTCATTTTTTCTTAAAAATATTTCACATCAAGCTCTAAGATCAGTTTGATCTTTATTCCTCTTTAAGCCTAAGGATGATAAGATAAGTCCTCGCCTTCGCCCACTCTCATCAAAAGGCTCTTGCAATTTCAGCTTACATTTGCCTTGATTACTATAATACATATCAATAGCTATTTGACTGATTAATATTCACTAAATTTAATATGGAATTATATTTCGTGAATTTTTTGACGGTTATATGTTTTTCATTGAATTTTCTAACTGTGTATATTAAACCGCTTAAAAAAAATCGATTATTTTTCATTTTCAAAGAGTAAATCAAAAATATTGTTCCAAATGACGGAAAAAAAATGCTGTCAAAGTTTGAGCTCTTAATATTAATATTAAGATGTGCCTCATCGCGATTTTTTATTTCTCATCTAAATAAAATGGGAAATGGTCTTGTGGAACTTTTCGATTTTTATATCTTGAAAATTAATCTACTTAGAAAGATTCTGCATGAGTACTGTTGTTCAAAATTGTACGCTATACAAAAAAGGTCTTTTGGTCTCTTTCGATGAATCCAACTGTTTCCAAGTTAGTCATGATTAATTATCATTAATAACCGATACACCAACTTGAAAATAGCTAGATTTATCGAAAAAGAACAAGAGACCTTTTTTATAGAGCGTTCAATTCACTACAAAAATGTGTTCTGGTCTTATCAGTACACTGATGCGTTGAAGAGTTATAAAATTCCAAAGTTTGAAAAAAAAATTTCCCATGTTATTTAGATGAGATATAGAAAATCGCGATGAGGCACCTCTTAATATTAATATTAAGAGCTTGAACTTTGACAGCATTTTTTTTTTCGTCATTTGGAACAATATTTTTGACTTACTTTTTGAAATTAAAAAATAGTCAATTTTTTTAAAGCGGTCTAGTGTAGTGTAATACAATTAAGTTACAGTTAATTTTCGTCTGATATTTTCAGAAAATTAAGGTAAATGATTGAATAAAGATTTGCCAGAAATTCAGAGTGTTATGGGATTTATTCAAGCTTACAACTTTTAATATTTAAATTATAAAAAGGCTTTCCGCCCCCGAACCGTTGGATTAACGATCGCAATTGAAAGCTATGTTTTAGGGATAAAAGGTTTTCCATCAATCTCTTGATTATTTAGAGGTTTTCACTCCGAATACTCGATTCCTGTTCCCATAACGTGGCGTTAATATGCCCTGTGACTTAACGACTTGAAGTGTAGACGGTTAATTTTTGATAAACTACATTTGCATATCTTTTTTGCACTCAAATTTTTCTTCAACAGTAATTCCAAGGTGTAATATAAATGATGAAAAAATATTAGTAAATCCGCTCTGAATCAAAAATTCTTATTGGCCAACACACGCTGAAGCTTTATATTAACAACTTTGGTGTGCATGCTGAATGGGAGAGGCAAGATGAAGTTCCGACCTTTCGAAATTCCAAATTTCAATATTACCAATTCAGAGTTTTTCCGAATGGTATTTTCCCGAAAGTCTACATAGTCGATTACGGAAAAATTTCGAATCGGAGAACGCTGAAAGTTCGAAATTCTGAACACTAAAGATCTGAAAGGTCAAAACTCTCCCATTACTCTTGGACTTTCGGAACTTATTGTCTACATTCTGATCTTTCCGAATTTGAACATTCTGAAATTTAACGTTTCTGAAAATTCAAAATCGTCTCAAACTAATTCGTAATTTTTATCGTTCGGAACTTTTAAAATTCGAAACTTAAACCTGGTCTGGAAACTGAATTCTTACCATACGTTGGTCATATTAACACAAGATTTCGGATTGACCATGTTTATCTCTATGATAACTTTCTCTTTCTGAAAAATGGTCCATAAAGTACTAATTTAAAACGTTTTAGTAATTCTAAACGAAGAGTAACTGGGAAAATGATAAAATAGCTGTTCGTAAGATATACTGGATTAAAAAAACAGCGTCTCCTTAAAAAATATTACCGGCTTGTGGGTAATGCGGGACGCATTATCCACAGACTTATGGGATTAGAGTTTGCTGTGTATAACGTTCAAAATTTGGCAACACTCTGCAAACATTAACTTAACATGAGAGAGATGAGACAAGCCCGCGGATGAATAATGATTGGAAAGTTATATATGGCTTCTGACAAAAGTAGACAGGTGCCGTTTACGTGGTTCAAACTTTCAAACCAATAAAAGTGAGCAAAAGTTTTCCCTGCAGACTTTTCTGCTGGATAAAGTACGGTAAACGGTTTTTTTTTTTTTTTTGTTTAGTTTTCCAATATAGTAAAGTATTTCTTAAAATCTCATTTATTCACGTAGATCGAATTATTTTATTTATTTTTTTTATACATACTAAAAACGCTGTTCTGTTTTTTTTCGATCGTCGCATTCTTCCCATAAGGCTTGATAATTTCAATCCACTAATAGCATAGTTGATAAAAAGCTTTTTGTAAATTTTTAGTTTCGATTTATAACAACCGACCGAATGCAGCTCCCGGTATTTTATTACGTGCATTTACTTTCCGGAAATCGGATATTGCGAAATGTCACGAAGTAGACGCGTGTAATGACGGCCATATTAGGATAATTGGAATTGTAGTTTAATTAATTGAAATAGAACTGCAATGAGAAAGCTAAAAATAAAATTCCATCTTGATTAATTGTGCACTGTGTGCGATCTTAATTGTAACTCAAAACCAACCGCGATTGTATTAACTTCAAATATATATATTATGTCTTGATCGATAGTCTCGATATTTTGAACTGGGTATATTTTTTTCTTTAAAATATTATATGAATATTGTTGAAATAAAAAATGTTCAACATTTTATTTTCTTATTTTATTTTTTATTTTTCTATTTTTTCTTTTTCCACTTCATATATATCCTGTCTGCGAACTGTTTGTCCAGTTCTTTCTGCTAATTGCTATACCATACCTACCACAAAACTCGCCGCAGCACGTAACATGCGAATCAAATATAGCGTGTTTTTAGTGGATTGCGTGCGATGATACTGTGTCACGATATAATTTATTATAAATTCATTTACTCCGAATTTTATTTTATTTATTTTTTTCTTCTTATTTTTTTTTTCGTTTTTTTTTTTACGGAACATTTGTTTCACATTCGCCAAATTTTTTAAGGCTTTCATTGTATAACACTCATATGTATATACATCCGTACATAGGTTATAAATTTTCATAAATCTCACGAAAATTTATCAAGATATTATTCCAAGTCGCGTGACGAACTTGGATTGATATTCTTTCATTATTATTATTATTACTATTAGTATTATTATTATTATTATTAATATTATTATTATCAAGGTTAATACTAGGCAAAAGGGCGTAACGCTGAATATACAAAGTCATATAAGTTTCATCGATTTGCTGTCTTATATATGTACCTTGTATACATTCGTATGCATGATATTATTTTGATCAAATAGGACAATGGTTTGAGGAATTTCTGATCATTTTCATTTTCCAGCTGTCAGATATACTGTACATATTTATGTACATACCTATATGCAAATCCATGAAAGGTATACATGGGGCATTTCATATACAATTTCGATATGAGTCCGACCCTTCAAATTAATTTCTGCTTCTAATTTTGTTAATGTTTTTTTGTTTTTTTTTTTCGGAAAAAGCTTGAAAACAGTAAGAAGACAAAATTTCCCCATTTCGGCTCTGAGCTTAAAAATTTAGATATCTGATACACGATTTTTCATAATATTTTCAGATTTTTTAAATTGTGTCGATTGCAGATATGGTCGTTTTTTGAAAATTGTAGAAAATTCAAATCGATTTGAAAAAATCTAGAAAAAAAAAAACTGAGACCCATTCAAAGTAGGAATAATCATATAAAAAATCGCGGGCCCGATCCAAGAGGTCAAGGGTCAGACCTAAGTCGAAATGGTATGGAATGCCCCATATATATATATATAAATATATACCTATGTATATTATTATTATTATATATACGAGGATGGAAAATAATTTAGGCAAAGCTTTCCAAGGAGACATTTATTTCCCTGGCTATTTCGTACTAACGTTCAACACCACCGGAGTACGATAATTAAACTCTCTGGCATACACTGCCCAAGCTCCAGACTATAACGAAAGGAACAAAATTAATTCAATGGTACACGAAATTACGAATATAATTTAAACTGCATACGTATAATGTATACGAATACGTATATACATATATACATACATACGATTATGGTATAACAAGCAAATATCAATCAAGGAAATAAAATTTTTAACGTCACATCTTTGTTAAAAATTATAAACACTTCTCATTAATCCATGTGTATAATAAACTGGTCAGTTAATTATACGGTGGGAAATTCTTTGAACTAATTAACATTTTTTAATTACATATATGATTTGAAAAACGGGGCTTCTGAAATTATTTCTCTATGCACACGTGGGATATTTGATTCTTATAAAAACAAGGGTTTTCACATTTTTTTTAGTTCTAAAGGTTGAGTTCCGTTTATAAAATTTCGAGAATTCGAAACTAATTACGGCCCTGTAATAATGTGTTACAATCTAATCGTCGTAAGAATATTTACCTATTATTCTTATTTATCTTGGTTTTAAATAAATATACTATCAGATGTGAAATTACACGAAGAAAAAAGCGAGGCAATATAAGAAAAAAAAAAAAGAAAAAAAATCCCGTAACACTCCGTTAGGTGTTATGCGGAAACCAGCGTAAGAATTCATTATACTATAATGTTTTTTGCGCACGTAAAACTTCTCATTTCTGCTTATGCTTAATCTGTAATTAATTATATCTACCCCTCGGACTATGCTCGATGATGTCACAAGCTTAAAATTAGATATACGAGTCGACCTGACTTGCCATTTCATATTACAATTATGTAATTTATTATTTATAGTCTATAGAAAACGAAATTTCATGTGAGATTGACAAAGGCAAGATTTAATGAAAATTTTAATCAAATCAAATCGACCAATTGCAGACTTTGCTAACGATAAATTTGAAAACTTTTTTACAATTAAAACTGAGTATAAAAAAATCAAATTGCTGAGTGTTTAATGATAGGAAAAATCTTAACCAAAATACTAATTGCATATTGTGGTTGTTGATTAATAGATACATAAATTATTACCGATTAAATGATATACAGTTCACCGTTACACTCGATTCGGTATACTTGACATTTTGATAAGCTGTTTACCGTCACGAACGAATAAGCAGCGAATAAATTTACGAATAGAATAAGGCGATCGTTTGAATTTTAGATTATATATGCGGAAGCAGCAAATATTTGGCATACAGTAACGCGTTTCCATTGAATTATAACATGAAATCCGTAGAATTTGTTCGTTGGCTTATACAATGAAAGAGAGTAGGTATAGATATGGAAACGTGTATAACGGTTGAATAGCAAAACGGAGAATAAAGATGAAATTGGCATCGAAGGGAGATAAATGTAGAAAAACTTTTGTTACTTTTAATCTGCACAGCTGACACGGACGGTTGCTTATTCCTTTTTCAAACTGGCAATTTCAAAGATCTGTAAAAGCACTGTATACTACAAACTATTATATACCTATGTATATACCAGTAGGGTGAGCCAAATAAACTAACCTATCGCAGTTATGGCTTCAAATAAGCCTATATACTGAGAAAAAAATTCTCCCGTTAGGAAAAATTTTTAGCTCAATTTTAAAAGGTGTCGATGGCCATTTGAAATTTCCCATTTAAATAACACGTAAGACAAATTTTTTTCACTAAAAATATTATAACTTTTGAACCGTTTGAGATAAAAAATTTGCGTTAGCATATTCTTGTAGGGCATTAAATTTTCTAAAAAAAAGTCCTGAGAGTCGAATTTCTAAACTAAATAATTCGTATAGGTACTTACGGGCCATGAAACTCTAAGATAAACAGAATTTTACGGATTTAGGGCTTTTTTTAAATCAAAAATATCAATTAAAATTGGATGAAATGAGTAAAAAATGTAATTTACATACTAAGTTCATAAATTAAATAGAGTTTTAACTTTTTTATTTGTAATTTATTGCATTTTTAATCATTAATTTTTTTTTATAATCATTATTAAAAATTTCTTTATTACAATTTATTTTAGACTTTCATAGCCCGTAAGTATACGAATTATTAGGTTTAGAATTTCGACTCCCTGGACTTTTTTTAAGAAATTTAATGCCCTACAAGAATATGCTAGCGCCAATTTTTTATCTCAAACGATTCGGAAGTTATAATATTTTTAGTGAAAAAAATTTGTTTTACGTGTTATTTAAATGGGAATTTTCAAATGGCCAGCGACACCTTTCAAATTGAGCTAAAAATTTTTTCCTAATGGGAGAATTTTTTTCTCAGTATATAGGCTTATTTGAAGCCATAACTGCGATAGGTTAGTTTTTTTGACTCACCCTAATATACCAGATACCTACGTCTAAAACTTGCGATTTTTGATTATTAAAAATTGAATGAAAAAAAACCGGCGTTCATTCGTGACTGAAATTAAATCTGTGTAGAGCGGGGCAAAAAGGGACAACCAAGTGAAAAATTTCGCTGTAACTGTATCTATGATTCTAACAGTGATTGTGTTTCAATAAAAAATTGGATCTGGATGGTTAATTTTGACACTCTGGAAAAAAGTATCGACAAGGGCAAAATGGGACAGTCTCAAATTACTCTGAATTTCTACGCCGCAAATTTTTGCTTTATTGTGGATACCCGTTTTGTCCCGTCATTGAATTTTGACTTTGGAGCTTTACATGGCTTCAAAAATAAAATATTTCCAAAAGTTATATGAGACACCAAATTTCAAAAACTCCATATTTCAAATAATTTCGAAGTCCCATGTACGAGCTGCCAGACTTCAATGACGGGGCCAGGCTCGGACCAGTCGTGGGCAATCAAGCCTCTGCTGTTCGATGTTGGTCCAAGCTTCAGCCAAACCTTGGCAACCAAACTTTGGCTTTTTCAATTTTGGTTTAAGCTTGGGCCAACTCTCACTACCAGTCTCGGCCCAATGCTGTATGCCAAGCCTGGCACGAAGTTATCATCCCAGATTCAAAGCTATTTTTTGCCAATTTGCCAAGGCTGGTTTGCAACCTTGGGCGAAGATTAAGTAGTGTTGGAGGAGGCCTAGGCCTGTGCTGGACCCATCGTCATTTCTTACATGGGGTGTTCCATTTTTCCCACTTTCTAGATTTCGGAATTTAAAAACGCCATGCTGCTTCAAACACTGAAAATGAATTCAAAAACGTTATATTTTCAATTGTTCATTTTAATTCTGTTGTAGAAACACAATTTTTCAATAATTTTTGGGCGTCCCATTTTATCCCATCAATACATCCCAATCTTCTGTCCCGTTTTGCTACACCGTCTCATTCTGCGACGCTCTCACCTACTTTTCCGGAAACTGACTGCTAATTATTCTCTCCATATTTAAAATTATTCTTATTTGTTTTTCTATTTGCAGCTAAGCTACGCAGACACACATCCCATGTTCACCCAGGACAGCTTTCCAAACTTCTTCAGGGTCGTGCCTTCCGAAAATGCATTCAACGCACCCAGGGTGGCGTTACTTCAATATTTCAACTGGACTAGAGTTGGCACAATCTATCAAAACGAGCCAAGATATGCCCTGGTAAGTTGAACCGTTTTTACCCATCCGAGTATTCGCCTTTTTGTTCGTTCTTTGTTAATTTTTTTCTCTTTTGAAACTGCAACGGCGCTTAAAAATGCAACAAACTCAATTTCCATATAGAATTCAAAAGTACTCGCAGCCTCATTGATAAACCTTGATTAGACGAATCGTGAGTCTCGAACATTCTGAATAGATACCTGCTGCATTGAACTACAGCCATTCACAGGTCGAATCCCATACACACAGAATTCCGAATGTTTTTTCATATATGTATAGGTATAAAAATTCAAAAGCGTAGAATTATTCGTTCTGTTGTAATTTTTTTTTGCAACTTTTTGCTCGGTATATACATTTAGAGTTATTAAAAATTGGTGTAGATCAATCTTTACGTATACACGAAGGAAATTGATGCAGTTGAGTTTGAGCTTAGTGAAAAATTTATTTGCAGATTGTGATAATTAAAAATTACTGTTGCGGTAACAAAATTTATTTATTTATAATAAATAGATATTGTGCTATCCAAATATTCCGTATTAGACAAATTGGTGTTCCCGATATTTTGACTAACACTTTTTTCATACTTTTGCTGTTCCCTCATTCGGTTAGAGATTTGGTATAGCATTTCGGTTCTATAACCTCTAGTCTCTATGGTTCTTACAACTAAATTGACTATATAGTATAAAAGCTAACATTCAACTTAACCTATTTCTCTCAGTGTTGTGAAAGTAATTTTTAAATGGGTTAAAAATAACTGATCAATAGTAACCACGTGGCTACTTCCATTTCTGTATTTGCTTCGCCTCCTATCCACCGTTCATACGTCTATAATGTTAGAAAGCAGGGTTTCCTTAAATGGTACATTAAGTACAACAGTCACGTATAACATTAATTAATAATATAGAAGATGTGATGTGGGTGATCTGCAGGCAAACAGAGAAAATCAAGTATTAAGGAAAATGGTAAAAAATTAAGGGGATGCAGTGCTGCCAGGGGTACAATATCTATTCTTACTACCAAAACCGAAGAGATTATAAAGATGCTACTGAATTGAATTTCTAATATCAATCTCATTTTGGAAATAAAAAATCAGCAAACCGGTTGACCTGTGGACCAACTCGAAAACTTCTCGCTGTGTTGAATACGTTACAATTAATTTATACTATTGTGTTTATAATGAATTAAAGAAGGTTATCAGTATAATTAGTTTTCCCTATACAAATCTTTGTTTCTTCAATTTCTATTCTTCGAATAACTTTGAAACTACTCGACCGATCGATTCCAAAATCTAATCAGATCTAAGTCTTGATGCACCCTTCCGATCGCCGCAACAATCATTCAAATCGGTTAATTCGTTCCAAAGGTATCGTACGACAAAAAGAGAAATTTTTGTCGTGCAATATCTTTTAAACCAATCGTTCGATTTTGACGAATCTTGCGGCGATCGGAATGGCTATTCAAGAGCTAAGTCTGATCAAGTTTTGAGACTAATCGCATGAACAGTTTAGGAGTTATGCGTTAAAAACATGAGAAAAAATTGTTTTTTAATTTTATTTTTCAAATAACTTTGAAACTACTCGACCGATCGACTCCAAAATCTAATCAGATCTAAGTCTTGATAAACCCTTTCGATCGCCATAAGAACCATTCGTTCTAAAGATATCGTACGACAAAAATTTGTTTACACACACACACACACACACACATACGGACGTCTATCCAAACATAGTCAGAATAGCTTCCTAGGACCTCAAAACGTCGAGATCTGATGAGAACTCGATTTTTGAAAATCGGACCGAAGCCAATAACTTCCCTTTTTTATGAAAATTTTCAATTTTCATTGCGATAAGTTAAGAAAAAAAAAAAAAAAAAACAGGAGGTGATCCGTCGCGAAGGATTTTGGTGGCTTCAGAAACTGCAAGTTCGAAAGACTGTTAAAATTTTTTTAAGGGTTAGGTATCGTTCAATTGTGATTATTCATCGATCATTACAATCATTGATCGCTGATTCGAAGTTGAAGTTGAATTTTTTCCAAACATTGAAAAATTATCATGAAATAACATCATTTGAACTTTGACCTAGAATAAAGAGTCTAAATTTCAAAAAGTTCATGTTTTTCTCCGTACAAACTTTTCATTGCAGAATAATTTGTTGAAAAAACTAAAATTATGAACGTGCAAATAAACACCCGCACGTCTTTCATTTTTTTTTTTTTTATTTTTGCCAAGTTTATAATTAGACTTTTACTTCATTCACAGAAATAAAAGAATTACTATGCTAATCTTGAAGCGAAGCTTTAGTAGCGCGGTTCTAGTCTGGAAATAATACAGTCCTTATATTTATCCCGGATTACAAAGCCACCAACCATTCTTGTTCTGGAAAAAAAATAGCACGTGTTTGCAGAAGTAGGCAAATAGAAGCATTTCGAATAAGTTGAAACAACCGTAGTATATGCCAATAGATGCAATATACCGTGTGTTTGTGAATAGGCGCGACAGTATGTCCAGTAGCAGATGTACAGTCGCCCATCGCGTGGGTAATCACGTTATGCGAATTTATCGGTATGGTATAGTAGATCACAGTCTAAGTTCAATCCACGTGATCATTAGCTGCGGAGTCCAATACTTCAATGGCACGCTTGGTCGTACTTTTGCATCAAGTGTCACACAATAAATCACATCTAAATGAAGTAGATGTACTCTTTACTTTTGCGGATACACTCGTACTTATGAAAAATAGGATCCACTGTCTACCGAGTATGCGGAGCATGAAGAACATTTCGTGAGTTTAATAATTGTTGTGAATAACAATATTCAACGTTTGTCATACTATAGCCAAGAGCATGGCCAAGCGCGCCATCAAACGGCGTACTGATGTATTAACCTTCACAGCGTATGATCACGTAGATTTTTAGACAGAATCTACTATACCATACCGATAAATTCGCATAACGTGAGTACCCACGCAGTGGGCGACTATACATCCGCTACTGGACATACTGTCGCGCCTATTCACAAACACACGGTATATGTATTTACTTTTCGAAAAAAAACAAATCAAAAAAAATAATAAAAGCGTTATTCGTCAGCTATTTTTCCATTGAAAGAAAGAAATTCAAATAAATTAAAAAAGTAAATTAAAGTTCATCATAAAACTATACTCGCAGTAAAACTCGAAAATTTTTGTCATTTTCTAACCGAAACGAAAAATTATACAGACTAATCTACATAAACTTTAAACCGCTATAAAGTTGAGCAGAAGTTTATTAGTGACTGTATATCCAGACGAGACTGCAGAAACTGCGGTGCAACTGCAACGGAAAAAATAAGAAGTAGAAAAATTCAAGTTCTCAGTCAGAAATTGATTCACTATCGAGATATGTTTGAAAGATAATTCTGCAATTTTCTGCTCAATCGCATTACACTGATAACAATATTAAAAAATCACAGTGTACACCATCTTTACTCACTTTATATCCGTATGTATATTGTACAGACATACACATTAATGCTTTACTCGAAAAATCAGCGTCATTGAACATGGACTTAACTCTACTAGCGCCACCACGCGTCCACAGTCGACGTTTAGCAGACAAAGCGCGCGTCGAGACAGATCAACAATGTTGTTTGAACGACTTGAAGTTGTAAGCGCATACGCGTATTTCTCGAACGAAGCATTTGCTCGTCAACTGGTTAATTCAGTCCAAGTTCATGATTCGAAAATCCAAGCGTAGCTACCATATAGGTATGTAATACTCCTATATTGCTAAAAGGGTCTGAAATATGGCTACTTTTCTACGGTGCCGACGATAACGTTGTCTCTTTCTATCGTCTTCAAATCAGAGCTTTCTGCGCAAGTCAACATCTGGCACTTGCGTAGAACATTTACACGTATAATAATGTTTTGAAGGTTGAGATTAAATCGACGATTCGTTCATACGTTTCGTATTATTATTTCATTGGCTAAAAATATTTTATAAACTCATTCACGTTCAAGCACAAATTATATTTCAATTTTAAGGTTAGATACTTTTAACACCCGTCAATCCGCCATTACTATCGCAGCTGCGCAGAACATGTTAATTGGGTTGTAAAGAAGTGAGTTAGAGATATATTCTGTTTCTCTTAGTTCCTAACCCCTCCACTTATAGGAATTAGCAATGTAGGAGTATTACATATATGGTAGCTCGGTCATGTTCAAACCATTAATCTGCAGGTCTGTACATTATACACGGATGCAAAACCACAGCAGCCTCAAAGCGATTCGAGAATGGTCAGAATTACTGAATATGTTCCAATATATGGAAACCGGAATATCAATAGCATTACAGTGTGTTTGGAAAGACTGTTGGTATAGGTCTTGACCTGCGCTGACCCAGAGGTCTAGTTGTTAAAGAAGCAAGGTTCAATTCCGTATATATGTATAGGACAAAGTTTGATTAGTCATAGTCAAAATCTACTCTAGTATACGTTCGAGACATACGAATATTTATCAAGAACGTTTTGGCAAATTATTGTATTATTTTGATAAAAATTTACACTTACACTACTAATACACACTAATTTACACTACAAGTTCGCAGCGAACTGGACAACACTTGGCTCGAATCAATTTCCTTGCCAAATTTGTCAGCGTTAAGTAATATCTACTTAAATCCAAAAAATGGTAATTTTTATAGGTCAAATTTTTACACGGTTACCGCGTGAAAACTATCAGTCCGATTGAAACCTAAGAAATGCTGGGAAATACTTTGAACATTCTAAAACATGTAGCAAGAGTCAGTATATCAAAATTTGAATGGCAACATGTTTCAAAAAATCGTAACGTGGTCAATACGCAGAACATACACTTTTTTACTAAAAAAATCATAACTTTTTGAATTTTCAATATTTTTAAGTGAAATTATAATGGAGATACTCGTGAGGTATGGTACTTTAAGGACAAAAAATATTTATATAGTGTGTGTTCCAAAAAAGGTATTTATTTTGGGAAAAAAACGATATTTACCTTCAAAGTTCAAGCTCGAGTTTTTTTGACCCGCGGTTACCACGAAGGGTTAAAGGAAAGATTAAATTATCCAAAAAAAACACCAAATTATACGTATACCTACAACGTAACCTACATCTTAATTATAAAAGCGCTTATCCATCCTGGATGAATGTTCGGCTAACAAAAATGTCTTGCAAGAAGAAAGTCAATTAAACGTGTTTGAAAATGATTTTATATTAATAATTTTGAATATATATTTGAATCATTTCGCAATTGGTCAGAGAATTTACTACCCATAGGATTTCAATCGAATTAAACAATATCCAATGTATAATAGCGTAAAATAGTCAATTCTGTATTGATATTCAATCAGTAGGTATTAATATTGACCGATTATGTATATATAACGTCCAGAGATAAGAGCCAATTGTGGAAATACAGTTATTTGCGTTATTTATGAATAGGTTCTAATCGGCTGTAATTATATACGAATGTCAGTGAAACTGAATCAGAAAGTAAAAATTGAATGCTTATAAATTCTAATCTGCATCGTTTAGATAAAATCACGCATTTATTTCAATAATTAAGAAATTTCATACAAAAACGATTCACTTCTTTTCCCCGACCATACGCGGACTGACTAAATTTCAATAATAAACTTAAAGTAAAAAGTCAGAAAACCGGTTAACCTGTGGACCAACCCGAAAACTTACCGCTGTGTTAAATACGTCATAACTAATTGATACTATTGTGTTTATAATAAATTAAACAACGTTATAAGTATAATTAGTTTTCCGTATACAAATCTTTTTTTCTTCAATTACTATTCTTCGAATAACTTTGAAACTACTCGACCGATCGATTCCAAAATCTAATCAGATCTAAGTCTTGATGAACCCTTTCGATCGCCGCAAGAATCATTCAAATCGGTTAATTCGTTCCAAAGGCATCGTACGACAAAAAGAGAAATTTTTGACGTGCAATATCTTTTAAACCAATCGTTCGATTTTGATTAATCGTACGGCGATCGAAAGGACTATCCAAGAGCTAAGTCTGATCAAGTTTTGAGACTAATCGCATGAACAGTTTAGGAGTTATGCGCTAAAAACATGAAAAACAAAAATGTTTTTTTGATTTTTATTTCTCACATAAATTTGAAACTATGATCTGATGAAAACTCGATTTTTGAAAATCGGACCGAAACCAATAACTTCCCTTTTTTTATGAAAATTTTCAATTTTCATTGCAGCAAGTTAAAAATAATTGAACAATAGTCTGATTGCATGACACTCGATATTTCTAAACAGGAAACACGGTTAATTACAATCAACATTCAATCAATCATCAATCATTAATTATAGCTATATATTTGTGCTGCTTAAATACGTGAAGATGTGAATTTGATAGATGCAACCATACATCAGTTTATACTCAGAAGTCAGATTGTTCTGAATTAATGTAATTTCCTTCGTCATAGCGAGTAGAATTGACAATGAATATAATGATTACGTGTACCTGACCTGGCTATAATAATCTAACGTCAATGGATCCAAACTTGTCTAGATAAAAGATCAGTACCTACTCCTGCACGCTTTGACTTTGATGGGTAAAGTTTCTACATAGGGTTTAAAGGCTCCTTTGTTAAAATTACATTTCACTCACATAATTATATCATATAGTTTCGTATTCACTTTGAGAATCAACTAACCCACCAAAGCAAGCCGTTGTCCTTTAAGCCAAACTATATTATACAAAGTAATTATAACTTACCTCACTTTACAACACCACAAGCCTTATTAATAATTCTGATTAATAGAAAACCTATTTTCTACTACCCGTTATAATTAACAGATGTAAGTGATTATTTTGGCAATTAAAATCATCACCATTCGCAAACCACTGCAAAACCTTATGCCTAAACATTTCGGAGTAATTATCGATATTCTCGATGCTCAAAACTCATTTTTTGATCAAAAATTATCCAACATATCATCTCCTTTTGTATATAACTATAAGTGATAGCTAATTAGTTAAATTACATCATCAAATAGTGGTATTAAAATCATAGAATATTCTGTATAAAACGTTAGTGGACTAGGTCAAGTAAAGAGTAAATTTACTTTTCAAGAATCCGCAGTTGTTACCTACATACATCTGCTATATCTGTATACTAAATGTAGGTATGCAGTACATGCATATACAGGGTGTCACGAAATTCGCATATTTGCTGTATACTAGCAGATTCTTTGGGAAAAATTAAGACGAAAGTTAACCATGCAAAAAAGTCCGCGAGGACTTAGTTTTCTTGTAAAATGAACTTATCGACGAACCAATCAGCGTCCAGATTTAGAAAAGACTGACTAAAATCCGCATCACTGCTCGCCCCACTACCGAGACTAAAACAATAATGTGTCAAGTTCCCCACTCCGCCTGTTTTGTTTTCAGTAGTGAGGTAGACGGCGATGTGGATTTTGGCCAGTCTTTTCTAAAGCCGTACGCTGATTGGTTCGTTGATAAGTTCATATTACAATAAAACTAAGTCCTCGCGGACTTTTTTTCATAAGTAACTTTCGTTTTAATTTTTTGCAAGCAATCCGTTGGTATGTAACAAGTGTGTAAATTTCGCGACACCCTGTATATATGTGGTACAAATCTACACTAAACTTGTTCCTACTTTGTTTTGAATTTAAACTTTATATAGGTATATGTATATATCTATACATAGATCGCTATGCTAGGCAGTAACGTTGAATTCTAAAGTAGGAACGTTACGTTTAGTTGGTTTTGTAAATGTTTCTATATTTTTCAAAAGTGAAAAAACATTTGTTCACTACCCTATACGTATTTTAAAGGTATAAAGAACTAAACTTACGTGCCGGAAAATATACTTACGTTAATTAACCACACGGTTGAAAAATAAATGCTTCTCAGGTAAATGAATCAACGTTATTGGTATATCTATACGGTTGTCTCTATTGATGCTTTATGATATTCTATGGCTCGCGTTGAGAATTTTTTATCTTTTTTTTGGAAATCCTACGCGATCATTATATAGTCCTTTTTCATTGAACAACTCTGAACAATAATTTATTTAATTGGCAAATAAAAAAACTGCAGGGTATTGAATTTTGTATTAGTATAAAGACTCCTTGATAAAATTTCACATGATTGTGCCAATGGACAGAAACACTATCAAGTAGGTACTTTACAACTCGTCTATAATTGGTTGTAGGTATATATTTCATTTTTCAAATACGTAACTAAAATAATTGACATTTATTTAACGTACATTCTGCCTCAACTCAGCCTATTCAGACCTTACAATTTCCATTTTTTTTTTTTTTACAAACGATATCTTCCATCAGGAGCACCATTTGGAATGAATCTCCGGTCGGATAACGATCCCAACTCTGATATCATAGTAGATAACAAATATTTTAAGAATTATCACATAGCTGATGCGGTATGTACATTTAATTGATTTGAGTCGTGAGATTTTTTGGTTGAAAATTTTTTCAATTGTTAAAAAATAAATCTTTCAATAATGTAATAAAAATGATGCAGAATGCCTTTTAAAACCGAAGTGGTACTTTACTGCAGCTACTATATGAACTATAACTTCACTTGAGGTTAGGGGTTTAGTTGAAGTTTAACTACATACTAAATTTTTTGCCAAAAATATTCATTTTTATATCCAGAACATTCGCAGTGATATTTTAATATCTTCTTTCAGGTAATACACCCGATAGTTCGCGTGCATACATGCATGTATGCACGCAACGTAGCTAAATATATTCATGCATTAGCAGAATTGGCACAATTTTATAACTAACCAACCACAGCGTTGTAAAATATAAATGACATATTATAATTACACTAAAGGAAGACTCCATTAATTACTAACAAAGAGAAGTATTTTTAATGTATAATAACGCTATATATACATGTATACCTATAGTGGTAATGCATAGAAATGTAAAATATACACAGTGGCAAGAAAAACTAATGGGACACGAATGATTTGAATCAGAAGAGGTCCAAAAAGTTTATCTCATTTGAAATGTAAAATCAGTCTGAGACTAGGTACTTAAAAGATGTGAAGAATATAACACGAATTCAGATCAGTGTGAGACAAAAGTATAAAAAAAATTTGTTTTTACTTTTGATGAGGACGTAGATTCAACAATTCACTTATTATCAATGCAGTGACTATGGTCCATCAGCATCTATCAGTTGTACGATTATAGTATAATGAAAATTGATTTTCAATTACGAAGGTTCAGCATCATCATCTTTCTTCGTATATTTTCCTTTTACAACCTCTTCCGATCTTTACTACATCGAAGCTATATACTTTTCGTCCACGATTCTGAAGGTGTTGTTAAAGACTTTACATCCTCCCAACGGTTATCTTACTTTCCCGGACCCATTTACATCCCTCATCTCAGAAAATACACCATTCTCCATAAGCCCAGAAAAGAAGGAATTAGTGGTCCACGAGTACGACCGGGTTTATGGCTCACCCTGAATTATATCAAGACAGTTATGCTTAAGCGACTAGCAAGTCGTTACCCAACGCTAATAGCACGCGGAAAATACCATACCATACCAGTGCGTATAAAGGTATGATCTATATACGTAATTTTACACATACAGATAGCTGTAATATCTATAGGGGAGATAGGGGCAAGACGGGGACCTCGGAATGGGGGGGTGGGGGGGGGGGGGGGGGGGGGGGGGCAAATATCATCCTCATCAGCTACAGTACATGAACAATTTGAGTTACGTATAATTGCCGCATTTTTTTTTGTGCAAGTATAACGTCAAAAAATTGAAGCAAGTCGTTTTTTTAAAGAAATTAACGGTGCCCATTTTGCTTCTATCTTACTTATGTAAGACTGTGGTCCGCACCTTTTTGCTTCTTCTACATTTAGGAGCAGAGCTGGATATATAAATGTGTGGGTACATTTCCCTTGGGTTTGTTAACATCGGCTTACTATAAGATTATGATATTGATGCCGAGGGAATACTGCGTCTATTTCAAAGCGATTAGTGCATATCTGATCGAAGATCTTGGTCTACATCATAATTGGGTTATTAAAGTTAGATGCCTTTTTGGTTTCTCTGAGGAGTTGGAAATATTAGAATTAGATGGAAGCCTGCGATATGTATCTTAGTGTAGCTTGGCTGTGTATATCCATCTTGAAGATTTATTAAAAAACAAAAATACACACACACACACACACATAAAAAGAGAAAGAAACAATAAACCATTCAAGCTCGTAACTGGCGAGTGAAAATAGATCCACAGTTTTGAACACAATTCTAAAAGATGCAAACACAATACCGCGCTGGCCAACAATAGAAGCTAACAGATATTGCTTTCCATCTACGTTAGGCCTGCGAAAAATCAAAATAAATATTCTCGTACTGAAAAAGCGAACAAAACTGAGCCACAGAAAAAAAATTAAAAAAAATATAAAGAGAGAGAGAGAGAGAGAGAGGAGAAAAGAAATTTGCATTTGGATAATATTTTGATACAGCAACTTTTTCGAATATCTTAAAGATCGTATTGGCTGATAAGGATTTTCGAATCGGTATCAATCTGCAGAGTCATTTTTACCTCAACCTCGTTAGCCTTAGGTAAAACTTGGTTAAATCAACTGCAGTATAGCCGAAAGTATAAATTTTTTTGTAAATTTGAATGTGAATCGAAAATCATATGAAGACGCTTGAAATACTTTTCACTATAATTTGAGTTTCGTTAAACTTAGCCAGATTGTCGCTTATACCAGAAAAGGCTGTCAAATTAAGACACGTTTATTCAGACAGTTAAAAAAATTTTATTATTATTTCCAAGAATTTTTTTCAATATTTCCTTAAATATATATTATTTATCATCCAGCAAAAACACGTCACTTATATTCAGCTAAATTGACCACAATTGACCCGAAACTGAATACATTTGGTGATAAGAAAATTATCTTTTATTTCAAGAAAATTAGACGTAATAAGACTAGTGTACATATATGTGATTGATTGCCAAAAAATAGACCAGCTATAGGTCGATGTAATAAACGTATTTCGTATAAATTAAAAAATATGTAAATTTTTTACAATTTCGCGATAATACTTTAACTGAGTATATATTCTTGAAATATAAGTTTTTAAGAAAAGGTTATTGATATGGTTTTCCCTTCAAGTTCAGTAATGAACTGATCAAATTTTTCCGCGTGCAGTTGAACAATCTCTAATTTATCTCATAATAGTTATTTATTTATCAACCTATATCGATGATTAAATTCAGCTTCAAAAATTTCTTAATTAAGTTTTATTACTGTTCCAATTCGTTCCAATTCGCGTTTCGAATTTTACGGCAAAATTTGAATCGCATACACGAAAAATAACCCAGTACAATTACACTTGTATTCAAAATTCTATACCGAAATATCTATAATTACTATTTCCTAAGCATAACTCATTCCCATTAACATTACTATCTTGTTATTATATACACTGGCCAATCTTATTTATAAATCAGCTTTGTTATAATGTATTATTGTTAGTAATAAATAGTCACACTGTTTAAACACATCGTAAAATTATAGCTGATACCAAAACCATTTTATCTTTATATGAATCGTATTTCAAAATTTGTTTTCTATACTATCGTATCTTGATACTCGTAAAACATCTCCCGGAGTATTTTACTCCCAAATATGAAATCGTAAAAGGTTCGATTGTTGATCTCATCGATTGAAAATTATGATGATTAACTTTGGAAAAAAAACATGTGGTTGTTACCAAGAAATTAAAAATTTTGTTATTCAATAAATGTTGCGGAAAACTGTTCATCACATCCGTTTCCAGTCTGCTGTACCTACTACACGGTACAACCAGTAAAAATTTTCCATTGGCAAAGATAATGAATGGTTTTCAGTTGATTATCCATTTATTTTCATTAATTAGCATTAAAAAAACAGCAGCGGCAGTCGAAAATTTTGCTAAAGGAAGGCACCCCATACGAGTTTTTTTTTTTTTTGGCAATGTATACATATTCCTAAACGGTTTCGAACTGGAGCCTTCGGGTCATTTACCCATGTGTTTGTTCCCACCAATGTGTATACTAGGGTTTCAAAATTTTCGGTATTATTTTTTACACTTGAGACAGACTCTTGAATTCTTGGACTTGAAATGTTGGATTTCTGTACAATTTTTTTTTACAATAAGTAAGAGTATCAACTCATTTTTAAACAAATTTAGTTTGCGTTGGTGAGATTTGGTTTTGTAGTGAACGTAGTGAGGTCTAGTTGATATCGTGACGGAGCATGCAGCCTATACGAAAAAGATCGCTTTGAAATATCCATAATTGATTGAATGGTGCAATTTTTTCAATTATCTCGAAACACGATCATTTACTATATATGCCTTATCGCTTCCACCCAAAATCGAGGGAGTACTTTGCACGCGATTCGCACTATGCGAATATATTTGTTAAAAACAATCCTTATACTGTGTCCAGGATCAGAGACACGCGATAAGACGTTTGTTTTTGTGCGACAACTCGGGCAATTCGATTAAGTATTTCTGAGTGAACGCAATCGATCGGTCGTGTTAGCAAATGAAAGGGGGGGAAAGGGGAGGGGGGATAGAAAGTGAGGGAGCTCCGAAGGACAGAGTAAGGGAACATGGCTGTGAGGGGTTGGAGATATCAAATTTAACGTAGGCCATCATTTCTACAATTGGCATCCAAATTCCCCGTTTATCTCGAATTGGTGGCCGTTTCGATTCGGCTTCACCCTCGGGCTTCACGGAGTATCGCGTATTATCATGCTCGTGGTGAAACTGCAAATCAGAGCCCAATACGTAACGTAGCGCGAATCTATACCGTAGCGTAAAGTTTCATGACGTATATTCGCCCAGGTATAGACACCACAGTAATCACGAATTCAGAAAATTACTGGCTCAGATTGCCGGAATACTAAATCCGTATGCAAGGTTAATCGTGTGCAGGGATTTCACTCTTTAATTTCGTTAAAGTTAAACCAGCTAACCTACGCAGCTATACATTCAAGGTTTCAATCGAAGGGCATCGATTGTTCGGTAACCCTATCGCCTTCCTTTTCTTTATGTAAAATGGATTAACTATAAAGTTTATGGTCCGTGTACACCACATCCTAAAATCGTTCCGGAAATTTCAAATCTTTCCACATGAAGAAACCGTATCGAAATGGTAAAATAAAAAATATATATATATACATGAGGCTGTCCACGTCAAAACGACACGGCTCCAGACCTCAAAGTTTTCGATTTGATTTTTGATTTCACATGTTATCATTCTATGTCTGAAGAATCTGTCAAATTTTTTTTTGAATTTTTTCAATCAACCATTTCGGAGCTATGAATTTTTTTAGTCTTAAAAAAAGGACCTTTCTTAAAAATCTGAAAAAAAATCACAAAAATTCTGTTGCTGATATAGAACAACCTGCCACTTCCAGAAACGTGAACAGAATTTCTCTTATATTTTTTTTTTCAATTTTTCAAAAATGCTATTCAAAAAAATGTTTCATCAATGAGTTTTATGAAATCACCTACTCACCTCCTTTTCAACACAATACAACATAAGATCAGAAACTTCGAAAAATCTGAATGGTGTAGGTTTGAAAGATTTCTGGTACGATAAAAGTCATTAGTGAAGCATTTTTTTTTTTGAAGAAAATCTTTGAAAAATTGAAAATAATAAAATATAAGAAAAATCCTGCCCACGTTTCTAGAAGTGGGAGGTTGTTCTATATCATCAACAGAATTTTTATGATTTTTTTCAGATTCTTAAAAAAGGTCCCTTCTTTAAGGCTGAGAAAATTTATAGTTCCAAAAGGGTTGATTGGAAAAAAATCAAAAAAATTTTTGACAGGTTCTCCAAACGTAGAATGATAATATATGAAATCAAAAATCAAATCGAAACCTTCGAGGTCTGGAACCGTGTCGTTTTGACGTGGACAGCCCCATGTATATCAATTATTTCTCTAATATTTGATGATAGGTAAGCATCTTACAGATTTCGAAGCAGTATTGTTGCTCCAGAAAACTTGTGAAATTTTTTGTACGTAAAGTGTAAAAAATTTTACCAGAAATTGTAAGATAATTGAAAAAAGCTGTGCTAGTCTGGGAGCACGAATCGATATATCGATATTCATTTCGTAAGTCAACTCAATTGACTTTGAGGTAGGTATATACCTACCACGAAGGGTAGATATTTCGTAGATGTTTGATGGAACGAGCTTATTAAAGGGCTGACACTCTTTGGATATTGGAACCTGAAAATAATCTTTTGGTTTAGTGATTGATTTTTTTTTTTGTTTTTTTTTTTTTTATTTTTATACCGAGAGAAAAATGTTTAAAAAACTATGATAAATATATATCGAATGATTGTCGTTTTTGAAAATGTGATATTAAATGAAAATAAAAATTCTCTGATGTTATTTACTGAGCAATTGGTAGCTTATTATACAAATGAATTTATGAGACTTTAGATACAGACTTTGAAGCATATTTGCAACCAAAAATTATTATTCAGTTACGGAATTCGTACGTACATGCATCACTTGATCACATAAATTAAACTTCTGACTATGGAATTCATTACAAACTAGTTTGTGGTAATTTTGGCAACTGGAAAGGATGTGGGATATATGAGAGGTAGCTACTCAATGCTAAATCATCTACATTTTGGAGCATATTCTGGAATTAAAAAGTTTTTGAAATATTACTCGTAATGTTATCTTCATTTAAAATAATTGAAATCCGATCTAATTCATTTCTTTCTTTTCTTTATTTTCACTAAAAATAAATCGTTTGACAAAATTTTTTTTTTTTTCATTCAAAAAGAGTCTTCGTCCCCAATGCTTGTTCAAGAATGATAATAAAATAGAGGTTACATACCATTCAACATTTCAAGATCCTCTTGCTATCAGATCTCTGGAATTGTTTGACTTTCAGTTATTCGATCTCACTGTAAAAGAAAGAACTCAACTTACAAAATAAATCGGAGTAAAAGAAAAATCTTCATCGTTTCTTTCAATTCATATATATGTATGTATGTACATGTATTTATTCTACCTACACCCAGATATTTATCATTCATACTTTTTTTATAATCTTATTTATTAAAAATTTCAACATTTATTCAAGTTCAACGTACCTACACATCAACGTATAGCTATACCTTATACCCGATTCTTGAATTCATCGTAAATAAATCCACGTTCAAAACATGAATAAAAAAATCCTCGATCTCGAACTGTACCTTCACCTTTCTCCCTATTCGCTCTCTCTACTACGTGATCGGGATTCTAACTCATTCGTATCTTTCTATTGCTGAATTGTTCTTATTTCAAGAGAGTACATGTATTTTCAGGATGTGAAAATTATACAAATTTTTCAATGTGTCATTATCAAACATTTTTAAAAATCTCTAGCCCTCGCCAGACCTAAGCTTAAGGACTGTGAGTTAGGGCGGAGCGAAAATGAACTTTTTTTAAAATCGCAATAGCCTATATACGGAAAAGACGCATTTTTTTGTCAGAAGTAACTGTGTAAAAGATGGATAGTCTAGCACAACATTTTGAGGTGCCGAGATGCGATTGAAATTCAAAAAATGCGTTTTTGGTGGGTAGTACTCAAGTATTCGAAAATTTTTTCCAAAATGCAATTTTTATCTTATTTCCACCCAAAATATTCTCAGATTGTAGAAATATTCCCGGCTGCATGTCGAGCTCCACCCCAAAACACCCTTTCTGTTTGCACGGTAATTATATACTATTCAACAAATCTGAAAATCAATCTGATCCTGGGATCGGGACTCACATTTCCAGAGGAAATATCCCGTCTGATCACGAATCCAAAGTTTGAAAAATTCCATCGCATCAAATTTTTGAGCAAATCGTAGTCGAAAATTGGATAATAAGATGAGTTTCGTGATTTTTGAGGGTACGCAATACTGACCAGCAGTTTGATTCCAAATATTGAATACACGTTTCCGAAGGGAACCTTCTCACTGATTCCGACTATCAAGTCTAACAAATTTTATCATTACAAGTTTTCCAGAAAATCGGAAATCAAACTCGAACTATTTTTCCGCCTTGACTTCGAGTATTATGGAGTGGAGCTCGACAAGCAGCCGGCTATATTTCTACAATCTGAGGATATTTTGGGTGGAAATGAGATAAAAATTGCATTTTAGCGAAAATTTTTGAATACTTGAGTAATACTCATCAAAAACGCATTTCTCGAATTTCAACCGCGTCTCGGCATCTCAGAATGTTGTGCTAGACCATCCATCTCTTACACAGTTACTTCTGACACCAAAATACGTCTTTTCCGCATAAAGGCCATTGCGATTTTGAAAAAGGTTTATTTTCACTCCGCCCTACTGTGAGTACAAAGAATTATAAATCGATCGGACTATTGATTAGTTAATTATCGAGTCAAAAATTGACCTATATCATTTTTGCGGGCTTACTTTAATTCATGCTAGTGGTCACATACGTGCGAAGGTTCTTAACATCAATATTGTCTACTTAAGTCATCACAATCCCCTGAAAATGTGTCGAATTTTTACATCCTGAAAATTAATTTTTACACTCTTCAGCTGCCCAGGATATGGTATTTGTCTTCCTAATTGAGGACAATATAAAAATGAATCCCAATACGGATAAAAAATATAAAAATTTTGAAAATTTAAACACATCTTGATTCTATACCGTCACAGGTCTTTCTTTACCCCCTCACATCATCCCTTCTTCTGACTGTGACTTATCGATCCCAGATATTTATCCTCACCTTGTGATTTCGAAGCAGCACTCTCGAAAGCCATCAATATTTATCCATTCTGGTGCTTCGCTCTACGAGTGGTACACTTCTGCACTTGAAACTCTTTTGTCGACGACGTCGATGTCATCTCTATATCGAGACAAGAGACTTCAGGAGTATCTGACGATGACAATTATTAAGGGTTACACGCCAGAAAAACGACACTATCTTTTGATTATATTTTTCCACTTCAATATTTCAGTCGAGCTAAAAGTAAATTTTAAACGATTAAAAAAATTATATGAATGAAAGCGGTGGTATTCATTTCATCCAATTCAATTTTATTTACAGGCTCACAACAGGCTGGTCGCTGATCTGGATGCAAATAAAATGGAAGTTGTCGAAACGCAAAGTTTTGCTACCGAGGTTTCCTCTGCCCTTGAAAAACTCAAGGAAAAAGATGTCCGCATTATTTTAGGAAATTTTGACGAGGTCTGGGCCAGAAGAATATTCTGCGAAGCTCATAAGTAAGTTTTTTGAAAGAATCTCAAGATTTTTTTACTGTTATTCAATTATTTATACATTCCACTTTTAATTAACGGTACTGAATCATAAAAAGTAGTAAATGTTTGTTAGTTTCCAAAATGATTTGCTTCTCATTTTCTCCTTTAATGGACACTTCCAAAACTGTAATGCTTACATTCTATCCTTTTCGTAAAGAACAGGATTTCTCGATATTCAACATCAACATTGAGTATATATGGGGCATTCCACGTGAACCTAACCTGGGTTTGACCCTTGACCTCTCGGATTGGGCCTGCGATTTTTTATATGATTGTTCTCACTTCAAAAGGCACACAGTTTTTTTTTTTTTCTTTTAGATTTTTTCAAATCCCGGATTGGAGAGATTTTTCCTTTTTATTGTTTTCAAACTTTTTCCGAAAAAAAACGTAAGAAAAATTACAAACGGAAGTTATTCTACTATGGATGGCTGCTGAAACATTTTCATATGTTACACCGGATTTTTGAAAATGTTTTCAGATTTTTTGAAATTTTTTCAGATTAAAAAAAAAAAAAAAAACACAATAACAAAATTGTGAACGGTAAAATGGTTCCGAAAAATTTGAAAAAATTTTCAAAAATCTGGTGTGACATATGAAAATGTTTCAGTAACCATCCGTAATAAAATAACTCCCCGCTTCTAATTTTTTCAACGTTTTTTTTTTTCCCGAAAAAAGTTTGAAAACAGTAAGAAGAAAAAATCTCCCCACTCCGGCTATAAGTTTAGAAAATTTGATATCTGACAAACGATTTTTCAGAATTTTTTCAGATTTTTAAATTATGTCGATCATCAATATGATCGTTTTCAAAAATTGTAGAAAATTAAAATTGATTTGAAAAAATCTAAAGCAAAAAAAAAAAACTGAGTGCCTTTTAAAGTGAGGACAATCATATAAAAAATCGCGGGTCCAATCCGAGAGGCGGAGAGTTCAAGGGTCAAACTCAGGTTGAGTTGTCGTGGAATGCCCCATATACATCTGCAATAAGTTGTCTCCATACATCTAAATATTTATCGATGTAGATACGGGATCCGTCTATAATATATATAGCAACAGTTGAAAACGGGCAAAAAGGTCTGGGAACTAGAAGGGTACAAAAAAAATGTCATTTGACCTCATATCCCATATATCTTACGACTTTGTTTTTACCCACGTGAAACACAGGTTCGGAATGTACGGGAGGAAATATCAATGGGTCATAATGGGCACCTACGCCGAAGAGTGGTGGTTAAGACCAGGCGGTGGATGCGCACCCTCCGAGCTAGCGGAAGCATTGCATGCCGCCATTTTAACCGACCTACTTCCTTTGTCAACGGAACAACAAATAACTGTATCGGGAATAGTGAGTATATATATATATTATATGTATATTGGATATCTGTTTCCGTTTTATCATTTCATCTCTTTAAGATAAGAGTCGAAAATTTTTAATGATACATTTTTTATATTTTAAAAACGGTTTGGGGATTCGGACCGTCTATAATACTTAACCAGTAGATCATAAAATACTGACGCAAACTGAACAAATGAAATTAATCTTCAAGTTATTTAAAAAACAACTCCGTCATGAATTTTACTTTTCATCACCTACGGTGATATAAGAAAATGAGTATTGGTTTTGGTCGAAAAGTGACTTTTGATAATTTTAACGAATCTTCACGTTTTCGACCCTCTAGAATACGAAAAACAGGTTTTTTGAAAGATGTCGGTCTGTCTGTCGACCTGTTCGACAAACTCGCGCGGTGATTTCGCAAACGGGTCGATGAAAAAATCTGAAATTCATAGGACTTTACAACCAAAACGATGGGCATGAAAAATTGACATGTCTTGTTTAATTTGAACTTCCGGTTCTACCGGAAATGAATCGATTTTCGCTGTTTTACTGACAAACCTATACTTTTTTCTCTGTATTACCTTTCTAAATGAAAGAATGTATTCTTCCGAGTAGAGAATTTCATATATATAGGGCATTCCTTGCCAATGACACCAAAGAAATTGTAAATATACCCAGATCGAATTAGAATGAATGCACTGTATAAAATTGTTGTTTGTCAATATATAAGGCGATCCTTGCCAATGACAAGAAGAAATTGTAATCGTACCCATATCAAATTGGGATTAAACGCACTGTACGAAATCGTTGTTTGTCAATATAAAGGGGATTTTTTTTTTATGTAAAATTTTCAATTTTGATCTTTTTTTTCGGTTTCTCATTAATTTTTTATACTTTTTCTTTCCCTGATAAACCCATCCTTTTTCTTTCTCTTTGATGAAAAGTACTCCGAAGAACTGTTTTTCCGGTTTGTTTTTTTTTTTGGAACAGACTTGAATTTTGAAACAATATTTTCTTAATTAAAATTGATCAAGTCCCTATAATGCGAAAAGAACTCTGCAATTACTTAGAGTTGTATGAATTTTTGTCTCCCAATCTTTTTCTACATAATCTTCTTAAAATTATAAATGTTTCACATATATGGTGTGTATATAGCGAAACGTACAGCGATTATACTTATTTGTATCTGTTTCGGGATCTTCTCGTGAAATTACGTCCTTGGGGAAGTGTTTTACTTCGAGCTGATGTTCAATCGATAACTGATAACAGTGTTTTGCTATGAATTCCTTATATCGGTCTGATTAATCAAGATGGGTGAAGCAATTTACGACTTGACCTTTTTATCGCCTCCCTTAAATTTCTCTAATTCCCATATAATAGGATAACACCATTACAAAACAAGAAAATTACCTTTTCATTATCGCATGAACTTCCATCGCCTTATATGGTCGAACCTGCAACAGCGAGGGAAGTCATTCACGTAATCCCTGATATAGGTATAAACGAAACAGCAAGGGTATAGAAGTTTTGGATTAATCTTAGCTATCGTAACAGCCTCTATCCTCTCCCATCCTTTCTACTTTCCCGAATAAGTCCAGGGGATTACAAATGGCCACGACTTTCGGTAACTTTACTTGTCGCGATCTGTCTGCCACCACCACCAATCGTTCCTTTCGACTGGCCAAATTCCTTAAGGCTAGAATCTTGAGCTTGCGAAACTGGCAAACTGGATTAACGTTAATTAGAATAGTGACAATCTGATCGTGCTAAACTGATATACGTAGAATCATTTAAAAAGGATTATTGTTTCATGTTCCTGTCGATAAGCCTAGTGGATCAATAGTTTCTAAGTGCCTTGATATACCTATCGGACAAATTATCTGTTAGAGTATTACCAGTATTCTAGGGTCTCGTACCACTCAAATCCATTTCTGTTACGTCCAGTATTTCATATTATCTTAACAACCGTGTTCTACTATCTTCAAAATTGACTCTTACAACAAAGCAATTTGTTTAATCAATTTTTCGCGCAATATTTTACCTCCGAAAAAAATGTTCAGGCAATAATTCGACTCTAAGTATTTTAATTGCCAATTATATTCGACGTTTTAATTTATTTTAGGTATTATTTAGTACTTAGGCTTGGTGCCTTTTCCAATCAATAAATAATTTTTTTTATTTTTATGTTTTATTTTCTTTACCTACCTACTCGCAAAAATTTTCATTAATGCATCGATAAATTATTGAATCAGAGTGACATTGAACGACTTTGTTAGACTAGCAACCCGAATGTTTAGTTTCTTTCGAGGTGAAACTTGTACCAGACTGTGGCTGTCGCCTACTAAACTTTACCAATACCATATAAAGCCAGTATGATCATCTTCAAGCACGCGTGCAGACACGCAACGCTATTGTTACACGTGAATTCGCACGAAGTTAGCCGTAGCAAGAGAAACAAGCTTTTATCTTGTCATAAATATGAGAATCTGATGATTGAGGAATCCCGTTTAGCATACCAAGATATCGCAGAAATGAATTGAAAGTGATAATCTACGCTGACGATCGGATGTATCTGCACTAGGGTGCTTCGTTTTAGACGAGTTTTTTTTTTAGACCATTCACGGAGTAATGTTCTAAACATATAAAAACAAATTCTCACCGAATATGAGCTCTTAATTCTAATTCTAAGAACTCGCGAAATGAATTTGAAATTTTTCCATTTGATTAATACGTAAATTTTAATTTTTTTTTTCAATTATCTATAACTTCGTGGCATTTCATGATATTTAATCGGCAATAGGTGGAAATGACAGAGGAATATTTCCTCTTTAAGAGTGTACGTAGCCAATTTATGTTTTGTAACCATTAAAAAGTACTAAAATCTCGGAACAGCGATTTTTCAAATTTTGAAATGCTTAATTGGATTTATCTCGAAAACTACTAGCTTTACGGTTATGGCTTAAATAACTTCTTTTGTAGTATATTGAATTTCCTATAAAAAAAGTCTTATACAATTTTGTTGGGAAAATAGTGGTTTACGAGAAAAGTTAAAAAAACATGAAATTTGAGAGAAAATTGGCTTCAACATGTTTTACCGGGCGAGGCCGGTTACAAAACATTAATTGGCTACATACACTTTTGAAGAAGAAGGATTCCTCTGTCATTTTCACCTATTGCCGATTAAATATCATAAAATGCCGCGAAGCTATAGATAATTGAAAAAAAAGAATTAAAATTCACGTGTTAATCAAATGGGAAAATTTCAAATTCATTTCGCGACTTCTTAGAATTAAAATTAAGAGCTCATATTTGATGAGAATTTGTTTTTATATGTTTAGAACATTATTCCGTGAATGGACCAAAAAAAAAAATTTGTCTAAAACGAAGCACCCTGATTCTGCACTTTCATCTCCGTTAGCGAAGCTGTAGCGCTTTTTCAGAATTATCAACGACGTCTGATTGTCTGAATTCAGTTGATAAAATAAAAATGAAATGAGTATATCTCAAACACGCAGAGATGTATAGAACAGAAAATTTTCATCCTGTGATTCAACTTTGACCTTAAACTTTATTAATCCCAAAACATGCGTGAAATTCAAGACAGGCTCATTCAGTATCCCAATTTCACGTCGTTTTAACAGCCAGTAATTATTCATTGGAGATTTAGTTCGTTTATAACCTTTTCTATTTTCATTTTGGCACGTGGATTGTCTGATCAAAAGAAAATGAAAAGTCAAACCGTGTTCCCGAATATAATTATCATTAAGTAAGAAATTTTTTAACGTCTAGGGGCGACAAAGCAACGACTTTGAAGGGTATATGTACCTATAGCAAAATCCTCGTTAGAAACTTTGAGAGGAGACCGTATTTTTCACGAAAGTCTTTACTTAATGTAACGAGATGTTAAAGAAAAGCTGTTATACGGGTATAGGCATCCACGTAAAATTGTACAAAAAAAAAACCGTGAAATTCGGCCTTAATTTTTCACTCGTTTCTTTCACATTTTTCACTCCACGACCTTGTCAGTCATCCAAATTTCAGAGACTCTAAATTGGTTCTTCTAACGGGAATATACATATCGAGATATCGAACTTTAATGACAGAATCTTGACTTAACGCTAAAGAAAGAAAGATATATACATATTCGAAATCCGAAAGTATCTACAGTCACAGATTCAAAATTTGAAAAATAAAACAGTTTGAAGATTCTAGATGGCACGAGTTGGAAAGATGGTGGTTAAAAGGCTAATGCCAGAGGCGGGGATGCAAGTTTCGACTTTCTGACCTTACAACAAATATCTTGGGAGTTTTGAATTTTGCTATTCCAATTCACCAGACCCAAAATTCCAATCTTACGTTGATTCCATTCAACAATACCTCGAATTGTGGTCTAACTAGATGTCGATGATGACGAATACAGGATAAGGCTCATGGAAATCCTGACAAAAAAATCAGGAAACCGGTTGACCTTTGGGCCAATCCGAAAACTTCCCGCTGTGTTAAATACGTTACAATTAATTGATACTATTGGGTTTATAATAAATCGAAGAAGGTTATAAGTATAATTAGTTTTCCCTATACAAATCTTTTTTTCTTCAATTTCTATTCTTCGAATAACTTTGAAACTACTCGACCGATCGATTCCAAAATCTAATCAGATCTAAGTCTTGATGAACCCTTTCGATCGCCGCAAGAATCATTCAAATCGGTTAATTCGTTCCAAAGGTATCGTAGGACAAAAAGAGAAATTTTTGTCGTGCAATATCTTTTAAACCAATCGTACGATTTTGATGAATCTTGCGGCGATCGAAATGGCCATCCAAGACCTAAGTCTGATTGAGTTTCGAGACTAATCGCACGAACAGTTTAGGAGTTATGCGCTAAAGACATGAAAAAAAATTGTTTTTTAATTTTTATTTCTCAAATAATTTTGAATCTACTCGACCGATCGACTCCAAAATCTAATCGGATCTAAGTCTTGATAAACCCTTTCGATCGCCATAAGAACCATTCCAATCGGTCGACTCGTTCTAAAGATATCGTACGACAAAAATTTGCTTACACACACACACGCATACGGACGTCCATCCAAAAATAGTCAGAATAACTTTCTAGGACCCCAAAACGTCGAGATCTAATGAAAAATCGATTTTCGAAAATCGGACCACAGCCAATAACTTCCCTTTTTTATGAAAATTGTCAATTTTCATTGCGGGAAGTTAAAAATGTATTCTTGGTTCCTCGGTCTAGTTTATCTGAAAAATAAATCTGATCGACGTGAGAAAAATGGACATGGCAAACTCTTGATTTATGCATAACTTTGATCAGGCGTAATTTCGGCATAGTTAGAAATTTGGTTTTATTTTTAAGATATCAATTCAAGGGATACTTACCTTATAAACGGTAGTATCATCCTACGACCAAATACTAAGTAAAATAAAACGAATAAGACACTAAATTGTAACGACGTTACCTCGTTAAAGAAGTAACGAAACTTAACCCAACATAACCCAATCCGAGCTGGGTTAAACTAATTTAGACTCACAGTTATCACAGCTATACACATGAAAACGGAAACCGCTTTCCCCTATCGATTTGGTGCTTGTTTTTCAAGTAGAATTCGTTGGGAAAGGATTTGCCTTGGAAAACAGTCTATACGATTCAACCGATACAACAACAAAAATATATATGCATATATATTCATTTAGAGTTTTCCCTTGTAGGGTAAAACCGAACTTTTTTTTTTTAAGATTCTGAACTCCGTGCACACGAAAAACTTCCGAATCTTTGAAGCCTTACATGGTGGAACTTTTTATACCCTTAGATATCCTAAATCGATTGTAATTCGATTGATTATACAAAAACACACTCTCATACTTATAAATCATTCACACTGATTATTTCAGACATCGGATGAATATAGGGTGGAATACGACTCGCGACGTGGACCAGAATACTCCAGGTTTCATGGCTACACATATGACGGTATTTGGGCTGTAGCATTAGCCATACAGCACGTGGCTAGAAGGATAAGACACTTTCGTCGTAACCAGACTGTCGCTGACTTCAAATATCGGGATCAGTTATGGGAGATGCTGTTTTTAGACGCCTTAAAAAATACCAGCTTTGAAGGTGTTACGGTAAGTTTTAACAGTCTTGGTCATTCTTTTCCACACCTCTTACTGTCCTCTTTGAAAAGATAAATGGTACATTTCAATACTAGTGCGAAAGTGTTAAGTCTCGGACGAGTGTGAAGTTTTTCGCCCGAACGAAGCGAGGCTGACAATCACACGAATCGAGAATCAACTTTCGCACGTGTATCAAACCTTGTTTTTCGATATACGACGTGCGGAAAGTTGAATTTTGTGCACGCGAAGCGGGTGTAAAATCGACCTTTGCGCCTGGCGTGTCGAAATAGTACATTGTGTATCTAGGGCGGAAAGTAGACGATTCCCGACCACGAGTGCGGAGTTTGTGTGCATGTGCACCCGCTATAGCGGGCGGAAAGTTCATGTTCGCCCGCTCAAATCGTCGGCCTGAAAAGTGCCACTTTCCACCGGGTAAAGCGGGCCGAAAATGAAGTTTTGAAGGGGGGTCGGACAAAAAATAAATTATGCACCACATCAAACTGTGCATCTCTTCGAGCTGTTTGATATGAATTTTATTACCGCAGAGACTGCAAATTTTATTGTACAGTGTAACATCATCCATGCATGTAATGCAAATTTTCAAACATTATGTAATTATTATTCATGATATTAAACATCAATATTTATTGGTAAGGTTCAACCCATTAATCGCTCGGGTTCTATAACGTCTAACGAGTGCTTGATCATCGGTCGTAATTTATTCATCACTGTATATTGTGTCAGCAAATATAATAAGAGAATGTAGACTATAGGGTGTGCCAGAACAACCTATTTGAATTCTGATTCCAAAAATCTCTAAAATATCGAATACCCAAAATATTAACTGCACAAATGATTTCAATTCGAAATTTCTGGACCTCAGAGCTTCGGAATCAGTAACTCGAAAAATCCATGAGCGCAAAGGCAGACTTTCGTACTACTTGTCCTGGGCAAGTTATGTAAGAATTATAAGTTTTTGTGTGTTTATCAAATGGAAAATTTTACTGGCGAATCAGGTACTACTCAGACTTTAATGACAGTACACTTAGAAATGTTTTGACATTATTTCAACGAGAGTTCTGAATGAAGAAATTTCGCTCCGTTTCCGTACACCCTATATATCGTAAAGTAAAATAAAAAATATTCTCATTGCTGAAGGGGATAATAATGAAAATCCATTGATTTTGTAGAAAAATCTGAAAAGATTATCTCATGTTAAACTAAAATTGAAGCGTGAATCAAAAGCTTACATATCTCTTGCTTAAATCAATGCTGATGCTTTGGTATTAATAATTTAATAAAAAACTGAAGTAATCGCGTATCTATGATCCAATGAACTCTGAACTAGCTACTGTATAGAAACTTTTCTGAAAATAACTAGCTCTTAACGTAGATTTGTCCAAAAGCTCCAGTCCCGCCTGCAGTTATATATCCATTGGGAAAATCAAACTTAGAAATTGATCCTCTGGGACATACTGCAAGGGAATCCTAGCGTCTACGATAGCAGTCGAATATCTGAAGTAGGTTTCCTTCTGAATTCGCTTCTCTTAAATTCCATTTCTTATGTTGGAGTCACTGCCGACTAGAGGCAAGACGGTCTCGTGAATTTCAAAATATTTCAAACAGAGAGAATAGATTGAACGTTTTTTTGTTTTTTGACCATCATGTTTCCTGAACCTCGAGCGTTTCGTCGGAGACTGATCACAACCATGTACTACGTCGCACGCAATTTACTTTATGGATCATTTTTTACAACCAAAAATAATGGCTAAACAATTACTCGAGTAGACATACTATGATAAATTTAATGATCAGGGTATCTTTTATCACGAGGCACGGAGACGTCGTTAAATTAAGTGAAATATATTGTTCAATATTCGCACTCGATATCTAATATGGCGGAAAATTTTCCAAGGCTTTATAACCCCGTAGATAACGGATTTGTCACGAATAGGATATATATGTATATAGATATATATTAGTCATTCTATACAGCGGCCCATTCTTGTATAATACGTATAAAGGATTTGCCTTCTGAGATGTTAATTAATTTTGATACATAATCTCGTAATAAATTTATTATTTAAAATTGATTGAGATATTCTGATGATAAAAATTCAATTTAATGACACTTTCTAATGAGAATATGAAACCTTGAACATTAACCCGTTTGTCATCTGCTAGGTTAGTTTTTTAATTAAAAAAATCAGGAAACCGATTGACCTCTGGGCCAACCCGAAAACTTTTCGCTGTGTTAAATACGTTACAATTAATTGATACTATTGTGTTTATAATAAATTAAAGAACATTATAAGTATAATTAGTTTTCCGTATACAAATCTTTTTTTCTTCAATTTCTATTCTTCGAATAACTTTGAAACTACTCGACCGATAGATTCCAAAATCTAATCAGATCTAAGTCTTGATGAACCCTTTCGATCACCGTAAGAATCATTCAAATCGGTTAATTCGTTCTAAAGGTATCGTAGGACAAAAAGACAAATTTTTGTCGTGCAATATCTTTTAAGCCAATCGTTCGATTTTGATGAATCTTACGGCGATCGTAAGGGCTATCCAAGAGCTAACACGGATCAAGTTTTGAGACTAATCGCACGAACAGTTTAAGAGTTATGCGCTAAAAACATGAAAAAAAATGATTTTTAATTTTTATTTCTCAAATAACTTTGAAACTACTCGACCGATCGACTCCAAAATCTAATCAGATCTAAGTCTTGATAAACCCTTTCGATCGCCATAAGAACCATTCCAATCGGTCGATTAGTTCTAAAGATATCGTACCGCAAAATTTGTTTACACACACACACACACACGAACGTCCATCCAAAAATAGTCAAAATAGCTTTCTAGGACCCCAAAACATCGAGATCTGATGAAAACTCGATTTTCGAAAATTGAACCGGAACCAATAACTTCCCCGTTTTTTTTTTGAAAATTTTAAATTTTCATTGCGGGAAGTTGAAAAGAGATTGATTAAAGGTAATGAATTACAATCACGTTTCGTACATATAAATTATTATAATCATTCTAATTACAGCTTGTAAAATTTCATTAATATTTGTTCCAGGGTCCTGTGCGGTTCTATGGAAATGAAAGAAAGGCGTATATCTTGCTCAAACAATTTCAAAGTAAGAAACACATTTTTTATAAATATTTTTTACAGAAATTTAGGTACAGAACAAATGACAGCTCTCTCGGTAGAGTATTCACAACTGTTCACGCTTTGACAAAATATTCGATAGATTCGCTGATTACTTGTAGTTCGACTAATAATTAGGAATTATCTAAAATACATGGATTTTGCTTTACATAAATTGAAAAAGTGGTTGTCATCGAGACCTTACGAAATTTGGAGACAATATTCCGAGCAAACTATAATAATGCATAGAGATAAAGTCAGCCTTCTACCGTTGTGGCTTAAAAATCAAAAACTTTTATATCCAAAAATCAATATCATTGAATATAATCGGTTGATCCCTCGAATTACATCAATATAGAATATTCCCTAAAAATTTTATGAAATTTCGATAAACCTGTACGTATATACCTACCCTTTTCGAAAACCGCTTTTATCATCGATGCAGTAAATCTATGAAAGGTAAAAACGTGTTACAATAAATATAATATAATTATAAATAAATAATCAAAAATATATTTAAAAAATATAAGAAGAAAAATTTATTCACTGATTCACGATTACACGGCACATGACATATTTCCTATTTCTTAAATATCAAAAACTGACAGATTCAAAATTTTTTTTATTTTCTTTTTTTGTCGTTACTCGTCTCCTATATTTGCCCGTGGGTAAGTATTGATCCTAAGCTTGCTACCGCGTACGAAATATGACCTCAGGTTTTCAAAGTATAATCATATGCACGACAGGCTGAAGACGTAAGACGTACCTACGTAAAAGGCAAGACGCAATACCAAAGATTGTATAAATTTTGAAAAAGAGAAGAAAAGATGCCTTTCGCAGATGCTGAATTGAAAGTAAACGACTTGTTTAACTTTCCAAAAAGCAGTATGGTCCGTGTGCCGCGGGCGCTAGGGCTATCACAAAACTTTTTACAAAATAAAATGTATAATCAAAACAACCGAAAACGCGTATAAGTCAATTTCATTTTCCGCGTTAGCATGCTTTTACAGCAAACATCGGGTACCATACTGCAATCGTGTTATGCGGTAGGAAGACTAACACCGAGGGCAACTGTTGCCAATAAAATAAACTGTTTCAACAGACGGTGTTATATAGGTATTCGCGTAGTAAGCTACTAAAAACAAAAAAAAAAAAAAAAAATAGGGTAATTAAATTCAACGACTTATACCGGGCCACCGAATAAATTTATTCCCTACTTTTACACCAACGATCGATAATTATTGCGATTTTTTTTTTTTTTTTTTAAAGGTCATAACACGTTGCCTGCAGAACTAACTGATTTTTGGAGATCTTATCGATACCGAAATACCTCGCATCCGTTATTAGAATACTTTTTTTTTTTTTAATATAAATAGTACGGAAACGTAAATTTTAGTGAGATTAATAAAGTAGGAAGTAGTATGGAGCTATTTTGAATTCCATATCCTTGTGGTTTACAACTAAAGTTTTGTAATGGTTAAACGCAAGCTTATATACCTTCACAGTAGTTTTTAATACCAAACTTTGAGTGTGCTCAATTTTTTTTTTTTTTTTTCGCCCGTAGTTATGGATGTATATATAGTATATATAAATGTATGTATATATTCGTATAAAAGTAGGTATATACGTGTGTTTATGCGCAGTGCGTACAACAGCGTTCAATACAGCAAGTCGCGTCTGGCAGCGCATAACTTATTGATTACCAGCGTAATTTACATGATTTTTTAATTCAAGGTTCAAAAGACTAAAGAAAAAATAAAATGAAGAAAAAAGGTAATGAAAAAAGAAAAGAAAAAAAAAAAAGTAGGTAAATCGGCTGACCACGATGGGCCAGATCTAAAATTTCCCGCCTAAATACTTTCAAGTTGATAAACAAAAAAAAAAAAAAATAGAAAACTTTGTTGTGCAATATTTTTTAAACTAATCAACCGATTTCAATAAATCTTTCGGTAATTTAAAGAGCTTCTCAAAACTTCGATCTGATTGAATTTTGAGACTAATAAGTCAAGTAGATTAAAAGTTATGCGACAAAAACGTGAAAAAAATGTTATTCTCAATTTTTATTCTTTGAATTTTTATTCCGATTGACTCCAAAATCTAATCAGATCTAAGTCTTGATAAACCCTTTCGATCGCCGCAAGAACCATTTCAATCGGTCAATTTGTTTTGAAGATATTCGTTTACACACACACACATACACACACACACGTACGGACGTCTATCCAAAAATAGTCAGAATAGCTTTCTAGGACCCCAAAACGTCAAGATTTGATGAAAACTCGACTTTCAAAAATCAGACCGAAACCAATCACTTTCTCTTTTTGTTTGTTTATTTTTTTAAAAATTTTCAATTTTCATAGTGGGAAGTTAAAAAAATGTGAGATATATTTGTCTGGACATTCGTCCTATCAGTACATGAAATTATTTCACATGATAAAGAGTACTGTTTAAATATAGCTTGAAGAATTTCTTACTGCATTTTCGAGAATGCAACAAGTGCAGTAAATTTAATTTCCCTTAAAAACACGTCTGCAGTTTACTTCCGCAATTTGTTCAAATAATTTCTCTTTACTTTCTGCGTTCTTGCTTCTACTGGTGATGTAGTAAAAAAAAATTTTTTGTTTTTTCTACTTACCTAATTCTAATCAAAGAAAAATATGCGAAAAAATTTCTGTTATAATTCATAATAATGAAAAATAAATCGATTACTAAATTACAGATTTTTAAGCTAACATGCCAACGTCCAATTAGACCATATTTTTACAGGTGGTAGTGAGGTCAAGGTTGGCGAGTATAACGGGGTCACAGGTGAACTAGATCTCACCAGGGGTCAGCCCTTGGAATGGCGAGGCAAGTCGCCACCGAAGGACAGAACGTTGCATATAATCGAACACTCGATGGTGAACATAACAATTTATGCTGTACTAGCAGCAGCTGCTAGCGTTGGGATTGTAATGGCAGTAATTTTCCTTGCGATTAATATCAGATATAGAAATCAAAGGTATAACCACCTACGCGAGGATATTCGCGTATCAAAATTCGTTTCTATAATACCATAGGGAGAGAAAATTCGCCACCCTACTCTAACCGATATTCATAATATATCTCATAATTTTCAGGTACATAAAAATGTCCTCACCACATCTGAATAACTTGATAATAATTGGCTGTATGCTGACCTATAGCAGCGTTATATTTTTGGGTTTGGACTCACAGTTATCAAGTGTAACAGCATTTCCTTACATTTGTACGGCAAGAGCGTGGCTTTTAATGGCTGGATTTTCCCTAGCGTTTGGATCAATGTTCTCGAAAACTTGGCGGGTGCATTCCATATTCACGGACGTTAAATTGAACAAAAAGGTGAGAGAAGATTTTTAAAAGGATGATGATTTATTTAACTGAAAATTTTTCTTCTATTTATGTATTTTTGATTATAAAAAAACTCAATAAATATTTTATTATACCCGTAGGTCATTAAAGACTATCAACTGTTCATCGTCGTTGGTGTTTTGCTCGTTATTGACTTAGCGATTATGACAACGTGGCAAATAGCCGATCCATTTTATAGAGAAACTAAACAGATGGAACCATACGTGAGTTTATACGAATTTAAAAATTCGAAAATTAATATAGTTCGGTTATTTTTAACTCGAAAAAATTGTTCAATTTTCAGCCTCATCCTTCCAGTGAAGACATTATCATTATACCTGAAAACGAGTATTGTCAAAGCAACAGAATGACGGTCTACCTAGGCAGCATTTACGCCTACAAAGGTCTTCTACTGGTAAAATGAATTTTACTTATTTAAGAAAAAATTATTCGATCTATTAGATAGTCAACAGTTGTGACAGAAGAAAGTTATCACTCCATAAATACACTTCAAAATTCAAAGTGAACGTCAAAAAAAAAGGAGAAAAAAAAACGCTTGGTTTTATTGAGATTTCAAATTTGGGATGAAATTTTTAACATATTTTCACTAAATGACTTCACTATCGTGTCTATTTTGTTTCGTTTATTGCAAAGCCTATTTTTTCGTATTGAAATTCCACCGTTTCTTGAGGAAAACAAAAAAAAAAGAAGGGATCGAGATCCTTGAAACTGACCAAAAAGTTTTCCCCTAAGAAATTCGAGGTGTGGAATTTCACACCCAAAGAATTTGGAGTGTGGAATGCTTTACACAATATCCACACTGTAGTTGTGTATGTTCACACGGGCCATGAATTCACAGCAAACTGAAATGGATTGAAAAAACTAGGAAACGGCTACGTTCTGCGATTTAGTGACCCTTATTTCGTGAAAATTTTGTACCGTTTAGTATAGTCAGTAGATTTCAATTCTATATCCTTTTGAATCCATTCCAGTGGATTAACTCACATCATTCCTAAGCCTAAGCCTAAGCAATTCTCTTAACAGAATAAACATGGATGAAATTTTTTTGATTCGATTCCAATTTTCGAAATCAATGAAATCTAGTAGACGAAAAATATCCAATGTAATCTTCATAGATTCATTTTGTAACTGGCTTAATAATTCCGATTTTCCTAAAAAATTTCAATTATCAGCGGATTGGAATTTAAATCTTTTCAATCCCCTTCAATCGAAATTAGTTCACTGCAAATGACTGCTAACATGATTTATTGAAACTATACAAAAACACCCTTTATATTCGAGGCATTGCATTCCGCCTCAATCCAGACAGCTGTCAAACTTTACCATCTCAATTTTTGCCAACAGGAGAGATTTAGCATAAATTAGGACACTATCTGAAACAAACTCCCAGTTTCATTCAGATCTCATTGAAAATAACGGAGATGAGATTATTCTGACAATTTTTTTTTAAGAATTATTGCAAAGTGGATGTGGTGGATGTAATTGATTTGAATCGTTAGCCGTTAAAAAAAAAATATATAACGTAACAATTCAAAATCCCTGTTTAATACAGAAAATCGACATTTAAAGATCTAATATCGCGATATTTTTTTTCTGGACCAAAAATCTACTCTGTAATAATTCTTAAGACATTTGTTATCAGAGTTGTGATCGCTCTGACCGGATATTCATTTCAAATGATGGTACAGATGCAAAATCTCACTTGGTGGTAAAAATCTCAAGTTGTGAAGTCTGAAGATTGCCTGCAGGGTTGAGATGAAATCCCCACATGCCTTTTGTATTTTCTGTCACTTCAAGGCGTTCGACAATAATCAAACACACAAATATCGAGGAAATTGAAAATCACAACGTTCTTCTGTCGCACTACGTACTGTACCTTCTCAAGGTCTAACCAGAATTTCATCTTTTGATACAAGACCACAATTCCAAACTATTTCTCGTCTCAGTTTACGACATAATATATTCACCCTATTCCTGCTAAGAAATTTCTTACCTAATCCGTAAATTTGTTAAATCTAGAGGCACATCACTCGAAGTAGGGTTTAACTGCTCTTTTTAGGTCGTTTAGGTGTAGGTAATCGATATATGTATATATATATATATATTTTTTACTGTTTTGTACAGATCTTTGGGGCGTTTCTGGCTTGGGAAACGCGACACGTCAGCATCCCGGCATTAAACGACAGTAAATACGTTGGTATGAGTGTTTACAACGTTGTTATCATGTGCGTTACTGGAGCGGCAATAAGTTTTGTCCTTGCCGACAAACAGGACGCGATGTTTATTATCCTTGCGGTTTTTATCATCTTCTGCAGCACAGCAACCCTCTGTCTGGTATTCGTGCCTAAGGTAAATTATTAAGATGCGTGATAAAGAAAACACTTACGAAACGCGTGTCTAATCAAGTGCCTCGTACCCACCAACTTAGATACTATGTGATACATATTTTATGAGTTGAACACAACGATCATTGTGCCAGTCACGTATAACGACACAAAGCCTTTGTTGATGCAATTAAATCGTGAAAGGACTACCACAGTGATTAAGGTGTGAATGTGTAAATAAGCGTTAATTTCAGATCAAATTAAACGATTGGCATGGATTCTTATTAATTAAACGTACTCAATGTCAGTTATGGATCGAAACGTTGTACTAAAGTTTCGCAATCTATTTATAGTTTAGTAAATTCATGAGCGATCAGTGATTTTAAAATTCTCTCAAATTATTCGTGAGATACAACTGTGCACTAAAAAATAACAAAAAAAAAAATTTTAATTTTGTTATTTTTTTATTATTATAGCTGATAGAGTTGCGCAGAAATCCTCAAGGATCTATAGATAAAAAATTTCGACCAACATTAAGACCAGCGTCAAAAACGCGGAGAGATTCTTCGGTCACTGAACTCGAGGAAAGATTGAAAGAAGCCAAATCAACGAATCAGAAATTCAGGAAACAACTTTTGGAGAAAGAATCGGAGCTTCAGGTAGGTTAAAATTAATATTTTTATTTTTCTTTTGTTTTCATTATTTTTATCCCTATTCTACGGTTAAGATTTATTCATTTATTTCAGATATTACCCAATTAACCAGATTTTGGTTATTATATTTTACAGATGTTCGTTAGGAGGCTGGGCAGCAGCGGTGTACCTGATACACAAGAAGTCATGGACAGGCTGACGGTACCAAGGCCAGAATCGATTATTAGAAAAGAAGGTAAGAGTTTCTTAATTTTCACTTGCTATTTAACTAAGTTTTAATCAGATTCTAATCGTGTCACAGTACAGTATAGATTAATGCAACTTGACTCACAAAATTGACATGTAGTAACGAATAATTTTTTTTTTTTTTTTCACGTAATTCACGTTTCAGATTGACAAATCTTATTTCAGTTAATCCATTTACGATTTTTTTTTTTTTTTGAAATTTTTACTCTTCATTGGGTAGAGACAACTTTTTTTTAACGTAGAAAAGGCATCGTGATCATTTTCGAATAGATTATAAACAGTCAATCTTGAAACTTGACAAAAATGACTAGTAGGTAGTTTGTCAAGTTGAAATATTCAATTTTTTACGTCTAGATGTGTTGAACTATACTGTTTCCCTTAACCCTCCGATGCCTAAGCCTTGGAAATTATGTCGAGTCAACTTTTTCTCAGATTGCATAAATTCTGAGCAATTAGTATCGCATTTTCATGATTATTTTTTTTATTTTTTATTTTTTTGGGGCTGGATTAAAGTTTCAAATTTTTAAAATCCCGTATAGTCAAAATTCTGAATCTTAATACTACCAACTCGCAATTTTTAGAAAAAGTATTCTCCCAAAAGTCTGCATAGTAGATTTGAAAAACTTCAAATCGAAGAACACCGAAGTTTGAAGATTCCAAAAGCAAAAGACCGGAAAGGCCAAAACTCCGAAACTAAAAACTCAAGCGTCGAACGTCGTGCTTTTTCCATTAAATTTTTAGCTTCTTGGACTTTTGGAGTTTTGAACTTTTTTTGTTTTAAACCGCCTACATTCCGATCTTTCAAAATTTTAATATTCTGAATTTTAACATTTCTAAAAATTCGTAACCATCTCAACAAATTTCTCAATTTTGATCATTCGGAACTTTCAAAATTCTGAACTTCAACCCGGTCCCATTTTTGAATCATCTTCACTGTTAGTCGCCTGTAAAATCACTTAATACTTCGGTCCCGCGATGTGTAAGTGACTTTTGAACATCTGCCCCAAAATTGTTAGCGGAGACCATTCCATGTAAATAATGATGGGATCCGTGTAATCCCCGGTTGGGATTTGGTAGGTTGAAATTGGTCGACCCCACAGTTTGGCTATCGGAAGGTTAATAGTGAGGCCTAAATTCTGCACGTAAATGTTTGTGTCTCAGATGAAAGAACAAAAAAGAAAAAGAAAAATCATTCCAATCATTCGAAAAAAATTTAATAAAAAATACTGTTTCATAGATTTAGCCAACAATAATTGCCAAAAATCTCGAAAAGAAAATCTCTTACACAAACAGCTCGAATAAAAATGATAGAAAATTTTATCTTTACTTTTTTTTCCCAACTGTTTGTATTGCGTGTAGATGTCAAAATTATTCGTAAAATTTCTAAATGTTGTGACAGCATAATTAGCCAACTGTCCAATTCGTGTTCATGTGTCAATGATCGTTAACTAAAATTTACTGCAATGAGTATCAATCATTCTTGTTTTTTTTTTTTTTTTTTTTATTATTACCAGGCTTAATCATGATCAAAAACTTCTAAAACCTGTAGATTATAAATTTTCACAGACCTAGTTGTATCACTTGCAATGTTAAAAAACATTTACTGTGTAAAATCGATTACCTGAATCAAACTTTATAATGGAGAACGCTTGTTATTCATGCTCTATATATATGTATATATGTTAGAGCTCACTGTGCAGGGGCATGGCGCACATAATCACAAAGGTTAGTTATTCAATCCCCAAAGTAGGCGATGAGACATTATATTATAATATTATAAGCTGTACTGTTACCGTTATGATGCTAGTTTATACCTAGAATATTCTATCTCCACATACATTACACACATATCCATGCATGAAGATGCAATAAAGCTTTGCAAATATATTTCTTCGAATTTCGTTTTATTTATAAAAGAAAATTTTAAAAATACCTTCCAACAAACGTATCTTTATTAACGAAGCACATACGTCTCAAGATCTCTAAAAAGGTATATTTGAAGCCCTATCCATGTTCTGACTTATAAAAAATAGTGTCAGAAAAAATTATGTCTTTGAAATTCTGCGCACGATATCTCAAGAACCACTCGACCAATCCTTATCAACTTTTAACTAATAATTTACTACGTTAGCCTCTTTGGAATGACGAACCAGAAACTTGATACGACGAAAGGTTCTTAAGATATGAAATTAATTACCTACTCGTGGAAATAGGTAACATTAAAAAACAAGCAAGTAAATCGGCTGACCACGATAGGCCGCCCAAATCTTTCGAGGAAAAAAAAAACACATGTATAAAGATTTCCTAATATAATTATTGGTAGGCAATTTTCAGATGAGAGAGATGAAAAAAATCTGAACTTGGATTCGTGATCAACGATCGAGAAAATTTTGAGATACCAATTTTTATTCAAATCCGTCGATCCTTTCTCGAGATATCGTAGATTAAATTATTTTTTTCAAAATCTTGTTCTGTGAACATCTCAAAAACTACTAGACCGATCAAATCCAGAATCTAATCAGTTCTAAGTTTAGAGAATACGCGTCGATTGATACCAAATTCATCAAAATCCGATCATTCGTTCTCGAGATATCACCGGACAAAAAAAATGATCACACACATCCATCCATCCATCCATACATACACACATACAGACGTCCATCTGAAAATGGTCGGAGGTGATTATCTTGACCTTGTAACGTGGAGATCTGGTGGAAACTCAACTTTTCATTTTCGGGGTGACTACAATAACTTCCTTCTTGCTAAAGCAGGAAGTTAAAAAAGTAGTCAATCTCATAGTTTCCAATTACTAAGTTCTCAATGTATATTGAAAATCTGGTTTGTCATTTTGACAAGCTTCATATTAATGTAATGTGGTTTAAATTTTAGCTCAATCTGATGAGTGATTCTTGAGAAATCTTACACACTGCATACATATATCCGAATTTTTTTGCAATGCATCACTAGCTTCCATATACCAGCTGATATGTATATATAGTTAAAAAGTGATGCCAATTTGGGTTGCAAGCAAAAGTTAAAGCTGTTCAATGCAAGTATAGTTGTTGACTTTAGACTAAAAGTATGCTTCTATTTGAATTATGTACATCCCTCTGATATATACAGAGACGTACATTTGCCTCCTCAATGCTAAAACTGCAACATGTTTTCATGCAGAATAGCACAATCTTTACGTTTGATTTTCTTTTATTTAATTTATATAATTAAAAAGCTCAGAACATATATTTTTTTCTCTTCTGATGCCAGTAAAATTAGTTTGAAAATATTTATACGCATTTAGCCTTGACTTTGAGAAGAAGAAAAGATCCTCATATTATTATATGATTGATTTGCAAAATTGTAAGTCTTAGTATACCTATAACCTATAATGTTGAAATTATTTTAAAATGGATATCAAGTTCGCATTTTCACATTGATTTAACTTATAGCGTCGTTGAATACTACGGTGAAAATATTTTCTGATGAAAAAGGCATGACAGCGAGATTTCATTGTTGCTATTGGTATAAATGAAATGTTAATTTCCGCAAGTAAATTAAACCGTAAAATGATTATTAAAACGGCAGTGCTCCAATTTTTGAAGCATTATAATTTCGGCGTTTCTCGCATCTCAAATACCAACATCATAGATCGTACTTAATTAAATGAATTAATTCGTCAACGCGGGATGCTGGAATCGTGCCTTTAGTATCTTCGATCTTTCAAAGAAATAATAGAAAAATTCTGTCCCGTAATACTGTAACAGATGCTGCTGCAGCCCCTTTAACCGAAATACTTTTTTCATAACGCGTTGATGGTCTATCGACCCTGCGTTTTCCTAAATAAAATATCGTTATTAATAATACAAACGATGAAAGAATTTCAACGAGATTTTAGCCACAGAATATGAATTGAATTTTGCTTACTTCGTGTTATATAAAAAATTATGAAAACAGAAATGAAAAAAATTGCATGATAAAAATTATAAAAAAAAAAAAAAAAAAAAATAGAATATTTGCTCTTTTGCACAACGCAAATCCTTAGCCACGTCCATTTAATCAGATTGCACCGGATCCACGATGAATTGTACATATATAGCCTGAGGTAGAATAATCTTGAGGTAACTATGGACGTTTTACCTTAAATTTTTTATTAAATATAATATATTTATATTTAATTAAAAATCAGATGATAGTCTCGCTTGGCATAAAGTTGAAAATATTCTGTGATTGTGATGAGCTTGCTGTAAATAATAGAAATTCAATTTAGAAAAAACCCTGTCGAAGATAACGGTGCGGGAAAACACAGGGTTTGAAAAATGCAAGAGGGTTAATTTGGGAGCATTGATCTGTAAATATAAAAATGTCTCGCCATTTTATGTATATGAATTTTTATAACTCCTTAAAATGGTTTGAATAGCTGGCTTTTAGAACTTTATTTCACCAAGTAGCATGAACGGGAAGTAGAAATTTCTGTTACAGGTCCGTCGCTCGCAACGGAAACAACAGACATTTCCATGTCCATGTGCAGTTTGAATTCAACTACCGTGTCTCAACCCGAAGGGGAATACGTAAACTTACCTACTGGAGATACAAATTCCACGAGGTACGTCTTTACATGAAAATATTTCGGTTATTTCTTCGTTTCACTTTTTTTGTATCACAACAGCAAAGCAGTAGTCAATTTTTTTGCATTCAAAATTGATAGCGATTGCCCAATCTATAAGCGTGTCGATCTCAATGTGGTTAAAATCGAATGACTACGGTGTAATAATCGTGATAAGATCAGCCTAGTCCGAATTTCTTGAAATTTTATACGAAGAATTCAATTTCCTTTTGGTCCATGAATGGTATACCTTATTATCTTGTCAGAGTAAAAAAGGACTTGTACAAAGTCGAGAAATTGATCTGACGGTAAGCTTGACCCAGACCTTTTCGAAAATGACATGGCTAGTCGATATGATGTCGTTTTATACCCGTGTCCCTTTCCGATTCTTGATCTTATCGATAAGCAAAATGACATGATAGGAGACCGCGTTGAGGTTGGACCGTCTTATTTCCGGCTTTCGTAATAAACCGTCAATCCTGAGATAGTCGAGTGGTTCATCTCGCAGGAAGAAGACATCCTTCTCGAAGCTCCCAACAATTTCGATCGATAGCGAGAGGATCCCGCTTGTTCCGTCAACGACAACAACAACAACAATTTTACATTCGGCAATGAAACAGCCGAGCGATTCAACTCTACGTCGCAAAAGTCGATCCAGTGAATGTAGAGAGAGCGAACCATTGCTCCAAAAAACTTCAGATGTCAAAATCGGGGCAGAACAAAGCGTCGAATTTGTTCCTGAAGTTGTTGAGGAAAGTGACTCCGTAATTTTGGAGGAAACTGACATTCCTCGTGACGGTAAACTAACTAGGCTTAAGGAAGTTGCTGAGGAGGCTAGACCCAGACTGCCGACTCCACCACCATCTAAAAACGTATCATTTGGTGAACCTCAGTCGCAAAACTACCTCGAACAGACCATTCTTCCACCGCCGTTACAATTCATTCCAAAACATAGACAAACCGGTGAGTCTGATTCAGAAATCTTCTCAAAGGAACTAACCGATAATCAAACGATCTCGAGGTCCGATACTCGATTTCCTGTTGACATTTTCTACCCAGGTTCCATTACTGTACCATCTCATCAGTCCTCGCTTCGTCGGAGAGCTTCTGTCAAGAATAACGGGATAGGGCACCATGAACTATTTGAAAAAAGACGTACCAGTGTCCCGGCAAACTCAATCAGCTATATTTCAACGGAGAATATCCGCGGTGCGGAAGACAGGACAATCGAGGATACCTTGGGAGGATCATTCAATAAAGCTTACGTCATCGGAGAGTGCGGACATCGTCGTCCCATCGGAGGTACTGGATACAGATGCGAAAGACACGGTGGACGGGGTCACAGTCATGCTATTCTTAATGGCGGAGCTTTGGATACACCCACGCCAAGGAGACATCGGAAACTTTATGACAGCCACAACGCAAGCTCACCTAATGTACCAACGACTGTCAACGCGAGTTCCTCCGACACTGGTGAGTGCTTTATTGTAATATTTCTTATGCAAAGAAGAATGTTTTGCGATAATGCGATAAATTACTAATCTGACAATCATTACCGTCATGTAATCATTTCAGTTATTCAATTTGCCAATAATGCTCTACAATAGTTTGTTCAAGAGTCAATAATGGCTGATTGCCATATTATTAGCAGAACTATTCATCCAGCTAACGATGACAGATGTTTTAACCCTTCGTGGTCACACCTTCGATTTCAATCAAGCTGGCAAATTGACCTAAGCATATTTTTAAACGGTTGCCACGTGAAAGCTATTAGTCCGATTTTGACCGAAAAAATATTAGGAAATACTTTGAACATTCTAAAACATGCAGAAAAAATCGGTATATCAAAATTCAAATGACAACATGTTTCAAAAAAAAAAAAATCGTAAAGTGATCTATGCGCAAAAAAGATACTTTTTTACTGAAAAAAAATCATATGTTTTTGAATTTTCAATATTTTCAATTGAAATTGTAATGGGGATACTCGTGAGATATGGTACTTTTATGCCATAGTGTGTGTTCGAAAAAAGTTATTTATTTTTGGAAAAAAACAATATTTACCTTCAATGTTTAAACTCGGATAATTTTGACCCGTGGTGCCATGACGGGTTAATATTAAAGCTCTCGAGTTTCATCGTTGAGTATTTGCTTCCAATAAATTTATTCGCGAAAATGGTTTGGACAATTTTCATCATGCATGATGTACCATGCACGTTTTATATTCACAGAGAAATACGAGGAATCCCTATCGACGATAATCCAACGTTCGGTGTCTGAGAAATCTCGAGAGAAATGTGTTCGTGCTCGAATTGGTCCTGGTCCTGGTCCTCTAGGGGAATGTCCACATCGGGCACCTCGTAGACTTCGCGAATGTCGTCATGCCGAATCTAAGCTTCGTCAGCAGGCCAGAATGGACTATGTTCAAAGTACGCCTAACGTCGCGACGATACATAACAACAAATTTGCTAGTGGTAATAGAGGTTCGGCTGTGAACGTCTCTAAGATGTACAGTGCGGTTTCTGACGGTGAACTTCTAGATATGGCGATATTACCTATTTTTCAAAAACTTTTAAGCGAGAGACACAAAAACACAACTCGTGGTAGTTACGGAGCTAGCTGTCCAAATATATCGATAAAGTGCGACATAGTGGAGTACCTTTAATATATCGATTAATTAAATAATTAAATTTAAAAACAAATAAAATAATAAATAACGATTTGTAAACTATATCGGCGAGTGTAGTTAAGTGAGAAGTGAACTCGATTAATTTCGTTTAATATCGGTCAATAATAATCAACTTCACACAATTAACAAAAGGATTATCGAAGTTTTTTAATAACATATATAGAATAAATTATTATATATAGATTCGAATTGTAAATCTCAAGTGAAAAGTTATTGGCAGCGAGTAAGGTTTCACATTTTTCTTATTCCTTGGCGATTTTCCGTTTGCTCTTTATTATTATACCAAAAAATTTTCTCCATTTTTTTTTTTTTTTTTATTCAAATTTTTTCCTTCTCTCCCCTTAATTGTATCGGTATAAAATATCCCGTGTGTTACACTTCGAGGCTCGAGATAAGCTTTCACTTATATCGAAAAGCGTTATAAAATTTGGAACACAATATTTACCGCAACCATTTTCCATGACCTTTTTTTATATTTTTATTATGATTTTTGTCTCCTATCGGAATCTCAAACATTACGATCATCTGGCCTATTTTGCAGTTTCATTTCAAGAAAATCTTTCAATTCGATAATTTGCTGTAAGATATTTTGAAAGAAGTCAATTCACAAAATTTGGAAATAAGATTCGTCAGAATTTGACTATAAAATATAATTTAACGGATCATTTCTTTTTTGATACCATAATTTATTGTTTGAAAAAAAAATTGTTTCTAATAAAAAAAAATTTTCAGCCTAATTACACAGCAATGCAATGTACAAATTCAAAATGAAGATAAAAAAAAAAAAATGGAAGAAAAACAAAAATTTTTCGAATTATCGATGTATGGATACGTCCGATCTTTAAGGAAGAATTAATTTATACAAAATTTTCAAATTCAACATTTAGTATTTAGACTCTGAAAAGTTTTCAAAACTATATTTATGATTATTTTACCCGACTGATATTTGAAATAGCGTGAGGCTGTGATCAATCGAAAATACAGCGCTATTTGAAAAACAAAAGCAACTGGCATAAGAATATACCTAATTATTCAATAAAATAAGAAAATAAATAAAAATCAATTAAGAATTCTTTCGTTAAGTACCGATATACCTTCAATGTTGAGAAAATTAATTTATTGTAAGTTTTTATTAATTAACAGTCATAACGAATGATGAAAAGATTTAAGCAATTTATTTACCTAAATACCGAATCAATTAAATTTAGTATAATTCAAAGCTGCAGATAATTTATCGCGAATATATCGATTCGTAAAAAAAAAGTGTCGCAAAAAACAAAAAAAAAAAAAAAACAAACCGTATAAGATAAATTGAAAAAAAAAAATTTAATCGCTCATCAAGTTGCATAAGTAAAAAAAATGTACCGAACATTTCGTATTTCAATTTTAAGAGTATTGTCTATAATATCCTGTGTACCGTATCCCGGATGCGGGCAATAAATTCGATTGATTTAACCGGAAGTAAACATATTTAAGTAAAATATTTCATCGATAATTAATTAATACTTTACCGATTGATATAATTGTACGTAAAATAATTATCAAAAAAAATTTTTTTTTTCAAATAAATAAAAACTGTATAGGTAGAATATATCATATATAGGTATGTATACTTTGATTATTTCCCAGTTATATAAATTTGAAAAAAAGAAAAAAAACAAAAAAATCTTTCACTTCTGATCATCGCCAAAATGTTACATATATAAAAAAGGAATCGAATAATTGCCGGCATCCTAGTACCGTAAGACTACTGTTTAGAAAAATATCTGTCGTACAATCTCTATCGGTTAAACTATGGACTACTATTCATACGTAGATAGTTAGATAAATAATAATAATAATAATAATAATAATAATAATAATGATAACATTAACAATGATAACGATATTAATAAGACAGATGAAAGAATCTACTACAAAATCGAAACAAACAAAAAGATAGAAAGAAAACGAGACGATTTAGATTGTGAAAAAAAAAAAAAAAACATAAATAAAATAATAAGCGAAAGAAGAAAATACTTACTCGTGTAAGTCATTGGGGAGATGTTGGAATTCATCAGTGGTGAAGTAATTCTTCCCTAATTAAACTATAGATATATTATAAAATACTATATTTGAAAATCTGAAAGAATTTGTGAAAGAATAATTTTTATTTAATTAATTTTCAACTAACTTTATATTGTACATTGTTTTATATACGTGGGCAAGGTGGTTAGATATACTGTCACTGCTGATGATTCATTTTTTTCTCAAGCTTGGAGATTAGATATCAGTAACTTATTATATATTATAGAACATCTTACAGTCCTGATAAAGGATAAAAGAAAAAAAAAAGAAAAAATAGGTAAGATCAGCTGATATCTTTGGTGCTGAAGGAATGATTAAATAATGAATGATAAAAGCGTGGGAAATAACAAAAAAATAAATAAATAAATAAATAATGTTTGTAATAGGTAATCGGGGAGTGGAGAGGTACGGGCTTAATTATTTGGTAGGGCGAATACACACTGTCAGAGCGCCAAAAAATTGTTGAAACATTATAGATGTATACAAACTGTTTTTAAATATTAATAATCTTTAATAAAAAAAAAAATAATAATAATAATAAATAAATGAGAAAAATAAATACTAAAAAAAAAACAAAAAAAAAAAAACAAAAATAATAAACAATTGGTCTAGTGAAAGATTACCGCGTGAATGATGATTATCATGTAACGAGATATCGTCTAGGTGAGTAAGTCATCGTTTCCTGTTTCCAAGATATTGGCAATTGGCTAATATATATGCGATTATCGTTATAGCTATCTTTTATATATAATAGCGTATAAATGACCGTGTAATATTGATATTAGAGGAAAAAAGAAAGAAAGAAAGAAAAAAAAAAAAAAAAGAAATCAATAGAAAATAAAAAATTTTATTAAATGTTAGAGATAACATATTAATAGAAATTACTAATCGCTAATTCTGGCCATTGTCAATATCTTATACTAACTATTTCATATAATTTTTTATAAATTTTAATATTGTTACATCTTCACCAATCACACGCCTTAAAAAAATATATATATATATATATATATATATATATATATATATATATATATATATACATATATATATATATATATATATATATATATATATATATATATATATATATATATATATATATATATATATATATATATATATATATCATTCATTTTTCAAATGCTCACACATATAACTACGAAATAACGTGTAAAATGATGTTAAACCCGTGGTAATATATTAAGAATATTCCAAAGTTTATTAATTATATTCTCAATTAAAAAGACTAACAATCCGATGAAAATTTCTTCGATAAATAAATTGTTATACCTACATCCAGCGGAGACGTTTATCCCATGTAGGAAATGACGATGGGACCAGCATGGGCCCAGGCCTCCGCCAACACTTCTTAACCTTGGTCCAAGGTTGCAAAACAGCCTTGGCCCAATCTTGGTTTAAATCTGGAATGATAACTTTGTGCCAGGCTTGGCATACAGCACTGGGCCACGACTGGTAATGAGGGTTGGCCCAAGCTTGGGCCAACATCGAACTGCCGGGGCTCGGTTGCCCAAGGCTGGCCCAGGCTTGGTCCCATCGTTCAAGCCTGGCAGCTCCTACATGGGTAATGATAATATTCGTTTTACTTTAAAATTTAACCAGTATATAGGTACGAAATATTAATTATGTTCGTCGAACGTATTTTTTGCTGTAAAAAAGACTTGTCTGAGTTTTATAAGAACTGAAAAAACAAAAAAGCAAGTACCTAAATATACTTACCAGAAAAAGTATACCATAGAAAAATATATGTACCAATATGTAAAAAATTTTGACATGTAGATATATTTTTATTCTGTACCTATATAATGTTGATGCAGAAACTCCAGGATTAAACTTTCGGAAAATTGAAAATATACTGAACGTCTTTGATTATAATACTTTTACGTTAATTTTTTAATTTTTTGATTTTCCTTTCTTTTGTACAATTGTACCTATACATTGTTACCATAATCGCATCATAATATGTAAGTGTTTATAAAATGATGTGTATAATTTGACAAGAAGGAAATCGATAAAAATATAAATATGGTTAAGAATTATATGGATTGTCTTTTATTCAAGTGAAATCACATAGAACAAATTTTGTTTTTTTTTTCCACCATTCTATCCTAAAAATCAATTCAAAATTACATCAAAGCGTTTTTTTTTTTTATTGCCTTTTAATTTTTCGGGATGCAATTTATTCATGAAAAGTAGGCGAGTGCAGTATCGTTTCATATGAAATAAAATTGAATAAATTTCAAAAAAGAAAAGATCGCAGATAAAAACCAACGAATCATCATGATTACGAAAAAGGATTTACCATTAGAGCTGTTTAGTATTCTGGAACAAAAGCGAGGACACAACATACGGTGGTGAGTGACCAAAACTGTTTAATCCCTCAATTCAAACACAAACACTCAGAGTAAATTTCACTACTGATGTAACAAACAGAGTTCTGTAATCGCTTGACTATATTATGTAGGAAAGAATAGCGGTGAAACTCGTAGGTAAAATCCGGGAAACTCATCCAAACTCTGCAATGTATGAAAAGCAAAGGAGATCCGCTACCCGCTAGAATTTAAAGCTTTTCCAGATGGTTTTTTTACTTTTTTTTTTGAGAATTAATCAAACAAAGTAAATAATCTGAATCAGTCCCTTTTGTTAATTGCAATAAGGGACCGGGTTGAAGTTTCAAATTTTCAAAAATTGCAATTGGTAAATATTGTGGACTGATTTGAATTTTCAGACACGTTATAGAGTGCAGAATATTTGAATTTGGAAAGATTGGTATGCAGACAGCTAAAAATTCGGAAAGTCCAAAACTTCAAAAGACCAATAATCCGAAAATTTAATGGAGATGCACGACACTCCATGTTCAATTTTCAAATACCCCAACTCTCGGAATTTTAAACCTTCAGTGTTTTTTTATTTAATATTTTCAATATCGACTATGCAGACTTTCGAATAAATGCCATTTATAAAATCTGTAAGTCCATAATTCGGAATTTTTACCGTTCAAAACTTTCAAAATTCGGAAGTTCAACTTAGTCAAAATAAATAAATAAATAAATAAATAAACATTTTTTCGATTGTCAATGGTCAAAACTATGAAAGTGAAACAAACATCTGTTGGTGATAACCATATTCATACCTACTCTTCAACCCTAACCACATACAACACTGTGGAAATTGAATTATTGAGGATATATGCGCGCATTTTCATATTCAATACGTCAATTTTTCTTTTTATTTATTTATTTATTTGTTTTTTTGTTTCTGTTGAAATTTTTAATCACTTTGGTCCACAGAGAGCCCCTGGAATTTTCCCTGTGTTTACCACAGGCTCAAACCACAACCTCACATGAGATAAAATTCCATGTAAAATTCAAAGTCTTTAGTTAGCACGATTCAACAGTATTAATGCCCGCCAGCATCCGGCAGAACAAGAGGGTTGGCTTGAAAATCATGAGAAAACAGTTTGTTCATTTTAAGTAATGAGTAGCTGAAGTTGAGTTTAATGATGAATAAAAAGAACTAATTAAGACGGATTCACTTAGTTGAATTTTTCCATCTAAAAATATGAAACGAAAAGAGCCACAAATTTTAGTGGGTTAAAGTTTGAAAGTTGAAGGTCTTCTTAAACAGAAATAAATATTATGTTAGAGTTTCAGATTGAATTGAATTACTGATTTTTATATCTCTATGTTTCTCCTAATAATGACAATTCTAAGCAGAACCAAAATCGCATTCGAATTGCCGAGAATTGAAAATTGCTAATAAATGATTAGAACATGACAAGTGAGAATAAATAAAATGTATCAGAAAATTTCTTCAAATGCAATATCTCATTTACAATAATTTTTAATTTTTCGGGTATGAATTGTAGTTGAAAAAAAAAAACAGAATAATAATAAAAAAAATTACATTTAGGTACTTCATTAAACATTTCGTTAAAGATTTTTTGGTTCTTTATAATTTTCAGTGTAAAGAAAACAAAAAACACAAAAAAAAAAAAATACAAAAAATAATAACAACAAAAGCTGAAACGATAATCCACCTTCATTCATTTTAACATTTTCTTCCCTCACTTTTTGTTCCCGTTCCCTCGTTTACTTCGATACCTCGAACTCACCTGCTACTTGAGAGCGGTCTAGTGGTAACGGAGTGCTTCGAACAGCAGCATTACTTCTTTTGTTCAGCAAACTCCTAATGGACAGCGGGAATACTGTGATCTGAATTACTTCGACACGTGAAAAGGCTCAAATGAAACATTGGAATTACCTCTGGGAAAAAGAGAGATTGGCACACACACATACACATAATATATATATATACCTACCCACGCCACGCCGCAAAGGAAAGTGATCTGCGTAGGAGCTGACAGTATACATTATTCGTATTTTGCCAAATTTTCCGTCCTTTGCGAAATCCCCAAATGTACCCATTGCCAAAAACATGTAAAAAACTGGTACTAGAGACACGTGTCTTCGATTAGTAAATAAAAAGAAAAAAAAAAGAGATCCTACAGGTCGTTTTACAGGGTACATTTATACACTTTGAATAAAGACATTTTTAAGGGACCAGTACATACGTGTACAAATTGTTCTGTAATCAAATAGTTACAGTAATTCGCTGCAATTTTTTGAACTACAAACTTCGACAACTTTCTGATGCATTAATTTTTGTTATAATAAATTGACTCAAAAAAAAAAACAAGCCGTAAAAACAGTTTTTCGGTGTACTTTACATCAAAAAGAAAAAAAAGGATGGGCTTGTCCGGGGAAGAAAAAGTATAAAAAAGTAATGAAAAATCGAAAAAAAAGATCAAAATTGAAAATTTCACATTAAAAAAATGCTCTATATATTGACAAACGACAATTTCATACAGTGCGTTTAATCCCAATTCGATCTGGGTACACATACAATTTTTTCTTCTCATTGGCAAGGATCGCCCTATACATTGACAAATAACAATATTATACAGTGCATTCATTCTAATTCGATTTGGGTACATTTACAATTTTTTTCGTGTCATTGTCAAGGAATGCCCTATATATATGAAATTCTCAACTCGGAAGAATATATTCTTTGATTTGGAAAGGTAATACAGAGAAAAAAGTATAGGTTTGTCAGTAAAACAGCGGAAATCGATTCATTTCCGGTAGAACCGGAAGTTCAAATTAAACAAGACATGTCAATTTTTCATGCCCATTGTTTTGGTTGTAAAATTTTGTGAATTTCAGATTTTTTCATCGAGCTATTTCCGAGATCACCGCGCGAGTTTGTCGAACAGTCCGACAGACAGACCGACATCTTTCTAAAAACCTGTTTCTCCGGATTCTAGAGGGTCGAAAACGTGAAGATTCGTTGAAATTAGCAAAAGTCACTTTTCGACCAAAACCAATACTTTTCTTATATTACCGTAGGTGATGAAAAGTAATAAAAAAAATGTTTGTAAACTTGAAAATTTAGCAACAATAAATTGTTCAACGGGTAGAGAGTTCTTTTCTGAACGATTAGAGACCCAAATATTCAAAATTGGAGCTGCGATTGATCCAAATGTTTTGTACTTTGACTTGATCTAACTCTGTGATTATTATGTTTGGTCATTTTGTGATGACAAAGTCGGGAGACTCTTACGTCAGCCATTACAAATGAATTTTCTTTTATAAATTGATTAACGATTTGGTAACGAGCCATGATGGAGTTCAGAGCTATGGATATAGACCGAAATTCGCAATCAAGCACCACGGTATAATAAGAGTAAAAGAAAATGCTGCTTTGTGGTAACGGATAACTCGCCACGCCGAGAATCTTAAAGAGATGAAGAAAACTAGCTTAGTAAAGGTGAAATAAATTGCTACGGTGCTTTTTCTGAAATCTATCGGTTCCTAGGAATAAAAGAGTCAAAGGAAGTCGGCGAATGCAGCTCTCTTGGGCTTTGTACCACGACGGTAAGACGATGGAGGCATTGTTGCCGGCAACAATGTCGTTCAATCTTGGAACACTCGAGGACGAAGATAAAAATCTCTTTCCCAAGATACAGCGAGTGACCAGCTACGCCAAGGCTCATCGCTTAGCCAAGAATACAAGCACACTAGGTTCCCTAGGTAAGCCGCAATTTTGGGCCTTTGTCAATCGTGAAACTCCTGCAAGAACGACACTTCGGACAAGTGAAGAAAGCCATGTCAAGAAAAAAAAATAAATAAATAAATAAAAAAAAAAGCACTGAAGCTTTACTGACATAAAAGAATCTTATTGGCTGATGGGGAGAGCGGGATACAATCCTGTCACTCTGAAATGCACGTAATAAATAACGAACGACAAAGGAAAGAAGAAAACAGCACAGTTCATATTATATAAAAATATAAGGTCGACTAAAAATATACTACGTATATCTGCACACTTCTCCATTTTTTTTTTTTTTTTTTTTTTTTGTTTTTATACTTCATTCTCTCTGTTTCCAATATACAGATACTTCTTTGCTTTTCCCCTATAGGTATAGAAGAGACACGCGCGTTGCTAGGTTAATATCACAGTAGCCAGATGGTGAATGCGATACTATACAGCATTGAATATCGAACAGATATAACGTCGAACTTTCAATATATTTCAGCGATCCTGACGCCAAAGTATTTCCTTTATGAAGGACGGTTATATTTATATATATATGTATAGAGCTTATATGTACTACACTTTATCAAGAATTACAGTACAGTATATAGGTGTACAGAAGTTGACAGTATCTGTAAATACACGAATAAATAACCTGTACATACATACATACATATTTGAGACAGGATACTGTTCCATTTACGATCATATGCGAAAGCTCTGAAAAGCTGGTTGCCATGAGTCCCTTGTACAGGAGTGATGATTATTTTCATCAGGATCTGTGGAGGCTTGTCATCTTTCATGTCTGAATACGTTATCTATTGCTATTATCTGATTACGGATAGATTTACGATGAAATATATTCAACACCTGATCCAGATACAGGCATTTATGTAGAAAACAACAAAAAATTATATTCTTACCGTTTAGACTGCGAAGTAAAGTGTCAGTGAAATGAAGTTTTATTAATTTTCGTAATACACCCCCTAGGTTTCCTAATTTACATCTCAAACGAAACCCTTGGAATTTCAATCCAATATTTTAATATCTACGGGTCGTTCAACGCATACGTAATTTTTTATTTTTTTTTGCTTTTAAAATTTATACCTCATTTAAGCAGTTTTAGCTGATTTCAATTCAGACGGTCCTTTGGTGGCAAGAAAATGTGAAAAATGAAACAGTAGATTTATTCCAGTATTAAAATAAAATAGGATTACATTAATGAAACTACATTGAAATCTGTTGATCATCGTATCCAAACACATAGAGAGATAAGGTGAAAGAATAGATTCTGAGAAAAAAAGCTCAGTAAATTTCATCTCTTACTTCTTTCGCGAAGAGGAGTTCTTTAGTACAATGTGAACTTGTGGTCGGCTTACTACTCTGGAAAGAAACTACTTACTCGAATTGCCTCAAGCTGACTCGGACAACGGTTGGTGTCGTGAAATACTGAAAGCTTCGAACGGAAACTTACAACAATAAACTCTTTCGGTCTCGAAAGATCGCCGGGTGTATTCTTCTGGTACTTTAATCCAAACAAAAAAGTCTTACGTTGATAAAATTCAGAAATTTGTACCCACCTATGACCCCTGAATAACATTTTACATTCTCATATTCATTCAAAATTGAGAAAAAAGTTTTCTATTGCTACTCTGACTACTCTTCAACACGTTGGTCAACATAAATTTATCAATTTTTTCAAACTTGAAAAATTTGAATCACAAACATTTTATAAACGCCTATACAAGGCCTCCAATTTAACATCATAGTATTTCATCGATTTCAGAATCAACAATAATAACAATCCAACTTAATTTCTAGTTCGATGCAAAATCCAGTGCAAACAAATACTGATAAATCTTGTTGACCTGTTATTTTGGCTCGAGGAAGAGTTTTCTTGAAACAGTAACAGTAATGCTTAAATCCAACATCGATTTTGTGCGAATTTAGTTTATCGCTAACCAAAGCGTCGGCTTCTATAGAATCAGGGATTGGGGTAAGATCCTGTACTTGGCATAACTTTGCTAAACTTTCTGATAAATTTTCAATGAATACTCATTTTGTATAGGGAAACTTTGAGGTTGAAAAATTCCTTACGTTCCATTTCTTGAGAAATTGTACTATATACCGTAAAAGTATGTATATAACGTTTATTATGTTAACTTGAATATCAAAAATATACACATAAGAGTAAAATCTTGGCTTTAGAAATGCACCCATTATTGAATGAAAATTTTATAGAAAACCGTACGGTTTATAAATATAAAATCTAATTATACTGAAAACACTTAATTAGAACTAGGAATGAAATTTGTCTGTAAATCTTTTCAAAAACCGGACTTTTACTTTAAATTTTACCTATAGCAAAGGGTGCACACTTATTCTTATTCGCCCTAAAATCAAGTGTTCTTGGTAATGGTGAAGGAGAATCGAAGTTCTCGTGGAAAAGAAAAGTTTGCTTACATATAAGTACACTTATAATAGCTGTACTCCTTTTGCAGTGTTTTTCAGTTCATTTCGAGCCCATTTACAGTCAGTGGATCAGTAGGAACCTTAACTGTTTCTTTTAAGAACTCATTTAGAGTCTAAAGTGAGCAGCTTAGCAACACCCTTACCCCTAAAGCACTCTTAGTTTCTCGCCTGGAAATGAGGTGAGAAACTGAACGAGAGATGTGTCATCTACAGAAGCACTAGTAAGAAACTGGAAAAGCAATTTCCGTATTAGAGAAAATGCGCGTTTTACTTTATCGTTATTAATTGAATTGTATCCTTAAAAGTGCCTTAGACGTATTTAAAAAAAAAAGTTTACCTCGCTTTTTGAAATTGAAAGACTTGTTTTGTCGTTTTTTAAAGTAAAATTGAAATACGAACTGTTTTACCGATCCTTTTCGCGGTAAAACGAAAGGAGATACGATCCTCTAAGGACTCACTTCACTTTAAGCACGCTGAGATATGTAGTAGTAAAAAATATACAGCGTTCTAGGTACGAGATATATACCATGTATTTTATTATTATGTTGGATTGAATCTCAGATGCCTGTTAGAATAAAAGAAAGGAAGAAAAAAAAAAATGAAAAAAAAAAAAAAGGAAAAACCAGGCAGAGAGAAACTTGAAACGAAACCTGATGACCAGAACAACGAAACCATTCGCGTGTTGACTTAGCATTCTTTCCCGACGTTCCACCCTCGACTCTTCAAACTTTCGTGTAAAACTTTTTATTGTTGTAGTGAAGATAGCTGGAGACCTACTTCGTCTTCTTCGTTCACCAACGAGCAACGTTGCAGGAGGATTTATCGTAGAAAAACAACAACAAGAAAAAGTAGAAAAAAAAAAAAAAACATTACGTCTTCTCAAACACGTAACATTAACACCGTGACCAGAATTATACCGAGTTCAAAAGAAGCTGAAGGTTAGGAAATTGCTATGAACGTGATATTCGATATCTAAGTAATTGGAAGTATTTGATTTCAATCAATCGCATAGATAACATCGATAATCAAAACTGGAGCTTGGAAAGAGCTGAATTTTGATTATTTCTAGCCCCCTAGATTTATAAATTTAAAAGTATGAATTGTCACAACAAAAATAATGTCAAGAAGGATTTCATAGCCTCGATTTTTCATGTTTCTAATTTTTGAAAACTGTCAGGTAATGTCTCTGCAAAATTTTAGTTCGTACATAAAAAAAAAAAAAAAATTCCCTCCGACGTATAACATATACATATAGTTGAACGTCGAACGAAACAATGCAAGAGGGGTAAGTATAGGAAGAATATAGAATAAGAATACATTTTGAATAGCACTTGAGTTTTTGTCAAACGAAACTCCAGAAGAGCTACAAGAGGTGATGAGTTTTTTTAGTACCTTATCTCTTTACCCTACCTTGCTCCACCTTGATCCCTTCTTTCTGCCAAAAGGCTTGTACTACACCTGGCAAAAGAACATCTAGAAACATAATAATTATTGGATTGTCACATTTTTTTTTTTTTCCTATTTCTAGTAATTCAATTAATTTTCATTCACATTGCCAGAGGCTATAAAGCTACAGCAAATATCAACCGTGGTGTCTTTTACGAAATGATTCAGCAAATGTATTAGTGGCTTTTGCTATGACGATGTAATGAATTTCTGTACTAGACGAAATGCTGGTATAATGCAGCGATCCGATAATTGGTCAGTTGATGTCTCCGACGACTACATAATGAAATTACAACCAATTGTAATCCTTATTCTCTTGAGGACCGTGTATCAAATAACCGATAAATAGATTATAAATACAAAAAAAACCTACCCCCATAAGTGCAAAAATAATTTCATCAGCAAATGAAATTGCAACGATGCAATTTCCAAGTAATACAAATTTGGAATTGAACCTCCCTTTTTTTAATGTAAGCATGTCGTATAGTGCTTGCAATTTGGTCCTGCAGGATCTTACGACAGAGACTGGGTAACAGGCCTTTGAATAATGAAATGATTTTTGTCATCTTCTGAGTACATACAAAGGTAGATATTGCAACGTCTATCTCTTTTCGATACTGTATTGAAAACTGATAAAATTTAATCAGCATAATTTCCAAGTCCAATTAAAAATGCTAAATATTCATCAGCGTGATCATGTAGGTAATTATAATTATATCAATGAGAAAATTTTTATTAATCAGTATTTCGGAAGCCACTAGACCGAATTCGTCTAACTATTGAAAGCAGATTTATTTAAACGGGGACTATAGATGGTCACATCAATTTAAAAACTAAAAATATCACTAATTGGTTTAGAAGATGTGACGGTTTTATTCAACTGGAAAATAAAAAGCTCGCTTGGGTATAAAGTTAATATTTGAACTAACGTACCGGCACTTGGCGATGATCATGATCTGTCTTTTACGTCACATTTTTATCATCTCAGAATTGTGGAAATATTAAGTGTTCGATTTCAAAAAAAAAAAAAAAAAGAAAGAAATTCTTATATAAGACTACTTTGTAAATGATTATCATAATTATTAGCTATATTCTTCGTTATATTGTTCATAAATATTTTTATACGAGGTCGAGGGGACGTCTGGGTTGGAATACTGTTAGATATATATTCGGAACAGATGGAATCTTTCTTTTTATTTTTTTTTATCTGAAATTTCATTGTTCTCGCGTATATGTACGAAGCTCTTCTTTCACATTTATACAATACCTACTTTAACAGCTGTATTGATTTTTGTACAGTTTCGTATTCTTTTTTTTATATGATCCGTTGAAATCCTCCTGATACAACAACTGAAATATATCATCAACAGCCGATACACCTAAAAAAAAAATTTTCCATAAAATCTCCGACCTCTTGCAAAAGGTAGACTTTATTTTTTCTTTACATTTTTACTTAATTCACAAATATATGTAGTACCTACGTTCGAGTGTATTACCTCGCATGTTTCAAGCTTTGATTATAAGTACGTATATCTTGATCTTTGATGAAAACTATCGAGAGCGATGAGACAAAAAAAAAAAAAAAAAACTTTTAAATGGAATCGATATGCCGTTCAAATCTACACATATATATATATGAATAATTTTAACCACCGCACTGGCTCGCTTTTTGTTACTCTAAGAACGCTTTCAAAACGCGTTGTGATGTCAATTTTCAAATATAAAACTACCGCAGTTCACATACATTCGGGATTATATTCAGTAAATTATAAATTACTATTTGATCTAGTTACTGATGAGACAATTGAGAGGTTTCGATCTATAACGTATCACCTTTAATTTCCTACCTTTCATTCTAACAATGAATTGCAGAGAGAACCTCAATCGACTTTTCAAGTACCTAATCTATTACTATGCAAATACTAGACGAATACTTGAAATTGAAGAACCTAGCGAGCAAGAAAACGAACCATGAATACTCTGTAATTGAGATTTAATAAAATTCTAGAAAACGGAAATACATAGCATGTGAAATGATTATATAGATACAAAATTTGAACTAGTTACCATCATGTTGTGAACCGCTTGGCTCTCTCTACTCTAGTTTTTTATTCTCATTAGTCTCTTGGTCATGTTTTGGTAGATATTTAATCAGCATAAATTGAATGAATTTTTTTTTCTGCCATGCCCGTATATAGGAATGCAACTAAAAGAACTGGATAACTGATCTTTTGATCACCTCATCAATTTCGGTCAAGAGTATCTCTGGATGGTATTGCTTTTACAAATTCAAACGAGTTTCTTAATCTAACTACAGCTTGTTGGTTTGCAGGCAAATTTGCAGCCAACTTTGCAGTACGCTTGGACTATTTTCCTCAGTTTTTTTTTCCTTTGGGAATGAAATCGAGTTGCTAAGGTAGGTACATAAAATTTAATTTAATATTATGCGTAAAGATTATTGGACCAATCCTTATGAGCTGAAATTATATTCAATGACGATTTATTTCCACTCGTAGTTAATAATTTTCAATTTTGATCATTAGTAGAACTTCTTGAGTTAAAAAGACTAACTTTTATATTAGGATTTGCTGGCGTAAAGTTTCCGGTTTACTTTCAATCAGACATTGTGGAAATTTTTTGTTTTTCATTAGTTTGATGTTTTCAATGCCAAGAAAATTCAACAGCTGCTAAAAGTATTCGTAAATTTTTTCCTATTTCAGGAAATCATTTCTTCAACAAAGTACCAGTCCAAAAAAAAAAAAAAAATAACAGTAAGCTTTTACTATTTCATAAATTTTACCTTAAATATCGCCTTGTCTGACTTTGGTCGTAAATTAAGACAGTTGTAACTCATCAAGTACCACGGTAGATAGAAATGAGAGCTCCTAACTCACATGAGGCTCTTTTCCTAAAGATCCATTAAATTTTAAGTCCTGTTAATTTCAAACGTCATTAGAAGCCAAGAGGCATAGTAAATTGCATTTCATTTTATCACTGTCTTGAACTAGAACTAGTGCAGCGTAATTTATTGATGGAGGTAATGTATTATACTAAATCACATGTTCTAATTAATAAATGAATGTTTGAACGAATTACCTGCATAATTAACTATTCCTTGGATTCTCCTATTTTCATCCATTAAACTATGAAAATCGGCTGTTGTTATATTAGGTAGTTTATTAATTATAAAATGAATGTGCAAAACGTAAATAAAAATGAACTCGATCAATGGCCATGGGCACATATTCATTTTAAAGAAACAATTTTTCGATTTCCAGAAATCGTTCGTCTGATAAAATGGGACGAAAGATTGTCAGAATGAAACGAGTAAGTGTCAAATTCAGATGAACTGGTTCATCAGCACAACTCACTATATCCAATCGAATTTTAAAAGAAAATAAAGTAAGTATAGGTATAGGAATGTGCATAAAGCAGCATGTACACTAGGGTCTTAGAAAGACTAGGGTGCTTCGTTTTAGACGAATTTTTTTTTATTTTTTTGGTTCATTCACGGAATAATGTTCTAAACATATAAAAACAAATTCTCATCAAATATGAGCTCTTAATTTTAATTCTAAGAACTCGCGAAATGGATTTGAAATTTTCCCATTTGATTAACACGTGAATTTTAATTCTTTTTTTTCAATTATCTATAGCTTCGCAGCATTTTATGATATTTAATCGGCAATAGGTGGAAATGACAGAGGAATCTTTCCTCTTCAAAAGTGTATGTAACCAATTTATGTTTTGTAACCGGCCTTGCCCGGTAAAACATCTTGAAGCCAATTTTCTCTCAAATTTCATGGGTTTTTTAATTTTTCTCGTAAACCACTATTTTTACAACAAAATCGTATGACTTTTTTTATAGGAAATTCAATATACTACAAAAAAAGTCATGTAAACCATAACCGTAAAGCTAGTAGTTTTCGAGATAAATGTAATTAAGCATTTCAAAATTTGAAAAATCGCTGTTCTATCCGAGATTTTAGTACTTTTTAATCGTTACAATACATAAATTGGCTACGTAGACTTTTAAAAAGGAAAGATTTCTCTGTCATTTCCACCTATTGCCGATTAAATATCATGAAATGCCACGAAGCTATAGATAATTGAAAAAAACAAAATTAAAATTTACGTGTTAATCAAATGGGAAAATTTCAAATTCATTTCGCGAGTTCTTAGAATTAAAATTAAGAGCTCATATTTGGTGAGAATTTGTTTTCATATGTTTAGAACATTATTCCGTGAATGGACTAAAAAAAAAAAAAATCTCGTCTAAAACGAAGCACCCTAATGTACACACGAATGTATTGCTGTTTTCTCTGACTCCATTACTGGTTCCTGACGAAAACTTGCGATCACCTCTATGCAGATTAGATGTTCCCCTGATAACAGGCTCATTTTCTGACTGAGGATTTCCGAAACTAAAGAACTTGAGCATATATAGCGAACACGTACTCTGCTTGGTAACGCTTGCTTGCTGTACCCTTCCAAAAAATTTGGGAATATCTCCTCAAGATAGATGGTCTCCTGATACTAGGCTCGTAATTTTTATGTGACGTTATCGAATTCGTGTAGGTTCCACGATAACAAGATATGATCGTGAAAGGCATCTTAATAAAAATACGACGAATTATGGTCGTTCTATTCTGACAGTTGTTGCGTCCAATTCTAGCAATCGTTCGTCTAATTCTGGCAAACGATTGGGCATTGTCAGACGAACGTATCCCAAAATGAAGCAAACAACTTCCTTCAGCAAACCTCCTCAGGTCAGATATTTCCCTCATACCAGGTCCTTCGCTTCGTAGATTTTAGTGTCCAGAGTCTTTGATATCGTAGTTTTCGTTAAGCAGGACTTTTGCTTCGGAGATTTCATTGTCCACAATTTCGTAGTCTTTGGTGTTCAGGTCAACGCCATCTGAAACTCCGAAACGCAGAATCTGAATGACGAAAACTACGAAGCAATACACAGTTTGTAATTCTGAAATCTACAGCAAAAGAGCATTTGAAAGCTGAAAAAAATAAACTTATTATGAACAAATTTTTATTTAAATTCACTAAACAATTGCAAATAATAATTGTCAAAAAAATTGAAATATTTAACGATTTCTTTCTCAGGCTCTTTGAAACTTGTTGATCAAAATATAACATCGAATAGCCTATTTCTGAGAGAGAGAAAAAAAACGCTGAAAATTTAAATCTTTTAGAATCATACTTTCATTTGACAACAACGAAGATCAGAAGAAAGATACACCTATCGAAAAAAATATTACTAATTTTTTAGACCCGATTTAATGGGCTTCAATAACTACTTCAGATTTTGAACCTCAGATCTTTGGTCATCAAACGTTTATTGACGTTGTCTGATACTTCCGATAATTGACTCGATTCAGGAAACATTGTGGCAACTGATCTATGGTATAGAACGTATAGCTATACAATATAACGTTATAGGTATACGGTATCTATAAACTAAGCGTCCCGACGCTGGCTAATCTGCGCGCACGCGATCCCGAAGCTTCGTTATACGTACGCCTTCCAAGGTGGTAAAGCGGTTGTGTAATCAGAAACTTCCGGCGAAGCAGTCAGTGTTTCCGCTTACGTCTCCTGGATTTAATTGATCCCCTGACATGGTAGTATTCGAGAAACTGTTACCGTCTTAGACGCTGTGTAATCTTAATAGATTTTTACTCAGAACACCAAACAACGATATTCAGATGAATCGTGTGGAGAAACGAGAAGAGATGAATCTTCAGAATCAAAAAAAAAAAGATGGGGATGGAATGGAGGGATCAGAAACTAAGAAAAAGAAATAGAAGTACCTAAAATCAATAAGAACTTTGAAAATGATTTACTCACTGATTTTTCCCACAGGCGAAAGTTCCATGTTTAAAATTTGTTAGGACCAGGAACTGGCGGTGTTTATTATACTGTTCAACCTGAACGAACAGATGATTATTGTGATTACCAATTTCAAGGAATAAAAAAGAGATCAACCAGACTATAACCAATTAGTTGAAGGTATGTTGTTAAATTAACACAGGTAACAGTACAAAATGTCAGTTGTAGGTATAGGACCACCAATTGGTTCAAAGCGTACAACGATAACGATAAGCTGTGATATATGCGATCCCTGTTAGAGAGATAGACATAGAGAACTGTAATGCAAAAGCGGCAGATAAAGACAGAGCAGAGAGATGCACACCGCGATTTCTAGTCCCATGTGACTCCAATTGCGACAGTGTCGATATTGTTCAACATCACACAACTTGACCCGTGTCGTTTGAAGCACACGCCAATTCTACCACATTTACCTCCCGAATCTAATCCGGGCTCCCCCCAATCGTAACGAATCACGAAATTGGATTAATTTAACTTGTATTTCGTGTCTCGTTTTCAGAAATCTGAATTACTGGAAATACCATGTAAAATATTTTTTTTTTTTTTTTGACTAATAGAAAACTCCTCGATTAAAATTTTCACTTTTAGATGACTGACGATGAACTCTAGGCAGCGTTTCGAACTGCCATATATTTTCATGATCATTCACCTTTGCCATTCTACCTATTCCTAGGGGTGGTGCTATTGAACAACCACGAAATGGTAAGAACTTCTAAAGGACAGGTGTCAAGTATAGCAGTCAAACTAAGTACCTTACACAACTGATACCCGAGACTGGGTACAAAGCTTACACACAGTTGAACTTCTTGTGATCCTGAAAATGACAAGGATGCTTTACAAAGGCTTGACCTTTTGAAGCCACAGTGGCAATTGCCTTAGTTAATCCACGGGTACGCCTTAAGTAAACCTATAAATTTGACTCTGTGATATAGTTTAATCCATGTAATCCTTGGTCGAATAGAAAATAAATTGATTTCGAAGGGTTCGATTTCGAAGGGTTGAAACCTAACGCTTATGAAACTACGTGATAAACCCGTCCATTAAATTATCGTTATATAATATTATGAATAATTCAAATCACAGTGAATTATCCATGACGTAGACATTCGCTTAACGAATTTTCACTACTGTTACGATTAGTCGAAATGTAGCGAATTATAGAAATTACTTAGTACAGTCATTTTTATTATTTGATTTAGCATATTATACTTATGATACATTAACCGTTCTCGAAAGTAGAACCGGTAAGTTCTAAACGACGAGTTTAGACCGAAATGAATTTTTCAATGAATCAACCTCATTTTTATTAATTTTTAACTTCCCGCTTTAGCAAGAAGGAAGTTATTGTAATCACCCCGAAAATGAAAAGTTGAGTTTTCACCAGATCTCCACGTTTCAAGGTCAAGAGAATCACCCCTGACCATTTTCAGACGGACGTCTCTATGTGTGCGTGTGTATGGATTGATGGATAGATGGATGGATGTGTGTGATCATTTTTTTTGTCCGGCGATATCTCGAGAACGAATGATCGGATTTTGATGAATTTGGTATCAATCGACGCGTATTCTCTAAACTTAGAACTGATTAGATTCTGGATTTGATCAGTCCAGTAGTTTCTGAGATATTCGAAGAACAAAATTTTGAAAAAAATAATTTAATCGACGATATCTCGAGAAAAGATCGACGGATTCGTATAAAAGTTGGTATCTCAAGGTTTTCTCGATCATTGATCACGAATACAAGGTCAGATTTTTTTTCACCTCTCTCATCTGAAAATTGCCTACCAATAATTATATTACATACATGTGTTTTTGTTTTTTTCCTCGAAAGATTTGGGCGAGAAGTTTTAGTTCTGGCCAATCGTGGTCAGCCGATTTACCTGCTTGTTTTTTTTGTTTTTTTTTTTTACATTTCTTGTTTCTAGTTTTCCAAAAAGTAAACCTGTGAGTACCATAATCAAATTTTGAGTAGCGACGAAACAGTTAGCACTAGAAATGCGTGAGGCATTGCGATAACGTGATCCTCGTTGTTTCTAACCTTCCTAAGGAAGTGACCAACGGTGGTGGAACTTGGCCGCATGCTGACCCCTGCCGGCCAAAGGCCAAGGACTAAAGCACCGGAATTCTGAACACGAATTCGGGATATATAAATGGTTTCCGTTCTCGGACCGCATAATTGATATATCTACTCCTAAACTCTGAGGAGAACTGAGCGAGAAGCTGAAATGATTATTCTAGTGTTTGACCAATCCGGTACGATACTACTACTCGGAATTTAGCCGTTAGCCACAGTCTTGCAGATGAGAATTCTCTACAATATCTGCGTTGCTATATAACGAACAAATTTATTCAACTTGTCCACTTAACAAACTTTGAACAAAGTATCTCTTCTGAGATTAGCAAATAATTCTCAAAATATTAACTGCAAAGTTTTATAGCAGTAAACATATACATTTTACTCTTATTTAATTTTCTCTAAAGAATGGAAAGGATTGCTGTAAAACTTTAAATCTCTTCAGGCACGGAATTTGGAATTTCTAAATACTGGAATGAGTGGGTATTGTTAGAAATGAAAATTTAACCATTATCTGAACCGTTACGTACGCGAACCCTTGATCCGGGCAGCTAAATCGACCTTTGAATAACGACAGGCTATTTTTATTCGAAATAAAAGTAGCGCTTACCTTGTTCGATCGATTAAAAGAACCTTTTACTAAATGCCTTTGAAAATACAAATGTTTGTTTAATTTTTATACGCGTGACATATACGCCCCTGAAATTTTTCCATGTTTTAAAATGCTTTCTCAAACTAACTAGATTCACGTTTTATACAATATTCCTGTGTAATTCATTATTGCAAAATGATTTAAGCCGTTTACATAACAGCGTAACCCATGATGATGGTAAGGTTGATAGTCGGGTAGGAAGTTACACGCAAATCTTGCCGACGTGATAAACTTATAAATGGCCAAAACCCAAACGGATTTGTACTGAGGAAGAGGGAACTGTGTGAATTAAATTCCACGAAACGCCTAAACCCAATTAGTGCAATGTGGATAGGACTAATTTTGGAAATTCAAATAATCGCATGAATTTATACGTGAAACGTAGACCACCGCTCGTTTTACCATCCCATACGTAAGTACCTACCTTATTCGAAGAGACAAAACATGTCGAGCAATCGGACCTGCAAAGTTGTGTAATATAATTATTAGCGGGACGATATCCCACTTCGCCTTATATATATTAATTAAAGACCTCAACCATTTTGAATACCCTAAAAACTTTCTGATTTTCATACAATTTCAGTCGTGCAGAATTCACTTTCGCTGTTATTCGTAACCTCATACTAACACCTGGTGTTGAAAATTCCTCCACTTTAACCACCAGGTATTTTGGGAATGTCCCTCCGCGCCGTGATCCTAGTTTTAGTTTCGACCCTACCTTTTCGACAGCATAATCAAAGAATTTTAACCCTTGGTCTAAACACTTTGTCATTAGTTCTTGGAAACTCCTAACTCCAAATTAGGCGTGGACTAAGGTGACAGTAGTGTTCACCAGTTAATTAAACAGATTAGATTATTCTAACCAAATGTAACATTTGGAAAAGAAACCCGTTTGCTCAGTATCGACGTGATTTGTAGACAGATCTAGATCCGACAAAAAAAATCAGGAAACAGGTTGACCTGTGGACCAACCCGAAAACTTCCCGCTGTGTTAAATACGTTACAATTAATTGATTCTGTTGTGTTTATAATAAATTAAAGAAGGTTATAAGTATAATTAGTTTTCCGTATACAAATCTTTTTTTCTTCAATTTCTATTCTTCGAATAACTTTGAAACTACTCGACCGATCGATTCCAAAATCTAATCAGATCTAAGTCTTGATGAACCCTTTCGATCGCCGCAACAATCATTCAAATCGGTTAATTCGATCCAAAGGTATCGTACGACAAAAAGAGAAATTTTTGTCGTGCAATATCTCTTAAACCAATGGTTCGATTTTGACGAATCTTACGGCGATCGAAAGGGCTATCCAAGAGCTAAGTCTGATTAAGTTTTGAGACTAATCGCACGAACAGTTTAGGAGCTATGCGCTAAAATCATGAAAAAAAATAGTTTTTTAATTTTTATTTCTCAAATAACTTTGAAACTACTCGACCGATCGACTCCAAAATCTAATCAGATCTAAGTCTTGACAAACCCTTTCGATCGCCATAAGAACCATTCCAATCGGTCTACTCGTTCTAAAGATATCGTACGACAAAAATTTGTTTACACACACACACACATATACGGACGTCCATCCAAAAATAGTCAGAATAGCTTCGTAGGATCCCAAAACGTCGATACCTGATGAAAACTCGATTTTCGAAAATCGGACCGAAACTAATAACTTCCCTTTTTTATGAAAATTCTCAATTTTCATTGCGGGAAGTTAAAAAACTTGTAAATTTATATTAGAATAAAAGTTTTCTATACTTTCGATCGATTAACGTGGTTGAAAAACTTTCAAAGCCAATTATTCTCTTCAGCTTGATAGAAGCTATTCTACTTACTGGATTCTGTATATATTTGAACTGGTAGGTATTTGGATGGTAAGTTCGACGCAATCAGGAAATGTAAAGTTTTAAGACCACCCTTGCTAAATGATGCATCAAGAAGAAGACTTGTAGTTGGATTATAAATAATTAAATTGAATCAAGATTTGGAGGCTGAGCGTTGAGGTGAATAAAAGTTTCTTCAACGTTATAGGAATGACGCCACCGAGTTTCAAGATGGTAGCATTAATACGATAATCCAGTCTTTTCTTCTTCACTCGGTCGCCAAGGCAGCGGACCCTCTACCAGTCTGCTAATTCAATCGAGTCTCGAAATGATCTTTGTGCGAACTGCTTTTTGTGTTTGGCAAAAAAAAAAACATTCAAAAAGAAAATAACAAAAATTGAGATAAATATAATTGAGACAATCCTCATTCAAAACCTAATCTTGAAAGAAAAATTGGGATCGCAAAGTCATACGCAATTCTCTCTACCTCAATTTGTTACCAGTGCCAACCGTGAAAATGTATCTCCGAATTCAACACAATATCCTATCCTGTAGTTTTTTTCGGTAGTATAAAAAAATAAAATAAATAAATAAAAAAACGTTGCCTTCACCTAACAAAATATCACTTAAGAGGGTTTATACACATCGTAAATGGGATATATTTTTGGGGAACTGGTGTCTCCTAAAAAAAAACTTTTTCAATAACTCATTTTTATTACAGAAGTTTACTAATCTGTTGAAGTATAATCAAGTAAAAGTTTGAATTCGAGAGCTATCGTCTCACGGAGTTGTAGATACAGTCAAAGTAGAAACACTTGTCATAAGAAGTTGGTTCAGCCACTTTTCAGATCTAAAATTCTTGTGTGCATGAAATTGTTCAAAGAACAAACCTCCGCCAAATGAACGAACATATTTCAAGTATATATTGATATTTGTTTCAAAAAAAAAAACAAATTATAAAGTACAAAAAGGGTAATAATTTCTAAAATTTTCAAAACTTTATCTAACAGAGTTTTGTTCTCTGGCCAATTAGAGATCGAAAAATTAAAAATCCAAGCAACGGAGTTGATTCAATTAGTTCTTACAAGAACTACTTTTACTCTTACTGCACGTAACTCTCGCAATTAGAGACTGAGGCTCTCAAAACTCTAAGTTTTAATTGACCATGCTTCAAAAACAGTATAATAAACTTCTATAATGAATGCGGGATTTTTAAACAAGTTAAAACCCACAAAAAGGTGCTATCGAATTAACAATCCAGAGAGACTCGTTAATTCAAATCCATATTATATATTGATCGACGTAGAAAATACTTGATCGAATAATCCTGGATGAAAATTAATCATCTCTGTGGTTAAGAGAATGAGTATATAGCTTAATTAAGATAAGAGAAGGCAAACTGTTTCAACCGAGCGAATACTAAATTACGTAGACCGCGAAAACCCCGGGGCTGTCGTCGGAACATTGAGAAGCCAGAGAGAGGATTCCCAACCGAATGTTAACAGACTCTCACATGGTAAAGGGAAACTGTTTACTTTGCCGTTTCCTTTATCAAACATCTCACATACGGTGATAAATTTGAGTCTGCCCAAGCTTCGTCCTATTCGATCTATAATAAAAATTTTGCCACAAAAAAAAATAACTAACTTCGAATATATTTTTGACCGATACAAAACTCTTCTGCATTTACCTTAATATAGTGAGAGAAAAGTTTTGGGCTTGATAGAATAGATATAAAGTAATGAAATACAACCATCTGAAAGACGTGTCTACCGCTTTGACGAAGTTTGACTTTTTACGCTGATGTGATCATAAATTTTGGTTTATATATGGGGCATTCCATGCCATCTCGATCAAGATTCTACGTCGATGTCGCAGATTGGTTTGATAATTTTTTGTATAAAAGTACACGACGAAAAACGCAATCGTAATTTTTTTCAGAATTTTTCGACCCAGCGTATCTGAAGTATGATTTAAAAAGTTGAAATACAAACACCCACTTTGTAAAATCTGAAAAAATTCAGAAAAATCTTATGAAATATAACAAAATTTTTGACACGTATTAGAAGATGGAGATTTCATAACTTCAAAAAATAAATACGGAAAATAAGAAATTAAAAAATTATTATTCCATTGCATTTTTGACATCAGATTGAACATAAAAGCTCTCTATGATATAGCCCGAAAAAATGTTTATTTGGAGAGTTACAGGGAATCAAAAATATCAGGATAATATTTATATTTACAAATTTATATTTTTCAATATTATCCTGATATTTTTGATTCCCTGTAACTCTCCAAATAGACATTTTTCGGACCATATCATAGAGAGCTTTTATGTTCATTCTGATGTCAAAAATGCAATGAAATAATAATAATTTTTTAATTTCTTATTTTCCGTATTTATCTTTTGAAGTTATGAAATCTCCATCTTCTAATAGGTGTCAAAATTTTTTTTATATTTTATAAGATTTTTCTGAATCTATCCAGATTTTACAAAGTGGGTGTTTTTATTTCAAGTTTCTAAATCATACTTCAGATACGCTGGGTCGAAAAATTCTGAAAAAAATTACGATTGCGTTTTTCGTCGTGTACTTTTATACAAAAAATTATCAAACCAATCTGAGACATCGACGTAGAATCTTGATCGAGATGGCATGGAATGCCCCATATATGAATGAGTTAATTATTTAAACCTAACTGAATTATCTTAAAGAATAATATATTTTATTTGCTAGCACTAAACAGGAGTATTTCCATCTAGTATATATAACATATAAATTTATTTGGCACACATTGCGATGTCAACACGGAAAACCCGGTATGCATGTCCTACACACCAGGTTTGGTGTTTTACATTCATTTGGTGGCGAATACACGAATCAGTGGGATATAAACAAGTATTTAGTAAATTAGAAGAAAATACCGAACTCCACTAGCAGGTCATTCCGTGCCAAATCAATCAGCGAAATTGTTGATATATAACTTTTTCTGAAATTGTGGTGAAATATGCTGAATCAAGTCGAGTATTCTTGGAGCGTTCATTTTGATTTAAAAAAAAAGTTGACGATTCGTTTTAAGAGTAGATCTCAACGAACTATATCCGGTCCAAAATCTAATATCGATATCAAGAACTACCAACTAGGGTTTAGTATATGAAAAAACTATATGAAAATGTGAATACCTTCTAGCTTCTAAAAGGATATTCAACGTTTTGAGAGTGACTTTTAATTAGGTAAAACTTCCAGTTCTAATAGCACCTACCCTGAATTCACCCACGTAATTTCAAAATTTTCCTGAAATTCTATATAGCTACGCCTACGAATATCCGGGTACTTACTTACATTATCTAAACGGATATCACCACCGCCTGTGTATCTCAAAATGTGTCAGGGTGTTTGGAAGCTGTTCTGATAAATCCAGCGTTTTCAAAACTAAGCTGGGAATGTTGGGATTGTGGAAGAGCTTTGAAAGGCAAAACTGCCTCTGGCGACAGTATGCCATTTAATATGAGCCCTGAAAGCGTAGAGATTTCGTCAGAACTTCGCGAGAAAGTTTTAAAAATTTATTAAAAAATTCTGGTATAATTATTTAGAAATAAATTATTTGAGAATAAAAATTGACAAAAAAAAAAATAAAAATAACGATTTTGAATTTTTTAAGAGTACCTACATTAGGAGTAGATATTGCCGTTTGACGATACCTATACAAGAAAATATTTTTCACAGTCGGATACTAAAGTCAACCATTCGCCTTCGGGAATTTTAAATATTTGTCAAAGGTTAGCCTCACTCTCTTACCCTAGGTTACTATTTGACTTTGTCTCGTGGGCGCCTTAGAAACGTGTTTCAAGATTGAATTTACGACTGCTCCGACGGACTACAACCTTGGAAGATATTTTAAACGGGGATGCTCTGAGGCCTTTGGAGACGGAATTTTGAGCAGGGCGTTTATCGCACTTTGCCACAGAAAATCCAGCCCCATAGATTCTCCAGGCTATTTACGCCGTTCAAATATTTCATAGTAGGTAGGTACATACCTAATATTCCGAACCTTTGAACCGAATATATTTCGCAACGAGAATTTCGCATCTTGCAAACACGGAAGATTAAGGACACACAAATTCGAGTTACGGAGTTGGAATATGTTACATACAGATTCCTAAAAATCAACATAATGACGAGACGAATTTCACCTAATGAATAATCGGCAAAATTAGTTCATCCACAAATTGATTGTTCTATAGCAATTGATTGGATCGGAATTTATCAAAGCTCCTTTCGAATGCTCACGTTTATTTGCTAATCCTAGAAATGCTGATATTCTCTTTGCGCGATGTTGCCGGAAGTATCGGGTGTAAATTCGCAATATACAGTGTGTTTGAAACATAGCTTATAGTCTTAACGTTCATCAATCATGACAAGGGATCTGACAAAATCTCGAATAAATAGTCTAAGAGAATTATTCCGAAAATTTTAGTAGCAATATCTCATGATGTTTAGAATGAAATAGAACCTGATGGAAACAGAAAAAAAAAATCAGGAAACCGGTTGACCTGTGGGCTAACCCGAAAACTTCCCACTGTGTTAAATACGTAACAATTAATTGATACTATTGTGTTTATAATAAATTAAAGAAGGTTATAAGTATAATTAGTTTTCCCTATACAAATCTTTTTTTCTTCAATTTCGATTCTTCGAATAACTTTGAAACTACTCGACCGATCGATTCCAAAATCTAATCAGATCTAAGTCTTGATCAACTCTTTCGATGGCCGCAAAAATCATTAAAATCGGTTAATTCGTTCCAAAGGTATCGTACAACAAAAAGAAAAAATTCTGGCGTGCAATATCTTTTAAACTAATCGTTCAATTTTGATGAATCTTACAGCGATCGTAAGGGCTATCCAAGAGCTAAGTCTGATCAAGTTTTGAGACAAATCGCACGAACAGTTTAGGAGTTATGCGCTAAAAACATGAAAAAAAATTGTCTTCTAATTATTATTTCTCAAACAACTTTGAAAAAATCAAAATCTAATCAGATCTAAGTCTTGATAAACACTTCCGATCGCCATAAGAACCATTCCAATCGGTCGATTCGTTCTAAAGATATCGTACGACAAAAATTTGTTTACACACACACACACACACACACACACACATACGGACGTCCATCCAAAAATAGTCAGAATAGTTTCTTCGGATCCCAAAACGTCGAGATCTGATGGAACCTCGATTTTCGAAAACCGGACCGAAACCAATAACTTCCTTTTTTTTATGAAAATTTTCAATTTTCATTTCAGGAAGTTAAAAATTCAAACTGTGGCAGTATTTTCCGAAATTGACATGTGGAGAAATAGTTACTTACCTGATATACTGTCTAGTATAGAGTGGCAATGATACAGTGAACGTTCTGCAACCAAACGTGGTATAGGAATGTTACTCATAAATCATCCCAACAACATGAAAAGAAGAATTGCTCATGCAATGCTGGTTCTCAAGGTGTTCTACCAGACAGAACATCACCTTCGAGTGCAATGCTGAAACTTATACCCCAAGTTGTTCTTCGAATATCGTTGAAGTAATTTTCGAATAAATCTTCCCACAGGTTGAATAAATTCAGAGGAAACTATACGAATGTTCTTACAAATGATCTTGCCAAAGAGCACCATCCAGAAATATAAAATGGATCATCTAATGTAACAAAAAATCGTACTTTTTAATGAATCGGAAAGTATAGGGTAGCATTCAAATAAAGCACAGATCACCTTGAAGCTTTTGAAAAACAGTTTAATTCCAATCAAAAGATACAATATGTTTGCTGCTTGTAGTTTTACCAATTGCAATGTCGATAATATATTATGATTGGTTGGTTTCATTCGACTTTCAACTTGTATAAATTGTAAATATACGTACAAAAGATAAGCGATAAAGTCTCACTCAAATTCACGCATTTCACCAAGCCACACTTGCTCTTGAGCAATCCCTAACAGACAACAGTGTTATGCCCCTTAAGCCTACTTTGGAAAAGTTTTCGAGTTTTCTCGCGAGTCGACGTGGATCCCTAATACCCCCGGTTTTGTTCGAAATACAAGTCCCATAGGGATTCTACGCCTGACTTAATTAAACAAAAGTAAAACCGTTCTCGCTACTGTAAAACCGTGCAATGATACAAGGCTGCAGCACTGAGTTGGAACTAATCAATACAATTTTGTCATCTGTCTTACTCCAAGAATATTTGTAAAATTAAATAATATTAAACTATAAAAAATCTCTTTGGTAAAAATATCATGCGCCATTGCTCATGGAGATTAGATTTTATTTATAAATGTATGAGCATTTGCATAATTAGCAGACTTTTCACTATGCATCTTGAATTTTTAGTCATTTTCTTGTTTCAGATTTAAAATACCTGTTTTCTTTTTTTTTTTTGTTTTTGTTTTTTCTCCCCTGATATTAATAGAAGTTATGGAGATGTGATATCCACCCGGCAATTACGAGAGAGAAAAAGAACGAGAGGAGATACATTCCCTTCATATCATGTGCATGTTACCATTCCTGTTTAGAATGTGAGTTTTTTGTGTCAAGAGAAAACGTTTTTTTTTCTTCATTTTTTCATATTTTTTATATTTTACTTTTTTGTCTGTTTAATATGATGATTAATTTCACAAGGTGCGTGTGCCGGACATGTCTTCCGCGCTTTGTATTCACTAAGCGTAACCAGCGACGCACGCGTGTCAAATTATTGTTGGGACGTGAAGAACGAAGCTTGAGAGAGGGTAGAGCCTAAAAGGTAGGGGGATCTGACAGGTTCAGGTTGAAAACGTAAATTTCATTTATTCTTTTGTCGTACCAGCAGTTACTTTGACCTTTGACTGTAAAATTCTGACCTCCATTCTTCAAAATCACGTTTTTTTCAAGCTGGAAAATTTTCGTTTGATCAAATTACCGTTTCATTTCTTTCAAAGTCAATCTGTGCAAGTACCTTCCTCTTTACCAAAAACATAAAGGTAGTAAAACTCCACATACCCCGTGCAGTTTTTAATTCACCAAAATATACTAACCTCATTAATTATCCGTATAGAAATTCCTAAATTATATACATAATGTTACTCATAATTCATATCACGTTTAAAAAAAAAAAAGCTGAACTGTTATTTTGTTCGATTATCTATAAACGTTACATTTTCTTGTATCATACAAAACCCTTCTTGATGTCGCGACCTCATCCCTATGTGTATACTGTCGTACCCTGTACTGGGTACACGATGAATATTCGTGCAATTTATATACAGGGTGGCCACAAACTAAATGCTTTTAATTATATTTACAGATATTAGAATTTGCTGAAGGAAATCTTTTCATTCATGGTTCTTGAACTGGAAAAGCGTTGTGATTCGCCCAGGGGTCTTACGCGCCTGAGTACCAACAACTCACAGTTCGCTTCTGTATTACTGGCTGCCTCTACATTCAGGGGCTAGCAGAATTTTTCAAATCAACTGTATTTCACGGACGCCACAATAGACACTACTATTATCAACGGCAGGATATCAAGCTAGATCCCATCAAGAATCCCTGAAAATTAAAGCACTTAGCTTGCAGGCACTTTTTATAACAAGCTAAACTCAAAACGTGTTCCTCAATTTAAAAATCAACCTAAATTAATCAGAAAGTTTCTGTTTTATTTACTAGCTGATTGTGCGTTTTGTCATCCTCCTTTCTTTTTTTTTTTTTTCTTTTACCGAGTATATGACATTGATTCGTCATAAGTTATACAGTATATCAAATAAATCAATCCACAGTTGATGTAAAACTAACAAAAAACTTTAGGTGAAATTTATCATTTCCTTTCCAATAGTTCATGAGTTCATCATAAGAGTTTATTTTATATGGTTCAAAATTACGTAAGATCGCCAAAATAAAATTCAAATAATATACATAGATATTTTTGTTTCCTTAAATTCACTAGAGACAATCTCACAGAGAGCCGTTTATTTACTAGTAAAGTAAAATACAATAATAACAAACCGGAAAAACAGTTTCTCGGAGTACTTTTCATGAAAACAAAAAAAAAAGGATAGGTGCCTATATGCATATAATCACGGTACATACATACAAGGCGACATAACGATGCTGAAGTTTGTTATCAGTCAACAATCAACAACACCAGATATTATACTAAAGCAAAATATAAATTTATTTCGCACAAGTATTAGCGATTTGAAGTTCGGAACCGCTCAGGTATACGTAACTCCGAAAGCCGATTATGGGAAAGTGCAAGTTCGGTATAGTCCAACTAGACAGAGAAGCCTTGATGCCATATATTTTGGACATAGAGAGAAGATCTCTGGGTGTTGTTGAGTACGTACCTGCTCCGGGATTAAACAAATATTAGGTGTTTCCCGGAACTATCTTATCCTCTACGAGTTTAAGGTTCGCAAACCCGAACCCCACGCTATTTACTCCGTTTAACTGTTGGTACATACAGAGTGGCTGTCCAAGTTCACTTTCTCAACCAAATTCACGACCTCAGTTTTGAAGTTACGTGACAGTGTTTACACGGCATACGCACCTAAGTCACATGGACCAAAAGGGCTTATCATAATATGCTCAAATTTGAACAAACATTTTTGAATTTTTCAGGTAAGATTCTCCTTTTCTTATACATTAATAAATCAATGAAGTCCTCAATCGAAGAAGTCCACTTCAATTTCGTTTCCAGTTTGTTGAAAACAAAACGTTTGTGAAACAGATTGATACAAGTTTTTGGTAAAACAGTTGTTAAACTTTACTCATTGTCAGAAATTTTTACTTTTCATCACCTACGGTGATATAAGAAAAGTATTGGTTTTGGTCGAAAAGTGACTTTTGCTAATTTCAACGAATCTTCACGTTTTCGACCCTCTAGAATACGAAGAAACAGGTTTTTAGAAAGATGTCGGTCTGTCTGTCGGCCCGTTCGAAATACTCGCACGGTGATCTCAGAAACGGCGCGATGAAAAAATCTGAAATTCACAGAACTTTACAACCAAATGATGGGCATGAAAAATTTCCATGTCTCGTTTAATTTGAACTTCCGTTTCTACCGGAAATGAATCGATTTTCGCGGTTTTACTGACAAACCTATACTTTTTTCTCTGTATTACCTTTCTAAATGAAAGAATATATTCTTCCGAGTTGAGAATTTCATATTTATAAAAGGCATTCCTTGCCAATGACAGCAAAAAAATTGTAAATATACCCAGACCGAATTAGAATGAATGCATTGTATAAAATTATTGTTTGTCAATATATAGGGAGATCCTTGCCAATGACAAAAAGAAATTGTAAGTGTACCCAGATCGAATTCGGATTAAACGCACTGTATGAAATTGTTGTTTGTCAATATATAGGGCATTTTTTTTTATGTGAAATTTTCAATTTTGATCTTTTTTTTTCGATTTTTCATTACTTTTCTTATACTTTTTCTTTCCCTGACAAACCCATCCTTTTTTTTTTCTTTTTTATGAAAAGTACTCCGAAAAACTGTTTTTTCGGCTTGTTTTCGTTTAAATAAATCGTTATATCGAAATCGAATGTAGATATCATTACGACGATTAAACTACATGTAATCATGCGTTTACAAATCAGTAATGTTTGCATTCAGCTTTCATTCCAAGTCTATATAAAACTTGTGTGAAAATCCGTTCAATTTCGATAAATATAAAACAATTATATGGGTATTTCCAATTAGAGCAAATGGTTTATTTCATCATTTATTAATTCTGAAAGTGTGAGGTGTAAAATCGAGGTTTCGAACTCGAGGGTAACCCGCACAAATTTATACAATTTGCGATGTCATTTATACCTTATTCCTTATTCATATGGTAGGTCGGAGTTCGCAGTCATATTGGGAAATGAATGCATGAAATGTAGGTATGTAGTGTAGGTATATGTACTACCGTTTTACGAACAATGCCGAACTTATACGGTCGACTATTTGTTCCGAACAATCCAAATTCATCTGTGACTTAATCCCAGACGATTCTTGATATTCGGGTGAATATTAGTATTTTTGAGGTAAAATAGAACTGCCAAGTAATAGATGAATCGCTTACCTTGAAGGAATTATCGAGGAATCGGTTAGAGGTAGATTAAATCTTGAAGCGGATTAAAGTTCTGAAATTAAAAAATTCCGAACGGTCAAAATTACGAATTCGTTTGAGACGATTTCGAATTATTAGAAATGTTAAAGTCCAGAATATTAAAATTTGAAAAGATCGGAATGCAGATAGCTAAAAATTCGAAATTCTAAAACTCCGAAAATCCAAAAATCTGAAAATTTAATAAGGAGCACGTCGCTCTATGAGTGAATTTCAAATTTCGGAATTTTGAACCTTTGGTGTTTTTCGATCAGAAATTTTAGATATCGACTGTACAGACTTTTGGATAAATACTCTGCCCAAAAACTGTAAGTTGATAATATTAAAATTCGTAATTTTGACCGTGCATTCGGAAGTTTTGAAATTCGGAATTTCTACTCTAATTATTATTCTTGTAATTGTAAAGCCTAATTAGGTACATGGTGGAATGAAAATTAGATAATAAAAAACGTTTCCTAATACCGAATGACTTTTATTTATTGATTTTACATTTTGAATATAACATATTTAAATACCATCATTTATTCATATTTACACATCTTTTGATATTTTTTTGTTTTTTTTATATTTTATTATTATTTGACATTATTTATTCGTTTTTAGTTTATTTCTGCAGCTTCTGCAACTGATAAATATATAATTATCTAAAAGCGAGCTAAGATCTATGCTGGAAGGCTTGGCTCACATTTCTTACCACAACTGGAAGGATGCGTCAAAAGAATGAATCCAAAATTCTAATCGCCGAAAGTGTCTATGTTGAGATTAAACAACGCTCATATCACCATAGAACTTAGTAATTATATTTTTCTTTTCCTTTTTGTAGACTGTTTATCATTTCTAAAACATCCACTCGTAGTTAGAAAAAAAAAAAAAAAAACTCCCTCGATCATTTCGACTTACAATTATATATTCAGTAAAATAATTAAATCTTTCATATTTTTAATCTCTTATCACAATCATTGGGGCAATCGAAATGCTCATTTCTCGAATATAATATCTGTAAAATTGAATAGGATTGGAAAATTGCAAAAGAAAATAGAATACGAATATTTGGAACAAAGGATTGAGTAAATTTTCATCTTTTATGTTATCTACCATAAGTATAAAGATTCTTGAAACTAAATTGTCTCATATCATTTCAAATCTTATCAAAGAGCTTTTTTCTCATTTCTTTTTCCACTTTCTCTGACATACCATTTTTGATTTAAGCCCTTGTTCCATCCATCCTTTCATTACTTCAGTACAAGTATATATGGGCGAAGTTATATGAATCAACAAAGACGTTACTGTAGTCCCAAGCTTTTAGAGGATTCATTCTTCTTCGAACAATTTATATGTAGTAGGATGATCACGATCAAATTCTTGAAGATTTCTTACATATCAACAAATATAAGTAAACTTAGAGTAGACTTGAGATCGAGATTCAAAGTTTATGGATAAATTATTGAAAGTACACTCGTCTAATAATTCAAACCGAATGTGTAGTCGCTACCGATGACAAAAATTCTATGGATACCGACTTTTAAAGAAATTAATCAATCTTGATCGAGAAACCTTCAAAGTTTGATCGTATAGATCCTAAACTGTTTTACCAGTCTATGATATACTAAAATAACTATCATTTTATTATACTTTTAGGACTATTTCAATATCACTTTCACGCTTATCAATATACGGAAATGATTAGGATTAGGGTATCAATCGATACCACATATATTAATCAATAATTATTGACTGAAATTTTTTACTCAAATTTCTATATAACATTTATTTATTCTTATTATTTTTTATTTTTATTTTTTTTTTTTTCGTTACATTAATACTACGTTTCCACGACACAAATATTTATCCCATTAGTTTAGAAACAACGAAAATTACTATAACTCAATTAGTTGCGATCTATAGATCGTCCTGACTGATTCGATCTATATAATCAACAAGATGATTAATTTTGCAACGTTATATGTATAACTAAATGCGTTATATTTTCTTTTGTGTTTAAAATCACGCTAATAATAGCAACAACTTGATAGGTAGTAATCTATTTACATGATTTTAGTTATGCATTAAAATAGCCGACTATGAGATCCAAACCTTATTTTGATTCTCGCAAGAATTACCCATGTACGATTATAGATCCATAAAAATTCATACTTTTATACAACCGAAACTAGTTGTTCTATTTTTTATTAAAACCCTTGCGTTTGAACTCAAAAGTGAAAAATATTACATACATTACGATACGAATGCGAAAGTGTTGATTTTCGGACGAGTGTAAAGTTTTTCGCCCGAGCTAAGCAAAAGTGACAATAAAACGGGTCGAGAATCACCTTTCGCACGTGCATCGAACCTTGTTTTTCAATATACCGGGCGAAAAATTGAATTTTGTGCACGCGAAGCGGGCGCAAAATCGAACTTTGCACCCGGCGTGTCGATAACAATTTAAAGCCCATATAGGTACGTGACAAGAAATAAATAAATAATATATAAAATGAAAAATGATCTGTCCACAAACGGCTCTGGCAATATATCCAATCTTAACTCTTATCGCAGTTTTCGATGAGATTCTAGAATGAGAATCAGTTTAATTTAAGCAAGTTTACACTGTTATTGCCTTAAAAGTCGATAAATATAGGCTGTTAAGCTCGAATTGCTATGGTAATTATAACTCAACGAAAACTTTATAGACTTTTTTGTATGGTATGAAATTTTTGTATCTACCTAAGCTTAAAAATCAAAAATAGTTGGAAACAATTGCAGTAATAATTAAGCTTTCCTGTGTGACCCGTTCATCCAATTCTATCGCAATCATTATACGCTTTTTTTTTTCTTTTTTTTGCCAAGAAAACTTTGAGCCATCTTTAACGTAACATACGTCATACTACAAAATATACCTATAATATATAATATCTATACCTATAATCATTAAATCTGTGTAATTTCTGTATATGATGTTCCCTCAATTGCCAAGCATCGCAGCTGAGATATCTTTCATTAGAGATATCGTATAGATGTACAGTATACATAATCGTAAATGTGTAATATGTATATTTTGGACTGAACATTCATAGATATAGATATTTATAATTTATAATTTTAATATGTTTTTCAAAGAATAATCTCAACGTTATTTATTCTATTCAATAATATGTATATTTCCTCTACTTAAATATGAACTTATATACTTTATAATATATATGTTTTTTTTTTTTTTGATTCTATTTCAATATTGAATAATAAATTCTACATTTCATTTTATTCTTTTCTCCTTTTTCTTCTAATGTTTTATCAAATAAATTTATTACAGTTCTGATTATATAATCGGTATTATAATTTTCAAAAATAAAGAAAATTTTTTCACTTAAATGCAAAATTGATCTCTAATTTATTTATCTATTTATTATTATTTATTTATTTTTTATTCATTTTTATTTTTATATTTTTTTTCTTTCAAATTACGAAGATAGATATAGTGGTCCGTGTTTTTTGATATCGAGTAGGGTATTTGGTGCTTCTTTATTGATATCGGCCTCACAACTTGCATATTTTCATAAATGCGCTTCACTCGGCCGTTCGTAAAAAGCGCCTGAAATTTCGATTCGAAAACTGTCTAAATATTATTAAAAATGTATAAAACCGTTACACCATCGGGCTTTAAACTGCACAAATAATAATTATAATTCATCAAAACGATGTATATATACGACACTTGGTCCTCTACATTTCATACTGAATGTCATGAGTAACAATCTTTAACATATTGATCAAATGACACGCTCAAATTTGAAGATAAGTCAATATATATATTTATTTTTTCTTAATGACCTGCCACCTGGCTTATCATTAATAAAAATCTATCAATTGCTTTCTAAATAATTATCAAAAAGTAGAGGTTCAACTGCCGCATGCATACGACGTTCCTCATAAGCTACCAATTTTTAAACAATTTTTTTTCCATACGTAATTATATGTATTATATATATTATATGTGTATGTGTAGGTATATTAGCAGCATACCACCCACAAAAATCAATATTCTCATTATAAAGCGCTGGGGGAAAAGTGCTTGTTCGCGCGTGTAGAGCAAAAATTAAAAATAAAAAAAAGTTTAAAAAAATTTCGAAAAAAAAGTCACCCCAATCGTAGTGAAACATGAAAGTCTAAACTGTGTTAAAAACAAAAATTCTCTAAAAATGAGTTTAAAAAAAAAAAAATAAAATTTAAAAACGAAACTCGTAAGGTAAATTGACCAAAAACTCACTGAATCGGATGGTCGAAAAGGGAAGTTGGGAGTTCGCTCGGTTAGACATGACATGAGTGAGTGAGTGGGTGGTTTCTCAGCTGGGAATAACGCTGCCATAGATGGCTGATTGAATTTTTACTTTTTCTTTTTTTTGTTTCTCTCGTTTTCTTTTCTTTCTTTATTTTTTTTTTTTGCCAACTTCATCATTTTTAATTTCGAAAATTTCGTGGCGGGACACTGTTTCGAGCACCACATGACGAACATCCTCCTCTGGATCTTAGCTGGCTACTTCCTGCACTCTTACTTCAAATCCACCGAGGGGCAAATAATGTAAATTGTTAAGATAGTCGATATAGGATGCATATTTTACTTTTCTTATATTATTAATAAATATACGAGTATGTATAAATATTATTTTTTTTTGTGTTTATCTAGTCGAGTCCATAATCGAATTAAATTGACATCGCACAGGACTTTGCACTTCGACATCATGCATATATCACGAATATATCGGTAATTCTTCCATGTTGTATTTTTGTAATAGAGACGTCACACATCATGTGCAGAGATATGATGAAAAAGAAGTACCGAGCAGCGTTGATAATATTTAAGAATATTGGTAAATTCATTCCTTGCGAAGAGCACGTGTTTTCACAAATCGATAACAGTTTCGTACGAAATGAAGCCTGTCGAAGACAGACAGATAGACAGTTTCATTTTAGTCAGTGAAATACATTCGTTCAATGATTAATTATGACGCAAAGCAAAACTGAGGGATCTGTCCATTTGTGACTACGTAAGGATCGTGAGGTTCGTTACATTTAAAAAAAAAATTATCTATCTAGCCCTAAGAATTTTTGGAACATATTTTAAAAAAACTAAATAGCAATGAGAAGCAAAGGATTAATTTTTTCAGGCAAACTATGAAATTACTTGCGATTTTATTCGGCTATGAAATTTTTGAAAATTGATCTCAACTGCAACTTGGTCTTATTCCTGATTCCCACGTTCTAGTCTTAGAATTTTTTTTTACACTTTTAGATATCATTCGGATTCAGAAAAAGGGCAAAGGGCACTAGTTGTGGATACTTCTGAGAAAATTTCGTTCAGAAAAAATCTCAAATGGAATGTCTCGAAGAGTATCGCGCTCATTGACAATCACATCTTACTCATTCCGTGACTAATCCATCTAGTCAATTAGTGATTTTGGTTACCATAAAATTTTTGACTGCTATAAATGATTTAAAAAATTTCGTAATAAAATATTAAATATGCAGATAAATTTTTAAGTCTGTAGATTTTCGACTTATCAAGACTTTGTAAAATTTTTGGAATCAAAGTAAAAAAAATTTTCAAAATTATACCCAGAAATTCTGTCAGCGAAATATTATTTGCAAACATTTGAATCTATTTTATATAATTTTATATACTATGCAGTTAAATTATAATAAATGAAAAATCGATATGGAACATCGGTGTACGAACTTATTGCTACAAGTTGATTTTTAAAGGTTTACTCACGATTACCTTAATTTTATTCGTTTATCTAAAGATTTCAGATTTAAAGTAAATTAAAAAGAATGAATCCTGTCGGTGCAGAATAAATTTTTCTTTTGTTTAAATCCGTCATCTTTAAAACAACGAAATTAATTTGAAGAGAAAAATAAATTAACCAATTCGTTTTAAATCGCCGGGGGAGCATCTCAATTTCACGGATTAATTAGGCACAGTAGAATCCGCAATATGATCAAAGATCCTCTATATACCTAACATAATACCTTATCCAAAAGTAGTGCCCTCACCCTAAATGTAATTTAATACCAAAGTTGCGTATTTCCAGGTATTCTTTTTTTTCCCGATTTATTTACTCATTTCATCTCGTTTAATTTTTTTTTTCTCTCAACGAATTGAGAAGATCAGTTAAAGTTAATTAATTTTCTCAAATCGTTAGTTCATTTTTCTCGTCAAAGAAATATTCTATTTTCTTAGCTTACTTTTTTTTTCACAACTTATTACTTCCACTTTAAGACATAATTAGAAATTATTTGAGATTTTATGGATTTCCGGTTACATAAATTGAGTCTATCGATGAAAAATTTTATGTCGTATAGGGTACGACATAACTTCTTAAAAATTGGAGGTAATATTCCACATTGATGTAATTTTAGTGTAAACCAATGATATTCGATAATTTTCATTATTAGACACGAAAATTTTTGATTTTAAATCATTTTTATTCATTTATTTATTTTTATTTTTTTTTGAAACTTTGCCTAAAAATAAAAAATAAAAAACAATAGAAAACTGATCTTTTTATTCGATTCTCTATTTGAAAATTTCCCCACCAAATTTGATAAAATTTTTATGAACAATACGACCTGTCTCCTTCGACAACCACTTTTTCTTCGATAGACTCAATTTATTTATGGCAAATTTGAAAAAATTTGTAATTATTTCTAATTATGTCTCAAGAGAAAAGTAATCGTCTGTAAAAAAAAAAATAAAAATTTAGTCCATAAATTATTTCTTCAAAGCGTTATACCAGTGATTTGAAAAATATTTATACACCCCCTCCCCCCTCACCCCCGATTTAACGTTTTTCCGCGAAAACAGCCCGATGCTATTCGTGTGTGTCTTAATTACCGGATTTAATAGTATAAATTATGTATGAAAATCGAAAATGAATAAGATTTGATAATAATACCGGCAGCCACACGTTGAACAAGCGTGACGACTCTTGCCTGCACTGCAGCATCTAATATTGGATTTGTAATTTTTCGTCTGCGTAGAGTTGTTACGATTAGCGAAGATGTCATCGGTACCTACGTCAGTATATCGAACACCGGATGTTGTAGATGGATATTTTCTAGAACGTTGATCATTATTTGAGAATTTCTAAATCACGATTTTTATTTATTTTTTTTCAGTATAGATACTTCAATTATCGGAAAGATAAAAAAACTGGCCCTAAACTAAGATGAAAATTAATTATAGGTAGGTACATACATACATCCGTATGAAAGTATTCAAGCTATAAATATTTTATTTTCATCCTATTTTTTTTTTTACTCTTCTTCTTCTTACATCGTATTTAAATCTAAACTCGGCTCAACCCCCGCCACGGAATTGCAGATGTTTTTTTTTTTTTTATGAGAAGTAAGGGAAGATAATGGATTGGGAAACACATACACCTACATTTAGGGTATACAAAAATATATGGAAACTGAAAAAAGAAAAAAAAAAAAAAAAAGATACATTAACATCAACGCAAATCGCGGTAGCAGGTATAATTCCCCCTCCCTCGCAAAAATCGAAGTCTTTTTCGATGATTTTTTTTTTATAGCATCATATAATAAACCCTCTCAATGTGTATGTACAGAGTTGTAGGATATGCAAATAGTGTTATGTATCGATAAGTCCAAGAATTTTCGATCTTTCACATTCATAAATTTCGAAAAAACGTATAGATTCTAAGATTTTTATACGATTCCTAGTACTTGAATTTAATGTTCTATTCTGACAACATTTCATAAAATAACAAACTACATTTTAGTATTTCAAACGTTTTGAATTTGAAAATTATTATTCCTCTTTATTCAAACATAAATTTTCTCGTATGAAACAAAATTCAACAAATAAAGAACGAAAAAAAAATGCCCATCTAGAAAAAATATTCCTCTACATTCGCAGATTTTGTTTTTTTCGCCTCTTTTTTTTCTATGTTTCCAAGTTTTATGACCATCCCATTGTTTGATAAATTGCGAGTATTTATTAGCCAGGAATGAAATGATTTTTTTTTTTTTTTACGCGAAGTGAATCTGCAACTTTTGTTCCAATAAATAATTATTCTTTCATTCCCAACACCGAATCGTATATCAGCTAGAAGAGAATTACATTAATATACTATTTTATGATGATAAAAAAGTTCAAAAAAAAAAAAACTATTTCACATCACAGCAATTCGGAAAAGAATCTACTCTCAATTTATACAATAATAACATCAGCCATCATTGTCATAAATTTACGTGATATAAGTTATCTTCGAAGTTCTAACGTTGATTTACCAAACGATTAAATGCCTAAATTTCTATTGATCAATGTCGCTAATCTATTTGACAATTTCTCTAATCGACGTATGTCTATGGACTAGTTTTAATAAAGTCAGGATTTTATTAAACGTGAAAAGATTTGAATACTGGATAAAAACAAAGAAAATTATGTTGCAGAGGGTCGATTTTATACACCTATTTAATAACACGTATGTTATTTAACGTTTCAAACTTCACGTATAAATCTTCATTATTGCGTTTAAGCCACTCGTGAGTTTATGGTGCTATATGTATATATTACTCATAAATATAACTTACGCTCTAGCTTATCTACATTTTCATACGGGAACAAAAACAAAAAAAATAGACTAAGAAAAAAAAAAATAAATATATATAAATAATTAAACATTAAATTATTAGCCAGATCTGATACATTTCTCTATGAAAATATCAATCCGCTACATCAGTAGTTAAATTATCACTATGGTTAACGTTCAACGTCTAAAACCATATTTAATTCACCAAATTTGATACCTCGATAAGATTTGCAAATTTTTGTTTTTCTTTTCTTTCGTATAGAAAAAATTTTTGAAAAAAACCACAATGTAGCGGACACTTTTAGCATTTCTATTTCTATTTTTTTTTTTTTTTTTTTCTCTCTTTCTTCTGCTTCATTTAGAAATTTCGTTTTTTTTTTCAACAACGCAACGATCTTAAAGATTATATTATACATGATTATCAAAAATCACTTGTTGTACAATGGCAAAGCAACTACATTTATAATAAAATAGATCAAGCTTTTGTTTTAAATAAACCCAGCGAATGAAAACAGATATAGAACCAAACGGATAAACTCAAATTGAAATTGACATCTTAGCCAATTAATATATATATAAAAAAAACAAAAAAAAAATGGATACTTTCAATCTTTAATCACAAATTTCAAAACGCGAATTGATTCTTCCATATTATAAAAACATATAGTCTTTTTTCGTTCACCGGGATAACGTATGTAGTAGGAATCGAAGGATAAGATATATGGAGAAATGAACTAGCCAACAAAGAGCAGCTGACAGTGAGCTTATAAATTGAGATAATAAAAATAATAATTATCGAAATATTAATAACAATAATAATAATAATTAGCGAAATAAAGTAAAATTTCACCCTAATAGTTTGTCAATGTGAAGAAGGGTTGAAAGTGGATTTGCTTACATGAGAAGCGCTTTAATGACATTTCCCGATAAAATATTTATATAGCAGAAATTTTTTCTCATGGCGTTTAAATAATTTGTGTAAATATTTTGTATATGCATATTTACATACGTAATGTTGGATATTAATGTCAGCTATATCGCAGAATGAAGTAAAATTATTAATAAATTTCACTTGTAGACTGATGTTGATGTACATACACGTCAATAAACATATTTTATATAAACGTTTGAGCGATCTGATCATCTTTTGTGCGTATTATGATAATTCTTATTTTCATTGATGATCAATTCCCATGTTAGCAAAAGCCTTGTTTTATCACGACCCTCAATACATCGTATACGCATATGTAAAGCAGAAGGTAGCTCAATCACGTTCGAAAATCAAATATACCTTTCTTTTATAAGAAGAAACAGAAATGATAGATAAATTTTTACCAAAATTGTGTAAGTTTGAACATCATTTTCAATTTCAATATTCAAAATACTCAAAATGCGTTATGAAAATGAATCATAATAGCTGTCGTTAATTTTCTACACGTTAATATATACATATATATTTATATGTATATATATATTCTTTTTTTATCTTTATATACACGTATGTACATAAATATAAGCTTGCTTACAATAGTCACTAATTCGGGTAACTAGTATGTAGATATACTTTTTTTACAGTCGATTACCAGATCCTGATCTATATTATTTAAAAGATCAATAGGAGCTACCTTCAAATTTACGCGCTGCAGTCGATAGGGATTTTCTAAAACTAATTCACTACATTATAATAACAATTGATAATTCAGTAGACGAAATCTGTGTGTATGTCCTTTGTCTGTGTCTGTTTCTGTGTGTAAATAATCAAAAATTAATCATAAAATTCATAATTTTTTGTAAAAAATCTCTGTGAATTACACTGAGAATCTGAAATCTCTGTCTTTGTTGTTGTAGACATTAAACTGAGTTTGCAATTGGTATATGTATTTAAGTGAAATGAATCAGAAAGGGAAAAAGAACTGTTGTGAACAACAAGTGATTATTCTGGCGAGTTTGAATCAGAATCTGGCTCGCTATCACAGGATGGCACGCACTTGGATCGGGAATTTGAATCGGCCTCAGTTTCATCGTCTTCACTATCTTCGTCACTTTCTTCCTGCATTGACTTCCTCGCCAATTGTACTGCTTGCCATTCTTGGTAATGGCCTTTTCGTTTTTGTTCAAATGCTATTCTTTTTTCTGTAAATCAAATCAGGAATATTTAGTTATAATTATAATAATCAAGATATTAAACAGTTTTTTACACGGTAGAGCCAAAAGTTCAGTCACCTAGTTAAGATATTGCACCAACTAAGTATTAGTCAAAGCTTATGGCACTGAATGTGGTGCGAAGAATTTACGAACAATTTGTACATGGAAACTTGGATAGAAACTTAAAATGAGAGCAGCTCTTGTACCGGTATCAAAAATGATATTGATCGCAAACAGTAAGACGATTTATTTTCAGGGAATGACTAAAATCAGGATCGTTACAAAGATTGAATATTATACATTGGATTTGAATTTCATTAAGTTCCAAATTAGGAACTGAAACTGATAGATGATGCAGTTATTCAATTTTGTTGCGAAAGTTTTTAAAATGATAAATAACAGAGAGTGAAACCCACTAGAAAAAATTCAACAGAAGAAAAAAAAAATTTATATATCTGTATCAACAAATTTAAAGTTTCAAAAAACATGCGGATTATCAAAGCATGAAATGAATTCATTTCAACTTTCTTTGATCCATTTTAGTTTACTAGGATTAAAGAACTTAGAACACCTCTAAAGATGATATCAGTTCTTTTGAACAATAAAAATTATTTCTTATAAAAATGGATCAAGTATAAGATCTGAAACATGCAAATTTCAAAGTCTGAAGTAGAAATGGAGTGAAGTAAAAATAATCTTGAGTCTTTCAATGAAATCATGAACCTTAAGGAGGGATTCCCTCATAATTTAAGATATTTCTCAGGACTCATTCTTTTATTTGAAAGCAATAGTTCAAAAATTATAGAACTGTGAGTAATAATCCGACGAATGAAGAGCAAAACTTTCCTATTTGTGTATTACATAGTTTAAAAAGGAAGCATAAATTCTAAACAAAAATCCGCTAAAATGCGACCAATAAAATGCGCGATAAAATGCATATAAAATAAGATTTATTACGTCTCTCCTCCGGTGTTTCTTCATCTTCTTCATCGGAAGATTCCTCTAAAATTTTTGGCTTATCATTACCAGCTAATCTGAAAGAAAAATACAAACATGTACAAAATTGATAATAGATAAATTTACACTGTGATTAGTTCGTCTTGTTTTTAGCATTTAAAATCCATAAGATAAATACAAATAAAATGTGACTAGAGTTAATGACTCAAAAAATAATGTTGATAATATAATCAAAGAAAGATAAGTGTGACACTTAAAGCATACTTTGCAGCAATTATTCCTGAATCCAATTGGTCTCTTTCATGCACATTATCAACCCCTTCGTAATTATAAGGTGTTTTTGGCTCGTCAATTTTCATATGTCCATAATCTTTGTCTACGGGATGTAACGTCGCTATTATGTTCATCTCATCCCATTTTGTTTCTTTATTAGCTCGGCTGAAATGCATAATTTTATTCATTGAGTCAGGATAATCTGACTATTTTGGTCAGAAAATAACAAAATACTGAAAATATCAACAAGTTTAATTCATGTCAATATTATTTCTGGAGAAAAATGAAACACAGTAAATCTTTTATGATAAGGAAAAATTTCAAATTTTCATTCAAAGGCAAAGAACCTTTCAAGGTTTTTGATGAAGCACATAGTCTGCCGCTGCGTAGTTGTCATGTTAACATGATAAACTAGACCAGCAATAGAGCGTAATTGCAACATGAATATTAATCGAATAAAGATCCTAAATCGCGTACATATGTGTTGGTTAAATAAATACATACGTATACTTACTAACGTATTTAAAAATACTCGTGAAGTAACCTGTGAGTCATAATATCGAACGGTTCTGAATTATAATGGAATTAGAGCGAAGCTTATAGGGCGTATTTAGAGGCGTTGATGGATAGAAATTAATGTTATAAGTATTTGACGCTTGTTTATTAGTTTTTAAAACAAATAAGACTTTAGATAATGTTTCAAATTTTAGGTTATACAAGTCCGATGTTTTCATAACAGACGATAATCCTGTTCACGTATGTAGATACGTATAAGTGTGTGTGTTGGTGGAGTGTAAATGCTTACCTGGGCGCTTCTTGAGAGTCAAAACTACTGGAGGATTTTAGAATCCCCTTTGATGGTCGTTTTCCTAAATTTTCGGCCATGTCGTGTTTTAAAAATTCACTTTATACTTTCGCACAACATTTGTGGTGAAAATACAACACCGTATGACACGGTGAACTTGAGGTTTGCGACTGCTACCGGAATTTAATTCAACCTGAAATTCGTCACTTGTTACAACTTTTAATCTCACGCCTCTCGCTACCTATGCTTGTGTATATCAATGCTTCACACTTCAGACACAGACCGACCGAGTCCAGACGCTCGCGACACCCTCGACCATCAATGGAACTTAAACAAAACCCGATTCTTTCTCTCTCTCTCTGTCCCTCTCTTTCTTTCTCGTTTGTTTACGACTTCGTGAGAAATCTCGTCATCTACCAAGAGCTAAATTATAAAAATATAGCCTTTCTTTTCTAATTCTGGTTAACTTTAGTTTATCTATCTCTAGATATACGAGAATTCTTCTAGTTATTCGATTTTTATCACACGTTTATCCATTTCGAACTGTTCATTCATTGAAAAAATATTGACTAATATTATGAGGATTAAAAATCAGCGTTTGATATGAAGCTAATTGTATGAAGCCGCTGTAAGAGCGGTGAAACAAATCGAATGAAGAATAAACAAAAGATGGTATAAGGATCGTGTTTAGTCCGAAGCTGAAATCATAAGTATTCGGATGCAATACGTAAATGCATACTACATACACATAGTGTTTCTTTTCGTCCGCGCACGCGGCATAGCGATATAGATTTAGTTCAAATAACCGAGATGGCGCTAGAGGTCGGTTCGTAATCTAGCTAAATCCTACTTTATTCATGTTACCGCGGGAGTTTGAAGAAAATTAGACCTGAAAATAGTATTTCCCATCCCTTATATGGGACAGGTAGCGAGGGTCGGTTTACCACCGGCGCAACAACCAAATGAAATTTTTTTTTTTTAATTCTCTATAACGATTCAGAATAGTCATCGTCGAGTGGAGTTTCGGTTCGAGATTCGTTCGCCCAAGAGCTAAAGTACTCGGCTCATTCCCTCCGCCCTCAGTCACTCTCAAGTCTCAGCTCTCAGCTCTTAGCTCTCAGCCCCTCAGTCGATCGCTCCAAGCATCCGTGACATGATTATATAGAGTGCCGAGTGCGCTTTCAAACCTATAACCATACTGCACCCCCACACGCTTAGAATTCACAGACAGGACAAGTCTGACTTCTGTCTTCTTGTCAGTGTTTCACGGAGTGCCGGCCGATACGCATCGTGTTGGTTGTGACCGGCGCGTAAACCTAAACAAAATAAAGTGCAACTCTAGCCGCCGTTCCACCATACCGAGGAATTTAGCTGCGAGAACAAGTAAGTAATGCAATGAAATACGACAAGTATTATCTTTAAAAAAAAATGACGATCTAAAGGGATCGTGTAGTTTGAACGGGAAAGGTTCTTTCCGTCGTTTGCAAAAAAACGAATCGAGTATATCTCCTGTTTTGTTTTTCTTTTTGTCAGTCTTTATTTTCGGGATGGGGATGAGCGAGATATTATTTAGACATTGATTTCTGTAGCTCCTCTTTCCCGACTCGTTCGCTTTACCGTAAATACGTGTATGTATACGTTATGTGGGGTATATCTGGCAAGAATGAAGCAGACTCAAAGGAAATACGATATACCCAACCTCGCCTCGTAATTGTAACGTGTATGTGAACTTACATACGCGAAAGTAACATCAATAACTTGAAACTGAAAACACGTACGGAATCCTGTTATTCTTTGTTAATAAAATTTCCGTACGTGGTCAGACGATTCAAATACAAAATACCGATTTCTGCATTTCATCTTTCGAACCTTGCCACAATTTTCTCCTTTCTATTTGTTTTTTTTTTACTTTTTTTTTTAACAGAATTTTATGCGTCAGAATAAAATTCCTTTTTAAACGTGTGCATACTGCGTCATCATTTCTTCAACCACACCTGTCAAAATCACGCTAAGCTACCCACGTGACTAATCAATCTATACTACAATGAATAAACTTCTATTTTTTTTTTTTTTAAATGATTAAATATTGAATAAAATTTTACGTCAAGGACGAAAAAATTCTGCAAAGCTCAAAAAGAATTGCTTTTGATTTTTGGGAGATTTATATTATAGACAGTGATAATATAAGCTGCGGTTCGGGTAGGTATTCGTGAAAAACGTGTTCTGCAAATTTTCGGTGTATAAACGTTTGACAAAGAAGGAAAAAATTCTTTTTCTAGATACGTATATCAGTTACGTGAATAAACGAGGAGTAGAAAATAACCGAAAGATAATTATTATTGATATATTGAACAGCTGATTTTATAAATTTTATTTTTATTTTAGTTTATTTTTTAACTGTTTTTAACTACAATTGTAAAAGTAAGCTGATTGAGAGACGGATTAGGGCTATTATACCAAACGGTATAAACCCCTGCACTTTGTGGGATGGGTGTATGGTCAGATGTATATATTACGTAGGTGTAGAGAGTGAAAATAATCGAATATCTGCGTTGAACCCCACCCGCACTTCCTCCTCTTATTCTCCGACTACAAGCGAAATTCAAGTTTACCTTACTAACCGTACAGAAAACATTCTACTGTCTGGCCGGGGTGCAGCCCAGCCCTATCGAGTATATTCATCTCTTTATACATATATGTTAGTATATATAGATGTATAGACCTCTGAGAGACGCACTAATCCACGTTTACGCCACACACGCCTTATAACGCACGTCCCGTCTCGCCCTCACATCGCGTTAAAAAAAAGAACATAAAAAAAAGAAAGAAAAAAAAAAAAAACAACAACTAAAGAAAGAACGTGTCTATAGTCAAACACTGACTGCTTTCTTTTCTCTCAATTATTACGATAAATATCAAATGTATGTATGTTATGTGTAAGTAATATTATATATCGAGAAAAATTGAAATATATTTACGTCAATCGAACGATCTAATCGTTTTACTTTCGTCTATTATAATTCTCGGATTATAAAAACTGAGAAAAAATATTTACGCATACACATGCGTCCGGTATAATGAAGTAATTTATTGACATAACAATTTATGGTTTAACTTGAAGTGATGTAATAGTTAACTGTAATGGTTCGAACTTTTCTGACCAAAAACCACACGGCTATCATCATAATCTCTCTTTTTCTATCTTCAGACATCACGTTAGTTGTTATAATATGCGTAGCAGCAGACTGCTGGTGGTGTTGCTGGCACTGCCCGACCGTCACACGTGTTTTATTTTTTATTTTTTCAAACTTCGAATCGTCTCATTAGACAGCTGTCACGAGGAACTCAGTTCGGTGACCAAGAAAAACCATTTAACGTGTTACCTATATCCATATCTTGCGTCCGTATTAGGTATAGCTACATAGAGCTACGATCACCATTATAACGTATATATATATATATATATATATATATATATATACAACTTTTATCGTATATAACGCCGGTTACAAGATCTCTGTGGCATTTGCGGACAAGATAGATATATATATTCTAACGTTGCTGCAGAGACATGAATGTTAAATTCTTCAGTATAAAATTCTTTGGCTCTGTATCGAAGCAGTAATAGTAACGGTAGATCGAATTTCCGCACGTCCGGAAATTTGTCTAGGTAGTTTCTATTCGCGTGACGATATAGTTTTGCTTGTATTTACATTAAAAAAAAATATATATATATATATATATATATATGTATATTTAAGGCGATTTTACATGCCTCTGACGTTCGTGATCAAACAAATACAATAATAGTAACAATAATAAAAAGGAGAAGAAGAAGATCATCGAAAAGAAAATAAAAACTAATGAAACCACCGTTGAAAATTTGTTTTTACTTTTATTGTATAGGTACGCTATACATCGTGATATCGGAAGAAAAACAAAAGTTAAAAAAAAATAACCAAAAACTGTAAATTTTAGACAATTTATCGATTTTCTTGTTTTTGAAGCTTCTATAGAAAATATTATTATTATTATTATTTTGAATTTAGAACTGAAAAATTTGAAATAGTTAGATTTTTTATTAATTTTTTATTGTTTTTGTTATTTAAGATTATATTTTTATTCCTGGCTTGAATTATATACATACATAAGCACGTAATCTGGCGCCGAGATGATGTGTATTATTTGTACTCTACTCACAGCTGGTCGCTTTCAATCAACGTCTAATTTTGACTTATCAGTAAGTTGCAGCAGCCATACTTAAAGCCATACCCATAGCCACGCACATAATACGACCATAACAACTATAACCATAACCGTAATTAAACCACGCGCATTCCGATCTTAATATTAATGGTGTAAACGTGGCAAGTTACATATATCTCGCTTTCTCATTACACTGCACATATAAACGTAAATATATATAATAAACGATTGAAACTTTTATAAATAATTATATAGCAAAATTAAAAAACGTATAAATTCGACAGTCAGGAACAGAAAAATCATAATTTTTGGTATTTTTTTTTTTTATTGTTTTGTTTTTTTCTTTCCAATTTCGAATATCAATTTTTGACAATTTTTTTTATCATTGCAGGGCAAGGTTAGATCACAGAAAACGTTAATTGAAGGTTTTCTATTTTTGATAAATTTAAATCATTCGGGTTCATGGCCTATGGAAGCTTGTCTTCAGTAAGTCGATTAACGGTTTAGTATAAATCGAAATCTGTAAACATAATCGTATACATTTTCGAATTCCGGCAATATATGTACTGCGGATTGTCAATATTGACAGATAAGAGATAGAGAGAGAACGAAGGTCAAGTAAGTCGTTTAAACCGAGACTAACATGTCCTGTACAAAATATTACACTTATTAACGATTTCTTATATCCTATTACCGAATTTTATCAATAATATCGGTTTCATAAATCGTCTTTATAGATTCTAGATGATCCAATAAATTGATGTTATATCAAAAAAAAAAATTATGAAAAACGAAAAATAAAAAGAAAATCATTTAAAGTTTCGATGAAACTGTATATTTACAAAATTTAAGAATGGCTCATCATCGTATAGAATTTTTTTTTTTTTTTTTTTTGCGAATAATTTTCATCGCGAAACTATCCATCCATATAATAATATTATAAAAAAGTATACATGTGACATAAAGTAAAGCGTATATATATTAATATACGCCATATGATATATCATATTTTATCAGTTATTTCTTTGAAACCGGAAATGGAAGTAGTCTTCGGACTTCCGTAAGTCTTGGGGGCGCTGCTGTTGTTGCTTCTGCTTCAACTTTTGAAAAAAGTTACACCAACAATAAATAGATTAATAAAAAGATAAAAAAATATACCATATAGATATATGAGGACAATAATTACGAACACTCTTAAAATAAATGATTAATTTTGTAAAAATTATTGAATGAAAATTTTGGGGCATTCACAGAAATGCAAAAATTTGCGGCGTCAAAATTCGGAGTAATTTTAAATTGTGTTGAATTTCGCCATGAACACGAGGATATTTTTTGTCCTGAATATCAAAATTAATCATATATATATACAGTTTCAATTTTTTATTCAAACACAATCATTCAGAATCATTATATTTAGTGAATAGTCTTTAATATAAATCATATTGTAACGCGTAAATCCGATTATGAGTGAAAAATATACCGCTAACGATTTTTTTTTTTTTTTTTTTTTTTTTTTTTTTACGGGGTGTCCATTCTGTCCTATACATTTTGAAAATTTGTATCCATTAATAACTTCGATATATTGACTATGTAGTTTTGATGTTGATTCGAAACATGACCGATATATATGTATATATATAGGAGTCGATAACAATCGTAATATTTTCTTAAGAAGCCCGTCATGCCCTACCTTTCTATATACAAAATACATATAGGTACTTTCTATACATACTTATAATATAATATATTACTGGGACAAGAAAGTACCTAGGTATATGCATCATAAAATCATCGTCAAAACTGAAAGCTAGCTATATATGGGGAATTCCAGCTCAGCTCAATTCAACCAACCATCGACACTCATGTTTTCGAATTTTTTTTTTTGAAAAAACGTATGTTAAAGTTCGGATAAAAAAAAAATAATGTTTCTGTAAGCTACAGGTCTTTAATTCAATTTTTGACAGTGATACAATTTTCACTAAATTCAGACGGCGAAGATTTGACATTTTTGTCAAATGTAAATACGAAAACGTAGAGAAAAATGTTGAACACAAAAAACAACCGTTATCTCACGAATTTCAACTGAGATTAATTGCGGAATTTTTTTATCACTTTTTAACCTAATTTTGCTCGATAAACGTCGAGAATTTCGATTTTCTTTAATGTCGCCATAACCGATTTCGATGAATTTCTTACACAAAATACTAGACCAAAACACAAAATATTCAAGACCTTTACCAAGATGCCTGGACCTCTGGTTCCAGAGATATGAATTTTACGAAAACCAATATTGATCAAATCAACCAAAAATGAATAAGGGGTTGGTTGAAAATACATTGTCGAACTAAGAATAATACAAGATAGTATACTAATCACCGTATAATGCTTTTGAGGATTTATTTCAGAAGAATCGAACAATCTTTTTTATTAATTTTTTTTAAATTATATTATTTTTCAACCAACCCCTTACTCGTTTTCAATTGATTTGATCAATATTGGATTTAATAAAATTTATATCTCTGGAACCAGAGTTCCAAGCATTTTGGTAAGGGTCTTGAAAATGTTTTTTGGTCTAGTATTCTGTGTAAAAAATTCATCTAAATCGGTTATGGCGAAATTTGAGAAAATCGAAATTCTCGACGTTTATCGAGCAACATTAGGTCGAAAAGTGATGAAAAAATTCTGCAATAAATCTCAGTTGAAATTCGTTGTTTTTTTGTATTTAACATTTTTCTCTATACGTTTTCGTATTTACATTCGACAAAAATGTCAAATCTTCGCCGTCTGAATTTAGTGAAAATTGTATCACTGTCAAAAATTGAATGCAAGACCTGTAGCTTACAGAAACATTGTTTATTTATCCGAACTTTAACTTATGATTTTTCAAAAAATATTCGAAGACATGAGTGTCGATGGTTGGTTGAGTTGAGCTGGAATGCTCCATATACACATAGATTAAAATTGTTCATCAACACATAATTCACCTAGTTAAAATTTACGAGAGAATTTAATTTGCGACTTATGAGTCAGAGATTTGGGATATTTTAAAGGAAAATTTTAATGCGTTGTTAACATATACTTAGCAGCTGACACTACGATCATATATATAAATTTAAAGCTCTTCATTATGAGGCTATATATATATATATGTATACATTTATGCGAAAATACGTGACTAATTTGATACATACATATTGTAATCTATTGCATATGTATTATACCTATGTGTATAATGAAATTTGTAAGATTTGTTATGTTATGTTATACATGCTTGCATTATTGCAATGTGATATACAGCATTGCAAAGTCACGTTTAATACGATTAGTTCAAACCTTACATGCACTTCTCTACGTGTTTTAATGCACTACATACCTATATGTATTCGTTTAAATTTATAGTACAGTAGTACCAATAAAAACAAATATATATGTATATATGGGACATTTCATACCACTTCAACCTGGGTCTGACCCCTGACCTCTCGGATTGGGCCCGCGATTCTTTATGATTTTTCTCACTTTGAGAGGCACTCAGAATTTTTTTTTATTTTTTCAAACCGATTTGAATTTTCTACATTTTTTGAAAACAACCATATTGAACGAAACAATTTGAAAATCTGAAAACATTTTGAAAAATCGTGTGTTAGATATCAATATTTTTAAGCTTAGAGCCGGAGTGGGGAGATTTTTCCTTCTTACTGTTTTCAAGCTTTTTCCGAAAATAAATAAACGTTAAAAAAAAAAAATTGAAAGCGGGAGTTATTTTACTATGAATGGCTGCTGAAACATTTTCATATGTCACACCGGATTTTGGAAATTTTTTTTTCAGATTTGTCGAAATTCTTACAGATTTAAAAACAAGAAAAAAAAATATGTATATATTGCAAATGGTAAAATGGTCCTGAAAAATTTGAAAAAAAAATTCAAAAATCCAGTGTGACGTATGAAAATTTTCCAGCAACCATCCGTAGTGAAATAACTCCCGCTTCTAATTCTTTTAACGTTGTTTTTCAGAAAAAGCTTGAAAACAGTAAAAAGAAAAAATCGCCCCACTCCGGTTCTAAGCTTTTTGATATCTGAAACACAATTTTTCAGAATATTTACAGATTTTTGAATTGTCTCAATCAATATGGTCGTTTTTAAAAATTGTAGAAAATTCAAATCAGTTTGAAAAATCTAAAGAAAAAAAAAATCTGAGTGCCTTTCAAAGTGAGAAAAATCATATAAAAAATCGCGGGCCCAATCCGAAAGGTCAAGGGTCAGACCCAGATCGAAATAGTATGGAATGCCCCATATGTAGGGTATATGTATAATATATGAGCAGGAAGCACGCGGACAGGTCTTTTTTTTCAATTGTTTTTCTACAGAAACTACTGTAGTCGCTGTAAGTATACTTGTGAAAAATAAAATAAAAAAAAAAAAAAAAACTCAAGACTTGAGGTTTTCGTTTCAAATTCAAACCGCATCGCGTGCAGTTGCAGTATTCCTACCTACCTACCTACCTATCTACTACCTTCTCTCGTCGTCTGCTATTCGATAATACTTTCACTATTTAAATGGGAACAATAAGACTTACCGCAAACGAAGCGTGCTCCAGGGACGCCCATAATGGGATGAAATTAAAATAAGGAATTCATTAATTGTATAGTTTTGAAAATATTTCTTTTCAAATAATTTCACTATATTCATTATCATTATCATTATTATTATTATTATTATTATTATTATCATTATTATTATTATTATCATTATCATTATTAATATTATTATTATTATTATTATTATTATTATTATTATGATTATTATTATTATTTTCAGAGATTCGACGATTATTTCATTTCATTTCATTTTTTTTTTACTTCTGTTTCTTTTTAATGAAAATCCTTATCTCGTATTTATTAAAAATCTTAATAAAATTTCATCAACTCTGTACTTGAATCCTAAAAATTTATTGAAAATGAATTGGGTCCCCTTAAATCCTCCGTTTAATACGGCACTGCAGAGTACAGTGTATACACGATAGAGCCACACCCATGCCTACGTGCGGACAGACGAGCAAACTGTGGAAGGACACGGTATATATATACATATATATGTCCTGAACCCGCAAAAAATTCTGTATTTTTTATTAGACTCAAAAATTTCTATAGTGGCTAAAAATTCTAGTAAAAAAATTTTTCGTTAAACGATCACATATAATTATATATAAATACTTGTGAATTCTAATGTCAATTCAGTAAAAAATCTTGATATAAAATTGTTATCTCACATTACGAATGATAAAGTTTTTATAATCAATTGAGGATAATGGTTAACGCTAAGAACAAAGTGTAATTATATTTAAATCCTAAATAGTCTGGGGCCTAATTGACCGCACAGAACTCGAATTTAGATTGGTTAGCGTAATTTTGGTGGTAGTTCTAAGGTATAGGATAGGTATAGGTAAGCTATAGGCAGTTAGTTGTAATTATAGAAGGAAATTACATAAAACGTTTCAGACGGTCTGGAAATTATGCAAACAATTAACTCAATCGGAATGAATAAATCTTAAGTATTAATTTATTTATTTTAAGTTTTTTTTTTTTTTTTTTGAATTTTATGTTATAATTAACATAAGTTATGAATATCACGGGGATATAAATTTACACGATACTAATTAGAGTTTTTATAATTTTTTACTTTTATATACGAAAGAACACGATCTCACATGTTCATAATATAAAATTCATATACGAAATTTACATACGAATTGGGGAAAATTCATGAACTAAAAAAAAAGGTGAATTTTTTTTTTTTGTTATTTATTTCAATTTTCTTTTTTTCTAATGAAAAATTGAAAACTTTTTATACGAAGTATAAAAACCCGTCAATTAATTGCCAGCTTTTTTTTTTATATTGCGTGGTGGTCATAAGATGGATTGTTGTAACTGTACTTCCCAAAGGTTTATATCTTCCGCGGAAACTTTCAGCGTAATCATAAAGAAATAAAGAAAGAAAGAAAAAAAAAAAGAAATTAATAACAACTTTTACCATGTATAGCGAGATAGCGAAATCTAGATTAAACCACGCCACGGTATCCTGTCTGATCTCACCTTGCGGTTCTATTATATCCTAACCGGAAACTTAACGGATCATAATTATGTGTAAACTATAAGAAAAGAAATAATATTTAATAAATAAAAAAAATATATACGTATGCATGCATATTATTGTTCAGTTTGCATTTGCATATTTCTTCGTGCATTGTAGCTACTGCAACGAATTCCGAAGTTTTACGTAAAACGTGCAGGCTAAATTTGGAACGGTTTTAATTGGATTTTAGAATCGTATAAGCCTGGGGTCTGGATCGACACTGCAGTTATGCAAATAGTAGAATTAATAGAATAATGGAATTTACCTTTTTTTTTTTTTTTTATTGTACATACAGCGAAAGGAATAGCTGTACTGTATAGGTTAGTGAAATGTGCTAGCCAATCATACAGAGGGTCTTTTTTTCGATTCAATTCAATGTACATATGGGGCATTCCATACCTCTTCAACCTAGGTCTGACCGTTGACCTCTCGGATTGGGCCCGTGATTTTTTATATGATTGTTCTCAGTTTGAGAGGCAGTCAGTTTTTTTTCTAGATTTTTTTCAAATCGATTTGAATTTTCTACAATTTTTTTTAAAACGACCATATTGATCACACGATTTTTCAGAATATTTTCAAATTTTTAAATTGTTACGATCAATATGGAAGAAAATTCAAATCGATTTGAAAAAATCTTAAAAAAAAAAAAAAAAAAAACCAAGTACCTTTCAAAGTGAGAACAATCATATTAAAAATCGCAGGCCCAATCCGAGAGGTCAAGGGTCAGACCCAGGTTGAAATGGTATGGAATGTCCCATATACAATTGACAATAAATGATATTCAGACTCTGTTATTATCTTGACAAATCTATCTTAGAAATAATATTAACGAATATTTCTACCTCTCATCGTCAGATATAATATAACCTCATGGTTCAATGAACAAACTCAAAGACCTGTTCAATTTTGATGATGAAACGGTTTATCGATGCTGGGGTTGCCTTATTGGGTACACTTTATTACTTAAATGCCTTTATTACTTATTCACTTGAGGCTAATCCAAATTGGAAATATATTATTCTTGAATTTTCTAAAAACCTTTCGAAAAATAGATCCGATTAAACGACGACGACGTTTTAAGACAATATAATATGATTATTCTTCAGTCTTTATCCCTATTTATATAAAAATCGTTTAAAATAAAACCAGAAATAGATCCCTGCTAAAGAAAAGCGTTGTTAATGAATTTTAAGTTTTCGTATTTGAATAAAATAGGAAATACGTCATGATCTTTGATCTTCTATTATTTCCTATTAATCAGATGAATTTCGTGATACAAAATTTCGCATAAATTCTGATTTTTCACTTTTTATTGTCAATTTTTTATTCTTAATTTTTTTTTTTTTTTTTTTAATTTATTTATTTATTTAATTATTTATGATTTAAGAGTTATCGTAGATATAGACGTGTAATATATTTTAAAGTCTGATTTCAGAGATTTAGTTAAGATTTAGTTTTGCACACGAAAATAGGTTCACCTAAGTGATGATGTTATTCTTGACGCTCTACTAAATCTTACACTCGGCGTACATATCTAAATATATACATATTATATACCCAAGACGTAGGCTTTTGCACCAACGCAAATTTCTTACATACATACCTATATGTATGTATGTACATTCATATATGTACAATTAAACCGTCATATTATATATATTGTCGAGTTAACTGAATGGTGCCGGATATTTGCCAAAAATAAAATAGTATATTTTTACGAAAAGATGAAAAGAAAAGAAAAGAAAATGGGGTGTCTATCCCAGCCTGGAATTGGACTAAAATTTTTTTAGATCCTTGAAATTCTGGAAATATCCTGAATACTTTTACTTGTTGTTTTTTTCTTCCTTGAATTTTTCAGAATGTGAGATTTATTTTTTCTTTTTTCAACTTAATCGTAGTAGAACTTCGAATCATTTAAAAATCCGATGAGTTCCAGCGTGGTGAGATTCAAGATAATTTTCATGATAGAAATTTTCTAATTTTTAACAAAAATTATGCCTTTTCCAATATTCGTCCCGTTGTTAATTCGTGAGATAATTTCAAGTGGGTTTAAAATTCCGTAAAAATTAACCTATAGAAATCCTGGAAAATGTCTGAAATTTGAAAATCAAGTCTCTGTATGGATAGCCTCTAGAAAAGCAGTATATCTTTGATTCCATACATAATATACGATATATATATTAATATACGATTCTTAAAAAAACTCTAATCTCTGAACTTGAATAATCTTTTTTTATTTTTATATCTATAGCTGTTGCATTTCCAAGAGTCAAAGCTGTTATCTATATTCCACTGATTAAAGTAAAATTAAAAAAAAAAAAATTCGATAAATTTCTATGACTTTTAAGTTCTTTTTGTTTTTTTTTTTTTTTTTTTTTTTTAATTCATTTTATTTTTATATCATAATGCAATACGATCGATGAACGATTACTTATACGATTTTAATTATCATCGATAACAAAGATGAGATTTATATATGTCGTAAAATGTGTACAAGAATTACTCAATAGTCAAATTCAATTTTTTTTTTTTTATTTACTTCGTTTTCCTTTTCTTCTTTTTCTTCTTCTCAGCAGTATAATTTCTCGAAACAGGTGCTTCTTAAAAACTGGTAAGGTGACTCGACGTCGGGAATAGACAGTGAAAATTCCGAGATGGCGACGTTATACGTTCTACTTGCGCATACAACTATTTTCAGATACATATTCAGCCCCTAACTCCAGACGTTTATCTTTCTCAAATTCCTCGCCTATCTTTATCTGCACTTTTTTTTTTTTTATCTTCTTTTTTTGTGGTTTTTTTTGTTTCTTACATTTTCTATAAATTTTCGATTGTAAAGAAAGATTCTTTCTCAATCCTACGATTTAGATTATTAATTTTCTTCCTCTTTCTAACCTTATCATCATCATCAACGATCTAGGAACTATTAAATACAATTTTCACAATGACTAATTAGCCATATACAATATCGTGATTTTAAAGCAGTATTTTCTCAAGGACTACCCATATGTGTCCAAAATGTTTTTCAATCAACCAGTTTCAAGATAAAATTTAAAAGTTTTGAGTCATTTGGTCTCAGAGTTTAACGCAGTCAAAGTAAAACCACTTAATAAAAAAATTTTGATGAACCGATGCATCGATTTTGGATATTTTGTTCAGAAAATAAACCTCAGTCCGATTGACAGATAACTTTTATAAAACTGCAAACATGAATTTGGTTTAATGTAAAATTTTCAAGAGTATAACCTTTTTTGTTTAACCCTTTTGCCGGTTGAAAAGTTGTCGGTTCATTGCGATTAAATTTATTCTACACACCACTTCAATCCACCAAAAAATAAAAATAATAATAAAAATCGATTTACAAAATAAACGGAATGCTTTAGTCTTCATAGATTTCTCTATTAAATTTATAAAATTAATTTTCATGTATATGTATTTGTAGTTAGTCATCCTGAAGTATAAGAGAATCGTTCTCTTTCTAAATCTGTTTTTTTTTTCTTTTTCTTTTTTTTTTTTCACTTTCTTCTGACAAAGTTTGTGATGCACCGTTAGCTGACGTCATATGAATAACATGTGGTCTGTATCCTTCTGCAGAGATGAGATTCTCAAATTCTATCGTGGCATCCGGGGTCTACAAGTCTGGCTTTAAAACATAGCATAGCATATCATCACCATCACATCATATTATACACTCCTTCAAATTTATAAGTATAATCATATAATCTTCGTATTGGAAATATGAACACTAATATGTTAGTATAGTTTAGTAGATGTCAAGCACAAGATTTCGGTTTTATGTATATGTGGTTTCTGTGTGACTTTATCGCTCTTCTGAATCATCCGGTAGGTACCTACTTTATCGTTTTCTTTTTTCTGGTTATTTTTTTTTTTTTTTTTATATAAACTGATGACTACGTACAGACGCCATTTAAAACCTCCAGAAAATAAACATTAAAGTAAACTAATCGTGTGCAATGAGTGGCTGAGTCACAACTTGGCATGATGAAGAAGACCGTGTGTATGTTTTCTGTACTTACACAGCAAATCGTTAAAACTTGTTCGCTGCAGGGTATTCCGCATCATCGCCTTATCGAAAATTGTAACAGAAAAGTGTATTGTACATTCGATCAAGCTTTGACCAGTCAGAATACATATTATGCACTGATAACTAATTGACATATACCTTAGGGTGAGTCAAAAAAACTAACCTATCGCAGTTATGGCTTCAATTAAGTTTATATACTGAGAAAAAAATTCTCCTGTTAGGAAAAATTTTTAGCTTAATTTTAAAAGGTGTCGCTGGCCATTTGAAATTTCCCATTTAAATAACACGTAACAAAAATTTTATTTTACTAAAAATATTATAACTTTCGAACCGTTTGAGATAAAAAATTGGCGCTAGCATATTCTTGTGGGGCATTAAATTTCCTAAAAAAAAGTCTAGAGAGTCGAATTTCTGAACTCAATAATTCGTATACTTACGGGCCGTGAAAGTCTCAAATAAATTGTAATAGAGAAATTTTTTTTAATGATTCAAAAAAAAAAATTAATGACTAAAAATGCAATAAATTACAAAGAAAAAAGTTAAAACTCTATTTAATTTATTAACTTAGTATGTAAATTACATTTTTTACTCACTTCATCCAATTTTAATTGATATTTTTGATTTAAAAAAAGCCCTAAATCCGTGAAATTTTGTTTATTTTAGACTTTCATGGCCCGTAAGTACCTATACGAATAATTGAGTTTAAAAATTCAACTACGGGGACTTTCTTTTAGGAAATTTAATGCCCTACAAGAATATGCTGATGCAAATTTTTTATCTCAAACTGTTCAAAAGTTATAATATTTTTAGTGAAAAAAAATTTGTTTTACGTGTTTTTTAAATGGGAAATTTCAAATAGTCAGCGACACCTTTTAAAATTGAGCTGAAAATTTTTCCTAACAGGAGAATTTTTTTCTCAGTATATAGGCTTGTTTGAAGCCATAACTGCGATAGGTTAGTTTTTTTGGCTCACCCTAATATACCTCGTTTTATAATTTTAAACACGAAAATTTCTGCGGATATGTTTTTACGAGGCTAAAATACGAGTAATCGTTAATCTGATTCTGAGTCAAGTTTTATAGTAGATATTAAAAGAATAAATGTAGGTACGTATGTATGTAGTTCAAAAAAAAATTTCAATTTTTTTTCCCGACTTTTACCCTCCCGAATGTTTGTGTACGATAAGAAAAAAATCCTCACCAAAGAGAAGTGCTGTAGCTCAACTCTAAGGGGTCGCTATTTTCATTTTAGTTTCGCATTCATTTAATACGGGAATTTTTGTTTTTTCATTCAAATTGAAAAAGAGCTTTTCAAAACTCTATAATAACGCATTAATATCATAATCAGAAGACCAGTTACAGCCATCTGAAAATTACTAAATTTCTGACTACGGAGCAATTGTTCTACAATTTTTGAAAAAGCTGATATTGATTGATACAATTTAAATCAGTAAGAAAAAAAAATGTTCCCACTCTGGCTGTAAGCTTAAAAACTTTGATAATCTGACACACGATTTTCTAGAATATTTTCAGATTTTTAAATTGTATCGATCTTCTATGGTCGTTTAAAAAAATTGTGGAAAATTCAAATTGGTTTGTAAAAATCTAACAAACAAAAAAACTGAGTGTCTTTCAAAGTGAGAAAAATGATGTGAAAAATCGCGGGTCCAATCCGAGAGGTCAAGGGGTCAGACCCAGGTCGAAGTGGTATGGAATGCCCTGTATGTATATGTATAATAGGCTACTAAATGCACAGCTGGTTTCACCTCTGGAGTGCATTTTCGTATTTACTGCAGTTTTCTTATTTCGTCGTTCATAAATACGACATTTTACAACACTTGGCTAGCTCTCAAAGGAATCTCAAGAAACTGCTGCACCTGATTAACCCAACAACTTTCATACCGCGGTCTGTTACAGTGGACTAACATTTTCGACTTTAAGTACATACCTACTTCGTGGTATAATCTTTACTCATGTCTCATTTCATGAACCAAACATTTGATACTTTACATATATCTTCCTTGACTGAACTTCTTATTTTTTTTTTTTCAACTTCCGCAATGAAAATTGAAAATCTTCATAAAAAAGGAAAGTTATTGGTTTCGGTTCGATTTTCGAAAATCGAGTTCGCATCAGATCTTGACGTTTTGGGGTCCTAGGAAGCTATTCTGACTATTTTTGGATAGACGTCCGTATGTGTGTGTGTGTGTGAACAAATTTTTGTCGTACGATATCTTTAGAACGAATCGACCGATTGGAATGGTTCTCATGGCGATCGAAAGGGTTTATCAAGACTTAGATCTGATTAGATTTTGGAGTCGATCGGTCAAGTAGTTTCGAAGTTATTTGAGAAATAAAAATTAAGAAACAATTTTTTTTCATGTTTTTAGCGCATAACTCCTAAACTGTTCGTGCGATTAGTCTCAAAACTTGATCCGTGTTAGCTCTTGAATAGCCCTTTCGATCGCCGTAAGATTCATCAAAATCGAACGATTGGTTTAAAAGATATTGCACGACTAAAATTTCTCTTTTTGTCGTACGATAACTTTGGAACGAATTAACCGATTTGAATGATTCTTGCGGCGATCGAAAGGGTTCATCAAGACTCAGATCTGATTAGATTTTGGAATCGATCGGTCGAGTAGTTTCAAAGTTATTCGAAGAATATAAATTGAAGAAAAGAAGATTTGTATACGGAAAACTAATTATACTACCTTCTTTAATTTTGTATAAACACAATAGTATCAATTAATTGTTACGTATTTAACAGCGGGAAGCTTTAGGGTTAGCCCACAGGTCAACCGGTTTCCTGATTTTTTTTTTTTTTTTGCAAATAAAATTATCTGTGAAGATTTTATATATAATCTAGCGTTTTATCTAGATAATATTGTAATTCATGTGATACGGTATTGAGCCCTGATTTTCTTAAGGTTAACTGTGCTATCCTGTAGATGTTTAATTATTGTTATTTGTTCAGTACCGAGGAATACTTTATTCAACTAATTAGCAAGTCAAACAGTTTCGGTCTAGTTGATAGCGTTCGTTGGTATGTAGGTGGCGCGCGAAGCCGTACGCAGAATTTAATGCTATTAGCATTTTGCTAACATTCAGTGTATGTATTTATTATATACTTGCCTATATACCTACCTTTTCTATCTATCTATCTATCTATTTATTTATCTACGTGACGTAGTTTCCTATTTGCGATTCTTTGACCGCACTTTTTCCATTGAAATCAGATTTTATACATATTATTAAAGAAAACCGTACACTATCCGAAAAGATATAATTTCTGATTAAGAAAGTTGGCTAGTCAAAAATCAATACTTTTTGTTAAATTTATCAGGGGATAGTCAAAGCATCCCTAAAAATTCAATTGAATAAAAAAAAATATCAAAATTATAAACAAACGATAAGATATCGATTTTTCATTTTAAATCGTTTTCAAATAGTGAGAAAATCTAGTAAATTGATTCCGATTTTACTCTTCGATGTCTTATTTTGTTCAGACAAGTATTTTTCACAAATCCACTGTAACAAATTATTTTTTTTTGTCCATAGGCAATTCTATATCGTTATTTGTTGATCGGAATCGACCGGGGTCCAATCTTGTAAAATTGAATATTCAAAGTCACCAACGCGATGATAAAAAAGTGACCCATTGGTATTGTGGAGAATACTTTTCTGAACATAAAAAACCATCGAAGAGTGAAATCGAACCAATCTACTAGATTTTTTACCATTTGAAAGCGATTTGAAATAAAAAATCGATATCTTACCGTTGCTTCATAATTTTGGTATTTTCTTTTTTTTTTTTTTTTTTATTAATTGAATTTTTAGGGACATCCTCAAATCACAAATATAATAATCATACGAATACCCAATTTCTTGACTATTCCCTGATAAATTCAACAAAAATTATTGAATTTTGACTAGCCAACCTCCTTAATTAGAGACTTGAGAAGACACATGTACGTGATCTCTAAGAATATAAATTCCGCATACTTCAGTGCGCTAATGCAATCGTATACGGTTAGTCTAAATTCGACATCTATACTTGCATTGGACAGCTCAAACATTTTCCTATATATAATCTAAATTGGTATCAGCTGGTAAATGAAAAAGTAAAACTATTCTGTATAATTTAAAAGAAAAAGAAAAAAATATATCATGTGTTGTATATATATATTATATAGCTATAAAAATGAATGATCTTACAAGGACTTGATGTAGAGAGACTCGTTTTACTCACAACTTTTATATACTTTATGCACTTTAACGTTGTAACGAATTGGACAGCGTGCTCGATGATGATTACAGGTTATCGTTATTTTCCTTTTTTGTTTTTTATTATTATTATTTTTTTTTTTTCTTTCTCGTACAACACAATAATTTCATGCAAATTATAGGGATAGAATATTCGCACTGCATCTGGGTCAGTATACCTACTGCAGCTCAAAGTCCATTCTGCATGTCCATGTTCATACACGTACGAATGTATACGCGAACTTTGTAAATGTGAAAAAAATAAATAAAATAAAATAAAATAATTTGAAAAGAATTTTATCGATACTATTTTTTAAACGATTATTCAAATTTTTGATTTTTTATTTTTGAGGAAGAAGAAATAACATTTGATTTGCGAAAACTTAAGAAAATTTTTAAACACTTTTATGGAAAAATTAATAAAAAAAAAAAAATAATAAAAAATAGTAAACAGCCTACTTTTAGTGAAAAATAATTCTGTATGCATATAATATACATATACCAACATATATAGGTACTAATTCGTAATTTGTATTGTAAATCAGTATCGGTTGACGGTAAATCTCTCTTCAGATCTAACCAACGTTATAAGGTATGTAATTACTGTTTATTACCTGATCGTTTACAAAGTCGTTAAACTAAAACAAGTACAGATTTTTTTTTTTTTTTTTTCCTTTTTTTCACCCATAATAATGATTAGTTCGTATATTTTATTATAATATAGGTATATAGGTATATTTATGATTTTCCGAGCTACTAAACCGTGTAATATTGTTGCTGAACTAGTTGTCGTCAATAACCATAGGTACTCAACTATAATTATTCTCAAAATAATAATAATAATAATAATAATAATAATAATGTTTAAAATCTGATCTATAAAACAATCCAGGAATTGTGATACAAAAGTCAAAGCAGTTAGATAGCTGAAAATGATTAATGAGATGAGACAAATGGATCTTTTATTTGGATTTTGTTGCCAATTTATTTCTCGATGTACATTGAGTCGGGATGAATATTTAGATTTTTTTATTTTATTATATTTCTTCAAACTTTTGTTTCTTACAAATTTCTAGATAAATATATGAATTTTTGAAATATTTCTAAATTTTCCAGATTCGAATATTGTTATTGTTAATATATCGAGCTTCATTTGTTGAATCATCTGAAGCAAAATTATTCGTCTTGAAACCTAATTTTTTTTTTTTTTTTGAAAAAACAAAAAAATGTCTACAAATTTTTCGACTTGTTTCTGACAGTGAATATTCTGTATAAGAATGTCGAAACGCTGGTTTTCTTATAATGGGTCAAGCTCAATTTTACTGAAACAACTCTTTTTCGAATTAGTATTAAAAAAAAAAAAAAAAAAAAAGAACCGAAAAAGGAAACGACAGAAATTTTGAGGTTTTTGAAGTTTTTTATTTTTAGATATTTCTCGATCATATACAAGGGCACGTATTGGATTTCTCAAGAGGCTGTAGAGTATAAATTCCTATGGTTCTATGAAATCCGTTAAATCTAAAAATCTGATGTTTTTGGCTGAAAGCCAGTTTGAAAATCTATATCAAATAGAAACAGTGGATGAAAGAACACGCGAATATGTGAAGTAGAATTGACCTAGGATTAAAAATAACTTGATTTTGCAAATATTTTCTGTTTTTTTTTTTTATTTTTTTATTTTTTTTTTTTTACACACCATTCGATCTCGTCGAAATTTTTTTATTTTATTTTTTTTCCTGTCATTTAGAACAACTGCAGAGAGACCCAAAAATAGTATAACTGGATTCTGGATCATTTGAATTACAAATTTTCTAAATGTCTATACATTTCACGATCGGCGGTAGCTTTGCAACAGCAACTCTGTGAAACAAAGTATAAACTGCTATACCTGGTCGTAGCGAGTTTTGTTCTCCATCTTTTAAAAAAAAAAAAAAAAATTGAAAAAAAAAAAAAAATACAATATACAAAAAGAAAAGAACAAACGAATACCTCCACGGATAATAGAAACAACACTTAACAGTCTGGGGCCCCCAAAAACCAGACTGCAGCAAATAGTCTCGCGGAATTCGATTCTGCTTTAAACAAAAAAATAAAACCTATATACACACATGTATATATATATATATATATATATATATATATATACATATAATAATTTCCCAGTTTCATTACGTCGAAAAACAGAACTCATCTTTTATAATACGAGTTACTTTACACCTCCCGTGAAGACGTCGCGACGCCCTGGTAAATTTAGACCCGGATTTCGTGCTCTGGGCACTCCTTAGTCTGTGTTCATGTATTCGAACTTACAAGGTAGATAGAGATGGATAGATAAATAGGTAGATAGGTTGGTAGGTGGACAGATAGGAGATCGAGAACCTCAGACTGGACGGATTATAAGGTCCGGCTCATTTTCCACGTGTACATACATCGCGTCGCAACATTTACAAAAATTAACAAATTCTATTTATGGATATCTGATTGAAAGTAGTCTTTGCCCTGTTTTCATTTTACTGAAAAAATAAATAAATAAAAAATTTTTTTTCTTCTTTTTATTAATCCAGTTCTAGATATAAATTTAATATAGGTGCTCTCGTATCGTATCTATTACGCAGCTTTCTCAATAATCGTTAAGTTACTGCCTCTTCAGTCTTTATCGCATAAAACTAGGAATTTTAGTCTCAATTAAACGGATAGAAAGCGATTTTGAGCATTTTTTTGAACAGTTTATTCTTTTTCTTCTTTTTCTTCTTTTTCTTCTTCTTTTTCGTCAGCCCAGACCCAACGGGTTTAATTTAATATGCTTATCGATAAAAAGAGATATGAACATTGATATTCGAGCAATTGATCGCTATTTTCTTTTACCCCTTAGCACCCATACCTCAAATTTAGTCGAAAATAAATATCTGTATAAATTTCCATCCAAAAATATTAAAAATCGAAAAAATGAGAATATCTTTTAAATATACTTAAAAATTTTCGAAAAGTATATCCTTGAATTTTTTCAGCTCGATCGGACGCGTACATTTGGAATAGTAACACATCAAAAATGAGATAGGAGTCATGTTTGAACCAGAGTAGGTATACTTGATGTTCGAAAAAAGAGATAATTGTTCTTGAAGGGTTAAATTTTCAAATTCTCGCTCTCCCTTTGGACTTTTCCAAGATTTTCCTATCTTCATTCCGATTCTTCCAAATTTTAATATTCTGAACTTTATCGTTACTATAAAAATTCGTAATCATCTCAAATAAATTCGTAATTTTGATCGTTTGGAACTTCAACCCAGCCCATTTTTTTTTTTTTTCTATTAAAAAATAAAACTGATTGATTTCTAACTACAGCCTGAGATCAATATATCGTTTCCACAATTTATCATGAGAAATACTATTTATCCGAAATTCCGTTTTTTGCCAAAAAAAAAAAAAGAAAAGAATAATCGTTGTTATTTCAAGAACCACGCAGTTGGCAACTGGAGCATAAATCTCTTCGCGAAACTACGCGACCTGGTGCGCCTCCTCCGAGTAAATGGTCACCTATAACATCTTACGCAATTTCTACCCTTTTGAGAGAAATACGTTAATAGTAGAAATTTACAGTTTTCACATCGAATATTCAGATTCGGCGTAATCTTGAGTAGTAAATATTATTACCTTTTTTTTTTTTTTTTTTTTTTTTTTAAGGCATAGTTCATATCCTCCATATATACAAAACTCAGCTTCTTATTTAGAAATAAATTTTCCTATCCTCCGAACCTTAAGTCTTATTTATTTATTTATTTATTTATTTAACGTATAATTGTCTCGGGTCAGGAACTTATTAACTCATTTTAAATTTATCTACGAGGGATAGGTGTATAATATCCATCACACTGTAGCAGTAACTTAAGCGAAGGACGGAAATTAACCGGGGCGAAAATTTATACTCAGAATAAGATCGTCGTCGACGAATACCTAACATCACAGCCAGTAGTCGGAGTTAGAAGCACCTATGGCTAAAGATAGAACAGGGAAATAGTAAATTAGCGTTAGAACTTAGCTAAGCAAACAAGAAGTGGAGAAACTGCGCAAGTAAAAAGCTATACGACCGCTATACATTCGCATTGCGGGTTATAATACGAAAAGGGGGGTAATTCGCCTTCTTTACCTTTATTTTATCGTCATTTTTCGTTTTTTTTTCTATCCTATTACATTCTTCTATTTTCTTTCATTTCATTTTTCTCTCTCTCTCTCTCTCTCTCTCTTTCTCTCTCTTTCTCTAACTCAAATGGCAACGACCCGTTTTCCACTCTCGGAAGGCGACGACATAAATGCATAACTCACCACCACTCGCAAGTGTGTGATGCATCTCACGCCTATTTCACAAGAGTCTGCTGCTGCTGCTGCATCAGAGTAGGTAATGTAATTTCTCGCAATTACGATCCTCGGTCTCTTGCTACAGTCCTCGACGATTTCTCAAATCTTGTTTTTTTTGTTTTTTATTCACTTATTTATTTATTTGTTTATTTTCTTTTTTGGGAACTTTTTCCTTTTTTTCTCATGTCAGGTCAAAGGTACATACATATATACATACATAGAAATAAAGGTAAAGGTGCTCTCATGTATAGGGGTGTTTATTATACGACCTCGGAAATATCACTCGATGATTCAGAATCTTATACCATCGGTGCAGGAGGTCCGGACCAGAGAGAATCGCCGAGGTTATTTATAGGGAAGAAGAAACGAAGTCGAGAGTAGGTAGTCGAGAGACGCGAACATTCCGCCAACGACATTCAACGTGGGCTCCAAAATACGCGGTCCAATTTCGTACGACGCGTTCTCAAAAAAAAATATTAAAACGAAAGAATATTTATACATGCATATAGGAAAGACAGTCGAGTAAAACACCCTGGGGCGGGGGGGGGGGGTAAAAAAATGAACACTTCAATTTCGACTTGTTTTTTTTTTTTTCTTTTTCTTTTTCATACACAATCGATTTACGATGGATTTATATAAGGTAAGTGTTGCATCTTTCCTTCGTTTCACCTTTCACCTTTTATCTCATATATAATATATATATATACTTATAATTCTTATTTTTACTCAGCTTATTCCGTATACTTTGCAAGTCCACTGAGTTGAGAAGCCACATACGTATTGTATACCTACGTGGAAGCCACATTTTTAAATCACTGTTTAAATTTCTCTGGGTCTTCTTTTACAAATCTTTTTCTCTCTTTCTTTCTCTCTATCTCTCTCTCTCTCTCTCTTATTCACACGGTTAAGAAAATAAATTGCGAAAGAAAAAATAGAAGATAATGAAAAAGTAATCATCAGGAATTTTATACATTCATTAAGTTTTAGTACCTATCCTGTATGTACGTACAGCCACTTTATAGACGATTAGTATAAGCTTTTTGAGACTTTGATATGATTAACCTCCAATTTGTGGATCGATATTTTCAATTTTCATCATTCTTAAGTATTTCAAAAGCAATCTGAAGTCCGAAACCTAAGAATTTACTAAAACAGCTCAATACAGTATGTTTTTAAAAATTATGCGGATTATGTATCTTCTAATTTCTCGTTTGACAAAAAAAAAAAAAAAAAAAATTAGAAAACCGGTTGACCTGTGGGCCAACCCTAAAACTTCCCGCTGTGTTAAATACGTTACAATTAATTGATACTATTGTGTTTATAATAAGTTAAAGAAGGTTATAAGTGTAATTACTTTTCCGTATACAAATCTTCTTTTCTTCAATTTATATTCTTCGAATAACTTTGAAACTACTCGACCGATCGATTCCAAAATCTAATCAGATCTGAGTCTTGATGAACCCTTTCGATTGCCGCAAGAATCATTCAAATCGGTTAATTCGTTCCAAAGGTATCGTACGACAAAAAGAGAAATTTTTATCGTGCAATATCTTTTAAACCAATCGTTCGATTTTAATGAATCTTACGGCGATCGGAAGGGCTATCCAAGAGCTAAGTCTGATCAAGTTTTGAGACTAATCGCACGAACAGTTTAGGAGTTATGCGCTAAAAACATGACGAAAAATTGTTTTTTAATTTTTATTTCTCAAATAACTTTGAAACTACTTGACCAATCGACTCCAAAATCTAATCAGATCTAAGTCTTGATAAACACCTTCGATCGCCATAAGAACCATTCGAAATCGTTCGATTCATTCTAAAGATATCGTACGACAAAAATTTGTTCACACACACACACACACACACACACACACACATACGAATGCCCATCCAAAAATAGTCATAATAGCTTTTTAGGACCCCAAAACGTCGAGATCTGATGAAAACTCGATTTTTGAAAATCGGGCCGAAACCGATAACTTCCCTGTTTTATGAAACTTTTCAATTCCCATTGCGGGAAGTTACAAAAACAATGAAACGTATTAGAATAATCCAGAAAATAAAAAGCTCAGTTCTCACCAGATCTGTACGTTTTGAGGGATGCTGGATGTGTGACTGTATATATTTTCGTGAATGTAGTAAATTTTTTGTTCGACTATATCTCGAGAACGAATTGACGGATTTTAACTTTCGATAGATCGATCGATGCAATTTTGTACAACTTAAAACTGATTAGATTTTAAATTGTATCCGTGCAGTCGTTTTTGAGTTATTCAAGGAACAAAATTTTCACAAAATACTTCAAACAACGATATCTAAAAAACGGATCAACAGATTTTATTAAACAAAAATTTATTTTCGATTTGGTCCAATTTAGATCCGATTGAATTTTGGAATTAATAGAAACATCAGTTTTTTTTTTTTTTTTTAGTTAAACACAAGAAATTAACTTTACGTTTATATAATCTACTTCTTACTTTTTTAATCAAACTTTTCTTTCGGCTGGAAAAATCTGGGTGGAAAATTCTAAGGCTAGCCCATCGAGATTTGCCAAATTCCCAGCTTCTTTAGTCAATTTTTTAACTTTCGTTGTTTAATTTTTTTTTTTTTCATATTTTTCTTTTTTTTCTTCATTTGAAGGACTAGATTTTATCGATATCAACGGAGCTCTGTTTTTTTGCCCTAAATAATTTTGGCTAACGAGTTCAAATTGTTTAATTTTAGTGTCCCAAATGACGAACGTATGTATAACATATGTCGTATTTTTAGAAGTTCGGTAGAAAGAACTCGTCAATTTATTTATAGATTCTTGGCTTTTTATTATTCCATCAAATCGTGTCGTAAATGTAGTAAATTTGTAATCCATTCAATCAAATCAACCAATTTATGTACATAAATTCTTTTAATGCTCCTACACAAACACAAACACGTAACTACTACGTTCAACTTTAGTATACCTATACTAAACTGTTACGATAATAAAGTGTCTTGTGATTTACGTAAATTCTTCTCTATTCAAATTTTATTATCTAATTTTAATATCCGTCAGAGTGATGACTCGTTTGAAAAATCGGAAAAAATAGGAAATTTCAAGTACTTGTAAATTACAATTAGAATGGAAAAAATAAATAAAAATTTCACACTGTTGAAAAGGCACTTGATCAATATTTTTGTTTATTCATTTCGTATGTCCAGTATAATGATATTTGACTTTGAAATTGGTTTGGAGATTGATCAGGTGTGGATTCAACATATGTGGTGTTTTATTTTTTTTGGCTTATTCTTTGATAAACGTTTAATTTTTATTTATACTTTATAAGATAGACCGGGACAAAACCTCCTGCACTTTGAAAAAAAAATTGAAATATTCATTTAGTCAGGCATTGAGTGACTTGCGGTCTCGTTGTGCTCAAAAAACAAGACGATATACCTAAAATAGAGAAAAAAAAAAAGTAAAACTTTATGGGATATAATTTTTTGACGAATTTCGTTACCCAAGTATATGTATAGGCAAACTTACGCGAATGATGAAAATTTTCACAAGATGTACTACGTCTGCAAGATAAATTTGTTAAAAATTAAGAAAAACAAGCCGGAAAAATAGTTTTTCGGGGTATTTTTGATCGAAAAGAAAAAAAAAGTATAGGTTTGTCAGGGGAAGAAAAAGTATAAAAAAAAGTAATGAAAAACCAAAAAAAAAAGATTAGAATTGAAAATTTCACATAAAAAAATGCCCTATACATTGACAAACAACAATTTCATTCAGTGCGTTTAATCCCAATTCGATCTGGGTACACTTACAATTTCTTCTTGTCATTGGCAAGGAACGCCCTATATATTGACAAACAACAATTTTATACAATGCATTCATTTTAATTCGATCTGAGTATATTTACAATTTTTTTGGTGTCATTGGCAAGGAATGCCCTATATATATATAAAATTCTCAACTCTTAAGAATATATTTTTTCATTCAGAAAGGTAATACAGAGCAAAAAGTATAGGTTTGTCGGTAAAACAGCGAAAATTGAGTTATTTCCGGTAGAACCGGAAGTTCAAATTAAACGAGACATGGAAATTTTTCATGCCCATCATTTGGTTGTAAAGTCCTGTGAATTTCAGATTTTTTCATCGAGCCGTTTCCGAGATCACCGCGCGAGTCTGTCGAACAGACCGACAGACAGACCAACATCTTTCCAAAAGCCTGTTTTTCGGATTCTCGAGGGTCGAACATGTGAAGATTAGTTGAAATGAGCAAAAGTCACTTTTCGACCAAAATCAATACTTTTCTTATATCACCGTAGGTGATGAAAAGTAAAAAACATCACAATTTCTGGAATCTAATATAAAAAAGTAGAATAAACGATTGATCGATGCGTTCAGGATCAAAACTGTAACTGCAAATTGAGTTTGATTCTCAATTACCAATTTTTGTATATTTTTATATATTTTTTTCCACAACGAATTGGATCCCAGAATTTCAGATCGTTATTTTTTCTAATTTTATTTTCAAGCGGTTTACTTATTGAGTAACCTTTTTAATTTTTTACTTTCAAACAAGGTATTTCATAAGACTGTTAATCACCCGATAAAAAAATTAATAAAATAAAATAAATGTTGTTCATCGTAAAATATAGAAAAGTCAGAAAAATTATTAAATCGAAATACATTAATATATCATCAACAACCTTGTCTGTGAACTTTTCATCATTACAGATCTAGCACGGTGTTGTATTATCTAGTAATAGTCAAGAAACCGTGAACAGAGAAATAAAAAGAAAAAACGCAAACAAACAAAAAAAAAAATAAATAAAAAACCTCAACTTAGTTTTCTGTAGTCACCGCGGCTTTGCTTCGCACGCACAAACGCACATCTAATAAACTAGACAAGCCGACTATATAAAGTTACATATATAACTGTGTAGTTTTACTTATATACTACGATGTTGCTATTTCTATTTACTTGACCATCACGTATTTATAATCGTGTGCCCGGATCGTGCGTTACGGTCAATTGCCGATGCACGGCTTCCATCAAAGAACTCTAGTTGGGTATACATAATCTGATCTATTTTACACCCCCTTACAGCACTGTTATATATATAGGTATAACACCATTGACATTTATAAGTTATCAACGAAATTTCTTCGAATTAAGAATTAGAATTAGAGATAAGTGATTAAAAAAAATAAAAATTTCATTGCAAGTAGCTGTACTATACATGGTACTACAATATCTTTCAGAAAAACAATGAATCGATCGAACTTCATTCTCCCTGCACGGTGCAGAAATTTGTAAAGAAATCAATCTTCTCTCACCTTACCATTTTTTTTTATTTTTATATTTTTTATTTTGGTCGGAGCTAATGACTAAAATTCGCGATTCTTATGAAACGAAATCACTTGAGGGTGCAGTCACTCGTCTTTTGACATTTTAGTACTTGTTATCACATAATAATCGTATAAATTGAAGGAAAGCTGTAATTTTCCGATCAATTTTTCGCATCAATGAAACTCGAAACGATTAATGTACGTATTTGTGTTTATTGATTTATTTTTTCTTTTATAAATCTAAGCTCTCTTTCGTTAAACATATTTTGAAATATACGTATAGGTAGGAAAAAGTGGGGTAATATGGCCTCCCAAAAATTCAAAGAATAAAAAAAAAAGAAAATTTAATATAATATTTCTTATTTTATGAGTCTTATCAAAGGTCCAGCTTCAGTTGCCACAAAAACATGATTTTTGAGAAAATAGAACGAAACATCTTGTAAAAGTTGGATTTACGAGACTGAGGCACACACAGTGTGAAAATTACGTTAATTTTTTAATAACCAGTCAATCAATTAACCGAAAAATTGAATTTCAGCAATTGAAGTTAAGCCCCGTCTATTTTGGACCTTTGATAAGGCTCACACGTCAATCAATTAACCGAAAAATTGAATTTCAGCAAAGTTAAGCCCCGTCTATTTTGGACCTTTGATAAGGCTCACACTTTATATGCATACTTAAATTCAACAAATGGATTATCAAATTTATAATCGATTTTATGGCAGGACCATTTTACCCTGTTTAATTATTATTTTTCTGCTCATCAAACTTCGCCACATCAAGGTGATCACCAGTCATCACAAAAATTCTGAAATCATGGAATAATTCTCACGGAATTTCATACCTACCTGAAAAAAGTTAAAAATCTCAGGATATTTCATGAAATGTATTTGAAATTTTCTCAAACTCTACCCTAAATTTATCGAAAATTTAGTGAAATTTCAACATTTGTCTGCACAAGGGAATGTTTCTGACTTTGGAAGGCTATTTTTTTTTTTTTTTATTTTTTTTTCAAATTTTGCAATCCTTGCAATTTTTTGGATCCATTAACGACCAATTATTTTGGTGAAATTAATCGAAAGAATATACATATATGTCTGCGTTATAGTTCATTTGAAAAAATGTTTTATTTATTTTTATTTTTTCGGATATTCATATTTTTGTTAATTTTTTTTTATCAATATGTGGATTATTTTGAATGGCGAAAGTAAAATAAGACAGATGTTCCTCACCTGTGGTAAGGCCGGAAGTTCGTTTCGCGTGGCCGCGTCTATATCTGACTTAACATTCTCGTACAGGTGAGATCTATGCGCGATTATATACCGGCCTCTGCCCAAGACGATCCTCCGTGAAATATGGCATCAAGAATACCAGCAATTGTTACAGTATTATAAATCATTGTAATGTATTTATCTTTCTTTCGTTGCACATCCGGTTTAAGAAAGATACCAGCTTTATGCCGATGTAATGATATACACGTCTAGGTATATATCGTACATAAGTATATGTATTACGATCAGCCGAAAATCATCTCTGTAATCATGAATTAAGGCTAACGTATACACATCAATTTTTTCCAATTTTTCGTTTGGTTTTATATATTTTTTAAATTCTATTTAATTAATTTGATTTGATAAATTTTTAGTCCCATCACGAATTTCTAGAAACTGTTCAAAAAATTTATAGCTTTCCGTAAAAAAACAAAAACTACAATTTTTACGAAAGATTTTAATTTTCCTAAAAATTCGTAGATAATCGTATATAGAATTATTTTCACCAGAGAACTCGGTAGCCGAAAATAAAATTTTAATTTTCTTCCTCATTGCATATAATAGGTAGATATTATATACGGTGCATAAAGTGCGCGGTGCGTGTCTGAAGAATAATTAAAAGTACGCGTTGTTTAATGTTTATATTTTGTAATTGGATTAGTGGCTATATACACGGCTTACTCCACCCCTCTGTATAGTTGACACGAAAAGTGATACTCTATATAGGTATAATACACATACATATATATGTATATAATATACATACAAGTTTGGCTATAGCAGTGCGTGTTAAAGTCAAAGTTCAAAGTACTAGTTCAGTAAGATAAATTTAAAGTACTTTTTCTGTTTAAGTTTCATTCGAAATTCTTACAATAACTTTAAATTTAAATATATTTTGGAAAATTGTAAAATATGGGTGTGAAAGTGAATCGATGAAGTCCGACGTCGTATTTTTACTAATTTTTTCTTTATTCATACATCATTAATCGTAATTTTTTGAATATCGTTGAGGATAGAGTAAATCGTAGGCGTTGATCCTTTACGAAATAGAGAGTGCCTGCGCTGGATCCATTCTACTTATTAACAAAGCATCAATTATATGCTAATTTGAAAGTCAATTTCTAATATGTAATATATGGATAAAAGTTCGAGCTTTAAGCTTCCTAATTTCATTAGAAAAGTGTTGATCGTACCGTTACAGAGGTATGTATGTGGAATTGAAACTTTCCACTTTCCATGGATTAACTTATCGTAATAATTATCGGTGAATGAATTATCTCACTTTCGAAACGAATTTTTATTTTTAGTATTTCATTTGTTATTCATTTTGTATTTATTCATTTTTATAATTAATGCAAAAAATATATATGCACTCTTCTATACAAATTTTAAACGACCTTTCATTCTTGGAGAATTACAGATAATAATAACGTAACATCACACAATATTAGAGTGTGCTAAAACCAATCGACATTCTTTTCCCCAATTCCCATTGCAAAAATATCTACAATTAGGGAAAATAATGAACCTTCCAAGAGGACAGCGCGGTCATTGAAAGTCTAAGTGGTACATCAATTGACAATACAGTTTTCCATTTTATTAACATGCAGATCTTCACATCGTGTAACCAATTTTCATACAACTTGACCGGAACAAGTTGTACGAAAGTCTGTCTTTATGCTCGGTGATTTTTTGGATCACTGATTTCGAATCTCAGGTCCAAAATTCCAAATTCAAAACATTTTTAATGCTAGTATCTTGAGTATTTGAATGATTCAAATGTTTAAATTGAATCCGAGGTTTTAAATTTGGAATTTTATACCTCAGATTTGGTATCAGATACTCAAAAAACCATCGAGTACCAAGACAGACTTTCGTACAACTTGTTCCAGTCAAGTTTTGTGGACATTATAGTAACACGAACGGAGGATTTATATTGTCGCTTGAGGCACCATACAGACTTTAATGACAGTTCTACTCTTTCGAGTAAATTTATGATATTTTACATCGTTCGAGATACTTTTGGGGTTGGATTTCTAAATAAAAGAATTTCAATTTGTTTCATCACACCCTAAACGCACACAGAGATACACGATAATAAATTTAGACAGTCAATATCCCCAAACTAATATCAAGGGACTTAGTGAAAACCAATTCTAAAACAGTTGGTATGTCAACATGTGGGCTCCCTCCCACACAACGAACGTCTCTACGGTACCACGTACAAATCACATTATATTGATCTCCATTCTCGAAGTAGGTGAATGTTTGTGTGTGTGTGTAAGTAAAAACAGGAAGGATATACAGTACCAGTACATATGGGGCATTCCATGTCATTTCGACCCGAGTCTAACCCTTGAACTCTCGGATTCGGCGAGCGATTTTTTATATGATTATTCTCACTTTGAAAGATATTAAATTTTTTTCTTACATTTTTTCGCAAATCGATTTGAATATTCTACAATTTTTGAAAATGACCATATATTGATCGATATAATTTAAAAATCTGTAAATATTCTGAAGAATCGTGTCTCATGAAAAAAAATCGTGACATATGAAAATGTTTCAGCAACCATTCATAGTAAAATAATTTCCGCTTCTAAAATTTCCCCACTTCGGTTGTAAGCTTAAAAATTTTCATATCTGAGACACGATTTTTGAGAATATTTTCAGATTTTCAAATTGTACAGATCAATATGGTCGTTTTGAAAAATTCAAGTAAATTCAAATTGATTTAAAAAAATATTAAAAAAAAAAAAAAAACTGAATGCCTTTCAAAGTGATAAAAATCATATAAAAAATCGCGGGCCTAATCCGAGAGGTCAAGGGTCATACCCGGGTCGAAATGACATGGAATGCCCCATATACACATACAGGTATGATATATTTATACATGTAGTAGGTATGGATCTACACGTAACATATACCTGTACGCTTATGAAGGAAGAACAGATGGATCTCGCCCGCGCATTTTATCCGACGTCGATCCACTCTCTGCCCGCCTAGGTCGAGTTAGTCTTCCCCCAGCGGACGGGCTTCCAAGATCGCATTCCTCTACCAATTCCCCTTCTATTTTAGACGCGTTTACGCTCGCTCAGGCCGAGGCCTCAGCCAGGAACGGCGAGGAACCGATTTGCACGCGACCCCCTTGATGTACCGATCGAAACCGGGACGGCGAATTCCTCCAACACTCTCTGCAAGCCACCGGCTATCGGTACTCCTGAGAGATAATTGCAGAGAGACGTTATTTGGACATTTTATAAAAAAATTTAAAAAATGTGTGGAGACGTATGGTGGAAAAAAAAAAATTAAACCTTTTTTTTTTATTTATTTTTTTCTTTTCTTTGGAATAAGAAAATTCACTCGGTGATAATAAAAATTGTGTCTCTTTTAATTTGATTTTCAAAAAGGAAGAGATTTTACTCTTCAGGAAGGATTTTGTGGTTCGGAGTGTAGGAACGATTTTTTATCACATGGAATTCAAGAGAGTTCATTCAGCTTCAATTTTCTGAAAAAGAGAACAAAAATTTATGGAAAAAGAACTTTTTTCGGAGGGATCAGGTTTTAGCAAATCTCAAAAGGGATTAAGAACATTTTTGATTAAATTTTTTAGAATTTTGGCTGTAATAACGATAAGATATTTGTTGTGATGGGGATGGGTTGAAGTTCCGAATTTTAATATTACAGACTCGCAGGTTTTGGAAAAAGTAATTCCCCGAAAGTCTGGCTTGTAGATTCAAAAAAATTTAAATAAAAAAAAAAAAAAAACACTAAAGGATCAAAATTTCGAGAGCTAATAATCCGAAAAGCCACGACTCCGAAACTTGAAATTCATGCATAGGGCGTCGTGGTCCTCCATTAAATTTTTGGGCCTTCGGTGTTTTTCACTTTCTGAGTTTTTAATTTCAATCTTTTCGAATTTTTACGTTCTCAAGTTTTAATGTTTTTGAAAATTCGAAATCGTCTCAAATGAATTCGTAATTTTGACCTGTCGGAACCACAACTTTAAACATTGAAATTCGGCAACAAAAAAATATTCAAGATCTACGAAAGCGGATTGTTTTTTGAAAACAAAAACCTTCAATGATCTCGGAGAAGTCCTTTTTTTTACACATACAGATCACAAAAAAAAAAATATATAAAAACTTGAAAAGAACCGAAAATCTTATCTAACCAAATACCTAAATCATATATCGCTTCAAAATTTTGAAATAAGGGGTTCGAATCCACCGAAACTTTGACTCGATTCTCTAAAACAAAGAAAAAAAAAAAAGAACGAATCAAAAAAGAGAAGAAAACGGAGAGGTGAGTGTCGGACAGTGTCACCGACTGCAGCTGGTTTAGTTTGGCTGGAATTTCCCGTATATATGTTATGTATAGATGATTCTCTCTCTACGTGTCTCTCTTTCTCCTTCTCCTTACTATTTCGCTTTCTCTTTTTCTTTACCACCTTCTCGGATCGCTGCTGCAGGCACATTCTTCGAGGTTTTTAATTTAATCTTTTCGCCGTTGGTATCGTGCGAGAGAGAGAGAGAGAAAGCAAGTACAAGCAAGCTATACCTAAGACAGGGAACGAGAAAATAAAAAATAAAAAAAGCGGATTCAACCCCTATTTTTAGAATGACACACTCCTGCGCGCGCGGTTCTAACCATGCGCTTGTACAGCCGTGCAAAGTGTACACATGTAGGTAAAGTTATCGGATAAATTTCCCGCGGCCGTAAACTCGTATACATTATACAGGGTGAGTTTTTTTGAAGTGTAACAACGGAATATTTGAAGAACGGTTTCAGGTATTGACAAAAATAATATACGAAAAATTGATGGCACGAAAGGGGTCTTTATTTGAACTACATGAAATTTCATTAGATCGAGGCACCTCAAGGATATCAAGGTCAACTTTGTTGTTTTTTTTTTGTTCAAACAGAAACCTATATTTTTGATTACGAAATTTTTCTCTAGTTGAAAAATCAAGCGACTTTTGTACGAAACATTTTTTTGTGAGACACCAATTTTTTATGATATTTAGCTGAACAGCTGAAGATTTTTGAACTTTTATGAACATTTCATCTACGAACTATAAAATTCAGAGAAAAATTACAAGAAATAAAATTTACGTAATTTCATGCAAAGACTTTTGGAAAATTTTTCCGGAATTTTTTCCTGTAACTTTTTATTGCAGTTTCTTTAATTGCGTAAAAAAACAAATCAAAAATTGTTAAGAAAGTTCTGAAAGAATATTCTTTAAGATTCTTGCATAAAAATTACGCAAATTTTAACTCTTGCAACTTTTCTCCAAACTTGATAGTTTTGAAGTGAAGTGATCTTAAAAGTTTAAAAATCTTTAGTTGTTCGGCTGAATATTACAAAAATTTGATGTCTCGCAAAAAAATATTCCATACAATAGTCGTTTGATTTTTCAACTGGAACAAACTTTTGTAATCAAAAATATAGGTTTCTGTTAGAAAAAAAAAATTTGACCTTGATATCCTTGAGGTACCTTGATTTAATGAAATTTCATGTGGCTCAGTTAAAGACCCCTTTCGTACCATCAATTTTTCGTATATTATTTTTTTTCAATACCTCAAACCGTTCTCGAGATATTTCCTTGTCACACTTTAAAAAACTCACCCTGTATTGTACATACATGTACAGTCCTCTCATTTCGTTTTACATTATTCATTAAAATTCTTCTAAGCGCCTACTACGCGTCTGGTAAAATTTCGGCTCTTTTTGAGTTTGGTTTTTTTTAATTTATTTATTTACTTTTTTTTTAAATTTCCTAATTTTTTTATGTGTATGCCAAAAAAGACGGACCTTTGCGAGAGTTAGAAAGGTTTTTTTTTTTTGAATCAAACCATTTTCGTACATTTTAAAGATATTTTTCGGCTTAGTTTCACCCTTCAGATAATCGAGAATCTCAATTCTGACAAATTCGATGCTAATCGATCTCGACGAGGTCAAGTTGAAGTTTCAAACGGTCAAAACTTCGAATTCATTTCAGACGGTTTCGAAATTTGAAAATCGTTAAAGTTCAAAATGCAGACAGCTCAAAACTCGTCAAATCCATGAATCCGAAAATTTAATGAAGAGGCACGACGCTCCATGTCTGAATTTCAAGTTTCGGAAATTCAGTCTTTCGGAATTTTGAATCTTCTCTGATTTTCGATTTAAACTTTTATAAATCGACTATTACAGACTCTCGATGAAATACCCGTTAATAATATTAAAATCCAAAATTTTCACCGTTCGGAACTTCATCTATCGCCAAATTTCTGAACTAATCTAATCCATTAAATCCCCATGCGTGTAGCTGATTGTCAAAATACAACTACCATCGTCCGACGACTGTCTCAGATTATACTTTGCAATTAGTCAAATGTAATTATAAGACGGATTACAGGCGTGTGCGGAGTGATATTGAAAAAAAGTCAAATCAGACATTTTACTAATTTCCATAAAAATCAACTACTGTAAAGTTTCCTCCGGAAATTTTCTCCGTTGTCTTTACCCTTTCAGCTTTATAACGTCACACATGATAATTCAGGCTTTTACTATTCGGCTGCGTATATATATATATATATATATACTAGGTTAAAGTTATCTTAGTCAGTCTTAGTATTACGCGTCTCTATATTCGAGCGGAACTAACCTTCTCACCTGTGGTCATTCATTCACGTCGAATTAACCCGCTAAAAGTTACGGTACATATTATACATATATATCACTGGGTATATATATATATATATATATGTATATCTTTTGAGATATATATAATCATATCTCAAAAAACGAAATTGAGTGTCATCCCGATGATTTACTCGCAAAATAATTATACGACAGAAATAAATAGCACATATACCTACCTATCTATGAGGTCACAGAACTTGAAGGAAAAAAAAAAAATACAAAAAAATTGAAACTGCTTCGACCGTCTTAATAATTGGCCCATGTTTAACTATGACAAATACGTTTTTTAGAGTATATATTTTTTTTTCATAGAATTCATATTGTAGTTTTGTGACGTTGGAATTATGTGCACAGTTAGTTTAAAATTTTTTAAAAAATATTCCAGTTTTTTTATTTTGTTTTATTTTTTTATTTCAATTTTCACGATTATCTTATTTCGAAATGTTCCATAACAGGGTGTCATCATGATAATTCTGGAATCATAGAATTCTCATGGAATTTGATACCTTTTGGAAAAAAAAATACCCCTGGAAATCTCAGAGAATTTCATAATGTATATAAAATTTTCCTTAACTTGACCCTAAAATCGATAATTTAGTGGAATTTGAAAATTTGTCTGTATACAAGCGACTTTGAGACTGTTTTTTTTTTTTTTTTTTTTTTTTCTTTATTTTGTAATCCTTGAAATTTGTGGATCCATTAGCTACCAATTTTTTTTTTTTTTTCAAATTACTTCAAAGATATGTTTCCGTAGTTAATTCGAAAAAATTTTTGGTTTTAAGTTTTACTTCATTTCTTTAAAACTTGAAAGTTTATGATGATATTTGCATTCGATACATTATTTTCTAGTAATTTTGTACAAAAATTTCTCACTTCAACTTCAGCTGAAAAAATCTGGAATTCTAAACAAATTTGGAATTAATAAACAACTCAACAATCTGTGTATGAAATATTTCAAACGCAGCCTTAAGCACGGGAAATAAAAAACAAAAAAAAATTGTACATATTGCTAATGGTTTGATACATAAAATAATTTGAATTCTTATTCAAAACCTACATTAAATTTCACATATTAGAACTACTGCAATATAAATTGTATATAAATCGAATTGAAACTGCTAAAAAATTCTGTCTTCATTGTCCTTCACCTCCCCATCCAAATTCAATCAAATCCATCTTTGACAGAACAAGATTTTTTCCCGAGTTATGTTCATATAAAAATTGATACATACAACACTTCTTATATTTATTACCTGGACGCATCTATATAATGAAAAACAAAAATGAAATGAAAAAACAAACGTCATCCTTATAGTGTACGTCATAAGACGCTGCACTTTGTACGTAACTAAACCTTCAAACTATCAGTATGTGTCTAAGTAAGTAAGTAAGTAAGTAAGTTAAATATAGATATAACTATTTTCAGTCATGTATGTTTGTTACTCGTAAGATATTTGCGTCCCTTGGATCGGTATTTAAACAGTTCTTATTCGTTGAGAGAAGAGATAATGAGAATGATTACGGAGCGAGAGAGAGAGAGAGAGAGGGTGAAAGTTGTATCACTGTCGCGTCGAGTTAGGAAACGCCTGAAGGTGTATCAATAGATCCTTAATTATCCCGTTGATGATAATTAAAATTTTTCGCCACTCTAAAGACCTGAAACAATAAAGACACAAACAATCGAATTGTTTGCTACACCTGGGAGCCAATTAGAATCTTCATTATCAAACATCCCTTGAAAGTTGGGGACGCGGTTAATGACTTCAGGATCAGTGCAGGATATTCCCTAACCTTCTTTTGTTTCGAATTTTCGATTTTTTAAACCATAATGAACACAGTCAGGGAAAAATCTATAAATCCTGAAAATTGAAGGGAATTTAAATACTTGAGTGGAAAATCAGAAATCTGATTTCACCATTGTTCATATAAAAAAAAAGTAGATTGTTTGATGTAAACGAGAGAGAAATGTCTCGAGGACTGCACCCAATGGCTTTTGTTCAGAAATACAACAAAACTAGCCGAATTCAAATCAGTTTTAATGATTTATGTTCGCATTTTTTGTTGCTTCGATCTGATCAGGGAAAAACTGCTTATTCCAAAATTTATTCATAAATAATTAGAGCTCGATGTACGTTTCTGTAAAAAAAAAAAATTAAAAACGAGCAGGTAAATCGCTTGACCCCAAATCTTTCAAGTTGAAAAAATCTGAACAACGATTGATCCTGCGAACCAACCCTGAAACTTACCGTTGTTTTAGAGCTCATAGATTATTTATGTGTTTTTGAGTAATTCGAGCTCAAAAATGTTAGGTTGGATCTCAATTATTTTTTTACTATTTTACAAAAAAAAAAAAAAGAAAATTTTGCCGTGCAATATTTTTTAAACTAATCAACCGATTTTAGTAAATCTTTCGGTAATTGAAAGAGCTATTCAAGACTTGAATCTGATCGAATTTTGAGACTAATCGATCAAGTGGATTAGGAGTTATGCGACAAAAACGTGAAAATCGTGAATTCTTATTCTTTGAATAACTTTGATTGAAACTACTACTTGCCCGATTGACTCTAAAATTTAATTAGATTCAAGTCTTGGTATACCCTTTCGATCGCCGCCAGAATCATTCAAATCGGTCAATTTGTTCTAAAGATATCGTAGGACAAAAATTTGTTTACACACATACGGACGTCCATACAAAAATAGTCAGAATAGCTTCCTAGGACCCCAAAACGTTGAGATCTGATAAAAACTTGACTTTCGATAATCGGACTGAAACCAATAACTTCCTTTTTTTTTTTTTTTTTTAATTTTCAGTTTTCATAGCGGGAAGTCGAAAGATAGAGAAGTTATACAGGGTGAGTTTTTTAAAGTGTGACAAGGGAATATCTCGAGAACGGTTTGAGGTATTGAAAAGAAATAGTATACGAAAAATTGATGGCACGAAAAGGGTCTCTATCTGAGCGACATGAAATTTCATTGGATCAAGGCACCTCAAGGATATCAAGGTCAACTTTGTTTTTTAAACAGAAACCTATATTTTTGATTACAAAAGTTTGTTCTAGTTGAAAAATCAAACGACTTTTGTATGGAATATTTTTTTGTGAGACACCAAATTTTTGTAATATTCAGCCGAACAACTAGAGATTTTTAAACTTTTAAGATCACTTCACTTCAAAACTATCAAGTTTGGAGAAAAGTTGCAAGAGTTAAAATTTGCGTAATTTTTATGCAAGAATCTTAAAGAATATTCTTTCAGAACTTTCTTAACAATTTTTGATTTGTTTTTTCTACGCAATTAAAGAACCTGCAATGAAAAGTTACAGGAAAAAATTCCGCAATTATTTTCCAAAATTCTTTGCATGAAATTACGAAAATTTTGTCTCTTGCAATTTTTTTCTGAATTTTATAATTCGTATATGAAATGTTCATAAAAGTTCAAAAATCTTCAGCTGTTCAGCTAAATATCATAAAAAATTGGTGTCTCACAAAAAAATGTTTCATACAAAAGTCGTTTGATTTTTCAACTAGAACAAAATTTCATAATCAAAAATATAGGTTTCTATTTAAAAACAACAAAGTTGACCTTGATATCTTGAGGTGCTTTGATCCATTGAAATTTCGTATAGCCTAGATAAAGACCCGGTTTCGTTCCATCAATTTTTCATAGATTATTTGTTTTCGATACCTCAAACCGTTCTCGAGATATTCCCTTGTTACAATTTGAAAAAAAATCACCCTGTACAGTATCTACTCCGAAAAAGTTTCCCAAAGCCCAAGAGCTTTCCTTGTCAATTATTTTACGTAACGAATATAGCTACTATTCGATTTAACGATCGCTGGATAACAATGGATTTGTTGTGCGAGCTTGAGCTGATAAGAGTTTATCAGTATAAATTGTGATAAGAGTTTGAAATTTTTCGGCTCCTCGATGTCTGATATTATATATGAGAATTGATATTACGCTGGCTTATGAATCACGCACCTTTTCTTATATTTATCATTATTTGCTTGTATAAATGGTAACCATTAGTTTGATATCAGGAAATGTCTTATCCATTGCGTATACTGATATGAAAATTAATTCATATGATGATTATTATTTTGTGGTAAGAAATTCGATTGGAATAAGAAATAAGGCGAGTAACGAAGTAACCCTTTATTTAATCAAGTTTATAAGACATAACGCCAGTGATTTATCAGATTTCTTCTCAAGTATTCGAGGAATAGTGTGCACAAGGCTGCTCAGATTTATGGCTTCTCTGTTACGCTCCCTAGTGCTTCCGGTTTAAGTACTACAGACGACTTACTGTACTACTCTCGTTTTGAAATTTATAAAGGAAACTAATGGTCAGGATGTCTCCGATCTATCGCCACATCACGGTTCGTGAATATTGACCAAATTTAATTCAATGCTGGTATCAAAGAAACAAAATTTTTTCAATATTTGATTGAAATTTAAGACGATGAATGCACCAATTTGTCATTTCTTCTATTTTTGTTTTTCTTTTTTTGAAGTTAATACTTCTTTTACGATAATGCATAGGCGATATGGTCGCATATATACCTTGCCTACGTTACCTTAAGTCTATTGTCTTAAGTTTTAAGTCTTAAGTCTTAAGACTTGAGACTTAAACACAAGTATTCACTAACACTTTTTTTTTAAGTGAATACTTCTTTTAGTCTGAAGTCTTGAGTCTTAAGTCTTGAGCTTAAGTCTTGAGTCTTAAGTCTTGAGTCTTAAGTCTTGAGTCTTAAGTCTTGAGTTTTAAGTCTTAGGTCTTAGATTTTTTTTCATTTTCAAGTACTCACTTCAGATACATGTACCCACCCACATACACTTTTTCTTTTGCAATTACGTCATAGGAGTTAAATAGGAACTCCGAAGAGTTATTATTCACTCTCACTATTAGTGTGCAAATCATTTCAAATGATTTCCTATGATTTTTGAATTCTGAAATCAAAATATGATTACATTGCTTTCATTTTTGATTTCATGCAAAAGTTACGAATGATTTTCTGCTTGAATATAACCCCTCAAAGAATATTTCTTACGCTCGTCATTTAACCGAATTGATTTTTCTTTTTTTCTTATTAAGTTTCTTTATTTGTTACAGAAGGATCCGTCGAAACATCACACTGCTAGAATCAATTAAATAAAACGTAAGTAATAAAGATTTATTTTCATCACTAACATTCACGGTTGGTATAATTTGAACCAACGATTTTAATACCATTTTACTTTAAGAGTTAATGTCCAGAATTTTTTCTTCTTCCATGCATGTTACTTACAATTAGTATCCTGAAAATGTATCCTTGAAAATGTGAAAATATTTTCTACTAAAAACACTGAATAAGTTTTATTGAATAAATTTTCAAACTATATTATAAAAATCTTCACTCACGATTTAATTATTCAATAATTTAGAGAAAACTACATGAAGCCAGCTGGCATTTTGCCCAGTTGTCAAACGAATATAATTTATCTAAAGCATCAGAAACCTCATAAAAACTTAATTAAAACTATCTTGCCTTGTTTTTTTTTTTTTTTTTCAATAGACAAACATTTTCATAGTTCTTTAATTAGTTTCAAAAGTGTATAAATTGGATATTTAATTTCTACATATCGAGAAAATTTATCTTTGGTTTGTTTTCTCGTTGATGAAAATTTTCGAATTAATTAACCTTTGCCAATCGTGAATTTGATTTTCTACATGATAGTCCGTTACCAAGGTGTTGGTTAACTTGTCCTCGACGACCATTGGCAGACACAGAGGCTTCACCCTCGCGTTGGTTTGCAAGCGGGGACAAAATCCACGTCGCAAACGAATTCGGTATTGATCCAGTCGGGTATAATACCTGCAGGATATTTCAATCCTGACAGGACAAATCTGAAACAACTAAAATTACTAGCAGAACTTTGTTGCGTGTAGAAACGTATTAAAAATAAATTACATCCTCTTGAAGTTTTTAAAAGTTTCGTATATACGCAGACAATTTCAAATTTTAATATTACCAAGTCACAGTTTTCAGAAACTAATATTTCCCCCAAAATTTGTACAGTCGATTAAAAAAAAAAAAAAAAAAAAACAAAAAAAAGTCAAATCGAAAAAAATAAACTAAACTAAAACTTGAAATTGGATTCTTGGTCTTTCGGAGTTTAAACTATCTACGTTTCGATCTTTCCAAACTTTATTATTCTGAACTTTAACGTTTTTAAAAATTTCAAATAATCGCCTCAAAATAATTGACAATTTTGACTGTTTGGGCATTTAAAAATTCGGAACATCAACACGGCTCCAAAATATTTGAACATTCGTTAACCACGTCAACTCATTTCAAATTTTTCAGATTCTCTACCTAACTGAATAATAATAAATTTTCTCGTCTATAAGGTATACAAATTGTACAACGAACTTATTACAACAATTATTATTGCTATAATAGTGACACACTGAGACGTTTTATCGCCTCTTAATTATCATCCGAGGGTCATTTTGAATCTCATAAAACGATGCGGATCGTGTTACGAAAAAAATCAAAAAAATAAGTAAAAATTAAAAAAAGAAAAGAAAATATCTGATTTTATCTTGGCAATAGAGTACCTATGTATACATATATTATATATACACTGCTTGCAGCTTACTATTAAACGTTTTAGCGATATCTATAATTACGGACCTCTAAATGTCTATAAATCAAAAAAAAAAAAAAAGATCAAAAAGAAATAAAATTCTACCCATGGATCTGTTCAACCCTTCCAGAGATAGAATTTACCATCTGTAACGTACATACATACATAGATCAATTCAGAACCTACACATAATGCTTATAGTGTATTTACATTCATGCACACACACACACACACACACACACACACACACATACACACACATACACACACATACACATACATGTAAACTTGTTCAGATACAATAACTGCAAGCATATCGTCTCACTGCGTATAGCTCCGAGGCTTCTCTACAGAACGGAACAATCTTTAATAGATCTTTGCCAACTGGGAACTTTTATACCTTTAAAGATCTTTGTCTTTTTTTTTATTTCTTTCTCAAAAGAGATCGGAGAGAGTCTTGTGTACGGTATGGACAGAGTAAATCTGATCGTCAAATGTAGACAGTCTAATGAAGACGATCTTTCAATCGTATACGTATGTAAAACGATCGAGAAAAGAAAGTGAGGATTTTATCGGCAAAAATAAAAAAAAAATCGTAAAAATTATTTCGAAAATTTTCAGTATAAAATTTGATTAAAATCGATAACTCAATTTTGTTTGAGGATTTAAAGATCGTGGATTTTATTTCGAATTCATATTATTATATCATAAAATTTTATCAAATCTTAATATAGATGAAAGGATTTAGAAAAAAAAATGAATCTTAGAGATTGAAGCTGGTTGAAATTTGGCTAATGATTTAACGATAAATTTTGAATAAAAAAAAAAAATTGTTGTTTATGGTTGTTTATTGTGAACGTAGCTTTAACTGCGGCAAGAAACTTTGCCCGTAAGTATAAGCGAAGTATAAAAAGAAGTATGTTGAAGTTGCGAGGAAAGTACTAAGTAAAAATTGGTGCGAAAGAGACGGATGAGAGAGTCCCTCGAGGAAGAAGCATAATGTAAATTGTAAAGTATGCGAACCGCGACTATACCTTCGTGGCCTTCGCGCCTTGTGCTCCCTCTTCTAAAGGTACAACGTATATACATATGCATATTCATGTATACACAATCATTTAAGTATGTGTTTATATATGTGACTTACTACACGGTGGCCAGTGAATCTAGAGACGATATAGGGTGTGTGAAAAATTCTCGTTAAAATAACCGTAAGGAATTTTCGGGCTATGGCTGTACTCAGAACCTGCAGAAAGTGGAATGAACAAAATGTTTATAGAAAAAAAAAAAAAGTAAAAATATATTCCTCGAAACATGCTTTAGGTACATGAACTTTGTAAAAACTACATCGTATAATATTCGGATCCCTAAAAGGTTACTTTATGAGGTGGATGTATACCATAAATTATAAATATCATGATACTAACGAGTATATTTTACTTTATAATTGAATTTAGTAGTTTAGGGTTTCTAAAAGACATGGAAATTGTACCTACTGGAAAATTTTTAACCGGTTTGATATTCTTCATTTTTTGATATAGGGTTAAATTTTTCATTAATATTATTTTATAACTCAAGGATTTATTTGCATATCTGAAGATCAATGGATATAACTAATTGCTAATTCGACGTAGGTATCTACTTAATAATCTTGTTCGCGTCTCGAATACACTTTCCATATATAATTGTACGCCATACAACGCAAACAAACCATTATTATAAACTCTAGATTCTATATACAGTCTGGAGAGGGAAATTCTCTGTCATTTATAAGTTTTGATGAAAAAAAAAAAAATAAAAAAAAATTAGAAGCGGGAGTTATTTTATTATGAATGGCTACTGAAATATTTTCATATGTTATACCGGATTTTTGAATTTTTTTTTTTCACATTTTTTCGGAACCATTTTATCATTTACAATTTTTTAATTTTTTTTTTTTTGTCAAGTCTGAGAATTTTTTCAAAAATCCGATGTGACGTATGAAAATGTTTCAGCAACCATTCGTAATAAAATATGTCCCGCTTCTAATTTTTGTAACGTTTTTTTTTTTTCGGAAAAAGCTTGAAAACAGTAGAAAGAAAAAATCTCCCCACTCCGGCTCTAAGGTTAAGAATTTTGATATCTGACACACGATTTTTCAGAATATTTTCATATTTTTAAATTGTGTCGATTGATATGGTCGTTTTAAAAAATTGTGAATAATTCAAATCGATTTGAAAAAATCTAAGAAAAAAATTTAATATCTTTCGAAGTGATAAAAATCATATAAAAAATAGCGGGCCCAATCTGAGAGGTCAAAGATCAGACACAAGTCAAAATTAAATGGAATGTCCCATATGTAGGTCAAATTTTTGATTCTTTATTTTTTATATTTTTGACTCAATTATTGGTATACACAGTAATAAATTTTAGAGCATAATTATGACTCGTATAAAAATTATTTAGGTATATTATAGAAAATATTGAAATGACCTTGTTTTCTAGTTCATCGAACTCGGTTTAATGTCAAGTATTGAACTGACTAGAAAAAGTGTATGCAGCAATTCTATTGGAAAAAGAAAGAAAAGAAAAAATTAAAATAACCTTGAAATAGAGAAATTTTAATTCCATCTACTCAATATCTTTTCAAAATGATGAGCAATTTTTATAAATTTGAAATTTTGTTGCTATATCTTAATTCATATTCAATTTCATAAATATCACAATGAATTGATTAAAAGCAGCCTGTACTGAGATTGACTCGACATTCAAGTTCGATTTTAATCAGCATAAGTAACCCGGCTAATAAATAACAAAATTTAGAATTTAAAATTGTTCATTCTTCGTGTTTCCAAAAGTGATTCAAAAATCGGTTCATCGATTATATTGATTTCAATTTATAAGAAAATTTTTGGAGAACCTAATCGTCATCCAATACATCCGACGTAATAATTAGGTATAAGTTTTTATATATATAATAAGTACATACCTAACATGTATTATATACCTACTCATATAGCGTTTCGTGTCTATGTTATAAATTATTCATTATGAGAAAAAAAAAAAAGGAAAAAAAATTTATGTTCGTTCGTTCGTTCAACGTGAACCTTACCTCTCTGAACGTATAACCCATAGTTAACCCAGTTCAAGGATGTCTATTTCAAATTCCTCTTTTTTGGTATTTTTTTTCTTTATCTTTCTATTTTTCAGCATTTTCTCCAGCGTGCAACAGTTGGTCTTGTTAATGACTTAATGATGTCATTGGTGCGTTTAATTCTCCTCTAAGAACTAAGATACATATACAAACAATATCTGTACCAATAAACTTTCGGTTTAATTTAAACTTTCAAGACAATTATAGAAGTAATATAAAAAGAAAAAAAAAAGAAAATTATTTAAAATTATTTATCATCAAGGATCACATTGCTGCTGACTTAAAATAAAATCTTTCATGTCCTAAAAATAAAAAAAAAAAATAAAACAAAAATCTTTTCCTAGATTCTATGGAAGACGGCATATCCGGTCGATCCGGTCTTTGGATCGCATAACAACGGCTTACCGTCTTAATATGGTACTACATGCATGAATATATACATATATGTTGGTATTTATACAATTAATTATCTACAAGATGGTTGTACTTGTCTTCGTTTGCATAATTAGAAAAAAAAAATAAATAAAAAATTATCTTCCATGATGTTGAGAAATAGTAAAAAAACGTAAAAAAAAAAAAAAAAAAATTAATTTATAAATAATAATCCGTTCAGAAGCTGAAGGGATATATAATGAAATGACAAAAAAAATAAATAAATAAATAAAATTAAAAAATTAAAAATTTGGTTAATCAATGCAGTTTTAGTAATAGAATTAATCCAGTTGTATTGTACTCATTCATTAATTACTTACGCCTTTTGAGATTAGGTATTCAAGTGGTTTTTTCTTGATTTTTTATTCTTTTTTTTTTTGTAACTAGAATAATATCATGTGAGAAATTTTGGGTTAATTGTGTTGCATAGAAACTTGATATAATTTCGTTCCTTCCATAACCACCGCAGTTCTAATCAGAATTATTTATTTTTAGAAAACACATGAGGTAACATTGCGGGTTTTTTTTTTTATCAACCTTGATGCAGTACCTTTGTCACATAAATAATGTATAATAATAATATTGCTTCTCAAAATCGTTGCAGGAACTTATATCACAGTAGATCAAACAGTTGATTATTATTATTATTATTATTTTTCATTTTATTCCATTTTTTTTTTTCGTATATAACTCGACCACAAGTTAAAGGGACCAGTACAGTTTGAATTGGGAAATTCGGAGTAATCGAAACGTCATTGGTTTGTCAACCAAAGCTTATTTCACATAAAAAAAAAAAATTTTCTTTGAAACACTTTGTCGTAAGGTTTTAGGCACATTGTTGGTCCAATTCAACCTCTCAAGGTCTTACTTTCTTCGGACAGCAATTCTACATCTTATAAACGTAGGGATCGGTATAAAAAAAAACCATGTGAAAAGTAACGGTCGATTATCAAAAATTTCCAAAATTTAAGCCACTGATTTGCAAATTATTTGGCCAATACGATATTATAAAAAAAAATCCCTCGTTGATGTGATGAGGATTTCTTTTCTGAACAAAATCAGCCCTCAACGACCCTAACCGGACTAACGATTTGCCTAAAACTTTACGATAAATGTGTTCGAAGAAGAATTTTTTTTTTTTTTTTGATGTGAAATAAACTTTGATTGACAAATAAATGCATTTTGGAGTACTTCGAATTTCCCAAATCAAGCTGTACTAGTCCACTTAAAAAAAAAAACTCTGCTACTTCCTACACGGTGGCGAATTTTTGATGTTATATTTCGTCCAAGTTTTACCAAAGATCAAATCTGTGGTTGAAATCATTCGAAATTTTGAAGAAATGAATTTACAAAAAAATTATAACATCGTGTAATTAAAATTCGTATGATATCGCTGCAATCGGTCTATGAAGCTTTATCGATTCTTATTCTTATTCTTATTCTATCGTCGCAAGAAAGTCGTAGACTGAAGTCTGTTAGTCCCGGTTCGATGTCAAGAACAGAAAACGAAAGAAGAATCGATCACCTTTCTCCAGTTGGAAGAATAAGTCCGAAGACCCCGCGGCCCAGTGACATGGTATGGTCAGGAATAGGTCAATGGTTCGCAAATGTGTGTCATATTGTATGTGATTCATAAACGAGCCGACTCTCATCGTGATATCTCGCAATTAGAAGAATGCCTCTTGATTTGCTTTAACATTGTACATTGCATTTAGATGATAGAGACAATAATTTATATTTTTGATCTCTAATATGTAATAAGCCGAATGTGAAAATTATGCCACAGAATAAAATTGTAGTTTAGAATTTTAAAATGTTAAACAAACGGTCAAAATTTCGAGTATGTAATATTAAAATCCGGATTTTATTTTTACCGTTCGGAACTTAAACCCAGCCTGATCTACTAGTTATAAGAATAACCAAGCTAATTATACTTTGATCCTGATTTTTTTCTATCGCTAAAATCTCGTTCTTAATTATTCGTTCAGGGTTTGGACACTGTTAACGTAGATGCATCGGCTCTGAATCGTTTAGTATAATAAATAAACAAATTGATGTTCGCGCAAAGGGCGTCTGCATCGCCAATTGTTAAATTAGATTTGATTGGACTTGAGTGGTTCGCTGCGTCGTGATGCTCTGAACCATACTGTGGACATTTGTTAATGCATCATGCACATGTTCGACTGCTTTATACAACATGGACATATACTGCACGTTCATAATTCAGAACGGAGTAGGTACACTAACTGCCAAAGAGAGAAAGAGATGAAGATAAGAATAAAAAGATATAATAATAAATAGAGAAAGACAGTGATATCGGCTTTATTAACTCTAGGGTCTGTTGTAAATAAGGAGGAATGACCTTTGCATCATTAATAAAAGATTTCATCACTTTCTACGAGGAATTAATTGCTCGTACAATATCAGTCACACTGAGCTTATCGCTGTGTAGCATATGCACACTCCATTGTGTTGGCTAAAGGAGGAGATATCAACAAGTAATACATACCCAATGATGATTAAAACAACTACAGTAATAAAAATTATACATACGACAATGTTTGTATTTGCAGCTCATCATGCAGCTGGTTTCATTATCTTAAACCTTTTCATGTTCGATTTTGCAGTTGGTACAAATGTGATTTTATTCAACAAAAAAAAACAATAAAAATAAATCAAAATATTATGGATTTACTATTAATTTATTATATGATGATTTTCTAGAATCGATTATCATCTAATTCAAAACCTTTTTGAATCAGTTGCAGTGCTAGTGCATGATGCGTTCAATGAACCTTGTACAGTCTCTGGGCTCGCGTTATCGAAGATTTTTCTCATTTTTAACAGCCATAGGAAAATGAATAATCGTAAATCCAAGATATCTTTTTTTTTTTTTTTGTAGTGTAGGAACTCCCATGAGGAATTGTTGGCCTCATCATGTCCCCATTGAATCATATCTTATATATAAGAGATGTTATTATATTTTAACCAGTTATCTTAAAGAAGTGAAATAATTTTACGATATCCTTTCAACGATGTAAGACAATCATTTTTTCATTAATCTAATCCTCGAAATTAAATCTCGTAAAAAAATTCCCACCCTGTTGAAAAATCAGAATGAGTTTAAGTTAATCAGATAAAAAATGCCTAAAAGATATCCAAAAAATAAATAAATAAATGAAAAATTTTCAATGACAATGAAAACACTGGCAAGTCAGCACGAAGTTTTCAATGAGAAAACAGGAATAACGAGTTTCGAACTTTATACCTGATATAATATGTCTGGACAGCGGACTGCCATACCCATGGTGTATATATACACACGTACACTTAGGTATAACACACGAGCTTTATAATAGCAAAGAAGTAAATTACAATCTTAAATATATATCGTGAGAATAATAATCTCAAAGGTGAAAATTCTTGCCAGACGGAATTCATGAACACGACAACATACTCTCCTCGTACCAATGTCATAACATGATTAGCATTATGAGACTGTTCACCTACGTATGTAAATATACATATATACATTAAACGTATTTGCAGTATATCGTGCATTACATGTGTGGCTATAAATATCTATCTATCTATCGCAGACGATCACGCTTCTTGATTTTATTGTATGAATGAAGAACTCGGAGACGACGATATCGCATTCACCGTTAGCATGAATAGATTGGTTAGTCTTTTTTTTATCCCCCCTTTTTTGTTCTTCTTCTTCTTCTTCTTCTTCTTCTTCTACATCTGCATGGCCTCAGAGTGTCACTGACTCATTCGACTCTTGTGATTGAAGTAGAATTTTACACTTTACTTTTAATCTCTATACGTATTTTAATACGTGGCTTAAAATTGACGAACAACCTTCGATTAACAAAAAAAAAAAAGAACCAACGATATTTTAACTTAACGACTATATTATATTGCGATAAGCTAACACTGTCCTGATTTCTAATTAACCATACCGATCTACGTACGTATGTATGTATTTATGTACTTAGAACGTATGTATGTACATACACGTTAACCACTTACCAACATTAAGCCAAGTTCAGCTTCACTCATGGATAACAAATGGAACCGGAAACTGAGACGCATGTCCCGGCGGGGTGGCGCCAACCATGCTGCAGCAAATGCGGCGGATGCAGCTATTGCCTGTTATAGCTGCAATTGTACGACTATATAGAGGTTCAACGAGATAATCATTATTAATTATTATTGGGTCGATTGATGTATGTATGTATGTATGTACATACATACCTAACTATACACGTGGGATAATGCACTTTGACATATACCGATTATTTAAGAAGTATTTTTTTTCCTTCTGGGTACGTATTTTAATATTACCAACCACTCGCAGTTTCTTAAAATGGGTATTTTCCTGAAAGTCTGCATAGTCGATTTTGGAAACTTCACAACAAAAAACAGCGATAGTTTAATATTCCGAAAACTAATCGATCGAAAAGGCGAAAACCCTGAAACTTGAAATTCTCTATGCATGGAGCGTCGTGAGGCCTCTCCATTAAATTTTCGGATTCTTGGACTTTCGGAGTTTTGGACTTTCTAAGTTTTTATCTGTCTACATTGCGATCCTTCTGAATTTTAATATTCTGAACTTTAACATTTCTGATAATTCGAAATCGTTTCAAATGAATTCGATATTTTGACCGTTCGATACATTTTAAATTCGGAACCTTGACCGGGCCCCATTTCCGATACTCAACCGACTACATCAGGTAAGATTTTTGCAAAGTTTGATAAAAGTCGAACTAAAGTCATCGAGTTATCGAATTTATATTCCAACTGTCGTATAAACTATATGATGTACAATTTCCTTCGGTACAAATTTACGTTTTCGTGAATATCAGATATCCGGAGAATAATCTCAGTCGTATTATCATATCCGTACTCAACTAAGACACCTTGTATATGAATTCATAACGCTTACCAAGTCAGTCCCTACACAGAATAAACCAAGAGATGAAATAAAGGCTGATTCTCAGAGCTTCGCTCCCTACCGACCATGATGACCACGACTTGGCGCCATCAAGTTTGCCCTCTGTGATAGTAGATGTCCACTAATAACTATAAGTTTAGTCATTCGTATGTATGTACATACATAAATACATACATATATACACGGCATAACTATACAGCGTAATACACGCTTGTACTCTGCAGCCCTGGTTTATTGCTGAGAGTCTCTAATATAACTTGTATATTATTAGGGCAGATGAAAAGCGTAAAGGGACGCTTATACACGCTGCTTATAAGTTCATAGACGCACATTAAGGTGTTCCAAAACAGATTGACAATACTTATTTCAAACTCCCACTACAAAAATATCTACAATTACGGAAAATAATGAACCTTCCAAGAGGACAGCGCGGTCATTAAAAGTCTGAGTGATACATCAATTGACAATAAAGTTTTCCATTTTATTAACATGCAGAACTTTACATCGTGTAACCAATTTTCATACAACTTGACCGGAACAAGTTGTACGAAAGTCTGTCTTTGTGCTCGGTGATTTTTTGGATCACTGATTTCGAATCTCAGGTCCAAAATTCCAAATTCAAAACATTTTTAATGCTAGTATCTTGAGTATTTGAACGATTCAAATGTTTAAATTGAATCCGGGGTTTTAAATTTGGAATTTTATACCTCAGATTTGGTATCAGATACTCAAAAAACCATCGAGTACCAAGACAGACTTTCGTACAACTTGTTCCAGTCAAGTTTTGTGGACATTATAGTAACACGAACGGAGGATTTATATTGTCGCTTGAGGCACCATACAGACTATAATGACAGTTCTACTCTTTCGAGTAAATTTATGATATTTTACATCGTTCGAGATACTTTTGGGGTTGGATTTCTAAATAAAAGATTTTCAATTTGTTTCATCACACCCTAAACACACACAGAGATACACGATAATAAATTTAGACAGTCAATATCCCCAAACTAATATCAAGGGACTTGGTGAAAACCAATTCTAAAACAGTTGGTATGTCAACATGTGGGTTCCCTCTCATACAACAATCGTCTCTCGAAAATTACTAACACGATGAAAGGTTTTGCGTGCTAATCAAATGAAAAATCTTATTGTCGGTTCAGGTAGTACTCAGACTTTAATGATAGCGTTCTTATTCGACGTACGTAGTTTCAGAGATTTTTGCGTTTAGAGATAGGAAAGTAGATATGCAGACGTGTACAACGTGTAGTTACAATTTCATATTTTTCTTGATCAAATGTAGAGCGAAAAGGTGCGATAAAAGTTTGAATAGAAAAGTAACACCTAATATATAATATCGGCTGATTTCCGGTCAGGGAGAAACTGATTCTTATACGATAACTATACCTATCTATGTACGTTGCAACTTTCTCTGGCCTGATGAGCTAAAAATGATCAAGAGATGGGGAGTCTTGATAATATCGCCCGAGGTTTGTTCAGATGTTGTTTTTATGGCCGTCACGTGTTACGGCTAACTGTAGCTAATGAGTAATATAACTTTGTTGTCTTACGAGTAGCGCTGTATACTTTAGCTCAAACTTTATTACAGAGATTCTTTACTACTGCACATCGATAACCGTGCACCACTGGCTTTGACGTGGTTTAATAGAAATTTTTATTAGATTGAAAAAAAAAAAAAAAAACTAATGTTACTTGCTCGTAACGTCAATATCTATGCGGTCAAAGCTTTTTTCAATTTTAAAGCAGACCAGCATCAAAGCCATTCTTTCATTTTCGATAAACACAAAAAAAATTAACCATTAGATGCTGCGCTTTTTTATATTTTGAGGGGGATAAAGTTTTTGAATCCCTTTCAAAATTTGTGCTCGATAAAATATTTGAACCTATAAAAAAGACTGAGTGCTTTTATATCTGTATACCGTTCTGATTTTATTCGATAAAAGCGTATAATCTTCTCGAGAAATAATTAAGAACGTTAATCATTTCACTCCAGCTCAGTAATCGAGTTTAATTAAATTTCGAATTTGAAGCTATATGACAATTAAGAGATAATTAGAATGAAGTTTACTAAGCTCAGATATAGTGACCAATGAATAAGTGACTATGGTTGACAGGTGAAAGGATAATCATGGAACTGTAGAGATCTTTCACCTATATTCATATTATTTATAATATGAATGATCGTATTATTAAGTTGTAAAGCCAAAGGGATCAATCTCGAGTGTTTGATGTATTCAATAACTTTTTGCTGGTTTTTATGGGTAAGGGAAGTCTAACCCCTGACTACTGTGAAAAAATTTCAAAAAAAATAAAAAAAAAGGTAAATAAAAAACTTCCCGCCCAAATCTTTCAGGTTGAAAAAAAAAGACGTCGAGAGCTGATAAAAACTCGATTTTTGAAAATCGTAACAAAACCAATAACTTCTCTTTTTTTTGTGAAATTTTTCAATTTTCATAGCGGGAAGTTAAAAAAATCTTTCCAAGCCAAGGAGCATTTCGGTGACTTATAGTTATGCAAATTAATATGTTGGTTAAAAAAAACAAGGAGTGGCGGATTATATGTTTGTATATATATATACGCCGGCTTGCAAATTTCAATCGGTTAATGCAGACGTCACATTCTGGACATAATGTGGCCATTGTTTTCTAAGCTCAAAAGCGAAGCTATAATACGTGCTATATTATTATACTTGAACCAATATTGAGCAACAAAACTTGAGAATTATTAAAGATTATTTGCTGATAAATATCGCATCGAACTTTTGTATAACGAGGTAATAGTCACACGATCTTTAAGTGAAGGTGTCAATGACTGGTCACGGTGACGTCAGTCTATCCAAGTTCCTTAACAATGAGTTGTCACCTGATTTCGACAAAGACGTTCATTACTTTACTTATTCTGTTTTTTATTAATCAATTTTTTTCACTGATCATAATTAACTTTCTCTTGTACCTAATTAATTTGTCATTCATCGAAATTTCAAACCCATTAGAGTGAATTGAAAAGTTTGAAAATTAATACACGAACGATTCGGTCAAAGAAATTGGTTTCATCAAATTTAATCCACAAATCAGACATTGACACGACTATACTTATTCAAAAAAATAATTCGTTATCTTGTCGGCGTCTTCACTGTCAGAAATCAAATACATCGAGTTTCAAGGAAATTATTGACTGCATAAACGTTACTGTGATATCAGAATGAATCTCTTTATATGGCACCTGCAGTCGTTATTATCGTCGATGTTTAATTTCTTGCTGTTGTTATTTACGGATTTGCTTATCCATTAAATTGAAATGATATCAACATCACTTGAAATCATGACGAACTAGTAAATTATAACCGAGAAAATAACGAGTGACAGATCGTTAATTGAACGGTAAACATGAAGCATCCTATAGGTGCTATTGAGAATATAACATCGAGGGTCGTTTTATATGCCTTTTGCGGATAAAGGTGTCACTGCCATTTCATACTTCCAATTGAATTCCACTCACTCCTTATTTAAAGAAGAACTGTCTACAGTCAAAGCACCACGAGATCGTCACAAAACTTCAGTCTAAATATATAAAACTCGAGTAAGAAGATGAACTTGGTCATGTAACACCATAATATGATCCAGTGCTGTTAATGATGAGAGCTTATTCTTTATTCTTCACGACTAACAAGTAGAGGCAATAAAACTATTAAAAATTGTTGCCATACGTGGAGCTTCTGTATAACTGCCATATACTATCTCGTATCTGTAAATTATACTCACGTCAAGTCAATACTATACGTATACCTTTTATGCAGCTTTACTATTCAATGCAACATACTCTACCATGTACGCACCTTTAGCACGGATAACTAAATATAGGTATAGACTATAGGCGTTTACCTTCACGCTTGTAATTTCAAAATGGCACAAAATTACTCGTAAAATAACATGTACGTGGGTTCAGTGGCTAGTAAGTCTTAAGGAGCGGCGGACAGTGACTCAGAAAAGAGAATATGTATACACAATCTCATTTCTCTTATGAGCTGAAGCTGAGAGCCGAGCTGCTTTCCTAGAGCGAGAAGATTCCCTGCTCGGCTAAGGTACGGCTAACAAAAATAAACCGGACCTTGGTCATACGGTGGGAGATGACACGACGTTAAACTGGATTTTCGAGGTTGGAAAACTATCGCGAGCTAATCACTGCTACCGTTAAAATCATGTTATAATTAATTGATTACAAAGAAACGTCGGCAATCAATGTCATGTCGTAGTTTAATTTATTACTGCAGCTGAATTTTAATAGGAAATAAAAATCAAATAATATGTATTTACAGATCACGTTATTCGATCGACTCGATTCGATACAACCATAAAAGAGATGTCTTGATTCACAATATTTTTTTATTATTATTTTACGATACCTTAATTCTACGAAATATCGGTTCTTTGTTCATCGAATTCGTTATTCAAGGTTATAACAATTCTCAACACAACTACGTTATCTCTCCTCGACAATGAGTCCTGGTATCTCGGGTTCGAAAAGCAAACTCTACTATCGATAGTCATATCCCCTTTATTATTCACGCTAGCTTCTGACATTTGTAAATATATAGATAACCACGTATACCAATCTTATGATAATAATCGGTATACCTACTACACCTACCTGGTCATGACTTGATGAGAAACTAAAGCATATCGACAGCTATACCAAAATTGATAAATTTACTTAGGCTTAGTCACGAGATTGTAATGTGTGCTCTAAGTCCCTTAAAATTTTTCAACCGATTTTATCCTTTATTTATCTCTTTAATCGTGACGGTTTTAAAAACAAATACGTCACGTTATGAGTTGACGAGTTTATTAATCATTTTGTTGAAATTTTAAGTTATAATTGTTATGCTTAATGATTGTATACGACGAATTATCTGTCTGTCGAGTCACTGGGGTATGATGATAACATTTGAATAATTTTTCAAGTAGAATTGAGAACCAGGGTACCTAAAAGCCTTTCAATGTATAACACCGAGGATATAATATAGAATACGCTTGCTGTTTGGGGGAATATGGGAACTCGAAGTAGTATCATACAGTGGATACATATGTGGAAAGATATACTAACACATAAACGTTGTAAGCCGTCTAGACGCCTCCGTCTTACTTTTCTTGCATCTGCGGATCGTTCCTTGACTTCTTGACGCCCCGATTCCTCAGTTTATTAGCCTTTCGATCGGCAATCTGTACAGTGAATAAAATTTTCATATGAAATGCCCGTATTTTAAATGAATTGACATTCGAAGAACTTGAACGAAATCTTTATAGAAATTACGTTGACAAAATTTGAAATTAATTTTGAGTAAATTTAATTTTTAAGACAAAGAAAATTCAAACTCTCGTCGTATTTCGCGTGGTAACAATCAATTCGCGGATGGTACTGCGAATCCCATAATGCCTCTGGCGTGGCTATAAGGAACACTAACTATCACGCTCGTTAAAAGTCTTTTCTTTTACCGGTACGCGATTTTCTGTTTTACAGTAATTTTACTCGAGATCAAGGCAAGTTACTTGCATTATAGGCCGCCAGATAGCCTTGAGGCAGTCAATTTGATCATAATTCGAATGATCATAACATTAGGTCGATAAATGATCGGATGCAAAAAGATCTCATCAAGTAGTTTTATGAACTCCACTTTTCCTTACATTCAAGTAAAGTCAATGGCATAGTTATACCTACAAGCTTGCTTAGGTTTCAAAACTCTTCAGGAATCATCTCGATTGATATTTGCAATTAGAGAATCAATTATTTTGGAAAAAATTATGGTTTTATATTTATACCTTTTCCGTTGTAGGTTCTTCGGTAGTCAGTAGAAACTGTTTCTACGTATGAGGGAAAAAAAACTGCAAAGTTGCAGGATCATCCTCCTCAACGTCTATGTCGTTATCATTATTGAAAAACACTCGATAAAGAGTGCCCAATGGTTGATAGTAAAGTTCATTTTAATTGCTTGGTACAAAGGCCCTCAATAAGTATTTAAACACTAATTATCATGTATGAAAAAGTTTTATGTTTATTCATTTAAATTGATGATTGTTTTGTGTTACAGATTTTTGAAGAGGGTCTTGGAGGCATAGAAGTAGAAGAATGGCGGAGGTGGCGTCAAAGAAGTCGATTAACGTTGTAAGTAGCAAGAAAAACAGTGAAGCGTGCAGTGTTCAATCTAACAACGGTTTGATAGACTTAGATAACATAACATCCTGCAGTAACAACCAACTAATCACACTGTCCGACGACGACTTGCTTTTGACAAACAATACAAAAAACGACATAAACGTGGATGATAAGAGTCTTCAGGAATTGATAGAGAGCGAATTGGCCTTGAGGATTTCGTCGACCAGCGATATGGACAACGGTGACGAGGGTGAGTTCGACGTTATAGGATACATCGAAGATAATGAAGTACCTCATTCACATCCAGAGATAACAAAAATAGTACTCGAACCACGTCCAAATTCTCAAGATGTTAATTCCGAATTTATCATTGCTGAGATGAATCATTACAATGCTACAGAAGAACGGTACAACGTTCATCAAAACGGACACCATTTTACTGCACCGGAACTTAAATCGACTAATCAGAAATCTGGTTCTTCAGATTTATCAGATGATCAGAACACGTCCGAAAAAATAACTGATCACATCGGAAGCGTGGAAACGGAGTCCAACCAATCAATTAAAAGCGAGGCAAAGGCCAACTTTGGACAAACGATAATCAATGAAAACAGTGGTCAATCAAATCCTGTTCCGATACAAGATATTTTCGAGAAGGACGTTCCCAAATCGTCGGAGAGTGAAGATTTTGGGGAAAGGCATACCTCTCAGTTCCCCGATGATCTACTTCGTCAGGATAATGTGGACGGGGATTCATCCAGATTAATATCTACTATGGAACATGTTGGCCTGGATAATAACGAGAGAAAGGTTAGTTCCACCGATTCAACATCACAATCTGTCGAAGGAATTTCTTTAGGGACAGAAGACGGTGAATCAAAGAGAACTGAAGACCACAGTCTCCTAACTTTTGGTCATAACGAACAACAAAACGAATCCAAAGACTCGTCTGATCAAATTTTTGAAACTTCTTCAAAAACTACTGAATTATTAGATACATGGTCAAATCCCGAATCATCTACAGATACGATACAAATTGGTCAATTCTCAGACAACTTTGACGAAAGTATTCAACAGATCGAGAACCCGGTTCAACTTGGGTCAGATTCTGAAGCTATAGCCTCCCATGAGCAGAAGAGAATCGTTGTTGATTTTCCGTGCGATCTTAGCGCTCTCGAGACTAAGGAAGCTGAGGATTTCGCCGAGCAAGTAGCAAATACTCAGGGTAACGTTGAGCCAGAAGAATTGAATTTTTCGGAAGACTCTCGTCAGGAAGTACAAAATCTTTTGGACTGGAAGGATGAAGATTCATGCACAATTGTTCAAACTAGTATCGCACCTGTTTCGATAGAAAAGGAATCCACGAAAGTCTCTGAACCTGAAATAGAATCTACAGATGGAATTTCATCGGGACAAGATATTTTGCAGAAAGATGTGAACCTCGTGGTTCAAAGTTCGGAAAAAAACGAGGTGGTTGAAGACGCGGTAACAATTTTAGAAGATGAAGAGAAAATTCTTGATGAAGTAACGTCGACGTCAGTAAATGTGACTAAAAAATGTGAGAGAATTGATGATTTTGTTGGAAATTCATCGGAATTTGATAAATCTAGTAGCCGTGATTTTATAAATTCTGAAAGACAAGACGTTCAGGAAACGACACAGCATATTCCAGAAAAAGTAAATGTTGAAAGAATACAAGAGAACGTTACTCAAGAAGATACAAAATTACAGAATAGCGAAGTTCCTCAGGTTATTACGAAAGAATCAACGATGAGCGAGGACAATTCTCACAAGGAAGTGACAAAATCAAATGAAATTATTTCAACAGTAGAAATTATTCAGACCACAGAAAAAAAGACTTCGTCGAATGATTCTCCGCGGGTTTTTTCTCAAAGTAAATATGCCGATCATTGCTTTGTCGAAACCCCTGGACAAGGACAGGATTTCGAGTCATGGACAACCGTTGAACAAGCCACCAGCGTGCCATTGATCAAAGATAATACCGAAGATGAGGGTGCCGTTCATCAGATGATCTCCAACGAATCTAAATCCGCGATCACTAACCTTAGCGACGACTGGACTGCAGTTGACCTTCAACAGCTTGCTCCCTTAGCTACTCCTGATGACGAAATAAGCGATGTCTCTAACAAGTGTGATCTTCATGTAAGTGTTGTTGTTTTTAAGTCACTAATAATTATTAATTTATTCACGTTCATTTTATTATCGAAACGTTGAATTTAACTTTCACGTATAATTCCTTATACGCCTCACATAATAGTTACGACTAAACAGTTAATGCTATTAGGTCAATGGCGCTGATGTGAATTCAAAAGTAATACATACCCTTTTTTTTTTTCTTTCAATCCTTGCCTACTTTTCGTATTCGATTCATTACACTAAACACATTAGTCAAATATTCACGATGATTTGAATTAGCAAAAGTTTAAAACCGAATCTGTTAATTAACACGTATACTTAATGACAGGCATAAAAAAAAATTCATATGAACACGATTTATCAAAATATTGATCTTTCTATACCGGCACAACTAATTGCTGGTGATTGAGTAGATCTAATGTGATTTTATATCTATCGTTAAACATAAAAATTCATTCATTGATCCCGGATCATTTGCTCCGTGACTGAAAGAAATTTTTTAGGCGGTTCCAAGGGGACATATCACTACGGTAGAGAATGTCAGTTTATTTATAATGAAGAATGAAAAATAAAAAAAATAACATGGAGTCACCAACTCCCACGCAAGGAGCTTTGAACTCTTTCAGACTGTGTTCATTCGTTTCTTACTTTCTCCGTTGACACCGCAGACCTATACTTGTTAGTTTTAATAGCCGAAATAATACCTACGGAATAATAAAAATCAGTGGAGATTTGGGTAAATCCAAAATCATATTCTATTATCTTTTTGTTGTACAGATAAAACTTCATTAGTCCATTGAGTCTGAAAAAATCAACTACTTTTAGTGGGATTAACCCTAATCAAATCTGAGGATTGAAAATTCTCATCACTCTCATAATTAGTGTAGGATTTCGTGGAGATGAGAGTTGAATCATTTAAATTTTGAGAATTGAGGTAGAATTTTTTATTAATTTTTACACTTATCCCAAGTTTATGCTTTAATTAGCTAATCCACGATTAACTCTTCATGTGGAATATTGTGATTAGATTAATCCTTTGTGAAACGGGTTTTCAAAACTAGATCCGAAATCCTCTATAAAAAAAAAAAAAAAATCCACTCTAAAGCTCAGACTGTTATTCGGAAGCACTCCTCAAGCTTCACAGTGATTTTATTCAGGATTTACATAGTTGTACTTTGATTTCATTTGACTGGGTAGGATTTTCCGACAAAATTAACTCGACAGAAGAATCCTGGTGTCACATTAAATTTCCTTCCTCAATACGAACTGAATTTATTTTTCTTTTTTTTTAATCAATATCAACTCCAAAATGTTACGCAATTGCTTCAGAAATTTTCGAAAAAGAAAAAACAACAGAAAATCGTTAAAAAATAATAATAATAATAATAATAATAATAATAGATTTTTCTTTGCATAAAATTAATCGATCCATAAATCTTTATTTTTTGTTTCTTTTTATACTTTTATTAAAAAATTGGTGTTTTCATTTCTTGGTAATAAAAATCCTAAAAGAAGAAAACCAGTCATGGTATTTCTAACGCGTGGGGGTTCTATGCCCCCGTTAATCGGATCAAAACTGGGGCCCCTCGTCTCGTCAACCATTCAACGATCTCGCATTCTCTTAGCACCGTACCTACTGCACGGTTCCGCTCTCTTGCATTTCCCAACGTCCGACACGTCGCGTTCTCTCCATTCTCCTCAGTTCTCGACCGAGTTTTACGACTTATCTGATCATCACCAGCCAATCTGAACCTCGGAAACAACGGACAAGACCAACCAAGAATCAGCAATGATCATCGCGGTAATATACCTCAGTATACGGTTTTAATCGGTTGGCCGCTCCGTGACGAGAAACGACGAACACACGGATCCCCCTATAAGTCATTTACGGCCCCCACCTAGATTGCTGACGGACGTTGTTGGGCCTCGCATAGTTCCAGACTTTATACTGTATTAGTATAGACCGGGTCCAGGTTCGAGCAATCGGTAACACGTTGCGCTCAATTGCCCAGGTAGAAACAGCCCGACTCAAGTTGGGTTTAACAACCGCAAATTTTTACTTTTTTTTTTTTTGCATTTTTTTTTTTCATTTGTGAGGGGTTCTTCGTTCGCCAACTGATCTAATTCTTTTTTCTGTTTTCATCAAGGTATTTTTTGCATATAGTGAGACCTTATGGTGTCCGTTTAAATTTTTATTTTTAACAATTGTGAAATTGCTTATCTAATTGCACTGTGTCGTGTACTGCAGTGCAGGGTTAAGTCGTTTGATAATGGTGTTTAATAATAGTGCGATTTTTATTTTATTTTATTTATGATTTTTTAACTTCATATCGTTCGACGATTAATAATTATTAATGAAAGTTATACAGGTATTGATGTCTGATAGTAGTATTATCATAGGTGAGTAATAATGATACGGTATATTATATTATAAACGTATACATATGTAAATCTATATTATGTACATATATGCGAAATCGCGGTGCAGGATACTTGAACGGGTTCATCATTGAACTAGTTTCGACCAAAGACCGTTCACTTTATATAGGGTGATACCTTTTTAACAACTAATTTTTAATATCTCGATCACATTTAGTCAATTGGCGTTAACAGCATATGGTCTACGATGTAGATAGCACCAATTGCCTTTAGGTATATCGGTTCGATCTTTCCGTATTCTAAAATCGAATTAGGCTTTAAATTTATCGCAAAAGATTTATTCGAAACGTATTTCTGAATTGGTTTTCATTCAAGTACATATAGCCTGTATATTTTAGGCAATATCGTTTATTATTGAGAATACTCGATATTATTTACCGACGAAATTTTTGGTATAGATAAAACGATAATTTTACATTTCAGAGAATTTTTTTGTGCAGTTCATTACTTCAAAGTTAAATTCAGACAAAATTCAACGAATTCCTTTTTCCTATACAATTTTTGACTGATAATGAATGATCGAAATCTTGATTACCTTAAATTATTGATTTTCATTAGATAGAAAATATTTTTCTTTAATATACTTTTTCGCAAGTAATTATATTCCATTTTTTTTTAATTGATCACCATGTACGTTGTACGTAGGATGGATAAAATGGGTACGGTTACAGTTACGCTATATATCGGATAGAGATTAAGTTTTATTTCATTTCATTTCATTTCACAATGAACAGCACAATCAATTGATTGTTCAGTATTGAAACGTTGCCGAGGTATCGTTTGCAATGATTTTCTTTTTTTGAATTTTTTTGCGATCAGAATAAACGGTTATTATAGAGCTGAACTTCTTGAAGCTACAGAGACCCTTAACGGATACTATTTTAATCGGAGTAAAACCTAGAAAAATAAAAACCAACAACAAGTAGGTATTAATTACCGTTATAGAATAGCGAGAAAAACTTTCTATAAAATGGTTAATTATTCATACCTAATGAGCAAACAATGAAGTTGTGCAAGAAGTATTAACGAGGAACGTAGAGATAAATTTTTTTTCTATCGATCTCTGAATGAAATTACTTTATAATCTTGTTTTTTTGGATTAGAGATTCGATTTTTAGATTTCATAAATCACGTAATGGTTTTAAAAATAAATTCACTATCAATGATTTTCAAGTATCGTATAAGATAGACCGAGTGAGAATTCACTATAGGTGTGACTAATTGACGGTTGAAAATAAGGTGGTATCGTTTGTCATCATTGAGACCAAAAAAAAACAAAAAAAGGTAATGATTTCTTTTCTTTTTTTTTGCAACTGATAACGGATTATCAAATTATCGATAAAATCAAAGTATCAATGTCAACGAGGTATCGTTTTTTGTACACGATTAAGTAGGTACCTACCTTTTATAACTTTCGTTGAATATATTGAACTTTTTTTTTTTTATGGATTATTAGAAAACCTCGTCTTACTATATATGAAAAGTTTTCGAATTTTTGGGGAATTTCTTTTTTGCATTATTAGTAAGAAAAAAAAAATTAATAAATAAATAAAATTTTGTCTAACTTATTTTTTTATCTTTTGCTTAAACTGAATAATTCACAGATTGAGAACCGGGAGGAGGTAATCACAACAACTTCCGTCGTAACAAGTTCGACGACCTCGGCAAAGAGCGCTAAAACAACAAAGACAAAAAAAAAGAAAATTGAGGGTGTTGCAAATAGCGATGCCTCACCAGGCCTCACACCGCGAACTAAGAAAACTAAGAAAAGCAAGAAAAGCGACCCTGAAAAGGAGAACATTTCCGTGGTAAGTTATCCATGAATAATTACATCCTCGTAACCTATACATATACCCCTACTACACAGAATTACGTGCTTGAAACTTGTTGGTTGAAACTTAATCGCAAAGCAGCTGATTGGCTACAACCAAAGTCATTCCAAACCCTAAAACTTCTCAGCAGTCCACAGTCGAGTATGTACATGCACGACGTCCAGTACCGGCTGTGACCAAGAGGTCCAACATTCCGAATTTTATTTCTCGCTGTTTATTTGCTTGCATCCTTTTGTTTTTCTTTTTTTTTTTTTTTTTTTTTAATTTTTCTCTTTTTTTTTATACGAATGACAGTTTTGGCATGTTCAAGTGTGTGTGTGTGTGTTTTTTAGAACGGTAACATAGACGAGTCAAACATGCGAACGAAAATCAGTCCGACTTACCCCGAAAAGGTTGAACCAGCAGCCGGTGAAGACGAACTGTCAAATGTCAACGTAAAAACTTTGGTAAGTTTTCGGTTATTATTGGCGATAATAATTACTCACTGTTAAGTATACGAAGTGGTAATAATTGGAATCTTGCATTCGAAAAGAAAAAAAAATAAGAACTATCAAAATTTTTAGCTCCTAGTTACTAATTATCGTTAATCACTAATGCACGAGATTTTTTTTTTAATTTTATTAGCACAGTAAATAACCAGATAGAAAAATTGTTATGTATTTACGTTGTAGGTGTATGTAGTGTGATATGCGTTTGTTAAAAAATTTTTATAACTCTATTGTATACTTATCTAATCTACTTTGGATTATATTAAAATTGATCACCGGTTTCTTACGTATAGATTATTTTCGAATAGCGGATTTCTCGACTTCCTTAACTATAATTAGGCATTACAAGATAATTATATTACAATAAAAAATCATGCTCAATGATTTTTCGCATCGAAATGTTAAGATTTAATCTAAATATTAAAAATTTAACTGATCTTAATTAACTACATCGTTCTTTATACCGCGAAATGTTTTTCAGATAACGAAAGTAACCGCGATCAGGTATAATTGTTAATTAAAGAAATGTAACTGAGTCATTTTTAAGGAATTTTAACTTATAATATCATTATCATTTAAATTAACTCCATTTTTGCAATAAGACGTTAATTTGCAAGCATTTATTAATCCTGAACAAAGTCTTTGCATATTTGCTTTCGCTTCGACTGGCATGAATCTCAGCTTATCAGATTTTAATAATCTCACTTATTCATCGACTAAAAGTCAGTCAAGATTTGAAAATCTTTTTTGCTATCGTTAATTGTCCTCATATGCAAAATCGTATGAATTTTTACGTATTTGCACTATCTGCATGGCATTTAAAATCAAAGTATTTTTACAATAGATAAACCTAACAGTATCCCTCGATATTAAAATCCGAATTGGCTTATTTTTTTTTTTTTTCAAACCCCTAATCAAATAATTGTACAGAATTAATTAGATCCCAATTTTTTCATATCCATAATTTTTGGATTACTTGAATGAGATGGATTGTTTAAGACAATCCAAGCTACTTTTTTTTCTCTCTCTCTCTCTCTCTCTTTTTCTTTCTTTCCGTTTCGATAATTGAAATTTCTGACTCTGCAATATAAGTGCATTGTGTACCGGATGGATTTTTAATTGACTATTTAACCGAAGTAATTAAATTCCATTAGAATTCTCCACCATTATAGTCTCTAGTATATCAATTAATCAGAATAGTTGAAGTATATACTATACGTATGTATGTACCAAACGTCTCTACCCTAAATATACGCATGTCACAGTTGGATGCACGTCTCGTTGTTTATCATTTTCGTTTGTGTTGTTTGTTTGTGCATGAAGACACAGAGCTATGTGTCGGAGACGAATAGAAGCGAACAGGAGAAGAGCAGCAAGGAAATCATTGCCACCGGAGTCTCCATTAAGCAATTGGTACGTATGTATACATACATACAATATGCGGTATGCCTATATACTATATACACAATATGTCTACATACTTATATGTATACGTTATATACCTATATTCATACATAATAAGTAAATATAATAAACTGTGATTCGAATTTTAAGTGTGTCCATGCGGAAAATTATATAGGGTGATTCAGAATTCGTGACGAATATTTTACAACGGTCAATCATTGATAATATCGGGAATCGAAATTTGCACGACTATGCATGAGTATTGTCTAATGTTATTGTATGTGTGCTATGAATTTGGAAACAGATACGGCAGTAGGACGCCGGACCTTGTACTTGATGGTAATAAAGACGATTTGAATACAACTATCTAGTAACGTATTTCATACCTGTAAATTTTATCCTACAATTTTCATAACAATTTTGACAAGGATTAATTCTGTAAAATTTTCGTCACGAATTTAGAATCACTTAACCACCAACTTATCTGTATAGGTGGTTAGATGTTGGTGTAAATTACTAATAACCGAGAATAATTATTAGTAATTTATGCCTCATTGAAATTCTGTGGTTATCGTGTTTTTAAATTATATGCACTTCCGATATTGCAAATATTTCAGACTTGAAACTTGCATATTGCAGCAGTACTAATTATTGATACTAAAAAAAAATTCTTTTTCGCTATAGCTAATACAATAATTTACGAATTTTGTCACATCAATTTTATGTGGATCTAGCAATTTCAGTGAAAGTTTATGATTAAGAATTTCGAAAAATTAGATTTTTCATTTTCAGAATCAGGACTTTTACGTAATTTATGTTAACTTTAATACGCTGCAATTTTAATGCTGATTTAACAACATGTAACTACATGATTAATAACTATCATTAATTAATATAATAACTGATAATATTTTTATAATGTTTTCATTAATATACGCTTCGCTGTATTTTTGATAAATAATAATAACATGTGTTTCGTACGCTGTGTTTTTGTTACTAACAGTGCCGAAGCTTTGGTGACCTGTCCAACATGAGTGATACCGAAGTGGATGTCTTCGGACAAGAGGATCACGATATGCCAGAGAGCGAAGAGGTTTGTATTTAAAAATTTAATTTTAACTAAAAATAAACTTTTTCCATACCAAAATCAATCATTTTGGTATTGAAAGTATCAAAATTGCTTTCATTTACAGCAGTTATTAAAACTTACTTCAAATTGACGACATTTCTATTTCAAATACTGTTTCAGAATAAAATTTTTCTTATTTCTCTGTCTTTTTCATCAAATTCAATCTTAATTATTGTAAACCAAAACAAACTGAGTTTTTCTGTTAAATTATAATATGTAACGCGATTTGAAGTAGTCAATTAATAGTAAGTGCTTTCGAAACTTTTTTAATCGTTCTGATTTGATTTTTAACAACAAATTGTATAACTTGCAAAATTTACAGCATACAGTCGATTAAAAGTAGCCAAGTTTTATTTTCTTATTAATTATCTTCTAATTTATTGACTCATAATCGTTTTTTAATATGAATATCAGCTTTTCGACGATATCTCAATCCGCTTCGTACATAGAGACATACGAAATCGTATTAATTGATAATTACTAATAACATAATCATGTGATAAGAATTGAAAACCAACGCAACTACTTTTGAGAAGGAGAAATACATAAAGTAGGTACATATAATGGCTAATTAAAACGTTATGCATGTACCTTTAATTTTATTTTTGCATGTTCGCATCCTGCATCCGTCAACATCCCGTGACAAAAACATAAAATCCGACTAAACAACTAAACAAACAAATAAATGAATTAAATAAATAACAAAAACCAACAATCCGATCGTCCTCATCTGCAATTAACACGAGTGATGAGCAGCAGAGAGCCATAACGACACTTGAAGGACGACGTTTTTATCAAACACGTCACAGCGTTCCAAATGGTTCAATGCAATCAGTCATTACAACGGCCAAAGAAAGCCTACTGTCTAATGATCAAACAGGGTTTCATACGGTGAGAATACACTAAAAAAAATCGCTTTACTAAGTGTTCCTTTTTTTTTTTTTTTATTCTATTTTTCAAAAGAAGTTGTGAAACGTCAGACCAAAAAATGAGGAAGAAAGAGATGACTAACGTTTTATTTTTATACATAAATTAAAAATTACTAATTCATACTAATTTTGACTCGCATATCTATATCTAAACGAAAAACGTTAGCTTTCATGATTAAAAAACGAAATCTTCTATTAACCGTTTTATCTTTTGACAATAAACTAATTTTTCTTTGGTTGCTACCTCGGGGCGTATACCTACTTATTGTAGAAAGCAAAGTCCATGGGTGACTTGAGACTGTTTGATCAGGATCGTAAGGAACTTGCCAAAGATGCTACTATCTTCAGCGGTGTATCTGTCAAAGCGCTTGTAAGTACCTTTTTGCAAAAAAAAAAAAAGACAAATAAAAAGAAAGATACAAACTCGGGTATACAAACCATGCGATATCTTTGACTGCTGGAAAAGTCGTTATTCGGTCTTCATGCTTATGTAAGAATGTCCCATAACAAATCGACATTTTGGTTCCTCAAGCTCCCATCGTAAAAGTCTTTAAAATGACGTCAAAGAATCAACCTCCCAGAAGGGTAACGCTACCATTTAAGTCTAAATGGTGCCTCAATCAACAATAAGATCTTCCATTCGATTAACACGCAGAAACTTGCATCGTGTTCACATCGTATGCACCAATGTTCATGTGAATTGACCGAAACAAGTAGTAACAGAGTCTGTCTTGGTAATTGTCTCAATACTCAAGATATTAGTGGAACAAATGTTTTCAATTTGGAATCTTGGACCTCAAATTCTGAATCGGAGACTCTTACAAGCCCCCGAGCACCAAGGCAGACTTTCATATTACTTGTTCAATCAGGTTATGTGAACATTTGTAACAAGATGTAAAGTTTTACATGTCAATCAAATGGTAAACCTTTATGTCCATTATTGCACCCCTTAGAACTTAATGACAGCACTACCCTCCAGGGATGTTCATTATTTGACGTTATTACAGAGATTTTAGCGATAGCAGTTGATAAAAAAAATTTCAATTTCAATTTGACTTGAGACATTCTAATATATATACAGCTATTAATTCAGAATTTTACAAGGCTAAAAATTCATCTACACTTACTGAAAAATTGACTGTTTGATTGAAACGTATAATAAACTCTGAAGGAATTTACCTTCATGACTTTTCTGGTACAGACAAAGGTCAAAGGATCAACTTAGCATGTAGGCCCAGAGCGATGCAGTGGTAAAAGTGAATTGAATTGATAATAAAAAAGAAATATCAGATATTGTTTGTGACCTATTTGATGTTTTAGCTACAATCACTGCGTCGTTGTACCATAACTTACACTAGTTGCGATCCATCAGCTTAGAATATTTTTGACTAACCCTCGAAACGTGCTGTTTTTCTTTCTATGATTGTGCATGCGACTTATATAAAACTGAATTCTCCTATGGACGGAACAGAGAGCGTGCTACTGTAGTTTGGCTAATTTAAGAATCAACAACAGTGCAGTAGTACAGAAGGATTCCTGCACTGAAATTTCTAGGCCACTCGTCAATCAGCAGGTAAGATTCAAATCTCGAGGAAACTCAATTGAACTTCGGTTTGGTACATGGGATGATTATGCAGGCTGTTTAAAACTGATTAAATTGAGTTCCGGTCACCAAGAGCAAAGACTCAAAGGTCAAATTTTGTTTCTTTGAAGGACTAGAGAGACAAAATTTCGAATATTGCTTAAAGCTTATTCCAAACTTTATGTCAGGTAATTTTGTCAATGCTTTCAAACCTTGTAATTCTTTTTGTGTAAAAAATACTCTTTATCTTCTCTCTTTACTCTTTTTTTTGTATACTTTTACTACTTGGCAAAAATTAGCAACAAGAACGTTTGTACACAGCTATGGAAAAAGAAATTTTCATGAGATCAACTGCACCGCTGAGATCCCTTCGCCACAAAACAATATAAGCGCAATGTTTATTTACCTGCGTTAATTTTGGCTAAATATTAATTACCCTTTATTATTGTGTTCATAGAAATCGAGCTTCAACAAATTTGATGCTTTGAGCAAGAAGCCTGTCCTCCATGTACGCTCGGTTGACACAGGAAAAGTCCAGCAACAATTTAACTCTGTAAGTTAATTAACAGCGTAACACAAAATCGAATTACTTTCTCGTTAGTTTAGGGTATTTGCTTTGATCTAAAATCTAATTAATCAATTCGTGGGAAATTTCTAACGCTTTTACCCTTGAAAAACAAACAAATTGTAGAATATCTTTATGGCCAATTTTTATTTTCGGGGGTATGCAAAAAACAGATTATATAATCAATATTAACGTCTTTTTAATGATTTGTTTTGGATCAGGTGGGACAAAATGGGGAACCAAATCCAAACTGTCGTAGTTGTGGAAAAGTCGTATTTCAAATGGAACAAACTAAAGCTGAGGGTTTGATTTGGCACAAGAATTGCTTCCGCTGCAATCAATGCAGCAAACAATTAAGTGTCGATAATTATCAGAGCCATGAAGCTACTCTGTACTGCAAGGCCCACTTCAAAGAACTCTTCCAGCCAAAACCTGTCGAAGAATCCGACCAGCCCAGTAAGTCTTTTCAATTTTATTTCAGACTAGTTACTGTACTGTCATAACGGTTAATATCATAATTTTGTGACATAGGTATTATAGATACATATTGTTGGTATCATCAGCAAAAACTACATAAGTTGATTACCGATCAACCCAAGCTGGACATTTTTTTGAACTAGGAAAGTAGTTTAGGTACTTTAGATAAATTGAGCCAGTAACTTTCAAAGCTGACTTAATTTTCGAGAAAAAAAATAAAAATAAACAATTGACTGAACAGAAATATGAAAATTTATCAAAAAATCTTTATTACTGACTATTGACTCTGAGTTTAGAATTTGGTCTTCATCGCTACTTATTTTGAGATGTGTAGTACGTAGTCGAACAGAGGATGTTGAAATCGCCGTCAATAGTTTTTAATCATCATCCTAGAATTGTCTTTATCAATGGAGCAAATTTTTTTTTTTAACTCAAACCGGACAAAATATTAATGTTCCTCATTTTTATTTATCAATATTTGGCAAAATTTCATAAAGTTCTTCGTCTGTGTGTATCACAAATGCGTTTGCACGTTAGAAAATACTCGGTATTTACCTAGTAGCACCTAGTTGCCAGTATTGATATCTAAAATCTATCGAAGTTTCAGGTAGCTACGCTAAACTGTTTTTGAGAAATCTTCGCCGTATTATTATTTAAATAAAAAAGGATTTTTCTTTTTTAGAAACTGAGCCTAGAGAAGGTTCTCGTAAGCGATGCTCTACATATTTTATTTTTTCAAATTTCTTACTGCAAAGTAGTATAGAATGAAGCTGAAAGTTAGTTTTCTAAAAGACAAAAAAAATACTCGAAAAAACTTCCGAAACATTGTAAAAATCAATTTTCTATTAACGATGCCATTAGTAACCACCTTACATCAATATAGACTAAATGTGTATTAATTACCCAGTTTTTGAAATCAATACTTCAATTATAAAATTTGACGTCACTATTTTTTCTCACTTTCTTGTAGCTGAAAAAAACTCTTTTGTCCTTATTTCTTCAGAAAAAATTTTTGGTAATTCTGATAAAAAGTTAAGTTAGAAATGCAAAAATTCAACGCTGCTAATTAACTGCAGTGCAAAAAATAAGCTAAATTAAAAAAATCATTTTCATTTAAGTAGCAGGAAATTTATTATTTAAGTGTACCTAGATATAGATTATTTATTTATTTATTATTTGTGTACTACTTTTTGACGTCGTAATAGAAATTTTGTACACACATTCTTGTTTAGGATTTAAATTTACGATTCTATCTAAATTTATGAATGAAAACGTAATTTAGCTTGCTGAAAAAATTAGCGACTTGTTACCGCGTTAATTTTTTACATCTACAGGGCGGTCCATTAAAAAGAAGACAAAGAAATCCTAGAATATATCGAAAACTAAACTCTGTAAAAAAAAAAAAAAAAAATACAAAAATATGTGTTGAATAAAAGTTGCACGGTTTCAAATGGGCCACGATATTCCAATATTATTACAGCAGATTCAACTTTCGAAAAATTTTGATGACCAATTTTGTTTTAATGATAATAGAATTTTTTAACAACTTATTAACGCTTAATGGATAATTAGATTTCTCGAAATGTAAATTGTAAAAATATTGATTGTCATTAAAAAAAAAAAAAAAGTAAAGGATCAGCAATTGAAAAAATTACTGCGATCGTCAAATATTTTATTTAACAAATTTTCTATAGTGCGTCCCCGCAAGCCAGAGATGATAATTCGAGAGAACCAGCCGAAAGAATTGCCACCAGACGTGGTCAGAGGTAAATCAAAAAACAAAAAGAGAAAGAGAAAAAAAACGTGAACCAAGCCTTGCATCTTCGGTATTTAAAAAGCAAAGTGTTTGTGTCTGTAATCCCCAGTGTTTAGCTGAGAGCGCGGTTTCCTTTAGCCCAGTAATAAACTGAAAAAAAAAAAACGTGAATAAATAAATAAATAACTTTGCAAGTTTATACCAAACTGCTTTTAATCAAAAAAGGAAAAGAAAATTTTCCTGCAAACACATCACGCTGCAAATGAAAGGTCTCTTCCTATGGCTTTTGAACTCCGTTTGAATTCTTAACTTCCTATAAAACAGTTTCAAAAATTTCCCAGCTCCACTCTCAGCTCCAATTTGTTAGTAATTATTGTGCAATATACTAACGGATTTCTAATGTCAATTAATCCAGATGATTGTCGTACATCCATCCCTTGAATAACGCCGCGAACATACACCTATACAGCTTCCTTGATAATTTATTGATCTTCAAATTTACAGTATCAATTCTCGTGCAATGAAATTGTTAGTTAATACTTCGTGAATATTTTTATATCAGCAAACGCATTAACGTAAAATTAATCGCAAAACAATATGCCAACTGGTTGTCATGATCATGTGTGTCTTCTAAGCACTACACTTAGAGCCGATGAACCTTTGACCTAAAAACTTAAAACTATTACTGAGAAACTGGCCTGGATAGAATGCCCTCAATGTCTAGTGCCAATTTTAGAATTTACTCGTATATAACCATACAGTTATAAAAAGTTGAAAAAACTTCATTCCCGATAATCTGCAGTTTACGTTAAAGCTCGAGTGATGCTTTTTTTTTTCTTCTTTTATAAATACATATTTCGGAGTGAAATCCTGACGTTTTTAATACTAATGCAAATATTTATTCATTGCGTCCGTTTAGATTTTCAGTGGATATATTAACCGAATGCCGGGTGAAAAATTTTGGCATAACATTAATCTTAAGCGGCTTTATATGTGCGAGATCTTTGGTAGATTTCAGTAACGGTATTTTCTACCTTTATTTCATAAAAATTTTTATTAAAACTTTCAGCATCTGATAAACCAGACTTGGGACTGGAAGAACTTTCAGCCCTCAATGTTAAGTCTCGTTTCCAAGTCTTTGAAAAGACTGGCACAGAGACTAATGACATAGAGCGATCTCCGTCACAGGTTGCTGTCAAACGTTCACCAAGTATCCTCAGCAAACTTGCCAAGTGAGTTAATAATTAATCTAATTATCTGTCCTTTGATACACAATTTACCTCAACACAGTTTAGAAATTTTTTTTTTTCCGTCTCAAATGGCTTTTTAAAGCATTCATTATAGTTTCTTGCAAGTAGGTTTATGGACTTGAAGTATTTACGTCCTTAATCTCTCTCGTTATATGAATATACGATCGTGTTACGATTTCCGTACACTTAAAAATCACCTATCATAGTCCGAGCCTAAAATACTCGAAAAAAATTTGATATTCATGAATTTTCAGCAGTTTTCTTTTATTACATGTAATTCCGCGGTTTTGCGGACCCTTAAGCAATCTAACAAACGTCCAAAAAAATTGGATGGACAAAAATAATTTACGAATACTAGAGACTCCAGCCATCTGCACTGATATAACAAGAATCCTGAAAATCCGTCTTGATAATGTCGTGCAATTTCTTTCCTCTTATTTTTTTTATTCTTTTACAGTCGTTTATAAAGTTAAAGAAGATACATTGTTAACTGTTGTAAAATATTTGTTTTTCATGTAATTCTATAGTCAAGAGGGCAAATGCAAGCTGATCCCACTTTAGCAAAGAAAATAAGATTAAATTCTACGTATTTATCTGTATGATTGTTAGTTTTTTTTTTTGCTATTATATGGGTGTAAATATTTGCTACTGACTGAAATTTTCGATTATATAACTATTATGTAGTGTGACATTTTGATTTGAACGAATCTCTCTTCCGTGTGCGGGATTTGACCAAGTCTAGAAAATATTTGATGGTCAGCGTTTTGAAAGTCGTCGTATAACACTCACATCAGCATCATATTAAGTCTGCTAACCACTCATTTGACTGTGGCACACTTTAACAAGAAGAGAATTCGCGTTGCACGTATATAATGTCCATTTTTAAAAGTACTATTATCGTTCATTTACGAAGGTTTCAAGCCAAGGGAATGGACATTGGAGTTGCCGACGAATCCCTCAATGGTATACCTTACGAAGAATCGAGTGAAAGTGAGGAGGAGGAGGAAGAGACTGATGGTAAGTCATTAAATATATCTTGAAAATCGTTTAAACTTTTAAAGATATTCTTCAGAGATTTGAAAAGTAATATAAAGTCTATTTGCTGGTTTCTTCATCACATGTTAGATCGTTTTTTTTAGACTTAATTGGCTTTACTCTTTCCTTATCCCTTCAAAACCTCAAATCTTTCAAATTTTTTACTCTATCCACGTGATAATCGTTTATGGATTTTATCTGATACTTTTTTTCTTTCTTTTTTGTTTATCCTAAACAGAAGTCGACACAGAAATAATCAAGGCAAAACGTTCGACCCGAGAACGTCCAATGAGTTTTTCAAAAATGGATGACATGAAAAATCGTTGGGAATCGACAAGCCAACAGGGACGAAGAGAGTCTCAGCGAGAGGCTCGTAAAGAGGAAATTGCAGGGATTCGTTCACGTTTATTTATGGTAAATTCTACGTTTCTTTTAAGTTGATATCTAGTCTTAACAGAAATCCAAAACGCCGCATACTTCTATAAATATGTTAAATAATCCACCGATGTCTTACTAATTACGAGTGAATTAATAATTTCAATCAAATATGTAATTGAAACGATGATAAAGTTCGTGAGATCCAAGAAACATGCAAAAATCTTTTAAAATATTATTATTCACCGTTAAAATTAGAAATCTTTTCAATTACGGGAGAAATTTAGCGCGACATCTGTCATGCTAATATAGTATCGATGTAATACCGTATACCAAAATCGAAGAGCTGTGTATATACAAAAAGTCGAATTAAATTCAACTAAATTCAATCAATTTCTCTAACCCAAAGTCATAAATCGTAATAAATCGTGACTCACTCAATTATATCGATAATTTCGTAAAGATGTGTTTAGTTTAATAGAAAATAAATAAAAATGAATAAAAACGCGTTTGTCAATTGCTTACTGTAATTGCTTATAATGACCAAAATCTACCGTGATCTGACCCACTTTCGTTTAAACATCGCGCGATTACATCAGACGATCATCGCGGTTGACTATTTACGGAAACTGAACGGATCAATTAAAATGGCCAGTAGTTTTTTTTCGTCCTATTTTTTGTTTTTGCAAGCCACAAGAAATTCATCGATGTTAACAATAATTCCCGATGATTTATCGATTTTTATTGTTATTTTCATTCGGGGATAACAGGGGAAACAAGGAAAGATGAAGGAGATGTACCAACAGGCTGTTGCCGAAAGCGAACGTGTTACGAAAATTAATGCAGCTGAAGAAATACAAGAGATTCAACAATCCGCCCACGCACGGTCAATCAAGGAACGTTTTGAACGCGGTGAACCAATTGCTGCTAACGAAGACGAGAACCCTGAGGATAAGTTTAAGCATCAGGATCGGGCCGACGAAGATGTAATCGCTGCTGGTAAGTGCATAAATTCATACGGAAGAATATAAATTACAGTTTTTAGCAATCCAATATTTTATTCTCAAGTCCAACATTTTCGGAATTATTATCGACTGAAAAACGCACTTTGCCTGATTGCGGTAAAAATTCAATTCAACAATTTTTAATTTTTTTGACGTTTTTAATATTCAAAGTTCAAGAGTCGACTATTCGTTATCGCGGTACACATTGATCGTAAATGTTTGTTATAATTGGAACGCATTGTGAAACAACCTTAGACGTTATCGCAGTCCATTAAAAAATAATATTGTCAACGTTTTTAATCAATTCGCTAACCTGACCGTGAATTATTTGTTAATGTTTATGCAGGTATCAGCAAGAAGTCTCGCAGTCTTTTCCTAGAACTTGATGCAACGGCTGCAAAAACCGCAAGACCTGTGACACCAGTTACCCCAAAAACACCAGCCGAATCAACGCGACGTGCCCGAGACGTGAGTATAAAATTGATTCTTTTTTATTTATTTTTTTGTCTCAAACATGTTAAAAATTTTTTTTAATCTTGTTACAATGTTCGCAATTCATTTGGCTCGATGAAAAATCTGAACAAAAATAGCGGAAATAAATTTAGGAACATTTTCTTCCGGATGGAGGATCGGATTGGTATAAAAACGTTGTAGCACATAATTTGTCGTTTTTTAAACACTCGAGAATAACGGTCTTCTAATTTTCGATATATTGGGTAGACCATTTTAAACTATCCACGCAAATAACTCCAAAGGCATGGTTCATAGCGAAAATTGATCCTTACAAAAGTTGCACAGTTTAGAGGAGGAAAGAGGTTAACGTTATTGGATTTTTTAGTCGAACCACCGCTGAGGTCAGAGGAAGATCAACTTCGTTTATTTTTTTTAAATTTTTTAATGGAAACCGGTATTTTTTTATTACGTAAATTTGCTCTATTAAAAAAATCAAACGCCTTTCGTACGAAAGATTTTTTTATAAGACATCAATTATTTGTGATATTTAGCTGAACAACTAAAGATTTTTCAACTTTTGAGAATATTTTACCTCTCAACTATCAAGTTTGAAGAAAAATTAAAAGAGAAAAATTAAGATTTTTTTTAAACAATATTTAATTTTTTTCACGCCATTGAAGAAGCTGCAATAAAAAGTTATTGGAAAAAATTCTGCAAGTATTCTCCAAGAATCGTTTTATGAAATTACGAACTTTTTCTCTCTTGCAATGTTTCTCCAATCTTGATAGTATAGAGGAGAAATCTTCTCAAAAGTTTAAAAATCTCTAATTGTTCAGCTGAATATCATAACAAATTATTGTCTCACAAAAAATCTTTCATACGAAAGTCTTTTCATTTTTCAAGTAGAACAAAATTACCTAATAAAAAATATGAATTTCCATTAAAAAAAAACAAAGTTGACCTTCTCCTGACCTTAGCGACGTCTCCGCTAAAAAATCCAATAACGCCAACTTCTTTCCCCCTCTAAAACCTACCACTTTTGTAAGGGTCAATTTTCGCTATGAACCTAACCCTTGGAGTTATTTGCTTGGATATAGATCAAAATGGCCTACCCTGCATAAACTGTTTGCCAAGTTGTGTGACTCAGGTGTTTGTCCTGGAATATTACCTTCGGTTACTTATTCTAGACTATTGAATTGCATGTAGTTCAATGTACTCAATTTTCTAATTAAACCGCATGAGTAAGACCGACGACGATAATCAGTTGTATCCGCACAATCGACTATACTGCGAACATATAACTTGTATATATCACATCCTAAGACGTATCTTGAATCGTATATTTATATACGTATATTTACGGAAAAAGGACAATTGCTCAGAATTTCGAAGCCCGTTATGGACTCGATTTAAACCAAGTACATACATACAAGTAGTTAAACTCACATAATGCATACAGGGCTTCAAATGTGCGCATAATGCTATAGTATCATGACACATTTGTGTGTCATTACTCCTGCATCTAACGCAACTATACTAGAGTGAAATTTGTCGCTGTAAAAATCGACTTTTTTTTTTTACTACATATATCTAGGGATTTGTTCGTACCCATTTCTGGACGATGTGAGTCAACATTTCACACCTTAAAATGATGTAAAAATAAAGAGAAACAAAAAATTGTGGAATATCAATTGTTTTTCGGAAGTTAATTACCCCTCGGACGGTTCTCGTGCATTTAGTTTCTTACAATTAGTTGATCAAATTAGAGACTTACATACATATGTAGATGTATGTATATGTACATTCATGAACTCCATCATAGTCTGCACGAACGACTCAAACCTTAGCACAGGCTAGTGTTGAGATAATTAAAATTCTCTAATTGGACACGCGTCGCTATGCTCGTGCAAAAGTCCGAACAGTGTCCACTTCAAGCTTCTAGGCAAGGCTTTGAACGTGATATAAAGAAAAAAAATAGCCAACAAACTCACGGGATATTTTATTACCTGCTTTAGTATAATAATCAACACTTTTATTACTCCGGTATTCGGCATATGGTCGCGGGAATTCGGGTTTTAGTAGTAAACCACACAGACTGATCATCACTATCTTCCGTGCAGCATAGGGCTGTATCAGTCAGATTAAGGGGATAAGCTACCCTTTACGGCCCTAACACAGGTTTCTTTTTCGGCTGCGAATGAGGAAAAAACTATGACAGATATGACAATTTTTTTATGATGTATTTAATCGTTGATTTGTTGATTCTAATTTGAGTCTTAAAAAGTTTGAATATTCGTTGAAATGTTGAAGTTATAATAAAAAATATGCAGCCGTGCGCTCGACGTAACATCCGCTGGTAACCATCCTTCCGGGTACGTCATTCATCTGAAATACAAGCTACGTGGATTCTATCATTTTAAAAAATATTCCCATCGTTGTGTCGGGAACAAAATATATAAAAAAAAAAAACAAATGTTTTAAATTACGTCACAAAATTCAATTTTACTCTTTATTATACGTCAAAAACTATTTATTATCTTTGCTTTGAGAATTTTTTTCCAAAATCCGCTTCTGACATATTGTAGATAGTGGTTGTGTTCACTTCTCAGCCAATTTTTATCCAAATCGTTGGATTGATTTTCGAGATACTGTGTCCACCGAATCAATAACTTTAACTCTTGGGAAATTGCGTTTTAGTACGAGCAGCGCGCTCAGGTCATATTTTCAACGTTCTATACATTTGACTGTAACTTCGCAAATTTTTAGAATTTCGAGATCCAACCAGGCTCAAAATTTATAGGAACAAAATCGATTTTTTGAAGATTGAAAGGGTAGCCTACCCCCTTAAAACAGATACATCAAATGTTTCTGTTATGTTATTTATTTCAAATTGTTCTTCGTTTACAAAATTTACAATTTTTTTTTCTCAACAAATCTTACGATACGAAAGTGAGAAAAAATTATGTTCTTCGGGATGTTTTTGACCCCCAATTTTCGCCGCTAATATATTATAAAAATAATAAAATGATGACATTGGATGATGCCGTGATGGTGATGATGGCTACGGTGGGGCGATGATGATCGCAGGCATTCGTGGGACGTCAAGTTTCCGACGATGTGATCCGCAGCACAGATACAGCCGAAGAGGTACGAGTCCAGACCTCTGATATATCGAACAAATTCAAGTTCTTTGAGGCTTACAAAGCACCCGAGAAACAGCGGAGACAGTTCAGAATAACTCCGCCACGTGATGGACAAGTCAAGGTTCGATTTGTATTAATGGTGTGAAAAATCAAATTCGAGAATTTTTTTTTCATTCCGTTAGAAAAATTTAACTCTGCTGGCAGTTTTTAGATGTTTTACTAATTCAGTTTTAACATTAACGTTTGTTGTTTTTATGTTGTTTATTTTTACTTCAAATAACTACCCGTCAAATCTTGTTCTAACAAGTATCATTCACCCCATAACTGATCCACGAGGTAAAGGCCTGACCAGGGATGCCTCGTTGGCATATAATAGCCAGTTTATCGCACAAAGAGGAAAGAATCTGAACCATTTCATTGTGTTCAACTAGATGCTTGAAAAATACACGTGATTCTTTATTTCCAAGAACTACTCGATTTTAACTGACAATCACGAGATAACCGTAATATTCAATACACAGTCATAATTCCGCGTAATTACACTGCGCCAATCTGCAGATCGCGTATAATACTTTTTTTTCTACCTTATGCTACACATCTCATTATTTATTTTTACTCGTATCAAACTATCTACTATTCGCTCTTTTATTTAGTACTTATACTCGTAAGGGTGCGGGTTTGGTTACGGTTCAGTTCATTTTTATAGATTGGTTTTAAATTGAATAAAATTATTTCCGGTTTGATGGGCAGCTAGAAATTTTCTAAAATTTTTAGTATTTTGTTTGTAATTTTGTTGATTTTTTTTCTCATATTTTTGTTATTGTCTATCGATAATCCGCGTAAATAAATTTAAAATCGTAATTTTGGTACATCTGTTGAGTTTAAAAGTAGCGAACGAGTCTCATTAATGTTCATTGAAAGAGTGACGCCGTCCCTAACCTGCCCCTAAGGCAAACAAAATACGATCGACTACGGGAAAAAGGACTCTGGGTGGCTGTAGACGTCGTTTCTTGACTGTCCTTGAACCCCGGAGTGCCAGACCGCCGCGTACCGTTATGATTCTTACATCCTCCGCTCGAGGAGCCACTCATTGCTTTCCCAAGCCCACCAGGAGTGAGGAGTCAGGAGGCTCTAACTTTGAAGCTTCCTGCCGCTTGCGAGTGCGACCTGCACGCACTGCCTGAGTTAACGCGGTGCCGTGTGCAACGTTTCTTCAATTTCTTTCACTCGTGTGATCATCCTAACGTTCTCAACGACGCCCGAGCTAACAACGCCGAGAACCAAACGCCAAGGTATCGTGTCAAGCCTATAGAGTCTCTAATTGAATTGATATAAAAACAATTGGAATATTTGATTTACGATAAAATAAACAAAATCGATTTCTTGTTTATTATCAAACAACTACAGCCATATTTCGGGGCTATTTTCAGAGGCCATTTCTACAAAGTTTTTAAAATTATGTAGAGTCGGATATATCGGAGAAAATAATAGGTTTGTTTTTTAGCGTACGTATAGTTAAAGAACAAGATCGACGCGAAACAATTACGAAGATAGAAATACAGCAGTCAAATATTAAGGCCAAATCTGAAATCGTTAGCAAATAATAATTAATTTTTATTTAATTTACTTTCATCGCGTGATTGCAGCGATGTCATAAAAATGACAATTATATGGGCACTAAAAAAGCAAAGATCGTAAGGATACGCTTCTTATTGTCAACGAGGAATCAACTGACGTGGCTTTAATAATGATCAAACTTGAATTTTAGATAATCATGAATGAAACCTAAGTCGATGGTAATTATGAAAGAGATTGGAGCCATTATTAGAGCTTCGAACTTTTGAAACCGGTAAAATTCTGAATTTGATATTCAAATGCTACTGCCATAAACGCGGTTAATACATGTCAACCGGCGTCTGCTTGACGACTAACTCTGTCTACATATAGTCTGTGTGCGTATCTCACAGTTAGAACAAACACCACCAACGCTGAATGTCTCGTCTCTCTGTATACTAACGTAAGTTCGACGCACATACACATTCGTCTACGCAAACACGTCCGGTTGTAGTCCTTGCTACGGACAGGTGGACAGCGACATACGGAGAGAACAGAATATTGTCGGTTGGTTGTTATAGGTGGTATGGGTATATGGACGTAGAAACTTGGAAGTGTTAGATCCGTTCGGAATCCTTTTATTCGTCGCCAATAAGCCTGAGCGTTTTATTTTACATTCTTGCTAACTTCAGGTTTCAAGTTCAGTTATTATAACTTGAAAATGCCGAAACCTTATTATGAAATGATTCTAATAGAAAGAAAGTTCAATCGTTTTTTTTTTTTTTTTTTTTTTTCATAATTTTCCGGAAAAATAGCGTGTCGCTTTACTTTATCGCGATAATTTACCGCAATTGTATAATAATCGGAGTATTAATCGTAATAACTCTTGTCATTTTTACAGCTCAGACAACACGTACTTACCTGTATAAAGTGTGGTATATATACGCTTGCTGAGCTCGTTAATTGTTACTATTTAACTGTATATATGTATATAAGTATATGTACTTCGTTACTCGAATTCACATACACCTATATTTATACATATATATCTATGTAAATACATTGTAGAACAATTAAAATTATACCGAGAGTAATTATAAATTCTGTAACCGAAACTCGTTATTGTCTCGATAATATAGGTATACATTTTTTAAATATCTCTCATTATATTATCCAGACTACAAAGGCGATTGCATCGGAATGTTAATTATTTAAGTTACTAGGTGACAAAGTTAATAATAATAATAAAGAATGAAGGATTCAAGTTTTCCTCTTTTTCATAAGCGGTTTTATACTGTCTGGAAGACTTACGTATCATATTTACTCCCGATCGTATGAGCATGCTTCGTCTCATTGTCAGCGTGCTTTCTAATGTTTACTGTTCCATGAGAGCGACAGACTTATGTTATATGCAGTTTTACTGAGCTATATTATGAACGCTGCATGTAGGTTTCAGTTTTTTATGTTGGATAATCGACAACGAAGATTCAAATCCCGTTTTCTGTTAAAACGGTGTGAGATGATCCTCTTTACTTCGTATTTGTTACGTTTGTCGTTTGGTCGTTGAGTTTTCTAACATCGTATAACGCGTGATTTGCCAAGATATATCTTGACATTATTTTTTATTAAACAATAATGCTGCACTAACTGTAGTCCCAAGCTTTGCGATGTGATGGATTAAAATAAAACTATTGAAAAAAAAAAGAAAAAAAAAAAAAAAAACGAAGTGCAACTCCTCTTCTTTACAGTTGATGAAAACCTGTATCGCAATCACGTTATTCAACCTTCGTGCTCGATGTATGTATCTCCTTCATGAGCGAGATCACGTCTTCCACGTAGTTGACCTAGTCAGTTCGCGTATTCTGTATATTACCTACTTAAACTTAAACTACATACTTCAGGGATCGAAACACTTATCCATCATCTATGCGTGTTTCCATTTTACAATTCGCTACACTTCAAGTATATCGGACTTTTCGCGTCTTTGTTGTTTTCTTAATTCTTTATGTACGAATTTAAAAAAAAAGAAAGGAAATAAAATACATCAAGCTTTTCTTCGAAACGTTTATTCACGGAGTTGTATAACTTTGAAATTCTCCAAGAAAGAAGATCCTTAATTAAATTAACTCAAAATACAACTGGATGAAAAACGGTTATTTCAACTGTTGTTATTCGACGTGAAAACGTATTTAAAAAAATAATAAATAGGAGTCGCGGTACATTCCATGTCTAATATTCTTTTGAAAATATTCCTCCGGATTTTTGAAATCGGGTATAAACGATAAAAAAAAAAATAAAAAAAATTGTCTCAAGTATCGATTCCAGCAAATCCCGTTTTTATGTTTGATTTTAATTAATGGCATTCTTTAAAAAGCGTTTTTAACGTCTATCTATAAATTATAATAATTAAACAGATGGAGTCCCCGGAACGTGAAATTTATCGTGATCCCGAAGTCGTACGTGCAGATGACAGAGTTGACGAAGTTGTCCATACCGATACGGCCAGAAAGATGTTGTCGATTTTTCGACAAATGGAGGAAAATGCTTCCAAGGAAGATCTTCCCGATGGACCAAAACCGTTAAAACGTTTCACTCCACCTCCCGAGGACAAATTTGCTAAACCTACCGCTTCAGAATCTGAGGAGGAAGACGACGACGAAGGCGAAGATTCCGAGGCTGGCGAAAGCGGCGACGAACGTGATCCAAATTACGTCCGGGCATCAGACAAGGTCAGTCTATTTGATCCACAATTCATAAAAATTACGAGTTGTAGTTTTTTTTTTTATCAATTTCGCAAGATTATTCATTTATTTATTTATTTATCGGTCATTCTCGCGATCGTGCAGCAGTATGAAACTCTCTCTGTGATAAGTAGACTATTAAATGATTATACAATCTGTATTTATAATTGATGTGTTTATTTCAGGTCGAAGACGAGTTCCTTAAGCAGGCCCAGAATGCCGCGCGTGCAAAGACGCTACGCGCAAAGTTTGAACATTGGGAAACTACCGACGATAAAGTAACCAATCATAACGTAGCTGAGATGGAAATTGCCCAGGGAGCTGGTGATCAGTCTAGCATAGAATCTGCCAGCAGTCTCAGAGCCCGTTTTGAATCTCTTGGTTCCCAACCCTCTGAAGCACCCCGTACGGCAAAGGTCAAGGTCAACAGATTCGTGGTGAGTAAAGTTACATATATGAATAAGTATATTTAAATAATTGTTATATTATATGGAGATCCCTTTAACAATACCTGATATTTTGTTAATAAGACACTAATGCGCCACTTGAATATCATTTTTCATTTAACTTTCAGTAAATATATTTATATATGTATGTTAGGGTGGTTCAAAAAAACACGAATTTGCTAGAATCAGTTGCTCATCCGTAGTTTCATACGGTTTCACAAAAAAAAAAAAACAAGAAAAAAAAATCTTGCAGAGACTACAGCTTATACGAGCAATTTTAGTATTGCCTCATCGATGATAAAATTATGCCGAAATCGTCATTTTCGATGATTTTTAATTTCAAGAATTCAACTGCTCACTGAAACACTTGTTACTTTCCCCCAAAAAATAAGTATTTGCAGAAAAAGAGATTTGTAGGATTTCTATATTTACTACTGCCTCATCAAGGTTGAAATTTTGAAAAATGGAAAATTTTAAATCGTTAATCATGGTCAGATATAGTGCTGCTCATCTAGAAATCACTTGCTGCCTTCGGTTTCACTCCGACGGAAAACGGAAGAACAACATTATGTCTCAAAATTCATTTTTTTTCGAACGTTTGGATGGTTGAGATGAATAAGGTAGTATCAAATATTACTCTATAGAGACCGGATTTCACAGAAAGTTCTTTTATGTAAAGACGAAGTGATTTTCAAATCCATGATGCGGCAGTAGTGATTATTGTCCTACCGATTTCTCTTCCGATTTTAAAAAAATTATCTTTTTGGGGAAAGAAACAAGTATCTCGGCCGAAATATACCGAAAATGACGATTTTGGCAGTACTAAAGTTGTTCGTATAGGCTTGAGCCTCCGCAAGAACTTTTTTTTTTTTTGTTAAAACATAGAACTATGGATAAACAACTGATTCTAGCAAATTCGTGTTTTTTTAACTACCCTAATGTTCACATTATCTATCATAAATATCGCATCTATAGACATTGTATTATTTGCTTGTGGAATTAATCCTCTAAAAAACAAAAGAAATAAATAATTATATCGTGGCTGATGCGTAAGCTAACTCCAACCCGCAGCTAAAAGACAAAATTTAGATGAATCGATAAAGATCTCGATTTAACTAATAACTGATCTTTTTTTACTCCCTATGCTCAGAGGAACCAGGTATAATTTCATTTAGTGTATTATCGAGATAATAACCTTCTGCTTAAAAAATTCGTTACAATTAAGTCTGATTGCAATACTTTGTCTATGTGTGTATTCGTTGTTTTTTTTATTTTGTTTTTTTTTCTTTCCAACTATAAAGTTATTTATTTATTATATCTCAGATCCATGCATTATTACTGAATAATATAATCTGGTGCATGCCTTGTTCCGTAAAAAATAAAACAAAACAAAAACAAATAGAACAGAAAGACAAAAAAAAGTGGTATATATTTACGTTTTTTTTTTTGTTAATCATTCACTCATTTCCCCAACTTTTAATACATGTTAAGTTCATAGCTATTTTGAGTTTAGTTTGTTATTTTTTATTTATTCATTAATATTTTTTGTTCTTTCCAAAACATGTATACTGTTGGCTAAACGTATGTACGTAAAGAGAATGCCAAGACTATTTTGCTTTTGGTTGTTTGACTACAATTTGTTACCAAGTTTGAAGAGTGAGATTTTATTTGTTTTCACTTGTTATATTGCTGTATAATATATCTAATCTTTATAGACTACACACATTAGATAATCCTTTCGTTATATTTATTGTTGAAGAATGATTTAATGTATGTATGCCAAATATATATGTGGCTCGTTGTTAATTGTATCTAGATATTGACAAGTGCATTTGTATTAAATTAAATTACATTTATTCTTGACATTTTCTCAACCGGAAAATGAGAATTGTATGGTTTTTTTTTTTTTTTTATTATTATTTGTTGCGTCTAATTCTTAACAGATCTGTGTAAAAGTTTATAGAAATGTTTTGTGGCTGTAGGTGATCTGTCGATTTTAATAGAAAATTGTGAACTTAATTTGATACATTTGCTTTCTAATATAACAAATAACTGCTGTTTTTGTGGTTTGGCATGAAATATGTGATTATTTTTGGCTTTATTTATTATAATATATATATATACATCTATATTTTTTTTGTTTTGCATTTTGATTGCACTTATGTGTTGGAATGGAATGTTGAAATTATTTTAATTTCTCTACCTTGAATAATAAATTGTGTATACAAAAATAATCACAATTAAAATTCTATGCAATTTCCACACAGTAAAACATCAAGACTGAGAAGAGATGCCCAACGGATTTGCCAAAGAAGAATTAACGAAGAAGCAAAGACCTCAATTCTTAGAAGGATAATTATGTTAATTATGATTCAAAATATGATTTTAATATTAAGTTATCGTTAACTGGATATATTTTCTAATAATAAACATTTTATTACTGATGAGGGCCTAAAGTACTTTTAATAATCAAATTGTGAGAAATACAAAATATTAGGTATACATTAACGTATCCATAATGGCGATAACAGAGATATATATATACCCCTTTTAAATAAGAGAAAATCTCGCAATAATTTTATTTATCAATTGAATCATGTGAGGCAATTGATCTTCCATCTGCAATTATAATGATATTCGATCAAATACCACCGCCAATTCAACCATTTTTATAGATAACAATAATGATGTTACGACAGTTTAGAGAGAGGCTCTCACAAATGATGGAAATTTATTTTAACAATCTTCTCAACGCTCTGTTTTTAATATTAATTATTTGCCATTTTTGCCTTATTTGTGTAAAAGGTAGGTTTATACCGGTAGTCTTTAGTACGTATGATTTAAAAAAATAAAAAAAAAATAAATATTTTAATGCTTATAGCATTATTCAGAATATACATATAGTGCCAAGAGAAAATAGTTATGCTTTCGATTTATGAAAATTATTTTGTTCGCCGAAACAAACTTAAAGGACTGATTTGAAGATGCTTCCTAAAGAAAATAAATAGAAACAAAAAAAAAAAAAAAAAAACAACTAAATAAAGATAAAATAATTTACAAAGCGTGGAGGCTAATGAAAGGAATTTAGTACCTACTCTGCACTTTTTAATATTTTAGAAACTGGGAATTTTTTTACAGCTTTACATAAACTTTTGATATTTTGTATGAAACGCATAATAAGAAATACCTAATCAATTTATATTTAAACATTTCCACAAGATTGGAACTTCCAACTTTGTAGGTGGAAAATCCATGAAGTTATATAACAGCGCGTACATCTGAGAAGCGTGATGTAGATGTGACTGCTAAAACTAAGGCATAATTAATTGTGCTACGAAAATACCGAGTTATACGTTTTAATAGGAAATTCAAATTGTCTCTTACCTAATAGATTGTCTCTAATATTTTCAAAGATGTAAGTGACAGTTTGTAGTCTTGGATAATAGTTTTGGTAGCACAATTTCTTATCATTGGCAAAATCAAGCAATCATTAACTAATCATATTAATCATAGAGCCGCGCTATACTCAGCCAAATACCAATAAATTCTCATGTACCAGAGTTGGCGTTAAAATTTTTACAATGGCAAAGTAATAATACGTATTGAAACACTGCTCTGTATAATATGCCTTTGATACTTGCAATCGTGAAAATTTTATGAATCAATTAAATATCATTAGAAATACATATACATAGATTAAGACTACGTTATTGGTCCTGTAACAAATTTCATCCATATAGAGTATACATACATATATATATTTATATATATATATATATATATATATATATATATATATATATATATATATATATATATATATATATATATATATATATATATATATATATATATATATATATATATATATATATATATATATATATATTTATATATTTATATATTATATATATATATATATATATATATATATATATATATATATATATATATATATATATATATATATATATATATATATATATATATATTTATATTTATATATTTATACATGCGTATGTTTATAACTACGTGTATCTTACATACGTGTGTATAGATGTATATTGTAATTCTATAAAATTCAATCTCTTGAAAAAAAAAAAAATAATAATTTACATTGTGGCATTAAATATTAATCTTTCTATAGCTAAGGTGCTGTGTGGTAGATATTATAATTGAAAGATCAAAGTGGCGATTGTCTAGAAGGCTAATTCATCATTGGACGATGGATAAATATTCCCAATTAAAATTGCCTGAAAATGATATAACATATTGAATGGAAAAAATCAAACCTTAAGCTGGATTAACAGTTATCTAGGCAATTGTAACCGAATATTCATTTGTTATAATTAGTTATACTAAATAATTATGTAGGTTTCATATTAGAAATTAAATTATTTTATTGTAATTCGTTGTTGACTGGTGAAAAAAAAAAGAAATTTTTTTTTAATAGTGACAAAACTTTATCATATACATATACATAATATTTCATAGATATATTGGTTGCATTTTATGTTACTTTTATCTTGTATAATTTTCATTAGTTTATTAATATTTCGATTGTTTACGTGTATTGTTTATTATGTCATAATGGTTATAATACAATATTAATAATAATAATCATTGGTAAACAAGATGTGTATATGCTGATACTCTAGTAGCCAAACATTCGAAAGCAAACCCCTTTCTTTGAACCAACGTTCAATCCTTGAAAATAGAATCTCTTAACTTATTCATATATTTGATGCTTGTAAATACACAACGCCATAGTAGAAACTTATAGTTAAGAAGCAAAATAGGTGAGCATTCTTTTTATACACGTATCGATGGATTCTATTTTATGTTATAAACAAAAAAATCTTTCAAGATACAAGTATTATATTTTGGTATTTTTTTCATATCAGGAAATCCAAACAACTTGCGCCGAAGTATGCGAGAGCTGTGAAAAAAAGGTTTATCCATTGGAAAAAGTTGAGACAAATAACAAGATCTTTCACAAACAGTGCTTCAGATGTCTTCAGTGCAATTGCATTCTTAGGTAAATTTTAATTATAGATATACTTAATAATTTTCTTCTATCAAATTAGGTATAGATACAGAAACAGATGTCCGTATATGGCTAGCTAATTTTAATAGTAGCTTTGAATATTATGTAAATATTCATAATGATAATCATCACTGTCTCGATACTGGTAATGATTTGAAATTTTTTAATTCAAAGTACGTGAATACCCTGTTATGTTGTAATTATGTGATCAATATACCAAAAGGCTTTTTTTTTTGGTTGTCGATTGATTGATTTTAGATGTTTATTATATTTATACCTACTTGTCAACTGATGATTAATGAGTATTGTTAATTCAATTTAACAGAATGGATACGTTCACGTTGAATAATGGAAAACTGTATTGCATACCACATTTCAAGCAACTTTTCATCACGAGAGGAAACTACGACGAGGGTTTTGGAATAAATCCCCACAAAAACAAATGGGCTTCATCAAACGCCGGATCCCCAGCCATGCCAATAACATCTAACACACCCACCCCCATTGCCGTTTCAAACGGTGATCTTTGATTACTTAAAATATACGTGTATTAATTAAACACTGTTACTCTAAAAACAGTTACAGTTTCTTATTGTCAGAATCTTGCATCTGTTTAATACATACGTTAAATCATGCCAATGAGCACATCGGGCTCGTAATAATTCAGTATCATTCCATTTGACTATAACACACAAAAATCGTAAAGTGAATATAATAAATAGAAGAAAAATAAACATCTTAATTATTAATTGCAGATGCTTGAAGAAAAAAAATTAATTATTTAATGAAAAAAAAGGTGGACTTGATAAATTGCAGTACTTATCTGATGCTCTAACATGGTATCGTTTGAGTAAATATTTTTCATAAAAAATGAATATTTTATATATACTATACTAGACGACTATACATAGGTATTATATATATTCAAAAGTTGACATAAACCAATTGTAAATTATATATAATATTTAGATATTATTAAAGTGTCAAAAATACACGTTATAGTATATCTCTATCTAACAATTGAAAATCAAATTAAACGCATTGTTCGAAATGGTGAGCTCAAAAGTAATGATATCTTAACTGCCGTTTTGGCGTCAAGATTAGATGGTTTATATGAATCGGTTAATATTCCTCAATTCTTGCCGCAAACAGGCAGTGAAATAAAAATTGTACATTAATGAATATGAATTGTTTATATAAGTGACGCATAATTTTTTATTTTATTTTATTTTTTATTTTTCCTATTTTAAATAATCTAATACTCTTGATTGGAGAGAGAACAAAATTAAAAAAAAATCGCAATTAGGTAATTACGAATGAATAATAAGATTGAAAAGATGTTGTATTATTTTATATTATTATATTAAATTAAACCTCTACATGTTTTAAAACTTTATTATTTTACGATTGTGGCATGGAAATCCTGGACAATTTATGTGTATAAACATCTAGAGTCTGGGCATGGCAATACGAACCCGTTTAATTAAATTTCAATTTTACTATAGTGCTATCATAATCACTAATGTGTGATGCACTGTTTTAATTCGAGATCCCCTCCTCCCCTATTCACTCCCTTATTAACACCCTATATTCTTATTTGTCTAAGTCAACCTAATCGTTTTGTATTAATTATATGTTATATTTTCTAAGTATTTTATTACCAATTATTATTATTATTATTATGTATGTGTACCCCATAATGTATTTGATGCTTATTATTATATTGCCCTCGCGGTACTTTATTACATTATACCATATATTTTGTATTATGCGGACCGTGGACCCTGCATTTTATGTACTATGTATTCCTATGAAAAGATTATGCCTCTATTATTTGTGAAATACATATTTAATTCTTATAACCATCACTATTTCTTTTAATTTATGACTACGTTATCTAACAAAGAGGTATTCATGCCTCCGCATGTAATTATGTGGTATTGACAGACCATCTCGGATTTGATCAATGTTGTAGTTTTTGTATTTTTATTTTTGATTTGTATGATTTTTCATTACTAGAAATGAACCTTAAAAATTCTATAACGTAAGGAAAATTTTTAGCTACGTCGAAAAGTGGAACAAATTTTTCCTCCACTTATATGAGGTTATTACGTCATGATGAAACGGCTAAAGAAGCGTGCAAATTAAAGAATTGTCTTTTTTGAGCAATTATTGAAGAGACTATAAATTTCTTCGTCTACAATCCATAGGGAACGAATTTATAAAAATGATCTGCGAATTAGATGTAAGAACATTGAAAAATGAGCAAGTTGAACGCTGTCCTTCTGAAAGTGGAATTGAAAATTGAACGATTTTATTTTGAATTGATAGAATAGCTAAAAAAAATTGTAGCATAAAGCGTTGACTGAAGATATACATACCTATACCTTCAGTCAACGCATAGAGATTCCATAGAGATTCCAACAAACAATTTTCCATTTGAAACTTAATTTCATTTCAAATACATCATTTTTTGCGCACAGTTTATTCGAAGCTTTTATTCATTAAAATACTATATTTACAATCTGTTAAAATATCGGATTAAAATGGATTAAGTCAATTGTCATGTATGATTCGAATATGGCGCTCGCCCTCCCCTTACCGTTCCGAGTTGAAGCGAGTGTTTGTTGTCAGGTGGCGTTGTGATCGTACGACGCCGCGCGGCGTGAGTGACCTTGGATGGTGCTACGTTCACGGATAGCGCTGAAACGCGGTGAAGTGAAGTGAAGTGAAGGGGTCGAGAATCGCGTGCCCGGCCGCCCATTGTTATCCTTGTCGAACGTAATGGCTGCCAGTGAGTTTGTTGACGGTCTTTGGTGGTCCCGTGTACGCGTAAACGTGCGATAAATCAATATAGCCTGTAAGAGTTGCATAAACAATAATCGCACGGCCGCGAAAGTGTCGATTAAAGTGAAATTTATCACGATTATATGCCGTTAAAGAACCGTCAAACCCCAAGCCAACGCTCGCTTGGGATCAGAGACGTCGGCCGGATCCAAACGCTCTTTGACAAGTGCCTGACTCCAGCGTGATAACCAAAGGTTCTTAAACTGCCGCCAGAATAACTTTTTTTTATACACTACGCTCTAAACAATGCGCGGAAAGATTATTTAGGGGTATAGAGACGCGCTTCGAAATATTTTGTGGTCAATTTCATGCTCGATCTCTGGCTGGGAATTTGGGATGCTGCCCACCTTGATGCTAGTTGGCCGTTGGCCTGCAGCCTTTTGTTAACTGGCCAGCAGGTGCATTTGCGTTTATTGTACAATTAAAAAAAAAATATATATATATATGTATATAACAACAACTGGCGTAATGGCACGTAAATTATGCACAGGGTTTAAAAAAATCATCAATCATATAGGAGTAGCCGTATAAAATATCACGCGTAAGTATTTGTCAAAAAATTTTACATTTAAAACTCCAATTGGCTTAGCAAAACATTATTTCATTATTATTATTATTAATTTTTTTTTTTCCATTTTTTTCTCATTCATTCATTCCAATTTTCTATCGTTTTTCATCATGCAATTTTCCTTATTCTAATGCGAAATAATTATTCATACCTTTTTCTCTCGTTCACGTTTCCAAGTTACCGCCGCCACAGCATTACGAAAATCGTGAGACACATTCCTGTTTTATTAATTAATTTTTTTTTTTTTTTTTTCAATTTTTCTAATATTATTAATTTTCAATATTTTTAGTCAAAATTTTTACACCTTTTTTACATGTAATTAGAACTAATAATAATGAAAAAAAAAAATTCTAGCAATTTTTTTTTCTAACCGATAAAAAACCTTGCGTTCTATAATATAAAGCATAAATAACATACATCGCTTTGTCTTGTTTGTGTCTACAAAATAATAAACTTTTAATAAGAGGTTAAAGATTTTCTCTATTATTTAAAAAATAAAATATATATACCTATATAAGATTATATTTTGAATCAAATAACGTCAAAAATTTAACTAATCGAATCGCATATCATCGTATATGTATCTACATAAAATTGAGAATTGGTTAGCATTTTAGACTACATACTAACTCTGAATAACTAATAATTATCTTTATTTTTATTTTGTTTTTTATTTTTTTTTAATAATTAATCACGGTCTCGACAATAGAATATTATTTTATTTTTTTATTTTTTTCAAAATGATCATTTATTAATAATTCTTAGCTTATTTCAACATAAATTCACAGAACTTAAGTATTGGATCAACGACCTTATGACCATATCGTCAGCTAGCCCCCGTATCGTTATTATAATTTAAAAGAGAAAATTAATTGAGATTTACTTTTCAATTTTTTTATTTTTTTTATTATTTGTTTTTAAAATCGTTATAGTTTACCGAGTTGTTCTTGACAAATGTATAGGGTCAAAAGCGGCACCTCAATGGCCCTGGAATCAAATGGTAGCAACGTCGTGTGGTTAAGCTCATCACGGCCTGATCAGATACAGCAGGTATGTAACTGGTCAATATAGGTTGTCTTCTTAGTGATCACATCCTCTGTTAAACTCAATACTGCAAAAATGTTGTGGTTCAAAACATTATTGAGGTATTAGTGATAGTTTAGCCGCTAATTTTTTCGCGATATCAATAGTATTAACACGTGTATAACTATAACTTGGCCAGTAAAACGATTATAATCGTAACGATGTTGTTACCGCGAGACTAGAAACTTGAACAGGAGAAAAATAAATTTGATTTATTTTGCAGTGGAATTTGAAATTTGTTAGAAAATTAATTACATTAATTTCTTATTTTATTATATTTATTTTTGATTTTTATTTTAATTTTTATTTTTTTCACATGCGATTGATGTTTTGCTTGGTTTTTATTGCAGTGTTTCTTTTAATAACAATTGGATTTTTCTTTATTCTTTAATTAAGATTTTAATATGGAGTTGTGATGCAACAATTGATACAAAATTTTTATAATTTCATTTAATATCGATGTATCTATTAGTGAAAAATAAATGCTGTTTACAGGGTATCCAGCGATCCTGGAAGTCCTGGAAGGTCCTGAAAATATCCCAAACTTCATGACTCACTCCTTGAACTAGTAGTACGTTAGTTACTTGTGCTCTGTACATTTTTCCTGATATTTTAAAATCAATTTTAGAAGAAAAAAATTCTAATTTTTTCACTCATTGCTCTATCAGTTGATTTCGCTTTTTTTTACATAATTGGTTTGTAATTTAAATCAAATTGTTCTTATTCTTTTCGCATTTACGATCCAGAAAATCATTTGAGAAAAACTATCCCGAATAAACGAGCATTGCATAATTTTCAGTCTTAGAAATTTCCTGAATTTTCACATTTAAATTTTGCTGGATGCCCTGTCGGTTTAATACAATAAAACTATTCAAAGTTAAATATTAATATTAAATAAAGTAATTTAAACTTTACCATTTTACACTTAAATGTTAACCAAACCTGATTGGCCTAACTTCACAGTCTATGTGGTTGGCCATTACTAATAACATTGCTTACTAGCGTAAGATACTACATGACGTAACGAGTGTGCAATTGTTTAATCTGGTGTTTTTGTGCAAAATATAAATTTAATTTTTCTGTATGAATCTGAACTTCCTCATTCTGCTGTCTACCATTTTTAGCTCAAGTTTTGTCTGTCTGATATGAGGCATTTTTTGGACTCCAGATAGAGTGATGTTCATTTATGCAAAATACTCATGGTACAGGTAAAACGTGGTGCCCGGCTCTTCCATCTGTATGAATTATATGACTGTGACTAGCACTGTTCATACCAATTGTGTCATAACTCATATGGAAAGAAAACCGTGTCTCAATTTTCACCCGAAACTGAAAGTATCAGTATTACCGAACAGTTCTGTAAAAAGAATCTATTTTTTACTATATTTTAGAAATCTGGTATCCTTTGATTGCCTGGTTCAACTTTAACTGCTCACAAGTTCTTTAAAACTAGAATCAACATTATTCATAAAATTTTTGATTTTGTATTGTTAATTTATTGTCATGTCTCTTTTCATTGTTCTGGTTTTTTTAATTTATACCTTTGAAACAAAGGTTTAGATTTAAATATGAATAATATGAATGGCATTATTGTGCAGCACGTGATTAAGGAAGACCCGCTCAGCCTAGAGTCATCTGAAGAACAGCGTCATTTACAACAGCAACAACACAGGTATCAACAGAGTCTGATTAAAATTCCAAACCAACAAAATCAGCAAATAAGACAACCGGTCAAGTGTTCTATGTTTACGCAGACAGAACAAACGAATAGCTTCACACAAACAGAGCAGAGCAATTCCAGCTACAGCGATCAGCGGCAGGTAATTGAGTGACATTAAATAGCATTCCTATTAGTAATTCTAGTTTGCACTTGTATTCGATGAGGAAACTTCAAAGTTTGAACTACTTGGATGAACAGAGAATGATAAATTTTCATCTAACAAACAAAATAAGGTTTGTTTATTATTTTCAACTACAGCAAGCTACGATGTTTGACCCACAACAAATCCAGCAACAGCAAGCTCCTCAAGGTCAACAATCTCAACAGCAACAACAATCCCAGCAAATGTACGTCACAGGAGCTGAGAAAAAAGAAGATAAATCTCAGCCGTCAGCTACGGCAGAATTTCCATTTTACTACAACGTAAACATGCTACAAAAAGTTCAAACTAATGCTGTCAGCACTATTGGCGCAATAACAAGTGACGACAAAGGATGTTATCGGTTCGATGTACAACCCGTTGCTTATAATACGTTATTGAATCAAATGAGTATAGCTGCAGCGGGAACAAACGCTACTTTTAAATGTGACATTTGTGGACTTGTTTTTGGTCATATGTCTTTACTTAATCATCATAAAAGAATTCACAACACTACTCCGAGCAACGTACAGCAACAACCGCAGCAGGTTGTTCAAGCACCGACAACAGTCACCGTCGCAAGCACACAGGATCGACCTTATGTCTGTGACGTATGTGGAGCATGTTACGTTCTGCCGGGTGAATTGAAAAGCCATAAAACGAATATGCATCAAAAACCTAAACTACAATTCTGCGAGGATTGCGGTACAGACGAACCTTGCGAACATAATCCTACTAAAGTGAAGAAAAGTAAGTTTTGTTTTATGACAAGGTATTATATCAAACTGGGTCATCAGATCTTTAATTATTTTCAGTTTTTGGTATTTTTGAATAATTTGATCTTGTGCAAAATTAATGATATATCGAGATAAGATCAGTCTTTTACTGATTTAAACAAGTAATATACTTCTTTTCCCAAAGCTTACAGAAAAATTGCTTCAGATCTAAAATCTTTCCTATCTAAAAATCAAATTCATCGAATATCATTGGTTTGCCCTGAGATTACATCAATGCAACATATTCCCTCCATATTTTAAGATATTCTGATGACTGCCACTTTTTCTTCGGTGCAATAAATCTATGCGAGGCAAAGTCCATAAAATCTCAAATATTTTCAAATTATGACTAAAAATACTGGTAATCATTAAAAATTATTTCCAAAGTGTACATATCCTCTTAAAGCTTAAGGCTATCATTCAACATTAGAATATTAATTTGAAAAAATGAAATAATTATTACAAAGGGTAATAAAAGTCTTATTTTTATTTCTTGCTTACAGCAATCAAACCAGGTCACCACCCTGTGAAGCGGCGCGGTGTAACCAGTGTAACTAAATGCCACAAGTGCAATGGAACTGGCCTTATTTTCATTGGTAAGTTGAATATTCTTCATTTCTGTTCAGGGTGAATTAAAATATGTTACCACTACATGTTTAGTGCAATGCAACAACAACATTTCTTTCATCATTATAATATCTTCTTTTTAACAGAGTAACAAATAACGTTTCTCATCATAAATTGGGATACCTAATTATTGTTACGCTATCAACCAAGAATTGAAAAACAAGTTTATAACAGACCTAAAAAAATCTCGACACGCATAATGAAACTTAATATCAATAATCTGTGTTATTGTCGAATCTTTTGAATCATTCAGATACTGAAAGTAAAAAATTATTACAGTAATAAATCTGATTGAATAATTCTTAAATCTGATTTTTTTTATTTTTAATTTTTCATATAGTATTGGTAACATTTTTGAAAGAATCTCCCCTAATTTTCTATCCATTTTCATTTCATTATTATCATTATTATCATGGTTGCGCATTGTGGTGGTGTATGTTAGGCAAAGACGAGGATAAACTAGATACCGGGATCAGTTCGCTCGCCAAGTGTGGTGGCTGCAAGGCGACAGGTCGAGTCACCATTGGAAGTAAGTGGGATTGAAATGGAAAAGTTGTTTCAATCACATTTTAACATACATCCCGTTACTTTTAGGTGGTGACAGTTCTAAGAGTCTTGTCGAACCTTATTATTAGTATTATTATTCTTTTATTCATATCGAGAAGCCTCTGCATTCTTATTGGGGGAGTTTTTTTTTTTTTTTTCTTCGTTTTAATCTTTTTTACCTCATTTCACTCCTGTGTAGAAAAATCATTTTACTAACTACATGGTATTGCAAACAGAGGCTTTTTATTCCCGTTTACATTGCCACATCTTTCTAATAAATGTATCATCATTAGTCTTTCAAACAAAGCCATTTTTCATATAGAATATGCAACTAGTATGCATTCACGATATTTTATTCGTACAGAATATGTATATGTATATGTATGTGCATATATCTTTTAAAAATATTCTTATACTTTGATTCTAAACTTCACTCTATGGCTTCATAAATGACTCGTTTACCGTCTGCTTTTTAGTAAGCGGTGAATAAATTTACAATTATATTAGCAAATGATGCAGCAGATATTCAGGCTTTTATTTTGACATTGAAATTTTTGAACAGTATAAAACTCTCATTTAATATACATTTAGCACATTTTTCTACCCACGATCAATCGAAATGGTAATAATACTTTAGTATCATATCTAATCTGTTTTATTCTGCATGCTCTGTTCGTAGTTAGTTGATATATTTTCTCTTTAAAATGTGATCAGTTAAAAAATGTGTTGACGTTGTCGTTATTGTCTTACGTCCGTTTGTGTTTTTTTCTTTTTTTTTTTTTTTTTTGGGGTAGAACTGCCAGCATCTAAAATTAAGGATGTTTAAACGGAACAAAATCTCCCCTAAGGGACAGTTTTATAAAATTGTTTGATGCGTGCAGCGTGGTCATTTTCATTGTTGTTCACTAAGCGAAAGAAAAATAAAAACAAAAAACAAAACAATGAAAAAAAAAATACAAATTTCACCAACTGTTTATCATGAATTCCTTAATGATTTTCATTAAGAAAAAAAAAAAAAGATCTTTATATAATAAATATCATTAAGAGGTTTCTGATTGATGTTCTCACATTTATTACGAAAATATTCAATACACATGTGTTTGAATCTCACTGGATAATCCATGCAAAAAAAATTCAGTAGCGAGAACAAAGGTGAAAAATACATGCAGTAGTTTTTGTACAGTTTTTATACTAAGAGGTAAATTTTATGCAAAATGACAGAGAACCAAAAAAAAATTCCAAATAGTTAGCGAGTAGAAGAATAAAACATTATTAAGTTAGACCTGCTGAAAAATTTAAGCAACTGGATGATATTTCAGCTGTTTTTTTTTTTTTTTTTTTTCGTCCTTTCTTAAACTCTTGATATGAAACCTCTTAAATTTTGTGAGTGAACATCTGCATTTTAGTTTGAAAAAAGAAACGTGAATTCGTTTTTGATGTAGGAAAAAAAAAATCATTTGGTGAACTAATTTTATCATCATGACAAAATCATAAATGTCATTTTCGACATATCACAAGTCAGCTTCAAGCGCACCATTTGTAGAACTGGCCCTTGCGGAATGCTGATGCAATTCTTGACTTTGTATTACAGGTGGAAAGCAAAACAGTCAGAACCAGCCTGAAAAACCTTTCCATTGTAACGTATGCGACGGAACGTTTTCCCGATATTCATCTCTATGGTCTCATAAGCGACTTCATTCTGGTGACAAACCATTCAAATGCGAAGTCTGTGGTTTGGCATTTGCAAAAGGTAAGGATCATTATAACCGGACACTAGTCACAATCTCAATTATTTTTCTTCTATATCCAAAAACCCTTTACATAGATTATAGAATAGATTTTTTTTTTTATTATTATTTATTACTAACTCTATTGCTATTTCTGTAAAATCTATTGGAGTAAAAATAAAATCATTCTTATTTAACAATATTTCAAATCACTGTTTGTTTTCAAATGCTTTTGAAATAATATCATCAATTGAAAGTAATTTTTTTATTTTTTTTTATTTTTTTGTTCTATAAAGAATAATTGACTGATTATCGTTCGATATTAATCTGTATTGTTTTTTTTTTTTTTCTTTAGCGGCCTACCTGAAAAATCACGGTCGTGTTCATACTGGAGAGAAACCATTCAAGTGTACCGTTTGTGGAATGCAATTTTCACAAAGTCCGCATTTAAAAAATCACGAACGAATTCATTCCGGTGAACGACCCTATCAGTGTGAAGTTTGTGAGAAAACATTTGCAAGGCATTCGACACTTTGGAATCACAGAAGAATTCATACTGGTGAAAAACCATATCGATGTAATATTTGCGGTTCAGCATTTAATCAAGCAACGCATCTAAAAAATCACGCCAAAGTTCATACAGGCGAAAAACCACACAGGTGAATATTGAAAACCTAAATTTAACAGAATTAACAATAAACGATGATATATATTAATAAAATTAATATTTTTGTAAAATACAAATCTGATAAATATATATTTTTGTTTTCATTTCTATAAACAGATGCGACATTTGTGAGATAGGTTTCTCTGATCGTTTTGCATTAAAACGTCATCGTGCAATTCATGAAAAATATGGTCAAACTGCAAGGAATCAAAATAGTAACAATGCAAATAGCGCTCAACAAGCTAATACCAGCAATCAACAACAGCAACAACAACAACAACAACAGCAGCAACAACAGCAACAACAACAGCAACAGCAGCAACAAGCTCAGCAACAAGGGCAACAGTCCCAACAAGTAGTCGTTGTAAATTCAGCAACTCCAGTGACTGTTAGCCAAGGTCCAGGTCAAGGTCAAGGTCAAAGCCAAGGTCAGGCCGTTATGCTGGACGAAGTTTACAAATGTCAGGTGGCCTTCCCAGAGCCAAAATGATTCGAATAACAATCTTTAATTCTAAAGTGAAGTTTATCGATTATTCTTTTCCAGTGATGAAAACAGAAGACGAGGTGGTAGATGTTAGTCTACAGACTGCGGATTTGTGTGACATTATTTTGAAGACGGAAGGCTTTGACGATATTGAATAATTAATAATTAATGATTAATAATTAGCAGTGGAAATGAAAAAACAAACAATAAACACAAATGTTAAACAATTGGTAATGAAAAAGGTCGATGTGCTACTTGAAAAAAAGAAAAAAAATTGTAACAAATTGATCTTTTACTTGTTATTTAGTCAGATCGATGATTATTTAGAACACTGTTCCAATTTCTATGAAATTCATGCCTTTAATTTTTTAGAACATCTTTTGAGTAGAAGAGAATTTTCAACAGTTCAAAAACTACCAATTTTTATTTTTTCCCTTCATGCAATTATTGCTCTTTAATTATTAACGTAATATCAAAGAATTTGTAGAACTGATATAGTTTTTATCAAAACTTTGTGTCACCTGTTTAGATATCTTTGTAAACAGTTTAAAATACGTCAAATGTCATCCACGGGGCTTCCAACTGATGTATTTGATGAAAATGTAATGTTAACTATTATAAATAATATTATTAAGAACATTAATCATAAGGTTTACAACTAAACTAGTTGTGATCAGTGATTTTTTTTTTTTTTTTGTTTTAAACCGTTGCCCTGTTGTGTAAGCAATGTAAAGTTGTCACATTTGGTTGCCGTTGATCATCACGCTGCAATTTATTCAGTTAATTATACACAGCTGATCTTCTAAATACTTGAGCAAGATTAATCGGATGAATTGTGCTTTGGAAAACAATTAAGAATTGACAAACTAGGAAAATACAGATATCCCACTGCCAAATAAAAAGATTAAGAATTTAGGCATCTTTAGTACTAAAATATCTTGAGAAATTTGATTTCTTCGTCATACTTTATAATTATTGAAAACTTTCTCAAACTCTGACTCGAATAATGCCACAATTTGAATGCAATGAGTGTTTTGTATCCTCTATCATGTGATCTAGCAACACTAACAGTATTCAATTTGCATTGTCAATGAAACTACAAGAGTCTGGAAGTTGGATACATTTCTCTGTTTTGGTCTAGAGTTTAAATTAGCATTCAAATACAGTTTGTCATACATAGATCCTTTAAAAATCAATAACATCTAATTCAAAATAGCAAGTACTGATTTTTTTCATTGTAACGCTTCGATTAAGACAATAATATGGAGTGTATAAGTTTTAACAGAATTGAAGTAACAAATAATAAACATCTTTTCATTTCTAAATTATGTACGAAATCGCTAAGACTATGATAACAGTATTAAAGTAATTTGAAGTATTGATAATGCTACTGGCTACCTAAAATCAGATGTCTTTCTTTGCTGAATCCAGAGCACAGACTCCGTTATTCTAATGGTGATTGATATTTGATCAATTTAATAACAGATTTCTATACTTATTTCAAAAAGGGGAAAAAAAATATGGTTTTATCATGTAACTAGTCTTGTAATGGAACTCCTTTGTTTAATTACACTGTAATAAACGTGTAGCGACGAAATGGCAATAAATGTGTAACATGCAATGAGAAAACAATATCATGAGAAGCAAAATGTATAAAATTATATAACAAAAAAGAAAAAAGGAAAAAAATAGAAAAAAGAAACGAAAAGAAAAAAAAAAGGAAAAAAAACTGCAATATTGGTAATATTATCAGTTTAATTTAATTATCACAGTTTGTTTTCTGTTTTACAATTCTAAAATGGAGCTCTTTGAATATGGATTACTATAGAATATAGTTTGTAATAATAGTTTGATAAGTTAGCTATATACATTGATTTTTATATTCACAATTGTTATAGGTATGGCAATGTACTATGACTTGACAAACGAACATTCGCTTACTATTGTCAGAATTCATAGATAGAATTCAACGATCATAAAATTCATACGCAATGATACATTGTGTAGTTTTAATATTACTACGCAATGCATGTAGAAAGAAAAACGAAGAAAAATTTGTGACCTAAACATCGGATTGGATGAAATGAGTTTGTAGTTTGTGCAAATATAACTACATCTATAAACATTCATCAAAAATTGAACAGTGTTTAATAAAATCATCAGCTCCATGCCAGGTGATACCGTTTTTCTACAGATCTTATCTTATCAGCTTTATTACAGAGTTGGCATATAATCGTTCATTTTTTCGACTCTATTCTTTATCTAAGGGGTACTTCATTCAGCGCTATATATTATTGTTTTGATCTACTAGAAGGGATCAATAATATCGCTTTTGTCAATCAAACATCAGTCCATTTTATTACTTTCTTCAATTACGAGATTCAGGAAGATTTATGTTCAGTCATTTTATCATTGATCATTGATGTGTTTTTACACAACAATCATCTGCTACTTCAATCTGTATTTTTTTTTATTTTATGTTTTTTTTTTGTCAGAAATCTTATATTTAAAGTAGCCTTTAATTGAAGGAGATACAGTAAGTGGACAGTCGCAATGAAATTTTTTTGTTGGTTCCATTTTAAGAACTTAAGGCCAACTCTGTTTAATATTTCACCATACCCCGTGTATATGTGTGTATACATATATATATATATATATATATATATATATATATATATATATATATATATATATATATATATATATATATATATATATATATATATATATATATATAAATATATATATATATGCATATGCATATGCATATGTATATGTTTATATACATGTATAGGTAAATGTTACATTTCAATTTACTGATAATAATTTGTAAATTAAAATATTATTACAATTATTTTACTTTTATGTGGTCATAATGCCTGCTGCAGTATTTTGGGTTAGACTAGATACTTTTCTCAATTTATTATTATTATTATTATTTTTTTTTCAATTTTTTTTAATGATACTATATGTATTTATATTGGCACATGAAAGCAGCAAATTTGTCAGAGATATCAATTGGTAGGTCAGGGTTTATCGAAGACAGATTGTTTTCCATTCAGGTTGAGGTCCTTGCTTGAAGAATAAAATAATTGTAAATATTAAAAAGAAAAAAAAAAAACAAACAAATCTTTTACATTTTATATATGATAAATCATCCAAGAGCCATGAAACAACTACAACTCTGCTATTTCAGTTCATCCAAATCAACTTTCTACATACATACTTGATTTTTTTCGCAATATTTTTAAGCAAATACATTAGTTATTTTCACGTTACAAGTAGATAAATTAATATGGCTGGTGCTCGAAAGATTATTTTATCGATGTCTGATTTCCAAAATTTATCTACTTGTAATATTATTATTTTGTTTCAATTGTTCTGATGAAAAATTTTTATTACTTTATAACCGGCGACTCTTGGATATAGCAATCTTATATAATAAACAGTTGTAGTATGTACGTTAGGACCATTAGAAAAAAAAAACGAATAATTAGAAATATTACAGACTAGTTTGCTGATTAGATAGAGAATTTGCATGGAAATGAAGAATGGAAAAAAAAATATCGGAGGTTTCATTGAAGTATCAATTATAATGATATTTTTAATTAAATCACAAAGTATACACAGGGTGAGTTTTCCCGAGGGTCCGGGAAGGGTGTAGCTTAAATCGGCTAAGATCCCGCCTCCTTTCATTCATACTTGTTATTGTCAGGACAATAGTCTCCATTCAGATACAGATACCTTTATTCCTAAATCGATCTATTATTCTGAGCAAGCTAGCTCATGATAGACAATTCATTCAGAAATTGAGGTAAATGGTATTATCTCATTGTTTTGATAAGGCTACATACATTTGCGTATATTGTAGAAACACAGCAGGAGCCAAATAAATAGCTGACAAATGAGTGAAAAGGGTTTTTCTGATAATAACAAGTATAAATAGGAGGAGGCGGAGTCTCAGCCGACTTGAGCCACATCCTCTCAAGACCCCGGAGAAAAATCACCCCGTATGTGTATATATTTTGTTTTACAGATTTTCTTTCTTTCAATCGTCAATGCAAAATAGCCGTTCATTTGATTAATTAGATGTTTCGATTCGCTACTTATTAATTTTCCGATTATATGCAAATAAAACGCACAGATCGTGCAGCCTCCAGTATTTTTATTTTAGACAGAAAAACAATAAAAATAAAATAAATAAATAAACTTCGGAGCTTTCATTTCAATCAAAATATAATAAGGTAGAGTCTTCCTATGTTTTTTGTATCCTGACCTACCCATATTAGATATACATATATACATACATACATACATACATACATACATACATATATACATATATATATATATATATATATATATATATATATATATATATATATATATATATATATATATATATATATATATATATATATATATATATATATATATATATATATATATATATATATATATATATATATATATATATATATATATATATATATATATATATATATATATATATATATATATATATATATATATATATATGTATATATAAATACGTAAAATTAATTATTTATGTATAATGAAAAGCGAAAAAAAAAAATTGTCAATTTGTTACAATTATTACCAATATGAAAAAATGGTAGCTTTCTTGGTGAATTAGGCAATGAACAAAAATGTGATTAGTGAAGATAAAGAAAACAAAAAATAAAAAATGAAATAAAAATAAATGAAAATTTATCTATAATTATAACGTCATAAATGGCATAGAAAAGTAAATGAAAAAAAATAAACAAAAAAATCATGAGTCACTATGTTGTTTCGAAACGGAAATCAAATTTCACAGATTGTTATGATAGATATCTTTGATACTAGGTAATGATCTTCAGTTGAATTGATTTGAAAAGAAAAAAAAAGAAGACGAAGAAGAAAAAGAAAAAACAAATTTGTGACCTAATTTTATGTCCCCACTATGTCATTTATGTCTCGACTAGGTAGTTGTAACGTACACATTATATCATATAGGATTTTATATGAAAAGTCGTAAGCATAAATGTTAGGATAACCTGCCCACAATGATAATATTGAAAAATCTGAATGTATATGTATTATACTAATACCTAGCTATATAATATTGAATTATGGATAATCGAATAGCATGTTATATCAGAAGATCTTAGTTAATAAAGATGCTTTCGAAGCACTCTCATTTTTAAAATTTGATTGACTTTTAATTATTATGGTATACAACATTTATATACAATATATCATATTATCTATTTGATAAACTAAATACATTCAAGACATACATTCGTATTGTGATGCATATCATGTTAGAAATGTGAACAGATCTATTATAACCTATATACAGTCGTAAATTTTATTTCAAAATATAACGCCTAGAAGTTTATCGATTCTGTAAGTACTAAAAAAAAGCAATTCTCGTCATGCAACATTATGGTTTTCATGTAAAAAAAAGCTTTTATGAAAACCCGTAGACTCCTAGTTATATAAAGTTAGCCGGCGACTTTATTATTTTTCGATTTTTTTATATACGAATCAATTACTCTTAATTTTTCCGCTAATTTCATTAATTGCTTCAGTCTGGTTTTTGAGAAAAAAAAAAGGAGTAAACGAAATAGCGACCTTCTATAGTAGAATAACGACGAAATTCAAATCTGAGTATTAATGAAACCGGAGAAGATACAATGTTCTACAGGGGACTAAAAAATTGCTCCACCTTCATTTTTAATGACTCCCTCTTAGTTTTTAAATGATTAAATAATCAGGACTAGTACAGCCGACATAACCTCTTACGAGCGACAGCTCATTTCAAATTTCACTACTGTATCGATTATATTGACGATGAATACTGAAAATATCATTAAAATTTGCTCCTCATCAGTTATGAATTTCTATTGTATATGAAGTTCTGTTCTAGAAAACTGATCCCGCCATAATTTTAACTGATTGATGACGTCATACGAGTCTTCTTGCGGCGGACCACTACTTTTAGACTATCAGTGTTCCCAACGCACTCAAGCCTGAAGCCGATATAACACTGACCGGCGTGACGTCACTTCTCTATGGAAGCCCGGTTGTGCCAAGCAATAACATACTATGTGGGTCGATAAGATCAGCATTTACAGACATACATTATCGGTAAGATATACACTGTCGATAAGATCAGCATTTACACAAAACACTGTAAAATCCCTATGAAAAGTTGGCCTTTGACTTTATTATTTTCCGTATCTTATACCTATACCAAACATGTTCCAGTTTAGTTCTTGAGAAAACATGAAATAACGGAATAGGGATTTTCTATGGTGGAATAGCGGCCAAATTCAAATGTCCGCGATTTTTTATTTTCAAAACTTTTGTTAAAATTGACGTCCAGTTACAATGTAATCTTATGCAACAAAAAGATCGTCAAAAAACATTCATCTATGATTTTTTAGTTAATTTATCGTCAATTAGTTACAAGACTTTTATAATCTAGAATAGCTGATCTCGCCAGATTTTAAACTGATGACGTCTGCGGACTTTTAACATGGCGGCTCGCGCATGCGTGAGGTTTACGCATCAAGTCCGAACTTGTCCTTGGGCTGCGACCGGCGTCAGCTGTCAGTCAGGCTGGGGCAGCGGTCGGAGATAGTTCGAGTGCTGCTCGTGGTTCTGTAAGTTATTATTCTCTTCGTCAGAGCCCAAGGAGAATATAAACAATAAGTTATAGAGGAAGAAAGTTATTATTCTGTGTCGAAACCGACACCGGGGATGAAAAACAGTGAATTGGAAGTGACGCTACAAAGTCGGTGTATAATTTTAGTCAAAATTATCTCGAAAAAATTGGCAGTGAAGTTTTTTAAACTGAAAATTTTCTTATCCAAACCCGTACAAACTCTTCAAACCTAAAATCAGAAAAAAAATTCTACCAAAAAAAAAGTTTTTAAACAAAACAACAAAATTTTCTCGAAAAAATTACATTTGGCCTAGAGACCGTCACTGACGTGTGGAAAAAAGGTAAGAGTAGTTTAATCTTGATATTGCCTAACCGTTAGAGATAAAATTCAAAATTTTCAAAATTTTGTTGAAAAAATTAGGTGAGTCGGCTGAGACCTTGATGGGCCAGCCTTCGAACTTCTCGCACCGGATTCATTTCGCGATAAGGAATTATTAAAATCTATTCAAGTAATAAAAATTGTTCTCAATTCAGGGTGGCTACGGTCAAGGAAAACCTGGAAATGTGAGGAAATTTGAAATCGGTCAGGGAAATGTCAGGGAATTCTATCATCAGTCAGGGAATTTTTTCTATTTGGTTACGATAAAAAAAAATTTCTTAGCTGTTTTTGACCACCGGTTCGGAGTTTTTTGCGGTTTTATTTTTGGGTCGGTAAAGTAGGACTATTACATCCTCTTATGATCTTTGCGGAAAGTGAAACAATTTTTTACTTTTTCAAAATTTTAAGATTTTTTGAAATTTCGATTTTTATTCGAAATTTTGAAAAGGAACAAAATTGCTCCACTTTTTGCAAAGACGATACATCGATCTTCAAAATTTCATTCCGATCGGTAGAGTGATGGGGTTTTGGCTCACCGCGTAGCGAACAAATGTATATAAATTTTGCGAAAAATTAAAATAAGACTTAATTGGTTTCAATAGTATCGCGCGATTGTTGATCCTGCGTATAATTATACATATGTATCCCGATATATGTATACAATACTCAACAAAGTCTTAACTCGAAAAATATAAAGTCAACACGCGCGAGTGAGTCGCGCAGACCGAATGTTGTTTACATTTGGACAAAATTCGACAATAATCAAACCATAGTTTTCTACTTTTAATTAACGATTTGACTGAACTTCTAATGTACGGCGATACTTTATTGATAAAAAAATAATTTGATTACAGAGACAAACTGTAGCAGGTCGTAAGTGCAGATTTCTGGCAATTTGAACAGATAAAATCTCACCGATGAATCGAGTAAAAGTGAGCTACTCATCATAACATTAGTTTTAGTTACATATTTCGCATTTTTATTGAAGTTCAATCATTAAGAGATCCTTGGATATTTTCAAAAAATTAATTTCTTTCGCTTTCATCCGTCTAATATTAGATTTATTCATTAAAATTACACAGAATAAACGTTTCGCTTTTTTGTATTACCTCGAAAATAACGCAACGCTAATTGTACGAATATTCGATTGATAAATCTTTTTCATTCTTTTTTTTATTCGTTTTTCGCAGTAAATTAAGTTTTGCCAAAGTCTACCAATTACATTCCTGTGGGATCAAAGGCGGACCAAATACTGCAACGAAGCTGACGATTTCAATATTGATTATACAGCGCTTCTGAGCAGGTAAAATACAATATCTTGATTGATTATCTTTTTAAGAAATATATGAACTAATGATCAGTGTGCTATTATCACGGACCTGAATTTCTATTGACTATTTAAAGAATTGTCCGCACACATAAGCTCCCTTGAATATGTGACCCTTTTTCTTGCATGTATAAAATCAAATCTATATAAAATTTATTCCTTACTTTGAGAAGTACTCCAGTACTTCTTATTGATTTTAGAAAGTAGAATCATATATTTGTTGTTAATATTCTGTTACGTTAAGTAGATTATTCTTACTTTAAACTTAGGAAGTACCCAGACGTGTTTATATTCGTTCTCGAATCGCTGCTTTTAAATTAATTTAAATAATATAGATTTCGTTTGAGTTATCATAACGGCCGTATTCTCTCCTGCGAGTCAAGAATCGGTCAATAAGTGTTATTCTTGTTGAACGCAATATTGTGGTTTACATATTCTCAACGACATAGTGCCCCGGTATCTCCTAGATATAAAATTCGACATCCATTGAGTGAGCGTGGTATCTTCCCAAAGAGATATGTGTCTTCGAGATAATTCTACACCCAGATCATAAATAAAGACAGCATAAATAAATAATTCTTCTCCTCAATATTTTAATACAAAAATAACTACTTAAAAGCTCGTTTACCTAATTCTTAATAAATAAAAATTAAAACACCCATACCGATAAGTTCCAATTTAACTAAAATATCCCACAAGCCGAGGACTTGTGAAGAATTCTTTAAAGGGAGATAACAATAATTTTCATACATTTAATTATAACGAGCAGCTTCCGTTACAACTTTACTCATTGCTCTTCTTATTTTACAGAAAATCATGTCAGCAGGCCAATTCTGGCAATTGGAGCGACTGAGAGGATTGGAGGATGACTTAGCCTCAAGGATGGGCTACGGATTGAGGGAGATTAACTTCTTCAGTAATGTCTGGTCTCAATATCTCTACAAAAGATGTACCGAAAGAACATGACGATCTTCTGTGTCCAAATTTTTATCACAGAAGTTTGTAATTTTCTTTCAACACAGGTATTGACAAAATCTGACGCCTACAGGAAGGAATCATTAAGGTAGAACGATACCTCTTTTGCGGGGCAGGGGGTGAGAGGGGTACTCCTATGCCTTAACATGGGGAAGCCTTTCGTGTTACCAACTGCACGCGAATAAATTTTCGGGATTTCAATTTACATTTCAGATGATAATTGTGTACTTTTCGTTGATAAAATAAACGTTAATAACTATTTTAGATCTAATATTCCTGATTTTGGCGACAAATATGTTCCTCGTTGCATATTTAAAAATATTAAATATTTCGTAATAGTAGCTTTGACAGGGGAAACGCAGCATACTGGTTTCAGTTTTCAACTGTTGGCTGTACTTCTGAAGTTCCGGAGGTGCACGACGCACAACAGATGTTGTTACCATGGCAGAAAGGTTGAAAGGAGGGGCAAGCGTCACTCCCAGGCAACCTTCGAGCCGTACTGTATATAGGTATACGAGAGCACGTTGATCGATGCAACGTTGCCACGCTTGTAGCTATGTCCACCAAAAGAGAGAGAAAAACTGCATTTATTGTTTTTCTTTTGCACATTGCAGATAATTGGTACAGTGAAATTGCTACAAATTTTGCGGGAGTGATCTTCAGAGTTGACTTGTGTACTTGTGTTAGTTTTATCAAAAAGTGGTTTTCTGGAAGGTAGTTATTCAATGTTTTTCGCGGTTTTTTACCCTTTCCCATAAGATTCAAATGTAAAAAACTAATTAAATTTTCTCAGAAACGGTATGGTCTAACACGTTGAAATTTTTCAAACAAACATTGAGCTCAGTTTCGAATGTATCTACCAATTTTCATCATAATCCCGCTTTTTTGACATATGGTATCGTTCTACCTTAATTAGATTTTTTGAGTAATTTAAACAATGAGATGATAATTTTATGCAATTTTTCAATGTAATTATTGCTTATTTTTCTGTCCTGTATCATGATATTATCTCGCTTGAGCTTACGTTTCATTAAATTGTTAGTTGAAAATATATGTCAGAAGACTACTGATTACATATTTTATCGTTGTAATAATAACTCTCGTTGATTTCTGTTGTATTGGTACGTTACATATCATCGCTACTGGTTTTTTTTTTTTTTTTTTTTTTTTTTTTTTTTTTTTTTTTTTTTTTATATACAGAATATGTGGTTGCGAGGCGCAATGAAAGAGCTTATGCCTTGTGTTAACTGGTGTGACCCAATCCTCCAATATAAGTTATCGCATTCAAGTTAAGCGATATAAAACTGGAAGTATCGGATATTTACAGCAATTCGTTTCTAAGTTATTCAGAGAGTACTAAAAGCTTCGGGTGTTTGGCTACAGCAAGAAGAAGAGTTTGGTTCATTTCATCAGCGACAGCAAATATCATCAAGTTTGCAATAAAGGACGAAGAATTGTATAAGAGACATATTTTCTTTATTTGGTTTACTCATATTCTATACATAGAATATTCCTATTTTCCATATTCGAAAACTTCTCTGCTTTCGAAATATTTCTATCGAGGTGGATGTGACATCGCGATAGTTGCATCTCGGTAACGTAGCCCCCACGCAAACTCTTTGAGGCTACGCGGGCCACTGACCCCGTGAGTGCAAGTTGCGCTATTCAAGTTCAAGGTCGTTACGTTAGGTTGCTATCACCATCTTGCAGTCGAAATGACGAACGACTTTTGTCGGTAAGATCGGCATCTGTCAAAAACAGTAGTTCGACCGCGAGATGGCGGTACCATTTCAGACCTCATTGGTGAGGATAGCAGCAACCTTGAACTTGAATAGCGGCACTTTCTCTCGCGGGATCAGTGGCATCGAAGCGTTCGTGTGGGAATTGTTGTAAGGAGATACGATTGACAGATACCTGAAGAGAATTACTTACAACGAACTTATTGAGGAAAAAAGATTCTTTCTACTAGTATTTAAGTGACTTACTACAGATTCCATAAAATTAGTTATATCGAATAGTATAGTATTATTGTAATATGAATGTGGTCCATATATTATGATCCACAACATATAAAATCAAATCAGAATTAACTGGTGGATAGTTATACCTGGTCATTTGTAAAAGACGCATTTTTAGAGGCGATAAAACAATATCTGGCGAAAGTGAGAGAGTTTTCTGGCGTTTTTCGAGCAGATAAATTTATCCATACACAAAAATTCCACGAAGTTAGAATTGACCGAGAGTTTGTGTAACAATTTTCCGAGGGTGTCAACTCGTGCAATTCAAGAAACATCCCAGTACATTTTTTCCTTGAGTAGGAATTTGAATCGCTTTAGAAATTCACGTTTCTAAAATCAGGCGAGTTGACAATCCCAAAAATTGTTTTTTCATATTAAATTTTACTTTCTGAGTATGTGTCGATAATCTGAGAGAATGCTTCCTCCTCCGTTCTAAATCATATTTGATAGAAGTAAGAGTATTTTCTGACGTATTCCGAGCAGCTTAATGATAACTTGTATGCCATGAAGTATAAATAAAGAAATTGCATCAATTGTAATGGATACATGTCTAATTTCTAGAAATAATTGTAAATTGTATAGGTATACATACATTACTTCGACGATGAGTAATATTGTGTTAATAATGCAGCAATAAATTTTGAGATATATCGACAATCGATTGCATCCTTATTTTATACCTTTCCTTTCCTGCCACACTTTATTTACTGTATCAAAGATACGTTATTTAGATATCTAGAGATCATAAATCAAAAATTAGGTGCGCCTAATAATATGTAATCTGAATTTGGACATCGCGTGAATGACGTACGGGTTGCACGCAATGTGGTGCACAGGAACAGTTTTGAAAATGGCGAAGGACAGTTTGGAAACATTTATGTGATGAGTTTTGAAAAGTTTAGGTCGAAAAATCGCTCCTGGTATCAGAAGAACATGTGAGCCAAGGAGGTGTGCCGAAATTTTTGGCGGGAAAAATCAGGAGCGTATGTCTAAGCAGCCTTGCATTCGTATAGATGCGTGTCTCTCTGCATGTCTCAATTGCTTACGAAAATTGGAATTTTTGAATTTTTAAGTCGAAAATCGCTCCTGGTATCAGGAAAACATCTGAGCCGAGGAGGTGTGCCGAAATTTTTGGCGGGAAAAATCAGGAGCGTATGTCTAAGCAGCCTTTCATTCGTATAGATGCGTGTCTCTCTGCATGTCTCAATTGGTTACGAAAATTGGAATTTTTGAATTTTTAAGTCGAAAATCGCTCCTGGTATCAGGAAAACATCTGAGCCGAGGAGGTGTGCCGAAATTTTTGGCGGGAAAAATCAGGAGCGTATGTCTCAGCAGCCTTGCATTCGTATAGATGCGTGTCTCTCTGCATGTCTCAATTGCTTACGAAATAGGAAATTTTTGAAATGTTAAGTCGAAAATCGCTCCTGGTATCAGGAGAACATCTGAGCCGAAGAGGTGTGCCGAAATTTTTGGCGGGAAAAATCAGGAGCGTATGTCTAAGCAGCCTTGCATTCGTATAGATGCGTGTCTCTCTGCATGTCTCAATTGCTTACGAAATAGGAAATTTTTGAAATGTTAAGTCGAAAATCGTTCCTGGTATCAGGAAAACATCTGAGCCGAAGAGGTGTGCTGAAATTTTTGGCGGGAAAAATCAGGAGCGTATGTCTAAGCAGCCTTTCATTCGTATAGATGCGTGTCTCTCTGCATGTCTCAATTGCTTACGAAAATTGGAATTTTTGAATTTTTAAGTCGAAAATCGCTCCTGGTATCAGGAGAACATCTGAGCCGAGGAGGTGTGCCGAAATTTTTGGCGGGAAAAATCAGGAGCGTATGTCTAAGCAGCCTTGCATTCGTATAGATGCGTGTCTCTCTGCATGTCTCAATTGCTTACGAAAATTGGAATTTTTGAATTTTTAAGTCGAAAATCGCTCCTGGTATCAGGAGAACATCTGAGCCGAGGAGGTGTGCCAAAATTTTTGGCGGGAAAAATCAGGAGCGTATGTCTAAGCAGCCTTGCATTCGTATAGATGCGTGTCTCTCTGCATGTCTCAATTGCTTACGAAATAGGAAATTTTTGAAATGTTAAGTCGAAAATCGCTCCTGGTATCAGGAAAACATCTGAGCCGAAGAGGTGTGCTGAAATTTTTGGCGGGAAAAATCAGGAGCGTATGTCTCAGCAGCCTTGCATTCGTATAGATGCGTGTCTCTCTGCATGTCTCAATTGCTTACGAAAATTGGAATTTTTGAATTTTTAAGTCGAAAATCGCTCCTGGTATCAGGAAAACATCTGAGCCGAGGAGGTGTGCCGAAATTTTTGGCGGGAAAGAGTGAGAAATATCAGAGTATTTAATTATAGGTATATCTGGGAATTTATTACTGCAGCATCAATAGAATATTCCTCATTGTCAACGTTATTTGATGTTTTATACAATTTGTCATTATTTCTTACAAATAAATATGTATTTACGCATCGCGAATTATTAACGATGTCTCTATTCACTTACTGCTGTACAAGTTCCTTTAGTATAAACAACATCTTGTCAGACAGAGATTTTTTTCTGGCAATCGCGCCAGTGGTTCGATTTTTTTAATTGCGCTGCGTGAATAGTCAAATAATTTGTGCTGTAGAAATCCATGTTGGTAAAATATATTAATGACTTTCCCTAATTCATAGATCTCTGTATAATCTACTTTCTATTTATTGCAGACAGTTACAAAGTAATGGGGTATCACCATGTGTACTTATATCGTAATTTTATACATTATGCACTATTATGTGCTTATATAATGCGAATATTTCATACGGTGATTGGTAATTAAATTATTATAATCTCACACATTTAGTCATGTTGGATCTGCCGCCAAGTTTCATCGAACTATTCTTTCAAAAATACAACGAGTTTCGATGAATATGAAAACATTATTGGCCGAGGTAATCAGAACCGTTCCAACATTTGGGTCAGCGTCCAGCAGTGAAATACAATCTAATACACATATTTTTCATAATGTATTATTACGAATTCTTGTCTGTTCTGGAAAATTGAGTCTTTCCATTGTGGGATTATAATATTACCATATGAACTACTCGGGTATAGCCTGTTACGTACAATAACGAGTTTATCTATTACTACTTATAGTTGGATCCAACAAATAATTTGTAATAATCATTGATTTCACTATAGTGCCACGTTGTATTTGTTTTTAAAATGTATCGAGATATAATTAATCGAGAGGGCAAATTGAATCCTACAAAGGTGTTGTTTCTGCAATAATATTTTGTCTAGTGAATCAAAGGTAACTCTTTTGTAACACCAACCTCATCTCTTCGTGTCTTAAGATAAGAATAATAAATTTTTTAATCTTACACAAAACGACCAGCAGCTGCTATGATAAAAAAAGCCTATGGTTGTAACTAGCTGCAGATAATAAAATCATGATTCAACATTTGACATACAATGTCTGCTGACTGAAAATTGTAGACACGAGCTCAGCTTGTATTCTACATGACGTCTTGAACGGAATTAATTATTAAAATAGATGCGAGATTTTATTGAAATAGATTGTAAGGGAACTGTAATTATGGTCTAGATGCAATATGGCTGAAAATCATATGTTTATACTAGTTTAGTTACACTTCGTAGTGAAAAGTTGTGTAGCAGCCATTTCTCTCAACGCTTCGACTGCTCCAGTCCTTAGCGAAAATCGGTGTTCCGTAGAATATTAGAGAGGGTTTGTTAAAGATGGGCAGAAACTTGTTTGCCTCGTTGGACAATGCCTGTAAAGATGAAAATAAGATGAACATAAAGTACATTGAATAAATTAACTTAACATGTTATTCAAGCAAATATTCTTGACTAGGAAGCAAAGATTTTGCAACTCTGATCAAAGATCGGACTCGATGTCGGTAATATTATCGCTGTTCTTAAGGTAGTTGTTTCGCGACAGTCGTAGTAAAAAATTTACGCTGGAGTATATAATACAGACAGTTAGGTTTCATTATTCATCAGCCCAAAACTTTTTGCTGTTTATGTACCACTCTTAGCCAATGCTGTACAACTAACTGCTCACTTGAAAAATCTGACAACACTGCCCGAGCTTATATATCTAAAAAATCTAGCGCATGCACGCTTTATACTTCTTTCGCAGGTTAAATAAATGCGTTGTTGTCAGCTTGTTCTTAGTGTATCCCTTCTACTACTTGGATGAGATAAATTTTTCATTATTTATTAATTAATATCTCAGAAACTGTGTTGTATCTATGATTCAGACTTTTTAAAAAATATCTATTAGTTGTTGTTTAATGTTGGTTAAGTTATTTATAACAATTGTAAGAAGAGTTTCTTAGTTATAATTATATATGTAGGTAAACTTTTTGTTATCCCGTATAGTGCAATGTATAAGAGTCTCAAAAACTCAATCTTTGAAATTCAATATCTCCGGAACTATATTGTTCATAAATTTCATTTTACACCAATCGATGCAGAATTATGTAAATAATAATCTGTCTAAATTTCAAAAAAATCCTAAGAGAATGCATTTGGTGAAACAACTACCTTAATTTGTAAGCCCATCCGAACTGTTTTCACATCTAATATAAATTTTGAACCATTTTCAACAGAAGCCAGAACTCTAATGTATGAGAATGAATGCACTGCCTAAATGATCAGCTTTTACAACTCCATCAATTGTTATGACCAGTACCTGAGATTCCAAAGTAATTTATTATCAATATTGAATTGTATTCTGATAAAAAAAAAAATTAATGTGCTGCCGAATCGATTCAGTAGTAATCTAAATTTATATTCATTTGCAAACCTTTGAATTCCTATCCTTGTTATTCAAATATTTCCGTACAACAAGGCAAGTCTACATTTCAATGGAGTAGATAAAGTTAATATCCATTTTCTTAAGACTCATTAATCTTCTCTCGCTTTTGTCAATTACACTTGACTTGCGTCATTAAAAAGATAGAAGTTATTCTTATTTCGAAAAATTACGTGTTTCATTTCTCGTAGACTTACCCTATAGACGAGAATCACGTCAATATATTATCTTCAGCATTATTATTATGTCATCTGTACCATATCGCTGGCAATCGAGAAGTACCAAGTTTCCATGAAAGTACCTGGCGTGCCGTCAGAGCAGAGGGGCAAGTGGTACAGATGTGATTTTCTCTCTCCAATTCTGAAACACGGAATAATAGTTAAAATTAAAATAACAAACATTGTTGCATCTAGAGATATCGACTGTCTAGGTATCTGATGCTGGGATACGTTTCAGCATTGATTGTTTTGTCGATATACATAATTAAATAGGATCTTTAGCTTCTATAATATAAAGCTCAACATTGTGCTGACTGAATATTGAGTCAGGACTAGCTGGGTAGTGTTGGTTTGCATACAACTCCAAAGAAATAGAGGGTAGGACTAATGCGTCAGAAGTATCTGCTCTGCCTATTCAACTGTATGCCGAACAATAATGCTGTTGAAAAGTTAAATAAAAGGTTAAATTAGAGAACAAGTCTTTCCTTGAAAAGAATTCCTCAACTCAAATTGATTTGAAAAATTAGTGCGAGTGATGGAACAGACAATAAAGTAGATGATGCTGAAGTACGAGAAACTCGGAATTATATTGCCCGATTGACGGTACAGTCCTATCTCCTTAACTTTCCAGCTTTGAGGGTTTCAGTTGCTAGAATTCTGGAAAGTTAGGGAGATTGGTGACCAAAATTGCTTCTTCCATTCTACTCTATTAGAAGGAGATAGCAAATATACTCGCACTGGTCTTACTTTCATGCGGGGACGGGCGACTGAGGAATGATGGGGGTAGCAGTTCCTCTGGCTGCTCCTGATGGATGAAAATCGTGAAATGTTACAGAGGGGAAACTTGGGGAGGTAGGACTGTAGTTGTGTTATTATTATAACAATAAGATGACAATTTTCGCAAGTTTTTTCACGGACATAAAAGTTCATTGAATGAAACTTGGTTCCGTACGTGAATTAAAAAAAAGGCACGAGAGGTTAGGTTCGCAGAAAATTTAAGATTTTCACACAGTTATTCGTGGGTAGATATAGAATATACTTGAGAATGAACAATTTCTCTATTTATAACCACAATCTGCTCTTAGCAATCAAATTGTTACTTACTCTGTTAATTGATTACTACACACAAGTATCAAAATACATACGCGACATGTCAAATCTGTCCAATAAATACATTTCAGCCAGAATTCCGGGATTTTTATTTCTCGAACATAATACGGAACAGATTCAGAAAAATTTCTTGTTCCGGCCAATTGGTTACGATATATTTCTTATCCAAAATAAGCATTGGACATTCAAGTTGCCGCTGTTGTCCAATATTCATCGTTGCTAAAATAACGATCGGAAACTTACGGTGAGTGACGTCACGCCGACAGTGTAGATTGGTGTATATCGGCTTGAGACCGTTGGGAACACCGACCATTGAGCATATATGTAATACTCCTATATTGCTAATTCCTATAAGTGGAGGGGTAGAGAACTAAGTGAAATAGAATATATCTCTAACTCACTTCTGCTCCATGTTCTGCGCAGCTGCGATAGTAATGTTCTACGCAAGTGCCAGATGTTGACTTGCGCAGAAAGCTCTGATGTGATGGAGATAGAAAGAGACACCATTATCGTCGGCACCGTAGAAAAGTGGCCATATTTCAGACCATATATGTAGTACTCCTATATTGCTAATTCCTATAAGTGGAGGGGTTAAGAACTAAGAGAAACAGAATATATCTCTAGCTCACTTCTGCACCATGTTCTGCGCAGCTGCGATAGTAATGTTCTACGCAAGTGCGAGATGTTGACTTGTGCAGAAAGTTCTGATGTCATGGAGATAGAAAGAGACACCATTATCGTCGGCACCGTAGAAAAGTAGCCATATTTCAGACCCTTTTAGCAATATAGGAGTATTACATATATGCCATTGAGTCTTGATCCGACAGACACAGTCTAAAAGAGGTCACCTCACTCGGCTTTCGTAAAACACCGACAAACGCCCGACGCCGATTGACGCTGGTCTGCCGCAAGAAGTTTCGCATGACGTCATCAATCAGTTGAAATTAGGGCGGGATCAGTTTTTCTAGAATGGAACTTCATATACAATAGAAATTCATAACTGATGAGGAGCAATTTTTCAATGATATTTTCAGCATTCATCATCAATATAATCCATACAGTTTGAAATTTGAAATGAGCTGTCACTCATAAGAGGTTATGTCGGCTGTACTAGTCCTAATTATTCAATTATTTAAAAACTAAGAGGGAGCATTAAACAATGAAGGTAGAGCAATTAAGAGCAACAAGGGAGCAATTTTTCAGTTCCCTGTAGAACATTGTAACTCCTCCCATTTCATTAATACTCAGATTTGAATTTGGTCGTCATTCTGCTATAGAAGGTCGCTATTTCGTTTTTTTAGGCTCCTGTAGAACGTCGTATCTTCATCCGTTTGGTTAAAATATAGATTTGAATTTGGCCGCCATTCTACCATAGAAAATCCCGATTTCGTTTTTTTCCATTTTTCCCGAAAACTAGACTAAAGTAATTAATGAAATTTGCAGAGCAATTGAGAGCAATTGATTGGTATATAAAAAAATCTAAAAATAATAAAGTCGCCGATTAACTTAACCTGCATGGAAGAGTCTACCGATTCACATAGTACTCAAGCTGAGTGCTAGATGCTCGAAGGTTAGACTTGGGTTAGACGGCGCGCATATCTCATCTTGGTAATGCCGGTAGTAGGAACTTTACTTGAATCGGCTATAGCTGCGGTGTGGAAGTGAACGTAGCCGCACCCTTGTTTTTTCGATAAGCAATAGCTGTCATGGCGTCGATGAAAATGTGAGCTGTCTACGTAGTGAGTTCGCTTTGCGATTAATGCGTTATAAAGTTTTTAAATGGGTGTAAAACGTGGCTAAAAATGGATAAAAACATACCGTAAATATCGTGTTTCAATATTCATAGAAGATTAATCGAATCATCGGTAAGTTAACGAACATATTTGTATACCTTGTAAAGCATAACTATACATTTAACATGGAAATATATTTTATTACATGTTACGCGTTGATTGATTACTAAACCCTTTGAATATTACATCACGGTGTGTTATTTATTTTCAATAAAATCTAAGTCTAATGTCAGTCTTAATTAAAATATACCTCAATCATCTTCGAGTTGAGTAAGCAAACTGAACGGGCACAGGTTGTTTTCTAAAACCTATCGACGCTATCAACATCTGCGAACCTTGCTATAATAGTCTCATCTGGATTCTACTAGGTTAATGACAATAATGATTGTATTAAATCCCTGTACCGTAATCCCAATCCGACGTATTATATCCGGATACAATCAGCCTGATTGAAATGATGTATGTCTAATTTAAGTACTAATTGGTGATCAACTAAGATTACGTGACAGTTTCAACAATTGTTTCGTTAAAAATAGCCAAGTTTCAAATCGTTTACAATATTATGTTAATATTGTTGCCCATTTTCCTTGTAAACAATTGGCAATGTCATTTTTCTAATAAAAAAACCTTTTCTGCATATCGGAAGTTTAAGAGTATGTGTTTTTCGATTTTTCATCCAATCTGATTATCATATGTACACGATAAAACGCACTTGCAGTTTTCCGCTAAAAAAACAAAACAATTCATGAAAACAAATGATTATTGCTGAGTTTGACAAATAATTAAGTGTTCATCTACATAAATAGCGTAATTTTTCCGTTAAGTTGTATATTAACACTTGCACGATTTTCTTGCGTCTTATTATTACGTACGCATGTATACATATAGTTCTAGTCAGTGCGCGATCGTGATGCACAGGTGGAGGGCGATGTGGGAGTAATAAAGATTGTCAGACATATGGCTAGACATGCTTATAACACCATGGGTAGGTATTTATTATTAAATAGCGTCCTTGCCGCGGTATGGGTGATTATACACACATATTATGTCATATTATCATTTAATTTTCGATCTTATTCGGGTTATTATAGAAGATGAATTGTTTTATACACATCGTGCTAACGGTATAGTGACTGATTAAATATAAGCGAGTAAGCTTATTAGTATGATAATTTAAAACTGAACGTAGATTTTTCCTTCCTAGGTTGAGGCTATGCCTCGTAAACAGCGATTACTCTCTAAAATAGATCAAATTTATAAACTATATAAACACACTGTGTTACACACTTATAATATTTTCTTTTAGTTATAATAATTTTAGTAATAATGATGAATGAATTATAATGTGAGAAATTCTAATCTCTAGATGTACACTTACAGAAAAACACACAGTTTAAATATTCATTATACTTTTTTTTTGAGTAGGTACGCATTAATTATTTGGTCTCTCAGAGCTACGTATCGTTTATTGTTTCCGCTCGCATAGTATAAACGCAACAGTCGTTTTAATTTAAGATATCTAGGCTTTTTTTTTTTTTTTGTTAGACAGGAATGAATTTTTATTTATTTTTTTTTTATATTATTCATCTTTTCGACAATTTTGAAAGAGTTAGAGAATTGTGTTAAAAATCTCGATTGCGCAGTATTGAGATGACCGCGATAGCTACTAAGCAAGAAAAAGAGAACGACTTCCATTACGATGTCGCAGAAAAGCCCATCGACAAAAAAAAAGGTCATAGGTCTTAGGTCTTGAGCTTGAGTAAAGATTTTCTTACAAAATCATTCAAGATTAAATATCGTCCAATACGGTGCAGTATGGTGTCCCCAATCTGTGATTGTTCGTTCAATTATTCATGTCACGATTTTTGCATCATTTTTGATTTTACTGATACGTGAAAGTATAATCGACATATGATTGTCTTAATTGTCCGAAATACGTTCGATTATGTCGAATTCAACGTTTTTCACTGTACGTATATTTATAGTAAGTGAACAGTTCTAATTTTGGTCTAGAAAATGTAAATAATTATCAGCCGGGGAAATGTTGAAACTTAAACTTTACAACAATCCTGAACAGGCAATAGAAAGATCCGTTGTCTCCCGCTAAGTCAACCATTTCAGGATTACCTATTGCGTTAAAAGGGTACAAATTTATACAGAAATCTCTTCTACTGTACCATTTAAAAAAATCAAAGACACGAGTCTTGGGGGCCAATTGAATTCAGCTGGCATGACCCTGTATAGTTTTTACTATTAAATAAACTACACTGATATGACATTAACATCTGCAGGCACCACTTTCCGAAGGTCCATAATTATAAGGAGCTAATCATATCGACCGTGGGCTTCAATTAAATACTTTGTGCAGCCTTCGATGGTCGCTAACTAAGTTTGGAAAAGAGCTCAAGCTAGTACTCAGTTGCTTGTAAACCTCTCAAAGAACATAGCAAAGTATTGATAACCTTACCACTTTCTGTATTTACCAACTTTGTACAGATTTTTTATATTTGATTCTTATTTTTTTGTATTAAATCCTTCCATTCCACATAACGAGGTTTATTATACGGTTATACCCCTTTAGTTGGGAGTAGAACCTGTAAAATTCGAAATTTTCACCCGGCCCTATTCATGCACTGCTTTTAAATTTACTTACGTCTGATGTAAGCGTTAAGCACGTACTAGTGATCTTTGGATAAATTTTTCTGCTAACTTAATCACATCGCGGTTTATAAAAATTTTGACATAAATCTATTGAAATTCCATTCAATGAATAAAAAGAATTCAAACCCCAACCAGTCAATCGAATTCATTATTCTTAATCTAGAAATTCAAAAACATATTTTAATTCCCAAATAAAAAAAATGTGCACAAAAATAACATCAATATATTTGTGGTTGAAACTTTCGGAGACATTTATACAGCTCACTTGGATTTTCGTATGAAATTACCTACTTATCCAATCTATTGAGCAAATGGATAAACGATTGCGTTCTGATGGGCCGCTGGTACAACTTTCAAAAGGGTGTGTGTAGGCGATGTGTTTTGTCTATAAATTCGGCACCAGAGTCTCAAAGTTATGAAGTAGATTATCTCCACGAGTGATAAGAAGCTGAAGCCCATAAAAAGCCCGAGTAAACCTCCAGTATTGGCTGAAAGTTGAATTAATTTTTTTTTACTCTTCATTTTTAGCTGCACATAAGATATTACATCACTGCATTTATGTGCACAGGATACGCCGAGCAGTTCACGCTCACATTACAATGCAGATGCAGCGTTTCTCAAAAAATATTTTTGGATGATACTCAAGTCGCTGAGATTACCCCTCGAGGTATCAGATTAGCTTATGAAGCAGTCGGATTATACTTACACAGTAACTCAGTGAATCCGAACAACTCGTTTTTGACATACACAGTAAACTGTGAGTCCACAAAGTACAGATGAACAACTGCGATGTTTTCTCTGAAAGATCGGAAGTATACCGTTGAAATTGAAAAAAAAAAGTTTATAAAAATTGCTGTTCAATCCACATCGTAGCTATTGACTAGATAAGGGTAATCGTGTTCAAGCACAAATGAAACCGTATCATGCAGCACGTAAATTATCAATTATTATAAATATATTTCGGCATTACGAACGACAGATTTACTACTTGTGATAATTATTCTATCGATCATAAAAGATGTGCTAGTGGTCAGTGTGATGGATACACTTTATTGTGTCTTGCATGCGCGATGAAATCATACTGTGCAAATAAAGCATAATAAAATCCTGTAAAATATTTAATATTTCATAATTATTGAGTCATTCAATGAATGATTTAGAAGCGAACATTATAGTATTATTAACAAGAAATGAACAGAAACATTTCCTTACACAAAGTATCCGCTATTTTTCTTCACGTATTCCGAATTCACATCAAAAGTAGAAACCAATTTACTTTGTGATAATTCCGAGTTGTAACTTACTTCGAAACAACCTGGCAAACAATTACAGCCATGCCTACGGTTGAAATGATTTGTCTGATTATTGATTGGCTTGCTACTTAATTAATATCAGACTAAATTATACGCCGAATTTAATTGTTTCAAAATTATGTATTAGACTTTCTTTTGTTACATTGTAAAGGATTTCAATGTTATAGGTACGTTTGTAGATTCGGATCTAATTTATACCATAATCCAAATTGAACTTGACCAACTTCTTTTAAGTCTAATTTTAGTTTAACTATCAAATCCAACTGATACTCCGCATTTGATAAACTTATCATTTTCTCATTTTCTATGCAAGGATGAAGCTAATTATTAGACCGGCTTTAATCAACGCAGGTATTCAATGAAACTTACGTTTGACTCATATTGAACAAACTTGTAGTATTCTCCTCATCAAACAGCTTTAATTCCATGGCAAGTCGGGCATGGTTAGCACAATTTTCATCCTTTTTACCGCATATCTTAGTGTGTGCTGATTCTAATTAACGAAAGCAATTTTAAAATATATGAAAAATTGTATATGCAAAAGACTCTCGTTAAAAGCAAGACTGCTGACTCTTTCGCTTTGTTAGAATATTCTTTTTTCTTTTTTTTGCCCCATTTTTCCCCCATTTTCTTTTTATTTATATTTTTCTTTTTTTAGCTTACTTGGCATGTAATGTTGAACGCAGTGGCAAATTTGCTGTGTAAAGTTAGCTTCGCATTCTAGGATGCAGTTACGTTGCGTGTATGTCCTGTAGAACTTTAACGATCTTTCAGAGGTAAAAAAACACCTTCGTTTCTTTTTTGGTAATCTGATTATGGATCTACTCGCAGAACTAATGGTAGGTCGAATAACGATTCGTGTCTCTTCGCCGGGCGTTATTGCGAAAGCGAAATCTGCAATCTTTGGCGTTTCCACTGGGTTGTGTAAAAGCATCTGTATAGTAAAAGTTGGCAGGATACTTAGTTGATTATTTTTTACGTATCATAAAGAAACAGAATTCTCATTGCCTGCTACAGTCATGGGCAGTGTAGGAGAAACCTCAAAATGCTATTCTACCCAAAATAATGAAATTGAAAAACTATCAGATAGTCGGATTTTTTTTAGGTCGGCAAATCAGTATCAGCTGGATGGTTCCAAGACGGGGGACGAGTTCAAGTTCCGAATGGTTAAAATTACGAATTAATTGGATTGTGAAACGATTTCGAATTTTCAGAAACACCAAAGTTCAGAATATTACAAAACTCGGAAAGTTTCAAACTCTGAAAGTTCAAGAATTCAAACATTATATGAATGGGCACGAGTATCTACACTCCATGCGCGAATTTCAAGTTTCGGAGTAAGCTCTTGGAATTTTGAACCTTCAGGATTTTTCGATTTTGAATTCTTTGAAACCGACTATGCAGAATTTCGGAAAAATAGCCTTCTTCAAATTTGTGGATCGGAGATATTAAATTTCGGAATTTTTACCATTCGGAACTTTCAAATTTCGGCACGTTTGCACACCTCTCCCGTTCTCAAACGAATACCACGGTGGTAAACCAGCAATAACTCCGCACGGACATGGCCTAATAGACATTTCTTTCTTTTCTAACCTCTGACTTGGGAAACCTATATTTATTGATGACAATGAAAGTTGAAATGAATTATGCAAACTCGTAAGTTTTCGAGCTTGTCCATAATACTTACCTTAAAACCAACGCTAGCCGTTGAAGAGCAATAATACTCGTAAATTTCAGCGTCTAAGACCAAAGTAAGACCGAGGTGTCTTCCAGCGCCGTATGGCCTCCAAGGTATAGAGTCCACAGGTGTGTTTGGTTCGTATCCTTTCTCTGGAGTCCAATCGACACTCGTGAATGGAAAAGTTACGTTCAGGTCTGACATGTCGCGGCTAAAATCATATAATTAAACAAATTTCATCAAGCATCGTACAATCATGAACCCATCCCACTGTTAACCATCAAAATTTGACAATAATTTCTATTGTTATTTTATGGTTTAATTTCTGAGTTCTATATTATACCTCCAGCTATTCATCTTTAATTTTTGGAATCATCAGATGAATGGTTCAGTTTTTCGCGTTAATTTACGGTGGAAATTGGTGCTAGTTTGTCTTGTGCAAATATGAACTATGATCTTTATCACTTACGGATTAAAGAAAAGGTATTTTCTATGCACAGCATTAAAATTGCAGCAAATTCCCTCGTCCGTTAACGTTGGGTTAAAGATCTTTTCACAATCCGTAGTGTTCTCGTGCCATCGGCAAAGATGCAGCATATCGGTGCATGGCTGTGTAACCTGATGATAGAATAAACATTTTGATTCACAATGCTGTGATATGTCACTGTACATGTATGTCAATTATCAATATCACTTACGTTAATCATAAAACGTTGTACGTTGCTCCATTTACCAGACTCTGAGTCTAGATCGCTACTAGAAGTTCCGTTTTCAAAATTGCAAATATCATTCAACAGAAGCTTTTCCAAATTCTCTCGTCTGAAATATATATAAATTGATTTTATCACAGACAAGTTTGGTATTCTGTGGTCGGTTTCCGGATATCAGTTTACTAAAATATTGTGCTTGTTCAAATTACAAAGTTTTATTACCCCTGATTGATACGATCAGCTTCGGTTTTCTTGGCGTTATTCATATTGCATACGGTTATTGATGGAAATGGTATATTGACCAGCGAAATCGGTTCCGGACTGAGAGATATAATCATCGGTGAGTCGGTCCATTTTTGAAATAGATTCCAGATGTAATACGCCGCGGTCAGGACAGCAGTGATGAATGAAACTATCCAGAAAAGCCTAAAAGAAGAATTTATCGAAAAAATCTTAATCCAGATACTACATTTACTTCGCAGAATATTATCGAAAGTTTTCGTCTTACCTTTCGAGAATTGATAAACTCGCATCCCCCACGTATCTCAGTCCGTGGAGAGTGCTGGTTAAACAATATTGCTGGGCAGTAACACCGACTTCATTCTCTTTCAAGCAACGATGACATGCATCCCCATGAGGTCGCCTTCTGATAAAAGATACGACTATACTTGCAGATCGTTTTGTCTACTTTACGCAATTCTAAATTTTCGAAAACTATTTCAATACATATGGGGGCAAAGAATTGGTGTAAGTCGTAGGGAAATTCAGAAATATCGAAAATTATTTGAACGGTATCGCATTGAAATGCATATAACTAAAAAACTTTTGTTGCATTTCATATCAACTCGTAAAACATTTAAATCGAAAAAATAGTTATCATGGATCTTGAGTTCTTATATGGAACGAAAAAATCGGCTATGTAATGCTTTTCGGGGATTAATGTACATTGTTTAAATATGCTAACAAAAACAGACCATAATCGCCCTCCTGTACATACACACCTACACCCTAAACACCTAATATTTTTCTTCCTTCCCCTATAATCACACTTAATTCGAGGATGTCTCTTTAAACAAATGTCACATAGAATAAATAATTACTCTCTGGAGTGTTCAGGCGATTGAGACCTTCATTCGATTGAGATTAATGCCCCCGTTATTTCAATTGGTTTTTTAATATTTAATTCTTTGTCTTCTTCTTGGTTTCAAATTTTTCGATTTTCTTTTTTCCATTTGTTTTTTTTTTGGTTAAACTAATTCATTATCCTTTCTACGTATCAATATATCACATTCTTCTCATTCAAATCGAATTTAAGCCGAGGAACTTCGATAACTGTTTTTTTCCACATTCGAAAAAAAACATTAGGCGAAGTTAACCGAATCCTGAATACATCACGAGATTTTGTAAATGGGGTAAATCGGAAGAGTTATTGCCAGTAGGCGGAGAGGGCTTATAGTCAGAAAATCCCTATGACAAGATTAGAGTTTGAGGAGACGGCAATTTCTGGATTGTTATCTGTTTTGGGAAATGATTAACTGTAATGATCATTCTTAAGTACAGACAGCAGTCATTTGACCGTCCGAATTCAAAAACGCGGCCCTTTATTACCCTGATTTCAAACGGTTCGATTATACAGGGTGTTTGGTTTTAATCTCCCCAGGCGAATATTTCCCAAACCAAGAGAGATATGAGAAAATATTTCGGACAAAAGTTGCAGGATTCAGAGAGGGAAACCAGTTGGCGTTATTGGATTTTAGTGGAAGCGCCGCTGAGGTTATGGGAAGATCAACTTCGTTTTTTTTTTACATGGAAACCTAAATTTTTCATTACGTAATTTTGTTCTTCTTGAAAAATCAACCGACTTTTGTATGAAACATTTTCTTGTGAGACATCAATTTTTTATGAAATACAGTTGAAGAACTAGAGATTTCTGAACTTTTAAGAATATTTCACCTCTAAACTATCAAGTTTGTAGAAAAATTGCAAAAGATGAAAAGTGCGTAATTTCATGCAATGATTCTTGAAAAATAATTGCAGAATTTTTTCTAATAACTTTTTATTACAGCTTCTTCAATTACGTGAAAAACATCAAGAATTGTTTTTAAAAAATCTGCAATTATTCTCCAAGAATCTTTGCATGAAATTACGCACTTTTTGTCTTATGCAATTTTTTGCCAAACTTGATAGTTTAGAGGTGAAACATTCGCAAAAGTTCAAGAACCTCTAGTTGTTCAGTTTAATATCACAAAAAATTGATATCTAACAAAAAAATGTTTCATACGAAAGTCGTTCGATTTTTCAAGTAGAACAAAATTACCTATGTAATGAAAAATATGGGTTTCCATTTAATCAAACAAGCTTGACCTTCCCTTGACCTCAGCGATGCCATCACTAAAAAATCTAAAAACGCTAACTTGTTTCCCTTTCTGTACCCTGCGATATTTGTCCTAAATATTTTCTTATATCTCTTTTGGTTTGGGAAATATCGACCTGGGGAGATTGAGACCAAACACTCTGTATATCGTTCTGAACTTATAAGACACTTGATAATCCTAGATGATAATTCCAATTCCAAGTACAACTAACAACTTTTATAAACAACTCGTACCTTTCCGATTTGACCTTATCCTTGGCGTAACTAATGTCGATGGCCGCTGGTACACTTTCATCTTTCTGTCTTGCCGCAAAGTTGTTGCGTCTAGGTCTGACGTTGGATTCTCTCGTACGATACATGCCCTAATCAAATACCGGTCAAATTCACCAACAGCAGTCTAGTTACATTTATACACAATTTTTTTTAGGGACAAAGTACTAATCTTATCAGTATTCACTGCCTACCTTTAGTCCAGCTCTCTTCGGTGCGTATCCTTCCAATATTTGCGATTGTTTATAAGGATTTTGCAAATGAACGGTGTTGATCGAATACGGAAGGTAAGAGTTATGTGTAGCCAAATATTCTAAGGTAATTGGATCCGTACTTTTATAATTATCAACGACTCCCGATGCCCCTGCCTCCGCGTTATGTCTTTCAGTATCAATGGACCTTTGTAATTGTTGCGTATCGTTCAAGTACGATTTTCTTTTCATATCATTAAAGCTTCCAACCTCCTCTTTCTGGAGTGAAGCCCTTCGCCTTGGCCCTGAAGCCAAATCACTTTCGAAAGAGAACCGAGCGTCAAGCAAGGCCTGTAGATGATTTCGAATGTCTAAAATCTGAGGTGTGCTATCCTGAGATCTGTACGGCGGAGGTGCTAAGTTATCCATTTGAAAAGCATTCTATGGTCCCGTATTAAGTATACTTTCCTCGATTTTAATCGATTTCAATATTTACCGGACTGTTTCACTCCCTCAAAAAACGGATCTATTCTAAATAAACTATTTCAGCCTCAATTTGAAAACTAGTATTCCAAAATCCGGAGAAAACGTACTACTGTTCAGTAGGTTGCCTAAATTATGATGTGAATATTGTGATGTACTTCGATAACGATGGAAACAATCCTTTCTTGAGATAATTAAAATTTCGGATTATCAAATATGGGATGTTAAACTCCCATGGCGAAGTAAGTGGTATAATCTTGCTATGATTATCTTCAGAGTGTTAGGAGTGCCCGATATATTTTGAGATCAATGAGTGACCACTCGATCATCCCAGTTGATCGAATAACGAAAACGCTTTATAATCGTTCCGAAATTTTTATTTATTCATATCTTTCATTGACCGTAGTTCACAACTGATGTGTCGGCGGTTCGTAACAGACTGTCACCTCTCGACAGTTACTTGGGTATATATGGCGCGATTCTTTTGTTTTAACTCCGCCCCTTTGACTCCACTTTGCACCCTACATGAGGCTAATGTCATCCGTCCATTCGTATTCGCGGGTAGTGGGAAACTAAAGCCTAGGGTAATATTATGGTTTTATAATTAGTGTAAACAAAAATTTAATTTTTACCGTTCGGAACTTTTAAAATTCGGAACTTCAACCCGGCCCCTCTGAAAGGTGATGCTGTTTACAGATATTAACAAATCTTAGGAAAAAAGGTAAATTTCGGAACTTTTTTGTTTGCAATTTTTGCAATTTTTGAATTTAATCTGAAAATAATGTATCATCACTTTTTTTTCTCCAAGATACAGGAATCAGATGAATTGCTATTTTCAATCACCAATCGTATTTTCAGAACGTTGAAAAATTCACGGAGGGTTCGTGAAAAAGCAATTTTGAAACCGAAAAAATGCAGAGAAGCCAATTGAAATAAATATTTACTTTGAATAATTCTTGTTGTTTTAATTATCTACTTTTTATATCTATTCGGACATTTCGATCACCAAATGATTAATTAGTCAAATACAACATTGCTTAATCCGGTGAATCAGATCGATAGAAATTGTAATGGTATTACTTTTATTTGAGTATTTCTTCGCAACTCTTTTAGCTAAACTTCATTCCCGCCAATTTACTTAAGTTTTGAGTGATTGATTAACGATTTTCAATTTCGACGCCAATTCTCTTGTTCTATCCATAAAAATTTCAATTACCTGAATTTTGTGAACGGTCGAGTGTGTAACTCAGAAAGGTAAATCACAGGACTCACCTATATCCCTACATTCAGCCAATACGATTCATTATGCGTAATTGATATTGGGTATAAAATTTTTGAACAAAATTTACAACTGTAAAATTTATTTATGTGGATATATTTTTAGTTTCTTGTTAGTTAGTATAACGTTTGTAGTACCTCTTTATGAAAGGTTTTATTGGAGGTTTACTGACGCGTGTCAATGATTATAATCAATCCGATGTCTTTTCATGTTTTAAGTAAAATTTTAATTTGCCATTTTAATTACCCTTACATTCCTCCGCACAATTTTACTTGTAAATGTGTTAATAGGTGGCAGGTGATAACGTTTTGTACGCTAATCGCATAAATAGAACGAGAGAATCCTATATCTAAATGGACATCATTAGACAATGGCACACGCATATATGCGTGACTTTGCGCTACAAGGAACCTATGTATTGTTGGATATACGATGTATCGAAATGATACACTGCGGGGATGTACAATGTACATCATACATACATACATCGACATTTTAGACTTGATATGAAACGCGTATATTGCAGTAGAATCTACTAATTGCAATGTACGATGGGAAATTACATTCTAAATTTGAAATACCATAGTGCAACGTATCGATTTATGAATTTTTCAGTTATACGTACTTCGGTACGTAGTTTATTAAAAAATGATCAAGTTATCGTTAGGAGATGACTCTCGAGTAAGTGAAGTATTTCGGTATTGCAATCAAGTAGCCTGATATCCGCGGATTACTACGGACAGTTTAAACCAATTTGTACTTTGTGTTAAGTGTTATTAATTCAGTGCAACAATGAAAGGTGAAGATAAAGAAGGATTAGAATAATAATTAGTCTAATCTAATATGAATTTGTACGTAAGAAAGGCCGTTCGTAAAAGTCGATGCAAATATTGTATATTAATTATTATCTCTTGTTAGATCTTTACTAAACGCGACCTACAAGCAATATTTACTAACGAGATCGATTCAGTGCACTAATATGCATTCTGTATCTTTTTCAGACATCTATAAGCACCGGTGCTGTATTACGACGTAGCCTTGGCTCATCGTCACTGTCTTACTTGCGCCTCATTATCGGACTTACTCTAAAACAACTTCGATATATTTACCACCCCCTTTCAATTGTCTTCCGTAATTAATCGAGGGGATTATCGCGCATCGGGATGTTAATTGAAATTTTCCTCGTGTCTTTACACGTTTTTATGTTCGTGGTTTCTCACGTGCAATGTCAATGCAAAGAAAACAGTCATATATATTATTTTGAAATTTTTAAACGAATTTTTATACCTTTTCTGGAACTTCTCAAAACATGAACTTCAGAATTCAGTCAAGTATTGAGAACAGCAGTTACACTATTCTATGCTAGGTAGAAGTCAGTGAGATCTGGCAATCTCTGTACTAGTGTATATAGAAAGTATTTCAGGTTTACATTGACATACTTATTTTATATTTGGCTAAAAAGTTCAGTTTAATTTTAGGAGGATTGTAAAATTGTGACCCGTTTCGGTCGATATGTATATATGACCACCTCGTTCATAGTTAGCAATTAATTTTTATGATTAAAATGCAATAAAACTGATATGGGATCAATGTAATGATAAGAGAAGGAAATTCTCATTCAAGGAAATATAAAGCCAATTTCTCGATACGTTTTTCTGGTTTGCATTGCGCACTACGAGGTCTTGTGATGACCTTGATTGTCTAACGAGTTACTAAACTTGCGACTACTTTTATCTTCAATCATTGAACTTCAACTTATCCACAGATCGCTGCGTAAAATGACGGCGATATAGTTATATCGTAACATAATATCGTTCAAAGTTATTTAATTCATCGTATAACTGACTATTATTTTTAATCTTTTGCGTTAATCGAACGTTTTGTGAACTGCGTTAGCATTCGTTTGCTGACTGTTCACACTGACAAGAATCTTTCTGCATTAAAGTATAGAAATTTTCAGCTCCATTTATTAGTCTATATCATGGTTTACCGTTTATTGTGATTACGTTTTTGGAAAATCAATTGACGATTTGTTAAAAGAAAAGTTTACTTTTTCTACAGCTGTATACATTTTTTTAGAAGATTTTTTGGGGTTTTTGAATGACTTGGAAATATAATTTTCACTGCAAAATAAAATTTAAAAAAATTATAACAACCTTTTTCAAAAATCGGGCCGTCACATTCACAGCCCAACTCATTTTCATTAAAGATAAATTTTTTGGGGGAACTTCTGGGTAATTATCGAATAGTTCTTCTAGCCTCCATGACCTCGAGAAAATCGAATTTAGAGAAAAAAAAGCACTTTATTTTTGAGAACACGAAATTCCATTTGGATAATTGAATTTATGTTTCTTATTTCGATCAGTTTCCAAAATTTGAAGCTTCACCAGCTTGCATGCTCGAAAATTTATTCCATAGAATTTTATAGGAAATTCTGAAAATTTCGAACAGATTCCATAAAATTTCTAAATTCTAATAGAAAATTGTTTTTTCAAGGCATTATTTTTTTGGAGAGCTCTTTTTTCATCCACACACTTGGGTATATATTTGTGCCAGAATTGATGCTAACGCTGATATCTAAGTGTTTTTCTTTCCTGTATACGCATAGTGTACAGGTACCTCTACTCGTAATGTACGATTAAAATAAGAAGGTTGCATTTTGATTTTTACTTCCTAGAGGCTATATTATTTAACCCCGCATACACAGGGTGAGTCTCATCAAAGTTCCAAAATAAGCTTGGTTTTGTTATGCTAAAATGCAGTTTTTTGGCTAATTGAACGACTGAGGCCTGAAAAGTCAAACGTAGCTTTCACACTGTGCATGCTTCAGTCCTATGAATCCAACTTTTCCGGGATCCCACGTTTTATTTTCACAAAAATTGTTTTTTTTTTTTTATATAAATGAGGTAGAACTTTGACGAGTCTTACCGTCAAAGTATATTTATACCCCCAAAAAGCACCTCTGGTGCAAAAACCTTTCGCCAAGTACATTAATGTGGTATTTCCCACAAAAATAGTGTTGCAGCCATTCAACCTACAAAAGTATTGAAATCAATGGACATTGCCAAGTACAATTAAATTTTCCCAATTAATTTCTGAATGTGACCTAATCCTACTTTTCGGTAGGTATTTACATTTCGCTGTACATAACTTACGTCACACGTAATAACATGCAATATACGCACTTATTAGAGAAGATCAATTAAGAGTAAAATTAAGAAACAGAAACAAAAAATTTGGAGGTAGTGGTACTTGGCGGGCATTTTTGTAATAATTTAGACATCAGCCAAAAATGCCCGCCAAGTACCACTACCTCCAAATTTTTTTTTTCTGTTTCTTAATTTTACTCTTAATTGATCTTCTCTAATAAGTGCGTATATTGCATGTTATTACGTGTGACGTAAGTTATGTACAGCGAAATGTAAATACCTACCGAAAAGTAGGATTAGGTCACATTCAGAAATTAATTGGGAAAATTTAATTGTACTTGGCAATGTCCATTGATTTCAATACTTTTGTAGGTTGAATGGCTGCAACACTATTTTTGTGGGAAATACCACATTAATGTACTTGGCGAAAGGTTTTTGCACCAGAGGTGCTTTTTGGGGGGATTTCATTACTTTTTGTACCATCTCGATTCAGACTCATTAGTCTTGTTCATAATCAATTGTATAAATTATGTCCTCTGAAAATTGGTTCAAGCTTCAAGAAATGTTTTCGGCAATTGATAAGAGTGTGTATGAATTTCTGTAGAATTGTATTAAAACAACGTTCAGATGTTAGCAGCTGATACGATATATGCAAAAGTTGACAATATCCATGTTTTAATTGAGTATAATTCGAAAACTACACATCTTACGAAAATTGTTAAGTGAAAAAAAATTTCAGTTTGAAGTAAACTTCAAAGTGATGACGTACAAAAAAATACGGCGGTTCAGAAAAGTTGAAAGAAAATTATATTATAAAACTGGTTTTTAACCAAAACTACAACCAAAATACAACTTTTTCAGCACTGCGAAGTTGAAGAAATGAAAGTTCTGTTTATTTAACGGTTTTTAAAGATTTTTTGAATCGATACGAAGTCTTTGCGATACAAAATTTTTGTTGTTGTTTTTGTTTCGAAATAAATTCAGTAAAAAATTCATATCTTCTGAACTAAATCTGAGTCCACAATAAAATTCATGCACGTTCTTTTCACACTATAGAGGAATATTCTCTGAAAGTCTTAGCCCGAAAGACGTATGGCTTGTGAGAAATTTCAAAAACTAAGTTTATAATAATTTTTTTCCAACTTTCTGGAACCGACAAATTTTTTCGTACATCATTTGGACGTTTACTTTAAACTGAAACTTTTTTATTCTCAACATTTTTTTGTATGATGTATAGTTTTGCTCGTACTTTCCTCATTCATCTAGATCCAGAAATATACATCTGACAATTTGACAGCGACTATTTCCATGACCTAAAAAATCAAAACGCAGCTTGGCAGTTGCATTTGCAGTGCATTTTAATTTTCAGGCATTATAGAAACGAATTGAAATTTTTATTTTAATTATATTATATATTATTATAATGTATTATTGAAATTCTTATTGAATTAGTATACCTACTTCATTTATATCGATCTAATAATCTTTAGAATGAAAGATGAGAAATATTACTATTTTTTAATGTCTTATATTTGCTCTTTTATCACGGAGATACGAATATTTTTCACGTCGTATATAGTGTCGTAGAAGCATATAACATGCAGACCGAAAGTAGATGGCAACATTGCTGGTAGGCGACTACTTCGTTCCGAAAGGAACTAACAATAACAATGGCAACATGGCTGAGTGGCGACGACGACGACGAAGGTACGGAGAAGACGAAAAATTGTTGATCGAACTGAGGGTGTCTGTAATTCGGAAATATTATATCTCAGCTCTCCGTGCACCGATTGTATAAAATTTGGGCTTAAATGAAAGCTATTTGAATCCATATTCTGAGATAAATATTTGAATCTCGTGTATAACTCGAGTCGGAAGTTATTAAGGATAACACAGTCGCCGTATAGGCCGTAGAGCTCTCATGCGGGTATAGAGACTCGGTCGAGTCTCACGCCGTGCGTTAAAAATTCTTTTTAATGTACTTGGCGCGAAACTCTACCGAGTCTCTTGATTAAGTAATGTATATTAAGTAATGATGAATTGCTGTCAATAATTAGCCTTCATACGACTACAGAGAAATTCTTTCCATGTGCCATAAGTCATTTGTATTCTTTTGTTTTACCATTGAGTTTTAGAAGTACATACCTATATTTATAACTCTATTAGTTGTATACACAGGCTGATAATGAATAACAATTCATTATCTAAAGTTTGCAATCTGAATGACAAGAAGTCAATTATCAACAGACTTATGAACACAGAGAGTAGATATATAGTTGTAAAAATATATTCCGCACGAACGGGGTGTCACGAAAGTACGTGTGGGTAGTAAACCCACAACCCAAACATCATTTCGCAATAAACAAATTTTACATAATCATAGTCGATTTATTACTGACCACTTCATTGTGTTACTTGGTTCCAATACGCGTGCAAAAATAGAAAAATATTTTTTGCTTAGATATTGTATGACAAATTTTAAAACGTTTTAACGTACGGTGTATATTTCCTTATTATCCCGCTGATTGGTATAGGTATGGATACCTATATGTATATTGATATACGTATATTGCAAGGGTCGTTTGCTTACGTCGCGTTCTTCTAATTGCTTAACAAACATTCACGTTTTCCTTATCGAGATGGTATCTTTTCTTTTCCTAACATTCTACCATGGATGTGTCTTCTTATGTATATGTCGACCTTGGCGTTATAGTTAAACCTTCTGATCGCAATGATTAATTAATGAAAAGTCGCGGTACCTTGCTGATAAGAAAGAAAGAAAGAAAGAAAGAGAGAAAGAGGAGTAGGGACATTCAGGTATATACTTTAGAATATCGAATTATTCACTTGCTAAGAAATTGGAAGTCAAGATGATAACTTATACAATTTTCAAAGACTTCCTTATATTCTCCCACAGATTTCGTTTAAATAGCGCCTTCATCAGACTAAAATTCGTCAATTACTAAAATTTTAATAACCATTCGATGTTTTAAAAAAATCATCGTCTAAAGTAAATCAACTGTTGTACGAAAAGGCATGAGCGAGTCGTGGTTTCATGGCTTAGTGTCCAGTAGCTGTGCACTTATTTGCAATATTTATTATAATTTTGTCTTATTCAGTCTGTTACATAAATTCACACTGTTTTGAAATGAAATAATGAATGTTGGATTGACTGCTTGCAGGTAACCGTTTCAATTATTGGGAAGAAAAATGGCTAAAAAGGGAAGAAAACGGAAGTTGGATAGCGAGGACATTGCTATGGTTGATTGGGAAAAGGAACACATCATGTCTGACGAATTGCAGAATGAAATGAAGACAATGTGGGAGGTCATTATTACTATTTATTTAATAACTAATCAGTATCCTTAGCTCAGAGGTGACCAAAGTAGAAGACCCAGAAGCCAGATGGAATGATGTTCTATCTTGTTGCCTGGGTTACAAATCTCAAGAATTTAAATATCTAACTACTTAACTTCCATGTTACATTCATGGTTTCATTTTGTATATACATTTGCAAAAGATATTGGCCAAAGTTAACGGAATTTCGGAGATACATTACAAGATTTTTAATTCACATTAAATCTTGCAAAGCAGAGTCTAGAAATTGTGATAAATTGAGTCTGTTCTTTAAATTATTGATTATTTTATTTATTAGCATTGAACTTTAAATATTAGACCTCTGTTTTTGATATTGATTAATAATTATCCCTTTTAGATACCGCAAATTTACCACTTTCTACATCTAACGAAAGAAGCATTGAATATTGGTCCCTTATCGATGTATGAAATGGAAAGAATGTTGCTAATGCCACGTGCCTCAAAACAGTTGGCTCATATCATGACTTGTCTTCTTAGGTATGACCTGGTTTATTATTTAGTTTTCACCTTTAGTGCTTGAATTATATTTACCATACTTCATTTTCAACGAAAGTCTTTTCAAAACAAGATTGTGCTGAGACTTGAGTGAGTTCTTCAGAGAACCCAACTGTCAGAGATAGAGAAGCATGCTTTGAATTAATGTCGCATGATTTCCAAAAGACTAGATGATGTACCATACAAGATTCAGCCAAGACCTGTTTATCTATCTCTGATATTTTTTATGGTATCAATTTTTAACACTTAATGTGTTACACTTTGTATAAAAATTTGACGGCGAAAGATTATTCTACATCATTCACGAAAGTTATCACTTGTTTTAGCTCTCCGATGTTGAAAACAAAGCTACGCAGAATACCACCAATGCCATACGAATATTGGACAAATATATTAATGCACAAGATCAAAAATTGGTTCAAGATCTACCACAACAAACACGAGGATATAGTAAAGGTTTTTGTCACAACTATTATATATTTCCTTTATTACATCCCAATGACGAAAATTTGCATTACGTATCTTTACTAAATTTTAAATTGATATCAGGTACTGGAAGCTACGGGAGTTGAACCAGCATTTTGGAAAATATTTCCTGACGTTTCTTTAATCGAAGGAAAAGACTTTGAAGAATTAACATTCAGACAAAGGGTATGGCTCCTAAAAACAGTCTGTGATGCTATGATGGTTAGTAGTCATTCATTTTTGGTATAAACTTTTCGAGCTAGGCTGTTTCTCATTTTAATAATCTTGATTCTATTTAAACATGTCTGAATTAGCACGCCAGGAAAACTGTTCAAGACGAAATGGCTAAACAGTTAACCGATGAACCGTCTGAAACTCTTTTAGGAACTGATAGATATGGTGTTAGATATATTTATTTTCCACAAATCATGGAAAACGACGTTCGTGTATACAGGCACTGCTTAGACAATAAAATTCTCTCAACTGTTAAGGTAAAATTTGATATTTAATCATCACTGTAATATGATTTGAATTATTTTAATTATAAAAGCTGTTTATTTGTTGTGTTAAAAATCTGAGTTAATAATAAAATAACATTACATCTAATATACGTACTAATTTTTTTTTTACCTGTATTAAAGATGAAATATTATTTCAGGCTCCGAAGGTGAAAGTTGAAACGAAATCAGAAGTAAAAACAGATACTAAAAAGGCTGCCATTTTGAAATCTAGTAGAAGCAGAAGAAGGAAATGTAGATGGAGAAATGGTTCATTGCCACCTCGAATTAGAAAGCGTGTAAAAAGACAGGAGGAAATTTCAAACTGTGAATATACTGCTGAAGGTGTAACAGAGTCTTTGGGCAGTGAAGATACAAATTTAAGCACTATGAGCACTTGTAGCAATAATAATCACAGCGATTTAGGAAGCGAGCGTTCGAAACGGTCCAGAAGTTCTTCAAAAAATTCTGAAGAAAGTGTAATCTCAAATCAGACAAAGTCTAGCCATGCAAAATCCAGCGGCTATGATACAAACACCTCTAATGACACTAAATCTAACGACGAAATGCCATTTAGAAAAGAATTTCAGGATTTTTCTAAAAATACAAACACCATTGTGGAAGATCTGATTACAAAAGACGCTACACTTGATAGCCATTCGACAGTAACAAGACAGACTGAAGAGGGTGATGATTGTTGTGCAGGTGATATAGAAAGTACAAATAAAACTGAAATTGAAATAAATAATACAGAGAAAATTGATAAAAAATTGACAGAAACATCAGAGAAATGTGACTTGAACGATACTAGCTCACATGTTGTCAACAAGAACGATAGTCAATCAAGCATTTTGAAGTCATTTATTATAAAGTCAAACGATATTACGAGTGTGAACAAGATTTGTGATGATACGCCGTTAAATTGTAGACATTCAATAGCTGACCTTAAAACTAAACCAATAACAAATGATGTCAAAACATCATTGAAAGAACTTGAAGATACCGCTATATTACAAATGGACGATTTATCTAACAGTTCTAAAACCGATGATGAGAAATTAAACGACATAATGTCTATCGACGGGTCCACTATTGATGTATCTAAAGGTACAACAAACACAACTAGTTCAACAATTGGAGAAGAAACAGTTAGCGAAGATGTTAAAAACATAAATACGAGTGAAGTAAACATAGATAAAATATTGTCGGTATCTAAGTCTGACGATCAGAAATTAATTGAAACAAAATTAAAAGACGTTAAGATGGATAATTTGAAAACTATTGATGGAAATTTGAACAAAGATTCAATGTCGGAAAAACCGATTGATACCTCAGTCAGTGAGACATTACTTGTAGATGAAACTAACGATATCATAGAAGAAGCAGAAGAAGACAAATCCGAAGTAAGAAGGAATGATTCGACCAAGGAAATTGGCGATAGAAATTACGGAACGAGAAGTGCTGTGAGATCTAAAATTAATAACAAATTTAATGGGGCAGTTGAAAAGAGGCCGTATAACAGACCGCGGAGAAATGTGAGATCTACTTATAAAAGATTGTACTTGTCTGAGGATAATAAATCTGAATGTAGCAGCGATCAAGAGCCTACTTTGAGCGAGCTTAGAGATAGATTATTGAAAGAAAACAAAGATAATTCAACAACGAGTCGTCAATCTAATATACCTGTTTGGGAAAAGTACAACTTGCGAAAGCCAAAGAAAATAAAAAAAGAAGATATCGAAGAACAAAGAATTGATAATTTTTATGACATGCTTGGCGACCTCAGTATTTCTTCGTTTGAACTTGTTGCAGATAGCATCGAAGTACTTAGAGATGTAGTTTTGGCAAATATTTCATCAAATGGTTCCGAAGATTTCAAAGATACTTCCGATCCGGTAAAAATAGACTTTCTCATGGGATATAATGATTAATGAATTAGAAATTATTATTAAGATATGACTATAAAAACATGTTATATTTATAGAATAATTCTACACCACAATGTGAATTGAGATTGGTAAAAAAAATTCATGGCCTACTTGCTACATTAGAAAAAAAAGAATCATCTTTAACAGATGCAACAAAAAAGGCCCGAGCTAAATTACACAAGGAATGGACGAACTTCAAAGAAGGGTATGCATTGATTCACTTAGCTCACAATTTTTAATCAAAGAATTGAATTATGAAACAGTCAAGTTAAACAAAGACAATAAATTAATTAATTCATTATTTGGAAGTTTATAAATTCATAGATTTGGCTAGTCTTTATTTCTTGCTGCATATCTTTTTTTTTTCAATAATTCACATGTGTTTTTGGCTGAAAAATTTTACTTCGTAATACTATGAGCAACTGTGGTATCAATGTAATTTATTTGTGCTGTGGACTCTGGGTTAGCAGGATTTATACCCCTATATTATGGTGTTCGAAAACAAAGTTGATATATATCACCTCCAACCTCCCAGTAAAAGTATAAATCAGTTGAGAAAGTTTCAATTTCTTCAGAAAATTTCTCTGAAAATCTTTCAAAAATAGCATTTTGGAAAGAAAATCTCAATTTTTCTGTGGCCCTATTCAAAATGATTGATTTCTTTATCAAAGGTAAGTAGAATGAGAATATAAAAAAAACTCTATAAATTTTTGCTCTCTGAAAAATTTGAAGAGGTTTGATCTTGAACTTGAAACAGCGGATTCAATGGATGTGAGGTCAAACAACTGATACCTTATGTCTTATTTATATACATTTATGTGTTGAATTCATAGCATTACTATATTTCAATTGAATTAAAACTGCCCTGTATGAATGGAACTTAGTATTATGGTTTATCATTAATTCACATAATGTAGGATCTTGTTTGCATGTTCTGTAGCTGTTTTTCTTGATTGCATGTCTTGTAAACCTCTTTTTCTACTTCTGTAACCGTCTAGTAAAGTGATAATATACAGGATATTTTAATTTCTTGAAAGTGCTGAATGGGAAATCGAAAATACCTACCTGCAAGCAATTGAATCGTAACCACTGACATGGTGGTCAATAATTTTTCCAGTATAATTATATTTCAGTCTTTTTAGTGCACTTCAGCTTCTATTTATTTGTTTTTTTGGTTCACATTCATATTAGACGGTTTCAAATTTATCATTAAACAGAGTAAACGTACCACCTATGTATGGTTTCTATAGAATTGATTTACAATTTTCCGTCTTTTGTGATATCAATCGATTCGTTCTACATGGAGAAAAGTAGGAAAATATAAATAACAGTAAAAAAACTAATAAATAGTAACGTCTCATTAATATCATAAAATATCATCCAGAATACAAGGCATATATCAATGGGTGCGTAAATTTTGAACTGGTACATTGAAAAATTGGATATATGGGTGAAACCAGTGTTGTGAGTCATTAATTACTTTTGTAATGTGTAATTAAACTGATTTTAATTCAAATAATAATCAATTACACATTACAGAAGCAATGAAGTAATTGAAATAAATTTAAATACAATTTTCGTAAAAGTGGGGAGACCCACTTCTTTCTACGTAATGTGGAAACCGTTTGTTAATTTTATACCTTCCGAACGCTAAATGAACGTTTTTGATCTGATCATATATTTGAAATAGGAAACTGACATGAATTTAGATTCATGTTTTAAAGTTGACTGTCCTATTATAACATCTTACAGTTGTGCGTAGTATTTCTTGAATTGTTTTACTTTACGATGTTTTTTTTTAATTGCACGGATTCCAGTATGTAATTACTTTGATCTTCTGGTTTTGAAATTGTTCTAAACAATTTTATTATATTCTGTAATTCATGACTTGTTAACAGTATGTGCTTGTGCAATCTTGAAGTGCCTTTTGCTGACTTTATATGTATTTTTCTATATTTTCAGTATATACTTGGTAATACACTATTATATTTATAGATTTCACAGCACTGAGCAAAATAACAAAAGAAAAATTACATTAGGCACAGAAAAATTTCCCATATTGTACCACTATAAATGCACTGACTCAATGATATCAGTATGATGAAAAAAAAATCTAGGGTTGTTCTATTATGACTATATATGGGGCATTCCATGTCAATCTTACATGTTCAAACCCTTACATTTTTTTATTAATTTGCAATTTTTACATGTTATTCTATACTCAAAATGAGTCAACACGTATTTCACGATTTGTCGATATAATGATTTTTTCGATTTTTCACCAACTAGTTCAAGTTTTGAGTTTATTCACAATATTACTTCTTTATCTGCATATATCTCAAGATCGGTTAATCGTATCGAGATAATCAATTGAAGTAAATTTGTTCAATTTGAATCGTACTTCACGATAAACATTATTTTGGAATTTTTGTAGAGTGAGTTTTTTACCATTGAAGTACTAAAATGACAACGGTTTTTTGCAAATTGGTAATGTTAGATATGTCGAAACGAAATTGAAAAACTGTCCTTGAAACAAATTTTTTGGAAATTTTTTTTTATTTCTTTAAAGGTTTTTTGATCTACTAAATGCTAATAAATAATTATTAAAAACTTCAAACCGTCAGATCAATCATTTAAAAAATTCTAGCCATCTTACAGAATACGTCAAAATTTTCGTATTTTTCTGTTGTTTTCGAAAGAAAAATTAAAAGCAGAATAAATAATGGGTTTTTTTGTAAAAGTCATTTTAATACTTCAATGGTAGAAAACTCACTCTTAGAGGGTAACGGAAATTCCAAAATAATGTTTTTCGTGAAGTACAGTTCAAATTGAACAAGTTTAATTTAATTGATTCTTTTAATACGATGAGCCGATCTTGAGATATATGCAGGTAAAGAAATAATATTGTGAATAAACTCAAAACTTGGACTAGCTGGTGAAAAATCGAAAAAATCATTTTATCGACAAATCGTGAAATACGTGTCGACTCATTTTGAGTATAGAATAACGTAAAAATTGCAAATTAATGAAAATATGTGAGGGTTTGAAAATGTAAAATTGACGTGGAATGGCCCATATACTCTTTGGCCTCCGTCGTCGTTGTTGTTGTTGTCGAGTGTGTATGGCACAGCAGCTACTGTGTGTTGTAGCGTTGTGGAGGATCAGGACTGGTCGAGTGAAGGTAGCCTTGGCCTTGGGTCTAATTGGTGGGTTATTGGGTCACAGGGCTGCCCCCCACTGCCACCCACCGGCGATGCATCGATATCGCCGTTATCGCAGCTTACCTTACCCCCACTTGGCACTGACCATCAATCCCAACTTCCTGATGATACAAAACGAGACCACAAGGATCAAGATGAACTACAAGAAGACAATGCTACACAACAGCGTAGACAAGGAACAGGTGGTAATCGGGGTGAAACGCAAGAAGAAACAACCAACGGTGAACAAGGAGAGCAACAACAATCTAAAGAGAACAGTCGGCGGAAGGAAGAAACTAGAGATGAAAGTGAAGAAGGTAAATTTTTAGAATGATATAACCTTATATAAATATGAATTTCATTCAATTCGATATAGGAAGAGCTCAGGTGTACAGGACCCTGGAACCGTGATAACAAGTCTGGACGGTTATAAAAATCTAGTGAAATTGGATTTTGATATGTTTAAGTGTTTCGAAATATTCACTTTCGGATTCAATAAATAATTGTCAATTTTCTAGAGGCAAACCTTAGTAGTAGACGAGTGTTGCGGGCTCGCGGTGTATCCTCATACATGGAACAAGTATTCACCTCCGATGACGACATCGAGGAGGACGAGTTGGAAGGGTGGCCCGACATTGAGACAAAGTATGCGCCCGCCTGCACATCGCCAAACCCACCAAGTACACACAATACATCGACGAGCGGACAGGCTGAGACATGGCAGTCAGAGGACTCGGACCAAGATTGGATTTTACCGTGCGCTCGCAAGAGGAAAAATAGACGTCCGGGTAAGTAATTTATTATGAACTTTACATCAGGCAATCATATATAACGGCTGTGTTAAACCAGAGAGCTGCTTTGTATGTTAAATTAAATTTCGAGTGGAAATATTTGTCACATTTTAATAATATGCATAACTTCAAATCTTCATGAGAACAATGTGTGGATAAGGGTACTGCGGTTTATGTTTTACTAGCTCGAAAATTGAAGTCACTTCAGCAAAGACTTCAGAACATTAGCGGCGAAATGGCAGAACCGAATATCCTCGCAACGAAAGATTCATCGTTTGAAAAAAGTGCCGATCAGACGGTGAATGAAACAGATTTAAATGGTATGAACCAAAAGGATACTTGTAGTAATTTAAGTCAAAGTCCAAAGGTTAATGTCAAGACGGTAAGTGATGTACAATGTAGTCAAGCAGTGCCTTCAAGTCCTATTTGTAAAATCGAAAGTGTGCATTCGGAAATAGACATAAAAGATGAAGTTACATTGCCAAACAGCGATCAATCACAAAATGTTAATAATTATAATGTTAATGTTCAACCAGCGGGATATGTGGTTGTTAAAACTGAACAAGGTCCAATGACAAATTATTATTTAATGCCTCAAAGTACACCTGTACCAAGTATTGTGCAACAGAGTTCGATAATGCCTAATATTGTTCCTCAAGTACAGCAAGGTTACTATGTACAAGCAGGACAGAATTATATTGTACAAGCACCTCAACAAGCAAATTTTCTAGCAACACAAACGTTGCAGCAAGCGCCACAGCCAATAATTGCGCCACAGGCTCGTCAACAATTATTACAACATGCTGTTACACACAATTATATGCAAATGCCGGGATATGTGGTACATCCACCACCTGTTCATCCACCACCTGGACCTAGAGGTTTTATTGTTAACCAAGGCATGCGACCTCAGTTTATTCCAACCCAAAATATCCGAATGGCTAATCAACTCAATATTCGAAGTAGACCACCTTTTGTTGGCAATGGGACTCCTTTTCCACATGGTGCAGTCATTCGAAGTAGTGTTCCACTCAGGGGTAATGCTGGGAGAAATAATAGGACAAAATCAAAGAATTTAGCACCTAGGGCCTTAGCGCCTCAACAGGCTAATCCTAGACCAACTCAAAATAATAAAAAATCACCAAAAAGACAGAATATGGGTAAAAATACAAATGTTAATGCGAATGCTAAAGCGAATACCACCTCTTTAATTGTTTTAAGTGATAGCGATGATGAGATAGAAATGATTATCACAGATAATACAAAGTCTACAAAGACAACTTCTACGACTAACATTCCTTCTCAAGAAACTGCTGATATACAAACTACACAAAAACCAATTGTTACATCGCATGTGACTGTATCACCTGGTAATAGCATTTTACCGCCACAAATTATGCAACGAATGTCGCAAGGTGGTATTTCTATTACTCCAGTAAAAACACCACAATCACAAGCATTTCAAAATCCCAATACCCAGTTAGTAGTTGTAGTCAATGAAACTGGAAGCCATTACGCTCTGTCGTTGCCCAATGGAAGTAAACTAATCCTTACACCTGATCAGGTTGCACAAATTCGTGCATCGAATAATGGAAAATTAATGTTGTAAAGTCTTTGTATATTATAACAAAAAAAAATGAACAGATAGATAAGTGTTTTTATTTAATACAAAAAAGGTACGCTCCTTTGTTATTATAATCGTTTACATTTGGCCAAGATTTTAAAATATGGCAATTTTATTCAGAGTTAAAAAGAAGAAAAAAACAAAAAAAGCTAAGTGTTGCTTACAGAACAACAAATTTGATTCATATTGAATACTTGAGTATCTATATAAAAATGGAAGATTGCTTGTAATATATTATAAAAGGATTCCCAATTAATTAATATCAATCTTATTTATTTATTTTTATTTTTTTTGTTGTTAAATGTCACGTCACATTATTAATTTGTAACGAAATTTTATTACGTTACACTAAAATTATCAACAAAATAGATTAATCAAATTTACAGCCTGCCTTTCGAATATCTATGTGACATGATTCAGCATAGGCTTTCAGCATAATAATAGTAGTAGTAATAATAATAATAACAATAATAATAATAATAATAATAATAATAATAATAATATCGTTATATACACATACATATAGTATATAATAGGTATTTTGTTCACCTGAGAAGTAAATCAGTTTATTTTTGTACCTATTGTTAAAAGTCAAAGTAAAATTTTCGTAAGTATCAAATTGACTGTGCAAAACTGGTTCCTGTAACTTTATGTTTGGGTTTATTGTTTTGTGTAGAGTAATACTTTGAGCAGCTAAAATGTTTATTTGAAATCGATGCTATGCTTGGAAGTCAGATTTCAATATGCGTTTAATTTTTCTTTATTTCAAAGATGGACAAAGTTTAATTCAGAAAAATGTAATTGTTATTTCAGAAGTCGATGAGTAATTGAAAGTCGACGTATTTTATAATTGAATTTCAAATAATTATTAAAAGTCTTGATAGTTTTTTTATTGTATTTGATTAGTTAATTAATTCAAATTCAATAGTTCATTAAAATAAACATGATATAAGTAGAATTTAATTTTATTACAGATTCAAAAGTCAAATCATTTTTTTGTTTTTTTCAATTCCCAATTAATAGGTTATTACTTAAAGTGCTTATTGTACCTTTGTTATAGACATTGCTTGGCTAGTAATCAATTAAGTTCAATTAAAACAATACTTCCAACTAATAATTAATCATTGAGTTATCTATAGCTGGTGATTAATCAGTAATTAATTTACCTGCCCATTTCTATGCTTCGTATCCGTATACCACTACAAGTTGTGATTATTTTCGACTGCGAGAATGATTATCATATCACTCATTTGATTAAACAGAAATTAAAAATTTTCTATTTTTTTTTTTTTTCTGTTTCGCTGGCAAAATGAATGAAACACGTTTGTGATATTTGTAGATAAAAGTGAGAGGGTTGCAGTGTTATACAACGATATAACAGAAAATGCAAATATTGATTCAATTATTAATATTAGTATAAATTAATGTTATCTTTTTGTTTCAGTTTAATTTTTTTTTTTTCCGAATATTATTCGGATTATAAAAACTAAGTATGAGAGAATGTTATAATTGTATTTGTATATATTTCAAATCACTACATAGTTATATAGACTATACCTATATGTATAGAGTAACTAATAAAATTATTTAAAGGACTGAACCCAGTATTATCTATAAGGTGTACATAACATTTTGTATAATAGTTTCGACCGGATTATGGGGTCAACACTTCAATACGAAATTTACGTATTATATTCTTAACACTGTTTTTCAATTAGTTATAAAAGAAAAAAAAAACAAGCATCTTAGGTCTGATTCATGTTCTCGGCTTCTTAATAATCGTTATATTAAAGGCAGCTTAAAATTCTTCCACCAAAATATGATTTTATTTGCTATATAATTAACGGATGATGGGTATAATGTAACGAGACAGCATAATGTAAACCTACTATTTTGGTATCAGAGAATATTTGTCATTCAAACAACTTATTTATCCCTGAAACGATAATAACTCGTTTAAGTACCATGATAAGAACTTCTAATGATCTAGGATAATAAGACATATTATCTCACGAGCGGAAAAGCTTAAAAATAATTGCTTTAACTTAATTAAATATTCTAAAATAGTAAGGCAATTGTGACATAAGTAATTAAAAAATAGCAGTCGAACTATTTCTCCGAATTGTTAAATTTTGAATAATAATTATGTATTGTGGACATTAGATTGTATCTATAAGTGAATTATTTTTTCTTTTTATTCTGAAACTTACAAATTTTGACTTCAAATCTTTCCTTCTACTAATTTACTTATTCGTGTAATTTTATCTGTGCTTCTCACTATTCAGGATTATATTTATTATAAAGGCTTTGTGAACATTCACAAAGTTAAAATGTGTTAAAATGGTGTTGATTTCAATATACATATGTATACAAACACAATGTCACTGAGTCCTGGAGTTAGGGAATTTCCGTTTCAGCTAATAAACACGCATAAAAATATTTGCATTTTATCTCTCAGACAATAGACAAATGATGAAATCATGGATTTAAGCCTTGCTTAACATAATTATACAGCATTTGTGTTTTCCATAATTATACAGCATTTAATCTAATAAAATTAATTTTCGGCCGTCGATTTTCAAATTGAGAATATAATGCCGTGCCTGTATAATATACATATACATATACATTAGACTGACCCATTCTGACCGACTATTTTTTGATTTTGAGTCTCGTATGAAAATTTGTCAGCTTTTCCTTTTTCAGGAGCCCTCTCTGAATTTCAGATCAATTAAAAAATTTTAGAGGTCGCTCAGGAATTTTAAAAATTCTAACAATGGTTAATAATCGAATTTTTTCATTTTCAATTCATCTTTTCTCGTGGAGGCAATTTTTTTGACATTGAAAAAACATGACATTCTGAAAATTTTAGCTCAAACTATGAATTTTTAAAGGTCACTCAAGAATTTTGAATGCTTGGAATACTATACATTGGATGTTGTCGAGCGACCATTAAATATTAATATTTAGGGATCATATTTCTTTTACAATCAGTTAACATGATTATGCACCAAAATAGACAACGACACGTCTATTTATACAAATTTTGAAAGCATGAATTTTGAAAATTCCGAAAATGGTTGAAAATCGAATTAATTTTTTTGTTTCAAATATTTTTTTGTTTTTGTAACTGTTTTTGTTTTTTTGTTTGTGTAACTGTTTTTACACTCGAAAAAAATGGCATCCTGAAAGTTTCAGCTCAAAATATAAATTTTCAAAGGTCGCTCAAAAATTTATATTTTGAGCTGAAATTTTCGGAATGTCATTTGGTTCAAGTGTCAAAACGATTGCCGCATCGAGAGAAAAAATTTGAAAAAATAATAATACGATTTTTGAGCATTTTTGGAATTTTAAAAAATCTTGAGCGACCCCTAAAAAGTTTTTAATTGATCTAGTATTTGGGGAGGGATCCTGAAATGCAGAAAACTAACAAATCTTTATACGAGACTCAAAATCCTAAAATGGTCTGTCAAAATGGGTCACTCTAATATACATACACCTATGTATATGAAACCAACTTCACCGTGGCATTGAGATGAAGCGAATTCGTCGAATAAAAAAATTCGAGATATAACAATTCTCTCCATCCATCAACCGATATGCTGGGTTCGTTGATTCTGGATTTTGCTGACAGTACATTTGAAATTTTTTAAACCGCAGCTATACATCAATGTGACACATTCGAACACAAAATATTTGGGAAAGAATTTGCCTGATAAATCCAAGGAAACTAAAATATAAGCAACAAGTTATAGGCGTCTCGACCATGGACAATCTGAAATTAAATCTAAGACAAAAGAAATACGTTAAATTAATGAATTATTCAAATGAATAATTCATTATTCAATGTTATCTGACAAGCACATAATATGATGCACACAGGAGGCGATATTATCTCTTATATGTCTATTTCGCGAATGCATAATTATCACCAGTATTTGATGCATTAGTAATATTATGTGGAATTCTAAAGATCAAAATGGCTTCATTTACTTGTTTGAGGAGGGTTTAATATTTATTATTATCTTTATATGTTGATTTAAAAATACTTATAAAATATAGCCAGATATAGTTTACAACATATTTATGTTATGAACTAAATAATCAGTTTGTATTTAATCAAGTAATATGATCGACAAAATACCAGTTTGATCTTGTGTAATTCATACATCAATTGATAGATTTATAATAGTAAATTCTGTCAACAATGGTGTTATACAGGCATTGTTTTGAATCCTAATCATACCTATAATACATATAGTTAATTCAGTCCTTATTATAATTTACGGAACTGTGTTCGTTTTACTTCCTACAGAATATATTACTTATTATTATAAGAATATATTATGTATTTGACATCAATGTTTTCCAAATGCAGATTAGTCGAATGCATTCAAAAGTCAATTGTATTGTCCTGAAAGTGAGTTGGAACAAAAAATTTCTTACGTTACTTAGTTCTGTAGAGAATCAATGTATATGTCATGAATAAATGATTTAATATATTGTATAAAGTAAATATGTGTATTGAACAAGTTTTATTCCCAAAATACAATCACACCTATAATTTACTTAGAATCTATACAATCTACATATCACTATACACCTAACTTTGAGCAATATTTTACCATATAATTATGAACATGAGGAAGGTTACTGAATGCAAACCTGAACAATTGTTCCCTCTTTTCCTTAAAAAAAGCAATTTTTATTCTACTTATACATTTAATTTAGTAATGTAAGGAATAATACGCCAAAATTGATAACAAAATAAAACAATACATACGCCAGTATTCAACAGTCGTCTCTAACTATAGGTCACTCTTAGCCGTAAGATGAGTTAAAATCGATTTTAGATGCACCTTTATCTCGGTGCTAAATTTTATGGCTAAAAGTGACCTCTAGTTACAGACAAGTGCTGAATACTGGTCATAGTCTTTCCATGACCTCTACCAGAGACTATAGTTAAAATATTGTCTTGCCAGGTTGAAACCCATAACAAATTACAATCAGTTTTTTGAAATAGGAATCCATGACTGAGATAAATTTTTAAAGTTGGTTTCTACTTTTTGCATACAAGTTAGATGTAATTTTTAACCGACGGAGACAATTTGTTGCAACAACTTTTCATAAATTTTCAAAGAAATAAACTGTAAATTTATCATACCTATATTTATCATTTGTTAAAGGATAACTATATTATTTATTTTGTTAAAGAGTGATGTGCTGTTATGAACTACTTTTCCCGCTAACATTAGAAAGCCTTGTTGTGTGCAACTCGCATGCCATTCTTGTAATTTCTAATTTGAGATTGCATATAATAAACGGATGTTTGCGGCACAAGTAGCTTCTCCTTTATCCGAGGTTCATCCCGTCATCGAAGGTAACCTAATTTTGGTTCGGTATGGGATTAAAGATAACGCTTTACGATTCAAAAGCTCGCAGTCCCCGTAGTAGTTTAAATAGTTTTTCTCTGTCCTTGTCCCTTTATACCAAGTCCACAGTGCAACACAACGCTATGCACTGAACGATATAATTGGCCATTTCTATTAGATCCAACAGATCTAGTTAATCATAAGCACCCTATGTGGAGGTGAATAGTTAGTCACAATACCTCGTCCAGCCCCCTGGCACTCAGCTCATTTGGCTGGTGTCTCAATGACGCTAACCGCTACGTGGCGCTGGCAGTATTTCGCGCGGTCCACGCGATAACTGGCTGCCGCCCTCGAAAAGATATACGATTGCATCTTGTTAACCTGTCACGGCCGGCAGGGGGTTCGGGCAAGGGGGTCGAGCGCGGAAGCATACCAGCGCTGCGCAGTGCGAACTAAATACGGCGCTCTTCATATGGAGTGGGGGGCTGGCCTCGCTAAGTTTCGCGCCTTGCTGATGACTGGTGTCGCCATCTAGTAAAATAATATATAATTTAGCTAAACGTGCATAAAGGAGATTGATAATAAACACAAGAGCCTTGTGACATCTGAGTCGTCTTGTCAATTGCATTTAATATAAATAAATGTGGTAACAAATTGTTGCATGTAATTAATCACGGAGTAAATTAATAAATTGATTATCTTTTCCTGTGTCTGAACTTGTTTATCTGTTGTCTAATTAATAGAGTGATAATGGAAGTGGGTCTTGGCAGCACGCTTTTGGCCGGAGATCCGCGCTTAGTCGATCATATTGTTGGAGAAGTTAAATCACAAGGAATTTTCGATCAATTTCGTAAAGAGTGCATAGCAGACGTTGATACAAAGGTTCGTTTTTCAATTCTCTGTAATATACTGTTATCACAGCATGTATACAAAAATATAACCTTTCGATGAATTGTCCAAGGTCAAAAAAAAATTGTACGCTAAAAAAAGGATCTGTTCTGTTACAAAAACTACAGACATTTCTTGATAACATCTTATTCACGAGAGATTAAAACAACCTATTTCTATGCGGACTAATATATTTTTGGCCCGTTATGACTTTGGGTTATCATTAAATAAGACCTAAGCTGATTTTCTGAATTCTCAACATCTCGAGAAAACTATTCATTTCAAAAATATCATTTTCATATTTACCCAACAAATTTAATGCATACAATAGCGTATTGACATCTCAATACTAAATACATCATAGATACATGATCGTATCCATTTATTTATAATATTACAATTGTTTAAATTGAAATGTAACCCGTGAGAATGAGTAATAATTTTTAATCAAATTTTCACAGCCAGCATATCAAAATTTGCGAACTCGAGTCGAGAGTTCAGTGAACACGTTTCTTTGCAAACAAATATGGAAGCCAGATATGAACAAAAATCAATTACGTGAAAACTTGCGCAAGCAAATACACGACGCTGCTTATTTGGACGCAGGAGTAGAGCGTATCGTTGATCAAGTTGTAAATCCAAAAGTATATTCGGTATTTATGCCCCAAATTGAAGATGTTGTCTATAAATTTCTGGGCATCGAAAGACCTAAGGATCGGGAAAGAAACGGGACTAAAAGTCTGAAAGATTTGTTACCCAAAGATTTGGATCCTGTTTCACCAGAGTCGGATAAAAACAGCTTGAAGGATGTGTCGTTAGAGTCTGTAGATGCAAATATTGCTGCAACTGGTGGAGAAAATAATCATTTGTTGACAAAAGATATGAATAAAGTTGAAACAAACTTACAGAATGATGAAAATGTTAACGATAAACTTGTTAGCAATACTAATTCGCCAAACAAACAATTAGAAAATTCAGAAACTCAGGTGGATGTTAATCAAAAGAATTTTATGAAAAATTTGTCTGCTTCAAATTTGAATGTTTCTGGAAAATCGGATGAAAAAACTGAGGAAGAAGAGGAAGATAGTCCAATGTTTGAACCTATAGATATAATGAATTTCAATGAGTCTAACGATTCGCATTTATCAGGTATATCTGAACTAACCAGTCATAGATCAAGGAGTCCTGATTTTTCAAATGACTTTTCCAGAGACAATTTAGACTTTAGCAATCATGATTCTCAACTAAGTAAAGTTTCGTCCGATTCTCGATTGTCTATCGTCACTGATTTTGGTTTATCAAATCATGGATCTACACCCATGCCCGATACCTTCAAGGAAGACAGTGATAAAGGAAAGATTGTTGAAACTTTGGAACCTAAATCTAATAAAGATAATTTCAAGGAAATACGAGACATTGAAGCAAATAAAGTCAACACCAAAGAGGCGAAGAACTCATTTGAAACTATCCGAAGTAAAGAGAATCCCCAGGAACCAAGAGATTCCAAAGATTTAAAAAGTACCAAAGGTACTCCAGACTCCACTGATAGCGGAGCAAAAGAGAAGAATGACTCTAAGGATTCAAAGGATAAATCTAAGGACAATGATACTATTAAAACAAAGTTTAACAAGGAAAAAGTCGAACTTAAGGAATCGAAAACTCATAAAGAGCGAGAAAAGGATCATAGAAAAAGACAGAGCTCACACAGCAGTTCAAAGCATGAAAAAACTGATAAATATTCGAAAGATAAATACAAGGAAAAGTCTGAGAAATGTAAAGACCATTTAGACAAGTCTAAGGAGGGCGAGAGGCCAAGAGAAGACAAAAAGGATACGGATAAAAAAGAAGGTGCTACAAAAGATTTGAAAGATATTTACAAAGAGAAAATTCGAGAGTTGAGGGAAAAAAAAGAGCTTACTGAAAAGGAAAAACTGGCAAAAGATCCAAAAGACTCTAAATCTACGAAGGAATCGCGAGATAAAAAAGATTCTTCAAGAGATCGTAAGGATTCCAAGAGTTCTTCCTCGAAAAGTTCTAGTCGTCACGACGATAAATCGAATAAAAATGACGAAAAATCAGTTTCTAAAAACGATAGCAAATCATCGAGTAAAACCTTGGAATTGAAAGAATCTAGAAGCGAGTCAAAAGACAAAGGAAAACGTGATGAAAAACGGCAGTCGAAGGATAACAAAGAAAGCAGAAGTAAAAGCCATGGTAATTCAAAAAGTGATTCGATAGACAAAGGTGAAAAGTCTGAGACTAAAAAAGACGTTAAAAACGATTCCCAATCAAAAGAATCTGAACGAAATGAGCGATCGGATACAAAGCGAGATAATAAATCAGAATCTCAGAGATCTGAGGCAAAAAAAGACTCAAAAACAGATTCTCAAAATAAAGATTACGAGAGAGCCGAAAAATTGGATGTCAAGAAAGACTCTAAAACTGATTCCCAGAATAAAGAAAGAAAAAGAAAAGATGATAAGAAAACAAAAGTAAAAGATGATCATTCTAGTTTGAGAAAAAATCCAAACGATCGTCGCTCTACAGACAGAGATGGCTCGAATGGTTCGAACAGTAAAAACTCACAAAAAAGCAGCTCTAGTTCCATCGCGAATTCAAGTAAAACAGGCTCCACTAGTTTAACTAAGGAATCAAGCGGAACTAGTAACTCTAGCAGCGAAACATCTGATAATGTAGATGTTCCTCCATCTGATGGAATAACATTACCAATTGAAACAATTCACAAGGATAAAGAAGACTCAAATAGAGTCAAACCATTCACAATAAAAATATCAAATGAAAACGAAAGCGAACCTGATTACTATATCGAATCTGATTTGACACCTAAGAGAGTAGATTTAGGACAAGCGGAATTGAGTTTACCATTGAAAAAACGTCCGTTACAAACTGATACCGCTGCTCCAAATCCGAATGACTTCAAAGTAAAGAAACCCAAGTTTGCAAAGAACTTTCAAGAAGCTAAAAAACTGATGAAAATTAGAAAAAAATTAGAAAAACAAAGATTACGAGAATATGAAGCAGCTAAAGAAAAATTCCATATGGCTAATGATTCTAACAAGCCGGAACCAGCTTCAGTGCAGACTGTTACAGATAAAAATACTTCAACACTACCGGACGATGAAAGAGTACAAATTATAGAAGTTACGGACGATGAATATGAAGAACCATATCCAGACCTTTCAATGAAAGAAATAAATATTAGTCTAGAAAGACAATCTCTAACTAGTCTGGAAAATCCACTAGTCTTTAATCCAGAAGAAAAATTACAAAACATTGCAGACAAACAATCCAACTTATCAGCAATGGAAAAATCCATAAGGCAGTCCCTACAGGATATGATTTCTGATAAAAAATTAATAGAGTCAGGGAACCCCACAGAAGATGTCAATGATTCAGCAGCGTCTGTGAAATCTTTGCAAAGCAAAGCATTCATACCGAAAAATAATGAGAAGCGATTCAAAACCGGAAATAATTCTGAGAAATGTGATTCTACAGAAAATAACAAAATAGAAAAATTCGGAAAAAGCAATGATAATTATCTAAATTCTACAATCTCTAGTGGATCAATAATATATCCATGTGTTAATAAAAATAGCAGTCATAAAGCGGCTAATGAAACTTTACCATCGCAATCGGATGACAGTTCTAATTGCCTATATTTCGAAGCTGACAATGAGAGGGCTTTGAAATTCTCTAAATTTTTACAAACATTGGAGCTAGAAGTACTCGAAGATGAAACATGTCCACACAGTTCATCCGAATCCCTTGAAAAAATATTAGAAAGTCTTGGAGGACAGATAGTTTCAGCATTACCTAAAACAATGGCACCTCCTATGCCTAAGCGTAAACATTCAACGAGTCCGTTGATGGATATATTATTGAATAGTACAAATAACAACAACAATCGTCATAAGATGAAAGAGTCTACGCCAGAAGAAGAGTCTAATACAATAAAGAAAAAAAAGCTGGGTCGCCCTAAGAAACAACGAGCAGTAGCTAACGTCTGCGGAATCCAAAATCTGCCCAATGGAGAGAATTTCGTCATGCCGCTAAGCCCGGAGAGCGACGTATCAGCGAGTAGTGAAAAGAACTCACTACATCTTCTGAAAGAAGACAAAAGGTAATATTTTATTATTTATAAAGTCAAATAGGAGAAGAGATCGATTTAATTTCAAATATTCAAAACATGCTCCATGTGTTTATCGCTGAAATCTTGAAAAAAATATATCTATATCAAAATAGGGTGACTCAGTAGATAAATGTGAATAGAAAAAAAAGTAAATTGAGCTTGCCGTAGCTAATTGATAAAAGCTGCATGTTACATGTCTCAAACATTCTTTATACCTATACATAAAAAAAGATCTGAAGAAAAATTAAACTAAGTAATTGAAAAGAACTTACTTTGATTGGATGATTGCAGCCGGCAGAGAAGCAGTCAGCGTTACTCGAGCGATGACCTTTATAAGCCTAGGCCTTTTTTCTCCAGTTCTTCCAGACGAAGTAGAAGATCCAATCAAGCATAGCATTCTCACAAAGCACACACTATCAGATGTTGGCACTACGTAAGACTCTAGGAAAAAGTACAAAGTTTGTTACTGAGAACGACTGAATAAGAGTTTCCTCGTGTGCTCTCTTTTTCCTAACTGCAAAATTAATTATCATCAACCATACTTCAATATTGTAAGAAGAAATTCGTTACAATTAAACTATATTTGTTATTTCTATTTCCAACATTTATATCATATTCGATTCGATTTTTAAACAATTCTTAGAATCACGTGTATATTGCTTTACTTCTATCGCGTACATAAGTAATATAGGATTAATCATTCTATCATTAGTTCTATATCCTCGCTATAACATCATGTACTCTTTCCTATTCTTCATCAATTATAAGTACAGATAATACGTGAAATCAGTATTGCCAGGGGTGGGCAGTATTTCAGCTACATGTATTTCAAATATATGTAGATTTATATACATCCATTTAATGTATTTCGTAAGTTCTAAAAGCATTCGGAAATATGTATTACATACGTACCGCATATATGCAGAAGTTACGCTAGGCGTTGAGGTATCGATATTCTCTACGATTGAAGACTGAAGACAGAATTTGTATTGTATTTTGTATTTGGAAATGTACTTTCAAAATACCAAAGCGCATTTTGTATTAATATGCTTTCGTGTATGAATTTTGTATTAAATACATGCTATGAAAAGTGGATTTTCTATATCGCATTCAAATACGAATTTGAATGTATTTTGTCCAGCCCTGGCGTATTGATATGAAAATTAGTAATTAATTATTGGTGATTTTTATTGCCAACACCAATTGAGTAACTCATTGCTAAAGCGAATGAAGTCCAAAAATAGAAAGGTTTTTATCAAAACTAGTTTTTGGGTTATTAATTACGAGATTATGTTCAACAGAAAACTTGAAACAATCATTTCACAGATAAAATTCACAATAATTAATTTATTACACTATTTATTTTGCAAAATCTAGTTGAAATACCAGCTTTTCTCTGAATGAATCTTTCGAACTATGTTCGGCTTAAACATGTACGATTTCATCTCGAAAATCAGGTTCTCTAACGAATTAGATTCCCTTGAAAATTAAACATTCATGATTCTTCAAATTAACATCCTTCACTGACATAATTCGTGAAGTTAACTAAAATATAAAAATGACCAGGTAAAACGAAAACACATTGATGAATTCATGATCGAAACTAATTCGAATCAGAATTCGTTTTCATTCGTTTCAATCCAAAATCTTCGAAAATAGGAATCACCAATCTATTTTCATTTACTGGGGAAGTTAACCAACTAAACTTGTATTTTTATATTTTATACGATACTCAATAATTGTATTATCATCGAATGATGTTATATTACTCTTAAGAGTATTATATTATTTGAAATTATTTTCTCAAAGAAATTCGGTTAATATTTTAAGCTAAATATGACAAATTTGATATTCCTGTACCAAAGGCCGTTTTTGTAAATAGCTAATGTATGTAGTCCAACATTGTACATATAAATAGTCGTAAATGGAGAATCTATTATTACAAATATTTCTTGAATATTCAAGAATTTAATGAAAAATTTGCCTCTCAATTCACTAATATTGGAAGCTGCGTGAATTCCATATTATTATTTTCAATAAGTATAATAGCCGATTGGCTGAGTTATATTATACCCATATTATTTCCGTATTTTCAATCCTATTGTGAAAACATCATCTCATCTAAAATAGAATTAATAAATAATCGTGTTGATGAGGAATATTTAAAGTCTGACAAAGTATGGTGGTTGATTTTTGCTAAGACAATTATGTCGTGAGTTCGTAAAATGGAAAATGCAGTGATAATAAAACGCGGCATTTGATTACCTAAGGTTATCGTCTGATAGCGTACATAGAATCAATAAAGTTTGAAAATAATCAGCCATAACAGTCCGAAAAGTATTAATTTTGAAAAAACAATGTTTGCTGCCTTAAGGATATACGTAACATTTTTTAAAATCATTTTCCGACATTAGTCATGACTTTTAAAAAATATAAACATGTTTAACAATCTTCTTCTTTTTTTTTTGTTTCAATCGTTGAATTTAATTTTTAGCAAGATGCAGACCTGTAATAATTCTGATCTCAGTAATCTGTGCCAATGATTATAAAATATCACCACTTATTGATGTCAAATAACTGTAAAAAAATACGCTTAAAATTTTGAATACATATTGAATTTGACTATATGAATTGTATCGAAATTTTGAATACAAAGGAGAAAGAGTTTGAAAGAAAGTAATGTTGGGCTAAGTCTATGTATAATGAACACGGATGATAACAATAATAATAATATTAATAGTAATAGTAATACTAACCTTTCGCCACTTCTTTTTATATAATTTAAAGTCACCATGACATATTACTTTCAGTTGGTGATAATAGGAAATCTTCATATTTGGCTCTCTGCAATAACTATGAAATCCTGGACAAGAAAATCTAGTTACGTTAAAAATTACCGTTTCCTGTTTAGCGCAACAATAATAAAATATGATGCAATTATAGTACCTAGATACCACAAACTATTATCTACCAGGAGTGAAAGAAAAAAAAACAGGAAGTGGTATAAATGCTATTGTTCAATATTAAAATGTATACCAAATAAAGGTGCTTTATAGTTATTAAAAAAAAAAATAATAATAAAAATAAAAAAAATAACTGCTTACATAATAATTGCCTCTGGCTGAGATTATCGGTCAATGATAATTACCAGAATTTCTATTTACAAAAATCAATTTTCGTTTGGAACATTTGAATTTTATGTATACTTATGTATAATATGTAAATACATCGACCTTTTCATTTTTTAAAATCTTTTGAGAGAAATTGGGGCACTCAATTTGAATTTCTTTCGAATTTTTTTGTTTTCAGAGTTTCTTTTTACGGAATAAAAACAAAAAATAACTTTCGAATTTTAACAATTTCCAATATCTCTCTCTCTCTCTTCGTTTGATTGATTAATTTCCAAATCTATATATTTCCGTGACTGAAATATTACAGAAGAACAGGTAGATACCGAAAAATGTGCTTTGGTTAATCGTTTTCGTCAAATTTCGTTTCGTTTTCGCAACGAAAAACAGCTGCATAAGTAAATACGGGTTTGAATAATATAGACGTTTAGTGAAATTGAAACCTAAAAAATTGTGTCAACATATTGTCTGTCATAAGTTTGCTACGATATCTGATAACTTTTATACTGATGACAACAGTAAACTTGTGATTGAGGCTGTTTATTTAATTGGCTGTATCTTAGTTTGTCATCATACCCATAGTGCTGTTATCTCTATGCTGAGAGAACAGTTACTCATTACTGTGATTGGATGCATCTTTGCGACTTATTTACAAGGCCACCTTTTTGGCGGAAAGACAAACACGTCGAACTTTATATATATACACACACACACACACACACATATATATATATATATATATATATATATATAAAAAAACACCGGTAAGCAGTAGAATTTCTTCACGTAGTGTCTTGACTTCACAAAATATGGTTGAAAGTAAAACTATTTTTAAGATCAATGCAACGATTCTATTCGGAGAAAAACTTCGTTTAGATCGATTTATTCCTTGGCTTCAAGATCAGAAATGATAACAAAAACATAGACAGAAAAGTACGATCGATATTTCTCTGTGACCGAGAAGTCCGTTTTGATATAGCATTATGCAGAACACGAATACCATTCCAAAGAAAGTATTCATGAATCTTTGAGGGATTGAAATTTTCACAACGATGCTGCTGCTGGCTTATTGCCTATTGAATGCACATACCTATGTATATATTTACATTCAGAAGTAGAGTAGCGAGTTTTCGTTATTTCCATTTCTCAATTCATTTGACTTGCTGCAAACAATTGTTTTCAATTGCTGTTGAGTGCTAAATGGGAATTTGAGAAAAATTGTTAAAATTTTTCAATTCTGATTAGATGTGTCGTATCGGAATTTACTTTAAATTTAAATGTGCCATAACTACACTGGCTATAATACTACATGACCTTGCTCGGCTGTAACGAAGAATCGATATACATATATATATTGTATATACATATATATATATATATATATATATATATATATATATATATATATATATATATATATATATATATATATATATATATATATATATATATATATATATATATGTATATATATATATATATATATATATATATATATATATATATATATATATATATATATATATGAGTATTAATGCGACGTATGATTGTCACAAGTACGTAGCGTTAACAAGGTTCTATCCGACGCGTTAATTATTCACAGAAATCGTTGAGAATATATAATAAACGTTCATTCTCGGTAATCAGCGCATCTGAACTAGGAGCTGAGTTCTGCGATAATAATTATGCAACGTAATCTGTATATGACATGGCATAATTTTAAGCAATCGGCTAAACAGTATTTTCTCTTGAAGGCCACCAGGTATACCTATAATTATGATTCAAACATCGTTTACTGCGTTGCGTGTGCGTATTCAAAGGATGTACAATATTCAGATAAACAGGCTCCTGAGAAATGCCGAGTGGGGAATCACCTATGTGAAAAACACAGTATAATAGTCTATAAATAGAATAAGTTGTTATATCAATTGATAAACGTCACTATTTCATGTAACAATGTGTATATAAATATTGGCATTGTTCAACAGTCGTTACGATCCATATTTCAATAAGTATTGAATTATTTGAAGAAAAACATTGATCTACTATTTACGTCAGAGGCGTATTTTAATCGTGAGGTATAACTTTCTTTCGGTTTGCCAACCTGATGTCCTCTCCCAACCACGTGGTGCTTATGCGTACTTCGCATGCGCTGTACAACGACGCAGTCTAACCTAGGTAACTTGTGATCATAATTTTGAAATGCCGTTATCTTAATGAAATGCGAAAAGGTCAAAGAATCTGGGTATTTGAAAAGGATTGATTCAATGTTAATTAGCTATTGTAACCTCAACGAGTCTGCGTCATTTGTTAACTCGCTCGTAATCTAACGATTTACAGCGTCAAGGTGGGGATAGCTTGTCCGCGGAAGAGGCTACATCCTTTTTTCACTATATCCATCTCATTTCCACACGACTAACGTAAGCGGCCGCATGCTGCATGTGCGGAGGCCGAATTCGTTTTAATAGATAAAACATTATTGTTCTACATCGGAAGTAATATAATTCTATTCTTTAACTGATCAAGTATCAAAAGCTGTCCTCTTCTTAGGTGTAGTGTCGAAAATCAACGGGCGGCGGGGGGCAAGTGTTTTTTTTTTTCAAGAACCAAGGACTCAAAGTTAACCATACCGTTTTGGGATCGTGTTTTCAGACTAACGTTTGTGGGTGAAAAATGAATATCGATGAATACGAGAGTTTGCCAACGAGTTCAGTGGTCGTCCACATGACAGCGGGTGCCATTGCCGGCGTTATGGAGCATTGCGTAATGTATCCTTTGGACAGTGTCAAGGTAGGTAATTCAAAACCAACTTTCCTTATTATATAGCTATTATGCCTATCACATATTGAATTTCGTCATCAAAATCATATAACTCCTGTGTTCCCAATATCAATCTTTTCACAATCCATGTATAAATCCACTCTCCTATTAAGAATGAACCATTTGCTTCAATGAGTATTCTCCAACCATAACGTCTGCCTCTTGATTCGCATTATGTATTATTTGTGTCATTAACCGAAATCATTTCATCAACTAGACAATTACCTAGAAAACGCATTCGGTCAACTATATGTTACTCTTCCAATGAAAGTTGTGATTCAGCTGTTCCTCCCACCTAAGTATCAGGTTTTTCTGCGAAAAGAAACACATTAACTGTTCTGGAAGTATCAGCATGTGTGTTATTCAATTTTAATTCTATATTAATACCTTGTTATATCTTGAGACAGTAGTTAATCAAGAATTGTATACTTGTAATACCTCACCATATCATATATTTTGGGTATATGATAACCATATCTGTTTAAAATTGTATATATTTAGTTACCTAGCTACAATTCTAGACTCCAGGAAAACTTGAATACACTCCTACAGTTGTACTCATAAGTCTATATCTCTATAACAACTAGGCACATTGATTATCTAATTGAACTGATAGGTTGCGCAATCAGGTAGTAAATAAAGGATATGACAAACCAGAGAAGTAGATGAAAAAAAATTTAGTCTAATATATCTTCTCCCACCAATACCAAGAGGAATCCCCCCTCCTGTTTTCTCCAATCACTCCTCCATCCTTTTCTCACTTTAATATTGTTTTTCCTCATGTTGATGTATATACATCTTATAAAATTAATATATCAGGTTCAAGTTCAATTGTTGGTTAGTCATTGGGTATATCAATAAAATGTTTATAAGCTTCCGGAATTTATTCATATTATTATTTAGACATACTCTTCTATTTTCTAACTAGCTGAAATAGGTTGGTCTTGATACAGGCTAGCTAGTGTATTACATAACAGGCCGTCTTACATGGTTCGGTCTATTTCTGTCCTTTTTTGATTCAGTAATAAAATAACGGTCAGACAATTTGTGTTCGACCATTATTATTTTACTGTTAAAATTTTAACGAAATTTAATTGCAGTTTATTTATCTTGAAATGTAAAATTTACAGAGAAAACAAAAGCCTACTGCAATTTATCAACCACGCAAAATGTATGATAAGAGGCAAATGAAAAACAACCCATTTCAAACGTGTATGACAAACTGTTGCCTACAATGTATTTCGATAGCTATTGTGAATTATTCAAATAGCACAAGAATTATGACCTCTGTCATTATGTATTAATCCTTTGCAAGTCAACTGTTAGAATTTTCAACTACTTGATGGAAACAATAGTCATTCATTATAATAATAATCTATGTAGCCGATTTAAAATATGAAAAAACTTCCACGCATGTTATGATTTAACAAAAGTTCATACTCCCGATATACCACTCGGATGATATATGTATTTAAAATATGTAGTCCGACTGTTGTATATAATAATTGTAATCTCACTCTTGGCAGGTAATTTTTCATAAAAATTTGATTTGTATATTCTTCACTGCTCAATCGTATAATTCATTTCCTTGCCTTGTTTACTTGTCGTGTAAGGCTTTGATCATATTAGATATATATCACTTGTTTGTGCATGATACCCAGATGCTACATGACACAAATTGTAATCTTATAATTGAAATACTTGTAGCAAACACTCCTATTTGGGAATGTTAGCAGATTCAATTGGAAGCTGTATTTTGTATGTACTGTACTATAGAGAACTAAAATTATTCATATCACAGCCATGAACAATACTTTGAAATGCCCTATTCTATCATTTTTATTACCACAAAGTAAAAACTGTGGAATGAGTTCGAAAATTAAAAATTCTTCCAAAGATTTACTTCTACCAGTTCATCGTAGATATTTTGCCTAAAACACTCATTATTTTATGCAATTCTATTTCTATCTTAGACAAGAATGCAAGCATTAACGCCAGGCCCAGGTGGAGGCGGCGGGGTTGGGGCAGTTCTCAGCAGAATGGTAAGACAGGAGGGTTTTTGTAGACCAATCCGAGGTATGGGAGCAGTTGTTGTAGGAGCAGGACCTGCACATGCTCTATATTTTTCTTGCTACGAGTGGTTCAAAGATCTAATGATAGAACCACGATCGCCTTCGCAATCGAATCATCTTGTTTACGCAGGTGCAGGATGTGTGGCAACAGTTCTGCACGATGGAGTCATGAATCCAGCAGAAGGTAAATTACCGATATCCATGAACCATTAATAAGCATCTAGGACATTAAACAAGTAATATTTTTATACCGATTTCATTTTTAATAGTTAACTTGATAACTTTACAGTGGTAAAACAACGACTTCAAATGTACAACTCTCCCTATAGAAACGTACTGGGATGCTTACGACACATATATAAAACTGAAGGTGTTGGAGCTTTTTATCGAAGCTATACAACACAGCTTACAATGAACGTACCTTTCCAGAGTATTCATTTTATGGCTTACGAATTTGCACAGTCTATAACTAACCCGGATCACATCTACAATCCTATTGCGCACATGATATCTGGTACGTAGTTATTTGTTAATAAGCATATCCAGAATAAGTGTGAATATTATCCAAAAGCCAGCAAGTTATTATAACACTTGATTTAATTGAGAAATTGCAATCTTTTAAAAGCAAACATTTTTTACTGCAGGCGCCATGGCCGGGGCTATTGCAGCGGCAGCTACTACGCCACTCGATGTCTGTAAGACATTATTGAATACGCAACAAGGTGATGCTCAAGTTCAGGGAATGCGAGATGCAATCAGAACAGTTTACAAGTTTGGAGGTGTTAAAGGCTACTTCAGGGGTCTCAATGCTCGTGTACTTTATCAAATTCCAGCAACAGCTATATGCTGGTCGACGTAAGACGTTTTTTTTTTTTTAGCATTTCCTAACTATAAAGTGCGATATTCAAAGTTTAGGTAATTACGATTTTTATTTGAAGTCGAATCATTTGGAAGGCTGTAATAATGGATACCAGCAAAATGATATAATGGAAGGATAGGTTTTTCCAGTATTGTTCACTTCCTGAATCGAGATAAACAGAATTGCGTCTTCTGATTTAACGCTATCTTTCTTCACGAATATGCTCACAGTCTTTAGTCATTGTAAAATTTCACGATATTTAACCAAAACCGTGAACTGAATTAAAACATATATCCGTATTGTGCCATGACAGAAAAGTAAATAAAAATTATCAGCCAACATCATTATCTCTTCTCACGCACGTAATTGTATCAGATACGTATATATATATACACATGTATATATCACTGGTTCTTATTTTTTTCATCAAAGCCAGAGTTTTGTTATCTTGAAGAGATAAATTTGTTCCATATCTTGAGTATTTATTACGTCATTAATGGTAAGGTGAGTTGTTCGTTAGAATTTGCCATATATTGGACAAAATAACAGAAGAAAAAAAAAATATATCTAGTAACTGAATTATTATGTTGATTGATGACTTTGCTGAATATTTCATGTGTTCATAATAATTAGTCAGACTCATGCTTATATTTCTTTACAATAATTTTCTACTTGTATGTCCTTGAAATGTCATGTTTCTATCAAAATTTTTTACTTACCACTTTTTTACATTTTACTTACAGATTTACATTTTTTTCGTGTGCTATAAAGTTAGATAATCACAATTCTAGAAATCAAAAGATTGTCTCTATAAAAACACGTTGAATGACCAACAATTATTATACTCTGTTATCAACACGATTTGGTACACCATTTTGTTTTTTTTTTTTTAATAAAGTGATTATTATTTACAAGGCACAAAACTTAGAATTAATTAAATGAAGTACCTGCACTGCGACGTATACAGATAAAAAATTGATGGTTATCAACCAACTTTATCCATATACATATACAATAATTTTAACGATATCAAATGATCATCTAATAATTTGTTTAAAATTTATATGAAACTTGTAGGTATGAGTTTTTCAAGTATGTGTTGCACGGCAGACAGGATGACGTCCATAGTCTGCACAGTGAAACGGAAGTTGCAGAAAGTCAGTCTCAATCACACGGTGCTACTACAAAGCCCAGTAGCTATCAAGGAGCCAGCGCGTATTTCAATAACAAGTCTCCTGCCCCAGTCTTGCTAGATGTGACTAGGTTATCATCCTACTTTATTCATATGCAATAATTTTAATAGTATTAAATAATCATGCAATAATTGGTTTAAGATCGATATGAACCTTTCAGGTATGAGTTTTTCAAGTATGTATTGCACGACAGACAGGATGACATCCACAGTCTGCACAGCGAAACGGAAGTTGCAGAAAGTCAGTCTCAATTACACGGAGCTAATACAAGACCCAGTAGCTTTCAAGGAGCCAGCGCATATTTCAATAAGAAATCTTCTGGCCCAGTCTTGCTAGACTAGGAGTTAGGCATCCCTCCATATATAATGCCCGTTGAAAATGAAACTTTGTCAACAAGAAAAGAAAAATTTAACTGCTGACTTTATACATTTCGAGAGTTTATTATTATCGATTTTAAAACGATATTTTGTTATCCCGACTGTTAATACGATATTATGTATGTATAATGCGGAGTAAAAGAAAAAAAAAAAAAAGAATCGATTGAAAACGAGACCGAGTCGAGTGCAGGCCACAGGTTCGACAAATGGGAATCTGTTTTCCACTTAGTATCGGCATGACTTTGAGGATCACTTTTTATCACATTACCTATTTCCTAGAATTGGACTCGTTAAATGCCAGACTAATTAAATTAAGTGATATTTTTAAACTAATTAGAATTGTTTCTAGATACTGTAGCTATTTAAAGGCTTGCAATCGCTTGAGAGAGATTGGTAAAATAAAAAATCATAGGCCACATTCACATCAAATAATTTATGACTTATAAAAAAATTAATGATAATACTTTGGACACAATTATTGCCTACACCGGGTTCACTTAATTATGTTACAGTACATGTTTTTTATTCTTGAGTTACATAAAAAAAAATTCACGAATATTTGATATGAATGCAGCCTCGTGTTGTACCCAGGAAAAATCTACTCCAGTTTACAGTGCATTTAGAATGGCTACGCTAGTAAATGAAATAACGACTGAGAAAACAATATTCAACTTTTGTTTTGGTTTTGGTTTTGCTATACTTTCGTATTTTACGTATTTTTGGAGGTCTAGAATTCTTCTTAAAGCACCAAATATCGTTCTTATAACATTCTGTCCGTTTTTCAATTTTAATTTATTCATACGTCGCACTTAGATACAGAAAACAGCAAAATTTTTTTCTATCATTAAAATACACCACGGTTGTTACATCCGCGTATTAAGATAATATTACGCTGTTAAAACTATGTGATTAAATTCAACTGTACTCGGCTGATACGTATATTGATTATTTAATTCTTGTAAATATTTAAAAAAAAAAAAACCTATTTGTTGTACAGTATTACGATGTAAATTTTGTGAATGTTAGAAATATAAATAACTTAATTGCCTAATCATGGAGTATATGTATGTAAGGTACACTGGCTCGAATGAACAGTATACATTCATTTCCTTCGGAGATGATATAATTTATTTCATACTGCATTTCAATACTGTACTAGATTCTTCCTGCTGTACAGTACTAATCCACTCGTCAAACTTTGGATTAGCACATAGGAATGTTGAAGAAACAAAAGAAACGTAAAAAACCACGCAAAAGATCACAAATTATGTGAAACAATAAAATAAAAATAAAAAAATTTCAACCACAATAAATAGAAATGACTGGTAGATATCGGGTATTGATGGCTGTTTTCCAATTTGTAAGTGCAAAACGTTGTTATTATCCATTTCATAAATTACGTAATATCTCAGCACAGCAGTCAATTATTGTATTCTCTAGATTCGAAATATATAATTTTCAATAGGTTGATAATTTTTCGATTTTTAAAAAGGGGAAAAATAAAACAGAAGCATTCTTAATGGATTTCATCATCACATTTAAAAATGGTAATTATCATAGTTTTATTTCGGTAATTAATGTCAGCTCCGCTAGTCAACTACCATCGTATGAAATAAATGGCATTCACCATAGATATATTTGATTATATATTTCTTCATATATTATTTAGATAGAAAAACTGAATTTTAGTTACCTTGCATTTGGAATACAGCCTTGAAAGAAACTGTACAATAAGATTAGATTAAGAAATCAATGATAGTGGGGAGCATGCAATAACCATTAATAAGTAAATAGACCTAGCAATTAGCCTAATGAGTATTGCATTTTTTTTTTTTTTTATCACTAACATAGATTGAATGCAACTGATAATCAGATGTTATTGTTCACCATTGATTATTTAGTAATGATTTATTTCTATACTTCAGTCAGACTCCTGAAAACGATGCCGTCACTTTTACTTTCCACCAGATACATTTTAGATTATCGAAATTTTTCATACATACATGCTGTAAAATTTCTCCGTACTCATGTCACTTGTGCATATACGAATATCCAACGATCGAACATAAATTATAATTAATGGTCATCATTGTGACATAAGAAGGGCGCGTATATATCTCAATGCTCAATTCATCTCACGAATTTTCATGAAATTGAATTTCTATTCAGTTTAACACCTAAACGTTTGCCGTACTGTAATCAAACTGATTTAATATGTGTGTACTCTTATGATAGTTTTGATCAAAATATCACAGCAACAAATATCTGTGAAAGTATAAAGTCTTGTCTTCAAGTATCCGCCTGGTAGTAATATTAAAATGATTGTGATCTACGCGACGCGGTTCTCAGGAATCTTGATCATTAATTTTTTTTTTCTCGTCAAAGTATTTTACACAATATTGCTTCCTGTGGCTGTGATAACTGAGTCAAACACAATTGATGTTGACTTTAAGAGGGAGTAATATCATGTGCAAGCTCACATACTCACGCCATAATTATTTCATTGTTAGCCGAAAGGTAAAATGTATCTTGATTGATAAATAATAAATAATAATTAAAGTCATCCATTTTTTATTTTTTCTTTATTTTTTTTTTTTTCATGTCTATTTAATATTATTCATTTCAATGTAATTTATGCAATTGTGACGTCAATTTTTCGCCTAGAAAGTAATTCATATACCACGTTAAAATCCGTGGTCAATGTCCATTCTAATTATCATGTAAATAAAAAGCATGCTCCCACTGATACTATCCCTATTGCGAAGAGAGAATAAAATGATAATGTTTCAGGATAATAAGCAACATTGATTCACCGAGAAAATAAATAGAGCAAAGTGCTGAGTGTAATAATAATGTAAATATTTAATATTATACATATTAAAAGAATGACACAATGAGAATTAGATGTTATGTCCTCTTTAATATTCCTCCCAATCCCAATAGGCTAGCAATTCAGAATCAGCAGATTGTCGATTTGTATTTGTATGAGAACACAAACTTTTTAAAAAGATGTGATTCTTCCGTATACATATGTGTGTACAGTTCTCTAAATGCGTGAATGCCACGGCGTCAATTGCTTTTATTCTATCAATCAAATTGTGTTCTCCAATACTTTAGTTATCTATAAGTAGGTGTATTGACATGTTTTACTCGTGAGCATGATTTATGAAATTGCAAAGTGGGTTTCATGTATTAATAATTACAAACTGCCATATGTTTATCTACCTGTATATATTTCGTTAGATATCAAAATGATCTGTAAACAGCGCAGATTGCTAGTAGATTGGGTTGTAAGTAAAAGATAAACGACCCGATTAGCCGTAAGTTAAAACCTTGTGTTTGGAACGAAACTAACTTACGGATAATTCCACCTTTTTTTTTTGTAGAGGACTGGCAAAGCCTAGTTTCATGGAAAAGAATTAGGAAATTTCCCAAAGATACAAATCTCATCAGAAATTGAATGATACCAAATTTCAAAGTTTTCAAATATATGCCGTTAATGAACGAGAAATCTGATGATGGAACGTTTCGTACAAAAAAATACCTACTGGCACGATTAGTTCGAGCATAAATTGAATTGAAAATTTTTGTCATTTTTTCAACAAGTTTTGCTATGCAGATTATACAAATAAGTTCATTGTGTTCCGTTTTGAAAATCATTCGTTTCGTTTTGGGAATCTTTCGTCCGTCACCCGATGAACAACTCCCAGACTGAGAAAAACTACCTTCCTTAGCACATCTCCTCGGGTCTGATGTGCTTCTGATACCAGGAGCAAGTTCCGACTCAAAATTCGAAAAATCCTAAATAGCGCAAGCACATATGGCCTGCCATAAAGCTGGGTCTGCACGATTGCATACCAGCTTGCCTATACGTTGTGACTTTTTCCCGTAAAAATGTCAGCACATCTCTTCGGCTCAGATTTTCTCCTAATTCTGGAAGCAATTTTTGACTCAGAATTTCAAAATATCTATATAATGTACTAAACATATAACGACGTGCATGAAGCAACGTATGCACGACTATTGTCTGTATGCCGTTGGTTTTTCCCGCCAAAAATTTCAGTACACCTCCTCAGGTCAGATGTTCTCCTGATACCAGGAGCAATTATTGACTTATTCAGAAACTTTATGTAACGTAAGCATTCAACGACGTGCATGAAGTCACGCATCTGCACGAATGCATGCCTACTTCCGTGCGGTGTTCCTTTTTTCCACTAAACATTGCAGCATATCTCTTCGGGTCAGATGTTCTCCTGATACCAGGAGGATTTCGATTCAAAATATCAGAAACTCTGAATAACGTACGAATATAGACATGCATGTAGTCTGCGCGGGTGCATGTTTGTTGACTCATGGTCGTATGCTGCGTTCCTCCAAATATTTGCAATAATATTAGATTCCAAATAGATGTCTAGCTCCGGATACCAGCTTCTCATTTTTAGACTTAAATTTCGGCTATCCAATTCTGGCAATCGTTACAAATATGAAACGAACGAACACTGCCGATTAAGTATGCCTTATTACCTGAAATAAACGTCGCATAAGGAGGAGAACGTGGAAAATGACGAAGCAATTGATTGTTTGTATGCTGGACATTTATTGCTGCAGGATCGATACAATATTACTCATTGTCAAAGTTATGTACAATTTGTAATTGTTTTTTAAAAATAAATATGTATTCGGCAATTGATCGACTCTCTTTATTTTCTTTCTTCAGGCATATACAAGTTATCGTATACATATAATATAAACCACATACGTATTATTATACGATCTAATATAATCAATTTTATAAAAAGATATCGTCATTTTCGTTCGATTCTGGCTAACGAACGATTCCTCGAAAATCAATTAATTAACATGGACCTTCTGTGTCCGAAAAACTATCAGTCCTTCGGATTTCTGGTCTAGGACATTTAGTCTTAGGTTATTCATAAAAAATCCATCCTGACAATATTACCCGATCAAACTGAATCACACCATATATACAGGATCGAAAAATTGAATTTAAAGATAAATTTTCTTAGTCGCTATTTTGATTTTCAATAATATGATTAGTTCATTTAAAATAATGGACTGCAGGATAACTCTGCAAAGGACCATTGATCTGATAATTTTATTCGAAAAGAAAGTTTGAAATCGTTAGCATAAAGCTAGAGCGCCGGATCAAAAAAATTTTTGAAAAATTTTGAATATAGGACCAACCTACTTCAAAAATATTATTTTGACATTACGAAATTCATAACTGAAGACGACAGAGCATATACAATAAGAGCTATTGTTCTTCTTTATTTTTTTAAGATAGAGCGAGTGTAAAGAATTCATCTATATCAATTGCAGCACTCTCCAAAAAACACAAAAATTTCGACTAATTTCGGGTAGAAAATTTTGTAAAAAAATGATGTCGAATTTTGTTTTACTGTCTTAGTAAAAAACTGCGCATGATTAGATTTCACGTTCATTACCGACAAATATTTTAGAAATTCTTAACGATTTTACATTAAAATTTGCACTTAAAAACAAAAAATAAATAAAAAAAAAACACATAAAAACAATCGGACAGGTGATTGCTGTTAGTTGGTTGAGACAGACTGCAATGCCCCGTAATAATCGAATAAAGCGGTATGAACTAAGATCTGAGTTACATGAGCGAAAAAAATTTGAAAAATGAAACTGCTACGATTGCACTGCAATTTTGTTCAATTTTGTTTCGTTTACTTTGATAGTAAAATTTTTTTAAAATATTTAAATCCTATTCAAATATAATATTAAATATGGCTAAAAAATCGGGTGCATGTGACACGCGGTGTCAGTTATTGTTTACCGAAGCCATAAACACAGAAAATTCCCGCAGGATTAATTGGTTTAGAAAAAACCAACAACGGCTGATTGATAATTTAGGTAGTGAAAAGTTGGTTAGCAGAGCTAAGGCTCAAATAGCTGATCAGGAAGAAAAGCGTCGTAAACGCCTCGCAGCTGAACGTAAAGAGGTAATTCTACTTTCTTGCCATAACTCAGTGCAGTGAATTAGAAAGCCAACACGATGTGTTATTTGCATAACAAAAATCAATAAGACATGAATTAGTCTTAAAAATTTCATGTCAAATCTTTTTCTACAAATAAAAACAATTAAATATTGAATATTCAAACGAATAACAGTTATGAAACTGCATAAAATATTTTTCATTATACCATGAATTGCGAATTGTTTGCTAATACAGAAACAAGAGTCTTCAAAACTTCCAAACTGGCGACCCGTTGTTGACGGTACCTTGAATTTAGATTACATGACTCCTATAGAGCCTCACGTATTGAATTTATTATATGAGAAAGGTGCACCAAGTCATGAGGCAAGAAAGACCTATCTCCGTGAAAGGTATTGTAGAAATGATACGGATTGATCTACTTAAACTATGTGTGTATAGGTAAAATGTCCGAGCATAATGTCTTTTAATTTTACTTAGTGCTATCATTATACATATAAATGAGACAGGTGGTACCTCTAGTACAATATTATTAGTCTTGTTTGTTGTAATTATTCACTGATTTTAAAGATATAACAAAATGTTAGAAGACCGTTATTACTACCTTTACGGAAGCAGCTGGGTTTATGGTTGGCATTTAAAAGATTTTCCACCTGTACCGCCAACAAAATTGGGAAAACGTCAAATAATTAAAGCTTCCTTTTATCGTCGTAATGCATCGAGTCTACAACGTGATCCAAACTGGTATAGAATTTGCCAGACTAGTAATCCCAAGAATTATAATGAAATTTTAACGTATTAATCACACTCCCATTGATTGACAATAAATCAATGAATAACAACTAGTAGTATGTCCGTTAATAATATAAAATTCAATCGTCTATCTATTTTTCTAATTTACAGCAATGACGTAACTTATTACATAATCATGCGTATGTATACGATTTGAACACTTGAGCATTATAGACAGATTTTAAAAAGGCGATAATAATGTAAGAGAAAGTATTTTTTTTTTTTTAACATATAAGTTGTTATTTTGTTATTTCCATACAGTCAATGCTACTTGTAAAAATTTTATATTCAACTTGTTATACATATTAAAGTAGAGTAATTGAATAATAAAATAAATATAATGAACGAGTGTGTAATAAATTCAACTGGCACAGCATGTTTTGAAACGCTTGCGGTATCTCTTGTTTACAGCTCTATAATTGTTCGTTTGTCGAATAAAAAACGATATGAATAAATATATTGATATGATATACATATGTATAGGTATCTTCATTTACCACAATATTTATTATGTTGTGTTTACGTATAATATGATGATGTATAACAAATATAAAGAGATGATTCCGACTTCGGTATAAAAATGTTGAGTGATACTTAGTTGATAAAATACTAATTGGTTGGTCCCTAAGTGATATTTCGTAATTACATTAAGCTTAAAAAAATAAAATGGCACTATCCTTGTCTGTTTGTATCTTACTTTTCATGCTTAGTGTTTTGTTAAAAACTCTCTCTCTCCCTCTCTATTTATCTATTTATATATAATATATATGTATATATGTATAGTAATAAAATTTTGGTTATTCAACATTTATATTTGTAATTTACGGACTAGTAGTTAAATCCCTTATTCTTTATAATCTGTGTCTAACTAAATATAGTTTGTTACAAAAAACTAAAAAAAAAAAAATGTCAACGATTCATTATCAATAGATTAGTTCGGGTGAATTGTTTAAATAATTCTAATTATATATGTGATCTCTTTGGTATGATAATGAAATGGTAACTGCTCGGCAAATATGATAAATTATTTTTAACTCTTTCAGTCTTGATGTGTGCCAATATTTGTGCTTAAAAACAAAAACGTAATAGCAGAATCAAATTAACATTAAATTATATAATGCTAAACAGATAAAATCTGAAAGTGTAAAAATCTTTAGTCACACCATTGTCACGCAGTAGACGAATCATCGGTGCATATTTCTGTGTGGATTGTTGAAAGTACGACTCTTTTTACACCAGTGGTAGGTCGTTTAGGTTTAGGCGGAGGAGTTGGAGGTGTTGATTGATTAATAACTGGTTCTGGAGGGGCAGGTGGCTTGCTTCTAATTCTCTGGCTTATTGGTCGATTAAAATTCTTCATATTTTCAGATTTATGATTACGTGACAGTGTGTCATCAGGGAGATTGCAATAATCAGCCTCGCGTGTTTTTATCGGGAGTGGTGGTGGAGGATCGTCTTCAGATGCCGTACTGTCCGTGGTTCCCACACTGTCTCTGTTGCCTCTACCCAATCCACTGGAATCTAATCCGTTGCTAGCGTTTCTTAGATATTGATGAGACTGACCAGACCAACGATTACTCATTCTGCGTTCTTTTTCAACCTCAGATCTCAACGGCCGTTTTGGTGTTAGCTTTAATACAGATCGAATTATTCAGATTGTTAAAAATTATTTATCAACCTTACAAGAAGGTGTTGTCTCTGATAAAACAAAATATCAATATAAGAGCCTTTTATCCTCTTTATTTATTAAATACATCGTATCTCACCTCTTGTCTCAGTTCAAAAACTGTTGTCACAGGGGTAGGAGATACAGAAGAAGTCAAAGTAAGTGGTACTGTCTGGGTAATATCAGGCGATGTATACCATTGACTGGTTGGCTGTTCACTTTTAACTGCCGAATCACTCTTGCGAGAACTTCTCCGCTTAGAATCTTTTTTCTTATTTGTTCCAGGGCTTGAATTAGTTAAGGCTTTAAGCGACGCAGTGGACAAGATGTTAGATCGAATCGAGCTGTTCCTGTGAAATCAAAGTAGAATTAAATTGCTAGTCTTAAAATGTCGAACAGAATGTTTTAGCATGATTACTGCCAATCTAAATTATGCCGAAATCTTCTTTTACATATTATTTAAACAGATGTAATTGGAATTTATTGTAAGATTTACAATTACACTGAGTCACTACAAGAAAAAGATTTTTCTGATGCAAATTTTCAGGAAATTTTTTTATCCAAAATAATGTTTCATAAAATTTAGAACTATTTAGGCTTTTTACTCTCCGAAGAAATCGGAATGTTACGGTTTTTGCGAAGAGTTGCTTCGAATTGTCAGGTCAACGTGTTAATGTATACTTACGTTAATTAGTTTCAGAATTAGTCTCATGCAATTAAATTATTATTTACCAAGCGGCTTAGTTGAGGTACAAGGCTCTGTTTTGGGCAAAAAGGTATAATAGGCTGTATATTAAAAATATGATTCGATAACAATAACTTAATAATGCAACATAATAGGATATTGGAAATACACAAATGAAGGAAAGGCGGTAAGGATTGGAAATCTGAAAATTCATAAAATTCACGTGGAAGAGCAAACCATTGGGTACTAAAATGATATATGTTTTTGTTCAGTCTCATAGTCTTTTCTAATCATGATAATTATTCAGTCTTATGAAACATTGTATTAAATAGCAAATAATATTATTGTCTATTAGGGCATTGATTTATTTACAAACTAATTATCTTTTACCCGAGCAATAATCGTAAGAAGTAGAACCATAGATAAAGCTTTTTACTTATAAATATGCTACTTTGCCACAGTATTAATGTAATGGTAATTTTTTACCTTTGAGCAGTAATATCGTTATCGCAAACTTGCAACATCAATCAGAATAAAATATTTATTCTCTCTATTTTATATATATAAGCATATGAAAGCAGAACGTATCTTAGAAATCTTCTCTATGTCAATACAATAATGCATTTTTGAATGCCAAAACGACTCGAGTTCCATGATAAAGAGGTAGACAATGAAATTATTATTAACGTCATGCTGCGGATTAAAAATGAAAATTAATATCAAGATAATGGATTAGGTACGAAGGAAGGACAGGAGCACGTTGTGTGAGATCTTATCTGGACCTGCAGCAACACTCCTGCAACCAGAGTTCATCCAATTCAGATGACTTTATACCAATCCCATTGTTAAGTAGTTAGTTAATATAAAGCTGTCAAGCTACATAGACATAGTGTTATTTAACAATATATTTAGCATGCTGGACTTCAGGGAAAATCTATGGGATTTACCATATGCTGAAATAGTGATAATAATGCTTTTTGAAAGTATAAAATTGGAAATAAGTTCTTAAAATCAATTAGAAAAATTTTTTAGGTGTTAAACTTTTGCTTTTATTACAACGCTGAACTGAATACTGTAGTTATAAAAAAAAGAACTTTATTTCTAATTTCGTACGTTGATTTCTAATAAGTTTTTCCTGATAGCCAAATTTGCATATTATATATATTGTTGATGGATTTTACCTTGTTAGATTGATGTTTGTAGAACCAGAGTTTGGTGAACTGTTGTTAAAATTGAACGATGCAAATGACTTGAGTGTTGGAACTTGTGATTTCGTAAGGGAAGATACTCTGGAGCGAGTCCCACAACTAAATTATAAAAGTGTATCATGACAAGGGTATAATTATCTAAAATCTAATCGGTCCCCATTACAACAATTTTGAATATCTAAATATTGATAGTTAGATAATGAAATATCATATTATCTGGAAAAAAGTGAGCTCTTTGGCAAAATGAAACTTCGTTCTAATGGAATGGTTTTCATGACATGATGTGTATGTAATGTACATAATTATATTTATTAATACAATTAGTAATTAGCCCACGTCCCATTAGTCAATAACACATCAACGTCTGGGGGTTAACACAAAATTGTACAACAATAATACATTTAAACATCGTATTAAATACTCACTCATTACTGACAACACTTGCTTCAGAAAGTCGATGATTTTCACCTCTAGTTATGTGTTGTCTTCGCATTGTTACTGGCTGGGTCATGCTCTCAATTTGAAGATCACAAGTCTGGATGAAAAAAAATCTCATAAAATATATTTCATACAAGTAAAAATCAACAGTTTTTCATTACATTCATGAATCTATATCAGCTTACTCTCTTTCCGTATTTGTCCTCGACGTGAGCGCGCATAGATGCATAACACTGTTCTAGTCTCTGATGGAATGGTGCTAGTTCAGGAGGTGCTCTGAGTTTGTGCAGCTGTACACCTATGCCAAGTAGAGGTATTTGTTCGGCTATTAGACCTTCGAGCTTTAATAAATCAGAGCTTTCTTCAGGATGACGGTTTTTGTATTCAGGATTCAGGAAAGCTTTCTCGTAATTGTCAACCCCTCCCATTACCGCTGGATCTAAGACTCCGTTTAGTTTCAAACTTAGAGGATTCAGCGGCAGGCTATTATCCGCTCTAATAAACACACAAAGGTCATTTAAGAATATGAAACTGTTTGGAGGAAACCCAATAATGAGACTTCGTAATATCAAATCCACTCAGTTTGATAATAATATATTTAAATTCTTTTTCATTATTATTCACAAATATCGGATATGTAATATACCTGTGTGCAATAACAAGATCTCTGAGCGCATTATTTGTAGCTTCCATTGTCTCTATGGCATTTCGCAGTGGGCTAACAAGATATGTTTCACTTGAAGTTACGGGAAACCATCGTAGTATTCCTGGTAGTGGATAGCTTGTGACAAGAACTGTTCTTTCAAGCCACAAAGAAGCAAACTCGTTGTTTGCATTACTGCCAGTTTCTTTATCTTTAACATCTTTTTCTGATGTCATCGACGAAGTTGTTAAAGTAGAGTCTCTCCTTGGAGCTGGTCTTGAGAACCGAAATCGTTGAACGTCATTCACCCGATGATGTCTGTTAAAATGATCAATATTTCAATGCAATTTTTTGACAAATAGAAAAATGCTTCCAATGCTACTGAGCTTTGTTACAATACCTTGATTGGCTATAAAAACAGTTATTAATGTACCTGAGAACTGCTTCGGCTGTTACAGGTTTTCCACTTAAACGATTCCTTCTTTCATCCATTAATGGATCAACTTTATTGATCTGAACATATTGACTAGCTGATTCGAGGATATCTTCTCCGGGTGGTGATAATTTGTTCATTTGTTCAGCATTGGGTAATTGGTTTAAAGTTCTTGTACAAAATTCACTTAGTCTTTCATATTCTTTGCCACGATAGATGAACACCTTGAAAAAAATACCATCTTCTAATAGGACAAGCTTTAAAGACAGTATTCAATTGAAAGAATAGCTAAGCTTGACTGTATAGATTCAAACATCAACAGATATGGTTCTTTACCTTATTTCGTAAAAATGGAGGATGACCACGACCGTAGTAAGCCACTCTGAAATATTCAGGCTCAGGCCTATGCTGTTTTACAATGGAGTCATAAAATTTAGCCATTCTTCTCAATAGGATAGACATTTGTGAATAGTCGAATGTTTCTTCCTCAAATTGTGTAGCCAATTCTTTGCAAACGCCAAGAGCGCATTCCCACATCTTTCCCTTATCAAAATATTCAACTATATCAGAGTAGAGAGCTTCTTTCAACTCCCGATGTGTCTGGCAACTCGGATATCTGATATATATTTAAAACTTTGATAAATAAAAGTATACATTATACACTTATGTCTTATCATCAAAATTGTCCTCACCTATGCGAACGCAGTAAAGGTGGTAGTGGTTGATCACTCCATGCGAGTAACTGACTGTGTAGTTTTAATGAATATGCAGCTTCTGTATAGTTATCACATTCCAAATGCAATTCGCAAAGTTTATTCACATACCTAGTAATGATTCATGTTTTTATTAAGATTAATTAAATGAATTTGAATGGAATAAAAAAATTTAAAGTGTCTTGAAATTGGAGAAAAAATTATTTTCACAGAGTTTTTGAATCTGAACTATTTGGTGAATTTCGAGTATGAGAAATAAACTCACCTAATATACATTTCTTTTCGATTAATCTCAGAGTAAAATTCTAACAAATTAACTGTACAAAGCATCCTGTGTTCTTGGGATTCGGCATGAAGTATGTCTCTGTATTGTAATAGCCGTTCCATCAATCTGGCAACAATATCCACAAATCTTAAGCCCATTTCACGCATTGTTGAATGACCTTCGCAGAGGCCACTCATTACTTGAACCCAGAGTACACGAAATTGTTCATCTCCTCTGCCGCCTTCTACCTATATAATGATATTACAATAATATTGAGTATTGGTAGTGTTGTGTGACGCTTTCTATGCCCCATTTATTCTGAAGATATGAGTTTTATAAATTCTTATGAAATCTTTGTCAAAAATATTTCAAATAATGAGTACGAATAGCACCCACCAAAATGTCCAACTTAGCAATCATTTCATCTTCGTATCCCATAAAATTAGCTTTTATATGTCCAGGATCACGTTTTGTATCTCCGTAACCATCGCTAATTCGAGAACTGTAAAACTCGCATTGCATCATGTCGAAAAATATTGGAATAGTCGCCCTTCGCAGTTCAGATTCAGGAATCAGTGTCATCTCTAATATAGCGCCCACCAGTGACGGAACAAATGATATTTTGTGTTGGCCAAGGTTGAACCACATCGATCGAATTTCGAACGCTGTTTCTCTGTAATAAGATTGAAAAAAATATTATCTTTCAATTAAATTTTCCAAATGGAAATATGACAGGATATGACTATTATCCTATAACCAGTATGAAAAATACCTGCGCATGTCTTTGTATCGTGAAACTATCCGATTTCGTTTTGTTGCACTGAATGTATCCAGTTGTAACGATGGTTGAGTAAGGAATGCAATTGCACAATGAAAGAAATTCGACCATGCTTGCTGCTCAAATTCCTTAAAGAAATAGTCTCTGATTGTCCTCGAAAATGAGCGTAATGATTTAAGAATAACACTGTTTTGAAGCATTATCATTTCACACCAGTCGCTGGGAAATACACTTTTCGATACAAGATCTTTGAACACCAATAATATCTCCATTAAAAAATCAAGCAGATCAATAGATGTACCAAAATGATTAATATAAATGTCATAGTGATGATCGGTCATTTGCCTGTAAAGAATAATAAAATTTGAAGTAGATAATTGCTACAATTATTTAAGAATATAATTTAGTACCTGCGAATTCGTATTAAAATACTTAATTAGGTCTACCTAAAAATCAAACTCTACCTGAAAATGGCCAGCATAACGGATACCAAGTTTCCGACCAGTGGATTTTCTCTGTCCATTGAAATGACCGTTTGAATAACAGTTCTCAATGCAGTCAACATTATTTCTTTAACATCAGATACTGTTGAGCCTATATCACTCCTAAATGTCAACTCGAGAATGTCAGATAATATCTTAACACATAATTCCACCTGAAAAATCATCCACATTTGTATCCCCTATGTGTATCAATACTCAAACTGTGACGAATAATTTTTTATATTGTAATCAAGGGGTGGATACTCGAGTAATTTTAAATAAAACCATCTCTGTATCTATATTAATCTAAAGTATCAATTAAAGGAATATACAATTGAAGCACATTGATTTCATGTATTGAATGAATGTCGCATAACATTCGAAGACTAAAAATGAAAGATTACACATTTCGAAACGCATTTCATAAGCAAATAACAATGCTTTTTGTCCATTCCAATTTCACCACCAACTTTACATCATAAATTACCTCTTCCGAATAGCCACGGTGCTGGTTGAGTCGATGTCGATTCTCGCCGAGCAGCCTGGCTACCTTCGCCACGCTCTTTCCCGGCGTGCCTGACAGTCCCTTTACACGCCAATAACCAAAACCAAACCGAACACAGAAATAAAAACAACCCTATGTTAGTCGAAACTCGACAGCAGATACAATTAATAATAAATAAATTAGTTTTCATTTCTCTTGAGACAAAGAAAAAAAAAAAGGAAAGAAAAAATTTCTCCTAACTTATCGGGATGCTTTTATCTGATTAATGGTCATGCTATGGAAAATAAAAATAAACGTAACTATTCAGCTGAGATGTTGAAGACTGATAATCCAAGTAAAGACGTAAGATAATAAGACGAATCATGCTACGTACCCTGCTCGTAATCTTTTACATATAGAACCTCCACCTTGAGCACATGCTGATATGGTCGTAATATCATAAACATGTTAATAAATGTTAATATATATTATAAAGATCGAAGATTGTGAAGATGTAGTAGAATAGAATAGGCGGGTGTTTAGGTAGAAGATATCATAGACAGGTGCGTGGCGAAAGGGTGTCAGGCTGCACGGCAAGCACATAAAATGATTATAATTTAATAATGATACACACAATGCATATTATCATTTCAAAGTTATATTTCGAACAACAAATTTTTTACGGAGTACATACACCTTGGATAGGGGTACTTTTTCAAGGACTAGGGTATGTGTCCAAATTGTTTTCTAATCAACCAGTTTTATCACAATTGTGCCCTAATATTTTGAACCAAAATCAAGTAAAAGTTTCGAGTTACGAGTCATTAGATCACAGAGATAGATGAAGTGAAAGTAAAAGCACTAATGCAAGCATTTTGATGAAACAGTGCTTCCATTTTGGATATTTATGTCTCTAACTGTTCAGAGAATAAAGCTCTATCTAATGAACGGATCAGTTTTTTGATAACTGACTTGGATTTGATATGCTTCAAAAGACTAGCGAACTTTTTTAAGAAAAATAGTTGTTTGAATAAATGATTTGGCCACATACTGTGTCTGAAAAATACCCATATTTAACGTGTGCGTACCTTTTCAAGTATCAAGTGTGCAATAGATTTGCACAAAGCTTAGTTATTGTGTTTCACACAAGATTTAATATGAACATAGGCTTGAGAATAGAAATGGCACGTATTATTCATGTGCAACAGATACTTTTAAAACATACATTTATTTTATCCTCGAGCGATCCATTTTTTCGAGATTGTCTTTATCGACAAGTTATTCAATTTCTGGTAAATTTTTTAATTTCACATTACTTACCTCTTCTTTAGCCTCAAGAAGATCTCTGACCAATATTGTAATAGTTGGTAAAAGAATAGCTCTGCAATCAGGACTCAAAAACAACGGACTATGAACTATGTCATTCACAGTCATCATTTTTTGTTTAGTCAATCTGCCCGGTGGCAGAGTGACTAACAGGTCAGTTAGTATAATGCTTAGTTGTTTTCTGCTGTAAACTCGAAGTACGTGTGGAATTGTTGTTGGCAAATACTTTAAACAAGCACCTTGAACCAAGAGAGTTCCATCAGTTTCATGACTCATCAAATCGACTATAGATTTTAGAAGCTCCGTCAGTGTTAGAGAAAATTCTTCTTCATCTTGATCCAGCCTTTTTTAAAAATCGTAAATCTTGGTTAAATTTTTTTTTTATTTTATCAATTTATGGAAAATTCTTTACTAATTCATATTCTGTGACGAAAATTTTATTTAATATACTGATACTCACTCTGCAAATAAAAGTCGTGATTCGACAACAAATCTCATACAATATTGCAAGCTTTTCATAGTTTTAAGTAACAAATCTCTTTCTTGTACATCGTTAGTGCTTGCGCTGTCTATACGCTTGCGCAATACTGTGATTAGCTTTTTATAAGCTAAAGTTGCCGAAAAACTTTCAGATATGTATAAATCAAGTACTGGTTGAAAGTGTTGATATTTTCTATCAGAAACAAGGCCAATTATGTATAACAAACATCCAAAAACCATATCGTCGTACATATCGCTGTCGGAATTACTCATCAAGATGTTGAACAGAGCATCTAAAACATCCTGAAAGTATACAGAAAGTTTCAGGACCATATTTCAATTGTTTTATACGTTATTAAAATTATCATAGTATTATAATACCTGTAAGAATTTGACTACTTCCTCTCCATCTACTTTCATCAAAGCAATTAAAGACTCCTTCAAGTCTGTGCGCCGTGATGCCCAGTTCAGTAATCCAAGTAGATCAACATTTTGTGTTAATTTCGTCGAACAAACATTAGTTGCAATGGAGAAATTGTCTTTTGTACTTAAGCTGAATGGTCCGAGCGTTGGCTTCTTTTCAGCATTAAGTTCTTCCTAGTGATGAAAAGTAAAAAAAAAAATAAGTACCACATTTAATTATAAAATGTAATAATTTTATATGCTAGTAATTACTTCTTACCAATTCTCCTTGTGTTGCTGGTAATTTCAAGTATGTTGTATCTGTCTCTTCGTACTTTTTGTGGTCCAATTTATAGACCAACAACTCGTGCTTGGTATCTTGTAGAGTCGTCCCATTTCGTTGCATCAATTTAACATAACTTAGAGCAAAAGGTTTTTCTGACTTGTCTTTTGCTTCGTTTGAACTACGGTGTTTAAAGGTGAATTTTAGGTGAGCTTGTTTAAATTCATCTATTGGCACTGCTATTTTAAAGGTCTCAAACCACTTTGGCTTGTCTTCGTGATAGTAGATTACGCTATGATACTCGTCAATTGGTGGTGCTCCTCCGCCTAATGTCATAACACCTGGTATGGATACTCCACGTTCGTTACAGACTTTTACCTACGGTAGCAGAAGGAATGAATTATTACAGATAATTTTATTAAATTTGGAATAGTTAGAACAATTTTTCATTTTAAAAGTTTTGGGTTACTTAATTTCTGTTTACTGACCGTTACTTCGACATTCTTGTCGGTGGATTTTGATCCTTTGCTGAATTCACCAGAATTCAAAGTTAAGTATAAATCGTTCCTCACGTCACCTGGTAATATAACTTCTGGAAATCCCATTTTACGAGCTATGGCCACGTTTCCAAGTACCAAATGTGGATTTTCTTCGCGTACCTGAAATTATTGTTACATGATGTATTATCACAGGGTTTTTAACTGTAGGTTTCATATTCAGGGAAGAGCAGAATTATATGAGGAATAGCGTACTTTTTTTTTATGTAGCAAACTTTTGCAATAGTGTTTGTAGAAAACTTTGTACCGTATAAGAAATTGAAACTGCTCTATATTACAGGTAAAAGTATAGTGAAATATCGATATTTTAATAACTATAGTCTGTTTGTCGATATTAAAACATTTATCCAGTAAAGAAAAAATGTAATCCATATATGGGGCGTTTAATGCAATTTCAACCAGTATCCAATTCTTACCCCGTTTAGTTTAAATCTTGATTTTCTGTCGTTTCGTACTACTCGAACGAAGAAACCGCGGTTTTCAGCAGATTCTTTCATCTATCATTCAAAGACACATTTTTTTTTTTAATTTCTAATTTTACGAAATTAAGAAAACACAAGATTTGCAGCATTGGAAATCGCCTCTATATATCTCTGTTGTACCTATCTGTTTTTTATTTTTATTTTTCTCATACAGATTGGATCTCTTATACTTTGAACACATACAATGTGATTCAAAAATGCACGAATTGTTGAAAAACATTTCAAATCCATAATTGAAGAGTAGAAAGAAAGGTGTTATAAAATTTAAGGTGAATTAAAGGAAAGTTTAGGGTAAAATAGTAGTTGAGTAAGAAATCTGGAACAGTCTGAGAGATATGAGAGAGTTTAAATTACTGATAAAATATTTATATATATAAAATTTTACTCTTGTTAATTATCTTCTAAAATGAAATTCAGAAAAAATTATATCAAATAATATGTACAAAGATTTGCAGGTGTTGAAGCATGATTAATAAACTTATAGGTAAGAATTGTTACTTGATCTTGTTAATGTGCATAGGCTAGGAATGTTACAAAATATTGTTGTTACATTCAATAATTATAATTTAACAACTGTTCTGAATTAGTTTTCAGATTATACACCTTATCGTGAGTACCTCTAGTCTAACTCACCTGTTTAGTATCACCACGCAGCAGTTTTACACTAGCCCAAAGACCCTGACCTCCAGCAGCACTGCTATTACCACCACCGCCTTTTTGGCTGCTTGTTTCTTTTTGTGCTAAAATTCTGCGCAAAGTCCCATCTAGACTCTCTTTCTCACAGCATCTGGATCCAAACAAGAGGAGACCAACAAAACATTCCTATCTCTCAGAAATGTATGCACAGTATAATAAAAAAAAATAAATGAACTTCTAGGTGTTACATATATCGATAAATTATACAAATAGAAGACATTGCTTACTGCAAAAATGGAATGAAATGATGAGTTTCAACATCACCGTCCAGTTTTCCAGTAATAAATAAAGTGATATCCATTGCTGCAACACCAAAAGGCCGTCGCATGTTATCGGAGCTCTTTTGCTTCTGGCTATTCTGTAAAATACTGGATCTTCGATGATCTATTTCTTTGGCTTCCATACTTCCAACACGAACGGCGTAGCAAACAAGGTATACTTTTTCTCTTGATAAATCACGAGATCCTAAGTCAGTAAAAAGTACTCTAAGATTATGCAGCTGATCAATATCCCGTGCGAGTCCTTCACGGCTCCAACAAACTACATAATTTTCTGTTATTGCTTTCATATCTTTACTGTCGTACAACGTCAGAAGTAGCTCTACATCTTCTGCCATTTTGCAAACAAAATTTCTGACGCTGACAAAAAATATATGAGAATATACAGGTGATTGTGGTTTTATTGGTTTCTTCTTAAGACTGGTCGTTGCTTTTCTTATTCTTTCTGCAGCCGTTTCATGGTGATAATAAAGTTGGATTGTACTCGTTTGTTCTGGATTTAATACGTTTCCATGTTCATCACGAACTACCATATCAAGGCCTAAGAGCTGGTTGCCTGTATCTATTTTTGCAGTCGCTAATCTCTTCATATCTTTTAATTCATCCACAGTTAGAGTGGCACTAAGAATTTTACTTCTGTATCCAATGAGTTCAACTATTTGCTGTTGTATTGTTGTAAAGTGCGGCGAGTGTGTCTACAATTGTGAAAAGAAAGAAAACACTCAACTTTAGTGTGTTTATAAGAGAATTAGGAAATAATATCCTTTCAGGGAACTAAGGGCACAATTGTGAGGCAATGCTTGTATAATTTACTAGGCTTGAAGTAGTTTTTTAAAATTGTATAAAACTGAATGAGCCATTGAATACTAACGATATATAGTTGTTTCCAATGGTGTCCCCATTCTCTAAGTACACTGGTAATTTCATGCGTGAGAGCTTCGGTGTTTGTAGATAAATTCAGTATGTGAACATATGACTTTGGAAATATTCCGGTTGTGCCGTTCTGTTTACTACAACCATAATACCATTCATCGCACTCTTCCAACAATTGGACAACCTCACCAACCGTCAGCCGCAGCCGGTGCGGTCCATCTTGGTCAAAATTATGGATAGCTATAAAACAAGTGATCATTTTATAGTTCCTACATCTTTAATTGACCATACACATCATACATGTGATTATTGAATAAATATTTTGTTATTTTTACAAATATGTGCAACTTGGATCATGTTTGAACATACATCTTGTTGAAATTATGACTCTTACTTCATTCAAGGCATAAGTTAAAAGATAGAAAGCAAGGTTTTAGATTGGATTAACTCAATGATCCGTAAGTTCTGTGTTGATACACACATCAAATATTACACAAATTATTCTTCATAAATGAATTTAAGATTTAAAAAAATGTGTGTATCTTAAAACAGGCCAATCTGTAAATGTTCATATCTTATACAGCTGAAATTGTAACACAAGTCTTGTTCCACAATCAGTTAGTAAAGAAATAGCCAATGTATGAAAAGATATGTATGCAACAAGTGCAGCAAGGTAACAATAATGAATCATTATACTGTCTAGCATAGTTATGTGAGTCACATTCTCACCATTGATATACGTGATTGGAAATATAAAAGATTTTTTTAAATATACGTAATGTAACAAATAATATTTTGATATATTATATCTAAGTATACGAATTATTCGTTACACAATTTGTTATAGGAGGGTATACATATAAAATAAGTATATACGACAGATTAATATCAATTAGTCTAGTCCCCTCCCTGCTCCCCTTTACCGCACCCCTCGGCGGTGCCGCCTTTGGGCAGTAAATGATAAACGTTAAGTAGGAATCTGATCTGATTGTAAGAAAAAAGTTTCATAATCAATCAAATGACGAACGAAGTATAATAAAATTTCATAAAGGAGTGACAAAATTTTTAATATCGATATGGAATGTTTTATGACAAATGAAAGTTGACCTCTTTCTTTACATGTGGTTGTAATATTTTAATTATCTAGGCTTTATGGGGCACCTCCCAGGATGTGGGAGCCTGTGTATTTTACTTAAGGCAAACAGGCATTTTATATATAATAATAAAATGTATACTTAATACGTACCGATACCCTGCTGATCCTTTGCTCTCCTCCAGATTGACGTCATTTTAAATATACAACTGACACATTTATATACACTAGTTACATTGCAACTTACGTTTAAAAAAAAAGGTGCGAACTAAATGTTATTATTTTATCGTAACATCTAACAACTGTCCCCCCGAAACAGGATGCTACGCGCTCATAGGCGTAACACGTGAGGGACACAATGATTATACCGGAAAACGTACGACGCGCATGACACTTGTCGTTCACAAGTAACAAAATGGTTGGATTTGAATTTTCTCATTACGTAAAGCCCGCAGAAAGAATTTGTGATCGCCAATTACTTTCCCGATCTTTACTATAACTTAATAATATATTAAAAATACAGAATGAATCTCATTTTCGTATTTTATCTGTATAAAAGAATTAAGAGATTTTTCACATTAGAAAGACTATTCGTTTAGTAGCGTCATTCAAATATATGATAAAATTATAATTGTTTCTTGGAATGACTTTTGTACGAAACGTTAGAATGAATGATGTATTTCTATGACATTACTGTAGGTCTGTAGCTATTTACATACATACTTATGTAAATATGAGTTTTATTCTAACTGCGTCAATCGCACCAACATGTTGTATGCCCTACGTGTATGAAAAGTTGCCGTGAGTTAGGCGTTGATACGCAATGCACATTCTGACTTATTTCGTTAGCGACAACAAGGGGAATGACTTTATCTACTGTCGAGATTAACTTGAAAAGATCATAGCGCGAAACGAAATAGATCAGTCCTGAGGTAATTAATGTACCAGAAATAATAACGATGATCATTGGCTACTTTCCAAAAATGATATAAATGAGCCTTCGGATCAATATAATAGCATAACGATGATTGAATAAGAATATTAATCGGTAATACATTTTGTCAGGAAACCAATATGGATTGAGACGAGAGTTGAGACGAAGCGATTCAATTAGATCCTGCAATCTTGTAATAATTGAAATTTTTCTAACAATAGTAATTACTCGATTAAAAAATGAATGCATTTTTTATGACATATTATATTGCGTTGAAATCTATTATACCAGCTACCGCATGTAATATGAGAAATCTGAATTTTCAAGAAATGTCGTAAAATAAATCCATTTCATTTTCATCCAATTCGTTTTAATTTGTTAGAACTACACAGTTTCTTCGAAGGACTAACTGACTGATATTCTAGCAATTTCAAGAGAGTAAATTTCCCTTGGGCGTGGGTCGGTCAGCCAATATGAATGAAGGACTAAATTAAAATAATGGAATAACTTTAGATTCTAAATTATGCACAACGGAGGAGAAAAATGATAGAAAATAAAAAGAAAATAATGTAAAAACAAATATATATGTATATATATATTCCAGTTAAAATATTATGTTATCACAATTATTATTCACAACTTTTAATTTTATTTTGTTACATATAAAGTTTTAAATAAATAAAATCACTATCTAAAACATTGGGGATATTATATCAACATTCTAGACCATTTCTATAAATTTTTTTTTTAATTTAAATTAATTATTTTATACTTGACCTATAAAAGGAAGCCGCATGCTAAATTTTAAGTCTCCAATTTATTGGGAAGCACCAAATAATCTCGTCACCTACTTATATAACCATTCAGAACTTCATCTTTATATTACTGATTATGTATGATATACCTATATGTATGTATAACGATTTTACGTACGAAGTATATAACAATTATGTTATATTACCTCACCGCACTACACTACACGTACAGTCCTCGACTAAATCCCTAATAATACAAAAAATTTATTCTACCTAATGTATAATATATGTCATATTATATTTTGACATGATGATAAATACATGATGAATTGATTGTAAAATTACAAGTAGTAGTTTAGATTATGAAACAAACGATTATTGTTTCGATAACAGCTTATAACGTGATTCGTGACGTTATAGCAGTAAAGTCAGTAACGTATAATAGAGTTAAAAATCTATATTACTATTGACTAGATACACTCTTGACTGAAGAATACTCCGCAATAGCACTACTCGCTAGTATTCTTCAATTAGTAGTCGCGATCAATCGATCAAGCGATGAAACTCGCTTCTGGGATCAAATGTAATGGATTACATACCGTGAGGTTATGAGGAAAGGAAACACAGGATGCAGGCAACCCAATAGTCAAATTCCCGAAAATTTCCGAAGTCATTGTATTCGCAAATAATAACATGGGACGGAAACCCCCACCATGTGGTTGAAATGAAAAATACAATGTCTTCGGAAATCTTCGAGAATTTGACTATTGGGTTGCCTGCATCCTGTGTTTCCTTTCCTCATAATCTCACGGTATATGGGAAAATATTTCAGCATATGGACAAGTCTACCAATTATTACCAAATATACGGGACGTTAGAAATTTGATTTGGCCTTTCACAGTGTGCTAGAAGATTGGAAAGTTCACTAAGTTTTACCGGCCCTTTAAGACTTACCGTTTACGAGATATGCGATATTCAATTTTCGTACTGCCACGTAACTGAGGGTCGAATGCGAATTTTTATCGTATCTTTATCGCCACCAAATAAATATGAAAAAATAAGGTTCTTATGTGAAAATATATCCCCCTTTCGAATGAATTTTTTATTTTTGTAAAATCCATTTAAAAATGAAACATGTTATTTGATTTAAAAAAAAATTTTTTATCTGAAAGCGGAGATTTTTTCATTAAAAAGCCCAAATTCGTAGAGTGAGACAGCTGCACGATCTCGCGTGAGCTACGTTCCATTAACAAAGATTTGTAAATAATACTTTTCTCATCAATTGAATGTAGCTCACGCGATTTCGCAAGGTCGTTCCACTCTAAAAAATTCAAAAGTATGATAAAACATTGCGACGTACTCAATGCTACTTTTTTTTTGTTATCGAAAAACGTTTTTATTTTTTTGTTTTAATAGATTTTGAGAAGATCTTCGGAAATAAAAAATATATACGAAAAGATGAAAATTTTTCACGTAAGAAATCTATTTTCTTATATTAATTTGGTGGTGAAAAAAGATACGATAGAAATTTGCATTCAACCCTTAGTTAGGATATCGATCAGAGTATACAAAAATTGAATATCGCATATATCTCGTGAACGGTAAGTCTTGAAAGGGTAAAACTTGGTGAACTTTCCAATCTTAAGGCACACTATAAAAGGTCAAAATTTCAAATGAATAAAATTTTTGACGACCCGTTTATTTATTGATATACATAATTGGTGGACTTGCCCATATTTACTCCATGTGTTGAACTGGACTAATGACTATATCCTCCAATTTCGTGCCACGGATCGTTTGAATTTAAAAATTTCCCGGTCGTTTTTGAATCCCAGTCTGCTCTTGGCTATAGAACGATTAGTGGCTTAGTTTGAATACTATATTGCGTGGGTGTTATGATTATACTGCAAGAGGGATATTCTGATGAATACGTTGGGATGTTTTTAATGATTTATGAACGTACCCTTTCACTCTTACATACACGTATGCACACAGAGACCGTACTAAACTTGCGGTTTTCTACTTGTGAGTACGTTGTATGCCTGTAGTAAGCCTGCGTTGAAGTTATGTATAGGTATAGGTATGTATGTATGGGAAATTCTCCGTGAAACCGGACAACCATTTTCGACCAAAATTTCGATTCTCACGAAATGTTTTCACAAGATCTTAGTTTTTATAAGGGACTTTCAGAATTTTCTTGGGAATTCTGGTGCCAACCGTTATCGCGTAGAAATTCAAATTCTGTCAAAAATAAAATTAATATTTTTTTTCTCGTAGACTCGGGAAAAAAAATAAAAATTAAAAACTATAGAAAAATCGGATTTTTCCGAATTTTCAGTTAAAAATGATTACAAATCTCTAAAACCACTTTATAGTCTATTCAAGCGTGATTGAAAGGGGAAATAAAATTATTTTTACAACTTGAACATTTTTGTTTTCCTTCATATCTTGTGAAATCATTGTTTATATTATAAAAGAGCCACAAAACTAAGAAATCGATGATCTGGGAAACTCAAATTCGTCCATGGTAGAAATCATTAAAATATATTATCAGCAGATTTTCTAGAATAAATATCCCATTTTATTTTTTTTTTTGAATATCTACACCGAGGAATTTGAGATATTCATTTAGGAGAGAAAAATTCAGGATAAGAGTAAAGGGAATAGAAAGTCGTTTCATATCTTATACATGAAATTTCATTTTATGAAATCAACCTTTTATGTATGAAATTTGATATAGGGGAAAGCGGGGCAAAGTGGCCACCTCGGCTGAAAATCGGGCGAAAATTTTTTTCTCTGGAAAACAACTTTTTACAGATTATCGTCGTTCTCAAGACTTAAAATTTCGAAAAATAAATTTGCATTGAAAATAAAAATTATTGATTTTGTTTTTTCAAATGAACAATTTTCACTGATTTGCCGAACTTTCTAGTCTTGAGAACATTGGGAACCTGTTAAAAGTCGTTTTCCAGAAAACAAAAAAATTTTGGCCGATTTTCAGCCGAGGTGGCCATTTTGTCCCGCTCTCCCCTATAAAAGGAATCAGCGAAAAGTAGTGATTTGTCATTTTTGAAAGTAAACGCCTTCCTATTCCCGTTAGTATCATCATGAATTTATCTCTCTGAAATGAATATCTCAAATTCCCTAAGTGTAAATATTCATTTAAAAATAAAATAAGCATTTATTATACAAAATCTGCTGATAATGTATACAAATAATTTCTGCTATGAATAAATTTGGGTTTCCCGGATAATCAATTTTTTTGTAGCCTTTTCCAATTGGCCGAAGTGTCCAATTTGTAGAGAATTTTTTTTCTTCATTCAATTACGCTTAAATAGACTATAAAGTGCTTTTGGAGTTTTGAAACCATTTTAAACTGAAAGTTCAGAAAAAATCCGATTTTTCTATTATAGTTTACAATTTTCTTTTGTCAGAGTCCACGAGAAAAAAAATATTAAATTCATTTTTGACAGAATTTGAATTCTTACGTGGTAACGGTTAGCACAAAAATTCTCAAAAAGTTCCCAAAAGTTCATTTCAAGAACTGTGACCTTGTAGAAAAATTTCGTGAGAATCGAAATTTTGGTCGAAAATGGTTATCCGGTTTCACGGAGAATTCCCTGTACGTATAGGTACATACATACCAGTACATAATTGAGTATGTATTCTCTGCATCTATTTGCTTTGATATAGACGCGTGTTTAGTTTTCGTGCTTAATTAAATATTGCATAATATATTTGGCAAGTTTTATCCATACATATCGATTTTCGGCATTGCATTTCATAATTTATAACAAGAAACCTACGGTAAGTATACTTATAAGTCTCCGGTTACTACATCGATATATCAATTCCTGAGTGTATTTGAAACCGGGTAGGTATAGGTATACACCTATACGTTCGTTTACAATAGGGTATCTCATTATACTCATTACTCATCCCAATATATTGTTATAGCTATGAACTTATTTTCGCTGCATGGTAGAACAAAGATAAGATAAAGTTGTAACAAAGGAACAAAGCACTTAGAAAAAACGTTCGAGATTTTAGAACGTATGTATGTATGTACAGCTGGGCAATAAAGTTCATCAAGGGTAGAAATTTACGCTCAAGCGTTTCAGTGTCTACGCTGTTGAGCAGGCTCCTCGCTCCGCATACCCCTCTCCCGACTACCTACTCAAAGTGAAGTACGAAATACTTTCAAAAAAGAAATAAAAATTAATTTCAGAAATATCCACATGCCGGGGTAAGCTAGCCCATTGACCAGCCGTAACGCATCGATGGGTTCAGGGAAAGGGGTATGCGGAGCGAGGGGCCTGCTCAACAGCGTAGACACTGAAACGCTTGAGCCAAAATTTCTACCCTTGATGAACTTTATTGCTCAGCTGTACATACATTGTACATACATACATACATGTGGACAACGAAGGATGAGAAAACCCAGTCTGCCTATAGATTATTATTAGCTGATATAACTGATATAGGTGACCATTGGTCACTGTTTTTCACCTGCGTTAATTCCAGTCAAAAAACCATATTATATATACATCAGACGGATCCTAAGTACGAGGAACAGTAAAGTTTTATGAGATAAAATCTTTATTGTTCCCTCAGGAATTATTGCTGTCATCGTTTCTCGTCCTGTGTAAAATTTTAAATGACAAAATTACGTTTAATTGAATTCCGAAAAACGTTCATCCGGTAATTTTGGTTCGTTAAAGTTTTTCCATCGATTCTATGTTTTGGAGGCTTCGTGTCTGGTGCTGGCAGCAATCGGTAAGATCTGTCTCTGCACCATGGGTACACCTCGTGCTCTGCAACATTTCCGGCAAGTCAAACGCCAGAATGCAAGTCTGAAGTCCGCCGAGTAGAAAGCATAGATGAATGGGTTTATAGCGGAGTTAATCCAACCTGATAGAAGAAATAAATGAAAGAAATTTTCACGTCACTATGACACTATAGTGTTATGGTGTCACATAGAGATTGATCGTATGTCACATCAGCGATAAATCCATAACAATATACTTCGACAGTATAATTATTTTCGAGAAGCTTAGAAGGGTTGAGGGAAAAAAAATCGTTATACAAGATTAAAAATTGGTAACGAAGTCAAAATTATTTGTATAATACGTTCGTATAGTATATGTACCCCCAATTGAAGGCTATATACATAGGTATATATACTGTGCTGTAGTGTCGCGAAAAGATTGATCGCATATGGCATTAACGATAAGCTCGCATCGACGTATACTTCGACAATATAATCTTCTCGGAGAAGTTTGACCGGGTTGAAAAAACAACACGTGATGCTCGGTAAAAGTAAATGGAAGAACAAAAAAAAAAAAAAAACCAAAACAAAAGTAACAACCAAAAATTGGTAATAATGTCAAAATTATTTTTACGTCTATATAATACGTGCCCACAATTTGATACTATACATAGATATACCTGCAGTATACACATACGTTTATCATGGAGGGTCGACAAAAACTCATTACGCGATAGCGACGAACATTTGGAATTTATTGGTGGCACCGATATTGAAAAGCTATAAGGCAAAATCCAAGGCTGTTATAGTGAAAGCTATAGCTATGGATAATTTAGGTGTTTCTCTTCCTCTTACCCTCCATGGTGAAAAATCTAAAAAATCCTGTACTTTATGCCTTTTGCAAAGAGAAAATTTTCGACTGCCGATCTTTCCATCCAAATAATATCTCGGAGTGATAATCTGATACCTACATTTATTTCTCAACTATTTTTACGAGTAGGTATAATATCTCTACATTTTACTAAAAATTTTCAAAATAATTGGAAAAAAATATAGAATTGTATGCAGTTAATACATTGAAATTTTCGAAACACGTTCAAAGTTATACAAATGCTTTACCCATTTGCCTAGAATTTTTCAGAAGTAAATTTAAAATGAAGAAAATAAATTTAAAAAAAATCCAGTGAATTAAATATTTTGAAAATATTGCAGTTATTGTATTATTTACAGTGACTTTTAGAGATATTTTCACCATCGGACGATGAGGATAAACTTTCTCGCAAAACTTTATCTTCACGGACATCACTATCAATAAAACGTTATAACAAGTCAAAAGTTTAATTGCAACACTTTTTTTTGTTTTCTTTTTTTCTTTTTAAACTTTGTGAAAAATTGAAACTTCGCAATTCGGAAATTGTTAGGAGAATATTGGAGAGCAAGAAGCTGAAATACATCAGTCGAAGTCTTAGCTTTTCACAGTTTAATCAATATTTCTCTGAAAAACTTCCAAGCCCCATAAATCGGGAGCTTTCAGAGTAAATCGTAAAAGATTCATAGAAGTAGGTACGATAACTGAAATATTCTGAATTTAATTTTCAAAATACTTTAAAGAAATATTAATTGAAAAATGATAATTTTACACATACCTAGCCATGTAAGTGCTGGCATAAGCGTGCTTGGTGGGTTTGTGGGCATAAATGGAGTTGCCAAGTAAAGAATAAAGAACGGAAGCCAGCAGGCAACAAATCCACCCACGACAACCGCCAAGGTACCCGCAGTTTTCGTCTCTCTAGCCACCCTGTTGATACAGCTCTGTTGATGGCTTCTGAATCCCACCTTTTTACTGGTGTTTCCAGCTTCCGCATCATCTGCGATCTGATCACAAGGGCTGATTCCTCTCTCAAGAGCCGCGGAACTTTCAGATCGCTTCGATCTAACGCTTCTTGAACGTTCTCTCTGCAGTATGATTAAAGATAAGTCAAAAGTCAATCTCAAACGTAACAATTAGAAATACCATAATTATGTCATATAATTAAATTTTTTGTATTTTTATACCTGAGTAATGGTTCGTCGGTTTAAAGGTTCCGAACTATTAGTTTCGAGGTTTCTGTGTCTCCTTGCTATGACGCATGATATCCTAGCGTATACGTAAAGCATTACTAGCATTGGAAGAAAGAAAGAACCCATCGCCGAGAATATAACGTATGAACTGTCCATGTTGTAGGAACAAATTTTTTTATTCATATTCTGAGCGTTTGGGAAGCAACCAAGCATCGGAGGGCTTGCTATAGCTCCAGCTATAATCCAGACGACGATGATCATGGAACCAGCAAGCCTCTTGCTTCTACGACGCCTGCTGTATACCAGTGGCTGTGTGACGGCGAGGTATCTTTAAAATTTAACAGCTGAGTAGAATAAATCGAAGGGCCATAATCGTTTACCAAATATTTTATCTCCCACATCACGTATGTTGATGTTAAAATAAATATACCAATGCCTATATTTTTACCTGTCAATCGATATCGCGCACAAGGATAGAATGCTTGCAGTGCAGAGAAGAACATCTAGTGAGACCCATGAATCGCAAAGTATTTCTCCTAATTCCCAGGACCCCCCGTTGAGCTGGAAAATTGTGAAAAGAATATAACAAGATAGTAATCTCGACCACAAAGAGTCGCCAGTTTGTCTTATGCTAAAACTCTATGAATCATGAGATTAATCATAAAATAAAGCCGGAAAATTACCTGCCTTAAAAAATATATAGCGGAAAAAATAAGCATCGCTCAGATCAGATCATGTTCATAATTTATTAATAATTAAAGATATCTGCATATAATTTTGGGATTTGTATTTAATAATTGATCTGCAGAAGTCTCGTGACCCAGGCCCGATTGCATAATTATTTTCAGCACCCATATATCCATCGATAGATATAGAACGATCAAATTATTAATCCACTCGTGACCAGCGTGCATATCGCTTTCGATGATTTAGCAATAAGTATAATATAATTATAACGTGTACGTGGTACGTAAATTTCCCACACTAATAAAGCAAGCTTCAACTGAATATAATATCAACTCAGTCCGTTAGTGTAGTCCTAAACAATTTCTTGTCCTACAGGAATATAACCGTAAACGAGTTATGTATATCTAATTAACAGTTTCAATTTCACCACGTAGCCGAGTGGTCAGCATAATTAATGCGAGCTAGGGTTCTAAAAAGTGTACTTTCACATCACGTTTCAAGCCAACCTTTTTGTGGACGTGAGACAATAGGCACACCATCCTCAATTAGTATATTCTTTAGTCCCGATTTGTAAATGATAATAGGGTTACATATTCTGGAAAAAATATAAGAATAAAAAAATAGAAGAGTAGTCTTGGTCACTTCTTTTGGAAAAACAAGTAAACTATTAGCCAATCTTATGTTAGATTTCCCAAAAAACTTTTTTCGCCGGTATTTAGCGGAAGTAGGTATATATGTATACATTATATAGGAGAGACTATTGGCAAACAGTAAACTATTCGAAATCCGCAATTGTATTGACGTATTAAACCACAAAAAGTTTGTTTCCATGTAGTTTCACTCCGATAATGGCTATCGGGAGTTACTGCAACTACTGCGGTCAACCATTAATTCAAGGGATGGATGAAACAAGGGTTTGTGTCGAATTAGAATGTTTTCCAGACATTAGCTTGTGATTAGTGAAAAAATTTTAGCCAAATCGAGTGTACGCGATATCAAAACGGAAAGTAGATACGTCGATCTAAAGTTTTGTTTTTTTTTTTCATCGTGTGTATACTTTAAATCACTAATTTATTACCAAAAATCTTTACCAATACTGCAGTAAAAGTAACTCATTTATTCCCTAGAATACAGATCCGCAAAAATTAAACTGAATCTTATCGGAATCATTGCCCATATATTAGTCATTTTTTTATATCAAATTAGTTCGGGTCTTGGACAAGAAAGGGAAGTAAGAAACAAAGAAATGTTCATTTTTCTCCTTCTTTGTCCAAGATACGAGTTCCTGCAAGAAACTAATGAAGTGTTCATTTCTGTTCTTTTTTTGTCCAAGTTTCTGCTTATTGTATACGAAAACTTAAATGAACTACAAAGATTGGGGAAAAAAATGGAACTTGAAAAAAACAGCATCATATATGATGGGAATGAGGACCGTAATCAGAGATTTAAAAATTTGAATTTCATAGATTATTGTAGATTTAAATAAAAAAAGAAACGTAGTATACTCATCAGGCAAAATGTTTTACTCAAATTTAACGCTTGGGAAATTGAAATCCTGCCAATTCTGTACACCGTACCGAAATTGAATGGTAATTATACTTTATAACAGTACACAGCAGCTCTTTAGTTAATTGATAGTATTTTTCCCTGACGGCTGAATCTATTTTTGTTACTACGCCATATATATACGAATTTAGGTGTGGTGATGAAAAAATAAAAACTGTTTCAATAATTTAAAAAGTAAGCTTTAATAACTTTTTTTCTCCCCTGTATAAGATTACTGTGGGATTCGAAACTTTGACCAAAAATTCTTCCTGATTGAGTTAAAAGTGTAAATTATTTCTACCGGGGTGAAAATTATCCAAACGTACCTACAATATATACAGGTATAGGGAAATGCTCTGAACTTCTTAGAGATATAGGTACTGTGTACAACCAACTCAAGCTTTTCTTTCGAGGGCAAGTTTTAATTGTCATAATGTCACAAAGTTCCGTAAAACTGTCTTTAAGGTAATTATTACAATTAATTATAATAAATTACTAATTTCATTATATGAGAAGTAAAGTTTACGCATGGCAAATAGTACTTTACCTGTAGCAATACAGCTGGCGGCATTACAGCCAATCCAACTAAGAGATCTGCGGCTGCTAAGCTAGATACAAAACAATTCGTAACCGACCTAAGACGTCTAGTTGTAATTACAGCAGCTATAACCAGAGTATTCCCCACCTAGAAACGAAAGATAAAAAGTATTATACAGCTGATATAGGTATGTATAATGATTTTGTGAAAGCAGTGCAATGGAAAGGCGAATAATGGTCGCTCTGCAAAGGATTTTGTATGTACTTCACATGAATACAGCGTCAGTTTTAGATATCCATTCTTAAAGAAAAGTGCACTGACATATTGCGGTTTTACACTGCAGAGTTTAAAGAGGTCGTAATCAAGCTTTCAAGGGTTGAGACAATGTAATAATCATGCGGGCTAATTTATGGAAAACTACCATTTCAGTTTTGATTTTAGTATTGAATGCTTATGCTTACAATAGTGACAACAATCAGGACAGAGAATACAGCTGCCTGGAGTAAATCGCTCCAACTTGGTGAATATTGTACTCCTGGATTTTGATCGTCAATTGGATTTGAATAATTCCAATCATACGTTGTCAAGCTTTGATTTGTTTCTGTACCCTCCATTGCTGTCTTCAATTCTTCATCGGCCATTCACTCAAGTGTTTTTTAAATGTAGGAGTCTAATCAGTCTTCTTGAATTTTCTATAACAGCCATAAAGAGTAATTCATTTCATTAGACATTATTTATTTTCTCTCTATTTGATCCCCCTAGATCTTCATGCGAGTGGATGTATCACCCCTTCATGGTCACACCTCCGATTTTAATCAAGCTGGTCACAACCGAGACAAATTGACTTAAGCCTGTTTTTGAACGGTTGCCGTGTGAAAACCATCAGTCCGATCGAGACCGAAAAAATACTGGGAAATACTTTGAACATTCTAAAACCTTCAAAAAAAAGTCGGTATATCAAAATTCAAATGGCAACATGTTCAAAAAAAATCGTAAAGCGGCGAATGCGCGAAAAAGACACTTGCTTACTCAAAAAATCATAACTTTTTGAATTTTTAATATTTTTGAGTGAAATTATAGTGGGAATACTCGTGAGATATGGTACTTTTAGGAAAAAAATAGTGCTATAGTGTGTATTCCAAAAAAAGGTGTTTATTTTGGGGCCAAAACGATTTTTGCCTTCAAAGTTCAAGCTCGGGTCATTTTGACCCGCAGTGACCATGGAGGGATACAATTACAAGAAGGTTTCGGAACAATAGTTTTTGAAATGATAGCGCTAATGAGCTTGCCTATCTATTACTATTTTGCATCTCATAGCTAAAGCTGGGTTACGGTTTGAATCGATGTTCCGAATCATTTACAGATTGAACTCGCCGTACATGAGCTTTCGATAAAATAGTTTTTCGCCTTTTATTATCACCGCGGCTATAGATGTTCGACATTTTTTTATACATAGCTGTACAAGGCAATGGATATGTCCGAAAACATAACTTAAAATTTTTTTGCTCAAAATCCATCGGCATTTAATATGAGATGCTTCACAACAAGCTGGTGTAAGAAGCCATTACATACGCTTGAAGAGTTCTACGAACAAGATAAACCGCGAACGGTAGCTCTTGGCCAATTCTTAGTATACAGAATCATGATTCAGAGAGAGAAAAGGATTTTAACAATAATTTCAAAAGAAGTCCGCTTGATTACGAACAGGATATTCCCTCAGTTTTGCGTTATCTCATTTTACGCGGCCCTATGTATAGGCAGATAACAAACCGAGCATTGCGAATCCTGGGGCGAGTCTTTGTCAACAAGTCTAAGTTAAATCTTAACGTCTAAAACACCGTCAAGTCCTACTATAACCAATGCGCTTATTTACTTCACTAAATCACCCATCTGTTTCGAAATTCCCAAGGCTTAACCTTAGCCAACATTCGAATTCCCTTATGGTGGTATTATCATATCTTATTTGTATTTCCTCCGTTCGATATGGGATTATTAAAAGCTCAGATAACACGATTACGTTCAATGACAGAAACACCGCATACATATATCAGCATAACAATATATCAGCAATTTTATATCTGCATTGTGTAGGTATTTCATCTATCAGGTGTATGAGTATCATATCTGTTTTTTTCTCACATCAGAGTCGCCAGCTTGAGTAACATTTTGTACAAATCAGATGAAGAGAACCGACCAAACTTCTAATTCTATCCTAACTAATAAAATTTCAAAATTTATAGCAACCAAAAACAAAACTAATCGTGACAAAAATTCCTGGTTTCTTCAAATTTACAACCATCTCTTCTCTACTTTAGGATCATCCATGATATCACACGCCTATAATGTTTCTTAGATATATAAAAATTTTTATTTTACCGTTGTGGTTATAAAAACATCTTTTTTGGTTTCGTATACATCAAGAGTGTAGCAGGACATCGGGGATGCTGCGTAGTATATTAACCCGGTTAAGGATATCCTTACTTTTTATCTCCCGACTGATGATTATAACAGGATGTATGTTTAATTTATCTCAAAATACCTATATAATTCACTAGTATCTAACACTGCAGCGCAAATGAAGAGGCGTATTGCAAATATCGCACTGAGATCAAGCACTCCTTTTTTTAGCGAGTTATCCTCAACGATGTTTCCCGTCAGGGAAAAAGTGGCGACATCCACCGGAAAAGGCTACTGTGACGTACATTGATAATGGCTAATGTGTAAGTACTGTGGTTACAATATGCATGAGTAAATTGAAATCCATCATATAAAGAAACAAAAAAGTGTCTCATATTAGCGACTAGTAAAAGGTCGATATATTAGCGGAAACGAGATGTGAAAATAGACTCGGTCGGAATTTCTGTACGGTTTGATGAAACAGCTTGAGCGCGATGAAAATTTTCGATCTTCTGATACGAAATGAAATCGTCTAAAGACGAAAATCCAATTCCGTGGCGAATTTTTTAGGACCCATATGCTTGGATTTTGAATATTGTTTGGATTTATGATTTACTATAACTTTGATTTAGGATATCAGAATCGATAGAATTTATTCTCTTCAATGCATTGTATCAAATGCTAATAACTCACGAAGTTTCAAATTTTTTCATCCACTACGATGGGGAAAAGTCCGGGATCTTTCAATCCGTGCCGGTCCATATTCACTCACTTTACTATACTTCAAGTGCCTTTTCAGAAGTTTGCACAGCAGCAAAAATTTTTTATTAGTATAGTAACAAGCCACTCAGGCAAAATGTACATCTCATTTAAAATAGGGAAATAGCAAGTTCATCCGGCCAGTCCTTATCCTCGATTTACCGGCCATGTATACTTCTTTTGTACATAGGGTATATCTTTATAGGGTCATCCTTAAACTGTCCGGTAATTTATCTATACCTTTACTCTCCAGATTGCCTCTGTGTATAAAACATAAACACATTATACCCCACTGCTCCCTTCTTGGTCATTTTACCCCAAAATGAGGGGGATTACGTTGAAACTTCAGCTTGAATTTTCTACTGATATGCTCCCAGGTGAAATGACTACCATTATACTGGTGTTAACAAAGTTTAAATCCAAAAGAGCCTCCTATTACATCCATAAGTCCGTTATGAGTATATACCTACCCATCCATTTCATTTAAATATATATAGACGTTCATGGGGTAATAAGATGATCTCTATAAGTCCCTGCAATTTATGTTAAAACATTTCTTATCCTGAATAGGTTTCACTTTACTTCCTTTTCTATTGATTTTAAGGGCATATTCTATTTCTATCTCGAGTAGATTGTGTTTTTCCATAATACAAATATGGGATTATACATTTACATATAATATTGTTAGAAAATAGTCGAGAGTAATCTTCGTTGTTAGAACATTTTTCATATAAGAATTATACTAAAATCAATCGGGATTCTTGAATTAATGAATGTTTTTACTTCGGCTATAAAAACGCGAATGGACTTTTTATTTTCTTTAGATAAATTATTACGTCACGGTTTACGTTACGTTACATTTTGAACTTATAATAAAGTCTTATTGAATCGAGTCAATCAGTTACCATAAAAAAAAGTCACCATACCGTGTTTTCGTTCGTCTAAAATAAAATCAGATATTACCGGAAATATAAGTATACATATACCTAAGTATATATATAAGTATGTATATATATATTTGATCAAAAGACGAAAACAAAATCTTGAAAAAATTATCCATCATGTAACATGGCGATAAATGAAACGTCAGAAGAAGAGAAATGCGGGTAACTTTTATCCGCTGGTACACACATGTATGTATGTATGTACTACATACATACAATATAGACAGTGCCCATTGTGTATAGGTTATTTTCACCATTTGTTTTTGAAAAACTTTTGACTACCCTGACCTGTAGTATTTCAGCATAAATCCGCCAACTGGTTTACCATTCTTGTCGAACGTTTATTCACACATGACGTAGTACATACCTACATACATACATAGGCTGTCTATGTACTACATATATACTATACGTTATCTGAACATTGGCGAAGTTCACTAGTTCTCTGATATCTTCGTGATCTACATGAGCAACGTACCAATTAAAACGAACTTTTTTTTAAGGCCCGATTCCACCTGAGTGACTGCATCAGACTAATCATAGTACGAAATATGTGCCTGTACATACGTAGCAGAACCATTTAATCCTTGCTTCATTAATTCATGACAACTGTTTAAACCGTGGACTCACTTTTCAACATTGGCTATTACATAGGGGTTAATTTCAGGCATTCAGAAGGTCTTAATAGGGTGTATTTTTTAAGGACAAGGGTTTCTCAAAAGAATTTTCCAACACACCTGTTTCATCACAGAAGTTAAGTAATTTCGTGAGGTGCAATTATGGAAAAGTTAGAATTAGTGCGTCATAGTATGGGTGAAAATTTACATGGGTTATTTTATGGAATCTTATATCTTACATGGAATAATTTCAGAATTTGTAAAACCGATATGTGATCTACTCGAGTTTACATCGTCATTACTGATCCATATGTTCAATCCATCGATTAGAATGATGTCAAAATATATTCCAGAGAAGAAATATCGATGGCAATCGAATGAGTATTTGTGATGTTTATAAAAGTTGTTAAATAAAATGAATAATTCAAAAGATGGTGGCTGTATGGGAGTTAAGTATCCCTGTGGGCTCTATGCAAGCTGATATCCTTTTTCGATAGCCACATACTTGATAAGAAGAAGAGAAGATAGTGCTTGTGGAAGATATTTTCATAGGATCGTAATTCGAATTTGAACACATTTAATCGATATAATTGTACCGAGTTCATTTAAACCGAATTCATAGTGCTCAGATACTGGCAAATAAAAAGATCCTCAAAATCTAAAGAAGAAATACCAAATACAAAACTAGATTCCGCGGAAACTGTTTGAGATAAAAATCTAAATAAAAAATATTGCGTTTTCCTTGTATCCGGAGAACTGCAATAAAAAATCAGGACAGAAATTGAAAGAGGTAAGGGCTAGACGTTAGCTGAGTTGGTATGGAGTAACCCATATATATGTAACACCTCTCATGTAGTATCTCTGATTTAGGAATCCCTAGAGGATACTAAATTTTTTACAGGGTTTTTGCCGTTTTTTTATTTTTGTTGCTTCCTGGCATATTGAACCAAACTTTATTAAAAACTATATTTCCTGTTGTCCCAAGGTACATACATACATACATACATACATACATAATATATGAAGACTTCGTTCAAATGAGTCAAAAAAGTAACCATTTAGAAAATTTCGGTTGAATCAACTATATGGGCATTCTAGTCACTTTGAAATTGAAAATTGTTGACACGATCCAACATTTTCAAATGGACTTTGTTGGTATTATATTGATATGAAAGTTTGTCTGCAATTTTTTTTTTTACTTTTCGGAAGTGCAATAAATAAAGATGAAAATTATTGAAATTTTTGTATACAATAATTGGCATTTAAAATTCAAGAGCCGGAGCTATATAGGCGTATAAAATTTCCTTAATCCGGGCTTGATTGTATGAAATATTCATTTGACAGTTCGTGTTGGCAAATTCAGTTAATCCTACCGAGATTTTTCTCTGAGTATATCAACGCGTGGATATTGTTCGTAATGAAATGGGCTGTGGATTGGATCGATTGGCAAAATGCGACAGCCAACTGGTCATAGGTGCAATTTTAATCAGTAAGGTAATCATCAATATTGACTAAGTAAGCTACTTAGTTTTTCTATTTTTAAAATTAAATTTAACCATCGGCAAACCGGAGGACCTGTGAGTAATTATGGAAATTGTGATACGTCTAAGTCAACAACGCGAGAATTACAATTTGAAAAATTAATATATACATATATATTCGGGATTATAGGCGATACTTAACCACACGAAGTTGTTGTCGTATCTAGTTTGATACGAAAATATAATTAACGATTTGAAAAGATCCACTCCGAGATAAATTATTTTAAAATTCCATTGGGACACACTGATACTTCCGTAGACTGTTTATCAGAATAGATAATGTCCCATTAGTTTTTTTTTTTATTGCTATACCTGCAGGTTGACATTTGACAATAGGGTTGTAAATTGTAGGGAAGACCATGTTCGTTTGTTCCCACGCTTCTATAAGTCATTATGCTAATTATATTCAGGTATGTATAGGATTTACGACACACCCACACAGAACAGATCAATTAACACATCGCATGAGACAACGTACAACGGATGTAGGAGCCAGGATATATCCCTGGAGTTTTGATCTATAAGGTGTTTCTGCGTGGTTAACGCTTGATTTGAAAAAACACGCTATAGAGTATTTAACTGATCAACATCATTAGTATCTACCTGGCTACAAGACACTAATGGGAGCTGAACATCTCCAGACCTAAAGAGATCGATCTAATCATTAATTTACTCGCGTGTCGATGGTAAGCTTTAAGAGGCCACTCAGGAACTCGTAAAACTTTCGATGTATTAGGCTTGTCGAAACTTTATCCAATCGTTATCTTTGGAGAGTTTGGTTTCACAGTATTAATCGGGTAATTGTTATCAAAAATTCAAATGAAACTGCCTCAAGATAGATTCAATAATTAATGAATAGAATCTGTTACACAATTTTGTTCAACTTTTGATGTTATTCTTGAAATTTGAAATGAAGGCTCGTTGAAAATGCAGAGGATGTATAATGTATGTTGAAAAAGTTTCCTCAAGATAATGTGCCCATAATTTTAAACAACGAAACAAAATGAAAAGAATTTTAAATTACAGAAATGTAATTTATTTATACAAACATACTTGATCATATATTCTGTTTCATATCATTACTATGCAGTAATTCCCAGTAGTCTAGTACACTCTGTGAATTATGAAACTTCAATTTCTTTGTTCAACTTCTGGAGTATATGTGACAAACACTGTCCAGGCATTCCTCCTTCGTTTTAGGTTACAGCTGGTCATTGTTGTAACCGATATCTCCCATTTTTTTCACTTATAAATCAAAGACAAGAAACAGAAGCCTATAGTTCCCTTTCTCAATAACGAGCTAAAATTTCGTCAATTCGTTTTGCGAAAGATGGATTTATTCACTAAACGGAAGAACAGCTGCGTATATTCAAAGATTTGTGATGATGAAATTAAACTTGAAAAAAGATTTTCTCATTCCGAAGAGTACGACAGTAAGGTAGGTATCAAACTTCCACTTGAATAATGTCTAAGCGCAGGTATTACCGAAGTATTCTACAAGCAAGATACATATGGGTAATATGTGTACGATTATAGATACGCAGATGCGTAAGGTAAACCGTTAAGCCTGTATCTTCATACTAACACCGTTATTGAACGAAGGCTTGAATCCAGACTTAATGTGGATTCTCCGTTATGTCTCCCCCTTCATCTTGTGAATTACGTTGCTGTACTACCTCGTCTGAGTGTGAAAACAATAATGGCATTTATTTTACTCGCGGAATAGTGACTAAAAAAAAACAGAAAAAAAAGTACGACGCGATGATATCTGCACCGAAAATTCTCAAGGGATGACACGCCTGTCTACGTCGTTGTCTCTCCCCCTGCTGCAGTCCCTGGAAAGAGGACGAGGGTGATTGTGCTCGTGATGACATGGAAAGAGTACTTCGAGTATAACGTAGATTATATATCATCATACTTCGAAGCGAATATCGTGTTACTATTATTTTCACGAGTAAAGTTTGTACACCTATTTGAAATATTTTGCAAGTATAATGTGCAAAGGAATCTGATATTATCAATATGGCAACTAGAGAGATATGAAGAGAGTGGCGGTAAAAGTTGTAAAGATTTCCTGGATCACTGGTGGAATTTTGAACAGCACGTTTGAAAAGAAAAGGAGTTCAACAATTCACTCTACAACTTCATCCCCAATTTCTATTGAATTCGTTTGGATTTTCCTTAGCAAGAAATTCAACGCAACGTCTGTCAGTTATAGGTTTTCCAATAAAATTTTAAGCCGGGATTTTGTTCCCTAGAATTTTCACTCTCACCTCGTAGAATGCGGTGATTCCCGACCATTAAAGAGCATCCGATATTCAGCCGTTGGAAAATTCATCTCCTAACAAATGGTAGAACCTTTCCGATTAGTATGAGGCGATAACTGGATTAACAACTGGCCTGAGTGGAAAAGTAATTTTCACCATCAGGTAGCTCATGTTCATATACCCATGTACCATCCACGGATGTACATCTTCACGTACCCCCTCGTATCTTGTTAATTTGGAAAAAATTGACTACCGTGCAGGGCTATCCGTGTAATTACTTGTTACACCTCGACTGCTACAAGCCTGAAAATGTGATTACCAAGGGTCTATATGTATAGTGGCGAGTAGAGTTGGCAATATGCAATAAAATTCATTCCAATCTCACATTGTGTACGTCGGTTTTTTATACATAAAGTGAACTGATTATTATACTGTTGAAAATATTATATTTTTATGTATCATGTAAATCCATCCATACACACGTCAATTTGAATTTCAGTTACTTTTTCATCCGTAAAAATTTTTTTTTATGAAGTGACTTCAAATTACCATAAAGATTAAAATTATTGACATATCACATTCGTGCGCCGTTGTACCGTGCAAGACGCTCAAGTGTGAGATGGTTATAAATCTGATGATGGACGGCCGGAAATTGGATAGCGACGCAGCGTCATACAGAATTTAGCAAACTGATTTGCTGTGCGCGTGTCTCTTGGATGTCCCTGAACCAGCCAACCTGGTACCACCCTCTTATAACCACATGTCTTCGGAGTAGTTTAGGTCGACCGTTGTCAGACCCCACGTATTAAGGTATTAAAAGCGGGAGGGGTCCATATACATAAGGGTTGAAAGCATCTAGTTCAGAAGTCATGTACCTATAGGTTGAGAAAGGCATAAGGTCTTCTAGGTCAAACGAATGGGTAGATTTTAATATGTGAAATTGAAGCTCCTAGTAGTTGTAGCTCGGTACACGTTGGTTGTACTCTCGAACTGCAATTTTCATTCCTTATTGTAAGGGCTGCAGGACTTAATAGTATACGTTTCAAAGGACATCTTGTCTTGAATGGATGATTAGATTTTTCATTATTCACTAAAAATAAATTTTGAAAATGGATTTCAGCTTTATATTCAAAATCCTTAGATTCTTTAATTTTTCGAATAATTTTTTAGATGCATTTGGGAATTCCTTTAGTCAAAATTTCAGAACGATTCTATATATGAAATTGTACATTTAATAATTTAAATTCACGGAAAAATTTCTCGCTCGCTAAACAACAGAATTGGTAGAAAATTTCTTTCGTTCCGAGATGGCTGTATAGGGACGTATTTTGGTGAAATCAGTTTGAATATCCCTTCCCACCCACACGAAAAATGTAGAACAGCAAAGCTTGCAGGTCCTCCGAAAACGACGGAATCTCATTAGAAACTTTGGAACAGTTTCTACGGCAATTGAAAAACCATTTCCGAAATACGATACAATTCTACCATTCTCTGCAGCAGTTGAACGATGATATTCTCATTCAGCGGAATATTGAATAGAGTTTAACAAGATGAGCATGAATGATGATACAATAGTCAAAAAAAAAACTATCTCTTTGCATTTTGTATAAAGCAGACAACCGCACAATGACCAACGAAGAGGGACCAAAGTTCAGAAAGCTCATTAGCATATCGCCAACGAATAGACAATTTTGTGTGAAAATCTTAGCAAAATTGGTCCATTGATTTTTCTTCTTTTTTTTTTTTTTTTGAAGTAGGAATGGTAAAAATGTGAAAATGTGTGTTTTGTTAGCAGCAAGCTGCATTCAGAAGATCGTTGAGTTATGTCAACGAATATTTTATCACCAGAAAAGTTGTAAATTTTTTTGCAATTTACACGCCGGACGTTTTGAAACCGTAAGTCGTTTAGGTCTGAAAAGCTCGTTGGTACATTATCGCGGAATATATGTTTTTTTTATTTTTTTATGAAAACTTTGTGTGAATCGACCGTGAAATTTATCAGCTGAAATCGTGTATAAAAAATTCGCACACTGCACATACGTAAAGGTGAAGTGATAAATTTTATCCAGTCAAATTTAAAAGGTGCAGAGTGCAAAAAAATTTCAAGACGATAATTCTACATTCAAATTTCTATTATACATTTCGTATTTAAAGTAAAATCAAGGATACGATTTCCATTCTATAATTCAAATACATTTTTGATATACCAGCATATGGTCTATTTTTCATTTTAAATGCATTTGAGATCGTATTTTATTCAAACCGCGGTTCACACGTGAGAAGTGGAACGAAGGGCCGGATATGTAAGTATAATATACTTCCAAGTCTCAAAAATCGATTTCTTTCTGTTTTTTTTTTTTTTTTTTCTTTTTCTTTCTATTATTAAAGGGAAAGACAGCTTTGGAATAAGACGTGTCACTGGTCTGTAAATTTTCTTCCAGTCCATCGAAAATAGTCTCTTTTATTTATGATCAGTGTTTCTAAAGCCGCTGGCATGATAAGGGATTGGTAGGCAAAAAAAAAAAAAGTATATCGCATATAAATATGTATACACGTATTCGCTCACATATGTGTATATATGTATATACCTATATGTATATGTTCACCCATGTGCACACCTACTCGCATAAGCCAAGGCAAATAGAGGCTTAAGTTTTTCTATATGGCTCGTATAACTGCTTATCTCGGATTGGACAAAACTCCGAAATTACGACGTTGTCAAGCTAAATCCAAACTCGTAACGGAAACGAAACTCGACTCTCTGTTATAACTTCTAAACGTTTGAAATTCACATGAATTTTGGATTAATTTCACATAGTTTGATCGTTATCTAAACGATATTTCAAATGCTCATCGACGACTTTTCAAACAAATTACTCCACCAGTCAGATACTTCGTGCTCTATGACCCGGACAATTTTTCATTATACTTGAATGACATTAATTACTGTCATAATATAAAGCGGCTTGAATCGTCTTATAGATAACTTAGTCGGGTGAGGGGTAAAGTACCATGATGAATATCTGTAGATATACAAGGAAAATTACTACAGCGAGAACACTCACGTATATTTTCTTTAACTATTAGGAAGACTACGTGTAGCCAGGACAGAATGTGGTGTTCGAGTGAATGAACAAATCTTTATACATAACTATTTCTATTTCTTCTGTTTACGCAATTGTGTTCTCAGTATTACAGATAAGGTCCTTCCATAAGCAGCATCAATTCAGCTTCACAGATGCTCAACCGCAGTATAATCAAATTTTATTGAATTGATACTGAAGGATGATAAATTGAGTATCTAATTCTGTAGTATCTATTGAATCGTGATATGATTTTGGGAGAAATATTTTTAGATACTAAAAGTATCGACTTACATACTAGTTAGGCCATGTAAGCGAGACCATTAACTTTACGATTCATATGAGAATATCAATTAAAAGAAAATTGATCTGATTCAATTTCAGAAATATGCCACTGAAAATTTTCACCGAAAAATTTATACTTCGATTAATAATTATGAAAATGAATGAGCGTTGGGAGAAAATTATAAGCATTGTAAAATATCTAGAAGTTTGTTGATCAGGGATGTAATCATGGTGAAATATTGTTGTTCTGTTTTTTATTTTTGTTTTTTGTTATCCTTCAATCAACTTAATGTACAAATTTTTCTTTGGAGTTTCATACTGCAATAATACCAACAAAATGAAAGGGCACTTGAATACGCTATACTCATTCCGAGTGCCTTTGAAGTAATACTCGATATCTCACTATTGAATAATACAAATGGTACTTTATCTCATCTCGTTGGATTTACCTTGACGTCCTGTACAATATTTCTAAAGAAGGAAATAAAGAACGATATAGATAAAAAAAAAAATGATTTTTATTTCTACTTTTCATTTAAGCGTCTCTGCCATTACACCACCTTCTACTATCCGTACTGCAGGTTGATGTTTATGTAGGTATTTGCTCCAAAGAAGATACAGTTGGAAAGTTTTTGCGCGGTTTGCAGAGTGTAGTTCTTATGGTCTTCGTGTTCATTGTATTTGTTTTTCCTCTTTTACAAAACGCTCGCTTAAAAATCCTTTCATTTATTTCCTCCAATAAAACGAGTAAGATGTTCGATTTCCTTCTTACCATATCGTTTAAAAACAGAATAAAAAGAAATTTTTCTATATCCGTTCGCTCATATTTCTACTGAACAACTCCGTTAGGATCGATTGACAACACGCGATATACCGAGTCTTTTTGAGGATGAGCCTCATAGGGCACCCAATTATATGCAATACATGATATAAGTACGCTCTATGCTATGAAAAATAAATAAAAATTGAAAGTTAAACGTCTCAATTTTCTTTGTTTTTTTTTACGGCACAGAGCGTACTTGTACCACAAATTTTATATAATTGGGCGCCATATGAGGCTTATTCACGAAAAGACACGGTATATTTATATAAAGGTATATCGTACAACGTAGGAACTACTCAAGATGTAAATTTGAGAACGACGTTTCGAAAAGGCTGTAACTGTCTTTTGCTCCTTTTATATAACAAGCTAAACATGAGATACGTCTTTTGAATGGAAATTCAGATAAGGAATGAAAGAAAAACTCAAGGATGAGTATAGAAGTTCTGAATTAAAAAAAAAAAAAAAAAATAAAAAAAATAAAAAAAAAAGAACATTAGTGGAACGAGATAAATAAATCTCACTATACAATTCCCGCATTGAAGACAATAAAATATCTTTTTTTCGAAATCACTAGTCTTCCGTAATCTACGTAAGCGCTTTTTCGAGACCGTGGCAATATAAAGTAAACATAAAATAAGCTGGGACAGGACGTGGGTGTCCTCAGAAAAATGGGATTCACTCGAACATAAAGAATAGGGGAGGAGAGTCAGGAATTGAAATACGATAAACGGTATTAAAATACTTATTAGCATGTAATCAAACGAATCGTTCCAATCGTTACCAAAATACGTATGTATATTACATACATACTTTAAAGTATAATTAAAAATTGTAACAACAGAATAATCATCGCTGATGGTTATATTCGCACGTTGTTGGACTGTCTGAGGTACAAGGTTACAACGAATAGTATGAAAGTCAAAAATTCATGACATGTTATAAATTACAGCTGTCGTTATAAAAAAAGATGTCCTTTATCATGTCGTATTTTCTATCTCGAATGAGAGATCCCTGAACACCTTAAGGGTGTATTTTTGAAGGACCGTTGTGTCGCGAAAGAATTTATCAACAGCCCAGTTCTATCACAACAATTTTTTGAAGTATAATCAAGTAAAAGTCAGTGTTTTTGATCTATCGTATTTCATAAATAAATGCAGCCAAAGTAAAAGAATTTTTCGTACAGGCATTAAGATTAACAGCTGTTGAATCTCACCATTTTTTATCTCTACTTAGTCAGGCACAAACAGACAAATTATATTTCTTTCATTTTTGTTAATGAGAAAATTAATCCCTGCAAAAATTGATAACCACTTTATATTTATCTCTCACTTCTCCGGAAAAATAAATTAACATATACCTATAGGTATGTGTATCTGTAAAAGCACGTCTTTTTTTTACGAAAAAGAATGTCAAATCCAAACAACGGTTTGTTCCAGTGCTTACACGATAACTGTTTTTACTTTGCATATTAATACGAAAGGCGATCGTTCACGAATCCTGACCGTGACGCATGATTGTGATAAAATTAAAAAAAAAAAGAAATGAAAATAAAACTGGATTAAAAAAAATTCTTTTGGGTCACATTGGATACAGTAGCCTTTCAACTACCGCAAATCATAAATTCCCTTTTCTCCTTACGGTATATCAACAGCGTAAATACTCTGATAGTCAGTATAATCTACGTACTGTTGATAATATAGATAACATATTGCCGAAGCGTTCGATGGTTAGAAATCACTGTTGGTTTAGATTTCGGGTCGGGTCGAAATGGAGTATCTTGCCCGGGGCTAAAGGAGCTAGATTGTGACAGAAAATGAGAAAGAAGAAGGGGGTAATTGCGACACATTGCTTACCCCATATGAGTTTCACGATTCCCATGAGGACAAAGAAAAAAGAAATATACGTTTACTCTACGAGACATGGGTCAGTCCTCTGGCTCTACTAAAAAAATATCTATAGCATCATTTTTAGTAAAAAATCGTACAGAAATGATATTCCACTTTCAAACTACATAGGTATAGGTATGTAGATTGTGAACCCAATATTTCAAGCGTAAGAAAATTTCAGTGCAGTATATGTATATATGTTTGTTTAACGAAGGTTCGTATTATAGTCTCGCCGTAAATTTAAATAAATTTATTCATAATCAAACGTGCCGAAGCACTAAGAGGATTAATAGGTAGATTTATATATTATAAAAATTCTTTTAAAAAACAAAACGGTTGATTGCGATTCGTATTATTCAACGCGAGTCTGTAGAGAGAATCGTTAAGTAAATGGAACAACAGCGAGACTGAATGAAAATTGGTACTTAGAAGCGATACTAGATTATCGTTACACAAAGCTAAAGCTTTCTTCAGTGAATAGAATGACAGGATGAAACTATAGTCTCACAATTTTGCTTCAGGCATATACAAAGAGAAGAAATTAACATATAATAATTACGTAGTGCAGGTATAATGAATGGATATGATATGATGATATGTAAGAAAAATCGGGGCGAAATGGGGTACCTGAAAAAAATTATAATATGCTACCTAATCTTGTGGTATCTTATAAATATTTCGGTATGCAAAATTATTATGTAAAATCGACGCTAATTAAAATGCGTAATTATTGAAGCAAGTTAATATTAGCTCATTTTAACGTAGGTAATATTATTGATCGGCGAATAATGTAATGTAATAATAACTTAGGAGTAACGGCAATTAGTAGTTACACGCTGCATCGTTACAGGCGAGAAAACTGTTCTACAATATTTTAACGATAATTAAAACTCTTGTGAATGGAAAAGTAATAGTTTTTTAAATGGTCGGCACCGTTGGTACGTACACTAACTTACGACAAAACGTTGATCTCATTACTCATATCGTATACTGTATAATATAATCTATATTGATCGTAAAATATCTACAATTGTATGAAGAAAAGTGATTTATTATAGAAAATGAACCGATTTTCATTCAAGTCAGGAGTAAATTCTCTATATATACGTTTATGTAATTCAACCAGATCATTTTTTATCTGAGTAGTGTGTGACACTGATACACGCGTGTATGCGTATAAAAATCGATTCTATATGGTTGAATATCTTCATAAAACACATAGGTAGATATGTAATACCGGTTCCTTTGAGTCTGCTTTGCTATTACTTGCAATGGATTTCCTATAAATGATGTCGAGCACCACTAAAGCGGTAGAAATCGAACCCCGCTATGTATACGTGTCTATATCACTATATGTTTATGCACAGGACAGAATTCGGAAATGGAGTGTATTTGGTTCTACCAAGGGAAATTCTTGCTCCTGCGAATCATTTTATTCCATCACTTTTTGTCGACTCTATGCGGGCTGGGTCTGAATCGGAACTGCTTTGGTTTGTACGTCACGTTCTGCTTTTACTTTTTCATCTTACGTACTTTTTTTTTTCTTTCTTTCTTTTTTCCTTTTTAGGTAATCTCCATTGAGCTGTTCAGCATCCAAGCGAGATAACAGAACACGCATAGGAATCCCAACACGTAGTGGCGTTTCTCGCTCCCATGATGTGGTAAATTTCTTCTATCTATATAGATATATTAAAGTTGGATGTAACAGAATAAGCGTTTCGAAAACCCGAGTATGTACACTGGGTGACAATTGACATAGAATAGGGTGAAGTGAAGGAGAATTTGAAAAAGATACGACGTAGGTAAGGTGGCAATATGGAAAAAATTGGATCGTTTTTTATAAGGAATAAAAGTTTCATCTATAGCACCAATTGCTATGAATTTTCACCACAATTCTGACATTCTAAGACACATGATGATACCAAAATTTAATTGAATTTGATTTTCTATAAGAAATTATCATATGTCAGAATTATACCGCCATGCAGTCTATATGTATATCGTTTCGAAACTTTGCTTTTCATGTAGGGGAAGGTGGGTCAAAACCAGCCTGTGGGGCAAAACCGATCACCTGAAAAAAAAAACAAAATCAGAAAATAGCATTTTCGCATCGATGCTGGTCACACAAGACGGTATGCAAAGTGATTCTGCTGAAAGCGATGAAAAATTGAGAGGGTGGGGTAAAATCGGTCACCGAAAAAAAAAATGGCTAAATCATGTTTTCACGTCGAGGCCAGCAAGAAAAAAATTGTATCTAACGTATCTTTACTAGAATTAATACAAATGCTACAAATAATACAAATTTCAATTCGTATATAATTTTCTCACTTATAGCGGCAGGCTTTGACCCATCGTCTTGGTATTTTATCGTTTTCGGTAGAGATACGTTAGGTACAGTTTTTTATTACTCGTCTCAACGTGAAAATATAATTTAGCCATTTTTATTTTTTTTAGGTGGCCGATTTTGCCCTACCCTCCAAAATTTTTATCGTTTTTAGCGGAGCCACTCTGCATACCGTTTTGTCTTACTGGCTTTAACTTGAAAATACCATCAAGTCATTTTGTTTTATTTGATTTTTTTGGTGGCCGGTTTTGCCCCACCTTACCCTTATACCAATTCCAGGATCTCGCAGTGCTTTCGTTTGAAGAAAATATTAGCCAATTTTTTTCAACTTACAGTATAAAAGATGTTGATAACTCAAAATTCTGTGTGTAACTGCATACCGAATAGCGGTTTCCGAAATGAAACTGCAGCCATTTCAGAGGGCTGTTTTATCTCTAAGCCAATCTAATTGTAAATTAGATCTTTTAGAAAATGTTGGAAGTGAGGTCTTGGAATGAAAATGGAAAATGGGCTGATAAGACGGTACAAAAAGTTGATTATTTTTATTTTTAAGAAAAAAAATTCTTCACCTGCAGCAGTATAACATCTTTGTTAATAATTCTGTTCAGTTGGAAGTTTCGCACGATGCAATGTGACTTTGATCTTATTTACCGATAAAATTTAATTAGCCAATGTGTGTGTATTGGTGATTTTATCTTTGCTGTACAAGGTGAACTACATAACGAAACATTTTACTAACAATAAAAAAAGAAAGATAAGCACGATAACAATTCTGTTGTTTATTAGCAATTTTATGAGCTCGCGGTACTTCTGCACCGAGAGAGTCTTGGCTCATTTCTTCACTCTTATAGCTGTAAAATTTTGTCACCAATATCCTGATGTCCAATACCGAAAATCATAAATTGAACTGGCTAATGTCTAGAAATAATTTTAGTCATTATTTGTAGGAATAAGAGAGACGTCGTGACGTTACTCAGAATATAAAAGAACGAAAAATAAAATCTGGGAACGGAATTAAGCTGCCGACACGATAAAGCGTTGGGTCGTTCATTACCAATTACATGACTTCGCGCTTTGTCTTGCGACAAGATCCTGCCTCATTTTTGCAAGCTTGCGGACGACGAAATTCGGAGGAAGTTATAGTTAAGGGAAATTGAATGGCGTGGACCCAGAATCCAGTGGGTTTATGTCGAATGGTATTTTTTATCATTTGTAACTGGGATTGACCGCAGCAGACATTTCACGTAGTGAATGATTAAATTTTCAAAATAGTAATGAAAACGGAGCAATCTACATCATGCGATACATTAATTTGGTCATTCATTTCCAATTCTAAGAGCTTGCGGTGCCTTTACACTCCGAAAATATTGACCCAATTTTACCCACTTGATATAGGTATACCTATACCTGACTAGGTGTAAATGTTTGTGGCTAATTTAATTCGTTTGTAACGTAACTTCATTTATTGTTATTTATTGATCGACTTTTATATTAACGCCGTGTGGTGCTACTTTTTTTTTCCTATGTATAAATATCTGCAGCAAATCAAAAATAAACTTATGAAAATGTAAAACCAAACTATTTCCCTTCACATCTCGGTATATCATAAAATAGAATCATCAAGTCTGAGAGAGTTTTTCTTACACGGCATTACAGTAGTATAAGCTTCCAGTTAAACTATAGTCCAGTAAGACGAGGTCTGAATCTCAAAAATTTAGAAGTGGCTACGAACTTGATTTTATCTTCACTTTACACCCGAGAATATTATACGTAAATTTTCAGGATCGAAAATGCCCAGGAAATCGTGAAAATTGATGAAAAAAAAAACGGAAATTTTCATTTTTCGCAATTATCTTAGCAACGGTAAGGAATTTTAAAAAAAGTTTTGTATTAAAGTTGTAAAGTTAAAAATTTTGTGTCGAAAAATTTTCTTAGAAGTTAATTTTCGTCCAGTATTTAGAAAGTGTTAACGAATTTCCTGATTTATGGATGAAAAATCGAGAAATTCGTTGTCACTTCGTAAATTCTTACCTCTAAATTTTTTATACGAAACTTTTTTTTCGAAATTCTTTACCGTTATCGAGATAATCGTGAAACGCGAAAATTTCCTTCTTTTTTCATGTAATTTTCACGATTTCCTGAACAATTTTGATCCTGAAAATTTGCGTACAGTATTCTTATGGGTGTAAAACGAAAATAAAATCAAGTTTGCAGCCACTTCCAAATTATTGATGTTCAGACCTTAGTTCACTGGACTATACCTAATATTACAGTTTACTTCAACGCCTTTAAAATAGATTTTTGCAGAAATTGAATCTCATATTTTGCCTTGACGGGTTTTCATCGTAATTTTACAATATATGTAACCTTTTATGTAAATATTCCAGAAGCTGACACCTAACTGTAACTATATAAAATTTACGATCCGTTTTATCCATTAAAGTCTCAGCGCGCTTTGTATGTCTTCGTTTATCAGTGTTACTGACACAAGCTTTGAGATGCACCAACGATCACGTCAATTCTGATCATTTAGTAATGGATCAATAATTTTACACTTTACCATCACGAATATTAAATCATTATCGAATTTTCACAAGGGGAATGATAAATGCTTCCAATGTTACGTCAGTGAATTTATGTTGCAGTAAGCCATGCTTAATTTAAACCAACTAGTAACAACAATCATGGACTGTATAGTGTATAGTGCAATTTTGATCCATAATATTTAAAGTGAAAAATAAATTTCCTAAAAAAAAAAAAAAAAAAAATGTATAACACAACGAAATGAGCCTCTGTTTTGGCAACTGAACAACCCAGGAAATAATGGTACGTAGCTGCACATGTAGAAATTAGGTATACTTGGATCTTCCGAGAGGATCTTGACCCGTTGCAGCGTAGGCAGGTTGGATAGTGCATTATAATTGCTTGTTAGTCAATGGAAAGCTTGATTCATAGAGATCGAGGTCTAGTGGCCAGTGGTGGATTGTCTATCGTTTGTATGCACATATGTATGTATGTACATACAATGGTTGTCGTAGCCAAGTCAGGTTCGAAAAAATATCTAATCATCAAAACAAGGACTATAATGTATAACTATAGCAAAGCAGTAACCCCCTCGTAGTGTGTAACATTACGCGTTATGTATTGAATATCATAGATGTTATAGGTATGTGGTACCTTCGCCTCCCGGAGGATGTCTGAATCCATTATCCAGAATTTATGTCTATATATAGATATACGTGTACACAACTTGGCAAATTACTGTCGCGTAGCCATTTATCGAACAATGGAAATCTTGAATTGAACAAGCAGTTGCCTAGATCTAGGTAACGATATTATGGCGTCTCACAGACCTCGTGAGAAATGAAACTCACTTAACCATATACCACCCCTCGAAATGTCATTCAATCAATTTTCATTGGATATAATCAAGACGAGATAGAATGAGTTTCCTAAAAAAGTTGAAAAAAATTAAAAAGATTTCGCGATTTTCAACACATATTATAGATGTTGATCATCCCCTGGCTATGAACCCTACCTATACGAAATGTAATAGTTATTTCATGTACTTGTACAGATTTTGGGATAGTTTTAACCCATAAAAGGTCTTTCGTCCCTGATACAGTGTAGCACTTTGCTCAGGGGTAACATTTTGGTGTTTTTCTGCTTGTGACAATGATTTAGTTTACACAGTTGCGGTATTTCTGGTACTTTGGATTTCCGGAATCTTTGACCTTGTAGTGGTAGGTATCGGTATGCCATAGGAATGTGATCCAAGCTATTGCCGATAAATTCCGTCCACCCTGAGCGTACGAACGTTTGACTTTTCGACTTGAATAGTCGGTGGTAAACAAGAGATAAAAGATACTTTCGGTAACGGTGAATTATGCCATAAATTTACTCCTTGGTGTAAGTAGAATCCTGACTGAATTCCCACATCTTTTAGGGATAACGATCAGGCTCTCACACAGTATCACGTTTAATTATTAATAAGATCGAAGCAACATCAATACACCAAAAATCATGAGATTATAATCTGTATACCATGTCTCAACAATGACGAATATTTTGAGATATAAGATCGGTTCAAAAAAGACCAATTACTATCTAGGAACTACACATATGCAAAGGTGACCGGGGCAACATGGGGTACCTACAAAATTTTTTAAGATATATCAAAGAAAATGTGCTTTGATGGATGTCGACTTGAGATTATATATTTTAGTATAAAGTAATTTATCGAAATAAATGAGGCTAATAAACGGAAATCTTGATTTATCATTTTATTTAAAATTTTCAAAGCGAGTGTGAGAAGATGTTCGCTGAACCTAAATGTCTCACATTTTGTTTGAAAAATCGAAAAGCTTGATAAAGCAAATTTTCCGTATAATAGGCTCAATTAGAAACAATGAAATATAAATTTGACATTAGTTTTAATTGAATGCGATAGGCAATAGGAAAACGTTGAAATTATTATAATTGTGTTCTCCTTAAGTACCCCATTTTGCTCTGGCCCCCGTTATATTCTAATTTTTTGTTTGTCAATGTGGACTTACGCCACTTCTCCTTCAGCATATTTTTTTTATTTATTTCAGAATATGTAAATATTTACGGTCGTGATAAATAATAATAGACAAAAGTTGTAAGTAAAGCGAATTAAACGAGCGTAAAGACTTCTTCACCCTCACTTGTGTTGTAACTCAGAAGACGAACTAAGCCCGATTTTTGGATATATTTTGAATAATTTTTGTTTCCAAAAACTGTAAGCTTGTATGCAGAAGACTTTTAGATTGGGAGAATAATCGATTGAGAACAGCCACGTCCTCTCGCGGTGGCAGTCACGCGCTGACTGAACATCCCCAGAAAGGCAGAAACTACCCCAGTGATCCTCCTGCTAGCATTCAACAAAGGCTACTTTATACATTTGCGGTACTGCACATATAGTATGCTCTTCTGAAAATATTTCATGTTGCAGCCGCTGTAGATGAAGGCCTTTTCAAATGGGATGATACGATGCTTCAAATTTTTTGTACCATTTTATTTTTTGTTTCTTCTCATGTACTTACCGAACGTTTTTCAGTTCCATTATTCACTTTGAAGAAGCTATATATGTATATGTATATGGTTTGAAGTAGAAAACAAAAGTACCTTATGTACTCCTTTTCAGGATGCGAAAATACTTCCGTTGAAAATTTCAACCGTAACCGAGTATAAAGACGATGAATTATCACGTCTAGTTACTTTTGCCTCGTAAGGAAGAATCTTTATGCATATAGTACGTATATTTTCAGATTATATAATATAACCCGAATATAACACCGGTAGGATAAAAAAATACATTTTATGACATAAGAAAAAATTTATAAAACATGTAAAAGTCAGAGAATAGTTTGATTGTTCTTTTTCTGTTTTTGTTCCGTCGAGGAAGCTTTGGACTGTAAAACGGGTAATGATTGTCTAGGGGAGTACGTGTCCAGGATTCTCTCCAAGTCTTGAAGTTTCTTGAGCTCATCCTGAATGTGGTTCAGGTAATCCCACCGCAGTATCTTCAAATGTCTGACATAGTCAGGTGCTTCTTTCTGAGCGTTACAGTTTTTCATGTACGTTGAACAGCCATCACCTTGAAGAGCTCTGGCTATTTCGACGCAAATTTCTTTCTGCGACTGACCAGGATTTTCCTCTCTCTCAATCTGAAATATCAAAAAAAAAAAAAAAAAAAACAAATCATAATTTAAGAGATATTTAAGAAGTGCATCATCTTCGAAGTTCGCAAGAAAAGGTGTTCTTTCCAGAAAAGTTTACACGAGAAGTAAATAATGTTTGGAACAAGTTTATTGGCTTCGTATTGTACTTGCAGACAAAGATCGTGCCAAATGATGCCGCATTTCTGTACAATATATATACCTATATCGAAAAATAGTAATTATACCAGCTACAAACTTTGAAGTAAATTTTCAACGAAGAAATGTTTTCACACCATGTCATCATAATTCACAAACCGAGTACCGGAACGAGTTGAAATTTATACAGCACATTTCTCACCCTCTGTCTTTATACTACGCCTATCACGAGTTTCAGGAACAAATTAATCATTTTTTCTCAATCAAGCAGAAAGAAAAATCGATATTCGTTTCATAAAATATTACCATTTTTATAATTTTTGTCTTTTGAAGCGATACTCGTGGTACACCGAATAATGGTAACGACAAAGAGCCCTCAGCTTACTTTATTATGGTTTGTTTTAAATAATCGTTCGCATCGAATGCTAAGTTCGATTATAATTCTTATAACTCTATAAATTTCCATAATATTTTAACTTTGTTTCCAACTGTAGATGAAATTACCAATAAACCCGTCCCGAAAGAACTATCTCTTTAGTTAATCCCGCGCAAACTTTTGAAGAATAAAATCGTACCTTATTTTCCGAACTTCGAAGACTGTGTACCTCTTAAATAAATTGTAGAAATAAAGCGGGTAATACTAAATTTAGAAATCCATTTAACACGTGTAAATTGTACCCCGTTGGCTCAATATAACGTAAAAGAAAAAAAAAAAAAAAAAATCCAGGAATACAAATCGGGTTGATAGGGTTACAAGACGTCGGAATTTAGGTGGTAAAAGGTAGTACCTTTCTCTCCTCCGGGACAGTACCGAGTTCCCTGCTTAAAGCTCTGTCAATCAGGTCAACGATGTAGCTCTTGCTAGCGTGTAAATCCAAATCACCACCGGCGTAAACGTATTTCTTGGACGAGCCTACGGGGGGTACTAGTTGATCGCATTGTTCTTGTCCTCCATGAATCCCTGGGATACCAGTCACGTTATGTTCCTCCGTCTGGGTTGGATGTGACGTTGGAGCTGACAGACATCTGTATGGTACATCGCAATATGGAATATCTTTGAGGTCCTGGGCCAACGAGTCTCTAGATTCCTTGGAGTAATCGAACTGTTGTAGATTCTCATGATAATCTTCATCCCCGTTGGGGTCAGGCATTGACGTCGAATGATAACTAATCCTAGCTTCAACTTTGCCATTTACGTTACACTTTTCGATATGATCTCCATTAGGACTTCTGCTTCGAGTACTTTGATTACCGTACATTGGAACCGGAAGTTTGCTCGGTAAAAAACTGACCTTTCGTTTAAGGTGATCACCGTTGTCATCTGGACGTATTTTATTATGCTTTTCCCACTGTTTATCCACATCCCGGTTTCCCCTGACATTTTTCATCTCAAAATCACGAACCTCTTGACCAAGTTCGTTCAGTTCTCGCTTGTCTCTTTCGAATTGCCTTCGCTGTTCATCTTCGTCGATATCATTTTGTGCCCTAGGCGTACAATCAACACCTTGTTCTTGTCTAAAATCACCTCGTTTTTCTTGAACAGTGTCTTGCTTTGGTAGTAAAATATTCGCCGGAGGCGCTTTCAGGTTTTTGTAGTCACGAAAATATCGAAGCACAGCGTCGCTGTCAAGATCTACAGCTTCCTGGTTTTCAAGAGGTGGAGGAGTACGTTCCGTCTGAAGATTGGACTTTCTTCGAACGCTTTTGATCGGAGCCTGATATTTACTGTATCCCTGTGTCTCCTCAGTTGCTAGACCTGAACTGATCAAATCTTGATAAAGAGCATTTAGCTCTTCATCATGTTCGTTTCTTCGGTGTTGACGACTCAAGCTGCTCGATTTCTTCGGATTGAATTTAATCGGTCCATTTTTACCATGGGCTACCGTCTGCCTCATGTTTGACGACGGATTTGGTCCAGATTCTCGTGGGACACGAGTAATTTCTTCGAACCTAGCCAATACTTCTTCCATATTATCCGTGCCCCTATAAATTCAAAGATTCCACTATTACAATAACTGTTGTACGACAGAAACGTCGTACTTAATTACTTGTAGCATCGCAAGTGGCATTAGACTGACATTAGTGAAATCCTATTATGTAGCCTAATTTCATTGTTCTAATTGTAATATAACGTGACATCCCAGCATTTACCTCAATCTACCTGAGGAAGATCTAACGACATCGGGTGGACAAAGACATGAAGGACAGTGTTGTGGATGTTTAGGGTTGCCTGGTCTTCTCTTACGGCATCTTGCACAGGTGGTCGTATTGACACGTGGATGACTTTGATGGCTGCGGAGAGTCGATGGTCTTGCAGTTTGATGATACTTGCTGTTTCTACTATACAGCTCCATGCAACTGCAGTCTGTTGTATCTGTCTCCTGTAAAATCTGGCGAAGGCAGTCAAGCTTTTATATAAAGACTCGCAACTGCATTCAAAGTTATTACTATCGCGCAGTTGGTTCTTCTTTTCATCTCGTACCTACTTCGTCAGCAACGTTTTATACAACGAACGAAATACGTATATAAAAGCGAGTAGGTATGTATGTCAAGTTAGTTTACCAAAGTTGAAGAAACTCACTGGATATAGTTGATTCGCCAATATTTATTCGATAAACCAGAGCTGATGCAAATACTTATTTTTTCCGCATCGACTACGTGTATAATAAAGGAAATCTTATCCGTATTCAGGAAAAAAAAAAATCATTTTATCTGTTGACTCTATTATGAGATTTTACAATAAGAAATCAGCTAACTTTTTTCACCTCATTTAGAGACCATATTGTAAAATGAAACTGCAAAATCTTACAGTATACATTAAACATAAAATATTTTGTATGAGTTTGATCGTCGCAGTACAATGAAACGACACATTTCCATTTAATCTAAAGGGTGGCAACACAGTCACCGACTGATAATCATCTAGTTCATGTGAAGTTAAAAGTTGTTGATATAATCCAACATTATTCTATTACCGAATAAGTCAGATTTTCAATTGAGCAATATTTCAAGTTGAATCAAATCGAGGGGAGCCACTCTTGAAGTCAAGTATGCATCTCTAGGTGAGCAGTCGTGTAAAGTAATTTGGAATTTTTTTTTTTTAGGTCTTTTGAACTCACAAAGGCTTTTGAAGTGATGCAGTCACGTTCAATTCAGAGTGTTCAACCCCTCGTATGAAGTGTGAATATTCATTTGACAGTACGTGACCACAAACTTAACTTACGATTATAGTATCAGGATTTTTCTGTCAGTCAATAAATCCGCAACTTTTTTTTTATGTACTGAAGGATAAAGTCGGACAAAAAAAAAGTCATTTTGACATATAACATATTTTGTATATCTATACAGAAAAATAATTCGAAAGGGATTCTTTCCGATTCTTAATTCTTGTCGTACTTATTTTAGGATTTACGTATTCACGAGATTTATCTTAATTTAAGAAAAATTCGCAATGTCAGATATTTGTAATAAATTAATCTAGTATCTTATATTGAAAGTATTGATTAGCAACTAAATAAAAGCCTATTATTTGTCAGGTTACAGTAGCAGAAGTTTCATTTTTATTTAAACAATGCTGGAAAGATTAAACTTGCAAATCTGATGCTAGCAATAATTTAGCAATTGGTTCGTTATAATACTGAGCAACTAACCGGTTCTCCTGAGTTTCGGATCATCTTATTTGCAAAGACGGAACTTCCAATAAGAACTTTTACGCGTAACTTTTCGGGTATTCCGAGAGTCTGATAAGCGGAATAAAATTACGTTCATATTATACGCATTGCGGTTTTGATAGAAATATATTAATTATCGAAATCGTGTGATTAATATCGAGTAAAAAAATTGCGCATCAAAGTAACAAAACAGTGTAAACTGTTTAAAAGATTGAAAAACGTCATTGTGCAGTTAACGAGACAATCGATATCAAAATTTCGATCACTATCGATATCAGCAATTTTACAATTTTATGTATGTATGTATGTATGTACTAGGGTGCTTCGTTTTAGACGAGTTATTTATTTTTTTTGGTCCATTCACGGAATAATGTTATAAACATATAAAAACAAATTCTCATCAAATACGAGCTCCTAATTTTAATTCTAAGAACTCGCGAAATGAATTTGAAATTTTCCCATTTGATTAACACGTGAATTTTAATTTTTTTTTTTTCAATTATCTATAGCTTCGCAGCATTTCATGATATTTCATCGGCAATAGGTGGAAATGACAGAGGAATCGTTCCTCTTCAAAAGTGTATGGGGCCAATTTATGTTTTGTAACCGGCCTCGCCCGGTATAACATCTTGAAGCCAATTTTCTCTCAAATTTCATGGTTTTTTTAATTTTTCTCGTAAACCACTAACTTTACAACAAAATTGTTCTGAAACTTTTTTATAGGAAATTCAATTTACTACAAAAAAGTCGTGTAAGTCATAACCGTAGAGCTAGTAGTTTTTGAGATAAATCCAATTAAGCATTTCAAAATTTGAAAAATTGCTGTTCTATTCGAGATTTAAGTACTTTTTAATGGTTACAAAACATAAATTGGCTACGTACACTTTTAAAGAGGAAATATTCCTCTGTCATTTTCACCTATTGCCGATCAAATATCATGAAATGCCACGAAGCTATAGATAATGGAAAAAAAAATTAAAATTTACGTGTTAATCAAATGGGAAAATTTCAAATTCATTTCGCAAGTTCTTAGAATTAGAATTAAGAGCTCATATTTGGTGAGAATTTGTTTTTATATGTTTAGAACATTATTCCGTGAATGGACTTAAAAAAAAAAAAAAAAAACTCGTCTAAAACGAAGCACCCTAGTATGTACACATACACACTGCGAGAAAAACTATGTAATAGGAGACGTAAAACTTGTTTTTTCATCTAGAAATCACAGCCCAAAGGTTGTCGGTCAAAAAGCCCATGAGACTGCGGCGTCTACTGGTCAATACTTTGAACTATCTCGCTATTTTGACCAAATAAATTTGCCTAACAAACGATCTTGGCGCAACTAGAGCCTAACGTTATTTATTGTATAGTATATGCAGCGTATACTGTTGAGTTGGCAATGGTGATGGGATAGTAGGGTAAGATGAGTGACTATGGACCGGCGTGGATTGATGGCCTATAGCTTTTCTTCTATCTACTTAATGAAAAAATTTGAAACTATAACGCGAGTTATTGATACTTGGTACAACGAACTAGAGAGAAAAAAACTAAAAAGAAGATACAAGCGATTCTGATGTTTTGATTTAAATTTGGAGAATCATAAAGTAGGTACTGTCATTTCGCGATTGCAAAAGATCTTCAAAATTGAGGCATTGCAGGTAATAAAATATTTGTAACGGAGACAATTTTTCGTCTTTAATATTTTCAACTTGCTGTTCAGGTAGCACCGCGGCTTGTAAAACCAAAAAATTTCACCGATATATGGATTTTCACCACTTTAGTAAAAAATTGTAAAATAAATTCGAGTTTCCTAAATATCGCACCTGCTGTTGAATGAAAGGTACAAAGGATATTGAAAGCTTGTTAGGCGAGATTCTGCTAATTATATAAAACCGAAGGTAAAAACTCGATTTGATTATTTTCAGTTTTTAAAGACTATGGATAATGTGTGAAAAATGCAAAAGCGTTTTCTAAATACTCCAACTTTGAATATGTCGAAATGGTTTTTATAGTCTTTACTTTCAAAGAAATTTAAAAAAATTCAGAAACGTATTTTTTTAATTTAAGCAAAGAATTGATTTTTTAAGTTTCGGACTTGAGTGGAAATCCAATTATTGCCAAGCCAAGCGATTAAATATGCACAGCAAATTTGAACAAAATCGGAGGCGTTAAGGAAATCCGTAATTCCAATTGACAAAAATACATATAGACATGAGTAAAATTCGATTTGACTATGTTTCTTATTCCAGGTAATAATAAATGTCTTTATCAAATTTATTCAATAACTATTTTGAATGAAATCATTTGTCATAATTGATATCACTATATAAATTAATATTCGTGTTAATTATTATTGCTTTGATGATACTCATATACGATTCTGTTCGTTCGTAAATAAAGACAGATGACAAAGCCTCAACAAATATTGTAAAGTTTCACCAACTTAACTTTTGAATTTGCATATTTAACTTGTTTTAATTTCAACTGGATCAATATGAGTGCAAAATATATTTCATCCTTCTCGACGTCTTTGGATTAAACTCCAGCGCTATTTGAAACGGTGCTTTGAATTTAGATGAAAATATATTGCCGCATTTGGTCGACGGTCACGTATTGTTTGTATTTTTTACAGTTGGGAGACCCGACTGGTACCCCATAGGTATTGCCACAGCCTCCGCAAAAGATAAATTCTATTTCACAGTTCAGTCTCGATTTGCAAATATAAGTTAAAACGTCTGTGTTATATATAGGTATATGTATACCCGTAGATGAAAAAAAGTTGGGTCCGAAAATATAAAAATAATAGCTACAAAGCTTGTCTGAGTAAAAGTTACACATACGACTTTGGTAACAATAACTAATACGTGTCATACGTATACCTACGTGTGAATAACTAGATCCAAACTGAAATAGATTGAAAAGCATTAATAAATTCGGTCTTCGGATAATTCCAACAGACAAACTACCGGAATTTTGAACGACTTTAATTTGCTAGATTATCTTAAATATCAGATTAGGAATTAATAAACATGTACTACGTTAATTTACTAAGATATCAGAAGTATATGAAGGCAAAAATTTCGCACTATTTATATAACCGAACGGTAGCGATATAAAGCGAAATTGTATATCATATATTTATTCTCTTTTATGCAGGATAAACCCGCATAAGATAGTGTGTGATATAAAATTTCACTTTGGGTCAGTTGGGTTCGCTTATGAATAGTGCGTATATTGGTCTTAAAGTGTCAATTCATTCGAATGAATTTAAGGGGAGTAGATACGCTGCAATTGATGTCTGCGATACCCAATTCAATTTTTTGTGAAATAATCCAATCCACTATTTTTTTTTTTTTTTTTTTGTGTTTATTTTTGAAGGGTAGGTATATTCTCATCTATTTATTGTCATGCACACTAGGGTGGATCAAATAGACAGACTATTCTTTTTTTCAAAAGGCCCTCTCAAAAACTTGTTCTTTATAATCAAATAAGAAGCCTCGAAAAATGTCAGCTCTTAATTCTAATATTTTTCATATCTCAAAAACTAATTTACTTAGAAAGATTATGCTTAACTACTTTTGTTCAAAATTGAACGCTCTACAAAAAAGGTCTCTTGGTCTGTTTCGACAAATCTATAGCTGCTTCCAAGTTAGTCATGGTTAATTACCAATAATAACTAACAACCAACTTGGAAACAACTGAGACAAGATTAGACTAAACGTTCTTCACCGAAAATTCTACAGATTGATAGTTTTCGAGTTACGGAAGGTCTAAGTTGACTAATTACACAGCTTATAGGTATGTATTTAACTAAACTAAGGACACCTTAAGAATGAAAACTGTGTAATGCCATTTCCCATGACGCGGGAAGTTTCTAGTATTATTCTAGGTAGGTATTAAATAAGTACAGAGAGGTGAATCCGAAAAAACTCAATCTGATAATCCGTGATTCATTCTGAGAATCGTTCATATCTCATTCTGGCAATGTAGTCGAGTCAAAATGTTCTTGAAATCGACATTCCGAGTTGGAGAGCTTAATTTTTGGGGTGAGCTGTGTTCGACGATCACAAAACATGTTGCGAAGTTGCAGGGTTGCAATCTTCGCGGGACCTGATAAAAAATACGTAAAAAGTCTAAAAACATATTTTTGGCCTCTAACTTGAAAAATCAAGAAAATATTGAAAAAGTTTCAAACAAAAGTTGTAGAGCATCAAATTTTACATAAAAAAAGTCTGCATTATACTTTTCCTTATCTTCAATAGAACTTCAAAAAATCGTAGAAAATCCAAAAATTGAAATTTATTTATTTATTTTTTTTTTTAACACAATAAAAAAATCCATTCTACAGTTTCAAATAGATATTTTTCAGTTCTTGTATCCATCGATTAACTTCATTTCAAGGAGTGCTCAGCTTTTTATTTTACCCTCAAATTATTCTGTGATTAATTTCCTCCGAAAAAGTCTTCTATGACTTTTTTAAAGCGGCCTACCTACCTGGATTATTAATTGAAATTGTTATAAAAAAAAGGAAACAGTTGAAACTGAAAAATATTTATCTGAAACTGTAAAACGGACTTTTTTATTGTTTGAAAAAAAAAAATTTTTTTGTTTAATGTTAATTTTTGGATTTTCTACGATTTTTTGAAGTTAGCCGTCAACCCCCACATTTCGCACGCTTCTCGTTGCCGATCTATTGAAGATAGAGGAAAAGTCTACGAACGTTTTGTATGTAAAATTTGAAGCGCTACAACTTTTGTTTGAAACTTTTTTTAAATATTATCTTCAGTTTTCAAGTTATGGCCAAAGATATATTTTTTCGCTTTTCTTCATTTTTTTTTCTTCGGTCCCCCGACGGTTCTAATCCTGCAACTTCACAACATGTTTTGTGATCGTCGAACACAGCTCACCCCAAAAATTCGGCTCTCTAGTTCGTAAAGTCGATTTCAAGAACATTTTGATTGGACTAAATCGCTCGTTTACCAAAAATCGATCGCTCGTGGAGATTTCGCAATTTTATGTCGACAAATCAGCCAAGAAGAAGCGTTTCAAATTTTTTGGTGATAGATATATAGCAAGCGCGAGCGATAGTGAACAGCAATGCAATCCTGCCGTTGTAAAGTGCTGACAATTTATTGTTATTTTCTTTCAATTAAACACATTACAGTGTTTTGCATTTCGTTTATTGAATCCTGAAACAAAGTTGAGTCGCAGAATGGGGAAAATGGAAAATATCGGAAGAATTGATCATTGGTATATCTAAGAATTTATTGTGACAGCATATGTAAAAATTGTTTACAATTTGTAATTGTCTCTTTAACATGTATATGTTATTACGTAATAGAACTAATTTAAGCAAGGAAATATACACTCGCTTGTTACAATGGAAACAGAATTTTTACTAGACAGAGATGTTTGGATGCTGATGAAAAGTTATTCAGCCATAACAAAAGGGCGAGTGTTAATATTGTCGCGCCTATTATTTCGTACGAATCTTTTTCTGTATACTTTCTATTTTGCACCAATTTTTCTCTCCGTTCAGATTATTTCTATTAATATGACTGTCAGTCATATCTCGTTGACGTAGACCCTCCATACAATCACTTTAACGCCACGAGGTCCAGTGTCTACTGAGTACTGACCCCACGATAGATGCTTGTATATTAGGTCAGTGCCTCTACTTACCCGGCTAGTGCGCCAATGGGGTACTAAATGGTATCGCCATCTCGCGGTCGAAGGAGAAAAACTCACACGTGATCTTGACGTGTTGGATTCTGACACATATGAAGCTGCACCCAAATTCGTCTGTCTTCTTTTTTGCTAGTATGCATAGCGAAAAAGAAAACAAGAGATTGGGTGCAATTTCATCTGTGTCAGAATCCAACACGTCAAGTTTACAGCATTACAGCCATGTAATATTATTGTTATTGATCCATGGGCTTATTTCCTTTCGGAAGGTAGCCACAGCCATAATACTCCTATATTGCTAATCCTTATGAGCGTTGACTGAATAATACATATAAAGACAGCTCATCCTGGGTTAATTTGTGAGCCGACAAAGTGGGACTAGAATGGGCATGGCGTTGCAAGCGGTGACTGCAATACCTGCTGACATTTACAGTTTGGCGTAGCCTGCGATCTGATTCTGGGGGTAAATGTAGATTGATGGTTATAGAAATCTGATATACACGCAATCGGACTGTTTTTCCCCACTTTATCGACTATGTCTACAACGTGAACATTGCAGCTCTGATTTATTCGGAAAATGTTTTGGGTGATTCATTACTCTGTACCTTAGTTTTCTGTGCACTTCTCAATGCAATCTTAGCAATAACTTTATTGACAATACTTAGGTATATGCGTACGAGATATTTTCAGCCAAATTTATCGTATACCAAATCTGAACAGGTTCGTTTGTTTTTTCCCCCCAAACTCGGTAAATACGAAAAAATGATTTCTTAATTTTGGAAACTCAGTTTTTATATGATAGTCGATTTGGTATAGATTTAAGACGTTGTAAGAGAATCTGAAAAAGAATGTTTTTTGTCACCAAACTAATGAACTTGATAAATACGAAAAAATTATTTCTCTCTGGAAACTCAGTTTTTATATGGTTGATTTCTATATAGATTTCCGACGTTGCCAGCTTGAGAATAGTTTAACACATAATTGCTTCAAATTTGAGGTGAATACTCGAAGTATTTTAGGTTTTAGAGCGAGTTGAAATGAAAAAGAGAAATATTTTTCGTTTTTAAAAAATCGTGATTTCTCGCATTATTTCGAAAACGCTAGAACTTTTTCTTTTTCAAATTCCCTACAAGAGTATAACGTGTTTCAAAATTCAAAATGGCAAAATAATTTAATTTATATCCCCTTCTGCGATCCAGCGTTTCAATTATTAAATAATGATATTTCGTTTAGAGTATGAAAATTATTTATAATGGAAATTTATGATATCCGATACAAATATTATTTATATTAATAGAAAACGAAAAAAAAAAAAAACATAAGCAATAATACATTTTTAATTGTACAATGTCCAAGTAGCCGAATGTGTACAAACGTGTTCTAATTTCGCATGATTTATTAATTATGTCATCACCAATCATGCTTATTCTATTTCCGTAATTTCTGTAAACTACAATGCTACTTAAGAGACGGAAAAACACGTATATGAGGTAGGGGACATCTGCGATTCCTAACTACCTAATCTGACGTATCATCACGGAAACGGTATATTCCAGTCGGTAATCGCAATACATCGAATTTCAATATTTCCTACTCATTTACTTTTACTTCATACTCCTCTCAAATGGAACGAATTTTACGATGCCGACGATAATGTGTCTCTCTCGAATATGATTGAGGTAGTTCTATCTGCGCAAGTCAACATTTGGCACTTGCGTAGAATATTTACACGTGTAATAATGTTTTGAAGGTTAAGATTAAATCGAAGATTTGTTTATACGTTTCGTATTAGTATTTCATTGACTGAAAATATTTTATAAACTAATTGACGTTCAAGCACAAATTAAATAACGAAATGACAAGATCATGTTATTTATGTGGAATGACAATATCAAAAACCAAACGCATTTCTTTACACCAGTAAGTAATCTGATCAAAAATACTTTATAGTCACAAAACAGCAGGATAGTTAAAAGTTAAGATTAAAATTTGTATCACAATATCAATAATAATAATGACAATATGAATCTATTTCTAGTTTTCCCAAAGATCCAGTGGTATGTCAAAAGTGGATAGAAGCTTGTAACTTAAATAATAATGATAACGTGGCTGGTATTTTTATTTGCTCGTCTCATTTTCCTGATGAAGATGTTTTTAAAGACAATCCATTATGGAATCCTCGTCTCAAACGTGGTGCTATACCATCAATAAACATTCCCAATCCATTGGCAGTAAAGAGACACAAATTGAGTGAATCTATTCTATTGGGAGTAAATAATGACCACACATATCTTAACAATTGCCTGATACAGAATGAACTAACACATTCAATGAGCAAATTGAATTCATTTTGCTTACAAGACAATATAAATTTACATAAATCTGATACTTCAAAAATAAAAGGCAATTTCATAAACCAGGAAATAATTCAAAATCAAATAGAACCAGCTTCTTCAACAAGTAATGCAAATCCATTTCGCTATGTAGTAAAAAAAAATTTGGAATCATCACAGTCTGACTTTAATGTCACCGCACATTTTTCTGATAATGAACAAATATCTCACTGTTTATCTAGTTGTGAGAAAGAAAACACAATATATTTACTCGATACATGTAAGTAATCATCATTTTATTACTCGAAAGAAGGAACAAAGATATCGTATTAAATAATTAATGAATATGCATAAATTGGTATGTATTATGTTACAGCCCCAAATAATAAGTTACAATGCGAAGCAACAAAATGTCAACATTTGTCACCTATCAGAAGTAATAGTCCAAGCAATATATGTGAGTGATACTTGAAGAAAACAGTACATTAAAATAGACTTTTTTTGTATTAACTTCAGTTAGTAATTATTTTTTATTTCTGTAATACTAGCCGACGAGGAAATAACCGTTACCCCAGAGAAGAAACGTCGTTATTACGATCCTCGGTACATTTCCGAAATTTCAAGTCCAGACTTTGCTACTCCAAGCAGAATACGTCGAAATATAAAACTGATTAAAGAACTTGATCTAAAGAAGAACAAAAAAATTAGAAGTTTGCAAAATAAAAATCGGAACTTACTGAATCGCATAAAAACGCTGAAAGAGAAGATTAAGTATTTGAACGAGAAAAAGATGAAGTCCTCACAGGCATAATATTGGTATAGTATTCATCTTGAGTTTTGGAAATTAATAATATATTACGTTATGAGGGAGGTAAAGTAAAAACGTTCATGCCACGGGGAAAATTGCAAGGGATGCAACTACGTGGGATGAGTTTTTACTTTACATCACGTAACGTATACTATTTTTCGTCAAGCTTCTGCTAAAAATTCGAATTTTATTCCCGCTACCAAGGGAAGAAAAATGAACTATCCGCAGCGTTATGACGAAAAATCAATATTTTATTAATGAGGTGTAGATATTAAATATTGTTATTGAGATTAATTGTTAATGTTTTTAAATTGTAAATATTTTTTAATTATATATATTTAATTTAATTATATATTTATATCATATATATAAATTATATATTTAAAAAATGTTACAATCAAGGGAAGGCCACGTTTATATCGTTAACCATAAACATTGTTACATATATTTTAATAAATTCTTTGCTATGCTCTTCTAGAAAATGATGCCAGGTGAATTAGAAGATATTAAATCATCAAAAGTGAGAGTTAATGGAGTATACACACCAGAGATCCGAAGTTTTGCAACGCCATTGCACTTTCATTCCATTAAAACATATAATTATGTTAGAGACACATTTAATAAAAAATTACCAAGTCCATCAACAATAAGAGCATGGTATCGTATAGTAGATGGATCACGAAGCTTTACAAACGATAAAACGTCGAAGTACTGAAAAAACTATAATAGTGATTCTTGTAATTGATAAAGCGAAACTGTTCATGATGTTGTAGATTTTGGTAATGTTAAAAATGTTGAAGACAGAATGCCTACATGTGCAAATAATGCTTTAATGTTAATGGTATCAGTTAATATAAATTGGAAGATTCCTGCTGGTTATTTTTTAATATGATGTTTGCACGGTGAAGAGTGTGCAAATTTATTGAAGAATGCTTTTAAAGAACTCGAAGTAAATGCTAATGTTTTTTCTATTATTTTTGACGGAGCAGCCACAAATATGAGTATGTGCAATGCGCTTGGTGCTAATTCAACTTAGGGGTTGAATTTCAAACCGTATTTTACAAATCCAGAAACTGAAGAAATTTGTTATATATTTTATGATTTCAGTCATATGATTAAATTAACTCACAGCGCTTTTGCAGAATTGAAAATATTAAAAACATGTAATGGAAAATTAATTTTATGGGAACATATAGTGAAACTATATGAATTACAATGTAATGAAGGATTATGTGCTGCAAATAAATTAAACAAGAAGCATATTAACTTTGAAAATTCAAAAATGTTTGTCAAACTAGCAACTCAGATACTTAGTGCCAGTGTTTGTAGTGCATTCATGTTTTTAAAAAATATTGATGATCTTGAACTAAAAACCAAATTTAAAGATTTCGATAAAACTGGATTATTTTGCTTGAATTTTAATAATATGGGTGACATGTTAAATTGCAAAAATCGATTTTCCAAAGATCTATATATTACACCTTTAACTGAAGAAACCCTTCCTCGACTAAGAGAAGAGGCTAATTACTTCGAAAATTATATTTATTCATTATGTGATGTTACTGGTAAATCAATATTACACAGCAATCGTAAAACAGGATTCTTGGGAATGATCATAGGTCTAAGAAATAAATTTTGTTTATTTGAAAAATTAAAGTCACTAGGTTTAACGTATCTTCTAACTTATAAACTGTCTCAAGATTACTTAGAAACATTTTTTAGTGCAGTTAGAAGTCGTGTAGGATTTAATAATAATCCAAATACCGTTCAGTTAGAGTGTTTATAAAAGATTACTGATAAGACATGAATTAAAGCAATATGAAAATGGAAACTGACTCTTCAATGGTCTCAACATACTTCACGTTTCATCAAAACCCATAAATTATGAAAATTTGATTCGGCAGTTTAATCAACTAATATGCAATGTAGATTTTGACCACGATTATGTTTATCCTTTTTGGGAATTAACTCCTTCTGTCGAGAACTTCGTATTATACATTACTGGGTTTATTTCTCATAAAGTGGTTAAAAATATGGTATATTACTCAATTTGTAAACAACAGCTTATCGGTGATGTAAATCGTAATAACATGCCTCTTTTATCACTCATAAAAAATAGAGGACCGTATTCAATACTTTCACAGGATGTACGCGATGTATGCAAAATTTCGAAACGACTATTTCGTAAATATACGGATTCAGAAACTTTAACCCCAAAAATGAAAAATATCTTTATAAATAATATTTTGAATCAAATAGAATTGAAATTAAATAATGAAGAAATGAATAATTATATTTTAAGTCAAGATATTTTAGATAATCATCGAGATTACATGTGAAAACAAGATTATCTTACAAAGCAAAAAGTTTTTCTTTTAGTTTTGTACATTTTTTCTGAAATTAGTAAATCACTTCAAACGAAACACCATCAGTCTGATTAAAATAGTAAATTATGAAAATTTAAGCATTAAAAACATTAGTTATTTCATGAAGAAATAAATTTAATTATCCCTATTTGTAAGCTGCTAACTATCCTATTCTCATTACATTTCTAAACATGTCTTTCTATGTTGTATCGTTATATTCAAGACTTATAAGTTACAAGTTTTTCAAAATTATAGTGAACAAATAAGAAAAATCTTGTGAATCATTTTATATCCATAACAATATTTCAATTATAAGGTTAGATACTTTTAAAACCCGCCAATCCGCCATTGGTATCGCAGCTGCGCAAATCATGTCAACTCAACCATAAAGAAATGAGATAGAGGTATATTCTGTCTCTCTTAAATCGTGACCCGAATTTCAAATAAGCAATCACAAGAATGAAAAGCGAGTTGCATATATACTACGTCGGTCGATAAAATCAGTATTCACAAACATACACTGTCGGTAAAATTAATAAATAGAGACACACACTGTCGGTGAGATTAACAAACGGACGTATGTATACTGTCGATAAAATTAGCATTTAAAATTAGCATAGGTAAAACACCTATGAAAAGTTGGCACTTGACTTTATTATCGTCCAATTTTTGAAACATACTTCAGTCTAGTTTTTGAGAAGAATGGAAAAAGCGAAATCGGGGTTTTCTATGGTAGAATGGCGGAAAAATTCAAAACTATGTTTTAACCAAACGGACAGAGATACGACGTTCTACAGGGGCGTTGACGACTTGGTATAAAGGGACAAAGCCACGAAAAAATTTTTCAAACTACGGACCTCTGAACCACAAAGGATTATCACTAATCCCACACGGAACAAGAATTAGGCTACCTCCGATGCTGGGATAAGCCTCGGAAAAAGAAGAAGATATCCAGATTGCATTTTTTTTGTTGTTCTTTCTACGATTATTGGGAAAATATCTAAATTTTCTTTGTGAAAATGGTCTATAAATCACTAGAAAACGATTCTATATCGATTAACGTAAAAATGGATCAAAAGTATCTACAAAAACTCCTTAGGCTATTTAAAAAAAATTATTTTCTAATCAACGGATTACCGTCAAACGACCGGACTAAGATTATATATCTTCAGTCAACGCCACACTCGATTCCCAATTCACACTTTTCTCTTTCGTCTTTTTACAAATTCTCCTGCCTCGTGTCGTCACGTGCGCTGGCATTGCACAGTTCGCATTTTTAATCTGGCTTTCTTTGAAGTTACATAGGTATAAGCTCTTTAATTATTCAACTTAGACCTTCAATAATCCGGAAACTATCAATTCCTAGAATTTGTCTTAAAGGACATTTAGTCTGATTCTCATAAAGAATCGATCTTTTTAATACGGCTCGATCAAACTGAATCATCCTATATACAGTTGCTCCATAACGAGGATATTTTTAATATTAGCATTTTTATTCGTATATGCATTGGTATGGCTGTATGCAACCGAAACACAAATATTGTCCTCTATTTATTTACATTCGATGTGTCATTTTCATATTTTGATAGTTTTGAAATTCCCGCTCGTCTTTAGAAATCTTGCAAGTTCGACCGTTGGGTGCGCTCCAGATCAATCACGTGACTCGTCATATGACAGCGTCAGGCGCTTTGCCTTCTGCTACTTTTCGTGGCTACTCAATCCAGTATCGGTGTGTAGAGATGTCGGGGTCGCGTTTAATCTCTGCCTTCGGGCTCGCAGTTATATTTTCTCAAATATCCGCAATTATATCCGCAGATATTGTCCCCGTTGTAATACTGGGTGGCAAAACACCTGAATCGACACTATCTGTCGATGCCATGCGGGTAATGTCCAAGAGCGAGTTCCGCGAAGTAGTTGGGAACCGAGTGGGCGGGTCCCATCACCCGATAGTAGTATTTATCAAAGAAAATTTGTGCGTCGAAGATCTAAGCCAGGAAAAATTACAAATCGACAATTCATACTCAAGTTATCTTCCCTCCGTTGATTCTCCGATAAATGTATTGGAGAATCTGGAATCGTACAACATTTCGAGAGATGAAAAACCAGAAACAATTTCTGATGGTCATCTCATCATTGTTCCGGTCGAATATCTTGCTCCTGTTCCCGAATTGTACACCCTTCTTCGTGAGAAAAGTTCAAAATTAATTGGAATCATTACCGGAACTTCATGTAGCTATAGCCGATCCGAACGAACTCGTAGAGCAATCACAGCCCGAGATGAAAACAAAGTTATCGCCTATGCAGATAGAATACTACTTTACTCTGGCAACGGAATTTGGATCAAGGTAAGAATATACCATATTTATAATCATTTAATTAAGTATACCAAGATTTGATACAATAAACTACATCACTTAAAAACACCTTTCATTACAAAAATTGAAGAAATTTGATATAGACACTGGAATAGTGACGAATTTAAATTTAGCAGATATTTTCGTTTTTTATTCTATTTTTACAACTAAATTCTACATTTTGCACATGTAGGAAAAGTTTTTTTTTTTTTTTGTATCGCTATTGTCTCGATAAAAATATCAGAAGATTTTAACTTGTAAATTTAACACAGAGATGAAGTAATAAATTCCTATATTTTTTCTGATGTGTAAATTTCAATGTGTTATTTGTTTACCAGGGAGCAGGTGCGACCGAATATACTCTACTCGGTGAACCAACGAATAGTTCATCATCCATCAATTCATCGAACAGCGTTCGTTTCGATTTGATATTTACTCCGAGTAATTTATCTGAAGTAACTCTGCGATTACAATTCACTGGGACATCATCAAAATATTGGTACTTTGAAAGCGTTGAATACGAAACAAATGGCACTGTATTGACATTGACGAGTACTGATACAATTTTCTTCCCATACAATTTCTCATATCATTGCACTAAAGATTCTGTATTCTATCATAACGATTCAACTACATTGAATTTCACCGTTCTTCAAGTACAACTCGATCCATCGATAACTGCTACTACTTTAGTACCGAAATTTAGCGATGGATATGATTGCATTGGTTTTACCACTATTCCAATTTTGAGTGGTATTTTTGTCACAGCTATTCTTGCTTTGATTATGATCTGGGCAGTGACTATGATCATGGATATTCGTACAATGGATCGTTTTGATGATCCCAAGGGTAAAACTATCACGATTGCAGCCTCAGAGTGAAAAGAATAAATTTCAGTATTTTATAATATGTATATGTAAATAAACATCTGGTTGGTCGATATTCAATTGAGTGGATAAAAAAAACAAAAACGAAAAAAAAAAAAAAACTTAGAAAATCTTTAAGTAAGGAATGTAGTAGAGATTATGTTTAATATCTTACAATTAAATACATTGACATCAAAGACCAGTGTAGATTATGTATGAATTTAATGTTAAATATGTTAAATATATGGCAGTAACTTTGTGTAAAAATTATTATTTTTTTTGTTTTTGTTTTCTTCACATCTGAAATACACATAATATCTTGAAAAAGTTGAACAAAATTACCGATACTATGGTTCTGTAAATTAATGCGAGACTAATAGAAAGGTATCGGTGCTATTAACGCTGTATCATCGTATCTTCCTAACTCCTTGTTTGAGATTTGTTAAAAAATCGTAAGTTAAGCGTGGTGGCGGTTCTTAGATTTTAAATAGAGAACTTGATTCCACCGGTTTGATAATACATACATAATAGTGGTAAATAAGTTATTTCAATTCGCTGTCTTGTATGATATCACAAAACGATGAATTCATAGTTTCAATGACAGTCTTAAGTAAGTAAATAAATAAATAAATAAATATATATATAAAAAAAAAAAAATATATATATATATATATATATATATATATATATATATATATATATATATATATATATATATATATATATATATATATATATATATATATATATATAACATTACGACATTGTGGTTATTTAGTCGTTAGTTAAGTCCGGCTGTTCCTTAAGATATGTATAAATTTATATTTACTCAATGAACTATTCATTAGATTCAGATATATAATTTAAAATGTATTTAGTAACTGCCTGGGTCGTATATTTTATTAATATATCTAACTCATTCCATTCTCGTCTAAAGATTTATACTTTATGCTATAATTACTTATGCTTGTACACAACTGCCCCATGTATATTGTATATTCATAGTTATGAATTGTGTAATATAAATCAATAAATTGACAGTTTAAGACCCTTAAAAATATCAATGGTATTTTATTATCACAAAATTGAGAGGGTTTATATTATAACATCATATACAAAAATACAATAATGTAAGGGATATTTTATATGTTGTACTATCTCTGCGGTCTAAGCCGCACAAGCAGATATGTTGAAGCCATGGAGCACTATGAAATTCATAGAGTAAGCTGGGACAATAATCGATTGAGAAGGATCAAGTATTATTGGCACAAATGTTGGTAATTCGCCATTTTCTTCCAGTATTAACGTTTTACCATTCATTTGTATTGAGCTGAAAAGAGATTGAACATTAATCAATGTTTCTGAAAGGACAAATCTTTTTTAATCAAATTTACAACACGATTATTAAATGTTTAATAATTCAGAAATTCGTTATAGAAGTATGAGCATATTTAATTTTCGGAAATAATTACGAACAGTGTATTCATGAATTTGGGGATTACCTGGATTGCAAGTGATCTGCAGTCAAAGCATAGAAGAATATTTTATTTTGGTTCAGCATTGGATAAAAACTTTGAATACTAATTCTGGCTGGTTCTTTATCAAGATTGACTCCGTATATCGTTATGGCAGGAACTCTACTCAGTAGAGCACTTTTTGGAGTACAATGAGCATACAATCTCAATAGCCCAAAATTGTTTGGTGATTCTATCCGCAATACTTTGTCAGAAACAAACTGTTTGTAAGCAACGCTTACCCACCAATCTGGATTTGGCGTCAAGTCAGGTGATACAAGGGCATAATTTCCCCCAAAAAATGATTGTCTTGTTACAACATTAACTCCAACACTTGCGCTATAGCCCAATTTATCCAACCACAAAAATCCTGCTACAAATCTGTCCGATAATTCTGGAGCACCACCTCCGTAAGCTGTACTTGTCTCAGCTGTAGATAAAATTAGGCAATTGTTCAATATTTAAAAATAAAAATTGCGTAGATGTGTAGAAATAATATTGCCAACGTACAAATCCACATATAAACGTCTTTTCCAACACTGTTAATAACATTTGCTACGGATTCAATTTGCGGCCTCAGATAATTGAAGACAGCTGGATTTATGAAATCTTCAACCTTAGCTTCACGACCGTTCAAGTAATACTGATGCCAGGAAACATATGTTACACTGTTACCGGAATACAGCAAAAACTCTGTGGCATATTGTTCGCCTTTATGATTTGCGTCTCCTATGTGATTAACTTCTGGCCCGATCAGATTACTCGATTCATAACCTGATATGTCTAGAAGATTTCTGAGAGTCGTGTAATCTGATGCTAATTGTGTAGCTGTGACTGTTCTGTTGAAAACATGCTGGAATGAGTTGGGTTCTGAAATTTACAATCGATTGTGATCAGACGAGGTTTGATTTTGGTATGATTTTTAGTTGATGTAATTAAGAATCTGACTAGCGGAATAATTTAAATTCCGTTCATATTTAACCAACCATTTCCTAACTGCCAATCCAATTCCAAATTGTGTCCTTTGGCAATAAAAATTATTTTTTGAGCATCTGTGTAATTCCAACTCCCATCTGAACTTCTCAGAAGGACGTTCAAATCAAATATCATTCTGGCACCGCTCTGTTTAGCAAAATCACCCAGAGCTAAGAAATCTCTGTCAGTTATTGTAAAGTTGTCAATATCCTCTCCGGTTACAGGGTCAAAAATTTTTTCGGATCGATTCAGTGTCTGAATAAAAATGGAGCATGGGGTTCGAAATTTTGTTTACTTTCACATCGTAATCATAAATTTACATAAACAATGAATAACAGGAAGCATAGTCTGTTCAAATATTTAGATAAGAAGAAACATTAAGGAAGGAAAAATAGCAATACAATTCAAACATCAAATATCAATGGGAATTTATTTTTGATTAACACAGAGACATGATCCCTGTTATCAATGTTGAATATTTTTTTAGAGACCTGATTAAATGATAAACAGTCAGCAGAAGTACCGCCTACTCTAACATAGGCTGGACTTAAATGACGTGCCAAGGTGACAAATCTTTTGTCATTAATTGGCAAATTTTTCATGTCTCTTAATAAGCCTGAGTCAAGTCCATAGGATAAAAATCTTTGAGATGTTTTCTGTAGTAACGACTGTCTGGAATCAAGATGAATAACAGTCGTATGTAGCATTCGCTGTTGGCTCATACTCCATAACGATAGAATCAATAGAGCAAAACATGATCCCACTACTACTGAGCTGATCGTAGAGCGGGCCTTAGCATCTGAAAAATGTTACATAAAAAAAACTAAATTTGTCGGATGAAAAAAGTCTTTTCATATGATATTGGTTTCAAATTCCCTATCAGCTGTTCAAATTCACAATGGGATCGTTACAAATTCACGCGAGGTGTCGTTGGTGATCATCTGATATATCGGCAAGGATACAAACGAATTGGACACCACGATTAGGATGTTTTCTAGATAAATTTGAGGCTGTCAGACTGACTATATTTCATCAGATCGAATGAATACGTTGATTAATTATCAGTATATCCAATATTCAGTATAATGTAATACTTAATCCTTTTGAATAGTATAGTATAGGCGTGTAAACACCTACTGTGGTAAGACCGGACGTCACTCAAATTTTGGTATTGGTTTTTGCCCCACTGATCGGTGTCCGCAAAATAATTCATTTTTCGTCGCTCTGATAGCACTTGAAACGTTCATTCGCAACTCCGGAACGTGGGACATTGGTCATATGTACAACATCGCAATAAAGATCTGACAGATGATTATAATAAGGGGGATATAAAATGTCCGGCAAATGGGAGGACCTCGAACTTCCGGAGTTCTATACTTCTCTACCGTTTCGAGTTCGATAATAAACGATCGAGTTATCGTCAACCAGCTGGCACTCAAAAAGCGCAAACAACTGTAAAGTCATTTGTTTGACCATTCTTATCGGGAAATAAAAATTGAAATTTGGAAGATTCGAAATTTTTATGTCACCTATCAATTTCTTTCTTTGTTTTAAGCTCTCGGATGCAAATGATTCGGCAGAATCAATTCTTTTCGAAATCTTAAGAAAAAAAAACTACCCTTCATTATTTATAATACGTATTCTTCGACAATACCGTGCTCACATTAAATATAAACTGTCCAAGTAATAGACTAAATAAATTGACTTGATAAACAGAGAATATTAGCGTTTTCAGAAAGACGTATTTATGAGTAAAGGCACAACTGGGCCAAATTTGCGAAATTAAAGTGAGAAAAAGACGGAACAAAATTGATATGGTCATCAGTTTACAACTGTTATTCAATTGCTAATTTTGTAACACAGTATAGTTTATAAGTAATTGGGAATGAATCTAAACTAATACATTAAAGTTCAGTGAAGAGACGAGCTATTCAGACTATAATTGAAACCGAAAATGATAATATGAGTGATTCCACGTCAAACCAGCAACCAAAAAAAAATCGATGTCTCCGATCGTGCTCTGGATTTTTGTCTGGGATCTCTATCATGAGAAAAAAATTCCGTCAAATCCCCAGTCCTAAATAATATTATCTGTACGAGTTATGATTCTTTAAATATTTCGTGTTTTTAACTGCCACGAAAAAAACATTTCTTTTTTCGTTTATAACTTTGCCAAATTTTTGAATAACAGAATTCCATCTTCAGCAGTTTGAAAATATTGGAAAGTCTTCAAAATGAGTACAAAAAAATCCAATTCGGTGCATTTTTGCCGCCATAATCGTGAAACGTTTTTGGAATAACCGAGAATAACTCAGAAACATCAATTTTTAAAGATCTAAAAATTTTATACAGAATTTGTACCACAAAGGTTAATTATATGGAGTTCGGACCGTGTTTTTGCAATAAATTTTGAATTATCAATATAGATTCATATTTTTCGGAATTTAGTTCCTGGAAATATTGCCACTTACAGACCTTATCTAAGTTTATCTGAGAATTTTGTCAATGGAATAGGTACTCAATTATACTCATTGCTTGAAAAAATGATAGAATAATTTATTTACAATTCTTGGAGATTTTTATTCACCAATTACATATAGATATGTACAAATACTTAGATATGTATCCGGTAAATAAAAATCTCCAAGAATGGTAAATAAATTGTTTTATCATTTTTTCAAGCAATGAGTATTGAGTTATTCCATTGACAAAATTCCCAGATAAGCTTGGATAAGGTCTGTGAGTGCCAATATTTCGAGGAACTAAATTCCGAAAAAATCTATTGGAAAGAATCGGTCCGATCTCCATAGAATTATAGATTGTTGTAATACAAATTCTGTACAAAATTTTTAGATTTAAAAAAAATGATGTTTCCGAGTTATTCTCGGTTATTGCAAAAACGGTGTTTCACGATTATAACGGCAAAAATGCACCGAATGAGATTTTTTGCACTTATTTTGAAGACTTTCCAATATACTTTAAACTGCTCAAGACGGAATTCTGGTATTCACAAATCCGGCGAAGTTATTAACGAAAGTAGAAATGTTTTTTTCCTGGTAGTTAAAGACACGAAATATTGAAAAAATCATAACTCGTACAGATAATTTTATTTTATTCAACGGAATTTTTTTCTCATGTTAGAGATCCCAGACAAAAATCAAGAGCACGATCGGAACCATCGATTTTTTTGGTTACTGGTTCGCTGTGGAATCACTCATAACACCAATTTGATTTGAGCTCTGATAATCAATGCTTTCTAATTGTAATTTATTGCCTCAACTTAATCGGCATGAAAAGATGAACAAAGTTAAAATAATAGGTAACATAAAATAGGCATAACATATCTTAGAATTTTTATGTTCGTACCTTTGGTATATTACTAAACGTAAAACCAAATTATTTAAGTTGCAAGAACATGACACGAGAATAGTCAACATGAATAGAAACATGGAAAACTATATTTCTGGATGATCTATGCAGTTGCATAGTTGCATGTATAATGATGAATATTTCAAAATGTTTTCTTGACTGGGTATCGACTGAAAGAGGCTTCTATAAAAATTATTATGATATTAAATTTGGTTTTCCGTTCTGTTCCCAAATTTTTCCAACTCATAGACGACCTGAATCCTTTACTTTACTTTACTTTTAGTTTAATTCACGTTTAACTAATGATGGAATAAAACCTACAATCCAATTGAAATAACAGTAGGTGAAGTTCTGAACTCTTTTCGGTCTTAGAATATGTACAATTTAATTGTTTATTCATATATATACATGATATAGATACATCTTATAGGTATATTGAATATCTTGGTGTTGTGAAAAATATAACAACGAAATCGCAAGAACTTTAATTAATTTAGGACGGACAATGAATCATGAGGATTTCGCTTCATTCTCTTCCTTTTTAATTTGGTCGGTACAAATTGATCTGTACAAAAACTTATTTTCTGTGATTTTATATCGTGATGAAACATGTGGTCTTGCATATCGTTCATTTCATAACTTTCATTGGCTTATCTTTCCGTTTCTTTTTTTTTTATATTTAACAAAATATACAATAAAACTTTGAGTAATTAAAAACATTCAACATTATAAAGATAATATATAAATTGTTCAATTTTAAGTTAAACTATACAAATTTTTTTCTTTTCTTTTTTGGATGCAAACTTAATATACTCTGTTATTGAATCACATGTATATACCTTGTATATTATACATACACCTATATAGATATATACAAGATATACATGCGGATTTTCTGAGCGTCTTATGTATTTTTTTCTGTTGTGTGCATGCCCTCTGAATTCGATATCCTAAATACGTTTTCTAATATCTCACTACATATGTGATGTTATTATTAAAAATTCATTGCTCACTTTGTTCAATTTTCTTCACACGAAACTGTCTCAGTAGACATTCGCGAAAGGAGGCGAATTATATTAAAGGACGTGCTTAGAAAACAAGAAAAAAAAATCACTTGCTTAGTAAGCAGACAAATTAGGACATAGCGGATATCAAAATCCAAGTATGATTAAATTTCAGTTGGTGCTGTAGAGTAAAAAACATGAGTCTTAAAAAAGAATTAATGTTCGTGTGAAATTGTTTTTTATCATCCTACCAGAAACATTTTTACCTTATATGAATTGTAATAACTTTTGTTTTGCCTGAGACAGACTCATGAGCCATGATTTACCATTGAAGGCATGTTATTAAATATTCCTGAGCATTCCCAAGCTTAACTGTACACACATCTTTATACAAGTTTCTAGCGTTTAGAAACTTCGGTATATTAAAAAACAAAAAATTTTTTTTTTAAGATAATCTATGTTACAACAAATAATGATCTAGTAGTTCTGACTAAGTTCTAAAAATCACTGTTACGACATATTATCATCCAATTAAAATTCTAACATAATTATTTTTCAGTCATTCCATACAGATGAAACTTAGTAATGATTATTGGAATATTTTTAATTACATTGCGCTGCAAAGCCACACTTAATATATAATTTATTAATTGCATTTTCTATAACAGAGTCTCCTACTTATTTTTTATTATTACCACATAAGTTCTCAGATCGTGGTTTCTTAAAATGAGAAAACAGCTTGATGTGAAGAAAGATAAGTAAGCCAATTTGTAATCTTGGCCTAAGTATAATCACCTTCAGTCATCTAGTACGTGAAATATCAACTCCAGCACTGTATACGTGTCCTGACTGCTTTGAGCAGCCTTATGGAGTACTTGAATCAGTTCGTTGTCCAAACTCTTCATATAGATAGGAGGTAATCTTGTTCCTTCGCTACCTGCCTCATAGCCAACCTATAAAAAATTTATGACTGATTAACACAAATTCAAATTATAACTCTTAGAACGATTATTAAATATAATTTTTGAATCTTTAAAAATTTGAATGATAGAATAAGTTGTAATAAATAAATTTTCAAGATTTGAATTAATTCTAATATGCTAAGGTACATTACACTAAGCCAGTTAAAAAAATCTCTCTATTATTGTATAAACCAATCTAAGTTGTAAAATAAATTACTTTTGCTGAAATAAGTTATTAGTCTTCCAAAGTGCTCACATTGTCTGGATGTATAGTTGTTCTTACAGCGATTTTGCTTAGACCAGCTGTAGCGAGAAGATCCAATAACTTGACTAGTGCTGCACAAGTTGCTCGTGCTATGTTTTCCGAAAGTCTATTAATGTCTACTGGATCATGAACTCCATTCGGATGGTCATCAGACTGAATAATAAATTTACCAGTGAATCATGGATGCTGCAATTGGTTTTTATTCCAAATTCTCATCACCTTTTACAAAAATAACTACCTACCCTTATAATAAATACTTCTGTCCAGCGTATGAATCGGCTAGTTCCCATATAGTCAGTACCATTATGCACTCTGATCGATGGTATACCATCCATAGGTTTGCTATCGATAGGACTCTTAACTCTGCACAGAAAGTTTATTCATAAGCTATATTGTATTCTATTTATAACTGTCGGCTGCAAAGACAAAACGACAGAGGTCAAATTAAAAAGACAAAAAATCATGTATAATTCATTTAAAAAATGCGACCTAGAAAAATGAAAGACAATGTAAGGATAGAAATCTTTAAAAGGCTGATAAATTTGAACAGCATTCCATGAATTGAAATAAGTAATATATACCCGATGTTAAACTGCATGTCGTTATCAACCCATTTAATGTTAACAGTTTCATCTGGCTCTGCAGCGCCTTGGGGGCCGCAACCAATAGAGAAATCTTGCATGTTTTTCAACGCTGCCTTTAATGCCTCCATTTTTTCTGGCATTATTTGAACCATTAGACCATCCTCTACTATACTAGACTTAGCTGAGAGACCCATCGATGATTTGAGGGCACCATTAATGACCACAAAACTGGCTCCAGTCACTAGATAATCAAAGTAAAGTTAATTATTTTATTATGTAGGACTAAATCGTCGTCACATTGTTTGAAACATAATTTTTTCAGGTATGTAGATCAATTCAAACGTACAGAAAGAAAATACCTTTACATCTTAATATTTATTTTAATATTCTTCTATTTGTGAAAGAATAGAACTTACCTCTTCTTGGTTTGTTATGGATATTAATTGCCTGAGTTTGATAGCTGCTCTCGTCACCTGTATTGGTTTGTATGCATACCAAATGCGAATCGGCTGTGATACTAAAGTTTGATGCATATGCCAGTACATGATCGTTTGAGTTGTTTAATCCTCTGATAACTTGGTCGTAACGATTTTTGGGGAACATTACATCAGTTGTTCTGTCCTGCATGTGAATTGCCAAACCTCTGACTCCTGGCAAAGTATAGGCAAAGTTTCTGAAGTCAGCTAATACTTTCATTACGGTATGTCCAATTTCTGAATAGACTGCATCTCGAAACCGAACTGAAACCAGAGGACAGGGGTAGTATCGATATTCAGCACCAAGACGCAACACTAATCGAAGCGGAAAAACTTTTGCCCATGGCGTTTCCCATCTGAAATATGAAAATTAAATCTAGTTACAAAATTTTTTTTTACCAAAAAAATATTTCGAGATCGCAATGAAATGACCAAGATCTATGATTGCTGGTAATTTTTATTCCTCGAGATGTTTTTGATAGCTTAGTTTGTCAAGACTATGAAACGATGATTTTCGAAGTTCTTTATAGTTTCTGGAACTCCGATATCACCAATTACTCATTGAATGACAAAATATAACTCCCGACTATGAATTCAATAGATTTTCCAAATTCATTGAAATAATCTTAATGGAAAATCATGTGCCTGGTTGTTTTCCATTACGAATTTTTGACAAAGCTCACTTCTTATTTTTCTTCTTGATACTCATGACTATTAAAAGTCATTTTTTATGTTTTTTTTTTTCCTTTTTTTTTTAAATCCAATGAGATTAATTAAATTGGTGAAATTTTACTGAGGAATAAATTTTGAAGCACTACTTGCTAGATTATGAAAACATTTTTACCTGTGCACTAAAAGACCAACAAGGAATGGTGGAGGTGGCAAGACAATTCTTTGCAGACATTGAAAGGTTTGACGAATGAAAAGAAATCCTGCATGTTCGCGAGATCCTAATAAGTTTCCACCTTGGTGTATAGAGACACCAAGCTCAGTTATAGTATTACCTGAACATAAAATATTAAAGAGATGCTTCATCTTGCCTCTGAGTTATATGATAGTTCCATAATTAATAATTATATAATAAATTGAATCATTCTCATGCTTTTTATCTCAAGACTACATAATAATTTTTTAATTGATACCTTTAATAGCTTCAACATATATTAAATTGATATGCACAAGAAGGTCCTTGGGAATTTGTGTTTCTTCAGGTAAAGTTTCTACCAATAAAATTACTTCGTCTTGACCGACGCAGGCCAAGCCTCTAGACGTTACGTTCCAACATATCCTATTGACGCAACAACTTACTGTAAATAAAAAAAAAAAGGATACATCAAGTGCTTGGAATGACGTATATCAAATAAATAAACATGAGTTAAATTTAGTGAACGATATTGCTTACGTACAATTAGTTATTTTTACATAAGCATAGAGATTCCTGTTTATAGCAAACATTATTGGCGGTTCACACTCATTTTTTAATGAGTCGTACAGCCGGGTTTGGTCCAATACATCATGATAACTAATTTCTGAAATGAAAATGATTTTATTTAGAGAGTGAATAGATATTATATAACCAAGAAAGTCGTTACTTACGGCCTTTATGTATAGTTACAGTTGGTGGCAACAGATTTGCGTCTTGTGGTATATAACTATTGGTATTAGGATCTAGAGGCGGTAGATTTTGTCGCTTAGCCATTGTGGAAGCTGATGATGGCCCTGGAGGAGTAGGTAATCGTTTATTTCCAGGCTTCCGATAGGGCGGCTTTGGATCCCATGATGAATCTAGCTCTGTCAGGTCACAGCCAGGCCTTATTCCTGTGTTTTATTTAGAGGTGTTTGAAAACAAAACAAACGGGAAGGGGCCCGATGCTGGTGCAGAATGTTATTCGTTTGGGTTGAAAATAAAATGTTAAGTTGTTAATGGAGTAGCAAAATGCTGTGTGTATGTAAATAAATCAATCGAACAGAATAAAAAGGTAAAATAATATAAAAACAACAAAAAATAAAACTTAAAGATGTGTATGAAATTATACCGCATATACATGTTTATAGAATATCTCAAAAATCAGTAACACCTAAATAATAAATGAAGACTAATCGCTATTTTCTGTAATTAAACATTACATATCATAGTGCAATCGATTACTTTACATTAATTAAGAACATTAACTTGTATACACTAGTATGTTATTTTTTTTTTTCAAACATCAATCATCAAAACATCGATTTTCTGAAAATTTAATAAAATTTTATATCAATCATAAAGAGCCAAGACATAAATATTTCTCACCGTCACTGAACATAACAGATTTTGGTCCTTCGGGTCGTTGTTTTGTACTTCCTTCTCTCTTTAGAACGCCAACTGGAACCATTACAGTTGGTGGGGATGGCAAGCCGCCAGCTAACTGTTGCAAAGGTGGTATAGTTGAACAATACTCCATCGGATTATTTGGATTAGGCTGTCTCCCCTATAACGATTTGTTGAATACTCCATTTCCTGACAGTTGCTCAATTTTTATAGATCAATCAACAATCTCATTGTATAGCAAAAGATTACAATAAGCATGTTTCAAAGAATAATATTTTAAGTCTTCAATATTTATTTTATTTTCATTATTATCAACAATATGCTCTGAGAACTACTGAAGAATCTACTCCCAAGATTTGGCAATCATAGTAAAGGTGCTAACTTAAATTATTAGTAATGAAGTAAGGCGTAAAGTAATAAAATTTCATGCTAATCACAGAAAACAGCAATCTGATATTTGTTAAAAGAAACCAACAACAAGAGACCCCTCAATCCTTGTTCAGTGTGTTGGTTTTCAAACATATTGAAATAGCTTTATTTTTGAATACCAATACATTGTGAATGATGTAACATCATCAGATATTCATGTCTAATGGGCCTCGTTTGGTCAGAATGTTTGGTAACATGCAATAAAAAAGATTTAAAGATAAACTACAAAATTTGAAACAGGAGATATATATATTTTTGCTGTTATCAGTATCAGCAGACTCTAGAGTATGTAAAACATATACTTATTTGATAAAATGACTAAGCAAAACTAGAACAGCAGATTTTTATCCAGGAGATTTGGAAAGATTTAAGAATTTATTGAGATTTTCAGTGACGAGTAGTATATACAGTGTTTTGAGAACAAAATTAAGATAAATATATGAAAGTAGCTACAAAAGCAACAGATAAACTGACCATAAAATCATTTCATAAGAAAGTAAAATTTGTTTGGAGCAAAAGATATTCAACAACTTGTTACAGGGGGATAAAACCATCAGAAAGAAATAATAAGTGTATTTCGGAATTAGGTACTAGCTAATATTCAACAATTTTATGATAGAAAATGAGCAGGCGGGTGAAGGATTTGTCTACAATGAATTTAGAGCTATGTATTTATATCAATATCTATAAAGTGTGGCATTGTTGCATTGTTTACACTGATTATTCCTTAAATACGATATGTCATGCATTCAAAACACAGAAAATTCTTAAAAGATAATTAGAAGAAACAACTTTGTCATAAATATATAAATAAACCGAGTGCATAAAAAGAAGCAATACTTTTACTTCAATATGGTGAATTATAGCAGATTGATAGATTGCAATGAGTAAAAAGATATTGATGCACAGGAGATCACAAGAACTAGAAAAAGTAATAACTCGAAGATGCTAACAGAAAGAATTTGTTTTATCAAAATGAAGAAAAAGCGTTTGGTGCTTATCATGCATTTGGTTCGTTGTACCTATATGTATATAAAATATGTTATGCAAATAGAAATAGTAATAATTTCTGTATAATTCGTCAGTTCAGTTTTCATTCACTCTCCTTTTACACCCATTATGGGATTTTGAATACTGCAAACCCCTCTTTTTATACTGTTTTCTGCTCGCCAGAATTTAATAGTCACAAAGAGCTTAGAGTCATTGTTAGCTCTCTTTAAAGGAGGGAGTCAAGGACTTAAGATCATCACATAATTGTTGAGAGAATCATAAAAACCGTGATCGGTCATGCATCCCCCAACGACCTGTGGTTATCGTTGCTGAACATGAACGATTGATTAGCCATGTGACTAATAGTATATGTATATACCTATATGAAAACGCGTGGAAGCCTTTAGATTCAAATTCTCATTTCTTCAACGGTTTTCGATAATCCTTCAACACTAGAACGGACCCCGCATTTGTCCGTAAATAAAACCAGTTTCAGTCAAATTCCATAAAACTGGAGCACGTTGCATTTCAAGCCATGCTGATTAAGGGTCTTCATGGGCCAAACTCCCTAAAGTTGAGGGTTCCCAAGATATTTAAGTATAAAGTTCGAATAACTTAGATACAGTGAGATTCATCGAAAAAGACCAAGGGACCTTTTTTGTAAAGCATCCAATTTTGAATAAAACTGGATACGCAGAATTTTTCCAAGTAGATTAGTTTTTCAGATATGAAAATTGAAGAGTGCCACCAAAACACCATCATTTTAAGTGGAAAATCAAAAGTAGCGATTAGCGACCTCTGAATATTAATATTAAAAGCTGAGTTTTCTTGAGGCTCCTAATCTGATCACAAAGAACAAGTTTTTGAAGATAACTTTTGAGAAAAAAGAATTAGTCGGTTTATTTAGCCACACCTAATATGTATACATTTCATGCGTGGTAGAAACATGCTGCCTTTGTCAGTTACAATTTTTGAACTTTATACTTAAATATTTCGGAAAGCCTTAACTTTAGGGGGTTTGGCCTATGGAGACTTTTAATCAGCATGGTTTGAAATGCAACATACTTCAGTTGCATGGAATTTGACGGAAACCGCTTTTACTTAAAGACAGATGCGGGGTCATTCAAGACTTTAGTCTTCTTTGTAGAGTTCGTCAAGAACCAAATACGGAAACATATCCGAATCAGAATATACCCGGAGGATTCTTTAGACTCAGTTATTTAGAAATCTATGATATACAGTCTCTATAGGTATATATGAATTTGAATAAAGTATTTGGCACAATAAAATTTTTCTTTGGGGAAAAAAATATTAATAGGTAATTGCAACAACTGTAAACACCAGTTAACTTACGTGTGGTGAATTTATATCCCTGCCAGGAAAATTCGCAAAACCACTTGGCGAGTCACCACCACCTTCTTCAGTTTCAGCTAAAATTTTGCAAATATATTACAATTTTATAATACGTATGATAGTGCCTAGGAACATCTTGGAGGAATTTAATAATAATGTTGATTATAAAATTTGTTTTGCAAAAAATGGAGAAGCGATCTTTTTTTAGTTGTAAGAACTTTGATATTTGCATCTCTCCATAGCTAGTATATACATTGAATTGTCCAAAGGAAAGCCCAATTAATTTTTCAAGTCCAATTGGATACTGATATTAGGTAAAGTTTTCCATAATCTGTATATTATCATGCTACTTTATGATATTTTGAAAAGCTCACCCCTAACAAGTAACTGATAACAAGGCAGACAGACCCTTGAATCAATATTGCCTTGATACTCCAATCTGTACTTCATGCCACAACATTTGCTGCACAATACCTGAAAATTATTATAATATACTCCCATTATCCTGTAAAGATAAACTCTTCAAACGATTTGATTCATCCTCTAAATAAAATCTATTATTTTCTAATCATGAACAAGTTTCACTCAATACCTTCCCGCAAGCACGACAATGATGACGTCTTTTAATGACAGTAAATTTCGCTTCGCAGAGCATGCAGAAAGGCGCTTCGCTATCCGGTACCCAAAATGGTGGCTGTTTTCCCAACACCATACCGCACTCTAACGATGAAGTTTCTGAAGCGTTAGGTGAGGCTTCTATTTCTCTTTCAGTATCTGTTTCTACGTGTTCAACATCTCCAGGAGTTATCCCGGCAGATCCTATCAATAAAATCTTTATTAATTCAGACATGATTTATTCAATACTTTTACACCATTTAGCATGTGAATTTTCTATCGATTAAATGCACTATTTCACGGATATTCACCTGTGACGGTTTGTTCATCCATATTTACTGTCGATACAATATTTAAAGTTAGAGGTCGGGGTGGCCGATCTATACCGTCATCATTTTCAGAGTTAACTTCGCCATTTCCAATACTGCTTGAGATATCATCACTTTGTATTTGCCCATTGTTATCTAAGGATTGTTCGATGTTGTTGGGAAGAGATACACCGTCTTCCAACAATTCAGAATCACTCTGAGCTAAGTTTGTGGCACTCAAACTAATATTATCTGAACTATTCGTAACAGAATCTACTCTTTCACTTTCAATATCACCGTTTGATTCATTGGGTTTAGTGAAACTCTGATCAACGTTTGGATCACTGGCAGAGTATTCTTGTTTTGATTCTTGCAAACTTTTGTCATCTTCTGTTTTTGCCGTTTCTTCCGGTTCTCCAGTCCCCAATGTAGCCGAAGATTCTTGAGTATCTAAACATGTGTTCGAACTTTCCACACCGGTAATATTTGTATCATCATTTTCAATGGGTTTCAGATCATCTTCCTGGAGTTTAATAGTTTCTATACTTGGTTCCGAATTATCCGAGGTTTTCCTCATTTTTTCATTTGTCTTTTTACTTTTTCTTCCCTTTACTTTCTCTTCCTTCGCCTCGGAAGTAACTTTTGCAAGTTCGGGAAATTTTTCGGAACCTTTCCTCGCTAAAAAATCTCCCGTTGGTTCGCCGCTTGGACCACTTTTACTGTAATCAATGACCGGAAACTTTTTAGCTTTTTCCAATAGTTCTGTTCTCGATACTTCAGGTAATTCCCCTATGGTAACGCTTTCAAATATTGGCGCTTCGTTAGCATCCTCGTCGTCTCGTAAATTTTGAAATTTATTTTTCACCAAGTTTTCAGAATCTCGGAATGAACTTGGCATCGAATTTTCATAAGATGCGGTTGCCTCCTGGGCTCTTTCTTCAGCCTCTAAATCTGCCAAGTATTTGTTTAATTCTTCCTCTGATAAATCGTCGATATGACTAAACCCAACTGGTTTATTTTCTGATTCTGATGCACCGAGTTGCACAGTTTGAAATACCAACTTAGCAAGATTAATCCCTTTATTATCCAGATCAGAATTTTTATCATTAACGTGTAATTGATCGGCTATTTTTTTGGCTGCTATTTCCAACTCCGTAGTAGTTTCAGGAAAGTTCTCTCTATTACCGATGTAGATACATTCGTATACATTTTCCTTGTCATCAGTTTTTCCTATTTTCTTTGGCTCGTCAAAGTCTACGTTTTCATAAGTGTGTTTTATCTCTTCTTGGCCTTTTAGTTCTGTACTTTTTTGCTTTACTTTATTTACCGTAGCATACAATTCCTGTGACTTAGGAATATCGGTCCCTATGTACACGTTTTCGTAAACATGTTCAGGCCTGTCAATAATACTTTTAGACTCTTTTGGCCTATCAACTACAGCAGGTAATGTTGTATTTGTGTACAATGGTTCTTTATCTATTTCTCTCAAATTTTCGAGTAAACTGATGCTTTCATCCAGTTCTATTTCGCCACTTCCCTTGCTGTCAGATACTGCAGTTTCTAATTTAACAGGTAACAAAATGTTCTGATACTCTGGAGGAACTGTATTTGATATTTTTCTTACACCACTACTAGCATCCTCTAGCTCCTCAATCTTTGCTTCTACTTTCTCACTTGAGGTAGCGTTCAATGAGGTATTGCTGGAATCGTTAACAACGTTAACAACTTTGGTGGTTTCACTAATCTTACATATATCTTCTTCTCGTATTTCATCACTGGAATTTTTCCTAATTACTTTATTATCTAAATTATCAAATTTAGCGCCAGATGCATTGATGTATTCATTCAAACTGCTGAACACATTGCTTACACTAGGCTTAGCGTTTGGTTGATTTAATTTCTTGTCGTAGCTATTTTTCAGTTTCATACTAGAATTATCATTTTGTTTTTTTTGAAGTGGTTTCCGAGCTATATCATTGTGTATCGTCAAAGAAGTTGATTCAGAGTCAAAATTCTCAACTGATTGTTTTAGTTGAATTTTGTTTTCGTACAACGATTCTTGGGAATAAAAATTATTACCCGAATCTCTACTATCCGATCTTGTTATTTGTTTGTGAATATTTAAGTCGTGATTCTTCTGATCATTGTCCGTATACGTTTTAATATCTATCGTATTAGATATATCAACGTTTTCATCCAAAGTACTGGCTGATGAAACTTCCTCCACATTTCCACTCTCAAGAACTGGTTGACTTTGATTTCTTTGAGGTATAAACTGCGATTCTTGACTCACATTTATGTGATTTGTTGACAAAGGAAGAGACGCAATTTGCTCTGCTCGATCTGAAAATAAAAATCACCGTATCTTTGAATAAAATTTCAACTCAAATAGCGGAAATAATAATATTTCTTATCTATGAGATACCATGAAACATTGTGAATATGTTTGAGGCTAAATACTCATTTTTATATTCATTAAAAAGTATCTTCAAATACACCATCAAGTAATATTATCTATAAAGATGATGAATGCTATGAAATATTATTATAATCAGGAGCTTCGCATGTTTTAATTGAGACGAATAATCGCAGTGATCTAAAATTGATGGAAAAGGAATGAAACAGAATCATTACATTTTTTAGATGCATTTCAATCTGCCTCAGTGTGTCAGTATTTGATAAAACAGAACATACTACAATTGTGTAAAAGCATTCTGTTTATTTGTCTCTCTTATCAGTATCACTCTTTTGTGATAAAAAATAAATAGACTAGCAGCATTTTGTATACCAATCCAAACGCTAATCAACCTCTACAGCGCGCTTGTGACTAATTTGCTTCAAACCATGCACAGGATAATTACAAAGAATTGAGAAATTAGTAATAGACAAAATTCAGCTAGATTTTTTTTACGTTCTTTAGAGAGACCTTTGAAAGGTCTAAAAGTTTGTAAAACTTGCTTAAGAATATGATTCGTTAATTTTCGAATTTTTGAAGATTGCAAAGATAAGTTGAATGGCTAAGGACTTAACACGTTTGTCTTATTAATAAAATTTGACATTAATAAAATTTAAATTTATATAAATACTGACCTTCGTTGAATTCGAATTCATCGAGTACTTTGTCTATGTCGACGGCAAATTTTTCCATCGCGTTGCCTTGGTCAATGGAAATGTCACGCTGGTTTGACATTTATGGTTTTAAAAAATAGATAATAAAAATTGACTGAGAGTAGAACTGATTAGTCAAATATGTGTATGCATCTATGTGTAATATATTGCGTATTAGAAGAACGGCTGACTGATGGTAATTAAATTAAGTTATGTCTGAATGAGTGGTACTAGGTATGTGTACCTGCAGTGATCTGGCAGCTACTGATTCATGGAATTGTATTTCTAACTTCCTGGAGGTCGCGACAATTGTCTAAAATACTTCATGTAAAATTTGAAATAATCGAAAAAACTTAATCGCTATAACTAGAATTTACGGTAGATTACATTTATCGATTATTATCATCACGGTAAACGGCGTAGATTGTCGAAGAAACCAAATTAATTCGCGAAAATGACATATTTTATGCGACGTCACAGTGCCATCTTGAATGATACATACTAACCGTTCAGCTAAAGTTTTCGCCATTACTCTGACAGTCGGAATGTTAAATACGTGAATATTTAACTGAATATAATGGACGGTGAAGAATTTATTGATAATAATTAATCTGATCAGTTTATAACGATTTTTGTTTCATTTCGGATGACATACATCAGTCAATTAATATAAAATTTTTCCAATTTCATCTCAAGACGAAGTTCTCGAGCTGAATGTTTTTGCTACGGTATAATAGAAGCAGACCTGCGTAAAAACAAATACTTGAAAAGATTGTGAGGAAATTAAGGGATTTTACCCGGTTAAAATACACAATAAAAACATGTTCGGGATGTTAAATTATTAAATACAGTGTAACAAAGATAAGATTATTGTAAATTGTGTTTGAGGATATAATCGGGGATCAAAGTATTCGATAAAAATCGGTTGAAATTATTCTGAATAAAATTTTTAGCTGCAGCAGAAGGACGCAGTGCAGACTGCAGGCATGTCTGACATGAAATTGACAGACCGAAGATACCTACATGTGTATATCGTTTGGGCAATCATTAGATAGATAATAGTAACAATGATATTTGGGTGGAGAAAATGATGAGGATGATTAACGGTCAGCGTAAATCATTATTTCCATACAAAGTGAAAAAGTAATAAAAACTACGAGGTGCGATTTCTTAATGGAAACAAATATGGCGGAAACCTCGTTAGAATCTTATCCACTTCACAAATGTATTTTTCACGGCGATGTGAAAGAGCTGAGCTATTTGATAAGGACTCACGACATCGCCGAAAAGGACAAGCAAGGTTTGACATTTCATATTTATATTAAATACCACGAAAACATTAGCAGTTTCGCATAATGTTTTCTCGTCGTGTTTAGCTATAGCGAAAGGAACCCTAACCTCAACTAAAAATATCTGAATTGACGCGCGACGACGTCACGTTTATTCATTGAAATCCATATTTGGATCAAACTTCAATCATGAATGCACAGAACGATCTATGTATACCAAAATCCGATATCAATAGTAGATAATTACGTAATCGTTATTCGTTTTTCTCATTCAAACTAACACAACTAACAATATTGCAACATCAGTTACGAATATCATTTCAAATCACCTTTAAATACCTAAACCATAACGTCATAGTTTTAGAATTGTTTTGCCTGAAGGAAATTTTGGTATTTAAGCTCTATTTTATTATCAGTCAACGTCTCTAAGGATTTGTTTCTCACATAATTTTATACAGCCAGAGATCATCCTAATTTAAAGTTGATGGTACAGTTCAGACACAAAGTACAAGCGACTTTGCAGATATGGGATATTAAAAATGTTGTATAATGACTAGATTAGAACAACGTCATCTGAGTCCAAAACAATAACATTACAACCATCTTAATTTTTCTAATATACTTATTCTTATATATTATAAGTAAGTCTAGTTTAATGAGCGATATAGAAAATAAAGTAGACAACACACTTTTTGTATAGACATTGTTGTTTGGTTCTATGAAATAATAATATTTCATCCCAGGATTTGAATTTTGTCCATGTTCCCATATTCCATTGTGTATAACATAAAATTGATGAAATCCGTTGAAATTCTATTAAATTTGTGGACAATGTTGTTAAAATCTGCCAAAAACTTTGAAATAATTTGCAATAATATATCAAAGTTGCAATTATTATCGCTTGGCAAATTTTACTGTTCAATGTAAATGTATACTCATCATCAGTTTGGATCATTAAATTCACATGAGACTATTATTCAACTATATGCCCCATGTTTCTGGTGATGATAGCAGATAGTTGAAATGTGAATGTTTTAATCTGATGACTCGTTTCATGCTAATAAAAAAGTCAGGAAAGTATTCCTGAATTTTTATTTCAGAGTAAAGTAGGGGCAAACAATTTTTGAAATCATTGTAACCCAGGTAGTTTGATTTTGTGGTGAAAATTCTCAGCGTGATGTAAGTTTCGAGTTTTGTAAATTGGAGCTGTTACTCAATTTTATCAGGTGAAAAAAATAAAGAAAATAATTGAAAACCAAGCATGTTATTTGTCTTGGATGATTCAATCTTCGTTTAATTTTTACCTGTAAGAGTAACTTTGAAAATTGTTGATCAGTGAAATAATAAATTAAATAACAGTGTATCATACCTTGTAGATAATTAATAATTGCCATGAATTTAGATGATATAATTTAATGGAACTCATTTAGTTTTTGAATAATGTTACAGGAAATACTCCGTTGCATCTAGCTGTTATGTTAGGAAGAAAAGGTAATTGAAAAATTGGCAGAATTCTTTTTAAATTCAAATTTCTTACTCATTTTGATATCGCATCTATTCCAGAATGTGTTCAATTACTACTTGCGCATGGAGCACCAGTCAAAGTGAAGAACCTTGCTGGGTGGAGCCCTCTTGCTGAAGCCATCAGTTATGGGGATAGACAAACTAGTAAGTCGTTGAAATCATTCGATATTGTCAGGAATATTGTATATTGGAATCTTCCACAAACAGGTGCTGTTCAGATATTTAAATGCTCACAAATTTCCTTGTATTTTTTCACTAGAAGCTAAGTTGTGTAAATCAAAGGAAGTGTATAAATAAGATTATAGAAAGATTGACCGAACAATTATTGTTACAGTATCATTGCTTGTTAGAAAATTGAAACAACAAGTAAGAGAACAAATGGAAGAGAGACGACCAAATCTAGTTGAGGCACTGAGGCAAATGGGGGATTTCTACATGGAACTGAAATGGGATTTTCAAAGTTGGGGTGGGTAAATAGAATCAAGGCTGTTGAATTTTTATTCAAATACAAGACTGATAATCCTCAATAATACCAACATTATTCTGATCGTACTTGAACGAATGATTATTATCTTGTTTACTTTGTTAGATATGTTATTTTGAATCAAAAGGACATTTATTTCGTTTTCTTTTTGGTAAACACAATCTAGTGGATTCAGATAATTTACTGAATTTTTTCGAATAACTTGAAGAAGTAAAACTGTAATTAACACGAGAAGTTTTACAATCCTACTACTCATATTTTCTTCTTTCAGTACCCCTGGTATCTAGGATACTACCATCTGACATCTGTAAGATACACAAATCCGGTGCCTCAATAAGAATGGACACAACGTTTGTAGACTTCAATGACATGAGATGGGAGAGAGGTGATATCTCATTCATATTCAATGGCGACCAGAAGCCGAGTAAATCTCTAACTGTTCTTGACAACAAAGCAAAACTCTATCAGAGAGTGAGATACGAGGTTGGCACAATTTTTATCCACCCTAGTAGAGTAGGGACGAAGATTATCACATACCGTTTGCATCTTCATTACTTTCAGTATATCAAAATTTTAGAGTTTGTTTTAATTTACGGTTGTTATTCATTCCAGGAAACTGAGGATGAGATAGAGGACGAAGTGGACATTTTAATGTCCAGTGATATTATGGCGGTACAGATGTCGACTAAAGGAATATCGTTTTCTCGTGCGCAAACTGGATGGATATTTCGAGAAGATAAAAGGGTTGGTATAAATTCTCCGATTACCTATTTATAATGCTCAAAGTTAATGAATTTAAACATATCTATCAATTTTAACCATCCATGGTTCTCTGATTTAGGAAATGGTAGGTCCATTCCATGCTGATTTTTATCAAATCAATGGAATGGTACTGGAGAGTAGAAAGAGACGAGAACACTTGAGCGAAGAAGATCTTCAAAAGAATAAAGCAATAATGGAATCACTTACGAAGGGCAGTTTTCAGGGCTTCACGAACGGTGAGGTTAGTAATATATGTGTTTGCAAGGATTCTACAACGTCGCATGCTCATCTCGTGTTTATTATCAATCAGGTTTTTATCAAGTATAATAGCAAACTTATCTTCGAGCAATATGCTGCAATCTAACTAGCTCTTAATTCTTGATGATCCAGGAAAAATTGGGGCTTGTCTATAAATTTCGCGATTTACATGATTGTATAATGCCTATATGCTTGTATCACCTTTTTCCACAGCCTCCAATGAGAAGACCATCTTTAAACCCACCTTCAGAGTCACACGTCAGTTGGGAAGATTATTCGACATCTTTACCTGGGGAATGTCCAACGTTGGGTCGAACTCTTGCTTATAAAGAAAGTACCAAATCGTTTAAAGCAACAGTTGCAATGAGTCCAGATTTTCCATTGACTGTTGACATGCTGCTGAATGTTTTAGAAGTTATTGCTACATTCAAACATTTTAGCAAACTAAGACAATTCGTACTGATGAAGTTACCTCCGGGATTTCCCGTCAAGATTGATATTCCTATTTTACCTACAGTCACAGCTAAAATTACGTTTCAAGAATTTGTATTTAAAAATGATATTCAACCGGAACTGTTTCAAGTTCCATCGGACTACTTTGAAGACCCCATGAGGTAAGTTTTTGCATATGATACTTGGTAGTTATATATTATTTCACACATTGTTCGTGTTTAAACATGATAAAAATCCAAATATTCAAACTCTCAGAATAGATAATATGAATTGTTGTTATATTTTATCTACCTGAGTTTAGAATAGTGGTGAAAAAAAAAAAACCAAGTTACATCGATTAGTTTACGCTAAATTCTTCTGTTTTAAAAAATGCAGAAACTTTGCTATTCGTCTAAAGCCTGTATAATCAGAAAACGTCTATATAATCTATCTGAGAGAAGATAGACAATAGACTCTCGATAAGTACTGCTCTTAAATAGGAGAGAGCAATAGTCAGAATCGGGAATTTGACTGGTAGAAGTATAGTCTCTGGCCAAATTGCGCAGTCATCGAGAGCCTAATGTGTCTCATTATATTGTACCTTTGAAAGAGGTCAATGATTGAACCATTCTCAAATAACAAGAGTAGAAAATTTGTAATACTTATAATTTAGATATGACGTTAGTTGTTAGCAAATTGTGAAATGCAATAACTATAATTTTAGGCAGTATTCAGTTTTGAATATTTTTTCAAAATTTATTTGAGATGTATAATTTAGTATTCAAAATGTTTTTATAAAGTTTTTACAGAATTTTGAGTATAATGGTCAACTGTGAAAGAGGTATAAGAACATAGAAATATAAAAATAATAAATTTCAGGGGCTATGGGGCGTATTTGACGATGATGATGGTTCTGCACACAGCATCCTGTGTCTGAAGATAAGAATTTCATCACTTTTAAGTTGACTAAGATCTGAAAAGAAAAACAAAAAAATAAAAATATAAATTCTTATTCACAAAACTTTGAAAACATTAACATCTTATAGAAACTAATTTTTCAATGCAGTGCCTTATCGAAAATATACCGTATCAGAGTAAACAGTTCTACGAAACATTCCGTTTTTTTTTTTCTCCATTAAAATAGTTATCACGTAATGGTTCTAATCTGTATTTTTTTTCATACAGGCAATATTTAAGTTAATTTATTTTCCCGACTAAGATGTTTACTCTTTACCGTACATAATAACAAATTCATTATAAAGCTGATATAGATTTTTGCTCATAGTATTGGTTGTAAAACTTTGAACTAGTCAAGATAGGAAAAATTATCATGCAAATTATTCTGGTATCGGTTTTATAAAACTTTTTGCGAAGGCCTGATGATCAAATTATTTTTATGTTTGTTTTTTTTAATATGCTTTTGTTATTTACATTGTTTAAAACCTTCTTAATATTCGAATTGTATAAAATAGATGATTATAAATTTTTTAATTTGAAATTATATTTATCTTAAAAAAACTATTATTCAAATGTTAATCGAAATTTATTTAAATAAATCAAATGTGATAATATACAATATACTATATGAAATAAAGTAACCAGAACTAGATAGTGGTTCTTGCTATGTTACCTTATGAGAATACAGACCATAAAAGAGAAGTATGATTAACTAATAATCTAACAATATATCAAACGAAATACCTAAACTCTCAGTAGTGGGAGAATTTAATTTTGCGTTAGAATCTATGCGCTACACATTGACTATCATTAACTATTTAATATTGTCATTGCATTTCCCAATTTGCTGTACTAACCACAGACTTTTCTCCATAGAGAATCGCCGCACTGCTACATTTGAGAAATCACAAAGGGATTAAAAAAAAAAATATTATTTTTCAGAACTTGAATATTTTTCATGTAATTTCTTAAGAAATGTTTTCTTATTTGACCTAAATAATAAATTATTTTTCTTGAATGTTTTTACATTTCATTAATTTTTATGACGGACAGATCTTATTATTCACATTTCATTAAATGAAGTAGTACGAAATTTTCTGGGGAAAAGTGTTATCATCAATAGCTAACACCTATTTTGGTACACAGAATGCAAAGTTCTTATACAGATTAAAAAGAACACATTATATTTACCTATATAAAAGCATGATTAAAAATAACATCTGCATTGACTGTTTGTTAAAAATTAAGATACATTCAATTAAAAAAATTCTATTTATTTTCTAGGTTTCCAGATTTATGACGCCTTGATATCTCAATTTTGTTTGAGGTGAACTACTGGACCAGCTGGAAGCTAGGGTCCAGATTAGGAGACTCCTTTGGAGTAAGCTTCGACTGCAGCTATTTCAGTCACATTATCATATTTATCAAATAATGTAACGTAACGTAACTTTGACCTGCACTCGGAAGGAAAGAATTGCGAGCTAAGTAACAGAATAACAAATGGATACCAGAATTATTGTCAAATATTATTCTAATTATTTATTATTATGAAATGCCTGCAACCAATTTATGAAAATTGCTTTCTCTGCACGGTATTATATGTATACCTCAAAGGAATCATGGCTACAATTGTCATACTAACATATTACCATTTCTGCGCTTAAAGAATTTTAATGTTTCACATTGAATTTCCGTACAGATAATTTACATGATACCTACGACTAGAACTTCATTACAAATGTATGTAATTCACAGGAAATTTAACATAAGTTTAGATCTTTGCTCGTCCTTAGTTACTCACATGCCTAGGAAAATTGAAACTTACTTAAAGAATTCCAAGTGCAATACAACATTTTGGTTTTTTAACTGCTTTTTAAATTTTTACTACTATTCGATCTTTCCAATAATATGCAAATATCAAAGTAAAACTAGATAATGGGTAATCGATAGATCTAACAATGTCACGAATATGATTCATGTTCTGAAATAGAATTTTGGTCTCCTTGAAGTTAGGCATGGACACTCTGGTATCCAACACTCTTTACTTGATGTATTATTAGTTTTGAAATTATTTATTTACCATACGTCCTTAGGGTGGCAATTCCTATGATTGTAGTTAAAAACTTGTTTGAATTACCTTGCAATTGTCGTCTGCATATATTCAAAGCTCTGTAATAACTATGTACCGTTAACTGGCAATCTCAAATGATTAGCTACTTAAAAATCAAGCATAATCACATCAGTACCTAAAATTTACGATTAAAAACAAGTAAGACAATTTTTCAATGCTAATTTACATTTGTGCTGTTTGAAAAATACGAAATAGAAATATCAGCTTAAGTTTGGGGTGTCTCGCGTAACTTGTACTTCAAAATGGTATTCAAATTTCCTTGTTTTACAACAATACGATAAGTATTCATCTTTTATTTTAGTTTTTACACCGAGTAATTGGCGTCTTTTGAATTGTTCGTAATCGATACTTCGGTTACCTGGAATGAATCCATTCTCAAGAAATATAATTAAAATTGACCAGGAACAAAGTTTAGATCTGTACCCTTTTGTCATAGAACAAGAGACTTGGATGTTATTTTGATGAGTATTTTATGCGAGACACTCTGTGAAGTTAAACCAACCCACTGTATAAACTAAATGACAATAATCTCTCTACTTTGACTCTTTAAATCTACTTGTTTTGGAAAACAGAGCTTGAATTTGCTTGATACAAAGTTATCAGTTTTATATAGTTCTGTTAGATTATAGAGTCATCCATGAAAGTCAGTATTATAAATCTAATTTAATTTTGAGAAATGCCAGTTACTCGGCTATGTAGTTTTAAAATATGATCAAAAATCTTATTGTGCTGAAAATTGACTCAAGCATTAATAGGCAAGAATTTTCAAACAAATTCACATCTCAAAAGCAATTCTAAACAAATAAATTCAATAACCGTTAAGTTTCTTAGAATTTTTTTTTTTCTTTGTATTAATATTGTTTGTATATCATGACGATTTTTATTCAGATTATTATCTTCTTTTTTTTAATTATTTTTCTTGTTCTGCACAGTACCAAAATCAAGGTAAGTTGATGATGGTATGGTGTATATATAGTTCTTTAATTTTGAGGCCCATCATGACTAACTACATCGGCTAAATATTTTCAAGCTGTTCAAATACTGCCGATACCATTTTATTATGCTTTACAGCATTAAGTATTTAATAATTGTATTCAATAAATTTTGTTTATCAGTAAATATTGAATATGTTTGGGTTGAAAATTGAAGTTATTTTCGACTGAATATATTTAAATAATATTAGCAAGAAAAAAAATTTAGACTATAAATTGGTTTTAAGAGAAATCTTGTTGTTAAATTGCATTTACACAAAACAGTTTAAGCATGACTATTCCTTGCCATCTGATTAATGATTGCAATTCTTATTGTACGTTTTTCAAACATATATCAGTGACTGAGAAATGCTTAGCTTAATGCCTTAAAGTATTTCTCTACATGGTATTTTAAATGTAGTTGAGAAAAGAAATCCATGATAATGTTATATACCTATGTATACATGACTATGTATATTAGCATCTTGGGACCTCAATTAAAATGTTTTCTCTTAGATAATTTACAGTTTATAAAATAATGTTCTAATAGCCTTAAAAAGTTCCAATTAGCGACTGATTGGATACGATAGCTCTTTGGTCGTGTGATGTAATCGAAGATTTTTGTTTTATAGCTTTTACACTGCGAAAAAATGACAAGAATATATTATCACCTTGTTCACTTGTTAGAAACATGATAAAGTACATTCTTATATGTACAAATCACGTAGCTTCCTTCCGTTCCCACAATGTAATGATCACAGAGTAATGGCTATTTTGGCTGTAAATTAATAGCTACATTGATTATCTGGAAACAAATTAATTGTTATTTAGGTTTCACATTGTTCGCATTATACTTGACATCATTTTCTTATATTATATATTTTGAATAAAACTATGCAGAACCAGTTGTATTAAATCTGCTCTAGTTAACCATTCAAGTGCTACACCTGTATATTTACGTTATTACATATTAAATATTATTTGCTACGTATGCAGTTGTATACAGGTATTGTTCAATTATCAATTAAATTTACATCGTGCCTTCAGTTATCGGAAAATATAAGTCTGTTTTAGGTATTCTTTGAACTAATTAACAAAAAAAAAAAAGAAAACAAAAATTACTACCACCTTTTATCTACGATTCCATAATCGCCTTAAAAAATAAATACTCAGCAGTTAGATGGTTAACGAGGTAAAAAAAGGGTGCCCCTCTACTTTTGGCCAAATGGGTCATATTGTCCACTCAGAAAATTGTGTAGAATCCCATGAAGTACTGCGAAGATAAATTTTTTCCCCAAATGCTGGCGAGTCGAAATAAATTCCTAGTCTTAGTCTTAGTCTTACCTGTCGAAAAATATTGACTGATTGTAAAATGCGTTTAGAACAATTGACTCGACTTTTTAAATTGATAATACAGTGCTTTTACCATATTTTTGATCCTCATGTGAAGCCATTCCTTTTCATTGTATTTTGAAAACCTATATGTTTGATTTTGAAAAGATCTTTAATTTGTTATCCATGGTGTGAATATTTTTCTTATCTTCTTAAACTTACTGAAAGATTCTGACAAACTAACAGAGAAAAAAATTAGAGAACTTAAATGGTGAGATGTTTTGATTTTTTCTGAAGAATTTTAAAATTGTTGAAAAATCAATATTTCTGTGAAAAATTTCGAAGTTGGCTTTTTTTCCCCGTTTCTTTTTCATAAACTTACTTACTATTAGAGTTCAAAGACTCGAAATTTCCGAAGTAAATCAGAAGAATTTAAAGAAATTTATCCGATGTATGTACTTTGAATTTCTATTACAGGGTTCGTTGAAAAATTGAAAAATATGAATACTCACATGACATTCTGTGGACATTATGGCCCAAATCGTGCATACTTCTTTTCTAATTCAATCGTATGTAAATAAGAAAACGAGAAAACAAAAAAAAAAAAGAAAAACAACAAAACAAAATAAAAAAGTAAACTAAATAAAAACGATAAATGACAAAAATATTTTTTCATCGAGAGCTGTTTAAATAGTAGATGATCTTATCATCTTCCAAATTTTTTTGTTTTATTTTTTTCTATGTTTGCTCAGAATATAGCTGCTCAAATAATTGTAGTTAAAAATTGTGCAGCTGGTAACATAATTTACTACCATTAGTTATTATACCTATACATATAATTGGGATAATGTTAGCCCGTCATCTAATTAACAAGATTTCTACTATTTACTACAAAAATAAATAAGTAAATAAATAAATAAAAGAAAAAGAAAAAAAAAAAAAAGAAAAATGTCTTGACGTTGACATTTTATTTTTTTTGGCTATATACACGAAAGAAATTCTTCAACTTTCAAGTTATTCGACAATTTAAACACGCCTTTAACTAGAGGGAAGGAAAAAAAATGTTATTCTAACAATTAGGAAAGATTGATTAGATTACTGATACACGGAAATCTTTTTCTACATATGCAGATAATCAATCTCCTATAATCATTATAACAACCAATGAAATTCAAAATTGGGTAAATGTTGAATATATGTATATTGGCTATAGTTCAATTTAGGGGATGCAAGACACCCTGAAATGTAGGCATTTATAAGTAAAAACTGAGAGTAGCTTCGATACAGGTGTAATTTATTCTTCTACAAGACGGTCCATAAATTATGTAAAATATTCGAGAAAAGAAAGAAAAAAAAAGAAAAAATTAGTTAAGAATAATACGTTACGTAATTTATGGATAGCTAATGGTAATTCTTATCTGATCGAGATATTTTGTCTCACTGAGTCAAACTGAGTCTCATTTCGTAAGCAACAATAATGAAAATAATTTTTGTTCTTGTTGATTACAGGTTTGACATAACAATTTAAAATTGCCTTCATAAAACGTGTGTAATTTATTATCTTATCTTTTCATTTTCCATAAAAAAAAATTACATTAAAAGTATTTTCTTGAGGCATTAGTCTTCTCTTAATAAAAATCTGCTCAAGTATTTTTATTTTATTGATGAAAATCATTCATACACTTCAAGATCGCGTGATAAAAAAATTATATTTCGATAAAGTCCAATGTTGAACCTTATTTTATTTTATTTTATTTTTTTTGAATTGGTTTCCAATTCTCGTTTATACGAAATTGAGTAAAATTTAAGCAATACACATCTACCTATGCAAGATGGATTGATTTCTAGACAATCTTTAAACAAAATTTGTGAAACGTGTGCCAGGAACTTAATATTTAATTTCAACGATCCGCATGAATTGATCGAGTAATTTGTATTCTACGTATATGATCGAGTAGTTTTTCGGATTTGTTAAATACGCCAACTATTTGGCCGGGTGATATTGGGTAATAAAATAATAAAGTTGCGAGGTTTAGAATTTCGGAACTAAACTGCATAGGATCAATGAAACTATATAAATGCATAATTCCATAAGGAAGAAAAAAAATTAAAATTTTCGAAATAAAAAATTGTCTATTTAACTATGTTTTCTAAGTTTACACGGTACTTGAACGTATAATCTTTATAAGGTGTTTGTGTGTGATGACATTATTCGTATAGGATTACTGATTCATTAAATTGTTAAAGTTTATAATCATTTTTGATTATGGGTTAATAAATTTAAATAAATCGCTTTCATTAGTAGAAATTACAGAAAGAAAAATTTACACATATTATTATAAGTAGTTGGGTATTGCAGATTCTTCGATAATCGTATAAAATTTTAATAATAAATTATTGTTTCTTAACAGCTTTGATTGGGAATTAGCTAAAGGGGTTGATTTAATTCATTTAAATCGATAGATGGAAGGGTTTTTCTACAATTTTAGTTTTCGAAATCTTGAATATTGCTTCAGGCAAAAGTTCCACATAATTTGAATCTTTGATTCTCTTGAATTCGTCAGTTTTTTTTTTGTGTTTGTTTCGAATTTTAATCCTTTTAGAGAAATTAAAGGCAGCTTTATTTATTGATTTATTTTAAATGAACTCTAGTATCCTTTTTTCTTTTATATTGTAGCTAAAATTGACGTAAATAAAAAAAAATTTCGATTATATTCATTTCAAAATCGTAAAACTTATGACCGGAGCATTTTTCGATGTTTCCAGTAGGAAAGTATTGAAAATCCTTAGAGTCCGATCATAGGCAACGTGCAAATAGAAAATATGATAATTTTTATCTCTTTGTATACTCGAATAACTCTGATCACAACAAATAAAAAAATTCAGAAATAATATGATCGTTTTATAATAAATTATTATTAATTAATTATAAAAATGAATGTCAGGGTACGTATAATAAACATAATAAAATAGCTGTAGAGATATTTCATTTCCATTCTCCGTTAGCGAAGTCACAAAGTATCTTGAATTATTAATCAATTCGAATACTTTGATATTTGCGATCTGCAGTTGAAATTTTTTCAAACCCACTTAAAGAAAAAATTTACGTAAAATTTATTAGTAAATAATTGTAGTTTGCGTTATTATCACTATTGCTACAGCTATAGTTACGGTTTTTTAATTCGATCACTTATTTGCTGCCTTATCCTACATATCTTCCCTTTTTTAAAATGCTCTATAATTATATAATTATCCTATAATTATTAGATAAAAAAAAAAAAAAAAGAAAAAATGAAAAAATAATCTCTTAATCACTCAAATATGGAGTCAATATAGAATTTACAATCACTTATATTCTAGAGGCACATAATATTTAATAAATATTATGAATATCGTATGGTCTAAGGCACCAAAATGTACTGATATTATATACCTACTATTGTTCATAGAAGGCTTGTTCTACGGCAATTAGCGCTATTAAGTATTACACGATTGTATATTACCACAAAATGTGTTTTCTTTTTCTTTATTTAGAAAAAAAAAAATTTCTTTTTTTATTTCAATTATTATTCATTTCTTTTTTACACCAATATATCAATCTAGCGTTTAGCATATGTAGAGTGAACTTTAATACTTAAAAATTATTACAATTATGCTGAATCAGTTGTTGGAATTTATCTGTATCTAAGGTTGCACAACTCCGCTTTGCAACGTTGGAAAACTATGACGTAAACACGCATTAGTTGAATAATTATTAGATTATAATTTACCAGGGAAAGATAATAAAAAAAAAGAAAAAAATTGAAAAAATTGTAATACTTAATGAGAATTTTAACTAAACGATTAAAGAAGAAATTTTATTTCATCGATCTGAAGCAATCGGTGATTACTTCACGTATAAAAAAATATTCTGGTGAAACTTTTCTACTCTTACGAATTTCTACAAATTTTTAAAGAATTTGTAACATTTTATAATTTTTTCATTAAAAGATTGTAGTGATTTTCGTAATTGTTCAGAAAAATTCGTGGTTTTGGTTTTAGAAAAATTGTAACAAATTGTAAAATTTCTTACAAAAAACTACAGAAATCTATAATTTTTTACGAAAATACTATAAAATGTTTCAATTTTCTTACAAAATTTTTAGAATTATTTTCACCAGGATATTCGTACAAATATAACTTTACCGAATCATGAAATATGAGAAACAAATCGAAGTGTTCGATGAACGATAGTATTTCTTCCTCTTCTTAATGTCATCTGTAAAATGACATTTAATTTTTGATTTATCTTTCCCATAATCGGCGAAACCGTATGTATCTATTTTCTCGCAGTAAAGTTCAGATATCGATTTTTCCGCCCAGATATATTGTGTAAAATCTGAAAGATAATACTTATCGGTATTAATAATTTAATAACCTGTATTAAATTGTCTGCCATAGTATATTAATGGTTTAACAATTAACGACTTGTTGCTTTATGAAAAATTGTATGTAGTACGTTTCATAAGATTTTTGTCAAAGTACGAAGTGAATTTCTAAACGGGTTTTGAAACTTTGATCGATATAAACGATGTGCAATTGTTTAATAACATATCGTAACGCTATATTATTATTGATGTAAAAAATAAAAACAAAATAAAAATAAAAAACTCCTTAACTATTTTAGTAGCTACTTATTAGTCGAATATTTGTAAATTGTCATAATGAAGAAAAAAAAAAAATACAATTGCCATTATAAATGGTCTAATAAAATGGCTTATTATTTATCTTAATTACCCATTCACCTGCACATTTCCTCGAGTATTTCCCAGTCTTAGTCTCCATACAAAATCCTCGAAGGGATGTCTAAGAGTATATAAAAAATAAAATATTTTCTTACTCAGTTCGGTATTTTTTAGTCTGAGTATTTTTTGTACAAAGAATCCCCCATTCTGATTAAATTGATGTTTGCTGTAACGCTAACTTAAGACTATTTTTTTGTAAAGAATATAGAATATAGCACAATTCATCTAAATGTTCAATCTTTTTCGCTGATACTTAATGGGCTTATCTCTGGAACTTCAAACTTTTGTGACATTAAAAGACTGTGAGGTCTTCTTCGAATTTTATGTAGCCCTCATATGACTCGGAATATTTTTCCATATTCTTTGAGTTTAACTCATCGCAATAAGGAATTCGTATCATACTTTTCAATTATGTAGCAGGTGTATTCTTCAAGTCGTGGTGAACTTTAGCCAAAATTTTTTTACATATAATGTTGAAAAATTATCTGAATTTACTAAACGTCATGTTCTCAATCTTCTGCAGTAAAAGTGGTTAATGAAGACGCTGAAAAGTATACTCTCAGACGAAATGTGTGATTAATTAGCATTATTTTACCAAGAATTGTAATTCAAAAATGATAAGGAGTCAGCAAAATGTATTTGTTTTTATACACGCGCCGATTTTTTTTTTCTTTTTTCTTTTTTTTTCTCTCTTATACGACTGAGACGTTGTTTCTATGACAGTATTGCATAATCGTTGCTTCTTTAAGCATTAGAGAAATTGCGTTTTGTTGTATATCTATCAGTTTATGTGTTTGCCAACTACCACGAATATGATACGCCGCATCGATCACGACTCTCATCAAATATTGGATTCCTGATAAATAAATATATCAAAGGTTTGACCCTTTTACCTCTAAAATTTATGAGGATAGTTATATTGCTTTAGGTAGAAGGAAGCACGCCAAGTTCAACTTCAGAATCCATATTTTCCTCACTGATGAAAATTTTCCATTTCATGGTTCTGGTTATCCCTTTTTAACAGATCTTTAATCATGTGTCAAGATGCGTCGATCACTATCGTAAAGTAACTTAGGGGCAATTATTGAAATCCAAATGGCTGCAAAAATTCAAAATAATAATAATAACAAATAACTATAATTCGTTTTATACATTAATGATCAAATCAAATAAGTAATGTACAGTTTCAAGGACAAGTATACACCACATTGCACATAACAACAGTAACTACAGTAACTGACTCTAAATGATTGGATTATCATCAAGTAAAACTGGGATAAACCGAAAATATAACGCGAATTTGTTTAAGTTAGATTTACACTAAACATGGCTAAAGCAGTTGTTGATTGTTAGACTTTTGGCTCGCCAGATGCGCAGAGCTATATGAGTGATAAGCATTGAACATTGATCTGATGATATCATACTAATTGAGTCTTGGAAGTTTCAACTTTCCACAAGCTCATTATGGCAACGCTGGCCATGAGGATCTTTACAAATGTGAGAAGTAGGTATATTTCCAGCTTGCAATTGTCTGTTTTGTTGTTTTTATATTCCTGACAAGATATCGGCATTTCGTATAATAGTCGTGAAAAATTTGGCCAAATATTCCTCGAACTGTATCCAAAATCCTGATTAAATAAAAAAAAGTTAACTTTTAATTTATTCCTACATAATAAAATTAACAGCAATAAGACAGACAAAACCGTAGTTTAATTAATCTTTGATGATATAACTGCGGATAATTAATGGTCGATATCATGAAAAAAATACTCTCGTAACCCTAAGAAGATATGAAAGCTCATAATCTTGAATGACAGAATCTTGAAAATTCTAACAATCATCAAAAATGTTCTATAAATAGAAAAAAAAAAAAAATCAAACGATGGAAACTAGTTAATTTTAATCTGATTTTCAAAATTTTATGTATCGCTTGACTAAGGGATAAAATTTTTATAAAATCACTGAGAAAGTTTTTTACTTACGTTTATTCTTCTTCGATCTTTTTTCGTCACAGATGAACCATGTTAACAATTTTGTCAAGCTTTTTAGGGATTCAAACCCTCGGCAAAACGTTACGCGTTTAAGAAAAATAAAAACAAAGAAAAAACATCTATACGACTCATTATCGAGCTATAGATAAACTTATGAAGATAGTCAAGCATGCTTAGATTCTAAACCAAGACGTGTGTATTCCGCACAGATTCTGTGAATTAAAAATTGCAATATAGTTTGTATAATACTAACTGAAGTAACAGCGGTTTGACTTCCAGTTTTATTTGTTGCAAAGTTTTTGCGTAGTGCATGAGAAGAAATTTGAAAAATTTTACAATTCAATTTTACATTTTCGTTAGTTTATAATCTTATAAGACTTTTTTTATGGGATGAGATCGACGTTAATACTAAACGTTTATACAATACAGTGATCAATACGCTGATAAATGAACATTTCGATGATTTTCACATGTATTACGAAACTTTCAAAATTACTGTCTGAACAAAAACACACGGAGAATTTTTCAAATAGAAGAAACAATAAATATAGCAGTTTTCATTCAATGGCACATTCAGCTTATCTGTGAAAGTCTGGGAAACCATATCCCCGCGTAATTAAAATTGATAAATGATAAGGGGCCAGGCTTGGGCCAGTCTTGAGAAACCGAGCCTCGGCTTCTTCAATCTTGGTCTAAGCTTGGGCCAACCCTTACTACCAGTCTTGGTCCAATGCTGTATGCCAAGCCTGGCACGAAGTTGTAATCCCAGATTCAAACCAAGGTTGGGCCAAGGCTGGTTTGCAACCTTGGGCCAAGGTTAAGAAGTGTTGGCGCACGCCTGGCCCCACGCTGGGCCCATTGTCATTTCTTACATGGGAGTTTCCAAAACAGGAAACAATTTACCATTTTTTACGTTTATATTTTTGAGTTAGAAGATTTATATATGCTCGATATTTACCAGCTAAAAGTTAACTTAGTATAGATAAGCCTATTTCAATTGATATACGTTCAAACGTTTGCTAACAGATGCGTTAAAATTCATTTTTGGATAAAAAAGGAATTACAAGGTTTGCTAATTAGCATCGTTATTTATTTTAACTGCCATTTGGAATAAAATATATATTAAAGTTCAACACATAGGTTACAGTTTAAGTCCGACTATCTTTTGCCAGTCAGTATATACAATTTGATTTGTATAAATATTGTGTCTAATTGTCGTGATTCAGATTATTTTCCTATTCTTTTTCATCTCAAAACATACATCCAGCCGTATTTCAATAATCAAATCGTTAATGTAATTACATATTCTTACCAGATAGAACTCTGAATTATTTCGATAACAATAATTGACCTTTCAGCTCGTCTTCAATCATTTTCTTGCTATGTGGTCTACATGCAAGTGCAATACGATAAGGCTTTGCTTACTAAGCTCAATATCCGTGACTGTTATCTCATCTGATGAATCAGGCTCATCAAAGGCAATAAATATTGAAAGAAAAAAAGAAAAAAAAAAAAACATTTCGACTGGCTTCGGGTCGTAGGCCAATAATCAGACTGCAGAGTTTTCCGTTCAGTTGGACTCATAAAACCTTGGCAATTAACGAGGAATAGCTATACACCATGTGGTCAGATTCAGACATTAGGAAATACCATTTTAGAACAATTTCGATGCTTATTACTGGGGTATTCCAAGTAAAATCGAGGAGCCATTTCCCTTAGGTCGCGAGATCCTTGCATAACTTTTTTTTTTGCATTGATTCCACTTCAAAAAAGCATAATTTTTTTGTAGCATTTTCTCGCTACTCCTTCAAGTGGCACGATGATCGTTTTTGTGTAAAAAGGGATAACTGAAGAAACACCATTTTTAAAATTCTGCAATTTTTTCCACATATTCTGGATCATAAATGAGTGATGATTTCATTGTGACATGTTTTATTTTTCTATTTTTTTTTTTACTCCACTAAGGACTATTAGGAATTATTTTTATTATTTTTGTTTATTTTAGAAACTAAAAAAAAAAAATTATAAAAAAAATATGACGCAGCCGCATCCCACTTTCTAATTAGGATAGATATTACTCATTTATGACGCAGAATATGTGAAAAAAATTGCAGAATTTTAAAAATGATATTTCTTCAGTTATCTTTTTTTACACAAAAACGATCGTCGCGCCACTTGAAGGAGTAGCGAGAAAATTCTTCAAAAAAATTAGGCTTTTTGTGAAATGGAATCAATGCGAAAGAAAAAGTTATGCAAGGATCTGATGACCTGAGGGAAATGACTCGTCGATTTCACGTAGAATGCCCCTTCTGTATTTATAGGTATATATAGGAAAAATTACTATTTGGCTACATGGTAATTTTTACTATGCCTATTTTGTGAATATGGCATTGCTGAATAGGATATATTTTACCCTTGAACACAATAAAAGTTTCTATATAGTATGCGTTAAAAATTACTTTAATATCTTGAAAAATTCACTAAGAATAAAAAATAATCAATTTTCCTATATAGGAAATGGAAAATTCCCATATAGTTACCATGGGAAATTTCATTATAATCTTTTCTCCATGATACGTTTTGACTTTTTGCTCTTTCGATATTCGAATTATTAGTCATTCTATATTTCCGCTGTTCGGAATTTTGACCTCAACCCATTTTCACGATGATAGACCTAAATCAGGCTTATATCATTTTGAAGAAAATTTTCAATAAGTTCAACATTTTTCAAGAATATAATTTTTCAATATTATATATGCGATGGTTCTGCTGGTTTGTGATTTCATTTGTTCTAGAACAAAGAAGTCTTTATATATTCTTAATAAGCAATTAATCTGTATAGTTGACAGTTATCCTCACATAGAAACAAGGGAGTTGTTGAGATAAGTTTTTTGCATTATCAAGAATATTTACTCAGCTGTTTCTCTACATAAGTACAGAGTGAAAAAGAGAGAGGAAGAAATCATACAGTTCGATATAAATAAATATTTATTATTAATTGATGTAGGCGAATATAAAAAGATGATTCAAATAAACTCATATTAATGCTCTTTAGCTGACTGTTAATGATAATTAGTGTAAGAACGTATTATATGTACATACATACATCTTGTGGTATTTAAAATCTAATTGCAAATCATTCAAAGCTCTCCTGGGTCTGCGATATTTATAACCAAAGAAAGGGTATCGGTAAGAGTAACTTTCGGCCATTAATCATGCAGGTATAAGGATTCATTGTATTTCGGAGTGCATCCTATTCGTATAATACAAAAATTAGTTAAATATATGTATATGTAAAAATTAGTTTCAGAATACTGAAAGGCACACAAATTGGAGCTTGGAGTAATAGCGTTTTTGTGTAAAAGATATGATTAGTTCAATCCTAGGTATGGCAATAAATATATTTTCAATTTTGCAAATATCTCTGAGATATTGGATAGATTTATTTGGTTAAAAAATTTCGAAGCTCACAAAACGTTAACTATTTTAAATTTGATGTTGAATATAAATAGGGGAGACCGGGGCAAAATTAACACCCAAAGCAAAATGAACATCCAGGGCAAACCAACGAGTCAAAATATTATTTTATATTTTTGCAAAATATACGGATGGTTTATTCTGCCCAGGTCTTCCCTGTATAAGCTGAGTCTTGTATCCATATCGTCTGTTGTAGTCGAAAGTACATTAGGTTATTCTTTTTATTTTTTTGTAAGGTGAAAACAAAGATTAAGTCTTTGTTGTGTCTTCACGGTTTATCTTTTCCTATCTTGTGTTTCACTATGGAGCCAAACGACCTACGTGCAGTGTCTGGTAATCTGACCAATGAAACTGATTAAATGATTAGTAAAATAAGCAAGTTTCCAAAGGGATCATCAACTTGGCGGTATTAAATCACTGCTAAAGAATCTCGAATCTAACAATCAGTGGATGAATCATTTTCAGTATAAAATCAGAAGCAATGCGTTCCATCCGATCCTAATTTTGAAAAGTACCGTTTCTCAAAGTTCATTTCAGGAAATTTTGATTCTTTCATATACACCGTCATATATAGTTTAATATACTTGAGGTTTCCTGGTTTAACGAAACCTCAAGTCCATAACGAAGCTTTGTAACCTCAACCGAGCAATATATTGTCAAAGTATGAGAAATCGTGCCAAAAATTTGATCATAAATTGTTTCTGGTCGGAATATTTAGAGAATAGATAACATAGATGCAGAATTGTCCGTCTTTCATGGTGTTACAGGATATTTGGAGAAAGAAAAATATAAAAATTTTCGCCGATAAGGGCCAGGGGTGGCACAATAGGTTCAAAGATATTACGCAATATAAATATGAAAGAATCAGTACCGATTTATGAATCTCAAAATCCGTGATTCTATAGGACGGTTACCCGGGGGTATAAGGTTTTAATACACTGATCGAAATATTTGCAAAAATTGGTCATTCTCAGAAGAATTTTTTTCATAACCTGCAGTTTTTTCACATTATTTCTATAGTCGTGTTAAAGATAGTGATAAGCAAGAGTCACGATCTGTGAATCATCGCTTTTCATAATTAGCTCGAGTTAAAGTAAAAGCAGTAGATAATTGTATAAAAAATGAGATGAACCACTGATTATATTTTAGCTTTCTTTTCAGGAAACAAACATCTTATCTTTGCTTAATCTTATCTCTGTGAAAATGAATCGAGTACCTAATCAATTTTTTTTACCACCAAACTTTGGTGACCTCTGGTTCATCTAACTAACCCATAAACTTTTAAAGATTTTTCTTTATGTTCAATATTTTCTATGGATTTCAAATGTGATTCAGTTAAATTTCGTAAATAGTTTGTATATTATGTACACTTTGGTTTATACATAAAACTATTGTTGACGGGAAGACGCTTTTCGAATGTTTTTTTCGGCTAACTATTCGTTGCAGGAAGTCAACAAATCATTTTTTATTTTTTGAATTTTGAATTTCTCTTTTTTTTTTTTTTGGTTTACATTACCCAGAGACTACTCCTAGTTGCTTGTTGCAAGGCCTGTCTAATATTATTCTGGTGTTCTCGCACGTAGTTAGATGTGGTCGTTGTGGCTTTTAATACAATTTCCTCTCTTGCCGTTGAATTGAATCTTTCAAGTCTTAGCTTTTTAACAATATATGACACAGGTCAAGCAATTAACAGCCGAATTAAAACGTTACAATGTGAAATTGAAAAAGTCTTAATAATTCAATTTCAGTCCCGATGACAGAGTTTTATATCCACAAGTTTTATCAATTTTGTACTTTTTTAATCACGTACGTGGGTATATCATAGATTTCATGTTTCTTACACCGCAATTAACTAGATTATGTAATGGTTGTTCTTTTACTGTTTTTATTAACTGAAATTGCCGAGAAAGTTGTCATTTCCTTATTTTGTAACTACAGAGAAACACGTACGGTTGATGCATGTAGGGACAGTTCGCACTTTAGATATACCGTCAGCCTAATGACCCCTTCCCTTCCTTTCCCGCAATTATTAAGTTCCGAAAACGCTTCTTGACTGTACAATGCATGTAAAATTAATGCAGTTAATTATTATCAGATAAATACTAATCGAAAACGCTATCATCTTTGTAAAGTTGGCCAGTTCTATTTGGAATTTATGAACTTGAATTTTAGGCTTTCCTTATTGGAAATTTTTTAACATTATTTATGGAATTCGTTGACGATATTTAGTACTTGAATTTCATGATTCGGTATCTAGGAAACTGTTGAAACAAAATTTGAAAAAATAATTTACCCTTGTTCCATCCAAATTTCTTAGAGCAAAAATATGTCACTCAAGTAGTTAGGATTGACATGATTTTCACTCCGAAAAAATTTTATAAAAAACCCGTTTTTCATGATATAATAATTAGTCCTAATTAATATTTTTGGAATAATTTTCAAGTCGATTAATCGAGTTGTTTTTGGATTTTGGTACCTTTGAATCTTTCTTAAAAGCGACTGATCGGTTGCACAAGACTTGATTCGCATACATTTGAGAAATAAATTGAATCGTATAACAGAATGGACATTATTATATAAATAACAATTTATTTTTTTAAACTGTACGAGTGAAATGAATCTGGAAAAAATGTGGAGATTAGACTGCCGTAAACACCAACAAATTATTTTTATGGAAAACAGTTTTACAATCCAAGGTTGGGTAGGCTTATCATCATTTAAAGTCGTTATTTTATCGCTTGTTGTATATGGAAGAAACCATAATCGGTGAGCGATGATTAGCATACAAATAAACGTCATCGAATATTCCAGGATTTACAAACTGTGTATATAATTTCCCTCAAATGGACTTTGGCATTAACTCTATACTTTAATGCTAAACTCCATTTCTCTTAGACACGTATGTATGTACGTATATACATACATATATGTAAATACATACATACATAATTGTGTGATAATTAGTTCTGTCGTTATTTTACATATCTGCAAGAGGACTGAATATCGATTAACTATAACTAATAACATTTTTATAATCGCGGTATTACTCGGGGGCTGCTTCCATCTCAAATCGCCCAGCATAAGATCGGAACGATAATCGCAATTGGTTCGAAACCAACATATATCATTCTTTTGCGAATTTGGGATGATTCGTATTTTTCCATTTTGTTTAAAAAAATTTGTATCTCCATGTACAATTTTTCTTTTTTTTTTTCACAAACTCGTTTAAATACAGATTTTGTAAATCTACTTGTTTTTTAAAGTTCCATAACTTTCGAACCAATTGACGGATCATTAAGATCATCTTGGTCTATAAAATGTGCGTATTTTATTAGACTTTGAGGCGATTTCTTTTTCTGTTAAATTTTATAAAAACTATTTTGGAATAAATCAGCCAAAAGGAAAAAATTAAACAAAATATGCAATTGCCGAAAATTGCACTTGAATTTCTTCGCTTTATTTCACATTATATTAGATATAACTATAGCGATTCTGAATCTATCTCTGTGAACTTGAAATTGTCTCAAAGTCTAATAAAATACGCACATTTTGAGACCAAGATGATCTAAATTCGTCAATTGGTTCGAAAGTTATGGCATTTTAAAAAAACAAGTAGATTTAAAAAATCCGTAAAAACGGGGTTTCGCCAAGAAAAAAAAAATTGTAAAATTCGTACCGGGAGACACAAATGTTTTTTAAGTAAAATAAAAAAATACGAGTCACCCCAAATTCGTAAAAGAATGTTAAATGTTCTTTTCGAATCATTTGAATGTTTCAACCTTTGCTGGGTGATTTGAGATGGAACTGGCCCGGATATATAATAATAATAATAATACCAACGATACTAACCCATGTTTGGGTAAACCGAACTGATTGAGCATTTCTTCATCACGTTTTTTTCCGTATTCTTTGATCTTATCAAATTATTTTAATATATTGCAGTTTTTGCTGACTATAAATGATTTCTTTTATCACGATAATCGTATATCTCGAATATGTAGTGCGTACAGAATTTTCTGCGAAATTATAATCTTCGATTTATAATGACTGGAGTGACCACAGATTTCATCCTCATTATAATGTGAAGAAGAAACAAAGGAGATATGTATCGATATGAATGTTTTTTATTTTATTTTATTTTTTTTTTCCAAGTACATACATATAATCCGCCTCTCATGAAATTGCACAATATTTTATCGCTTCTTGAATGCGAATCACAGTATCGATTTAAATATTATATTAAATAATTTAAGTGAAATTTGATAAATTTGTTGTTTCATTTTCTATTTACCAAAATATATATATGAGTTTAAATTTTTCGAGAAAAATCTGACCTGAATCTGAAAATCTGACTCACATTTTTTTGTTCCGAAATTTTAGGATTTTGTCAAAGCTGGAACCGAAACGAACGACTTAATACCTAAAGAGTAATAATTGTGCGCTAAATGATGTTCTCAGTTTCTTGGCAATCGTATGTGTAGACATTTTATTATTGATACCGGTCCCCTGCGATATGAACTCGTATATATCTAATCATGAAAGAGCAAAGGTTATGCACAATCAAATATTTTGCGTAGGTATCTGTTGAAGCATAATCGAACTGCCTTTTAGTTTATCTTTTATTAATTATACTATCGCATGACGCAGACTATGGATCTTCCTTGAAAAATTGCTTAGCAACGACGTAATCTCAAATTATTCCTTAAACAAGTCACAAAAAAATCGTCTGAGACCATTTCAGAATCAATTAGAGAAATAGAAAGGTAGACAACTAAATTGCTGGTTTTTATTCGCAAAGAACTACCCGATTCTAATGTAGCAAATAAATTTTGACCATTTTTGATAGAAATATCAAATTTTTGAAAAATTTATAGAAATTTATATCGAAAATATTCAAATTTTGGACTGAACATTTTTTACGAATAAATACCCTCATTTTATGGTTGACATAAAATATTTTTTTGTACAGTTGTCGACGCCTATGAAACATGTGTAATGATAACCAGTCTCTGACAAATGACAATAAAGTATAATAAGGGGTGTGAGTGGGAGGAAGATTATGGAGGAACATCGAGCAGCATCAGCATCAGCATCAGCACAGGAGCAGAGAGGGAGAATTAAAATTGAACCCAGTGACAAAGAGGGGTTAGCGGTTGGCAAAAGTATAATTTGACAGCTAAATTGGCCTTTAGTTAAACCTTGACAAGCAAAACAAAATCTGTTCATTTTATTCGACTGGTGTAATGGAAGGGATCAGATTTTACAACAAAATTTATTTTTTTGCTAAGTCTGAAAATAGTGGTGGAATGAATTGAAATTTTTCTTAAGAAAATTAATTACTCTAATTTTATTCTAGATTATAATAAAATTGTAAATTTGGATGTATAGATGTATATGTATATCGTTTTACATATCATACACCACGTAAAGGAAAAGTTTATAATTACTAATCAAGTAATTACAAGGCATTGACGCTATAAACATTGGATAAAATAATTATAACCATGAAGCAAGCGTTTGAAGCTTGTAGATAGTACGACTCGTAAGTCACATTATATCTCGGTTCATTCAACCTATTACTATAATATAACACTATTACTTTGCTAAGAAAATAATAAGCGTTAAAAAGAATATAGTAATGTGGTTAGAATTTTTCTAAAATTTAACTATATAGATATATGTTGCGGACTATGGAACAATAGTGTCCACTGATTTTTTATTTTTTACATATTTTATTTATTAGACTATATCTTTGATTTATTTTTTGTTTTTTTGACCTCTTCTCTCACAGCTGTTGTTCGACTTAAGTTGTGATTACATATATTCAAATAAAGTTAATTCAACTGAGATACTAAAACCTTCGATATAAATTTACACATCAAACATCATGTTAAATCCAAATACCGTTTACCACGATTCTAAAAATGAAAATATTCTACTATTCTTTGTCTTCAAATTTATTTCAATTATCATTTCTCTTTCTCTTTTTCATTTTGTCATACTAATTAACCATCGATTTGATCAATGGGAGAAACATGGTAATGGAAATTTTTTGTTTTTGTTACAATTTTCCAACGTTTTTCATTTTAATTAAGTTTCAGCTGTTTTAACCGCAAACTGAACGTATTGGAATAAAAAATATCGCACCATCGTTGCGTCAAATCAAAGATTAATTTCCTTGAATCGTTGCGCACAAAGAACTATAAGGATAAAATTCTACGTCGGTGCAGGCAATTTTTGCGCATGATTCATATTATGTTAATCATCAACAATCAGCTCTCTGTAACTATTGTTCTCTTTAGTTTCTTGATCCAAACCCTTCTTGTTAGAGCCAATTTAATAAATCATATTAAATTTACTACATCAATGTATCCAAAACGATGAGAACTTACTTTTATCATGAAAAAATATACCAGCTACTTATATTTACCAAAAATTATCACCAAGACCACATGGTATATACAAACCATGAACACGTATGTAAAGTTATCGTCTTCAAACAATGACCATTCGAAATGTAAAAAGATAATAAAGATTTCTTTCAGCTAAAGGGCAAACTTTGCAATTATTAGAATACAAATATCTGTCGTTGAAAATTGTAAATTTCCGTAAGATATACAGCATCGCGGGCATTATTACTTCCGTTTTAACAAAACTGTGTACATAGATGTGTGTATTATACATATTGGATAAGTTTTACAAGGTTAGTTCCAACTTTAGATAGCTACAATAAACTTATTATTGTTTGCCTATCACGAGTCAGATTATGTATTTACAGTCGAACTGTCCATTTCAATATTCCAATATCATTATCGTATCAGCTAGAGAATTTACTTACAAAGTTCATATGCGGTCGTATATATCGTGCTTGAAATTTTCTCGAATCATGCTTTGTTAGAAGTACTTAATTGCAGTTATTAAAATTTTTAACGAAATAATTTATCACTATGTAAAAAAAGGAAGGTAAATTTTAACTCATTTTCGGTGAGTTGATATAATTGCAGACTTCGTATTAACTATTCGTCAGAGTCAGTTTCATGTAATTATTGATTGGAAAAATTATTGGTTGTTCACAAAATATCAAATTTGGCGATACTGCTTTTATATATATTTTCGTTCCAAGCTAATAGTCCAGTAAACCAAGGTCTAAACCTGAAAAATTTAAAAGTGGCTGCAAGCTTGATTTTATTTTCATTTTACACCCAAGAATACTGTACGCAAATTTTCAGACTCAAAAATGTCCGTGAAATCGTAAAAATTGATGAAAGAAGATGGAAACTTTCATTTTTTGGCGATTATTTTGGTAACGGTAAAGAATTTTGAAAAAAAGGTTTTACAGAAAAGTTGTAAATGTGAAAATTCTGCGTCGAAAAATACTATCAGAAGTTAATTTTCATTCAGTATTTACGAAGTGAGAACGAATTTCCCGATTCTTCATGCATAATGAGAACCAATAGCTGATCAGATTTTCATCTGGAAATATCGAAAAAACCTCAATTCTAATAATTTAATTCCAAATTGCTAGATTCAAAAAGAAGGTACGTTTTGCCGGTTTTGCTACTGCATGAAAAAACATCTGGATTGATACGGCTTAAAGTTTGAAAATTTTTCGCATTAATTTTCTGTCATATTTTTCAAAAATTTTGGAAATATGATGATCGTTTAGTGAATTAAAAAAGTGAGATCTCTTTTCGTGTGTACGGTTGAAGGTATATGTATCGTCGAAGTTCAACAGTAGAAAAATAATACTTCTGATCAGAGCGAATGAAACATGTCTTTTCAATGGGGGTGCAATTCAATCATGTCAAATGCATAACTTTGACTATTCTACTGGCAAGCTGCAGCTAAGAGTACATAATCGGGGTTCGGAAAGCTTCTTATTAAGAGAGCTTTCGAATTGTAAAAGTTCCGAACGGTTAAAATTAAGAATTCGTTCAAGACGATTTCGAATTTTTAGAAACGTCGAAGTTCAGAATCTTAAAATTCGGAAAGATCGCTATGCAGATAACTGAAAATTTGGCAAGTTCAAAACTCCGATGCTCCAAGAATCCGAAAATTTAATAGTGGGGCATGACGCTTCATGCGTGACTTTCGAGTTTCGGGGTCTTGGCTTTTCGGGATTTTGAACCTTCGATGTTTTTCGAATGGAACTTTTCAAAATCGACTATGCAGACTTTCGGTGAAATACACTTTTTCAAAACTGTGATGCGATAATATGAAAAAATTCGGAATCTTGACCCTTCAGAAATCTCCAAAATTCGGATCTCCGAATTGACCGAAAATGACCGGATTTGAAGATCCAGTTAGACCCGTAGCTATTGCTACCTGAAACGGGTGTAACTATGAAATTTTATGCGTTGAGTGAGAGCTTACTAAAGTACACATCAATGAATGGTACTCTTTGATAAAATCCGTACTGTTTGCGGTCAAACGGGCAACGATCGAAGTTTAACAGTACATATTTTACAGAATTCTCGTCATCACCGTCTTCGTTCTGCTGGACAAACACATCTCTTATTGTAGGGTACGGGGGAGACAAGAAGAAAAGTGGGTAGGGGGGGATGAATAAATGCTCCGTTCAAGCATCGCAGCTCGTTCTGTAGTACGACGATATTCGTTCGTGTGTTACATTCTCACTCAAGTCATGGCCCATCCACCGAGGTTGACCCTCGCGGGCCTGCTCCTGGGTTTTCTACTCTTCGTTGCACCCTCAGAAGCGAGTGAGTCGATAAAACCATTTACAATTCATTAATTATAAATAATCTAAGAATATATACGAAAGAAAGTAAAAAATTTTTTATCAAAAAATTAGCATCTAGCTAGAAATTTTACACCATTAGGCGAATTACGAAGTGTTAGAGTGAGAGCTTTTGTGATTGTGACTAATAAAACTTGTAGATTTTCAAAATACAGCCAAAAATTTTTTCAAACCTTTTTTTTCTTCTTATTTTCTTGAATAAATTCAACGAGTTTTGTATGCAAACTTCTTTTCTTTTTTTTTGTTCAATTTAATGTTGAAACTATTTCGAAAGTTCGGATCAAGTTCAACTGGACATTTTTAATTATGATCAAGGCTAAATTTGGGATTAATTTCTTGATACCTTTTAAAAGAAAACAGTAAACTAGGATTTCCTTTTTTTTTATCTATCTTGAATCCACGAGGTTTTGCAACTATTACTTGATAGTCACGATTCCGTACTCCGTAACTCGTATACATATAAAGCTGTAAGTGGTCTTTAGTCTTTGTTCCACTTAAGCTCTTTATTCTTAACTCGAAACTCTGCTGTGAGAAATATGATGGCGATAATTTTTAAATTGCGACAAATTATTGGCAAGGTCTTTATATTAGAAAAGGGACAAAGATTTCACACATAGATTTTACATTCTGAATATAGGCTTGGAAAATCGAACGATTAATTAGGATGAAAATTATTATAATTGACATGTACATACATACATACATACATTGTAAATTACAAACATATCATCTACATACGTGAGATTAAATCCATTTTAGAAACTGGCTCCGAATTATCTACCGTGAGTAGTTCAAAGCTGATATTACGACGTACATGGTTTAATAGACGACCAGTGACAACGGGGTCGCATATGAGCTGAATGATTGACCACTCTCCCCCGTGTTTAACCGGACATTCAGTGAATTGATCCTACGTATATATATCATACCTAATAATAATACTATAGAGTTATCTTCCGTCAATATATTCACTTTACTGTATCCCGTGTTGCGATTAACGGGATGATATAGTTTTTTTTTTAAGAATTTTTATCAGCTCATATAAAATGAAATTTTTAAATTCTTTCTAAATTCAATCGCATGATTTTTTTCTTCCTCGAATCTCGTAAAGATACGTTAATACGGTATCGAAAATACGTTGATTAAAGAATCAACCATTTCATTTGTATTCGAAATATAATCAGTTATCTTTTTAATTGGGATGTGATATCGTTCAAGTAATTAATTAAATAAATTAATTTTCTTGATTTTAAAACAATGCTATATCGGTTATTTTTCTTGTAGCGTTAGTTGATTAAGACAATTGAACGCATTTTCAACTTGTTGATATACTTTTATTGTATACCGATGCGGTGATTTATCGGAAAACGATATACTCTTAACAATAGTTGTTCAATTGTTCTTTTTATAAACTTTTTAATCATTTATAATTACGATGTTTACCGTCGAGTGTGAAAACCTGATACGTCTGAATATGAAGATATCGTAATAAAAATATTAGTTGATCAATTTTACAACTGCCAATTTTTATCTTCGTAATTTTTTTTTTTCTGAATAGATTTGCAAATACACGAATATATACTTTTGAATCGGGAATTAATTTTTGGCAATAAATTGTGTTTTTGACGTTAACATTAAGTATACAGATTAAAAAAATCGTTATAATTTTGGACGTTTTATTAAAATTTGACACAAGCCTGCAGTGGAAGATTTGATCGACTAAGTTTAGATTTTTAATACAATTTTTGTCCAGATAATTTCAAGTTTCATATAATAATTATATAAATATATAAATGCGTTACGGACACCCAAATGGTTCATTGGGATACATTAATTGAGAAATATTTATCATTTTTGATAAGATAATCAACGGTTTTCGCGCCCCAAAAATAGTTACATAACATTGCGACATGTTATGCCAAACTTCCATGTACTTATAGATGATTTTAATCTGCACAGGGTATTCAACTCTATATCAGCTGAGCTTATAGTAATCTAATGAATTTATTTTTCTTTTGCGTGAAATCGTATCTTTTAGAACAAATGTGAGTTTCGAAAATAGTAGATCTCCGGCAATTTTATCTCCTCGAATAATCTCAAAGCCAGAGAAATCTCAATCATATGTCAAAATTAAAATGCATCATCTCACGAGACCGGCAAAAACAAAAAATTATAACCGCTGAAAATTTGCAAAATAAGATTAGAATCGATTTTTGAAAAGTTATAATTAGTACAATGATATGGAATTTATTATTGAAAATGTAGTTCAATTTTAAAGTGATTTTTTGATAAAAATATCGTCGAGTTTATTGTTCAAAATAAAAAACGAACAATACTTTTATTCAAATTTTGCTTTCGGACCCTTGTCTCTCGATTAGCAACGCGAGATGATGGTACAAATGGATAAGCAAGTCCCTGTAGACGTGGCCTTTGATTGAATTAATTTATATATATATACATATAGAAGTCATTACAGTCTTGTACATTGGCATAGAACTATATCTCAATTGTAAAAGGTTTGCAAAATTTTTATTTCATCGAAAAAAAAAACAAAAAAAAAAACGACATAATAAATTTTTTAATCTGTACACAGAGCTGCTGTCATTTATATTTAATATTATAATTTGTTAAGTTCGTGTAGCAGCATATTATTTGTATAATAAAAATGACGTCTCTTATCTTATTTTCAAGCTAAAGTTCATTGTGATACATAGTAAATTTGCCTTCGATAAACTGACGTTGCTTTTAAAGTAAAATCGCTGTTCAGCAGCATTGTTAAGTAAATACATTTATAATACGAATATTTAATTCTTTACTTTATTACTTACATATCTGTATATGCGCATGTCAAGGTTCAAATAATTTACTGTCCTGATCTTTCAACCTATTGTACAGTCTGCATGGCCAAAGTTCAAACAGGTCAGAACTGATTCAGTTAGCAACTGCGAGAAGTTATTAAAGATGATTCAAAGTGTCCTGAGACCTGAAATAAACTATTTGCTATTAAGATTTCCTCAATAATTTACATGGAAATTTCTTATCATTATTATCCTCGATTCGGTTGCTCATTATGATCTGCAGACTGATAAAGTACCCATATATATATATATCTCATAAACGAGAATAATATTTCTATATATGTTAGATGGATTTCACAATAATTATTATTCCAATTAATACGCGAATTTTAAAAAACTTTTTAGAAACATTAAATAAACATCAGCTTTTATTTATCAGTAAGTGATACACATTTGTTGCGAAAAATTGCAAAAACTTATAGTATTATATTTTGCAATTTTTTGACTAATTACTTTCAGCTCTGCAGCATTTTGAATAAATAAAAAATGAATTTCAGATGTAAACATATTGAAGAATTTTTATGATTATTGGCTTTTAAATAAGAATTGTGAAACCTTGAAACTATACGTATCTTCGTCTTATCTAGTTCTCGAACTTGCCACAGCTTCTTAATATGGGATAAATTTTTACTAGATAACTAATTTTCTTTATTACATATGTCAATTAGCACAAAATCCAACACGTTTCAAAGTAACATATAGACGCGATATTTATCTTTTCTGAATAATTTTTTTTTATTTTTTTTTTCAGCTAATAATTATAATAAGAATAGCTCTGGTCTTCAGAACTGAGGGTTAAAGAGTTTACGATTAATACTTTATCAGTTTTGACCTCATTGCAAAGTTCACTTGCTTCAACGCACAAATATATATAGATTTTTTTTTTCTCCGCGTTAATCTTGAGTCAGTAGCAGAAAATTATTGCCTTAATATTTTCTGCAATTTTGTTATCGTTTATTTATTTTTATTGTTACATCTTAACATCCGAACATATCGTTAAAAAAAATTTTTTTTTTTTTTTTGAATTTTTTTGAAAAATAATACCGATCAGTTTAGGATGAAAAAAATCATATAAACGATACTTTTTTACTCATTTCGTTTTTGTGTTCCTTTTTTGTTACAGATCAATGTTCAACTGGCTGCCATGGAAGTAAGTATTTAAAAATAAAAATAAATCAATATGTATCCAAAGAGAGTTTTAACATCTTAGTTAATATATCAAGTACAGTTATGGGTAAGGATTTGGTATTTGCGTTACACAGTTTTTCGGTTTTGGTTTCGGTTAACCTACTCAAAAATACGGGCTTATTTAGTGATTACGGTTAGAATTCCGGTTCAAAGCTTTGAAACTAAAAATTCTTTGATTTTTGGTGACGTTTAATTGTAGTAACTGATATTTAGACGTGCCAATTAAAAATTCAATTTCTTGTAATATAAAGAATAATATCTCGTAAAGCTTATGACATTTTTTCCTTGCATCTCATTACCCTTATCATAAAAATAGAAGAATATGCAATTCAATTTACTGCATCATTTACTCGAAAGCATGACTCGAGCCAATTTAATGAGGTGATGCACTAAATAAAATAAATAAAAAAATGTTAGCATAAATGACGGATATATTTCACAAAATATTTCCTTATCCAAAAGCATTGTCAAATTTTTAATTTAATATGTTACAACCCACTGGCAGACCAATTATATCTGCATACCTGACCATAGTTTCGATGTGATTTTTTCTACATTGTGCGGTCTAAATTTGACAGCAAATTTTTTTTTTTTTCTTCTTTTATGAATTATTAAAGGTAAAGATAAAATTTTTCTTCACTCAGTACAAACGGGTAAGGCGTACCAAGCAGGTAGGACGTACACATATCAGCTGGACGGTGAAACCGTTACTTCCATAACCGATGGTCAAGGAGAAGCAACCCTCAAACTAAATGCCCTTGTTGAATTGTCTGTAAATCCTGATTGTATTCATCAAATCAGGCTCAAGAACGTGAAAATTAATGGAGCGGTAAGTGATTTCTGACTCATTATGGATCTAGATAAAAAAAATTAAAGGAAAAACGTGATCATTTCAAGCATGTTAATTATTTTTACTCTGTGAATTTGACTTTAAATAGTGAAGTTATAATATTCTTTTTAATTAAAACTTCGAACATATCCTAATTCTTCACAATGTTTGTATAGGCTGCTTCTCAAGGCGAGATTGAAAGGCACGCACTTCAGTTCAATTATCACAATGGGCATATTGACACCGAAGTTTGTGCAGAACCTGGAGATACTCAGGCTTCTTTGAACGTGAAACGGGCTGTTATTTCTCTCTTCCAAGATGCGGTTGTTCAAGATGACGGCAGCACCACCCATTCCGAGGTTATCATCATAAAATTTTGTTTATATTTTTGATTTTTTCGAATAATTTTAATGCGAGACCACAATTGTTTCATTCGATCTGAATGCATGTTTCCGAAAAGCAGTTTGCAGTTCCTTGATCAATTCTTTTACACATTTTATAGACGGACGTATTCGGCGGATGTCCTACAGATTTCTCATTCAGTAAAAATGGAGAATCTCGAACGATTAGAAAGTCTCGTAATCTTGAACAGTGTTCGTATCGCGAGAACATAAAACAAGACCTAATTTCTTCCACTTTCAACTTAAATGCCAACATCAAATCAACTCCTCTTCTTGGTGCCGAATTGAAGGTAGAACAACAGTTCAATCGTGGTATTTTGAGCAAGGCTAGCTCAGTTGAAACTTACAGATACAAACCCTTCAGTAATGGAGACGCTGGTCTCAAAACTGTTGTTGAAACGACACTAACATTCAAAGGAGAATCAGGCGCAAGCAATCCCGCTCCAGTTTCCGAGCCTAAGTCATTGATCTTCGAAGCACCACATCAAGTAGTAAAGTCTTCCGTTGACGCTATCACAAGGGCACTTTTGGCCGCCAAGGAGTCGATGCCAGATGCTGTGACTCCACTTTCTGCTCGTCATTTTGCAGAGCTTATAAAAGTCTTGCGTCAAAGTAGTGAACGTGACATTTTGACCGTATTTTCACACGTCAAATCTGGAGCTGGTTCCGAAAGAGATTCGGCAAGGAAAGTACTTTTAGATGCCCTGTTCCGCACAGGAACTGGTGAAGCGTCAGAAGCACTCGTTGCTTTAGTCAAGAACAGGGAGCTAACGCCTATAGAAAGCATCATATATTATACTAGTCTTGTATTTGTTCGTCATGCTAGTCTCTCGTCTGTTACTGCTGTTACCAGCCTTCTGGATCAGCCTGGTCTTCCACGTATCGGTTACCTTGGGATTGGTTCTCTGATTGGTAAATACTGTCAAGAACATAATTGCGAAAATGTACCTGCAGTGAACGCAGCACTTGCTAAAATTTCGTCTAAGCTGGTCAAGACTAACTCAAGAGATCAAGAAGATGTTGTAATCTCTGCACTTAAGGGGCTTGGAAATACACGGTACCTAGATGATGCTACTTTGCTCAAGATTGCCAAAATCGCTGCTGATAAGAAGCTCCATAATCGTGTTCGAGTTGCCGCTCTCGAGGCTCTGCCAACAAGATGTTCAATGAAATGGAAAGAAGTTATATTTTCGACTTTGGCTGATCTGGAAGAAGACAGTGAAATCAGAATCAAGGCTTACCTGTCTCTCGTTGCCTGCCCGTGTCCCCACGTCGCTAATAAATTGAAAGAAGTACTCGATCGCGAAACTATCAATCAAGTCGGATCCTTCATCACCTCTCATCTTCGCAATCTACGTGCTTCGACTAATCCGGACAAACTGGAGGCCCAACGTCAACTAGGTCTCATCAAGCCACGTACCAAATTCCCAGAGGATTTCCGCAAATTTTCCTACAACAACGAACTGTCTTATAGCATTGATGCTTTCGGTATCGGATCTTCAGCAGAAAGCAACGTTATCTACAGTCAAAACAGTTTTGTACCCCGTTCTGCAAGCCTGAATTTAACAACTGAATTATTTGGTCATTCATTTAACTTTTTGGAAATTGATACACGTGTTGAAAACTTGGATAGACTGATCGAAGAATACTTTGGACCCAAAGGTACTCTACGACCTTCAAACCGTAAAGACGTTGTTCTAAATGCAAGAAAAGCTTACGACGATATTGTTGAAAAGGTTACTCAGCGCTTGCAAAGAAAATCTGGCCGTCATGGTCGTAGTGTGAATCCAAAAGAAATTGATAATTTCAGTAAACAGGTCCATTTACCCGACACTGAGCTCAACGACGATCTTGAATTTGATCTATCTATTAAATTGTTCGGAGCAGAGCTTGCTTTCCTTAGTTACCAAAGTGGTAAAGATAAATTGAGCACTGCCAGTGTGGTTGATAAATTTTTAAATATTCTCGAAGCTGGCGTAGACAAGGTTAAGGATTTCGATTATCATTTCAAAAACCATATCCACTTTTTGGACGCTGAATTGGTATATCCCACTGGTCTTGGTTTTCCATTAACTCTGGGTGTTACTGGAACTAGTGCAGTTCATCTTAAAACAAGTGGAAAAATTGATCTCGTTGCTATATACAAGGATCCTAAATCCGCAGCAGTCCAAATTGGTCTTGAACCTAGCGCGTCGATAAGAATTGCTGGAAATTTGATCGTCGAAGGTTACGGTATTGAATCTGGAGTGAAAATTATCTCCACCCTTCACACAGCAACTGGAACTGACGTGACTGTAAAACTATTAGAAGGAAATGGCGTTGATGTTAACATTGGTATTCCTAGACAAAAGCAAGAACTGATTAGTATCAAGAGCGAAATTCTCGTAAGCTCCGGAGCTAAAGGTGACAACTATGTCGATGTCAACTTTGGTAAGGGTAAAGAACATTCTGATTGTTTCGATCAACTGTCAAGCATCATCGGTCTCACAGTGTGTGGTAAACTTTCTTACCCGCAAACGACAACCGCGGGAGTTGGCCAGAAGAAACCTTTGTTCCCTCTAAATGGACCAGCTTCATTATCTGTTTTCTTAGAGACCAACGATGTGAGAAATTATCATTTCAAGGCTTACTACAACACGGTAAATCCGAAGGCACGATCCTTTGAAATCTTACTTGAAACACCAAACAGCCGTACGAATCGTAGAATCTCACTTCTCATCGAGGGAGCCCTTGAGCCCGAGAAACTTGTAAAGGTTATCTTCGATTCACCCTGGAAAAAGGCATCTATTGAAGGAATATTAAAAAATAACGCTAACGAAAGAACTCTTACCGTTACGTTTCATCACGATAGTATTGAATACTTTGTCAAAGCTGGTATAGTCGCTAGTGGTAGCAAATATAGGCCTATTCTTGAATACAAAGTGCCAGATCACATAGAAAAACTTGCCGGTGTAAAGAATGGTGTTAAGACTTCTCAGCGAGGCGGACAACAGTACACAGCAGGAGGAGTCATTGAAGTTAATAACGGCCCAAATGGTGGAAAGTCATACGTATTGGATAAGGTTTCATTAGCTGATGGTGGTCAAGCTTTGATCAGCATCGATGGTACCATAGCTACAACAAGTTCCGGTGGTCATGCTGCTCTTCAGGTTGAATATGGTAATGATATTTACGCGTTGAATGCTAACATTGAGGCAACAAACCGGTTGAATCACAAAACAATAATATCTATTGTTCCCTCGAGGAATAAGGAACATGGGTTTAGCATAACATATGAAAGCAAGGGAAGTAGTGATTTTGTCATTGAGGAAACTTTAATTATCGTCCATGGAAGTGACTTAAATTCGCAGACAAAACGCATAACTTATAGCGGAAAGCATAATGTCAAATATGTATCTCCCAAGGACTTTGATCTTTCGGTTGAAAGAAGAATCACCTATCCTGCCCTTGGTCTGGTTGTTCACGTGGAAGGTGGAATAAGTCCTAAATCCATCGGTTATGATCTCGAGTTTAAATATGCCAAGTTTAATCTAGAATCTGAACTGAGTGCTAAAACAGGTACTGAAAAACCAGGAGATTTTGATATTGAGTTTGAGGCAAAACTGCAGGCAAATAGCATCGAGTTTAAAACAAAGCGTGTCATTCTTGGTGAGCATAAGAACAAATTTGCAACTTCGTTAGAATTGCAACCAGGTGGTAAATACGAGCTTGAAGCCGTCGTTGATTACGATTTAACACCCGGAAATATCAACACTCATCTGGAAGCTGAGATCAAGGTTAACGGAAAGAAGGTAATAATTGACCTCGGTTTGGGATCTAATCAGAATAGCGTGAACTCTCGTGCAGTTGTTAATTACGAATCTACAAAATATCTCGACTTTGAATTGACGGTACACCGTGGAAGTAATCCAAATGGAAATCTCAGACTGAATCTTAAGAACTATTTGACGGCTAACGGTAAATTCAGGTTCCAAAAAGGGTCCGGAGGTGATGCACAACTTGAAATCAACATACCAAAATTCAATCGCAAGATCACAGGACATGGTGATGTAGCAATTACTGGATCTAAGCACTTAGCCAATGTTGAGATCTTATACGATGCCGCAAAAGATCCGAAAAAACGTCTAAAATTCTCGTCTGATACTGACCTTACATCAACTTCATTTGACACTAAGAATAACATCGAACTATTGGAATACAAAACCTTGATCAACGCTAAGGGACAAGTTCAAGGACATCTAGAAAACGGGCGCCAGTCTGCTGAGTTTGACATAACTTTACCTAATGGAAGGTATATTGTTGGAAAGAGTAACAGAGCTGTCACTACCAAAGATGGATTGATGGACGGAACGGGACACCTTGAATTGATTGACTACGTTACTAAGGGAGGACAAAGTCGTAAACTAATCTTTACTCCAGAAGTTCATGGTCTCAATGTTAAGGAAATGACGTTCCGATCCAAGCAGGACTTACGATTAATAAACTTTAACGGTGATGATATCCAATTGGTACTCGCGTCGAAGAATCTACCAGATGGATCTGACAAGAAGTCCTCAGAGTTCCAGCTTGATTTGTCAGGATCGAAGATACCTTCACCATTCTCGTTGCAAGTTTCATGGGACCGTGAAAACGAGGGTGCATATGGTTCAGGAAAAATCCGATCCTCGTTGGGAAGAAAATTGAGCTTACAGGTATGATATTATATAATTTTGAAAAGCTATCCTATCGCAGGTTTAGATTTTAGATTTAGACAGTTAAATCCAAACTTAAACTAGATTGGCCAGATAATTCAGTTTTCAAATTTTAACATAAAATATAATTTTTACTTTCGTTAACAGGCTACCGGAAATTACGTCCGGGGAAACAATGTCGACAGACCATCGACCGCGGAAACTGTGATTGACATCAAATTACCAAGTGAAAAACTTAAATCCGTCAAATTGGAGTTATCTAATTCAATTTTGATACCTGGTACACCTGGTGGTCGGTTCGAATATATTGAAAAAAATCAACTTACCTATAACGATGACAAAACCATAAAACTTGATGCCCATTTAACAAGCTCTGGTATTCCCGACGATACTCACAGCGCCGAAGGAACTGGAAAAATCACTGTCAGTGTTCTGAGCAATGCACCAGTAACTGTTGGCTACACTTACAAAAATAATCCAGAAAATGAATTGAAGGAGACTTCTGGATCAGTAAATCTAAATTATGGCAACAAGCAGACAACCGTTGCTTTGGATAGTACCTACACTAAAAATCTGGATGTTCTTAATGCCAATATCAAAGCCACAACTCCCATTGAAAATATACGCAATATTGAGATAAAACTTCAGCACAAGGTATATCTATATTATTTATTTTTTCATCTAAAGTTTCATTCCCATCACGTACCTTAAGGGTCTCGGAATGTTCAGACCTTATTGTGTGCATTTTCGGTTTCACTTGACTATCCAGTTTTCTTTTTCCTGAATTGTCTTGATATCTGTCCTAAATCTGGGGCTGAATGAAGACTATTTGCAATTCACTGGAGAAGTTTGAGAATTTTAAACTTAGCCAAACTTCATAAGTTCTTGTGTCTAATATTGATTTTGATTCGGAATTTGATATTCATTTCGGATCATGATATTCAGAAATGATAAAAGATTGTTCATTCGCATGTTTGCCTGTTTGTGCTTTCATTGGTCTTTCACAATTCTTGAGATCCCTGTGGTATCTATTCAGGAATGTTGGTCATGTTGAGTATCAACATTCGCTCATTTTAATTATTTTTCATTTATCAGGAAACGATCTCCAGCGGGATCGGCAGATTACCGATATCCGGAAAAACAGACGTGACTTTGGTATTTGATCAAGTTAAATATTCCGGTAGTAATCAGTACGATCTGGCTGCAGATAAATTGGATTTGCATACAATTATCATTGGCCCTGAAGGGAAGACAGAACAAATCCTAAAGTATAACAAGCTTGGAGATAGGGAATATACAGGTAATTTGAAAAATTAATAACCCTTCATTAGAATCATATCGGAGATATTCTTTTTGCGTTTACTTCAATCGTTAGAATGAAGATCGCTAAATAAACGCGTTATTCTACATCGTTAATAAAATTTGTTAATCTTCAAACGATTTTTATCATTTCTATAGGTGAATACAGCATAAGTAGTCCTGATGTAAATTTAAACATTGATGGAAATGTAAACGTGCCAAGTATCGACGACTTTAATATCGTTGTTAATTTTGATACCGATAAGCTAAAGACCCGTAAGATTCGTACTGAGATTACTAACAAGGTTGCTAAGGGTGCGAAGAGAATTTTAATCAGTATCACCTCTGACGGAAAAAACATCATTGCTGGAAGGTAAAATATGCCTAATTTACATTGCACTAATTTTCACATAACGATGTAGGTATATGCGTCATGAATGGTGAAATAAATACAAGTTTTTTTTCTTCTTCGCAGCACTAATTACAGAAAACATACAGAAGGTGGCAAGACAATTGTAGAAGGTAATGGAAGTCTGAGAATTCAGGAGAACACAAAGAGTTCTTCATTCAAATATACTCAGCAGCAATTGTCGGGTGATATTGATGGTGAAACAGGTCCTGCCATTCTTTTGAACATCAACTTTGGACAGTCTAGTATCGTTGGTGAATTCAAAGCAACCAACAAGGAATTCCATCTTCTGAACAGTTACTGTGAACAAAGTGCAGACTGTGCTCAAATCAATATTCAGTCCAAAATAACCAATACAGGTCAGTTGCATGATTCAAGCTCAATACTTGATTTCAATTATTACTGAATTGTACAAAACTGTTTCACATTATTCGGGAATTAATCTCATCATCTTAAGTTAAGTTGTCGTATACATTCAAAATTAAATACTGTTTTTTTGTTTCAAAATTTTCCTAGGATCCGCCCTCAATCCTTCTGCAGGATTCAAACGCACCGAGGAAGTCATCATCGAAATTGACCTTAGGAAATTCAACGTTCCATACGAATTTGGTCTTAAAAGGAATCTGGAAATTGATCTACAATCAGGATTCGATAATACGGCAACTCTTTATTTGCATTCTACTAAGGAAAAGACACATTACAGCTATCACATTTATGGTCACCTAACGGAATCCGGTAAGTAATATGGTCCGTGTGAAAATTATATGAAACGACATGCTTGTGCTTTGCAAACAAGTAACAACAAATATAAATGGGAAAAATATTTTCATATAATTGAAGAGGGAGAAGCTTGTTTCTGTTAAAAAATTAAGATTGTTATAATTTTGTTTTTGATTTAGGTATTGTCATAACTTTGCCAAGCCGAGAGTTGGCCCTTATTGGAACTCTGGATCTTCCGAAAAATAAACGTACTGGAACATACAAGATAGACGTTTCAGCTTACCTGGACAGAAAATCACGTCCAAAGGAAAAGACCAGTTTGACTATTTCCGGTGATGTTGCAATCGATAAAAATTCTGGTAGTCTAAATGGAGAGTCCAGGTTCAGCTACCCAACCCATCCGAAGGTACGAACGAAACCACCATCTCTGTTGCTTCAATGATTTCTTACTTTCCGAATTTTTTTACCTTTCTGGAATTTTGAAATTCGTAGACTTTTTTTTTTTAAAGTTTATCGAATAATTTCATGTAAAATTTCTGTCATTTTATTTATTTATTTTTTTTTAATGAGATTTATAATTATTGTATTACGTCCATTTGCAGGACTTGATCGTGAAAGGAAAGATCCATTTCGGTGGTGCTCATCTGTTGGATGGTAACTTGGATATCGATGTATTCGAAACCAGAAATCAGAGGATTCTTATTGTTGCTCAATTACTGAAGACACCAATAAATCAGGGATACAATATCTCTGGAACTTTGACAGCAAAAAGTCAAGGACAGCAATTGAACATCGGCCTCGATCAGCATCTCACACTTTCTCGTAACGAAATTGGTTTTGGATCAATTTTGTCGTACACCGATAAACAACGAAAACCGAAATCTACCGGCATTCTCTTCTCCGCCAACCTACAGGAAGCTCATCTTCTGATCAACTCTCCGGACCAAGAATTAATAAAGGCTGATACCAGAACCGATCTTACTAAAAATTTGCAAAAAATTCACACAGATTTATCGATACTTGGCAAGGAACCGGTCGCAATAAGTTTCGAAGTTAGGGATCTGAACAGCTTCAAGTACCTCTATCAGTCAAAGAGTGAGTACAAATCTATTACTTGTGTTTAATATTGAGTAGCGGATTATCGAAATTCGTTTATCTTATATTATTTACATTCGCAGATAACCCTGGCAATAAATTGGAAGCTACTGGTCGCTTTATAATTGGACAATTGGCCGAGATTGAAGCAGATTATTACAAAAATGGAGGTAAAAATGAACTTTTCCACGTATTGCTACATCTCGATGAACGCCAATACTTGAAACCAGATCTTAAATTCAACAAGGATAATATCGCGCAAGTTATCGTAAGTCTGATTGATAAATTTTATACTTTAAAAATAGTTTCTTGTCTGTTATGTATCCTCACGTGCTTTAACACGATCCAACACATGCTTAATGCTGTTTCATTTCAGGATGCATATCGAACTCGTATAGTCGAAATCATAAAATCGGCAAATGTATTCATCAAAGGAGTGTCTGACGAAATTGTTGAAGAGATTAAGGACTTGATTGACCATCTCATCAAGGCAAAACCAAATCTGAAACCACTCCTTGATCATTCCATTGCTCAGCTTAACCAGTTGAAGAATGAACTGAACATTGAAACAGAAGGCCTTAAAGAGATCCAGGAGAGAGTGTAAGTTATACTATTATGCACGAAATGATGTCCAAAAATTTTTTAGTTTGCTTTTTGTGCTCCTCTAATCAGCGTGTATCTTTCTTTACAGAAAAGCGATACTAAGTGGCCCCATCACTATTATTACCGATGTTCTTAAGAAACTTCAAACAGTCTATGGCGAACTACAAAAGTTAGTCGGAGATCTAGTCGAAAGAATCCAGGCAGCAATCAAGACAACTTTGCCCGAAGTCCAGAAGTCTGGGAAGGCACTTGCCGTTGCAATTTTGGGAATAGTTGATGATGTTAATGGAATTTGCACAGCTAACATCAAGGCCCTTGTGGATATACTCAACACTCATAAGGACGAGTTTAAACAGATTGTTATCATCGCATCAGAGCTTATTAAAGACGTATCGTCAATAATTTTGAAATCGGTTTATAACATCCAGTCCGAGGTTAAAGAGTTCTTCACTGTACTGATTGCGGAACTAAAAGCGTTACCAATTTATGAATTTGTTCAACAAAAATACAATGAACTCCTAAACGTGAACGTTAGTAATACGGTGGTTCGTATCCTCGATGAGATCGTTTTGTCGATTAAGCGGTTCTTGCCAAACAAGGCATTCGTAGATCTTGTAACTTCGACCCATGATTACATCATCGCTCACGTCAAGCAGGAAAAGGTTTGTTATAAATTCTTAACGTCTTGTCGAGTCTTTTGAAAATATATAAGAATACTGTATTCTCATTATTATTTTTTGTTTCATTTGTACAGGTTGATGACGTAAAAGAACTGAAGAAATTGTGGGGCTATGCTCTTCAAGCGATTTACTCCATCATCGAGCTCGCGAGAGAGCGTGTTACCACAAATAACTTTACTGATGTTCTACAACACCAAATTCCATTCGACTTTAGTGCTGTCTCCAAACTTCCGGGAATTTCAACCTTGAAGATTTCAATTCTCTCACTGCTCCGCAATCAGGAATTGCCAACATTAAGTGAACTGTTCTACGCATACAGGTAAGTTATTACGTCTACTTAGCCCTCCTACGTCAATGTGATCGATTTATGATGTACCTAATTACACATTTGCTTCATTTTCGCATATTTCGGTAATGAAAAAATCTCTGTTTTATTTTTATTGATACAATGAGGCTAATGTATTTTTAATCAATGATTTTCAGACCAAGATTAGATGCATCGGACTTGGTACCACCATTCAGCAAATTTGCAGTATTCTTAGACGGAGGACATTTCTACACATTCGACGGTCGTCATCTGACTTATCCTGGAAAATGTAGTTACGTATTAGCTCAAGATGCACGTGATGGTAATTTCACGATTGTGGCTGAATTGGACAATGGAAAATTGTCCAGTGTGACAGTTACCGATCCCACGGAATCTATCACCCTTCAATCATCCGGAGCCGTAAGTCTTTGTGCTAAATAAAATCTCTAATTTTTTTTTTTTTTTTTTCATCAAAAAGTACAAGTCTTCTACTCTACTACTTCTGAAATTGTATCGATTTAATTGATCCGTAATCTAAAGTGACGTATTGTTTAGATTCTAATCAACAATCAACCTGCCGATTTCCCAGCGAACACAAAGAACCTTCACGCTCTCATTAACGGTCCTCTAGTAAAAATCTCGTCTGAATATGGATTGGTATTGGTTTGTAATAATAAAGCTCCTTTGATATGTGGACTTCACGTTTCTGGATTTTATCATGGAAAACTCCGTGGTATACTTGGAACTGGAAACAATGAACCTTCCGATGATTTCACTGTCCCATCTGGCAAGGTAATTTATGTATTTCATTTCCTCCCTTACGCCTATTAATTCTTTCGTCTATAAGTATTGATTTATTTTTTGTTTATTTACTGTTACTTTATAGCGAAAGACTGATGATGAAAGCATTCTCTAACTACTATCTTAATTCAGAAAAATCTACAGTTTTTCGTTATTAATTTTGCTTCATTTTATTCTTAGCATGAAAGTAATGAACTATTTCTATTATCTACAGGTTACCGAAAGTGCGTCCGAGTTTGGCAATGCCTATAAATTAAATGGTCGATGTCCAGCTGTACAAGCCGTACAACATCCTTCTTCACATCAATCCGCTGTCTGTACCGAATATTTCACCGGAAGATCACCCTTAAGGTTTGTTTCAGATTCTAAACATCCCTTGTTTGAAATTGAAATATATTCTTAATAATTAATCACTGTATATATTTCATTTAAACAGCGCTTGTTTCAACGTCATAAATCCAAGTCCTTATCGTGAAGGTTGCGAGCATGCTGCCCATGGTGGTGCTGAGAAAGAAGGTGCTTGTCTCATTGCTGCTGCCTACTACTCCGTCTGTAGAGAAGCTGGAATTTTCGTTAGTGTACCAACTTCCTGTGGTACGTATACCTAAAAAGGTTTAAATAATAGATATTTTAGTTCAGATATTGTTTATGGTTTTGTATTTTCTTGGTAGAAATAAATGAGTGCACTTTAACTTATGGTTAAAAAATTTTACAGGATCTTGTCAAGTTGGAAATCAGAAAATAAATATTGGCGATACCTTCAGTGTACAGCATCCCAAACAACAGGCCGATATAATCTTCGTACTTGAACAGGCAACCGAAAATAACAGAGTTTTTCACGAATTGGTTGTACCTCTTGTTTCGATCATCAAGGCTGAACTTAGGGAACAGGGCATAACGTAAATACAATTAATTTTCAAAACATTTTACAAAACTTTAGGACTTATGATTTTTAGAAGGTGAAAATAGTACGAGGTTAAAAAGTTCTATGCTAAAGTCTTACTTTATTTTTGCAGCGACGTACATATTGGTCTGATTGGATTTGGCGATCAAGTTGATCAGCCACAACACTACACGCTTAAAGGAAGCCTCGACATAACTGGAGATATTAAGAATATCAAATTTACTGACAGAATACCAACCATCTCCGTTGAGGTACTGTTCGAAATATGTTAATAGCCGTCTGTTAAAGCGCACAACATGCAGCTTTGATTCATACGATGAAATGTTGCATGAAAAATTTCAAAAATTTATAAATATCGCTTTAACTTTTTGAAGCAAGAAATTTTCAACCAGAGAGTAGGCAACTGAATTTCCTTCAGTTTTGAATCACGAATTGTTTTTTTCCGTTTCGAAAATATTTTACAATAAATGACACGCTCTTTTTTGCCTTTGAGAATTGGAAGAGTGTAGCAAAAGTGTCATTTACAACCTTTTTCCATTAATCACGCGATACAGTTTGTGCTATCTTTATAAATTTTCATCACGTTGATCTAATTAATTTTCAGGAGGCTCGGGCTGGTGACATTAAGAAAAAGCTTGAATTCTTCGGTCAGAAATTAACGGTTGAATTCGGAACGTTCAAATTGACTAAGGCATACGAAGAAGCCCTTGCTTACGAATTCAGACCAGGTGCATCGAAAACTATCGTAGGCGTTATCGCTACTCCATGCGAAAAGAGTCTTCTTCCTATTTCTGTAAGTATATTGATTTCAGTTAACTTTATAAAATCAGTTAAGACCAGATATAAGTGTGAAATTATTACTGTTTCGATTATACACCTCTGGCTAATGTTTTTTTTTTTTTTAATTAACAGCTACAACAGTTGAGACTGTTGTTGGGATACAAGGCCTACAGCGATTTGGGTCTAACTTACCACCAAATAGCTGCCCTGGACGATATTCTAATTTCTGGAAAGCCAGTCAAGAACGTTGTTGGATTTGACTCCGACAGGGTGTACACATTTGCTGATAGCAAGAAGAGGCCTGTGGAAGGAAATACCGAATTAAAAAATAACATGATCGTTGCTAGTGATGACGTATGCGCTTCATTCGCTGCTAATGTAAGTATATTCGATATTTTATTCAGTAGCTAATTAGTTTTAAACAGTCTCAATGAATTTAAAAATTTTTTTATATTAATATTGACGAAGTTAATTGGATTAATGACCTACTCAGTTAATAATTTACTTTTTCTATATGTATAGTCCGGAGGAGCTGCTTTCAGCGCAAATAATTTCTTGGAGGCAAAGGCTGGTCAGAAAAAGCAATTCCTTCAAGTTGCAGCAAGACGATTGGTCAGCAGTTTGGTAAATACAGAAATTAAAGAGGATTGCGTTTGCAAACAGGCATACGGTATTTATCCTAGACCAGAATGCAAGATTGTATCACGAAAGGAGAAAGCACCTGTTGCAGTAAGTAGACAACAGTTAATGATCTCGATTCATATGGATTAAATAAATATTAGGGATTTTTATTAAATGATAAACTGTCTCATTTTATATTAGACATATTTGAAACGAATTTTTTCCTTTTATTACAGAGACCCACGAAGGGGGTTAAAGGGTAATGAGCTGTGGAAAATCCATGGACTATTATTATTATCAATTAATTAGGAATGTCGTATTCGTTACGTTGTTATAATATTTCAGTAATAATTTTAGATCTAGGCTACATAATTCATATATTTTAAATGTTGTGTAATTCAGTCATCCTAGGGAAACATTATTATTATTATTATTATTATTATTATTATTAGTATCATAAATTTTTTTTTTTTTTTTATGTATACAAATGACCTTAAAGTAGTTAATATTAATGAAATATCAATGCAGAGTGCAAGAAACGACTTTTATAAACGTCACGATGATTAACTATGTATCATTAAATAAAGATTTATAGATTCATAGTCAATAGTTAGTTCATTTTTAAAACTTATATATTTATAATTAACAAAGTTTCCCTGATCATCCTTTTCCCTGAATCTATATCTACGAAACTTCATAGATATTATATATTTCCATTTTCAAAATAACTTTTATTTATTTATACTTTTAATTTTGACGGAGAAACTAACACAATAATTCTTTTTTTTTTTTATTTGTTTCTGTCAAACAACCAAAGGAAAGATATAAAATTTCGCAGTACTGATATGAAAGTGGGATTATAATCCATTAAAATTTTAAACGATGATTTCTGACGAAAAATTGAGGGATTGATATAGTTTCAGAGTTATACCTAGAAGGGGGTAGGTTGACTAATAAATTGATCTTCGAGTAATTTTCGCTACAGCTTACGTTATTTCGTTTTAAAATTCGGTTACATACAGTAAGGCGTACTAATAAAGCAGTTTTCTGATGAACGAACTATTACCAGAATGGTACAAATGATTGACTTATTGTATGCAACCCATCTTTCAATGTATTCACCACTCATTTATCTGAAATAATTGAAATAAACAGTCGGGGAAAGGAGAAAGTGGTAACTAACAAAGGAATTGATTATTGGTATATCTTTGAGAATTTATTGCTGCAGTAGTATCGGTATAAAATTACTCATTGTCAAAGTTTTTCTGTTCAACGCAATAGATATATCGTTTTTTGAAAAGCTACATAACTGCAATATCATGAGTTAGAGTGAATTCAACAATGGAAATTAGGATGGTTTTATCTAATTTAGATATTATTGCTTATCAAGTGGTATTAAGAAAGTACATTTTGTGTGTAGACATGTTAAGATAACGTATTATTTCCATCGTTCTTTTAATAGAATGTGACGTTCCTCGTATCAAATTTTTATACTTATATTTTTAGACCTGAAAGTAACAACGAATTGTTTGAATTAGGTCTCGATGTAGAATACGGTGAATTAGGATCAGAGATCACCATTCTGAATGTAAGGATATCCAATCTTATGTATCAGACTGATAATGATCAGTTGATTTTGGAGAAAAATTCAGAATATTAAATTAATCGAAATCATTAGTCGAAAATAATTTGTAAAATATTTCTTCATTTAGGTATTTAATTTTCAAATTTATACAACTTTGAAAAATGAAGCTGGCATTTCAAAGTAGAAAAAGTGTTATGGTCTGTTTTATGAAATTTCTTACAGTATCGCTCAAACGTCAAAAGTCTGCTAGTGCAAGGCCTCAAGTGAGAACATTTGTAGTTGTGTTTGAAAGAAAATAAAAAACAAAAACAAATTTCAATATCACAAAATTATTCTAAAACTGTAAAGCTATAACATATTGATACGTATGTACATTAGACCGTTTCGAAAAAATCGACTATTTATAATTAAGAAAAAGAAAAACGAAAAGATAAAAAAACTTGGAGGTAGTGGTACTTGGTATTTAAATTATTACAAAAATGCCCGCCAAGTACCACTACCTCCAAGTTTTCTTTTCTTTTCGTTTTTTATTCTAAATTTCACTTTTAATTGATCTTCTTTTATAAGTGCGTATATTGCATGTTATTATGTGTGACGTAACTTATGTACGTCGAAATGTAAATACCTACCGAAAACTAGGATTAGGTCACATTCAGAAATTAATTGGGAAAATTTAATTGTACTTGACAATGTCCATTGATTTCAATACTTTTGTAGATTGAATGGCTGCAACACTATTTTTTTGGGAAATACGACAATAATGTACTTGGCAAAAGGTTTTTGCACCGGTGGTGCTTTTTGGGGGTACTTACTTCATTAGCTTGAGCTTCAGATGATGGTAATACGAAACAATGATTAATGAACCATTGGGCATATAAATATTTTATTGATTTTTAAAAAATATTTACAACAATTCTTACATATATAATATATATTAAAATAATTCGTTTTGTATAGAACATATTTATATCTCTTACGTGTTTTACATATACATACATATATACATGTGATTTTACTATCTATACCTATATGTATATATATAATATACATATATTATACGATGGTAAATGAGATTAAATCAATTGATAATTAGGAACAAGGCTTTCTATCACGGGTAAGATTTATACTCGCATACGTTAAGTTGTAATTGTCCATATGAAAACAAGAATTCAAACTATGTATTAGATTTAACCTACTGTATAGGTATATTATGTATAGAATTTAATTTAATCTTCACGGTGATTCGTATATTTCAAATTTTTTCTAATTTATGCTACAAATCATCTGTTCAAAGATATTAATTTGTCTCTCTCTCTCTCTCTCTCTGATTTTCTAAACGTGAATAGTTACTGGCTTTTTAAATTAAATTAACTCCAAGTATCAGACTGATCATGTGAGTCAGAAATACTTTGATATTATATGGATGATTATGGCTGGTTTGAGTATCCATTGAGTTAGAAAATAGCTGATAATAATAATAATAATTATTATTATAGACACTTGGATTATGTATGCAAATTCAAATTGTACTTCGTGCTACTATAAATTATCAGAATTCAAAATATTGGCATGCATGTACTAAAACTCTATAACAAGAGTTCATTATTCAACTAGAACTTTAATTGTCACTATTTTTGAATAGTTAATTCCACCAAAGTGCACCAATTTTTTTAATTTGATCAGCCAGAAGCTATCGACGTTCGGAATTCAATGAAAGCAGTTTTCTGAATTTAATACAATTTTCAAATGGAGTGGAATTTTTTCTTTTTTCTTTTTAAACGTAATGCGGAGCAATTATCAAATTCATTTTCTTCTTGGATTATCCAACTATCTTCAATTCAGGTAATTTCTAATAACTGCAATTTTGAAATATGAGCTTGCGGAAATATAGCCTACGAATTATTGTAATTCTAATATCTCAATTTTTTGTAGTTTTCATAGTAATTTGACTATTTGTATATGGTATATACCTACCTAATGTGAAAATGACGTGCATTGTAAATACTTTAAATAATAATAACTAGTACTGGATATTGAAATAACGAATTTCTTTGGGAAATTATATTGATATTTTAACTGATCGGAATGGTTTAGTATACGCAGTAACCAGTGAGAACATTCAAATCAATTCTTATTGCTTCGTAATGAGCAATAACATTATTCTCCTTAATTATATTATACACAATTCTAAACTCAAACGCATATAATAGTATATATATGTATATATCTCGTTCCTCGTTTGATGTCTCCTCGTTTGGAAACAATCGAGATATCTTAATTATATGTATAAATGACTTTGATTTTGTTAATTAAATTACTTCTTAATTAGTCTTAAATTGACCTTATACTGTTCACTAAACAATTAGCATGTGACAATTTAAAAGACTAAACTCCTCCTTAAATTATATCTATTAAACTTTAATATACGTAGTACATATATGGGGCATTCCATGCCATCTCGATCAAGATTCTACGTCGATGTCTCAGATTGGTTTAATAATTTTTTGTATAAAAGTACACAACGAAAAACGCAATCGTAATTTTTTTCAGAATTTTTCGACCCAGCGTATCTGAAGTATGATTTAAAAACTTGAAATAAAAACACCCACTTTGTAAAATCTGAAAAAATTCTGAAAAATTTTATGAAATATAACAAAATTTTTGACACCTATTAGAAGATGGAGATTTTATAACTTCAAAAAATAAATACGGAAAATAAGAAATTAAAAAATTATTATTACTCCATTGCATTTTTGACATCAGATTGAACATAAAAGCTCTCTATGATATGGCCCGGAAAATGTCTATTCAGAGAGTTACAGGGAATCAAAAATATCAGGATAATATTCATATTTACAAATTTATATTTTTCAATATTATCCTGATATTTTTGATTCCCTGTAACTCTCTGAATAGACATTTTCCGGGCCATATCATAGAGAGCTTTTATGTTCAATCTGATGTCAAAAATGCAATGGAATAATAATAATTTTTTAATTTCTTATTTTCCGTATTTATCTTTTGAAGTTATGAAATCTCCATCTTCTAATAGGTGTCAAAAATTTTGTTATATTTCATAAGATTTTTCTGAATTTTTTCAGATTTTACAAAGTGGGTGTTTTTATTTCAAGTTTTGAAATCATACTTCAGATACGCTGGGTCGAAAAATTCTGAAAAAATTACGATTGCATTTTCTGTCGTCTACTTTTATACAAAAAATTATCAAACCAATCTGAGAGATCGACGTAGAATCTTGATCGAGATGGCACGGAATGCCCCATATATACATGAAATTATATTGAACACCTAAAAATTTGTATAAATATGAGTGTGGGCAGTCTGTAATCAAATGTAAAATTGATTATTGCGGCATAAGCTGACTAGATATAAAGATAAGATATACAATAAATTTACTATGCCTTTGTGTTTTCATTTTATACAATATGATAAAATAAAAAATTTACCTATAGCGGTAATGGTTTTTTAAAATGTTTTGTTTTTTTCTTTTTTGATTTATCTATTATACACTTGACATTATTTTTGGGTGCATTCCGCGCTGTGGAGATTTGAGTGCGGATCTTGAGCCTCCTTTTTACGGACATGTAAATTAAGCGTATGGTATAGCAAACCGATATTATATACTCGACATAGAGAATCGACAAAAGCACAAATAATGAGTATTTCCAGGTACATACTTACTACACAGAACATGTAATGTTCTAATATTCACGATTAAATTATAATGTTTACTAGATTAAAAACATTTAATAATATATTGTATGTATATACCTTATAGGTATGTATATCGGTGATAAGTAATTTAATAAGCGCTTATAGAAGTATATAGGTATATATGTATATTGTTAATTTCATCGGATCTCTTTTTACTATACAGGTCAAATCTATCTGCATACATTTTACATTAGTGTAATAAAGTCCGAGCTTTATTCAAGTCTTGTGGAAATTGGAAAAAATTTTGTGTCAAAAAGCAAACAAAGAAGATCTTTTCGGTCATATATACATTTGCTCAAGTATCAATTAGGTATTATGATAAGTTAATGGATTAATAAGTAGATTTAACGTGTACAAGGTTTTGAATCCACATGAAAAAAATTAACGAACAATTTGTTTTTTTTTTTTTTTTTAACCCTCAATTTTCTACGTTTTTTGAAATATACTTTTCAGTTTTCACAAAGCAGTTTTCATGACCTAATCAATCTGTAATTCTATATCAATATTGAATAAAAATGAAGAGATTTTAACGCATTGCAATACGAAGAAGTAGAATAATTTACTGTTCTACTATACAATTTTTTTCCCACGAAAAGAATTAGCGATTTTTTTATCTGTTCATTTCGTCATTAGCCATAATATTTAATTTTTAATGTGGAAGAAACGGAACGGGGTTGGCTGGGTATAGGGGTAGATTCATACAGATGTCACAGTTCTTAAAATTATTGTGAAAAATACTATCAATTCATACCGCAGTTCCGGTATCGTTATCGTGCCTTATAATCAAGCAAATGCAAATCTTCTTTTTGAACTTAGGTGTTAAGTAAAGTTGCCCAATTTCATTTGAATTGTATTGTTTATAAATATAATAATTACTGTATGAATGGTAACACATTGATTTTCCAGTATCGACCAAAAAATAAAAAATAACTAAATAAAAATGGCACATGTTTGAAAAACTAGGCATGCTAATGTTGTATAAGAGATAATAAATATCTGTTAGGTCTAAATTTGGCTAGAAATTAAAATAACTAGTACTATTGTTAATACTTGTGTTCGCTTTCGAAAAATATTACCAAATACTGAAATTGCACTTAACCAATAACTTAAAAAATAGAAGTTCTTAGCACGGTTATATATCTTTTGAAAATCTCAATTAGTCAATTTCCGATTTGTCTTTTTCATTCACCATATTGCAGTCACAACCAGTCCATCATTAATTGTTAATTACTATAAATCGAAATTGAGGTAATTTCTCTCACATATAATGATGATAATATAATATTAATAATAATAATAACAACAATAATAATAATAATAATAACAACAACAACAACAACTCCAACAACAACAAGAACAACAATAATGGTAATAATAATATAATTAAATGATTATTTTTCATGCGATGAATGCTTCTTCTTTAAGTCTTGACACTTTCAATATCTCTGTGTACAACGACCGCTATTATTATAGTGACAGTGATTATCTTTGATCCCGAAAATTAGTTGCAATCTTTGCAGATGATGTCTCGATTAAATTTTCACACATTACTCGATTCGTGAATTATACTTAGAAAAAAAAAAATGAAAGAAAATGTACAATTTTATACATGTAACTATTATAAGTTGTAAAGTTTCAATTTCTTTTTACAATTAGACTCGTTAAGTCTTCTTTGAGGTATCAAAACCCAATAATCTGTTTATTTGATCAAGATATATTTTTGCTGGCCCCATTTAATCCTAATAAAAATTATCTATACAATTTGACATGAAAGCTTATAAGACTAGAGCCAATGGTATGTTTTAATTATATTTCAATTATTTATTTTTGTCATTGATTGAACGAAAAATAATAAAAATCAATAAATTAAAGAGAAAAGTCTAAAATGAAAAGAGGAGTTTTAATATGTGTAATTTTTTTTTTTTTGCAATTGTAATGTATTATTTATTCTTTGAGTCAATTGAGTTCAGGTATGTAATAGAAAAAGACATAAGATGATGTGATAAACTTAAACTATGATAATATTAAAACATTAAACATAACTTTCTTGTTTTTTCTTGATGATGCCGTCAGTCACCGACGAAAGGAGCGGTAGTTTTAACTGTTTTTCAACCGGGGTATTATTGGGCACTTTAACACTGCAACTTTTGTTACTACTATGCCTTCGCCAAAAGTCCGATTGATTAGTGCTACAGTTAGTAGAACCTGTATTATATGTGCCTGTCCTTCCCGGTACTTTTTTCTTCGTACCAATCCCGCACAATCTTAAAAAACCTTCCCGAAATTTTGTCGACATTAAATTGTAGAGGATAGGGTTTACAGCTGAATTTAAGTATAACATCACCCTGCTGAAGTATAAAATACTGTAGTACCCTTCGAATCCAAGACGACCTATTGTCTCTCGAGATACACAAATTACCCACAATGTTAATGCTCTAAATGGTAACAGGCAAATGAAAAAACTGAGTACAACAGTGCCCAGCATTAGTACGACCTGTTTTCGATATTTTAATAAATTATTAGCAGGTCCTCGACTTATCGTAGGATTTGCCATTAAATGGACAGCGATTATTGTGTAGAGGATGATCAGAATGATAAGTGGTAGAAAGAAGAAGACCACGATGATTGTGATGAAGAACGCATCTGTCCAAGCTTTATTTGATTGTATTTGACAAACCGGTACCATCGATCCATCGACGTATTGCTCCATGTGGTAATCGGACATCAAGATGCTTGGACTGTTAACAAAAAAATTCAATAGTTAATGTTCCTATTTTTCAATTGAGAAGAAATTTACGATCATCAATAAATTTATTGTGCTATACAATAACGTAGTGAAAAATATACACACACACATTTTTCCTGTTAAAATAATCAGTGACTAATATAATATACCGGCTTTATCCTAATTAGATATTTTTTACCTAAGGTTCAATCTGCAAAATATCATCTCTGGTCATAATTATTGATTCATTTTAATGATAGTTTCTTTGGCCTGAGTTTTTCTGAAAAGCTGAAAGCTGACTCTTTGATCATATCAGTGAACTGCATATTTCAACATTTTATAATACGATTACGATGAAGTTCGATAACGTTTAAATTGCGATAGCTTTTGCTGGAAACTTTCTACAATGGGTATGTAATTAAATTTAACTGTTTGTATAAAGGAATCATCCCTGATTTGGAATATAAAGTTACTTGAATTTAAAAAAAACTCAATTCATCATGGCAATAAAATCTCTAAATATTAAAGCTGCAGGATAACGGACTGTTAATTACATATACATGAGAACAAAAATAATACCATTTTAATTTTTGTAACTTTTATTATTATTATTATTATTATTGATCAATTATTTATAAAGAAATTAATTAATTAATTAAATATAGATAATAGTTCGTAGAGTTAAATCATATAATTATTGGCAGATCTATGCGAACTATACATATTATGCAATTAATAACCTATCAATATATATTAATATATGTATATTATAATTCATAATTATTGTTACAATAATACTGTAAGTTTCTTTGAATTTCGTATCTAATATATTACTACTTATCACATAATACTATAAAATCGATTACTCATAAACTACTTAACATTCTTAGAATTTATAAAATGGATATACATTGAAAAATATTTTCTAAATGCAGTCTGTAGCATTTATTCTATTCCAAAATTTTCAAATCACCGCTAAAATCCGACAATCTGATTACTGAACGTTAAATTATTTCAATTAGTACATGCGTGGCCTAATGATCGACAGTTTTGTTTTTTTTTTTTTTTTTTATCAATTTAATTATCCATTTCATCTATCGTATTAAGACTCTGGTTATTCGTTATTCGAAAATGATGATAACTTTTATTAAAAATGTGAATATTTTTGCGGTGATTTTAAACTTGGAATTTTTTTATAGGTAATAAGATGAATACTTGGCAGGATCTTACGCATATATTAACCATGTTGAATAATAACTAGATGCTTAGTAATACAAGCATTTACTATATCATTAAATATTTATTCTTATGCGATAATTAACTAATTGTAATTATTCAAAATTCTTTATCGAAAAATGATATTAGACTATTTAATTTCGAATAAAAAACCAAACAGATATCGAATCAAATTTCGATGGTCTTTTTTCTGAGTTTAATTACATAATTCAATATCATTTATCTTTAATTAGAAATTAAATACGTATGATATACCATCAATACGTATACATGGAGATTTTTTGGTCCCTAAAGCCTTTAGCGATCAGTTGTTAAAGGCCAAAGCAGTAAAAACTATGTATATTTGTTAAAGTTCAAAGTGCAGTTGCATCCAAGTCTATTTTACTAAAATTTAAATCAGCAGCTGGATACAGACTACAACGAATATCGCGAATATATCTTCACTACTTAACGTAAAATTATACATACTTCTAAACTAGGAAACGATTAAAAGTATATTTAGGACTGATATATATATATATATATATATATATGACTACCATATTAAATAAGAAGCTGATCATACCGGGATAAAAATTGGCACTTGCAGGAATTAATTTTTCCTAAATATAACGAAAGAAATTTTTCGTAGATAATAAGTGAGACTAATAATTTATTTATTAATTATTATTATTATTATGTTTTTTTTGCCAACATTAAGCTAGTTGAGAGAGAAAATTTTTCAACTTCATATGAAATTCGTAATGGTTAGAGATTGGATAATTTTAGCTACAAACGAAGCTGGTAGAGCGAATCTTATTCAGTCGTTTTACTTATATACAAATCGTTAAACAAGGAACAGATATAATATATAGCGATAATAAAATTAGCGTATGGTGTGGATAAGACTTAACAGATATATTATATAAAAACTCATAAAATTGATAAATTGTATTCATATGTGCTGCATGCGTCTGTAGAAATTCCGGAAGCTGTATCTCGATATCAGACAAAATTTTCCTGTTGTGGTTCCTTTCGCGTAGTTCGTCTTGACAATTTACTTGCCGTTATATTGCTTCTGAATGTGCTTCGTTCTATACTTCTCGCAGTTCTTAGACCACACAATCTTAAAAATCCAATCCTGAATCGACTGCTCATTAAATTGTATAATATCGGGTTCATGGCACTGTTCAAATAAAACATGATTCTGCTAAAGTAAAGGAGATTGTAGTACGTGATAGCCCCCAATTTGGTCATTCCATCTGGTGCTAACATAATGTAAAGAGATAATAGACGAAACGGTGCAACGCAAATGAAGAAACTGAATACTACTGCCAACAGCATCAGAACTACTTGACGTCTTGCTCGGGCGTGATAACTATCACCGCAATTACTTGTTGTTGATGAGTCTCGGATTAAGTGTCTTACAATAACCGAGTAGAGTCCTAACAGCAAGAACAACGGTAATATAAAAAACAATATTATAAGAACCATAAAGAATGCTATTTTTCGATTTGTGTCAATTGGTGTCCGACATAGTATCGATGGCTCTTCTTCGTTCACTTCCACGCTCGAAGAATTCGGCTTCGAATTTTCATACTGGGCGATCCAGAGTATTGGACTGCAATCAACCAAAAGGAAAGTACTTCTTACAATTACTTGGCTAGTAATTTTTCGTTATTAATATTCTTTTTTTTTCTTACTCATAATCTCAAAGGATTTAATGAAGATTTGGACAGAAAGCTGATTTTTTTTTTTTGTTTTCTTAAGCTTTGAAAAGGACATTTATCATACGAAAGGAAAATATGTATGTAGGTATAAGATTTTTATAGCTGAATTATGATATAGAAAGAAAGTGTATTGTACATTGATATACAAACAGAACGAAGATATACATATATCTTATTGTAATTTTGGTTGGCTGCAGTTCAATCGTTCGAGGATGTGCCTTTTATTTTCACATATTCCTCAATATATATATATTCCCTTACTTTATTTTCAATTTCGATATTGAGTAATAGTTAGATTCACTCAACACTCGAACTCAGTCACGACTCTTTTCCTTTTATTTAATTATTATCCATTTTCCTTATTACGATTTCTGAAAATGGTTTTATACTGTTACATCAAATTTTCCCTCTGAATATTCTGACCCTAAAATATGTACCCGGGAATTCTTTGTACTTGTAATATTTTATTACTTTAGCGATCTGCAAGACTTCGTGTTATCCGAATAATTCCCGAACAAGATAATGACAAAGGAAATGACCAACCTAATAATCATCATGACAATTACGTGATGAAATAAATAAATAAATAAATAAATCAAAACGAAATAAAAAAAAAAATTACAAAATTAAACGACGTTAGCTGCTAGGCGTGTAAATAAATAAAAAATAATAAAAAAAAAACTTGCAAAATTCTTCTAGAATTTATTAGTAGTACTACAAAAAAGATCACGAAATTATTAGAGTACCTACGTTTTATGTTATAACTACTGTCAAACTGCAACCAACAAAAATATATATCGCAGTAAAACGACTCCTATAGTTATAGGTATATAAGGATGAGAGTCGGTTGCAGAAAAAGATGAGAAAATTTATAGGAAAAAAAAAAAAAAAAAAAAAAAACCAAGCTATAGGTGCATTAAATTAGTGCTAAAAAGCCTGAATAAAGACACACTTGCCAATAGTAAAACGAGACGAGTATATATATATATATATATATATATATATATATATATATATATATATATATATATATATATATATATATATATATATATATATATATATATATATATATATATATATATATATATATATATATATATATATATATATATATATATATATATATATATATATATATATATATATATATATATATATATATATATATATATATATATATATATATATATATATATATATATATATATATATATATATATATATATATATATATATATATATATATATATATATATATATATATATATATATATATATATATATATATATATATATATATATATATATATATATATATATATATATATATATATATATATATATATATATATATATATATATATATATATATATATATATATATATATATATATATATATATATATATATATATATATATATATATATATATATATATATATATATATATATATATATATATATATATATATATATATATATATATATATATATATATATATATATATATATATATATATATATATATATATATATATATATATATATATATATATATATATATATATATATATATATATATATATATATATATATATATATATATATATATATATATATATATATATATATATATATATATAAAAAAGCCTTATCAAATATTTCAAATTAGTCACTATACGTATAGTAGATATTGGGTGTATTATCCATATCAACTCTGCAGGCCATCTTCAGACCTCACCATACCAATTTTTGCAACTAAGCGAGATTTTGCATGAAGGAGAGTATATCTGAAATGAAGCCCCGGTCAGAGCGATCCCAACTCTAATACCATAGCAGCTGATCACAAATATGTTAAGAATTATCACAGAACTGATGAGGTGTAGCTAATTGATTTGAGTCGACTTTTTCGTAAAAAATTCTTTAAATTGTTAGTAAATAATAATAATAATAATAATAATAATAAAATAATGCAGTAATATCTCTGTTGACCATAGCAAAATCGCGGTTTATTATTTTTAATTTTCAAAAAAATTTACCCAAGAAACTGCAATCTTATATCTCAAATCAATCAGATGCACCTCGTCCACTTTGCAATAATTTTATAAACAATTTTTCAGAATGATGTTGCCTTCGTTATATTCATACGGTATTTGAATTGGGATCGTTCTGACCAGGGGTTTGGTACGGATTATGCCCTTGTTGCTAAAATTTCGCTAGGTAGAAAATAATGGAGATAGTGAGGTTCGGCGGATGTCCGTGTTGATGAGGAATACCTCATATATGGACGATAGGGATAGCAGCTTGTGAAAGTATAACCTTACAGTATAACCAACACCATTTTAATTATGGAAATGAGAAGCTTGTTATTAATTATTGTAAAAGCGGACCGGTGAACCGAACAGTTTTCAAATTAATTGCTGATCGTTAGCGTATAGTGACGTTGGTCAATGACGTCGGTATAGACGGTGGAAATTCGATTCTCAATTCGTGTCGATTTTCCCTCATAAAACTCTCCCATATCATTTCAGCGAATCCCTAAGGACAGAATCCTCCGTAGGTGTTCGTAAATAATGTACAGAACGTTCTGTGAAAATGGTTCATAAATTTGTCTTCTTTATTCTGAGAGATATACAAGTTCGTGGACCAACTTCATATACAGTTTCGTGAACTGCTGTCCAATTTTAATGATTAATTACATCCATACTTCGAATATCAGATAAAATTGGTACTGTAGGTGTAAATCGGGGATAATCTTACTACGAAAAAGATTAATAACGGATAAAAGAGACACGGTATTTGAGATAAGGGTATAAAAAGTATCTATAGGAAAAAAAGGACTAGATATATGAGATCTGTCGCGATGACGTGATAAAAGAATGACGTAGACAAGGCATCAGATCGTCGATCATCATCGCGCTTAATGGCCACCGAAATTTGAGAATATTCAGCACAAACGAATTATAGGTATAATATCTGAAACATCTAGCCGTTCATTTATTACCTTGCAAGGAAACGAGATATCTTATCGAAATTATATAAGGGTATGAATTTTACAACAGGTAAATCGGACTGTTCAAGTCTGGAAATTTTTTGTATTTGAAATGATCCGATACGTCATATTTTTACAATTTTTAAAATACAGCAAATACTCTTTCGAAATATGATCAAACTTTAAGAATCAGTTAGAAAAAAAAACATGCAGTATTAGGGTGTTTCAAAAAAAAAAAAAAATAATATCCTTTTGTTTAGGTCTCATGATCTCGAAAGTTACAATGAGATGTAGTTAATTAAAAATTTAAAATACACGTACAAATTTTGTTTTTCTCATTTTTCGTTGGAAAATGCAGTTAAAATTTTTTTTATACAATTTAGACTAGTACCTTCTTATAGGAAATTGAATTCTCTACAAAAATGTTTTGAATAGTCATACTCGTAAGTATAATAGAAAAATAGTTACAAGTATCCAAGGTTTAATAAAATTCTCTTTTCTCTTAAACTTTGGAGACTTGTAACTATTTTTCTATTATAGTTACGAGTATGATTATCTAGAACATTTTTCGAGAGAATTCAATTTCCTGTAAGAAAGTGCTAGTCAAAATTGTATAAAAAATTTTTTTACTGCATTTTCCAACGAAAAATGAGAAAAAAAAAAAAATTTGTACGTGATTTTAAATGGGAAAAAAGACTTCTCAAGCGCCAGCTCAATTTTTAAGATATTGCTCTGAAATTTTATGAGAATTTTCATTACATCTCATGGAAACTTTTGAGACCATGAGACCTAAAATAAAAAAATATATATTTATTTTTGAAACTTCCTAATGCTGCTTATATGTATGTGTATAAAATCGTTAACCTATAGATCATGCAGAATGCGTACGTATATATGTGATTCAAGGAAATTGAGAGATTGATGGATGAATTCTGATTCGAATGTAGATATCCAAGGCAACGGTCGCCGCTTGACATCCTCATCAAAGATCTATTCCAGATAAATCTCGAGCAAACACATCTATTACATTTATCTATACACGTCAGTCACACTTATAGGGTGACCAGATTATACATCGATATTAAATATATCTGGGTAGACTAGTGGAGTTAACTTCTCTCCCGCATTAACTTCGCAGATATATCACGAGATAAAAATTTTCTCATATTTTTTCTGTAAGTGATTCAAAATTGGGAATGTATTTTCCGAAATTTTCAGCACCATGGTTAGCTACGTTACAAAAGGCACCCCAAGGCAACCCTAAGAAGCTTCATTTTGTCAGGATCGATGGAGACTCGGTCGAGTGTTTAAGCTAGTAAAATCTATGGTGGCTACCTGCTGTTGATACGATTTCATAATTTCTATGTACTGTCAAATAAAATATTATAAATAGAGGATTTTGGGACTGATATTTCATCGACTGGTTAATTCCTGATCGTTTTCTTGCACACAGAGTTCTGCTTCTTTTCCTCTTCCAAGAATACTATACGCAAATTTTAAAGACCAAAAATGCCCGAGAAATCGTGAAAATTGATGAAATAAGTTTCGTATAAAAGTTGTAGAGGTAAGTAATTTTGCGTCAAAAAATACCCCCAGAATTAAATTTTCTTTCAGTATTTACGAATTGTGACAACGAATTTCCCAAATTTTTATCCACAAATCGGAAAATTCATTGCCACTTCGTAAATACTGGATAAAAATTAACTTCTGAAGGTAGTTTTCAACGCAAAATTTTTACCTCTATAACTTTTGTACCAAACTTTTTTCGAAATTTCTTATCATTGTCAAGATAATCGTGAGAAACAAAAATTCCCGTCTTTTTTCACTAATTTTCACGATTTCCCGGGCATTTTTGATCCTAAAAATTTTCGTATAGTATTCTTGGATGTAAAACGAAGATAAAATAAAGTCTTCAGCTGTTTCCAAATTTTTGAGGTTCAGCCTTTAGTTCACTGGACTTATACGATAGTTAAAAAAATTGAACGATAGAAGTTTTCTGATCGCGTGAAAACCTGCGGTTGATTAGTCTTAAATCGATTGTAGGCAAACAAAGAGATCCAATCAGGTTTACCGACTGTGGGGTGTATTTTTTTGGCTGACTTCCGACTAACCTGCTACCTACTGAAAACGGTAGTATAAGCTTATGCCGTATATCATCAATACGTCACCGCACAATCCTTTTTGAGCCTCAGGAAAGGTCTTCATCTTCATATTGATTGAAGATTAGTTACGCGAAATTGGGAGTGATTGATGCTCTGTTATAGAGACAGGTAGATAAAGTACAATTGAGAAATGAAAGGAAAAGAGGGATAAGATAACTTCTTTATACGGTTTGTTTAATGATCCTAACGTGTCATCGTTAGAGTCGAACCACGACGAACCATCAGCCATTTGAAAAAAGGGGTAAAAATCCTAAATTTGATACATTTTCCATCTTTTTTTCGGTCATTTTAAAAATGGTTGAATCATTTAGGCAATTTTTTTCTCTAAGTTAGTTTGTGTAAAGAGGTTCTTTATTCAAGAATATTAAACGTGACAAGCAATTAAGATCTCAGCATAGATATGCTGCTATATGTGCCTGGATATTCCGAAGAATCAATGCGAAAGATATTGGCTTATCCTGATAACACTTTTTCTTTCTCAATTTTGATAACGCTTTAATTTCAATAGATATTTCAAGTGAAAGCTTATATCAAGTATGCTTTGATACAGATTCGCTTTATAGAGGGATTATGCACGTGCTATTGACTTACGTGAATGAGGATCATTAATAAAGGCATAGATACATGATTGATGTGTAATTCGATAATTATACAAGTTCTTGCTCTAAGCAGGCTTAGTATTAAAAAGGTTATAAATTATGTCAATTTTTATCTCAAGATTTTCAAAGAGTATAAGATATGATGACATCGGCAAGAATTGTCATTTTCGAAAAGAATATTGGTAGGTACATAATAGGCTGAATTTTTTCAACATGATATCCAGATTGTATCCATTCAATTTATAAATAATATTATTAATTTATCAAGTATCACAGGGTTGTTATAAAAATACAAAATTTCTCCCAAAGTATTTTTGAAACACTTGCGAGAGTGTCTAAGATATTGGGAATAAATTTTTATCCAGTGTTTCTATTTTTAATTGCATATATTTCAAAGACAGCCGAAGGAAAGACTTTGCGAAAAATTTTATCAAATTCTAAGATTGAATTTCTGAATCATTTGTTTACGAATAAAAAAAGATATTTTGTAGAAGTGGAACCTGCATTTTGGTTATTAACAACTTTTCGAAGTGTTAAAAATCTACTTTGCGATCAAATACAGTCAGTTCATATTTGATGGCAAAAAATCGATTAAAACTAACATGATAAATTGTATACGAGGGATAAGTTCGCGAAAATAGGGGTGGTTTTAAGGTGGTGTCATCTTGTGGGATTGAAACGAAATACTTAGTAGAGTTTCTGTTTCGTATACGAAAAAAGTAATCTATATACCCCAAGTACGACGTCTAAGTCTTGTCCACAGTAATGCGTATCGGGTTTCGACGTAGGTACCTTTCAAGCTGTACCTTTCAAAAGGTTTTTTTATTTTTTATTCACATAACAACTCAAAGTAGATAGAAGAGTCTTATTTTTTTTATTTTTACAGATATAGTGTTTCGACCCTTTTAAAACAACTCGACCAAAAATAAACTAAAAAACGATTGCCGCGGGCCACCGATTCACATTTCACTCCAAATATAAAAAAAAAATTTGTTTTTTTTTGAAATTTAGTGTACAATAGAAATTATTTGTAAAATTTCTTGAAAAACTTTGAATAGAAACAAAAGTTCAAAAATTTTGAAGTATGTCAATTTATCTCGAAGATCTTTGAGATTGTATCGTGAAAAAAAAAAACAAAAAAAATGAAAAGCCTGAGCTTTTTAGACGGACAATAATAATCTCTTAAAAATTTTGAAGTTAGTTTCCTTTTGAATTTTTTTTCTTGGAGCTAATTTCATCTAAGGAATTTTTAAAAAGTTCACAAATTTAGAATTGTCAAAGTGAAATAGAACAATATATGGGTAGAACGATTTGTCTGATGTTATACACTCTGCATTTTGATTTCATAACTTTTTTAAATAAATTTTTCGAGAAAAATTTCCATCAGAGTAATTTGTCAAAATAAATTTGGGAGTTTAATGTATAAGAGGGTAAAAATCTAATAAATCATTCCAATATTTTTCGAGAGGCTAACCGTTTCGATGAGGATCCCGTGGTCGATATACATGAAATACAATTTCGTGTTTTAGCTAACAGTGGTCATAACGACCAGAAACAATTATCAGTTTGTTAATGAAATTATAGAGTTAATTTGAACATGTATGTATACATACATACATACATTCGTGTCCCAATTATAGCGCGAATTATTGGAATATTATGCTGTGTAATGATTTCATAATGTTTTCACGTACTAAAAAATGGTATAACTGCTGAGCCATTAGAGTAGCCATTTTTGCAAAGCACTTGAAATTTTCGCTTTTCTGTATAGAATTTCAGGAAAAAAAAATCGAAAATGGCGAAATGATCGAAACATCAGTTTGTCTCTTTTGTATTAATTTCCTTGCGAAACTCCGAAATATTTTTTTTCGGAAAATCGGAATTAATGGTACGAATCTAGTAATTGCCTTGTTTTTGTTCATACGATTGTTCAATTCTAAGATAACATCCATCGGAAATTCTTGGATTTCAAAGATTGTTAAATTTTGGCTTTGAGAACTCCGTAACGAGGACTGGGAAAATTCTTAAAACAATTCAGGTTCTGAATTGGACTAGGAGTAAAGCAAAAAAAATCGCTCAAACCCGAAGGGGCCAAGTCTGAAGGGTAAGTCAAGTTGAATTGGAATACCCCACATAGGAGAGGGTGGGGCAAAATGGGCCTCTGGGTCAAAAATTTTGAGGGCCAAAAAGTAAAACGGGTGAAAAAAAATAAAGATACAAGCATTTTTTTTTATTAAGGGGCCCATTTTTCTTCCTCCCCCCCCCCCCCCCTCCCCCCCCCACCCATATACCTGCCATATCTTTTCATTTCCATCTCAAACAATTTTGCGGAACTCTGATATAATACGCAGAATGGTTATTCATGCTAAAAGTAGAAAATATAAAATCGATTGTGTGGAGAAAAGAACCGAAGCACCGTGTAGGGCGCCAAATCTCTTTACATGGACCCTGGCCTTAGTTATGGCGTTTGAAAATAGCTCCCTTACTCCAAATTTTTTAGGATTATTTTGATCAAGTCTAAATTTCAGAAGTATGAAGTGTTTTCATTCACCGTTTTGAAATTTGTCCAACCTCAGAAAACCTAGAGCGTAGTTATTCGTTGATGTGAATAGACAACGGGACGATTTTGCATGCATTATAGTACGTATATTATTATACTGTATCAAAAAAATCGTCTGTATTTTTTTTTTCAAAAAGCAAGTCAAAAATATTGTCCCAAATAATGAAAAAAAAAAAAAAAAATGCTTTTAAAGTTTGTTTGCTTCTTTTTAATTTTATAACTCACTAACGGATTAGCGTACTGGAATAACCAATACATATTCTTGTAGAAAATGAGGTCCTTTACAAAAAAGGTATGTTGTTATTTTTCGATAAACCTACTCGTTCAAAAGTTATTGTATCTACGTAAATTCAACATTGACCTTGAATAACTTTTTAACCAGTAGGTTTATCGAAAAATAACAAAATACCTTTTTTCTAGTACAATCCATTTTGTATAAGAATATGTATTGGTCATTCCAGCAAGCTAATCCGTTGGTGAGTTATAATGTTAAAAAGAAGCAAACAATCCTTTATCCATGATACACCTTTTAATATTTTTTTTTTACACCGATTTGTTTTTTATACAGTCTAATGTATATCCACCATAAATATTTCAATACGTGTAGATCTACGAACTATCACGTGAATGAACCAACTTTTTGTATTCATTCTAAGTATAATCAAAAGATAAAAAAAGATGAAAGAAAATGTTGAAAGCGATAAGATGTCTGGAGAAAATCTAGACGCTTTGAATTATTTTTAGAATAGAATACAACCAGTCGGGGATTCAATAGAGAAAAAAGAAAAATGGTAATTATATTTATTGCATCTACGTATTTGCACAGTTCTATTTCTGAGTATGGTACAAGATGATGCATTCAATAGTGATTCATGAAAAGAAATGTTTAAATTCGTATTAAATATCTTACAAAAAATTATCGAAACAAAAAACTATAATGCTTTTCCCTAGCAATGACTGTACCGATTACAAACATCATTCTGATCATAAAACAAGATCGTTATTGCATGTTGTTTAATGGAGATCATGAATTACCCTTTTTTATAAAATTGGTACAATTTATTTCTGTTTTACAATATTTTATCGATGTTGTTTGATGTTTTCTAGGTACTAGTGTAAATCGGATAAATTTTTAGATTCTAAAGTATTTCGGTTAAATTGGTAAACAAATTAGGAAAAGTAAGTTTATAGCATTCGGTGTAAGATAGGAATCAGTAGACTGGTTTTCCGCTTGGTAATAAAATGCGTGCAAAGTGCCTACAAAGGACTTCTTTTTTTTTTTTTTTCTTACAAGGCTCGTGTCGTTTAGTCGAATCGACAAAATCGTCCTTATGCAAATGATGCAGCATCATACAGTTTTCTTTGTTTACGACAGTTTTATTTCACCCTTAAGGGCGAAAGGCTAAGGACGAAGGACTCGCACGGCTAAGGGTTGAGGTAGACTCGTATGAGACGAATAATAGTTGGTTATACCTCAAGAGTTAAGAGTATATCTTTCCCAGTATAAAATAGCGACAGGGGACTTTTCTTGTCGGTAGCATTTCGTCCTCATAAAAACTGAATTGTGTGGGCCGAGGGTTTTCTTCTGATTGATTAGTGCAGTTGACTAAATGGCTATAGGGATCGGGAAAGTCATGTTACAATTTTTCTTTCTTTAAGAGGCCATACCTATAAATTGGGTAAAAAAAAAAACCATTTACGGGGGAACGCAGATACGTTTATACCAATTCAATAGAATCCACTTCTTATCGTGTTCGTAGAATCAAGAATATACGCGAGCCGAAGAAACTAAAAAATAAAAATGGCCAGTTTGGAAACGTCAATAAAATCCGATTTGAATGTTTGATAATTCATTTTTTAAGCCGTTGGTTTATCGTAATGAGCAGAGACATATTTAATATCAAAATGCTCAATGAAAGCTTCATTTTTATAATTTATTACAAAGAGAGAACAAAATTGTCAGAGTTGATCATTAGGGCGGAGTGAAAATGAACTTTTTTTTAAATCGCAATGGCCTATATGCGGAAAAAACGCATTTTGGTGTCAGAAGTCACTGTGTAAGAGATGAATGGTCTTGCACAACATTTTGAGGTGCCGAGACGCGATTGAAATTCTAAAAATGCATTTTTGGTGAGTATTACTCAAGTATTCAAAAATTTTCGCACAAAATGCAATTTCTATCTTATATCCACCCAAAATATCTTCAGATTGTAGAAATATTGCCGGCTGCGTGTCGAGCTCCACCCCATAATACTCGAAGTCAGGGGGGAAAAATGGTACGAGTTTGATTTGCGATTTTCTCGAAAACTAGTAGTGATAAAATTTGTTGGACTTGATATTCGAAATCAGTGGCAAAATTCCCTTCGGAAACGTGTATTCAAATTTTGGAATCAAACTGCCGGTCAGTACTGCGTACCTTCAAAAATCACGAAAATCATCTTATTATCCAATTTTCGACTACGATTTGCTCAAAAATTTGATGCGATGGAATTTTTCAAACTTTGGATTCGTGATCAGATGGAATATTTCCCTTAGAAACGTTAGTCCCGATCTCAGGATCGGATTGATTTTCAGATTTGTTGAATAGTATATAATTACCATGCAAACAGAAAGGGTATTATGAGGTGGAGCTCGACACGCAGCCGGGAATATTTCTACAATCTGAGGATATTTTGGGTGGAAATCAGATAAAAATTGCATTTTGGCAAAAATTTTCGAATACTTGAGTAATACCCACCAAAAACGCATTTTTTGAATTTCTATCGCGTCTCGGCACCTCAAAATGTTGTGCTGGACCATCCATCTCTTACACAGTTACTTCTGGCACCAAAATGCGTCTTTTCCGCATATAGGCCATTACAATTTTAAAAAAAGGTTCATTTTCGCTCCGCCCTATTGATCATTCTTAGGTCCTGCAGATTTTATTCACGTTGGATTTACCTGACCATTTTTTTTTTTTTTTTTGCCATTTCTTTATGGGAAAACTTTTGAAATAAGAGAGTTTATGAAAATAAATTATCTGATTCAACTATACGTTCATTCGATGACAGAAATTTCAACAGTTAAAAATTCGAACGAGAATGGACTTTTCAATATCAGTCAGGTTTTCAACACACTATTTTTGACAGAGGATGAATTTCTTAAAGTAGCTCCATGACTTGTGGTCTTACCCTACCTGCAGTAGAATTTCGGCAGAATCATGAAATTTAGAAATAGAGAGCAATGAGTTATCACCAAAAATGTGTGATTTGTTAAAAAATCGGCCTCATTGGCAAATAATTGTCCAATTTCAATATTCGTTCCAAGTGAACGATGAATTGCCAGTAGATTACAGATTCACTCTTTCAGCTATAATCAAAATGAATCCAGTTAGATGGGTCAATTTTGAATCTTAGCTGTTTGATACGGCTACAGATATTATCGTAAGAGTAAAAAATGACTATAAAAATGTTGAAAAGTTTTGTTGTTCTCGGTTCTTATTTCATGACACCACAGTGCCCTAGCAAATGTTGGCTTTCCCCAGAGTGCATTAGTCTCGTGGGCAGCTTATCCCCCTCGGTTGTCAAGTGGCAAGTGGTTCACCGTAATATTCGTGCAACGATCCAATCGCCTGAGTCGTTTGCTTCACACTATGTATGTACACGTCATCGGTTGCTCTTTTAACCTTTAGGGAAGACCCGATTGAAAATGGAATTTTTTTATTTTATCTTGAATTGAAAGTAGTCTGAGATCACGAGAAAGCCGTGTTCAAAATTAAGCGAATTTTCACCTGGAATTGAAAATTGAATCAGAAATTTAAGAATTATATTTACGAGAGTATGGAGAGCAACATGCCCCCCCTGTAAAAGGGTATGAACACTTTTAAGGCCTTCAAATTTTCATACAAAAATTGTCATTTTCCCATTTATTCAGAATTCTGATCAAATCCAAAATACTAATGACAGTTGGACAGTGTTTGATATCCACAATCCACATTTGACATGATTCATTAGTTGCAGTGCAATATAGTTATCACAAAAAGTAAGACGTGTACAGTTTTTGGAAAATTATGGTTCGCATAATCAGCCAATACTTTGTTAATACACTGCAGAGCGAAAATGAAATCTTGACAGCTCGATCTTAGGTTGGATAATGTCTGCTCCGTCATGTCGAGGAAAATAGCCATATAACAATGTTATAGCTATCTAGGGACGAGCCAGCAGCTCCAAGTCGACCTAAATTTCAAGTACACTAGGAACTGCGTACCGAGACGTGATAGAACGAAGGGATGGACCCCAGACGCGTTGTAGCAGCTTAAGTTTAACTTAAAGCTTGGTCGACGTGGCTAAATTCACGCTGACGTTATCTTATACGTATATGTACTTACTGATCGTTCTAGCTCATAGGACATTATTATAATGGATATTGTAAGAACGCATCGAGTAGGTATATTGCCTCTGTCATATATTCAAGTAATTTATTTTTCGGACACGTTTTAAAAGTAAATTGAGAAAAGAGCCAAAAATTGGTTCAAATACGTGAGAGGAAAACCGAATCCTTAAATTTAGAAACCGGATTTGGTATCGCTAGAGGATATAATACAGATAACGTTTTTTAAGGGTTAATACAACGAAGATCATAAATAATTGATCTATTCCGTAAATTTTTAATGAATTCACTATTTTAGCATTTTTTTAGTTTCTTTTTTCCAAATTTCAATGTATTGGGAGGTGCCACTTGACCACTTCTTTCTACCTATAGATAGAATATCAAGCATTCATTCAATTATCTTGATAACCATTAGTTATCTTGGTTGTAATAAATCGCCAAAGCTCGTTTGGGAATCGCTGAATGCGTAGATATCAAAGGGATAAAAGGATCAATTTGATACGAGTCCTCTAGAGGTAAAGTATACAGGGTATCCTTTTTCTAGGGGTCAACTCCCATTTGACTTTTCTGTCTCACACATCCGCGTTCTCAGGATATTGGTAACAACTTTATTTTTTCACGATAACCCTGTATACGGTACGTATGTATGTATGTACATTAGAGTGTCTCAAAAAAACCGACTATTTTTTTTTTTTCAAAGAACATTGAAAAATCGTCAGAGTATCTCTAGAAAACGACCCTGTAAAAATATGAGCTCTTAATATTAATATTTAGAGGTGGCGTTTTGTAATTTTCTATTTCCCATTTAAATAACATGGGAAAATTTTTTTTCAAACTTTGGAATTTTGTAACGTGATAACGAGCTACTTCATTAGTATGACAAAACCAGCTCTTATAGAAAATTTGATGCTCTACAAAAAAGGTCTGATTGACATTTTGCGTAAGTCCAGCCGTTTCAAAAGTAATATTTCAAACAGTCTGAATTTTGAGGCTCGATATTTTTGAAACGGCTGGACTTACGCAAAATGTCAATCAGACCTTTTTTGTAGAGCATCAAATTTTCTATAATAGCTGGTTTTGTCATGCTAATGAAGTAGCTCGTTATCACGTTACAAAATTCCAAAGTTTGAAAAAAAATTTTCCCATGTTATTTAAATGGGAAATAGAAAATTACAAAACGCCACCTCTAAATATTAATATTAAGAGCTCATATTTTTACAGGGTCGTTTTCTAGAGATACTCTGACGATTTTTCAATGTTCTTTGAAAAAAAAAAAATAGTCGGTTTTTTTGAGACACTCTAATGTACATATATCTTTACTAAAATATTGCTTTACTGTTTCTGAGATTTACAAAGATCCAAGATAAAACCTAAATATATGTCGAACTTGGTATATCGCAAACTAAAAATCGAAAGGTAGCTTATAATGAGCTAAAAGGATGTCGAAAAGTCGTTTTAATACTCAAGAAACGATCAACGATAACAGAAAAATTGATTTTACATAATGTTATTCAAATCTACGAAACCATATCATCTGCACTTTACTGCAGGGCAATGTAAGTCAGGGAGAGATGTCTAGTCTTTATTCCACGTTGCAAATAGGAAGTGAAATGAGTCTCAAACCAAAAAAATCATGTTTTGAAAAATTGAGAGTGTAGAAAGGACTAGAAAAGATTGGCAGAATAATTTTTACCATTTTTTAAAGAACTCAAAACAGTATTGGCTTATGATTACATACTATACAAATTATTTCTATGAATAAATGAATGTGTGTGAGATATGTTGAAATTATGTATATAGGTCGAGAAAATTGAATTTTTGATAAAAATCGATACACTTTTTTCCAATTCACTTCTGGCATTTAGCTCGTCACGGTTAAAAAAAAATAAATAAAAAACGATATTAACGATAATTTGCGAATTCAGTGAGACAAATTATAGTATATTGTGTATCAAGATCGGAAAGTAGGCGATTACTGACGAGTGTAAAAGTTGCCACCTGAGTAAAGCGGGAAGGGTCATCACACTCGTCAATAATCGCCTTTTCGCCCGTTATGCACACGATATTTTTTGTCCAATATCTGTACCGGAAGCTTGCTTTGGAATGCATGTAAAAATGAGCGGAATGTAACACTTTTCCGCTCTAGGGCGGTAAAGTGCTCCTCTAGTGCGGTACAGTATTATTACTTTACAGCCCAAGGGCAGAAAAGTGTTACTTTCCGTACGTTTTACATGCACGTAATAGCATACTTTCGGTACAGGTAGGATAAACAATACATTACATTGAGGTAATCGTAACACTCACGTCTAATATGAAATTCAAATGTTGGTAAAACCTCTCGACTTTTCGTTGCTCATGAATTACCAATAAAACAGAAAAATATTACGCAATAGAAAAGTGAAAATTCGAACTTATATCTCTCCCAGGCCTATGGCCATAATGTAAAAATTTTTTCAACCCTTCTTTTCTCGACGTATAGTTCGACAAATCTTCGAGATCAACCTACTCAAAATTGAGAATCTTTTTACTGCGGTAAGATTCGTATATCAATGAAGGTAAGAGAACCGGTTGTTTTTCAGCCTCTGGCCTTCTATTGTACATGAAAATCGCTGTCTAACTTATTTTTAATGGGTAAAAAATTGACTATTCACATTTGTGTAATACATGTACTATGCGTTTACGTCTAAATCTGTGGTAAGACAAGTTTAACTACGTATTATTATTAGACAGTGACTAATCGTCCAGATTTGACGTGTAATAAGGGTGATTTTTCGTTGCAAACTTTAGTTGAAGTAATAAAAGAACGTGAGAAAACTCATAAAACGTGAAAAGAAAAATTAGAGTTTTATTGGTGGTTGTAAGTTAAAAATTTGCCCCCAATTACATCAGTGGGATCGTTGCTCGTGTATTATAGCCTTGCTGAAAAAATAATTATATGAAGACGTTTTCACTCGGAAAAGAAATTTTTCTCGTATACATTAAAGAAAATTATTTCGATATTTAAATAAATTTTTCCTGGTATCTGAAGGAGGATTGCGAGAAATTAAGATAACGATAAAGTACATGATTCTAGATGTCAGCTGGTCACGATTGATTTCAAGAAATCGTATATTAACTATAAAGTGAAAATGATTGAAATGTAATTCCTGATTTGTTGAACTTTGATACTGATTAAGAATTCCCGAGTGAAGTGAGCTTAAGACGGAAATACAAGGACTTTTCGTCCTTAAATCGTGTTACGAAAGGCGTGCAATCAAGGGAAGCCAGGAAAGGAAGCAATCTCTCACACCGCACATCCGCGTTCGTCGCGAGGAGTTTCCAGATGCTAATTTTCTGGCAGATAAAAACTAATTTCTAACAAAATATAATTAAATTCGTTGTAACTTAACCATGGTATAATCCATCATTTTAATACTCGGTAAACTCTGCAGCTTGTTCTCCAACGAAAGAATCGTATTAGTTGTATAAAATCCTTCTACACATACACCAGTACAACGTGAGAAAGATAAAAAAAGAGTTGGTTAAAAAAAAAGAAGGTCTTATACCTCGTCTCAAAAAGTTTTTATATCGGATCAAGGATCACACGGTAATACATATGTTGTAACGGTGTCTCAACGATTCGGATGGCAAGATTAGCCCAGATTTCCCACAGGAATAAAAAATTGAATTCCTTCACTCGTTCTTTCTCGTTGTGCGGTAAGATTGATAAAGGTATTTGCAAGACTTTTTTCAGTGCAGATTAGATACGTCGACTGCTTTCGTATAAATTTACAGAAAAAAAAAAATAAAAAAAAATACAAAAAACTACTGTGAGAAGATGAATCGCCTAGTTAAAAGAAAAATAATTTCTAGTCCTAATTCATAGTTCTCAGTAATTTAATTGAACGTTAAAAACTTTTCAAATACACAAAAAATGATATAACTCTAACCCCGGATATATAACCCTGGTTAAAACATGCCGGAAGTGAATTGGATTCTTTGAGCATTTTAGGTTGTATAATTTCAAAATTTTTCGCATTCATTAAGGTTCATTTTTGAGTAGGTACAAGTACGTAACACTTGAGTATAAAGAAACGTTATATTTTCGCAAAGAAATACGAAATACAAATTTCTGAGTATAGGCGTTTTTCCTCGAGCTAATCTGACCTTTCGGCAAGTAGTAAACCTTTTTGTCGTCTTTCCTTGTTGTTGGTTTTTTTTTTCTTTTTTTTTTTTTAATTAATGTAAGCACGTTAAAAATTGGCGAATAGAGCCCCTGATCTCACAGCCCTTAATGTTGGTTGAATAATATCTTATAGCCATCGCATATTAGCGGCAGAAAGTTGAGACAATAAAAAAAAAAAGAAAAAACGAAAAAGTAATACGTTTATTCATAAAAAATTTTCAGCACAGCTTTGGCAAGAGATAAAAGAAAGAAATATTTTACATGCACGTTTTTAGAACCATATTATGAGATGCAGAAAACCGCGTGTATGCGATATGCGTTCAGCAACCGTTAGAAGGATAAAAGTTTCATTTTTATGATCAATATTTAGTTTGCTATTTTTTGCAATTGATGAACGCATGGACCACACATTAGCTCATTTTATAAAACAGCCTGAGGTAAGAAGTGTTAAAATAAAATCTCGCCAATTAGCTTACCTTGTGCAAAGAGCTGCCGCTGTCCACGCCAAGAAACACAGACAAGTCGCCCTGGCCTTTGTACAAACGTACCTACAACATATAAATTAATACGTAAATGACTAACAATGAGATGTTTTACTCTGTGATTTTGACCAAATTGACCCAAGCTCATTTTTAGACGGTTACCACGTAAGAACTATCAGTCCGATCAAGACCAAAAAAATACTCGAAAATACTTTGACCATTTTAGAACAAGCAGCAAAAGTCGGTATATCAAAATTCAATTGGCAACATGTTAAAAAAAAAATCATAAAACGGTCAATGCGTAAGAAAGGCACTTTTTTACTCAAAAAATCCTAACTTTTTGAATTTTCAATATTTTTAAGAAATATTATAGTGGGGATACTCGTGAGATATGGTACTTTTAAGAAAAAAAAATAGTGCAATAGTGTGTGTTTCAAAAAAGTTATTTATTTTGGGGAAAAAACGATATTTATCTTCAAAGATCAAGCTCAGGTCATTTTGACCCGCGATGACCACGAAGGGTTAAGCTAAGTGGCTTTTTCCAAATTTTTTATTTGTTAAATTATCACAAATCAATTATATACGATGCATATAAATATCTACAATATTAAATATAATTCATGAGCCGTACTAGCTATGATAATTTTTTTTCACGATCAGGTTATTTTTGTATAGCCAGGGTCACGCGTCTCGTGAAGTAGTTTGTTTGATGTGGTATATCTACTTCAGAGCTAATGTTTACTTGAAAAATTTAAATATTTAATTCCTGTTTCAACTATAAAATGAATGTATATAAGAAACAAAGTCCTAAATCATATATGGTTTGAAAGAAATAAAATTTGTTTATATATGGATCGTTATATACAATCCTCTCGCAATTATGCTTTAATTTTTCTTCAAAATACATTATATTTTAGGGTATAAAAAGCTATACGATTATCGTTAAGTTAATAATAAATCTTGCACCTCGTGTAATCTTTTTACTTAATGTATGAAATATGTTTTTTAATAGTTAACAGGAATCGTACCTATAATAAAACTAGTCAATCAATCTACAGGTTGAAAGAGAAATGAAGTATTGTACTCATCATGTAAAGTGTTCTAGTTTTTCATAAAAAAAAAAGTTTACATACATAGTTAATTTTGTGATAATGGTGATATCGTTCGATCTTAAAGTTGAAATTTAACATTGACTTGTATAGTTTTTTTTTTTTTTTATTTCCTTAATGGTGAATATCTCCGAAACTGAGACTGGCAAATTTGGCCCTTTTAATATGGACGTCTACATATAAGTATGTGCAAACTCTTTGGCAGTAAGGAGGCATTTTTCTCTCGGGATAAGTGTTGTGTAACATGATGTATAGGTAATGCTTTTGAAATAGCTATCATGTTTCTGTAATGTGAAATTATTGAGTTGAATAATCGTTTTTGTCGTTTGAACTACGGTTTTCTATTTTTCGAAACTTACCTATATGTGTTAAACACATATCGAGAATAATATAACAGAAATGTTAAAACTGTAACTTTTACTCAGAAGAATATGTATAAATTTTTTGTGATATTATACGAGAAGAGTAAAAGAATTTTGTAAAAACAATTATAATACAAAAATTACATATTAAAGTAAAATTTTACAATTCAGATATTCCTGTATAATAAGTTTCAAAAAATATCACCCTCTGAGGATATTAGCTAATTATTACATTTTTTACTCAAGTTTATAAAAAAGTTTTTTATATACATAAATTAAAAAGATTGTTTAAATTTTTTACACAAATTAATTGAAGAACGTAGTAATTTTTTTCTTTATCGTAAGTTAAATTTTATAATCGATTCTATATTATCATGCTTTTAAAGATTCTTGATAGACTTTTATCAAAATTATACAGTCTTAATACACTGTAGTTTAAAATTAGAACATCAATAAATTGAGATTAAGTATACAAAAATTAAAACCATCTTTTAATGTTACGATTAAAGTGAGGATGTGTGACCTCATAAAACATTCTTTGATCTGGTTAAAATTTTACTAAATTTCCTTAAGCAATTTGTGGCACGAGAATCAAGCTCTGCGAAAAATCAAAAGTATGTTTGTTTTCAACTCGTTATTATTCGGGATAATCGAGATAAGGGTAGGTACGTATGTCCAGGGGTAAATATATCACCATTAGCCTATAATGAGAGTGAATACCGGTCTAATCAACCCTCTCGCGTACATCTATAAAGAAATGGTTTTGCATTCAAATTACTTTCGAGAGAAATATTTCGTTCATTTTTTTTTTTTTTTTTTTTTTTTTTTAAGATAGGGAAAAGGCAGCTGCACCTCCATGATTAAATCTCTTTGATTGATAATATTGTCTAATAATTATGCAGATATAAACTAAATGAAATGAAAGAAAATTATATATTTTATTAACTTACCCTGCTCTTAATGGCTCGCAAATTGCGTAGTAACGTTCAAAACTGATAGCCAGGATAGTGAGAACGGAGGCATGTGCTACTGTTAACTCCACGAATGGTACAGCCTTGCCTGAAACAAAAGAATCCCATGATAATAGTCTTTTGATATATAATATGCATATAAAGGATAAAGAAATTTGTATTTAATGGACAAGGTGTGGTCGCAGATAATTAAACAATATGTATTCTCGTTTACCATATCCGTAATTATTTATTTCCGTTTTCGTTCATTGCAGAATTAACACCAAGTCAATGACCGAAAAAAACAAAACAAAAAAATCCGATGAGAACAGACCTTGAGATTTTAATGAAAATCTGCATACTTTTAATTTTTTATTTCGTATAGGAACTAGGTCCTTGACATTTTATATGAAAATGGAATAAATTTAGTAAGAATTATGACTACGTAGAGAAAATAATCCATATTTCCAATAAATAAATCAGTAAATAAAATTTCATTTTAATTAAAATTCGGTTTTGAGTGTATGAGCACGTGGCAAGAATCGGTATTATTATGTTAATTTCATAGAGAGTATAAGGTACGTGTTCCAAATTAGAACTGATTTATATTCAAATGAGTTTTATTCCTACCACTTCAGCTAGTACGTACACATATAGATACGCAGCGGAGCGATTCTTCTCAATTAAACTGGACGATGAAATATCTAAGAATAAGATGGAAATTAAAAAGCGACATCATTGTCCGGGCTGGAGCCCTGCAGTTATAAAAAAAAAAAGTCACTATGATGTGGTATTAATTAATTTATTCACAATTTTTCTCACAATAAATTTGATAATTCTAAAAAGCGTCTACCTTGGTCCAGTCAACAAATCGCATTAACACTTTGGCACTGTAATTTCAGCTCTTGAACATCTTTTTTCGTAATAATTTCTCACGTTGAGAATATGTGAACAGAGATATTCAGAAACTTGCGTAACGTTTATCCCTAGGTTGTTACACCCTTGTGACCTTTTTAACTTCTCGCAATGAAAATTAAAAATTTTCAAAAAAATTAGGAGCCATCGGTTTCGGTCCGATTTTCGGAAATTGAGTTTTCATCAGATCTCGACGTTTTGAGGTCTTAGGAAGCTATTCTGACTATTTTTGGATGGACGTCCGTAGGTGTGTGTTTAAACTAATTTTTGCGCTACGATATCTTCAGAACGAATCGACCGATCGGAATGGTTCTTATGGCGATCGAAAGGGTTCGTCAAGACTTAGATCTGATTAGATTTTGGAGTCGATCGGTCAAGTAGTTTCAAAGTTACTCAAAAAATAAAAATTGTAAAACAATTTTTTGTCATGTTTTTAGCGCATAACTCCTAAACTGTACGTGCGATTAATCTCAAAACTTAATCAGACTTGGGTCTTGGATGGCCCTTTCGATCACCGCAAGATTCATCAAAATCGAACGATTGCTTTAGAAGATATCGTACGACAAAAATTTCTCTTTTTGTCGTACGATACCTTCCAAACGAATTAACCGATTTGAATGATTCTTGCGGCGATCGAAAGGGTTCATCAAGACTTAGATCTGATTAGATTTTAGAATCGATCGGTCGAGTAGTTTCAAAGTTATTCGAAGAATAGAAATTGAAGAACAAAAGATTTGTATAGGGCAAACTAATTATACTTATAACCTTCTTCAATTTATTATAAACAGAATGGTATCAATTAATTGTAACGTATTTAACACAGCGGGAAGTTTTTGGGTTGGTCCACAGGTCAACCGGTTTCCTGATTTTTTTAGTCATTTACAAAACGAAAAACTTACTTTCCTTCAAATTTTAGTAGACTTTTTTCTTTAATGTTCGAGAACCACGAACGGACTGAGATAAAATATCACCGAAAATGTATTCGCATTTTGAACTGAAATTAGATTTTGTTTTTTGAAATTTTCAATCAATGAATTAAATTTTCGAAACAGTAAAATTGATTTTTGTTCACCTTTTAGGTGTTAGAAAATGTAGAAGATATGCACAACTTGAGAATTCGTCATCGACTTTATTTTCAGAAATCGCTTGGACCAATTTTTGCATCTGGTACATCTTAGTCGACTTTATTCTATATGTAGAAGCAACAAGGTGGACGAGTTTTTTGGTATATGTATAGAAACGGCCTAATGGCTAACCGTCAACACTCTTGGGTACAGCTGCTGTGCAAGACGTAACAGGTACGAACTTTGAGTGGGATTCGTGTGCCAAAAACATCAAGATTTGTAATTTGTGACACTTGCTGTCAGCATTATCTAATTATGGCCGTTATTACAGCCAGTCCCCCTTTACCTCTTCGCTCAAATTCCTTATAATATTCAAACAGATAAATAAAACAATATCTTGTATCACTAAAATTTATCAGACTTTGGGATTCTAATTGCTAAACATGTATTAAAAATTTTCAAAACAGTCTTCCGAAATGCTTATTTTTTTTAAATTAATTTTCGTTTAACGTACTATTTCGGGTTCAGTAGGCTTTTTCAGCCATCTGTAACCCTGCAAAGTGTCGATTGGTTATTGCTTTTAATATTTGTTAGATCTCATGTTGACGTGACCGCATCACATCTACTCGTTCAATCGTTAAACGAAATTAAGTAGAAATTCAATTCGAGATAAATTTGAATAATTTAATCGTCGTAAACTTTTAGCTGTTTTTCACAATTTGAGTTCAATATTGAGTCAAATTTTTCCCAATTGATAACATCAAATTTTCATTTCCACAAACTCAACCCTGAAATTAAATTTCATGATCATCTTTGACATAAAATCGTTAATTTAATTACTAATCCCGATGTTAAAAATTAGCAATGATGTATACGACTTGATCAAATAATTTCTTAAAAAAGTTTAAAAAATTTTTGAATCCTTATGCGAAATTTGAGTCCTTAAACTCGAGAGTAATCGTAACTTTTGTGAAACGATTGTAGCCTCGCAAAATGTACAGTAAATTAATCGAAAACGTGTATACACTATTGCCATATGTCAAGTCTTTATGGCTGCAGGTTTGGGGTTCTGGTAAACGGACGAGCGAAAGAGCGGATAGAATTCCTATTTCGTAGTGGTTCCAAAATAATGGCTTTCGAGGGACTTGCCACTTTATTGTTATCCCAACATAGCCAATCGTTCAAGCTTTTGATTGTGTTGGCCGTTATAAGAGAAGCAACTATTGTGACCTGGTGCAGCAAAATTCACACCTAATAGGCATAATCTCAATTAATGTACCTACACAAGATTCTTCGGTTCTGAATACAGCCCTGTGTATGACAGAGAATTTTAGGAAGGATGTCTGTACTGTCAAACTAGGGAAATTTAAGCCTATCTATATGATATGGGATTGATATGATTGTTCGCTGAAAGTATAATTATAGAGGCATGTGTTCTTTTACATTTTAGTTTCTCAAATCTACTTTAAAAAGTATTTCGATTGAAGACTGCACGACGCTTTTGTGAATGCTCATTATTTACCATTGACTGCCCCCCCCCCCCCCCCCCCCCCCCGTAAAACAAAAAAAATAAATAAAAAAATAAAAACTCAGGAGTCGTAAAAATAAAGAAAAAGAAAATTTCTACAAGGGCTTCCAATTGCCCCCCTTGAAAGGCAATAAAGGTTACCTAGAGTTTCGAAGAATCGAATTACCGAGAAATCGGATTCGTTGCTAGGCTCAAAAAAAAAAAAAAAAAAAAAAAAAAACGAAAAGGAGAGTTTTATGGTTTTTTTTTGTTTGAAAAACGACGCCTTAGCGACCGGCTCATACTAAAGCTCGAATGGCTTACATTAACAATAAAATTGATCTAAAAAGAACCCCGGGGCTTATGGCTACATATTATCTTCAGTCGTTTTTTTCATTGTTCATATTAACCACCGGTTATAACTTTGATCGTAGGTTACCTATTGCTAAGTTTACCGATAAGACGTTTTTAAATCAATTTTAATATTATCGATGAGAAATCTAGTTAGAAATTTTATCACGTAAGATTCTGTAATAAATACGATCTTCTGTGTATGTTTTTTTGTACTTTAAATCTGAAACTGTTTCAGGGATCAGAATATATGATAAAATTTAAAAATCCTGATGTGTTAGCATTGGGGAAAAGATTCAATCTTAAAAAATTTTACCTCTTCTTACTTTCTTCTTCTATTTTTGCTTACAGTTAGTCATTTTTCGAATTCACTACACCGACCAGCTTGAAGTTGTTGACGGTTCTGACACAGTTTTCAAGTCTCATGATTGTCTCAAACAAAACAAAAAAAAAAAAAAAAATCACCAGCGCGCAAAAAGGTTGAATCATTCGAAAAATCAGGTCAGACATTTTTCGTGGTTTTGTTCAAAAGTACTGAGTTTCGAATCTGTCGTCTGGCATATTGAGAAAATTAAAAAAAATTAATAAAATTTAACAAAATAACACCTAATGTGAAAAACAAAATTTGAGACTGCAATGGATCAACAAAATCTTCGAATGTGTACGGATACAATCTTAAAAGTTTAAATCGATTTTAGTGATTTTCAAAAGAATTTCATACCAGTCAAAAAACTGGTGTTAAAATTTCAGAACTCTAATCGGCTTTGTTTGATCAGGTATGATGAAATCTCATTTTGTTTTCCAATTTCGTTCTTTCAAACGAAAGATATTGAGGCAGTAAATTGACTGATACCTTCGATTCAAGAAAATAATTACCAGACAAGTCCAGGAAACAGTTTCTATAGAACCGCGGGACAAATCTCGACCAGAGTCAGTCTCTGTCTGTGTCAACGGATCCTTTTTTTTTTTACGAAATATAAGTACTTACAAAGCCAAGAAAGAAGACAGAGCGAAGCGGGTTAAGGCGGTGATTTGGTTCAGATACGGGCGTTCGTTGAGTTTGACACGTTGGCTCTACAAGCCTTAAGATTTGGTACGAAATGGGGGTAAATTAATGCGATTTCATTATCGGCTGAACGTAAAAAAAAAAAAAAGGAGACTTTCTTCATCCAGCACTCCCCTTTTTTGAAAGACGAGTGAAACCAATTTCGATGCTTGCAGACTATCCCTTTGAGCAATTCATCATTGTCTAGAAAACTGCAGAAAGGTTCCGGATTCTTATACATTTCGTTTCTCTTGTCCGAGGGATAGTAGAGCGAGACTCCAGTCTTTAACGATTTTTAAATTTGGTAGAATCGCGGACCGCACATTGAAAGCTTTGCATAATAAGATGAAAGTGTATAAATGGAACTAGAACTTCTGGAGAGGAAACCAGGACACGGAAATTCGAAGTAGAAACAACATCAGCCTCAAGTAGAACTCGACAATTTTCTTCGACCTAATTAAACGACTCTTTTCTCTTTACATCCAAAATTTGCCAAGGATAATCTTTAGGACCTAGGATGATTAAAATTCCCGAGAACCGCAGGGAGTTATGTACAAAGTGTTCAGCCGGTGCGCGGGCCGTACGAATTTCGATGCTAATTTCCCCCACGGATACCGGGATCATATCTCAGAAGAATATTCGCGGAGAAAAACCCTTGTTTACTCCTTTGTTTATAAAAGCTATCTCGAAATTCGTAAGCAACATACTTTACGATTATTTATTCTGGATCTAAGATTCTAGACATTATAACTACAGCGATGAGATAGTTGAAGATATCTTCTTGTTCCAATCAGATCGAAAAAATTTATGGATAAATTATGGTAAGTTTTATATTCAAAAAAACAAATAGTCATCAAGATTATCCAGGATTTTGATGTTTGGTGTTAATTATGCTGGCCTACTTGTTCTTCTTGTAAAGTTTCTCCTGACACCTCTCCAGCAGATACTAGATAGACAAGTTACGGTTAGACGGGTGTTGTAATAAGATTATGGTGTGGCTATACGTAATGGAGAAAATGGACTAGTGGTTGACGATTAGGATTAGGAGTAGAGTAACGGCGACGAAGATGAACTAGTTGCGAAAGTCAGACTAAGTGATTTTTGATAAGTGAATTGCACAAACTGCAGTTTTTATACTTATTTCGAATTCTGAAAGCATGGAGAAATTTTTTTTGTAAATTTTGTAGCTGTCTATCGCTTTGTTAACTTCGCGTTATCATTTGAGTTTAGAATTTCGTGCGGACCTAATATTCGAAATAAATGCGAAATAGGTCAATGGCCACATTGCCTGTCTGACAATGAGTGGTAAAATTTGGAGTTCAATATGCGCCGAATCAAAACAGTCATATATATTACAGCAATAAATATATCTCTGTTTTGATAAAGACGATATTGATGGTAGTATAGACTGTAATGAAATAAAAAAATTAACAAAAAAAAATTTAATACCACTGTGGGTTTGTTCTCCAATTATCGTACGAGAAATGGAATGCTGTGAATCATGATCTAAATTGGTATTGTGATTTCAACACCTCGTCTATCACTCGTGCAGCTTATTGTTATACGCAAATCGCGTATATATACGTGGAGAAATTTTTAGCATTAAATTGACGTTTAATGAATTTTAAAATTAATTATTACCCTTCTATGTAGCAATATGATAAAAAAAAATTTCAAGTATCAATAAAATTTATCGATTAAATAAAACCGGATAAACTATTATCGGATTTAGCCAGAGCTTCAGATCTGGGTAACTAACAGACGACATAGAGACTATAAACATCAATGATATCGTTACGCGCAGTAAATCGGTGACTTCACCGATTGATTAATCGATATTTTCAAGTAAATTTGGAATCACGACGCTAACCAAAACCTCTAATTGTTTACACCGATTGTTTGGCGTGATGATAACAAAGCTGTTGTATGTTACTGATGAATTTTATTTCATGCGATAACTTTATGGGCATTAAGTTCAAAGCTTTATATGTATATACCTACGTTTTAGCGATTTTATTTCATCTTCAACGAAATGTCAATCCATACAGAATTTTTCAAGGAAATGATAGAGCTTGCGCATTATGAATAATTTTTAAGTTCAATGAATGCAATGAAAATTGAAAATTTTCATGAAAAAAGGGAGTTATTGGTTTCGGTCCGATTTTTGAAAATCGTGTTTTCATAAGATCTCGACGTTTTGGGGTCCTACGAAACTATTCTGACTATTTTTGGATGGACGTCCGTATGTGCGTGTGTGTGTATGTGTGTGTGTAAACAAATTTTTGTCATACCATATCTTTAAAACGAATCGACCGATTGGAATGGTTCTTATGGCGATCGGAAGGGCTTATCAAGACTTAGATATGATTAGATTTTGGAGTCGATCGGTAGAGTAGTTTCAAAGTTATTTGAAAAATAAAAATTAAAAAACATTTTTTTCTTCATGTTTTTAGCGCATAGCTCCTAAACTGTTTGTGCGATTAGTCTCAAAACTTAACCAAATTTAAGTTTTGGATAGCGCTTTCGATCGCCGCAAGATTCATCAAAATCGAACGATTGGTTTAAAAGATATTGCACGACAAAAATTTCTCTTTTTGTCGTACGATACCTTCGGAACGAATTAACCGATTTGAATGATTCTTGCGGCGATCGGAAGGGTTCATCAAGACTTAGATCTGATTAGATTTTGGAGTCGATCGGTCGAGTAGTTTCAAAGTTATTCGAAGAATAGAAATTGAAGAAAAAAAGATTTGTATAGGGAAAACTAATTATACTTATAACCTTCTTTAATTTATTATAAACACAATAGTATCAATTAATTGTTACGTATTTAACACAGCGGGAAGTTTTCGGCTTGGCCCACAGGTCAAACGGTTCCCTGATTTTTTTTGCATGCAACTTCAACTGGTCAAAAACTATGTTTGTTTTTTTTTTTTCTTTCGTATATTTTGGAATTTGTGGGCTGTTAGTCTTTTTTTCAATTCTACAGCATCTACTGAATAAAATTGACACAGAAGTGCGTAGGCGTAGGTATCGATATATACGTATGATCCCAGTGCTGACGGATTTAAGTTCAATTTACAACTAGATTTAGAGGTGAGGGAATTTAAATAGCAAAAAAATGTAAAAAGTTTTAAAGAAACGATTCTTTCATTCTTCACATCGCGGACTCTATACTTGAGATCGATACAGAACCCTCAGTGAACAGTTCGTTGCTTAAGATTATATATAGACAAACAGTCACAATATAAAGCAGATTATGAAAAAATGAAAACCAATCATGAAAAGCATGATAATTGAGTTTAAATTTCACGTTCAATAGATTATAGATAATTAATTTCCAGGCTGATTTCACCTAGTAATTGAATTTTGCTGTATTTTGCAATAGGTGAAATTTTGATTGAATTAAATAATTACATTTTAAATCAGATCAAAAATTATTGGGCTCTTTCGTTTCAATAAATAGATGTATATAAATTCCTGTATTTTGTACAGATTTTTTTGTTATCAAATTTTGAAAGTTACGTAGGATTTTTCGTAGTAGCCATTGAAATAATTATAAAACAAAAATTTTCAATGCAAACCTTAGTAGGTATAGTATGTACGCTGTTATATTTGCCTCTCTGAGACTTACGATTTACGTTATACGAAGCAGTTTTACGTATCTTCAAAATTAGGGTCATAAATTGTAACTAGAGAGTTAAAGTGGGCCACCCTTTGTAAAATTATCCGAAATAGGGTGTATACCTTAAGTATAAACACTCGATTGCCTATATATATTTTTGAAGTAATAAACAAGTATTTCGTAAAAAAGTTTCACGGTTTTAAAGACTACCAATTATAATACCATAGAATTTTCAAAAGCATATAATTTTTTTTCGATAGATTGAATTTTGTTTAAAAATTTATAAAATCCCTAAAACTACGATTTGAACAGAATTTTTTCATGACTTTGAGAGATTTTTATCATCATTGATCATCAGTTAAGTATGAAAAAATAAACAGATAACCGGTTGACCTGTGGGCCAACCCGAAAACTTCCCGCTGGATTAAATACGTAACAATTGATTGATACTATTGTGTTTATAATAAATTAAAGAAGGTTATAGGTATAAATAGTTTTCCGTATACAAATCTTTTGTTCTTCAATTTCTATTCTTCGAATAACTTTGAAACTACTCGACCGATCGACTCCAAAATCTAATCAGATCTAAGTCTTGATGAACCCTTTCGATCGCCGTAAGAATGATTCAAATCGGTTAATTCGTTCCAAAGGTATCGTACGACAAAAAGAGAAATTTTCGTCGTCTAATATCTTTGAAGCCAATCGTTCGATTTTGATGAATCTTGCGGTGATCGAAAGGGCTATCCAAGACCTAAGTCTGATCAAGTTTTGAGACTAATCGCACGAACAGTTTAGGAGCTATGTGCTAAAAACATGAAAAAAAAAAATGTTTTTTATTTTTATTTCTCAAATAACTTTGAAACTACTCGACCGATCGACTCCAAAATCTAATCAGATTTAAGTCTTGATAAACCCTTTCGATCGCCCTAAGAACCATTCCAATTGATCGATTCGTTCTAAAGATATCGTACGACAAAAATTTGTTTACACACACACACACGGATGTCCATCCAAAAATAGTCAGAATAGCTTGCTAGGACCCCAGAACGTCGAGATCTGATGAAAACTCGATTTTCGAAAATCGGACCGAATCCAATAACTTCCCCGTTTTTACGAAAATTTTCAATTTTCATTGCGAGAAGTTAAAAATGTGAATCTATTACGGCTCGTTAAATTTCATACGAATGTAAAACATTATTGAAATTTACTTCTAATTTCATAATCAAATAGAATTGACGAGTTTTTATGTACAGACTTTCAGTTTCTCGTTTTTACTACGCAATGAGATGAAACCCACAGCATTGAGTTTAATTATAATTTTTATTCAATGCTATAACACTTAAGTAGACATCATTAACGTCAAGTACTGTACTTTGAACCATAATTTTTCGAAATTATATACGAATACAATTTTTCTATAAAATAAAAACCAGTACAAGACTGAACTATAACAATTACTTTTATATCTAAATCAAAAAATTTTTCGAGTAACAGAAATGATAATTTGTACCTTTGAAAACAGATTTCCTATGTAATCCACGTAGACAGTACACAGATTTCTAAAAACCAACATATTTCACAATTTATTAATATCTCGTGTCAAACTAGACGGGCTATTAGTCACACTTATTAAAAACGTCTATTGATTGTGTCTGTGGCCTGTGTAGCCCGAGGTAGAAGATGGTCTGAAAGTATTAAGGTAAAGCACCGTATTCTACTTGAATATGTGCTTATATACCTAAAATGATTTGATTCTAATAATTGACACGTGTATAATTCATCAGCTGCAATTAGCGAGCTCTCATAATAATTTTTATTTTTTTTCTATTTTTTTTTTTTTTTACCACAAAACACTTTCACCGCCATTATTAACAGCCGTGAATTGAAACATCTAAATTCGTGTTATATACCTTATACCTATATCTGACGTATTCAAGAATCAAGAGTCTTAACTCCGATGACATCAGATGTACTGATGCTGCGGCGCTAATTTTTTTGACAGAGATAAATCATGACCTAGCCCAAATCCTAATATAGTAAACGGTCATCAGTTTAGATAGCTCGATATTTTCACTACTTTTTATATCTATACGTATAGGTAATTCCATTTAAAGCGGATCAGTTGGGTCGGGGATGTTCACACTCTTTGCTTATCTAACAGAGTTTTGGTGTAGAATTTTTCCAACTAATGATTTTGTGAGATTTTTCATTTTTTTAAAAACTATTTTCAACTTCCTGCAATGAAAATTGAAAAGTTTCATAAAAAAGGAAAGTTATTGATTTCGGTCCGATTTTCGAAAATCGAGTTTTCATCAGATCTCGACGTTTTGGGGTCCTAGGAAGCTATTATGACTATTTTTGGATGGACGTCCGTGTCTGTGTAAGCAAATTTTTACCGTACGATATCTTTAGAAAGAATCGACCGATTGGAATGGTTCTTATGGCGATCGAAAGGGCTTATCAAGACTTGGATCTGATTAGATTTTGGAGTCGATCGGTTGAGTAGTTTCAAAGTTATTTGAGAAATAAAAATTAAAAAACATTTTTTTTTTCATGTTTTTAGCACATAGCTCCTAAACTGTACGTGCGATTAATCTCGGTGCGGTTAAGTTTATAACCCAAGTATAAATGATGAATTATAGTTATTTTCAACTACTCGTGTAGTAGATATGAACTTCAAGATGAGAAAAAGTAAAATCACAAATGAGGTAATTCTATGGCAAATAAATAATTGACTAAAAAAATCATGAACAACATTTTTGCACACGGCTTTTCATTCTTTGTAAATTATTTTACAAGATAACCGGAAGTCCAGCTCATAAGGGGATGGTGCTCCGGTGATCTTATTGTTAGTTGGTTATTTTATTTTTTATTATTCTCCTCGAAAACAATGGGGTAAAAGGTAAAAGTGACAAACTTTACTACAGCATGGAAATAACTAATAAATGCTACTTGTGTACCTTCACGTGTACACGGGTAACAGTATTGGTGCTACTGTTGTGCTTTTGTCGTATTTTTAACTGCAAATTGCAATAATAAGTTAGATTTAACAACGCGACGTACAGTATCAACTAATTGCAGTAACAAGAAGTCAGTAAATAGAAAATATGCCAAAAGTTGATTAGTGTTACTAGTTTTTATCGCCCTGTCTTTCGAGGATATTCTAGGCCATTTTTCACTAGAAAGTTCACCATATTTTAGAAACTACATGACTAAGAGTAGGTTGATGCATCAGGAAGCTCGAGCTAGATAACGCGACATTTCGTGTTCCGCAAAGCCGTTACCGGTTACAAAAAGGATTTTCTTTTGTGACCTTAGGTGGAAAAAAAACGAAAATAACTGAACGGAACTGGAGTTGATACAGGTGCTGAAGAAGGTGTCTCGAATGAAGTAGATTTATACTAAATCTAGTAAAATGAAGAATCGCGTAGAAAATTCTATTTCAAACTTTAGAATCATTTTCCCACTCGAATCACATATTTTTAGTTAGTGAATGTTATAACTCAGGAAACAAGTTTCAGATTATCTTAAAGCTTTTAGTTCTATCGGGAAATAATAATCGTGAATAATTAATAACCACATTTTTGATTATTCAAAAATTTGCTAGTTAAATTTTGGGTTCAATATGCTTCAAACGTTTTGCCTATTCTTTTTAGATAATCATTTCTAGTTCTATTGATTTCACTGCTGTGTAAAGCTCTTTTTGTTTTTTTTTGTTTTTTTGTTTTTTTTTTTTTTTTTATAGGGCTAAGAAATTGACACAATTTTTGATTTATTAATTTTATTTCTTAACGGTTATACGGCCGATAAATATCCTTTTCTAGAAAAGTAATATTAAAGAAATACAAGCCGGATGAGCGCACAATGGAATAATAAAATCTATCGAATCTATAGTTTAAGAGACATATAATATACGAAGATAACATCTTTCCATCGATTCGCGAACGCGAAGGCCATGTATGTACAAATAAAATAAGTTCCTGGATAAATGTGTTCCAAATTTTATATACGCAGACGGATGATCGTAGAGTAATAGGAAAAATTCTATCCAGTATGGGAGATTCTGTTAAGGATTTCAAACTTCTGATCAAAGTGCTGTTGATGCACGATATGAAAATAACCAAAAATACTTATTGTGATTGAATTGAACCATACTCCATATTAGAATTATGTCAGAATGTTAAGTTCTTTCGATATAGCGGGTGATAAATCATGGGAGAACTTATTCATAGAGTGATTGGTTTTGCGAGATATAAGGTAGCGTAAAAACTTTCGCTATACCCATTCGGGAATATGAATATACCGGAGTTAGTGTATTGTGACTATCTTGATGAGCCATTTAATAAAATAAAGAGAATCAGTCTTTTTCAATTGAGCTGAAGGTTTGAATAAATTTTTTATAAATAATCACCTTTGTGTATATTGGTACGAAAGTGATACACCCTTCACATGTAGTTCATATGCTTCAGTAATGATCTTAAATAAAAGATGTTCACACATACCATTTGTTCGCCGTTACTAATCTCTACCAATTATTGTAAATAACAGCCTTGTTCAAAAGATCAAAGCGAACACTCGTATTTTCAATACAACTCCATAATTACCAAAATACCAATCTCCTTGCATCATTTCGTATTCAATCACTTAATTAGCTACTCAGAAAATCCTTAAATATTTACGGCTTCCCTTTAAACTCACCCGCCGTAACACTGGTGACAGAAGTGGGATTTTGGTAATTATGGAGTTGTATTGAAAATACTAGTGAATACCAGGATTAAATATAATAGAAGGATTTAATAGAAGAGTAGTGCAGTAGACCCCAAATTACTAGATAAATTATCGTTCTATTTTTATTCTGGATAGTTTTATTTTCACGATATTTTACCACATGAGATATTTGCTTTCATCTAATATTTGGGTTGAATGAATTTCCACTTAACCTCGCATCCTTTCATCCTTTAATAATCTATACATTTGTATAGACCCGTACTACATAACATTCAAACATGCTTGAATTAATAGGTTACAGCCTAAAGAAATTTAACCAATGCTTTTGTATAACGTAATGCCTAGAATCTAAGATTCAATGTTGTAAATTCATTGATTACTTTTTCAGAACTTGATCTATAACGAAATAAAAGTTTTATCTTTGCGGTTACGATCCTTCGAGTTTCCACAAAAATTATTTACATTCCTAAATGTGCTGTAGTAGAGTGTGCCAAAATCAATCGACATTTTATTTATTCTAAACGCATTCGATTTACACGGAAAACTTTACATCCTGTTACCAAACGTTTATACATAACTTGACCGGAACAAGTAGTACGAGAGTGTCGTGATACTGGGTGGGGTTTTTTGGGTCACTGATTTCGAATCTGATGTCTGAAATTCCAAATTCCAAACATTTATACAACTAATATCTTGAATGTTTGAATAATTCAAATATTTAGATTAGATCTGCCATTTTGAATTTAGATTTTCATACCTCAGATTCGGGATATGTGAACATTAAATAACACGATGTAAAATTTTTCATGTTAATTAAATAAAAAACCTAATTATCGATCGAGGAACAAGGTATTTGACGTTATTTTTGAAAATTTCATGGTGGGAGTCCGGAGACCAAAATGTTGATTCGCTTTGGTACATATCCTAATGCGCTGCTAAATTCTTGGACATTAAATGTACAGAAGGACAAACGAAATGTAGCCTTCAGTTGCTTATTGTATTTCCTTCTACGAAGGTTAAAGAGAATTGGATGAAAAGGAATAGAGTCATAGCTATGTTTCTCGAGTATGTAGGACGCGCAAAGGGCAACACGAATATATGGAGTGGAATTCTGCCAGGAGCTAGATGACCGGCCGATACTAAAAGCTCCGGTAATACGCAACGGGATAGTTTTTACTTGAAGCATATATACATAGCTATCCCGATAGGTAGGAGGTGCGGACTAAGAGTTATTTTACGGTAGAAATCTACCATCGAATAGCTACACGGGTGGAGTTTTATTTTATTTCATTATTTTACTCGTTTTTAAACGTTATCAAGATTACCTCACACTTTATTACTGAAGTTTGTTCTAAATAATACTTACACTTTTGAAAATTGCAATTTTTTGTCTTTTTTTTTATAATATTTAGTGCGCAAATAGTTTTTGATCACAACTGCAGCCGAGACATTTTTTCGAAAGTAGTATAAATGGAAAAACTCTGAGAATTTTTGATATTGCTGAAAAAGTCTCATTAGCGCAGACACTGCCTTAATAAAAGTACCGAATCCTATATAAAGGCTTCCGGCAGTTTCGTGGTCTTAAGGTACAGTTGATATTAGGAAACTTGCTTATACGGCGAAACGGAAGCGGTATCTTACGCGATAAGTCTAGACAATTCATTACAAGTCTAGAATTTCTACGAAAAGACTGATTTCGCTAATTTTAAACGACGATGACATATTTATCCACACATTTTGTACATTTACGAATATACATACTTGATTTTTATATATTTTGCAGCTCGTAACGGTCATTATAAATGAAAAGATGCCTGCGGAATTATAAGGATTGTGCCAAAATTTAAAAGCTTTGTAATCTTATAGATTACTTTTTGTAGAAGATTGAATTTTCTACTCAAATTTTCTATAAAAAATAATCAATAATTTTATTTTTTTCAACACGCCGGGCGTAAAGTTCAATTTTTCGCCCGCTTCACGAGCACGAAATTCAAATTTCCGCACGTTGTGTTGAAAAACAAAGTCCAATATACGTGCGAAAGATGATTCTCGGACTCGTGTGATTTTCACCCTCGCTTCTCTCGGACAAAAAACTTATCATACTCGTCCGAAAATCAATACTGTTGCACTCGTATCGAAATATACTATTATTTGAAAAATTAACAATTCGGTTATTACAACGATTTAAAAATGGAACTTTTCTTACAATTGACTTTTACGCGCGAACCGTTAGATTTACGCATTTGGAACAAAGGACTCTTTTTTTGTAGTAAGTCAAATTTCCAATCGTATAATGTTCTTAAAACTATTTTTTTTTTTACTTCAAAAGTATTGTCCGAGACTATTTTACCCTCCATATTATTTTTCATCACCTACGTACGGTAATATAAGAAAAGTATTAGTTTTGGTCGAAAAGTGACTTTTGCTGATTTCAACGAATCTTCGCGTTTTCGACCCTCTAGAATCCGAAAAATCGGTTTTTAGAAAGATGTCGGTCTGTCTGTCGGCCTGTTCGACAAACTCGCGCGGTGATCTCGGAAACGGCTCGATGAAAAAATCTGAAATTCACAGGACCTTACAACCAAATGATGGGCATAAAAAATTGCCGTGTCTCGTTTAATTTGAACTTCCGGTTCTACCGGAAATGAATCGATTTTCGCTGTTTTACTGACAAACCTATTTTTTCTCTGTATTACCTTTCTAAATGAAAGAATATATTCTTCCGAGTTGAGAATTTCATACATATAGGGCATTCCTTGCCAATGACACCAATAAAATTGTAAATATACCCAGATTGAATTGGGATTAAACGCACTGTATGAAATTGTTGTTTGTCAATATATAGGGCATCTTTTTTATGTGAAATTTTTAATTTTGATCTTATTTTTCGGTTTTTCATTACTTTTTTATACTTTTTCTTCCCCTGACAATCCCATCCTTGTTTTTTCTTTTTGATGAAAAGTACTCCAAAAAACTGTTTTTCCGGCTTGTTTTTTGTTTCTTTTTTTGTGTTGTTTTTACGTCGTATAGAAATTTTTTTATTTTTTACTATTGCATGTTTCGTTTATAAAAAAGCGGATTTTCGACTCATTCTCATACACGTATCACTCTTTGAAAATCTTCACTCTCATGTATACTATATCCGCAGCTGAAACGAGAGGAAACGAATATTTACACCATCAAACGTTTCACCGCGGGGAGAATATTTAATAATAGTGATCCCGGATGGCGGGATCGGGTTGACAGCTTGTCTATTTAATCGGTTTAGTAATTGTTCAGGTTACCACGTTGGTCAGTATACATATACTTGTGGTCACGATCATGGTATTAATAATCGACCTCAGTCGTTAAATACAAACTACTGTCGGGTAGATCACACATCAAACTGACATTATACGTTGTTAATATAGTAAACTGTTATTCAAAGTTTCAGACATCATACAATTCTTCATTTTCAACTATTTTAAATAAAATTTCATCAAATTCTTTTTCGACTGAACATGTAAGCAGTCTAAAATGAAATAATCATAACACCATCAAGTATATATATATATATATATATATATATATATATATATATATATATATATATATATATATATATATATATATATATATATGTATATAATTTCTTAGAACTTTCAAAAAATGTTAATAAATGGATATTGAAAAAAATTCCAAGAAGTTTAATATATCTTTGAAAATATTATTATGCAGTTAACGTATAAGTTCAAACTGCAGTTTCGTTGTCTTAACGATTGAATTATAGTCATTTTCTACATCGGCTAGATACTCTGTATTCCAGTTGCATCCCCTTAAGAGAGTAGAGTTTCGTGCCTTGCACGGTATAAGTCGATAAAATGACCTTGCACCAACCCCACTGATCCGCTTGAGGCTCTATACGTACACCCACGCAGTAGACGCAAGCGTAGGTATACGTAACATACATGCAGGGTAGACGGAAATTGATAATACGATCCCAAAGGAGGCGATTTCTTTTCACAAGAAAGAAAAAAAAATTATAACAATAATAATAATAATAATAATAATAATAATAATAATAATAATAATAATAAAAGATACCATATTTCTATGTATATATAGATGTCTTCGGTTTTGAACTAATTTGAATCAAAGTTCCTTGGGAATGTAGCTCTGTCTTTATTTCTCCCTACTACACAGAAAAAACTACAATCATTGGCCTGAAATTTATTATACCTTTTTGAGGACAGAACCCAATCCAGTAGAATAAGCTATTTAAGAGAAGAAACTTTTTGGAAAGCTTTTTTTGAGATGTGCGATTTATGAAGGACGTCCGTTGTAAAAGATTTGATAATAGAAACGGGTTGAATTTTATGACTAATTTATTTTTTCATTATGAATGAAGTGACGATGTAGATCTAAGTGACAATGAATACGTCGATATAATCATGACAATGTAAGCACGTGTCATATATGGATATGGAAATGGAAAATTATCATTTTGAGGAAAAATGTTATTCCACAACTTCGTGTTATCTTTTGAGCTAAGCTAGGGATCTTCTCCCTTGCCTTTCAGGTTGTGTCATCAATTTCCGTTCACCCTATATTTATATACGTATCTATATGTATGTATCTGTGTCTAATATATAAACGGACAAGTAAATGTACATATATATATATACGTAGAGAAGTATGGACCAACCCATTGGACTCGAAAGGGTAAGAAACGGCCGTAGAAATTAGGCTTGTATTATAGTTTGCCTCCTCACCGGTAGCTGAGACGATCTATTTGAGGTCAAAGTATAGACTGAGGAGATCTCAATTGCTTAGAGGATTTCTTTTTTTTTTTCTTTTTCTTTTTTTGCGAATCTTTCGTTCCGAGTAATGGTCGCAAATATATCTCTTCGTGTAGGTATATCTTTCTAGTTTTATCTCGTCCCTGCTCTTTTCGGAAAGCTACGGAGATGATAGGAAAGGATTTCGAGCTTTCCACTCACTTCCGGTTCGTCTAGCTTCGGGGTTTCATAGTGCGTGGGTATGTATCGATTATACATGTATGTAGTACTTCGTTCTAACGGATATTTTCACATAGGATGATTCAAGCCAAATCTGCAGTCATATAAAAGTTTTATGGAATTTCAAGAAAATTGTGTATAAGTCTTACCTAGTCAGTTCTCTCGTCGTCATTCCCTGGCTAAATATTGTACCCCTAGATCCGGAAATGCAGCTTCGAAAAATATTGATTGATCCTATTCGATAGCGATTAATTAGCGAATAATTTCTGTGTCTACAACATTCGAAAATTATACAAATCCTGAATATATATGTCGCGTTTTTATCCCGATGAGACAGGAAGAGGGTGACATATCTGGCCAGGGGATGATTCTGCGAAAGTATTTTAAGTTCTATACGGCAGCGATTAATAAGCGAATAATTCTTGCGTATCCAATTTTTTTTGTTTTTTTTTTATGATTGTTGAAATATTTTACTTCTTTCAACGCGGCTATGTGGCTATATACTAGGCTTAATGTTAACCTAGATTTGCTGATTTTTTTCCGAGAATAGCAAAAGTGAATTACTTTTCATCACCTACGTTGATAGAAGAAAAGTATTGGTTTTGGTCGAAAAGTGACTTTTGCTAATTTCAACAAATCTTCACGTTTTCGACCCTCTAGAATCCGAAAAAACAGGTTTTTGGAAAGGTGTCGGTCTGTATGTCGGCCTGTTCGACAAACTCGCGCAGTGATCTCGGAAACGGCTCGATGAAAAAATCTGAAATTCGCAGGACTTTACAACCAAATGATGGGCATAAAAAATTGCCATGTCTCGTTTAATTTGAACTTCCGGTTCTACCGGAAATGAATCGATTTTCGCTGTTTTATTGACAAATCTATACTTTTTTCTCTGTATTATCTTTCTAAATGGAAGAATATATTCTTCCGAGTTGAGAATTTCATATATATATAGGGTATTCCTTGACAATGATACCAAAAAAATTGTAAATATACCCAGATCGAATTAGAATGAATGCACTGTATAAAATTGTTGTTTGTCAATATATAGGGCGTTCCTTGTCAAAGACACCAAAAAAATTGTAAATATACCCAGATCGAATTAGAATGAATGCACTGTATGAAATTGTTGTTTGTCAATATATAGGGCATGTTTTTTATGTGAAATTTTCAATTTTGATCTTTTTTTTCGGTATTTCATTACTTTTTTATACTTTTTCTTCCCTTGACAAATCCATACTTTGTTTTCTTTTTGATGAAAAGCACTCCGAAAAACTGGTTTTCCGGCTTGTTTTTTCTCGTTCTACAAATAATTGAATAGCAATTATAATACGAGGGAAAAAGTGGTAAATTATTTTTAATCAGTTATGCTGAATAGATTTGATCCACTGCTATGCCAGTGAGCTAAAAAAAGAGCACAGAGCTATGACGTGTAAACTCTCAGATTGCATGTCTAGTTAAAATATTTGGCTTGCCATTCTTTAAAATAATAAGCCAGTTTCTTAAATTGGCCTGATTTTTGCGCGTCATTTAACCGTAGAATAAAGGGTGATTTTAACATTGCGTGTTTTCATATAGGCAATGAATTTTTTCCCATTAAATAAAACGTCGTTATTTTTATACATCGAAAGAATTCAAATATTTATTTTAATTGTTGTTATTCGATGAGATTGGCAAGACGAATCGTTAAGGGGTTGGATAATCGGAATTACGTTACATCATCAAATACGAAAGTGGTTAGATAATTAACCAATAAATGTGAATATCTGGAATTACATAACAGCTGCTTTAAGGGGGATGAAAAGTCGTTAAAAATTAATGATCTTGAGCTCACTGTTCAAATTTAACTTAGGTATATAATATTATAATGATACATTTTTATCAACTTCTTTGACTTAACGTTTTTACAACGTAATATATTTGAAAGCACCACGTCAGACGTCAGGGTTATAATGAACCACCATCATTATGGAAATTTATTCATTTATTATCTGAGTGATGAATGCCCAATTTTACTTTCAAATCAAAATAGTTTTTCCTGTATTATCTCCGGCTCATTTTTAGTACCATTAAACATCAGGAAACTCGACATTGTAGTAATTCTTAAGGGAGAATCAAGCTGATATCAGATTTTCTCAATTCAATGAGGAGATCCTGACGTAATGAAACTTTTTTAGGTACTATAGTTTCAAGTATTCTCTATTGGGAAGGGATAAGCGATATTCGGAAGAGTAAAGTTCGTTTTAAAAATAAATTTAATAAAATGGCTAAAATCGAACTGGAGAATCTAAACGCGATTAAAACTTTTCCGTTTTTTTAACTTCCCGTAATGAAAATTGAAAATTTTTATAAAAAAAGGGAAGTTATTGGTTTCGGTCCGATTTTCGAAAATCGAGTTTTCATCAGATCTCGACGTTTTGGGGTCCTAGGAAGCTATTATGACTATTTTTGGATGGACGTCCGTGTCTGTGTAAGCAAATTTTTGCCGTACGATATCTTTAGAACGAATCGACCGATTGGAATGGTTCTTATGGCGATCGAAAGGGCTTATCAAGACTTGGATCTGATTAGATTTTGGAGTCGATCGGTCAAGTAGTTTCAAAGTTATTTGAGAAATAAAAATTTAAAAACAATTTTTTGTCATGTTTTTAGCGCATAACTCCTAAACTGTTCGTGAGATTAGTCTCAAAACTTAATCAGACTTAGGTATTGGATAGCCTTTCCGATCACCGCAAGATTCATCAAAATCGAACGATTGGTTTAAAAGATATTGCACGACAAAAATTTCTCTTTTTGTCGTACGATACCTTTGGAACGAATCAACCGATTTGAATGATTCTTGCGTTGATCGAAAGGGTTCATCAAGACTTGGATCTGATTAGATTTTGGAATCGATCGGTCGAGTAGTTTCAAAGTTATTCGAAGAATAGAAATTGGAGCAAAAAAAGATTTGTATACGGAAAACTAATTATACTTATAACCTTCTTTAATTTATTATAAACACAATAGTATCAATTAATTGTAACGTATTTAACACAGCGGGAAGTTTTCGGGTTGACCCATAGGTCAACCGATTTCCTAATTTTTTTTTTCTGGAAAATTACCTGCGCGAAATTTTTCCTTTTATATCGCATTTAGTATGAATAATTTTGTTACGCTCTTGTTTATTCGCCTGCTCAACATCATCTGCGGCAATTGCGTCGTTTATTTGGCGTCATGTCACGACGCCAATATTACACGTGCGACTATATGGCATCGGATTAAATAGTCGTCTGGAAACTATATTCTCGTAGCATCTGTTACCATAAATTTTCCTAACCTTGAAATTTAGAGTTAGGAATCACGACCGGAAAATCTATATGCATATAAAATCGAGAAAAATTTTCGCTAAATATATTTTTTCGGATATTACGATCCGATTCTGAAAGCTGACTTATGGTTGATCGAAAAATTTGTCATTCTAGAAAGTTTTTCCGTATTTGAAAATCACTGATAATAAAAATTGTTCAAAATTAATTCATCGAATATTAATCGAAAGGAATGGGTTACTGCGTCTGAACGATTCATACCAAAATTTATTAGCCTACAATTCATTATTTTCAATCCAGTCTCATTAACATTAGTATATAATCATAGCCGATTGGAACTTATTCACAAATAACTGTGTTTCCACAATTGAATCTTATTTCCGGACGTCATACGATATTTGGTCAACATTATAGAACTGATTGAATATCAATAAAGAATTATTGACCGTTTGACACTATTATGAGTCCATTTCGCTTGAAATCCTATCGATAGTGACCTCTCTGATCGATTGAAATTATTCAAAAAAATTATTCAATCCAATTTAATCGTTTATCAATGAATTGATTAATTAATGTAAAAGATTGATGAATATATAACTATAATATTACATAACTGGGGTTGGTTTGAAAATCGAAATCTCAAAAGTCCGGAAAGGTCAAAAGTTCTAATTCATTTACGATTTCAAATTTTTCAAAATTTTAAAGTTCGGAATATTGAGTTTCGGAAATATTGGAATGCAGACAGTTCAAAATTCGGAAAGTTTAAAACCCCGAAAGTCCAAGAATCCGAAAATTTAATGGAGGGATACGAGTACGTCTTACACGTCAATTTCAAGTTTCGGGGTTTAGACCTTGCAGATCCTTTAGCCTTTGGAATTTCAGACCTTCCTTGTTTTCTGATTTAAGGTTTTCGGATAACGACTATGCAGACTTTCGGGGAAACAATCTCTTTAAAGACTGTGTATTGCTAATATCGAATTTCGGAATTTTCACTGTTCGTAACTTTCAAAAATTGACACTTCGACCCAGCTCCATATGACCATAACTTCATTTGAATAAACTTTTGATAATTATCATTATGTCAGTTTCATGACAGTAAACTTTGACAGGGGTCAATCCTCTCCTAGTTTTTCAAGGGTAGGAGTGTTGTTCAGTATTCTATTTACCGTCCAATTATTCAGTAGAATTATGTCTCCGAATAGTCCCGTAAATAACAAGGATTTAGTGCTTCTAGTTCTAGAGTCTAATCTCTGGGATTCATACTAACGGGGGTCCTTTGTCTTCAGAATCACATTCACTGACGATTGTCGTTCTGTTTTAAACATAAAACTTTGAAAATAAAACAAAAAAAAGGTCGTTAGCTTTCGGAGTTTAGAGCGAAACTCGCACTCGTACGATTGTAAACCATTCCACAAAACGACACGGTATATCCTGTTAAAAAACGCGGTGCTGCAGGGCGTCAGTTTAATTTCTGAAAGACCCACATCGAGCTTTTTTGAACAACGAATAAAATTTTAATGTTAATTATGTGGAATAGAGAATTCGGGATGTTGTTTCAAGGATGATTGATGAGTTTGATTTTGGAAATGAAACGTACTAACATCGTGTGAAGGGTTTGTATGAGTTAAGAGAAAATATATTTTAAGAATGAAGAATGATATTTCCAGTTTGGTGCGAAGGCGGTTTAACAATCCCTTGACAAACGGTATAACCTGCATGGCGACCAAATTTGTGATGGGATAAAGCAATTTATATTCAACAGAGATCTACATACGGCTACATGCGGAAGTTCAACGCTTGCCAGTTTCCACTTAATATGGAATTCAGAGGGACGTAGGATGAATGGGGAAAAGAAGATGGAAGGAGGTGAAAGCGAGGAGTAAGAGGTTGTTCGTTGCTTATACACGACGTATAGCTGGTAAAATATATGACACATAGAAATCACTGGTCCGAAAAGAAATAGAGATTCTAAGTGAAACATGAAAAAAACTTTAGAAGTTTCGTCATTTTACAGAGTCTGCAGCATAGCAACTGTGTGGAAAGAATCCTCATGACATCTACATTCAATGATTTTCAACTTCCAGTAATGAAAATTGAAAATTTTCATAAAAAAAGGGAAGTTATTGGTTTCGGTCCGATTTTCGAAAATCGAGTTTTCATCAGATCTCGACGTTTTGGGGTCCTAGGAAGCTATTATGACTATTTTTGGATAGACGTCCGTATGTGTGTGTGTGTGTGTGTGTAAACAAATTTTTGCCGTACGATACCTTTGGAACGAATCGATCAATTGGAATGGTTCTTATGGCGATCGAAAGGGCTTATCAAGACTTAGATCTGATTAGATTTTGGAGTCGATCGGTCGAGTAGTTTCAAAGTTATTTGAGAAATAAAAATTAAAAAACAATTTTTTTTTCATGTTTTTAGCGCATAACTCCTAAACTGTTCGTACGATTAGTCTCAAAACTTGATCAGTCTTAAGTCTTGGATAACCCTTTCGATCGCCGTAAATTTCATTAAAATCGAACGATTGGTTTAAAAGATATTGCACGTCAAAAATTTCTCTTTTTGTCGTACGATACCTTTGGAACGAATTAACCGATTTAAATGCTTCTTGCGGCGATCGAAAAGGGTTCATCAAGACTTAGATCTGATTAGATTTTGGAATCGATCGGTCGAGTAGTTTCAAAGTTATTCGAAGAATAAAAATTGAAGAAAAAAAGATTTGTATACGGAAAACTAATTACACTTATAACCTTCTTTAGTTTATTATAAACACAATAGTGTCAATTAATTGTTACGTATTTAACACAGCGGGAAATTTTAGGGTTGGCCCACAGGTCAACCGGTTTCTTGATATTTTTTATTTTTTTTTTTGCAATTCCCAGTACTTTATGTCTTGCCTATTTCGATCCTCTAAAATGTCTTGTATTAATCGATCGCTATGAGCTAATTGCCTAGCTGATTTTCGCTGTATCTTAATTAGCAGTGAATTAAATGTCATTCTGTTTTTATACCGAAGTTGTGTTCTCGGATCCTGTTGGACTGTTTTAGAAAATAGTTGACCTTCCTTTAAATAAATGCCACGTGCAAACTATCGAATAAACAAGCAGCCTTCACTTAATACACGAGTTGATTTAACAGACATTTTAATTAGATTTCCTCATGTAGTATTTTACTGTCGTTTAATTTCCGCAGGATAATTATATACGAAGCTTTTGACAAATGAACTTTCGTATAATAATTATAAATCCCGGAATAATTTAAAGTGTAGGTATATATAGGGCATTTTATACCACTTCGACCTGGGTCTGTCCCTTGACTTCTCGGATTGGGCCCGCGATTTTTTATATGATTGTTCTTACTTTGAAAGGTACTCATTTTTTTTTTTTTTTGTTCAGATTTTTTCAAATCGTTTTGAATTTCCTACAATTTTTGAAAACGATCCATATATTGATCGACACAATATAAAAATTTGAAAAAATTCTGAACTGTTTCGGAACTAAAGAAACTTCAAAATGTCGGAACTATTTTATCGTTTGCAATTTGTTTTTCTTTTTTTTTTTCTTCTAATCTGAAAAAATTCCAAACCTCTAAGACATACCTAAAAATAATTCGAATAATTTGAAATAATTTCTCGTTGATTGGATCAAATTTGTTGTAGGTCCAAATTGATTTATCGATTCATCTTTTGGTTAGCCTGATGTGTTTTGGGCTAATCTTAATTCCTTGTGAATTAGGTCAAATCTATCTAATGCCCAAGGCACCTGATTGTATTTGGAAAAACGTTATTATGCGATGTCATGCAGGATTTGGGGCAGATAACTAATTGGGTTATTGGACTGTGTAGGAAATCTGGAGTAAGAAGATTCTGCCACAGGAAGAATGTGATCCTAAGACTTGCAAACCATGTTCGAACCATCGAAAGCTGTATAAAAGTTTGTTCCGGTTAGAAGCGGGAAACTCGTCAGAGACTGAGACCGATGAAAATGGAATGAAATTATGAATCGTCATTTCGGTGAAATGCCAGAAGTTATTCCCATTTTCTCGTCGGTCGTTGCGTGGCTGACGTTTGAGGGGGGTCAGGATCGTTACATACATATTGGATCTCTGAGTGGCTGGCTGTCTCATTTTCCATCGGTATATGTATACTTGTATATACAAATTGTAGCAGTTATATTTATTTCATAGTTTTTTCTTTTTCTCCATTTTTTTCTTAACACCGAAGAAAACTTTTTCGTACGACGGAAATGGTTGAAATTTTACGATTCTATTCTATCTCACTTTTCAACAAAACTGGAAATCATTCATTTCTTTTACCACCGTTTGTCTGCTAATAATTTAACAAGAAGTATATGTACATACATACATATGTAATTAAAAAATGATCGTCTACCAATAATGGGATTATAAAATCGGTTACGTTGACGAATTTAAAAATTTTTCATTATTTTTTTCCATTATTAGTTATACCTGCATTGCAAAAATTTTCGAAAATTTGTCAAAATCATCGTCAGTCTTATTAATCACGAGAATATGCGATACTAGAATGTTTAAAAAAAAAAATAAAAAAAAAAAATGGTATTTTTTTATTTTGGGTCTCATGGTCTCAAAAGTTACCATGAGATGTAATGAAAATTCTCATAAAATTTCAGAGCGATATCTTAAAAATTGAGCTGGCGCTTGAGAAGTCTTTTTTCCCCATTAAAAATACACGTACAATTTTTTTTTTCTCATTTTTCGTTGGAAAATGCAGTAAAATTTTTTTTTTTATACAATGTTGACTAGCACCTTCTTATAGGAAATTGAATTCTCTCGAAAAATGTTTTGAATAGTCACTTACTCGTAACTATAATAGAAAAATAGTTACAAGTCTCCAAAGTTTAAGAGAACAGAGAATTTTACTAAACTTTGGATACTTGTAACTATTTTTCTATTATAGTTACGAGTTAAACATTTAAACATTTTTGTAGAGAATTCAATTTCCTATAGGAAGGTGCTAGTCAAAATTGCATAAAAAAAATTTTCACTGTATTTTCCAACGAAAAATGAGAAAATGTTTTTTTTTTTTTATGTGTATTTCAAATGGGAAAAAAAGACTTTTCAAGCGCCAGCTCAATTTTTAAAATATTGGGCTGAATCTTTAAGACAATTTTCATTACATCTCATAGTAACTGAGACTATGAGATCTAAAAAAAAAATAGAATATAATTTTTTTTTATTTGAAAGACCCAAATGCGATACATATAACATTTATACCCATGATATGTAAAGAGAAGAAAGTTACTTCGATTGAAAAAGAGTTACAATCAATGTATTCGGCCTATACGCGCGTATATAGCGTTATTGAAAATTTCTCATCGATTGACGACCGTCACACACATATTGCTTTCGAGACTGAAAAATTTTTCACTAAAAATACCTTTCACTTTATAAAGAAGACATATTGGCATATATTTCTGTACAATATTTCATTTATTTATATTTCAATAACGTGATACATTATTATCGAATAATTATCAATTCCAAAGCGTCATGACCAATCGCCTAAAATTTAGTATAACTTTAAAATCCGTTATCCGAATAATTGTATATAAATCTAAGTCTCATGATATCCGTATAGAATTATCATCATTTATTGAGGATAAAAAACGGCTCTTCTGATTTGAACGAAAAAAAAAAAATATAATATTTGCTTGCGGGATTTAGCTTCCAATAGTTCGTATAATAAATATGTCCAATTTGTGTAAGCTCTATAATTAATATTTCGATCGGGAGGTTAAACGCAGAGAAGTTCGAATAGAGACTTATAAGCTCCATCCTCTGATTTCCTATCCGGTCAAGGGTCTCTAGTTTATTATAGTCCACAGTCCCTTTTGGGACTATGTCCTTGTTACCGGAACCGAATAGGAAAGAAATGGGTATCAGCTGGACTGGCCAATTCTGTATCGTATATAGTCGCCTGCGGCTATTTCGTGAGTGTGTTAAGTGAAAACACATTCGATTCACTTTTCCCTCTCGTAAAGGCCTAGGCTCTTCTTACAATCAACCTTTATTCGTAGCCGTAAGTTGACCTGGTGACCGAGGAGAATTTCAAAATCTTTACTTCGTTTAATACATTTATTTTTTATTTATTTATTTAATTTATTTATTATTTTTTTTTTTTTGCATCGTGATCTTTCGTCTGGGATCTACCTACTTCATACTACACCAACTACACAGAGTCTAGGTTAAGGGGCTACGAAGTAGATTAGATCTTGTGCTCGCCTTTGGAATAAGGATCAGATCTTCGCCCATCTCACTAATAGCGTAAGCTTATCCTTTTGACGAAGTTACTTGAGAAGGTTCGTGTCATAACGGAGTTACTTGACGCCAAATGCGATTAAATCTGAATTGATTGACGGTAGTTGGATATAAATGCATGCATGAATGCCTGATACATTTTGGCGTCTATCCCAATTCAATACGAATACACATGATGTGTGCGAGTGTAGATATATAAACGATTCGAAAGGTGTTTAAAAGATAATTTTTTTGGAGATGAAATTGAATTTTACCACTTAATTTCCTGACCACAAAGCAGGACCAATTGCTGTTACGTCTAGCTTCGTTAAACACGTGAAATTTGGGATTTATATATTGAGCTGTACGAGATTGGAATAATTCTTAGCCGTAAGTAGGAATAAATTACTTTCATTTTGATTCAATTCACCGGAGTAGGTACAAGCCGCAAAACAACTCTAAAAAAATCATTTTATTTTATTTATTTTCCTTTTTTTTTTGGACTTTGAAATGCGAAATTTTCATGTTTTCGTTATTTTTTTGTTTCTTGAAGATCTTGAAAAATTTTTTTAGCCCAAAGATGTCACGACGTATAAGTCGATCCTGATGAAAATGGCAACTCGATGAAAGCCGGGGTTAACCCAAATAGATAATAACGAGCAAAGCGGGTTCTATCTTTCTTTCTACGTCATACACCGCGAGGCATATGCTAATGCAGTCTGCAATTGATAAGACGTCGGTTAGAAACTGAGCCGATCTTCATTAGCATACCTACTCGTGTTTGGTTAACGGTAAATAAGTGAATGTTCTAAACACCTAAACAGTATACGCGGTTAGAAATTGCCGAATTTCAATTGGTATGGCAAGAAATTGATTATTTCTATGGTTAATAGAGATGGACAAAAAATGGCGGAATATAATTTTTACGGTTTTGAAGGCCGTGGTTTAAGCAGGTTGGCTAGTCAAAAATCAATACTTTTTTTTAAATTTATCAGGAGATAGTCGAGGTTCTAGGTATTCATATGATTATTATATTTGTGATCTGAGGATGTCTCTAAAAATTCAATAAAAAAAAAATAAATAAATACCAAAATTATAAACAAACGGTGAGATATCGATTTTTCGTTTCAAATCGCTTTCAAATAGTGAAAAATCTAGTCGATTCGTTCGATTTCACTCTGCGATGGTTTTTTATGTTCAGAAAAGTATTCTCCGCAATTCCACTGAGTCACTTTTTTTCATCGCGTTGGTGACGTTAAATATTCAATTTTACAAGATTGGACCCCGGTCGATTCCGATCAACAAATAACGATATAGAATTGCCTATTGACAAAAAAAAAATAATTTGTTACAGTGAATTTGTGAAAAATACTTGTCTGAACAAAATAAGTCATCGAAGAGTGAAATCTAACCAATCTACTAGATTTTTCACTATTTGAAAGCGATTTGAAATGAAAAATCGATATCTTACCGTTTGTTCATAATTTTGATATATATTTTTTTTTTTTTTTTTTTCGTTTTCTTATTGAATTTTTAGGGACATCCTTAAATCACAAATATAATAATCATACGAATACCCAATGTCTTGACTATCTAAAAATAATAATACAAATCAGAAACGTTTATACATTTGGGATTTGGAAAGTTTGATTTGCCTTGTATATAAGTCATGAAAATTCCGAATTAAATGGGTTATCTAATTGCGAAAATGATCATTCATAATATCACAGCCTTTACTTTATCAAAAAACAAACATTTACCTAAGTATGGCAAGTCGTTCCTGTACATATATGAATGCGAATACGTTGCAGAGGTAGAATATAGACATTGTTCTTGATTCAATTTAAGGAATGATGTCACCGATTTTTATAACAATCTCTTAAAGTACCATTAAAATATGTATCATTTTTGTCTTCAAATATTTGTTTCATCGTGACCGTAGGTTGGATTTGGAAAATGCATAAACGAGTAGAGGATGTTCACCCTCTTCTCGAGGGAGTTACAAACGTCTGTATGGAAAGATTTACAGCTGTGATCATGTTATGCAAGATCACGAGAGGCCGAAAGGTGTTCGTAATAAAAAAAGATGAAAAAAAAAAAAAAACAGCGCAAGCAAAAAGACAGGGGATGCTGGTGTTCTCAAGTGCCTGATTTACATACACGGTTCGATAAATATAGAATTTTGAGTAGCTAGGTGTATGGCTCCCTTTCGATTCTCTGACGTTGAGTGAAACGAGCCCGAAGAAACTGGAATGAAGACTAACTGAAAATGAAACCGAATCTGATACTGTGAATTTTTATGATCCAAAATCGGTAATGTAATTTCAAATCTCGTAAATCGAATCAATCCTATAAACCGGAGGCAAAATTTCAGACTTGTAACTGTACGATAAGAAAAAGAAAAAGAAAAAAAGTTATTTTTTTTTGTACCAGCTTGATACAAATTGACCGTAAAAATTGGAGTTTACGATTTTTAGTCAATTTTCATTTTTATCCAGTAAATTTTATTCACGGTCTACAAAGTGTGAAAATATTTAACTGATTTAACTGAATCAGTTACACCAAACGAAAGATGACAGCAAATGAAGATTTCATTTCCAATAACCAATTCGTGAAAAATAAATAATTCATTCAACACTTTTATGACATCTTGTGACTTCACTGTGCACCATAAATTTGTTCATTTTGTTCATTCTTACAATATCACAGTCACATTTAATTCAGACCGAAAAACTTCGTTCAACTGACTCAACTCTACCAAAATACATTGGAAAATATCAGACTAATTTCTACTATACTACAGAAAATTTTATTTTGGTTCGCTTTATTCCATAAATATTATTCTTTTTCAGACGATGGTCTGATTTATATCACTTGACGATAAAACGAAGACGAGAATTTAAAAGCATTAAAAAAAAAGAATTAAGCAAATGGATAGAAGACTAAGTTAGAGCTTTTACTCAACATCAAATCGATATTCCTTGGCCTTGACATCGTCCCGAAATTGTTTCAAAATTTCTCTTTGTTATTTTTCTTTTTTTTTTTTTTATGCAAATTTAGTACTCCGGGAGGGTTGTGCAAAGAATAAACATACTTGTTAATTGCTATTACTTATCTTTCTTTTATCAGGTCTTCTACTAATGTAAACTGATATTTTGATCAGGGTTAAAGACAATCTTTTGAAAATATAATCATACTTCGCTTCAATGAGTTAGCCAATTTATTTTCCATGTAATTTTATGGGAATCAATCAATTTGTAAGTAATATTCCTTTCTTATCATCATCGAACTTATCCGACGAAGCTTTCAATTTGCGGGAATAAACAGTCAATTTTAATTTTCTTATATATATATGGGGCTGTCGATGTCAAAACGACACGGCTTCAGACCTCAAAGTTTTCGATTTGATTTTTGATTTCATATGTTATCATTCCATGTTTGGAGAACATGTCAAAATTCTTTTGATTTTTTTCAATCAACCCTTTTGGAGCTATGAATTTTTTCAGCCTTAAATAAAGGACCTTTTTTAAAAATCTGAAACAAATCACAAAAATTCTATTGATGATATAGAACAACCTCCCACTTCCAGAAACGTAGGCAGGATTTTTCTTATATTTTTTTTTTTCAATTTTTCATAGATTGTGTTAAAAAAATGCTTCATTAATGACTTTTATCCTACCAGAAATCTTTCAAACCTACACCATTCAGATTTTTCGAAGTTCTTGATCTTATATTGTTTTGTGTTGAGAAGGAGGTGAGTAGGTGATTTCATAAAACTCAAGGATGAAGCATTTTTTTTAATAAAATTTTCGAAAAATTAAAAAAAAATAATGTAAGAACAATTCTGCCCACGTTTCTGGACGTGGCAAGTTGTTCTATATCAGCAACAGAACCTTTTAAAAAAGGTCCTGTTCTTAAGACTGAAAAAATTCATAGCTCCGAAATGGTTGTTTGAAAAAATTCAAAAAAAATTTTTACAGATTCTCCAGACATAGAATGATAACATATGAAATCAAAAATCAAATCGAAAGCTTTGAGGTCTGGAGCCGTGTCGTTTTGACGTCGACAGCCCCGTATATTAATATATGTGATCCGAATTATTATACATATGGTAAGAATATTATTAGCGTAAATTTGAGAATAATAATTTCAAGAAATTAAATGGATTGCACCTGATTAATTTTCGATTTACATACAGTATAGATGATCCTAATTTCAATTTCGATCGCTTATCATCCTGACGGAAAGGTAGTTAAAACGAATAATAATAAACCCAGTAAAAATTAATTTTTATTCTGAATTTGAAATTTGACGATGTTTATTAAACACAAATAAGTTTCAATGTGATTGGAACAGATTGAATTGGTAATTGGCTCTATTGTGATTCTTGAAAAACGTTAATTATGGTCCGTTTTTTAAATTGTTTATATAACGTAATTTTTAAGTGTTTTTCACCCCATTTTGCTCCGTTATAACCTCTCGCCTAACAGTTAAACCACCCTAAAATACCACGTCACATTCTCTCGGATCCCTCATCCTCTCTACCTTGTCTTAAAAGGGTTGTGTAATTTGTAAACAGCCTCTTATCAGAGAAGCGGAGTTTAAGTCTTTTCGATCCGATTGAATCAATTCTAGTTCAATGGGATGGGTGAAGGACTACAGGGTGAAACTGGGTTGAACAAAAAACTTCCATTTATTTCTTCTTTTTATTAGTCATTCTATAGTTTTCGAGTATACGAGCCAAAACAACAGCAAAAAAATAAAATAAATAAAAAATTCAATTTCGATTCGAATAAGGTTGGCAATTACAGTTTCTTCGAATTTCAAATCTTCCACGAAGTTTTAAATTTCAAAATCACGATTTTGTATTCATCTGCGAATAGAAAAACTCCATTTTTGAATAACAACGTTAAATTTCACCAGTTACAAACTTGTCAAATATTCGCGGATTGTCAATTACCAAAATTGAACGTGCCATTAAATTTCCACAAAAAGCATTCGTTCGTATACTTTTTTTTTTCATGGACTCTATTTTGGACGGGGTTATATTTTCGGCTCAGAGAGCGTAAATCATAGTGCGAATTAGTTTCGCGTAGTGTTTCATTGCAACGTGGGTATGTATGTTATATGCAAATTGTACTGACTGTGCGTGTCTCACTTGTCCCACGTTGGATCCAGGCCAGAACATGCTCAGTAAATTCACTGTGTAGTGTGCAATGGGGGAAAATATGGGATTGCACAGAATTGCTGTAATTGAATTCTGTTGATTTGATTCTGAGACAGCAGGAATAAGAATGAGAAACCGGAAGTTAAATTGCTGCAGTCAGTATTTCAACGTCAAATGCAATTTCAGTTTCTCTGTACATTGCAGAATAACATTCTCACGATATTTCCACACTCTGAAACTTTACTGAGTGACATATTTAAAGAAGAAAACTAAAAATAAAATGAAATTTTTATCGCGAATTTAAGCAACATCAATTATTATTTATTTAGAATTAATTATTCTGCAAAATTTAGTTTGAGAAAAAATGCTGCGTTAGCTGCTAGAGATGATAATAATTTGATACAATAAAATTGAAGGCATATTGAACAAGCCGAAAAAACAGTTTTTCGGAGTACTTTTCATCAGAAAAAAATGGATGGGTTTGTCAGGGGAAGAAAAAGTATAAAAAAGTAATGAAAAACCGAAAAAAAGATCAAAATTGAAAATTTCAGATAAAAAAGATGCCCTATATATTGACAAACAACAATTTCGGACAGTGCATTCATTCTAATTCGATCTGGGTATATTTACAATTTTTTTGGTATCATTGGCAAGGAATGCCCTATATATATGAAATTCTGAACTCGGAAGAATATGTTCTTTCATTTAGAAAGGTAATACAGAAAAAAAGTATACGTTTGTCGGTAAAACAGCGAAAATCGATTCATTTCCGGTGGAACCGGAAGTTCAAATTAAACTAGACATGGCAATTTTTTATGCCCATCATTTGGTTGTAAAGTCCTGTGAATTTCAGATTTTTTCATCGAGCTGTTTCCGAGATCACCGCGCGAGTTTGTCGAACAGGCCGACAGACAGACCGACATCTTTCTAAAAACCCGTTTTTCGGATTCTAGAGGGTCGAAAATGTGAAGATTCGTTGAAATTAACAAAATTCACTTTTCAACCAAAACCAATACTTTTCTAATATCACCGTAGGTGATGAAAAGTCAAAAAGTCTAAGCTTTCGCGATGGTGATTTACGAGTGCAGATATTTTTGAAATTCAAAAATTTGCGCTATTAATAATCCGAGATTGTTCCTTAAAGCCAATACCCAGTTTAGTGTGCATAAAAATTTTGCAAATATCATGAATAGCTTTTGAAATCGTTCATCGTAGATTATTTGCAGCTTTTTGTACAAATCAGAGATAGTAAATTTAAGAAATTTTTTTAGATCGTAGAGAGTAGATTCTGGTTTGCTTGATCATACGTTTAAATCGAATAGTGAAGTGTTATGATAAAATTTTACAACAATACCTTTTCAAATGAATCGCCAAAATTTCTCAATATATATATATATATATATATATATTTTTTTTTACACGTTTTACATGTCCGAAATTAGAAAATATTTTTCTTTGTTTCAAACTTGCAGGAAGATGAAGTCGGATAGAATACGTGGGAAATCTATTTGTACAATAGTTTCTAAACATAGAAACTACTAAAAGTAGTAAAAATTTCGTAATTTAATTTCCTCATAAAAGTCTAGTTCAGCTGGCGCGTTTGAGACGACGATACCAACTGAAGAGAACGTATAGTTTAAACAGAAATTTGGAAACGTGCGCGGAACTTCAAACTATTTTACGACTTCGCTAGTTCTATTCGCTCGCTTATTTTGATTAAAAAAAAAAAAAAAAAAGTAATAGTCATAATTTAACGTTTACTAAGATAACCCTGTACAATTCAATAATCGATTCAACTGACTCTGTAGACAGATAATGCTACTAGATTTGTAGTAGTTCATTAAGTAAGTAAGATATTTTAGTTTTATATATAAAAGTTTAACTATCAACGCCCACACCTCAATAATTCGTCTATCAAAAAACGTGGACACGTATCTTCATTTTCTTCTTTTTATTCTCATTAAAATTCTGCTTCTGAATCGTAAAATACTTGAATCATAATCAATAAAATCAAAATAACTTCCCAAAGTAACTTATCCCCAATCATGGAAGTGAGTTTCAATGTATAAAATATTGTCGAATCTCAAACGAACCAGACGATATAATAAAACTAGAAAAAAAGTTAAAAATTTTCAGACCGCAGGTTCATATCTCTTGTGAAAAAATTTTTTCTCCATTCGAAAAGTTTTTTCATGTGATTATGGTCTTGTAATAAATTTTTGGTTTGTTTTTTTAAATATGAAATTAGATTATTTTTAATAAAAAGAAGTTTCTTTATATTGAAGCAAACTTCTATCAGAGATTTGTAACCTACTTGTGATTCTTTTGTTTATTTTTTGTTGTAATTTGCTGTTTGCAAATTAGATAGCGTTTTAATGAAACGAATCAAATAACGCTGCAAGGGAATGAACTTTTTTTTTCTTTTCCATAACCTCGACATCTTGCAAATTCTTAACTTCGTAACAACTAGGGTACCTATATATATACTTCCGTGGAAAACGATGCAAACTTTTACAAGATTGGTAAAACTTTTGTCTAATATTACGCGTTGGAATAATACAAAATTCTAGACAACAGTCTCAACTCTTGCCAATATCTATATCGTTTATACTCAGTAAGTTTTAAACAAGTTTAATATCGCGCTGTAACTATGCTGCAGGGTTAACGCTGCAATCTGTTGAGTTAGTTTTCAAAGTGAAATAATATTCATAAAAATATTTTCAAATATTGTCTTTTTAACTTCCCGCAATGAAAATTGAAAATTTTCATAAAAGAGGGAAGTTATTAGTTTCGGTCCGATTTTCGAAAATCGAGTTTTCATCAGATCTCGACGTTTTGGGGTCCGAGGAAGCTATTCTGATTATTTTTGGATGGACGTCCATATGTGTGTGTGTGTGTGTGTGTGTAATCAAATTTTTGTCGTACGATATCTTTAGAACGAATCGATCGATTGGAATGATTCTTATGACGATCGAAAGGGTTTATCAAGACTTAGATCTGATTAGATTTTGGAGTCGATCGGTCGAGTAGTTTCAAAGTTATTTGGGAAATAAAAGTTAAAAAACAATTTTTTTTTCATGTTTTTAGCGCATAACTCCTAAACTGTTCGTCCGATTAGTCTCAAAACTTAACCAGACTTAGGTCTTGGATAGCCCTTTCGATCGCCGCATGATTCATCAAAATCGAACGATTGGTTTAAAAGATATTGCACGACAAAAATTTCTCTTTTTGTCGTACGATACCTTTGGAACGAATCAACCGATTTGAATGATTCTTGCGGCGATCGAAAGGGTTCATCAAGACTTAGATCTGATTAGATTTTGGAATCGATCGGTCAAGTAGTTTCAAAGTTATTCGAAGAATAGAAATTGAAGACAAAAAGATTTGTATACGGAAAACTAATTATACTTATAACCTTCTTTAATTTATTATAAACACAATAGTATCAATTAATCGTAACGTATTTAACACAGCGGGAAGTTTTCGTGTTGGCCCATAGGTCAATCGGTTTCCTGATTTTTTTAATTAATTTTGGGTCGTTATTCGAGTCTCTACTAATAGTCGAAGTGTAAATTTTCACTCAAGTTTACAGTAACAATAAATAAATATTAATTAGATTATTTTAATGCACCTGTAAGCACAGTTTCGACTTTAATTATGTCGAGTGTCTCAGGTATGCAATTAAAGAAGCTAAAGATCATTTTAATCAACTGAGTGCTGTGCTTGGAAAACAAGGTAATTAGGTTCATAAAATTTCTTTTAAAACTTCAACCCGTAATGGATATAAAAATGGATATACTAACCATGAAATTGATCAAATATTTAACATCAATATTCTAAAAAATTATTATTTATAATAATCGCGTCGCTATAGAGAGTCTCAAATTTGCTATGGAACAGTTTTCGTAGAAAAAACAAATCCTTTTTATGTAATTATCTAGTTGATCAATCACCGTATGACTATATCTCATTAATTAGATAAAATACGTTATCAAATGAGTTATTATGATTCGTGAATTATATTCTACAGTGAATTCGTAATTTTATGAGATATGGATACTAACCTTGATAACTTTCTTTCAAAACTTTCAAAGGGGATTGAGAATATTTGAGATAACGCATTAAAAACCCCCTTTCGATACGCCCGCGCCAGTCGTGAGTTATGACCTTTGAAAGTATAAAAGTGAAATTTTCGGACCTCGGGTTCTCACGCGGAAAAAAAAAGAAAAAAAAAAAAAAAACACAAAAAAGAAAAAGAAAAAAAAAAATGTCACTCATATACTTTCAAAGCTCATAACTCGCGACTGGAATATTCAAAAGGGATGTTAAATGGGTGTTTTCAATTCGTCTAAATTTTCTCTAAAACTTTTTTATGAAAACAAAAATTTCACCGACCTTTGATAAATCGTAAAAAAAAAATATTAATAAATATCCAACAAGTGAATCATGTCATACGTAAAGTGGCCGTCTAGAACTATCCAATTTCTTAATCGTTAATAAAATCCAAACTTGTGGAGAAATTAACCATAATAAGTTTGTCCTCTGAATTCCTAATTTTTTTTTTTTTTTTCAAATTTAGGGCTAAAAATAAATCCGTTATAAAGAACGTAGCTTTCAATGAAGTGAAGGAAAGATTTTTCCGGGTAGGAACACATCGAGTATCTTATCTGTCTAATATTCTACTTCCTTAAACTAATTTAGGAGGTGATAAAGTTCATACCGATTGTTCGAAAGCTCATTTATCAATTTGGAGCTACCCCTAATAACGCAGAAATCAATTATTAGTTGGTGACTTAATTACGAGCATGATTTTATTGTCCTATACCGTCGACAGCGCCAAGACCACATTGTTTGGCCTGCTGTGAACATTTAATTATTCAGTACCGCTGCTAGATCATTCTGTTTAGACCTTTTGCCAAACAATTACTCAAAGGTGTTTTTAGTCTTTGCCATTTCTCTATAGGATTGAAACTCCGGTATTTTATAACTGATTTACTTTTTACTCAAAACTCGAGTCACAGTAACCAAATGATTAAGCTCGCCATAGATAGTCAAATTTCATCTAAATTTTTTTTTTTTACTTTCGGTTACTGGTTTGACATTGTGACTGAGGATCTCCATTCGTAAATGGCAAAAGTATAAAAGTACAACGTCATTATCATCCGTGGTAATGATTGCAGATGCTTTTAAATCCTCGATAATTAAAATTGAGTATGCAGGAGGAGTATTTTCCTTATGCTATTAATTAAAATCGCGTTTCAAAAAGCTTAACTGCAAATTTACTCAGCAGTTAGAAACCAGATTCCGTATATCGATGATTTAATTAACGTTCAAACTTCAGTTTCCGTCTATTTTCCATTTGCGATATAATCTTACGGCAACCAGAAAAGTGTACCAACATAAATTTGTTTAACAAAATCTTGAATTACCAGAAATTTAATAAAATTAAAGCTTTTATTGAAAAAGTATTTTCAGGTAATTCATTGCTGATCGTCACTACCAAAATAAACTCTAAAATATGAATTTTATCTTCTCTGTGTTCTGAACCCAAATTTTGTTCTTGTCCTTCGCACATTTTCTACTTTAAAGTTTCAATATATAGACATTGGGATCTTCCGCGGGTCAGACGACGTTTCCACTCGTTGAGGGCTAAGGTTTTTTTTGTTATCGTGCCTAGAAAATGGACATACATAGAATTTTACGACACGAACACACATGGCCCTTTGACTTGGTCCATAAGTAACGACTGTACTAGAGTGACAGGTAAGATGGTTTACTTTTTGAAAATATTTTTCACATACTCTTTATTCTTCGTCATTTTCAATCGGATATATTCATACATTTACTGATCGTTCAATATGATGACAAAATTTCAACGTTTTTCGAAAAGATAATCATTCATTTCTCAAACTCTAATCATACTCTCAGCTTGCCTATAAATTTTTAATAATAAATTAGCTTTTCGAAGTATCATCTCTTTGACTATTTCGTATGACTCAGAGTTGAATACAGTCCGTGAATAATAACTTCGTTAGAGATAAATTTCTCTTAGAAATGTTCATTATTCGAAATAAACTAACAAAATAAAAAGAATTAATAAAAAAAAGAAATTGCCATTTAACGTTTCTCGTTTCTATCTCGCCCTTCAATTTTCACTGTTAACTTTAATTACCATTACGATCCTCAGGCGTTTAAATTTACAAAGTTAACTATCGTCTTGTCAATATTCTTGAACCTCTTTTCATTCTTCAGTATTTCATTTCATTTACTCGTCCAACCAAGGCCTAGATTTGTACTTCATAATCAAGCATCTTAATGCTCGAAGCTTCTACTAATTAAATTTTACAAAATTGAATATTTTCGTACTTGATTAAGTTGCTTGTTCAAGAAAATTTGGATCTTAATGCAAAGTGCTATTCGTACTAAATTTGTTTAGCACTATTCTATTTCCGTTTTTTTTTTCCAATTACCAAAAATTCATCGATTTACGATGTGCAAAAGATTTTTAATGAAACTACGAAGATTACTGGTGATAACGTCTCACTCCTAACATCGTAAGTCCGTTTTCAACTAATCTCTTTTCAGTTTATCCAATTTTTTCCGAATTTAACCGTGAGAAGTTAAATTTGTTAATAGAAAATGAATTATCGTTAAAGCTTTCAACCGTGTTGATCATTACAATGATTGATACCATTTAAAAGTAGACTAAAGTTCTTCTGTATACTTTTTCTTTTTAACCGTAAACACTTTTAGTTCATTTCCGTCGCAAGCTCTTCGCCGCAAGTGGTCCTCGTTCTTTAGTTCCGTAGCATTATGAGTTTACTTCCGTTTTGAAGGTTAGTTTTAAATTACCTACAACTGAGCGAATGGGGGTTATCGTCATTTTAATGCTAACGTTTAGCAATATTCACTCTACCTATTTAGTTTAAGAGTTTAAATCTAGCGCAAGGATCAGCTGTTAGGAATGAAAAGTACCGTGTCCTTTTAGCGTTTACTTAAAAGTAGGTACAGCGTAAGTTCAGAAGGACAATTTTAAAAACTATCATTTTATGTACTCCCAAGTGTCACGAAGAGATTTTAGAATTGATGGCGATATTAAAGCTTTCGAAAAGACATTTCAAGATCATTTTGTATGTAATAGTAAACATTATTTTTATTTATTTTTTTTTTTCCCCTCGTTTTTTTTTTTTTTTGGCGATGTTCAACTCCGAAACGAAACGACTTTGCTAATGTCAAAGATATGCCATGACATTGCAGTCACACGTCGCATATTGGGGGACAAAATTGTGATCACAGGCTGATAGGAAGCAAACCTAACGCCGTTCTCACCTCATAAAACCCAGATACTAAACCCGCCCTGACACCCGGACTGGGTGAATATGTACATGGCTCTCCGGACATCTTATATACCCAGAAATCCACTGTCTACATATGTATGTATACGTGCAGGGTTTCTACCCCTCGTATATATGGCGTTAACCCTGTTTCTTTTTCTTTTTTGCTTTGCAAACTTTCTTGGTCTTTGATTTTCACGAATTTCAGCAATCAGGTATAATTTTTACGAAAAATTTCATTACTTTTATATTTCTTATTCGTCCGCAAGTACTTAGGCAGTATTTATAGTCCGGAGGTCACACGGTGATTTATATCCACTTCGGAGTAGCTGAGAAAAGTTTTTTCTAATTGTAAATTATGGGTTTCGACCTTCTGAGTATTAATATATGTTCATTATTTTTTTTTTTTTGAAAACATCACTCGGACAATTCACGAATTAATTAATTTTTACTTAAAATTATACAATAATTATATTTTTTGTTTTTAATTCTAGCTTCGCGATATTTGCACAGTCAATTTTTTAATAATAAAAAAACAAAAAAAAAACTTCTTTCGGTGTTCATCGATGATCGAAATTTTTTTCGCAAAATTAGTTTGAAATTTTCAGTCGAATATAGTTGTTGATTTTAAAATTTATTTTAACAATAAAATTAAAGTTGTGTCATTCGAAGTTGATTATTAATTTTCAATGAAATTCAAATTCGATTACATATTTTCATACAATCTATTTGGAGAATCTTTTATTTGCACATGGAGAGTGCGATATTAATTTTCTCCAATACGAAGTTAGTATGACACGTGTGCACCCGAGATGGTAGGCAAATATTGTAGAAATTCGCTGACGTACGTTTTTGTATTTTTGCAATTTTCCATGTCACGAATATATATATTCAATAAATTTTCTTCATATCGCTTCCAGTCTCTATCTCGGTATAAAAATTTTGATAACCGTTCGTAATAAGAAATCGACGTTATTATTTAAGATATAGAAGAAAACGTCGCGTTAAAACCATACGTACTCATGGACTGCCATTTAGTCGAAAGTAAAGTTGATTGATATGCTTTTTTTGAAAATTTAAAATAACACTTAAAAATAGGTGAAAACTGACAAGCTTCGTTTGAGAAGATAAACATCCGTCTCCGTTTCTTAGAAGCGATTACTATTTTTTTTTTTTTTTTTTTTTTCTTCTGACCACTTTGCTTTCTAAATTTAGTCTAACTTTTGGGTTTTTCTCGCAGGTAATTAAACATTCAAATTAAATATGCATAAATGTACATGATGACGTCAAACTCACACATATGTTCTCCTAAGGCCCAAATTTCTGGTCTAGAATTCACCTCAACGAGAACAGTTGGAGCACAGACCAAAAGCACGCAAAGATCAGCCACACTGAGGTTCACCAGGAATATATTAGTGCTGTTCCTCATGTCTTTTCCCCGGAATACAACCAGCGGAACCTGGAAATAATTTTGAAAATTATATATGACCACAATTTTTTCTTTTTTGTTTTTTTAACTTCCCGCTTTAGCAAAAGGGAAGTTATTGTAATCACCCAGGAAATGAAAAGTTGAGTTTTCACCAAATCTCCACGTTTCAAGGTCGAAAGAATCACCCCCGACCATTTTCAGATGGACATCTGTATGTATGTATGTGTGTATATGGATGGATGGATGGATGTGTGTGATCACTTTTTTTATCCGACGATATCTCGAGAACGAATAATCGGATTTCGATGAATTTGGTATCAATCGACGCGGATTTTCTAAACTTAGAACTGATTAGATTCTGGATTTGATCGGTCGAGTAGTTTTTGAGATATTCGAAGAACAAAATTTTGAAAAAAATAATTTAATCGACAATATCTCGAGAAAGGATCAACGGATTTGAATAAAAATTGGTATCTCAAGGTTTTCTCGATCGTCGATTACGAATACAAAGTCAGATTTTTTTCACCTCTCTCATCTGAAAATTGCCTACCAATAATTATATTATGAAATCTTTATACATGTGTTTTTATTTTTCCTCGAAAGATTTGAGCGGCAAGTTTTAGTTCTGGCCTATCGTGGTCAGCCGATTTACCTGCTTATTTTTTTACGAAATTCAAATCATCATGACTGTAAGTATTTGTATAGTGACTACTAATTGGTAATAGTATACGAGGTTCTCCGTTGATATGGGATTATAATAGGAAACTTTTTCGACTCGGGTGTATGTCGTACGTGATGTCAAGCCTCGGTGTCGCCTTTACTATGAGATTCTGGAAGAGGTCAAGTAACCTGCGACTGCTACTGTCACGACACTCTGATTTGTGGGCGAAATATATTACCCAAACTCAACCTCAAAGAAGGCGAGATAGGTAGGTTTATACGCCCGTTACTGGAGAAAGTCATCGAATAGTATACCGGGATACTAATTCTCACGTTTTCGAAAAAAATTACCTCAGTTTGACCGGTGGGCGGGCAAAAATTACGCGATGCAAAAGTAAGCTAAACTCTTACGAAAATCTATAACCTTAATTATTTTAATGATTGATTCTATCGTCCGTTCTTTTAATTCAAAAAACAAATGTCGTTATCGAATGGTTTTTATATATTTGGCAAAGTTCTTTATCTGGATATTATTTAGTTTCTTTTAATAGAAAAATTAACCTTTTTTGCTAAATTTTCTCTATAAAGAGGCTTCTTTTATGAACATCTGGAATATCCACTCTCTAAATTTCTTCGAGTTAATTTTCACTCCATTAGTTTCAACTGGCACGATTTTCACTATATGCAAAATTCAGAGAGCAAGAAATGGTTCATCCGATTACTTACTACAATTTCTTTTACTTTAACTGCATATCTAATTACGCGGAGCAATGGCACACAAATTCTGTTCTTACCGGATTGTTATTCAAAAGAATTATCGTGATGGAAGTAAATCCTCAAATAAATAATATTAACCATTTCTGACGTGTAATCCCCTTAAGGAGACAATTACAGCTTGGATTCGAAAATTCAGAGTACTTTGGTTTGTCAACCAAAGTTTATTTCACATCAAAAAAAGATTTCTTTAAAGAAAGTTTGTCGTAAGATTTCAGGCACATCGTTAGTCCAATTCAACCTCTCAAAGTCTTGCTTCCTTCGGACGGAAATTCTACATCTTATGAACGTAGAGATCGGTAAAAAAAATATCATGTGAAAAGTTACGTTCGATTATCGAAAATTTTCAAAATTTAGACCACTGATTTTCAAATAACTTGGCCAATATGACATTATAACAAAAAATTCTTCCATTCACGTGATGAGGATTTTTTTTCTGAATAAAATGAGCCCTCAACGACCCTAATCAGACTTACGATGTGCCTAAAACCTTAATTACGATAAAGATTTTCAAAGAAGAATTTTTTTTTGTTTTATGTGAAATAAATCTTTGGTTGACAGATGAATGCATTTTGGAGTACTTCGAATTTTCCAAATCAAACTTCACTGGTTCTCTTCAATTGGTGCGAATTGAATGATGTTAATCAAATTATCCCAACTGATGTAACGAGTTCGCATATGGAATATGGCTCTGAATAGAAATAGTAGATTTTTTGATATTCTGTATGGCATACTTTGACGATCATACGTGCGCAAGTTGAATAAGAAAAATAAGGAAAAATGAAGATAAAGTACAAAAAAAAAAAAAGAAAAAAATTGTAAACCTTGAGTACGGTTCAAACGATTCTTTTATGCTGGAGTAATACTGTATTGCATATGTACAGCTACTTCGAATAAATTCTATGCAAGGTAGTTTATCAGGGACGAATCAATACACAGAATAGTTGAAAATAGAAAATTTGTAAGTGTAATAATATAGAGAATGAGTAAACTCTGATCACTACATGATCAGAAATTAGAATACTGTGAGTGTTTCATTCTAAACTAAAAATTAACTGCATTTTTTTTTCAAGGCACTATACATCAGACAGAGTATAAGCTGTTGATCAAAAACATCGTGTGCTCTATTGAAGAGACGTGGTCTTAGAGAAATCCATCAACTATTATTATAGGTGCCAATTCTGGGGGTTTGATATTTCATTTTTTGACTTTTTTTTTTAATTCAGAGAATCAGCCTCGCAATTTTGTGACAAAAATTTACCGAAATTTGAGATTCTTCGACGTTGCATTATAGTAGTGCATTTGTAACATACGTATGTGTATATAGACCAGGAGCTGTAATTCTATTATTGTATAATTTATAGTAAGCTAGATACAACAACGTACTGGGTTAAAGCTCAGCTTATTCCAGGCTCATAGGGAAGTTTATCGTCTCGCAATTTGACTTGGGAGTAATTAACAAACATAACGGTTCTTCGGGTAGTTTCGGTGGAAATTGCAAGTGAAGTAAGAGAATGGCGGACAAATGATCCAAGAACTAACATTGCTATTTGTCTGTTTAACAAAAGGTTCTATAAAATAGTAAGCACAAAGTTGTCAAGATAATCCGGATGCTAAAAACTACGATTTTAATTTTATGAGTGATTCAAAATTCTTCTTAATTCCCCGTCACAAAGCGAAATCGACAATTCAAAATATCATTCATCATTTCAAAATATGATTGACACGATGGATCAGTCAAAATTCGGAGCTAAAAAATTCCCAAAAATAATTCGTGCCAATATGGGATTGCAGTTTATGAATTTAAAAAAAAGCTGAATTTCCTCAAACTGCATCTACAAATGAGCCAGAAAAGTTCGAATCTGAAAACTTGCTATCTGTGATATTGTACTTCAAATATTGAGATTTCAAAATGCCCCTTTGAGTCACAAACTTTTATTTCTTTCATTTAAAAATTTTTTAGTTCACTTGTGGATATATGAAATTCAAAGAGATTAAAGTAGCTTTATCGAAATTAGTTCATGCTTTCTCGTTGTACAATATTATTTTACAGTATATATTGTTAAAATCATCTGAACAAGCCTACACCATTTTAATTCGTGTTCAAACCATTAACGAAGTATCTTAAATTCTCCTAATATTATTTAACCAAGTAATAAGTTATTCAACAAATGATACTACACGATATTATACTTTACAGATATACTGGAAGATTGTTCACGCGTGTAATACAAGTAATAATAATAATAACAAGTTGAAACTTACCATTAGGTTTCCAACTACGCCTAGTACCATAACCAAGATGCAGACTATCATAGAAGTGGTACGAATATAAGCCGGTAACAAGTACGACGGATCAGTGCCGTTACCATGTTCAGATTCTAGTCCTGGAAAATTTATTTTTCAAAATTTCGTATGAGTTTGAAAGAAATTGGGGGTAATTTTTTATTAGAAAGGAATGATCAGTTATTATTATTATTATCATTTTTATTATTACCTGTTAGTCCTGCATCCGACATGTTTGAATCTAGGGTTGGAGCAGCCATAGTTTAATGCATTTTAAAATTTACAACCACAATATGAATTTCTTTTTTTTTTTTATGAAAACGATTAATTTCACAATATTATAGACACAACTACTTCACATTTATCAATATTATTATTAATATTTATTGGATTATTGTGAAAAATTAATCGAATCAGCCTTAATTTTGTATATAAAATATAATCACCATACGTCGGATTTGCGTTTTATTTATTTATTCATTTTATTATTTATTATTACGTTTTTGCATTCAATTTTTTATAATCGCAATTGGTATAATAAATTATTATCTAAGCTCTACTCACTTTGAAGAAAATATCTTTGTAGCAAATAAAAAAAAATTTTTTTCTCCTCAATTCTTTCTCTTGTAATTTTATTACACTTCCACTTACGTGTCTTCTAGAGTTTTTCAATTTCGTAATTTGACCGTCTAACTAGAATCAATTATGTATGTAATAAAAAAATTAAAAAAAATAAATAAAAATTTTTATTAACAATATTTCAATGTCGATCAAATCAGATTTTCGTATTTTTAAAATCGTTTATCTGATAAAAAATTATTTTTTAATTAATCTACTGACTATAATTCACTTGATCACCATAGCCGAGCAATAAAAATTACTTTTGACGATCAGCCAATGTATCATTTCCGTTGTATTGAAATGAAAATGTCTATCTGGCATGTTTGAACCATGAGCCTAGGCCCTAGCGGCGTTTGAGACCAAGTAGAACTTCATTATCCGAACTTTGTTATCCTCAGTTTGGCCCAGTAGGGTTAGACCTTCGTCTAACACTCAATATCTTCTCACGTACTCAGTTGCGGGTCGTTGGTGGTCGAACTCTGAAGTACATATCGATAAATTATATCACTGATATAATAATTAGCGAAAGAAGAGAAGCGAAAATTTTTTACTTTGTAATCAAATATTAAATTAAATGAAATATATTGAAAATAGTTAGTAAATATAATAATTTTTTAATTCAAATTGAAGATAAATATTTAGGTATTGTGAAAACTTTTTATTTAACATGAATTAATTTTTGGAAATCTAGACCAACGATCGTGGTTCAATAAATCTGATAATTTGTTCGAAGTTAAATTCGGTCAGAATCGAATGTATACTTAAAATTAATCGTTTCACTAAGCATTTCGAATAATTTACTATAACTTCATGATCAAATAAAATCACCGTTAAATTTTATCCGGAGAATAAACTCGAATATGTATAATTTGTATAAATTTGTGATAAATAAGTTTGCCGAGTTTATATAAAATTCAATTTACTAACTTGATGTTAATAATTTATATCACATATTGAAACGAACTAATTGAATACACGAACTCTCTAACTGTGAATAAAGTTTAATAAAATTTGATTCCAATAAACGTACGAATTTTCAATATTCGAACAAAATGAATCAAACACAGTCATAATGAATTAGAATAATTACCAATATTGTTATGCAAGGAGGTTAATATTTCAAATAAATTTCATTTAGTTCAAAGTTAATACCAAAAATTAATTATCAGCCCCTTGTCATGTAAATAATTTGCAAAAATTTTATCCAATAAATAAAATATCCTGTTTAATATTTTATGAATCTATGAAGAATTGATAATAAAACAAAAAAACATATTTTATTATCGATCATGACAAGGTTGAATTCGATAATGAAAAGTTCAATTAAAATCAAATCATTTATAAAGACCCTTCATGAATGCATCTTCTACCTATAATATCTCCACGTATTACCTAGATTCGTATATACATAATAAATATATAGATCAGCGATATAATATAATTGATCAATGGTTTTAACTTATCACTAAATTAACATCGATTAACCCCTTCACGTTTAAATTAGATCTTTACAGATGTTAATTTTTTCAAAACTGTGTCAATAACTTGCAGATTTTAAATGAACAAATGAATCGTGTAAGATATCGACCTTTTGATTAATCGGATCAATTATTAATGAACTATAATTCGATCAATGAATAACAAGTGTAAAAAAAAAAAAAAAAAAAAGAAAGAAAGAAAAGAAAAAAAAAAAAACTGTGTCAATAAGTTGCAGATTTTAACTAGACAAATCAATAGTTTTATATACTATATATTATTTCGACCATTTGACTTATAATATCAGTTATTAATAAGCAATAACTTGATCAATGAATGACAAGCATTAATTGACAATGATGTCTATATTCAGGGTGATGAGTACGTGACAATTATGAGTCACGTTTTTTATAAAATTATTAACATTACTTAATCATAGAGATTGCGAGTTGGAAAATTTTTTAACTAAAATTTATGGTACGGTCGTAAATATACTCCCACACTATTATAGTGTGTGTCTACATAGAAAAAAGATATCTAAATTAACATTTTTCATATTTATTGGTATTTTGTAATAGTTTGTTATCCCGATTATAAAACTAGGTAACCTTTAAAGTATATTAAAAAAAAAAAAAAAAATTTATTTACAGTCCAGCGATTATCAAACCTACCTACGGTATAATGTGCATATATTACGCATATTTTTATGCAAACAACTATATATGTATGTTATGTACGTATTCAAGTGATTATTAAACTGCATGTTAACTACCAGCTCTAATATGTATATACACGTCAATGTTTAATTTATACAGTAAATTTTATACTATGATTATTTCTTTTATTTTCTTATCTAATCATAATTGTTAATATTATTTTCAGTGGATGAACAATTCACTTCCATATAAATGTATAAAGCAAATCGACGTTATGATATACGATAAGTTACTATCTGCGACGTTATTCAAGAAATTTACTAAGTCGATTATTTTTATTTTATTCTCAAAACTGGAGGAATTGAAATTTATTAACGTTATTAATTAAGAACTTAAATAATTTGATTTTATTGCAGATTACTGACTGGATGAATCTTGATATCTAATTTTTTTTTTTTTGAGACTTCTTTACGGATGAAATTGACCCAAAAATAAAATGTTTAAACTGAAAGGAAATTGTGAAGTTTTAATGATAATGTTGAAGCTTGGTGATTTTTAACGTATACTTTCGAAAAAAAAAATGAATAAATAATTTCTTCACTTGTATACGACGATAAATTTTACTTGATAATTACGTCTTCATATAGTGTCATGCAATTAGCGAGATTTCTTGTCAGATTTTGCTTATTATATTATACCGATATACGAACGTATATATATACGAGGTGAGAATCTGACTCATAAAAGATACCGAATGTAGAATCTTATGCACGTGGAATAACCGAAATTATATTTGATCGTTGAATTTGATTATAATAAATGCAAAAAAAAAATCCCTATTCGTCGTTTCACATCCACCGAGATTAAAAAATATTTTTTTGAAAAATTATTTAATTTGTTAAGTTTTATTTAAAAATGCACTATATGATAATAATGAAGAAAGAAAAAAAGTAGGGAACAGAAAACAAACAAAAAAAAAAAACTATAGAAAAAAAAAATCACTTCACTTCTATCTAACTTATTTTGAAATTTTAAGAACTTTTATCATATGGTTTAATTTAATTTTTTTTTTTTACCCAATTCCCGAGTCTTGACCAAACCGACGGCTTTCTTTAATCAAGAATTTGATACTTTGAACTTCACTGATTTCTCTCGAATGTCGCGTTACCGAGACCTAGACAAGAGGACTTTCATCGTTCATAAACGAAACTGAACCCTGCACGCGTCAGTTTGACGACGCACTGATAGTTCGAGACACCAAACCCGCGAACCTCACTTGAATGAACGAATCTACGCGCCTGCGCATCGTGTTAAATGTGGGTGTACAAGTATAAGTATAATATACTGTACACTATACCGACATACGATTTAGAATTTCTATCACTTCCAAAGGAAATTTTTACTTACTTTATTATTATAGTAACATAATTCACCGCAGTGAATTCTCCTTGCCAAGATTTTCCCTAAACATATATATAAAAAAAAAAAAAAGAATTTTTTCTTTTCATTTTTAAATAACAAAATAAATTCCAAGAATACTCCGTTTTCTTTTATTCGCGAATTTAAAGCTAAGTTTGTGATCTGGATGGCCCAGTTTTTCTTGAAAATTTTTTCAACTGAATTAGGGAAATGAGATTAAAAATTTTCTTCCAATAATCTTGTAAACGTAAATCGAAGGACATAATCGTTCACTTATACAAAAGCAATTACACGTTTACGGTTATTCGTGAACAATGAACGCAACTGTTAAATAGTTTTGCAAATTTTAAACGCACACATTTTTATAAGTGTAATATTTTCACTACGAGTTACCGTAAAATATTACTATTACTTTTAGTTCTTACGAGATTCTGTAATTTAGGTCAGTCTATGAATATACCGATGTGCAAATAATATCGAAAAAAATAATCACATAAAGATAATTGTAATAGTGATGTGAGTTTACTAGATCAATTCACTCCGTTAATAAAGTTAATTAACGAATCGTGTATATACCTACGAATGATATTGGAGTGTTAAGAATTTTCACAAACGATATAACTGACATCCTGCTAGGCGTATATTGAAAGCTTTACGTCTTACCAGAAGAAGACATGCAATTGAAGAACAGACCAACTCGACCCTTTTCTCATTGTCTGACCGCTCTTTTATTGAAAGGACAAATCACTTGGCTTGCCTTCGACCCTCTGCCAAAGAAACTACCCTTACACGTTTCTATATATAACATAACGCGTAGGTTTATAGGGATATCGGTTTAGTCGAAAAACAAGAATTTCCGTTTTTGGATAAGATTTCAAATCTAGGATGACAATAAATCTAAAAAAGTATATATATATAAGTTAATCATACATAATCAATATCTGCAATTTGTCAAAGCTTCTTTATTATCTTACCTATACATGTACACCATGCTTATATTCATGAAAATAGAAGGTATACGTAGGGTATAGGGTTTACTTGTACCCAGACCTATGAGTCCCATAGGCACGCTTGATGGTTCGTAGAAGCATGTATGGGTCTGGGTATATTCATTATATGGTGGGTAGAAGAAGAGGTTAGAGTTAGCTAGAAAGATAAGGGTAGAGAACGTGGGAACATTAGGTACTTTATTAAAGTCCGGAAGCACATAAGCCCCCATGGCATTGTAACAGGCTGTTATACTTATGGAAGATATTATACTGATATAGAGGTGCGAACCCAAAGGAACGTTGCGATAAACGAATGCTAAATTTTTAATTATTTTATACGACTAAAAATTAGACCAATTTCATCGTCAAGTATACGAACTTATAAACTCCAAAATCTTTAGCCGATCGACGGTATTTATAGAAAAGAGGAAGACTGCATGCGAATTGTGGTTAAAAATTTTTCGAAAACGGATCTTATCACCATACGAAATTTTTTTTCAAACTTTCACCGTTGGAACTAACTAAGATTTTATCAACTGTAAACAAATTATAATCTGATGTAAGATTTTTGTTGATCAGATCTTCTACATCTCCTCCTCAAAAAAAAAAAAGAGATTATTTATTTCAATAGCAAACTGTTAAACAATTTATTGGTGGCAAGCCAAATTATTTTTTTTCATCTGGACGATTGAAAAAATATTTCAAATATCGAAGAGACGTATTGCTGATTATTTTTGGATTTATGACGATTAAAAATTCAATTTTCATAAATTATTTGTAAGACTTGTTAACGAATTTTAATTGATAATTTTTATATTTTTGATTTTTTTTCTTGTTTCAAGAACAAATATGTCAGTTCATTATAGTCATTGCAATATCGTTTATGTAAATGAGTATGCATTTACAGGCAAATGTTGTTAACAATCTTCAAGTATGTGACCTGTATAGATTAAGGTAAGAATACAAATGGCATATAATGATTTTTGAAATTATTATGCGAATATTATAATACACTATTTGCAAAAATTTGATGCCATGACATACAAGATAGGCCTTGCATATATTCAATATGACAATTCGAGGGCTCAAAGAACTCCTACTCCTATACAAATCAGATTCGATTTCGCGGTTCGGTTTGTTAATTGTAATTGATGTATACTGTGGTAATGCTTTAGGTATTTGCACGGTGTTAATTACTTTTCTCAAGTCAATAGTTTAATTATACAATACCGAATGGAAAAGTAGAAAAAATTTATCAAATTTACGGTATGGATATATATAAAATGAAAATTTATTCGATTATACCGACTTAACTTTGGTTTATAGAAATTGAAGTCCGTCGATAATTATTCTCGTGAGAATCTTTATATACGAAAAAATTCAAAATAGTTATATTTGTAATATTTGAAAATTTTTATATGAATTTTACTGACGACTCCGACGATCCTTCACACATTAAATCAAGTGATTGCGGTGAAGAGTTTCGTTCGATTAAAAATCCTTTTTTTATCGAGTTTTAATTGTCTCTGTAACCCGCACAGCTGGTGATCGCGAATTTCAAGAAAGTGCGAATCACCGAACCGCTTTCAACAGTCACGTGTTATTAAGTGGCACAGTAAAGGAGTATAAATATTATTCGTGGTATAAAAACGTCACAGTGAATTTACGTTGCCAAAGAAATTTTTTTTTTTTAATTTTTTTTTTTTTTTTTTTCAACAGATAAATACAATTCTGAAAATGAATCCAGGTCAAGTTCAGATTAATAGTCTTATTTCCTGACTCTGGTTCGAAATTGATCAAAGAAATTGTCAAATTTATAGTGGGCGGGGTACATGCAGGTCATCTGCGAATTTTATATATTCCATCAATATTCATTCGAAGTAACTGACCTTATAAACCTATAGCCGATAATTTATCTATGTATTTATTTGTCAAAATTATAGCTAATAAGAAAAATGAATGAGTGTTTTTGATTTTTAAACAAACAAATTAACTGCTTTGATAGAAAAAAATTTTTTTTTTGGATTTATTTGAGATCACGATAAAGTTTATTAAGGAATATTAATACGTCATGGTATGTACAATAACTGTAATACATACACCATATATATAAGAAGATTCTTTTGAAGCGCTTTTTAGTTTTACGTCGTATCTTTGCCGTATATCTCTTTACCGAATAGTCTTGTCAAACGAGAAGTCTCTGATGCGATGGGCTAAGTTTCTTTCAAAGTAAGAAAATTACGTTGTAAATTTAAAAAAAAAAAAAAAAAAAAAAAAACAACGCGTATTTCGATTAGAGGCAATTTTGTTACACTTTTTTGAGTGGTCTTTGAGGGAACAAAAAATGCTAACAGTATATCATCCAAAATATGTATATAAAGCGTTGGTATCATCGAACGAGCTTCATCTCCTCCAGCTTCTGGTAGAAACTAACTGCGAAAAAAAAACTTTTTAAAACTTCGCTATATCGTACTAGACATTTTTTTTTCTTCCTTTTTATTTATTCATTATTCCATCCTTATACACATACGAATTTTAAATTGCTTTACCATTTTACAATCACGTCTATATACGATTAGTTCACGAACTCATACGCCACATATAAATTCTCGCCAATATAATTGATCACCACAAAAATATCCCATAAATGAAAGTATTTTCCAAAAAACGATCTACCACGAAGGATTATTTTTTTTAACTTCCCGCAATGAAAATTGAAAATTTTCATAAAAAAGGGAAGTTATTGGTTTCGGTCCGATTTTCGAAAATCGAGTTTTCATCAGATCTCGACGCTTTTGGGGTTCTAGGAAGCTATTCTGACTATTTTTGGATGGACGTCCGTATGTGCGTGTGCGTGTAAACAAATTTTTGTCGTACGATATCTTTAGAACGAAACGACCGATTGGAATGGTTCTTATGGTGATCGAAAGGGTTTATCAAGACTTGGATCTGATTAGATTTTGGAATCGATCGGTCGAGTAGTTTCAAAGTTATTCGAAGAATAGAAATTGAAGAAAAAAAGATTTGTATACGGAAAACTAATTATACTTATAACCTTCTTTAATTTATTATAAACACAACAGTATCAATTAATTGTAACGTATTTAACACGGCGGGAAGTTTTCGGGTTGGTCCACAGATCAACCGGTTTCCTGATTTGTTTTATATATGATAGATAATAATTTAAAAATTTGGTAGAAAATAATTGATAACCGAATTAATTTTTCGGATAAATATCCTAAAAATGGTATGTTCAAACTTAATCAAATTTCAAAAGCTTAGTGATAATAATCATTGAAATTATGTCAAAATTGTATTATTGAACATTTATTTTGGTACACAGATATACCTAACGATCCTTAAAAAATTATCTCCTTTTAAGGAGCAGTTCCTTAAACGGTTCATCGCATGCATGTGTAATGTGTGTTAAATCACGTATATCGAATACGTGTCAATTAATTGACAATATGATGTTAATGGAGTTGAAATTTACCGTTGACAAGGTCTTAAGCTAAGGTCAAACGCAATAATCAGACCTTTTTAGTCATTATTTAGTAGCAATTTTCTATACGAAATTATAGTGACTAGTTTTGCTATTGTAGTAGTTGTAAAATATTGGCCACGATCCAAGCTGTATAGGAAGCGAGAATTCTCGCGATTGGTTGTCTCTTAGTACCGATAACTCTTGGAATACGACATTGAGGAGTTTCTTCGCATAGCTGTAAGCCTTAAAAGCACCAGATTTCCACGTGAATAAGAGAGATATATATATTTATAGATTGAAAGAGTTAAAGAGCGAGGGAGAAAACGTATCGTACATTTCTTTCATCCAGTCTCAGCTATATGTATAAGAGGAAAAAATTTTAGTCGATAAGAAAAACTTTCCTAACCACATGCGTTGTTTGTCACGTTTCTGATAGTTCTAACGATTAGATTGTGTCTCATGGTTCTCAGGAGTCCTTGCTGAAGCTTAATGCTCATATAAAATATTAAATTTTTTTTTTTTTTTTTAAAGAATTCTGATTTTATTCAATAGAACACAAAGTCCGACGATTAAATAGAATTTTATTCTGCTTTAGGTATAGACGAAACAATATCTATGAGATAAATTTTATCAAAAGCTACTAATTGTAATCATAACATATAGTCGATTTTTAATTTTCATTAGTTAATGCTGAAGATGAATCGGATATTTTAAAGGAAAATAGAAATACCAATATAGGTACTTTAATTCTCAGCTGTGATCTTATACGGGAGCTTTTCCAAGGCTTAATTCGCAATTTCATTTCATTTTACTCTTTTTGGGTGTCTTGTATTGGTCTAGGAAAACCGTAGGTATAGTTACGTTGTAAAAGCCTCGAGTTTTTTTTAGAGAAAGTATTCAATTAGTTTGAAAAATAATTAAGCTTGATAGTTTGGAGTATAAGATTTTGTTGAAAAATTGTGGGCTTTAGATTTAACAAACAATTTTTATTCTTGGATTACATACCAATTTAAACCTTTCACCGTCAACTGTATTTGGAAAAATTTTTTTTGACTGTAACAGAACTTATGTAGGTAGAAAAAAAAAGTACAGTTTTTAATAAACACTCCGTTTTTTCATGTGATCGTAACTCGTCCATATACCCTTTTATGGAATTGATTATAAAAATGCGGGTTAAATAAACGAAATTTTATTTACTATTCGCATAAATTCGTCTACTAACGTCAAGTCACTACTGTCATAGATTTTATCTGACTCAACACAAATTGAGCGACACTTCGAATAAGAAAAGTCAAATTTATGTATGACAGAGAGTAGACACAGCCTGACATTGAATTTATAATCGCGGTTCGAGAAACGATGGTTACCACACGTATTTATAGATATGTACAAAAAAATCTTTAGTTCAAAAATGTTTTCCAATTTTTCTAACAAGATAACGATTACCATTGAGTGATTCTCTTTACCTATATCTATCGTGTCACTTAAATATATCGGGTATTAGTAACACACAGAGAAAATTTGTGTAGTTAAAAAAAAGTTTCGTAAAATAAAATCGTCAGATATATATATTTATCATGAAAATTTTGTAAGAAAATTTTCTCGTTCAGTTTCTTGGAAATATTCCAAGCATATGTATTTCATAATGATTATCCGGAGAGTCTAGATACTCTGACAACAATTCGGCCTTGACTAGGCCCGATATCACATTAAGTTTTTAATTAAATGGCGATGAACTAGCTAATGTAGTTTGGTCATTCGTGTTATTCTTGACTCTTACTTGAAAATTTGTTATTCTAATTATTTTTATGAAATTTTTACACTTCCTACTCGACACTTTCTTTCTCGGGTTTATATTTCCACTGATATAATCATTTCGTATTCAACTTTCGATTTTTCGAGTTAATAAAACTGCAAGGTTGGCTATATGATGATAAAAGGATTTTGGACGTGAAGTAGCAGTTTTACGAGTCTATCAGAACCAGTTTTTTTTTTTTTTTTTTTGTTTTTTTGCCAGTTAAATGAATAGCAGTATTAGTCTCGACGGGACGTCTTTGGTTATTTTTGTAACAGCTATATCTATACGATCGACGAAAGTAGCTGAGAATGCAACTACAATTCACCCTACTTTAGTTCCGTTATACGAAAACAGCAATTCCTCTCGTTATTGCAGTATTTGGAAAATTTTATAGGTATCAAAATAGGCAAAAAATAAAGTCAAGGAAACTGTTCTTAATGAATTTAATGCTTGTATGTTATTTTGTCATTTTATTTATCGTCGTATTTAACATATTACACGTTATGCTCATTAGCTATCAAAATTGCTTGACAAATACTGCGAAATATATGTATACCTACTCCTAAATGTATTATATATTTTGCAATTTTGTTTCTGAGACTTTATTAATATCGTATTTAACATATTATACGCTAGGCTCATTAATTACCAAAATATAAAGATAAAGTGCGAAATACTCTGAACCATTGCACAGTATGAAGATATATTATGTTTTGCAATATTTTTTTCTGCTACGTTCTTATCAACGAACATTTGTCAATTACATTTTTTTTTTCGACCCTGTATATATGTGGGGCATTCCATACCACTTTGACCTGGGTCTAACCCTTGACCTCTCAGATTGGGCCCACGATTTTTTATATGATTGTTTTCACTTTGAAAGACACTCATTTTTTTATTTTTTTATTTTTTTTATACATATTTTCAAATCGATTTGAATTTTTTATAATTTTTGAAAATGACCCGTATTGATCGATACGATTTAGAAGTCTGAAACAATTTTGAAAAATCGTGTCTCAGATATCAAAATTTTTAAGCTTGGAGCCGGAGTACGGAGATTTTTTCCTTCTTACTATTTTTGACCTTTTTTTGAAAAAAAAAAAAACGTTGAAAAAATTAGAAACGGAAGTCATTTTACTATGAATAGTTGCTGAAACATTTTCATACGTTATATCAGATTTTTTAAACATTTTTTCAGATTTTCAGAATTTTTTTAGATCAAAAAAATAAAGAAAAACAAAATTGCAAATGGTAAAATGGTTCCGAAAAATGTGAGAATTTTTTCAAAAATCCGGTGTGGCATATAAAAATGTTTCAGCAACTATTCATCGTAAAATAACTCACGCTTTTAATTTTTATTCAATATTTTGTTTTTTTTTTCGGAAAAAGGATTAAAATAGTAAGAAAAAAAATATCCCCATTCCGGCTCTGAGATTAAAAATTTTGATACTTGACATAAGATTATTCAAAATTTTTTTCAGATTTTTAAATTGTGTCGATCAGATATGGTCGTTTTCAAAAATTGTAGAAAATTCAAATTCATTTGAAAAAATCTAAAAAAAAAAAAAAAAGAGTACTTTTCAAAGTGAGAACAATCATATAAAAAATCGCGGGCCCAATCCGAGAGATCAAGGGCCAAACCCGGGTCGAAGTGGTATGGAATGCCCCATATGTATATACGCGATTTTTTGCATCGTGCAGTAAAATACCGAAACAGTTTGCCAACCCAATTGTTTGCTCCAAATTTTTTATACAGGGTGTTTTGCGAGAAAAACTTACGATACAGTATAATAAGTTCGTATAACTTACGCCTATTTTACCAACGTCGTTATAATGTAACGTGATAAATTTTTTCAAATTCGTTCCAACCAAACCAAATAGAAGATAATTGACTTTCTGAGAAAATTGTTTTATGTATAAGTGATTAAATATTTGATCAAGTAAAAATCACCGAAATAGTAAAGCCAATTTTTTTGCAAATAGTTTCCCTTTTGTTGACTCGAAAGCAAAAAAAAAAAATTGTTATTCTTTTCTTTCAAGAAGCCAGTTCAAATAGTCTTTACCAAGTGGTTTCGTATATAAGTTTTTTACTCATTCTTTCCACAAATGTGATGTTACAAACTTGAGTAGTTTACGGAAACTGGAGCTTGTTCTTCGCTAAAACTTATCTAGTATTTGTCTCGCCTGTACTTATCTGCAAAATCACTTGTTTCATCACTTACATATTATTTTTCATATTTTTAACATAAATAACTAAAAAATTTAAACAACACATTTTTACATACAATCAGATAGCATTCACACATAAATTTCACGATTCAAGTCTTCGAGGTACTTTATACGAAATTTTTCTATTTTTCACATCATCGTCATTTAAGGAAATTTCACATTTCTTCAATTAACGATATTAAAATCAAAAAATATTGTATACTGCAGCTTGCAAACTTTATTTTCCGTTTACTGTTATAAAACTTTTTACCCCATAATAGTAATTCGATGATTATTAGGTTTCATTGTCAACGGTCCTATTTTTTTTGATTTGTATTATTTTTTTGTCTCCAGAGAATCAGATTGTCTCTATAATAACTTCTTTGGCAAGGTTTAGGCTATGATTCATTTTCTTCATCCCTTTTGGTGCGATTTTATGTGAGTTTTTTTGTTTTTTTTTTTGCTTTGGATGGGTCATCGTTGATTGAAATTTATCAAAGATTCGTATACCACCGACTGGGCGAATAAAAGCTCTATATAATTTTTTCGAAAGATGATCTGTTTGTTTTTGCTACTGTTGCATGAAGATCAACTTGATATTTCGAATACATAAATATGGTCACAGCTGATTCATAGGAATTATCTGAAGATATACTATTAAAAGATACGGTGAAAATAGGAGAGCTGGTTCCAATTTAAAAATAAACAACGATCTTTGGTTTATATTTATCAAACTCAAGTATTGGGGTCTCTTCAATTGCGCAATCATTTTTGACATATATCGATCCGAGCTTTTCTGTTTCTTACATATAATTTGACGGCATTATAATTTCAAATTTTTGCTACTGCTGCTACCAAAAAAAAAAAAAAAAATTGATATTTTAGATCTAGTTTAAAAAAATTTTGATAATAGAAATAGAAAACCTACTTAGAACTTTATTGCTAATTTTGTTTTATTACTTTACATAATATTTTATTTAGTGATGTTAACTTAAACTGCTCGTTTACAACCGACCTATTTGCAAATATCCGCGAGTTATATGGTTTTAAAAAATATTTACAAAATTTTAACTGCTTCATAAAATCGCACTTTAATCTTTAAAGTTTTTCATTTTACAAATAAAGTAAGAAACGCGTGCAGCGTACCGCCACGTTAAAAATTCTCCACGTGTATTTAATATGAAGAACTTTCCAAATATTTTCAACCATTTATCATCGAGAAGTTAAATGAAAGTTTATATAAAATGTTTGGAAACGTATTAGCTAATGGAAAATAATAATACTTAATATGTAAATAATTTCTGGGTCATGGACATCATTATTTTCAAAATACTGTACTACTTTATTTCTAATCAGTTTAATACTTGATATCTATCCCTTGAAAAAAAAAAAAACTAATGCGAAAATTAGTATATGAAATTTTCGCCAATTCATTTAGCGAAAATATATTTCAACTTATTTGTTGGTTAAATTTCCAAAAAAAATTATTGACGCAAGAATAATTTCTTAAGGTTAAAAGATGCACATGCGATATAGAAAACGAAAATTTGAAACAATTATTAATTTTTCAAGAGTCATTTAAGTTTATTTCGAAATCTAACTGCGTTATTATCTTTCAGATTTGTTTAAATTTTCGAAGATCAAACTGCACAGAATTAATAATTTTGAATAATTTGCCTGTGATTAAATTCTGTTTTTTGAACTTTTTTTTACCAGTTGATTCCGAAATTGTGAGGCTATAAGAAAGGTTTATTTTAGTGTTACAGTCTTTTGGAATATTACATTGAATTATAACCGAAGAGTCCACTATAATCCAATAACTTGCATAACAGAAACCGTATTTAAAAAATTGTGTAACATCTTCGCGATGAAATGATTGTGAAATAGATGAAATCAAGTTGCCACTATAGTAATAAATATAAAATTCTCGATGAAATTGATCGAAACTTAAGATCAAAAACGCCAAGAGTATGTTGAAAGTATATTTTTCACAATTTTAAAAAATTCCTAACCTTATCACATTAATTATCATTACATTTGATTCGTCTCTCGATAACGAAAGTCAATTCACAAATGCTTGTACCTTATATCTATAAAACCTCGATGCACGTTTAAATCGCAAATTTATTCCCGAGCCAATAACACTTAGCTCTTTGATTGGAATGATACATTACCAGGTACGTTTGGATTTACCCTGAAATTTCCGTAACTCGTATATATTCTTGTTTTTGTATTAAGAAAATTAACCGAGTGTCTATTTTCTATCTAGTAGATCGCATATGGTTTCTAAAAATCTATTTAATTGTTATATAATCAAACTTAGATCGAAAAAGAGTATGTTTAAAAAATGCCAATTTCTGTTTAAAGTTTGTAGAAGATACTAATAGAATTATTTTTATAATTGAGAAATATTTAAAAAGTTTAATTTTGTCAAATCAAGTCGATTACGAAAGGGGCAGTCTAGTTTTCTCAAAAAGCTCTAAATCTATAATCTTCATTGTAACGAGTTAATGCGAGTTTATATTAGGGTAAGAGTAATTAACTCTATAGTCGTAATCGCCTAATTTCCCAGAGTAAAATTATGAAGGATGTAGGTATGTTAAGTATGTACATTTACCAAGAATTTATGGAAACCCAAGTGATTCAAATTCAGGACTACATACACTCTCTCTATCACTAAACGGCCTTGCTTTATCAAGAAGAAAAACCGCACTGTGGTTCATTATGAATAACTTCCTGAAAACTTTATATGTATACTTATATGAACATCCTCAATTACATGTGCTTATTCATATCCTAATTGATCAAATATTATAATTATATATTTTCTTTTTTTTTTTATTAAATTTTGTCAACGTGATCCATAAGTTTGACTTTGTTAAAAATATGCAAATAATTTTCGTCGATGTTAAAAATCGTTAAAACTTTCATCATATATGATCATCAAATAGCTGTGACGTCTTTAAGTGACTGTGCGGTTACGCGGTTAAATTTGACGTCAGAAAACAGCTGAAATTTTTATCAGGTGAAGGTCATCGTGACGTAAGAAAATTTGAATTTGATCAAGTTTCTTTGATGCATCCGGAATTGGATCGAGGAAATGGACAGGCAATGACCAAGTGATCGTACATTGAACCCGATTTCATAACATTATTGCAATATAATGTATAATTTAATCTGACCGGAGGAATTCGCGAAATTTTATAGGTGAATGACGCTCAATTAGCATACTTATTGAGTCCGGAATGCGGGAACGCGTAACAGATAACGGCGTGTAATGTCAGATCGTAAATAAAAATGATCATCACGAATAACGATCAAAGGCTGTCATAAATAAACGATTCCTTAACTCGGCTATACGATCAGACACGACTAATTGTTGATTGGCTATTTGAAAGTGATAAATATGTATAATGAAATGAAATGATAGTGTTTTTAGTTTTCGAATCAAAAAGCTATCCTCCTTGTGGCAGAACGTTTAATATCAATGATCGTTTCTATCAAAATAACCAACGAGTGATGGACTGATGAACGTGGTGTACGTCATCAATGTTGAAAAAATTCTTTGAAGTTAAAATGTGATAGAAATGGATGTTAACACCAAATTTATAGACGTTCATGTTATAGGGATAAAATAATGTTTTAAGTACACTTGTTAAAATCTATATATTAACGACTAAAAATAAAATATAAAGATCGATTATGTATAGCTATAATAGAGTATATTCTAAATATATATGTATTGGTGTCTCTATATTACGTTACGTTAGGATATAGTAACATTTGCATTTAGAATTTGACTTATCTCTTTCGTGTGTATCCGGAAATACTTTAGAAATATTTATTTTTAGAATAGTTGTAGATTTTTGACAGCGTGAAAAGCGCTTAGAAAATAGACTATGGAATTCCTCATCGTCAGACCAAACAAATTCTCTGGCACGTCGAATAGGACTGACGGAGTTTGCAGCCAACGATCAGATGTTGTAAAAAAAAATCGTCGTTAGTGTGTATTTCTTATTTCGGTAATGTATAGTTTGATTGTTTGTTTCTATCGTCTAACAGTTCAAAGATCTGGACTTATCAAGTGTGTGTATTTTTATTTTTTTTTTAATTCTTTGTTTTTTTCACAACACAAAAAACGTTTTACTCCTTTCGAAATCCGATTTTTTCAAGGTAAGCAATCACCTTATTCTAACCAGATGTGGTTTTAACCTTAGTACAATTTACCTAAGCGTATACTTTTGCAATGCGAAATTTTTTCCGATCGGTGGATAACTGCGCAAAAACTATTCTTTTATTTTTTTTTAAATTCTACGTATTTATGAATTCGATAAGTCAGTTTTTTTTTTTTTTTTTTTGTTTAAACATTTCGTCAGCGTCTTGCCAAACCGATTCAAACACCTCTTAGTATATTTAGGATTTGAAGCAATGATTTTTGTTGAAAACTATAAATGGAGAGAGGGCATTTCGTTTCTGGATTCACTATTCAAAATTCGATTGATTATTTGATCCGGAAAAAAAATTAAAAAAAATACAATTAGTGTTAAGACAAAAATAAGTATTCAATTGATAGTTTCTTCATTAGATATGAACTAATAACTCAAACTTTCAGTTTCGTAGTCTCTATATAGTCTACATATATTTCGCCAAGTACATTAATGTGATATTTCCCACAAAAATAGTGTTGCAGCCATTCAATCTACAAAAGTATTGAAATCAATGGGCATTGCCAAGTACAATTAAATTTTCCCAATTAATTTCTGAATGTGACCTGATCCTACTTTTCGGTAGGTATTTACATTTCGATGTACATAACTTACGTCACACGTAATAACATGCAATACACGCGCTTATCAGAGAAGATCAATTGAGAGTAAAATTAAGAAACAGAAAAAAAAAATTTGGAGATAGTGGTACTTGGCGGGCATTTTTGGCTGATGTCTAAATTACTACAAAAATGCCCGCCAAGTACCACTATCTCCAAATTTTTTTTTTCTGTTTCTTAATTTTACTCTCAATTGATCTTCTCTGATAAGCGCGTGTATTGCATGTTATTACGTGTGACGTAAGTTATGTACATCGAAATGTAAATACCTACCGAAAAGTAGGATCAGGTCACATTCAGAAATTAATTGGGAAAATTTAATTGTACTTGGCAATGCCCATTGATTTCAATACTTTTGTAGATTGAATGGCTGCAACACTATTTTTGTGGGAAATATCACATTAATGTACTTGGCGAAAGGTTTTTGCACCAGAGGTGCTTTTTGGGGGGATTTCATTACTTTTTGTACCATCTCGATTCAGACTAATTAGTCTTATTCATAACAAATTGTATAAATTATGTCCTCTGAAAATTGGTTCAAGTTTTAAGAAATGTTAGTGGCAGTTGATGAGAGTGTGTATGAATTTCTTATACGATAGTTGACAATATCCGTGTTTTAATTGAGTATAATTCGAAAACTACACACCATACGAGAAATGTTAAGTGAAAAAAAATTTCAGTTCGAAGTAAACTTTAAAGTGATGACGTACAAAAAAATACGACGGTTCCGAAAAGTTGAAAAAAAATTATTATAAAATTGGTTTTTAATATTTCTCAACAACCTTACGTTTTTTACCATCCAAAAATTTCAGAGGATATTCCTTTATAGTGTAAAAGGAATGAGTACAAATTTGATCGTGGAGCCAGATTTCAGTTAGGAGATACATGAATTTTGTACCGAATTTATTGCGAACCAAAAGTACAACTTTTTTAGCACTGCGAAGTTGAAAGTTTTGTTTATTTAACGGTTTTTAAAGATTTTTTGAGTCGATACGGTCTTTGCGATACAAAATTTTTGTTGTTTTTGTTTCGAAATAAATTCAGTAAAAAATTCATATTTTCTAAACTAAATCTGAGTCCACAATAAAATTCATGCACGTTATTTTCACACTATAGAGGAATATTCTCTGAAAGTCTTAGCCCCAAAAGACGTATGACTTGTGAGAAATTTCAAAAACTAACTTTATAATAATTTTTTTCCAACTTTCCGCAACCGACAAATTTTTTCGTACATAATCATTTGGACGTCTACTTTAAACTGAAACTTTTTTATTCTTAACATTTTTTTGTATGATGTATAGTTTTCGTGTTATACTTGACCAAAACTCGTGCCACGACGCTCGTACTTTCCTCATTCATCTAGATCCAGAAATATGCATCTGACAACTTGACAGTGACTATTTTCATGACCTAAAAAATCAAAACGCCACTTGGCAGAAATTGTGCATTTTAATTTTCAGGCATTATAGAAACGAATTGAAATTGAAATTTTAATTTTAATTATATTATATATTATTATAATGTATTATTAAAATTCTTATTGAATTAGTATACCTACTTCATTTATATCGATCTCATAATCTTTAGCATGAAAGATGAGAAATATTACTATTTTTTAATGTCTTATATTAGCTCTTTTATCACGGAGATACGTCTATAATTTTCACGTCGTGTAAAGTGTCGTAGAAGCATATGACATGCAGACCGAAAGAAAATGGCAACATTGCTGGTGGATGACTACCTCGTTCCGAAAGGAACTGACAATGGCAACATAGCCGGTGGGCGACGACGAAGGAAACGGAGAAGGAGAATTTTTGTTGGTCGAACTGAGGGTGTCTGTAATTCGGAAATATTATATCTCAGCTCTCCGTGCACCGATTGCATAAAAATTGGGCTTAAATGAAAGCTATTTGAAGCCATATACTGAGATAAATATTTGAATCTCGTGTATAACTCGAGTCGGAAGTTATTAAGGATAACACAGTCGCCGTATAGGCCGTAGAGCTCTCATGCGGGTATAGAGACTCGGTCGAGTCTCACGCCGTGCGTTAAAAATTCTTTTTAATGTACTTGGCGCGAGACTCTACCGAGTCTCTTGATTCTACTCTACACTATTTCTAGCCTAGCTCAAACAGCAATTTCTTGTCACTTTTTTTTTAAGCCTGAGAACGCGTCACCGCTAATTAAATAGCTACTAGAAGACAGTTAACTTAAATTATGCAGCCGTTGTCAGAAACGTCATTAGTGCAAATCTTTGATTTTTATTATCAACTATTAAAAAACTACATGATACCCCTGGTGAAAATTTCTACTTATAGGTGTTACGAATTTCTAAGAATTTTTTAGAGAAATTGGAACTGAAATTTTTTATTTTCAAGTTTTTCGTCCTAGTTCATAAAAAATCGTTCTTTTTGTCGATCAAATTAAAAAATAAATAAATAAATAAATAACCGTAATTTCTTATAGAAACAAAAAGACTACGAAAAGTTGTAAATTTTCTTAAAAATTTGTTGAAATTTGTAAAATTATTTTCACAAAATATATCAGTTACAATTTTGACTAAAGTCAAAATTATTGTTAGTCGAGTTCTCTGCTCAGATTAACTCTTGTTACGTGGCGAAATTCTGTCTTAGGTATGTTCAAAGTGGTTTGAGGGGGAAAAAAAAAGAAATAAAAAAATAGTTTGTAGAATTTCACCGCTGTCGCAGCATCATGGTGATAAATAACACAACGGGGGTTGAGTATTTTGCACGGAGTGGCTTGTGGCTTCTCAACAGTCAGGAGACAAATGGTTACTCTTTGTACGTGTTCGTTCTCTATTCCAGACCCTCACAGCTGTAGATATACGAATATATGTACTTATGTATGTATGTACGTAAATACCTAACAGGAAATATATCGCAACTAGGTATATACTAAAACCGGGAGTAAAACGAAAAGTCGAAACGATTTTTTTATATTATAAAATCTATGTAAAAATTTTTCAAATCACTTACTTTAAATTTTCCGAACAGCGAATTATATCCCAAGTTCATAGACGACTTACGAAGTTAATTTATCACGTCGTGATTCTTGATTAAGATTCAGGACCCTCTAATCTTGTTGCATTGATTTCGGATCAGGTCTCCATTCGAACCTCACAACATTAGGTAAGTTTTTTTTTTTATAAATTCATGACAGTTATTTCACTGTTTCCAAATATAAAAAAGCCAATCGATTAATGAGAATTGCCAGTTCTCCAAATTTCTGTTAAATATTTTTAATGATACTAAAATGAACGAGGAAACGATATGGACCTTGCAGGAAAAATCTTACGAATCTCGTCAACCACGATATTTACGATCACTTCAAATTTTCTATTCCGCATTTAGCTTGAGAGACTGAATTCTAAAATATCTCGAATAATCTCTGAACGACAGACGCCTTTTATATTCTATGATGATGATAGTAGCCTGTAACTTGAAGATATATTTGATGCCGTGCATAAGCTGCAGCACCGTTGCAGTTAGACGAAGAACATAGTTTATGGCTTTTGTGAAATATTTATATAGACCATATACTTACACCATGCCTTGCACCTCATTTATTTAACGGTTAACCACCTTTGACTACTCGTAGAGTATTCTTAGAATATATATCGAACCATTCACCTGAAAAATATGTTAAAAAATCGATCGAGCATCGCGTCGTACGTCACCGAAGCAGCCTGCACGTAATAGATCTTCGATTTTCTATTTTTCAATGAATCACCTGAGCTTAGGCATCTCGGAAATACTCACTTTTTTAATACTGTCTCGTCATCCTGCCGTGAAAGAGAATTATAAATACTATGGAATTTTTCGAAGATTCCTTCGTCGTTTTTACACCGATCTATTCGCAGTTTTGTAGTCCTGAAAACTTTCTCAAAATTACACATTACGCTTGTTGCTATTTCTTTGTGTAAATTATATTTGTTTGCACACTTTTTACTTTTCATTACGTACGGTGATATAAGAAAGGTATTGGTTTTGGTCGAAAAGTGAATTTTGCTAATTTCCAGGAATCTTCACGTTTCCGACCCTCTAGAATCCGAAAAAACGGTTTTTAGAAAGATGTCGGTCTGTCTGTCGGCCTGTTCGACAAACTCGCGCGGTGATTTCGGAAACGGCTCGATGAAAAAATCTGAAATTCACAGGACCTTACAACCAAATGATGGGCATAAAAAATTGCCGTGTCTCGTTTAATTTGAACTTCCGGTTCTACCGGAAATGAATCGATTTTCGCTGTTTTACTGACAAACCTATACTTTTTCTCTGTATTATCTTTCTGAATGAAAGAATATATTCTTCCGAGTTGAGAATTTCATATATATATAGGGCATTCCTTGCCAATGATATCAAAAAAAATTGTCAATATTAGACTGGGCCAAAAAAATCAACAATTTTTTTTTTTTAAAGTATATCGAAAATATTGTTTGGGGTGACAAAAAAAATTATTGTGAGAATTTGAGTCCTTAATATTAATATTAAGAGGTCTATCATCGTAATTTTAGATTTTTTTTCCTGAGCGGGTTTTTGTCTCAAAACTCCCAAACCATTGAGTTAAACAAAATTGACTCAAAGATATTTTTTGAAGGAAATTCAATGCTCTACAAAAAGGGTCACATTGAAATTTTCCGTCAGAAGAACCGTTTTCTTACAATCATGCCGTGAAAATTGGTATAGTTTTACAATTTGATCTTCCAAAGTTGAAAGATCAAATTGTAAAACTATACGAATTTTTAAAGCATGATTGTAAGGAAACGGTTCATCTGACAGAAAATTTTAATAAGATCTTTTTTGTAGAGCATTCAATTTCCTTTGAAGAATATCTCCGAGTCAATTTTGTTTAACTCAATGGTTTGGAAGTTCTGAAACAAAAACCCGCTCAGGAAAAAAAATCTAAAATTACGAATAGACCTCTTAATATTAATATTAAGGACTCAAATTCCCACAATAATTTTTTTTTGCCACCCCAAATAATATTTTCGATATACTTTAAAAAAAAAATAGTCGATTTTTTTGGCCCAGTCTAGTAAATATACCCAGATCGAATTGGGATTAAACGCACTGTATGAAATTGTTGTTTGTCAATATATAGGGCATTTTTTTTTTATGTGAAATTTTCAATTCTGATCTTTTTTTTCGGTTGTCCATTACTTTTTTATACTTTTTCTTCCCCTGACAAACCCATCCTTTTATTTCTATTTGATGAAAAGTACTCCGAAAAACTGTTTTTCCGGCTTGTTTTTAATGTATTTGTAGATCTTGCAGTCCCAATATTTAATGTCCATTAGTGTTTCACATCATTGCACATAGAATTCAGCTATCTTATAGAAGCGCGAATTCGAGAATTATAGGACCATTCTCAAGAAGAAATTTTACTGTATGTGAATATGAGAAGCGATCGTCCTCCAGGTCCACACTCTGACTTTTATCCGATTATATTTGAAAAGACGAGTGAAATGCTGCGATAAAACTAGGGGTTGTTGAAAAATTCTTTTGGGAGACATTGATCCTGTAAAAATACGTTCTTTGAAGATATGGGATGGAACCCTATCAGTTGTGTCCTAAACTGGGAATTATATTCGGATTTTTTGTTATTTTTTTGAAAAAGAAGAAGAAGAAGAAAGTTTTCGGCTGTCTTATTTCAAACTGGCAGCGCTTATTTATTATACATTATTGTATATTCATGATTTTTTTCACTTAACGAAAAAATTTATTCATCGACCTATGAGAAGAAACGTGGGCACAAGACCTGGTGGGCACAATAACTGCTCGCAATTTTGTCTGCCAAAAAAAAACAAAAGAAAAACAAATCAAAAACACATCATAAGAAACACTTTTCCAGAAGATGGACCTCCATGAAAAAATTAATACGAAAATTGTGACAGCTACAGCTCGGTTTCCATGAAGGGAAATCTGCCCTGTTAAGGGTATTTTTCAACGCAGAATTTTTAGTTGTATAACTTTAATACAAAACTATTTTCAAAATTTTTTTACCTTTGCTGTCTTTTTTCATCAATTTTTCACAATTTCTCAGGAAATTTTTGAGCCCGCTAATTTGCGTATAGTATTTTTACGTGAAAAACTAAGATAAACATCAAATTTGTAACCATTTAAAAATTTTTAAGGTTCAAAGCTTGATTTACTGAACTATTTCGTTCTACGTATGTTTCGTTATATGCTTCTTTCAAGACACGTGATACTCGTAAACTTATAAATAGCTTAACATTTCTTTACCTTTGTAGATCATTGTCAACTCCATTGCCTGCCAATTGTTTTATCAGCATACACACGAGACACTTAAACGACATGCTACGTTATAGCCGAAGAATGAGTATGGCTGTGAAGTCAAGGGTCTTCTTTTTACGAGTCTCGTATATTAAGAAGGCCTCTTGATTCTTCAAACATTTGTACTTGCTCTTCCACGCATCGTTTTAGCCTTAAATTGCCTTTCGAATATCTCTTTTACACTTGCAGAGTTTCACGTAGAAGATATGTAGTAAATTATCGCTTTAATTATTATACTTCGTTATTATTTGACAGTGTAAAAAAGACAAATAATGAAACGTTAATGTAAAATGTAATAAAAATTTTCTTGAACAATCCAACGAGCGATTTCAGAGAAAGAGAGAATGTCAAAATGTGGAAAGTGTATTTAAAATTCTCATCCCTTCCACGTAACAATTATATTGCGTACGAAGGTGGAATTTCAAAGATTCAAACGCAATTAAAGCTACGCCCAAGAATTTCTATAAACAGTAATTTCTATTTAGTCGTTAACATAATGATGAGATTTTAAAGAAAATTCTGCAGTGATACTTGTTGCGGTCTTTTATCTCGTGTCAACGGAATATTAAGTGACGTTAACTCCCATCAAAGAAAAGCAAAGTGTCTTAACTAAAGGACGATTAGTCGAATTAAGTAAAACTTCCCTTAGAAGTTTTACAATTTTAACTCATATTTACAATTTTAACTCATGTAAAACTGCAAGTGGATTTTCAAATTCACATACCTGTAAGTACCGAATCTTTTCAAATAAGCACCGCAGTATGTTCGGTTGCCTATAGTCCCATATTTTACCAATGTCGATAACACAAACTATTGAATTATCGATGTCCCGTACCAAGCAGCTGTTACAATGGCTGCAACACATCCGGATATTGGATAGTTTGAAAGTAATAAGTGGGAATGGCAGGTTATGTGATTATTGATAAATTTTCAGAACTTAGAAGTAGTTTTTACTCCGTTGAACATTCGGTATTATGGAATCGCGACTGATTGTCTTTTCGACTATGCATTTCATAAAAATTTTTGTGAAATATCCTAAAACAGTGAAAAGAAATCAGTAAACCGGTTGACCTGTGGACCAACCCGAAAACTTCCCGCTGTGGTAAATACGTTACAATTAATTGATACTTTTGTGTTTATCATAAATTAAAGAAGGTTATAAGTATAATTAGTTTTCCCTATACAAATCTTTTTTTCTCCAATTTCTATTCTTCGAATAACTTTGAAACTACTCGACCGATCGATTCCAAAATCTAATCAGATCCAAGTCTTGATGAACCCTGTCGATCGCTGTAAGAATCATTCAAATCGGTTAATTTGTTCCAAAGGTATCGTACGACGAAGAGAAATTTTTGTCGTGCAATATCTTTTAAACCAATCGTTCAATTTTGATGAATCTTATGGCGATCGAAGGGGCTATCCAAGAGCTAAGTCTGATCAAGTTTTGAGATTAATCACACGAACAGTTTAGGAGTTATGCGCTGAAAACATGAAAAAAAAATTGTTTTTTAATTTTTATTTCTCAAATAACTTTGAAACTACTCGACTGATCGACTCCAAAATCTAATCAGATCTAAGTCTTGATAAAGCCTTTCGATCGCCATAAGAGCCATTCCAATCGGTCGATTCGTTCTAAAGATATCGTACGACAAAAATTTGTTTGCACACACACACACACACACACAGACGTCCATCCAAAAATAGTCATAATAGCTTCCTAGGACCCCAAAACGTCGAGATCTGATGAAAACTCGATTTTAAATAACTTCCCTTTTTTATGAAAATTTTCAATTTTCATTGCGGGAAGTTAAAAAAATGATCAAAGGTAGTTTGGTAGAAAACGAAACAAGAAATAGTAGCACCTCGTAAAAAGAAAATAATATTATTCGAGGTTCTTATTTCATCCAACGATGAGAATGGTTAGATCTCGAGACTTTCTGTCGTAATAAAACTTATTTTACGTCTTGGGTTATATAGTATGTATGACAAGTTGTGAATTTTTTTTTTTTTTTTTTAGTACATGAAAAAACGTATCGAGTTGAATATAATATGAAGCTTAAAAAACGTGACGTTATCAAAATTTAGAAGTTCTTTTATTATCCAAACGGCATACAATTTTCGCCGGCTTGTTTCCTGGACATTGCGAATTGTACCGCGAAGGTATTAAATTTAATTAAGCCATATAAGACGATAAACATTACTTTGCTTCATGTGGTTGACCCGAAGTAACTAGATCGTTAGAGTTAACGCTAAGCTGCCCACGCTTCAGGCTGAAGGTAACCTTACGGTTCTTTTCGCCCACTATCGAGCCTAACAAAAAAAAATTTGATCAAGTTAATCCTAAGCCCATGTGGGTTAATTTATTTACACCTATCCTGATTTCCATGCTTTGTACAATAACGAAAAAAAAAGCCTAATACAGTGGAGAGTTTTCGGAAAAGAAAAGAAAATAAAGTCCTTTTCGAAGAAGTGTTGATTTACCATAACATATCATAAGATATTTTGTCTTTTTTTAATTTAAAAATTTGAAAAGTCTTGTTGCTATCAGGATTTTAGGATTATCCCATTAGTTTTCAAAAACGAGTAAAGTGCATAGAATGGATCAAGCTGTTTCCATACGGTACATCGAACTGTTCATACCTGGGATTACAACGAGAAATTGTACAACTGGTGGGAAGTGTTATCCTATTATTGGATAATGTACCCTTGCATCCATCAACCGGAGTACTCAATGCCGTGGATAACCTATGCAGCGTTAATGTACTTACCATAAAATAGCAGAGCCTTCATTCAACCTGAATTGGGCCAAGTAAGTAGTGATAGAATAAATAAGAATGGACTACTGATGAATCTTGCCATCTGAAATCCAATTGAAGAACGATTCAACAGGTGTCGTTCGGGATAATTGCTTAAACTTTGGAAAAAGTTGCCTGATAAATATGGGAAGAAAGAAAAAATTTGTAAAATTTATTATACGAGAAGAGATGTAAGCCCAAATCATAGATGAAACATTGTCAACACATATAGTCCTGCATATTATTCAAATAAATTGAATTGGTTCAAAATATTTCTCGTTTCATTCGACTGAAAAGTGTTTTCATTTTATAAAATATCAATAAATTTACACTGCAGTCATTTTATTGAATCAAGAGAACATCCATTTCACTAGATTTAATGCCAGATTTATTTTCAGTCAAATACATTTTTTTTGGTTCAATAAATTTTCCCGTCATGTGTAACAAGAGAATTAAGCATGATGCCTGTGTTGGCTGCAGCCATTCGATGGTAACGAATTGATCTAGATCAGAAAATGGGATGAGGAGATGAAGGTAAACACATTTCGTATTTTTCTCTGTAAAAGCGAACTCTAACAGTACAACAATTCAGTTTGATATTTTGAAAAGTTTTAGCTACGTGACAGGAACATGTCTGAAAGTTTGTGTAAACTGTGATATTGTAGGGTGAAAAGTGTAGAAATTGTCTAAAGCTGGCTTCGATCGTAATAGAAGAGCAAACTAATCAATGAAGCTTAACAAGACTCCATTGCTTACGTCAAAGTTCTCAAGTGCTCTCTAAAAAGTAAACCTAAAAATAGTTCTATGTACCTGGAAGCTACGATATTTATTCAAACGTACTGTTCGTCTTTTTTCCTTTGGAGATTGCTGGAAAATAATTCAATATAAATTTTATTACCATTAAAAAATTTTTTTCTAACGCGGGCACGATTTTCGCATTTTCTTGACCAATTAAGCGCAACTAAAGTGACCGTTTTCAGACCGGCGGGCAAAAACAAAAAAATTAAAAACACCCACTACACCGAGCAACCAGCGTTTTTTAATTTTTTTTACCCGCTACTCGAGTACCGGGCGTTTTCAAGTTTTTTTTTGCCCGCTTATACTCGAGTAGCGAGCATTTTCAGGTTTTTTTGTCCGCTAAAATATTTTTCAATATCTTCAAGGAAATTATCAATAATTGAGATAAAATCTAATAAGTACGTAGTGGCTGTTTTAGAAAACGGTCACATCAGTCCCGCTTGATATTAAGAAATCGCAAAAATCCATACACGCGTTACAAAAAATATGATGTGTACCAAGGACTAAGCAAGCTTTTTAACCTCGTGTGGTTGCAGCACTCGTCTTCGGTTCGCAAACGAAATCGCCTTCTGCGCGTGCTAGCTCGCCTCCGACTCGTACTACAAACTCCACACTCGGTCTAAAAAAGCCCACTTTACGCCCTTGGTACACAATATACTATTATGCAATAAAATTCATGATCTGTTATTCACCTGGCAACACAAATTTTGGAGACAACGAATACGTTGACGATTGGCAAAAGACAAAAATAAAAAAAATAAAAAAAAATGAATGCATCTGTCAAGTACATAGGTAGTTAATTTTTTTGAAGAGTTCACTATTTTTGTAACCAGAGACATGTCAGCTGCAGAGTACTAGTGTTGGTGGCGTCGAGATCCACTTCAAGTAGTTTTGATGCTAAAAATATGAATATTCCATTTTTTTTTTCGTTATAATAATTGGTTATTAGACAGATGAAAAAAAAAAATAGTTTGAATTATCATCCCGCAAAAAAATAATCAGCGAAAGGTCTAAAAAGACCCAAAAAGATTAGTAGTCAGCTTATGTCGTGTGAGAAAACTTTTCAGTGTTGAATATAAACAAGTACAGTCTTTCTTTGGAATTGAACTTCCGAACCCGATTTTCATTTGAGGCTTCCTCTTTCCCTCGGTAGGTGAAAATAGTATCTTCTAAATAAATTTATTTCTAATTTAGAATCACCTTTCCAAAAATTATCGCAAAATTCTGTACCTATCTTTAGTCACATGATACTTCTCGAGGTTATTAAAAATCATACGGAATGAAGAGCAATACGACTCGATGAACAGAAACAAATTTGAATGTTTTCAAACCTGAAAATGATTAGGAAATTCCGAAGCCTGCACCATGTACACTATTAGGTGTAATACCCGGAATACAAACTAAAAATTTTCTTAAATTTATAACAGATAAATATTTTTTTTCAGCTCAATTTAAACAGCAAGAGAAATTCGTGTCTACGAATTCTGTGTGATGAGACAATTTTTCTAATAGAAAATAATTCTTTAGAACATTTTTAGTTTTCCTGGGACATCACTTTCTGAGTCATAAGTCGAGGCATACACAAATCGTGCTACAAACAAAATTCAGACTTTCTACACCGCAATTCCCAACGTATGAGGATATTTCGTTGATATTTGTTATGATCTCGTAGTTCACCAGTAAGAAAAAAAATTCGAGTTTTGGAAGATGGAATTTGTCTAATAAATGACCCGCGTTGGCTGATGAGGTTAGATATGACGTGACCAAGAAACAGCCAAGAAAAAATAAATCAAATCACATCCAACCATATTCGTTTGTCTGTCTACCAAGAGGTTGGCAATACGCTAACCTCGGACTGCTGCTGTCCGGGATTATGAGAAGCTGATTCTGAACTGAGATATCCGAATTCTTTCATCTTCTGACCTTGCGATTTCGGCAAATCTTAGACACGAGTTGAAAGCATTTCTCGTTCTTACTCACCACTTTTATCTGACGTTCCTTCTCAACCTTAATTTCATTCACAATACGATGGCTTTAGTTTTTTCCCACAATGCCACCCAATCGCTTGGAGAAAAACCTGTTCATCATATATGAAGACAGTAATATACAAAATTAATTTTTACCCAACTTGAACAGCAAAAATTTTACACCTAACAGCATTTCTGAAAAAAGTATAAGTATTCATCATCGATGTTGATTGTGCATTTTGTTTCTACATTCTTCCTATTCAGGGTGTTATATAAAGTCTGTAAAATATTTTTTAAACCCAATTAATTGACGTGAAGTATCTCCCATTAGTATATAGAATGATTTTCTTTGAATTCATATTTTGAACTAGGTAAGGGTATACCTTATATGCCCAATTAATTAATACAAGGCACTGAATGAGAACCAAGCATAATTAGAAAGTTCACAAGTGTTCATAATATGCTTGAAAATACGCAAGGGAATTTTGAATTCATGTAATTCAACTCTTTATCATCTGGCTAGCCCAATTTCCTAATTGCCACCGAGGCAAACGAAGTGATCAATAACTTGGGTAGGATCCCCATCCAGCTGATGAAAAACCAATTTTACTTTAAATAGGATTGTTCAGTGATTGAGAAAGATGGTAATCAGATGGTTCATGACCTTTCAGTGTTACAATTAGTAGAATAAAAAAAAAAAAAAATGTGACAGTTAAATAACGAGCTACTAATAAAATAGGATTTCTGAAAGAACTGTTATTAATTATATTATTATTAGACGTTGTGTCTTGTGGTGTATGTGATTTTTTCATATTTACGAAATGTTTCATTTAAGATTTATACGCATGTTTTACAAAGAGATTTAAATTTGAAAACTTAGTAATAATATACATTTATCAGATTAGCAGTGTTGAAAAAACAATATATAAGTATTTGGAAGATGCTACTTCCATGTTAAATTCGAATTCTCAATTTACAACAGCTAAAGATCAAAAAGTGACGAAGCCAAAGTTGTGAGGAAGGTGAAATGTTTGACATCTGTAGCTGACAGCCGGCTGATGGACGCTGGATTTTGAGATCGGTGGCAAAAATCTTGAGGATGCTATTCTGGAAGCGTTTGCCAACTTAAAGGCAACCCAAAGGTCAATTCATAGCTTTTGCGACGTATGTATGTACCTCGACGAAAGAAACCCTGGCGGGTTCAAATATAAAAGCTTAATATTAGCTTAGTATAGCGTTCACTAAAATCCGAAGTTCTATCAAGTATCAAAGTTCCAGGTCTTACTGTTTACGAGAAATATGTGAATTAACGTTTCTAACTTTAAGCACAGCATCATTGCATTCTTAATCGAAAGTTTTTTTAGTCACAATTGTACGAAAAAAATTTAATACAATCTTTCAAAAGAGAATATATCAATTTTAAAATAGATTCTCAGAAACCGGTTCGAAAAATATGTTTTTTTGAGAATAAACAGAAAAAAATAAAACGTGCAATCCAACGTCTATAACGTTTTGATCCACTAAATTTTATGATTATTTTAAAATTGAAGGTATTTTCTATATTGATCGCGGGTTACAGCTTAACTTTTCACTCTTTATACATCACACCGAATTATCTGAATTTATGAAAAATTTCATATCGTGTTCGATGTCCCGGATTTTTTGTTCATAATCTCATTTCTGAACGTGACTTGCGGCTTGGTGTACCGAAATATCATATTGCGCGTGAGAACTTTTATTTCGGATAAGCATCAGCGATATACACAAACGATCCATCTTACTCTCTGTTTTTAAGTTTCATTTAAATTTTCTATAAAATATTTTTACTTTATAATGAACTTCGGTTTGCAATTCAAGAATCAAGTCAAGAATCAAATCAACGTTTAGAATATCGAGTATAAATTATAAACAAGTTAATATAATGTAGATACGATTTCCTGCCGGTGAAACGATCTTAATCGCTTTGAATCTCGTTTAATGTGTTTAACTAAATAAAAAAAATTCCAAAAATACTTTTTATTCAAGTTTTTTTATTTTTTATTTTTTTCTTTTAATTTTTTAGCTGGGAAAACTAGGCCACATAGCGATAGATTTTATGTAAATTATGAAATATAACAGTATATAGTATTTTTGACGTAATTATTTCCTTGATACACAATCTCTTGCAGTGGATGATTCGTTTTCCAATCCATGCTGAAATCATCATCAAAAATATACAAGTCTTAGGTGAGGAAATATGTGGTCATATCTGTCAATTTTTTAGACTATAAAACTCGATGAGATATTAGCGATTCAGAAATATATTTTTCGAAATCAAAATTGTAAATTTCTTCATATTAATTCTAGAACATTCGTGATGACAAAGTTTTGTCTGAAAGATCCTATGCAGCAAAATTGAATATTTTTTCATCCCCCTATCTTCGGCATGAAGCAAAAAAATTATGGAATATCTTTGAGATTTATTTAGACAGTATAATCAAAGCGTGAGATGACCGAAGGTATGTTTCTAAAAAAATTTGAAATTATATGCTAGTCGTAAAAAATTGTTGAAAAGTAAAAACAGCTAAAAATAAAACGACACTTTATGCGAGAATTTCTTATCAAAAATCTTGCTACATTATAGTTGGCCGTGCCGTACTGTTATAATAGCACCCTGTACAATGTACCCTGGTCACCAAGCCAAAAGCATTCTCATTACTATTCCAAAGCTGAAGCGAGCGATGCTTGGAATAAGTTTTCAAGTACATACATACATACATACAGGTCGAAATTCGTAATGAGATGTAGATAAATTTAAGAAATATATCAAATTATTCAAAGCTCGATGGTCGTTCTTTGTCAACCGAAGATCTTGTTGTCTTATTTTTCTTATAAAACAGTATAATAAATAATTGTATAAAAATATTTAAACAGAACTGAACAATTGTGTGAATAGATTCTAAATTTTGAGTATGTAAAGACTGGCTTACCAGCTAATGGATTACGAGGATAATCTCTATTGTTACTCATTGAATAGTGATCTTTATCGATAGTTTATTTACGGTAAGATATGCTTTGCCTCGAAGGCGGTCATAGAGTTAAACAATTAAGAACAGACAAAGGATAAATATTTAGAATTCAGTTCAGAATCTGTAACCGCCAAATTCAGAGTTTCGATATTTTAGTTTATTTCGACTTTCTGACATTTTTTTAGGATTCTAAACCGAGACATCTCCGTTTTTATAAACATGAGAAAAAGGGTTTAAAAAAAATGTCAAATCTCTTGTGTATTTTATGAAGTTGAATACTATATCCGGTCACTGGAAGATCTGAAACAAAATGTAACTTATTATTAGCGTACATCGTGTATAAGGTCATAGCTAGAATTCGTTGAAACTTGGTAGGGGTCCAGAATAAGCAATCTTACTAATTGATTGATTGATTGATTGATTGATTGAACATGAAGTACACAATCAGTCGATGACCCAAATACTATCTAAGGTCAGTAGGCTATGTGCAATAACAACGCTTTCATTCAAATACAATTAAGGTACATTATACGTATAAATGAGTATACATGTGCTTTATCACGTACCATTGAAGCAGACTGTGTCTTTACTGATTTATAGTGCAGTATACTCTCGTCTCACTATGATATACTTGATTGTCACTAGCTTTGGAATATATAGACGTTATAAATTGGTTGAAAAATATAAACCATCGACGTCACAACAGCCCTCGAATTATAGGTCTAATATTAACTATAAAGGCTATATCTTTAACTGCTGATTATATCGATCAGCGAAAGAAGGTCATGTTTGCTTTTAAATCGAAAAATCTTTGTATTAATCAAAATATGAAAATTAGCAATTTGGCTTAATCTGGTTCATCAGTTTTGATCAATCCCGTTATTTGATCTATATTCGATAAATTTATCATAAATATACACAAAGCCGCAAATAATATGAAAATTGATGAATTCACTTCTAAAGAATCGATTCCGACCGGGGATGATAAGTTACACGTAAAATTGTGCATCGTTTGTATTTTTATTCCGATTTCACGGATGAATTAAACTTGACGAACATGTCAGATTGCGATATAAAAGATAACAATAAATAAGGAATTATAATGAATCAAAGAGTTTCGCATATATTTAGAAATATCGTATCGTAGATTCAGTGGCGTGCATAAGTTTTAGACCATAGACGTAGGTATGTATGTATGTACGTTGTTCAATCTTATCATAAAAAAAAAACATAAAGGTATGTCACATCCTGTGGTCAAACGATTCATCAGAAAATCATTCTGGTCTGAAAATATGTGCACGCTACTATATGCACCGGAATATGTATGTATACTTACTTATAATACTGTGTATCGTATGCTTTAAAACATAAACGAGTATTTCACAGGTTTGATAAACGTTTATACAGATTTACGTACGCTCGAAAGCATCGCGTATTACGTGACAAGTGAAGGACCACAATGTCCACTAGCATATTTTCATAAAAACCATCAGAATAATGAGCTTTTTATTTGAGATTTTCCTCAATCGTGAATTATTCTTTGAAAATAGAAAAAAAAAAAATTACAAGTTTGAAAAGACGGTTTTTTAGGCCACTTTTTATCGTCCCCCCCCCTGCCTCCCGGTGTGCGATTACAATAATTAACAAATCACGTGGTTAATCTTTTGAGTAAATAGATTGGAAAAGATTGGATGAGACTCGTTTTGATTAGTATTTGAGATATTTTTTCAGATCAAAAATCTATGTCTACAGAATCGATTAAAAGATTGTTTGAAGTGGGAATCCCGTCTATCTCCAGGTACCCTACTTACGACAAGTTTTCACGAAGTGGTGACATCATTGAACCCAGCCTGTTATAACATCGTGGAGATAACAGAAATTTAATTAATGCGCTTAGACGTTACACTTTGAAGGATATCAACTTACTGCTGAGGAGCTACGATACCGGGTAACTTTCTTTGTAATTACTCTAAAAGAAGTAAAAAAAGTTTGTCATATATAGTTAGCAAAAAAAAAAGAAAAAAAAAACTATCGTGTCGTGCAGATGCAAGACTTGGACAAATATGAGCAACAATATTTTTGGAAATTTGTGGTTCTATGAATATTTGACGATATTAGGGTTACAAAAACTTCATGTAGATTTTATTCTGCCAAAACAATCATTAAAAGATCAAAAACGTATTTTACAACCGCTAGCAATCTGCTTCGCAAAAAAAAAAAAATCAATATACCTATCACCGAGCTTTCAAGAGCCTATCAAGGTGATTTATTTATTATATTACACCTATGAGAGCTTATCATCAATACCCTAATTCTTTATCTTGGTATAGTAGAATTCGCTGAAAGAATTATGACACCCCTAGTGACATACGCAATTTTAACACCGTTTTGATTACAGTTTCGGGTGTATCAATTCGACTTGTACTTTTTTCATCATTTCTATTCAATGTTTTCAGTCAATAACCCTTAGCCAATTCGGTTGGTTATTTGAATTGGTAGAAGATCGAGCACATCGTATAATTCGCAATTAGTTTATCAATTTTACATTTCGTAATCTGTCTGGGATACGTCAGACCTATATTGAAGATGAATTGCCTAGTTGCTTGGATAGAACGCACCGTTTACTGCAAATCTTCCCCGTGCAAATTGCAATTGACGATGGTTACGGTCTCGAACCTAGACAGTTTTCACCAAAAATATCATTTCTACTTGACAGTAAAATTATAGGCATGTAAAATTTGTAATTTGCTACAGAAAAAAAAAATACTTACATCTTTTCGCTGTGCATACGCTTCGCGATAAATTGGAATACCAATCCTGAAATCTGAACGTCTTATACGTAGTCGTGAAATTTCTGATTGGAAAAGTAGTGCAAATTCATATCATCTATATCCACATCCGATACAAATTTCAGATTCAGTAATGTCGTATACTTAACCCGTGGTAGATGGATTTTCATGTGAAGAATCGATCACCAGAAGTGACAGAAGAAATCTAAAGCACAAGATGCACTTTAAAGGGGTACATGAACCTTAAACGAGGAAATTTTTGAAGGACTGATGTGCCTTTAGGAATTTCATTACTAAGGCAGTTCCTTTCAGCAGTTTACTAAAGTCACTTAAAGTATGTATGTACCTATATTTTAAGATGTACTATTAGTCAGGACTAAAAATTGATGTATAAAAGTTCAAATCACATAATCCATCGAAACGCATTAGTTGAATCAATCCATAAACTTTTTACAGATTGATATTTCTCGAAAATCTATTGCATACTCCTACAATCTTTTTATTACGTCAAGTAGTAATCCATTATCCACTTTCAAAATGAAAATATCGATACAACAGCCAGGAGCTCATGTACTCGTTGCATCAAAGTCAAGCTCTGTATATTTAGATAAAACTACTCCCTCACCTATCCAAAACCAAACGACTTTCCAAGGTCGGTGTAAAAGTTATAACTTTAGAAATTATGTAAAAGTAGATCTCCAGCAAAAAAAAAAATAAAAAATTAACTAGTTAGCAAAGAATCATCCACCGAAAATTACTCCATTTTAATTCCAGTATGCGGGATACAATTATTAAACCGGGTCAGTGTCGAATGAAGTTGTCGTCTGAGGTGGGCAGGGGTTCAGTCCCCTGTCTCATTATAACTTTCTGATTTTATGTTCAGTTACGTACGATTTTTAAACGAATATTACCACATGAGATACGTCTTCTCTTACTGCACGAAGGGAAAATTTCACCAAGATAAATATACGGGAACATATAATATCGTAATACCGTTAGATGAGAGAGATAATTGTATTCTTGTAGGAATTCAAAAATCTTTTTCAATTACCAGAATATTTTCATGTCTATTCGTTTCTCAAAATTTTGCAATATGCTCAAGAGCACTTGACCGTACCCCATCTTACTACAATAGGAAATATCGTTATGCATTTTGAAGTGACATGTCTCTGGCGTTTTTGATAAAAGCAGACTAATCTGATCAATGAATATGAACTTAACAAATAAATGTGTCCTTTGAGTGATTCAAGTTCAATTGCGCTTGAATGAAAGCACATTTCTTAAGGTTTCAGGATCGCATCTACCCTCATAATGTATATCAGAGAAAATGGCTTAATTTTATACTCTGGACAATTGTGTTGAATCAAATTTATAACAGACGTCGAAATTTGAGATGATCGGTTCATAAAGTATTCAATTAATTCTTGAAACTGTTTTTATAAAAAAAAACCAGACCTTAACATAAGAACAAGAACGTGCGGGTATGATAAGAGCGATGTGAAGAAGAAGAAGAAGAAGAAGAAGAAAAAGAAAGTGCAGAAAAGGAGCCTCTGAATTACCTTAAAATAACTTTATACTGCAGGACCGCCAGGTTTTAGATTTAATCGTCTAGGTAGTTGCCTGAGGCATTCCTAAATAAGACACAATTTTACTCTTCTCGAGGTGCCAAGCTCAGATATTTATAGTACCACTTTCCGATCTCGTATCGCTGTAAATTTAGTAGCTCTCTGCCAGGATGTCCAGAAACGTACCTACTCCCGTATAGAGATTTATTATTCCTAGTAATTTAACTTTTGTTTAAAGAATTCTTTTTCCAATTCATTTATATGTATGTAGTATACGTTACACTCTAAATTCGTACTTACTTCACATATGTATATTCTCTTTACCAAACGCTTTCCATGCTTACTAATGGCCAAGGCGGATCCCGTCTTATGTCAGAGGAGAATTTCCTCGGTTTATTTGGCTCGAGTTCAAGTTTGACCAGAGCCGATGACACGGTGTTCTAAAAGTTGGCAAATACTGTCTTCACCTACGGTGCAAAAAAACCTTAAAGAATCTATAATCGCGATGATCTTTGTCCAAGCTCCAAGTCGATTTTGTTTCATTTTTCATTCATATTACATTACACTTATTTTATTTTTGACCTAGTTTTCAAAAGGTGTTGACATCCTTTCTTCAATTTTTTTTATACCTTTTTTCTTACTTATAGATGAAAGTATGTGACACAACACAATTTCAAATTTTATCCATCACCATTACGCTTCGATTTCTATACCAGGAAAATCCTTTCGACGACCGTATTATACGACTTAGGATAGAAGATTGAGTTTTGTTCTTCCAAAGTTCTCGTGGAAAGATAATCTTTTCAGTAAATTGCATATCTCTCGTCTGTAGTGTGACATTTTTAATATCCTACACACAGAAATAGGATACATAAAATTTCTTTTTTTTTTTGTAATTTTGCAGAGCTTTTCCAATTTCTATTCAGTGACAGAGCTATTGGATGAATTACATCGAGTTTAACGTGGTTCTATAATATTTCATATAAGTAAATTTAATCCTGAGTCGAATTCTTACGACAATTTACGTACTTATTACTATCCTAAGCAATTTAGGAAACGGAACGTTTTTCACGCTTAATTTAAATTCCTTCAATGACGAGTGCCCGTTAAAACGAAACGATATTGGCCCAAGGGAATGTCTCTTAATGAAAATCCAATTAAATTCCAAAAAGAAGCTGGTACTAAAAGGAGCTCAACCTTCACACCAAGTCCAAGAAGGTAACAAGACATTTCTGACGTGTGTAATTAGCTGATTTTATTGAATAACGAAATCGCAATCAGCACCTATAACAGCCCGCCCTCCAAAACGTCAAGGAATAAAACGAAAACCTCAACCCCTGCGTGCTTTTCAGAGGTAGAATAAATCGTAAAATTTATACGGCTACTTACGAATATTTCACGTTATCATAACCCATGGCTTATTGTTAAACTCCCCATTGTAGTACAACCTGAATAACTTGGAACACCGTATTTGTAACTGTCGTATAATATCGAGAGGCTGCGACTTCATTATCTCTAAAGTCGTAAGTTTTACGGATATTTTTGCGACCCTGGGGATGGTAAACCGCACGATTATCTCCGAATGTTTTTTAGCACTTCAATAAAATACGAACCGAGGAAACAAGTTCATCATTTCATAAATTTAATGATTTTTTTTTTTTTCTTTCTGTGTCTGTGAGTAAATTTTTTCGTTATATTGAATTAATTTATTTGCGAAATTTTATTAGATTTTTGGCTTTCAAAAATTAATTCTACCTAATAAAATTTCTTGAATATTTTTTTTATCTTCATTTCTCTATTTGTCGTTTTTTATATCTACCGCTCGTACGCAACATGGATATGTTTTACGTTTTACGTTGAAACTGAATTATTCAACCTGTGAACATAAGTGAGCCAAGTCATGACTGGAATTTTGAAACATGACGCTGTATATGTATTTTATTTAACTTTACGCGGGTGCAGGGCTCATGCAAATTTATAATTTTTTCTTTCCATTTTTTTTTTTTTCTTTTTTGTTTTGTTCGTTCGTTCGTTCGTTCGTTCGTTGTACAAGGTTCAATTGTCCTGTAACTCCGAGGTCCAAGTTGCCATTTAGTTTCTTGGCAGTAATTTCAAGGGAGACAGAATTCCAAGATGAGAAAAAAAGAGAAGAAGAAAGAAAAGAAAAGAAGAGACCAAGAAAATATTTGTTTTACTAATCACATGAGAGTTGGTTATAACGGCTGGCGCGATACCAAGGCTAACAAAATTTCCTAAAAGCTTCTGTAGAAGAAATTACTTGAGAATGAAAAATATCAACGGTATTCTATACTTCACCTAGAAACCAAAATTCAATTTTTTATTTGTTACTAAAAGCACCTTAAATCTCTATAAAGATTTCTTAAATTTTTTTACTTCTATTATTTTACCGTCATATATTTTGTTTTATTTGTAAAAAGAAAATTTTTCACATCACGAATCATATAACCGAGAAATTTCTGATGTTATATATAAAATAAAAATAGTTTGCCGCTACGCTGTTAAATGTCCCAGTCTGTCCGTCCTTTGTGAATCCACGCGTGTGATAAACTGTCGGCATATCTCACGCTCGTCAACTTTGAAGCCGCGAAAGTATAAATATATCATGTCAACCATCAGGACGTCGACATTTAGTCGAGACACCGGCCTTTTATGAATTGGCTACTGTTCAAAAGTAATTTCGTTACATTTTTATTTGAAATATTTCTTTTATTGTCTAATTTGCGAATTAAAAAATTTTCCATATCTCATTTCCTATTCGAATTATCATTAAAGATTTCATCGCTTAAGTTTATCAGCTTTTACTTCTTTAACCACGAATTTTATTATCATAGATCAGAATTTGTGAATTTTTTAAAATATAAATGGAGCTGAAGATTCCGGTGAAATTTTTTTTCAAAAGAGATATTCGAGGATTTTATATGATGTAATAACGTAAAAACTTATCTTGTCAGAAGAACCCATCTTGGGTAAAAATTTTACACAACAATGCGTCAAGGATTGAAGACAGGATCTGGCTTCATTTGGGTTCATAAATCTCTAAAAAGAGTAGATAAAGCTCAACGCTATTACCATGTTACAAATTTTCATACCACATGATCTTGGTAAATTTCATTTTCACGAGATATGAGAAAACAATATTTTTACAATGATGGAAAAGTAATGGGATGATTGAACCATGTATCAAATCATTAAAGTCTCATCTATCTCGATGCACGCTTTATAGGTACATACCTACGGTTATTCTAAATTTATGAAAAATTTGAAATTTAAAGTTATACCTACTTTTGTCAAACGTTATTTTTACTGTCAATATTATATCCCGCCAATGAGCTAAATTTAATCTTTTCGAAACTTCAAGGATTATCCTTTTGCAGGATCCTGTAGTTTCAACACGTGGCTGGTCAATCGGTCAACTTCAATTCGACATTGAAATGTTGATAAAACATATTCGGAATTTTTGGTTGTCTGGGTTGTTTTGCTCATGTTTTTTCTCACATTGCAAATAGTCGTAAATCAAAAAAAAAAATTTGTTCATTCAGTCTCACCTCTTTTCGAAAACATGCTACGATCTTCATTCATTTTTATTTCAGTAAAAAATTGTATATAAAAAAAAAAAAAAAAAACTGTTGTTTATTTGTAACTTTCAGAACGTCCTATGGCATAAACGATATTCAGGTTAACATATTCAAATCAAATCGAAAAAATTCATAGAAATTGATATTGGTGTGGTCTGTGATAGGAGTGAGGATCTTACGCGTAACGTATACTATAAAAGCTCTGCAGTATAAAGATCCATAGAAAATCTTGGGTCATTTTTCCCTCATTCTTTATAGAGAGTGAATCTATAAAATGTTTCTGAACACACAGTTTAATCGTTCGTGTGGTAGATGTGTGTGGTTTGAATTCTCTCAAAATTGAGGGAAAGAGAATTTGAATAGTTAATATACCAGACATATAGTGAAATAAAGTTTGTCTAGACCGGAAGTATTTTGTTAGGTAGAACGCGGTAATTGTCTTGTCCGTTGGCTGGAGGAAGCTTAAGACGCCAGTTGTGTGGTCTTCATCTGTCGTAATCTAACTAGTGGAATTTAATTTAACTCTCTCATCCGTAACCGATGGTGGATTAAAGTGAGCTTGTTTTACCTTCAAATTACTTAGACTCTTAACAATAATTATGGTAAATATCTTATAGTGACGTGTAATTAAAATCAGCACTTCTTGCAAAAGTTATATTCCCATACGACTAAGGTGATTAGATAGTTTCTGTTCTCCTCGTTAGAAAAAGGTTTGAAAAAATGGGTATTTACATGCAAAATAAAAATTGAATATGGATTGACTCTGCTTAATCTTGATACGAAAATTTTTCCACTAAAAATTTATCATTTTTGAGATGTTTTTTTTTTTTTTTATTTTTTGTTTCTATCGAAGATTTTACTCCATCTCTACAGAGTTTTTAGAAGAAAGAATTTCAGCCCTACGATAGACGCGAAATACTCTATAGACAACAGACATTGGGAAAGAAGAGAAGTAAAATTGATGTGATAGGGGCTACTCAGCAAATAATGGTCGTATACTGACAGATAACGATACAGTCTAAAGATGAGCGTATACAGGGTGAGGCATTTATAGTGACCCGGGCAATTTTCTCCTAAACGAAGCGAGATACAAAAAAATGTTTCAGACATTAGTTTTATGGTTTCAAGGAGGACACAAGATAGTGCTTTTGAATTTTTTCCAAAGTTGAAGTATCAAGGTCTTTTCAAGGTCAACTTTGGGTTTTTAAATAGAAACCTATATTTTTTTTCTTGCAGATTCGTGTTTCGCATGTAAAAATAAGAACCTTTTGTTTGAAACCTTTTTTTCTCTTGATTTTTTTTTCTATTTATTTAATTTTCAAAAACGTGTTTTATATGAAGAAATAAGAAACTTTTGTTTAAAACATATTTTGATATTTCGCTTGATATTAAAAATTTACAAAATTAAAAAGAAGTATCATGAAAAATTTAAATTCAAAAAAATAAAAAAAATATTTCGAACTAAAGTTTCTCATTTCTTCATATAGAACACGTTTCTTGAAAATTGAAAGAATGAAAAAAAAATAAAAAGTACCAAAAGTACCAAAAAAAAAAAAAATTGAAAAAAAAAATGTTTCAAACAAAAGTTTCTTATTTTTACATGCAAAACACGAATTCGCAAGAAAAAATATAGGCTTCTATTCAAAAAACCAAAGTTGACCTTCAAATGACCTTGATACTTCGACTTTGGAAAAAATTCAAAAGCACTATCTTATGTCCCCTTTGAAACTATAAAACTAATGTCTGAAAAATTTTTTTGTATCTCGCTTCGTTTAGGAGAAAATTGCCCGGGTCACTATAAATGCCTCACCCTGTATATAGGTATACATAGATGTCTACTTGCCGGATATAGAAGCCAGTGCACTCAGAGGTATTAGAGATAATCAATTTCTATTGAGTGTCTGAAAATGAGTAAAGGTCAATAAAAATCACGACTATAATTATAACGTAAAATAAATAATAAGTTCATGAACTGATGTTAGCGACGAGAAATAAGTTAACGTATTATAAGAATGGTATAAAATCTGTATATCCTAAGTGTAATGAAAATTTTTATGATATTCTAGTTCATCGAGTAAAATTAAGTATATATCTAGGTATAACCCACCAGGTATTTCTCAGTTATATTCAATTAACCTTATTACATGCTCTAAATGAACGACTAACTAATTACCTGAGTCACCGACGAGTTTCACTTACTAACTAAAAGTGCTTCATTTACACAATTTTAAGCGTAGCTGTGCTTAATTGCTGGGACATAAATTTAATTTTGAATTCTTGGTACACGATGTAAAACGTTCTATAATTTTCATCGCTTGGATTTCCAGATCTATCATCAACGATCTTGATAAAAGTATAGCCAATTAAAGTACAGGTTTTATTACGGTAATAGATCGTGTGCTGAAGGAGACTGTTACCATATTTGTATTAGTTCACAAGCCTTAAGAGTACAGACGAAGTTGCAATAAACAAAAATAAAAAATATAATTTTTTTTATTAAAATTATTAACCATGAGCGACAAGGTCGGATTTTTGATCTTGAGACAAGGCTGCGAGTCAATCTTAAAGAGAATTAAATTTAAGGTCAATAAAATTTGAGACAGGAAGAGGATAGTGCTAAAGTAAAGTATATACAATAAATGGAGTCTTAATTTGAAAATAAATTCAAAACTGTGTATGTGCAGGAAATATTTTTCACTGCTCGTTAGATTAACCTTGATTGTCCAAAAATTGAAAAAGTTTTAGACCGTAACTCTCAACAGTGGTTTCAAATGATCCGTAGAATTAAGTGATCCAAACTCTTATGTCAGGTGGTTTCTATAATCGTTATAGAAGAGATAAGCAATCTATAAAAATTTCACAAAATTCCTCTGCGAAATTCGTGGGAAAAACAAGCTTGAATTTAGGTGATAATGAAAAATGCTGCAAGAAAAGTGATTATCTTGTCTAAACAGAGAGATACGATATTTACAGATACCTACTTGATTAAACAAAAGTTTTAAGAGTGAAAAATAGTATATTGTGTACCAAGGGCGAAAAATGAGCTTTTTTAGACCGAGTGTGGAGTTTGCAGTACGAGTCGAAGGCGAGCTAGCACGAGCAGAAGGCGAGTGCGTTTGCGTGCCGAAGACAAGTACTGTAACCACACGAGGTTAAAAAACTCGCTTATCCCTTGGTGCACACCATATTTTTTGTAACGCGTGTATGGATTTTTGCGATTTCTTGATATCAAGCGGGACTGATGTGACCGTTTTCTAAAACGGCCACTACGTACTTATTAGATTTTATCTCAATTATTGATGATTTCCTTGAAAATATTGAAAAATATTTTAGCGGGCAAAAAAAACCTGAAAACGCCCGCTACTCGAGTATGAGCTCGCAACAAAAAATTGAAAACGCTCGCTAAGCTAGTAGCGGGCAAAAAAAATTTTAAAAAACGCCCGCTGCTCGGTGTAGCGGGTGTGTTCAATTCTTTTTTACCCGCCGGTCTGAAAATGGTCACTTTAGGCCCGCTTAATAGCTTCAAAAACGCGAAAGCCGTGTATACGTTACAAAAATAATTTTTTATAGCGCATGCACGATTTTAGCGATTTTTTGACCTATAAAGCGAACCTAAAGTGACCGTTTTCAGACCAGGTAGCAAAAAAAAATTAGCAGTGGGCGTTTTTTGATTTGTTTTGCCCGCTACTCGAATAGCGAGTGTTTTCAATTTTTTTTTGCCTGCTTATACTCGAGTAGCGGGCGTTTTCAGGTTTTTTTTGCCCGCTAAAATATTTTTCAATATTTTCAAGAAAATTATCAATAATTGAGATAAAATCTAATAAGTACGTAGTGGCCGTTTCAGAAAACGGTCACATCAGTCCCGCTTAATATGAAGAAATCGCAAAAGTCCATACATGCGTTACAAAAAATATGGTATGCACCAAGGGCTAAGCAAGCTTTTTAACCTCGCGTGGTTGCAGCACTCGTTTTCGGCTTGCAAACGCATTCGCCTTCGGCTCGTACTGCAAACTCCACACTCGGTTTAAAAAAGTCTACTTTACGCCCTTAGTACACAATATACTATATATGACACTTTATCCATATCACCACACAAAAGTAGGTAGCTTCTGCATGATTCGATCTAAGATATAAATAAATTCCTTGAAGTCCCTTCATGAATGCAAGAAAAGCATTTTTAATTTCAGTTCCTTTCATCCTATTAGAAGAAGAAAAAAAACTTGATCTTCCCTTTCCTTTTGCCTGTTCTCTTGCGGTGTCATAATTTCTGAAAAAGTTGAGAATTGCTGTTAAGGGTTTAACGAGGAGAAAATTTTGAAATTTTTCTTTTTTTTTTTAGAATTTTATAATCTGTTGAAACGGAGAGGCTTGTCGTATAATTTCAATGTAAGTTTCAAAATAAACTATAATAATGAAACCAACAATTAAATAAAAAATTAAACTAAAGCTATTAGGTATAGTTCATTTATTGTTATAAATAATTAGTCAATGTTATCTTTCAAACTCATTATGACTTCTAAATACGAAATGTATCGTATCGTATATGATACTCATAGTTTTGGTTTATCGGTGAACTTTAGGAGTATTAACAAAGGCTGAGAAGAAAAGTGTTTTATTGCATCAAGAATTCCCTTTTTAATTTCTCTCTCTGATCTTGTTTTACTTATATGAATGTTTGGGCTTTATGGACCATGCATAGAGTTAATAGGTCATTTGCCTTTCTATTTTATTTCGAAGATATGATACAGAGAATAAACAGAACTTGATTTAATTCTCTTCTGAGCATTTCCGAATGTACTTTTTGCTAGATTGTTGTACTTTTAGTATCTCATGATTGTTAATTTATTGGTATAAGTGATGAGTGTTGTACTATTATTTCTTGAAAGTATTTGAATAACTTTCAAACTTGATGCTAATTGACTCCCAAAGCTTATTTAACTGTTACAAATTCACGATAATTATTATATCAAAATTCTGTTCGAAGTTTATTCCAAAAACTGTAAATCCTCTTAGTACAAGCCGGGGCTATAGAGCTAGAGCTTGATTCGGCTGTGTATATATTTACGCTTTAAAGAAATCCTGTTTTAATAGAAGATTAATTGAAGAGTTTGGCCTATTTTGTTCTCCTTATTAAATCCGAGAGGATAGAAGTTGGAAGAGCCGTTTATTAATCACATGTAGGTAAAGTTTTTCTTCTTCTTTTACTTTTCGTTACTTTTAAAAATCGGTAATTAATTTTCATTTGACTCTCAACAATTGATAAAATTTTATAATACGTCTAGACTTTCGTTCAAGCTCATTAGGTAAAGTTTTGCTTACTTTGCCACCCGTGAAAGATCATTAGAGTATGTATGTATGTACATACATACGCATTATAGAGAAGAACCCTGAAAGTTACTGATAAGAATTCCCGAAAGTGATTCTTCTCCGTCAAACTTGGAATCTCCATCTACCGAATTGCTCTCAGTTCATTGCTTCGAAGGGGAGCAAACTCTACCTGCATCCTTATGTCATTCTTGAACAAAATGTTCATACCCTTTTCTTCTTTTCAAATATCTTCAGACCTCTTTGACATGATAGATAAAAATAAATAAAAAACTAACAAAAGTTGATACAAACGATAAACTTCTCACTTTACGTTTGGGGGCTTGTCCGGAAACTGAACGAGGGACTTTTCGCACAACGAAATGATATGACCCAAGGGCCAGAGAACAGTTAGAGAAAAGACAGGAAGTTTTTTTCCTAGCTCTAAAAGTTTTGACATCTAATGTACTGGGGGGACTGCATCTTGAAAACGAATTTATTTCGAACAACGAAGTTTTTTTAATCTTTGATCTTTTAAGTATTACTACATGAAAAATAAAACTACAATAGCTGGAATGAAAAAAGCTTTGCAATTATTATTTTAACCTGTTGTTTCCACTGAATGTATTCGATAACAGCAAGCCATTGCTGTTTAAGAACGCATCGCAGTAAGTTGGGTTGCCTATCATCCAGTCTTATCGATGCTGGTAATGTTTTGCAGGAAACTGACGATGTACAGTGCTATCTTTCGGTTGTAAATATAAAAATAGGAAACATGCCTGGATATGAGCGAGTAGAATTGAATGGGATTTTAAAATGAGCGATTTTAATAATTTAGAAATAAATGCTTTTGAATATTTTTAACTTCCCGCAATGAAAATTGAAAATTTTCATAAATAAGGAAAGTTATTGGTTTCGGTCCGATTTTCGAAAATCGAGTTTTCATCAGATCTCGACGTTTTCGGGTCCCTGGAAGCTATTCTGACTCTTTTCGGATGAACGTCCGTGTGTGTGTGTGTGTGTAAACAAAATTTTTGCAGTACGATATCTTTAGAATGAATCGATCGATTGGAATGGTTCTTATGGTGATCGAAAGGGTTTATCAAGACTCAGATTTGATTAAATTTTGGAGTCGATCGGTCGAGTAGTTTCAAAGTTATTTGAGAAATAAAAATTAAAAAACAATTTTTTTTCATGTTTTCAGCGCATAACTCCTAAACTGTACGTGCGATTAGTCTCAAAACTTGATCAGACTTAGCTCTTGGATAGCCCTTTCGATCGCCGTAAGATTCATCAAAATCGAACGATTGGTTTAAAAGATATTGCACGACAAAAATTTCTCTTTTTGTCGTACAATACCTTTGGCACGAATTAACCGATTTGAATGATTCTTGCGGCGATCGAAAGGGTTCATCAAGACTTAGATCTGATTAGATTTTGGAATCGATCGGTCGAGTAGTTTCAAAGTTATTCGAAGAATAGTAATTGAAGAAAAAAAGATTTGTATACGGAAAACTAATTATACTTATAACCTTGTTTAATTTATTATAAACACAATCGTATCAATGAATTGTAACGTATTCAACACAGCGGGAAGTTTTCGGGTTGGCCCACAGGTCAACCCGGTATCCTGATTCTTTTTCTGCTTAATTATCACCAACGGGTAACATGGCATATTGCCAGTTTCGTACACTAGGTTACCGACATTGATAAGATGAGAGGATATGCGCTGGAACTATTCTGTGAATGTGTCCTTGAAAGTAGCATGTATATCGTTGAATTTGGGGAATTCTCAAATCAAAAAAAGTGGTTGATTGAGGCTGCAAGCCAGAGTTCGGCACAAATGGCCACACTGATATTGACATTGAGGGATATTAGATATAGTATAGAAGTCTGATACTTCAAGGCGGGGGTGCATGGCGGGGAACAGAGTGCTGTTGGCTCTAAAAGGTCCTATAAAGACCCCATGCTGACAACATCGCTTCTCAGTGCCTCCAGCCACCCGACGAGAAAAAAACACATTCACGCACTCTTGTAAACGCAAACTTGTACAATACGTTGCTATTCGATGTTCACGAGACACAATACCATTCATAATATACGGTGATTGACAGATACGATCTAGCGATAATGGTGCTTCCTTAAATTGCCATGAAAACTACATATTAAATTTTCCTAAAACCCATTCAACATACTTATACTTTCGCTTCAAAGACAGGGATCTATAATGGTCATAATTTGCAAACATATTTGTTGAATGGCCCTTCGGAAATTGCAATTGATTAGAATTTGGACGTCTTTTGCATTAATATTGTTCAAACTCAGGATGTCAACTCGAATACTTACATTCTCATACATTAAAGCGGTGTAGAAATAAATTGAATTTGAAATTTAAGTCAAATGAATCGAATCAAGAATTTTGTTACAGATAATTGGAGCATTCAAAAACCATACGGCCGAATTTTGGGTCAATCATTTTGGATTTAGTGATCTCAGGTAACTACTGATTCACGTTACTAAATTTTGATGCATTAGTAAATATGATTAGTGATTCGTATTAGTGATGCAAGATATAACATCTACCGATGGCAAGATGCCTACTTACTGACAATTAGTATCGTGATGGTATTCTATCTATCACCAGTGTATCAATAACTGTGTGTTACTATAGTACGGTACCAGTTGTACCAGTTGCGGGTACAGCTGGCGAGTAAGATTCCTGTTTACAGCAACCGTTGCTTTACTTTACTTACCAACACCATTCGTACATAGATAGATTTGTAGTTTAATATCTTATTATAATAATACTAGTAGTTTTTAAATAAGTTACCCTTATTGAGTGAGACAAAATTTTATTAAAGCTGTTCTCTCGCATGTTTGAGGTTTTTATTTTAAACCCGTTAAAGTCTTCTTCTTGTGATCTGGGAATTGTAAATGACTCACTACATGAATTTCAGCTTCTGTCCAAGATTCATTATTAATTCGCATCTCCACTTGTAACGAGTTTTATGAAAATAGCACATTTGCATTAAGTAAACCGTCCGTATAAGAAAATTCAATAATCATATCCTGAGGACATGATGTGCTGTGACATTGAAGTGGTTGATTACCTAAAGAAATACTTTATTCGTAGACAATGCCTGGCCGTATTCTCGTCCTGCTTTTTTTTCAACACCCACGTTGATTTCATACCGGGTATAAGCTTATTCCTAAAAGTAACGTCAATGATAAAAGGAGGACACAAGAATACGGGTCAAGATCTTTTTGACATGAGGATTTTTTTCCCTATAAGAATCAAAGTGTTTGAAATGAACTTCAGCGTCTGATTTAGAATTTATGGTACAAAAACAAAAAAAATCTTATCTTTTTTCACTAGATTTATACTAGTCATTTGTGTTTGGACATATTTAGATCCACCGGTGCTCAAATGGACTATCAGAATATGACATGATCAATGACGTTTCAAAAATGAAACTATCAATACTAAAAAAATTTGATCAATCCTATTAACTTCCATTATTTAAACTTTATTCCCAGATGCAATATGGTTACAAACCATCTAGCCATGACGATATGGTATTGTCGTTAACCTTCGTAACCTGGATATGGTATTGAGTATCAGAATTACGTAACAATTTTCACCTTGCAAAGTGAAGAAGCAAGACAAAACTCGGTATCAGAGATCTCCAGGATTAAACTTCTGCTCGTAAAAATTGCAGGTTAATAATATACGAGATATAAGAATAATTACTCCATCGTCCAACGATTGGTTCGACCATTGCAGAATTTGCAGTATAATATCTCTCTATCTATTGTTAATCAAACGGTATCTCATAATACATTTGCTATATTGAATTTCTACACGTACTATATGTCCAGAAAATTTCTTTCGGATTTACCTACAGGCGCAAAGTAATAATGAAGCCAGCTTACTTGACTGCGAATTAAAATTGCATTTTCCCGATGTACCAAATATTGCAATTGTTGCAATTTCTACATTAAGAATGTGTTTTTCTAATAATAAAAGTCATGATCTTAAATGCAGCAGAAAATTTTTTTTTTATGCAGTGACTTACCTTGTATCTTTTAATGCAGACGAGGTCGAGGCCGTTTATGTCATAGCAATAAGGATGACTACTAATACTAGTAGTATTCGTATATACCAATGGAACCGGCCCCTTTGACATTTGACCTGTACAGTTTGACGGGTGTTATAGGCTATGGCGATTTGAACTTTTTTTTTTCAAATTTCTATGTCAACTGATTTAATCTGTTTTGTCAGTTTTTAAAAATGTTGTGATACTTATTTTGCCAATAATTAATGATTGATGATTGTAAATGCGGATAATGATAAAAATCGAAAAGCGTGATAAGAATATTTCCAAAGTATTATAAATGGAAAATAAAAAATAACGACGAGCGATCTCTAAATATTAATATTAAGAGCTGAATTTTTTTCAGCCTCGTTATTTGGTTATAAAAAAAACAAGGTTTCGAGAGTAACTTATAAAAAAGATAAAAAATGGAATCATAACTTCGAAAATGTCCATAATATATATACTATTGGATTTTGAGTAGGTATTCTTTCGCAATCCCGTAGACAGTCAAGACTTGACTTTTGAGGGTTCGGCTCGTTGAGGTTTTTGTCCGGGAGACTTACGACTAAATACCCATATAAAAATTTTCAAAACTTTGACCGAAACTCAATTCCCATAAGATTATTACGAAATCCTTTATCTTGTTCATCAAATCTTACCATATGAAATATATAACTTACATTTTTCAATCTTATATATAAGAGAAAAATGGAGTAGGGAAGGTTGTGGTATTACAGTATTTCCTCTGGCGGCAATATTGCTCCACTTTCCCTTATACAGACCTGCATAAATACTGAAAACATATTGAAAATTATTCGGAATTTTAATTTTGTATTTAACTATAATCTACCTTTTTGCTCATTTCTATACGTATGGATTCTTCGGTTCGATTATACACATTTGAAACACTATACATACTTTGCATGATACTTAATGACGCATTAAAAAAATATCCCCACTGTAACGTTAAACTCTTCACGTTTCCCACCTTAGCACTCTACTAACGGGCTATATAAGAGAACCCTTTAGCAGTTGCATTTCAATGAATAAGTTTTTCATACTAAACTTATCATGGCTTACCAAGAATATTTCTATACTTTCATTTGTTTATACTTATTTTATACATTCGATGTAATCTCGGCAGGACCAGGTAAGTGTTGGACTGTTATAGTTGTAACTATATTTAAATGAAGATTGTTCTTGTTTCTATTTCATGTGATAGTAATTTCATTCTTGTAAAGATGGTCTCAGACCTGATAGACATGGTTAGATGTAATTTTGTAGAATAAAAAAGTGGTCATTGCTGATTTTAAATGTATTAATAATTTTAACCGCTTCAATTCGAATATGTGATTTGTTTCAGCATGTGATAAATCCAAGTGCAAGGGTCCACTTAAATATTATGAGGATTTTAACTGCACTCCGATCTATGGTGATGGGGATTCTTGTTGCCCAATCGAGTACGATTGTGATAATTTGAAAGGAAGATCTCCAGATAAGTGTTACTACAAGGGGCATGAATATAAAATAAATGAAGGACTTAGAAAAGAGGATGCAAATCCATGCGATAAATCATGTCACTGTAGAAAGTTCGGAGATGTGTAAGTATTATTTAAGATAATTGTAATTATTAATTACTAATTTATTATATGTGATTCTGGGAAGAAATAATCTAATCCTTATTTTGAAAATTGTAACTTTCAAATCAGTTGATATTATGCTACGTGTTGGGATATTAAACTTCATTAGCAGATAGCCACTCAAACTGCAGCAGTAGATATATTTTAAGATTTCCTCGATTGATAATTAATAATTAATAATTTACTGAAAATTCTGTAAATATCAGAAAAATTTCGTAATGAAAATAAATAAATAAATAAATAAATTTGTTACAGCGCACAATTTAGTTGTGCCGTGGTAGATTGTTTCCGTAGACCAAAACCAGGATGTTATCTGAAAGATTCCGACACCGAATGTTGTGGGGGTGACGAAGTATGCCGTAAGTAAATTATAATAATCATTAAGTATGTAGCATAGCTACTTTTAAGAATTAAAGCAATTGACAATTACTGTGATTCTCGCCTATTCGTAATTAACTACAGGATGAAGTCCTTTCAATGTTATTTTCCAAACCTTTTGGAAAATTCGATACATTATACTAAGATACAATTTTTTTGCAGTACAACCTGACAAAAAATTAGCGGAATGTAAAGTCGATGGAAAAACGTACTTGGATGGACAGCGATTCGAACCTAAATCAGATACGACAAAAACTTGTATTTGTGGCGAAGGATACACAGGTTTGTAATAAAAAGTGTGCTATAATTTTGAGGGTACTTACTTTCTTCAACTGTTAAAACAACTCGAAAATTTTACACCTGATTTAAGAGTATAATTCTGACTGTTTCAGGAAAGAATGTGGCACCATTCTGTAACTCCAAGAAGCCTTCGTCTTGTGGTTCAGAACTTCGTCACGCTGGTGAAATTTATAGAAACTGTGCACCAGTATTTTACAGTAATCAAAATCCAGCTACCGATTGTCACCTTTCTTCAAGATGTCGTAAGTATAATTTACAAACTTTTATACAATATCAGTGATAAATTTTTCAGACGGAAATGCCTTTAGCAATATCATTTTTCCTAATTGATTATACCTACTCGATTTCGATCGAAAGCTTAATAGAAAAATTACCTTATTCGGTGACTTATATCCTCGGTTTAAACTTAACAAATTAAAAGTACTAATTATATAAAAAAATTCTATTTTTTATTTCAGAAAATAATAAAGATATAGTACTGAAAAGTTCACAACCAGGTTCACCTGCGAAGACAGGTAAACATATATCACCTATAAGTATCTCTGACTAATTTTAAGTATTTGCAATTACTTGTCATGTCAAAAATTGTATATACGGAAATTTTTAGATCGTATATTTTGTATGGAAACAGAACATGAACTGAGATCTGCAGTTGATGATTTATTACAGTCGAGGATAGATCCGATTATAATTTTTATGTCTCATGATCGTTATGACAACACAATTTGAATTATTTTTACAGCTTCCACTTGCTCCTATGGTCAGCTGACGTTGAAACTAGGAGAGGAGTTAAACGCAAGTACAGGCTACGCATCGGTATGTGTTAAATGCATTTGCGAAGTACCACCAATAGTTACCTGCCAGCGACTTCCTGATGATGAGTGTGATGTCACTGTACACCCAAAGTTCGATGATTTCAAAAAGTAACTTATAACAATCACGTGATTATAAATTATTCGTTTAAAAAATACTGAATGAAAAATATTGTCAAATAATATATTTACGAATAATTATACTAATCAATCGACGCTTTAATAAATAAATCACAACTATTTTAACAGTTACAATCTTTTGTGTGTAGCTCGTTTCGTTAATAAAATAATTAACAAATTTATGTACCACGTTTTACATACCTTTAACGTATTTAAAATGTACTATCCTAATTACAATTGATGGAATATTTCTTCACGTATGAATTTTACCAGGTTGTTTCAAATATAGAATCCTGTTAATTCTAACGTGTGAACAAAAGTTCTTATAAGTACTAAAAAGTCTTTTGGGTTAGGATAAAATTTAAAGGGTTTACTTCGATACAAAATTCAATCATTTAAACATGTTTAAAAAAAAAAAAAGAAATATAATTCGAGTTACACATAGACCAAGTAAGAAACAGGCAATCAGTTAATGCATAAAAATCTTCTAATTTGAACGTGTCAAAAATTGTTTACTTTATTAATTTAATTGCTTTTATAGCAATAGTTTTCATATTTATATAAAGATTTAGACAGTTAGAAAATAAAGGAGGCAGGTTATTAAAAAAAACACACCCGGTATAGAGACTAACAGGTTCATGACGTTGAACCGAATTCGAGGAAAGATTGTTAAGATACGTTACCTTGATCAGAGTTTTCCTCAAGAGTAACTCGTTACTATATAAACATGTATATCTCTATTCAACATTTTCGATTATTATAGTCGATATTATCCTCATTTGAACACTAGAATATGAAATACTCCCCACTTAATCCCTCTGATCACAAGTTATATGAGAGATAATTCTGTAGCTTTATGGCAGTAGTATTTTAAAGAGAGTCCAATAATTTGCACGACAAACTTATATAATGAACCTTAACCGAAAATACATCTTTTCTCTAATTTATTTATACCTATGTAGTGTATTTCATGTGATCTCTGGAGATCAAGGTAAGCGATAGACTTTCATAATTCGTTTGACACTGACAATGAGAAATCTACTACCTACGTCTGTATCTTTACTGTGATTAAATATAGGATTGCGTAACAGTAGTTCAAAAAATGTCGTATATTCTGCAGGAAACAACCTAAGAAATTCAACGTATCTGCAAACTTCAGTAAGTTATATCTTCTCAAGTTAAACTCTCGGAGTTAAAGTTTAGACAGTGAAAATCTGTCTGAAAACTGAACTGTTTTATATGTTTAAAGATATGGGCTAATACGACGATGCAAACCATGAACACTTTAAAACCAGACTGCACAGACGAGTTGGAGAATGTTAATGCCAAACCGGTTGTGAATAAAGATTTGATATTCGATGATTATTACGTTACCAAATTTGGAAGTGCTACAAGCGACACATCATCTCAAAATAATATCACAAAGATCATTTATGGTGCGCATGAGTATTACAATAGTAGCTTCTCCATCGACGAAGCTGAGAGCAGAAGATTATGGATAAACTTGGACGATCATCCAAATACTTCGCTCATTCACCTGCTTAGCGATAGTGGCAAAAAACCTGCTAAAGTAAGGCTTTTATTTCTATTGAAAATTGAATCATGAAACAGTTTCAGTAAACTTTATCCATATAACAAAACGCACTTTTTTTACGGCTGTTTGCTAGTCAAAAATGAATACTTTTTGGTAAATTTATCAGGGGATAGTCAAGGTTCTGGGTATTCATATAATTATTATATTTGTGATCTGAGGATGTCTCTAAAAATTCAATAAAAAAAATTAATAAATACCAAAATTATAAACAGACGGTGAGATATCGATTTTTCGTTTCAAATCGCTTTCAAATAGTGCAAAATCTAGTAGATTGGTTAGATTTCACTCTGCGATGGTTTTTTATGTTCAGAAAAGTATTCTTCGCAATCCCACTGAGTCACTTTTTTTCATCGCGTTGGTGACGTTGAATACTCAATTTTACAAGATTGGACCCCGGTCGATTCCGATCAACAAATAACGATATAGAATTGCCTATTGACAAAAAATAATAATTTGTTACAGTGGATTTGTGAAAAATACTTGTCTGAACAGAATAAGTCATCGAAGAGTGAAATGTAACCAATCTACTAGATTTTTCACTATTTGAAAGCGATTTGAAATGAAAAATCGATATCTTACCGTTTGTTCATAATTTTGATATTTTTTTATTTTTTTTTCTTCTTTTTCTGAATTTTTAGGGCCATCCTCAGATCACAAATATAACATTCATATGAATATCTTGACTATTCCCTGATAAATTTAACAAAAAGTATTGAATTTTGACTAGCCAACCTCCTTAAGGCACTCCCAACAATGGAAACAAAAGATTTCACAATATAGAAAATTCAGCCATATTAGGTGTTGAAAGGAATGAGGAGATGAACGTGAATGATGAATGTACTACCTTAAAATTATAATCCATTTGGTTTTTTCGCAGACGGTGGAGTTGTCCTTTGATTTTCCATTCTATGGTCACCCGATCAGAAATGTAACAATTACAACGGATGGCTTCTTGTTCACTGGAGACTTCGTTCATAGCTGGTTGTCCGCAAGTCAATATATTGCTCCATTGATGGCGGATTTCGATACCCGATTTTCGAACAAAAGTCGCATCAAATATGCCGATAATGGTAAAATTTGATGAATTGTAACACTGCAACGTCTGAGTACCTGTTTTTTCTTCTCTATTTCTTATCGAGGAAAATAATATCCTTGCTGTTGTAATGAAGAGAGAAATTTTATCTTTCGCCGATTTGTATAGGTACTTTTTTTACTGTTCAATGGGAGAGAGTCGTTCTTAAACCGAAGCCAGAAGCTGGAGAATTCACATTTCAAGTTATTATCCACAGAAACGGTGACATTGTCTTCGTTTATGCAGTTGTGGCCGTGGAGCGAATTCGGGAAATTGATTCATATCCTGAAGTTAAAATCGGACTAAACGATGCTTACATTATAGAAGGAAATGGATTTCGTAAGTACGAAAAAATATACAATGATCGAATGCAAGTACCTAGATAATTTATGTCAAATATGCGCTCGACAAGAAACTGAAATCAAATGAAACTAAACCACGTTTTAAAAACTAACAATTGAAAACCTTTGCATCTCAAAAAATCAGGAAACCGGTTGACCTGTAGGCCAACCCGAAAACTTCCCGCTGTGTTAAATCCGATACAATTAATTGATACTATTGTGTTTATAATAAATCAAAGAAGGTTATAAATATAATTAGTTTTCCGTATATAAATCTTTTTTTCTTCAATTACTATTCTTCGAATAACTTTGAAACTACTCGACCGATCGATTCCAAAATCTAATCAGATCTAAGTCTTGATGAACCCTCTCGATCGCCGCAAGAATCATTCAAATCGGTTAATTCGTTCCAAAGGTATCGTACGACAAAAAAAGAAATTTTTGTCGTGCAATATCTTTTAAACCAATCGTTCGATTTTGATGAATCTTACGGCGATCGTAAGGGCTATCCAAGAGCTAAGTCTGGTCAAGTTTTGAAACTAATCGCACGAACAGTTTAGGAGTTATGCGCTAAAAACATGAAAAAAAATTGTTTTTTAATTTTTATTTCTCAAATAACTTTGAAACTACTCGACCGATCGACTCCAAAATCTAATCAGATCTAAGTCTTGATAAACGCTTTCGATCGCTATAAGAACCATTCCAATCGGTCGATTCGTTCTAAAGATATCGTACGACAAAAATTTTTTTACACACACACACATACATACACACATACGGACGTCCGTCCAAAAATAGTCAGAATAGCTTCGTGGGACCCCAAAACGTCGAGATCTGATGAAAACTCGATTTTCGAAAATCGGACCAAAACCAATAACTTCCCTTTTTTATAAAAATTTTCAATTTTCATTGCGGGAAGTTAAAAATGCTTTCGAAACTCTATAATTATAAATAAATATAAAATAAAGGTACTTTGAACTTGTTCACAGCTGTTCGCCAAAAGACAATCTACCCTTATCACAGCATAGATTTCACGAATCAGGATATTAAAAATTCTACGGTAATTTACCTTCGCGCATTACCCACTTGCATCGGAATGGATAACTGCAAGGACTGTCTCAACGGATCAACTGAATTCAATTGCACGTGGTGCCCAAATCTTAACAGATGTAGTAATGGTGGCATCGATCGATTTCGACAGTATTGGTTATTGAATAAATGCGAAGTGCATAATATTAAAGAGGTTGGGAGTTGCCCTGCGGTAAAAACCAACACTACTACTTATGACAAACACGATACTCAAGCTGTTCACGATCCTGAAGAAGCAATTCGTGGTAATGACGGAACCAAAGACTATAACCGACCTAAGATCCGAAAGAAAGCATATTAAATAAGATCTAGCATGTAGTAAGACTCCAGGATCTAACAAATTCATTAATCCAGTACTGGACTCATCATTTTATCTGATATTTGTTACAGAAGGTTTCGTTCACCATAATGATATTCCGTCCTTGGCTAGCAGTGATAATACTGCAAAAAAATTCTTGCCTAACCGGCAAAGTCCTACTGAACTTACACTGAACACGACTACATCTACTGTAGCGATCTTTCACTCAAGATTACTTACTCAGCGAAACAGCAGTTTGGAAAATGTCGCATATTCTGCAGACAACAAGACAAAAAATTCATCGTTTCCGACAACTTCGGTAAGTAATTCTAAAGTTAAACCGTAGGTAATTATTTTTACAGCCACCTTATCCTGTCATTTTAACAATTTAGCCTACAAGTAATGTTATTGAGAATCTCCAGCAGTTATTTTCTAGTATTTTCTCCCACTAATTCCAATATTTGTTATATTTGAACTGTTTCAATATAATCGATTGAAATCATTCTATGTCTCTTTTAATCAGGTGCAATCAAGGATAATATTAAGGGCTGACACGACGCTGCGATCTACGACCACTTTACAACCAGCCATAAACAAGATGGAACATGTTACCAAACCAGCTACGAATGAAGATTCGGTCCATGATGATAATGGCATTAGCCAATTCAACATCACAAAGACTATTTATAGCGCGTACCAATTTTACAATAGCTTCTCTGTTGACGAAGCTACGTACAGAAGCTACTGGCTCAATAAGGACGTGCCTATCGATAATGTGAGGAGAACCGATAAAGAGGTTTATCAAGTTAGCAAGGCGGATGCAGCAGCACAGAGCAGGATCAATGGTGTTATTTGTAGCCTACTTGTAATTAATTTGCTATGCAACTAATAAATTTGTACCGTAAACCATTTTCAAAAAAATCGCAACTCTGCTAACTTAAACGCAAGATATGTATAATATCAAAATTTGTAGTGTAAAGAATGCCTCTGGAATATATGAATGAAAATATTGAAACTGAAGAGAAAGAATCAATAATAATAATAATAATAATAATAATAATGATAATTGACAAAAAGGAAAAAAAAATTCAGGCATGGTGGAAAATAAATGAATATAAGTAAGAATTTCAAAAATGAGTTATAAAAATACTAATGGTATGTGTGGATAATTCTTTGAAGGTACAATCCCAAGACAACAATTTGAAAATTCATGATGCACTCTGCATACGCTGCACATTCGAGAAGTCTTGGAAATTCAGAGTATCGATGTATCTGTCTCGTATAATTTTTTTCGGGGCACGCTGCTCACGCTACAAATAAGGAAATTCTTGAAAATTGAAAGTATCGATGTATCTGTCTCCTATAATTTTTTTTCGGGGCGCGCTGCCACGCTACAAATCAGGAAAGTCTCTATTATGTAGGTATAACGTGAGGATTAGGTAACACCATATGGTTGTAGCGTGCAGGCGCCGAATAATAGGAATTTTATGGAGATAACCACCTCGTCACGCTAGAAAATCCCTAGGTTATGTTGAGTTCAACAATGTAAGCAATCAACGACAAATCTAGAGAGATTTTTAGCCTGATGGTTATCCCCATAAAATTCGTATAATTCGGCGCCTGCGCGCTACGACCATATGGTTTCACCTGATCATCTATAGGTACGAGCGAACGCGGCAGAGTGGACACCTCAACTGAAAATTAATAATTCCTTTTTTGTATCAAAATATTTTCGGTTTCCACATAAAATTCTCAGAAACATTTTTTCTTAAAAATCTCATATTTTCGTCAAATTTTGTGATAATGTTTTCTCCTCGAGAATCTTTTTACTTTTCATCGCCTACGGTAATATAAGAAAAATATTGGTTTCGGTCGAAAACTGACTTTTGCTAATTTCAACGAATCTTCACGTTTTCGACCATCTAGAATCCGAAGAAACAGGTTTTTAGAAAGATGTCGGTCTGTCTGTCGGCCTGTTCGACAAACTCGCGCGGTGATCTCGGAAACGGCTCGATGAAAAAATCTGAAATTCACAGGACTTTACAACCAAATGATGGGCATAAAAAATTATCATGTCTCGTTTAATTTGAACTTCCGGTTCTACCGGAAATGAATCGATTTTCGCTGTTTTACTGACAAACCTGTACTTTTTTCTCTGTATTATCTTTCTGAATGAAAGAATATATTCTTCCGAGTTGAGAATTTCATATATATAGGGAATTCCTGGCCAATGACACCAAAAACATTGTAAATATACCCAGATCGAATTAGAATGAATGCACTGTATAAAATTGTTGTTTGTCAATATATAGGGCATTTTTTAAATGAAATTTTCAATTCTTTATTTCTTTTCCCGTTTTCCATTTGTTTTGTTTTGTTACACAGAATTTTAATGAATTTTTTGAAAATTTTCAAAATGGGCGTTTTTGTTTTCAAAACGGGAGGTGCGTCAAATCTTTTTGAGAGACCGGCTGGTCCTAAAAATCTGAAAAAAATGTAGAGTACGTTTTTCTGTGAGTTGAATAAGATAAAAAATAATGGAACAAATCGTAGAGGGTCAGGATTAAATGCCGCCGAGTTGGCGTGCAATACCTCATATACAAATACTTATTTCTAATTTATATTCCTAATTTTGGAACATCAGTTCGCAATAGAATATTCTTAAAAACTTTTATTTGCAATAACGGCAATCGTCGCCAGCCCTCTAATATGACTCTCTGTAAGCAACGCTGGCGAGCGCAGTAGCCAAAACAATGATGCGATTAAAACTGAAGGGATCATAATTATAAGATAAGGACCGCGGGTATGCACCTACATAAACAATCACACGTAGGATTGTTACTAAGGAGCTTTCCTCCATATCCCCACCTAGTGGATGTATATATCAGCCCTCAGAGCCCTAAGTCAGTCAAAAAAATCCCAACCATCAGACAAGTCAGTCGAGACAACATTTACTACATTTTAAAACTTATTGTTATATATCGTTAAATCCTTTTTTTGAATAAATAATTAAACATATTATATTATAAAATTCGGAGTTCTATTTCTCAACCCTACCACCTAACCCGCGTTCAAGGGACTGTTTATAGACAGTGACGTGGAGACGGTCACTGACTTCCCGCACCTAACACCCTCAGAACCGGTGAACCTGAGTATATCGCCAATCCACAACCTCCAAGAATCGTCACCGATGAGTCCATCTCCAGGACCCTGGAACGAGATCTATTGGCAGGCTCACGATCCTGCATACCAAGACCAAACACCGAAGCAGAAGCTGAAATATCACTCTATGTTCAATAATATAAGTTTTGAACAGGATAAATCGTATAGAAAAATAAATATAAAAAATCAATTATTTGTCTTAAATATGTGAAAAAATCAGTGAATTTCAACAGTGAAAGTTATTATTAACCATGTACTTATTGAACATCCCACTAAATGCTAGAATAATTTATCTTACAGCTAGAGCAGCTGGCATTAGTGATCTTGGAAGAAGCTGTGCTATTTTGAATACATAAGAAGTTCATCTAGAAACGGTGACAGATAATTTTATATGAAAGTTATCAACCCTCAAAATTTCATTCTCCGAATCTCACAAAGTCTACATCACTTTTTATACTAGCTTATCGTTTCAAGCCCCTTCTTTATCCTTATTTATGGAATCGAGTGATTTAAATTATGCAACAGTCTAATTGTTGAACTAGCTCATAGAGACGATCAAGAACTCATCTCATCTCATCTCATCTTTCAGGAACTTGGAGAGCATTCATGGAAATCGCATACGGAAAAGCAATGGCCTATGTTGATGAAGTTAAATTTCTGGAACGTGCAAAACGTTCTTTGTGATGTGTAATGCCCCATTGTTCTATGAGTTTCAAAAATTGAGCGATTTTTCATATTCACCATCGTCATAATACTTGGTGACAATTTCCAAAATTTCAATCTTCGAATATCACAAAGTTTATATCATTTTTAATACCTGCTTATCATTTCAAGCCCCCTCTTTGTCATTATTCATGGAATCGAGTGATTCAAATTGTGGTATCGTCAAGTTATTGAACTAACTCATAGAGACGATGACGATCTCATCTATTAGAAACTGGAAAAGCATAACCGCATGAAAATTGCATAGGGAAAAGAAACGGCCTGTGTTGACAAAACTAAATTTTTGAAAGTTGCGACACGTTCTTTGTGATTTATAATGCCCCGATCGTTCTATGGGTTTCAAAAATTGAGCAATTATTCAGCCTTGATCCACCAGTACGAAACATCGTTGCTTATCATAAGATATCGGTTCGATGTTTATTCTCCCTTTCTGAGAAATCGCATGACAGCTATCAAATTCTAGGAATCGTAGCGTTGATAACGAATTATAAGAATTGAAATTTCAAGAGAAAATTGAACCGATCTTAGCTCAATATTCGAGTTGCGGTAAGATGTGTTGATTATATAAATAGCTAGGCCAAGAGTATGATATCTATCGTAAGTTTTGTAAAGCTAGATACACACGAGAATATATTTGTGCGCACGTACGGTTTGCGCACCCGTACATTAGTGCATATAAACTTTTTGGTCAATTCGCGTTCACAGCACGTCTGTGTTCATTTTCGAAAAATTGCACTCAATGCATTCGTGATGTCATCTTAGGACTTCAAATCCTCGAAGATACGTCCACACTGAGTGTTGTATCGCACGAACACCCTTTGATGGACTGACAAATATGCTCTAGTGTGTACACAGCTTAAGATTGATAACGAAGTTTGTTGAAAAGAAATTCATAAAGAAACTAATACACAAACTCCATCATTGACAAGATATAGGGGAGTGATAAGATTCATGTACACATACATACATGAATGGTCTGAAAAGTTTCCGATCTCTTAAACATACTGCTCTTATAACGTTAAAGTCGGAAACTTTTCAGACCACCCTCGTACATATAATTATGCAAATCTCGTCTGGGTGAAATGTTTTGACCTAAAAGCTGCGTCGCAGCAATAAACAGATTCTGGGAGGAGATAAAATCGGCGAGGGTATCAGTTGCGTGCGTGTGCAGTTGACGAACAGTCGTCCAATGAATGAGATAGGCGATCACTTTTGGCCAGGGATTATTGCCTAAGTGTACGCCAGTAAATAATTCGTAAGCGTGATGAAGATCGGTTGATTTTTAATCATAATTTATTACCTCTTAAGTGGTGGTCAACAAAAATCCTTTTGGCGACAAAAAATGAAGGGCATTACTTCATCGTGTGTTCCATTTCTCGTTGTCTTGGCGTTGCAGCAAGGTAACTTGAAAAGTGTACAAATTTCCATACCTTAATCTCACTGTGGATTGAATGCGATTTTATTCTCTCACCCTTATCATCAGCTAGAAAATTCGGTGAAATTTCAATTGATGGGGTTTGCTCATATAGATAATACCAAACTCGAACCTATTTTTGTATGACCTTCAAAAACATACAAAAATACAAAAGCTACGACCTTAGATCAATTTCTCATTTAAATGTTGTCTTCTGCAGACGATAACTGACACATTAGGTGGTCAAGGCTAAATATTTATCGTTAATTTCTCACGTGAATTATGAAAAACTTCTTATACATGGGTACTTTGAATTACAGAGATGTTACTCTTATTGACGGATGCTGTATGATGTAAGATGAAACTCGAACTAATTTACTATATTCATGTCCAGGCATTACAGCATGGAAACCAAAAATGACTCCGGAAGTAGACGAGCTCCTTATCCAAGAAGGGGATGAGCTGAAAATAGAATGTAAAGGTGAAGGCAGGATTAATTTTTCGAAGCAAAGTTTCACAGCATATTCCGTACGTATCATATTTATTACACTCGCATGCTCTCAGCGCGTCGATGCTGCTGTAGAAATACCTATTATTAATTTTGGATAGCCATAGGCTCATCTCATACCGATCGTGCAATCGAACTTTACGGAATCATTCGACGAGGCCAGTGAAACGTACACGTTCATTCGTCCCCGTACAACTAGGCAGGACACTGGATGGTACGCTTGTGCAGAAGAGGGTATCCGAATCAGAAATGACGAGCAAACTATCGAACATCCAAGTGAAAATATCAGTTGGATTTACGTATATGTAAATTGTGAGTAAAATTTTATGTATAAGGGAGGCTGGTGTAAATTGAGACACCATATTTGTTGTAGGTGTCCCAGGCAAAATTGGACACGATTTCTAAAACAACAAAACTTTTCTTTTTCAATAGTGGCCCATTTTACCACCTTAGAGTCAGTTTTTCCCTGTTTTCAATAAAATAATTCAAATAACACACATTTGAAAAAAATAAATAAAATATCTTGAATTTACCAAACTTTTTCAATTGGCCGCACTGTGTGCCCGGGCTGATCAACTTGCCCCATCTTTTCCTACAAGCCACGGCCGTGGCTGAGCACTTAAAAAAAAATCAAAAAACCGTTTGACCTGTGATCCAACCCTAAAACTTCCCACTGTGAAACCAATGACTTTATTTTTTTGAAAATTTTTAACTTTCATAGCGGGAAGTTGAATAAATATTTTGTCTCGAAAATAGTGTCATATTTTGCCCCATCCTCCCCTACGTACGAGGAAAGAATCAGAGCTTGATTATATGTTGGGATTGAATTCCCATTGAAAATTTTGATGGTAATTAATGCTTGCCAAATCCGTCATAATACCAATTCAGAGAAAGGATTTACAGTGCAGATTGTCACATCCGACGGACCTGTTTGATTTGATTATATCTAGCCTCCAGATGTTTTAAGATTGGATTTATCGATTCGTGTATTTGCAGAATATACATTTTTTTTAGCTACGGAGCCCTTTGCTGTTAGTGAAACTCTTTACACAAGCACGATAATCTTAATGAACGGAAGTGACCTCGTCATACCATGTCGGCCAACGTCCCCGAGTTTGCCAGTGATACTTCACTCAGATAGCGTTGTAAGTTCATGTAAATATCAGTAGACTAAGATTCATTTTCATTTCTCTTGTCCCTTCAGTATGTTATCATTGAAGATTATCATCATCGTTTTCTGTTAAATATCTTGGATAACACTATGCAATTATCACAGACAGTCCCAGTCCCAGAAAATCCGCAATATGACCCGAAAATTGGATTTATCTTAAAAGCGGTCAGTATTGAACATAATTTCGTAAATTATACGTGTAAACTTGAAGGAACATATACGGATTATAAGATGTGGCCACTTTATTATATAATCGTTGAAGGTGAGTATGAAGATGATTTCAATATACCCAAGAGCTACACTCACAACACATTACGTGCAACAAATCTCTGAACCTGACAATGAATTTTTTATTATCAAACATATGAATAAACAAAACTTTGAAACTTTTGATCAGCAGCTGAAAATTTCTAAAAATTCACATCAGTGAATATCGCCGTATGGGGGAGTAACCTAACAGCTCACAATTAATTTTTTACTTTTTGTACAGACATCGCGATACAGGTTGTATCCGCTGACGCAGAAGACCAATACAGACCACCTCACATAGTCTGGGGACAGGATGTGACTTTAGTCTGTAACATCACCGTGAATTATGGAGCTGAAAATATCAGTATTAATTGGACAACTCCGAGTTCAATTCCAGTAAGTTTTATCGGCATTAAGATTGAATTTCAAATTAATTATTCCAAACGAAAATGAGATTAAATTTCAAATTTTAGGAAGAGAGACTCCGTTATTCTCGGAAGGTAATTTTCAATGGACCACTAACAAAACTTTTGACGGCAGAGGTGACAGTAAAAAACGTTAAGAAGAGGGATGGCGGTGATTTTATTTGTATTGCAAAGGATGAAAATAATGATTATCAAATCGAATCATCGACCAATATTAAATTTTGGCGTGAGCATAAGAATATCATTACCTACTTTTGGGTCCTTCCACCGCAAACCGATCACTGAAATGCCTGACAGTTTTTGATTATAGACCAACTATTTTTCTGGACTATCAGTATCTATACTGAAAGTACCTTATAATGAATTGTTCTAGATCCCAATTACCTGTTCATAAATATATCCACGATGGAGTCAAAGATAGAAGTACCCGAATACGATGATGCCACATGGATGATTGAGATCGATACGTATCCTAGAAATTTTAAGTTAGAATGGTAAGCTGTATCTCTGCAATTGTACATATATCTCCATAGAATTGCGTATGAAAATTTTCTAAGATATTATATGTTTGATTTGTACTCTGCAACTATAGGTTCAAGGAAGATAGAACTCTGATCTTATATGACAAGAACGATCCACAATTTGAAAGATACAAATGTCGTCGGTTGGGAATAGTCCACTGGTTCGTAATATCTTATGTATCTATAGAGGATAGTGGCAAATACGCGATTCGCGTTTCCACTGCGAACATGGAGTCAAGATTAGAATTTTCATTGAAAGTCGTTGGTAAGATACAATCTTCTTTCTTGTCATGTGAATTCATAATTGATTTAGGTACTTACATTTAACTGAAATTTTCTCATTGGTTACCATTTACTATGCAGGAAAACCTACTATTCACATGGACAATATTTTGCCTTTCTATGCACCAGGGGTGGCGATCGATTTTAAATCTCGGATACTCGCTTCACCGCCGCTAAACGTAACTTGGCAATATATAGAATATCCGAATTTTCCCTCAAAACAGAATCCCACGCTAATACCGCTTTCGGTAAGTACAGTAATCAACATCACTATTCTATTCCATACTTTGTTATCATTCTCCACTATCACTAGTGGAATTAAGAATCTTATGGCAGGAGTTTGCTAGAGATAATGATAAAATTCATCCACCATTTAGAATCTCCACAGGGAATGGATGGACAAGCCGCCGTTTCATTTCGCATCACACGTGAACTTAACCATTAACATGACAGGCGATTTGATGTGTAGATCCTGTAACTCCATTGACTGTACCGAAAACACTCAAAAAATTATCGTATCTGGTAAGCTTCACTAACTATCACTGTTCTTTACAATTTTTTTCAATGCTGTCATCCAGTATTGAATTAGACTTTAAAATTCTGAGAATGAAACACTTTCTAATCAAATCGATATTCGTGATTGTGTTGCAATCATAGACGTACCCGGATTCTTCGCTATACGCGATCCAGGCATGATTACCGAAGGTGACGACATCAACCTGACGTGCGGTGCTTCGATTTACAACTACACTGACAGTGTTGAGTGGAGATTCAAAGACTTTCGAGAACAGGGTAATAAATGATTTTCATTTTTTTCCAAATCTGGTTCTGTGAACGATCTCAGTAGCTTTGGTGCACATTCACTTACCTACTACGTTGAAAAATGCACGTAGAAAGTGAGCGCCTGTTGTTTTTAGAATTCAACTTGGAAAGAATAAACATTACCAAACAGAAGACCAAATTCACCTGGCAATCTGTAATCCATATACGCAATGTATCGCAATCTGACTCTGGGAGGTACACGTGTACAGCCGTAGACAATAAGAGACATCGCGATAGAGTATCGTACCAGTTGCGGTTGGAAGGTTCGTGAGGAGATTCGCTTCATATTCTGATGAATATTTCATATTTCATTCCACTTGAATAGTCATGTGTGCTTTTTCTTTGTTGCAGCTGCGCGCGCACCGGAATTTACTTACACTAATATGAATAATTCGGAGATCTTCATAGACCAACGAAAAGATAAGAAAAAGGCTGTGCTACTCGAGTGCCGTGCTGAAGGAAGGCCGATCCCTAAGATAACCTGGCATAAGGTAAGCCATTATATCAAGCGCAAAGCTGCTGGCAGCCAGGTATCATCATAAACACGTTTTTATTTTTTTTTTTTTTTGTATTGAAATTTAGAACAATGAACTACTCAAGGAAAGTACGTGGTACAGGTTTTCGAAGGACAATACCAAACTTCAAATAGCATATTTTTCCGGTGCAGACACAGACAGTGGAAGATACGCATGTAAGGCGGTAAACCGTATTGGCACTGCGGAGAAGTACATGGATATAAAAATCAAAGGTAATTCACCGAGAAATCGCTGCTATAAGTAGGTATTGCGTAAACCGGGTTATTTACAGACTATGATAGTTTTTGGGTGGGTACCACTCGTAGCTAATGAGTTATCTGTAAAAAATGTTACATTTTCAGGAAACTCAGAGGATACCACCGTTTGGATCAGTTTGATTTGTATCCTCATCGTGATCATCATCATCGTGATTACTTACGCGGGCATCAAAGTACAGCGAGAAAGGGTGAGCGGTATAATATTCAGCTATTACATAATCAAACTGGCAATTTGTCAAATATTTTTCCAGGCATTGCGTAAAGAACTTCTCGACGCAGGATTAACTCACTTTGAAGAAGGAGCATTGAAATGTTTGAATCCTGATTTGACTGTCGACGACCAAGCCGAACTATTGCCCTATGATAAAAAATGGGAATTTCCTCGGGAATCATTGAAGCTTGGTACGTGATCTCACAGAGTTTAAGGCAATACAGACATCTGACAGCTGTAGTTCACTGGGTGACATTCAAAAAAATCTTTAAAATCATACGACACCCATCTGATCGTATATCGCGTTACATTTCAATTTGTTTGGCAATTTAGTACTGGTATTTCTGTACAGAACATGTTCGATGTCATTGCAGAGAACTGTGAGTTATATTTTTGTTAATTAAGCAGAACGTATTCTCGCAACATTACTGAACAGGTAAGCAACTCGGAAGCGGTGCATTCGGTGTAGTAATGAAAGCGGAAGCACAAGGCATTATCGTCGACGGAGAAACCACCACCGTTGCAGTAAAAATGGTTAGACGATCAGTTGGTCCCAGTTACATGAAAGCCCTCTCAAGCGAACTCAAGATTATGATCCATCTGGGTCGTCACCTGAATGTGGTCAATCTTCTTGGAGCTTGCACGAAAGCAATTCGTACCAAGCGTAAGTTCCATGTATCAGCTATCGATATTAAATTGATAACCACATTTGTGTGACGATTTTGTACAGGTGAACTCTGCGTGATTGTGGAATATTGCCGCCATGGAAACTTACATGACTATATACTGCGCCACAGAGCTAGTTTTATTGATCAGATTGATCCTGTCACCGGCAAAATTGACGCAAACATCGGTATCGAGAGTTCAGTCGGAAGCGAAAGTACGGAAAGTCAGAATGGGTAAACAGTTGCTCATATCTTGCATACGTAATTCTATATTAAGATAAAACGGATTGATGTTGTGAAGTATAGCAGATTAACGAATCATCTTGAAATCCTGTTGTATGGATTTACTCTCAGCCTCTTCTTCCGTAAATTTTCACCGATGGCTGCAAGGTAACGATGAAGTCCGTGTTGCGTGGATTTCAAGACCGTAAAATTCAAATAGTTTTCAGGTTGAATTTCCGCATCATGATGTCAGCTTTTCACTCATTCACGTTTATTTACCCACTCAGACTAGCAGCAGCCTGAAATGTCCCAAGTCGTGAATCGACGATAGGAGGTGCTGTCGATGCTGTAACTAACATTATGTTATTCTCCTTTGTTTACACAGGTCAAGTAACGACGTAGAAGATAACGATGTCCAAGTAGAAGATTCATCCCTTTCTCCCAGCGCCAGTATAAAGTCATCCGACAGAAATAGTGGTATCGAACAAAATGACTATCACCAATGGACAGATTGTGGATATGTGAACAAGTCCTCTGACGATACTATTGTCAGTGATAATTCAGCTCAGCCTGGCTGGCGATCCAATTATCGCGGTGATTATGAGGATGAAAATTTGAAACCAATTCGTACGGAAGACTTGCTCTGCTGGGCTTGGCAGGTTTCATGTGGCATGGAATACTTGAGCTCCAGAAACGTGAGTTAAAATTATCAAGTAGAAGTAATCTGGTCCCTGGCCGCTACCCCTTGGTTTGTCTCACATTTTTATGTATGTACAATTCAGTTAATGCAACTGTGTGAAATAATCCATCCCTTCCTTTTTATTTTTGGCTTTGCCGGGCTGCGATTGCTCCTAATATTTTGGAATTTTTGTGACGTTTTAATATCAAGGTATTACACGGTGATTTGGCGGCGAGGAATATCCTTCTTGCCGACAACAACGTGGTGAAAATTTGTGATTTTGGCCTGGCCAGAAACATGTACAAAGGCAACAATTATAAAAAGACAAAAGATGGCCCTTTGCCAATAAAATGGATGGCCATAGAGTCGATCACAGATCAAATATTTTCAACTCAATCAGATGTTTGGTCCTTTGGAATAGTATTGTGGGAGTTCTTCACGTTATCTCGCAGCCCTTACCCTGGAATGGAATTTGACAAACAATATGTTGACAGACTTATTGAAGGATATCGCATGGAAAAACCAGAATTTGCAACGCAAGAGATGTGAGTCTTCCGTATACATCAGGGTGATGCTGATTAAAACGAAATTAAAAATTAAAGATTCGTCCATACTTTGATACATGTATATGTGGTAGTCCAAATGAAAGTGAACAGAGTTTGTCCCTGACACTCACCGAATTGGTTACCGATTTTTCCTGTGTTCTACACCACAAAAGCTGGATTTTCTGATTTTTATAGATTTTTGCAACTAACCGTTCAGATGCAGCGATTTTTTAAGTTCTTTCGTTAATCCGATTTAACTCGACAGTCTTACATTTTATCGCAAAGTAATACAAGTAAAAAAATTCTGTTTTCTTTTGATTCTCACATCGGTTTTGTTTTTTTTTTTTTTTACGAATTTTTAAATCATCCCAAATCGTTGATTTTGGCGTAAAATACACAAAAATTTAGTTACCTCGGAAAAGACGTTTTCAAAAATAATGAAATTTTTTGTGAATTTTTGTCTCACAAAAATACAAGTTTTTCATAATGAGTCATAAAGTGGGCATGGCCTTTGTTTGGGTGCTACGCCTCGCTTTGCGTGATAATTTCAGTGAAGTACGTCAATAATTTTTTTGTAATATTTTTTAAAAGTCACTCGAAGTGAATTCGACCCCAGATTTTGTGTTTCATACCAAAAGTCAAAATCGCTTCATTCGTTCAATTTCGACACTCGATTGAGGATTTGCGAACTCAATATTGCAAGAGTCAAACTACGCTAGTATCTTGAAATCTCTAAAATAATTTGTTGTATTAGTTTCCTGATTAGTCCGAGATTACTAATTTACTAATTCGGTGAGTGTCAGGGTCGAACTTTGTTCACTTTCATTTGGACTACCCCATATCTATGTTATGTTCACGTCATCTCACACATATCAGAATATAAATAATCTTCTCGTGAAATACCTTGAACTTTTGTCTGTCGTGTATGTCCTAGATATGATTTTATGCTTCATTGTTGGGAAGCAAGGCCCTCCATGCGCCCTACGTTTTCGGAACTTGTTGAAAAAATTGGTACTCTATTGAATGAAGGTGTTAAACAGGTAAGAGCCTGGAAAGTTTTGATTCACCTAGTTCGACTATACAGTAGAACCTCGATAATCCGAACCTCAGTTAGCCGAACCCTCAATTATCCGAATCATAACTTGATGTATCCTAACTTCAATTATCCGAACCTCAACTTGCTATTATTTGTTTTGTTGGATTTTTTTCTTCATGTTCTAATATATTACTCGAGATTTGATTATTTTATGTTATCCCAAGCTGTCTTGCGTTAAAAGACTTTAAACTGAAAGTCGAATGTTTATCAATGTTGATAAATAATAATATACGTATTTATTCTAACATACATGTGTGTTACATATGCCTTAACCCTTCGTGGTCACACAGGGTGAAATCGACCCGTCGATCAACTTTTGGCGTAAATATTTCCCTCCATCGAGCATTGTTTTATCCAACATTACCGTTCGATTATCCGAACTTTCGCTCATCTGAACTATAGGCCCAGTTCGAATTGGTTCGGATTATCGAGGTTCTACTGTAATTTATAACACGAGTTTGTACGTGAGAGAAAATCTTGCAACCGTTCTTTCATATTTCAGATTTATTTGGATCTGAATACTCCGTACAAGCAAATGAATATCACGGCGATGCAAAATGGGCAGAACGATTATTTGAGCATGATGTCCGCCCCGAATCACGATTTTTACAATATCCCCAATCCAACGTCGGAGAAGCGTCTAGATTCGGCATATATGTCCTTGAATTCACTCAACAAGATCAGTGAGCCTGGCATTCTTAGCCCGCGCTTAACAGTCGAGGAACCCTGCTGCAACTTTCCTTCTTCCAGCAAAAGCATTCCGATTAATTTTAATTCGAAAAATTGCATCGAATCTGTACCGATGCTCCGGTCCGAAGATGCTCACATGAAGTCTATCGACGTTCGACAAAGAAGGGCTCAATTTGTAAATGAAACCGAGATCAAACTCTAAATGAAAGAGGTTCGGAATAAAACAAATTTTACAAGTAATACGAATTTATTTAAATTGAACAATCATTCTTCGAACATTAAAAAAAAATTGGATCAATATCTGAACACCGAAAACGTTAAGAAGAATAACAACAAATCGTTTACACCTATCAGCGCACTCAACCATTGCGTTAACATGCCGTAACAAAAAATTGTCAAACAAAATCTGCCCGTGAGATCGTAGTATGAATTGTTACATGAAATCCTTTAGGAAACGATTTTAAACCACAATAGTCTGTGCTGTCTGGGCCATATGTATAATCCTTCATCCTATACTACCCCATGTGGAACTTATCCGGTATTTAAAGCTGCAGCTCTATAGTTGCCTCAGCATAATGCAGAGAAGTGTGACGGATGAATTGTATAGATATTGAATTCAAGAAGGATCTATTTTGACTCATTGCATAACAAAAATGAATGGTCAACAGTTTATTGTTCTACGTCATTACTTGTAAACTCTTACAAAATATAACATTTATCTCCGAATCAACCTGTATCATACACTAATATTAATACATGCATTATGTATATAATATTACGTGGCTCGTATGATCATATGTGGCCATCCGCATGCCAAGGGCCCACTTTATCGATATGGAGTTAGCACTATGGGCATCTTGCTGGTGATTTTCCCCATCTTTTGAAACCAGATAACACCTGATGAAGTTATAAAGGTTTGAACTTGATAATCCGAAAGACGTAACATGTCTGATTCAACGCGATAAGAGTTCCAATTCGATTTAGGATAGTGAAAAAAGAAATATGATAATTTTCAGCAACAATGGAAAAATGCGAATATCTCTGCAACTAGGATCGACAAAGTGAACCCTTTTCATGCCGACGGACATATATACTAAGGTATAATCCTGGTTACGTATAAGCTTGTATATTGATATTGACACAAGTAAGATCTTGTCAATTTTATAATCATATTGAATAAATCAGTTGATCAAAAGAAACTATTTTTTTTTTTTTTTTGACTAAGCTTATAGTTATGTTTAAGACACACGTATGTGATTACAATCACCACGAGTGTACCAGGCATCTAAGGATTTGGATAAAAGCCATTAAAACAATTAATCATATGAACTAGAACCGTCGTTCCACTGGACAAAGCAATACAGCTGACACAGCTGTCAACATCTCTTATATCTGGATGAATTAGAATCAAGGTTTGATTCAACAGTTTAGTATATCTGGTGGACCCATCTTGAACCTTGTATGAATCGGCGCAGATATTTGACAAGCAACAGCTATGCTTTTTACTTACTTGTAGCAATACTCAAAATTTTCACAGTACAATCCGACCCCGGGCACTGTTAATTCGGGCACTGTTAAACCTCGGGCACTGTGAACAGCTGAGCCTCGGGCACTGTGAATCCGGCCAGGGCCGACTCAGATCTTCAGAATGGTGAAAGATAAATTCTTAAGGGCAACTGAAATTTGTTTTCCATGTTCATAATTCAATGTCCCCGCATTCATAGGTGTTTTAGTTTAGAAAACAAAGCACAGCGCTGATGTCCGTGTTTATAAGTGATTAGTGAAGACATTTCCTTCTTAGCGATATCTTTGAAATTGCACTTAGCAGTTCCAGTTTGTTTATCATGTACAAAGATAAGTTTATTCTTACGAATATGCATGTAATGATTCACGTTTTTTTCTGACAAAAATCTTTGATTTTATCTCTTTTAAAACGGAAGGTTTCTAGAGTTGTTCTGACAAGTTCAGAATTTTGAGGTTAGAATTATACTTTCATTACTGACAGAATTAAGATATTAGGGGACGTATATCCCCAACCAAAGGTGAGTTTCGGTGAGAATATTGAACACATCGGGATGAGATAAAAATCTGAAACAAATCAATCATAACCAAAGTGATAAGAAACTTTGTTTTGAATCATTTCCAGTACACTAAAAGAACCTTTTGTATTCATAATAGCTACGGACCTGAAGCTTCGCTTTCATTGGCTTATGAGGCAAAGGGTGGGGAGTAACGGTGCCCGGGGTGCTCGGTCCCGAGACTTAACAGTGCCTGGGGTTGAACTGTATAAAATATTGTTTGCTAACTTTAACTGTAGTCTAAGTGCTTATTGTAAACGTACAAATAGCTACCATATGCTGTGATCCACGGTGGTATTATACAGCAAAACTTTGTACGTTGAACGTTACTATATTTGGTTTTCTGAAACGAGCTACACGAAAAATGCTTAATGCCTTCATCTTGAAATTATTGCTTCAGCTTTATCCGAGCGTAACTATAATCTGCAAGTATATTTCTGGCTGTCACTAATCGATATATCTTTCAATTTTTGCTAAAAATCGATAGCCTAATTGATGACGAGTGTTGAACGCCCTTACTTCAAAGTTCCGAAAGTTGCGGGCATAGTGGGCCCGCCGATAATTACTCGTATTTTTTCCAAATTCTCAAAAGTAGTAAATTTCTCTATTCACTTGCCCTATAAAAAACTCTGAACATCAAATCGAGTATATATTATAAGAACTAGAGGAAAGGCGGACAAAGTGGGTGCTTCTGAAAATTTCTTGATCTTTGAAAAAAATAAAAAGACGTTCTAATAAATGTGCATATCTGCGAAATTTTTAGCTAAAAATAATAGCCTGAGTGTTGACAGGCGTTGACATCCTTAGTTCAAATTTCCGATATAAATTGTTTCTTTAAAATTTTCTGGTGGCCCACTTTGCCCGCCTCTACCCTAGTTTTTGTAATACACAATTAATTTAATGTTTAAAGTTTCTAAGGAAAATAAATAAATAAATTCATCACTTTTTAGAATTTTTCCAAAAATACGATAAATTTTTTGGGGGCGCCCGCTTTGCCTGCCTCTCCCCTATATGTATATTCATACCCCCAAAAAGCACCTCTGGTGCAAAAACCTTTCGCCAAGTACATTAATGTGGTATTTCCCACAAAAATAGTGTTGCGGCCATTCAATCTACAAAAGTATTGAAATCAATGGACATTGCCAAGTACAATTAGATTTTCCCAATTAATTTCTGAATGTGACCTAATCCTAGTTTTCGGTAGGTTTTACATTTCGTACGTCACACGTAATAACATGCAATGTACGCACTTATAAGAGAAGATCAATTAAAAGTAAAATTAAGAAAAAAAAAAACGAAAAGAAAAAAAAATTTAGAGGTAGTGGTACTTGGCGGGCATTTTTGTAATAATTTAGACATCAGCCATAAAAGCCCGCCAAGTACCACGTACTCAAATTTTTTTTCTTTTCGAAGAACCAATGGAAGCCTCTGACTGTATCCATGGTTTTATGTAATGCATATCACCTACTTGGCAATAAGATTTGATTTCAATACTTTTTTGTATGGAGACAACATTTTTGTAGGTAGTGTAAAAGTTAATGTACTTAGCGAATGTTTTTGCACCCAGGGAGCTTTTGGGGGGATTCCACTACTTTTTGTACGTTTTGATTCCGAACTACTTCAATTGGCAATAAATATGATGATCGCATGTTCTAGCTGCTGTGGGTATAGCTATGAAATATATTTTTCAAGTATCCAATTTCTTATCTCCGATATAGTTATGAATATTAATTAATCGTATCATAATTGCGTGTCTAAAGGCATAAGGGTGTAAGCACCAAAGAGGCGGTTTTAGTGACACAAAGTTGTATGATCTTATTTTATTCTATTATATTCTATTATAAGATTTTAAACCTGAAAAGCAAACATCCGTACGTTGGCAAATTCGATCTTCTGCTTTCAGGTTTTATACCGAGAAAAATTGACGCTCATAGACATTCGCTTACCATACGACCATCTGCTATTAATTTTTTTTCCCTATTATTTTTTTGTCTTTTAAGATTTTGATGTGGATGCGACCTTCTGCTTTCCAGTCTTTTTTTATTTTTGATTCAAGATTTTAAGGCAAATACGATTTTCTATCTATTTCTTTTTTCTTCTTTATTTAAATCAATTATTTCTCACGGTTTCCGAAAATTTTCATGTTTTTACTTTTACAAATGACAAATCGTCGAATAATGTCGCTCGTATTGTACTGCTATTTGCCTCCCATTGTTGTATGATCACATACTATATAATTAGTATAGCTGAACCATAAAATCTCGTACTATGGTTCAAATATCCGATTTATGCATTATATGTACAGAGCCACAAAACACAAGTCTTACGGCTTGATAGTCACTCTTCATAGCCTAATAAGTTAAAATTTTATGCAAGAGAAAAATGGGGCTACTGGATATAGATTTTGCAGTTTAATTTTCAGTCGGTTTAGTAACAAATGACTGAATAAAATTTTAGCACGACTGCCTATATTGAAAAACTTGAAATCATATCACGATTGATTGATTGATGATCCAAAGGCTTATATCCTTGAAGAAAGTAGCCAAAAATCATACCACGCTGGCAAAATGTTTACACAACGGCCATAGACTATTATATTCGTGGCTAGACCAGCGAAATGACTCGTGTAGTGATACTACGTAAGCATGATAATTGTTTTCTGCGCCATCTGTCTTCATTCACTATGCACAGTCCCTCTTTTCCTGTGGCCAAGAAAAGAAGGGACGCCTCTCTATGTCATTTATATAGTCATACAAAACACCGAGGTCTGGATGGCGGAGAACATATATGTAATACTCCTATATTGCTAATTCCTATAAGTGGAGGGGTCAGGAACCAAGAGAAACCAGAATATATCTCTAACTCACTTCTGCACCATCCAATTGACATGTGCTGCGCAGCTGCGATAGTAATGGCAGATTGGCGGGTGTTAAAAGTATCTAACCTTAAAATTGAAATATAATTTATGCTTGAACGTGAATGTGTTTATAAAATATTTTTAGCCAATGAAATAATAATACGAAGCGTATGAGCGAATCGTCGATTTAATCTTAACCTTCAAAACATTATTATACGTGTAAATGTTCTACGCAAGTGCCAGATGTTGACTTGCGCAGAAAGTTCTGATTTGAAGACGATAGAAACAGACAACATTATCGTGGGCACCGTAGAAAACTAGCCATATTTCAGACCCTTTTAGCAATATAGGAGTATTACATATATGGCGGAGAACAGCACGGAAGGGAAGACGAAAATTGTTGGTCGAACTAAACGCTCGTAATTTGTAGAAAAATCACAATATCAGTCACCGTGCACCGATCGTATTGATCTTCTTGTTGAATAAAAGCTGCTTAGACCCTCATGCTAAAGATAAATTGATAGTCTTCAGGATGTTACAGAATACGGCGAAATATTAAAAACATTATACAGTGAAACCTCTCTTAACGGACACCTCTCAACAGCGGACACCTCTTTATAACGGACAAGTTGAAAATCCCCGGCAGAAAAGCATTGTCTTTAATGGACAATATACCTCCTAATAACGGACGCGGACACTGCCGGGAATGCAGTTTTCCATGAAAAAACTTCTTAACAGCGGACACGGCGGCAAAATTTCCAGTTCGTTCATTGCACGGCCGTAGCTCAATTTTCATCAAAACCAGCAACAAATTATTCATACCCAGCAATTTTTAGGGTACACGCGTTATATCATTCCGAGAAACTTTTCTCAACAAAGTTTTGAAATCCGAGTGCTTTCAGGGGGTGAAAAAAATTAAAAACCGCCAAAAACGGTAAAAAATCGAGACGTCAAAACGGTGCCTCGCTTGCGGTTTGAACAGATTTTAAAATTTCAAAAATCTAAAAACACAGTTTTGTAAAGTACTAAATTCCCAACAAAAAAGTCTTCGAGTGACCCTATCTATCTTCCGTGCATAGGGCGTGGGACGGGTCCAAAGTTTAGGGGACGAATTTTCGATTTCGCCTTGACGCGGCGACAAATCACTTAATATTTCAAAATTCATAAAAAATACAAAAATCAATCAAATTAAAAGAACAAGGTGTGCTATTTAGTCGGAATTAATTTATCTACAAGCTTCACGAGAATGAGCCATTATCTCAATAACGGACACCTCTCAATAGCGGACAAGATTTCCGGTCCCGAAGGTGTCCGTTATAGAGAGGTTTCACAGTACTACTATTACCCCCACTCCGCCGGATTTCAGTCTCTCCGGTATAAAGACTCGGTCGAGCCTCACGCTGCGCGCATAAAATTCTTTTTATTGTACTTAGCGCGAGACTCTACCGGATTCTCTTGATGACATGCAGACCGAAAGGAGATGGCAACATTGCTGGTGGGTGACCACTTCGTTCCGAAAGGAATTGTCAATGGCAACATTGCTGGTGGGCGACGACGAAGGATACGGAGAAGGAGAAATTTTGTTGATCGAACTGAGGGTGTCTATAAGTCGGAAATATTATATCTCAGCTCTCCGTGCACCGATTGCATAAAAATTGAGCTTAAATGAAAGCTATTTGAACCTATATTCTGAGATAAATATTTGAATCTCGTGTATAACTCGAGTCGGAATTTATTAAGGATAACACAGTCGCCGTATAGGCAGTAGAGCTCTTGTGCGGTTATAAAGACTCGGTCGAGTTCCACGCCGTGCGTTAAAAATTCTTTTCAATCTTTTTAATGTACTTGGCGCGAGACTCTGCCGAGTCTCTTGATTATTATTAAACACAAGTACGTAATAAAATGAAAGGCTTACTTCACGAGGTAGAAATTCTAGCTAATACGACTACAATTATTGTTGAGTTCCATGTGAATTTCTTTTGGTGTATAGAAGAAAATTATCCTTTCTTTAGAATAAAAAAATCAACTTCTATTCAATAAATTCAACTTGGATCCGAATCCTCAAGCAGATATCCATAAGTATGTGATCTTTAAAAGATTTCTTGATAATCAACCTTGGCACAAAAATTCGTTTCTCATAACATATTTGATTAATTATGTGTAATTTCTTGAATGAAGTTCATATATTGTTAAACTATTTACTCTCAATCAATTCATAATTCCATATCTAACATTCACCATTACCATAATACTTGGTGAGAATTTCAAAAATTCAATCTTCGAATATCATAAAGTCTATAATATGTGTACTATTTTTAATACCTGCTTATTATTTCCAGCCGTTCTTTGTCATTATTCATGGAATCAAGTGATTCAAATTATGCAACAGTCTAATTGTTGAACTAGCTCATAGAGACGATCAAGAACTTATCTCCTCTCATCTCATCTTTCAGGAACTTGGACAGCATAACTTCATGGAAATCGCATACGGAAAGGCAATGGCCTATGTTGATGAAGTTAAATTTCTGAAACGTGCAAAACGTTGTTTGTGATGTGTAATGCCCCATTGTTCTATGAGTTTCAAAGATTGAGCGATTTTTTATATTCACCATCGTCATAATACTTGGTGACAATTTCAAAATTTCAATCTTCGAATATCACAAAGTCTATATCATTTTTAATACCTGCTTATCATTTCAAGCCCCTTCTTTGTCATTATTCATGGAATCGAGTGATTCAAATTGTGGTATCGTCAAGTTATTGAACTAACTCATAGAGACGATGACGATCTCATCTATTAGAAACTTGAAAAGCATAACCGCATGAAAATTGCATACGGAAAAGAGATGGCCTATGTTGACGAAACTAAATTTTCGAAAGCTGTGACACGTTCTTTGTGATTTGCCCTGCCCCTATTGTTCTATGGGTTTAAAAAATTGAGCGATTATTCAGCCTTGATCAACCAGTATGAAACTTCGTTGTTTATAACAAATCAGTTAGATGTTTATTCTCTCTTTCTAAGAAACCGCATGACAGCTGGTAAATTCGAGGAATCGTAGCGTTGATAACGAATTGTAAGAATTTAAATTTCAAGAGAAAATTGAGCCGATTATATCTCAGTATTCGAGCTACGGTAAGATGTGTTAATTATCTAAATAGCTAGGCCAAAACTATGGTATCTGTCGTAAGTTTTGTCGGATTGATAATGAAGTTTGTTGAAAAAAATTTATAAAGAAACTAACACACAAACTCCATCATTGACAACATATAGGGGAATGATAAGATTCATGTACAGCCGGGCACTAAAGTTCATCAAGGGTAGAAATTTAGGCTTAAGCGTTTCAGTGTCTACGCTGTTGAGCAGGCCCCTCGCTCCGCATACCCCTCTCCATGAGCCTATCGATGCGTTACGACTGGTCAATGGGCTAGTTTACCCCGGCCTGTGGATATTTCTGAAATTAATTTTTTTTTTTTTTTGAAAGTATTTCGTAGATTACTTTGAGTAGGTAGTCAGGAGAAGGGTATGCGGAGCCAGGGGCCTGCTCAATAGCGTAGACACTGAAACGCTTGAGCCTAAATTTCTACCCTTGATGAACTTTAGTGCCTGACTGTACATACATACATATAGTTATGCAAATCTCGTCTGGGTGAAATGATTTGACCCAAAAGCTGCGTTGCAGCAACAAACAGATTCTGGGAGGGGATAAAATCGGTGAGAGTATCAGTTGCGTGCGTACGCCATTGACGAATAGTCGTCCAAAGAATGAGACAGGCGATCATTTTTGGCCAGGGATTATTGCCTAAGTATACGCCAGAAAATAATTTGTGAGCGTGATGGAAATCAGTTGATTTTTAATCATAATTTATTACCTCTGAAGTGGTGGTCAACAAAAATTCTTTTTGCGCCAAAAAATGAAAGGCATTGCTTCATCGTGTATTCCGTTCCTCGTTGTCTTTGCGTTGCAGCAAGGTAACTTGAAAAGTGTACAAATTTTCTTACCTTAATCTCACTGTGGATTGAATGCGATTTTTTTCTCGCACCCTCATTGCCACTCAGAAAATTTGGTGAAATTTCAATTGACGGAGTTGCCCATATGGATAATACAAAACTCGAACTTATATTTGTATGATCTTCCAAACTTTAAACTTGGAAGTTCTTGGACCATAACAAATACGCCTTTTGACCAATTACACAGGTCTGCGATGAAAAAATTTTCGCTGAATACTTTCATATGATACATACAGATTTTGGTCTGCTGATTCAGAATATAAATTCCGTTCTAAAGTATCACGTAATAATTTTTTTTTTCTTGTCCTGTACTTTTCCTGTACTTAAAAAACAGCGCTGTGTATGAGTGACGGCGTACACATGTGAGATTAAGGTTTTGTGCGTATGTGTGTGTATTTTTTTTTTTTTTTTTTGAATTTTAATTCAACAATCAAAACTTTAGATATAGATAGTTTTACTTTTCTCAACCTGTAGTTTGCCCCCATTTTCCATTCAAACACTTTCATCTGAATCGACTAAGACTTGAATTAATTTACTATATTCGTGTGCAGGCGTTACAGCATGGAAACCAACAATGACTCCGGAAGTAGACGAGCTCCTCATCCAAGAAGGGGATGAGCTAAAGATAGAATGTAAAGGTGAAGGCAGGATTAACTTCTCAAAGCAGAATTTCGCAGCATATTCCGTACGCATAATATTTATTGCAATCGTGATCTCAGCGCGTCAATGCTGTTGTAAAAATACATATCAATAATGTTGGATAACCATAGGCTCATCGCATATGGAACGAGCAATCGAACTTTACGGAATCATTCGACGAGGCCAGTGGAACGTACACGTTCATTCGTCCCCATACAACTAGGCAGGACGCCGGATGGTACGCTTGTGCGGAAGAGGGTATCCGAATAAGAAATGACGAACAAACTATCGAACATCCGAGTGATAATATCAATTGGATTTACGTATACGTGAATTGTTAGTAGAATTTGATGTATACGTACGGGTCAAGGATCGGACCTTGGTCAAGTTGGCCTGAAATCCCTTATGAAAATTCTAATGATCATAAATGTCTGCAAAATTTGTCACAATGCCAATTTATAAAAAAGATTTACAGTGCAGATCACAACATCCGGAAAATCTGTCTCATCTAGTTATATCTAACCTCTGAATACGTTTCAAGATTAAATTCATCGATTCGTGTTTTAACTGGAGAATGTACGTTTCTTTCAGCTTCGATGCCGTTTTCTGTTAATGTACCTGTCAAGTTAAGCATAATGCTAATGAAAGGGAGTGACTTTGTCATACCATGTCGACCAACGTCGCCAATTTTGCCAGTGATACTTGAATCAAGTGACCTTGTAAGTTCACGTAAATACCAGCAGAGTAACATTCGTCCTCATTTCTCTCGTCCCTTGAATATGTTATCTTTGAAAATTACCATCACGATTTTGTGCTGAATATGTTGGTTAACGCTATACGATATTAACAGGAACTCCCAGTGCCTGAAAATACACAATACGATCCAAGAATTGGATTCATCTTGAAAGCGGTCGGTACAGAGTATCATTTAGCAAGCTATAAGTGCAAACGTGAAGGTTATACGAACTACGAAATTTGGCCATCTTATTATGTGTTCGTTGAAAGTAAGTGTAGTGATAATTTTAAGAAGCCTATAAAAGTTGCACTGACAACACTTACGTGCATCAGTTAACCATTCGTGCCGCTGAAATTTTCATTATTAACAGCTGGAAAATTCCAGCCGCTTCATATTTTGTACAATTTATGTGTTACTTATCATACAGGCATTGCGATACAGGTTGGATCCAATGTCAGCAATCATACACCACCTCACGTGGTATGGGGACAGGATGTGTCATTAGCCTGTTCAATCACTTTGAATGACGCTAATAGTGTCAGTATTAATTGGACAGTCCCGAGTTCAATTTTGGTAAATTTTATCGGCATTAGGACTTAATTTCAAGTTAGATATACTAAGCAAGAATGTGATTGAATTTCAAATTTCAGGAAGAGAGACTACGCTATTCTTGGCAGGTACTTTCCAGGCCAGACTACCTTCAGAGTAAAGTTTGGTTCGCCGCGGTGACAATAAAAAATGTCGAGAGGAACGACGACGGTGAATATATTTGCACTGCAAAAGATGAAAATGATTATCAAATCGAATCATCGACCAAAATTAAATTTTGGGGTGAGCATAAGACGCGTCATTTTTCTGTTGGATATTTCCACGCCAAACCGACCACTGGAATGCTTGACAGTTTTTAATTATACTGATTATTTGTTCCGAACTTTTACTGTCTATCGAAAGTATAGCTCATAATGAATTTTTACAGATCCCGATTACGTGTACATAGATGTGAGCGTGATTGGTGAGAAAGAGATATTAGTAACCGAATACGATATCGCCAAATGGGTGGTTAAAATTGACACGCGTCCTAAAAATTTTACATTGAAATCGTAAGCTGTGTCTCAATGTATAATGTATTCATACAAATACGTATAAAAGTCTTCGAAAATATTATGTGTTTGATTTATAATCTGCTGACGTAGGTATAGGGAGGATGGAACTCTGATCACGGCTGGCGCAAATTATTCACAATTTGAAAAATACAGACATCATCAATTGGGAATGACCCACTGGTTCACAATATCCCATCTATCTGCAGAGGATAATGGTGAATATACGGTTCGCGTTTCTACTTCGCACAATGACACAAGTATCGTCCTCTCATTGACGGTCGTTGGTAAGATATAATCTTTTTTCTTGTCATATAAATTCATAATTGGCTCACTTACATTCAACTCAAAATTTTTCGTTAATTCCTATTTAATTTACAGGTAAACCTACTATTCGCATGGACAATATCTTGCCTTTCTATTCACCAGGGGTGACAGTCGATTTTAATTCTCAGATACTCGCTTCATCGTCACCAAACGTAACTTGGAGATATGTAGAATACCCTGATTTTCCGTCAAAACTTAATTCTACGCTCGTATTGCTGTCGGCAAGTACAGTCATCAATATCTGTTCTATTCCATACTTTGTTATCATTATCCACGATCACTAGTGGGATTGAGAAATTTAAAGCAGGATTTTGTTTGAGTTGATAATTAAGTTCTTTCACCATTTAGAATCTTCACAAGGCATGGCTGGACAAGCCACCGTTCCACTTCACGTCACACGTAAACTTCACCATTAATCTGACAGGTGATTTGATATGTAGATCCTGTAACTACATTGGCTGTACCGAAGACACTCAAAAAATTATCGTATCTGGTAAGCTTCACTAACTATCACTGTTTATTACAATTTTTTTCAATGCTGTCATCCAGTATTGAATTAGACTTTAAAATTCTGAGAATGAAACACTTTCTAATCAAATCGATATTCGTGATTGTGTTGCAATCGTAGACGTACCCGGATTCTTTGCTATACGCGATCCAGGCATGATTACCGAAGGTGACGACATCAACCTGACGTGCGGTGCTTCGATTTACAACTACACTGACAGTGTTGAGTGGAGATTCAAAGACTTTCGAGAACAGGGTAATAAATGATTTTCATTTTTTCCCAAATCTGGTTCTGTGAACGATCTCAGTAGCTTTGGTGCACATCAACTTACCTGCTACGTTGAAAAATGCACGTAGAAAGTGAGCACCCGTTGTTTTTAGAATTCAACTCGGAGAGAATAAACATTACCAAACAGAAGACCAAATTTACCTGGCAATCTATAATCCATATACGCAATGTATCGCAATCTGACTCTGGAAGGTACACGTGTACAGCCGTAGACAATAAGAGACATCGCGATAGAGTATCGTACCAGTTGCGGTTGGAAGGTTCGTGAGGAGATTCGCTTCATATTCTGATGAATATATCATATTTCATTCCACTTGAATAGTCCTGTGTGCTTTTTCTGTGTTGCAGCTGCGCGCGCACCAGAATTTACTTACACTAATATGAATAATTCGGAGATTTTCATGGACCAACGGAAAGATAAGAAAAAAGCTGTGCTACTCGAGTGCCGTGCTGAAGGAAGGCCGATCCCCAAGATAACGTGGCATAAGGTAAACCATTATATCACGCGCCCAAAGCTGCTAGCAGTCAAGTATCATCATAAACACGGGTTTTTTTTGTATTGAAATTTAGAACAACGAACTACTCAAGGAAAGTACGTGGTATAGGTTTTCGAAGGACAATACCAAACTTCAAATAGCATATTTTCCCGGTGCAGACACAGACAGTGGAAGATACGCATGTAAGGCGGTAAACCGTATTGGCACTGCGGAGAAGTACATGGATATAAAAATCAAAGGTAATTCACCGAGAAATCGCTGCTATAGGTAGGTATTGCGTAAGCCGAGTTATTTACAGACTATATTAGTTTTTGGTTGGGTACCTCTCGCAGCTAATGAGTTATCTGAAGTTCTTTATGTACACGAAGTGGATATAACATTTATCGTTCAAAGAGATTGGGGAAAATATGTTGCATTTTTAGGAAACTCAGTAGATACTACCATTTGGGTCAGTTTAATTTGTATCCTAATCGTGATCATCATCATCGTGATTACTTACGCGGGTATCAGAGTACGCCGAGAGAGGGTAAGCGGTATTATATTCAACTGTTACATATCCAAACTGGCCATTTATCAAATATTTTTCCAGGCATCGTGTAAAGAACTTCTCGACGCAGGATTAACTCACTTTGAAGAAGGAGCATTGAAATGTTTGAATCCTGATTTGACTGTCGACGGCCAAGCCGAACTATTGCCCTATGATAAAAAATGGGAATTTCCTCGGGAATCATTGAAGCTTGGTACGTGATCTCACAGAGTTTAAGGCAATACAGACATCCGACAGCTGTAGTTCACTGAGTGACATTCAAAAAAATCTTAAAAATCATTTGTCACCCATCCAATTGTATATCGCGTTACATTTCAATTTGTTTGGCAATTTAGTACTGGCATTTCTGTACAGAACATGTTTGATGTCATTGCAGAGAACTGTGAGTTCTATTTTTGTTAATTAAGCAAAACGTATTCTCGCAACATTACTGAACAGGTAAGCAACTCGGAAGCGGTGCATTCGGTGTAGTAATGAAAGCGGAAGCACAAGGCATTATCGTCGACGGAGAAACCACCACCGTTGCGGTAAAAATGGTTAGACAATCAGCTGATCCCAGTTACATTGAAACCCTCTCAAACGAACTCAAGATTATGATTCATCTGGGTCGTCACCTGAATGTGGTCAATCTTCTTGGAGCTTGCACGAAAGCGATTCTTACCAAGCGTAAGTTCCATGTATCAGCTATCGATATTAAATTGATAACCATATTTGTGTGACGATATTTTACAGGTGAACTCTACGTGATTGTGGAATATTGCCGCCATGGAAACTTACATGACTATTTACGGCGTCACAGAGCTAGTTTTATTGATCAGATTGATCCTTCTACCGGCAAAATTGACACAAACATCGGTATAGAGAGTTCAGTCGGCATCAGCAAAAGTATCGGACGTCAGAATGGGTAAACAGTTGCTCATAACTTGCATAGGTGATTCTATTTTAGGGTAAAACGGAATCGTTAACGAAATCATATTTTTGCATTGCGTACATGAAATAACTTGATCCCGAAAAACTTCTCAAATCTCACAGGGTGCCGATTAATTCCAGGAACTGTTTTCACCGGTGGCTGCAGGGTATCGATGAAGTCCACGTTGCGTGGATTTCATGATTCTTAAAATTCAAATACTTTTCAGATCGAATTTCTGCATCAAGACGTCAGCTTTTCACTCATTCGCATTTATTCACTTACTTGGACTAGCAGTAGCCTGAAATCTCCCAAGTCGTGAAACGACGATAAGACGTGCGGTCGACGCTGTAACTAATATCATGTCGTTCTCCTTCATTTACACAGATCAAGTAACGAAGGTTCATCCCTTCCTCGCAGCATCAGTGTAAAGTCATCTAACAGAAATAGTGGTATCAACCTGGATGACTATCACCAATGTGCAGATTGGAACGAGACCCCCGATGGTGATATTGTCAGTGATAATTTAGATCAGCCTGGCTGGCGATCCAATTATCGCGGTGATTATGAAGATGAAAATTTGAAACCAATTCGTACGGAAGACTTGCTCTGCTGGGCTTGGCAGGTTTCATGTGGCATGGAATACTTGAGCTCCAGAAACGTGAGTTAAAATTATCAAGTAGAAGTAGTCTGATCCCTGGCCACTACCCCTTGGTTTGTCTCACATTTTTATGTATGTACAATTCAGTTAATGCAACTGTGTGATACAATCAATCCCTTCCTTTTTATTTCTGGCTCTGCCGAGCTGCGATTCTTCCTAATATTTTGACATTTGTGTGACGTTTTATTATCAAGATTGTGCACGGTGATTTGGCGGCGAGGAATATCCTTCTTGCCGACAACAACGTGGTGAAAATTTGTGATTTTCGCCTCGCCCGAAACATATACAAAGGCAACAATTATAAAAAGACAAAAGATGGCCCTTTGCCAATAAAATGGATGGCCATAGAGTCGATCACAGATCAAATATTTTCAACTCAATCAGATGTTTGGTCCTTTGGAATAGTATTGTGGGAGTTCTTCACGTTATCTCACAGCCCTTACCCTGGGATGGAATTCGACAAACAATATATTGACAGACTTATTGAAGGATATCGCATGGAAAAACCAAAATATGCAACGAAAGAGATGTGAGTCTTCGGTATACATTGGGGTGGTGCTTATTGAAACAATATTAAAAATTAAAGTTTCGTTCGTACCTTGATACATGCATACTAGGGTAGTCCTTATTTTGAGTTTTTTTGAATTTTTTTTCACAATAGTCCTAAATCGGGTGCAAATATGTTAAAAAAAATTCCTGCCAATTTACAGCTCTTAATGTTAATATTAACCTGGCCCCCATGGCAGCTAAAGTCTTAAATAGAAATAACATACAGAAAGTTTATTTTATTCTTTGTAATTTTATAAGTCGTTCACATATATATAAACGATAGTGAAAGATATATATTCATTTGTAGAGAATTTAACGCTTGACAAAAAAGGTCTCTTACGATTTTAATAAGGACCACCCTAATGCACACCTATAATATGCTACGTTCACGTCATCCCACACATATCAGAATATAAATAATCTTCTTGTGAAATACCTTGAACTTTTGTTTGGCGTGTATGTCCTAGATACCATTTTATGCTTCATTGTTGGGAAGCAAGGCCCTCCATGCGCCCTACGTTTTCGGAACTTGTTGAAAAAATTGGTACTCTATTGAATAAAGGTGTTAAACAGGTAAGAGACCGGAAAGTTTTGATTCGCTTAGTTCGAATATACAGTAGAACCTCGATAATCCGAACCTCAGTTATCCAAACCCTCAATTATCCGAATCATAACTTGATGTATCCTAACTTCAATTATCCGAACCTCAACTTGCTATTATTTGTTTTTTCGGATTTTTTCTTCATGTTCTAATATATTACTCGAGAATTGATTATTTTATGTTATCCCAAGCTGTCTTGCGTTAAAAAACTTTTAACTGAAAGTCAAATGTTTATCAATGTTGATAAATAATAATATACGTATTTATTCTAACATACATGTGTGTTACATATGCCTTAACCCTTCGTGGTCACACAGGGTAGAATCGATCCGTCCATCAACTTTCAGCGTAAATATTTTCCTCCATCGAGCATTGTTTTACCCAACATTACCGTTCGATTATCCGAACTTTCGCTCACGGAAACAAAAAATACTCCAGGCTCAATAGCAATATTGATATTGCTGAATATTATTGCCAGTCTAAGAAGAAATCTCATTTCTCACTCAATACCATTTTGATTCTGTGATTAACAGGTATTGTACCTAGATCCAAATAAAAATAGTTGAAAGAATTTAGTTATTCAACTATCTGTTTGATTCCGAAAAAATACCCCGTTGAGCTGTGTTTTCCAGCTGACGGTATTCTCAAATTTTAAATTAAAATTCTACAGTAATAGCAAATTTACTTTATCATAAAGCAATGTTAACATTGCAGAGACAGGAATCTAATGGTAACCTGACTGCTACAGTACTGTTGTGGTGTACTTGCAATGCAAGTCCCCAGTTATAAGCCAGTTGTATAGCTACGCACCAAATGCGTTGTGCAGCAACTACATGACCCCGCTTGGCTATCTTAGCAATACTAATATTGGCGGTGAGCTAATATTGCCTCGCAAAATTTGCAATACGACAAGCTGATTCGTGTCTACTGTGTGCCTGCTTCTGCCTGTCACTAGCGCAAAACACCACGTGAAACCACCATTCTTAAACAGATTTTTACGGTGTGCGGACGTGTCTCGTTTCCACGGTTTTTTATTTTTATATGTGAGACTATCCTAAAAAAATGGATCAGGCGGTTCAAGAACAGAAATTCCAAAAAAATTCAAGTATTTTATAGTTTAAGTTGTCAAAAATCATAATCAAAATACTTGAAGTTTTTTGGAATTTTTTTTTTTTTACATTCAATAGAAAGTATGAACTTCAATCTTACACAGCAGGATATATATTTTTTTTTTATCGATTTTAATTAACAAAAAAAAAATGTATCAAAAAAAAAAAATTCGAAATAACCAATGTATTATACGTTCAAATTTTCAATCGTTTTGAGGGTCGAGTTAACGTTGTCGGATCAGGCTCCAACTAAACAGAATTTTTTTTCCGTAATATGAACATATTTTTTTGATATAGGATCGATGAAATTCCAAAATGACCAAAATAACGGACACCCTAATATATACTGCTATTATAGCAATAACATGGACAAATAAAGCAGCAATATATCTAGCAATTAGTGGTATACATAGTTACAATACAGTATCGGTATAATTAATTCAACAATACTAGTACAGCCGTCACAACAATACTGGTATAACTATCACGATAGTACTACAGTGAAACCTCCCTATAACGGATACCTTCGGGACCGGAAATCTTGTCCGCTATTGAGAGGTGTCCGTTATTGAGAAAATGGCTCATTCTCTTGAAGCTTATAGATAAATTAATTCTGACTAAATAGCACACCTTGTTCTTTTAATTTGATTGATTTTTGTATTTTTTATGAATTTTGAAATATTAAGTGATTTGTCGCCGCGTCAAGTCGAAATCGAAAATTCGTCCGCAAAAATTTGGACCCGTTCCACGCCCTATGCACGGAAGATAGATAGGGTCACTCGAAGACTTTTTTGTTGGGAATTTAGTACTTTACAAAACTGTGTTTTTAGATTTTTGAAATTTCAAAATCTGTTCAAACCGCAAACGAGGCACTCAGAATTCAAAACTTTATTGAGAAAAGTTTCTCGGAATAATGTAACGTGTCTACCCTAAAAATTGCTGGGTATAAATAATTTGTTGCCGGTTTTGATGAAAATTGAGCTACGGCCGTGCAATGAACAAACTGGAAATTTTGCCGCCGTGTCCGCCATTAAGAGGTTTTCTCATGAAAAACTATTCTCATGGAGATCAGAATACCGGGTATCCCTAACAGATCATTTCAAACTGTTAAGTTTACAATAAATAGTCAGCAATAAACGTATGGTATCAGTATAAGCAATAGGGTATTGCAGTAGCCCAAACAGCGAGAAAATATTGCTGACAGATCCGCCATTCTCGTTAAAAGAAGCAAAAATTTTTTCCTGTGCTCAACTGAACTATAGGCCCAGTCCCAATTGGTTCGGATTATCGAGGTTCTACTGTAATTTATAACACAAGTTTTTTACGCGAGAGATAATCTGGCAACCGGTCTCTCATTTTCCAGCATTATTTGGATCTGAACACTCCGTACAAAGAAATGAATACCACGGCCATTCAAAATGCGAAAACTGATCATTTGAGCATGATGTCCGCTCCGAATCACGGTTTTTACAATTTACCCGATCCAATGTTGGAGAAGCCTCCAGATTCGGCATATTTGTCCGTGAGTTCGCTCAACAAGACCAGTGAGCCTGATATTTTTAGCCCGCGTTCAGCAGTCGAAGAACCCCGCTTCAACTTTCCTTCCTCTAGCAAAAATATTCCGATCAATTCTAATTCGGAAACTTGCATCGAATCTGTACCGATGCTCCGGTCCGAAGATGCTCACATGAAGTCTATCGACGTTCGAAAAAGAAGGGCTCAATTTGTAAATGAAACCGAGATCAAACTCTGAATGAAAGAGGTTTGGAATACAACAAATTTTACGAGTAATACGAATTTAACTAAATTGAACAATCGTTCTTCGAACATCATAAAAAATTTGGATCAAAATCTGAACATCGAAAACTTAAAGAAGAATAACAACAAATTGATTCCACCTATTAGCGCACACAACCATTCCGTTAACATGCCGCAACAAAAAATAGATTGACCAAGATTCAAGAGATTAGAGTGACATAATAATCGATTTTGTGTCGTTTAAATACCTTATCAGAAGTATCACGACTATTGGTGTTGTACAATCACATCATGTTCATTCTTTCTAAGCCATAATTCGGGGTCTTTGATATCACAGGTCGACAAATAATTTTTTTGTTTTTGGGTTTATGTTTTGATGTATAAATTCTCATTCTATGCATCGAAAAACACCGAAAAATTCCATTTTCATTCCTTAAAGTTTGCTTTTGTCTGTTTTTCATCGATAAGTAAGTTTGGAAGATTTCAATCAATGTTATGAACAACAGGCGGTAGCACCGTCAATCAAAACGGTAGCAACTTGCACATTACTCTGGTAGGGCGCGATAGTGAATTAATGTTCACTTGTTCATCACAGCTGTGAAAACCGTTTTTGTGTATTATTGAGTATAGAAATAGCGTCAAGACAGTGCAAATACGATGTTCATTCATTTTGTTTTATTTTTGATGAATTTATTAAAGTAAGAAGTAAAGAATCCTCTCTAGCAACTAATCTAACGCTTTGTGAAGCTTTCGAAGCCTATTTTAAACTGCAAATTCGGAATCAAGATAAAAATTGGGTACCTCACTTCTCAAGTGTAAACTGCAAAAATACTTCAGCTGATGAATTTAAAGATAATATGGGTGCCTACTCAGAGGAGCAAGGAGAGCGTTTTCACCAGGATATGAAGGACTTCGAACGACTTTACCAAGGACAGTACAACGAAAATGTGATGGGCGATTACATTTGGGGTTTAATACGAGAATGTTCAAAGAAACAAAAGAAAATGACTAAAAATATTCATTTTCAAACTAAATTTTCATTGAATTTGCATTTGTATTCTATTATTGAACATTTTTCTGAAATAAAAAAGACTTAGTTACCCAGTAAAAATTTTTCTGATTTCAATTATCATAAAATTCTGAAAAAATCGGACATTTCGTTTAAATTTCCAAAAAATTGCTCTGGTTTCTATAAAAGCAAACTTTTATCAAATTAACTATTTTTCCCTTCATTAATGATGTGTATGGAACCAAAATTTAGCACTCAGAAGCCAGACCCAAAAATCGTGTTGACCGGTGTAATCGAGGTGTAAGGGGATATGAATAATCTTTTTCACTTCAAACATCATGGTTGTACTTTCTGGCACGGAAAATCTGGATTGACATGGTGATAAAAGACTTATCCGAAAAGATAGCATTCTCTTCGTGCTTTTCGTCGTACAGGTCATCCGCTTGGTAGTTCTCGGTGTCCAGATCACCCGCTTCGCAATTCACAATGTCCTGATCACGCGTTTCGTAGTTCTCAGTATCCAGGTCATCCGCTTCGTACATGTAGGAGTACTCAATATTATCACAGTTTACAAAAATAATAAAATGGATGAAATAATCGTAAAAATCATACTGGATGGAAACTGAGACGGTTAGAATGAGTTAGGGCTTGTTAAAGAGGAAGGCGCTGAGCGCCGAGTGCCCGATGCACGCAGCGTCGACTATCCCTATATGTATTTATAGAATACCTAGTGTTTAATTGGCACTCACTTTCTAAGCCTTAGTAACATGGTTATAGAAATTGTTATCCATTAACCGCCATAAACCTGTTATTATAATTGTCTATTCTATGCATTTAATAAATCATGGCAGTAGTTTTGTACGTTTCTGTTTGTATTTCATAATTCTGATACATAAATTGTTCGTTTATTTTTATGACTTTATAACATTGGGATTCGTTTAATTTGCTTTTGTATCTGACCGATATATTCTATGAGCAATTTCTATGATAAATAGCGATAATTCGCTCGTTTTTATTTCTATTTATTGAAGAATAGTTTTCCGAGAAAAGTAGTACCCTCACCCTCGACGCGACTCGATGATGAAAAAATTCGAATCACTCTCTTTCAATAGTACCAAGCGTCAGCTCATGTGTATTATGTGCATATACATATAACCTTACCGAATGTTTTCAAATATTTTGTTATTTCAATCAGTTTGCATATAATACTAAGCATGCGTAAGTCATGATCAACACATTACTCAGAAAAATTATCATTTCAGCGAAAAAATTAGCAAATAAAATAGATCAACATGCATTTCACAATGCGCCTAGCCCACGGCACTATTGCAAGAGTCGTGATCAAATTTACACTTCGAGAAAAGTTGGCCACAGGTGGGGAAAGCGTTCGAGCACAAAATCGAGGAAGCGGCACTATTGAGAGCGGCACTATTGGCAGAGCGGACTGTATTTGAATAACAAGGATAGGAATTGAAAGGTTTGGAAATGAATATAAATGTAGATTACTACTGAATCGATTCGGCAGCACATTCATTTTTTTTTAATAGAATACAATTCAATATTGATAATAAATTACATTAGAGTTCTCGCTTCTGTTGAAAATGGTTCAAAGTTTATGTTAGATGTGAAAACAGTTCGGACGTGCTTACAAAATTAATCATTAGAGATAGATTACAGAAGATTTTATTAAGAACAGCGATAATATTACCGACATCGAGTCAGACCTATGATCAGAGTTGCAAAAACTTTGCTTCCTAGTCAAGAATTGCTTGAATAACATGTTAAGCTAATTTATTCAATGTACCTTATGTTTATCTTATTTTTATCTTCACAGGCGTTGTTCAACGAGGCAAACAAGCTTCTGCCCATCTTTAATAAACCCTTTCCAATATTCTACGGAACACCGATTTTCGTTATGGACTGGAGCAGTCGAAGCGTCGGAGGAAATGGCTGCTGGACAACTTTTCACTGCAAAGTGTAACTAAACTAGCATAAGCATATAATTTACAACCGTATTGCATCGAGCTCGTAATTACAGTTCCCTTGAAATGAATTTCAAATTTCTATTTTAATAATTAATTCCGTTCAAGACGTCATGTAGAATACGAGCTGAGCTCGTGTCTACAATTTTCAGTCAGCAAACTTTGTAACGTTATGACGTATGTCAAATGTTGAATCATGATTTTATTATCTGCAGCTAGTTACAACCATAGTCTTTTTTTTATCATAGCAGCTGCTGGTCGTTTTGTGTAAGATTAAAAAAATTATTATTCGTGCCTCAACCCATTGGAAAAGTATCGGAAAATAATTTTACAAATTGTCGTACAGACAGAGACACGAAGACATGAGGTTGATGTTACAAAATAATTACGTTTGATTCAGTAAACAGAATATAATTGCAGAAACAACACCTTTGTAGAATTCAATTTGTCCTCTCGATAAGTTTTAAAAACAAATACAACGTGGCACTATGGTGAAATCAATGATTATGACAAATTATTTGCTGGACCCAACTATAAGTAGTAATAGATAAACTCGTTATTGTATGTAGCAGGCTATATCCGAGTAGTTCATATAGTAATATTATAATCCCACAATGGAACGACTCAATTCTCCAGAACAGACAAGAATTCGGAATAATACATTATGAAAAATATGTGTATTAGATTGTATTTCACTGCTGGACGCTGACCCAAATGTTGGAACGGTTCTGATTACCCCGGCCAATAATGTTTTCATATTCATCGAAACTCGTTGTATTTTCGAAAGAATATTCGATGAAACTTGGCGGCAGATCCAACATGACTAAATGTGTGAGATTATAATAATTTAATTACCAATCACCGTATGAAATATTCGCATTATATAAGCTCATAATAGCGCATAAAGTATAAATTCACGATATAAGTACATATGGTGATGCCCCACTACTTTGTAACTGTCCGCAATAAATGGAGAGTAGATTAGACAGAGATCCATGAATTAGAGAGATTCATTAATATATTTTACCAACATAGATTTGTACAGCACAAATTATTTGACTATGCACGCGGCGAAATTACATTGTTGGATTATTATTGTTGACAGAAACAATATTGGAAATAATTTTTGCGCACCGTCTACAGGCATCGAAAGCAGACTTTCGCGCACCCGTGTGCGAGAAAAATTTCGCACACTGCTAGCAGTTTTTCCCGCATCGCCAGCAATGTGCGAAAGTTTTTCCCGCACGGGTATGCTCAAACCTACTTTCGTGCTTGGAGATGTGGCACAGACGGGGACCTTTCGTTGTATTTGTTAAGAAAAATAGAGTTCGATACGCGAACCCAAAGCAGCAATCCCTTACTCGTGTCAAGACGCCTCACTCGCTACCTTCGACTCACCTTCGGGCTCGTTCGGACCTTTACACTCGTGCATGAATTACTACTTTGCGCTCTTGTATCGAGATATACTATTATTAGATATCCTACGAGAAGAGTTCACATGGAAGATCTGTGACGACTTTCACAGACATCTCATTAGAAATATTCCCAACGCGGAGAAAATGTGCCGTATTAGCCATATTATTGCATATTAAATAAGAGGTACGTGAATTTTCGAATTTGGGTTATTTTTGTCTGGCAATCGAACTACTGGCGCAATTGCTAGAGAAAAATGTCTGTCCGACAAAATGTTGTTTATACTATAGGAACTTGTACAGTAGTGAATGAATAGAGACATCGTTAATAATTTGCGATGCGTATACCTATATACATATTTATTTGTAAGAAATAATTACAAATAGTACAAAATAATCTAATGATTGAAATATTCTAATGATGCTGCAGTAATAAATTCCCAGATATACCTATAGTTAATTACTCTGATATTTTCCACTCTCTCCTTCCTGCGACTCTCTATTTCAGGTATTGAAGGTAAGTGAATCTCAGTAATTGTAAAAAGATATAGCGCAATTTACAGAAACTTTAAATTGCAAAATTTTGTGCGCCTAATGCTATGCAACAAAAAATTGGACTACACGGATGGTGTGCGGGTTACACGTAACAAGGCGCTAGAGTTTTTCCCGCCAAAAATTTCGGCACACCTCCTCGGTTCGGATGTTCTCCTGATACCAGGAGCAATTTTAAATTCAGGAATTAAAAAATTTCAACTTTCGTATGCAAATGAGACATCTATAGGCGGAGACACGCATCTATACGAACGCATGGCCGCTTAGACATATGCTCCTGATTCTTCCCGCCAAAAATTTCAGCATACCTCCTCGGGTCAGATGTTTTCCTGATACCAGGAGCAATTTTAAACTCGGAATTTGAAAAATTCCAACTTTCGTACGCGAATGAGACATTTATAGAGACACGCATCTATACGAATCCATGGCTGCTTAGACATACGCTCCTGATTCTTCCCGCCAAAAATTTCAGCATACCTCCTCGGGTCAGATGTTTTCCTGATACCAGGAGCAATTTTAAACTCGGAATTTGAAAAATTCCAACTTTCGTACGCGAATGAGACATTTATAGAGACACGCATCTATACGAACGCATGGCCGCTTAGACATACGCTCCTGATTTTTCCCGCCAAAAATTTCGGCACACCTCCTCGGGTCGGATGTTCTCCTGATACCAGGAGCAATTTTAAACTCAACAATTGAAAAATTTCAACTTTCGTATGCGAATTAGACATCTATAGGTAGAGACACGCATTTATACGAACGCATGGCCGCTTAGACATACGCTCCTGATTTTTCCCGCCAAAAATTTCGGCACACCTCCTCGGGTCAGATGTTTTCCTGATACCAGGAGCAATTTTAAACTTGAAATTTGAAAAATTTGAACTTTCGAATGCGACTGAGACATCTACCTATAGAGATACGCATCTATACGAATGCATGGCCGCCTAGACATACGCTCCTGGTTTTTCCCGCCACAAAATTCAGCACATCTCCTCGGGTCAGATGTTCTTTTGATACTAGGAGCAATTTTTCAACTCAAAATTTTAAAATCGCGTGACATAAATGTTTCCAAACTGTCCCTCGCCATTTTCAAAACTGTTCCTGTATGCCTTATCTCGTGCAACCCGTACGTCATACATGCTATGTCCAAATTGAAATTGCATATTATTAGGCGCACCTAATTTCTGACTCAAGATTTCTGGAAATCTAAATAACGTATCTTTGATACAGGAAATCAAATGTGGCAGGATAGGAAAGATATAAAATAAGAATGCAATCGATTGTTGGTATATCTCAGAATTTATTGCTGCATAAATAATACAATATTACTTATTGTCGAAGTAATGTAGTACAATTTACAATTGTTTCTAGAAATTAAACATGTTTCCACTGCATTCGATCTAGTTTCTTTATTTGCTTCCTGGTAAACAAGTAATCATTGAGCTGCTCGAAATACGCCAGAAAATACTCTTTCTTCTGTCGAATATGATTTACACCGGAGGGGGAAGCATTCTCTCAGATTATCAATAGATACTCAGAAAGTGAAAATTAATATGAAAAAACGATTTTCGGGATTTTCAACTCGTGTGATTTCAGAAATATGAATTTCTAAAGCAATTGAAATTCCTACTCAGGGAAAAAATGTACGGGGATGTTTCTTGAATCGCACGAGTCGACACTCTCGGAAAATTGTTACACAAACACTCAATCAATTCTAACTTCGTGGAATTTTTGTAGTATGGATCAATTTATCCGCTCGAAAAACGCCAGAAAACTCTCTCACTTTCGCCAGATATTGTTTTATCACGTGTAAAAATACATCTTTCACAAATGACCAGTTATAACTGGATCACCAGTCGATTCTGACTTGATTTTATATGTTGTGGATCATAATATATGAGCCACATTCATATTACAATAATAATAATATACTATCCGACATAACTAATTTTACGGAAAGTGTAGTAAGTCACTTAAATACTAGTAGGAAAAATCTTTCTTCCTCAATAAGTTCGTTGTCCGGTTTGTGACACCTTCGCTGCGTCCAAAATAATTCTCTTCAGATACCTGTCGATCATATCTCGTTAACACAAACCCTATACCAACTCTTCGACGCCACGAAGGCCACTGATCCCACAAGAGAAAGTGCTGCTATTCAAGTTCAAGGTCGCTGCTATCCCCACCAACGAGGTCTGAAATGGTATCGCCATTTCACGGTCGAACTACTTTTTCTGACAAAGACCCATCCAACCGACAAAAGTACTCGTCACTTCGACCGCGAGATGGCATATGTCTATACCTATCTTTACTCAATGCTTCTACCATAACCTCCCACTACGCTTCTGACAGAAGTTGTTATTGTGTCAGTCATCGCTGGAATAGATTTGTTTTTAGATAGTTATTCATTTATTCTTATAATTCTACATACTTAACGAACTAAGATCAACCAAAAGCTTTACAATGGAACGTAATTTAGAAAAGACTATGGATAATGTGTAAGCTGTTCAATGGAATTCCTGAAATTTAGGTTATACATACGCATAGAATACATAATAATGTTATTCAATTGCAGCACAAATGTTGAAGGTGTAATTGGATGCATTTTGGCTGATCGTCAGGGTCTGTGCTTAGGAGGTAACATATAGCTAATTAATATTTAATTTACACCTTTTATTATTGGTTTAAATAGTCATAGTACTGTTTATTGACTTATCAAATTTATTCAATCTTTAGCTAAGGGAAGTGCTTCTGGTGAAAGCGCAGGTCTCATAGCCGCGATTGCTGACGAGGTGGCAAAATTGGAGCCTGAATCCCAGGCACCTGTTATTGCTTTAGAAAGTGACAATCGGTACGTTCTGAAATTGATATCTTAAATTTGCAAAGATAGTTATCATTCAAATGATCTATGTCCTATACTTTCATGATGAAATACCTCTAATTAATTTTTTTACCATAAATGTGTTGACGATTTTAGGCAATGCATAATCCAACGCCAAGGACCCATAGTTGGTGCAATCTACAAAACCATTGCACCCTGAAATATGATCATATTTAAATCAATACTTATCTGTGGTTTTGCATTTGGTGAATTCCTATTTAAAATCGACAAGATAACATGTACTTCGTGTATCTCAATATGGAAACTTTAAATTTTTCTTCTTTTGTTCGTGTATTATATATGAGTTTTGAGGCTATTTGATTTACTTTTGTATTTGTTATTCAATTTCTTTCATCAGTGCAACAAGATTGACTACAGAGTATTCTCATTTAGTTAAGCAAATTTCAGGTACAGATTTTACCAATTTACAATTATTATATTCGTATCTACCTATAAGTACAGAATGTTATGGAGGACAAAGTTGGACGGGTGAATTGAAATGAAGATAATCTTATTCCTTTCTATTCACACGTATTTGTATATCGTAAATTTTATATTATAAATAATAAATAATGATTCATTGGTCAGTCACTTTTTCTGTGTTTGTTTCGCCTGTCACGCCATTTATTCATGCCAAGTTGAATCAAGTCTTGATGCTCATAAAACCATGAGGCCATTACAAGCGAGAACATTATAATTCCGATAATCAAATGGATCAATTTTTCGTCCGGGAAAAAGTATGCCTAGAAGTAGAGAATATTTTTATATTAGACTTAGCTTGGTTTTTTATCTCTGCATTCAATGACTTTGTGATCTTACCTGTGATGCTTTTGTAACAATTGCTGCCAATATCAAGCATCCAACGAATATTGGTTTTGGTACAAGTCCTAATAAAGGATTGTATTTGGTATCTTCGTGTCTCCTTTTTATGAATCTTGTTGAATGTAAAATTCTCAAAGCCATGTTTACACAGTTTCCAAAAATAAAACCAACTGGTCCGATCCAAGAAACCAAAAAGTATGACACTACTAGGAACGCTACAGACTCGTAGATCATAATATAATTATTTCTATCAATGGTCCTGCTGTCCGCAGTGGCATTGGTATAACACTCTGTAACTCCGTTTATTCCTAATAATAATACTGCAAGACAGTGTGATCTCAACAATAATACCGGCAAATAAGTTGTTAGCTTTGACCCTCCGTATAAATAGAGTAAAAGCGAAGAATAAGATTGACCAAACACAAGAACAACCAATCCAATTGATGTCACTACTGAACATAGTTGGATTAGAACTGTAACGCTTTCCTGGACTTTCACCTAAAATACAAAGAAGCAGTTTATAGAATTTTGTTTAGAGTTATAAAAATTGAAGTGAAAGAACAAACGAGATATTGAATTGATTACTTACAATCAAAAAATCAACTGAGGAATTCAGCCGGGAAATTGGTTACTACATTTTCTTTTCTTTTTTAAAAAGATGCAAACGTTTTGCTCAGAATATTAAGCAAATTATTTACTGAGGAATAAATCCATTTTTCTTACCGCATTTTGATCAGCTATTGGCTTATCTCTTTTGACCATCTGCGTAAAGTAAAAGTAGCCACTATCCTCTATTGGACGGAATATAAATCTGGCTGCTAAGGAGCCCAAATTGTTAACAATTTCATATGTACCCTTCAATAAAAAAAAAGAATGTTTCCTTTATTGAGTAGCCAATCAACAACTAAAGCTGGTATAAGGCTAAAAACTGATACGTGAATAGAGAATATGAAATGTGATGTGACTACAATCATCATGGATTCCTTGTAGGGTTTGATTTAAAAATAAATTTACTAGTGATTACGATTTATTTAATCAAATACCTGTTCTGCAAATGTTAAAATAGGCATAATGGTCATAATCAATCTTTCACCCTCGGTTAAGATTTGTTTCAAAACTCCTTGTCGAAAGAAACTCCATGTCAATATGGATAGTTTTTTATCTAGCAACGAACCCTGCAAAGTTAGACGTTATGTAAAATCGATAATCAATATGAATACATGCTGATTCATGCTACATAAATGAAAATCTTACCGAATTATCCAATTGCCCTGGTAAAAAATCTCTTATCGATTTGAATGGAAATTCTGTTATTACAGACTCGTCAACGCCGTCTCTTACTGAAAATTTCTGCTTATCTTTTGACATGTTTATTTTGGTAATGTAAAAATGGAAATAAGCGTAGTGGCTTGTGGTGTAGAAAATTGCTGCAACAAGTTGTGCAACGCCAAAGGCGAACAATGCATTCTCTGGTTGGTAAAGAATCAGCGGCACAAAAGTAAGCGTGCGAATTGCTATCATAATTGTATCTAGAATTACCTGTAATTACATAAAATTTCTCTAAGTCTGTTTGGTCCGGTTACATATACATGTAAGGTATTGCTTGTTAATCTGATATCATTTTATATCAATAATAATTTAATGTACTCAACAAAAAGTAATATTCTTACTTTAAGTCTCACGAATAAAAAAGCGCTTGCTACTAGTTGAACAATCAATGAAGAAAGTTCAATAATGCAGGAAATGGCTACTGCCAATACCGCGAATGTGTAGTATGGTGGTAATGTCTCAGATGGCAATAATATGAATAACCATGTGTATCCAAACAGTAAGGACATAAGTACACATATTGGAACACTGAAATTTTTTTTTAAATTATGAGATAAGGTCTCCGGGGACTGTGGCAGAAATATTATTACAGATAACTTTTCATTTTATAGGGTAAAGAACTAACGTCACCCATAACAAATTAACCACTTGTGCCCAGTTGTGCTCAGCTGTATTTGTCAGACATGCTTTCATGAATGGTTCACGCGACAGAAATAGAATCATAGATTCTAGTAACAGCAGCCTCACATTCATTACGCCAAGCACTGCTTGGCCTACGTGTCGTACGACAAAAGCATTCAGGACAAACGTCACGCAGCGACAGAGTATCTGTAAAAATTTGACAATTCATTCACCTGATTCTTCGTAGTTTACTATACACATTTTAAATCATAGAGTTAGACTTTTACAAGACTCAACGTAATTACGTTGCAATATTTTTAATTAAAAAGATGAGTGACTTTTTCTAACAGGATTTCAAGGTCATATCCGAACATTAGTATTCTGACACTGACATTAGTATTCAAAGTTACAGATATAGAATAAAAATTAAAAGAAAATTTGAACAATTAAATTTATCTACAAAATCATTTCTTTCAAAATACTACAAGTAAGAACTAAGACTAAAAGTCTGCTGAGCTCACGAATATGTCAATGTGTCATTTTATATAACTGACTACATCACAATCTTAGGATAAGTGAAGGGGGATACAAATTACGACCATAGCTTCGCTTCTCTATGACTCAGCTATTGTTTAACTTTTTTGAAAATGTGTTAAGGCTTATGATAAGGATAAAACTCGTACCTTTTTGCAAAATATTCATCAGAAATATCCATAACTTCCAGTACTAATGTCAGCTGTAGAAACATGACTAAAAATGTGCAGGAAAGGGCTTTACCTTAAGGGTTTTAATTGAAAAATGACAAATTAATGGACATAGATTGTTTGCTTTTATAAGTTGTAGTTAGAAAACTTGTTAAAAAACAATTCTTAATTAATTAATTATATTGACTGGCTCATTAATTCATTATAATAAGGATAATTAGCCTTGAAGTTGAGAATTAGAATGCCAGTATGGTGCAGCTGACACATGGCCAAAGTTATTATTCCATTTCAACAATGAAATAAACAACGTTACCTGAAATATGATATTAAAAGAAGCATTTTCTAAGCTACTCTTCAAGATATTGGGTGCCATTTCACGTTGTACTTTGAACTGACAATAATTTATAATCTTATGATACGTCGACGTGTTCTTTTTTTGAGGTTATGTAAGAGAGAAGATACTCAAAATAAACATGAAATCAGTTCCTGTTATTAATAAATAATTTTTTCAGTTGACCTATCGGTACGAATAATAATAACGCGACTGTCACGAGGCCTTTCATAGTGACAGGTAGTATTCTTTCCAATAACAAATAGTTTTATCCCATTATTTGACACTTTTAAATTTTCTCGATCGTCTGCATGCAAGACGCGCAACTGCTTCGCGCGCTGGATCACACAAGCATACACGTATGTAAGTTACATTTGTCCGTCGGTCTTATCGGTCAATTTCATGATACATAGTTCAAACTTCGCTATGATTTAAAACCAGTTTAAAATTAACCGGTACGACGCTTCCGAAATTCAGGGGTGAAACTTGATGCCCTACCCTTAATAAAGACATTGTGATAATATTCAGAAGTCATGCAAGCGACTTTGATTTTTTTAATTGTATTTTTTAATGTCGTAATTGGGGTAGCGGGAACTCGTTTCTTAAAAAGTACCACACAATATCTGAATTAAAGGTTTCTGTCTTAATTATTGCTAGTTGAAATTAACGCAATGAGATCGCTCAGAAACATTGTTCATTATCTTTGCCGATTTAACTACACTTGTTGAAGGTTTTAAAGGTTCTAAAACACCTACATTTTTCTTAAAAAAAAACAAACCACATTCAAAACCTCGTATCTTTGTCAAAAAATCACGCCAAGTCTTTGCAAAAATGTCATTTTGAAGATTCAGAGTGTCTCCTTTGGGATGCTTGTTCTGGAATTTCTCTATTTAACTTTTTCTTTGAGTTAGATCCCTTTAAAGCAATCGGTTAAAATTCACAAAATAATTTTTCGAAGTTTGGCGACCCAGGGCACAAGTAAAATTTCCACTACATATTTCTATACCATTTGAAAGAATCATGAACTTCAGCGCATTTTCTTCTGGGATCACTAAGCACTCTCTATATGTCCTGTTAGTATCACTAAATTACTAAAATTTTATACCAACAGTAAAAAATAACTAGAATGCTAACGAAGACAAGGTTTTCTAATTCAGTTAATACTTATAATTAAGTTTGTACTATTTTATTTATATAATTTTCAGTACATTATCTCAATTGGTAATGTATTCGGTTTATTTACTAAGACATAATAAAATCGTTCAAAATCTGCGACGTATAATCAATCAATAATGAATAACGTTTGTCAATTGAAAAATTAAAACGTTGATTAATAGATTACAATTAAGCATCGTCGTCATTGTCGCTCATTTGCATGCTCATGGCGGCTGAATTGTGATGAAATGTACGTTTGTTCGAATATCCAGTAGCAGGCTGGCATTCATACATTTTTCGATTTTCCATATAACGACGATAATTATTTTCCCGCTTTCGGCGTTGTTCTTCAGCTTGTTGTCGCATTTTCTCAGGATTTACGTGGGTAGTGACCATGTGCCTTGTCAATGAACTCATGAACTTGTAGGTGATACCACACACGTCACAAGACAACGCTTCGTCATTTGCTCCCTGCTAAAAAGCGACATCGATAGTGTAAGATAATTATATTTCGAGAAACATTTTTTATTCTATCATTCCATGCAGATAATTCATCTCTATCACGCCTCTATCATATTCTTGGAATATATCGCGATATTAAAATTTGTTTCAGTTGAATAGATTTCCAATCTTATTTCAACTATCAACTAATATCGAATGAAGTTATATGTATGAAATTTTTGTTACAAAATTATTGTTTTTTCAATAAATATCTACATTTTTTGTGTTTATCCTTTCTTGTCTAATAAGAAACAACTGTTGGTAAATACCTGTTGATGTACCATCATGTGACGTTGCAAATTATTAAGCCGGTTAAATTCTCGTCCGCAAACTTCACAATCGAATTTCCGTTCAGGATCATGATTTTTCTTATGTAGAGCCAAGTCGCTGGAGTGCATGAACGCTTTGTGGCATATATCGCATGTGTGAGTCCGTTGTTCTCCACCCAAATGTGACTGTTCATGTTTTGCAAGACTTGATTTATCCAGAAATCGACGACCACAATAGATGCAAGGCAGAGGACGTGACTGAGGATTGTGCAGAGTAAGATGACGTCGTAATGCAGCTGAACTAGGAAACGTCTTGTGACATTCGAGGCATTGAAATGGTTTGTCGCATGTATGTGTCTTCCGATGACGAATCAGTGAATTCTGGTCCGGACACCTGGAAGTGATAAAATTTTTCTCTAAAATATTGTCGAATTTCATTCGTAAAATGAGTCATCATTTCGTATCTTAATAAAACCTGGAGTTGGAAATTTTTAAAAGGAAAAAATCGGCTTTAGTATAACTCCATTGATATAAAGTTGATTACCTTTTAGGACATAAATCGCACGAATGATTTCTGCTAGTATGTTCTTCATCTCTGGCGTGTTTCAGTCTGTTGTGCCTAAGTAACTGAAATGAGGTTTTAAACGATTTATTGCATGTTTCACACTTGAGATTGTCTGTTGTTGGAATGATAACTTGTGTCCTCTTTTGCCCATTCTCGTCTTCGGAGATGATTAAAGATATTGTCACAGTATTATCCTCATTTTCTATCTCTTGTATTGTTGACGCTGGCACTACAGCAGTCTAGAAAATTAACGGTAAGTACCAAGTATACCGATTAACATACCAGCTAATATAACGGTATAATTTCAATTCAAATGAAATACTGCGAAGTTAAGTATGAGGTATATTAATCATAACGGATTTTCTGATACACGTAGATGAAATTCAAATATTATGATGCCAGGTATAGTCAGTATCAACTTAAATATAAAAGATTTTATATAGATATAAAAAAGGCCAATACTTTAGTTGTAGGACCAGGCACATAATCAACTCCAGGTATCAGTACAGCACCACCTTCAGGCTGTCTTGGGTTGCTTCCTTCTTGAACCTGATCTCGACTGTCTTGATCGTCGCTGCTGTTCTCAGCTATCGCATAATTCCCATCTGCGGTCAAGTAAACAGGTTGTAGTTTTCCACTATCATCCTTGAAGTAAAGTTGTCCATCTTCATCCTCATGGAGAAAAATTTGCTCCTATAAAATTAATAAAGCAATTAAAATATGATTATGAGATTAATAATAACTGGATAATACGAACGTTGTATTTGAAAAAATGCAAAGGTGATTTATTTTAATCGCTCCAGGCCGATCTTTCCGAAACTAAGCAAGATACGACAAAAAGTTTGGTATAAAATATTCAGTCTTTGGAGGGGGACGAATCTTAGTGGTATCAGTATTTCCGTAAATGGAGCCAGCGAGGTCAGGTGAAGGTTAACTTGGTGTTTTTGAAGGAAAAGCCACATTTTTCATCACATAATTTTGTTCTACTTAAAAAATCGAATGACTTTCGTATGAAACATTTTTTTGTGAGATATCCAGTTTTTATGATATTCAACTAAACAACTAGAGATTTTTGAACTTTTAGGAATATTTCACCTCTAAACTATCAAGTTTGGAGGAAAATTGCAAGAGACAAAAAGTGCGTAATTTCATGTAAAAATTCTTGGATAATGATTGAAGAATTTTTTCCAATAACTTTTTATTGTAGCTTCTATAATTGCCTGAAAAACATCAGAAATAGTTTTTGAAAAAAAAATCTGCAATTATTCTCCAAGAATCTTCACATGAAATTACACACTTTTTGTCGATGCAATATTTCTCCAAACTTAATAGTTTAGAGGTGAAATGCTCTTAAAAGTTCAAAAATCTCTAGTTGTTCAGTTGAATATCATAAAGATTTGATGTCTCACAAAAATATGTTTCATACGAAAGACGTTTAATTTTTCAGGTTGAATAAAATTACGTCATGAAAAATACGAGTTTTCATTTGAAAAAACAAAGTTGACCTTCACCTGACCTTGGCAGCTCCATTTACAGAAATGCTGATACCACCAAGTTTCGTCCCCCTCTGAACCCTGAATATTTTATACCAATACTTTTTTCGTATCTTGCTTAGTTTCAGAAAAATCGGCCTGGGGCGATTAAAATGAATCACCCAGTATAAATGATTGAGTAAAATATCGCGTAGAGAAATGATTCCATGATTTCAATTGGATGAGCTGTATGAAATATTAATAATTGAATGAAGTACCTATGTATTCTTGAATTGAGTGATTGCATTAGATTTTCGTTATTTTATTGCATTAAAACACAACTTAGTGTTATCAAATTTCATAATTATACCTGAGACTCTTCCTCTTCTCTATCATCAATTTCTGCATCTTCCTTGTTACTATCTCTGGTCGTATCTTGATCACCAATAATAATGTTATTGTATTGATAGTCGTCACCGTCGCCAGCGGAGTGACCCACATACAAGGTTTCCATGTCTTCATTTTCATAGTATATAGTTGCTTCAGCTGGGTTTTCTTCAAGTTGTTCCATCTGTATCAGAATTTCAAAAACTGTTATATTTTATCGAGTTTGATTTTATTTACAAAGAAAAAATGATAATAGTGAATTTTTTACCTTTATAAAACGTGAGTTTTCGAACCTTTCCTCTTGATTACGTCTAACCAAAGCAGAATTTTGCTTCTTGGAACCAAGAACAGTGTAGACTAAATTGTTTTCGGCATTTTTAACAATTTCATGTTGAGAATCTGTGTTCTCTTCGTTTTGAGAACAAGACTGTTCGTCCTCATATCCTACAATCGATTCTTGTTCCTCTTCGTCCCAATATTCATTTGTATTCTCATCAGCACTCGATTGTTGATGTATTAGTTTTTCTTGTATTCGAGACTTGCTGGATTGAGACATAGAACCATGGTTTTGAGATGGCAAATGTTTCTTTCCATTCTGTGTTAGGAGTCTTTCCTCTCTATCTAATTTATTACTCGATGTATTTTTAGAACTACGAATTTTAGAACTGGATTCTGTTTTTAGCTGTTGAGCCTGATCGAATTCATCATCCTCCCAATCCTCGTCAACATCATACTTGTACATGACTTGTTTACTTCTATCATTTTCAGTTCCATTCTTAAAATGATTTTTCAATTGCTTCTTAATATACTCAGATCTTGATTGAGATATCTTAACATCCGCATCAGATTGCTGTTTTGAAGACTTTTCAGAACCTTGTACTTCTCCATCTTCGAGTAAACTCCTATCAATATGTTCTGTCTCTGTTATGCTCAAACTCATATGTTCATCAATTTCGTCCTCGTCGGCTCCTTCAACTTCTTCAGTTTGTTCAGTTTCTTCTTCAGCTTCTTCGGCATCCTCTGCTTCGTCTTCTTCAACTTCTTCGACCTCTTCAACCTCTTCAATCTCTTCAATTTCCTCTATTATCTCAACTATTTCTTCCACCTCTTCGTTTTCTCCATCTTCAATTACATCAGATTCATAAATAATTTCACCACTGGACGTTGCTTGTTTCAATATTTCCGCCAGTTCCTTACTGTCCGCTTCAATTGTTTCTACCTCCATTTTAAATTGTGCTTGCCTAAAAGGTCCATTGTCAATTATACCAAAGAATATCAGACAGCTTAAGTTTGATAAAATTTTAACAGATTTTTTTAACTAAATAAAATTTACTTTTTCCACATCATTTTAAATAAGTTTATTCATATTATATGGTAGTTTATTTTATCCTCAATAAAAGACGCATTTTACATTGCGTTGAAATATAAAATCATTTATGAATCATTAAACATATAAAGTCTAGCACTGAGCGCTGACTGAAAAGGAAGAAAACGCTATCTTAATATTTGAACCATTTATATGTAAACATGCTTAATTGCAGGTTTTTATTTAAAGTCCCTAGCGTTTCTCAATTTCGGAGATTTCGAAAAACCCTGATTATATTGAACTAAGAGATAGTTGATTTTGGAAATCTATTTTTTAAAGCATTTGAAGTATGTGGTGTCGTTGTTACTGAAGTGCTGGTCATTACAAATTATAAATAAACAACATTCAGATATGAAATATGTATAACAAATGCATGTAAAGCAGTTTGATTAATTCCTCCTAATTACAATAATGACTTTTCACATTTATGTTTAAATAATGTATGGAGCATGTTGCATATGGAAATAAGGCCCAGGGAGGGGCTGGAGTATTCTAAAAAATGAAAGCATGAATTTCCAAACATTCTTTGAAAATTGTGCAGATGTTATAACCTTATAAACAAAAGAGAAACTTCTGTTTTAAACAAATGTTTATTTCTGAACCGGGTTTTCGCCCGTCGGTACGAAACTGGCTTCTATTTATCAACGGATAACAAAATGGCTAGAGTGCTTCCGCAAAGTCCATTTCAATATTATTTTAACTAACAGTTTACAACTAGTTTTCAAAGTATTCACAGAGTTGTTAATAACATACCTATTTCTACCTCGGGATGAATATTGGCAACTTAATGACAGCAAGAATAGTTTAAAAGTCAGTATTTACTCGGTCGATACGCGTCAGTATGCCTTTCTCCACAGAGTAAGAATCGCCATCTTGTTTAACAAGTGTACCCTGCAAGCCGACGCCAAACTGTGAGTTTGGCGGTCAATTCAGGGGCCTTCCTACCGCCTTCAGCCACGTATCGAAGTCACCCGAAACAATATACCCGGAGGGGGCGAAATCCTACGCTCGTTAACCAATCAGCAAATGTTCTGTAATCACTGATCGCCATTCAAGAAAACAGTTCTTAACCTTACAGTCAGTCGGTCAGACTCAACTGTCAGAATAATTGTATGAAAATTACGCATATTAACTTCGTTTACTACGTGCCTAAATATGTGGATATATTTATTTTTGGCTATATTTGCAAATATCACTTTGGTCTCGGCATCAAATGGCCTTGATTTCGGCGATACATTGGCTCTGATTTTAGGGCTATTTCTAAGCATAATGGGTTTTTTCGCATGTATGGGTGCATATGCGCGTAAAAAAAGTCTTGATACTCTTTAGGTGATTGTTGATTGGTAGTATTTTACTGTTTAATCAATTAATTTCCAATGATTACTAATGCATTCACTCGTGCTGTTTTTCTTCACAGATTCCTGAAGACGAAAATTACCTCTAATTATGTTAATACGTTGATACGCTTGGACCACATAATCTCTAATCTTAATGCTACAAACTGGCATCGATAAAATCAGCTTTGATGAAAATTTTCAAAGCCATAGAGATACTAAAATAGTTAATATCACTCGAAAACTCCAGACTTCAAAACTGCAAAGATATGAGACTTGAATTGATCTGGTTGCAAAAATAATGTAAGATACTAGTCGTCGAAGTTCTGAGAGTTGCTTATAATCCCGATGAAAATGCATATTCTCGTGTTTTGTTTTCATCTCACATGCCTGATATTAGCCCACTGTTATAATTATAGCTATAAATATATATATATACATATATATATATATATATATATATATATATATATATATATATATATATATATATATATATATATATATATATATATATATATATATATATATATATATATATATATATATATATATATATATATATATATATATATATATATATATATATATATATATATATATATATATATATATATATATATATATATATATATATATATATATATATATATATATATATATATATATATATATATATATATATATATATATATATATATATATATATATATATATATATATATATATATATATATATATATATATATATATATATAAGTTATGGATAAACAAAAATAAAATTTTTATATGTGTGAATAAAGGAAATAAATATTTGTAAAAAAAAAAAATAAAAAAAAGTTTCATATATTTTTTGTCTTATTGTTATTTTAAGATTTTTTTATTCAATTTCTTGCGTTGTAGTTACAACTGATACGAGTTTATATCATTTAGCACAGACACTTTATTATAGCGTACTTGCGAAAGCACAACCTGTTACAATAGTATGGTATGATGTATAGGTATTCGTGCTCTCGTTTTATATTTAATTTACAATTATTAATAATCTATGGACTGTAGTCTGTGGATAGGGCACAAAGAAACACTACCAAAAGCACATTACAGTCAATAAACACAATTTGAGAAACTTGATTGATTCACATTCACAAAGAACCAAATTTGAGTTGAAATTATATGTAATAAATTAATGCCATAAATTTTTCAATATTTTAAACACCAATTTCTTTAACAGTAGATTCTATTATAGCATTGTATAAAAATGTTTATGTTTTTTGTGAATATAAATCAAATGATTTGGCTATGGAATGGCTGGTAGGGTGAAACAACTGAAATATAAATTCATGTGTAGTCGAAAGCAATAATCTTATCGTATCTCTGTTCTTCTAAAACAATGCAACAATAATAAATATAATAATTAATATAAGCTAAATCATAGTGAAGTAGTATTTTAAGGGCATATTTTTGTGTCTAGTATGATTATCATGTAAGCTCTATCATATAAATGTTAGCTGTTTTTTATTAACCCGTTGAAATCAGTCTGTATATAGGGAGTAATGAGTTGATTGTTTTTATGGGTATGCGCCCATGTGTACGAACATGTTTATAAACTTATGCTTAAAGACTAAATAGAAGGAACTGTGGCTTTTAAGATGTACTGGTATAATATATATCTCATAAGCTATTACACAAGCTAAAAATAAGCCAATATATGTATTTCATGTCTCTTGATAGTATGCGTAACTATCTCTGATACCAATCCAATACACCAGCTTACGCAGCAAATAACAGTAAACTAGGACGAAAGCAATATTTATTGACAAACACTCCTACCAGCCCTTTTAAAAATCTCAACACTTGTCACAGTCATCGAAGTATTTATCTTTCTTTATGTATTTATTTAAATACTTTTTATTACTTTATTAGGACCTACATTTGTTGTAGCTTCCACCTGCCCATTTTTACACACATCACTTTTCGATGACAAATTCTTTTTGTTTTTTGGCTTTCTTGACTATTTACCGATGGGAGTGATTATATACCAATAAACCTGGCAATTAGAGATCCACAAACATCTGTGCATGTACAATGTGTTTATTCGTCATTAAATATCTACTTGTAATGTTCTAAGGGATAAGTAGATAAAATGATACATTGAAACAGTTGCATGGATCACGTTGTTTTTTTTTTTTTTTTTGAGAAAATTGATTTTCAAACTTCTAGCAGTCGACCGTTTCATCCAGACATATGGAATTCAGCATTAGTCATTGAATAAGCAGTTACAATTCAAATTGATTTACTAATTGATATAGTACGAATCTATCCATTTCGAATCATAATTCAACTCAACGGATAATATTGATCATGATATTGATTTTTGCTACAAAACTGAAGTTATTGAAATTGACACTCAGTATAGGATTTGGTGATTCCATCCTTGGATGAATCGATCCGTAAGCAATTACTTTATTCTAAATGAATTTTATAATAACTTTCTAGGATCAACTCAGAGAATGATATGTACATTAATACTCATTAATTGCAAAGAGACCATGAGATAAAATGGTAATATTGAATTTTAATCCATCTGACTGTCCAATATGTATCAACATTTGGCATCCCTTCCAAATAGCATTCGAGTACACAAATATATCAAATTATCATTCATGTGCAGGCGTTTGTAAACCTCCACCATTAATATTATAGATCCGTAGATTAGGAAATCTCTAAAACATTTTTCATTTTATTTATATTGTTAACTAACCAACATATAAATATATGTATAATGTATGTATGTCGTGTAGTCTGTGTATGTGTTTCATTTATGCGCCATTCTAGCTCTCTAATTGTTTTATAGAATTAAAATAATATTATGTACTTTACAAATTGCATCTTTTCTTTGATAATAATATATCTAATATATAATCATATACTTAAAAATATTTACAGACACAATAAAAAATGAGAGTTTAATAAATTTAAGGTAAAAGTAAACAGCTTATGGGGGCGGGGCGGGGGGTTGGAGACAATGAATAGTTAGTTTCAATCAGAACTGAGCAAATAATGTAATGTGTGATAAAACTGAAATTCATTGGCAGACTTCTCAAGTACAACGCTAATATTACCACACTACTATACACATAAAATTACTTCAGTTTTTCTTTTTCATTTATTTATTTTTCGGTTTTGTTTTCATACTTTCCTTTTTGCTGTAACAAAGTGTGTTAGGATTAATAAAATAACTACAAACCGAATGTCTTATTTCAACATTTTCAATTGAAAATCACACCTGCCCTAAGCTGTTAGTATCTCCTGTCACACCCAATACCTTACAACTGCTATATACCGGTATATGAAATATTTAGTTATCAAAACATCAAAATATTAATTCTCATACACCGATATTTTTTTTTTTTTTTAGTTTTTATTTTTTTCTCTCTTTAACTAACATTTCGTTCCTTAAATCACCGATTTTTGTTTTACCTAATCAGTCTTTGTCAATTAACTTGCTCGACGCTGCATCAGACCTCTAACTAGAAACTTCCCATCCGGCACAAGAGACATTAATTTACATTTATTTAGTTAGTTATTTAGAAAATGAGTTTTTTTTTTTATTATTTTGCCTAATCATTAATTCAATTTTAATAATAATTAATATTTTGATAAAATCCATTAATTCAATTGGATTCCACTTACTATTAGCCTAATTACTTTATAATTACTGTACAACTCAGTTTGTTAGTTTTCAATGTTATTGATTCTTATATTTTTCTTTCGTTATAATATAATCAAGATATTAGTGTTGTTAGACTCAATATAAGCTTTGTGTTGAATATTTTTGGCAAGCAAGATAGTGCATTATCATTAAAACGAATGAAATCATAATTTCGTCTATTTCCAGATACATATATACACGTACTAGACATCAATAATGTCGCTGCAATTAAATTTAGTTCAAATCATAGATGTACTATACATATAATTTTGTCTTTTTCAAAGTACACAAGAATACGAAATAATGAACGATATAAGAAAAAAAAAAAAAAAAAAATTGCGCTGCACTTCAGTACCATTCATTTTTACCAAATTTTTCAAATACATTCCATATCTGTCCTAATTTTACTAATTTATAAATGAAAGATACATAATAGCTACCAGAGTCTTGAGTAAAATACGTTAATAACTTAGGCTGGCTGATAGTCAAATTTATAGAAAATAAATCAGCTATTTAATTAATATTTATGTAATAGACCGATTAAGTTCTAATGTAATTAGATAAAGTTTCAGACGAAAGCCGTACAGCATAGCGTTGAACTAACATATCAATCGAGTCCTATACATAAAATGGTATGTTTTTACAAGCCCCTGGCTTAGGTACCAAACTGTATCTGATACAGTTTGCACAATATACACACCGTTCTGACATACTTTAGCACCTGTACCACAGGCTCGTGAAACAATACCGTTTATTATGGTGGTTCTCTTTTGACTGTTTATTCCTGAATATTCCCAAGATCTGGAAAGCACAGGTTCAGAATTTGTCGAATAAATTGCTAAGCATTTTCATACTAAACCTTGATCACTGATTTTTCTACCCCATATATGTTTGTGAATGAGCAATTGAATTCTGAACCTGTAATAAGTATTCATTTATAACAAATAACTATGTACTTCGTTTTTCTCAATAGAATAATTAGATATTCAATTGCCTAAAGAATATTAACTAACTGCGAATAAGATTAATTAAATCCAATACTAATTTGGATATCAATTAACGATAACAGTGCGCAGAAGCTATTTTCAATTGTCTAATTACTTTTCATACTTAGCTTTAAATAAAGATGAATTTAAACGCGAATAATTTATGATGAAGTTACAGTGTTCTATTTTTGATGAAATATAGTATTCTAATCTCTAGAGATACTGTAACTTCTTCTATTCAACAAACTTCCCATTGCTAATAACGAGGAAGATTGCTTGTAGCGAGGGTACATTCATAAGTATGTGGAAAGTCTGTGAAATTAGTAATTTAATACTGCATTTGTCATACGAGAGATATTCATTTACTTTTAGAATAAATGTTTTGATTTATAAATTGCAGAGTTACTTATGGTAGCATTTCATTACTCCTTATATTAATTTCCGGTGAAAAATGACAATAAGCAATACTCGGCCACAAAGAAAGCTGGATTCTCGGAGCAGATTTTACCTCTTAGGAGTAATTATTTTAGAACAGGATGAATTTTTTTTTTTGTTCTTTTAGTCAACACGTAATATTTGAAAATTACTTGAAACTTTGCGACCTAATTTAAATATCTATCTATACCAATGCCCAGCCTCCGTCAAGCTTTGATGGCGTTCATTTAATTTCTCTATACAATTACATAATATTTTCAGGTTCACGTTATCCCCTTATATATTGGTACTTGTACATTATTAAAAAGCCTATGCAGGGTAAGGTAAAAATTAAGAAAAAAATTATCTTAAAATATAAGAAACGGACTAATCGAAATAACAATGTTACATTATATTAATATATTGATATTAATAGTGGGACGCATGCCACATCACTGCAAAGATACTCAACAGGGATTTCATAAAATGGTTTCTTGTAATTATGCAGTGTGCTGAATAGTATTTTAAAGTTCAAACGAAACCATATACCAATCAGTCAATTCGCAATTTATTCATTTAATTATCTGACACATTAGATAATAAATGGTTTTGTTCGATGCTCTGTGTTATATTATTGGAAGCTGAATTTCTACATCTGTATCAGCAAAAGGTGAGCCATTTATATTGGAAACGTTAAATATTCTGATTTATAAAACCAAATCAGTCTACAATCCATGCTATATTTTTTTTTTTGTTTCAACGTTGTGACCATTCACAATCGTTTCTTTGTTAGTTGATCAGGCACGAATATTTTTCAATATTTTCGTTTACATTAATCTTTCAATATTTTATAAAACACTGAAATAGCTTTAAAGAAGCTTTAATTTATACATCTTTTCAGCTTTAAGGATAAAATAAATAAGTATTAGCTATGGATTTGAGAATATTTCGGATATCTTTACACGAAGTCATTTGATGAAGAGGGTTTGTTTTTTGTTTTTCTTTAGAGCAATGTAATATCGTAAATTGCCTTTTCTTTATTTTTTTCAGCAACAAAGCAACTGATTATGTTCTAAAATAGAACTCTGCACACTGCAACACATATAACGCATCTGAAACGGTTCAACTAGAATACATACAAATTATAATACGAGGAAATAGTAAATCTTCAAAACTATTAAACACACTGAAAATGAAAACAATGGATGTTAAAGTAATAAATCAGATGATATAGGCAGTAGTTAATTAATAACACGTTATTCATTCAATTACTAAGAATCGCTCAAAAAAGAAAAAAAAAAAAATTTAAGCATAATAACCGTGACTATATCAATCATATTTTTCTTTAACATAGATCATTTGTTTATACTTCATGTATGCCACGTAGAAGCTGCTCTTTAAATATAAGTCTTATAACATTTATACCAGAGACCGCAGTGACTAATTATCTCGACAATATTACATATATATCATCCATGGAATAATTGAAACTTACTCCGATTCCATGATTTCCCGAACAGACTTATTTTCATATTTTCAGGGATACTAAGAAGTGATGCTGAATCAAATACTCAGCTCTTGACCACGAATTAATACTTAGATAAATGCTGTTTTATACTGTTTTTAACACGCTATGATGAGACATTGTCTCTGGTATTAACGTTTAATGAAACGAACTTCTCAGGCGGGAACCTTCTAAATATAATCCATCCCCTCAGAATTATTCTAAACATCATGTTTTGCAATACATAATTACGCGGATGCACATATTTTCACAAGCTTACATGTGATAGGAAATAAATACATATACGCAGGCACAAACCAACGCATGTCGTGTTGTATGTATTTTATCGCACATCTATTTTGCACGCATACCTGTGTATGGTGCAATATTGCATATTAACATTGCGTCGTAATAATAGTTTGTAATGGGTAATAATAATAGTAATAATAATGATAATGATGATAATAACAATAATAATAATATTAATAATAATAATAAAAATAATAATAATTATAATAATAATAATGATGATGATGATAATGATAATAATAATGATATAATAATAATAATAATAATAATATTGATGATGATGATGATGATGATGATGAATATGATAGTGATAATGACAATATATTATATCGTGGTAATAATATTCAAAAGCAAATTTCAAAGATTCTTTTGACTGACAGTGAAGAAGAACGGATATTTTATATTACTGGTCGGGTTGCATAGCCGTGTTGTATTCGGAACAATGCTGGGGTTCACCGGGCGGCGTACCATTATGTGAATTACCCAAATGTGGGGTGGCGGGTGTAGCGGGCTGAGACTGAGGACTGCTAGTAGGTGCGTAGATCAATCGGTAACCTGCTGGTAGGAAGAATCCACCATGTGGGGTATAACCAAATGTTTGAAAATTTGCCAAAGTTGGTCCCTGGTGATAGTGTAGATAACCACTATTGGCTGCTGAACCAGATATTGGCGTAGGAGCTACCAAAGTACTAGACGTAGGCCCAGTGATATTGGCCCCATCTGGGATAATTGGTGCAAATTGATAACGAGTAGGATTTAAAGTTGTTGGACCATTTGTAGAACCGATTGTTTCTAACGTTTCGCTAACATTCGTCGCACTGGTATAATTACTCGAATTTTGTGTTATATTTTGCATATTCTCAGGAGGCATAACTGGGATTGGGATAACGTAAGCATGAGGAATATTAGCAGCTTGTTGATGAGATGGTTGCGGCGTTTGTTTCAATTTTTGCATAGCTAGTCTCAACGTTTCTTCTGTATCTGGTGATTGACCAGGCATTCTCTGTAACGGTGTTTGGGGTGCTGTACTAAACATTAAATAATCTTCCATTCCAGTCGGTCTTGTTTGCCCTGAAACATAGTAAATCATAAGGTTTGCATTGAAATAAATGCATATGCATGGGAATGATAGTTGGGGTAGTATATGATCCTCGTGTTCAAAAATTCATTCTGTTGTCAATATTTAAAATAAATGGTAAAGAATTTTGTAAAATAACTGATTTAGTAGTCAAAGAGATGATGAGACAAAAAATGCTTGTAATGAAGCATATTACACCAAAAACAGTTTATATAAAAATAAACCACTGTTCTTTCAAGTAAAAAGACAGTTTGCTATTTTATGCTGCCATCACTGTAATTTTTCAAATTTTCTGGTCCACTAGGGCTTAAAATTTACCTGTGGAATACGAATACTTTAATGCTTAAAACGTTTTTAATCGAGTTTATTAAAGTTGAAAGGTTCCAGCAGTCCTTCAAACTAATAGTACAATGTCAACAGTTTATTGAAACATAATACCAACCAGCAACTGTTGTAGCAACTGTATGGTAAAGCAGTGGATGATGTTGGTGCTGATGTAAGGCAGCCTGTTGCTGTTGTTGAATCAATAATTGCAATTGTTGCTGCTGGAATCTTTCCAGTTCCTCCCTGTGCCGGCGCTGCAGAGTCTCTAACTCCATTGTTTGCCTGTTTAGAAAATGAATATTGATACATCAGCTTACCTTAGTATGAGAACTTTAAATTATAGTAGGCAGATATGTACGATGGAAGCATACCTTTTTATAAGAAGCTGATATTCCTCGCTAGGTGTCAATACTTGAGTCTTTTCATCTTTTTCAGACTGAAATGTTAATAATGCATAATTTCACATAATGAACAATTCTTGTTCTTATACTTTATTGAAATTACATCTCAAATTGCAGTTTGAACATTGAGCAGTTTGAGCGGTTGAATTAAGAAAACAAATTCTTTGAAATTACAATGTCTGATGTTTGAAAATATTACCCTGTTTATATCTACATGCTGAAGGAAAAAGAATGCAAGTGATAGAATTACAGAAAAGATATTTACATGATGATGATCATCTATTAAAATCAGTTATTTTTACTCCATTTATAGATTTTTGAAAACTTGCTCTTTTACCTAGCACCATAGATAATATGATATACCCATTTATGATAGCTGGTTAATATGAACACATTCAGCCTTGGGTCGAAAATCTACATACTAACTGTGTAGCCCAATGAATTTTTCTTAGTCCCTAGATTTTGGAACTATCAATGCCCGTACTTCTCATAATTTTAGCCACCATTCCCATTCCGTTTGTAAACTTTTCTGCTGACCATAGAAATTATATTCATAAAATGAGAATGAAGAACCCTCTAGCTATGGAGACAGCAGTTGACTTTTTAAAATATAGGACATTTTCATATTGAGCTGAGAAAAAAAAATTAGTAGATTGAAGATTTTTGGTTGTGGGGCTGGATGTGTTGACCCATTTGCAATTGATCATCTAATTATATTTCAATGAAGCAATTTGTATCCAAGCATTATGAAAATACAGAAATGGGGTGATATTTTATGATAAATTTAAACGAAGTAAAAAAAATATAGGGAGTCACATGGTTGCCAAGCTCTAAATAAGCAGATAAGTTAATAAGCGGTGTGCTATATATGTAAGTGTTTACATAGTAATGGAATCCATTACTGCTATTAGGTTTCGTTTTTCCAGAGTATTCAAAGTATTCGTTGTGCAAGAATCAGATATTAACCATGGGATTTGCTAGTATGCATAGAGACAATATTTACAGTCCATAAGTGGTCGTAAACATGAAATTAGCACCAAAGTAAACATGTATTGTCAGACACCCGTATAAATTCTACTACTCTACAAATTATTATAATCTGTCCACGATAAAATTTCTCTTTAGTTATATGCATGTTTTTAATTTTCACAAATGCTACACGTCAATAATTTTCAACTATTGATATGCAAGAGTTTTAGATATCATTGGTGATGCGCCACAGTCTGAATATTTACTATAACAATAATTATTATTAAAGATCAATGTTTGTATAATTTGATCTTAAATTCATAAAATTTGAATCAAAGAAATGCCTAACTTGTTCGCACTAGTTCATAGTCCTTCCATAAAATCCTGTTCTAGTCGGCAACAAAGTAAATGATGGGAAGCACTGTTGTAGACAGTTTTAAATGGCACATATTTAATATTCCAAAATATTTTATTAACACTTTAACGTAAACAGATTGTATCCTTCACCATAATCGATCATACAAACATTCAGCATCACCTCTCCATGTTTAATTATAACATATTCCAGGCCATATTTATAATAAATAATGAAAATATCTGAAGATCGTTTTATATTCTTGGAGTATGAGTAAATTATTATTGAAAATTCACAAATTACAGTCAAGGTATTAGAAAACTTTCTCAAACAATAAAACATTCATTGCATGATTCTAGAGATTTGTGATTAAGACTTGATGTTTTAATAGTTGAAAGATAAAAAAATACCATTTTAAACTCCTGATAAGGGATACCGGTCTATGTCATGAGTTAAACTTATCTTTCATTAGAAATATGGCACTTGACATGATGTTGAATTTTTTTCTTTTAAGCCATGGTGGTCTTACCCTATGCACCACATGATTCTGATGCGGTTGTGCTGCCCGTTGCGAGGCAGTTGCGCCGGACACCATAGAATTACGATGAGGGGTAAGAGCGTTATGATTAATTAATAAAAGTGGAGATACATTTTGGTACTGATTCTGAAGAGAACTACCTTTCTCTGAAGTATATCTAGGAAAAGATGTGTTTGCGAATTGTAAATTATCTTTCGAAGAATGATTAGATTTTTTTTTATAATTCTGTTGTTCCTCCTTGTTATTCAGTATATCCATGTTCACACTATAATCCCTATTAATAAAATTCCGTTTTGGTGATGCTGATCTACTGTGAGGTATATCTTTAGATAAATTTAAGCTGTTCCTGCGTTGACGAGGGAATTCATTTTCGTTGGTTTCAAAAGGTACACTTCCAATTTCTGAATTACTTTTCCACTGTGTATTATTCAGTGTATTCAATTGTTCTGAAAACTCCTTTGTACTTTTTCTGCTGATCGACCGTTTTTGCCGTTCATAATCATCCATCCTTGCTAAAACCTCATGATTAAACATATTATTTCCATCAGTACTTGAGATTTCGATGTTGCTGTCTGTTCCAACAACATCTGACTCATGTGGACTTTGCGAATTGAATAAATTCGAAAAATTTGGTACTTTCATTCCTGCATGTATCGTGTGATACACATTTTTATTCATTTTTTGCTCAAAATTCAGCGAGCTTGGATCTATAAGTGGACTATCAACTTTGTTTTCATAAGGTTTCCAAGGATCAATGTATCCAGGACTTAGGTTCATTAAACTTTGGGCTTGCTTCAATTTAACTTTGAGTAAGTGTCTGGGTTCATCAGATAAATTTGTTGAATTACTGATATTTTGCTTTTCGGCACTCCAACTTGTAGATCTTGAAAATGGAGGACGTTTTGATGGATTGCTTCGTGGTGGACTATTACATTTACAATCACAACTTGAGAATTTCATTGGGAAGCCTAGTTCCAGCCGTAGAGTCTCATGCCAAAAAGGATCGTGGTCTTCCCTTAATTGTTCAAGGATTGTTAGATAATGTTCATCTTCGCATAATTTATAACTATGTGTGCGTTTTATTGGCTTTACTCTATGGCGAACATAATCTGGAATTTTACTATTGGAGTATTTTCGACGTTTGAGTGCTCGTTCTCCATAATCATTGTTCTTTTCTAATAAGTCACAAACAATAACTGATTTTCTAGTATTTCTTATTGGACCCCCAGATCTTTCTTTATCTAGTTCTAAAATTCGAGACTTTTTAACCCGTCTTTCACTTTTCAACAAAAATTTGTCCATATTTTGGTTTGTATTCAAGTTATTGTTATCACTATTGCTATATAAATTTGAATCACTTGAATCAGACAATCTCAAATCAATCATCGACATAACGAGGCGATGATTCATTCGTAAATTCATAGCTTCTTCATTTGTAAAATTTTGTGAATTTAACTTCAGAAAAGCATTTTGTGCACCCTGTTTGCTTGGTGATAAATCACTTATAGAAGAAGCCAACGTTGAGTATTTCAGTCCAGAATTGAGCTCAGACTTTTCAAATTCAGAATTTCGTTTACCAAAGTATCTGAGATCCGAAATTGAATTGGATACTTTTTTAGCATCTTCAACGTAATATGCTCTATTGACTGATTCTGGAACATCTCTCCTAGATGATGATAAATAATTTGAAGATCTCAAGTCCCATTGAGAGCTTGCCCTTTTTTTGGATTGCTGCAAGTTGTTATTGTTCTCTTTCTGTCTTGACTGCTGTGTCAGTTTTTCAATGTATCTACTTTCATGAGAAGGAGGTGATGTTGATCTCAAATCAATAGTCGAGCTAGCAAGTCTTTGGCTGTGTCGTAGAGAATTTATATTCCTTGCATGTTGATTGTTGAGATATTTCATACGATACCGTTCATAAGAATGTTTTAAACTTGGTCTAAAATAAGAACCAGTTATATCTTGAATATTCTTAAATGAATTTTTATTATTGTTAATAGTATGCTGTGATCTTAGAGGAACATTAGATGTCATATTGGATATTGATTGCGCTTCTTTGGCTTGACCAGAGGCAGTTGATTTTTCATACCGTCCAGCTACTGGTTTTGATTTAAACGAATCTTGGATCGATTCAGACCTTGACGACTGAATTGTATCTCTAAAATTCTCAATCCTATGTGGATATTGTAAACTTTTGGTAAACGGATTATCTATTTGATTTTCATTAAGTGGTACAGAATTTGTACTACTAGCTATTCTCCATTCTGCTTGCATTGAACTACCTGATAATTGCACTGGAAAAAAGTTGATGTCACATTTACGGGTAGATTCTGATAAAGTGGGCGAATTTTCAATAGGAGAAAAAGCTGATGCTGGTTTGTTAGTGTTGGTATTAGTAGCCGACCATTTATTTGAGGTTTGCAAGCTGTAATGCGTACCTGATAAATTATTAGGTATTCTAGTAGCCAAATTTGAAGCAAAACTGTTTAATGTAGGACTATTTTGTAAGCCAGGTAATATCGTTTCAGGAATAAATTCTCTTCTTAATGATGGAGATTTTGTTGAAAGTAAATGCTCTGTGGGACCATTGTTCACTAGCTCAGTATAACGTTGGAATGTGCCTTCATTGTAGTTGCCAATTGTTTTTTCATTACGCTTACTAACATCTGACAGATTAAAATCGAATTGAATTTTATTTATAACGTCATTCGATGAATTTCCATCAAATCTCGTATGTTTTTCGTTAGTATCTGAATCATTGTTTTGTGAATTTGAAAAATTTAAGCACGTTTGAATACTGTCTGATGAATTTTTTGCAATATTATGATTGTCGATTTGAGTTTCTAGTGCCGTTTGTGCACTCGTAGAGCTGTTGTCAAATTTGTGCGAACTAGAAGTGTTCTGATTCGTTAAGTTTGTTGCTATTGATGTTCTTTGTGCATTATATGACTCAGAAGCTTGTACATTTTTAATTGAACTAAAATCCGATGTAGGAAGATGATAACTTTGGTGATTGGCAGAGACATTTTGCGGTTGATAATAATTATGCGTTGCTCCTGATTGTGCATTACTAACATGCGGTGAGGCATTTTGTTCAGTATTTACATTCCGATATTGCTGCTGTTGTGTCAACGGTAACTGTTGCTGTACCTGATTCTGTAAAAGTTGCTGCAGAGTTTTATCTTGAAGTCGATTCGTGATGGGCGACAATATTTCAGCTTGTGCTCCAAGGTTCAAAGGATCGTGCGGGATATCTTTTTGCGGTTGAATTTGAGAAGGAGATAAATTTTGAGTGTGAAAATCATGCGCATTTTTAGCACCATCTCGTGGTATCACATGCTGCTTTGATCCCGGAGGGGGTTTCAATAAAAATATGTTTTGAATCTGTTGGTCTAAAGATTGCGTAGAATATTGCGCGCTATGAGCTGAGACATTTTTCTGTGTGTAAATGTTTTGGCCTGTTGGTTGGAAGTTATGTGAGTCACGTTGCTGATGTTGGAATGCTGGAAGTTTGAGATCTGTTTTTGGTGATGTAGGTAGACTATATTGTTTTTTGGGAATAGGACTTTGGTAATGATAATAGGAAGAAGAGTCTGAGATAAGAGATGAAGAATAGGAAGAGGGGAAGCTTTTGGTGCCCGGCGGCGTAGCTACCGTCAAACTTTCACTGCTCACCCTCAGAGAGTCCACCAATCTGCCTGGAGACTACAGGCCCCAAAAAAATAGACCCCAAAAATGTTGTAAAATAAAAATATGGGAAAAAAGAATATAAGGACCTACTTAAAACTGACTACTAACAGAGGGATGAGAGAGGAGCGAGGCAAACATTTATACTATACGCAAATTTCTAATATTTGAAAAATTAAAAAAATCAACTACAGTTATAAGTTATAATAAATCGTAGAAAATTTTTTTGCCAACACAATATAGGGTAGCTGATGAAAGTGTGGTTCACTCATGGATATATTTATAGGTCCATATATGTATGCGTAAAGGGATACTTTTATCCTGAAAACTTTAGAAAAAGTACACTGTTTTCGAAATTTCATGGTGTTGTAAGTAATCGGAGAGTAAAATACGGAGATAAACGGTTTGAAAGAACAAAACTCTATTTTTTTTTTTTTTTTTTAATAAAAAAATCTAATTTAGCACAAAAATTATGAACTCCTTGGTCGCTGAAGTAGGGTCTAAAAAAAGCAACATTTAAAACGATGACCAATGTTGTGAGCAAATGAAGTATTTGCAAAACAGAAACAGGAGGTCTTTATCATGATAAAGATACTCGTTAAGGTTCTGCGAATCGAATGTTCAATAAATTAAAATTTCGTTGAGTTATACATTTCTGATTCTGTATGTTACACTCTCGTTCTATTCAGAAATGTTTTTGTCATAATATAAAATATAAGTAAGTACAGTCGGATGAGAAATTCGTTCCATAGAACCAATGAAGCATCCATTCCATAGAAGTTTAAGAGTATCTTTAATGTTACAAAGTACCAATATTTTTTAACGTAGCTTTATTACAGACCCTAACTTCAATGGCCAAGTAGGCCACAATCCGATAACAAATTGATTTTGTTTTTGTTGGTTTTTTGTTTGTCATACCTTATTAATAAAGCAAGAGTTTTGTACTCCTAAACCGTAAACCTCCGAGATTTTTTCCTTCAATTATTTCCCAACCTATGAAATTTTGAAAACCTTATAAGTTTTCTAAAATTCTTAGGCTGGGCACTTTCTTAAGTACGATTATTACTGAAATACTCAGATATTTTTCATATTTAAACTCTAAGTGTTTAATATTCAAACTGTATTACTTTTATATAGTTACATTGCTTTTCGCCTTGTGTGCCTTGCAATTTTAATTTTAATTAGATATGTAGAAGGTATCAATGCTGCCAAGTTGGATTGGCGATTGATATATTATAATATATAAACTAAAATATCTATGATTCTCTGATACGTACGTTTTATTCCTGCAAGAAAATCTAACTAATCACAATCTATTGTTATGAAAATTAGAGTTAGAACTTCATGGGAATTCAAATCCACATTAGTCGATCACAAAATAGAGATTACAGTTTGGGACTAAAAAAAAATAATAATAATAAATTAATTAATATCAAAATAAAACTACCATGCTGTATCATTACCTCTCAGAAATTAGTAATTTACAATACGTACAACACAACACTTTGTTAAAGAACAATAAATATTCTCGTTCCATCAACGATTTACAATAATTAAGGGGACATATAAAATACTTAAATAATAAAAACTCACCTCAATTGTCAGAGCACTGATTGATGTCGCAGAAGTAGTAGGTGGTAACGAACCTTCTCTGCTATGGAGCACTTGAACCTGTATACCTGGATCTAAAAGGAAAAAATAATTAAAAAAACAGAAACAAATAACAATAAAGAAAATGTTTTGATTACTCAAAAAATTCAAAAAATACTTGACATATTTACACTGATAAAATTTTTTTAATCAAATAAGGATTGAATAAAACAATGCAATTATAATCAAGAGACTCGGTAGAGTCTCGCGCCAAGTAAATTAAAAAGAATTTTTAACGCACGGCGTGAGACTCGACCGAGTCTCTATACCCGCATGAGAGCTCTACGGCCTATACGGCGACTGTGTTATCCTTAATAACTTCCGACTCGAGTTATACACGAGATTCAAATATTTATCTCAGAATATGGGTTCAAATAGCTTTCATTTAAGCCCAATTTTTATGCAATCGGTGCACGGAGAGCTGAGATATAATATTTCCGAATTACAGACACCCTCAGTTCGATCAACAATTTTTCTCCTTCTCCGTTTCTTCGTCGCCCACCGGCAATGTTGCCATTGTCAGTTCCTTTCGGAACGAAGTAGTCGCCCACCAGCAATGTTGCCATTTTCTTTCGGTCTGCATGTCATATGCTTCTACGACACTTTATACGACGTGAAAATTATAGACGTATCTCCGTGATAAAAGAGCTAATATAAAACATTAAAAAATAGTAATATTTCTCATCTTTCATTCTAAAGATTATGAGATCGATATAAATGAAGTAGGTATACTAATTCAATAAGAATTTTAATAATACATTATAATAATATATAATATAATTAAAATTAAAATTTCAATTCGTTTCTATAATGCCTGAAAATTAAAATGCAAATGTCAAGTTATCAGATGCATATTTCTGGATCTAGATGAATGAGGAAAGTACGAGCGTCATGGCACGAGTTTTGGTCAAGTATAACACGAAAACTATACATCATACAAAAAAATTTTGAGAATAAAAAAGTTTCAGTTTAAAGTAGACGTCCAAATGATTACGTACGAAAAAATTTGTCGGTTCCGGAAAGTTGGAAAAAAATTATTATAAAGTTAGTTTTTGAAATTTCTCACAAGCCATACGCCTTTTGGGGCTAAGACTTTCAGAGAATATTTCTCTATAGTGTGAAAAGAACGTGCATGAATTTTATTGTGGACTCAGATTTAGTTCAGAAAATATGAATTTTTTACTGAATTTATTTCGAAACAAAAACAACAACAAAAATTTTGTATCGCAAAGACTTCGTATCGACTCAAAAAATCTTTAAAAACCGTTAAATAAACAAAACTTTCAACTTCGCAGTGCTGAAAAGTTGTACTTTTGGTTCGCAATAAATTCGGTACAAAATTCATATATCTCCTAACTGAAATCTGGCTCAACGATAAAATTTGTACTCATTCTTTTGAATATCCTCTATAATTTTTGGATGGTAAAAAACGTATGGTTGTTGAGAAATATTAAACACCAATTTTATAATAATTTTCTTTCAACTTTTCGGAACCGTCGTATTTTTTTGTACGTCATCACTTTGAAGTTTACTTCGAACTGAAATTTTTTTTCACTCAACATTTTTCGTACGATGTGTAGTTTTCGAATTATACTCAATTAAAACACGGATATTGTCAATTATCGTATATGTATATCGTATCAGCTGCTAACATCTGAACGTTGTTTAAATACAATTCTACAGAAATTCATACACACTCTTATCAACTGCCACTAACATTTCTTAAAACTTGAACCAATTTTCAGAGGACATAATTTATACAATTTGTTATGAACAAGACTAATTAGTCTGAATCGAGATGGTACAAAAAGTAATGAAATCCCCCCAAAAAGCACCTCTGGTGCAAAAACCTTTCGCCAAGTACATTAATGTGATATTTCCCACAAAAATAGTGTTGCAGCCATTCAATCTACAAAAGTATTGGAATCAATGGGCATTGCCAAGTACAATCAAATTTTCCCAATTAATTTCTGAATGTGACCTGATCCTACTTTTCGGTAGGTATTTACATTTCGATGTACATAACTTACGTCACACGTAATAACATGCAAAATGGGAAAATTTGATTGTACTTGGCAATGCCCATTGATTCCAATACTTTTGTAGATTGAATGGCTGCAACACTATTTTTGTGGGAAATATCACATTAATGTACTTGGCGAAAGGTTTTTGCACCAGAGGTGCTTTTTGGGGGGATTTCTTAGATAAGTTCCAGTAATATTCTTTTGATCTTCTCATCTTTCTTGTCTAATGTAAGTGCTAGTCTCTCAAATCTTCCAATTTGATATTGTACTATGTAGCATTGCACCTCCCATAACATTAAAATCAAAATCATTGATCTTTGTGCTATCGTTTAAAACAACCTACTCGGTCTGCTTGTGCTCGTAGTATGCTCACATTGTATGCTATTATGTAGTCCGTTTATTCATTTATTTATTTAGTCTATTATTGCTTGTCTTCCATGGGTATAAGTACGAGTAATGCCGCCTATTTATTACGTATTGCTTCAATTTTTGTATTGCCTATAATGAGATTTATAAGATTTCTTTCTACTTTGTATTCCTCCGATTGCCGTATGGCCCAACCATAAGCTAATAAACCGTATCTAATCTAATCTAATCATTTCAATTGTTACTTACTATGAGCCTCATCCATCTGATGGGTTGTTACACTAAACCGTCCAGCTCGTCTAGTCATCATATCCTCTTGCTGTTGTTGCCTTTGCTGATCAGACATCATTGGCAGCGTTTGTTGCTGACTATTTGGTACTACATCCGCAGCTGGTGGTCCAGCTACTTTCGAGACCATAAATCTCGATATCTTTCTCACTGGTTGATCCGACACTGTTTGCTGTAACATAAATTGAAACTAAGTTTAAGATTATTTACAGATGAATGTTCACTACTATTGTTCTCAACCTTCTAAGACGAAAATTATATCTTATATTTAATATCATTTCTAATATAATAACATTTATACTTGCCTCAGCAGCATTATCATAAGACTGCTCCAAATTTACAGGAGCATCAAAACCAGAGTTAGGATTAACGATGCTTGGTGAAATTGCAGCAATAGGTACAGGATGAACGGTGGCTAGCAATGTTTGTTGTTGCGGAAATACTTGTCCTGTGGGTACAGGGGGAGTAGACGGCTGGGAAGATGTAGATGCAATTAACGGGGCTCTGTGATGTATCTTTGCCAATTCCTGCTCTAAATCTTGCAGACGAGATCCTGGCCGTTGTGCACGTACTTTAACACTCTCTTTGCTTGGTGACATCATCTCAGAACCTCCAACGACCAATGGACTGTCAGTTGTACACTCTGAATTCTAGTTTTGATGGAGAAAGATAAAGTTGAAAAATAGAGTAGACTGCAAAGTAACTGACTAAAATGCACGATTCATATATGCGGAAAGGCAAAATCGTTGTAAATTAAGAATCTCAGTCACCACGATGTAATTTGGTGTGATTGCTATTTTGGTATTTTATCACTGACGACATGTAACAATTCATGTGTATATTCGTATAGCTGATAAATTACCTAATCTGTGATACCCTAACGTGACCAGATTGTACAAGCACTTCACATCCTAAACTTTGCCATACCGATTGAATATACTACATCTTGAGCAAATTAAACTTTTTCACAAATTGGCCAAAAACGTGATCAGATTCTTTGGTTTGCTCGGAATCTAAGTAATTTCTATTTACATGATTAGTTAATTATTCACTTACTACTGGTGCAGGTGCAAGCACAGAAAGCGACGGTTCTTGGCCATAAATAACGCCTTCCGTTGGTATTGCGGTATTTGTTACATCACTGCAGGTAGTAGTAGAAGTGAGGGCAGTAGTAGATGAATGTACCGTTGTCTGCGGAGACAAGGGTCCCTATATTTGTCAAAAACAATCATTTTATTAAATTGATAATTTGTGGTAGAAGATTTTTATCAAGACATGCCACAATGCATGTTCTCGATAATCTATCATATTTCATTCGGTCGTTGAAGATCAAACAGATACTCGTTCCCATTAAGGTATTACCTCGTCGGCTGTAGCTACAGTACACAATTGATTAGATTGTGTGATTTTTATTAGATTTATATCAGCAATCAATCTACCAGTCCTCCAAGCCTATCAAACACACTATAAAATCAACATTCTACTTTTTTGGAAAAATAAAACAGGAAATAATAAATATTTACACGACATAATTTACATTTCCATTGAATCCAAAGGGATCAAGCTAATTGTAAAAATTATGCATCAAATAAAAATTCTGCGTGAAAGCTAACGTGTCCCATACAATGATTGTTGATCAATACTCACTAATGACTGACTAGTTGCAATGGGCATGCCAATATTGGCCAACTTTTGCTGTAGGCTGTGCATGTATGTGTCGTATCCCGCTGCCATTTGATGGGAATGAGGTGTAGCAGGATGACTAATAGGAGGAGTTCCTATGCTTAGAGATTCTGAAGGTTGACTTGTCAACTGTACTAGCTTCTGTTGCAAATCTGCAATTGTCTGTGGTCCACCACCGTCAGCGATTTTATCCAGAGAGTTCTGCTGGCTTAATCTCGGATGTTGCTGTTGCATCGATGATGATTGTTCTGTCAATTCGGTAAGTGTATGCTCTGGCGTTGCCTCATGACTGGAAATGTTCTCACATTCTGAAGTGAACAATTGACAGTCTGAGCTAGTGCGCCTGTAAAATTATTAAAAAATCGGATGTTGTAAATGTGAAAAAAAAATATGCTGTTTGTGAGTTTGGCTGAAATCGGTACAACACTCGTTGAGCTATGCTACAATGAAATTCAAACTGCTATCTCTCCCGCACTTGATTTACAAGTTGTCCTATATTTAACAAAAAGAAATAATAAAGAAAAAAAAAAACCTTGATACCTCAAGAAGCACCAAACAAAGAAATATCACCCAAATAAAGAAAAGTGAAATCATAATATCTGTAATCATTACCTGCTCAAGCTGCTATTCTCTACGTTGCCGCCTTCCGCTTCTGACATTGATGGCACATTATTATTAATATTACTATTTTGTTGCTGGTCTAATACGACAGAAAAATCACCGTGCGGTTCTTGCACAGATTGCTGCTGAATCGGTGTAACTTGTTGAATTTGTGGCTGACTTTGCATCGGATGAACATGCTGAACCGGTGGCAATTGTTGTACATTCATAGTATTCTGAGATATCAGAGTTGTATTTTGCTGCTGAATACTCCATTGCTGCACCGTTGCCTGTGCTTGTAAATTATGTTGCTGATTTTGAATGGTTTGTGGCATTACTGGCTGTTGTAAATTATCAACATTTTGCAAAGTATGTTGTGTCTGTTGATGAGTTTGGATAGTTTGATGTACAGGCTGCGGACCTGGTTGGAATTGTGTTTGATTCTGTTGAACATGTGGATGAATTTGCTGTTGATTTTGTAAGTTCTGTTGATTTTGCATCCCTGGATGTAACGTTTGTACAGTTTTTTGCATATTCTGTTGCACCTGTTGCTGTTGATTCTGAAAAGTCTGAGGAATAGTTTGTTGATTTTGAAGATTGAGTGAGATGTTCGGTAAGTTTTGTAAATTTTGTTGATTCTGTTGCACATGCGTTTGCATAGCTTGAGGCATTTGAGTCGCTTCAGGCTGTATGGGTTGAAAGTATTGCTCAGAATGAACCGTTGATTTATGTTCTACGACATTAGTATTTGGATTTGGTTCGTGACTAGTATTCACGGTATGTGGAGGAACAGACTTAGACTTTGGATTGGATAGTATATTAGCAAGATTTTGAGCTAGATCTGGAAGCGTTGATGACACTTCTTTAGGTTTAGTCGTGACTTTTGGTGGGATTTCAACACTCGGTAATACAGGGACTTGAACTTGTCCTCCAACATGATGAGGTATCGACGATTGCTGAGTACCATCAGCTACCACTTGAGGCACAAATACATTTGTCCCATGCGTATCTGGCTGTGGCATCTGTACTTGTTGAAGATGAATTGGTGTAGACATTCTTCTATCTTCAGTTATTGCTGAAACGTCTGAGAGTTGGGAATCTGATGAGACGTTTGAAATTGTTGAAATATTTGACACCCTACGATTTCTGTCATCAATATTTTGGTGAATTTGTTGCACATGCGACGGTACAAGAACATATTGTTGTTGAATTGGATGAGACTGTTGTTGTTGTTGTTGTTGTGGCTGCTGTTGCTGCTGCTGAACAAATTGCTGTAAGTGTTGGTGTTGGATTTGAGTCTGTTGCTGCTGCAAATGCTGTGGATGTACTTGGTGTTGTTGACTCATATTCTGCTGCATATGAAGTGGTTGAATTTGTTGCTGTTGTTGTTGTTGTTGTTGCTGTTGCTGCTGCATTATGATATGTTGTTGCAACAAATTCTGATCTTGGTACTGCAGTTGGTGGGTTGGTAGAGCAGCCTGAGAAGTTTGCGACTGTGGAATTTTTTCAATATTTTGTTGAACTTGGACCACATTTTGTTGTATATGTGATATATTTTGTTGGATTTGCGATAAATTAGGTTGCGTAGGTGGTGATCCCTGATGAATTTGTTGACTCTGAGAAATTAACGTTGTTGTTTGCTGTATTTGCGTAGTGTTTTGACCCATAGATTGATGTATCTGAGAAACATTTTGTTGAATTTGTGTCATATTATGATGAACCTGAGATGGAATCTGTTGCTGTTGAGATACATGTTGTGGTGGGGGTTGAAATTGCTGTGTACCCGTTTGAACCTGTTGTTGTTGAATTTGGGTGGTAGATTGTTGTACAGCAATGGAATTTATATTTTGATCCCCGTTTAGGTGTATTTGTTGCTGAGAATATCTTGCAGCTTCATTGAAAGAGGCAGCGGTAACATTTTGCATGGGTTCCATGTTGACAATTTCTTGTTGTATCAAACTCGCTGGATCAATTTCACCAGAATTCAAATTTGTTTCGTTTGCTTTTACTTGCTCGGAGATTAACTGCACAGTACCAACGTCCACTTCTGTCTTAAACTTATCTGTACTCAGAGTATTTGAAAATGAATTTCCTTGACTAATTTTTTGAGATACCGAAATATCGTAATTTTCCACATTTTCATTAGAAATAACTGACGGCATGTTGGATGCAATATCCGATGCAGCTGATTTTTGCTCAATTACAGGGCTGACCAAGAATCGTGATATTTTTCGTAGAGGTGGTGCACTTAAAGTATTACCTTCCGTTACAGACGTTTCCAGCATTTTTTTCACTTGACCATCATCCTCGTTCAGAGTATCTATGGAATCTCGGATGCTATTTGTTTCAACAATTGGAGAATCCGAATTTTTTATTTCAGAACTGACTGTTGCTGATGGGGCATTTGGTTGAAGCTTAGAACCTGCACCTTGGATTCCTTCTGATGTTGTATGATTGACTTCCAAAATAGTTTCCGTAGATGTTCCAGAAGTTGTATATTCTTGTGCATCGGTTGGATCATTTGGCATGTTTGTAGGAGTTAAAGTGTCAGTATTTTGAGTAGATGTAGAAGATCGCCTCGATGCCTCTGATGATATGCTGTCAGGTCCCATTTGACTGTCTGGTGTTTGGACGTTTTGTTTCTCATTAGGCGCATTTGCAATGTGAGATATTATCTGGTCAATTGGGAGTAATTTCGTCGGTGTGGAAGTATTGGATGTTTCATCTCTCTGAAATTTTTTAAAACAATGATTAGACACTATAATTTAACAAGTTGTTAAAACTAATCCACATAAAATTTCAACATGTTACCTATAACCAGAAATTGCCATCTACAAATAATTTCTTATACTTCATTTTGAAAACTAACACATTTTATACTACGCAAAATCATATTATGTCTAACATGCAAAAAAAAATTTTGAACAAAAATTGAGAATTTTATATTAAATCACTGATCTGCCCAAGAAAGTAGTGATACTTTTCTTGTGTTTTATGTATATAAATGAGCTACGTAATAATGATACATTTCATTGAATAGATTTTACAAATATATCGTAAGTCAATTGCATATTGTGGACTTTATATACTCTTTTATAATGGACATTTGCAATGGTCAAGCCATTTGTAGAACTATCTGTGAATTGATACAAGAGGTTACACCTGGCGCTTTACCACATGAAACCCGTTGGCCTGCGATTGGATCAATAGAAATGTCTACAACTTGTGTCATAATTGTCTTGAATTAATTACGAAAGTTCATTTTATGAAAAAAAAAAAAAAAACAAATGCTTTCAGCCATGAAAGTCAAGTATACGGTTTTAGTTTATATTTTAAGAAACCTAATGCTTCATATTGATATAATATTTATTCTTTTCAATGATAAAGAATTTCCAACAACTCGGAGTGTACTGGAATCCATAGCCTGCGCAACCATAAATATGTTCCTTGAAAGTACATACATATATGTATAATAATATGATATGGTACAACATAAGTTTTTTTTCTAGGAACGTTAATCTATTACGATTCATATCGGGTTGTCATAGGGAGCGGAATAATCAGAGTAGGTAAAACACACTGAAAACAAAATGTAGAAAAATACACGATCCTCTAACGAAAGAAACAGATCGACAAGCACACCACCGCATTGTTCCCTATAAACCAAACAAAGGAAAAATTGAACGAACCAAAAGAGCGGAGAGAAGAGATACAGACTCACCGAACGGTGCCTACGGTGGACTTTGTACGATGATCGATGGCTGCTTTGACGTGTTAACGAGCCGTGTCTCACCTGCTGCGTCCAAAACCACACACACTAATTATGCGTTCTCATTACCTCAATCCACAGACTCAAATATATTCCTCCTTATTTGAACATTTTTTTTTCTTTACCATTACGTAAGTTTTAATATGAGAACATGCACAGTGATTTCATAACACAAATGAAATTCACCATTTTTATCCACACATGCATCACTCATTCATCAATACAGGGAATAAAAAAAAAAGATGCATTGAATATTCAATACGAATTCATTCGTTGTATAGCGATCACTAACATGAAGCTAGACGAGTGAGAGGATCTTAATAATTACGTCATGAATATTCATGTAGAGAACAAAAAAGAAAGAAGAAAATTATTATTGAAAATTTTTCACCATTAAAAACAAAATAGTTACCATACAATAGCATAAAATGATGAATTCTGTATAAAACAAAAAAATGATGGAAAATGAAGCCTGTATAACTCCCACTAATTCTGTTGCTTTAATTTACCTTGGATGTTTCGAGACTGTGGTCACGATCCCTGGGTCGCCGACTATTTACCGGACTGCCTCCTGCTGATTGATCTGGTGGTCCATGTGCCACAAGAGGCAAACTCCTTTCCGGATCCAAACGTAGCTGCATTACTATATCTCCAATCAATTCGACAAACGTATCGCATTGTGATTGCGGTAAAAGATTCTCTGCAATCTAGAACCCGACAAGATCTATTATTCTCAATATCCCAGATGAGTAAACAAACAGCATATTATAGATATCCAGGTATAAACTTTTTAGCAAGTATACTTTATGATAAAAAAAAATTATGAAAGAATTAACAAGATAGTACTTACCAAATTGTTGGCAATATCAACGGGAACCATGTCATCTCGATCAAACTTAAACGTGACAGTCTTCTGCTTACTAGTGTCTAGTTGACACTCTACTGTCATAGATTGATTCTCGTTGCTTACTGACAGTACTGTTAACTTTATACCAGGCTTTCGACGCTTCGTACCAGACCGTTTCACCCTGCTACGCTCAGGAGCTGCAATTGCCTCTGAATTCTCCGAAGTTACTCTGTGTCGAAAAATAACATCTTCAGTCTAAAAAAACTAGTACTAATGTAAATATTGATTTGCTCTTGCATTAACAAGTTCGATATTACGCAAAATTTTGATTATCTTCTTACTTCTCATAAGGCATTTCTCATAAGTTTGGCTTGATCAGTAAAATTTCTTCTAACATTATTGGTAAATAAATTTCAATAAATTTAAAAATCAACGTTAAATACGCATATTACGAAACATAATAGTTGATCTCCAGAAAGTAAATGATTGTTAGTTAATTTTGCCATTGCCACTTACCCTTCGTTAGAATTAGCGTTCTGAACAGACGTAGTTTGGTCCAGTTGGGAATTTGATTGGATAACAGCAGTTGGTTCGCAAGGTAATGATTGTACAGAATCCATTGTATCTTGTTTGATAAGTGATCTATCCATCACATTTGTATTGGAATCCATGCTTGGCAGAACTTGTTGTTGTGGTAAAATATTTGTAGTATTTGATATTATCGGCATACTTTGCGTAACAGTAACTGTAGCTGGAATAGTGTTTGAATTTTGAGAATATTGTAACTGAGTGATAAGATTTTGTTGAGATTGATGTTGTTGATGGCTAGTTGAAGATAGTAGTGCAGGTGAACTTTGGATATTTGACATCGACGAAGGTTGACCTGCTTGACTTGACGATTGTATATTCTGTGTATGCGTTACTGTTGTTGAACTTTGAATGTTTAAAGAAGAAGAGCCACCCACTGATTGTCCCATCTGATTTTGACCCACCACTTGAGCATAGCTTTGAGATGTTGCCATGCCAGAGTTTCCCGAAAATCCTTGTTGAGTGGCTTGACCTGACGGCAAAACTTCCACGTGAGCTGCTGGACCACTGGATGTCTGATACGAGTGAAACACTTGTTGTCCAACATTTTGCTGATAAATAGATGCAGCACTATATGGAGCAGTAGACGTAGTACTCTGTTGATAATACTGTTGTCCTTGAACGGGTGGAGATCCTACTGGGTGTTGATGCATTTGATGAATGTGTTGAATCTGAGATTGGGAATACTGGATTTGTTGCTGATTTTGTTGTAGTTGTTGTTGTTGGACGTGTTGTTGTTGCTGTGAGATCTGCGGTTGCTGCGAAATTTGCTGTTGTTGAGAAATTTGTTGTTGAGAAATCTGTTGCTGTTGGGGTATTTGTTGTTGTTGTTGGGGAATCTGTTGCTGCTGTTGCGGAATTTGTTGTTGTTGAGGAATTTGTTGCTGCTGAGGGATTTGTTGTTGAGAAATCTGTTGCTGTTGAGGTATTTGTTGTTGTTGTTGAGGAATCTGTTGCTGCTGTGGCGGAATTTGTTGTTGTTGAGGAATTTGTTGCTGCTGCTGTTGCGAAATTTGTTGTTGTTGAGGAATTTGTTGCTGCTGTTGCTGCGAAATTTGTTGTTGTTGAGGAATTTGTTGCTGCTGCTGCTGCGGAATTTGTTGTTGTTGAGGAATTTGTTGCTGCGAAATTTGTTGTTGTTGTTGAGGAATTTGTTGCTGCTGTGGTATCTGCTGTTGCTGCGGTATCTGTTGTTGCTGAGTTATCTGCTGCTGCTGCTGCGGAATTTGTTGTTGTTGTTGCTGAATTTGCATTTGTTGTGGAAGATGTGATTGGACTTGTGGCTGGTGCTGCAGCTGCTGGGTTACGTTCATTTGATTCAATTGAATATACTGTTGTTGATGAAGCTGTTGCTGCTGCAAGTGTTGCTGTTGAGAAACTTGTGGAAACTGAGGTTGGCCTTGAAGACTTTGAGGTGTTGAACATTGCGAAGAACTTGCGCTTAAACTCTGGCCAACTTGTTGAGTATACTGTAAAGGCTGCTGTTGCTGTTGTTGATAGTGTTGCTGTTGTACATGTTGTTGCAAGCCTTGTTGTATTTGTTGTTGTTGTAAGCCTTGTTGGTATTGTTGTTGCGAATATTGATTCTGTTGTTGAGAAGCCTGTTGATGCGTGGACATCTGTTGAATTTGTTGCGCCTGTTGTGGTTGAACAACAGAAGTTTGCTGTTGTAAAAGTGGTTGCTGTTGAACTAGCTGAACTTGTTGAGGTTGTAAATTATGCTGTTGCATATTTTGCTGTTGAGACATTTGTTGCATTTGAACCTGCTGCTGTTGCTGTTGTTGTTGTTGCTGTTGCTGGGAATGAATTTGTTGTTGAATAGGCATTTGCATTGGTTGTTGGATTTGTACTTGTCCTTGAATTTGCAACGACCCTTGCATCTGCATACCCATCCCAGATTGAATTTGTTGTTGTTGCATCTGCATTTGTTGCATCAACAGCTGTTGTTGCATTTGTTGTTGTTGTAACAAATTTTCGGAAGCAGCATTGGATTCGGCTTCTCGGTCCATCCGTCCCTTTTCTTCTTTAGCTTTTCGCTCATCTCTTTCCCTGAGTAACGTTGCAATTTGAGATTTTAACATCTTAGCTACAGCTTTGGCATCTTCTTCAAGAATTAAACTCGACTTTGCCATCTCAGATGCGACTCCTTCCGCATTATCTCGCGACATATGAAAGTCAAATTGTATCGCCTCGTTCTCTTTATGTTTGTTTGTTCGTTTCTTTGGATCGAGGACACGAAGTCGAAACTCTACACGCGATAGTTCAGCATCTGTTAGGGCAGACTCTCTGGAGACCATTTCCAACTTCAGACCAACATCATCCGCAAAAAATTCATGGTTTAACAAATCTTTGACTAGAGGACGTTCTTCCTTTTTCAATCGAATGCACATTTCAATTATATCCCGGACTTCTGGATTCTCAACTTTGTCATAGCTCTGAGGTTTGACTCCCTGTATACGGATAAAAAAACTTTTATTATTTCTTGGCAGTAAAAGAATTTCACTATTTTACCTTATTGGGAAACATAAATAAGATAAAACTATCGAAAAGTGAATATTTAATTAATTTGGAGAATTAAATTGGACATTTTTCACTCAAACTATTTACAGTGATGCATAATTGAATTACCGATACAACGCGTTTGTAGATTTGTGCAGGTCCTGTGCATTCTGAATATGGATACTCGCTGGTAGCCATCTCTAGCATGCACATACCAAAGGCATAGACATCCACTGACTCGTCATAATGCTCTTCATACATTTCAGGAGCCATGAATTCAGGAGTACCGATGACGCTCTTTGCAAAACTTCGATTCTTAAGAGTTGCCAATCCCAAGTCACCAATTTTAACACTTCCCGTTGTTCCGGTGATGAAAATGTTGTCGCACTTCAAGTCTCTATGAATGATGGGTGGCGATCGGGAATGGAGGAAGCTTAAGCCTTTCAAGATCTGACGGCACCAAGACTTAACCACCTTCGGGTTGATCTTTTTGAACCGCCGTAGATATCTGGTTCCACACCATACATTACAGCCCATTTATTTCAACTTCAACAGGGGTTCTAATAAATGATAATTTACCTTTTGCTACATAAAACATTGTACGTGGTATCCACAAATTATTTTCACAATGTTTAACCCAGTCAAACATTGTTAGAAATATCCATGAATATTCATTATACAAATTTTACGCATTTCTATTTCAACAATTGATCTTTGTTTTATTCAGATATTATTGCGGACACCTCGTACATTGGACTAATAAATGAAATTCAGTACGATATAGAAAGAACTTTGGTATTTTATTGTTGCAAAAATTAAAACATGTAATAACTTAAGAAATTTATATGAAAACACTTACGTCTTTAATGTGCCTGATGTCATAAGCTCGGTTACAAGTACGATGTACTTTCGGCGCGTGAGAGTGACCTCCCAGTAATCGTAAAATCTCACTATATTTGGATGCTGCAATCCCTTCAACATTTCAGCTTCCTCGCGAAACCTCAATCTCTCAGTTTTGTTCAATTTTTTCTCCTGAAAACCAAAATTACAGTGGTTGTAAGAATTGCTCGTGGAAAAGATTTGGAAATGTTACAAGTGTCTACTACTCCAAAATAATGATCTGAAGACGAAATATCAAAGGGAAAAAGAAAATTGCAAAATGATAACATTAGTGAGACTAGAACTGCACCTGTAATTCACACCAAGCAACCGCAACACCTGTCTGTGTATCCAAGCCTCGATAGACTGTTTTAAAGCTTCCACGACCGATCTCCTCTTCAAATTTCAAAAACCTTCCATCAGGTGAAATGCCAATAGCCTTTTCTTCATCCTCATCTTCTTCGACCGCCTGTACTTTGACCTTCAAAAGTAGACTCCGTATCTCTTCCATTGCCATAGTTTTTTGTGTCAATTTTTCATCCGCTTTAAAATTTTCATCCAGTAAAGGGCCGATGAATCCTTCAACAGAAGATTCGTCGGGACCTGGTTCGCTGTACTTGTTATCATTATCGTTACAGCTCTCTTCTTTTTTAGTACTTTCCTCTCCAATTTCCTCTACAATGGTGCTTTCGCTTTCCGTATCTATAGGGGGAACCTTACCCAATTTGCTTAAAGATTCATGCATGGCTTGTGCAGCAACAATGTCACTGATACTGGTCCCATTGTCATCCTCGTCATAAATTGTTACTTGTTCTTCTTGTTGTGGTTTTGTCTCAAAGTCAGCTACATCCTCTGATACACGGGATGTCACAAACCTTGAGTTTCTCACTTTTTCTAGACTAGATATCTCTTCCGGATCAGTTTTACCGCTATCGATGCACTCTGTCGATACTTTTCTCGTCATTTTTTTACTATCACTTATCGACTTAACAATATCAGTTTCTGTAAACGTTTTTCTCACCGAAATGTTAACACTTTTATTTTCAACAGATTCAGTCGACGTTTTTCTGCTCATTGACAAACTATCCACCGACGTCCTTTTACCTTTACCGATATCAACACTTTCAATCGATATCTTTCGCATAGATAACGACGATTTTGAGCCTTCTATAAATTCTAATGACGTTTTTCGACTTTCCACTAGATTTACAGGAATACTTTTTCCACCTGAAGCGGTCCTGCTGCTATCGGAGCTGCTTTCACGTCTTGTTTTACATTTTTTATCACAATTTTCACCAGTTTCCAAACTCTTTGTATTATCGGATAAATTTACCGATGATTTTTGCACATTTGAAACACTTTTATCACCCTCGAAATTATCTACAGATGTTTTACGTGAAGTTACACAAATTTTTGCAACTTCTCCGGAGTCTAAAGATGACTTTCTCGGACTTTCCAAACCTTCAGAACTTTCCGTAGTAATCTTCCGAGTATTTTCGGTACTTTTATTTCCATCGCTACTTTGGCAGAACATCTTCTGATTTATAGTCTTATCTTCTTTGCTTATTTTCCTAGGTTTTATTTTACCGACTGGGGTGGAAGGCGTAGAAGAACTAGTACCTAAGACAAAGATGGAAATTTACTTGCATAAAAATATCAAAAATATTATTAAATACATCATTAGATATTTACGTGAACTGTTACTTATAACGAACAATGTTAGTTATTGTGACAAAAAAATAAAAAATAATAACACATATTAACAGTTGTGAAAATATGACAATATACCCACACAACACACACAATTTATAATTTATTATAAAATTTCAAAATTCATATGTAAGTGAGTTAAAATTTTATCAATGATATAGATATGACTAGCTTTTTGAAAAACAATAAATAAATAATTGAATATCAGACCTGGTATCTTTGAGAAATTTTCTGTCGCTGTAATTGCTTCCTCTGCGTCGCTAAAACTGCGGTCATTCTCTTGTTCAAACGGATTCAAAGTCAGGCTCTGTGCCGAGGACTTATCCAAGACATACAATCCGGTCGGAGCCTTTTTTTTTGGTGAAGGAGAACTTCCTGTAGACACTGAATCCACGCTGTGCTCTACGCGACTCGTTCGGGTCTGCCTTTTGCAGATTGCCACTGACGAACGGTTCACGCCTGGTGATATCTGATCACAGAGCAAGGCAACGGTATGAAATGTAAAACAAGTCTATTTTTTATCTACTAGTAATTGAATTTCTATAATTGTAACAGATCTCATGCATTATGCTCTTCTGCTTGTGTTGCTAGATGCTTCAACAACAATAACATTGTTATATCAAAGCTGGATAATATTGAAATCGAACGGCTACTCTTGAAAATTGTTGTGCTCTTGGAAAACAGAAGTGATTAATTGTGTGCAAAAAATCACGTTGATTTTAATTCTTCAAGCGGAATGTAAATAGAGAAACATTGGCACACAACAGCTAATCAAAACTGGTAACAATAGTATACTAGTATTTCACATATTAAAATCGGAATCACATATCATCATTTAATGTGTACAATTAAAAGATAATATAACATTAAATTTAACCGAAGGTTATAGATAAATATACATTTCACATACACAGACTCATACTAAAACCTTAGTGGTCATTTTATTATTAAATATGATGGTCAATCCGAGTTAAGTAGATATGTGTCAAAACTTTTACACAGTAACTCTTATCAGAATTGATATAAGATATACCTCATTGATTTGTAAACTGAGTAACTTGTAGTACGACTTGGCTGTGTGCACGGAAGTCAAAAATCAAAATCAGCATGTTGTGGCTGCATTAATTCATAAAATGTCTACAAAGCAGGTCAGTATATTTCATTTATGAAATAAAGTCTAATAATAAAGCAATATGTGTCGTTTGACAAATTTAACTCCTGCCATTGGAGATAGTACGTGAGTAATCATACAAAAGTTATTTATTTCTATGAAAATGTATAATGTAACATAATTGGTCTGCTTTTTCTTAGTACCGTCTTGTCATCTATTGGCATTTATTTTTCAAATGTTTGAAAGATATGTGTGTCGATTTAAAAATGAAGATAATCTGACTAACGGATTTCCTATCAATCACAGTACTTGTATGTTACTTGTTTGTAGTAAAAAAAAAAAATAAACAGAAAATGCCCTTTATTTTTGAGATTATAGTTTCATAAAAGAAGCAATACTCTTTTACTGGAGTAAACAATTGAGCATTTTTTGAAACGAAAAATTTTAATCTCTTAAATAGGTTGAAGAATTTATTGACAAAATATCTACAGCCATCTCTTGCAGTGGGAGCAGTGAGGAACAAAAATATTATTTCTAATTGTCTTTTGAGGCACTCAATAGAAACAATTGTTATCAATTTTTGTTTTTACCAATTAAACAATTAATATTTATAGAATAATGATATTACATCAGTAGTAATATCTTCCAGAAAAGTAGTCAAAGTCTCGGGGGGTTAACTCAACAATAGTTATCCGGCTACAGTCTTTGTGAAAAATACCTGTTTGAATCGCAAAAATAATGCACGCAATTTGCTTCGGGTAGATGGTTTCTGCACTTTCATGTCACACATAATTAAAATTTTAAGTATTCCGATCGCTGTCAATACGAAAAGATTCGAGCTGTGATGTTAACACGAATTGATAGAACTGAATATGACGTTACTGTGCGACGTTCAATGATTCAAGTCATTCAATCTTTGATTATTGATTATTGTTAAATTCTGAAAACTGATTAGATTGGATAGCTTAAAATAAATAATATAATACAAGCTGTTCTGATGTAGAAGATAACGACTTGTAATCACTTTAACCAGAAGTTGTGATTATATGTTAAATTGATGGTATAAACCTTACTGTTTTGAACGGACAAATTTTTGAATAAACCAAGTCATTTCTATAGCAAATAAACCTCCTGTTGCTAGATTTATTTATAGCTTGTTATATTAAACTTGAAAAAATTCGATTCTTATATCATTGGTCGTTTTACTTTGAATATGTAACAAGTGACATTGTTCATCTTATCAAATCGACCATACATGTATTTCATCGCTTCTGAATTTGTTAGATTAAACAAACTTCAAATTATAATCTCTTATCTGAATGAAATATGCCACACTAACGGAAATTAGGGACTACCAAGTATGTAGACTCGTTTTCTATGCACGTACAAATTTCACATATTAAATGCATATGTAATTAATGAAATAACGAATGCCTCTGTAAACTAACAGTGTATTGTAGAGCTTATAACCTACTATTATAAGTAGAATACCTAATTACTCTGAATAAAATATGATTAAAATGATGCAAGGTGGAACGGTTACTTAGATACATATGGGTAAGTCTTGCAATTACCAAAGCTTTTGGGCCTCGAAAAATCGATTTGCATCACGATTTCTTAGCTGATTCTACTGATAAAAAGTGACAATTATGTGAAATCCTAAGTTTCTAACATCGAAAATAGCGGAGATACACGTGATCGACTCTTTTACTCAAGTAAATAATCGAAATTTCATTTATAGTTATTAATCGACTAGAAAGTCGGAAAAAAATTTTTGAAATACCATATTTCGTCGAAAATTTCCTGAATTTTCCAAAAGACACCTCAGCTTTTTTCTCCCGATTGGCGAAATATGAAAAAAATGCATTTGAAGACAAAAAATCGTTGGATTTTTATAAAGCACCCCCCTAAGTCGAAAGTTTTTTTTGATCATCTCAAAAGGTGTATTTTTTTAGGTAAATGCTGAAGATCTGAAACTGGGATCTCCAGGGGATTACTCTCAATCAATGAGACAATTCATAAATTCGCCAATTATGATTCGAAAATTTTGCACAGATGGATTTTTGTTCTATTATATTATAGAAAAAATATATATAATATATTCTTATTCACCTAGAATATGATATTGCAGAAAAAAAATATTGTATACATGATAGAAAAAATATATATTATGGAAGAAATACATATAATACACTTTTTATTCACCTAAAATATAATATTATAGGAGAAAAATATATAATACATTTCTTGTGTGTAGTGACTCTATCGTTCGTGTGCAGATTGCTTTTCAAACGAAGTGAGAATCTAACAGTTAAAAAGACTTGAGTAGTGAAAATTTGGATTATTGCATTAAAAATTTGAATTCGTCTTGTCTGATAAATTAGCTTGTATGAATGTCATACATTTTTTATTAACGTAGAATATAATATTACAGAAAAAAATCCTTTTATGCAAATTTTTCGAATCATATTTGACGATTTCATAAATTGTCTTATTGATTGAGAGTGATCCCCTAGAGATCCCAGTTTCATATTTTCAGCATTTACCTGAAAAGATACGCCTTTCAAGATGATGAAACAAAACTTTCAACTTAGGGGGGTGCTTCATAAAAATTCAACGATTTATTGTCTTCAAATGCATTTTTTTTTCTTCATATTTCGCCATTCGGGAGATCAAAACTGAGGCGTTTTTTAGAAAATTCAGGAGATTTCCGACGAGAAATGGTATTTCAAACATTTTTTTTAGACTTTCTAGTCAATTAATAATTATAAATGAAATTTCGAATATTTACTTCAGTGAAAGATTTGATTAGGTGTATCTCCGTTATTTTCGATGTTAGAAGCTTTGGATTTCACAAATTTGTCACTTTTCATAGGTAGAATCAGGTAAAAAATCGTGATGCAAATCGATTTTTCATGGCCCAAAACGCTTACGTTAATTACGAGACATACCCATATACTTGATTATTTTCACCTTGATGGTATTTGAATTTCAAAAAATACAGCAATCAATGTAAAGATCAACATTGCTTAGCAATGTGTATATTGTCTGATGCGCTGTGATTTCATTTCATTTTGTAAAGCTGTTAAATATAAATGTAAAAAAAAAAACGTTAAGACTTCTGATACTGTAATTAAGAAATTGTAAACATGTAATATTACAAACCTTACGATCTCCAGTATTATTTGTACTGGAACCAGCTTGAGAAATAACAGACAATTTACGCTGACGCCTATGTCCGTGATTGCTGTTGTGATTGTGGTTGTGGTGTCTTTGTGTTGTCACAACGCTACATGTGCTTCCCCCCTCTTGGGGGGCTAGGTGGCCCACCCCCACCCCCACACCACCCTGGCTGCCAGTACTACCGCCACCCGCCACCAGCCTTGGACACAAACCGGACAAGCCAATGCCACCACCGGTCCCACCTGGGGAGCGCTGCCTGCTTGTCTCATACCTGAAAATTAATCCATTTTTATAATTTATCATTAGCAATTGCTGCCCCATTCACCTGTAATATTAATATTAAAGAGGAAAACCCTTAAAGACATGCATAAGCCCCAAGCGAACTAACGCCAAATGTAATCTATTTAATAGATGTATCAGATGTACCGTTGAGTTCTAGTATTGAAAAATGCAGTTGATGAACTTGTAATTACAATAGCTAGAAAACTAAAAAGACAAGGAAGTAGTAAAGGAAAAGGAAAAAGTGTTTTTCAAATTTCCATAGACCGAAATATGTTAATTAGCTTACATTAATAAACTTTTTTCTGAAGTATGTGTACAACAGATTGCTGTCGAAATTTTTATCACAAGTTTTTATCCTCAAACAAAAAATAAAAAAAAAACTCATTTCATCTCACATTTTTTCCAATCTTTGTGCAAACAAATTTGTCTTGCTAAGATAAGATTTACAACATTTTTTTTATTTTATTTGTTTTGATTGAGAGTTAATTGTGGAAATTCATACCACTTACGCATCATTGCAAACCGCGATTATATTCGAGGAAATACAATTTCTATCCGGTTCAATTAATATCAGTTTACATTGATGATTTGGAATCTTAGATTAAATCAATACAACGAGACATTAATTGAGAATATTTGATTCATCTTCTCGGATAGTAATATGAGGTTAGAGGAGGTGATACGACTCTTAAACAGTTAAAACTTGTTCCCAGAATAAGAATTGAAACAGTGAACGAAATTCTAATAACTCCTATAAATTAGTGCATGGGGATAGGTCTGCAAACGGCTCCTTTAGCACAATACTAACTTATTATAATCCTGAAGTTTTTGAACTTAAGGAATGAGGAGTTGTTGCTTAATGCAAAAATTCTAGTTGAGTGCATGACGAATATTGATCTATCTTTTGAACTCAGTTAGTTTTTTGATTATGAGGAATAATTAAAAGGCATATTTACTGATCAACTCAACCGATAGTATATCTGTAATCTGGATATCACGATTAATAGAATTACCGTATCATTACCAGAACGAGAAAGGTAAAAATACATATTTGGAAGTATAGGATGACAAATAAAAAATATTTCCTAACAACAGTTTTACCGAGAATCATGTACGAAAACTACAAGTGAATATCACACAGTTATATTTAGGTTTCATATTTCATTTAAACAACAGATTGAAGTAGATTATATGGTGTACTAAACTATCTAAAACTGATTCTACTAAATAAGTTATACCTGTGGTGCCTACTATCTTTTACTTGTTTTGTTATAATCTATATGCTCAGAGTAATTCGTTTGCTATTGATGTTGAAGAAAAAAACTAACATTAAATGAGTCGTCCTGAAAGACTGTGCAGTAAGTTACAAAAGTGTGACTTATAGTGCCTATTTGACTCTTGCTCAATCACTTGTACAACACGCACAAAAATTAAAAAGCAAAATACGTAACTTACGAATCTGTGAGTAATTTCGGGGGTGTTATCCCTGAACCACCTCCCCCCACCTGCTTTAACACCCACGAGCCTACTAATGCCACTCAATTGCTATTAAATTTCAGCCAAAAACTTAAGGATCTGAATATATAGTCACTATTCAGCAATGCATTCCCCCATATGCACACTTACAAGCTTTGGCAGTAAATGGTTTCGCAAAATTCGTGTCAATTGAACAGTCAACAAAATATGACAAGATGATAATAATGATTCTAAGTTAATACAAAACCAACATCACAAAGTGTCATGTCGATAGCCCAGTTCAAAACAGTCAGTGCTCAATAAATATGAAATACCCAATTATTTTCATACAATAACTTAATATAAAGACCTTTTGTCCAAATTGATACAGAACTGAGATACGTCTCAGATGTATACTAATTATTTCAGTACAAAATAGGTTTAGTTTTAAGAACAACAAAAGTTTCGTGTTGACGAAGTAAGAATTTATGCGAATTTTTCTAAAGTCAAATATTTTTTAGTTCTTACTGTATCGAATTGGGCCACCAATGCATACATATTTAAATGAGCATTCCGCAATTTCCAGGCAATTTGAGTTCATATAATATGTAAAACCAACCGCGATTAACTTAACAAAATCAGAGCAAATAGTCATTCTGACATTTTTTACGGTCGATTCAGAAAACATTTTACTGTCATAGCAATGGTAAATTATTTTTAGGACCACGTCATATTGATAATTTATTTATATTTACTTTACTGAAAATAAATTGTTGATGATATACCCCTGTACGTACCTACAGATTATCAATTCTGATTAGATACGCTATGTACAAGTCCCCCAATTTAATTCCTGGTCTAAAATACAACCGATTGTATGTACATGTAGCCATTATTAATATAGATCTTGTATAATCTTAAAGTAATAAATCACTTGTCAATATATTCTATTTTAAATTGAATCATAAGAAAGTAGCGTTAAACTAACAACATAATTTTCCAAGAGTAGATAATTATTTTTAAACTGTAAACTTCAAAGTGGATATGGGAGAGACTATATATTATCCACTATAATAAAAATAACAGGAAATTACCAATTCACATGAACAATAATGTTACATGACATGGTATTATAGTCAAGATACGGCTATTCGCGATTTTCAATCAAAACGGGTGACAATTGTGGGATATTTAAAAGTGTATTTACCTCAGACTTAAAGTTACGTAAAAAGAGATTAAATTGATATATATTTGTAGATGAAAATTGAAGATTGAATATTATGCGAAGGTTTTTATATTATATAAACTCGTTTATAGAATCTAGTCGGCAAAAATGAAGTGATAAAATGTATTGATAGACAAGAGGTAGGGAAATGTAAATATATGGGATGATAAAAAGAAACGTGAAAATGATGGTGCATAAAAGCATGGTTGTTGATACAGACATGATTGTACCTGTCCTGCCTGCTATGGCCAGATGGAAACAGCCCACGCACCGCGTTGCCTATAGCTGCTTTCTTTTTGCTTTCCTTATGCCCACCACCAACACCACCACCACCGCCGCCACCACCAACAGTTCCGCTTATCACCTGTTGCTGCAACTGTCTGGTTTGTCTTCCTTTTTCACCCTGTAAAGTAAAATATACAAGTTAAACCTTCATATATCTGATGGAATTCAGATCATATTTTGAAACACTTCATTTTTTTTTTATTCATTGTTATTAAGCAAAGATCAAAATTCTTTGCTTAATGTGGACTTTGTAAATTGTGGACTTTACAAATGGCATTCCGAATGCTTGATACGACACTAGAATCAGTTATTTAGATGTGTGCAAGCTAATCGGTGTGAGACGGGTGGCATGTGGATTTTAATAGACAAATTCTGCAATCAGGTAAGTGGAGGAAATTCTTATTGGATTGTAACATTCGTAGTTTTAATTTGTTCCACAAAAAAATGGTCATTTTCAAAATTTTTGGTCCTCATTTATTAGATAACTTCCATAAGTTTTGTTATATTCATTCTTTAAAATTTTTCAAAATTGTTCAATACCCCACTCATTGAGAATAATCACTATGCTGGCCATTACTCTAGTAAGTGAAGAGCTCAGGTCGGCTTATTACGTGCGGTAAACTGTGTTTCGTTACATTATTTCTAAGTATCATTATTCAACACATAAAAAATTATTTTAATGTACTTTTTCTACCTATGAAAGTTTTCTATCTATAATACTCAAAATGACAATAATTGGCATCTGAAACAGACAAGAATCTTAAAATTTTTACCAAGCCTCTTGGACTACTAATGGGATAAATTAGAAAAAAATTATTTCATAGCTAGAAATGAATGTGGTATTGAAAAGGTTAATATATTAATAGTCTTTGTTTTGATTTACACTTGTTTGACTTTGCTTAAAACGTTTTATTTATTGAAATAAAAATAAATTTCAATTGGCAAATAATGTTACTAATAACATTAATCCTAACTGAACAAATAATAAGATAATGAATGTCCAATTGTGAAGATCATTGCTATAAGATTTTGTGCATGTTAAATGAGGTTTCCACTGATGATAGTGTTAATGTCTGTAGCTAGCTATTACTATTAGTAACCGAATATTACCTTTCGGATTTATACTGATTTTGTATCATTTTTAGGATGATAGACATTTGAGAAACTTTCGAAGTGCTTAACAAAAAAAAATCAAAATTAAAATAAACCCAAATGTTAAGATTGTATTAATAGACGAAATAGAGGTGCAAATATTGCTGGAAGTAAACTGAAATTGACTTTGTAACTAAAGTCAATATATGGTGAAATCATATAGCTCATATTTCGCAAACGTTTCTTCATAACTGTATTGCAAAGTAATTATGAGTCACATTCCAATACAAAAAGCAGTTTTTTGCATCGATTTCTAACAGATGAATAAAATCAACAGCTAATACAATAAAATCCAAGAGTGTTACCAAACTTCACAGTATTTGTTAAGATTACAATCCCAACAATTGCTCATATCAGTTCGTGTAATTTTAAATCAATTAATAATTTTGAGATACTGAGACATCGTTACTACTAGGTAATTTTGAATTTATATTTTTGAAAATAAAAATGTCTCATTATCTTGCCCAGGGAGAAACTAAAATTTTCTATTGCTACAAAAATATTAATCAGATGGAAAAGTATGTTATAAATACTTGTTGTCAATTTCTATAAAGGCAGAGGTATAGAATAATAAAATAGACATGATTCAGATCTCACGATTCCTACAAATCTATAACTTTAATTTAAAACTGTGATCCCAATGATATAAGAATGAAAATTTGATCCAGACAATTCACCTTTGTTGATTGCGTACCTTGATGCTGAGAAGTTTAAAACTAAGGCTGGTGCTAGTGGGTACTGGACTCAAGTCACACCGAAGTCTTCTATGAGACCGTTCTACAATAGGTAGGTCGTCTTCCGGCTCCGATTGACACGGAATGGAAAAGTTGTTACGTTCCAAAGTGTTTGAACGTATTATTGATATATCTTCGCTGTTGTTGCGGTTATTGTTGGTCACCGGACTTGATGTTTTTCTCTCATTACAGCATCTCGGCATTGCACGTACACAACCAACTTGAAAAGGAATTTGTTCTATCCTATTTTCTTGCCCCTTTAAATTTTATGTCTGGGTAGCTACCAAAAGCTTCAGTGCATATTTTCAGTTATAGTCTGCTCTCTCGATTGAAGGAAAAAATTCTGAGATTATAGAAATTGATATCTCAGATGTACTTAAATAATTTCTTTTTCTTCTGCACGTTTTGTTTTTGTTTTATTGTTTTTATTTTACTTCAAATTTAATTTCTTAAAAAATACCTTGCTTCACCAAAAATGTTCTTTTTTTTTTTCTTTCTATATTCTGTTTATTTACTTTTTCCTTTAACAAAATATAGATGTATAACGATGTAGATGTCGTCCAGTTAAAGTCTTCCCAATTTTATGAAAAATTATTTACTCATTAAATTGAAATTCAGATATTTACACTTTTTTATAAGCTCAAGATTTATTCCAAGCTCAATCCAAGTTTAGTGACCCAAAAATAACAATCAATGAAACTTTGAAAACCAGTTTCGTTCAATGGACAGTCAGACATAGAACGAGACATTACAATATTGTACACACTGTCCCAACTCAAATAATACGTAAAGTTAGTGTGGGAATTATGTCACGATTTCATTCGTTGAGTATCGAAAACTTTTTTCTCTTTACGTTATATTACTGGATTCTTCTTATTACAAGAACGTTGGATATATTTTAGCTTAGAAAATGTAGATTTATTTAATTTCAAAATAGATTAAAGGAAATTGACATTCTTCAGATTGTTTTTCTTGAATAATTTTTTTATTAAAAAACGAAGAAAATTTTTGACGATGTCTTGTGCCAATAGATTTTTAATAAGCAAGAAAATTTAAAGGTTTTTATTAGTGATGCAGGTTTCTTAGATGTAGTGATATTTGTTTTTTTTTTTGAAATTGATGATTCAGAATTGATTGTCAAATATTTGGTGATATTATCAAGCACGGCGTAATTGACGAACGATGGTTAATTGCAGGTCGGTTGAATTCGTCGTCGTCGTATGTTGTCGGTTGTTGTAGACAGTAGTTAAAGACGATACGGTGCTCAGTGGATTTCTGCTTTTGATTTTTTCTTGCCTCTGCAGCTCCTCGTCATATTTTTTTCGCAGACATTCTGCGCAAATAAACCCCATGATAACAATTTACTAATTAATATTTTTTTGTTTTTTAATTTAACTGCTACTATTTACAAACTATTGCCGGCAATTCTATCCCAACGTTACAAAAAATTCTGAAATACTAATAATGGATTGCTAAAGCCTAGACATTGCATCTTGAATATATATATTATTAATTATTTTCATTCTTCTAACTGACATTATCAGTCATTCGTCAACGATGGAAATGCCCGGAGATAATTGTCAAAAATATGCTCATGCAGTGTCATGAGATTTAACATATTAGATATCGCCAGGGTGATAAACAGATAATTCCACTGTAAGTGTGGATAAAATCAGTAAAAACCAATAAGAACATAGATTTGAAAATCATGCGATACTTTCCTTACACCCTCATGTTAATCTAAAAAATTTTGCACTGCGTTGGATGTAAGTTTCCAAGCATGTGTATCACTAGCCACAATGTTGCAAGATATTTAGTGCTAGAAATATATCACGACCACCAGTAGGTCATAAAAATTGTATCACATTGCCTCAAATTTCTATAAATCAATTTAAAAAATTTTTGTGAATGCCGAATTTATTCCTGTAAAATCGATCAAATAGTTAATCGAATATGGGAGAAAAAGTTAAATAATATCTTGAACGATATTAACTCCTTCGTTTTATATGACAAGGAAACTCGTCGAAACATGATTGTGGCATGTTTGCACGAGACAAGGAAAGTCATCAATAGTGTTACCAACTTTTCTTCATTCTTTGTTCATTCTATGTTTCCTAATTCCAATCAATTTACATGAAAATCGCATGAGTTTTCTTCTCTATTACATGTTTCGGACTCGGACAGTTATTTGTCCGAAGGGATCAAAAACGTTTCATTAAATTGCCTAAACTGAATATCAGATCTATTCCTTTTAAAAACTATCCAGATGGGCGGACTTCTGCAATGACATGCCTCACAATACTCAAATTAGGGGAAAATAGGGAAAGTCTGTATTTATGCGGCTTTCAAAGGGACTGTGAAGATGAGCCTACCCAACAAAAATAAAATACACTGTATACATGGTACAGTGGGACTAATTTGGGTCTTTATTTTCATCTTTCGGTCACCCACCAAAATATTGCTCGTTTTTTGTAATCGAAATTTCGATTCTCTAAAAAGCTCTAGCCTTATGAAGGAAAAATTATTCAATATCACATTTCAAACTGGAAAGAAACTTCCCCTTCAATTTTAAATATAGTTAATAACCTTTATGCTTTTGATGTCAATTTTTTATTTTTTTTTTTGATATTTACTATTTCTGTGAAATTAAGAAATAAATTTTAACAAAATTAAACAAAAACAAAGACTATTGAAACTGAGTAGCTATTGATGTGAAACATCTCGTAATTTAGTGCATATTTAAGGGACACTCTTAACGTTAGTCTGCCCATAGAAAAATGATAAGATAAAAAAAATTAAAAAAATAGAATAATTTTTTGTTGGGACAAGAAGAGAGCAAGAATGAAGCTGCAATAAAAATTTTTACTAACAATACAGCTAAGAAACTGATTATGAGATCTAGAGAATTGAGGACTCAAGTAAATAGGTAAAATTTAGCTTGCCAAATTAACGACGCATTAATAGGAAATTGCATAAAAGCTCTCTTACAGAAGCTTCAAAGACATAAATAGACAGACAGACAAGCGCTGATGGTCTTTCCTTTGCATGATTGTACCACTTAATTAAATGGCTCGGGTCATGTGTCTATACTTCTGCATGTCTTATATATTGCAATAAATACAGAATGGTCTGACAACTGTGATATATAACTATACAAGCCAGTTTCTTATTAGGTAATGTATTATGTATATATAGTTGTACATGCTACATAATACGGTAGTTTAATATTGAATTATAAATGTCATTTATATACTATACATGAGAGTATAAGAAAACACGCCTTTTGCTTGACAATTTCAAGGTATTAATTTGCATATTTATTTTTATCAAAGGATGACTATTAAATTCTTTGAAAGCTATTAAATATCTATTATCTTTGTTATGTGATGTTCCATTAATAAACCATACCTATATGTTCTATAATTTCTCCATTGACCTTTTACTTTTTAAAAACATACTCTGGGTTTTCTTATTATTATTATTTTTTAAGTTCTTAATACTTATTGAAATATAACTCTTGAAATTTCTTACGTTTCTTTCAAAGTATAGGGCAAGACAGGATCTTCTAATTTGTTCTGATAGGGTTGATTATAAAATATGTACTGTTTAAACGAAGTAGGTATATGTACAGTATCCGTAATGAAAATAAACAAGAAATATGACTTGCTGTAAATAATAAAGAAGTTTTAAGAATTTTTGACAGATGTAGCAAGTGTCAAGGCTTTCGCATTCTCATGCGTACTGATGTGCACGAGTGTACGTGGACATTCTAGTGACACACGTTCAAGAGTTAAAATCAACCACCCACTAACACATCCACACTGCAATGTGACATCTATCCCAAAAATATCGCGTCAGGGCGTATTTTACATATTGTCTGACCCAAAACACGATTAGAAACTATTCGAAGTAGGGATATGTTTGTACAGATCGTGTATTTACCAAGTTTCTCAATATTTTTGACTAATAAAAACGTCGAAAGGCCCATCGGTACCTACTTGTCATGCGGAGATGCACGAGCGACAGGACCTACACGACTGGCTTATCGAGAAAAAATTAATCACCTGTACCATTCTCATCGAAGTTTTGATCTCCTATTAGTATCCTTATAAGTTAAACTCATTGTTAATCAATTAACAACACTCCATAGTCCTTAATTCACCCTTACTCACATTTATTTTGCAGAAAATCACCCGACTACACCCAAATCATCACCATTTCTTTTTTTTTTCTTTACTGCATACTGCGCACTCTCACGGTACTATGCAGAACCGTCACTGGCGCCATTTAATTTGTCCTGTTCTTATTTTTCATCGCAAGTTACATACATGTTGTATGTGTATGTATAGTATGCATACGTATATGCGTGTTACTTATACAACAAAACCCAGCGAGCGTTTAATTTTAATCCAACCAGTCATCAGGTTTTCTCTTCTTACGTCAAACATCACTGATAAATTACTGCGATGGAATACCTATCCCCTGTCAACAAAACTTATTTTTTTCATCCCACGCCATTGAGAGTCCGAACATTTTAAGTACGAAACTACGAACGTCCGTAATCGAGCCGAGAGTTTTAAGAGAAAAACAACAACTACGCTTAGCCAGCCCATATAGTCAGTTTATGCTTGCTCTTGCTTTTGCCAATCGGTAATCAACTCAAACGTCAAATATGTCATAACACGCGTGTGACCCGTATTTTCTCATTACATAGCAAAGCTTCAATACCGTATCGTAAATAATAGTATTTACTCTTAAAAATAATCATGTCTCAAATGTGAATGAAATTATCTTCAGAGTTATTGAATGTGTTATTAACCTCAAACGATATCGCATCACTTTTCGCATACCCGAGGTAGAAAGCATCACATTATCCAACTATTTACCTATTTTATTCTGTAAACAATTCACCAAATTACTCCGCGTTATTTAGCCGCAATTTTAACTAAGCACATGTTATTCCATGAGCTTTAAAACGGGGATTGAGTCATTGAATAGATATACCTATATATTATTTGTTACCATACCCAAATACCTTTTTTGTGAATCATTTTCTCTGTACTTAAACGGACATTCAATTTTCACAGAATAAGTCGACAAAGTGTTTTATCCCAATTCTTTCTTATGATTCAAGATTTTTTCAAAACGTTTTTTTGTGCTATAGATAAAGTCATGGCAGATCTGGACGCAATATATTCTAACAGTTCGTTTACCACGGATTCAACATTCGCATCAACACTATTGAACGAGTTATCGAATACATCATCAGATCTCACAAGTATTTTAGACAATATAACAACAGAAAATTCGTCTATAGATTTCACAGAAGAAAGTGAAAATTTAATTTCAACAAGCACGGGGAATACCATAAAGATTACAGACAATATTCAAACCTTGACCAAAGTTATTGATACTATCGTCAATTCTACACAATCTTCCATTGCTAATGTAACTACTAAAACTACAATCTGTTCTACAACGGAAGAACCATTCGACGAATTTGGGCCACCTGAAGGAGTGCAATACATTTTTGTTCCTCTAGGAGTTATGGTCTTCGTTATAATACTATCTGCTGTGGTGAGGATACTTAACAGTGTTGTTATTATAGTTTACATGTTTTCACTGCTAAGTATTATCTTCCAATAAGTACATAAATCTCAGCAGGGAGATATTGATTAATTAATTAATTCCAAGTGTAAATATTGTTTATACTACAAGGAAAAGACCCTGCATCTGTTCTTATGTAAAAGCGGTTTCAGTCTAATTCCATGAAACTAGAGTATGTTGCATTTCAAACCATGCTGATGAAAAGTCTTCAAGTTGCTACTCCAGATCATTGAATTTGACTGAAATCGTTCTTACGCACGGACAGATGCAGGGTCCTTTCGTCTCACATCATATGATATCACTTTGTAGACCTATAATATGTGACTGTGTAGCGTGAAGTTATGACAGCCTAAGTTTAGAGATTTAGCAAATGAAATAAAAACAGGCAAGTTGCATGTGATCAGAATTGTGTATGTGTGAAATTTCAGTTCGAATCAAATTTCTAAAAATAGTTTAAAAAAACTGGTCTCGTTTATCACTGGATCAATGGATTGAAAACAATTTGAGTCAATTTAGGGAATTCTGTTTTTCCTGGCTATACAGGCAAAAGTTGAAGTTTTATTGAAAATAGGTGAGGAATTTGCGAAATTAGTTAGGAATTAGACAGGATTTAGTTGACAGAATTAAATAGGACAATGGTGAAAACCATGCGACAAACGAACCGTGGTTATAATTGTTATAAAACAATTGTCAATTAGTCAGATGATTTCCACCGCTCTTACCTTGAATATTTAGAAACACTTCATTCAGCTGTGAAAACCTAAGTAATACTAAAACTTGTACTTTAATTATGTGAATTTCAATCAGTAATAGTAATAAGTGAGTGACACAATTTGATTTCACTTTGTCTTTAAACAAGTAGTATGCTATATATGTATAATATCTAATTATTTATTTCATAGGTGTTAATCATATCTCGAAAGCGCAAATTGGAACGACTGAGGCACAGGCTAATGCCATTATACAACTTTGATCCCGGTGAGGAGGGAGAAGATGATTGGGAAACTGAATTACTTGATGAGAATTTTGATAGTCGTCAAAAGAGAGTAAGTGGTGTTTATAAATTGGCGTTGTAGGGTCGTAGGAATATTTCGAATAACAAGTGATAAATTGTTCTCAGCAAGGTTATCAATCGATGGACACAGAAGAGAATGCAGAATTGTTCAGTGGTCGCTGAAGGAGTAGTCTTATGAGCCAAAGAGTTGATATCTTTTAATATCATCATAATAATAATTATTATTATTATTACTACACGATAGTATTCAATCAATATTAAATATGTAACAAATGAAACCAATCTAGTGAAGAAACTTTATTCATCTTAATAGGTAGAGACGTACAGTTCAAAGGTAAAGAAGCTCAAGTAAGTTTTCTAAATTGAAATATGACCTACGTAGCTTATGGGTATTTAGAAATCTTTTGAAATTATGTAATTTGCACTATATTATACTTTAATTTCAACACATGTGATATAAATCATTAGAGTATTATCTCACTTACTCACGACAACTGATCTGAAATTATTTTTAATCAAGAAATCATTCTTTAGTATTAGAAAGATTTGCTTATCGTTAGTAAGTAAAAAAACATACTAGTATGTAGATGTATAGTAGCATTAATTATTGCTACGTACAATCAGCCAAAGATAATCTAACTTTTATATCGTTCGTACATTGCAATTTCAATATATGTATTAAAGATATGCAATTATGCAACATTGACGATGTATAATACAAATTATCTAGTCCATAGTAATGTAATAAAATTAAATCAAATGTAAACAATGTCTGGTCAAAAAAAAAACTTCAAGTAATATAGATTCGGTATTAATATATTAGTTCAATAGCCCACACTCGTGTCACTTATGTATCTTATTATGCCTATTTTTGCATAATAAATGCACAAATAATTTTAAATACTTACCTAGTCTACTTTTTTCTAAAACCCATGCATGCAAGCTCATCACTGTCATGATGATAGAAAATTATAATGATACAGCAAAACTGTATTTATTAGAATTTAAAGTTCTCAGACGTATTTTATCAATACTACTTATAATACATTTTAAATTATTCATAATATAATGCTGATTTCTATCTATCTAGATAAATCAATAAAACAAATAAAGCTGCACTATTATTGGAAATATATACGATTATAGTTGTTCAACTACTGAAGATTCGGGTAGAGATTGCTTATAGACTTTAGATTACCAAATTCCAGTATTTTCAAGCTCATGCTTCTAGCATCAAAGAACTTTTATTTATCAACTAATAATCTTCAATTTATCCATTCCACTATCACGCAGTCAAATGTATGTATAGAGTATCTTATTTCCGAATCTGTATTAGATTAGAGTTATGATAATGGATTAGTGTGAGTCGCTTATGCTTGCGCTTAAGCATTGCATTATTATAACAGGTATGAGTGATGTGACAAGCTAATAAAGTATTTCAATTTGAAACGCACCTTATATTTAATCCTTGATTAAAATCAATCCGCAAATTGAGAATATTATGAAATTCCCTCGGAAATTCCCAACTATTCCCAGGATTCTAAAGTCTCCCGAATAATTATACGCCTAGTAGGTACCCTGGAAAAGGTATAATAGAACATATTGTTTTGTTTATAGTTTATTTAATACAAATTTGACATTCACACAGTGTATGTTTGTTCAGAAATAAGAATTTGTCGTTTCACATTGTAGCGATACTTTCTACGTTTTTTTTCACATGGAAAGTATTCCACCAAGTTTTCGAATGTTAAGTAATTACGGAATTTCTTCTTATTTCAGAGCCGAGTCATTTACTTAGCATAGTAATAATATATAGAAGTGCCATAAGGTAATACAATATAACGGTATGTACTTGACGATACTAAAAAACACTGTTTAAAATGAGATTGGGACTTACGATACAGATTAACTCGGGCTTAGATGCCTAAAGTCTTAAACGTTTGTTCACATTTTCAATAATATTTAGTATTAAATCAAAACGCATCTAAACACTAAAAAATACATTACATACGGTTTATACAAGTATTGTTCTTTGAAAGCTTTGCTTATCAAATAACTTTTCCGTTAGCTTTTCCTTTCATTTTTTTTTCATTTTATTTTTTATTTTATTTTTTTTTTTTGTCGTTTTTTATTCATTTATTTATTCATTTTTTTTTTCGTTTTCTATCTTTTGTTAATAAATCTCGGAATATTATGAATTTCGGAGTCACTTAGCCTGAGCTTTCAAGGAGTATGGAATATAAAAACTTAGGAAATAAAGGAACAAGGAATTTTTGTTTTCGTTTCTTTTTAGGGGATCTGAGAATGAATCAAAGCTAAGGAGAATCGGCTACTTCAATTCTCCTCCTCTTCCTCCTCCTGTTCATCTTCTTCTTCTCCGGTACTCTCTGGCTTTTCTTCCACTTTCTTTGGTCTCCCACGACCGCGGCCAGCCATTGGAGCTGCAACTTTTACAGCGCTTGCCTATAAAAAAAAAAGCAAAAAAAATTTCACAATCAATATCAATCGAACCATTTTTTCAGTAACACTAATCATAAGAAAAAATAAAATTCGAATCCCAATTGATCAAGAGCTGAAGGAAAATAAAAAAATAAAACCTAATAGTTACTATAAACTCAAAGTAGAATAATACCAAGAACGTGCTTCTTTTAAGTTTAGATCATATACAGAGTTTAATGTAAATATTGGCCCTTGAGGAAACTCATTACTGTAAACATATGCGATAAATTACCTTCTTCTTATGTGTTCCCTTTGGGCGTCCTCTGCCTCTTTTGACAGGCGCTGGGGCATCATCTTCGTCGTCAGATTTTACAGCTACGTTGTTCTTTTCAACTGGAGGTCTTCCTCTCCTCTTATTAGCCTCTTTCACAGGGCTTTTTGATGGGCGCCCACGTTTCTTCTTATCTTCAAGAACTGGTGAACCGTCGTCTGACATGTTTGTAGTTTATATGAAGTAGACGTTAAATCAACAATCTGAAAAATCCCAATACAAATAATTTATGAAAATTTTGAAAGTGCCTACTGGACCTTATTAGCTGGTTAAAATGGGAACAAAACAAATTTTTGATCGCTGATACCTGTAAGTTGTTGTTTTTTTTTTATTTTTTACTTTTTACAAAAATTATATATTCAATTATGGTATGAATAATAACCAAAAAGATGAATAAAATGGTGAATTCGAGTGATAATTAATGCAGAAACATCAAGGATTTTCATGATTTTAGTTAAATTAAGAATAAAACAAATAAGATGTGGGTTCTTTTATTATTTTATGTCAGTATTACGAATCAATATTTCATTATACTAATTCATACATTCGTGGAGTCGATTGCAAATGAATTGAAATACTGAACAACAAATCAATATTCACAATTACGAATAATCAAACGGATGGTCGAGAAAAAAAAATTGCGGGTAAAACTTGAAGGCAGGCACTTCTCCCCTCCCCCCCCCTTGTGCAATTGAAATCATTACTTTGTAAGTTAATTGGCAATCAAATTTACCCACTCTACCAAGTGAGCTTACTCAAGTCTCCACAAAAACGGATGCCGCGCTAACATCGTGTTCATAATAGAAAAAAATAAAAATAAAAAATAAATGGCGTCCGTGACATACTTGTACGAATTCAAGCTTACGATTTGTACTTTAGAAAGCCACGTCTCTTGGAATTATTGATAAATTAAATACCTTTATACCCGTGTTATTTAGTGTACGCGTAGTATAAACTAAAGCTTATGTACTAAGATAGGAAAAAAAGGATTTAGATTGTTTATGTATTTCGTAGACAGCTTTCCAAGATGGCGACTACCGCGGGCGCGCCGCGCGGGAGGAAATGACCGCTGGCGTCCCTACGCCGACTCGCGTGTATAAACAATAATCAAATACATGCGATATGACGTCACTTGCACCGAAATATCAACGCAGGATGAGTTTTGACACAATATGCGTCGTAACTGTTCTTTTATAAGTATATTTCTTCCTTGGTTTGTGAGAAAACTGTCAATAAAATGACACCGAACAAAATAGTCCGCCGCGCCTGGTAAACACGATAAAATGATTGGTGCGTTGGTGTATTCTAGATTATTATTTATAGGATGCGCGGTAGTATGCGGTAATTTTTTTTTCTCAATTATTAATTAATTAATAAATCGGCCGTACGGTATAAATATTACGATGTAAGGGCATCTATCGATTTTCCCAGCTTCTAGCACGGAACCTACCCCTGGATAATATCTTTCTCGAAGCGCGCGCAACGGAGAAAACCTAGGCATCGTACTTACATATACAACTATTAAAGAAAACTTGATATTGAAGAAAGATTCACGCTGCAATGTTGGCGGTCGTTAATTTTGTTTGCTTTCGTTGTATGAGATAAAAAGAAAAAATAAACGCAAGAAAAAATACACATTCGAAAATCAAATACGTTAGAATTTTATGAAAATTCCGCGCCCGCCATTTTCAAAACGCTTTGTTTAATGCGGTTCGTAAATTTACTCGATTGAGCTCAGTCGTCGATCCACAATTGGGATAAGATAAAAAAAAAATCATTGCAGCGATAAATTTTTACCGAGTAATATTTTCCTAACAAAGCTTCAACAATAGCTAGCCAAAACATAAATTGATAATATTACGTAGAAAATAATTCAATGAGAGCTCGACTACCAAAAGACGCCATAGCTACAAATGGCATCACCCGTACGCGTTGGTGATTTTCAGATCTCAATTAATATCTCTGCTAGTATTTGGAACAACGGCGAACAAAAATCTGAGTTAAATTCAACAAATAAACTAAGAATTTTTGACGATTTTTGAGCAGGCAAAATAAATTCACTTGAGTGGAAATAAAATATATCTACGGAATACGTAGACGGGACTCACCTCAGGTTGGCGTCGGAGACAAAGGCCTGCGCGCGGGACGGAGCTACGGGAGACGCAGTTGTGGCTGTGACGTCCACGGACCAAGCGGAGTGAATGACTGCGAGGCGTGCCGCTAGGTTCTCCCCTGTCTATGATGCTTCCCGCCAAAAAATTACCTCCAATAGAAAATTCATTTACTCTTACCAGACGATATTTATTATTTTAAGAATATTGAATCGACATTGAAAATATAATAAAAATTTTTGGTTGGTTCAATTTTTTATAATAAAATTTACAAAACCCAATATTTCGATTCTACTAAATGTAGAACGCGACCGTATACAACCGCCATCATTGCAACTGTGCGACTCGGATCGATTTGCTTCTGTTACCCCTAAATATTTTAAATGAATAAAGAATGACTTGAAATTTTTTCTCATATAAAAATTTACTGAATTAGTAAAATAAAATTTTTCAACGCCTCAATTATTTTGGTTGAAAATGCGTTTTAAAAATTCTATTTTATCGTATCGGTATATGGTAATTACATTCTTCCCCTCTTCTACAGATACATTATATTTGTTAATAGTGAGATGAATTAATTTTAATTCATTTGAAATGAAATGAGGACGTCAATGATCAACTAGTCAGCATTTTTCAATAAGATAAAATTTGACGCTTTACAATTCACAGATATTCAACGTGCCTCCGTGGCGCAATTGGCTAGCGCGTTCGGCTGTTAACCGAAAGGTTGGTGGTTCGAGCCCACCCGGGGGCGGATGTTTTTGCATTTATCTCCGCGGTCTGATTATTCGGAACTTTTTTTGTATCCTCCAATCTAAAAATGGAACAATTATCATCGTATGAAAAAAAAATAATAATCGACTCAATTTTTATGACTCGAAAATAACTCTCTGCGAGTGTAACGCAAAAAGTAACGTACTACGTCTTCTGAAAACATCAAATAGAGCCAAGCCAACTACGAAAACAAAAATATCTCGCTATCGTTTGAAAGGGAAAAAGTTAACTCGTTAAGTTAACTCGTCTTTTTTAAGTGAATTTAAAAATGACAACAGATATTTTAGAACTCTTACAGGAGCCACAAATGACCAAAGTCTGTGCGCCTATGGTCAGATACAGCAAGTTCGTAATGTTCCACATAATTGATTTAAATGAGATTGACATTAACCTCAATTCATGCAAGCTGCACTACCTCATTATACATGTTTATGTATTGCAGATTGCAATTCAGGACATTGGTTAGAAAGTATAACTGCGATCTATGCTTTACCCCAATGATAATGGCCGATTCTTTTGTTCAATCTGCAAAAGCGCGTGATAATGAATTTACAACAAACAAAAATGATACACCATTAGTCGTTCAATTTGCTGCTAAAAGAGTTGATGACTTTGTTGAGGCAGCTGAAATGGTAGCGCCGTAAGCATCTACAATTCAATACAATAATGCTCTTACAGTTATTGATATTACAAACACATGAACAATTTATATTTTGTTAATTGATTAAATAGGTTTTATTTCTAAACAGTTATGCTGGCGGTGTGGACTTGAACTGTGGATGTCCGCAAAGATGGGCTATAAAAGATGGCTATGGTGTTGACTTGTTGACGAAGCCTGAGTTAGTCAAGGATTTGGTATTGCAAGTTAGGAATCGAATCCCCTTGCCTTTTACAGTATCTGTGAAAATTCGTTTACTCAAGGATATTCGTAAAACGATAGAATTTTGTCAGATGTTAGAAAAAACAGGCTTGTCCTTTATCACTGTTCACGCAAGAACTCCACAAATGCGTAATGAACCAATTGACTTTGAGGGTTTGAAAATTGTCAGGGATTCGATAAAGATGCCTTTGATTGCCAATGGAGATGTTAAAAGTGTAGGAGACGCTCAATATTTGTACGAAAATATCAAATGCCAAGGTGTTATGTCTGCGAATGGACTTTTAAGTAATCCAGCTCTGTACTCTGGGTACAGAGAGACACCTTTGACCTGTGTTCAAGACTGGTTAGATATAACATCTAACATTCCAACACATTTTTTATGTATGCATCATCATTTGGTTTTTATGCTTGAAAAAATTCTTCCTAAAAAAGATAGATGCTATTTTAATAATTTACAGAATAAAGAATCTGTTCTTGAATTTATTGATAATTATTATGGCATTAAACCAAAGAGTAATAATACCAGCGGCGAATTAATCGAATGCTGTTATGATACTAGGCCAGGTAAGTATTTCAAAGAAGTTATGGAAAATTGCGGGAATGAAGTTTCCGAGGATTTTATGGAAAATATATTTTTAGAAATTTAATATAACACGATTGCCTCATGCTCTGGCTCATTATAGTTTATTTTTCTACGAAAATTTGTCACTGCAAACGTATATCTTTGTTTCAATAAAGATCTTCAAAAATCTATGCAAATGATCACATTGAAATTTATACCTTACATATTTTAGAATTAATCATCGATTCAAATGTGCGGAAGATTTTATACATAAATACATTATGATATTGTAAAAGAAATAGAGACGGTATATTTAATGTGAATCATGTAAACGCAGAAATTTATTCTTATCTGGCCGAAATATAGATATTAAAATTCGACAAAGTGAAGGATAATATAATGTTCACATTTATTATTTCAAAGATTGGTACATTGTCGGGAAATGTGATAACTGCAAATCTAAAAACCGATAGGGAATGTATTTACAAACGTACGCGATTTATTTATTATTTTTTTTTTTTCTACAATGTCCTGATTAAGGCGATACCATAACAAAAAAGGCGGCTTCTGAGTGATTTCTCGAATATTTATTGGTCAACCATTTCCGTTTGTTGCCGTTTGCTTGGTGTACGCATCTTCCAACCACGTGGTATTTTCTTTTGTATACTTTATGGTCGCGCCAATCTTCGGCATTTCAATCAAACAAACCTGTTAAAGAAGCGTGTCACCTATTTTCTTTTTCTGTATTCAAAATTGCTTACTTGTGTAGGACAATGCTCTGACGACATCAGAAACCCGACAAAATGGTAAGTATTGTGAATTATATTAGTTGAACATTCAAATTTGCGTAGAATTAAATATCCTAAAATCTAACCTAAGCACCTTGTTTGGATGTGACATTTACATTAGCCCACTCGCTACCGTTCTAAATTGCAATAAAGACTATTTTTAAATTAAAACTTACAAGATTCTTTTGTCCAGTTGATTTAACGCATATTTTGAAATATACGAATTCTGGAATTAAGATAAACATATAATTTACTGAACACAATTCTATCATATTTTATCTTCAAATAATAAACATCTTTTATGAATGGACTTATATTCATTTACGATTGAAATTATAACGAATTGGAGCACGATGTATTACAGATGCGATCAGGAGCTCCTAGCCAAAAAGGCAAACGACCGGGAGAGTTTTCTCCCCTTCAATTGAGCCATGCTTTACCTCAAAGAGAGAAACGGTCAAGAACCGAATACAAAGAAGTCAAAATCTCTCGAAAACCACTTGTACAAATATCGGTTGCAGCTACACCGGAATCGTTGTCGGAACATGTAAGTCATAATTCTCAAGTAGCCAATAGTCAATGATGTAAATCTGGAGAATCCCTGAAAATATAAGTACGATTAATGAAGCAATTTATGATGTAAAAATCTGCTGAGGCTGAAGTAGAAAAGAGAAGTAATAAAAAAACAAAAAATCAAAACTAGAATTTAATCATATTTGTAATGTAATATTGAAGAACAATTGAATGTTCATTAAAGTTAAATCTTCTGCATTAGTTTTGCCACAGAATCATCTACGGATTGTTCATTTACAAGAATCTGATTAAAAATTTTCATTTCAAATTCAGGAGGAAAGAATAAAGAAGTTATTAAATAGGCCGTTTCAAATCCCAATTCCTGGGTATCAGCTATCTGGTAGAGCTCTTGGTATGCGTTTGTCAGGTCCTCGAACAGCTCTTTTTGATCCTGATGAAGCTAATGCCTTGGTTGTTTACACACCACCTGAGTTATCTGAACATGATAAGCTGAAGTTGGATACGTGAGCAATTTATATTTGTTTTAATAATGTTATACGCAAGCCTGGCTGAATATTGTATTAAATTAATTAACCAATTCTCTAGGATGCTGTATTCCGCGAATTATTTCCAGTGTTAAAAACTGCTTTATAAGAAGAAATCTAGAAGAAAGGTGTATTAGTACATAGCATATCGGGATATCACAGTGATTATTACATTGAAAGATGATTTGCGATTTGCAGAATTTCCAATACAATCTATTTTGTTCTAACACTTATCTCCACTTATGTTGAAGCTTTTGTCATATCTATATATGCAATTGGAATTCGCAATATTACAATAATTAGTTACTATACAAACTTCTTCAATCTTCCAATGAAATCGCTATTGATACTAGTATGAGAATTGTTGAGAAATAACTTTTTACTTTAACATCTAGGAGTAAACAACTTGTTCACGTAGTAGTGGACCCAACCCTGTGTAACATATTGCGACCTCATCAAAGAGAGGGTGTGAAATTCATGTATGAATGCGTAACAGGAAAACGGATAGAAAATGCTTACGGCTGTATAATGGCTGACGAAATGGGTCTCGGTAAAACGCTGCAATGTATAACATTGTTATGGACTCTACTGAAACAAGGTAAGACCTGCCATGTACAAAATAATAATATTTCTTGCATTAGTCTTCTTACAAGCAATTCGTCTGATGATTAATGTGTTTTTATCCTGAAAGGGCCTGAAGCTAAGCCGCTTATTGAAAAAGCTGTGATTGTAGCACCTAGTTCCTTAGTCAAGAATTGGTATAATGAGATACATAAATGGCTTGGCAAACGAGTAAATCCTTTGGCTATTGACGGTGGTAGTAAAGCAGACATCGACCTCAAATTGAAAGGGTTTATGAAGACCTACGGACGTAGGTATGCATCGGAGAACTTTGATTCACATCAGAAACGCTAGTAAATTATCCAAAAATTTTAAGCTCATATTAATTATTGATGATAAAAAGGTGTCAACTATCATTTCAAAAATCATTCTAATACCATAGTCTAAAGAATAGATAATTATCTTGATTTATTAGTGATTTTGATTCTGTTCTCTCGTGATATTATGCAGTTTATATGACAGCCTGCTTTGTGTAATACACAAACTGTGTGTAAAATTACGTTGCGAAAAAATATTGTGAAATCTTTGAATTGAAAGACAGCTGATTCATTTTACACAGGTGTGCAAATCCGATTTTGATAATAAGCTACGAAACATTTCGTTTGCATGCTCATGTGTTACATCAAGACGAAGTTGGTTTGGTCTTGTGCGACGAAGGTCACCGATTGAAGAATAGCGAAAACCAAACTTATCAAGCACTGATGGGTCTGAAAGCTCAAAGACGGGTTTTGTTAAGTGGTACACCCATTCAAAATGATCTTCTTGAGTATTTCTCTCTTGTTCATTTTGTAAATCAGGGACTTCTAGGAACTGCCCAGGTATAGCTGAATATCTTATTTTACTTTCTTTAATATTCAAACTTTGCGATGTTTATCACTTGTGTTATTTTCGTCAACTGTATTGAAAGTATAAAAGTTAACGTCTGAAAGAATAAAAGCTGTTTATTTTTTGTACAAAGTTCTTCGAAGTGAACAATATTAGACTAATTATTTGTAAACATTAGGAATTTCGTCGGAAATTTGAAAATCCAATTCTAAGAGGCCAAGATGCCAGTGCAACTGATTCTGAACGTTGTAAGGCTCAGGAATGTCTTAAAGAATTGGTAACAGTGGTCAACAAGTGCCTGATAAGGCGAACAAGCGCTCTGCTATCAAAGTATTTGCCTGTAAAACATGAACTGGTCATTTGCGTCAAGATGAACAAACTGCAAACCCAATTGTATCAAAATTTCATCAAAAGCGATAGTATCCGAAAGTCTATGCAGGGTAAGTATATACATCTATGTACTTTCAACTGAAGCAGTATTTGTATTACGCATGCAGATGATAACGTCATTGGCAACTATAACTTATGTGCAGTGTTTTTCTTGTATAAATTGTTCATTGAGTGATGGTACCTGTTTAGGTGATGAATTTGGCAATGGCAAAAAAGGTAGCCTCTCAGCACTATCTGCAATTACATTACTCAAGAAACTCTGCAATCATCCTGACTTGGTGTATGAAAAAATAATGGAGAAATCTGAAGGTTTCGAAAATGCTGCAGAACTCTTGCCACCGCACTATAATGTGAAGTAAGCCCGATAACATTAATATGATATTTATTATTATTATTATTATTATTATTATTATTATTATTATTATTATTATTATATTTAGTCAGATGTAGAAAGTGCAAAATTTTGAATATCTGCTTTTGTGAAATGTGGAAAAAATTATGTTCTTTATTATATTTTAACAGCGAAACTTTAAACATTATCCTAGTTAATAATTTTTACATAATTTTCAGAGATGTTTTACCAGAGCTATCTGGTAAATTGATGGTCTTGGATTGCTTATTAGCATTGGTAAAGTCAACGACAACAGACAAGGTGGTGTTGGTATCAAACTATACGCAAACCTTAGACTTGTTTGAAAAATTATGCCGTAAACGCACTTATCGTTATGTTAGACTGGATGGATCTATGTCTATAAAGAAGAGATCAAAAGTCGTAGACAGTTTCAATGATCCGAATAGCGGTGATTTTATTTTCATGTTGAGTTCCAAGGCTGGTGGATGTGGGCTGAATTTGATCGGTGCAAACCGATTAGTTATGTTCGATCCTGACTGGAATCCTGCCAATGATGATCAGGCCATGGCCAGAGTTTGGAGAGATGGTCAAAAAAAGCCTTGTTTTATTTATCGACTGCTTTGTGTAAGTACTTATTTTTTTGGAGCAACACGTGGAATCGTGAGAGCTCACTTGGCCTAAAGTTTATTCAAGTACTGAGTGTCTTAAATTTATAGACTGGTACGATAGAGGAGAAAATATTCCAAAGACAAGCCCACAAAAAGGCATTGAGTTCAACAGTAGTTGATCAAGAAGATGACGTTGCAAGGCATTTTACTCTAAGTGATCTACGCGATTTATTCACCCTGGAGGAAGATACTGTTTCTGATACACATTCAAAGTTAGTATCAAACTTTTGTAATGAATTAAATACCCGTTTTTAGGGAATCTCTCTTTTTTTGATCTGAGAATAACTTCTGATTCTTTGATCGAATGATATTTTATATTTATATTCATCACTTGTATAGATTCAAGTGTAAAAGGTGCGTGAATGGCGTGGAAGTTCGTGGTCCACCTGAAGGAACAGATTGTAATTCTGACTTATCTGATTGGAAACATGCCCACAACCCGCGTCATCTACCAGATATAGCACTTCGACAGTGTTGGGCTAGCGGTATCTCTTTTGTATTTCATCATCGTTCGCACGAATTGATTAAAACTGATAACGCGTAAAGCTGTGTCAACAATGAGTAAATAAGTTATTATCATTAGAGTTAAGTAAAAGTTAATTTGATAAAAAGACTATAATTTAAAATAAACAGAATCATTTTAGTTAATTGTAAACTTATTCATAATAATATACCTATTATATCTTTATTTTTTTTCATTGATTATCATTCTTCTCTGATTAACTCACTTTGTAATGGTATGAAAGATGTTATCGGCTAACTTATTCCCTGTTTATTACAGCTATAATGCTATGAATTATTGTAAATAGTTTTGACTTACGAGTAACTTTGTATTTTTTTTTTTTGATATTCAGACGTGATGAAAACCGTAATATAATAAGATAGATTTTATTTTTGTTTTTGCTCTGTTTTTTAGTTGAAAGAGTATCAAGTTTAATTATAGAGATGGGTGAAAGAATTACCTTAAATATATTGAGATTGAACTATATCAGGTTAAATAATATTGAAAAATTATTGTAATAAGGAAGAAGAAATACATGAGTGAGTGATACTAGGTTTTCATAATACTAAATGTAATAGAAATGAATAAAATATTTTTTCACAAGTTTTTGATTGTGTACATTTGTACCATATTCTTTTTACTTAAGGTCAGACTTAGGCGAACTTGAAAGCGTATTCCGAAACGCAACCACGCCTACGGTTGTATTATTTCATTCTTATATATTAAATGCGGTAGAACAAGACACAACTATCCAACCGTAACCATAGCTGGCTTTCGGAATACGTCTTAAGTAATGCCGTATGTATGTATACATACATATCCTAGTTGGAAATGATGATAAAATACAAATAATCAGAACGCATATCAGGTTATTAAAAAAATTTCTAGTTGTCTGTATTAATTTCAATGTATTGAATTCATTCTACAAAATATTTTACTTCGCTTTGTAATTTGAAATATTGTTAGTCAATCTGTTGGACGATAATGAGTTAAGACGGATTATTATCTGTATTCTATTGAAACGTAATTCAACAAAATCTTTACGTGATGGATAAATTTTTTGTTATATTTCTACAATTTTTACTGTATTTATTTTTTTTTTTTGTCAAAAGCGGAATTCAAATATTTAAGAATTCCTGGAATTTGTAAAACGGCATATTAATTGTTCCAGAAGATGTATCATTTGTCGTGAATCTTGGGAATTTTTTCCTGCAATAAATAAATATATTTTTGGATGAATTATTTCATTAAATTACTAAAAGTATCCAAAGGAATATCTTTAATTTTTTAATACCTAGTAAATTATACTAACCGTTATTACAAAGTTGTTTGAAGTCCCGCAGTTGGCTTACCAAGTCTTTCATAGAGTTTAAGGTTTCACATGCCCGTTTAGCTTTTTGACGAAGAATTTGATTTTCATTGGTCAATTTCTTTATCTTAATACCGGCAACTCCTAGTTTTTGTTTCACAATGTCAGGAGGGTCGTCATAGACATGATCGTGATTCACTGCATTTAAATTTATTTTAGTTTTTGGAACATTTAGTAAAACATCGGAATTATCCAGCAAACAGCTAAAAGCATGCAAAGTAATAAGAATAACCATATGCTGTATCTAAGTACGAAAATTCATGGAATTCGATAATTTAAGTCTAGGCAGAACTAACGGGCATTTGAAAATTGATGATCAGTTAATCTGTCTGCTAATGATTGTTCTATGTTGACTGATTGGAGGATTTGTTGGTCTGTTTTGAATGCTACTTCTGAAATTTTATTCAAATACATACATCGATAATCGTAACAAGACCCCGTATCTGTCCCTATGTAAAAGCGATTTCAGTCAAATTCCAAGAATCAGGAGTATGTTGCATTTCAAACCATGCAGATTAAAAGTCTCCATGGGCCAAGCCCACTAAAGTTCAGGGTTTCCGAGATATTTAAGTATAAACTTTGAAAATTGAAGCTGGCAAGGGAGCATGTTTCGACCAAGCAGATAAAGTATACATATTAGGGTGGACCAAATAAACAGACTATTTTGATTTTCAGAACTTATTCTCAAAGACTTGTTCTTTATAATCAAATAACGAGCCTCAAAAAAAGACAGCTTTTATAATAATATTCAAAAGTCGCTTATCGCTATTTTTTATTTTCCTTATGAAATACATGGAAAATGTTCTGGTGGCACTTTTCGATTTTTATATCTCAAGAACTAATCTTCTTAAAAAGATTTTGCATGGCTACTCTTATTCAAAATTCAACACTTTACAAAAATGGTCATATGGTCTTTTTCGATGAATCTAACCGTTTCAAAATTATTCATGGTTATTACCCAAGTTATTAAAACTTTATACCTCAATATCTTGCAAACCCTCAATTTCAGGGAGCTTGGCCCATAAAAACTTTTAATCAGCATTTGTGAAATGCAACATACTCCAGTTCATGGAATTAGACTGAAACCACTTTCACATCAAAACAGATGCGGGATCCTTTAATTTCAACATGATAGTTAATAAAAGAAGTATATACCTTGATGATAAATATTGATAGATTGGTCCGCCAATGGTTGACATTTAAGTGGTGGAATGTCGCACTGATATTGTATGTCTACTTTTTCTTCCAAAATTTATTAGAAGTACAGTTTATTAAGTATATTAATTGTGAATTTACAGAAATGCAAAGATTGTCATAGTCTGCTATGTGTAATATTAAACATCATACCGTTGACTGAATAATATACTTTTACAATGGGAACTCTTATCTTTGATGTATGAATGTTTATCGAATGACTGATGATAATCAACATTTGATTTAGGACAATTATTTCCTTAATTATGGTCGAAAATTATTGGCACACTACCTTTTCGTAATCTAGCTCTACTATCACGAAAATCAATGCAATTCTTTTCAAAATGTGAAGAACACAACACACCACATTTTGATGGCACCCAATTAGAACGACCCATATTTTGAATCCATTTCAATTTAATTTCTTCATTTTCAGGAAATCTAAAAAATAATTATTAAATCCAGGACAATTTTTGGTTTGATAAAATAAGTTTCAAATAAACGTGCATTAACTACTGTCCACCTCTGGTTCCGTATCTTCCGCAAGTTATCATTCTCTGTGATTGGTTAATCCCGAATTTCAAGACTGGGTTTTACGCTAACTGGACGTTTGTGGAACGGGGGGTTTTTTCTTTTTAATCCGTCGATTAAATTTGGCTACATTCCGCAAGGAGATAAGCCGTAGGATCAAAAAAAAAGTCGATTAAATTGTAGAGCTTTATCAAGATCATTCTATAATTTAATATTTTACCCAACTCATCTGTCAAATTGATGAATGAGTAATACATTTAGCAATCGGGAAACCTGTCCACTTCGGTAGTTTGGAATTTTTCCTTCCACTTCCGTCGCCAAAATATAAAATAGTTAGATATTTAGTTCGTCTTATATTTGACTATGTATATTAGGCTCGCCCTGAAAATGAATAGAGTACATCATCTGTATACTATTTGGTTTATGCTTCGGCTTTATGACGGTTCCCGGTTTCGGAGCTTTCGCGTCTTTTTGGCGGGCGCAGTCTGTTTGGAGGTAGCCTAAAAGTAGTTTACCAAAGTTCTGCTACAACGAAACAGAAATGGGCGACAAAGACGGAGGTAAGCATGAATAGTGAATTCTTGAAATACTAGCAGTTCTGTATTTTCTCTATGCATTAAACCGCACTAATTTTGTAATTGACACATTCCAAACGCGGTGTACAACGACTAATACGTCTTTTTTTGTTCATCGTTCACGCACTTTGTATTTCACGTATTTATACTCATTCACCCTACCATATACCGACTTAACAAGTACATTTCATAACTACAATAACCAACGAATTACGAGCCCGTATTTATCCGATTTTTAAGCTGTTATATTTTGAACAAACACTAATCTCATCATCCTTTACCATATCTATTTTGCATTAATCGGGCAATTTATCCACAAACACGTATAATTATATCAGAAAAAAGTGCATAGATAGTTAATCCCTTTGAACCACATGTCCAACAAGATCGTAATACAATTATCGAAATTTTTTTGCATTTAGATATAATTATCTGTACAAATCAAACGCAAATATAAATCTACCTGCAGAGGATCTACACATTGTTTGAAATTTTGTTTATTTTATTAAGCAATTCTTTATATGAAGATGATCATTTGTTGCATACTAATTGTTGGACCTCAATTATTATATTTTATCAAAGTTTGATTCATTTATTAATATTTTGATTATTTTGATTTTTGATTATTTGATTCCTTTTATTTAGAAACGTTTGACGACGCAGTCGAAGAGCGAGTGATTAACGAGGAGTATAAGATATGGAAGAAGAATACACCATTCTTGTATGACCTTGTTATGACGCATGCGTTGGAATGGCCTTCACTTACAGCACAATGGTTACCCGATGTGACAAGACCTGAAGGAAAGGATTACTCTGTACATCGTTTGATCCTTGGTACTCATACTTCGGATGAACAGAACCATTTACTCATTGCCAGCGTTCAGTTGCCAAATGAAGATGCACAGTTTGATGCTTCGCATTACGACAATGAAAAAGGAGAGTTTGGTGGCTTTGGTTCAGTCAGTGGAAAGATTGAAATTGAGATAAAAATAAATCACGAAGGAGAAGTGAACAGAGCTCGTTATATGCCCCAAAATCCATGCGTTATCGCCACTAAAACACCGTCCAGCGATGTTCTGGTATTCGATTATACTAAACACCCAAGTAAACCCGATCCAAATGGAGAATGCCATCCAGATCTCAGGTGCACTTTATTCAAACAATTTCAACATGCTTTGTATTGTTTACCTGAATGAATTTTATGAATGAAATATAAGACAAAATTAGAGTCTCTTAAGGGGGAATGAAAATCTTTAGAAAACTCTTAAGGGAATTGAAAATTTTGCAAACAACCCGAAATTTCATGAAGATATTTATACAATCGGGGATTCATTTACCTTCATAAGTTCATACAGCGGTCAGAGTTCAGATTTGGATTAATCTGCTTTAAGATCTTGGATTTGTTTTGATTTTATGACTTTAGGCACAATATTGATACCTAAGCGTATGTCCAAGTTGTAGATAGAAATCGGCGACAATAGCAGTAGACTGGTGCCTGTTAGACTTGAATGAAAATAAACGAAATTATTCTAAATTGCAAATGTGAACTTTGTATGAAATCATAGTTGACCATACTCCATTGCTAAGTTTAGATATTCAATCAAACTATCAGTATAATATAGACTGAAGAAGTAAGGAGAGTACATGAGAACATAAGAAAAATAAAAATTTACTCATAACTCTTTCAAAATGAGTAAATTGGCCAGTCCAAGGTTAATCCTTTTAATGAATATTGATGATGTTTAATCATACGGTAATTCTCCAGGTTACGTGGACACCAGAAAGAAGGGTACGGCTTATCGTGGAATCCAAATCTGAATGGATACTTATTAAGTGCGTCTGATGATCACACTATTTGCTTGTGGGACATCAACGCCACACCTAAAGAGCACAGAGTTATTGACGCTAAGACAATTTTCACCGGTCACACAGCTGTGGTTGAAGATGTTGCCTGGCACTTGCTTCACGAGTCTCTTTTTGGATCCGTAGCAGATGACCAAAAGCTCATGATCTGGGATACTAGGTACTTTGTTAAATACGGAATAAGGTTTTTCAAATACTATTCAATGTTTTTTTTTTTTTCAAAGAAAAGCTACGCTTTTTAAACGGGCAATTATTCCATATAAAAAATATCGGCAATATTGGAGAAATGTAGTTTTTCCTGATCCTCTTTTATGTTTGTCCACAGATGTAATAATACCAGCAAACCAAGTCATACCGTTGATGCTCATACAGCCGAAGTAAACTGTCTCAGTTTTAACCCATATTCAGAATTCATCTTAGCTACAGGCAGTGCAGACAAGACAGTAGCTCTGTGGGATTTGAGAAATCTGAAATTAAAACTCCACTCATTTGAGTCTCATAAAGACGAGATTTTCCAAGTTCAATGGTCTCCGCATAATGAAACAATCTTAGCAAGTAGCGGCACTGATCGACGTTTGCATGTCTGGGATCTTAGTAAAATTGGAGAAGAACAGTCTACCGAGGATGCTGAAGATGGACCACCAGAATTATTGGTAATATCCGTTCAACTATACCCCCTTTTTTCTGTTCAGAACCCTTTTATTAAGAGTTTAACGAAACGATTTTCTAGTTGTGTTAGTTGATTCTTGCAATTAATACTAAATTTTTGAATAGAAGATTATGCTGAAATTATATGAAGATTAAAAATTGACAGAAAGAATGTTTTTTATTTCAGTTTATTCATGGTGGACATACAGCTAAGATAAGTGACTTTTCTTGGAACCCTAATGAACCATGGGTGATTTGTTCGGTATCCGAAGATAACATAATGCAAGTTTGGCAAATGGCGGAAAACATTTATAACGATGAGGAGCCAGATACGCCGGCAAGTGAGCTTGAGGGTGGAGCCTCATAATTTCTTGCAAGTAATTTATTACCTAAGGTTTTTACCTTTTCTTTAAATGATACCCGATTATGGTTAATCATCTCATTTCATGTATCAAGTTGTACTACATAACGTGTTTATCATCCATATGAACGTTGATGTTCATTATTTGTACACCATTCATCTCAAGATTTCGATACAAATGTCTTGAGTAAAAAAAAAACAAAAAAAAATGTTAATTATAGGTATCTATGTTAAAACTATTTTATTCCACGTTTATATTTACTCTGGTATTGCTTTTCTTTAATCTAATCAGTTGACCTCTAGGGCATATGAGGCTAATAGCAATTACTATGATTTTATGTTGTGTGGGTGTGAAAGAAAAACGCCGTGAGTTTAATTATCGGATCGATTTTTGTCACAGACTAAAACAAAAAAAATAATGATAGTTAAATTGGTGATCTTTATAATATTGTGACATGTGCTTTCAAAGACTTGAGAATTTTTCTTTTGTCATTTACCTCGGACAGAGAATATAGACATATAGGATTAGAATGTTGAAGAAGAATTGAGTTTCCATTTGAGAATCAAACAAATTTTCAGAATTAATGATATTCAATTGTAAATGTTTTCTGTTATGGATTAACGGCATTTTCTCTCTACACCCATAACTTTAGAAATCTCGAAAAATGTCTTAAAATTGATTTTTCAAAAACGACGCATAAAAATGGAGAATATAATGACTGACACATTTAGAACGAATTGTGTATTCAGTTGGTCAACTGTTACTTCACTGCACATATTTTCATGGAGCATTTAAATCAGTGTTATTACTTTTCCATTGCGAATTAACATAAACGATGAAAACTTACAATCGATGTACAATTCATGTTATATTATTTTTGTCAAGTAATTGTCATTAACACAGTTGTGAATGATTAAATTTTTTTTTCTAAAATCTACACTCCGCAATTTGTATGATTATTTATATCCTGTATCAGATGTAGGTACTAAACTAACAACATACCTAATATATACCGATGGTGATCATAAGTTTCATTTAATTTTCTTTGCTTTTTTGTTTGATTTTCTTCTTGCATTCGATCTTCCAGATCACATCAAAGTGTCTTTGGACTTTTGATAGACTTTATTCGTAATAATGATAATTGTACTAATCATGTGTTGTCCTGAGTTAATTAGTTTACCCAGACATCGAAGCTAGCATTTAGAATATTGTGAATAGTTCTGAACAGTATTCTGAGCAGTTCTTTTAGTTATTCATTGTTTATTTCCACGTAATGTACATTTATAATATCCTGAAAATAGCTAAGAAAAGTATGCAATATATGATAGTTAAGTTTGAAAATAAGGAATAAGTTGCTCTTTAATGAAAAGAAGATAAAAATAAATTTTGTTTGACGTAAAGAATCAAAGATTGATCACATATGAATTTCGTAAGATTTATATGGTCGTAGTTGAGAGATCGTTGTATATCTCAGCAACAATAGAACAGTCATCAATTTGTTCTCTGTATTCTGTGGCTGTTGGACTGTCCAGTGATATCATATCGTCGGTATCCATACTCTCCAGTCTGCGGACAATATAAAATTGCACAGATAATATTGAAGATCAATGAAACATCCACTCATTACCAATGACTTCTTCGTGCCGTTGGAACATCACCTGCAGAATGAGATCTGTGCCTGCTAGCATGCAATAAGAATTAAAATAAGTAAATAAAAAATTATTACTTCAAACCAAAAGTCAAACTATCGGTATTCATAACACAATTCGCACATAACCGTTATTTTATTCCGATGGAAATGGTTACTTTATATTATTGTTGAATAGAAATGGCTATTTTTTTCATTTATCATGTTCTCAATTTCATTTATCTTTTGCGCTATAAATAGAATTTTTGCAAACATAATAAATACACAAATGACCTAATCATCAGTGATAACACTTACTGTAATCAGTAAGTATTGTGAAAACAAAAATCTTTTCATGAAGATATGAAGATTAAAGTAGCTAACTATGAACCGTATTTACCTCTTGCTGACATTTTTTCGCTTAATTCCATCGAGCAGATTAACTACTGGAGGTGATAGAGTCGGACGGAACATCTGTAATATCGATCACATAATTAATTATATCGAAATTGCGATCTCGATTTGCCTTGCACATCAAAAAAGTATTACTTCGCAATGAATTTACATCTTTGTTGGGTTTTATAGGTATGCGAAAATTCTTTATTCAATAGAAATGGTCTCATGTGCTATCAAAAATTAGTGCTTCGAATTTCGCGTCGTGATCATACATGGATCATATCTACCCACTGTCTTAAGTAAATCTTTACCGTTACCGGTGCGCTTCGCATCTCGCGAAGATCGATGTTGCGAAATAAATCATGTAATAGTAATTCTTCTACACTGGGATAACGACCATCTTGCTGGTTGAAGATCAGCTCCAGAGTTTGAACGATCTAGAGAAGACAGATTTGATTAATTAGAATCTATCCAGTGCTGGTTAAACTGTTCTGGAAAAACCGAGAATAGCCATGAAATGTTGTAATTGAGTTAGGGAATAGTTTTTATAGATATGGAATACCTCTGGAATACTATAAATTGAAAGACATTCTCGTTTTGTTAAAATAAAAAGCCTTTAAGGAGATTTGGCCAAATGTTATATTGAATATCGTGTAATGTAATGAATAATTCAGAAAATTAATTTAACATAGGCAACGAACCTGAGGGTACTTATTGATATCCGCAAGATGAGTATCTGTTGGTTTGAATGAACACAACTCGTAGCCCGCGCACATCTCGAATAATACATGGCCTTAAAGAAATGCAAGAAACTATATTATTATGTTGATCAGATATGAATTTAATTGAAATTATAATAATGAGATCATCGATTGCAGATTTTGTAGTAGATCCAGTACAAGTTACTAAATAATTTTGCAATTGAATTGAATAAAAAATTAAGTGCACTTCACACTTTGGCTAACTATAATTGCTAATTGATTTTAATTTACATAAACTGCAATTGTTTGGGCACGATTTATAAAACTGTGTAATTAGTTACGATAATATTGCGAATAATTATCACCAAAACATATCGTGTCGATGAAGTTTAAATGCGATGATCTTGATGTAACGACAGGATAAATGCGGCTCGTGAATCCAAGCAGAGTGTTTTCTAAACCTGCAAGACGAGCCACTCCGTTTTGCACGATTACATTGCCAGAATGTAAGTGAGTTACGGTTGGAAAGCCACGTTCTTTCAAAAATAATAATGCTTCTAAAATTTGACGACCTAATCGCTGTACTTGTGGTAGTGGTAAACCCTTGCCTCGAGTCACGTATTTTTGACTCCAATCTTCGTTCCAGCAATTTCTTTCGATCTGAGAAAAAGAGAGATTTTGCAAAGTATTTGAATTCAGTTTTCATTCGTTTGTATATTTTGCTTCTGTAAAGTGTGAGAAATTATTTCATGTCAAGTTATACACGATGGGCTAAAATAATTGCTTATTATATCCTCACCCCGTATATCAGATCCTTCAAGCTTCCCTGATTGATGGGTTGTACAAGAATCACGTAATTCTGTCCCTCGAATTCGCTGAATTCGAGATCAAGCACTGGACAAATGTACGGGTGTTGCAAAGCGAGAAATAAATGATTCAGAGTTTCTTTCATTGATGAACAGACGTTTATAGGACAGTTTCTGCTCAATGGTGCGAGTGTTAAAAGTCTGTCAGCTTTTAGTGACGTGTCCCTTATAGCGAACCAGTGTTTGTCCACGCGAGATCCTGCGATTAAACGTGCAGATACATCGTGAAAATATATATAAATTACCAGAATTGCATCTTTTTTTTTTACAACGTGCAACAAGCAACTGACCAACGTTATTGAGCTGTTTAGTCAAATTGTAGCGTGCTGAGCCTTTGAGATAAGTTTGACAAATCGTCAACGCTCGATCCCTCGATCTTTTTTCCATCTCCATACATTCACCAACATCCTCACATGCAGATGAACCATAGCAATCCAGTGCAGTGTACTGATGTCGTCCGTTTCTGAAACGTGAACGTAATTGGTTGAATAATTTTATCTATTTCAAACGTTTCAATTATTACAATTTTTATCTCAGAATACGATGAGCTTCGCATATAGCATAAGAAAACGTGTTTTTGAATTTTTTTATTATGTGTCATACATTTGCATTTAGCCACCTATAAATTATGATGAATTTTTAGAATTTAAAAATTAATAAAATTTATTTAAAATCGCGTTAAGCTACGATGTTTTTTAAACGGAGTGACGATTTGTATAATTTCCGTACTCTGGAGATTTCTTTATTGATTTTAGTACATCGTACCGTATTTATTCGTGTTGAAACTAAATTTAATTTGTGGTTTGCTGTTGATTATATTTGAGGAATGTTTTTTAAACCGTATGAAATAAAAATCCGTCACTATGCTATACATAATAATCGACGAGTAGCGTTTGTCTTTTAGACAATTTGTCGATTGTATGGGAATTGGGTTTAAATATCACATCGACGTATACCGTAAATCCTACCTCATCTGGTCCATATAATTAAGACGTATATGTAAACCGCAGACACGTCTTCGAACTAATTGTTGATCGGTAGAAGCGGTCTGTCGCCGCCAGCATCTGGTTAGCCGCGAGAAGTAAGAATTTCGTTGCTTCGTCCGAAGATTGTCGTCATTATCATTATTGTTATGCCACAATTCCGGACGACTGCAAAGGTTTCATCCAATAAAAAACCGCCATAATAATATTATTGCGATTTTGTTATCCACTTTATTATTGGCCACGAATGAAATTCGACACTAAATGATATTCTGTAAACTTCTTAAGGTACACCAATATATATATATATATATATATATATATATATATATATATATATATATATATATATATATATATATATATATATATATATTTTAAAAAAATACATAAATAACAAAAGTTTCAAGTGATTTATGAAAAAATGGAAAATAGTCACTCGATTGTATGCGGATGAGATAGAAATATTGAATTCTATACAAAAGAGTAAGTATATCATCTTGTATCATGACAAAATCATTACGTCAATATAATTAATATACAAGGGTCTATGGCAGGTCATGTTGAAGTATCGCTCAAGTACGCAGCAAACACGTCGTGTCGTTATATCGTCACAAAGCGAAATTTCAAAGACTCGAGTGTTTCAGTTTGTCAATATTTTGATACTTTGAAAATGAATATTTTTCATTACGAATTTCGATACCTTCGTGGTCGCCTGGTTTTGGACATAATAATGACTTTTATCCACAGTCACCACAAAAATGATTTCAACGGTTTTCGTAGGTTGTAATTATCGATATGTCTCGCAAATTAAACCGACAACTCTAAGCTCGTCTTACTGCTAATTATAGATATACACGATTTAACGATAATGGATAATCTCACGACTTAGAGGAACATCCAAATATTACCAATGTCCTTCCCTCTTTCCCGAAATAATATTACGTGTTATTTGAATTTTTCCCTTATCAGCAACTCTGTAGTGGCATTCTGTGTCTTCGCTGATCCCCAATTCAGCGTCGAGTTTGTTGACTGGTTCACATTATCCTTCGCCTTACACATCCGAAGGATGGATTATATCACTTTTGTAACACGTATATCTACTATCGCACGTTCAGCAATATAGAATTTAATCGAAAATCCACTATAGATTTTCTACGATGTAATCGAAATACATCTTGCAAATAGAGACGTACAATGCGTTGTTATGTGTACACATATACATATACGTGAATAGCTTTAAGGTTTTTGAACAAGATTGCGGTGTAGAATAACCTTTATATATGATACGTATTCAAAATTCAAACTCTTTTTCAACATAGTTTCCGATTATTTTTCAAATTGTAACACAATTTATATGCATGGATGTTGTGCATGTATTTATCAGCTAATTACCCTATATTCTCTCTACAGCAAGAATATCACCGTTAATTACGCGGCTAACGCCATGTAACACTGCCTTTTTTACTCATGCTATCCCCCGCTTGCACTCGTTCATTCCCGCTAGTACCCGTATACCAATTATTTCCACACGCCAACTATCAAAGCTCTTTATGCCATTCCAATGATTGTTAACGCCTAGCAACAATTGAAACCATGCAAAACTAGACTCCGCGATAACGCTAGCCAATGATCGGACGTTAAAGGAGAGAGTATTTAACACGGCCGTAGCCCAAGCGGACGGTAGTTGCGAAGGTGGGTGTCAAAAACTCTGTCAGTTAAGGCTTGATCACTAGTTAGTGTTGTCACAGAGTTTTGTCTTGCATGGGTTCAATTGTTGATAGGCGTTAACAAACATTGAAATGGCATAAAGACCTCCGCTAGTTGGTGCATGGAAATAAGGCATTACGGTTACTAGCGAGGGTGAAGTAGGGGTGCAAGCAAGAGGTAGCATGAGCAAAAAGGTAGTGTTACCGAGCGTTAACGATGCTATCCGTGGTACATCAAGATCCAGAATTGATAGCCAGGGTGAAAATAATTCTACTAATTTTTTACAAATTTTTAGAGAAATTCGAACTTTTTGTTGTATTTCAGTAAAAATTTTATTTATTTTTTTTTGTTGCATCGATTAAAACAACGAACTTTTCTGGATCACTATAACGAAAATCAATACAATTTTTTTCTGATAAACTACAAAAATCTACAATGAAAAAAAAAAAAAAAAAACTATTAAATGTTCGCATTTCTCTCAAAAACAAAAAAATCTGGTAGAAATTCGTAGGGGTAAAAATTATTATGTATTTTCACCAGAGTGAACATGGAGAAAAATTAATATCATATATTGAAAATCCAATGTTATATTTTGGAGAAAAATATAGTTTAAATTTTTGTGCTCAATAACGTTTTTGCACATACATATACATACGAAAGTGATTGATCGAACGAACTATAAAAATGCTCAAATTTATACGTATATAGTTAGATGTTGTTCTAAGTTTATTTTAAGTCACTCATAAATTCAGAGTTTACCTTCATAAAATATTTCTAAATTGAAAATTTATGTCTTATATTAAACTTGCCTCATCTCGTTCTGCTCTCTGTTACGCGCTGCCGTCACACGATTGAATAAAATCTTGGCTAGATTGTCGATTTTATTAGTCAGTTGGTAACCTTTTTCTTCATCGCTATCATCTTCTTCAATACTCGCGCTTCTACCTCGCCGAAGAAGTGCCCCTCTTGCAGATAGCATAGCCTCGGTGTCCAACTCGATGGCACTTTGAGCACGTCGAGTTACCGGTCGTCGTTTCCGACGTGTTTTAGGATGTTCTTGGCAAAACCGATCGTGACCGGTCAGATCTGGTTCACGACGATTTTCAGATTCGTCAACTGTTCGGCGGTTCATGTTTTGATATAAGTTAAACATTTTGATGCGACGAAATTGTTCCCAAGTCTGAAAAAAGAACGACATCTTCCCGATAGTAATTATGATAGTAATATTATAAACATAATAAGAAGAAGAGCACCGAGTATATCGTGTAGAATAAATATATACAAGATGCTCTGCAAAGATAGTCTTAGACTGAATAATCTTTATCGTTTGAATAATGACAGAGATTTTCTTGAAATAACAATTTTCTGACATTCTTTGAACAAATTTTCAATAAGACAAAGAGAACAATTACGAAGGGGTTCAGAACAAAAAAGATATAATAAAGCGATAAAATTTGAGATTTCTAGATAAATGCTCTAGTTTTCGAAATTTGAATCATTTGCATTTGGATTTTCAAGTCTTGTCACCAGCTGTACCTTCCTTTTCGTTCTGACTCCATGAAATACAAACTCGTCTAATGAGATAGTGCAAGAGAATATAATTTGAAAAAAACGAATATGAAGTTATTCACTTTCCAATTACTGTCGTTGATTCAAGCAGACTTCATAAGCATATTATCATCAAAATGAAGAATAGCGAAGGAGGTGTGAAAGACTATAAATTCTGTGGCACACATTTTCAATAAAAGACAGCCGCAAGTCAAATCCAATAAATACGAATGAATACCTATAGTCAATTTATTTAAAGGTATCGGTTCAATGTGACCCCTGCTAAGCTGACAGTAACGTTGTCAGGGTCAGTTACGTGAAATTAAAAGAATTCAGAATTTTCTACGCAAAGTAATATTAGACGTTAGTTATCAGTAAACCGATGTAGGACCTAGTTAACTACCACACGGTTCAACCCAGTTTTAAAACCATGTGAAATTCGGGGATTCATATCAATTCTTGGGTACTAAAAAATTTTTGAACATTTGAAAGAAATTTCTGTTACTTATCGTCATTACAAAACACTGGGGATATTTTTGGTTATTCGGCTTAAGAAGTGCCACAAATTCTCTCTCACAACTAATCTTGTGTATATTTTCAAATAAAAAAGATTGAACCTTGAGCTACCTTTGTGTTCATTCAATATACAAAGACCCAAGATTTTGTCAATGAGATTAACAATTAAGTACTAATCGGAGGATCTACAGTGAGCAAGGGATGAAAAGATCCTTCAGTTTGAATGTGAATTACGAGGATAATAAATAGTATAAAACGCACGCGGTGACTCATGGGGTTATTCGATATTAAATTTCTGTAGATAGATTATACCTCGAGCTAAACACCATTAACAACCGTGTTTATCTCCGTGCCTGATGGCGTTTATAGCTATATCAGCACGCATGACTAGAAGGAATTCATTAATTACTTCATCGTCGTAAAGTAAGCAGTTTAAAACGATGCTTTCAAAACAATTGAATACTAGAAGTCTGAAGGGTATCTACATCCATAATTGACTTACGCGAATTGGCCAATTCGTTTGTCAAAATATAGAGTTTACGGTAAAATTAATGATTTTTAACTCATATTTAACTAAAAATGTATTTGGTCAATTAGTTTTAGTATAGTGAACACTAACGAATGTCAAATAATCAAGCTACTCAAAAATGCGGTCTCCGTAGATGAAGCATTTACAATATATAAAAAGGATAAAAGTATACGAAGAAGAAATAACGAACAATACTTACTTGTTTACTAAAAATCGTAGCAATAATTATGATAATCAGATATACACTTATTTCCTGAAGTAACGATTCGAGGTAAAGGTTCGTGGGTTATCACCAACAGACACTTTCATCGCTGACGCGGACTCGTGCTTAAGAAAAAAATCCTCGCACGATGAGATACTCGTAAATATAATGAGCGGTACACCGCGCGAGGTCTTCGCGGCAGCGCAGAGCGGAAGCAGACTGCAGAGCGAGCACGAAAGATGCACTGGAGTGACATAGATTCTCTCTGCAAGGGCTCCCTGCCCTGGAGGGTAGCTGTGGGGGATGTGGGTGGATTGAGGTATAGGGGGCTGAGCGTGAGGGTGGTGTGTTACCAGCCAGTGGTTGTGGTCTGCAGCGCGGTTACCGGGACCAATTCGAATCAAACCAAAAGCTATATTAGTATTATAGTTGCGGCGTAAAACACAGTGTGGAATAATCGACGACGCATGGCTCTAGTCAGACTAGACTCTCGCTATAGTGTTAAATACAAGGTGTCTCACAGCACGGATTAAGGGACTCTCCGAAGCCGTGCTGGTTCCGTTCTCTGATCCCACCTGGAAGTACAGTAAGGCGAGCAGCTTATACGCGAGGGGCTACAGACCTTTGACCTCTTGTGGTTTAAAGACCAAGAAAATCGAACGATAGTGACTTTCTACTGCGTAATAGTTCTATATTTATGATAATTATTTTTTATATAATTATAATATGTATAATATAAATGGTAGTCATTTTAAGTGAAATTATATTTGAAATTTTTTGCTTTGACTATATACGATATTGCAAATCAGGATCTGTAGAAATTTCTGTTGATCTCCATACCTGCATGTATAAGCACTTTTTTTCTTATGCAAAAGAGAATTTACATTTTTATTTAAAAGATGAAAGAGAACGAAATTTCAAATGTAAAATTAATGCGAGAAACCTTTTAGCTTTTGTTTGAAGTGTAAAATACAGGATTGTAGCTCAACAAAATCCTATCAGCTTTAAAATGTCAATAAAATCTGAATGCGTAACACAATTCTGGCGATTCTCTTTGTCGAATGAAGATAGAAACGTGGTGCTTTTCGGCTTTCATTTTGCGTATTGAGTATGGCGAAGTCTCTACATTTGTTGCAGCAAATCGATTAGTACTTGAATATAGTATATTGTGTATCAAGGAAAGTAGGCGATTACTGATGAATGTGAAGGTTACCAACCGAGCGAAGCAAGGGTGACAATCACACGAGTCAGAATCACCTTTCCGCCCGTGATGCGTAAATGTAAAAACTAGCGGAGAGAAGTTTTATTTTCTGCTCTAGTGCGGTAAAGTGCTACTTTCTGCCCTAGAACTCACTTTACCACACTTATAAAGCGTAAAAGAGCCACTTTCCGCCCGGTTTACATGCACGTAATAGCATACTTTCGGTGCAGGTATAACAAAATGAATTTTTCAAATTAAAAAAAGAAGTGTTTTCGGAATGAAGTTATTTTTAGTTCATGGACTTGTGCAGTACTAATGACACTCAACATTTCTTATCGTAAGCTCTGATTCCATTGATTTGGAGGAAGCTGCGTGTTGTAAAACAACAGAATAACTGTTGCTCTCATTATAGATTTTCTGATGAATTATAACTAACCGAATAGTGGGGCTGAAAATAAAAAATTGCTGTAGAAATTAATGATGAGTATTTTGTTTTATTATAGATAATTTCAACATGACAGTGCCTTTGAAAAACATATTTTTAAATCGATTGATACTTCGCAATGAACAAAGATTTCCTCATTCTCAAACACGCCTAAGATGAAATTCCAATTTTTTTGATCGCTTACGAATAAAGGATCGCCGAAATTTCTTTACGGATTTAGATGATGTGCATGGTTTAACATTTACCTTTATCTTTATCTAAAGATTAATTTGTTACCGACCTATGCCTGTAATGGGTAGATAATACGCAAAGGAAAAGTCATTTTTCGGCGAAGTAAAATTGGAGTGGGACGAAAACAGTGAATTTTGACGTATAGAGTTTTCACATGGGGGTCAAGGTTCGTCGTATACAATCAATAAAACGCGTGTGAGCTTTATTTTATTGATATTTACAGGTCCTTATAGTGTTGCTTCGAAGTTTCGAAGCATTTTTCGAAGAAAAATCTCAAAAATTTTGGAATCTTCAATTGTCTTTACCTATGACGTTGATATATTCTTCCAGTCTCTTGTTTCTGCACATTGTGTGGTGCTTGTCCCAAATACATGAATAAACTATACGATGTCAAACAACAAAACCGCTTAAAACGAGTGAAAAAAATTAAAGATATAAGCATTTTTTTTATTGAGGGGCCCATCGCCCCCCCCCCCCCCCCCCCCCCCCCCCCCCCCCATATAGGATTTATACACGTTGGCACGATGAAAGCTTAAGTGATGCCGTAATAGCTCCAGGGGACTTTAGTTGTAGCCAAAGCGCAGAAAAAAGGCCCTTAGAAATTTGTTACGAAGCCCGTACTTTGAGTGTGGTGATATACTGCATGCTTAATACATCATGCATGGATGTATAAATCGCTTGGGATGCTGGAGCCTGGAGTCGACGCATTAATAATATAACTGGGGCATCCACGTCGAGGTATATAGCGCGGTCGTATACCTCTGCTAGTCGTTCATCCCTGACCTCAGTGTGAACTTTGACCACACCCCATCCCAAACCTAATTTCACCTGTCCTAGTACAGTTGCCTTTGTCTACATTTCCCATTCGTAACACCGTCTATATTATCTTATGTTGAAAAATATAGGAAGAGAGCGTAAAGAGACGACGGTAACGATCTGTACCTAAGCTTAAGCTAAAGCTAAAGCTAAAGCTTCGCTTCTTCCGGTCATATCGTGCGGAAATTTCCTGAGCTATCGTTATAAGATGTCATGAAGCAGACCGTCTAGTCTTGCTAAAAGGCTAGGCATGATCGTGTGGTGACAAATCAAATGATTGAAAAGCTTATTGGCACATCCTCAATCCTCATACAAGTTTTTGCAAATTTTATTGTGGATGAGAAAACTATAAGATTTAATGTTAATTTCAGAATTTTTGTTCAATCCGACGTTTTTCTCCTTCATACGAACGGCAGACTCTGAACATTTTAACAGCATGTAATGGTTAGAGATTTCTTTCTAGTATGTTGATAATATTCAATAAATCATTGATTCTAGACAAATGTCTTTACGTCAGGATACGTTCGCTTTATATCCTATGTAATAGCGACTGATAAAAGTATCATATAAATTAATCTATTTTTAATTCCATTAAACTCTTAAAGAAGTCTTTATGACGCCTGAATGAACTCTGGAATTATTTCACGAGAGTTATAATTAGTAGTTGAATGTGAAGACTATACCCTTACAATTATAAAATTCAAATCATCATTCAGTTAAACGTGAATATTAATTATGTCTACTGGCTGTCTTAGGGATGTATGGAAATAGCGTGCAGATTGCTTCAAAATAAGATTACAGCTAATACAAGGGCGAGACTTTTGGAACTCGTGGGGCTTCGTCAATAGAATAGGACAGTTATTAACGAAAGAAAATATTCAGTCTAGATTGAAGGTTTTATGCTGACACACTTCACATGCTTAGACGATTGCGATCTTTTTACTGATCAGTTCATTCCCGAAAATATTGACATTCGATGGTCACTCTATAATTTCAGAAACGTCTTTGAGAATATTTCATGAATAATAGATGAAAATATTATTATTAAAAACGGAAATAAAAAAACGTGCCTGCAAGATAAATGACGTAATTTAAAGAAACTTCAAATATATATTGTACGGCAAATATCTGTAGCATTAATAACTCAGTTATACGAAATCAGCAAAAAATGTTATTGGCAAAGAGTGGGATATTTTGGAAATTCACAAACTGCATTATTTCATGAAACCATATAAATATTGTAACGCTATTTCCTTGCCGTTAATCGCGGCAGCTTGCAACTGAACATGCTTGATGTATTGTTGCACTGGCATTGACTGATCTTTCACTTGACTGTTATCAAACTATTCGTTCTAAATATCCTAAAAGTGAATATGTGAAAAAAAGTTTAAATACCAGGCGTTTCAGGTTAGTCGATCGATTCCAAATCAAGTCGACAAACTCTAAAACAATAAACTGACGTTTGCCTAAGAAGTTGAAAATTTATTTATATTTTATTTTATTTTAATTTAATTACCTCACGCTGTTTCACATCTCATTTACTGGATCCTGAAATAAAGACTATAAGCAAAGGTGGGAAGGTGGACAACAAAGAGTTTGACTGAAGAGTTTGAAGGTAGATTTTCAGTCAACGCACGACGTTTTTGAACGCAATTAACAGAGCAATTAGAAGCAATTGTTTGGTATAATAAAAATTGAAAAATTATAACTAAACGTGGTGGGCAAACTTCACATAGGTGCACTGACCTTGATCTTGAGTAGCGGCATCTGCTAAGGAAGGTAAGCTTTACTCCCTTACGGAAGTCCGGGCATGCCAACTGTTTTATATCGGCCGATAAAATCAGCATCTGCAGACTTGCACTGTCGATAAAGTCAGAGATTAGACACACACTCGATAAAATAGGCGTTTAGACACATACTGTTAATAAAATCAGCATTTACAGACACACTGTCGATAAGAAAAATATAATATTTTATCATGCAACAATATATCAATATTATAATATTATGGAATAATATAATGCATTAAATTCAATAAATGGACTATAATATTTTTTTAATCGATTTTAAGACAGAGCCATTTTCACTTTACTCAATTAAATTTTTTATTTTTTGTTTATAAAATATTGCCACATGACACAGAATGACATCTTTTTCAATCCTGTATAAAAGAAACATGCCGTATTGAACGTTTCAGAGGGACCATATTCCCCACTTTTTCCTAATTGTATATCGACTTAATTATAATGTAAGGAAGTTTTAACTTTGATACATACTTTCATTAAATGCGCGATTATTAATTATTTATATTCTTCAGTCAACGTTGATGGCAATTTTATCTGGTTTCTAACTTGAGATTGCATATAATAACACCTTTAAATATATAAATATATAATAAATTTCTGATAACAATTTTCAACAAACAACTTACTCAAATGTAAACTCATGTAAGTTAATTACATTAAGATATAGGACGGAAAGCTATAAGCAAGATATAACTAAGCCAAGTTTTAGATATAGTCGAAACATGTTCTATAAGCCTCCTTAGTCGTATCTCTATAACAAAAGTTATACATTTGTTCTTAGAATTAACTTTCTTGAACTTATTTTAATAATTATAATTAAGATTCTCATAAATGCTATAGGCGATAATAAGCCAATATATCTTATATACTTTCTATAGGTAATTTTTGATTTGCTGAGTCCTTGAATTATCCACATTTTTGCTTTCTTTCACACCTTCAATTTTGCTAACGTCTGAATTTCCTGATGCAAGACTATAATCGCCTAGCATCTATTGTTTAGTCAGTTAACAGTTTATTGTTTTGATATTTCGTAAGATGTGATATTATACACCTATACATACATGTATAGTTATAAAGGGTGAGTCTTGTCAAAGTTCTACTCTCAGTAGCTATAAAAGTATGGTTTTTGGAAAATTGAACCGTGAAATCTGGTAAAAGTTGGATTCACAGGACTAAGGCATGCACAGTGTGAAAGTCAAGTTCGATTTTTCGGTCGTTCTATTTTAGCATAGTCAAGGCGCCACAGAACTTCTCAAATATGAGGAATTTTGTCGACGAATTGAAACCCCTGTGAAGTTAGTCCCTCATTTTCATGATATCAGAAATTTTTTTGGAGTTCCCGTTTCTTTTCACAAAGTTCTGAAGTTCTCGATAGGGTTCGAAAATAGTTCTGTTAATTTTGAGGGTGAAAATTCGGTTTTAGGCAATGGGGGGCTAACTTATCACAAAACTGAAAATTGAAAACTCGCAGAACTTTCTCATTTCTGATCGGATCGGAAAATGTTATCGGAGTTATTTTTATAACTCTTGTAGGGCAGCCCGCAACTCCCACAACAAAGGAAAAAACTTGGAAATCGGAGATATTTTTAAAAAATCGCCAATTAGACAAGCTAATAGTCGTAGAACTTTTCCATTTTTATTCGGTAAATGTTATGAGAGTTATTGGTAAAACTTTTGTAGAGCAACTCAGAACTCAAAAACTAACGATTGAATTTTCAAAACTCTGTGTTACTGTATAACCATCGGCTCATTACTTCTAAGATTTCTTCATCGCATTAGTTTCTCAATTCTTTCAACTAGCTTCGTCATTTTCTCTGATATGATAAAAATAGTTTACGTTATTCTTCATTCGAAAATAATAATTGCGCTGATTATCAGCAAAACAGTTCATCTGAATCTGCTGAAAAATGAAAATTCCCAAAATGCTACCATCTCTGAAAAGTTATTGAAAAATTATCTATGAAGGTATTTTTCAACTTGAAATTTTAACTTCAAGATCCGTTCTTAACGAATAGTCTGCGACTGTTTTTTTTTTTTTTACCAAGCTATGCAGTTTTAATTCGGGATGTATGGGAGATACAATCGGAGCTAAAAGTTGATGTTTTAGAGAAAAACTAGGAAAACAATTATAAGATAGCTGATTTCAATTGAAACAGACATTGACATTTGACATTTAACGTTATTGCAAAAATCTTATAAAGACTAGATTTCTACTCGAGAGAAATGGTCCAAAATCCGCATCGTTTATCCAATTTTATTCTATTATATATAGAGGCTGGAAAATTAAAATTTCCTTTAGACGAAGTATAGAATTTCCTGGTATATTTAATATTGAAATCGATAAATTAGAACTTTAAAAATTAGGTACTTATTTGAAAAGTTTTAATTCCTCAATGTGAGTACATGATATTTTTTTCAAGTGAAATGTGTTTGTAAGGTTTATTTGTTAAAGAAACCTAACTTAGTTGATAAAAGAATGGTTTATGACACAAGTAAAAGAAATACACATATACGCATGTTCATTGTTTAACGTAATAAAATATTTATCAATTTTGTCTGATATTTATTTATTTAATAAAGTAACGTGAAAGTCAAAATAGAATTATTGATATGAACGAAATGCGATTAAATCGTAGAAACATTTCTTGTAGATATTAAAAAATATCAATGATTTTGTCAGGATCATTTTTTTATATCATTACCTATAATGTATATATTATAATAATAAAATAAACAATATAGGACAATACAGTATCTACTCTTTAGGAATATAACAATTAATTCGTTTGGATATAAAATAATGCCATTCCTAATTTCGAGTACAGGCAAGAACCTTGTACAATAATAAAAAGAAGCCACGTGCAGTAGCATGAAATTTACATAGTACGGGGATGACTAGATGCGGGAGTTTGCTATTCCTTTTATTCATGTTTATAAATGTTTTTCAATTAAAAATAAATCACTCCAATTAAAAAAGTAATATTATTTGTTTGATATTTTTGATGAAATTAGTCCAAGAAAATTTTCTTCGATCGAATAATAATGATAACGTTTTAGTTCAAGAAAAAAGTTGGGAAGAAAAAATTTTTCTTAGTTCAAGTTAACCATTTTTCTGTGTATCAATGTCTGCTACAAAAACCGGTAATTCACTTGAATTGACTTCGCTGTAATAAATCGATCTTGAACTGCTACCAATTTCCGCATACAAAAGCCGGTAATTCGCGAGATTGCAATTCGAAAATGCTGCGATTTTTCGATACTGAAATAGCTTCGGCATTAGAATACTCATCGTTTTTACTGAATTGTATTAAATCCAAATTACTTTTGCTTATCTTTTTTGTCGATATTCTCGAAGTTGATGGTTCCTCGACGTTTTCACTTCTTGTTCAACAAGTGATACGTCAGTTCCATTTCTGATTAAAAGATAATCCATTCGTTGAGAGTATTCAAGCCACGATTTATTGCTGAGTGTGAGTGCAGTGCTTTCTGGTTTCCTGAAATATAATCCGTTACTATAGCTGTGATTAAATTATTATCGTTGCTAATTTCGTTTCGATTGTCCTGCAAGGGCTTCTAATCTGAGTTTACCCGGTGATTGCGAATGAAGTCCAGAGCTCAACCATCGTGCCCAACATTTCTAGATCCACCCCTCACGCGCGTGAATAAAAAAGGAAAACCCAAAAATTGTTCATCGAAAAATGTCGATTTACAAAACCGTTCCATAATTTCGCTCATGAGCTGACCTACTGTAAGTATTAGTTAGAGTGCAGTCGTTAAAAAGAAAAAAAAATTTTTTAGGTCGCCCCACAACTCAACTCCAAATAAATAAAAACTAATCCCGTGATTTTTTTAGACTTTTATTTCAACATCTAACCCTTGAATACAAGGGATAAACTTTTTCATTTAAAATACACGGTCTTTTCAGTGAAAAATATTATATGGACTCTTGAAGTCGGCATGATATTGAATAATGACGTATTATCCCATAAAAAATGTGAATAAACCAAAAAACGTTGGGAAACGCATATTTTTTATTTTCTTGAGCAACATTCGAATATGGCATCGGAAAAAAATCATCAAAATTGGCAAATCACGGATGATACACATAAATGTCGGTCTTACCACTTTAGGCTCTGTGGATGAAATTATTTTGGTAAAATGATGTAGTAATGAGATCGTTGATAATATCAAAAGAGCATTCTTAAGCAGAAATATGTTTATTTTGTCATAGGTAGGTATAATAATTTTTATATACATAATTTTTCTCTTCGAGATAGGAGATTTTGGAAAATGGTACATCTTGAAGCCTATTTCACCTGAATTCAAAAAATTCGAAACTTCGCAATACCACATATTACAAAAAAAAAAAAAAATTATATTAAATGAAATAATTTTACGTTTAAGTTGTGTTATATATTCCATATGTTTTCACGATAATTTCGAATAATAATATAGACAAAAATCTTTCCAATGCACTTGACGGGTCCACGGGAAAAAAGGGGATCGACAAAATTTTTGATTTTTCGAAAAATTGACAATAACGTGTTAAATCTTTCATTACTCAATCAAAGTTTACTTCGGATTGATCACACTAATTTCAATTAGAGAATATGACATGTTATTGATGAAAACTTATTAAAAAAAAAATAGAAAATAGTTTATTTATTATTACAATTAAATTTGCAAATTGGAAATTAGAGAGAGTAGAGTGGGCAGGGTAAGAGAGAGATTATTGAAAGGGATTATTGCAATTGTCAAAAATTCATCAATCACTCAATAATACTGTATCTTATGGCTCAAAAAAAGAACGAAGGTATTATTAGAATAAATGCAGTACACCAGACTCAAGTTCTGGCTTAAGGAATCCCTCAGAAAATTACCATTCAAATTTATGTCACCAGTCAATGCACGGAGGGATAATACCTCTTCTTATAAATGAACGTATTGTACGTAATTTGGTTAATTTATTCAATGGAGTTATGTCATTTATATAAAAAATGGAAACTGAACAACTTTTTGCGTTTTGACACTCAACTCCCCCAATTTATCCATATTGATGTGTATAATTATTAAATACAATCAAAGTAGTTCATCATTGAGTAATGCAAACAATATTTCACGCTGACAATCCTGTCTTTATTCACCCTGAAATGCTTCACATAATTTTCTAAATAAAGTATATAGGTACTAGGTATTAGGATTTCAGTGGTCTTTTGTGACGCGCAATATCGCGTTTTTATATTATCAGATTCATATTAATTTTTTAGTTCGTCTCTCGATTCTTAATTTTATTGGATCTACCGGTATCAGTAAACTAGCAATCTTCAAACGAATATCCTTGATCGGTAGAATAATATCCTTTTTTAAAATATATTTTCGCAGAATTGTTGAAATCAGTGTCTTGACTGCCATCATACCATAATTTAAACCTGAAAATAAAACAATTTCATGATTATTACCCAATTTTATCTCGTCGTTGAATTCTGACTTTAAATCTCTATATTGCCTCAATAATAAAATATTTTTCAAAGTTATGAGGTACTGAATGTCAAAAACTACATATTTTAAATAATTTTAAAGTATCCAATTTTGCCCTGCTCTAGACTTTAGAATTTGAACACCATGCTGCTTCGAACACTAAAAATGGTTTCAAGATGTTATAGATAGGTATATTCTCGATAATTCCGTTGAATAGTGTTGTAAAAACACAATTCTTTGAAAAGTTTTAAACGTCCCATTTTGTCCCATCATCAATACATCCGAATCTTCTATCCCATTTTGCCGCACCGTCCTATTTCGACCTGCTCTCCCCTACACCGGATATATTATAGAGGGTCTGAGTCTACTCAGGTTGTTCTTGCAGGTAGGTATACTCAATTGATTTACGCAAAAGCATCTAAATTATGGTATAGTTTACAAGAAATCTATGGAACTATTTGAATACAATATGTGCAATCATTGTTTAATGCTTTACCTATACAATTCCTTGGTCCACCGCTGAATGCCAGGAAAGCGTACGGGTGTCGTTTTGCAATTTCTTCGGGCAAAAATCTGTCTGGATCAAATCTCAGTGGGTCTGGCCAGTATTTTTCATTCCTATGCATTGGTAGTAGTCCGACAATGATTGAACTTCCGATCGGAAGAGTGACATCCCCTGACATTAATAATTGCATGTCAGTAAGTAGGTGAGTTGCTTAAGTAGCTATTTTTAGTTAATTCAAATTCTTTTGTCAGTTCAGCAAACAGACTTATTGTTGTATACATAGGTATACATACGTATGGGGATCTTTTATTGTTTTACAATTGATTTTTGCTTCTTTAGAATTATCATTATAAAATGATGTGGGCTCACCGACCTATGTCCATCTCTTCCGATGGAGTACGTTCAAAAAATGGTAAGGAAGGGAATAAACGCAATGTCTCTTTGATTACACGTTCCAGGTATTTCATGTGCGGTAGGTCTTTAAACGTGACAGGACGCTCCTGAATATCGGCACCTCTATAAATTTCATGTAGTTCCTGATACACTTTTTCCTGTCACAACATCAAACGCAAATGAAATATATATATGACGTACGTGTTACAAACTCTGATGACAAGTATTATGCGATTATCTCCCAGAGCCGAGTTAGTGATATTACCATACCTGTACATCGGGATGAGATGCAAGCATGAACAACACAAACGTGCCAGCGATAGTAGTCGTATCATTTCCCTGAAATAAAGTTCAAGTTAACAAGCAGAAGTAAATAACGGTGGAAGCAGAGGTAGGTACATACAAACGATCAAAGCGGAACGTGTTTCTAACGAAAGTGTGAGGTGGAATGAAGGATGTGTATTAATACATGCATTAATACATAATACATACAGCTGCGATGTGCGTATTAACTTCATCACGAAGCTCTTCATCTGACAAACCGCCGTTGCCCTCGGTCGATGATGACATAAGATAATCTAAGAATATCTGACGTCGAGAAGCCGAATCATCTGAAGCCAAAATTTATCATGCAATGGAAACAGAAGAATTTTCTAAAATGTTCGTATAATTACTTACAATCATCCCTTTCATCTTTGACTGTACTTTGCTGACTACTGTGTTCGAGGAGCTTCCTTTTTTTCAATTGTACAACCTAGAATAACACATTTGAACAATGATAAACTGTGACGAGCAAGACAACACGTTTTCTTACTCACATTGTTGGTGTAGTGGTGTAGATACTTGATACACCTCTGTTGCTCTTTACCAATATGTGTACGGTAATAAATGAAATCGGGATACAACCAGGGGCTGAAGACTCTCTTACAGAAACATTCGAGAACCCTGTAAATAATATTGTCATAGAACGACTCTGCCGCGTAATTTTTTAAGGGGTTTAAAGTATCCCTTATCGGTATGGATCGTTAGTCATTTGAATCAAAGGCTAATGTGTATCTGACAGTAGATCAAACAACATCGTGTGCCAAAATCCACTATCTTCACATGTCGGAGTGCATATACCTTTTTTGAAATGCGCACTATGCTACAATTTTTTTCCCAAAAGTATCACGTCTAAAAAATATCACCTTTGAATTTTAGTTGAAAATATAAGAAATTGAGAAAGTTATGATTTTTGTAGTAAGTGTCCTTTTGCAGATTGATCTTTTTATGACTTTTTTTTTAACATTTCGCTATTTTATTTCTTGTAAATAAATTTATTGTATATCATCTACAATGTTCAAAGCATGTTTCGTAATTTTTTGAACGAGTTTGGCCGGATTGTTTGGTCGCAATACCGTTTTGAAAACAGATTGGGTAAAATCGTCCCAGAGTGACCACCGTGATTGAATTTTGAATTGTGACAACGAAGGGTTGAACGTTGTACTAAAATCTCGTGTGCTTAGAAATCTGAAAACTTCCACCTTTCACAGTGTGCAGTTTCAAATTTTCGTAAAAAAATTTTCGTTCACGAATATTTAAATATATTTGGTTTTTGTCCTGCGACCAAAGGGCATAAGTTTTTTTGGTAAAAATTTAACTGTGGTTAGATTTCCATGTACTCAAGAGATCTTGCAGTTTTAAGATAGGCATTTTGACTCGTTTTTTTTTTTTTTGAATAAACTTTTTGACATTTTTTTTATTTTTTTTTAATATCAGGGTGTATGTCTCTAGATTATTTGTTGTTGAGGGTTGGCCAACAACTAAAGTCTCGCTTTTCAACAAAATTTCATGTGTCACCAAAATCGGTAACTCATGCGCAGAAAAGTGTCCTGGATGAGTGAAAATATGCCATAAATTGACTTACGTCCCTATATTCTGTACAAAGAGATGATGTCTGTTCGTCTGAGCCCCGACCTTCACACCCATAGCAGTTTCTAAAATGAGGAGATGATAATTCGATAAATAAAAGATATACTGTAAATATAAAATTAAAAAATGGTAAAGAATCAATAGTAGAAGACTTACCACAAATCATGTCCAAGTTGCACAAAGATACCAAAGTGAAAATCTCAAATTCCGGTCCATCCAAGTACCCCTCGATTTGCTCGGTAAATATCTTTGATTGAGTGGCAAATATTTCGACAAACGAATTCAAGATCTTCGTATTAAAAGTAGGCTGGATTAGTTTTCGATGTATTTTCCATATTGATACTGCAAATCCATAAACCGGGTTCAACCACTTGGTTAAATAGTAATGCATGGGTGACCGTAAATTGATATCACATGAGGCTAATTCAAATCTTCAAAAGCAATAATAACTTACGAGGACTGGTAAAAAGTCCGTTACCAACTAAGGCTCGACCGAACTTGACTGATTCACCTTTTCCGAGGGTCTTTGGATTACAACATATCGCCTGGAATTGAACAGTATTCACAAGCGCTATAATTTCACCCAAATTGAAATTGTAATTATATTATCGCACCTTTGCTTGTTCAGGATCGCTAACGAACAATAGTAAACGCGGACCAAGCCACACTCGTACCGGTGAAGGATATAACTTAGTTAGGTCGTTCATCTTATTCAGAAGATCTGTAATTTCATAAGGTATGAAGCCTGCTGATTTAAATATTACGTAACTAAAATTTGGCGAGTATAAAAGAATCTTCCACTTACGTTCAGCGCTTCCGATAAACAGATGTGCATTGCCTATTATTGGCAGAACTGGCGGTCCTTCGAATTTGGAAGCCAGTATGTAAAGACGTTGTCTCCGCACATGCCACATGGCGATATGAAAAAAACCATAGCATATTGCACAAGTGATAACTAGAGCAGCTACTGTAAGGGACATTTTTTTAATTGCTAATGATTGACAATGATTTTATAACAGTGGTCTTTACATTTTCATGAACTAAATGGAATATTTTTAATTTCACAAACTTTTTTTTTGAAACACCGAATATAGCAGCTAGTGCAGAGTGACTGAGTCTACAACTGCTTGATCAGTCTTATTTATCTCTTCTTATATGAATGACTTTCTAACATTTAAAATCCCAGGTGGTCTTGACTAAAACGAAATGATCTTGAAACTTGTTGAACAGGTTATATAATCAACATCTCAGATGAACTGCGTCCGCGTCCGAGATTTTACTGTATAATTAGGTTATCCCCCCAAACCACCTCGGGTGCAATAAACCTTGTGCCAACTACATTAAAACGTAGTAGCTATATATCAACAAAATTTTGATAACAAAAATTCTGAGAAGTATTTGATCTACAAAAGTATTGAAATCAATGGACGTTCCTAAGTACAATTAAATTTGCTTCTAATTAATTTTTGAATGTGGTCTATAGTATAGTTTTCTCTAGGTATTTACATTACAACATACATAGCGTGCGTATCATATAATAACCTGCAACATACGTACTCATAAAAAAAAACGATCAATTAGAAATAAAATTACGAAAAATCAATAAACCTGAACAAAAATCATGCAGTAAAAATTGAAGATCGGCTCGTTCCATGTTCCGATTAGACTCAAAAGTTGCGTAACCATTTAAGGAATCGTTATACATTTGAATTTCGAAAAACAAAAATGGCGTATTTTAAGGAGGCAATAATATAGCGGTTATTTTCTTCCCACGTGATTCTGCGATATTGCCGTATTTTTTTGCGAAAGTTAGTCGAAAAACTTCTTGTTCTCTGAGTTTTTTCACGAATTTCCATTCCTTCTGCTCGAAAATTTGCCTTAAATGTTGTTCTATGAGAAACTTTGATTTGACTGGATGAGAATAAAGATCAAAAAATCCTCATAGGCATGTGTTTCGTGTACAGAGATATGCAAGAAAAAGAAATATTTTAGACAAATCCTAAATACCATATGGTCTCTGCATTCACGCAAGAAGGAGAAGACTTTTTTGTTTTCTTATGTTATGCATTTGGACTGCGGTGTTTCAATTTTGATAATTTTTTGCAAAATTCAAGATCGGTGAATCTGAAAACTTCGAAATCAATATTTCACTCCCGAAATATTTTTGTTAAATAAGTTTTTCTGATGGATTTTGATTCACGGAGGTTAGAATTGGTAAAGTAGTTAAAGGCGGTTCAGTAAGACTTTGTATCGCACGTTTTGACCAAAGTATTCGTCATTTGAGTGATGAAAAAACAAAAGTTTTATCACTTACGTAGCCCAGTCAAGATACGGGAAAAGTATGATTGAAGAAAGAATAATGGTAACACAAACTTCATTTTTGAGATAAAATTAGCGAAAATATGAATAGCAAGAAACATATTATCCAAGATCCGTGAAAATCCTCGAGTTTAGAGAACAACTTTTTTCAACTAAGAAGGACGTGAAAAATACAGATAATTATTGTTTATTTATTTATTATTATTTATTATTTTTTGTTTTCGTGGGTATTTTGTAATGTGAAGAATCATTTTCCAAATGGAGTAACTGGATGGACTTTGGACACGTTGTTTCACTTTCTCATTTGCAAATTTTATCTTGAATAACTTCACGTTCGCTTATATTCCTTGCTTGTTCTTATTCAATGTTTGGTTTTGCATAATCTAAAACAACTCGACTTTCACCGAGATCGAAGATTTAGAACTAGCTTAGACAAACTAGATCTAGGTCTGATTCGAAAATACATTATTCATCGATATCCACACTTTGGCAAATCGATCCACTGGTAATTGTACCCCAAATTTTGCACGCTATATCTGTATATACTATATGCTAGTTAAAAATCTATAGCTGATCGTTAGCTGATAAAGTACGTCATCATCAAGTGCTTCTTTTTATTTTATACCCATGTAACTTCGGATCTGCAGTTGACTCCACTGATCGCAGATGTCGGATTTAGACAAACAACTCTACTAGCTATTATATCCAGAATTATTTCATGGCTTTCGATATATCTCTATTTTTGATGTAACTCTACTGTATTAAATATTATTTTATGTTGGCTACTTCACTCCTGCAACAAGACTGATTCTTACAAGAGACTCTGGTATGCATTCTCTATACAGAATGCATCCTCTAAACTTATCGTTATTACTCGACTATAAACAGTATTTCCTAAACTATATCGGTGCAGCTTGCCGTCATGAGATCTCTAGACTCATTATATCTATTCAGACTATGAGATAAGCCAGTTTACTTATTTCCGTATATACACTCACACGTCAGAGTGGTGAAATCCAACAGTTTGAATATATATCTTTTCCACATACGAAATTGAATTAATTTGTCATTTTGATGGCCGCAGGCATCTCTGCAGTGGAATGTGGTTTCTTGAATAGGTTTTTAGAGAATTGTATTACGTATGGCTGATTCGAAGTTAATGGTGTTGATCGACCGATTCGCGTGTCTGATTGGCTGTCGAGTAATGGACAACTTTTTGACTACAAGGACGAATCCTACTACTTTAGATTATGAGTACTCATATGCGTAGATCGCGCCCGTCGATCACTCTTAGTGTTCATCGATTGCGATCCCGTGCAGAGTTTCATAACAATTTAATTTTAAACTGTGGTACTGTTATTTCTGCTCGGTGTTCCAGCTGGTGCTCTGGCATTGTTTATCATCTGGATGCACGGGCAAATATTTTACTGGCAACGAAAGGGTGTCCCAGTTGCAGCCACACTACCCGTCCTGGGTAGCTACTCGCCTATGTTTATCCGGATGCGCGCCTACCCGGAATTTCTGAAGCATGGAGAACAAAGACGATGCTCTTCATACGTTGGGAATACATGCAACTGATCTTGGCAGTACGTCCAGTCTCTTGAAAATGTTTCTATTTCAAGTTATTCCAGGGCTAGCGCGCTTATGCGGCGTTACTATGATCTCCGATAAGTCTACCAAGTTTTTTAACGATCTGGCTAAGAAAAACCTCGAACTTAGGAAGAAGCTGGACTGCACAAGACCAGACATCATCAACCACTTGACGCAAGCCAGTGAAAAAGAAAATGGGATTGAAATCACCGTCGACGACGTAATCTCTCAGGTGTTGAGCCTGTTCTTTGCCAGCTTCGATACATCATCTACGTTAATGAGTTACGCTGCCTATGAGTTGGCTGTTAATCCGAAGATCCAGGAACTACTACAGAATGAAGAAGACCACTGCCTTGAGGAGAGCGATTGGGTGATATCTTACGAATCGCTTAGCACTATGAAATACATGGACGCTGTCGTTGCTGAGACTCTTAGAAAATATCCACCGATACCCTTAACCGATAGAATCTGTCGCAAACCCATCGAGCTACACCCTGCAATCCCTGGATTGGATTCAATCACCCCTGGAACCTGAAATGATCGTGTTTCTTCCGATTTATGATCTACATGAGCATGCTCTACACGTACGACTCCAAATGTTTTCCAGATCCGGACAAATTTGATCCGGAAAGATTTAACAAGGAAAACAAGTCCAAGTTGGTACCTCACACCTACCTACCGAATTTCCAAATTTTATTTTATGTGAGGTATTCTTCGCCGTAGTGTAGCAGGTGGGATAAATTTCGGGTGTAGACTGTCGTCAGAAATCAATGTATTTTATTTTAGGAATGTGAGCAGCTTTTGAAAATCTAAGACATCACCTGGCTTCGCAGTCAAATAGCTCCTGAAATTTTATCAACATTTTTCCATTTCTTTTTTTTCCGATTTCCATCAAACCTATCGATCACGTGACTTGGATATATTTTTTTCATCGCACGTTTGATCAGTATTTAGGCAATCCTAGATTCCTCGGTGAATGCCATTCGCCGTATAACAGCTACCGTGTAAATATCGGCGCTTCACTTTGGAAAATACTATTACGTACGTAAGTATTGTTTGTTGGCTATAAATAAAAAGTATTTCGTAAATTTTTCTGGGTATTCTTATACTGTACTCGCAACAGAATAAATTATGAAATCAGCATCTCGTAATAAGGCGACTATTCGTCTATTAGTCGAATTTTCACTAATCATTTGCCTCAAAGTCAGCAATGCCGACAAAAAAAAAAATGGAACAGTAACTACTGATCAGCATCTTACAGGGTCAGTAGTCACGACACTTCAAGAGCCGATTCGAGGTAAGACCTTGAGGACCCGGAATAACAGAAGCATCTCTGACTTCCTGGGGATTCCTTATGCTGAACCACCGATTGGAAATCTTAGGTTATGGTAAAGATATTCTCATAGTGACACGATTGTACCATACTATACGAGTCATCCTCAGATATATTGTGAAATATGCGTAAGTTTTAGTCAGCGTGAAGAATCTATTAGTTCAATTTGATCGATTCAATTAACATATATCGCGTGTCTGATGGCATGAAGTCGTAAGTGCCATTATGCGATAGTTAGATATTTTTTTAGAATCAGAAGATCGTATAATTTTATTCCCATATAGGGTAGGGTACCCTAAGAGTGCGCAGTTTTGGAAGAACCTCGAATTTCTCAAAATTAAAAAGCTCAGAATATTCTGGAATAGAATCTATTCAAAGTTGAACTATTAAACTTTCAGGAAATACAACAAAAATAATCAAAAATACATATATTTTTTACTTATAATTAGAAATTGAGATCAACGTAGTTGCGCACTCTTGGCATAGCTGATCTCCAAGAGTGCGCGCAGCGTACCCCAAGCGTTTCTTAGCGTTTTTTTCAGTATTTTCTTCAGGGCTCCATTCGTTTTTTCTTGACTCTTTAATCTTCTTTTATAAGACGAGCTAGTGATAATTTCCGATTTCTTATTTCGGTTCGATTGTCGGCGTACAATCGTGGCTTTTGGCAAAAGTGAAATACCTTCAAATGATGTAGATGGCTGCTCGTTTTCTGGTTCCAGTTCATTTACGCGGCAGCTTCCATAGTCTTCAGATGGTTGTACAACTGATGGATAGTTATTGTGAGACACAACTTCCTCACAAGATTCAGCGATCTCTTGACGCTGTGATTCAGCCGGAATATTCTCTGTCCTTTCGAGCGGTCTATCAGTTACCGAACTGACAAGAAAATCAGCTTCCGTAAATGAATCTCGGTCAAATGGACATATTTATTTTAAGTCCCCATCTATCTCCGACATGAGGAAGCTGATGGCTTTTGCGCTGTCAGTATTCGAACATGAATCCCCTCGTGATTTTGTTAATATTTATTAATCGTAAGTCTAGCTAAGTTAGATTAATCTATAATAATTTTTGTTTTTCTTTTGTCTCTTTTGTTGTATATTGAAATTTGAGGAGATCCGCTTTGTATGGTCGGAATGACGGTAAACAATGTAAATAAATTAATTTACGTTTAATATAGTAGTAGTAGTATAATATTTGGAAAAATAAATAAGAAATTAATTACAGGACATTAATAACTTGTATGAGGTGTTTTTTGTTATTCGCGATATGTAATTTGTGGACTGTCCAAAAGTAAAAAATCTCCACACCCTCCCACGTCATTCCGAGTCACATTTTGTTACCTTCCTCTCCCTCCTTCCGCAACGGTCGTCGTTTATGGACGACCCCTAAGACCTTTTTACAAAAATATACATTTTCGAAGCATAAACTTTATTGCTCGCGTTGCGGCATTTTGAGAAAAACAAAAATGTGGGGAACCAAGTAGAAACGAAGCAAGAGTAGAGTACTTTGACAGGGACATTACGAACTGAATTATATATACCTATATAAAATACCAAAAACATAAAATATATCAAAAAGCTAACTGCTTATTAAAAAATGAAATTTTTGAGTTCTACTGTTTTTCCAAAAGCCGAGTCTATTTTTTATAGTAAAAAAAATTTTATTTAACAAAAAAATTGTCTGCTTGAATACACCGCTTGGCAGGTGTATTCAAATGCGGACCAAAATCGCTAGAAAGTCCGTGGCGAGCTGACTTAGAAAATGGATCTAAATAGGTCTGAAGTAAGTTCGAAAGTGCCCCTTACTTTTGCGCGTAATTCAGATCTGTCAAGACGGATCAGATTTTGAGTTGCAGAATTTATTGCACTAGCCCGATATTAAATCCGCGGTGCGCACGGGTCCAACAAATTATCAACTTCATAATAATATTAGACAATTAATCGGCAGTTTTGTGTCCAAAACATGCGTAATTAATTTCACCCAAAATTTGCGCCCACAATTTTTCGATAACTATATCCTACAAGTATGATTTTTTAACTTCCCGCTATGAGAATTGAAGATTAAAAAAAAACAGGGAAGCTAGCACCGTCAATCAAAACGGTAGCAACTTGCACATTACTCTGGTAGGGCGCGATAGTGAATTAATGTTTACTTGTTTATCACAGCTGTGAAAACCGTTTTTGTGTATTATTGAGTATAAAAATAGCGTCAAGACAGTGAAAAACACGATGTTCATTCATTTTGTTTTATTTGCGATGAATTCATCAAAGTAAGAAGTAAAGAATTCTCTTTAGCAACTAATCTAACACTTTGTAAAGCTTTCGAAGCCTATTTTAAACTGCGAATTCGGAATCAAGATAAAAATTGGGTACCTCACTCACTTCTCCAGTGCAAACTGCAACGATACTTTAGCTGATGAATTTAAAGATAATATGGGTGCCTACTCAGAGGAGCAAAGAGAGCGTTTTCACCAGGATATAAAGGACTTCGAACGACTCTACCAAAGATAGTACAACGAAAATATGATGAGCGATTACATTTGGAGTTTAATACGAGAATGTTCAAACAAACATAAGGAAGTGACTAAAAATATTCATTTTCAAACGAAATTTTCATTGAATTTGCATTTGTATTCTCTTATTAAACAGTTTTCTGAAATAAAAAAGACTTAGTTACCCAGTAAAAATTTTTTTGATTTCACATATCATAAAATTCTGAAAAAATCGGTCATTTCGTTTAAATTTCGAAAAATTGCTCTGGTTTCTACAAAAGCAAACTTTGATCAAATTAACTATTTTTCCCTTCATTAATGATGTATATGAAACCAAAATTTAACTCTCAGAAGCCAGACCCAAAAATCGTGTTGACCGGTGTTATACGCCTATTTGAAAAACTGAATAAATTTTATTTTATTTATTTTATCTAGGTGTTCGCATTCAAGCTTGTAGAATTTGAATCCGACAAATACATTCTAACAAATGCTATTCCAAATGATACTCCGCATCTGCTATGTTCAGTCAATGAACAACCTCGTAGAATTTTACTCGTTTTAGTACTTACTCATATCTTCATGAGTGATGAAATATGCAAAGAAGGTTTGTCCTTTTCTTCACCCATTATTTGATTGTATGTTTATTTGATACCTTGGTCTTTCAAAAGTCAAAGATCCAGGAAGCATTTTTATAGACATCATTTAATTAGGCTTGAAATATTGTTATTACAGAAGTGCTATGGGCCTTTTTGAGAAGTCTGTCAATAATCGCTGCAGATCATTTTAACAGTGACTACTTTAGTGATGTGCAGAAATTAATTACTGTTGCAAGTATATGACTTAAGAATGATTTTAGCAAGGGCACACACTTCGTATAGGGGAATTTTTCAAGGATCGGTATGAAAATGTCTAAATTTTTCTCTAATCAACCAGTTTTTTTTCTTTTTTTACAAGAGTTGCATTCGCCAATCTCTTGAAGCATGATCGAAGAAAAGTTAGCAGTTGATAATCATCGGGTTTTAAAATTGAATAGAATAAAAATAAAAGTACTTGATGCATAGATATGGATCAGCGTTGCTTCGGCTTTACATATTTGGGTCTTTGAATCGTTCAAAAAACGAACCTCTATCCACTGGACAGACAACTTTTTGATGCGAGTAGTTTTGGTCTGGTGAATTGAAAAAACAGAAATAGTTTTTAAACTCGACAATTTGAAAGGAAAAAACTGATTAATCGAGCCACGTTTGATTTTATCAACAAAATATCTGTTAATCTGACAGAGCTTTGTTTCCTGAATAATTAGAGACCTAAGTATATGCATAAAATCGAAGCATCAGATAATCCAAATACTTGCATTAAATGCGTTTACTTGGATTGCATATAACTTTGAGACCCAGTGATTCACAACTCATCATGCTTCAAACTTTCTCAGGAATTTGTTAAACAGTATTTGGATAGGCACAAGATCGGATCGTCAGAACCACCCATGTACGAATTACGATGGGGTGCACGTGCCGAAGAAGAGGTTTCAAAACGTCAGATGTTAAATTTTGTTTCGAAGGTAAATTTCGAATGAATAGGAAACGAAAAGGCTATACACAAGATCCAAATCGAATTTTCTATGAAAAGAACTAAAGAATTTAACTCAATCAGAGGTTCTTTATGCGGAGAAAATTTCTCGACCATTTATATTCCGATTATGAATATTCATATTTAACCCTAATTGGTCACAACTTCAGTAGAATCGCATAACGGTCACACAGGGTGAATGTCACCCCAGCTCCGAAAATTGCTCTCCTGCTGCAACCATTGGTGCTAAAATTTTGAAAAAAATACTCGGGTATTGTTTAAGGTTCCCGGAAAAAGGTCTAATAGTTTATTTAATCAAAATTGATTGTTTAAATATTGTAAAATATCATCAAAGTTGAAAAAAATGAAGAAACGTTTTGTATTCGAAAAAAAATCGTACTTCTTTTCCAAAATTTTTTTCAATTCAAAGAATTAGGGGGAATTACGGGACTCTAACAGGAGTTTGAAAAAAATTTTGGGTGAAATTCACCCCCGGTAACCAATTAGGGTTAATATCAGAGTTCAGAATGCAGACTTACCCGGATAGCCACATTACTAAATTACAATTGATTACAACAACTTTACCGTCGTTAACGTCCCCATCAAGCATTGTCCTTGCTAGCAACTTAGTACGGTAATTGTTTATAGCAAAATGGTAGCAATATGCTGTCAACTGATATGCATATTTTATTTGTTAACAGCATATTGCTGGCGTTTTACTACAAGCAATTACCGTACTAAGTTGCTAGCAAGAACAATGCTTGATGCGGACGTCAACGATGGTAAAGTTGCTGTAATCAATTACAATTCATTGATTTGGCTATCTGGGTATTTGTACGTACGTGAATAAATTATTATACACCCTTGTTATTTCTAGATATCCAACGATCGACCGTTAAACACTTGGCCTAAACAATTCAATGCCTTATCAGTTTCTGAACGTATCGATCAGGAGAGTGAAGAAAATAACTAACATGATACTATGTCGCAAAAACGAAACCAAAGTGAAGGATAAGAGAAAAGTGAAGGATACTAAGCTTTAAAACACTAAATATTTAACTACATCCAGATAATTATTTTTATACTTTTTGCTACATTAACTTTTTCAATAAAAATGTCTGCATTTAATTTTGCATCTAATTCTGCCTGTGCAGTAATGAGTAAGATACGAAAATATCTTACATGATAGGCGAGAATTGTTTCAGGGTGATTTAGTCTGATCAGACCATATTCTTTGGGATGAATTTATCAAAATCTAAAACTAAATTTCTGTTACCAAATATTAGAGAAGCTGATACAGCTTCCGATTTATAGAAGATCCAAGTTGACTGATGATGAAGATGAAGCTTACGCCGTCATTCTCATCGTTTAGATCATTAGAAGATACTTTGTTTCAGAAAAAGACGACTGAGAAATGTGAGAGCTGGAAAAACGGTGAAACGAGAGGTGGGAGAATTTGGAAAAAGGCGACATTGAAGAATGCAAATTGGGAAAAGCGAGTGAGTTTGGAGAAAGGTGAAAGAAAAAAATGTGAGTTAAGAATAAAGTGTTCGAATTGGGAAAAAGACGACAGGGAGAAATGTGACTTGAGAATTGAGTAGATGAACTGGGATATAGACAAGACGAGAAGCTGGAGAGCCTGTTAAAAGGTGGCGCATGTACTCCCTGATGAAAAACCATTTTTGTTGCCTAGGTTCTTGAGTAATTTACTTATCAATAGTTATATTACAATTGCTATACCATTCTGTTACGGTTGAATAAACTCCCATCCAGAATGTATAAGAAACTTAGTCTTCTTAGCTACATTAGCTAGTGTATCATTACAATATGAATATAGTTTATGTGTTGATAGCGCGTATGCTAGGGTGCAATTCAAGAAACTCTCGATCAATTTCGATGAGTACATATTTATTTTCAAAAGACAATTCAGAAACTTTTACAATATCAAATATTAGAGCAATGCTGATATACAATAGATACGCGAAAAATGCGTGGGATAATCCGTTTCGCTTTATCAAACCCATACGTACTACATACATTATTCGCGGTAAAATTTTTTGCAATTTGTTTGAAAACCATCGTAAACCGATTAGAATTAAGAATAGAGTAATTGTAACTAATTGAGGAGTAACTATTTGCAAAATCTGATGTCTAATTGCAAAAGAAGTTGTGGCTATAAGTGCGACCGTGTATGAGAAGAATACATGTCGCAAGTGCGATTTCATATGTAGTATGTCCATCTGTACCAGGTATAAGGAATCCGAATTATTTTGTAAGAGCGGATACTGGCTACTTTCTACTAGGCTACTAAAATTGAAAAGAAGAAGCACTAAGGGTGGCTACTTGTAAAATATAGTCCATATTGAGTATTTAATCGAAAAATCGGATACTGATTAATATCCCCTCTTTGCTTCGTAAGTATTTGGAATGTCTACCCCCTTCAAATACTTTGCGTAGTTTTCGGCAAAAGCTTCCGCTACACCCTTCGCGCGTGATACTCCGGAAATGTGGGGAGATATGGTAACCTGCATCAAACAACACCGCATTGAAAGATCTAGAACCTCCAATGTTTTGCCTCGATATCTTCATATGAATCAAAGATGTGTTCGTCTCACCTGAGGGAATGCCCATAGTTTGCTAGTTTCCGACAGGGGCTCTTGTTCAAAGACGTCTAATATGGCCGCCGATATCCACCCCTCTTCGAGAGCTCGTATCAAGTCTGATTCCCGGATAACATCGCCTCGCCCGACGTTGATAAAAACCGATTTTTTCTCTTCGCAATTCTTCAGAACGTCTCCGTTCAAAATACCCCTTGTCTGCGCTGTGGAGGGCAGTACATTGACGATGTAATCGCATCCATGAAGAATTGTCGGCAGATCTTCCGTCACAACCTGTTTGTCCAAGTATGCCGGTTTATCCTTCGGCAAAGTGCGGGAAAGACCCCAAATAGTAGCGCCAAGTGCGTTGAGGCTTCGGGCCACTACAGTGCAATTAATATTCTGTAATTGTCTGTAACTGAAGGCGAGAAATACGCAAGGTAAAATTTTCTAAATCTGTGCTTTTTTTCCCTACCATGTTTTCCTATAGTTCCGGTTCCTAGAATTCCAATGGTTAGATCGGATATGAGTCTGTGCTGTGAGATTCTCCCATCCACAGACCACGTTTTCGTTTTCTGGTTCTCATATTGGTCGCGCTGATTGCGCTCATGATTAACGATGCTTGCGATTGTGTACTCGGTAATTGCAAGCCCAAAGCCTGAGTCCGAGTACCTAGATATCCGATACGGGATTTCTCTGCCGTTCAAGTGCGGTATTAGTTTATCCAGCCCAGCCCAAGTAGTCTGGACCCATTTTACTGACTGCAAATGGTCGAGATGCAAAATTACCAGGTCAGCATCAGCCACGACGATTTGAGTCTCTCGAAGTTTTGAGACCGCCTCTTTTGTCCCTGGAAATAGCGCTGCGTTTATTCGCTGCTGAAATATTGTTACATACCGGGCGTATTTACACATCAGACGCACTTTTCGCGTCTTGTGATAATGGATATTCTAATGTAACGGACTGGCGACAGTCGCATTCTTGATCGGGTGTCTGCCAAAAGGTAGAAGGGAATTTTATATGAACGTCGAATCAAGAGACTCGGTAGAGTCCCGCACCTAGTTATATAAAGAACAAAGAAAACAAAATTTTTTTATGCACCGCGCGAGACTCGACCGAGACTGTATACCCGAACGTGAGCTAAACGGACTATGCGGCAATTTATGATCTGTAATTTATTCCGCCTCGATATATACAGTATTGTGATATTTATCGCGAGATGTGGCCAAAAAAATCTTTCATTTGAGCTCTATTACAATGAAACCGATAAACGGAGAGCTGAGATATAATTATTTAACGTTTTAGAATACCCGTTTTTGTCACAAATTTTTGTTCACCTTCTTCTTCTTGATCCTAAGGCTTATCTCCTTTCGGAATGTAGCCATATATAATAAAAATGAATAACAAAAAATTAAGTAAATAAATAAATCAAAAGTGAAAAAGAAAATACAAATTATGAATATCACAAGCTACGAATTTTATAGTACATACATGTAAAAATGTCTCTTGATTGGTGGTGAATTTTTTCAAAAAAATCAATTAGTCCAAGTTTTGAAAAAAAAATATTTTGCGTTTAAAACTGAAAAAAATATATGAAGATGAATTTTGATTTGTTTTTCGTTTTTTTTTTACGGAACTACAACTCAAAACAAAAAAAAGACCTCGTATTTTATTTTGATATCTCTGTTTTTGAAAAAGCTATGAGCATTTAAAAAAAATTGTGCGAAAATTCGAAAAATTTACTATGTTTGGTCGGGTTGAGACAAAAATCTAAAAAAGTTCCGAAAGACTGCTTTCAGTAGCTATAAGAAAATAGAAAATTTTCAAAAAAATCAAAAATGGTCGGGGTCACGGATTGGCCGGCTTTGTACGGAATTACTCATATAATAGATATTTTTATCATACATGCGTCAAAAACTCGGTTTGTGATGGCTGTTACCCGTGGCAAAAGTGGCTGTTTCTAGCACTGTTGTTTTTGCACTGCTACGCACGCGCAGTTCGTTTTTGACGCAGTATGATAATAGTATATTACGCACCTAGGGAGGGAAAGTAGGCCATCCCAAACTGCGTGTGAGATTGACACCCGAGCCGAAGGCGAGGGTGGCAAAAACGCAGTTTGGGATGGCCTTTTTCCCTCCCGTGTGGCGTATACTATTTTTCACCACCCTCTGCATCGGAAAGTACGACTTTCCGTTCACGCGAGGGGACGAAAGTCTGTACTTTCCATGCAGGTGTGGTGAAAAGAATATTGTGTGCAACTCGTGGCAAAAGTCGGACTGGTGACTCGCGTGCGCGCGCATACTCGTCACCAATCCCTGGCTTTTGCCACTAGTTGCATAAATATCTATTATGCAACTAGTGGCAAAAGCCAGGGATTGCGATGCGCGCGCACACGAGTCACCAATCCGGTTTTTGCCACGAGTTGCATACAATATTTTTTATCATACTGCGTCTAAAACGAACTAACTGCGCGTGCGTAGCAGTGCAAAAATAACAGTGCTAGGAACAGTCACTTTTGCCACGGGTAACAGCCATCACAAACCGAGTTTTTGACGCATGTATGATACAAAATGAAAAAACTTTCGACGTGAAATTTCATATCGCACGGTTGGTATAAAATGAAACTCGGATGTAACGAAAATGGGACAGGAAAATTTGTGATATACTATGTATGACCAATAACACAAAAAAATTGTAAATATACCTAGATCGAATCGGGATGAAATGCACTGTATAAAATTGTTATTTGTCAATATATGGAGCGTCCTTTGCCAATGACGAACAGAAAATTGTAAATACACTCAGATTGAATTGGAATGAAATGCACTGTCTTGAATTGTTGTTTGTCAATATATAGGGTGTTCCTTGCCGATGCCAAGAAAAAACATGTAAATATACCCAAATCGAATTAAAGTTTCACTTCTGCGGTGCAGAGTCGTGCCACGCATCAGTTTATTACATTTCAGAGTGCAGCGCGAGATTCGACATTTACCGTAAAGGCAATAGGGAGTGAATGGATAATGTTTCCCACAACTTCCCATATTATATCGTTAACTGATAACAGTTTTCATAACTATAGTAACGGCCGTCAGTAATTCTACAACAATGTCTCCATCTTTCATAACTACAGTACACGATTAATTTTCAGTATGGTCACGTATATTTTCATAAGATAAATGATGAAATGATGATTGCGCCACACAAGAGAAGAGACGGGGGTGGTACACAATTTATACAATTCATTATGAACAAGAATGATTATAGTAAATCGAATTCTACAGAAGGTTCTGAGTTCTGTAGAAGGCATCAATCGCCTAACGTTATATCTATGGTTCTACGTGGCAAGACATGAAAGCTGTCAATACCATGTTATGGAAAGCCTAATTGTCAATTCGAAAGAAAGCCAACGTGATGTAGGTACTAGGCAGTAGCATATGATTTCGGATCTTTTTTTTTACGAGGAAGGAATTTTCGTATAAAATTATTATATTATGTTTGATTGACATGAGAATGTATTTTTTGTGGGAAACTATTACATTTATATAACTAGGCGAAAGTTTTTTGCACCAGAGGTGCTTTTTATGGGTCTTCAATAACTCGGAATGTAATCATACCTGGCGTAACAGCATGGAATGTCACTTGGGGCAATCGCGTTTGCAGATGATACCATAGATTCGGAATTGCAGACAAAACAACGACGGAGAGTGCCATTTCACTCACTAGCAGAGTCGTTCTACCATCGCACCGTCGGTATACGCGAGCGTTCCAAAACCTATTTCATGTAGCATACACACTGTCATGTCGGCGTGACGTCGCTTATCGACGAAAACGAACCCCATGCAGTGCCGACATACTGTGTTCGTTTACCAGTTGTTCAGCCTCGAAAGATTACAATTGGTTACAATTAGGGTTCTTCGAAACTCGAAATCCAGCGTCAACTGACGTTGTTGAAAAGAAATCTTCATTCTGGAAGCTGTTCGTCCCATTCTAATAAAGATTATTCGCTGATAAATTATTACAACAAGTATGTGGACAGTCATGTATCAGATTTTCTTGTTATTAGAAAATGAATCAAAAACATTCGAATTATTAATTCAATGGTATGCCTAATCATTTACTCGAAACATCAAAATGAAGAACAAACACGCACTCCAAGACCATAGACATGGAGCATGGACTGCGCATACGAGCAGAAAATAATTTATCGTTCCATGAAAAGAAACAGAAACTATAAACGCGGCCAGAAATGTACATACAGCTTGTCTATTCGGTTTAGTTACTTCGCGCGCTGATATCAAACCGTCAATTTAAGATAGTTCCAACTTTTGCCGAGTGACTAAACTGAATAGACAATATGACTTCGATAGACATCTCATTAGAAATATTCCCAACGCGGGGAAGATGTCGCGTATTAGACGTATTATTAGATATTAAACAAGAAGTACAGACGTGAATTTTCGAAATTGGGTTATTTTTGTCTGGCAATCGAACTATTGACGCGACTGCCAGACAAAAATCAAGAGAAAAATCTCTGACCGACAAAATTTTGTATAGGTATAATATAGGAACTTGTACAGCAGTAAGCAAATAGAGACATCGTTAATAATTTGCGATGCGTATAGGTATGTGCATATTTATTCACAAGAAATAATTACAAATTGTACAAATCATGACATAACGTTGACAATGAGAAATATTGTATTGATGCTGCAGCAATAAATTCCCAGATATACCGATAATTATTACTCCGTTATTTTCCACTCTCTGTTCCTGCTACTCTCTATTTCAGGTATTGAATGAGGTAACTGAATCTCAATAAGCGTAATAAGACATGGCGCAATTTACATAAATTTTAAATCGTAAAATTTGCTGCGCCTAATGCTATGCAACATAGAGTTCGTTTACACGGATGGCGTGCGGGATACATGAAATAAGGCGCTCGATTTTTCCCGCCAGAAATTTCAGCACACCTCCTCGGGTCAGATGTTCTCCTGGTACCAGAAGCAATTTTTCGACTTAAGATTTTAAAAACTTTAACCATACCTATAAATGTTTCCAAACTGTCCCCGTGCCCCACATTGCGTGCAATCCGTACGGCATTCTTGCGATATCCAAATTGAGATTGCATATCATTAGGCGCACCTGATTTCTTACTTAAATTTTCTAGAAATTCAAACAATTGATGCAGGAAATAAAATGTGGCAGCAAAGGACATGTAGACGTTACCGATAGGGTTGTGACGTGCTCAGGCGTTAGTGTTCGCTTTGTACAGCGCTACCGTGATTATGTATATGTATATCACCAGCACCCTCTCTTGTTCCTCGAGTGCTTGCCTATAGTAAGACATGTATTACCGTTTCTCAAGAGTAATAAATACTGATAATTGGTTAAAACTGTATTGTTATTTTCTTAAATAATTACATCACCCGGATATAACACGTACAAAACGTTAGTGAGAGATATCTTACAATATCCGTCAGGTGTTTTACATTTTATAGCTACTTCACCTTCTCCTTCTACAGAAATTTTCTTCGAATTTGCCATAGAAATGCGTTTTACTTTACTAGAGCGAAAGTTTGCAAAAAGCGATTTTTGTGCATCCATATGCCTTGATGCTCCAGAATCGATTATCCACATTGAGAACGAATGTTCAAGTTTCTTGAGATGCCCATTTGAAGTTATGAAGGTGAGAAAGGTGCACAGGTTTGCAGAGACTCGTACGTCCTCGGCATCCTCATAGTACGCATGATCTTCATCATCGTCGTTTTCGTGCTCTTCCATTACACACACAGCTTTGGTCGGTCTTCGGGTGACTGGTGCAGTAGCTCTGCAATGCTTTGCGTAGTGGCCAAATCTATTACATCTGTGGCATTTTGGTTTGAGGTTATGTTTGAAACGCGCATTGTTGTTGTTCGAGCGTCGAAAGTTTTGATTCGAAGCCCGTGAATACAAGCCATGGGCGTCACGCGATTCAGCGTCTTCTTTGTGTATAGCTTCTTCCAAGATACTTTTTTTTGGCGAGTTCAGTTGACATGGTCGTGACTGAGTTTCGAAGAGACATTTTTATTGGGCGATAATAATCATCAGGTAAACCCATGATTAGAAGCATGCCAACTAGTTGGTCAGATATAGCAACACCATGAGCCTTTAGACGTTTGGCAGCGTTGGATTTCTTTGTTACGTATTCTTCGGCAGAATTACAATCGTCTAAGAAGGTAACACATAGTTCCATCAGAGTGTTACACACATTACACACCGTGTTGTCATCGTAGACGGCTTTTATTTTGCCCCATATGATCTTAGCTGTGTCTGTCTTGTCGAAATGCGCACGAACGTCGGAGCTAACGGCCATTATAATTCTAGAACGCACTTCTATATTACTTAGTTCATTAGTATCAAGTTCATCTGGAGGAGATACTTCAATCACTTTCCAGAGTCTTTCCATTTGCAGATATGCTTCCATGGACATAGCCTAGTTTTGGTAGTTTTCAAAGCCTGTAAGCTTCTCAATAGACTGATAGATGGGTCCGTTATTACGAGACGCCATGTTGAGATATCAAAAGATTTTTTCAAAAGAAACTGTTCTGTATTTTTGAGTCCAGCACGATAATGCTACTTGTACACATTCACACCCACGTGTGGCAAGATATTGCCGGCACTTCTTTTTCGCGAACAGCCCGTAACCTGTTATGAAGTACGCAGGGAATTATATTGAGAGAATAACATTTTATTCAAGAAGAGAAAATATAAAGGTATAGGGTGATGTACACACTCCGAGTCTTAGCTCGAAACTAAACTCTGGGGACATAGTTGCTAGGCACACACACACACACACACACACACACACACACACGATAATGTACATGTGTACATGTCTTCATGACCTATGTCTCTCACATGCTCATACATCTGTACAGCAACAGTGTTGAAATTGACGAAAACGCGTATTTCCATTAAAATTCCCGAAAAACAGATTTTTAGGCGGATATGACGTTCTGGCTTCAATTTTCCTGATTTTTTCATAGGACTGAAGTCAGAAAGTCGTATCCGTAATTTTTTTGTTTTTTTCTCGGATTGGCAATGAGATCCATGAAAACCTTAGATCCATCGGAAGTCGAAAAAAAAAATGTATTGGAAAATAATAGGTGTTGAAATATTCAAAAATTTTCATCCAAAATTTGTTTATTCTGAATTTCAAGATATCTACATGTTTTCATCAATTTCAAAGCGAATCGCGTAAAAAGAAATTTCGACTGAAATTTTTCAAAATTCCACCTCTGTTTATTTTCAAATTTTTTTGTCTGCAAATTTCAGCGGATCTACGCGTTTCCATCGATTTTAAGACGACTTTGGAAAAAAAAAAATGCCGGATACGACTTTCTGATTTTGGTTTGGCGAAAAAATCAGGAAAATTGAAGCCAGAAAGTCCTATATCTGCCAAGAAAAAAAAAAAAAAAATCAGGAAACCGGTTGACCTGTGAGCCAACCCGAAAACTTTCCGCTGTGTTAAGAACGTTACAATTATCTGATACTATTGTATTTATAATAAATTGAAGAAGGTTATAAGTATAAATAGTTTTCCGTATACAAATCTTTTTTTCTTCAATTGCTATTCTTCGAATAACTTTGAAACTACTCGACCGTTCGACTCCAAAATCTAATAAGATCTAAGTCTTGATAAACCCTTTAGATCGCCATAAGAGCCATTCCAATCGGTCGATTCGTTCTAAAGATATCGTACGACAAAAATTTGTTTACACACGCAGTCGGAATAGCTTCCTAGGACCCCAAAACATCGAGATCTGATGAAAACTCAATTTTCGAAAATCGGACCGAAACCAATAACTTCCCTTTTTTATGAAAATTTTCAATTTTCATTGCGGGAAGTTAAAAAATTCGGTCGTGTAATGAACCTCACGAAGTATGCAAATATTGAGTAGGTATGTATTGTACATACGTATGCTGATTAAGTGAATAATATTGACAAAAATATTATTCCTTGGAATTTTTTTGAAGGACTAATTTTAGCCAAGAAAACATATGACGAAAATTTAAAATTAGATAAATATTTTTAACATGTGTTCGAAAGTTCGATTTTTGACAAATGATATTTTATCGTAAAAGCAAAGCAATAGATCTCTGCATATACTCAAAATAACCAGTAACTCTTAATATTAAAAAAATTTGGAAGAGATGCATTTATATTCAATAAAAATTCTGAAAAAAAAAATATCAAGGTGTCACGTAATTTGTCCTTGCAAATTATCGTTTTTATTCATTTAAGGTGAAAAATATAAGATCAGAAATTATTTCACGCAAATCACACATTAGCAAATAAATCATTTAACTGGACATGCGAAGATTTAAATTACGCGACTGGTTGCGAATATTGTTCGAGACTATTCACTCGAAATTCGCATGAGGCAGTAGTGAGACAGTCTAATTAGCCTTCGAATTGAAAATGATTACAAGGAATCGATATCAAATGAATTTACATTCTGTTTAGTTTGCGGTGTTTCCATCGATGAAAAATGACTAACATTTAGTATAACTTTTGCTTTTTGAAGCAATACTAGACTATGAAAAGCCCATAGCGTATTTATATGATTCACCGCGTTTTTCCTAAATCGTGGGGTTTAACCTCATCTCACTTGAATTCCCATAATCGAATCAATTTTCAGAATTTTGAAATCCGGATTATTTCAAAGATATTCTAGAGACTTTACAGTTTCAGAAAAGGCGGAAGAAAAAAAATATTGTTTTTTTCACACCTCCGAAGTGGGGCGCAACCATTTTTTGAATTGACACAAGTGCGCGACGTTTTTAATTGCTCGAAACGATAGCGCTTCAAATTTGAACAAGTGTTCGATTCGCACACGATTATTTTGTCCGGTTCGGAAGGTATATAAAGAGGTTTAGAATTTCAGAAAGTCTATCAGTCAGCTGAGTCTCAAGTACTGAATACGTGCTAACAACACTAGACAAAGATGGTCAAATTCGCAATTTTCCTGTGCACTCTTCTCATCTGTGCACGCCGCATCTATGTAAGTACAATTAAAATAGTAGTAAAATTATGATATAATTTTATTTATATCGATCTTTGTGATTTGTTTTGGCTAACTGTTGAATGTAGTCCACTGTGCAGGGGTTCATACTTTTTAAATTGACTAGCTCACCTCTGAAACTGATTTTTTGTATCAGCATTTCGCAAGAACCACCTCAGAAAAATCAGTCAGGTCTGATAAACTTTTTTTTAGAGATCATCACGCAAGTTTGACGAAGCCAACTCGAAAAATCTTCCATCTGCCATAACTTATGACCGACTCGTCGTAAAGCAATTTCGCTCGCACTTTTTTTTGAAGGGATTTCGTCCTCTGAAAAGTATTGCCATCGAATTAATCCTGGTTTAATTTTCAAAATTTTGCGACTGAAAGATTTTTTGTAGTCTTCTGTTTCAAACGTGCCTATCTCAGTGAGAAAAATTTGTAGCGAGACGGTAAGAAACGCAGTTTAAAGATGAGAAAATTTCCTAAATTTAGGACAAGTTCAATTTTCGGATAAAAAATGTCTGTGCCCCGTGCTTTTCATTAAGATTTACAAGAAATAGATAATTTACGTAATGATCGCTTCAAAGTGATGCTTCTCTGAAATGAGACACGATAACTGACATTCGTTCAATGAATGTCGAAGAAGACATTGCGAGCTGTAAAATGCATGAAGGACACAATCATTTAAAAAATTCACTATTTATCCTCCAGAGTTCAGGTATTGCTTTAATTCTTTTAAAAAGTCTATTTGGGGTAAAAAAAAAACCTTACATCGTAATCGGTATATAAATTATAATCTAAACAGTTTCAAAATTCGTAGATCTTATTTTATTATTCGAACGTTCATACTACTTGATGCCTTTGACAAAATAATGTGAATTTGACACGATAACAAAACAATACTTCAAACAAAAATCCCGCGTTACTCTATATGCATGTGCATTGCGTAGTGCGCATTTCGCGGTGACACTCAGTAAATAGCCAATCAGCATCGCGGAAAAGCGGCTTCAACTTCTGTTACAATCTCTTTTTCAAGAAAGGGATAATTAAAGAATTGGAAGATTAAAAATGACAGATCAAAAATTAGGTCCGCTATACCACTATCTCGTTTACTGCAATGTAAGAATTACAATAGAATTAAGAATTTAAGTACGTTCAGGCGTATAAAGTGGTATTCCTTTATCGACGACTAAATACTAGAGTGGTTTACTTTCAATTCTTTTAAATTTTTCCATGGGACACTAGGGTGTTTCAAAACAATAAAAATAATAATTTATTTTTAGGTCCCATAGTCTCAAAAGTTACCATGAGATGTAATGAAAATCCCCCCAAAAAGCACCTCTGGTGCAAAAACCTTTCGCCAAGTACATTAATGTGGTATTTCCCACAAAAATAGTGTTGCGGCCATTCAATCTACAGGAGTATTGAAATCAATGGACATTGGCAAGTACAATTAAATTTTCCCAATTAATTTCTGAATGTGACCTAATCCTAGTTTTCGGTAGGTTCTACATTTCGTACGTCACACGTAATAACATGCAATAAACGCACTTATAATAGAATATCAATTAAAAGTAAAATTAAGAAAAAAAAACGAAAAGAAAAAAAAAAATTGGAGATAGTGGTACTTCCCGGGTATTTTTGGCTGATGTCTAAATTATTACAAAAATGCCGGCCAAGTACCGCTACCTTCAAATTTTTTGTTTCTTTTCGTTTCTTTTTTCTCTTAATTTTACTTTCAATTGATCTTCTCTTATAAGTGTCACATTCAGAAATTAATTGGGAAAATTCAATTGTCCTTGGCAATGTCCATTGATTTCAATACTTTTGTAGATTGAATGGCCGCAACACTATTCTGGTGGGATATACCACATTAATGTACTTGGCGAAAGGTTTTTGCACCAGAGGTGCTTTTTGGGGGGATTTTCATTACATCTCATGGTAACTTTTGAGATTATGAGACCTTAAAAAAATGGTCAATGTTTTAATGCATAACACTGAAAATAATCTTTCAAAGTTCATTTCAAACAAAAAAAAAATTCAATTTACATTTTTCTCCATCAGCACTTGACCGAACCTTGAAAATGAATTACTCTAATTTTTCGTGCACACTGACACTCAAGAACACAGTTCATTCTAGTTTTATATACCTATAAGGTATGCCGTTAATTTTGTCGAAATTTATTTTTATACGTCAAAATTAAAATTTCCGTGGATATGCCCATATGCGTCAGTGGATATGCCCAAATGCTCGTTATTGCATGTGAGATATACTTACCTTGAGTACCGGTGACATGGTTTCTCGATTCATTCATACACGCCTCTAAATCAGGCATTTGATTATAACCGCAATCCACGATCGGCTATTACTGTGATGGCTAAGCAAAAAGCTACAGTAGCGTTATATTATTATTAGGAATACGCCGATTCGATTGAATAACTAGATGCATGTTATAACAGTGAGCTTACGTATGCTACTGTTACGCGCATAGTGTCAGCAATAATTGTATCGATAATATATATAATCATACGATTGTCAACGTAACTAAAAAATCAGTCGGTTCAAAAATGTTTTTTTTTTCTTTCAACATCAGCAAGAAACTCGAAACGAAAAATATATTCCTGTCTAACCATAGTAATTTCTTTCAGTGCCTGAATCAATCGATCATCCCGAGCTACAACGTGACTTATTGTTACATCACCGCACTTGGAGAACCTGTTAGATTTCTTCTAAGCTACGGAGGTATTGATTTTGAGGACGATCGTATACCCCATGAAGTTTGGCCGCAATTGAAACCCCGTGAGTATCCAATCATTTGAGTATATTATTTTGAGAAATCAAAAGGTGGAATTATTTTTAATCTTAGAAATATATGAATTTGTTTCCCGCAGAAACGTCACTCGGGCAACTTCCGACTCTCGAAATTGACGAAAAGACTTTGTATCAATCTGATGCGATCGTTCGTTTTCTAGCTGAAAAATTTAACCTAAATGGAAGCAATGATTTCGAAGCTCTCGAGATCAACGTTAATCTCGAAACCATCGCCGATTTGAGAGCACGTAAGTACTCTTTATTTTTGTTTTCCGTCTCAACGAATCTAAATACTTTCTCAATTATTATCATCATTTTTTTTCTTCTTGTTTTTTTTCTTTTCATTTTTCAAATTCTCTTATTTCACTTTAGTGCTCGCCAGATGGTTTATCCGTCAACTCCGAGTTCAACTCTATGACGTAACGGAAACGTCTGCCGTAGAGGAAGATACCTTAAAGAAGGCCGCTTTTTATTTGGACAAGTTTGAAACAGCGATTGAGAAAAACGGCGGATATATCGTTGGCGGAAAGGTGAGTTCAAGGTTAAAAGTAAAACCGATGCTCAAAACGAAATGTATATACCTACAGATTATGGCTATTACATAACTAAACTTAACTCGGTGGTTCTCAAGTTATTTTTTCGTATTATATATTATATATTAATCGATAATATAATTTAAGAATTTCGGATTTGAGAAACAAGAATCTATGGAATTTGAGATTTACGTAATTACAGAATTTTCGTAAGTACTTAGTTTTTTATTTTTTTTGTCTTTAACAACATTTTAACAGCTCTCATTATTCTTCCCTTTATCATAATCTTCAATGACCACTGTTCATATATTTGATCGTTAATATTCTATATTTTTCATTACAGTTATCGGCTGCGGATATTGTTTTAACTGCGCTTAGCGGTTTCTTATCGCATATGGCGGGTAAGAATCTATTCGCAGATTATCCAAAGATACAGAGTGTCATCGATAAGGTCCTTGCTGAACCCAAGATCAAGTCCTATGTTGAAAAGCATCCGAAGACGGATTGCTAAATTGTATTAAAAGAAAAAATCTAATCAATATAAGATATCGTTGAATAGACCAAAGTTTATTAACAGAGCGTGATATAATATGGAAATCTGTTTCTGAATGGAATAAAATTTCAATACGTATCATGTTTTATTTTTTTTATTTTATATTCATACGTATGTACTTTTGTGTTTGAATTTTTTTCGATCATACATTTTTCTACCTGCTTATCTAAATATTATGTAACAAAAATAAAATGAAATAATTATTATTATTTTTTTTTTTTTTCTCCTAAATCACGACTCCTGTACACTTGAATAAATCAACCAAGCTTAGTTTTATTCTGTGTATAATTTTCTGTTGCACCTATCTAATAAGTTCCTCGAAAATCAAGAAAATAAAAATGAAGTAAATGAGATTTTTTTAAATTTAGTATAAAATTTTTTTATTCATTTTATGAACGATATTATGGGTACATATGAGGTATTCCATGCCAACTCGGCGACATTTAATCCAGCTGACCCTCTACGATTTAATCCATTATTTTTCATCTTATTCAAGCCACAGAAAAACGTACTCCAAATTTTTTTTAGATTTTTGCGACCAGCCGATCTCTCAAAAAGAATTGACGCACTTCACTTTTTAAAAACAGAAACGCTCATTTTTTAAATTTTCAAAAAATTTACGAAAATTCTGTGTCACAAAACATAGTGGAAATGTTTTTTTTTTTTCGATTTTTTATTTTTTTTTTGATTTTATAAGTTTGAAAAAACTTTTTTTCTTATTTTCGTACATTTTTTGTAAAGAATGCGGATAGCAGCATATTCTTGTATATACATTTCTGGCCGCGTTAGTTTCTGTCTCTTTTTATGGAACGATAAATTACTTCTTGCTTGAATGCGCAGTCCATGCTTTATGTCTATGGTCTTGGAGTGCGTGTTTGTTCTTCATTTTCATGTTTTAAGCAAATAATTAGGCATACCATTGAATTAATAGTCCGAATGTGTTTTGATTCACGTTTCAAAAGAGGAAAATCTGATGCATGACTGTTTACATACTTGTTGTAATAATTTATTAGCGAATAATTTTTATTAGAATGGGACGAACAGCTTCGTAAATGAACATTTCTTTTCAATAACGGCAGTTGACGCTGGATTTCAAATGCCGAAGAACCCTAATTGTGACCAATTTTAATCTTTCGACGCGAAAATGGTGTAACGTCAATTGGCGAGGCTGAACAACTGGTAAACGAACACAGTATGTCGGCACTCGGCATGAGGTTCGTTTACGTCGATAAGCGACGTCACGCCGACAGTGTGTATGCTGCATGAAATAGGTTTTGGAACGCCCGCATATACCGACGGTGCGATGGTCCGACCGGGATTTTGCACTCTGGCAACTGCATGGCAGTAAGTAAAATGGCACTCTCCGTCGTTGTTTTGTCTGCAATTCCGAAACTATTGTATCATCTGCAAACGCGATCGCCCCAAGTGACATTCCATGCCGTTACGCCAGGTATGATTATCTTCCAAGTTATTGAAGATTCGACGACCATATAAAATTCCCGACTACCTGTTGGCAGACACCTGATCAAGAATGCGACTGTCTCTAGTCCGTTACATTGGAATATCCATTATCACAAGATGCGAAAAGTGCGTCTGATGTGTAAATACGCCCGGTATGTAACAATATTTCAGCAGCGAGTTAACGAAGCGCTATTTCCAGGGACAAACGAGGCGGTCTTAAAACTTCGAGATACTCAAATCGTTGTGGCTGATCCTAACCTGTTAATTTTGCACCTCGACCATTTGCAATCGGCAAAATGGGTCCAGACTACTTGGGCTGGGCTGGATAAACTAATACCGCACTTGAACGGCAGAGAAATCCCGTATCGGATATCTAGGTACTCGGACTCAGGCTTTGGGCTTGCAATTTCCGAGTACACAATCGCAAGCATCGTTAATCATGAGCGCAATCAGCGCGACCAATATGAGAACCAGAAAACGAAAACGTGGTCTGTGGATGGGAGAATCTCACAGCACAGACTCATATCCGATCTAACCATCGGAATTCTAGGAACCGGAACTATAGGAAAACACGGTAGGGAAAAAAAGCAAAGATCTAGAAAATTTTCCTTGCGTATTTCTCGCCTTCAGTTACAGACAATTACAGAATATTAATTGCACTGTAGTGGCCCGAAGCCTCAACGCACTTGGCGCTACTATTTGGGGTCTTTCCCGCACTTTGCCGAAGGATAAACCGGCATACTTGGACAAACAGGTTGTGACGGAAGATCTGCCGACAATTCTTCATGGATGCGATTACATCGTCAATGTACTGCCCTCCACAGCGCAGACAAGGGGTATTTTGAACGGAGACGTTCTGAAGAATTGCGAAGAGAAAAAATCGGTTTTTATCAACGTCGGGCGAGGCGATGTTATCCGGGAATCAGACTTGATACGAGCTCTCGAAGAGGGGTGGATATCGGCCGCCATATTAGACGTCTTTGAACAAGAGCCCCTGTCGGAAACTAGCAAACTATGGGCATTCCCTCAGGTGAGACGAACACATCTTTGATTCATATGAAAATATCGAGGCAAAGCATTAGAGGTTCTAGATCTTTCAATGCGATGTTGTTTGATGCAGGTTACCATATCTCCCCACATTTCCGGAGTAACACGCGCGAAGGGCGTAGCGGAAGCTTTTGCCGAAAACTATGCAAAGTATTTGAAGGGGGTAGACATTCCAAATACTTACGAAGCAAAGAGGGGATATTAATCAGTATCCGATTTTTCGATTAAATACTCAATATGGACCATATTTTACAAGTAGCCACCCTTAGTGCTTCTTCTTTTCAATTTTAGTAGCCTAGTAGAAAGTAGCCAGTATCCGCTCTTACAAAATAATTCGGATTCCTTATACCTGGTACAGATGGACATACTACATATGAAATCGCACTTGCGACATGTATTCTTCTCATACACGGTCGCACTTATAGCCACAACTTCTTTTGCAATTAGACATCAGATTTTGCAAATAGTTACTCCTCAATTAGTTACAATTACTCTATTCTTAATTCTAATCGGTTTACGATGGTTTTCAAACAAATTGCAAAAAATTTTACCGCGAATAATGTATGTAGTACGTATGGGTTTGATAAAGCGAAACGGATTATCCCATGCATTTTTCGCGTATCTATTGTATATCAGCATTGCTCTAATATTTGATATTGTAAAAGTTTCTGAATTGTCTTTTGAAAATAAATATGTACTCATCGAAATTGATCGAGAGTTTCTTGAAATGCACCCTGGCATACGCGCTATCAATATATAAGCTATATTCATATTATAATGATACACTACCTAATGTAACTAAGAGAAGACTAAGTTCCTTATACATTCTGGATGGAAGTTTATTCAACCGTAACAGAATGGTAGCAATTGTAATATAAATATTGATAAGTAAATTACTCAAAAACCTAGACAACAAAAATGGTTTTTCATCAAAGAGTACATGCGCCGCCTTTTAACAGGCTCTTCAGCTTCTCGTCTTGTCTTTCTCCCAATTCATCTACTCAATTCTCAATTCACACTTCTCCCTGTCGTCTTTTTCCCAATTCGAACACTATATTCTCAACTCACGCTCTTTTCTTTCACCTTTCTCCAAACTCACTCGCTTTTGCCAATTCGCACTCTTCAATGTCGCCTTTTTCCGAACTCTCCTACCTCTCGTTTCACCGTTTCCCCAGTTCTCACATTCCTCAGTCGTCTTTTTCTAAAACAAAGTATATTGTGATGATTTAAACGATAAGAATGACGGCGTAAGCTTTATCTTCATCATCAGTCAACTTAATCCTTCTATAAATTGGAAGCTGTATCAGCCTCTCTAATATTTGATAACAGACATTTAGTTTTATATTTTGATAAATTTATCCGAAAGAATATGGTCTGATCAGTCTAAACCACCCTGAAACATTTCTTGCCTATCATGTAAGTTATTTTCGTATCTTACTTATTACTGCACAGGCAGAATTAGATGCAATATTAAATTAAGCCATTTTTATTGAAAAAGTTAATGTACCAAAAAGTATAAAAATAATTATCTGGATGTAGTTAAATATTTAGTGTTTTAAAGCTTAGTATCCTTCACTTTTCTCTTATCCTTCACTTTGGTTTCGTTTTTGCGACATAGTATCATGTTAGTTATTTTCTTCACTCTCCTGATTGATACGTTCAGAAACTGATAGGGCATTGAATTGTTTAGGCCAAGTGTTTAACGGTCGATCGTTGTACATCTAGAAATAACAAGCGTGTATAAAAATTTATTTACGTACGTACAAATAAGTCTGCATTCTGAACTCTGATATTAACCCTGATTGGTCACCGGGGATGAATATCATCCAAAATTTTTTCAAACTCCTGGTAGAGTCCCTTAATTTCTCCATAAATCAGTTAATTGAAAAAAATTCTGGAAAATACGATTTTTTTCCGAAAACAAAACGTTTTTTCATTTTGTTAAACTTTGATGATATTTTACAATATTTAAACAATCAATTTTGATTAAATAAACTATTAGACCTTTTTCCGGGTACCTTAAACAATACCCGAGTATTTTTTTCAAAATTTTAGCACCAATGGTTGCAGCAGGAGAGCAATTTTCGGAGCTGGAGTGACATTCACCCTGTGTGACCGTTATGCGATTCTACTGAAGTTGTGACCAATTAGGGTTAAATATGAATATTCATAATCGGAATATAAATGGTCGAGAAATTTTTTTCGCATAAAGAACCTCTGATCTAGATTAATTCTTTAGTTCTTTTTACAGTGAATTCGATTTAGATCTTGTGTATAGCCTTTTCGTTTCTTATTAATTCGAAATTTACCTTCGAAACAAAATTTAACATCTGACGTTTTGAAACTTCTTCTTCGGCACGTGCACCCCATCGTAATTCATACATGGGTGGTTCTGACGATCCGATCTTGTGCCTATCCAAATACTGTTGTTTAACGAATTCCTGAGATAAAAACAAAGATTCAATTAAAAAGCCGAATCAAATGCGAAAGAATATCTCAAATTAGAAAGTTTGTTGTTCAGTTAAACTGTTTTCTGAGATATGTTTCAGTACCCATTTAAAGACACTTTCCTGATTATTTTCGATTTTTTCAGGCCGATAGTTTCTGACATATCGAATTTTCAAAAATTTGACAATTTTTTTCACAATTGTCCATAACTTTTTGGAAAATTGATCGATTTGGAATTTTTCTTTTCGAATTATTCGCCACTAATCTTAGTTTTTGAAAAAGAAATTGAAAAAAATGCTTTGCTAGAGTTGTCATCATGTTTTGTTCAATTTTGCATTAAAATCGCGTTTTTGAGGATGTGTGGGTCCTTCGAATTTTTTCAAAAGATTCTCACATTCTCAAATTTGAAAATCTCTAATTTGAAAATCTTAGAGCCCCATCCCATCGAGGGCCAACCATATTTACTATTTTTTTTTCGACTTTTGAAATTTTGGAAAATTTGGTATGAGGAAGTTATAATATTTTTTTCATCAATCAAAGTTCAAAAATCCAGTAATTTTCGATTTATCAGTATTCTCCTGATAAAGATTTGACATTTTGATTATCGATAATAACGATTTGATTGCATTTTACATTTCTGAGTTTGTTTAACTACGACATTCCTGAATTACAGCTACTACAACTGCTAAAAACTACAAGTGAAATCACCTTCAATGATAAAAATATCCTATAGACCCTTTCTTTCAAAATACTATATTATTCAGTGAAAGATTTGCAGTATCATTTGGCAATGTAATTCGCTTCTGACACTCTGTCGTCTTTATTTTTCATGACATAGAGCGGACTTGTACCATGAATTGCATATAATTGTGGGTTCCCATGGGTCATTTCCACGAAAAGACCCTGTAAAAAGCGGCTACTCTTGAAATTAGATTAGCAAACTTAAAAATGTAGCATAAAATCAAATCGTCATTATCGATAATCAAAATGCCAAATCTTTATCAGGAGAATGATGCTAAATCGAAAATTACTGCATTTTTGAACTTAGGTTGATGAAAAAAAAATTATAACTTCGTCATATCGAATTTTCCACAATTACAAAAGTCGGAAAAAATAGTAAATATGGCTGGCCCACGATGGGATTGGGATGTAAAATTTTCAAATTAAGTCAAGTTTTTTTGAGGATTCACACATCCTCAAAAACGCGATTTTAATGCAAAATTGAACAAAACATGATGACGACTCTAGCAAAGAATTTTTTTCAATTTCGTTTTCAAACACTAAGTTTAGTGGCGAATAATTCGAAAAATAAAAATTCCAAATGGATCAATTTTCCAAAAAGTTATGGACAATTGTAAAAAAAAGTTGTCAAATTTTTGAAAATTCGATATCTCAGAAACTATGCGCCAAAAAAAATCTAAAAAATCAGGGAAGTGTCTTTGAATGGGTACCAAGCCAAATCAACGATTGATCCAAATCTGTGCATCAAGTGCTTTTATTTTTATTCTATTCAATTTTAAAACCCGATGATTTGCAACTGCTAACTTTTCTTCGATCATGCTTCAAAAGATTGGCGAATGGAACTGTTGTAAAAAAAAAAAAACTGGTTGATTAGAGAAAAATTTTGACATTTTCATGCCAATCCTTGAAAAATTTCCCTATACGAAGTGTGTGCCCTTGCTAAAATTATTCTTAAATCATATACTTACAACGGTGATTAATTTCTGCACATCACCAAAGTAGCCACTATTAAAATGATCTGCAGAGATTATTGACAGTCTTCTCAAAAAGGCCCATAGCACTTCTGTAATAACAATATTTCAATCCTAATTAATTGATGTCTATAAAAATGCTTCCTGGATCTTTGACCGTTGAAAGATCAAGGTATCAAATAATTATACAATCAAATAATGGATGAAGAAAAGGACAAACCTTCCTTGCATATTTCATCACTCATGAAGATATGAGTAAGTACTAAAACGAGTAAAATTCTCCGAGGTTGTTCATTGACTGAACATAGCAGATGTGGAGTATCATTTGCAATAGCATTTGTTAGAATGTATTTGTCGGATTCAAATTCTACAAGCTTGAATGCAAACACCTAGATAAAATGAATAAAATAAAATTTATTCAGTTTTGCAAATAGGCGTATAATAGCCATCGTTTTTTAATATTTTAATTAGTTTTTTTTCATCTTTACCTCAAGCAATGTGCTTTTAACTGTAATCATAACTTTACGATACTGTCTGGCGTAGTTACCAAATACATTTTTTATCAAATGTTGTCGCTGTATAACATGTTTATTTCTGTCAACAGCTAGTAAATATCTTATCACACTTCCAACCAGCTGATTTTGCTCTTCAATACTAAGCTGTTGAGATGTTTGAGCACGTGGCAATTCCTCCTCGTCGTCATCTACTATTCTTCTACTTGATTGCGATGATGTCCCTCTTCTAGATCTCGTCCTTTGAGACATAGCTATAGAAAATATTCACGCCTTTATTGACGATTTAATGTACGCAATGATTCTAAAATTTTTTTTTTTAACTTCTGATTCTACCTATGAGTAGTTTTGAATTTAGGATCAAAATATTCGATATATTGAAACGATTTTGCTAGATATTTTGTTGATTTCGTATGTAACGTTATGAATAGTATGAATCCGTGATAATGAAATACCTGAAAACAGTAATATCAACGACGTAATACCTGTAAGACTGTAACGCACGATGAGGGTAGACACAATACTCTATAAAGCTATAATGGGTTTAGAATATGTACACGGAGTAATATATTCTACTCCGTGAATATATATTTAAATTCGGGAACAAATCTAAAGATAAGTTCCCGCTATGAGGTTATAAAATATTTACTACTGTAGTGCTGCTCGCTAAGCGCGAAAACCCTGCGGGAACAAACACTAGTTGATCTCAGTGAATTGTCGACAACGTAACACGCAATTTGTCAACAGATTGATCGAATTACTCGGTCGATAAGATAAGCTCGAACATGTGGTGCTTGTCTTGTTCCACATTTTTCATCATTTTTATGGTAAGATTATCAAAAGACGCGATCTAGTCTTCATCAAGTATTGACCTTTATCTTCAAATTATCTACCTTTCAATTGATCACAAAATATAATGAGGTGACCTACTTTACCGACTGTACAATTTAGAGTTGCGGAATACCTACAGTCACTAAAAAATTTTTTTTTCCAGAATTAGTGACAAAAAATTATAAATAAGAAATGATGTCTATCCGATTCGTGAATTACGTGTAATTTATTTTCCTGGTTTTTATTTTTGTCCAAATGTCATGTGATCATAATTTTACTCGTTAATATCACAATTTTATTGAAATATACGAACACGATTACATAACCTCTTTGTCAACCGCAAACTCATTCACATCGGTTAATAAGTCAGTGTTTTATACTCATCATAAAAATAAATATATTTTCATTCACTAGCGTATCTAGTTTCACAGGTTCCGTTAATCGAATACAATACAGCAAACTCACCATGTCCGGACTGCTAAAAAATATCTCACTACAAGCTAAACACTTGGTAATTGAACACGTGAGACTATAAATAATTGATACGCATTTTTTTCGGCTTAAAACAATATTTATTGTTGAAGGTTTATCACAGTCTACTTCACTTTATTTCATATACATATGACAACGGTGTAATAATCAATCAATATCTTAGGAAAAAATTCGTTAAATTCTAATCATATTTAAAACTAAATTTTACAATTTTTAAACGCACCTTCCATTTACTAGTTTTCAAAGTCAGCTTATGAATTACAAACAATCGAAAGCCATTCATTAAACATACATAATTTTCTTCCTCAGGTAAAACAAGGACTAGCACAACGCGCAGTAAACACAACTATCCGTAACTTTGCTGTAAGTTCCAGACTGCTCAGTGCAGGTCCTCAGGTTCAAAAGCCAGCGCCATCATTTGCTGGAACAGCTGTAGTTAATGGAGACTTTAAAGAAATAAAACTAGATGATTACAGAGGAAAATATGTAGTCTTGTTCTTCTATCCATTGGACTTGTGAGTTGGAGATGAAAAAAAACTTTCTTACTTTATATGTCTTAAATCTAAATATTTGCTATTCATTTCATTTAACAGCACGTTTGTTTGCCCGACTGAAATTGTGGCCTTCAGCGATAGAATAAGTGAATTTACTGCACTGAATACAGAAGTTATTGGCGTATCGACGGACTCTCACTTTAGTCACTTGGCCTGGATTAACACACCAAGAAAGCAAGGAGGTCTTGGAGAGCTACGTTATCCATTGTTAAGCGATTTCAACAAGAGTATATCAACTAAATACAACGTTCTCATTGAAGATGCGGGAATCGCTCTGCGTGGGCTATTCATTATTGATAAAGAGGGTATATTGCGTCAATTAAGTATCAACGATTTACCTGTTGGAAGAAGCGTTGATGAAACATTGCGGCTGATTAAAGCATTCCAATTTGTTGAAAAACACGGAGAAGTTTGCCCTGCCAATTGGCAACCAGATTCTAAAACTATTAAGCCTAATCCTAAGGACAGCAAGCAGTACTTTGAATCTGTTAATTAAGCAGCTAGCCTTGTCAGAAACACTGAGCTAATAGAATCTCATGATCCAGTAATCATTATACTAGTATTCTATTGCAGCAAATGGTGTGCAGTGGTTTTTATTGGTTTTCCTTGTAATATGGATCAATGGTTTTTCTCTCTATTTAACAAAAAAATAAATAAATAAATAAAAAATAAGAATCGATATTTTGGGAAAACGTATGTTGTGTATCATTGATTGTGAGATTTATTTCACGAAAGATTTGATCGGAACAGAAATTATGGAAGCTTAAATAAAATTTAAGATAAAATAGAACCTGAGTCTTGACTATATTGATTTAAATTTATGAACACGTTCATCCCTCTCTGTTATATCCGTAAATAAATTGAGTTTCCGAAAAGTGTTGTAAATTAAATATAAATGTGTTATTAAATCTGTTTAAATTTTGTTTTTATTCAATGAGAACTGTTTTTATATACTAAATATTAAAGATATATTTTCGAAATACATTTAATCGTTGTTGAACAAAAAAAATTCCTAAATTTTCGTTAATTTATTACAGAAATAATGCGGGAATGAAGTCCTTCGTATTGCGTATAATTATCATTTGCCTTAATATTTTCAACGCTAATAATATTAAACAGTAAAACAATTTCTAAGAAATTATTTTTTTAATTCAACATTCTTTTTTTAGGTACTCGTTTTGCCCCATGTTTTTCATGTTCTTATCTGAAAATCATGCCGCCAAGTATTGATGGCATGTACACATTTATTCCCTTAGGCGACCAATTTTGCCCCATCGTCCCCACCTGTACCTACCTACAGTATCGTTTAGAAATATGAAACCGCTATTTCGATCGTCAAATGACGCTAATTTGTCGTTCTTATTCATCCTTGACTTTGGTTAAAGAACCGTTGAAAGACTTGCGGAATTACGCATCAAATGAGTTTGATGCAAAAATGTTTTGGTTCCTCGCATGTTGAGACACCGGCACGTGAAGAACGTAGAATTGTTTTGACGCCCCGACTGATTTTTCTTCTCTGTTTTTAACTGGCTACATGTTAGAGAGTATGAGTTGAGAAAATCTGAAAAATTTTACCAATGAACATCGAAGTAGCAACTCTGAAAGGAGACCAAAAAACTGGAAAATTTAACGCAGTTTTCAAACTGTAGCATTAAGGCTCGGATTTAAATCAAAAGTTCAATGTTTGATAATGTAAGTTCAGTGAAAATGAGATCAAAATATCTAAAATACGTTTCGATTTTGTGAAGGTGTCGTATGACGGCGCGGAGATGTCTAATGCAATTTTTGCAGTCGTCTCTGAGACGGCAAAGTAATACGTCTCTGAGATGTTGGCTGCAGATGGTTCTCAAGACGTAATAATTCCTGAAATTTACAATAGATTCTATACATTCTTTTTAACGGATTTTCAATTTTGAATCGCTTGATATGGTTCAAAAGAAATAAAAGAATCAGATTGATTTTTCATTTGGAGATTTATTTCGCTGATTAAATTAGATGGAACTTCTAGAAACAGATTTGAAATTCGGAGTACATAATATTCAAATTACACATTGATGAGTATAGGTACTTTTTATACAGACCGGTAGATGAAAGAGCTATATCAGTTTGAATTTTGTTACCCAGAACATCTTAAAACTTCGACATCTTAAAATAATTGCTTGCTAGAGCTGCAGCTACTTTAAAATTCACACGTAGATTTTTCCAGATATTTTACAAAGTTGTTCTTCAGCTTGTCGTGAGTTGAAAACAGACAGCTGGAAAAATTATCAGTTCTAAGCATGAAGCAAATTTTTCTGTTTCTTGAGCAATATCTTAGCACTAAGATGCAAAATTCATCATACTTTGTATAAGATTACCGGTTATTCTATTGAACTATAATAGAAAGACATTGAAGCAACAATTACATTCCGATTGTAACTTGCAAGTTGATTTCGCGTTTTTTGTTGAATTCTACATATAATCATCATTCTTTAGAATCTTTTTCTTTTGCTTTAGCACAGCGACTGTTCAAACAGCAGCGTGGGATTGAAAATGTTTTGAATTATTATCTTTTTATTTTCGTGTATATATGTATAGTTGAACCCCGTTTAACATTCGTAGATACCGAGCTGCTTCACATATACGTAAATACATACGAAGAAACGAGGGGGCCCCACTCCGTTCTACAGTCATGCGCAATTACATGCGCTAACGCTCTGCGCGACACATTTTTCGATTTTATCTATGCATAACCTCAAATTAATGTAAGTATCGTGCCGCCATATTAGAATGCCACGAAACGATGTTGTGGTGGGGGGTAGGGGTAATAAAAATCTTTACACATGTGAACTACGATTACTTTGTAGTACGCACATACTTATTCATGAGACTTTATATACGTCGAGTTGATATAAGCGGGATCTTACTGTAATGCGTTTGAAGATGTCTACGACGTCCTAGTATATTGTGTATACAACTATCAAAGGCTCATTAACTTGACAACAATTATTATGTTATCCATATACCCCCTTATTTTGACTCCCGTTTGTATAGATTTAAGACAAAAAAGTACCGGAGTGTATTTAAGGAATAAATACGTTGAGAATATGAATGGTAAACATCTGAATGCAATATTAGCACGACTGTTTGGTATATCGCATGTATAATTCAAATCATAAATGGGGTAGCGGAGTCAGTTCTGGTAGAGATCCAGACGTGGTCTTGGATCCAGGACAAACTGGGCCTAGTCTATTTAATTCTTCGAGCAAAAAATCGATGTAGCAATTACTTTTTTTTTTTTTTTATTATTTTTGCTAAATTTTGGGTGTGTTTAATAGAATCTGCAAGCTTGGTGTTGGCTAAGTTGTGAGCTAGATCGTGGATTGAGCTATGGCGGTCTGAGCCCCAACCGCTTCTCCCGCTAGGGTGTATGTGTTTTCCGATCAAATCTTCGCCATCTTTCGAAGGATTCCTCGCAAAGTCAATAAATATATTTGTATATTTTTCATTTTGCAGTCACACGAGCCTAATGTTTGTCATCACAATATTATGCTATTTTTTCTGCAGTATCAATTCCTTCACTCTATAATTAACAGAATGGTCAAGAAGTCAATGCAGAGTTTGTTTTTTCTTATTCGTTCATCGGACAGCGTTCGATCTTCTTTCGATTGACATAGGAACCGATTACTCTTCATCAACCTATTGCAAGTAATTATCTTTCACCGCACTAGCTCGCACATATTAGGTAGACATTTGAATCGCTTAACTTCCCATTACCCTCGGATTTCCCGGGCTGTGTGTATAAGGTATAGGCTATATGCGCAACATGCTTAACTTAGGGTATTCGCCGCGTTGGGACCACCTACTAGTACCGGGTATTGCGCGGGTTGCGAGGGGGTGAAGAAGGGCGTAGGGGTAGGAGACCCGTTTGGTTCAATCAGCCACAGGAGGGGCAAAGGGATGGGGAGGGTAGGTATAGGTTGAATAGAGAGCAATCTCTCGCCGGTTGATTTGATTCTTTGTGGTGAATGGTGATGGGAGCGATAGAGGATTTAGTCACTGGAGTCCCGTACTGGATTATCTCCTCTCTTTCTACTCCGTAATTACACGTAACATATCTATATGCCTATACCTACCGACTACGTATGCTCAATGCTATATGTATACAGTCGGTTATTATCTAGATTATAGCGCGTAATAAGTCACGAGGGGATTAAAAGGAGTTGAAGTACGTATGTACATACATACGTAACATCGATATATCAATTGTATGTATCTACATACCCACTTACAATAACGTATCTATGCACAGTATGCATTGAATCGTTTTGTCGTTTAACGGTTCATGCGTTACGAACCAGTTTCTCCAGGTTTGCTGCTCCAGCAAACCAGCCCGTCTATGGCTATGATAGATGGATGGATGGATGGATACACATATGTATATGTACTTCCGAGGATTTGGCATTTGCAGGACTTCATTTTTGATGCTTGGCATTTTTTGGCTTCACAGCATTTGCTAGCCCATTTATCCATACGTATATACGTATGTATATAGCGTAGATGTATGTATCATGTATGTATGTACGGTCGATTATTGTACCGGGAGACACGCAGGACAGGCGGCGACGTCTCGGCCGTCCTGCGTGTAGGTACTTTCGTCGTATCTCGCAATTTGCGTAAAAAGTTATACATATATTATTTATCAGTATCAGCATAATAATTTTATATGTGATACATCGATCTTCGAAAGGGAACCCTTGTATGCCTTTTCGACGAGATTAACGCCGCACCAACTTCAAACTAACAAAGACAAATTTCAAAAATTTTCGACGGGAGGGACTTGGCCGTAAACTACAACGAATGGCGCTATCTTTTATATATCATGACTTTCATACGTTTTATGGCCACCGGCTATGTATATGGATACGGTTTTCACGCCGATGTAAATTTATGCAGACTCAAAACTGGCAATTGTTACTATTATAATATAATATTCTTATTCCTTTTCTAAAATTTTTTATAAATATTAGTTGTACCCGGATTTCATGTAGGTATAAAATGATAGGACAAGCTTTCGATGTGTACGATTTAAATATTTTTATCGTATCTTGAGCTCGACTGTTAAACACTTACCTCGTTTTTTTTTTTTTCTTCAATCAAACGATTTATAACTTCGAAGTAGTTTATACATATTGTGTAATTATACTTACAGAAATATAAGATAGTCTTATGCTATATCAGACATGAAAGTGAGATCGGTTATTTGATTATAACATTTTTTTTTTTTTTTGTGTGAAGAATGCTGAAGAGAGATACCTACCTATTTTCTCGAACGTTATTCCAGATTAATTTTTAAAAGGCACCCTTAATGCTCTTGAGATTTATATATGGGGAAGAGTATCTCCCCGAAGCTATGCAATAAATCCCGCCACGTCGATACTTTCGCCAAGCTTACGAAGAATAGCTGTTTACTGTCCTCGAGTATAAATATAGATCTTGAGCTACACGTTGCTGCAAATTGATCGATCATACGGGAGTAACGATTCTATAAATATCGAAATAACGCCTAAAACTATTTCACATAATATTGTTACATCCAAAAATGTAATTGAAGAGTTTCACGTTCGAGATACGACATAATTTTACCCTCCATGCTTGTTCGGCACCATCTCACATCGTTATTCGTGTGGTTTATTTCACGGGAATCTAAAAATTTTTTTTTGTACACATTTTCACACGGATAGGTACACATAAAATTGATCCTCCTAAAGCCATTCCCCTTACACAAGTGATGTAAAGAAAAGAGATTCGCAGCCTTGAATCTGCAACCAAAAGATCAATACGACATGTGGTTTGCCTATCGCCAGGCGTTACCCGATGTAGATATACGTACGGTGTATACATATACATGCAGGTATACCTATGTTTACATCGTATGTATGTGTGTACATAGAGAGATAAAAGGTATACCTTTAAACGCGAGATCCGTGTAATAAACTAAACTAAAAAAAAAAAAAATAAATAAATAAAAATAAAAACAAAGAAAATAAATAAAGCCTATATACCGCGAGTAAAGCAGGAGGGTACTTGAAACGGGGTTGGATTTGCCGAGCGAAATAGAAAGGCGGTTTTCGTTTCCTGCTGGTGGAAGTCTTGGTTTGATGGCTGGAGGATGGAGTCGAGGACGGAAAAGCGACACCAGGGATAAACGGCTCATCTCGTCCTTATACTCTGAGCCTTGTAGGTCCCCCACCTCCACCTCCACCTCCACCTCCACCTTCGCCCTCGCTTCCGTAGCTATTTCACGTATCTTTCGAGTTTTTACGTGGGGTCGAGAATATGCGACTCTACACGATATATTCTATATTCACCCGACACCAAGCTAGGAGGAAAGATAAAATAAGTAAGTATCTAAGGTTACGCAACGTAACAGTATTCGACTAATCAGCTATAACAATTCGATATTGGAAATTGACTGTGACTTTTCTATAAATATTTCCGATAAGTAGTAATTTCTTTAGTTTTATGTGATTGTTACTACGCAAAAAATAAATGAGAAAACAGATCAATTAAATTAATTGCTGTATGTCTAGACGATCCGTATCACAAATAGCGCGCAAACTAGTAATGTTTTATAACTTTTCATCACGAAGGAGTATTAGATAAAATACTTAATCCTGAAATGATTTTACTTCAGAATATTTACATCTCTTTCTTAACGATTTTTTGCCGAATTCAGCGAATTGTGAACAAAGTTAAAAATCCAATTGACGTGAGTCGAAATGAAATTTTTTCGAAAATAATATATAATTCACAGCGAATAGAAAAAAGTCAGAAACCTGAATTTGAATTACTTTTAATAAATTGCCTAACCAAAAATCGCGTGAAAACTAACCCAAAATATTCAAATTTTATTGAAATGGGTTCTAAAATGTTAGATAACGATTCTATCAACGTCGTAAAATTTTTTCTAACTCTAATACATTTTCCCATAGTTTTATCAAAAAATTAACAAGCCTACGTATAGTCCCGAATCCTCTTTAGCAAAAAAAAATGCTTGTGTTAAATTGAGTTACGTATGCGTATCACCTTCGTCGTGGGTTGGCAGCGCGTTCTCGACCGATCCCTTGAGGTGGCACGTCCTCGTCGCAGGGCTACGTCAGGGTAGCAGGGTAGCAGCGAGAGAGACGTCGTATCTACGGGGAGGGGTCGTCACGAGGAGAGTGGGGATTTGTGGGGATGAGAAAAGGGGGGAACCAGGGACCCACCGGAGCTTTGATTACTTGTTTTAATCTTCTGACTGCCGGGCGAGCATCTGTCCCTCAAAATCTGTAATTGCAAGGCACCCCTTCGCAGTCAATGTACTGTTAGTAGCGGTCTCTATTACTTTTCTATTTATCGGTTAGTCAAGTTTGTATGCGTATGTTTATATATAGTAATTCACGATATACATACAGTATGATCTCGACAAATAAAAAATCCCATGATAAGTTTGACTTGCAGTTTTCTATGATAAACTTTTGATTAAGGAGGGCAGATTTTTACTATGAGAAAGCATGTACTTATTTGAGCATGTACACTATAAATGAGATAGAAAGTTAAAAAAAAAAAAAAAAACAGAACTTGAAATTTGTGATGCAAGAAGCTTTTTGAAAATTCAATATTTTTTAAATGTAATAAAAATGTTATTTGCATCACAGAAAATGAGCTTTTCAATTCAAATATTTCTCGTTCATTTGTAAATGTGATTTGACGAGATTAGGGTAGCTTTTTTACATTCATAAATTTTATTCCCATAGTAGAAATTATTTTACAATTTTTGTTTAATCGTTTGTATAGACTCCCCTTAAGTTAGACAAGTTGTCGAAACTAGGCGTATTAAAGGTATCAAGGAGAGACGTTGTGGTACTTCTTAATAGATATCTTCATAATCTACTAACCATCTCGCTGTAGGGAGATACATTGCTTCGAATCCTCTAAGATTCGTTAAAATTTTTGTGCAATTTAATCAATAGCAGTCATTTAGAAATCAGCTTACGATTAGATTATACCAAATCCAAATGAAGTAGTTTGGAAGGTACTATGGATTAATCGACTCTTATAAAAATCTGCCTTCTTTGCCTATATCGATGATGTGAATTAGGTATAAGACTCATTGATCCGTATGAGGAATTTTTTAAACACCAAAATTCCATATTTTGGTCAATTTGTATAAGAAAACTCATTGCGTAGCGATCACTCAAGGCAGTGCTGTTTTATCTGTACTAATTACAGCCGATATTCAATTTTCTCTATGTGTGATTAGAAAGTTTGAAAATTAATTACAAGTGTAATTTTTCGTACAATAACGTGATCGGTTATACCTACGTTATGCGTGATGGAAATTCATTAAAACGACTAGGTTTCACACTCGAGATAGGCTCTTAGAGTAAGTTTATTTGCTTTGATCCATCCTGTCCCTACCCTTCCCGCCTCGTACACGTTCAATTCTTATTGCCGATTCTATCCACGTTGTCAAGTGTATCCGATACTTATTCGTCAAAGAAATTAGTGGGAGTGACTATCTATCCTATCGTGTTGTAGAACTTATCTGACCCCCTGTGAGTATATCCAAATATATACCTATGTATACACACACACACACACACACTCATCATACATAAATTTATACCTACTATAGGTGTGTTTGTGTGTATTTATTATGAGTATGTGTGTGCATACACCGTCGAGTAGCCTCTTCACCTCTACAAGGGGTGGTAGAATGTGAGTTCGAGTGGACAGAGGTCATTAGATTGATGAGAAGATTCGCGACACGCCATTGTGGGGTTGTAATTTTCGAATACAGTTTGCAGGGAGGCGAGGTGAGTGGTATAGTAAAAGATAAGAGGGAGGTGAGCCATCGTCATGCAATATGCATAATATGTTCATTTGAATCCCCGCGGCACTCCGAAACGGTTAAATATGTTTGATTTAATGGAAGCGCGCAACATTTGCGTTTAAAAGATGACCCCTAGATGATTGTCAGGAAGTTAGGAGGGTTTAATTTTAGAAATCGTGTGGTAAAACGTAACGTGTATAACCTATAATATGTCGTCGGTAAATTCTTTACGCTTTTTGAAACAGTAGCAGCTCTACTACGTATCTTTTCCATCGATCGTTTTATACTTAGGGTTATTAATGACGTCACTGCAGGCCGGTACTTAATTACAGGATTCCCCTGAAATTGGTATACTTATGGTTATTCATTAATTAAATTACATGTAACATGGTCAACGATTAATTTTACTTGAATTACATCATCGGTGAATCGGACACGATTTACGGAATCGAAACGGACACATATCAAATTGGGAATATCAAAAATTTTAACCATTTAATGAGCAATTTTTTTTATTTATTCAGTACAGTCAAGTTCTTCTCAATGGTCCAATCGGCAGGCTTTTATTCCAATTTTCCAATTACAATGATACCTAATCATTATCTGATAAGTGGTGAACATCCCATTCAACAGCAGTTCCGTTCCAATTGACGAGATCGCGCCTAGTCAAGTTTGAGATCGTGACTGACAGCGATAACGATGCAATGATTGCGCGGTTCAGTTGTTTTGACTGGGAACGATTGACAGCGGTTCGAAATCGAGGTCTCAGCGGACACACAGAGCGAATGAGACGAGACGAGGCGAGGTGATGTGGCCGTTTGGGGGGTTGCATGGCTTGCAGACCAAAGGCGAACAAACGAATGGGCGAACAGATGCAGGAGCGTCAAGGGACTGCGCGAATTGTCTCTAGGGGTTATTTTCGGTCAATTATCATGCCGAGGATTCAGGGGAAACCCCCATAGCTTATACGGAGTAAGTTTAGAGCCCAGTACCAGCCTGTAATGTGCCTACGTAGGACGCGAGTCTATTAAGAGTCAGTATGCTGCTTGGCCAAACGTCGCCTGGGTCACACCCTCGATCCCCATCTCTTATTTTTTCGTGGCTTACACAGGCATCAGCATTTACCCATGTATCTATCAATCACGCTTACGAGTTACGACTCCCCGTGGTCTTTTGCTCGCAGTCTCATCGCCCGTTGATATTTTAGTATATGTTGATGTATAAGTGACCATACTTTTGGAGAAATGGCTCTTACCTTGCGCGGGGTATATACATCTCAACTTTCGTTTTTTTTTTTATTTTTATTATTATTTTTTTGTTTTTTCTTCTCCCCAATTTTCTTCAGAATCTAACAATGAGCTGGATGCAGATATCAGAAAAGAAGGTAGAACGTTTTTCTTTCGGTTATTGTTTGTCCTGCACACAAACACAAGTGCAGATTGTTTTATGTACGAAAAATCTAAGAAAAACCGATGCTGGATACCTACCGGGTAATCTTCTGAGTTTCATTTTCCATTTTAATAATCCAACGTAGCGTAAGTTATGGGTAACACTCGGTTGCACCTTTGTCAATTGTACTTTTTCTTTACTTGAACGTAGTTATAAGGAGTCAAGTCGCGATATTTCAAGGATCTGGCATATCGAACGTCTCTTTTTTCCCGTCGAGCCACGAGTTGTGTCGTCCTTTTATACTAAAAAATTGACACTACTATTGTTTTCATGAATTCAAAAAGTTTACCCATTTCAAACAGACACTTATATTAGTTTCGCTCGGGTAACAAATATACAATACGGTATGTAGATTCGCGATATATTTCGATACTCCGCATATATCTTTCGGTCTAATTCAACAATTTTTTTTTTTAGATGAATATTTTCCGCCAAAGATACACAATTTCCATCCATATTACTGGATAGGTTTTCTTGAATCTTATAAAAAATCTATCGATAAATTCCGTTTTTGGAATAACAAAAATTAAAACGAATGTAATTGCATTGCGAAAAATTGATAGTTAGGAAAAATCCATCCATTTGTTGTATCGCCCATTTGAAAGCGAACTTGAATTTTTATTTCTTCTCCCAAATCTCACTTTCGACTGTCCATCTGCACTTGAAGCAGATTCGCATTGGGTGGAGACCACATACAGTGTGACATTCAGTAAATACGAACGTATACTTTATACTACAGGTAGTATATACATACCTAAATCAAATCTCCATATATTGGTGTAGTATATACATATAGAGATACAATGGAGTCGCAAATCCTTCCCATCCACTCGGCCCCCAGGCGTGCACTGTGTTAATTAATCTGACAGCTATGAGCTAACCCAAACACCCTTTTTACTTCTCGTTCACGATCCTTCGTGTATCTGTATACGGTATAGACGGCTATTCACGTATACGTATGTGTATAAGCTACATATAAATACCTGTGAGGGACAGATTCGCGCTAACAGAGCCGAGTAGCTATTACGGATAATTTCGCAACACCCAAACGCGTTCAATTAGAGAAAAAGCGAAGCCAGTCAAGGGGGAGCAGGCTCACTGTCCACCCAGGTAATTGATTAAGTAGTAGGTACTTTTTTTTATATAAAACGTACGCTTCGAGGTCTGAAATGTTGACAACTTTCCCATGTACCAATACATTTTCAGCTCCAGTGTATTAAGAGCGTGAATGAGGGAGTAGACAATACACTACGTACGTATATCGTGGGTGACGTGTTGAGCTAAGCTTTTTAGGCGATGTTTGCGTATCAATACGGTGACAAAAACGTATGGTTAATCGCTTTATCTCTAACTTCATATATAGCACTGTACAGATTCGCGTGTTCAGGTTTCAAATAACTTGTGACTTTAGCTTAAATGCGAGCTAGAAGCATAGCGTGACTATATAGCCCTGTACAGTGTAGAATTCAGTGTGCGAAAGCTGATCGGTAAAAAATCGATTCTGAATTTAAAAAAAATTATTGAATTAGTCATTCGGAAGGCAAATTTTTTTTTTCTTTTTTTTCCTTTGCTTTTCTGGTTCATAGATACAATACTAAACAAATTTAATTACCATTTTCGCAGAGGTGGATATATATTTGCCACATTTTATCTCAAAGTTGTTAGCAGAGGAGAGGGGGGGTTGGGGTTCAAGATTAATGAAATTCTGACGTGAAAACCAGTAACCATTTGCCTTTCATCACGCGAATTAGCTCTTAAACGGACCTTAGCCCCTGGCCTCACCCTCGCCTTGATCTTCCTGAAACCTTAATATCATTTCTCTCGAAAATTCACCTTTACGTTTATACAAGATTCTATATTCAGTTTCGCCTTTCCGATCCTCTTTTGATAATGGAGAATTACCGATCTAAGGTTTTGACCCTTGTTTATTTTTTTTTTTTTTTTTTTTAAATTTACTCCTATTTCAGAGACCCTGCGATAATATCAGATTTTTTGGTAATCTGTGCAGTTACCTACATATCAGACCCAAAAACCCAAATGGTATGAATACATGGGCGGTATATGTCTAAGCGGAAAGTGATGGCTGGATTAAAGTTGGCACTCACTCAATCGTTGGCTTGATATAGCTGCGGCGGGTGGTTAGATATATGGGGCATATGGGGGGGTGGGGGGGTGCAAAATATACAAAAGAGCAAGCGAAAGGGAGCCTCTTTTTAATCTACCGATGATTCGCTACCCCATGGTTTCCTTTGTGCGAGAAATGCTCGATGCCTATACCGCCTGATGCTTGGCGTTTGGTGCTTGGTGCCTTGGTGCCTTGTGCCTCCCTAACCATTCATGTAGTATAAGGTACTTCGAAATACGAGCGGATTTACTGGGCGTGGCTCTGTCATCTGTACATGATAGATTCCACGAGGTTTCCATTAAGGTAATTATTTAATTAAGAGGACCGACTTACAGGTAATAATCGGCACGATACCGTTCACCGATAACGACTGCGATAAATTAAGTGGTTACGGCGTCATCTGCGGCTTCGCGATGCCAGTTTTCACTCGTGCGGTAGTAGACTGTAGATACACAAGCGAGAGCAGCTGTTATAATTAACTGTATAATTTGTTCATTAATTTTACCGAAGGCAACGATAACTCTGTTGTCAAATCTTCTCCCCCTGTTCTTCTTTATTGTATTATATGTATACCTACTCTTAGTCAAACTGTTAGATCAACAAACCCTCAATTTTAATCGTGACAAAACCACATATGGTGTTTTTTTTAATCTCATATGCGGCTTGACTCGTGGCTCAAATCGTTTCAACAAAATCGTAGTATACTCGAAGAAATTCTCCTATCTTGGTATACCGTCAATCGTGATAAAATTTTCACTGTTATACGTCAGTGGACAACAAAAATAAGATTAAATAAAAAATGTTAAGGATAATTCTCACTCAAGGATCTATGACGAAAATTTTGACTTGTCTATAAATTTTCATAGTTTTTTTTATCAAGTTTTTATCTTTCGTAAAGTTGTGCTAAAAATTTAATGCTATATGTTTTTTAATGACAAATTTTCATGGAGTTTTACATTTTGAAATATTGCAGGTTTCAGCTTTTGCATGTATAATGAAAATAATATTCTGATGTAACCGAAGCTTGATTAGCTCAAAGTGGTAAAACCCATTAAAGTATTTCTCAAAAATGGTAGTACCTAGTGATTCGAGATTTCGTCAATTTTCAGATTTCCATAAACTCTCTAAAATAGGAAAAAGTTTCAGATTAATCAATCTTTTTTTCGCCTAACGAGAATTAGTGAAATAACCCAAAAAAGTTCACACTGTAAGGCAACAACAATTTTCATCTCTTGATTATTAATCCTAATTGGTCACCGGGGGTGAATTTGATCCAATTTTTTTTTCAAACTCCTGGTAGAGTCCCTTAATTCCTCCATAATTCTTTTGATCGAAAAAAATTCTGGAAAAGAAATACGATTTTTTTTTCTCGAAAAAAAAAACGTTTTCTCATTTTTTTAAACTTTGATGATATTTTACAATATTCAAACAATCAACTTTGATTGAATAAACTATCAAATCTTCTTCCGAGAACCTTAAACAATACCTGAATATTTATTTCAAAATTTTAGAATCAATGGTTGAAGCAGGAGAGCACTTTTCCTCACACTGGGGTGACATTTATCCTGTGTGAGCGTTATGCGATTCTACTGAAGTGTGTTCAATTAGGGTTAATTAATCATAATTATAAACATGTCCATAATATTATTTTTCGTAATTTACTCCCATGGTGAGGTATAACACAAGTTCGTATGCACAGGCCATCAGGAACCAAAGCAACCCCTAAATCTCGCGCATCATGTATAAGACAAACGTAAGAATTGTGTAATTTTTTTTGTCAGGTAAAAAATTTTCGGATGATGGAGTCAATTTCAGGAATCTGTGACCAGATTTTTGTTGTTTGGAACTAAATCTCGTCATTAGTGTAGATAATTGTTTCGCCTTTTTTTCATATTTAGCAACCCTTCATTTATCATATTACGCAGTCATTCTGACTAACAGAACTTTACGTATTTATTTGCTATACTCCCTTCCTTGCACAACCACGCTAGAGCATCAACCCCTGCAAGGTTTTGTAAAAGTCGACGCCTATGCATCCATGTATGCTTTTATGTATAGACAATTCAGCTACGACTCTTTGACCTACGAAGCCGAAGAATAGGATCGCACGGCACGGCGAACAGTAGTAAATTTTTACAAGTCTCAGTGGTCATAAAAATGAGCTATAAGGCTGACTGAACGTAAATGTAATGAAATGTAATGAAAATTTTTTAATCAGATTCGCAAAAAAAGAGTAGGCGAAATGAATATTAGTTGTACGCACTTTCAGATATGTAAATGATAAGTATTGATACTCAAAGTCAGGTCTGAATTTATTTATACGTACAGAATAGTAGCTGGTGCCAGATAACCATTGAAGTCCAAATTCTACTTATGGATCAATGAGCAAGGGATGAAAATTTTGGAAAATACAACTCTTGTCATTTTTTTGTTTTTATCAATTGAATCAATTTTTTGATCAAATTCTTGTACTCGAGTATCTGGACGTTAAAAATTGTTGCGAAAAAAACTATAGAAGCTTATTTCGTTGCAAATGTGACCTGAAATGGTTCAAGTTTCGATATCTGAAGATTTGGAGACCATATGGTTATATGACAGGTCAAGGTGCTAAAGTAAAAGAGCTTTGAGTTTTTCCGACTTATACTTGAGACAAGAGTCATGCAACCTGCATTTTCAATATACTTTACTCCATTAAAATTTGTCGTCAATTTTTGAAATCGACACCATATCAATATTCGCAAGTAACTTCAGCTGATTTTTTCCCTATCTCTTCATCGCGCACTGTCAACTACTCAGATATTTTAATAGCATCTATTTTCAACCAGTTCTAGTTTACTTATGACCTCAAAGACCTGCAATTTTACCACTATGTGGTGGCTTAGTTTTTTCACGCAATAGAACGTTTCTCTTGTACATTAGAAAAATATATGGTTTCTCATTGCATCGCTCCTTATGAACTGTAGAATCGTAGGGATCGTTTCAATGGTCCCGCACCTTGAGTCTGTTCGTAAATTTTGGGTTTACCTACAGGGTACCTACACCTATATCTACAGGCATGTATATCCATAGAAAGTCCGTTAGGGCTTGCGTTTTATTTGTGTATAAATGTATGTGTGTATGTGTATTATTCTATGGTGTGTGAATGCATATTTTTTTCGATGGTGTATTATGGCAGCGTATGTTATTATAATAACCGGACCAAGTATTACATCGCTGCAAGGCGCGTTAAATTACTACATTCACTTATTCACACCGTGAATTTCAGCGGGCGTTGTATAAGTAGAAAATAACACGGAGGTGGTGACTGCAATACGACGCCTAGCGTCGCGGCACAATAAACCGACAAACTTTCAATCTGTCGTCAATTCAATACCTGCCGCGCCCTACAAATCGACTAAATCTTTTTAACAGGGTAGGTACGACGACCTACACACTGCCCTAGGCACGCGCATACCTACTCGCATAAACTGTAGTGAACATGTTCGTATATACATATACGTGCACAAGCCGTCGATTGAGTTTGTGAACTTGTATACATATAAATATACGATGTATACATATATGTATATATTTTACACACGCGCACGAAGGGGATTTTGAGATTTGGAGAAGTGTAAGGCGAGAACTTGAAACTGGATGCTTTGGTGTTGGCCGTTTAAGCCTAGTTTAAAATTGGTTCCAATTTTCATGGCTGTGAAACTGCAGTCGACGATTAAGGACATAAGGTGTGTCATCTAATAGAATTGGATATTGAGAAAATATTTTAGCTAACAAAAACAGAATTATAGATAGAAATCGATGTAATACTTCTATCCCTTGAATGATAGACATTTATCGTATATTCTCTGTTTGTTATACAGTTGAATTATTACAATTTAGAAGTTTGATGCAATAAGAGTGCGTTGAGAAGATATATTTATGTCCTTATTGCAATGATCTGAATGATGATTCGCAAGAACGCAAAACACCTATTCGACTACGAAGAAAATACTGAATTAAGTATTTACTGCGTTTTTTTCAAGATTTTTCCAAAAATATTAGACTAGTATATAACCAAATGAAAATGTATACTCAGTCGAGTATGCATTTCAATAAATTGATTTGAAAACACGTGCAATGCAAAATTAAACGATAACACAATATTTAGGTATTCTGCATTTCATTTCTGAGATCTATTACTATACTATCTCCCAAAATCTCACTAAAAAAATTCAAAAATTATGCCTGCAGTATTTGGATTTGGGATGTTCTTTGTGAATGGTAGTAGTTCTATCACTTTCCGATGTATTGTACGCCACATGTTGTAATTCTATCCAATTTTTTGCAATATAGGTATTCAGCTCATATTCAGACAATTCATTTTACTCAATTCGGTGATCTTTGCTTTGGCGATGAAGATATTAAGGTCTAAGTTGGTATCGCGACGGAGCATGGTTGAAAAAAATATCGCTTTAAAATATCCATAACTAAATGAATGGTGCATTTTTCTCAATTATATTGAGACGTGATATCTTACAATAAGCTCTTATTGCATCTAACTTCTCCATTGTGAGCAACTGTAGTGTTACAACTTATATATTTGTACATACATCTCTTCGGCACATTCCTGTGCCCATATTTTCACGTATAGCAAGGCTATATCTGTTTCAAATATCGTATAGATATTTGAGAGTGATGTTGGGGTGGATATCATGTCATGCGAGTGAAATAATGTATATCTTTGATCCATCGCGGTTAGACTATCTTTACAATGACTTCTTTTGACCGTGTGTTTTCTCGCGGGTAAAGGTAAGCATAAATAAAGGAAAAACTGATGAGAGAAACGATCGATGAGTAAAGTAAAACAGGAGAACACCTGTTGTTCGGGTGACTTGAAATGTCATCAGCGGAGTGGTTGCCCATTCACAATGTCACGTGGGATATGTTGGGCATATATAGATATACCAAACAGTAAATATCCAACGGATTAATCCCTGCCGCTATACTTGATGTTGAAATAAAAAATGATTGCATAGTGGATGAATTTTATCGATCCTCGCTCTAGCAAGCAAATTTTTTGCAATGATTATAACGCCTTATTCTGTTTATTTCAATATCTGCTGACCAGTTGTTTTCTGCTTTAAAAACCATATTTTTAATAATTCAAGTTCTTTACATTTACCCAAACAAAATTTAACTAGACTCATTTTTTTTTACTTTCAGTAAAAATTTATGTAACAGAAAAATAGGTGAAAAGCGGGTTAGTAATTGACACATAACGTTGCTTCGTGCACTCTGATTAAAGAGAAACGTTTGTTTTTAGGGGTGTCAAAATCTGTAGATCTATTTCTACGCTATTTACGCTTACCAAATATATAGTGTGGCTAAATATTAGCGTAATTCCTTTTCATGATTCGTCTTGACCGAAAACTTGACCGAAATGTTATCAAGCAAGAGAGTTTAATCGAATATCAAAGTGTTTGAAATAGTGTCAGGAAAAAAAAGGATATGTTTCTTGCAGTACAAGCCTGAATGAAAAACCTTTTAACTTAACTAGTCAAGTAAAGAATTTGACATTTGTGACTATAGAACCTTCCCAACTCAAAATGGAAGTGGAAAGTTCATAAGTTTAAAGAGCGTCGTGTGTAAGTTTCCGCAGGGTATCGCGATGTTAGGTACGTAAATGTACTACGTATACACCTACTCTGCAAGTATAAATATATAAGAGAAGAGAAGAGAAGAGAAGAGAAAAAAAAAAGAAAATAATAAAAAAAAAAAAAAAAAAAAATAAAGCACTAACATAATATGCACATTCGTCGAGAGTGAGCAACCAGGAAAAGGGAGTTGCAAAGATATACCTACATACTTTGCATACGACATGATATGAACCGCGAATAGCGTAGAGGGAAGGGCGAGGTCGTACCGCGTGTAGTATACTTATACCGTACTATATCTATATCATATTCATACACTGATATGTGTATATGCACGTAGACACATGGGTGTATGTGTGTATCGCAAGTGCGAGGTAGAGACTGAGAAGACAAGAGCAATACTTAAATAAAAGGTTGAGAGATCAGAGGGTCGAGTGAGATGATTGAAGTGCATCGCGTGTCCTGGCTGCATCGCATTGTCACCAGGAGTCGAGTCCCACGTGGCCTCGAGTTCACAGCGCGTTTTTCCACTGTAGTAGATATATACACAGACTATATACTTCGGAGTGTATGGCACACTGTACCAACACACAGACAACACACAAGGCACTTCAGCCTTCAGGTACTTCATATACAACGTGAGGGAAAGATGCATATAATCATCTTCTCATCTGCGGTATATTATAGAGAATGAAACGTCCGCGTGTATATAGTTTTCACAATATAATATAGATATATATTAGATTTTATTTATTTGTTTAATAGTAATTTTGTATGCGATAGACAATGAACGTTTGTGAGTAAATGATATAGGGAGCTGCAGGAGATCGACCTCTATTTTTCTTCGGTGTCTGCAGGTATTGGGAAGAGGATAAGGTGTTTTTCAATTTTTTTCTTTATCTTTTTCTTTTTCTTTTCCGTCCATTCTTCTGCTTTCTTTCTCTCGTAATATCTTTCGTGGATAGATAGATAATATTCAGGGTATTATTGCGTAGAGGGTTGCGGTGGAGGAGGTGGTGGATGAGGATTCGGAGGTGGCGGGGGTGGCGGTGGAGGTTGCGGGTGAACCTGGTGTGGTAGCAAAGCATGCTGAACGTGAGCAGGATGATGATGGTGGTGGTGATGGGCATAAAATATGGCCTGATTCTGGGGATGAGGAGGGTTACAGGAGGCGGCCACAGAGTGCGAGAGGGACGGTTGTCCCGATGGATGTGCTGCGGATGATGATGAAGCCGCGGACGAGCTCGCGGAGGCTTCGTGATAAAGAATTGGTACACGGACGAGCCTCTGTGCAGCATGTGCCATGTTTGCAGCTTCCAGTTCAGCAGCAAGTTGTCGTTTCCACTTGTTTCTTCGATTTTGGAACCAGATTTTAACTTGAGTTTCGGTCAGACGAAGAGACGCCGCTAAACCTGCCCTCTCCGAGGACGAGAGATACCGTTTCATATCGAAGGTACTCTCCAACTGGAATACTTGTGACCGGGAAAATACAGTCCGTGTCTTTTTCTTCCGTTTCATACTACCGGAGTCTCTGCCATCAACACCTACACCCATTTGACCACTGCCAGAAGAGTGTAAGGTAGAATTAGCGTCACCGTCACCGTCCGGGTCACCATCACCATCGACTGGATCATCATGGCCATCATCACCCGAGGACGGACTTCGTTCCCTCGCCATGGTCACTCCGTGCTCTTCCTCCTCGTCGTCTGTCAACCAATCAATCCGAAATAATTAAATAACGCTGAAAAGCTTTGAAAATTGAGTGAATATATTTACGGTGGATCGAGAGAACCAAGTTTTTATGTAGGGCTAAAAAGTTCGTGATTGACCATCAACAACAACAACAATGTCCATTATTGGTTAAAATTCTGTGTATGGTACAGAAAAAGCAAGCAGATAATTGATGGGTTAGTCCTGGAACTTACGGTAAGGATTTTTCAAGCTCAAAGAATTGTATTCTTGAATTTTTTAAATTTCAAAAATCTGACGTCATTTTAATAATCAGTGATCTAAAGTTTCAAGAAATCTGAGTGTAAGGAGGCAGTGAATGCTTCTCTTAACTCAAAAGGCGTTGAATCGATTAATCTCAAAAGTTAATCAGATTTGAGCTGGATCAAATTTTAATAATTGAAACAAAACAAAAAAAAAGAAATCAAAATTCGTTGACCACTTCCCGAAATATTATTGAATAAAACAAATTTTTCTCATCTAATTTTTTTAATAACTCAAAAACTACTGCACCGATCGAATTCAAAATCCAATTAGTTAGCTACATCACATAAGACCGCAGCGATTGTTGTCACAAAAGTTAGAATCCGATCATTTTTTATTAAGATAACATCGGAAAAAATAATATCACACATTTCTTGTTGAAGGTAAATCAAAACGCTGATGCTATCTCTCAAAAAAAAAATGTCGAAATTCGCTTATTTCGCTGCATCAGCTCTAGTCGGCAATTATTAAAAACATGAAGATGCTGATGGAGAAAGAGTACTTATGGGGTATTCCACATTTGGGATACAGACCGTTTTTTGGAGGCAATATCATCACGTCTAAAGTCTATCTGGAATTCGGTTCCATTTTATCGCTGAAGAATTTTTGTATTACATTCTTTAATGTTGAGTTGTATAAAAATTGTAGCAATTTTAAATTCCTAGAAATATCTTTCCAACAACTTTCTAACGGATATATTTAGCTTCCTTCTGGGACCGGGTCTAAGTTCCGAATTAGAATAGTTCCAAACGGTCAGAATTAGGAAATTATTTCAGACGGTCTCGAATTTTCAGAAACGTAAAGTTCAAAGTATAAAAATTTGAAAAAATTGCAGTGCGGACAACTAAAAATCCAGAAAGTCCAAGAATCCGTAAATTTAATGGAGAGGCACGACGCTCTATGCGTGAATTTCAATTAGTTCGGAGTTTGGCCTTTCGGATATTTGGCTTTCAGAATTTTGAACCTTTGGTGGCTCCGTTATTCTAAGTCGAAAAAACAAAACCAGTGATATTCTACCATGAAGATATCTTCTCTTCAATCGTACAAGTTCAAATTTTTGTCAAATTATCACATAACGTTCAAATATGCGAGAATATTTCACTTCAATTTTCGATTTCTATACCAAAAAAGGTATAATATATTTTTAGACCGAATTTTTACTCAAAATTTCTTCGAACGTAAAAAAAATTTGATAAAATTTTTAGAATGCTTTTATTTATTATTTTTTATTCCTATATACAATTTTCGAAACAGTCCAGGAAAGTAACATTATAATTCTATTTAAGCTCATTGATTGTTTCTGATCGTTGCCACTGGTTTGATCGCAAGAATTGTGTAGTTCAAACATTGGTGGAGCTTCAATTGGATTTAAGGATCAATACGAAGTAAACTAGCTCTCAATAACATTATTTCTTCAACAGCCTTCTTGTCCATGAAGGTATTTTTTTCCACTACTAAAATTTACTGATATCAATCTATTGAATGCATTTTTTATTTTTTATAACTTCACCACATGATATTATGAAATAAAACGTTTTATTGGATTTTTATTTATGCCGATGATTACATAGCTGACAGATTCCCATTGAAAATAAATTAATTCCAATATTTTGTATACGTTAAACGAATATTTTTGAATACAAATTGAACATAAGGTAGCGAGTAAATCCTACCACAATTACCCTCACGTAATTTTCATATAAAACAACACTGTTCGTATAATTACCCTGACACACGTGAATCCAAAAGATTATATTCTCCCACACTAATTTAGTTTCACGGACTTTGTTAATATTGTTGTGTTCACAAGAGTTAGAGAATATACAGCATTGATTAGTTATGCAACTGGCAAGTCAATCCTGTACCTTAAATGGAATTAAACTGACTTTTAAGGGTTGCTTCAAAAATTGTTAAACCAAAACGAAAAAAATAGTAAAAACAAACATACTGGTACCGATTCTCTTGATTTGCTACGTACCTACATCCTTTTGTGAATTTTTGGAAATATATTTTTACGAATAAAAAAAAAATCGAAGTTATTTTATTTTCGGCATTACTTCATATCAAGGCCAGTAATTGTAGGCGATTCGAAACCGGTTCAATGATGACTCGGTACCAAATTCTCTATGGGCGTTAAATTCGGTGATCGTATAGGTTGAAAAATTGGTCACCCAGAAATGGAATACCGCATATCTATGTATACATACTCTGATATATTTATAAAAGTTCGGGTACACTGTGTGTATGTGGTGGTGTATCGCTAAGCGAGTCTTCCAATCGATACGTAATGCATTTTAAGGTATACCTCCGGCGCACACAACCGCGAGTAACGTAACGGATTGTGACGTAAGTCTGGTCGGTGTCCGAGCACGGAGACCCTTGAATCAAGTGGCACGGCCGATGAGAGCAAACAACGTAACTGGGGGTAACTTGTTCCCAACTTAAGTAGACAACGGGCTAGGGTAGGTATATGTATAGGTAAGCGATTGATAGATAAGTCGATTGACGCTGGCTTGTCACTGCGGAAGCCATGGAAGCCATAGCCAGAATAGATGGTAGGGGGTCATTCTCGAGTGGCCGGTTACCCGGTTGTCCCTTACAGTTACGTGCACCGCACGCTATCCACTTGCAACGTGCCACGACGCATTCTGCTACCGCTTCAATTTCCTCTTGAACCCAATAAGCGGTTCACCAGCTCGCAATGCTTACAAATGCAAATCTATACAATACAGATACTTACCGTCGTCGAAAACGTCATCGATTTATAATTTCGGAACTATAATTTCTAAAAGTCTGAATTTTAGGGGAGCGTAGTTTATCTCCTTATAGGTGTTGATCTCAAGCCGCGATAAATCTAATCGAGTATTCGGAGGGGCATCTCACCTCTTTGCAAAAAGGTTGCCGAAGGACTTTGCCGATGGGAATTTCCATCGCTCGAAGAATGATGGTTGAGTGCCTGCAACGTGTGGCTGGGTCTCCAGTGAAAAGGCCAACCCCCGTTAGTGGGGAGCATTCCTCTAATGTTCTCAGCATCCGCAGCTTCCTGGCCACTACTAGCTACGTTTGTTGCAGCAGTGGCTAACCGTGGGTGATGTTGATGCTGATGAAGATGCTGAAGCGGTGACGGGAAGAAAACACTCCCAATTCCGACCGGGTAGCGACCAGCTATCAACGAAGACATCAGTCCAAGTCTGGAATAATACCAGTTCAATTATTGTAAATCTCGACTTGTTATTTCCGTTAGACTACATCCAGTCTCCGCTTAAATTACGTAGCACGCTATTATTAGTTGATATCGTTTTCACAGAGTTTTCATATTTCTTTTCGAATAAAAATGCTCACTATAAAGATGTGGGGGGATAGTGGTCGGATTTCAGTTTATAGGAGGCTAATTCGAGTTGATAATCCATTCAAAATGTCGAAATAATAAGAAAATTAATCGAGGATTTTGGTATCCGTATTAAATTGGTATCACTTTAAGCATAGCTATGGTAACCGGATCAACGACTTTTCGAAATAGGGTGATCGGATCTTTATATCGTAACGAAAACAATCGATATAGGAAAACAAATGGTGGGAGAAAAACAAAACATAATCGTTATCTTGTGTCAGTTTATAAAACATCCTTATTCCACTCTCCTTAATTTCATCCCAAGTTAGGTTAAAGCTGTGATATAGTCTGTAGAAATTCAAAGCAAGCGTACCTCTCAGATTATAGAAAAGTACTTTTATGGTTCGGACGATCAAGTTACATAGTGACAAATTAGTCCGCGATTTTTCGTACCTATATATTTGTTATATTAGGAAATAGGCCTTCGTCCCGATTCTTGTCGGACGATGACATATTCTGGAAGCGGTATACTTAGCTTCTGCACAGATATGGGTTCCAATTTAGGTGTCAGCAGCGACGTATAGTCAAGCCGTCTTGTCTTCTTTGCCTTTTATTCCGAATTCAGAGTTGCCGGTGGAATAGCGGCGGCCATTTTGGGCGGTATATATGGCGTCTAATTTCACGCCTCAGGAATCCCCCGAGTTATAACGAAAGACTTCAAAGAGCAAGCGATGCTGAGTGATGATTTCGAACATTTCTATACGTACCATACAATTTCAGAACTTTTCTAAAGCACTCAGGGAGAGTAATTAATTCAATTATGCCCATTAAGGTAGCCGTTTACCTTTGCTCTCTAAAGTTTACCTAATCGTTCAAATAGCTTGTCCCTAACGTTTTTGCCATAATTCTTCGAAACATGGATTTGGTAGAACTTGAGAGAAATTGGAGACAGATTTGGTTAGGATCATAATACTTTATCTCGACCTCTTAGGGCGAGGTTCAGGTTTTGACGAGGTTTATGTCATCCTTGAAAGAAGGCTCTCAACTTCCCAAACGATTTTTGCGGAATCTTTCATTCAGGGCAGTTCAAAAGGTTGGAGTTTAAAAATCGAGCTATCGCGGCAAGGAATGTCGTTTGTTAAATCCAAAGTACTAGGGCAATAATCATACAAATCTCTCGAGATCACGAGAGCCGTACGATGTGTAAGTATGCAAGTATGTATGTATGTACGTACATACATAACTACGCCTACAATGTATTTTGTCATTCGTTATTTTGAAATTCACGCGTGACACTGCGTACAAAGGGTCTCAAGAGAGCTGGCACCCCTGTAGGCAATTACCTCTTTGCACATTAGCAAAGCCGGCCCTGATAGCTCGCAAGGTGGGCGGGCCATTCGCGATCGATATAAGGTAGGCACCTGCACACATAGATATGAGAGCAACGGGCATAGTTACCACAAGGGTCGTAATAGGCTGGTTGTTAAAAACCATTACACTTTTCCTCCCCTTTGAATTAAGCATCGTTAGTATCCCCGTGCAGAGAGAAATAAATATAGAAACAAGTAAGTTAAATTATTGCAGTATAAACCTTATAATACTAAGCTGTTATATTGTACACCTACTAATATTGTGTATAGACGTACACTCTTGTATAAAGATATTGGCCAAAAGTGGCAGGTGGTCGATCTAAGGTGACAATTGCTCAGAATTACTAGCTCGGTAAGACGAAGATACTAAAACCAGGGCTTCCGAAGCCCTAAAACCTCCCCTGCCGACGGTGCCGGGCACGACGTCAGGAGATATACATATACGTATGTACATCGATACTCGATTTCTGGTATAATGTCTGCACGCCCTCGCCTCTCGTTCGCTTCTTGTAGTATCTTTCAAAAGAAGCACGGCGACGACGAAAAGAACGGTTAAACTGGGGTAGGAGGGAACGGGGGCACGACACAACAAACAAATTAACAGCTTTATTATACTCTCAGCCTCTGTCTATGCCTATGTAGGTATATATAGGTTAGGTTACGAACGATATCTTCTTCACAAGGGGCAACCTGGCGGCTGACGTACGGCCGCTGCAGATGCCATCGATAGATAAAAATCAAATCTGACGTCTACTGTTTGTAAGCATCGTAACCCTCAGCCAGGTACAAACACCGATCACCCCGCACAGTTGGTAGCATATATAGCTCTGCCCTTTTTCAGCCCTAATTCTTCCTTTAGATCCTTATAAGTTCCGCCTTGCATTTAGCCCGTTGTTATAAAGTCCAATGAATTTCAGTATGAAATATTTTCAACACCAAACTTATTCCTTCATTATAAATATCTTGGAAAAATATTTCATAATTATTTATTCAATAAATTTTGAAATATTTGTCTTTTTTGCTTTTTGTTATATCCCCAGACTCTCACGGTTTGACATGCGAAAGTTTGCCATAAATATGACCTCATTTGTTAGAGATTATTGTCCTCTATTGGCCTTCTGAGACGAGAAAAAAAAAAAAAAAAAAAAAAAAGGAATAAAGGCCTGAAAACGCGTTAGTGTCAAACACTTTAGAGATTGGAATTTCGAAAACTTTTACCGACACGATCTCATTGGCAAAGATGAAATCTTTTCTCGTTCTATTATTTGGTGTACACAATCTTCTCTTACGGGCTGCCCTAAATCCAGACCCTTCGGTCTCAACGATCTCCAAGTGCCCAGGTACTTAACGTTGAACAGGCAAAAGGAATTATGACGGAGGAATAGGATCATCTATATAGGATCCGTACATACTTTTACCAGAATTGTGTTGTTGAGAGAAGAAAATAAGCGCGCGATACCGCACCCCCTCGAGCGATTTCTGAAATGTTTCACTTTCACGAGAGCTGCTCTTAATTTGGAACTAGGTACTTCCCGCAGGATATTCAGCTGATCCATCCATTGCAGAGGTACTAGCATTAACGAGCTAAGCATAACCAGAGTCTTGGGTCCGGATACTTGCGTCTTAAAAGCCGAGATAATATAGACGGATTGCACAGCTTATCACGGCGGGAGGTTTACTCAATAATAAATCAGATCGGGTACTTCCTTCCTGAAGGCAAAAGACGCGATATTCTCCGGGGATTCCCTGGCTTCTTACATCCGTGCTATACGTACTCTCTACTCTAGGCTACTCTACCAACTGCATCCATTATGCACGTCCTACCAAATTGATTCCTCCTGCCACCCCATTAGCTCACCGATGCCATGTTTACGCCGACGATATACACATAGATATATACAATATCTCGTTCGTATTTTCCTTGTCATAATGTTGTAGGTTATATACAGTTACACCGTATACTATATCTCTACATATATAACTATGTATACCTTATATACGTGAAAAAATATCGCGTTCACGTAAATACTTTTACTAAGACGATTATTCTTCCCTATTCAAAACTGCTGCTAATTATCAATTCTATTTCGCCCTTCAGCTAGTTGCGTAAGAGCATAATTCGCGTCGTGCAGATAGACGGGATGCAAGTTTGAAACGGACGTGCGAGGTATAAGGTCTGGTAAAGACGAGGTTACAACAGTATGAGACATACAATTGATACTCCGTCGTACACGTTTTCCATGGGCCCCGGTACGCGTATGTGAAGCGTTGAAAATCGCGATAATTAGTAACTCGCGAATTATAATGAGTTTCAAATTTCCCGCCACTCGACGCTCGCGTTTATCCCACCTATTAAACGGACTGTGATGTAGACTACGAACAAACGCGTTGCATATGAATAGTAAAAGTGAACTGCACGTATCGTACGATGATGTCGGTGAATTTCAATGTATATAGATACGCGTTGGTATTGTAAAAAGCGCGAAGCTTGTAGGCTAACTTAAATTATGTCAGCTTTGAATTATCGGATAAAAAAATATGCAAAAGTGTAATATTGGCTCTCGTCCTCGAATCACGGGAGTGAGTTTGAGGCCTAATCAAATGGTAAACGGCTGGAAAACAAGCAATTGGAACCATTGGGGCTTTCGTTGGGGTTAGAGGGTGCAAATCTGATAAAATCATCCCGAACCCTCTTGCTGTAGATCTCTCATCTGTGACCCCCTTTACCCTGCATCTACCCCTCTCAGATCCCCACAGATTCTAGTAGACCTATCTAATGCCACCCGATGTAAGTAATGCAATGCGAGGGAAGCCGGATTCGTTGTTATTAAATGAGACAGCCTAATAGACCCATTGCCGTCTACAGGACGCCCCCTATATTTATACTATGTATACATAGCTACACATACATGTATACATTGTCCGTTTCTGTTAACTATTATTCCAGGGTGGTACTCGATCCCCACCTCATCGATCATACGGAGTTTCTGGTCTCTAGGGCGGCTGGTAGGTGCTTTTATTTGTCACTCGTGCGGGCATTTGGCTAGTGCCAATATACGGACAGTGCAGATAGACTACCTATACAGACGTTGTTGTATCTAGGCTGTGGCTTCTTTTGTCATATATCAGAGAGACGAGGCTACATTGACGCAGGTATAAAGTAATAGTGTAAGGATAATATTATTATTATTATTATTTTTTTGTTAACTGGTAGAAAAGTCAACCCAATGAAGTACAGAAGAGTTATTTAATTGACAACAATTTTGTATCAAATTATTACTGAATTACAAATATACCGAGCCTGTAGTGATCATATTATCATGCATTGCCGGATTAATTTATGTTCGGGTTTATAGCAGTATTTAACTGTAATATAACACTGCAGTTATAATATTATCCTACGGCGATTAAGAATTCTACGAATATATTTGTAATTTGAGTTCACATTGACGTAGGCATATACAAGTCTTTGTGTTCTTTTAAACTGTGTTCGTATCAGTATAAACCCATAAAAATAATGGAAAGCTTTTGTGGTACACAATACTTAAACACTACGACCGCATAGGTTGGTAGGTTGATATCGATGTGATATTAAAATTTTTCAATTAATGACCAGTTTCTTTTTTACCAAACATCTTTTTTACAAAGAAAATCATAATATTTTATAAAATGAACACACTGTTGTAAAGAACATTCGCTTTTTATAATTCACAAATAAGTACACAACTTGTTATAATTATGCATAATGCAATCGTTTGTTATGCGATATCCTAAATCTTCCACAAAATAGAGATAAAAAAATCTTCATGTGTTATACTTGAATTGTACATTTGGTGACTATTTCAAAGTCACAATTCAAAATCTTTCTGAAGGTGTCGAACAATCTTATATCATCGGTTAATCTTTTATACTGTAATAATCAGAATGACCAGTATCTTTCGTATTGCAGTCTGGTTATGGTCGCTCAATTTTTTTGATTATTGGTAATTTATTCCTCATATCGTGTACTTCGAATTTTGTACAAATTATATAAATCCATTTGACTAAAGTCGATTTGTTTTTTTTTTTTTTTACATTTATTGACTCGATTTGAACAAAACTTGATCTAAAGTGATCCAAACATTTAAAAGAAAATAAACGTAAAAGATGAACGAGACGAACCTACCTAGAGAGCATGGCTAGATCTGCCGTTGCATGACCCATCAAGGGATTCCCTTCACCGGTGCCAAAGCCAGAGCTGTTTCCATTCACCCCATGAGCGGACCCGCCGCTGCTAAGACTTCCTAGTCTCGGTAGACCAAGAAGCTGTGGAGATTCGTTTGGAGATGTAGAAGCTCCTTGCTGTAGCGTTTGCGGAGGTGGGCTAACCTGGAGTTCCTGAAGAGCAGGCTGATCTTTTGGGGTTGGAGAAGACGCAACAACAGCTATCGGAGACTCGGACCGTCCTAGGATACTGGATATGCTGAAGGACGTGTATTGTGGTGTGCAAGCTGGCCTTAACGGAGCTTTACCACCGTTAATTGTACAAGAATTACTTAAGCTACAGTTATTTTTATCCTGAAGAAGGAGCTCCGCCGGCGCTGAACTGCTGCGGGAACCTTGATCGAGATCTAAGTCCTCCTCGGAGACAACTGACACCTCAATTTCCGTCTCTCCTGACATTTTATCACTGATTTAACAATACCGCACGTTATCAGACCCCGGCGATATCCACCTTATTATACTACGAATTGTTCTGTTCCCGTAATGAAAGTGGCATTTTATTTATTTATTATATTTCATACATTGTCGGGATGATCACGTTTGAGTTCGACACATTGCACAGGAAACTCACACCTCTGAGAGTATTTTTTTAATGAATGAACTAAAATGGTCCGCACAATTCTACCCGTAAAGGTGACGCACGAACACGTGATAATTATTTCTCAAGAATATTAAAAAAACGTTGGATTAATCGCTACTAATTATTCATGGGATTAGATGACAGCACTCATATACTTAAATTACATCCACTTTTACTGCAAAATTTATCGAAAACACCACTATTTCCTTTGTTTCCAATTGGTTTGGATTCAATATTGATATACGTCGATGTATAGGTGAGATTGATCCTTCAGTCCAGACATTTCCAGTACAGTACAGCTTCGTCTGGGATCAAGTTTCGGGGTGCAGTTTCTGCGGTCGAAACGATCGAGGTGCTTCCTTCTCGTATGATTATCGACCTCGAACGAAAAAAACAATAACAAAAAAAAAAAAAAACGAAAAACCCGTGGCTAATTTTGTAAGCGCGAGGAACTGCACCAGTTTACCTTTTGCTTTAAGTGACTGACGGGAGAAACTGTTTGACTACCGGCGGTACAAGAGGACCGGACAGAAACTCGCGCACAAACACTAACGCTGGCCAGTTGTCGCGTCGTGTCGTCGTCGTCGTACTTCGGCGCCCCTTCACCGTCGCAGCGTTCATCTACGGGGCTGCTAAGCTCTGAATTTTAGCTCGGAGGGTTGGCAAGGGCGTGGTTTACCTTTCAGGGGATGAATTTTCGCCCTTCTCATTGGATACCGCAACGATCGATTTCCCGTGTCGCGGCATTCAGTCGGGGGTAGCTTTACTCGTTCGCCAATCACACAGCGGAGGTTTCCTCGACGCCGCAGACTACTTCGCTCTCTCTACGTGCAACCGTGTGCCGTGTGTTACTTATCCATTATAACACTCCAAGATCTTGATTCAAGCCTGTAGCGCGGCAGGCTTTTAACCAATTAGCCTTTATAGCTGCTCCCATACCCCCGTTACCCCCCATACCCTAACGTTTCCACCCCACGGTATACCCACCCGCACCCAACCGACCATCCTCCTAATCTACCTTGGGTATTTGGCTATACCTTCACCCGGTACTATAGCTATGTCTGGAACACACCGTTACACATCGTACTTGTCTATGGTGTCGTTGTGTAGCTGGTACCTTATAGTTGGGAGGTAAATATACTTGCGGATATTGAGACTCTGGGATATATACGGTGCGGAGTCGGGAGATCCAAATCTCTAGCAAGGTGTTCCCTACGGTATCGTAAACCGTTGTGGCTAAAGGGAATCTCGCTGGTGTTGTTACGAAAATTATTTGACTCTTCCACGCGCAACCTGGGACTTGAAAATGCATATGGCCGTATCAGCGAGCCCTGCAAGACGTTGCGGTACTGCAACGCGACGGTCGGGTTGGTCTCCGGTTTCCTACGGATTGTTACCGTTGTACGAGTTCCCGTTTATATGCTCGATGTTTGTTTCAAACTCAACCCCTCAAAACACCCTGAGGACATATAGGTATACTTACGCGGGCGTGTATATCTACCGGGTTTTCATCGATCTCATTCAACCTTTTCTCCTTGGCAAGGGAAATCAAAAACTGTTAGTTTTAAGTTTCAGCAAATTTTATGGGTTGATAGATACACGAGCTTGAACGTCCTCGTCGTGTTTGTGATACCGTCTACCATAACCTGGCAGAGAATCAATATTTTGAAATTTGATAGTAAATTACACTTTTTCCTTTACAAGGAGTTGAATCAGGATTAGTTATAACGATGTGTTGATCATTATTTCAAAACAAGATTATGCAGGTCTATAATTGTCAAAAAATATTTAACTTCAGTATTTTTCATTTGGCAGGTTCCAATTAGTTTAAGGAATTAGTAAAATTATGTCAAGTATATAGTTCCGTAGATTATAGTTTCTAAAATAAGATTATCAATAAATCTGGATGGTATGAAATTTCTCATTATAAGCCTAATTCTAATCCGAAATTCCAAACTTGCAGGATTTACGCTTGATACAATGTTTCCCTGAAGCTTTTATCAGTAGTTACAGAAATTAAACAAGACTAAACTAATCACTTGCTATACGTAATAAACTTATAATTCACCTAAGGTTTGGTTACGGTTCAGATATTTACGATAGTTAAAAACATTCGGGTTACGTTTAACAAAAAATCGTTCGAATATCGTTGGAAATTTTATAAAATCGTTATTGAATTCAGGCAATACTAGTTTTGTGAATTTCTATAATATTCGAAAGCTTGTGTAGACTATAGAGGAAAAAGCCACGACATATGCGCTCCTATAATACTGCAGTACATAACGTCTCGCTCCGACGGACATAATATTCGTTCGAAAATTCATTGACGAGTAATATATATATATATATATATATATATATATATATATATATATATATATATATATATATATATATATATATATATATATATATATATATATATATATATATATATATATATATATATATATATATATATATATATATATATATATATATATATATATATATATATATATATATATATATATATATATATATATATATATATATATATATATACATTTATTTTTCTTTTTTTCGTATTTTCAACGTGAAAAAAAAAACAAATAAAAAGGAAAATATCGGACAAAAAGAAGAGCGAGAGAGAAAACAAAAAAAAAAAAAAAAAAATGAAAACCAAAGCTCTGTAGGCCGCTTCACTCGCCCCACCGATAAAGTATAGGGATTGCCTTTGATCCCTCCCACCGGCCAATACATTAAGCGCAATCACAATCGAGCAAGGGCTCACTTTACTCAAAGACGTCACAGTTAGTCAGGAGCCTCTGATCAGACACGCGACTTTTGTCAGAGGCATTTTGCTTTCGAATAAGGATGAGGATGAGAATGAGGAGATGTACGTATATACAGTATATACCATGACGCTGTTCAGGAGTAGCCAGAGCAATAGGCACGGTGGTATATCGGTGATGGTTGCGGCGCCAACGTTGAAGGTATACACCGAGTGCCGAACAAAGGAGCATCGCGCCCCGCGCACCGCGTATTTCGAATATCTACTGCCAGCACAAAGCGCAGCTTTTGCGAAACTATACAACGAACGACAAAACTTTTTCCCTATTATTTTCATTCGCGTTTGCTGAATTCGCTGACTACGTTCGTACTCCGCCTACATTATATACCTATATATAATTAATATTTGAACATTATATACCTATAATGTATTTTATATATGTTCGGTACGCGTGTGCATATATCCGTTACCTTCATTTTCACAAAAATATCGCAGCCATTCGTGAGCGGACAAAAGTGTAGACTCCGGTTTTGTGTTAGCTCTCAGAAAAATTTTCATACTTTTTTTTTTGTTAAATATTTTTATTATTATTAATATTATTATTATTATTACTTTCTTTTTTTTTTCTGCAAGACCGAGCAAACACGGTTCGGTTCACTACCCTAGCTATTATACAAAACACGCCGTCATCGAGCGTTGTAACTAGGTGGTGGAAGAATTGAGGAAACCACAGCGATTCAAAGAGCGTACAGATTTGGGTCAATTTGTTCGGCCGCTTAAGAGATTTCGCAAATTCCGCATAATAGCTATAATGCTTATACAGTTTTCTGTGTACCATAGCTATATAACACTAACCCCTGAAAATATATAGAAATATAGACTAAAGTAAGCAGTAGGTGATCAGGTTGTGTCTGGTATACATATATACATGTATACGTATGTATTATAGGTGTGGGTGTACTTATACATATACACAAATTTAATGTACATATACAATATATCTATACATTCATAACACCACATGGTGAAAAACTACAACTGTTATACATACAGGTAGACACATATATGTATACATATATCCATTCGAAAGCGCCACGTTCGTATACTATGGCTGGCAACACGTTATGTGTATAGGTGTGTGTGTATATAGGTACATAAATGTGTGTATATTGTTATTATATAGCGTGAACGTACCTGTGTATGTACACGCATATATATATATATATATATATATATATATATATATATATATATATATATATATATATATATATATATATATATATATATATACATGTACACTGGGTACATGTACAACGAAGAAGAGGATACCAGCTATTTTACTTTGTGTTCAGCGCGTAAGAGGATTATCTGCTCTCAAGAGAAGTAAGTGGTAGGTATGCTTCACTTTTCACAGGGGTTGCATTATTCCCTATTATACGATGTGATTAGTAAATGCAGGTAAGCTGCCGCGGGGGGTCTCCATTATGATGCGACGTAGATGTGCACTCGTTCGGGAGTACCCGACTCTTGGTGGCTTTTCTCATCTATTTTCGTTGAAGTGCGGCTATTGCCGGTAGGTATAACAGTGATGGATTTTTTTCCCTCAAATGTATTCCTCTCAGTTTTCGTCCTGCAATTATGTTCTTCGTCCTAAATATTCTTGTCTTTTTCAATGGTTTCTTTTTATTTATTTATTCACTTACTTTATTTATTTTTTCTTATTCAATCTAAATCACTTTCTGCTACTTAACCAGTTTTTTTTTTCTCTCTAGTTTTTTCTTCTGTTTGCAGGACAAGCGGTCCTACCGTTTTCCCGTCGTTCATCCAATTAAAACCTTCCAGCCTGATACACTCGCGTAACGTGCTACCTACCCGTCGACCACCGTACCGTCATCGTTCACGATCTTGTTGCTGTTGTTGCTTCTCTTCTGTTATTATAATTATTATTATCGCTACCCCGCTGCGTAAGCCTGCAGCGGCAACAACAGCAGCAGTAACAGCAGCAGCAGCAGCAGCAGCAGCAGCAGCAGCAGTAAGCTCGTAGGTAGGTAACACGACACTTTACTAATGCCCATTACCCCGACGCTCGTACGAAATCAACGATAGTCTATATACGTATAGGGGTAGGCTACCCTTTGCTGCGTTTGCATCGATACCATAGATCTTATTGTTGTACAACGCTCCAGCGGCGACTGGCTCGATGGGATCACGTGTCGTGCTAATTTCTGAAGGGCTCTAGTTTACATGTATACATTCAGGTACCTTCAGAATACAAGTAGGTACATACAAACGCCTAATCGTCACTTGTTTACTTCGTCGACGTTATTCATTGCAGCGTTAAATTTCCTGAAATATTTTATGAATTTTTTCTTTCAATTTTTTGTTATATTTTTTTTTTTATCTTCGCAAGTGCATGCAGCAAAATCATGGGCATTGGTATATAACATTGATTATATTCTATTCTGTAATTTTAATTATACCCAGATTTTATTCGAGTCGTTTATTTTTAATGCCGACCATTGTTGAAAGAAAAAAAAACCAAACAAACGTTTTTTTTTCCGTTTCAATTTTTTTCATTTATTTATTTATTTTTTTTTTACATATATTGTGGATATTGAAATTATATTTGGATTAACAATTCTTGCCAGTTGAATAAAAAAAATCGGCTTGTTATAGTTGACATTTCATCAATTTAATTACAGATTCTTGAATAACGAGATCGCGAAATTGGTAACCTTAATTTTGTGCCTTGTTCATGAAACGCCTGAATCGATACAGGATCACGTGTCACGCTAATTTCTAAAGAGCTTTTGTGTTTGGATACTTTTTGAATAACTAGGTATACGGGGATGATCGTTATTTGTTTATTTCATTACCGCTTATACACTTTACAGAAAATACAAACCATCCAATTCTGATCCAACAATTGATATTCAATGTCTCAAAAAAAAAAAAATCCGGAACAGCCCTTACAATAATTGTCCTTTGACTCAACTTATCTAAACTAATCCGTAAATCGTTTAAAAATTTTAGATCCACTCTACTACTTTTCATCGCCTACGGTGATGTAAGAGAAGTATTGGTTCCGGTCCAAAAGTGACTTTTGCTAATTTAAACAATTCTTGACGTTTTCGACCCTCTAGAATCCGAAAAATAGGTTTTTAGAAAGATGTCGGTCTGTCTGTCGGCCTGTATGACAAACTCGCGCGGTGATCTCGGAAAAAGCTCGATGAAAGAATCTGAAATTCACAGGACTTTACAACCAAATGATGGGCATGAAAAATTGCCATGTCTCGTTTAATTCGAACTTCCGGTTCTTCCGGAAATGAATCGATTTTCAATGTTTTACCGAGACAAACCTTTACTTTTTCCTCTGTATTATCTTTCTAAATGAAAGATTATGTTCTTCCGAGTTCAGTTATTTGTTTTATATATAGGGCATTCCTTGCCAATGACACCAAAAAAATCGTAAATATACCCAGATCGAATTAGAATGAAATGCACTGTATAAAATTGTTGTTTGTCAATATATAGGGCGTTCCTTGCCAATGGAAAAAAGAAATTGTAAATGTACCCAGATCGAATTGGGATGAAACGCACTGTATGAAATTATTGTTTGTCAATATATAGGGCATTTTTTTATGTGAAATTTTCAAGTTTAATTTTTTTTTTTTCGGTTCTTCAATACTTTTATATACTTTTTCTTTCCCTGACGAACCTATACTTTTTTTTCTTTTGGATGAAAAGTACCCCAAAAAAACTGTTCTTCCGGATTGTTTTTAATTACTTTTATATTTTTGGCGCAGTTACTATTACAATTAAAAAAATAAAAAAAAATACTGATTAGCAAGTTATATCTCATAATAGATTTGAAAATACGGAGTGCAGATGATCCTAAAATATTACCCCCAAACTATTTCAAAATTTTGACATTTATGTTTCTAATTTTACTTTATTTCTATATTACCAAATTTAATTTTGAATGATCTTGAAACTATTTCATTGGAAATTATCGTTTAGTTCTCTAGCCTCGGTCGCAGACCTGACAGATCCATGGCTAAAGATAGCGCTGAGATAGATTTCAATCAAATCAATTAAAAAATAAATGTAATAACGGGCGTCGGTTGAAGAGGGAATTGTATCGTAGGTGCTATAGTAACCTACAGTTATAAATGAGATTCTTTAGATTCCTTTTTGCACAATGTTATCAGTAGACTGTCGACGCTCTGAGAGATCCGTTCGTAATTTAAAATTTTAGTTTTAATGGTTTTTTAAACGGTTCATAATAGCCCGCGGCCTGACACTGGCGAACATAATTGGAGCTTTGTTATCGTCGTGATGAAAAATGGTACTTTGATCGAAATCAGTTCGTCATTTGAGTTCTCCATCGTATGTAATTGATTGTCTTAACTTCAGCTCTGAATTCAGACAAGGATTGAGATATCGCTATCTGTTGAAATCGTCAAATTTTTTCTTTAGAAAGAAGAATTGATCTTAAGATGAAAGTCTAGTCATAATATAGTTGTGATAAAATATTTGGAAATTAATAATTACATGAATTTGTGAAAGTGCAAACGTGATTCATAACAATTATAAAATTTTCGAGTAATTTACTGAAACTGAATCCCTGAATTATAATAAGCAGTCGTTGAATGCAGATGGTTACAAGAATGGAAATATTAGCTCCGATTCGTATAACGGAAAGGTGTCAAAAATATTTCAGCATCTCAAGTCGTTAGCTTCCCGTGGGAAATATCGCCTTTTAAGTAATAACACTAACTCGACTTAACGGACTAATTTATCCTGGCAACGAGCCTCGAGTAAGAAACGAGGCAATGTCTTCCCCTTCCATAGCTCTTATCCACGCCACGGTATCCGGTTACTTGGCATTTTAAAAAAAATCGAGAATAAAAAAATAAAAAATTCCCAAGGCTTGGAGGCAATTTGTGCAGCATTGTTCAAGTTCTTTACGCGGGACCCACAAGAATATTCTCATCCCTTGTCTATATACGCGTTGTAAAAACATGAAGAAAAAGCGGCAAACAAGCCTAACACAAATCAACATAGGTAAAAATTCTATATCGAATAAAATCGATAATCATGATAATTATCGTTAAAAAAATTAACCATTTAATCCGCAATACTGCATGATAACCATTTCGGATAGATATTGTCATATAATTATATTCTAAATGAAAAAAAATAATATTTTCTTCATGAAACTCGCAAATTTCATCTAAGGTTTTGGTTTAGTCTTAGTTCTTAAGGCGGTTCAAGAGGTTTGCGGGGTATGAGATGGTGGCAAAGACGTATTAAGGTGGATGACAACTTGCTAATCAGAAAATGTTGGAACGAGAGTCTAATAGAGAGGGAAAAGGCATCAAATAAACAAACAGCGGGTTGGGCCGTACGGTACGGCGTTATAAGGTGGTGGTGGTTGGTGGTGGTGCGATGATGGTGATGGTGGTGAGCCAGGGGCGGTGGTGAGTCGAGTTGGAAAGGCGGCGGTAGAAGCAAGGGCGAGATAGGGCTATTAGGGTTTCGGTGTAGGCGCCGCCCCGGCTATTAGAGGGTTGTTTCACTTCGGTGGTGGTAGCTGCTCACGGCATTGTGTGCGTCAGAGTTACCATGGTTACGGTAGAGCTTCGAGAAGAGAGATGCCTTTAATAGGTATCTTCTGCAACGATGTGAGTATTCCTGGATATACGCAAGCACCTATTGCGCCCCGATCTATATATGTATACATGCACACTGCACACGCGCGCGAACATGTGAACTTGTGAACACACACACACTCATCTATTATACATATACCTGAAAGCTCAGTCTACACACACACACACACACACACACAACGAATAGTGATATGTATATATAGTGCATGGCTACAGGGCATATATGTCTATATATATATATATATACATATATATTATATTATATATATATATATGGTATATGTATAAATGTGCGCGGGCGCACCTCAAGGATATTCCCACATCGGTATGCATTTCAACCGCGAACGTAGCAGGAAAAAGCAAAAGTTGCGACAGCCAGTCTAAATGCTAATAGCCTTGTCGGATGGGACTTTGTCGGAGTCTCGATTCGCATACATAGTCGTGGGCTTAATCCAGTATAATAAGGATGTATATAGGGCTGTCGTTGGATATGGCGTAGATGGAATCGGTCGATATCTTCGCGACGGGTGAATTGACGTGGCGGCTGCAGTCGTACAGATTAAATAATCCCTACAGGTATATACATATACCCGTATAACAATACATTGAGTTTTTAACCAAGCGTAGGTCGCGTGCTATACACGTTCAACTTCAACCTCACGATAGCCCTTATCTAATTATTACAAATAACAATCAGTCCTCAAGGATCCTCCCCTTTGTCGCTATCCCTATATACCCTATGCTTTTACTCGCCCCTCGAAGTGGCTTCAAGAGTTTTCTTCGCCGAGGGGTATATACCTCAGGCGATAATTTGCAAGGGCTAAAACAGCTACGTCTCGAATCCCGGTGCTGGGTATCGTCAAAATGGTCAAGAAGGCGATCGTCCTGCACGCAATGGATTAAAATCAACTCTATAACGTACGACGTTTCAGAAGTGGACATACGCGCAGCTCTGTTGCGGGTCAGGGATGTCCCTGCAGAGATATTACTCGCCGTATGCCAGTCCCGGGTACTCGGGTTCCTCCCGGGCTCCGTGGAGGCGGTAGATACCGCGTTGGGGTAACAGGGTAATACGAAGCAACCACGCACTGGTTGCGCTCCGTCGAGCGCACATGTCGTCGTAGCACCCAGTTCGTCCTGGATGGATGGCACTAAGTATCTTGTTGTGTCGGTGCGCGAGAGGACATTAGGCGTGAGCCCCAATCTCCATTCACAGTCATCCCATTCATCACCGGCGCAACAACGGGTCGTCACGTTTGGTCACCAGAGAATAGCTACGAGACTTGGCTTAGACTCGGATACTGTTACGGGTAGATTCCGGTCTCGAATGTTATCAGGAATCACTGTAATTATACAGCTACTTTGACACACCGATAACATACGATAAGATTTCAGCAAGGGTCTTATCTGTTGGACCTTCCAGATCATTAAATTATCCAACGATAACCCGGCTGTTGTACCATCCGATTCCAGAACATTTCGAAAATACAGATGTCCAAAGGTTAATGGCAGTTGGTCCACTTTATCTGCAATTCAAATGTGGGTTAAGAAGGTTTATACACCTCGAAATCGAAATATAGCTCGTTATAGAAATTTTCAACAGCCGAACTTTGTCGTAGTAATTTACTAGTATTTTTAAGTAAAATCAAGCAACAGCAAACTCTTTTTTCTAAAAGTAAGATGTATGCGAAGTAAGAACAATTGAGAAAACTCGGATCAACCACTGGTTGGATTTCAAATCTTTCGGTTCCCAATTATCTAGAAAACAGAAATCTTTTTTGGTGTGTGAAATTTTTATCGGAAATTCAAAAAATAAGCATAAGGTTATATCAATTCAAAAATTTTACGAACAAGAATTGGTTGTTCAAGTAATTTTGGCGGCAACAAAACATTATCTGTTCAAGTGAATGAGGTTTATTCTTTGAACAATTAGAAACTGATAGATTTGAAATCCAAGCAGGTGTTGATCTGAGTCCTTACGTCAACTGCCTTTACTTTGACTACACCTAATTATCAGAAACGATGGCTTACATGTCCTGACTTTGACCTGGTTATACTTTAAAAGTGAAATGAACTGTTGTAATAAAACTGGGTTGATGAAATATTATTTTGGAATATATCGGCCGCTCAAAAATACTATAACTATATATGGAAAATTTCAATTAGTTTCATCTAGTCTCGTACTACAAGCACCATTCCCAATTTCGTCCTAATTTCGACATCTCGTAATACTTTCAGACATAACTATGGAAAATTTATAAAAAAATAGATATATCATTTAATTTTTTGGCTCTAGCCGCGAGATGAATCGTTATAATGAAAATTTTTAAGCTTAAATTTAAACTAGACGAACAGACCCGTAAGATGATACTACAGATTTGATCAAGTTATTTCATAATTTAAAGCAAATTGATTTTTTGTTTCGGGTGAAGCAGTATTGGCCTGTAAGAATAGACGCATGGTCCCCAAACACGGCGTACTATCAACCACTAAAGAAAAAAATGACAAAATAAAATGAAAATACTATAGAAAACATATTGCTTATGATAGAGAGATTCATCCAATTTAGATGTACAAAATAATTTTTGTTCGAAGAAAAATGTCAGGGTATGTTTCAGGGTATACATCAGGGATTCAGACAAGTAAATAGACCGAGTGGACAGAGTTCATTTCAGTATTACTATAGTGCAAAAATTTTCCACCAGAGAAGAAGATATCAGTTCTGGGACTTTTTTTTCTACCTATTTTTATTCTTTTATTTTTTGTCTGGATGATATTATTGTGTACCAGTGTCAGACTTGCCATCGATACTCGTTAATTTTTTTTATTTTTTATTTTTTTTATTTTACCCTTCCCATTATTTGTGAAATAATACAGAGAATACTCTATCAAAACACGAACATTCTAAGACATCAACGAAGATGGTATGTATCTTTATTAATGAGGAATTTATGAATGCTTCAAGATCGCATGAGTGATGATTTTCTCACGGGTTAAACTATTTGCCTATATGTACAGGGGATTAAGGAATAGAAAAATTTCCTCAGATTGGTGAATTTTCGATTCTAAAGTTGGACGAAAATTCTCAACGAACAAGTTTCGAGCGATTAAATAACCATTTTTAAATGGGAACTGATAATGATCAATCGGGCAATGTAAGAACAGTTTTAAGTCAAGGCTTTCGGCTTATTTACTTGAGTAGTAATCAATTGTAAACAATTTTCCTCTGAGTTTTTGTTGAAAAATCTATCAGTCAAACGAAGTTAAGATGTCCATTTTTTGGACAGACTATTTTCTGCATTATCGTATTCTTTTTTTTTTTTCAAAAACATCAAAGGCGATGAGTGGATAAATAATATCGAAAAAACAAAAAATATCGGTAGTTAGTTATATCTGACAGTATCACGGGGTGCTAAACTTACGATAGAATTGTCAATGGTGATGGTTTGAAATTAGCTGAAACTAGTTAGAGTTTTCGAAATATTCGTCCAATTAAAGTATTTCAACAGGCAAAAGCGCGAAAAATTTTCAGTCATGAAATATTGACCGTGACAATTACATGCCAATATAATATTGATCAGAATTTCAATCCTGGTTTCATGGCGTTACGCAGTTAATATCCCCCTAGTATATTATAGCAACGTTTACATTTAAAAAATTTTGCAAATTTTGGTTAAAGAATCATATCGCAGTATTATCGCAGATTTGCTGCAGATTTTGCATATCATTTTTCTGCATGCATATCATATAATATTCGAATGATTCAAAAATCTGCTGCACTGAGATAAATAAGTCCTCAAATAGGTAGAAAGTTGCAAAAGTCTGCGTCCAGTTGCCTTCAGAATTTTCACTCAACGTACGGCATTGCCTATGAAATACTTTGCATGCTACCCGCTAGGGGAAAATAGGGCGCTATGTTCTCCCGCAAAAGAAAATGTATACAGCGTTGGTATAACAACGGATGGCAGTTGCGATTCTGTTTTGGTTCCTGAAAAGGAATATGAAGTGATATGTTGATGATTTGTATAAGATTCTGCAATGAAAAATGTTATGTCAGTCCCACATTCGAATGAAGAAGTATACGACTAGAGGCTTGCAATATAAGATCTGCGGAAAATCTGCATGAAGACTGCAAACAGACTTCAATCAGGTTACTACTAGAGAGAAACTATAAACAGTTGTCTGTTAGTACCTTATTGTAAAACTACCGTAGCCAAACTAATCTCTATGTATACATGCTTACAGAGTCACATCGAATATATCATGTATTGAGTATATCATGGATTAATTTTCCTTGTTACCTTGTTACATATAACTTGGTACAGGTTTCAGGACTACGGGATGTAGATGAGACATCTCGGGTATCCGTATATTAAATTCTTTGCTAGTACAAGGCCAGTAAAGTATTGAAATGTCATCGTTGGTATAGTCATGTAGATATTTTTATGACCTTAAATAAGTTGGCGGATTTTAACAATAACTTTGTGCCGGTCTTTGCACTTAGATACTAGAAAATGGTAACGATCATGAAAAATTTCTAAGAGAATTAAGCGACCGGATGATCGCTTCACCACGACGGTAACGATTAAAGGATCTCGACGTCTCTATACCTACCGGATTTACTTGCAAGGTTTTGTGCGTTACGTAGGCTTGACCTGTGGTCAGCTGCACCAGGTTCGTTTTTGAAAATCTATACAGTTTTGCACAAAGAAAATCCTTCGGATTTACAGATTTTTTTCAATATATATGATCTGTACTCCATCTGCGTTGCATACCTATGGGTACATCTTTGAAGCTCATCCAAAAGTATAAGACTTGCAAATAAAATTGACTGGGTGACTGGTATCGACACTGACGATGTAAATGGCCTCTTTACTTACGGGCCAAATCTGCAACTCTGTTCACGTTCACGGTAATTTTTTTTTTTTGTTTTTATATCAAGCGAAATCAGTCGAGTGTCGTATTTACGATATTTACGATGAAGGCTCAGTTTGCTGTATAGAGTTCAGGTTGGGCGACTTGCACTGCGGGAGGATTTGGCGAAAAATATTAGCCTTAAGCTCAAGGAAAAGAACCACCCCAGCCTTAAAGATACGAGGTGTTGGACACGCTGTAGCCTTCACAACTGAATTAGAATGAATCGACCTCTCTTACTGGGGTCCCTCTCCTTATCATCTTTTTCTGTCCTTTTTTCTCAGCTTTTCGCAACTTTACCCCTCTGTGTTTCTGCTCTGAGATATAAAATTTCCACAATATTTTATCATCCTCCGTTTCCAGCTTTGCCGGCTCCATCACAGAAAGGGAATGAGGGATAATCTTAAGGATTATTAGAAAAAGAATGCTGGATCCAACAACATCTTGTTTGCATAATCTGTTTCTCGTCGTCAGATTGGAGATGGGATGACGTTGCAGAATTTTTTTCTGCTCTAGATTTGCAGTTATTATACTGGAGACTGATCAGTTCATGTCTGATAATCGTGCAACGCTGAACTGTTACCTTTATTACGTATAATTGTAACCGTATTTTACGTTCTATTTACAAAGGAAAGCAACGTCTATTGATTTGAGTAATTTTTACGATTCGCAATAATCGGATTCATCGCAAATAATAATCCCAACAATTGTCAACACTGAAGTTAGTTGTTATCAATCACTAATACCATATGAGTATATTTGAAATGTATAGCTTCGAAATTTGTACAGAAAATTATAATCAGTGATCACTAGTATCTTTGTTCACAGTTTGTTCAAATACGAAGAGTTCAAAATGCTGATTTGAAGTCTAGACTATCTTCATCAAATATTCTATCAATTGTTACGCTGCGCGTAGTAGTACCAGATTTCATCTGCCATCTGTATCGCGTGTTCATTTTTTTTAAAGATTTATTCTTTTCCGATCTAGATTTCAATTTTTCTTTACATTTTTTCAATATCGCCTGTGACATTTTTAGTCTCTGCTTCGTTGCCTTGTCGATATATTGTAGAAGACTAATTTTAAAAGTGTTGTTTTCATCTTTATACTGATGGATTTGAGATAAGGTTGCTTTGTGTAGAGGATCTTTCGGAAGTGGAGATCCTTACTTATCCTGTGAATCAATCTGACGTTTTTTTTTTGTTGTTGTAGGTATTATCGGTTTATTCTTCTACGATAAACCCAAGGTGTCATGCCATAAAGATTATCGCCGTTTTTGTTTCGACGAATACAGATTTTTATCAATAAGTATCCAAAAGTTACTAAACAAATTTCTTCACAATAATAATAATTGTCATAATGGTTATGACTACTTTTTACGAAAATTACAAATAAGTATAAAGGATGAAAATATACGATTCAAAATAGGAATATTAATTGATCACTAAATGCTTAAGATGGCTTTTGTGCTGTATATCTTTTTGGTAGTCGTGATTTTATTTGCTTTTTAAGTATCGGAATCGTTTCACAAATATTATAAAATAAATTGGCTTGTATTGAATGTTACGCACCCCTAAGGGCACGAGTAGTATTACTCAAGAGGCACGGATTCAGGTCTGTTCCGAATGTTTTTGTTCTTTTTAATGGCTCAAGTATCAAAGGATAAAGTATAGCTACTTATATTAGCGAATTGTTTCGACGACAAGAAGTGTATGAATTTATTCCCTTAATTTGAAATCAGCGATACTCGGTTAGTATATATCTAAAAAAAAGTATACTGTAATTACATGATATACTTTTTCTAAATTCTCAGACGTTTCGAAAATTGTTCGACCGTAAATCTCACGGTAAAAAAGCTGATTGAATCTTTTCAACGTCTTCTCATTGATAACCGCGTTTTGAAAAATGGATGAAGAACGATTTTCAATTATGGTTATAAAAACGTCTATAAAACGAGATTTTATTCGAAATTTAGATAAAAGCTCGTGAACAGGGTAGCATTAGTATCGTTAATTGATTTTTATATTCACAATGAATTAATTTCTGCAATTATTTTCGATTTTACTTAATCAACATCCTTATTTTATTATCAGACGTTACTAACTTCAGAAAATCAATAATAATCGTCGTGAATTTGGCTCTATGTTCAGCATAATGCGCCCCTCTTCTTTCATTGTTTGAATTTATTCTGCCGCAATGAAATCTCAGTCTAACAATAAAAGTCCTTCCTGACAGTCGTTTCTTTTTCAATATGCGACTGAACAGAGAATAGAATTTGATAAAAGCTCGTTTCTACACAAAATCTTCTATATAAGCTTTTATAGGAACCTTCGAATCGGCGCGCATTTGTTTTCGGAACAAACACGCCATCTGTTGAGTTCACAAACAATTTTCTCTGCTTGTTCACTATGAAAGCCTGGAAAATCGATAGTCTGACCTGCTCTGTCGGATTTAGTCGATATTCTACTCTATCGGTACTCACCTGTAATGTGGTGATCTTAAGAATATCAGTTGATAACAATCAAATATCGATTACACAATGCTGCTTCAGTATTTCAACATTGCAGCGTCTGCAGTTTCCTATTTTACATACTGATGATATGTCGTCCACGATCGTTATTGCCAATCTCGAAATCCGTGTTAAATTAAGTGATAACCATATTGATCTAGATTAAATTAACACCGAATAAACTATATCCATATCTATACTACGTTGTGTTAATTATTACAGTCATGTGTCTGAAGTGTTCTTTTCGAACATCACGGAAATGCAACATGATTGATGATGTTACGAGATTACTTTCGAAAAAACTGACGGATAAATGACGCTTCAGAGACGTATGCATCGGATGAATACCTCCATGTGTTCACTAGCAAGTTATTACGAATTGATAAAATGTTGGTAGGAAACAGACTTATCAGTCGTTATGCTATTTTGCAGTCGGTAAGGGTTTACGACTGACGATAACAACGCTATAGGTAAATCGATTTTTTTTATATGATATCATCGTAAGGTAGCTCATCAGCCTATGTGTCAGATTTCGCAAGGCAACCTCTCTCTTTGGTATATTGACATTTCAAAAATACGACTGTCGAACAAAATCCTACTTTACCGAGACACGCCTTATACACTGATTTACAATGACTATTACTCTGTATAGGATAACTGTAACGATTACTGATAGGTGGTTAAAAATGGTGAAAAACAGAATAAATTATTTTTAAATTTTATTTCTCCAAAGAAGTTAAAGTTTCGAATTTTTGAAAATCCGTGAGGATATCCACGATGGGCTTTTATACATTTTACTTATTTTTGAAAATTAGTTTTCTCATCAGTGCTCTCTGAAACACCTACTCAAGATTGTAGAAAGTTTTCCCTATAGTTGATAAGTATGTCTTGATATATTATCAACTCAATCCGATGTAAAGTCATTTTGTTTTTATACAATCTTAACATAGTGATCTGAAAAACGATTTCAGAACTATGTCACAAAAAAATGTATATATACATTTAAGTAAGAGAAATGAACAATCTTCTGGCATCTATAAAATTCTGGGTCATTTATATGCGAGAAGATCTGAGGATACTTGGCTACTGAACACTTATCTTGTGTATAAGGATGAAACGACACATGAGGGTGCATTCGCGCGTGTGAAATGTGCATATACATTGCGACTACGTTTTCATATGTATCCCTTGGTAGCAGGTCAACCATTCAAATGCATGTATTTTCACGCGAAATGTTCGCTAACTGCTGCACCCCTCACATCTCGAGACTATAAACCGTAATTGATCGCAGCGATTCTGACTTGTCGATATTTCTGGCAAGTACCCTGCAGGCCTCCGAAGTTCGAACCTCAAGTATCCCCACTTTGCGATTATTTATATGTACTAAGAAAAAGATTAAACGAAATCTATTCACTTTCATATCCTTCATTTTTTATGATATTACCGGTGTACAAGATTATGTAAAGGTATGACAGCATAAATTTAACAAATTAATTCTGAAATTTTTCGCAATTTGTCAAATTGTTTAAACGTGTTGTGGCTCCTCGTGCAATTAAGATGAACGAAATTATGAAGTTCTTGATGTTTTTCGAACACTGCATCTGTGTTTTAACTGATGGCAGAGAAAAACTCTGAGCAGTTTTAGACGGAATCAAAAAATGAACGAACAACTGATTGCTTATATGCTGCAGGCTATGCTCGATTTTATACACTAATTTCTGTATTGTAGTTGCAACAAATGATTAGCATTACAATTTGCTTTATTTTATTATAAAATTTTACATTTTTAAAATACCTTTCAGAGACTTTCTTACAAATCACTTTACCACGTTTTATACTCGTCTTCTGTCTGCTCGTCTAGAATCCTGTTTTATAAAGGATTACGAACTAAGCTGAGCATCTTAAGCGTTAGCGACAAGCCGAATCTGTAGTTAAAAGATTTAAGAGGTAGAGGCGGAGAGGCAAGAGATGCGATGAATTAGTCTGGCTACAAATTCAAGAAAAATATAAACGTGAAACTATCCTCAATTCGTTTTTAAATGGAACTTCAATTTGCGGTCTAGATTTTTCGATTAGATGTGAGCAATGTCTTGTTAAAAATATAAATAATTAGAATTGCGATATAAAGTGGATAAAGTGAAAATAATATTACTTCGTAAGGGTTAACCGCATTTATAAATACTTGCAACCTACATAAGCACCGAACTGATAAGTTGAAAAAGGTGAATCTCAGTCTATAATTCTAGACGACGAACAATAACGTATCTTCTTCCGCAGATTCGCAATGCAGCATCTCGTTTTTTCCCATAGAATCGCATTTGTATAGCAATGAATTGTTGTCAATTTATCTCGATGGGGTCATCCCATAGTTCGTACGAGTGGTGATGGAGGCTAGACGAAGGCCGGCTGGGGTTGTTGGATAAAGGGAATAAATACTCTATGGAGGAAATAGAATATAGATAACGAACAATAAGTATACCTATATGGAGGATTTATTCTACAAGTGGACATGTATTAGATACAGAAATTTCTTCATCAATGTATACATGTACTACATAAAGTATACATGAAAAAAATTCCTAAAATACATCCCCAACGAAAGCATTCTTAAACTTTGTTCACTTTTCCTTAACTTTACCCTGCAGCTTTCGTCAGTCGCCCCATTTTCTGATGTTCAAATATTAATTGACTGTTCAGCAAGGTACGCGAGTTAATTCGTTCAAGTCGTAAAAGGATGATTACTTTGGGATTGATGTCGGAATCAAGTCGGGTTTCGCGGCTTCCCTTAGCTCGTTCCCCTGTCCCTCGCAACCCTTTCAGTTCGAAAAGTGTAAAGCCGACGAGAATCCCTCGAAAATGGCAAGTTCAGCTCTGGTTGACGATGGAACCGCGTAGACAGGAAAATCCTCTCTCCCTACCATCCCTTTCTCTTTCTACTTTTCTCTTCCTCCTCTCTTACTCGTGATCCTGATCGTTGTTCTCTTCATCGCAAAGCCGTGGCTTCCTCTTTCCTCTGACGATCATATGTCACTTTTCAGTAAGGTGTTTATATATCGAATCGATTTTGAGCTTTCAATATATATCTACCAATCTTTCACAATTTGTATTCTTCGACTTGATGCAACCCTTGGCTGCTGTACAGGTTTACAGCCCCAACTGCAGATCGAGGAGTAAAGAGCAAAGAGCAAAGAGGCGAAGAGACGTAGGGGCGATTGTGCTAGTCAAGGCAATTAGCCGAACTCTATACGAAGGTCTAACGAATAGACGCTAGTGTGTAATTAAGTGGTCTTACTTCTCGGAGAGTAATGCGTCTCGTTATTCCGTCGGAGAGGATAGAGCGAGGCTAGAAATGCTAGAAGAGAGGGCAGGACGAAGGCGAGGCCCAGGAACCGCACCTACTTTGTCGACCCTTCGCGTTCGTGAAACCTTGGATCAATCTTAGAGCGAGCTTTTCGAAAAACAACATGATCTCCCCATCCTCTTCATCCCATACATCGGTTCCATGTACAGTTAAGTATGAAAAACAAACCGATTTCGAACTCCGGGTTGGTCAGAGTCTCTGTATTCATATGATTGCATGTACAGATATAGATAGACATGCAATATATGGATATAACTGTATATATAGGTAGGTATATACATGTATGTAGAAACGGCTTATACCGTAATGATATACCTAACGCCATTCCACCCGAACGTCGTCGACGTTGGGTCGTTGGAAATGGTGGGGTGCAGGTGACGGTACTCGGGCTATGGGTATGGGTAGGGATCGTCGACTGTGAATAATGGAAGGCTGGGTAATGGCGCTATCTCTGCGCATCTTTTATTAAACGTCCTGAACCCGGTGGCGTACCTAGGTGGCGGACGAGTCACGGGGTCGCGGATGTATGCGCGCTGACGGACCGACGAACGAACGGGAGAACGATACCCAGCCCTTCCTTCCTTCCTTCCTTCCTTCCTTTCTGCCTGCCCCTTCACCCTACAGACACAAACGCTCACCGAACCCGGTGAAATCAATGCCACTGTTTGCACTGTGGAGGTCGAACGGTATTATATACTTCCTCCAACTCCAACTCCACCTCCACCTCTACCTCCACCACCACCTCCACCTGCCGTGGCCAACCGTCCCGGTTCTCCTACTCCATCTCTATCGCCTTGGCTATCCCTCTATTTATATCCTCTACCTCGCCATCGTTCCCCGTGGCGTAGAACGGCGCCCTCTTTGTCTTCGTATCCGTTTTTCGTCCTCCTTTGGTCTCTTTTCTTCTTTTATATCGTTGATAAAGAAACGGGAACGGAATCGCGCCCGAGATGTCTATAGGTAAAGGAAAGAAGCTGGTGGCTAGGTGGTGAGGAAGAGAGGGAATCGGTTGGAGGAAAAGACCGTGAGTCGTGGGGGTACGCCTGTGCCATAACGGGGAAAGATAGCGGCGCACTGCCGCGCACCCTCGATCAATCAATTCCGTACCCCGCCGTCCCCGACGCGATCCCAAGTCCTACGCACAAGACCTTTTGTTCATTTCCATTCGGGGCCGAGGTATTAGGGCTCGATTTAACTGCAGAGGCAGGGAGAAAGGGGATAAGGAACAGTTTTATTCGGGCCCGAGTGTAAGCCAAAGTGCAACCCCCCCACCCCAACCCCCCTACCCGCTCTTTCCCCTACCGACCCCGATTGTACAGAATCGGGGAGATAGGCACGGGAACTCGCCGTCACCCCGATCCACTTGGCGTGACAACTATTACACGCTCAAGTGCAGAATCGGTTTTTGCAACGGAGTGAAATCTGCGTCTCGAAAACCCGACAGCTCTTTACGACGCTAATTCCTAATCTTCTTAGCGCGTATATAGGTAGAAAATACTTTATTTTTAGCTCAGAGTTCGAACTTTATACTGCAGACTTACGATTGCCGGATGCAGGTGAGTGAGTAGTCATTCATATTTAGGTTTATGAATTTTTAAATACGTAATCGGACCTAATTATTACTGTGATGACTAAATTGGTCTATATGTATGTAACCATCATTTGACATCTTTCTTAACAGATGGTAAACGCGTGACTTATTCTTTGTGCAAAGAGACGAAAAACATGGGCAACTTTGATGTTCCAAATTGATTAGGTACGCGAGCATAAATTGAGTATTTATATCGAGTATTATTGGGTAACGGCAATCTTCAGTTTCGTCAACTTTATATCCTCTTTCAACAGTATTACAGATATTTGAGAAAAACAAACAGCGATAAATGGGGCGATTGGACGTATCCTAAAATTTAAATATCGCTTCGTGAACACCGTACTTACATATCATCGGCACAAAGGTAATTATAAAGTAACAAAAGGTCAATTCGGGGTATCACCCACAGTTATCAGACCCATGAGTGATCGCAATCGGTATCATGACTACAACATAACTGCAGTACATACCTGAAGTGATGCTGGTCCGTAAATGGTCAGTCTTCTGCGACACTCTGGTGGAGAGACTGTACTTTGAGGGATGTATTTCTGCTGTGTACGTTCGTGTAAAAAGACAAGAGTCGTCGAAAACGTGGCTTTGAACGTTTTTTTTCCCATGGGTGGTTGTGAACGAATAGATTTTCATTTGATCCCTTTATTTCAATCCCATCTAATGATATACCTACGTGATATAACGTATGTAGTACATACATTTAAAAAAATATATTGAATGCATGAAACAATAAATCTGGAACTGTGATTGGTGGAATGTGGTGAATTTACGATTTTCTCGTTTCTACCAATCTTAATAAAATAACTTTGTTTCTTTTAATGTTTTCAACTGATTTATTCCCAATAAATTTACGCCCACTTGCCACCGATAAAGAATTTGGTACCAGACTTTAACTAACAGATCAGATGTTTGAGAAATATCCAGGTTCAAAATCTGATCATATATTAGTGTTCACCCTTAACTTCTTCAACTTACACTGGTTCTCTAAAAGTTTCGTAGTTTTGGTAGGTGACATGTCTTGAGAGAGATTTTGATTACGAAAGTTCAAGATGTTTGGGGGCACCTGAAAACGATGTGGCATACCAACGAACTTCCACGACATCATTTCTATCCTCCGAGACAACTTTTATACTGCACATAGGTCGAACCGTGTTTAGCAGAAAATGTTTTCAGGGAAATTTTGCTCTACCCTAATGTACAAGCATGTAGTCTTCTAGGAGTACAGGTGTATTGCTATAGGTAAGAAGTACACTCAGGCACTCACACACGCGTAACTTAAAGTGCCACTGGCAGGTATATCGTATACCTAATAGGAATCTAAAGGAACGGAAGAGATAAGACTACGCCATTGCGGGGGTTATTTCACGGTCGACTCGGCTCTCTCGCGCCCCCACCCCCACCCCCACCCCCACCCCAACCCCAACCCCAACCCCGTCCCCCGACCCCCAACTCCAACTCGAACTCAACCCCCGCTAAATCCACCCTAAGAATTAATTCGAGAGGATCGGCCGGCGGCTGGCCGTCCGTGTCAATCCACCCCTCCACCCTGTCCCATCCACCCCCAGCACCGCTTACAGTCCTCGTGGGGTCGGCCTCGGCGCGGGTTGCGATAACGCAATCATGACAGATTATACATTTCACTGTCTCTTCTCTCTATTTGCTCGTAACAGAGCTGTGGTTAATAATGGGTAGTTATCTGCTTTCCATTTTCCGTAAATTTGATATTCTCACGTGTAGGTATATACGTGTATGTATATGCATGTATGTACCTATAGGTATACGAGGATGTATGTATATATGTGTACGTATCAATATACAAATCCGCGCACCCTGGGGTGTCAAAAAAAGAAAATAGATTGCTGATCATGCCGTGGGGATATTAGTTCGGTAACTTGACCAAAATTGAACGGTATTAAATGTCACACTGTCATGTGAGACTAATTGGATGAGCGACTAAAATCTCAAGACCATGAGATGTGCAGTCACTACTATACCGATCCTCCAACAGTGATAAATATACATGTGTTAGCTGGATGGTGGGTACCTTACTATCGTGTTGCTCGTGTATTTCTCACCTCGAGACGTAGTTCATAGTGGTTCAAAGCCATACAAGTTTCTTTGTGCGTCTTTTCACCCGATACAAAATTCTTCGACCTCTTTCTTTCTTACTCTAATTACATTTAAGGCTTATCAATAATTTTTAGGGACGATCAAAGTTTGAATTTTTATGATTTATCTTCTATTTGGATATTCTTGAGCAATTGGCGCATGTCCAAACAGTTCTTTAATCAACTGCTTTTTATTTCAGTTGTTCGCCAATCTTTTGAAGCATAATCGCGTAAAAGTTAGGAGTTATTAGTCATCAGGACTCAGAGTTAGATGCAGTCAAAGTAAAAGCACCTAATGCAAGGATTTGGATCAACCGATGCCTCGATTTTACATATTTGGGTTTCTAATTGTTCAGAAACCAAAGCTCTATCTGGTGATCATCTATCTTGTTGATACTGTAAACGTGACTCCCATAATAAATTTCTAACCGTCAAATTTTCAACCTTACAAACGGTTTTTTCTCTGTTCTTAAATTGTTTAGAACACAAATCAACGCATTAAAAACTTGTCTGTTCATCGTACGGAAGTTTGTTTTCTGAACAATTATGGAGACTTGAATATCTAAGATCAAAGCATTGGTTGGTTGATGCAAGTGTTTGCCCCAAGTGTTTTTACTTCGACTGCATCTAATTCCGATAATCGATAACTCCTAACTTAGACTTGATCATGCTTTAGAACATTAGCGAACTAGTGTAACAAAACTGGTTGATTAATGATACATGCCAGTCGTTAAGAAATAGCCCTGCTTAAGGTTTATGTAACGCCATAAGTCAATTATGAAGGAAAAAAGAAGTTACAGAAACAACTACATCATCGTATTCTTTACACATTCACCATTTCCTCCAGGATCAAAGATATCTTTGTTGTAAGCTTGATGGTTGATCCATGTAGATGAATATTTGAGTTGATTGGTAAATTGGGGTGTCTTGTGTAAAAGGTTCACCATTTTACAAGAAACAAAAGATCCTATGATCTGTTCCGTCAATGATGGGTCGAATGCATTGTAATCATCACAGGTGCCGATGCGTCTTTATTGGAGTACCGCTCCGCTAGTTTGGTTAACAATCCGTAACATTGCGTAACATCGATTCGGTGGATCCTATAGTTGATAGTCAATAGAGGCGGTGGAAATCAGTAGTAATTCGTTAAATCCTGTGGCTGGTATACGGAATAAGGTTACCGAGAACAACGAGGCAGTACTAGGCGTAAGAAATGCTTCTAATTTAGGTAGCTCTTACAAGCTCAGAGCGATTTTCCTTCAATTTAGCGTGGCTAGCCTCGGCCAGTCAAAAGAGACTAGAGAACGGGCTATGCTGTATTTTGGAAACCGAGCGTACCAAAGGTCCGTGACCATCTTACAAAGCCAAGAATGTTCGTTACCAACCGCGCATCTAATGACGTATACTACACGCGCTCGACAGCCGTTAGTCGGTTATTTCTGGGCTGGTGTTTCCGTCCCAGAGCGACGACTAGTAACTTCCAACGCTGCTGCACCTGGGTGTCATCTTCGACGGTTACAACGGTGTCTTAGAATCTTAGCATGCGTAGATAGAATATGTACGCTGCAGGTACTAATACTGACGAGATATCATAGACTTTGAAATTTATTTTTGGCAAATTTCTTCGCGGACATTGAGAATAATTATTTCAAGAAAATTGAAACAAACAGTTCTTACAATTAGCTATATGAATAGTTCATTTATATGGCTTGTATTCGTTAAACCGAGAAGTAATTAGATAAGTGAACAAACTTGTCGTAGTATTCCTTTGCGGCCAATTAAACGAATATTTATTATGGAGCAACTAAGTACCTGTTTCGTTTCTTGCAAACAAATCTTAAACTTTTTTTAGTCATGTACCTGATGGTATTCGAGTATTTCTTACGATCAGTTTTTTCGCTAGCCACCCAAGATCGCAAAGCAATATGACTCCTTTTTCAAAATTTTATTCTTATTGCTATTGCTATTATTTCATGTCTATGTTATATCGTTAATTTTCGTATAAGCGTCAGCTATGTTAGTTCAGTAAGGTTTAGAAATTTAAGTAAAATAAATTCCCGATGTCGTCTTACAGAATATTGACTAAAACGGCTTGGAGTATATCGAGGTCATGATCAATTCCAAAAACAATAAGTTAAACGAAAAGCAGTCGATCCGTGCGTTTTTTTTCTCCTTTGTATTGAGTCAGATTTTGATATTGCAGATCAAGTCGATTATTTTGAAATCCAAACCCAACATTTTGTTTGAATCGAATGACAATGAGTTGTTTCGGATCTCATGTTTTGTTACTGTATCGAAATCATTCAGTATGGTATCCGGTACTGTCGACTTTGATCACTATAGTTGTGGTATGTATTCGTAAAAATGTAGATGCAGATTATTGTTTAAAAATGAAATATAACGAATTTGAAAAAAGATATTTTGCTGCATTTTAGGAAAAAACTTTAATACTATTGCATCTTTCGTAGTTCACAATTTTCGAGAAATTCACGAGACTGTATATCGTATAATTGGCATTTATGATTCTGTAGATGATCCGATAATAACGATATCACTGTTAACGTAGTACATACCTAAATGATAAAATCTACATGCACGTGAAGGGATTTATCGCAAAAATTTTTTTTCATACATGTATGTATATATACAAGCGTAGTTTGGCGTTTATTTTACAGACACTCGGACGACCACAACTCTGGCTGTGGTCCATGTTTACCGACTATAGTTTTACCGTAGTACCTAATACCTAATATAGTCTACCTTAATTCAAATTCACCCACTTTATCCATTTACACGTATATCACTGGCTCACCTTATACAACTAAGCACAGTCACCTACTTCTAGCATAGGTGTATATATATATATATATATATATGTATGTATATATATGTATAATGAATCTCTGACATGTTATATGTTACATTCGGGAGGGCTGGGTGAGAGGGAGGGTGGTTGTGAATTGCTACGCGTGCGGATGCGTATGGGAATGTGAGTGCGATAAGGTGGTCGGTGTTGGGGATGCAAGATGATGACCAAAGAACGTAGGTGCCGTTGGTGGATAGGGTGTTGGATGATGATAATAACCAGGTGGCGGAGGATGATGTGGATGAGTGTGGGTTGCGAATAGAAAAGTTGGAGCATATGGAGAGCCGTGTGGATGGGGATGAGGAGGTGTCGTTGGTACCGTTGGGCTGTTAACGTCAAGACCAGGATTTTGCTTCTTCCATTTGGTGCGTCGATTTTGGAACCATATTTTCACCTGGGTTTCGGTAAGCGAAAGCGAAAGTGCGAGATTGAGGCGCTCGCAGACCGAGAGGTATCTCGTTGTTTTGAATTTGTTTTCCAAAGCGACAAGCTGCTCGTAGGTAAATGCCGTCCTAGCACGTCGTGGTTTTCCACCAGCTGAACCACCCTGACTTTGTGACGATGAAGACGGTTTCTTTTTGCATCCAGGGTTACTCGATTCACCACCCGAAGCCTCTTGCATCTCGACGTCTTCGTCCTCGTCGTCATCAAGTTCTTCAGTCTCGCCTGCACCCTCATCTTCCTGTCCGCTACTACAGGCAAATTCTCCCCTCGAGTCTCCATCTGTAAATTGTAAACGGCAATTTGATTTGTAAATAGCGTATAGAGAGAAATTTATACTCATGAGATTATGGGAATAGGAATGCACACAACGTTTGTTCCCTTTCTAAGGAACCCCGTTCATATATAGACATGATCGTAACCAAAAGTAAATACCCTAGAGGCTAGAGAATCGAAGTATTAAACTGTCGTGTTCAAATATAAGAAACTCGTATGAAGCATTTGGATTCAGTGATAGTGGTGGCGTTGGTGGCTGCAGTCGTGGCGGGTCAATGAGAGATAGGAGATTGGAGATTCAATCAGTGCGCAGATGTCCCTGGGACAGATATTCCCTGGCCGCCTCTCTACGCGAGCGCTTGGTGGAAACGAAGGAGGAAGGGCGGGAGGGTCTTTATCCGAATTGGCATGGTCGACGGGGTCTGCAAGCTCCGCGACAGTGACAGGGGAATGGTGGAAAGGGAAAAGGCTTCACCGAGTAATGGGATTTGTATCTCGTTATCGCGCAATCATTCTTCCTTGGGCCCAGCTACGGTTCTGTAATAGTCATAATAGTCTCTCCGTACTTGGTCTATACATCCCAACCAGCTTGAGTCGCGGGTCAGGTTATCCTCCGCAAAGTGGCCGACGAAAAAAGATCTTAAATGAAAAAAATTGAAAATATTTCCAAGGATAATAGACGTTACGAAATTGTATAATTGGGGGTAATCCAAAACGAGTAATTGCTTGTGTAGTTCCGTGGCTCTATTTGAGCCTGAAATTTTTGTCATACTCTTCCACTAACCGGGCTTTAACCCTCCCTAAGTCAAATCAACTGTATTTATTAGATATAATTTTATCTCAACGGTTAAATTATTTTAGTCTATTATACGTGTCCTGTTACACAATGAAATGCCCCGGGAGGACTAGGGTGGCACAGTGTTACGCCATGACTCACTTGTGAACATTTTGGTCACAGTAGATTAAAGTTTACACAACAGTACATCGAATACATTCGCTATACTATCATTGTCGTTTGTTTAAAACTTTTGGTACGTGTAACCTTATACGTTAATAACGATCTCCCGAAATTCATATTTTGTGATACACTAAAAATCTACGGTAGGTATTAAAATAAATAAAGATTGCGAGAGGATTTTGTTGCGGAGCAAGATGCTCCTAGACCGAGGTAATAAACGACGTCTTATGCGCGTGGGTGAATTACTTATAGCCCGAGCCCTCCCGCGGTGAAAATCGAAGATTGGTTTTAATTGTGACTATAAAAGTGACATTCAACTGTCTTTTGGGACTCGGCAGTCTCTCTAATTACAAGAATGTGATAGCTGTATTGTAAATCTACGCGATTCAAGTCAGATTGAGCATTTGAAAAGGCAATATTAAAGTAGCTAATCAGTGGTATGGCTTACGTTGAATTCAGTTTATCTCGTCCAACATATAAAATACAACATGTTTAAAATGTATGTAAATCAAAGAACAAAGATAGTGTAGTAATTATTGTTTGGAAATTGCCTCACCATAGTCACGTGAATAAATGAGAAAATCAAAAAATGAATTTTTCAAAAGGCACAGATTATACTTGTAATAAAATCTTGACGTGTATTATGGCATTGTGATTATTCATGATCTACCTATGTATCTTTCCGTGTCTCTCTTCTGTATTCAATTAGCGATCAATAACAAAGACTGAAAGACATTACTGATCTTGGCAGCTGTATCAGGGGTTATTGCTCACTGCAATTACGTTTCGAACATTCTATCGCCTGGTTTAAACGATCAATTAAATTGTCAGTATCTCTCATATCCTACTGCAGCGTTGATTCGATTACGTAATACTAATGGTCGAATGATGAGAAAATCTCAAAGGCGACATCTACAGCTACTGATTTCCTCTAAAAGTTTAAAATTATACCGTATAATATGCACGAGTAGTAAAATTCTACTGTAATGAATGTTTCAAGACGTATGTTAATGATGATATTAATTGACAAGCATTAGTAAGTAATTTTCTAAACTCTTTTTAGAGATAACTGCTAACCGATGAACAATGTTATAGACTCTCAGGCAAGTATACATATAGTAAAGTATATTAGCACGCCAGAAGCAGCGTTGGCGGTGTGAATCGCGTATAATTAATTAACTGGTTTAGAATTTGAAATCCATAAAGATCCCGTCGTTCGTCGACGTAGAATGCTTGGAGGAGGGGATGCCTGGGATACCATGGTACCCGGGGCTGATGGTACGAGGGAGAGAAGAGCCACGTTGAGGGTGAGAGCGTCATTGTGATGCAGAGGAGCCAATTTTCTGCGCGGCTTGACGCGATACGATGCGATTATCATAACAACTAACAATATTATTCCAACGTTGGCAGGATTGCTTTTGGTTCTCTGGACTTGATTTACTTTTAATACGTGCGGTATATACGGTGTGCCCATACCATGCGCGTGGCAAGATGGATGAGCCACAGAATTGACGCCTCATAGTACCCATTTAGATCTCCAGACTCTCCTACTTAGATAGCTTGTGCAAAAGCTGAGTGTACATCACGCCTTATCGATTTAAGCGGCTAATTATCGATATAAGAAAAAATGTACTGGTATAAATCGATATCGAGTAATATCTGTCGGATTTAGGGCTACTTCGATTCTATAACAGAGACGTTGCATAGGAAGGTTTTCCACAGGGGACTAACGCGTGGTTAACACAGATTAGCGAAACGATTCGTCAGGCGGTGACAGGTCATCCCGCATCGGGTGGTAGTCGACGACTGTTTATTTTCCAATCCTTCATCCTTTCGGATTTATTTGTTCTCTACGTACGTACGCCATGATTCCGGCCCAATGGGGATACGCATAGCCTTAGGTGTACGTGGGATTCCATTGACGACAATTTCAGGGATAATATGGACAGGTGACCGCCCATGGGGACGTGACAGGGTTTCTATATCACCTTTACAAAAATCAGTTCTTTACCAACCGTCCCGTGACCGTTTCATTTCCACATCCTTTTCGAATCCCTAATGTATCGCTGTGTACAAAATTCAATTAAGATTCGGTCATTGTGTCTCAGAGGAATTGATCTAAATGGCGGATAAACTTGGGAGATCTATATACATATATATATATATATATATATATATATATATATATATATATATATATATATATATATATATATATATATATATATATATATATATATATATATATATATATATTCAATTCGCACTGTCATTCTGGCTTCATTATTCTCATACGACAGGATTCATGTGACAGATTCTTTTCGTGTGTTTGGAAATTAAACGGCTTTCAACCGATCGATGACAGAGTCAACCCATTATTCGAAATACATCGCTGATCGGCGGTAGCCGTAACTGCTTATACGAATTTAAAGAACGGTGCTCCCTATCCAAAAGGAAACAAATCATTCTGTTAATTAAGACCAGATGAACGGACTATTTATTCCACTGCGGTGCGAACGACGGTCAGTTTAAAAATATCGCAGTGGAGCTGCAGAGTAGCGATCTGGTGTCTTACTTACAATATATAATAAAGAATGAATATATACATTCAAAAGAGCAAAAGCATCGTCGTAACTTATCTTCTTTCACAATTCTTATTAAATTTAATACGCGCATGTTGATGTGATCTATGTATGTACCTTCGTGGATGCTGCTACCTCGTCGATGAGTGCGATGACCAATGTGCAGAAGTCGACCACCCGTGAATTTATTCGGATCAAGAATATTCTCAACAGAGAATGCCAGGCTTCTTTTATGCTGCTGTACCGCATTTGTCGTTGTGGCTGTTGGGGTAGTTGCAGCAGACGGTGTGGGTGTCGTCGTTGCTGAAGAAGTGCTGGTATACGTTAGGTACCGTGAAGTAGCATTGCCCGCGTTGCCCTGGTGCAGACACGAAAGTGCATGAAGATGAATGGACGAGTCAGGGGTCTCTCTGCTGGCGAATGGACTGCAGCTTATCGTAGCCGTATGGAATTCCGGGTCCCTTGAAGAATGAGTAAGATCGACGGGGCTTGGACTGCTCCGATCTGGCGAATGACACACATCAACTTCGACCTCCTCGTCATCATCCTCTGCCTCTTCACCCTCATCTGCATCATCCTCGTCCATGTCAACACGCTCTTCACCATCCTCTTCTTCTTGCCTAAGCAATTCCACTTCCGACACCTGATCACCTCCTTCAAATTCCCTCACCTCACGCCTGACGTGATCCGTCGCGACGTCAATGAGCCCCGAACGACCGACGGCTGACGTGCCGTAAATAAAGTGGTTATTTGCATGTACATGGAGAACGACAGGGTGCGGAGTCCTCGGTCCAGGAGATCCTCTATCTCTATGCAACGAGCTGCTACAGGGTGCGGTGATCAGCAGAGACCCGGAGGTATGCGGTCTGTGGATACGTTTTTCCGTCTGCATTGGTTCGGCGACGGATGCAATGCTGTACGAGATAGTATGGTTCTCCTTTTCAGGGCCAACGGAACTGACCGCCTCTTCAGAATCAACTTCTAACAAATCAGTTTTATTAACACGCGGTGATGCTTCGGGAACCACGTTAATTGTTCCGTCAGGGCTATCCTGCTCACGAGGCATTGGGGAAATTTATATCCTTAACCGATTAGTTCCTCTATCGATATCCCCCCATTTCAGTAATTGATATAGTCCGTCTTCAACGTCTGATTGCACGATAGCACAATGGACAATGGTCACAATGGTTCGTTGATTTACTGGAGCCACTGTAACAGGTGACGTCACAACCGGCGTTAATCACACTGTTCACATAAATATATATACATCATCACCATGTACACTTTAATATGGTAGTTTTGGTGTTAAAAATCACTATTTATCACAAATATGTTCGGATTTTAGTATCTGAATTGAATAACAAATGAATAACAACCTGCACATTATGTAAATCACATTTGATTCGGCGTTACGAAAATTACCACAATTGAGTTTAAGTGTAAAGATTTAAACGCGTCACTATCCGTCCTCCGATGTCAAGAATAATCTGAGCTCGGTTGAACGTCGAGCAACACCGTTGCCGCCGAGTCAAAGCCTCTCTTCGTGGCTGAGGCTGTGGCATGGTGTGGTTAAATAGGATCTATATAACGTATTATTAGGTCCGGAAAGTGGCCGTTCGGTACATAAAGTTAGATACGCCCACCAGAGGGCGTGCCCCTTTCTCGAAACCACCCACAGATTTTAGCTTGCGACGAATTACAAAGCTCGATAGAGCTTTTCAACCCCCGCTACATTCCTACTACCTAGAATTTCCGAGCCCGTGAGAACACTTGACTCTAACACGCGGGGGTGGATAATGCCACATAACGCCTATGTGCACCCCCTCTCCCTCCCCTCGCCGCTCCCCCCACTCGCCGTTATATGTGGTGGAGTTGTGTCGCCAGGTAAAGTGGTTTGTCTTTGATTTAGCCGCCGCTGCGGTGTCTCTTATCTGTGATGCGCAAGTACGGATGTATATGTATCATTTGCCCGTTGACATGTGTGAGTGTCCCTATATGTACGTATGTATGTACATACATATATATATATATATATATATATATATATATATATATATATATATATATATATATATATATATATATATATATATATAATAAATACACAAACGTATATGTACAAACTACGTGGGCGGGCTTGCAGTGTCGAGGGGAGGGGCAGTACAGCTATATACGTTAAGAGATACTGGGATCGAGGATAGCGGTGGAGACCCTTAACTTAGCTGGCTGTGGTAGTGTTTACTCGACCTTTTAGGTAATTGCCATCCCACACCAGTGTAAGCGGTCTTGCGGCTCGAGGTGATAAGTAAGACTTCTTATTTTCAGGTAAGATCAAGGAAAGTGTGCATTGCGGTGTATAGAACCATGACAACGGTTAGAGGATTTAGAACAATCGAGGTCTTTGTTAAAACAATTTCTTTTTTTTTAATTTATTTATTTATTTTTTTTTTGTTTTACTCCGGTATCAAAGAAACTCATTTAATTCTTACCACTTACAGGTATGTACTTTTGTTCCAGAATAAGTTTTTCTATCCAGTCTTGTTTGTTTTTTTTTTTTTTTATTTTTATTTTTATTTTTTTTTAATTACTCGATTGTGTGATCATTCGACTTCATATTTATCTATAATAATAGAACAATTTATTGTGCAATAGCCTACACCTAAGTGTATTTCAGAACAACTTTACATCTGAAGAAATATGACTGTATACTATAACGAAGATTTATGCAAGGAAATGTGCTTTGCATGATGTCTTTTTGTTGTCAGTTGGACGAATGCTTTATCGCAAGTTATTTTGGATTGAGAAAATTAAATGAATAAATATTCATAACGTTTTCAGACAATAAGAAAAACCGCGTCAAGTGATAAATATCTATATCTTATACACATGCACAGACTTTACACAACTTTGGTCGTATCACGCGGAGACACTTGTCAAGTTGGTTGTTTCTCGGTGCTTTGAACGGGGACTGATATCAACCCCCATACCTCCCCAACGACACGGAGCTGGTACTTAATCGACACGGATGGAGCAGAACCTCGAGAGAAAGGTTTCCCTGGCAAATGGAGCGTGCCGGACACGCTCGGGATATTTGCAAGCCTTGCATTTCCCTGCTTAGGCATATACAGACATCTGTTTTACGTGTAGTTGTACTCGGATCACATATGTGCATGTACACATACTACAGTCTTATATGAACACATGAATTTCTTGCCTGAATATCTGTGTAGGTATCTATATCTACGGTTAATGTTGTGCAAAGTGTTGCGCATTGATTCGCAGCGGCAATTAACGTGACGCAAGCCCCACCGTAAGCCAACCCGACGTAGGTACTGGTACTGTGAGCATTGGGAAACTGGGGTACCAGGCTGTCTGCTCCTGCCGGTGTAGGAGTCGCCAAGCCGACCAAGAACCGTGACCGATCCGCGCCCTTGCCCGGATCCCAACCCCTACAAGAGACAGCGTGGGGTCTGGGGATAGAAGATATTTGTCACAAAAGTTGCGTTTGTCAGCCGGTATAGTGAGTTGGTCACCCCAAATTTTCACGCCTGCGTTGGCACGCACGCCTATATATCGTAATAATTGGCCAATTAAAATTTACATAGGTTTGCGACGGGAGTAAAAGCCTAAATATATATTTATACATATATTATATACCTAGCTACTATAGGTATATAGGTTTATACATAGAAATTTATCTAGATATAAATATATCTGTGAAACGTTCTTAGCTCAAGAATTAATCTACTAGGTATGTATATCGCATGTATATCAACGCAATGAGTCTATTTCTCTAATCGCAATAAGAAATTCAAGGTTTGACTCATTGCCGAAACGTTTTCATGCGTGATTAACCAAACGATGATCTCTTCACGGCACGTTTAGACCGTCGTTTCGAGCCAGAAAATCTAGAGGCTTTTTCTCGGGTTCAGATAACTGGTTTTGTAATTTATGGCTTTCATATTATCCTCCAAAGTTATATGCACAATTCATTTCAACTCGAATTATTTCATAATGTGTCATTGTGCAGAAGACTATTAAATAACGGACTATATAGGTATATATAATCATGCAGGTATAATCACGATCTACCATTATCTCGTGTTATTTTTAACGCCCGTTATATAAGCCAACAACTATAATCCCTAGTAACCGTCGATTGATTGATTTTCACCGATAAGTATCGACGTGACGGAATTTATTCGCGCAGAGGGTAATCCCTCCGATCATTTGAGACATCGCGTGGGACACCTCGAGACCCCAGTTAGGGTTGACGTGTACATACATTTGATCGCCAAGCAAAAGAGAAATAAAGACAGAGATATGGGCATCTGTGCTACTACCGAATAGTCCCCCAAGGATGCGATTACCTCTAACGATGGATCTGTAATATCGCGTATTAGGAGCCACGTCCTGCCAATGAAGAGGAGGATGGCCGTAGTACCAGGATATCTATCGCTCGTTTGCCTTATTATTATTGCCATGATAGGACACGGTGTCACCATGACCTCACCCGACCTATGGGTATATCCTCACGGGATCCACTATAACTTCGCACAATGCAGTGCAACGTGGCACCGCCAACTGTCACGCCATCCTTTTGTACCCCGTATACGTACTGCACAGCGATTTTCTTCGAATATATGCGGGTGCTTTATGGTGCGGCAAATTAAAAGATTCCCTATACTTTTTCCCTATAAGCTATCCCTAACTGCGATCTGATCCGAGGAAAATTAAGGGAGAGCCTTGTGTCATGGGTGTCCGTTGTCTTATGGCTGGTGTTAGGTTTGCTATACAGTGTATACGCATTAATAGCCTCGAATCACCATTCGTTATTCTTTCGCTGTGTAACTATAGAATGTGTTATACATGTACCCTTGATCTGCACAATCAGCTTCAGCAGTCTACTATATACCCCTAAAACAAGATTCAGGGGCATATACGGACCTCATAAGGGTGCATTTTTCAAAGATAGGGACATGTTTTTTCAAAAGTTTGAAACAGCCCAGTTTTATTATCGCAGTTCACTTGGATTTTTAAATGTAATCAAGTTGAGGTCAGTCATTTCAAAAGCATCGCAAAATTAGATGCAGTTTAAAAATGAAATTAGTTGTATGATTGATGACTCACAATCAGACTAACCTCAGTTCGAAATTTGTCCTTCTATTGACGAACATTTTTACCATAGTCCGAAAAATGTTCTGAATCTTCTGCAATGTTTATTTTTTATTTTTTAACAATCGTTATAAAATTGAATATTTTTTTTGTGTTGATTTCTAATTTTTCCTAACAGTGATCATTGACAGTTATACTAATAAGTTCCTCGTTCATCTAACAGGAAGTTTAAAAGGACTGTTAACACAGCTGTGTTAAAACTTGCTAGTTATCGAAAAATTGTTACTTAAATAAGCAGCATATGGTGGTTTTCAAAAATCCAGCATTTCATAATGTACGAAAATTTGTACGTAATATAATTTTAGTGTATCCTGTAGTGTTGTAGATTTAATATATTGAACGATCAAGAGGGTTGTGCAACTAGCAATATTAGTCTGTCAGTCACTCATCTGTTCTTGCGGTGCCTTTTTCACAGTGTCAAGTGACAGTAGAACGAGCGTACACGGTCAGGGGTACCGGTATGGTAGAGAGGCGTGCCCGTCAGGGGTGGATATAATTTGTCAGGAAATCACCCAATTAGCCTCCCAGTTATGCGGCCCAACAGATTTAACCAATTAGTTAAGCTATGCGAGCCCTAATACATTCCTAGCCCGAGCAGAGAGAAGCCAAGCGACGCGTTGCTACTAATATTAGGTTGGCTTTGTGTGACTGTACGTGTGTTTCTCGTGTGCACTGCAAGAGCAAGCTGTGCTTTGTACGTGAAGAGGCGCGAAGAAGCAAACGACGCGTCAGATACTTACACGCGTGTAACTTTCACGACCACATGGTTATGGTAAAAGAGTATACGATGTGTATGCGGTATAACATACATGTATATGTGGATTTATGTATGTATACGTAATCATATATCGAAGGTGGTAACTCCGCGTGGATCTATATATAGATACTTATGGGTATACCTATATGAAAGAGAAGCAATTTGTCTCTTTAATGAGATGTCACCCCACCCATATCACTGCCTCTTCTGCTATCCTCTCGGTGGTGGTTCTTCTGATTGGTTGGTTAGCTTGCCCGTGCAATGTAATCTCAACTGACTAACGATATTCATCATCATCATCATCATTTTATTTTATTTTTTTTTACATTTACAATTACTTTTACGTCGTTTTTATTGCGGAGTTATAGTGTAGACAGCCGTTTTGAACATGACTGGTATAAAATCCAGATTCGGAAAACTATAACCTGCACAAACGATAATAATGGTTGTAAAATAATTTGCAACCGGTTTTTAATTGGGGTGAACACCTTTATGCGTTCCCGGAAGTTACTGCAATGCTGCCATGTTCTATTAGTAACGTTTCTTAATAAACTCTCTCCTTGATTTACGTGTGTATAAACATACATGTTCTAACTTCACTCAATTCGTGAACAAATATGTCTGATGAAATTTACGTATACGATTTAGATTGGACACGCATACGAATGGGTCAATTCTTCTAATGAATCTCCGCCCTTTTTCCATTACTATGGAAATTTTTTCATCGGATGATATATAGCTATAATATACATATGCGTGTTTTATATAGACGAGAAATTATCCCGAATGGAATATTTTTAGACATGAGTATAGACACAATAATTTCTTTAGTAGCAGATTTCAATTAATCTAGATAATTTAATTAACAAATTTAATTCCCTAGAGCGTAAGAAAGATTATTTTTAAACGTTTGCAGGCTATGCTGTTAAATGTGTGAGCTGCAAAGTTAGAGCGTACCTAATCAGCGCATGATTATGCAGTTAATGTACAGTCTGTGTGTTCATTCTGCCACTGTCTTTTTGATATATCAGAGTTTGTATGGAAAAAATTGTCGATCCTAGTTTCCGAGGTATTTGCGGTTTTTTATTATTTTTTTATTTTATAGGGTAACCTCTTTTTCAGCCCTTTTCAATTTCTTGTTCGACATGATATACTATAACGCTTGATGACTTTATCTAAATTTGAAATTTTGTTTGAAATATACTAGCGGTGGTAAATTATTTTTACAAAACAAAAACTAACGAGACGTGAATTACCCACGAACTTTAATTTCGATTTTCTCGGGATGATGTCGTTCACACTTTCAAGTTAAAAAGTAGATAATCCGAGACTTTCTCAGGACTTTTCTAAGGCAGAATGGTTCATTTTTTGAGAGTCGTTTATTCGATTATTTCTAGACGCATGTATGAAAAGATAAATAGATTCGTCAAATATTAACACAATATGCTTTGGTTTTGTCAAATTACGTTATGTCTGATCCTAACCAGAGACAAAATCAACCAATAGCTATATAAATGAGTGACGAAATTCACAATTTCTCTGGATGTAAGTAAAATCCCGAATTTTAAAACATTTTAAAGACTTCGCATGGACTTCCAGGATGTCAGAAACCCTACGATGGAGGTACCGAGTATATATCCTTGGTATAATTGGTATTCCAAACGTCAGAGTAAACGCCATAATGTTTCCGGAACATTTCCGAGGCGACAATTAAAAGCAGGCTTAATACAAATTAGCGCAATTTGGAAAAGTAGCGCGAAATGCCAATCACGTACTTGTTAATTATCTGCAATGACGATTCTGGAATGCATTACCAGCTTTAACGCCATCAAACAATTCCGAGAAAAATTTCTTACTCCAATTACTTACCGCAAACGTATGCAGTTGTAAAGTTAAAATGACTCATTCTCTGCTACAATTAAAAATACTTACAGCTCGGGAAAAGTATCTCATTGGCAAAAAGTATGGCCAAAGATATTAGCATTATCTACCTGTGACGTAGACTCGTGTATAAATTGTTAAAAATAATTGTAGAATGAAGAAAGAATAAAATCAGCGTTGGTGAATCTTACGTGACATCACTTCCTGCACATATACATATATAATTAAGTAGATGCTTGGTAAATATAGATATCATGAATAACGAAATATTTATAATAAATTAGGTACATTTGACAGTGATACGATCTAAGGCAGCGTGAAGTTTAATATTTTAAGTGTTCGTATAGCTTTACCGCTACTAGTCCGAATATTTTTTGAGATTGATGGGCTTGAGTTGTTTGTGACTCGCAGCTGTTTCTAGAGGCCAAATCAAAATGGAAAAAAAATCGTTTAGCAATTATTAAGCGTTGCTGAAACACGCGCCAAATTTAAACCTGATTTTCAATTGCCCCATCGCCCGAGTGCACCTTAGGTACTAAAGTTTCGTGAATGCTTTCACCCTTTAGTATCAATTGCTCGTCTTGGAGCAAAAACTAGAGAAAAAAATAGAGAATATTAATCTTCAATTTTTCATTTCTTATAAAACCGTTGTAATAAGTAACCATGGGCCTGTTAACAAGTTGCATATAACTTCGTCTTGACCATCAATCAAAATTCTATGACATCTAAAATCTGTACTGATCCGCATATACCTCTAACAGTGTAAAATTTTTAACCTTTTCCAGAGCAAATATAGGTTCGTGTTTATTCTACCATCATATGAATCTTCGATCTTCACGTTCATCTAGCTAGACTTTATAAAGAAGGGTATTCTTGAAGGACTTGTGTGATCTAATTTTTTATTTAAATCACTCAGTTTTGGAACAACAGTTTACTAGTCTTTTGAAATATAACCAGGTAGAAGTCAGGATTGGTCAGCTGTCGTGTATTACAGTTAAGTAAATGTAGTCAAAGACTCAGAACAACTGCTGCTTGGTTTTTTGATTTTATTGGTCACTTATATTATTCAGAAAGAAAATCTCCATCAGATGATTTGAAAATTTTCACATGTGTTTACTTTTGGTTCTGTAAAATTGAAGAATAATGGAAAAAAGGTTTGTCACTTTAAAAATTTGGTTAATAAATCAAAGAGAAATTTATCATTTAAGTTATTTTTACAATATCAAAGTGTTCTATGTTCATCTGATATACCGATCAAAGTTTTCTGGATAATCAAGAGAATCGAAAACTATGAAATTGAAGCAAATGGTTGATTTGTAGACAGTCTTCAATGGCAACTAATACTTTTTACTTGAATTGCATCTGACTGTGCTACGAGTATGACAGGAACGGGATAAGGTTTCGTGTCAAAAACTCTGAACTTTGTAGATAAAATTTCTTTCTGTTTTTTTGAAGAAGCCTTTTTTTCTTGGCAGTTTACCAAAATGAATTTGAAAAAGAATATTTTCATTGAAGTATGAGATGAAGTTTTCAGAGTTGGATCGGTATGAGTTTGCAAGATATTCATTCCAAATTTAGTTTTGTAAAACTTTACAAAGTTTTTCACGACTTTTTTTGCCGGAAATCTTACAGAGTGAACTTCTTTGTTTTCAAAATTGCAACGCTGCTCATAGACTCGTGAAAAAATCGAATCCCCAAAGAATTAATAAAGTCCAGAAAACTTTGTAACCGCGAAATCTCCGAAGCTGGATATCGTAAGATCTTAAAAATTTGAGATTCTGGATCTCTCCAGTGTTATAACGAGCCCGGTAGTTTACAGATTTTTGACGCAACGAACCATACGGTCCAACACGATTTTTTGTAACAACAAAATTGTGTTGTAAAATTTTTTCCATAAGTAAAAACAATTTTTGCTTCATGTATCATCGCACCGATCTTTGAAAGTCCCGAAGAGTCCCTGCAGGGAATCCCATAGGAATAACTCAAGGGTCCCAAAGGATCAACGTCATTTGTATTATGTGTACCGCTGAACCACGCTGAGAATACGACTGCGTTAAGGTGCGGGGTAATAAATTAATGCAGTCAGTTACTCGGTAGGCGATTAAACAAAGGGTGAAAATTTGAAACTGAGTACCACCACCACCACCATCCTTGTGTTGTGCACCTCATACCATGAAATCATCATCGTCGAAGTACCGTAGAAACGCACACCGCCAGTTAACCGCCACCACTCACCACTCGCCAACTCGCCCTCGTTTGTCCAACCGTAGAACGTCTCTACGATTCTATGTGTACCTACTTTTGTGTACTTGCGGTGTACATAGAGATAGAGCGTGGAATATAAAGTGAGAGAAAAGTCCTCGGTACATAGATAGGTATAACGCATGTATAGGGCATTTTGTTTAAAAACGACAGCCTATTTGTTTTCTTTCTAATTTTTTTCTTTAAAACTGTATAAATTTTTTTTTCTGAAATCAAAAACGTGGAGACTATGATTTTCTTCGTTTCGATAATGATTTACTATTCACGACTATAATACGTACGTCGTTATTATCGAGCATGACTCGATTCAAACTCTAAAATTCAATGATATCAGATAAAAATGAACTCCGACGACCTGACATTACGAAACCGTTGAAAGTATCCATTATCCTTAATTTCTAGATTCAATACCCAAACGGTCTTCGATGTTTAGATTAGTGAATACATATCTAAAGAACTTTGTAAAGTTTACGTAAATGTACGAGTAACACAGATACTAGTCTGAGTTATGCTGTATCGAAGTAGAAAACGGTGAGGTAAACCGCGGAGGGCGTTTTGGCATTGAATACCCCATAGGCACACATGCGCACTCTCGCTATTTCCCTCACACGCACATATAATATGTACGTAACCGTGGCCGCCGAGGGGTGCTGCCAGGGTAGTTGGTCGGGGTGGTTCGTTCGCTGAATGCGGTTTAATATTAATGGGAGCTGATGATAAGCAGCGCAAACAAGCGTCAAGTCTCCAGGGAGAGATCTGCCTTCTGTTCCCGGCGTGCACTGCGGGAACTATGTATAGGTACGTACGTATAAATACACACACAGACCCATATTAGATACACACATACAACTAGCCACGTAAATGTGTATTATCACACACACATACACACACAGAAGCGCGTATTACGGTTGTATACCCAGAGGCACGAGGTAACCGTGGCTTTTCGCATATAGTGTATGGAGAAATATGCGACGTAGGTGTGGATGTACGTGTATATATACATATACCTGTTCACCTATGGCCATAGAGAGTATTGAGGGCAATGCGGTCCGCGGTATACGGACCTGGAGAGTGGCAAGTCCTTCGGTCCGCGGGGACCGTCGAGGCGGGGAACATTTCGCGTTCCTGGGGCTAAATTCGCGCGTATACCGTTCGGTCCATGATATACTATACATATATACATACGACCGTGTTTACTCGCCAAATTAGAAAACGATCGACACACACTAGCTGACGGACGAGGAATCGAGGGGAGCACTGTACCATATATGTATGTTATATACGTATATACCTATATATATATATATATATATATACGTACAGTAACCCGGACTGTGATATGCCCTCGATTTTATCCCCTGCAGCATCAGTTCTTATTCTCCCTTCTGGTCGGCTAACGGTGATCGAATTCATGCTGCTAAGTCGGTATACGAAGAGATATATTCAACGTTGATTATAAAGTCTCCACGGAAGTTACCGAGAAAGACGATCGTGAACACCACCAATTTAAAACAAGAACGCGGTACCTTCTGTATAGACTTCTCGTTAACTTTGTTATCCAATCGTATATATATATATATACCCTCCGGTATTTCATTCTCTCCCCTCTTATTATTACTTAAGTAATTCGTTCATTAATTTAACTGACATAACGAGCCGCTCTCTTCATCCCCTACCTTACCTTCTTCATGCTGTTTCTTACCTATACATAACCATGATCTGTACCCTGCATACCTGTAGGCACATGTATCTCGTGATGTGGAATGGAATATGATACTTGTGGATGAAAAATTGAGTTAAAAATTTTCCTATTTCTCATCATCATTTTTGATCATTTTTATTTTATTTTTATTCACTTTTTTTTTGTTTTGTTTCATTTATTAAAATTACGACAAGTTTATATGATGTGTAAGCGAGCAAATGCGAAATACGAAGGGCGAAGAGCGAAGGGCGGTGTGCCGCACCGGCGAGCGAGGCTCATATCGTATTAATAGGCAATCTGGGCAGCCGAGGGGTGTCATAAACTCGAACCCCTAATACTCGGCTAAACTACCTTGGTTAAATAATAGAACTCCTCTCTACTATTCGCTAACTCCTATCTCGTCTCTCGTCCGTTGTCCTTTCGCCGTCGCTCGATCTCCTCGTTTTCAACACTCGACTTCCAGGGTGATGATGCTTCGATAATACTTTAATTATCCACGGCCTTTATAACCTGACGATATAACCAGATGTAATTGCGGAGTAGGTACTGAGGAAAATGTGATATACAATGGTTCAAATCGTTAGTCAAGCCTATCTGCAATTCTCTGTACATATATATCGAAATAATTAGATTCGGTGATTTTTCAACATTTTGTTCTGCAACTTTTACAATTTTTTGAAAGTAAGTACGCGTTATAGTCCTTCGATATTTTGTAGATTCACATTTACATGGGTTATACTGCCAATTTCTAAACAAAAATCAAAGTTCAAGTCAATGTTGCAAAAAAACTGTTAACTTTCGACAGTTATTGTCAGAAAAGTAACCGATAAAAAAAAAATTACAGAAAAATTAGATTCACTTTTTTCAATATTATACTATCACCGTTTTTCCGGAATTAGCGATATATGATCCACGAATTATATCTATAGCACAGATCACAGACAACGTGCAATGATTTGTTAATTATTAATAATTTTTGCAAGCATTGGATTTTGAAGTCTTAAAATTTATCTCTTAGCAAAATTTTGAGTTTAAATTTATCATCGAAATACGTTTAAAATAATGATCTTCATTTCGTTGAGTGCTCCGAAAAAGCATAGCAAATTTATCCTACTGTAGTAGCTATATTAGATATGAGTAGGTACGCGTACCACATGCTGGGTAAAGAGTAGTTTAATTCGAGTCAAGTTTCGAGTGGAAACAAGGCGTAACTCACCCTAAATTGTATAAACAGAATATAGGTGTATAGGATGCGAATGTGGTAGTGAAGAAAATACAAGAACCCCTAATATAGGTTTAGGGTCAGTATCGTTGCAGTGAGATTTTTCCCTCGACACGTGTTCAGGATATAGTTGAATCCCTATGGTATACATGTATGGATAGTTATCAAGCGAGCATTTAGGCAGTTGCAGATTACCAGCTCGGTGAAATTGATTAGCCAATAGTCAATAGCCAATTTAGTTTTATATTTTGGATCCCGCATGATCGGTCACTTCTTTTGGTACCACGTCTTAGAAAATCAACGTCTTCTTTTATCTCAATTCCAGAGTCGATACAGAAATTTTTAGGGAGTTGATAATTCCACATGATACAGTTTTTGGTAGATTGTCGTTAAAACGGATCGAAACATGCGGTTGAATTCGACGAATGGCGTACTCATTAGGTTATTCCTAAATCTTATAGCGTCAAAGATTATTAAGCCAATGAATTCACAATATATAGATAAAAATAATCCAGCTGACGAGTGTGTAAATATTAGTTTTCAGATAACGTTATACTAGACTAGTGCAAATTACCATTACTCGAGGAAGTACTAAATTCTGTTTGGACTCACGAGCTGAAATTATGCTTCCACGAGTTTATTTTGCCTCTATAACGCTGCTACCTAAATTATATTCATGTCTGTGGGATTCCACTTCAGTCCAATGCACAATATAATATAATTTTTCTTCACCTTTTTACCCATCCTTGTACCAGATTTTTTACGGTTTTTTTTTTCTACACACAAAATTACGTCATTTTTTATACAGTGTGTTCCTGCATCCCATATCGTACATCTCAATTAATAGAAACAATCTGGTGTGCGGTATATTGTCTTTATTTATTGAGCGTTCGGATACTTTCAGAAACGAAATTCGTTATACCACCATCATAGCTGAACCACCGTGGACTGATATTCGGTCATAAATTTAAACTACTTATTGATTTATGAAACGGACAGGTGCTCCCGAGTGGATAACCTCATTTCAACTCTATGGACCGATGATCAATTAGCGTTGTTAAGTTATCAGCGAATTAGTTTTCCGGCGTTTCGAATGGTGTAAGGAAATAGACAGGTAACGATGGACCCCTTCCGAAATTTCGTCAAGTTTAAAAATATTTAAGAACTTAAAATTATCACGATCAACAAATTTCATGTATTTAGAAAAGTACCTGATCGTCTTGTCCAGCATTTTTCATAAATATCATGTTGGAGTTATTTTAACTGGTATATTTCCTTCAGAGTTTTTTCTTGTCCAAACTTTCCCTGTATGCTATATCTACGTATAAATTGCCACGATACAGCCTTAATTATATAGTAAAATTGATTTTGGTGCAATATGAGTAACTGGAGAAGCCGGAAACTTTAATTTCGTTATTTAAATAGCATATGAGTCTATGTGAGTTTGATTAAATTATTTTTGAGTATTAAAACTATGTGTAAACTGTAGAACGAGGTGAACTAGCACAAAGTTTGCAAATCATAAGCTTGTTGTCGTGCAAATAGTGGTTGAAATACATTCTAAAACGGTAAACGAATTACAAGTGATTATAGCAACTTTACCGTTGTTAGCATTCTCATCGAGCTTTGATAGTTCAAGCAAAATATGACGGTAATTAACTGTAAAGGAAATTACCAGAAATATTCTGCCAACCATATGCGCAAATTTTGAGTAAGTATACTGGCATTACGTGCGGGGTATAGAATCAAAAAACCGTATGAATAAACTTCAAATTGTAATGTTCTCGGGAGCCAAGATGTCTCTAAAAATGTAGCCGAAACTTCAGGTTCCTGTTCCAATTCTAAACAAAGAATTTCGATCACATTTTTTTAATACAAATTTGGAAAGATTTTGACCCATTATAGAGAATTAAAATTTGAATATGATGAAATTAAGGACCATCCTGATATACGTATCAAAGGAATATTAAAAATATTTTGGTAACAAGTCAACTCAATCCCTTTTTCCAGATACAATACCTCATGTGTTTTATGTTAAAATTTCTCCAAACACCTACCTATACAATATGTAGAATACATGAGAAAAAGGGTATGGTTTAAGTAAATCTCGAGAAAAAGGGTATATAAGCCGATTTATCCCTCTCTTCCATCCATCTCCTGAATCACTGGTGGATTTTGACCTGAGGATCAACGATCTACACAATGGAATCCTAGGGCTGTTATCAACGGTAGATGAACTTCTTTATTTCTCGTTTTACTTGTATGTGTCCAGGTCTACCTGAGCGCAGTATCATCGAGGGTTGAAAGGTGGGCAAGGAATTCAATTTATGTTACAATGAACGCCCATTAGTACAATTTTATTGGAAATCAGACCACATAGACTTTCGTTGTAAACTAGCGCAAGTTATAGGTAGAGAGGTATGCTATAATATGAGGATTGCAAGTCATTCTCACCGACGAAAAGAGGCTGTTCAATAACTTTAACTTTTACGTTGACGATGCCTTTTTCATCGACCCTACATCTCCACGTGTTGTCTTAGGACTTCGGCAGTCCCAAATCATTAACTGGTAGCCAAGCGTGTTTATTTATTTGTTCAAAACTACCGCGTTAAGTAAAGAATTGTCACGTGTTTCATCACATATACCTATAAGCTAAGTATAGAGAGAGAGAGAGAGAGGGAGTGAGAGAGGGAGAGAGAGAGGGAGAGATTTGCAGAAGTAGGTAGTAAGTCTCTGCTCTTAGACATTGGGTATGGTACGCGTGAGCCTATATTAGGACTCATACTGTATTATATTGTAACTATGTACTGCAGAAGCTAGTTAGACGGTATAATAGTAGTAGAGTTCAAAATTGTAAGAGACGTGAATGGAACGAGACGAGCCGGACGAAAGTAGTCGTGTCGTATGAGGATAGCTGGAAGGAAATCATAAACAGCTCGACACCTCGCCTCTCCTGGACAAACAAGCTAGCTGTCGCACATCGCCCAAAAGACGACCGACGCCGTGGTGTATCAGACCTAAGAGGAAGCCTAAGACGAAGAAGAAGACGTCCATTAATCCCCGGGTGCGGCAGTAGCACCAGCCACCTAAATAATAATTCTCACTTAACTAACTTAGCTAACTAACTAGTTCGGCTAATAATACAAACGACTACAGAGCCGGAGGCGGAGGTGGGGCGTCGTTTGAGCGATGAGGATCGGCGGTGGCGGCGGCGGCGGCGGTGTCCGGGGGGCTGAAAGGGTGGCCAAGGGGTGAATAGGGGGACACGTGAAATGGAATGAGAGCGGTTTCGGAGCACCGAGCGCATCTGACGAGGCCTGAAGTCAATTTGTCGGGGAATGCGTTAGCTGCAACACGTGCGCGCCACTCTCCTCCTCCCAGCTCTCTTAATTTTCATTCTCTTATTCTCTTATTCCATAGACCTTGCAGTCCGATCGGGAACCCCCTACTCCATCCGTTTCCCTCTTTTTTACATTCCGCTTAATTCGCTTTCAAACTTTCGTATTCACTCACCGTCCGTTTGAACTGGACGGTGTTATATACGAGGGCGACAAATTGCTCATCCTATTGTGTCCGAGCCGTCATTTTTACCCTGCACATACGGTCACTTTAATATCTTATATACCATACGTGACGATTGACTGTAACGTCTCAGATTTTAAGCAGTAAATCTTCTCTCAAGTATTATTCCTTTTCTGTTCTTTCCTTTTCATGCCCTTTCATTTGGTATGGTATATGTAAAGTCTAGATGAGATGGCGAACTGTGAAACTGGTATTAACATCCGGTGTGATTCTAAAAATCTGTGAGATATAATTGAACGCGAACAAGGAATGAAAATCTCAACAGATGATGGTAATTCGACAAGATCGAATCACTTATAAATGAGATTCCCGAGAGGGTATTAGATCTCCGCATCTAATGTTTACCAACAGGGGGATGATCTTTCCACGGGAGTACACCATCCATACGTGTAAGTATATGGATGTATACACGTATATGTGTATGTAGTATATCACTGGGGTGACGGTCCTTCGTCGTGTACTCACCTAGTAAAAGGGTGGTCATGACATATATATTTATGTGCTCAACGATATGCGTTTGTTTGGGTGAACGTTTGAGCTTTGTGTTAATGTGTGTAGATGTATACACACACATAACATGTATATATTTATGTATGTATCTAGTATATGTACGGGATGGCATTAGTAGGTATTAGGTGTTGGCCTGGGAACAAGTGCACATGCTATGATCCCATCCCTTCGAGTTCGGATAATTCTTTAAGTGCTTCCTACTCCCCCTTTACGCTCAACCTTCTCCCGACCAACCACCGACCTTCTCGACCCCTGACCCACCCACAAGAAACTCGTCGACTCGAATCGCTCGACATTTCGCAGGTCCACCGAGGACAATGCTTTTCCAAGCTTTCAAAGAATTTTAAAATAATGGATACCCTCTTGGATACCCAAGAAAAAGAGTGTCTGCGCCTGCAACTCTTCAATTCTTAATCCTCATCTTATCAACGTATAACACAATCGGAAGCATATCAAACTTCTACGGTATGCTGATGGTTTAGCAAAGTCATATCGACAGTATCGAAGGCTTTCATGTTCTTGCAATTGATTTTGTAACCATTCGGAAGGCAGTGAGACGTACTTATGGAATCAGCATTTCAACTTACGACTGTTGATATCTTGATTTAGTCATCTCCAAAATATGGTAGCAAAATAATAATAATAATAATAATTTTTCAAACTTTTGATATCAGTAGGTTTGAGAGTAAGTTCAGAATTGTTATTTATTTGTCGGTAAATTGAAGTATATCTTTGGTACTTGTTTTGTTACATTAAACGTATGATCTTGATGCTTTGAACATCAAGAAGCAACGCTGTCTATTTCGCGAGTCGTAGTAATGTTGAACACGCGAGCATGTTGTGTATATCTACATAGACAGATACATTCACAAGGAATATAACTGAAAATGTCTCAAGCGAGGCCCTGAGCTCTTTGCATATTTCAGTCGCATCTTATACATACATATAGACTTGGATACCAAGGAGTGTAAAAAGATGAGGAAAACGTATTCGACATCTGTCTACGATTACGACGTCTATTAAGCTCCTTGGTTCAAGATGAAATTGGGGCGGAACAAGTGACGGTGTATAGAAACGTTTTTCAACCACGGTCAGAGAGATCTATCGGCCAATTTGTTTGCGCTGAAGGGAAGCTGCAGCAGAAACATTCTTTCTTTATCCGTCGTACTTCACGCCTCTATCCTGCAGCTTCTGCAGACTGCATACGAAGTCCCGAAGTCCCGAAGCCCTAGAGGGCCACCCACAGCTCTGTAACCATCTGGAGAAAATTAGCTGCTAGCTACTAAACCATCCCAAAATTACTAAGTGAGGAAAAAAGAACTTTCTTCTTTCACTTTGATCGCCTGTGGCCTTGTTCGTTCTCCTCGGATTCTATCAGCTATAGGCACTACATCATACCTCGTACTCCTCTGCAACTTTATAAATCTTTTAGAATTAAACTGCTCGAAGTAAGCTTACTGTGTACATTCTATATACTTATGTATATATAGCGAAAGATTTGTGTTTTAAGTATTTTCTGCTATTAGGTATAATCGTCGAATTATATTACAAATATATCGTACTCATGTATTGGTATGTGAAATGAAGATGTTTGAGGAAAATTTCATATTTCTTTAACCAGAAAACAGTCTTTTATATATGGACGAAAATATTTCCGTTATTCTCATCTCAGTGGACGAGTGGCATAAGATAAAAAAGACAAGGGTGAGAGACGAGGGTAGGAATGGAAATGAGCTCTGGAAAATGACCAAAGTTTGCAGTACCTTTTTATTCCTAAATGTTCAGTCACTTATCAACAAAGATTGCAAGAGTTTGAAACTTCCATCTTTATTGTGTGCATCGTTTTCTTTGATTACATTAAAAAACCAAAAACCAAAAAAAAAAAAAAAAGGACGAAAATTTTTTCTATCAAATTACTGAGATTACAAAATTTCAGGGCTTGAATATTCATGATAATCAAAACCCTCGTTAATTTAGCGACTTTATCTTGAATCACTGCAGAACTTTATTGAGTGGATATACAGTTATATTATAGACAAACATCGTACACTCATAGACTATATACATATACTTATATATGTACCGCTTTAGATGGGACGGTATCGCGTGGGGACACATTAATCATTCTCAACGCCCACTAAATTGTACACCTCTGGGTAGCCGCGTAATTAGAAGTAATTCGGAGAACACAACATCCTTAATTGCCCCGTGTCGGTGACCCAGAACACGAAATAATAAGGCTGCCAGTCCACTTATTTGCTTAAACATGGCCTAAACCATATATACAGCGGTAAGTTTCACCATTTTGATGAACATTCATTTTCTTAACCCTGCGAGTTGCTTTCATGTAGATAAATAAAAATATTGATTATAGTTAAATGATATAAAATAGGGTGAAAATCGACAAAATATTTATAATCCAGACAATGGATTTTAACCTTAAGACTAAATAAAGTGTGGTTTTGCAGTGTTAAATCATCTAACGATTTGAAAATTAGCCTCTTACCTGGTATTTAAAGTGTTTGGTTGGTACGTAGAATTGCCCAAATATTTCGATGTTCACTCGTTTCGAAAACAAGCTAACTGACTAAATCCGGAATCCATCCCTTCATCAATGCGATAATCAGTGAGCCGCGAGCGTGAGCGGCACAAGCAACGGCCCACCAACGATAACGATTCGGGAAATGAGATTTTAATTTTAACTTTTTACATTAAAACACCGCTCGTTGAGTACCCTCGATGGGTGAGTCCTCGCATTTGCGGGACTGAAACGAGGTGTTTAACGCCAACCTACTCCGTCCTACTTCACTGCAACATTATTACTATTATGATTATTATCATTATCATTATCATCCTCGCTACTGTTATTATTGTTATCATCATCATTATTATTATTACTGTTATTATTATTATTGTTATTATTATTATTACTCCGATTAACACGTAGCTTGATCACGCGCGTGGTTTAGCCATGTATATTATACATACAACACAGAAATAGTCATATACATATACATACATAGGTAGAAAGGTAAATAGAGATAGCTGGTGATATTAGGTAGGGATGTCTACACACCTGGTTAGGCCGATATAGTGGGGTAGTATATGAACCTGTACGAAGTACGTGCGGCTAATGGGGTGGGTATCGCCTGGCTGACGGGTACTGAAATGGGGTACCTATAGATTGTATGGGTATAATCTGAGTGTGAGAGTATTTTATACCTGTATACTATACATACACATACGTAATACATATATATGTGTATAATACTGGCTGAACAATATGTATATAGATGTAAATATATACAAGGAATCTTTCGCATGTATGTACATACATACGTATATTCACCCGTACCTCGTGAGTAAGACATCCCAGACTCGTGGCTTACCTGTGGTGGAACTGTTCCCTAACAAGATGTAGCCATGGCGACCCAGGTGCAGCTTTTTACCTATTGGCTATTACCGAAGGAGTACTTGCTGCAGTGTGTGAGTGCAAATCTGTTCTTCCAATTGGAATACCAGGTTAGAGTTCGATTGCACCACAAATATGATATGAAACTGCAACTTCATCGCGTTGTTTCTCGATGGTATGAATTCTATAGAGAATTTCCGGTTTATATAGGTATACATATAATAATCGGCAAATAACCGATATCTATATTCTTGGAACAAATTTACAACACGTTGGTATATTACTATGGGTATATGTATGTATGCCGGGTATATCGTGGATCGGTAGCTACGGCCCTGTGAGGGTGGTTTGTAATATTATGATAACCTCCCCCTCCCATTCCTCTGCCATCCCGTCATCCTCACTCCTCTAACCCCCGCACGCAGTCGTCCCTCTTTCCGCGGCCATGTTGCCTGGAAATATGATTATTGTTATTATTTGGCACCCTCCACTCTATTCTCTTCTCCGCGTTCCGCTCCTCTTTTGCGTGGCTACGAGGGCGCAAGGGTGATGCGAGTACTCCCTCCTCTTACTCCACCGCGCCGTCCTCCTCTTTCTCCTTATTCTCTTCGTCCTTCCCCACCGCACCGCACCGCACCGTACCGCAACGCAACGCAACGCAACGCAACGCAACGCAACGCACGGCACCAAACTCTTGTTACATACCCGGATTCAACCCATGCGGCAGAGCGGGGTGATGCTTATGGACTTGTAATTAATGCTTGGTAAATTATACACATACATATTTTAATGACGATTTCTCATCGGCAGCTATACATATGTATACCCATCGATAAGAAACTGCGTAGCTCATATACTACCACGATCTCGTCCTGTTGATAGTATATAGGTATGCATCGTGGTCCGCCGAGCGAAAAGGAGCGAAGAGGACCCGGATGGAGACTGGTGATGGGGGCGGGGGTCGAACGGAGGCGACTGCCGTCTTACCCGGTAATAAATAGGCAACACGAGCGCTTATAAGGGGTAGGTAATCTCGAGCTTTTCTGAAGGGAGGTGAGGAGTAAATTGGGGGAGGCCGCGATTCGCGAGGTAAGGTATAAGGTATAAGGTATAAGGTGGGTAAGATGGCGGACAATTTGCCGCTCGACTACCCTTGCCCGCACCCACCCGATTCCTCCTCTTACCCGCCTGCCCTGCCAAGTGGGCTCCTGTGCTCTGTATAGAACCCCTTAACTGTGCGGGCGCGAGTGGGTATACGTTTGTATGTACATACCTCTACTTGGTTGCGTTCTAGTGTTGGAAGTAATAGATGTTCTTCCGTAGTGATCGTTGTGTGCGTCAAGTTGCGGGTAAACCTGCGCCTCCACACCGTTGCAATGATACTAGCTACTTTACAGAGGCATTTAAACGTGCCAGACCCGCACTCTGAATTCAGACCTCTGTTAGCATTCAGGCCGCCATCTTCTCACTTAATAAAATAATTACCCTGAGTCAATTAAGCCTCGCGTCCCCGCGTGCTCGCTCGACCTGCTGCTGCTGCTGCTGCTGCTGCTGCTACTGCTGCTGGCTGTTACGGTGAGTTGCGTGCAGCCGACCCGCCGCGGGCACCACCCTCATCAACGATAGTTATTTAACTGAAATTCTGAAGTCGAAATACGCAATATTTATACAAATGTTGTATACTTATCGCTAATTGTGTTGGGGTGCAAAGTTTATATCGACACGGAACTTCTCAAACTAATTTTCAATAACTTTCATGTATTATGGTATATAGGGTACATTCGGTAGTCACCATAACTGCAAAGTATACAATTTTGGTTATTTTGAATCCATTTCAGCAAATATATTTCTGGTACAAATTCTCTACGTCTTGTTTATTGATATTGTTAAATTACGTATAGATGATGATGTAAAGCAAAATTCATATTAGATATCACATCATGGAATTTCTTTGAATTAATATGTAGCGATTGATTTCATGTTGTTTTTTTATTTTTTTTAACGTTAAATAATGAATAATTTTAGTATTCAGGTCTCAGACTACATTTTGAATAATGCGAAAATTCGTAAATGGCGGTGTTAAACTTGATACGGCGTCTTAATTGACACATTTGCCGAATAAAGATTCTCAAACGATATAGATATAATACTGGTTTATAATTACAACTTTCAGTATCTTATGTCTGACTTTTACGGCCAGTTGACCGTTTTATTGTACAATGTTTGGTAGAGACAAGAAGTCCATTGATTTTTAAACATTTCAATCTTTAAGACAATAAGAGACAGTAATAAATTTTCCCGACGGATCCATTGCTGAAAGTTTTAAGTACGACATCATTTAATAGTATTATGATTAACGGAAATGTAAACGAGAATACAGTCGACGGAAAATAACTTGTATAGTGATTTATCGATTTCAAAGATGTATATGCCAAAAGGCTGAAGTTATATTTATAACAATGTAGTCGGTTTCACGTTTGAAAAACAATCGTTGATTGTTAATTCATTTTACTAAATTGATTGGACTGAAAGATTCGTATAAAAATCGAACCGTGTCTGCGAGTTAGGTATTCATATTTCTTTTACTGGTTTATAGTCTTCCTTCTTTATAGACGTGTCATCCTCTTTTAACCGAAACTCTGTATAATTCGTATGTTAAATTAACGGCTGTACTGTTCCGACTGTTGGAAAGATTCGAATTTTATTAACCCTTCGTGGTTACACCTCCAAATCCAATCACGATGGTCAGACTGGGTTGGTTCTACCCAGTCAGTTTTCAAAAAGTTATTACGACGAAACACTTGGAAAAAAAATGTAGCATGGTGCGCGTTCCAAAACAGGTATTCATTCCGACATGTGAAGAAAGTCCATTTTGGCGCACGATGTTGTTTGAGCTGTTGTCAGGTCCACACTGACGTTTGATTCAAATGAATAACGATCCATACCTATAAGTGATACTTCAAACCCCAGGTATATGACGATTATAGTCTCGTTCGAAGCTGGAGACTATTAGAAATTTTCGCTGAAATTTGATCGACGGGTCGATTATACCCCGTATGACCAGAAAGGATTAAAATCAGCTTCCTCGGATTGATTTAGATATCGAATAATCCTAATAGATCATTTTCATTAGATGGATAATGATATAAACGAATTTCGATTATGAGCCATTCACCGCCTCTTTGATATAACGACAGTACCTATGTTCAGCATCGGAATTTGAAGATCGATCACACAGAAGGAAGATACGAATGTTGTCTTAGCTATCATCTGAAACGCTGATACCTAATACTACTGAAGCAAGTAGTTGGCTTAGCTGGAAATTATTGTCATAATTTCAGATTTTTTGAATGACCCGACAGAGAAATTGCCACCTATGTCGCAGAAAGTCTCTAAAAACTGATAGGATTCTATAGAAACTGATAGGATCTTGTGGATCCAGATTCAACAACGGATAGAGATGGACTTTTGAATCAGTTTTCTGAATCCGTCTTTATCCAATATTATGTATTTTTATAATCGCTATTTTCACAAGGAAAGCTGGATATGACCCACAGTGAATAAAAGGCCTTCGCATTTTGAGATACATAGGTATAAGCTCGGGTACAGGTATGCCACTGAGGCTAGCCGATAATTCAAATCAATTGTTTGTTTCTGTCTTTTCGGTTTCACCGAGAAGATATTTTACCGAGAAGATATTCTAAGGAAAAGGTACTACATAACCTATATCAAGCACAGTAACCACAAGATGGTATGATGTTAATCTGACAAGTATTTTTGTAACCGTCTTACCGTTCGTGAGTAACTATAAATTATATCTTTAGCACCGAGATGTTTTAGGTACCGTTCTACGCCACATGTTTACACAGTTCCCTAATATCTTACGTTTCCTTAGCTCTCACAATAGAAATTTGTACTAATTGAGGTGTTTTTGCACAGACCTTCATTTTCAAACATATTTGCTTGGTGGCACAAGGATGTTGCAAGATTCCGAAAAAATCATTTACTTTTCTGACTAGTTACCGTCTGAAAGTAGATATCGGTCTCCGAGGATATTTATCATTTTGGCCTAGTTTATTCACCCTGCCCTGGGCTTTAATCGTTATAGTTGTTTATTATTTATTTCAGGATGAAACAATTTCAATAGATTTACATTCGTCGGTTCGTGTACTGAGAGGACATAGTTCATATCTCATGGCTGCTCATATCCGTGACATGACACTCAGTAGGTAAATAACCTCTAGGCAACTGTACCCATGAAGTTACTTCCGCCGGACTACCCTGGAAGCTTTGCTCTAAGCCTCGAAGACACAGTGGCTGGGTAAAGAACAGAATGTATCTACAGATCTTTTTAATAAAGCTATCTGCGTCCCCTGTATACCTAGATAGGGGTTGAATATGTCAAAAACTAAAACTGATTGGCTATTGTTTGTGTTTGGAATATTTTGGGTTTGAATGATTTCAAATGAATGGAATCGAATTGAAGCTTTAAACAATTATCTTCACCAAGTTGTAGTTTATGAATTTGTGGTAGCAAACTTAATAAATAATTAGTCCAACAAGCTCTTTCACGGAAAAGCTTCGAATTTTTGTATTAGGCATGGCAAGTCCCCGGATATACCTATATCCTTTATTTCTAATCGAAACCCGAAATCGATGTCATGTACGGTTCGCCTTATTGCAGACAACCAAACGTGCATGATTGCAAGTAAACAAGCAATGTACACAAACGAAAGCCGGCAGTCAAATACATAACCTCGAAACGCTATCTAAGACATGATGAAACCTAAGTACTTTGTATTAATGAGTTGAACGAATTCGATTTCGTAGTCATTTGAAAGGTATTTATGTCGATTCAGAATGACCGATTTAATGAAAGATCCTGACTTTGCACGAATATTTTATTCTGGTGATAAAGAATGGCCTGGTTATAAATCGCCGAGTAAGAGTTTTAGAATTTTCTCTTTACGAACGAACTTGTTATTCGATTTGCAACGATTATTAAATACTTTGTTGTAAAACGTCGGATTTCCATTTCATCATAAACATAGTTTAACCCAGTTCTCATCGAATTAAAAAATCTTTGTTGATGAGTTATTCCTCAAGCACAAATCATCAAGTAAGTGCCAAATCTAGTGGAAAAATTTCTCTTGATTTTTGCAGATCATCCAAATACATCTTTACCTTTGTTAATATCAGAAATATATCGCCTCATTCCTTACATTGGATCAGAATACGTACATTTTCATCCAAAAAATATGCCTGATGTTACGATTGATAAAGTTGAAATAATTGGGATTGTCACAGAGAAGACACAGACGGCAAAATATACCTCATATACAGGTAAACATAGTCTCTGCTCTCATGTTTCATTTCTCTGTACAAAATGTACATAAAATTAGGGTTTTAAGTCAAAGCAATGCATGCTATGGATCATTCTTCATTTTATGAAGATGTCTGATCATTTGAATGGTTGCACTCATTATAGATTATCTGATGCATGTATTACAGTGGATGATACCACAGGGGCAATTCCTGTTTTATGTGTAAAGAAGCGGGTGGGTGAAGATGAGTCAACGTCAGACAGCTCAGATGACGATGAGCTGGCTGTTCATCCTCATGCCAAGCCTAAACTGAAACCACCATTTGGGCTTCCTCCTGGTGCACCGTATTCTTATAATAGAGTAGGTTTCTTCGTCAACGTTTTTCAACTATGAATTCAGTTACAATGAAACCCTGGCTTATGAAAAATTCGAATGTCGGTCGAATTTGTAATGCAGAATTTGGATTAATATCATTACGAGCTTAGAGAATGATGAGATGGCATAGAAGGCTGTAGCTAGATTTTAGTTCTAGCAGATACCAGATGCAATAGAATACATATGTTGAAATTAAAGATCGGTTTGAAATGCACATTTCATAACTTTGAATTACCTTCTTTTAGCATATTCAAAATCTATGGCATCGGGCAAGAGATGAGAAACCTCTCCTCAACGAGATTGTGATGTATGATTACGTTCATGTCTTTGGTTTTTGTGGTATGACTTTTCGGAACCAGAAGGATATTAATGAATTAACTCTTGACGATATAGAACTTGGCAGGTTATTTTTTTTTGGAATAACTGCACGCAGAATAAGTGAAGCTGAGCACAATGCAATGGTGAAAAATCTCATAGCTCATGTTGCACGTGAAAGATACTGCAAGCCTGATACTTAACGAATGGTACTACTGCGGCTATTGCAACGTGTTGTAACAACATTTCTATCCTGCAATAAAAATTCTTTGAAATTTCTTTTGTCAATTGTTAAGAATTGTTATTGTAAGGTAATAAAATTTTTTCCAAAAATGGTGTTTATGTGTTATTACTTGTGTGATTTCAAATCATTATTTAAATAATTGATTAACTAGTTTGAAATGGGAACCTAGTATAACCATTTGAAGATAGCAGAGAGTTGAGACTGATGAATTTTATAATTTGCGGATCTGTATTTTTTTTTTTAATTTAAGATTGTCTCATCACAGACATCTATTTTGTTGAATATTCAATGGTAAAAAAATTCATCATTGTTCTTTTACTTCAACGGATTCTTGTTGACTAAATGAATATTTTCACAATTTGTTTGAATACGTAATTGAGAATTTCATGACACCTAATAAACTAAAATGCTTGAAAGTTTTTCAAAGAGATTTATAAATCAGATTCTTAGGAAATTACAATTGCCTGAAGGTTAGATTTGACTGCTATTCAATTTTTTGAATCTCTTACACACCTCCCAGACTGCGCTTGTGTCTATAATATCTATAATAATCTCATTGAAGTTCTATGACTAAAGAAGCAATTGACAAGCAAATTTTTTATTCGACATTACATTTTTTGAATTTAAATGTGGTTTGCGATTATAAGCCCACGTGAAGTAAGCACACGTCAGCACATTCTCACGAGTGTAGCTATCGATACTCGAACTATCGACAGTAGAAATGTCAGCCACCATGATAACTCGTTGTTTGATATCCCGTGTGTTAAATTTATCAGGAATCAATCAGTTATCATGGTGTCAACAACAGAAAAGAAGCCTTTGGAAGCCGGTGGACAAGCCGAAACCAGGTGTAAACGGAAAAGCTTACCGTCGAATAGTTCACTTCCCAGATAAATACACGGTCGAACCATTGCGCGTAACTAACCTCGCAGGCCGGGATCCCGTATCTGGCAAGTATCCGTTTATTTCTATATCAAGGGGCATATACGAGGGCACATACGTTTTGAAATCTCCTAAGAATAAATTTTCATTTAATTACATATGTTCGAAGCTCTAATCACGTTCTGTCATAAACAAAATAGTTTCAGAAAAATCATGTTTTCGAACTTCGCACCCACCATATCTTAGGAACCGCTTAACCGATCTTTATCAGTTTTCAATCAGAAATTGTCTATGCTACCCTCTCCATGATGTCAAACCAGAAACTTGATACGTCAAAAGCTTCCTGATATACATAATAAATTGCTCGCTGAGAATATCTGATATTCTTCAAAATTATTTATTTCAGCTGAAATTTACTCAATTCTTAATACATTAAAAATCCGATTCATTATTTTAACAACCTTTGTACTACTGTAATGTTCAAATTTCACCTCAATCCAATGACCGGTCCTTGAGAAATCATGCACGCACCATATATTTGAATTTTTACAGTGCATCACTAACTTTCATGTACCAGCTGATTTATATTTAGCTATAAAATGATAGTAATTTAGATTGCAGGTAAATATTTAAGCTATCCAATGCAAGTATAGTTGTTTATTTACCTTAGACTGCAGTATGCTTGTATTTGGACTCTGAATGATGAGGAATTTATATTCTTACAAACGTGTGTGCCCCTGTAATGCGATTTGGTGATATTGGAAATCCTCATACCTTGAAAAAATAGATGCATCATGAAATCTCAAAAAATTCGGTCAGTTTACTTATCTCTTATGTAACATTATCTTTGTCTCATCTCTGAGCAGGCAGACTGGTAGCAAAAGGAATCGGGGGAGGTATAAAACATAAATATCACTGGATACAGTGGCGCAGAGATGGTCCTACAAACGTTGATGAAAAACCAAAAGAGGAGAGGGTACTCGAGGTGCTGACTGATGGTTGCAGGACTGCGTTCATCGCGCTTGTAGCTGGTGATGACAAGCTAAAGTACATCTTAGCCACTGAAAACATGAAAGCAGGCGATATCATTCGTACCTCTGAAGCTATACCGCGTATCCCTGTTAGAGCAAAAGAGGGAGATGCTTTTCCACTGGGGGCGTTACCTACTGGTACAATCGTTAACTGTGTAGAAAAATACCCAGGTGCTGGTGGATGTTTGATACATGCAGCCGGCACTTACGGGACTATATTACGACGCGATGGTAACGACAGAGTAGTAGTACAGATGCCAAGCAAGAAAGAGTTCAGTTTGTATGAAACCTGTATGGCTACAGTCGGAAGGTTGTCCAACATACCTCATGGTAGTACACCGATTGGTAGCGCACAAAGAAATCGAGAGTTGGGTAACAGACCTAGAAGCGGTTTGTGGAAACGCAAAGATGGACGACATGGTAGAAAAATACGACCGTTACCTCCGGTCAGACGATTTATGGATAATGGTACACCAATTGAACCTTTAGTTGTTAATATGTCTCTCAATTTCATTAGGTAATTAGCTTATGTTATTAATAAATGTATCATGCAGTATCTTGGATTTTTTAGTATTGAAAATTTGGTGATTTTCTATAAACCATTACCGATGTATTGAGACATTTTATCCGTTCTAGTTTAAACTGATATAAAAATCTGTCATGTGTCACATTTTTGGGGTTGAGAATTGTTATTGAGAGATACTTCAATCAATTTCTCAAGTTTGAGGAGATTAAGTTACACATTATAAGTCTTAATTCATCTGGTTTTGTGTAAGGAGGTTTCATTTATCTAAATATATGGAAATTCAAATTCAGATTTCGGCACATACAGATTATTAAAAATCCACATCTTCTCCCATTTAAACGATAGGGCTCGCAGTCGTTCTCCTATTTTCCAAAGGATACAACATTTGTTTGCTTCCTTGTAACCATACTAAATAGTTTCGGATTTCTATAAATGGTAGTGTCTACCTATTTTATTTTCTCGAATTCTGGTGAAATTTGACATTTTCATTTAAGAAGACTAACTTCCGAAAATAGATAATTTATACGAGAAATGCTGAAACTTCAGTACATATTTATGAGGTATCCCTCCATTATGAACATAGTTACCTCGTTTCGTCCTTAAAATTGATTGCCTTGAGCACAGAGGGACCAGTCACTGTAATGTGGTATGTTTTTGGGTCCAGGATGTACGAGGAGATGGCAAAATTTTCTATTTAGATATTTAATATACAAGTTATGAAGTAGGGGAAAGTGGACATAATAGGACAGTGGAGCAAAACGGGATAGAAAATCGGGATGTATTGATGAGGCAAAATAGGGCGTGCAAAAATTATTGGAAAATTGTGATTCTACAACACAATTCAACGGAACCATTCAGAATATAACGTTTTTGAAACCATTTTGAGTGTTTGAATCAATATCGCATTTAAATTCAGAAGTCTAAAGCAGGGCAAAATGAGACACTTCGAAATTATTTGAAATATGTAGTTTTTGATATTCAGTAACTCATAACTACAAATTTTTGGCGTGAAAATTCGGAACAATTTTAGTATGTCCCATTTTGCCTCTGGCGATATTTTTTTCTGGAATGTCAAAATTAACCATCCAGTTCCAATTTTTTATTTAAACAATCATATAAAATCATAGGTATAGGTTTTCCTCCGTACTTCCCTACTCACTAACAATTCTACAGCATGCACGCTGCAATCTTAAATTAATAATAAATAGATATTAAATTATTCATTCAACAATCTTATGATGGATATATTAAATCAAAAGCGTAGTATTATATAGTAAATAATTATAATAGATATTAAAATTGTACATAAAATTTACAGCAATTCTGATTCCATTAATTAATTATGATTATAAACGTAAAAATGTTAATTGTACTTCCAACGGATTGATTATTACGCCGAAGGTACGTGAAATAATTTTTTTTTAATACAGTTGACTTGTACTTATATTTTGCCACAATGGGATACATGAAATGCAGGAACTTCATCGGTGGGTTGAAATATCATTTAATAATTTATTAAAACTTAAACTTTAACATTAACAGCCTTGGTACAGAAATTACACAAATATTATTCGAGTATTCTTGTTACGTAAAAATTGATTAGCGTTTATCTTTATTGTGCCTGGTGAAATGTTGCTGATCGTAAGAATTATCAAAATGCAATATCATGAAGCTATTATAATAGAAGTATACTTCTAATATTTGGCTACGATGATGGCAAGTCATTTAACAACCACAAATATATTCTCAACTATTATTGTCATTTGATCTACAAAAGATGATTCATACATCCATAACGTTCCCTAAGAAACTCGTAGTATTTGAACTGAGTTAAGGATGACCAGAGCTGGTTCGGTATAGGGGTAGCTTTATCACAATTTGTCAGTTATCAATAAATGGAATCGCAATTGATATACTGCAGTTTTAGGAGCAATGGAGTAAATGTCTCAGATACTTTTTCGACGTCATTTCAATTACAATATTACGTTAATCTGTCAATTTTTTATATCAATCCTAACGTATGTATGTACGTTTAGTTGGCTTTGAATCGAAAACTAAAAATGGCATCAGGGTTGGTCGGTACACTAAAATCTGAATAATGCGCTGATCATATTTTGCCATTTTCATTCATTTCAATGAGATTTTCGTGTGTTAGCGAAGTAATTAATTCCTACCAAGTAAAGAATAAATATTAATTCATTTTGATAACTTCGGAGTTACTTGCTAACTGTCTCGATGTAATTACACAAGAAAAAGTAATTTATAGACTTTAATTTTTCATTGCTGATGATGATGAGTCTCAGCTCCGTACCAACCAACGAATATACATAAATAGACAAATTAATTGAATAAGAGTGTGATTCCGCAAAAGAATGATCACAATTAGTATAAAAATCGGTAGCTGTGAAAGTATTTGATCTACAAACAGATAGAAATATGAAAAAGTATAATAACCAGCCCCGTTCCTATATCTATGTGTGTAACTCTGCACGGAGATAAATATATTGTAGATCTAACAATAAAAAGTATATTCACATAACTTAGTTGAATACAGGAAACGGAACCACAACCATGTAGAAGAAGCTTAAGATCGTTACATCGATTTCTACAGATTTTTAATCAATTCTAATAAAAATCGTTTAGTAAAGTAACGATACCAAAGGTCGACGTTTAGAATTCTAAGAATTCTTAGATATATCGATTGCTGGTATCATCCATCCCTATACCGAAATGTACCTCAAACAACGAAATAATTTCATTTATTAGTTAGTCTATCTAATCCGACTATCCAAGAAAATGCCGAAATTAACTTAGGTCATTTTATAGACCTTTGTTGTAAAATACGACTTCCGCTTGTGGATCCTTGGATCGTATATGTTCTTGAACTTCTGGTTCTAACTCATTTACGGGAATAGCAACACGTTGTGCAAAAAGAGCACAACAAAGTGGAGTTGCAAAGGTCAAGCAAACTCCGCAAAGAGCTACTTGAATTGGACCACCAGCCCATGGTATACGTTTTAACAAGTTCCTTTTCTCCAAGTGATTCATGAGGAGTGGTGCCAGGACTGAAAACATCATTCAGTTAGTCAAAAATCAATCGAACGGTTCATCTTACAAGTGTTAACATTGGAATTTCAAAGCTGATCGATATGGTTTGCGTATACGATGCATGTACCTATGTGTTTTTATATTCTAGAAATCTTCTGAATTATTTCGCACTTTTCGTTTCCTCAATATTAAGGAGACCTCCGATTACTAGCTTAAATCTCAAACGTACGATCATTTTTGATTCAATTGCACATCAGTAGTTGAAAATGTATTAGACGTATGGCAAAACGATTCGCATGATAAAGTTTAATAAGCACACACGAATTATAGTAACCGAAAAGGTATTTCTGAATAATTATGTTACCTTACACTAACACAGAGAAGCATACTATGTTAGGGTTTACATGGCGTACACTTGGATCAATATGGAACCTTGTTGGATCCAAATGGCGTGTTATTGATTCAACGGTACTGTGACAAAGAAGTAATAGATATGTTTCTAAGAATGAAACATCTGTAGAATTTTATATCTGGACAAAGGTATCCAATTATGATTTCATTGTACTTTTTGCAAAAAAAAAAAATCAAAAAAAATCTTTATGTCGGATGACCAAGATATTTGACAATATTTTTTTCGATTAAATCGTATAAGTATACGAGACCTTTTTGTTTTGACGAATTTTTCGTACAACTGATAAGTTTGCAGCCACCAATTTGCAATGAGAGAAAAAACACAGTTGTACTGAGATACTGCAGTAGTAACTGTTAAATCAATCGTCGAAAGATAACATCTCATTTGGATTAAAGATAATTAAAAATAGCGAATGTTAGAGGCAAGTTGATTTGACATGTTGGAGCTAATTGGAATTTTCTACAGCAATAGATCATCAATACATTTATGTAATTAATTAAAATCTGGATATACAAACCCATGCTAGGTGATGCCATTAGTATTCGAGAGAAGGTCACAGAGAAGATGGCTTGTTTCGCTGCTAAAATGCTGCTTCCTACTTTTTGGCCTTTATCATTTTGGAGCTCAATGCCTTCACGGAGTTCAGTTATCCGCATTAAGGGTATATTCACGCAATTAGCAGCTGCGACTGCTGCAAGAGGTACCAATCTGCCTGCCAATGGTGGTCCTTTCTTTGCAATATGGTTTAACGATAGGGCCGTAAAAAGGGCACCCCCGGTTGCACCAACGTAACTTTGTACTAGAGTTGATATTGGGATGGGACTGGATCCACTTCGATTCGTGTAGTTGACTAAGGCATTGAAAGACTGGTTGCACCACTGCCAGAATACAACAGCCGGTGTTGACCTACGAGTTTCAAAATCGTATATGGGGTATTCCATGTCACCTCGACCAACGTTTAAACCTCACATTTTTTGTTTTCTCTCAAATTAATTCATGTAATAGTAGTACTCAAAAAATGCCCATTTTCTTTTTTTTTTTTTTTTCGATGCATACTTCATCAGTTATGGCAGTTCAAAAAATTTTCAATTTCGACTCATTTGTAAAATCTGAAAAAATTACCAAAAATTCTATATTTCATTTAGAATTTTTTGGTGCAAGAGCCATAGTGGGACGAGAACTCCTTCTAAGTAGTTTTGAGCTTGAAACATCTATAATTCACTCCAACCGTGTAAATCTCTGTGGAGAATATCTTATCGTTATATTTGGCAAGTTTTTGGGACCACCCACTTCATCAGCTGCTAATTTTTGAAATTTTTAACTTTTTTTATTTTTTTATTTTTTTTCTGTATTCTTGTAATGTTAATAAATAACTAATGAAAAAATGGATGGTAAAAATATTAATTACCTTTTTTTTACGACACTTCAAAAATAACCTGAAATTCATGCCTCTAGACTAGAATACCCCCTTAAACCCAAAACGACCTAGAAGGAGGTGTCGCCCCATTATGGCTCTTGCACCAAAAAATTCTAAATGAAATATAGAATTTTTGGTAATTTCTTTGGATTTTACAAATGGGTCAAAATTGAAAAGTTTTTGAACCGCCATAACTTATAAAGTATGCTTCGAAAACGAAAAAAAAAGGATGGGCATTTTTTGAGTACTATAACTATTACATGAATTAATTTGAGAGAAAACAAAAAATGTGAGGGTCAAACGTTGGTCAAGGTGACATGGAATACCTCATATACATCCATTTGATTACTGATTGGATGAATATTTATACAACATTAGACTATGGGTATATGATAATTGTCAAAAGAATACATAAAGTTATGAGTTCAAAGTGTAGATCTCTGTTGGTATTCGATATCATGAGTTACTTAATCATCACGACCAGATTCAGTAACTTCTTTGCTAAATATCCTTGACATATATGCTTATCTGTAAAGTTCAATGGTATATGGCCAAGATTTTATATATCACATGATGCAATTAATGCAATTGCAAAGCTTTCCACTTAATATCAGTTTTCCGGACTCTACCTCTGCCGTCTCCTCATACATATTAAGTAATGCTTATCAATTACACTTTTTCACCGATCAAACATCTTCGGGAATTATGCCTTGTCCGCTCACAAAGATACTAAATTTTGTTATCATTATAGAGTAATTAATTCCTCTATCGGAGTAGGTAATGTATTTTGTGTTAAGAATGGAGAAGAATAACTTTGAATATGATTTATATTTCTGAATGTGTTATAGGAAGTAGTGTGGACACTGTATGTCTGTATCGATACTATTTAAAGGTCTGGGTCAATGTCAAAATTTTATCAATTCACATTTAAGATAGGCACATCATTTCTTATGTAATTGCAATACATTCGACTGATAAGTTAACAGTGCTGTTATAAAACGAGAAGGCAATATGACGTATATACATACTTATAGAAGGTCATCATACATCCAGTGATCAGCATATTCATAGGCACCTGAGCACTCATACGTCCAATTATAACCATCTTTTCACCAGTATCAGGATGATAGGCACTGTCGTAAAGATACTTGCAGCTCCATAGTTTATCTTCAGTTATACCCAATTTCTCTAGGGTCTCACCTTTCCTGATTCAAATTGGACAAACTTCACATAACGTTTATCAAACTTGATAAAAATTTTTATTTTCTATCGTTCTTTTCTGTTTTTGTTCTGCAACGGCCTTGTCTTATTATTCATAGTAATTTATCTTTGACGTAACGTTAATTCCGTTCCTTATTATTATTAAAACCATAAACAAACCACGACAGTAGATAATTTCACACGTCTCTAATCGTAATTTACAAATTACTGTGTTATTTGTTGTCGCTGTTTGTATATCGTTTGAATAAACAATTTTAGCAATCTAACAAGGGCCTTGTTTGGGTGAAGAAACGTTATCTTTAGGATTGTTCTTCCCGTTGACCTTCGATACCAAGATAAATTACGATAAAAAATCCTTGCGAAACTATCAAGCTTATTCAATTGAAAATTTTTTCGCGATCATTAATACAGTTTTGGATATAAAACTGGGGTAAGATTTTAAATTGGAATACTTTGTATAGCTACGCAACGCCCTATGGACGATTAATAAATTTTACTATCCTCAAATCGATGAACCGGATATTGACCGTTTATTGCATAAATTAATACTCGCCGCGACCTTGATTGAAATCTATTCGTTTCGCTCGAGCGAATACTCTAATTGGATAATTATTTTCACATTTAATGTATATGAATATAGATTTATTTTATACCTATATTTGTGAACAATATCACTAGCCTCAGCTAGTTGTTCCGGGGTTGCAAAAACGTTCATCGGATTCGTAACAGTGAAGAAATGGCGAGCCCTTCCAAGGTACGATCGTTGGTCCCATTTCGGCTTCTCAATATCAATAGAACCGCTCTTTCGTTCGCTATTTTCGCTCGCTGACATATTTTCTTATCTTTTGTTTACCACTATTCGTATAACAATCAGTGATATCACAAACTTCCAGTATTGTAACCCTGAACTTACTCTTTGCGTCTATATAATGACACTCTTCGTTATAACGCAATTTAAGATAATTTAAAATTTGAATGACCCTTATATGTACGGTAACCGGTATTAAATATTCTTGACCGCTCGCAATGCGGTGCTACTATTGTACAGTAGTAGCCCGCTCGCCCAGAGGAGAATTGGGAAGACTGGCTAGTATAAGGAATGGGGAGAGGGTAAACGCGTGCGCTGGACTCGTTCGAATCTGAATTCTGAATTCTCGTCGATAATATAAGACTCGCGTAGGTGTGCGGTTTTATGCGCGCGCAACTTTAGTACATAAATATATCGCAAGATAGAGTCAGTGTCGTCGGAATTATTAATATTTCGTTTGAAAAATATCGCGCGCTTTCCCAACAATACTCTATCGATTTTCTTTGTATGTAGAACCTCAGTAGTCACGAAATTTTTAGCTATTTTCATTTTTTCTTCTAATCATTACTGGTCATATCCTTGTTGAGCTTATACAATTTTTTGCTATCGATTGGCTATGGATATTGTTAGAAACTACATAACGTATGCGCGCATTTTATTGAAAGAAGTAGAAAAAGAAATTGTGTGCAAGACCATTACCAAATTTGAACTTTTCCTACAATCATCAAATACCGATCTATGAGTTCCCCAGTTAGCCAGCCTCTTCTAGCGAGACTGAATGTATTGCGGGGAATTTAAAGTGTAAGGCCACCGTGAAAAAATAATTAGACAATACCCCCACTTTCTTCATTCAATTCACCTGGGTGCATCCGTGAAAGAGTTAATTATCTTTGTCGTGTAGATCTTGATTTTTTTTTTTAAACACTATTTAGTGTTTACTTCTGTTCGGTTTCATGCCTCACGGCTATTCGGACCTTATCAACAAACAGTCGCCGGAGGCTATATATGGTTAAGTACAAAAAACGCGATGTGTCCCGGATAAGTTTCTTCGACACTTACTGGCTTGAAATAGTACGAGCTGCAGTAACTCCCCTATAAACTGTATTTCAATGAGTTTTTGTCAACTAGACTACTACCGCAATGAGCTGTTTACATCAGCTCTCATTCTGCAACGAATTATGAATGGAATATATCCTTGCGTTCCAATTTGACTATAATCATCTTTGCTGCTGTAAAAAAAAAAAAAATAAAAAAAATAAAAAACAACGAAAATAAAATCAATGATCTTGCCGCGCGTCTTGAGTGCGGTCCATGATTACTTACGTTAGACGCCTGTCTAATTGGGTAGAGATTGCTGTTAATCAAGCCACGAGTTTTACGTCAACTCAACAGTTAAATTAACGTCCGCAACTCAAATTTTTGATACATGAGTAATAAAGGTTGTCCACGAGTGCGGTTTGAGGCTTATCAGATTTTTTTATTACACCATGCTACTGGTGCAATTAAGTAGAAATATAGCAACTAAGTGCAAGATGCTCTATATTAAGCATGATAAAAATCAGAAGTCACACGCACGTTTATAGAGCTCATTGCACTATCGTAGGTCCTATGTAATCAGATCTCTGGTTTTTTGGGTGGTTAGAAAAAAAAAGTACTATGGTACATACTCTTATTAAGGTCGTGACACAGATATTGTACCCAAATTAGGAGAAAAGAGGACAAGACTGACAACGCTGAGATTTTTGAAGATGGTAGCATAATAGATGTACGCTAATGCTTCAACTATTCAACAGCACCCGCAGGCAATTTTATGATTTGTATTGTCAGGTTATTCATGACTGAATCTTTAAAAAGCAAACATCTCAATGTACGGTCTTACAATATCGATACAGTCAGATACTTGATTCTTCATTTTTGTCAAATTATCAGTATTCGAAAATTGTAGGTCTGTTCAAACTTTCCTAATATTACAGCTGAGCTTTGGTGAATTTTAGGCACATGCGTACAATATTCACTGAATACCAGTTCCAGGTATGTTTTAATCAGTAACGGACGATGATTCTTTCTGGGTTAATGCCTGTGATGATCAAATGACGAGTTTTTCTCATTGGATGAGTATATTTTATCCATCGTCTGAGAATTATTCATCTTCGGAGCTGGCGTATGGATTTTCGTTAATCAGCCACGTCGCAAGATAACGTTTATTAATTTTCAAAGATTACCTCAAGTTCAAGGGTTGTATCGGCATCGTTATTACGGTGCGATGTGTTCGGTTAGATTATCACAAATGTGAAGACCCACCGAATTCACGAAGCGCGCGCTACATATGTCAGTCGCACATGACCAGTATAGCATAAAGTCGCGATGAGTTGATGGATAAAACAATGTACGACGTCCATGTTAGTTCGTGTACGTTATTATGGTACAGGGAAATGTGTCATAGTCATATCAAGATTATTTAGAGCAGAAACTAAAACACGAAGTTGTCGTGCACAAAAGCGTTCCAAGATTTAAAGATTAGTACATCACTTACATTGAGTAATTCACAGGTTTAAAATAAAATCTTCACACACCACCGGAAACAGCGTTCTAACTTAGTGACAATGTCAAAGTCGAAAGCGACTAACCAGGTAACGTTTTTTTTAATATCGCGACAATTGGTAAGATCCTTCTATATGCAGATCCTTCCATCTAATAAATATTCATCGCTCACTTGAGGTGCTGAATAATTCTTTCGGAGCAAGGTGCAATGTCAAGAGTTTTTCAAATACACTCCATTCCTTGAAAGTAGCCCATATTATTCGAATAACCCTTCATGACTTCAAGAGATGCTTATGTTCAGAGTTCATCTTTTGGTGACCAAAATAAGTTACTCGTGGCACATATCTTGCGTTCTAGTTAATTAAGGAATTGTGTATTTCGGGGTATGGAGTCTATGGTATACTCAGGATAAATGAATTTTACAAACTCAAACCAATGGCATAGTTTATTCGTTGAAAATCCACCGTCATAATTTGATTCGTAATGAATGGTACAATGAAATCATTTCCAACTTACGGTATGGTACAGTGAAAGTGAATTTCTTTGTATGAAAATACAAACTTTATACCAAATTTATTATACTGTATTTGAAATTTACGATCGTCAATTAAAAAATTTATTCTACATCTATATTCATGAACATTTTCAGTGAAGGAAAGTATAGAGTTATTAAACTCACAAAATCGGGAAATTTATTTTCAAATAATCTTCGGTGTTTCATGAAGATTCGTAATGACCTCATGTTAAAATATCGTAAAAAATATAACTGGTTCTTGCGGTAATTGTTATTGAAAAAACGCTTCAGAATGGTTTCTCCAGATCGTCAATAATGATCGTAGATCAAAAAATGAGGACGTTCACGTGCATTTTTTTGTTTTTTTGTAAGACTTACACGCACGCTATCAATTATAAGAGGACATAGGTATATGGAGTATAGTTATACCAGATTGATCTCAGGTCTTGGAATGAAAAGAAGGCCAGTTATTTGTTTGGTACAATTGTACTTTGCAGTGGCATACCATAATGAAAATAGAACAAAACTTCAGTGTGTTAAAAACACAAGTATGTTCCAGATGAACGCGTCAAAAATTTACGTCTTAGTATTATCTTGACCTGTTATGTATGTAAGTAATAGTTTCAGTCCGTTTGACTCTGATCCCTTCGTCTGTATGGACCTATAATTTATCAAATCTTATTCGTTCGGTTCATTGAAAATGTGATACCTACTTCTAAATCACTGTAGAAAAAGAGAGGCAAATAATTTCGCGCTTATGGACACAGAATCCAATTGCTCAATTCAGCTCTAAAAAGATTCTCAAAAAATAAGTAACAATAAAAACGAACAGAGTAGAAACCGCACGCGATCGACTGGATCGCATCAAAACCTCATATTTTCGTCTTTAAATCGGAAGGATGTATTATCTATCTGTACCGAAGTTAACTTCTATAAAAATAAAGAGATCCCCCAAAACAAACAAGTAGGTAAGTGATATCGATGGGCCAACCCTCTGACTACTTGCCCGGATTTTTCAAACTCAGAAAATAGAATTCTCTGAATTAACAGTTCATTTCTTTTCCAGCAGAAAAACTACTTGATCGACTAGTTCCAAAATTTAGGCAGATTCAAGATGAAGCAAATGCTATCCATTGAGATGAAAATCATCAAAATCCGTTGATCCGTTCTCGAGAAATCATCGATCAAAAAATTGATCACACACACACTCCGATATCTATATCAGCAAATGGTTAGAGGTGATTTTCTGGACTTCAAAACGTGAAGATCTGGTGAAAACTCAACCTTTTATTTTCGGGGTGAGTGTAATAATTCCTCTCTTTTTACGCGAGAAATTCAATAAAGAACACGTCAGACGGTTAAATACTGTCTGGCGATTGAAATTTCTCCTTAATTAAATTGTTCCCGAATATACGTCTGGATACAAGCTGTTCGATTGATCAAACGACTAACTATAACGAAAAAGTTATTAGAATTTAACAAAGGGCGTGATTAATCGCGTAGCTGCTAGACAATCTCGAAACTTTAGTGTGAGAAAGTTTTCTATGTGATCGGTTCAAGTTACGTGTCCTGGATTGCTTTTCAATACCAAAATATTTGCTTCGAATAATTTTATTTCTATTATTTTCAATCTCTTTCACTATTTCTAATATAAATTTCATCCCAATCTTTTTACAATCGTTTACGGTTTTTTAGTGACGCGAAATCGATCGGCCTATTGACGATCAACGTCGAGAGTGTGTTCCATGATTAAGATCTATCTAGGTCTCTGGATATTGAGCATTGCGTACTTAAGCGTGACCCAAGGATGTGGTATAAACTTGACTGTGGCCGAGCTTGTATGGAATCAGCTCAAATTGCAACCATAATTTTCAACCGCATATGACAGTTGTAAAAGTCGCGTTAGCAGCTTGGTTTTATTTCATACTTTCTTTGCCAATGTGATACACATAAAACGGAACACTATTTCAGCTTCAGATGGGTCAAAATATCTGGCTCATTGATCACATAAACATTAGCAAGCTGTATCAAACAGGGTCCAGCAAATCGGCATAATGAAGTAAGACGATCACTAGTTTCTAAAATTCCAGGGTTTGTTTTTGTTAAATATTAACACACGAAGTTTTGCACCACTTATAATTCATGATCGTCCATCATGGTCTTCACATAACCATTTCAATTCCGAAATCGTCAATATAATTAAAAATCTTTATTTTGTTACTCCTGACGTTTTATCAGGCAATTTATTGCAGATGTAGAAAATCATCCTGATTTCTCTAGTATAATGTAGATTAATCAAAAATACATACACTCAAAAATCAGAGAGTAGTATACGCTCACAAATAAACATTATTCAATTTATTTTTAACTAATATTTTCCATTCGTTATCAACGGTAAATATTCAAAGTATACACAAGTAGGATGAAAGATAAGGATTTTATGGCAGACTCATTAAGACATCGAGATATGTAGTCTAAGTAATAAAATATTTTAAGTTATTCTACATGTTTACATCTAGATTTGTTTTTATTCTTCAATAACTCGATACCACGCATATAACCTGCATACCTACGTTGAGCTCATTTTAGGCCACAACAACTTAAACTTCATTTACGTAGGTGCTCACAGCGTACTTATCAAAGCGCTTACGGCTGCACGTTTACTTAAGTAAAGTGGTGCATATCTGCAAGCACGGAAGAATTTCTGTCGAGGTTGTCACAATGTATTTTCTAAAACTAATGAATTTAGCTCAAGAATTGCCTTGTCCGTTTTCCCAATTTTTTATAAACCTTAAATTTTCTTTCGATATTATCAAGTTCATTAATCATCGATGGGAATCGATTGATATAAGCTTTTGTCCAAAACAGACAACACAAGATCATCCAATAGCCAATACATCACATCCAATTTCTGTTTCTTGCGAATCATTCTTTGACTTCCGTCGGCTTGTTATTTATATTAGTTCACTCGGTGATACAACGATGCATAATGTTACACTTGGCGTGAATATACTACTCAAGTAAAAGAATTAAATTTCTTGCGTGATGAGATGGATTGTTTAATACACTTTTCTACATCGCTGTACTTGAATTGCGGTAAGTATACCTGCAGGCAATTTTAACTATCCTGTTCGCTGACTAAAAGAAATAATGAAAAAATGCACAAACCAGGAAAGATTTTATCCGTTGATTAAAAGTTTATAATGTAACCAAAAACTTACATTTATAAAATTGGTAAAAAATAAGTTAAATATTAAAATTCAACGTATGATCCTTGCAGCCAGCTACTTCATCATTTACGAAAAAAAATCAACGACCTTTTTTTTATGACACTAACTGATAAGTACATCGATTAGTGAATCGTCATAAAAAATTTACTTATATTCGTTGTTGTAATCGTTTAATGAAATTCTTTGAGTGTGCGTCGATCTGCAAGTTATGGTTGGACAAACCTAACTCCTAACTCTTGTACCCCTCCACTGGCCTATATGCTCCAAGTATATATGGACAAGGAACCTTCATCTAGCCATCAGAAGTTGCTTTGGCATAGTAGTCTATCATCCTTCGTTTTAACTTGTTATGAAATAAAAATATAAATTGATTAAAGGAACTGGCTTAACTCATAGTTATAGTAAAAAATGGGCTCATTATCTCTTGTTTTTTGGCTTGTCTTTACTCCTTTAGTATACGTCTCTGAATAGTCTTCAGTCAGTGAAAATTTTCGAGTTAATGAGCATCAGGAATCAAGTGAATTCACGACGATAATAATAAAGATTGTGAAAATTAATACAATAAAAAAAAGTGAAACGAATTTGTTTAAATTTGATATAATAAAATGAAACTATTTCATTATCTATTAAGATAATTTCTGGTATAGTATTTATACAGATGTGCCGTATATAATTTCTAAATAATTATTACGGGAAAAATTATTGTGGTTTGATATTCAAAATATTTAGTAATAAATAATATTAAATAAAAAAATATGAATCGTTTCAACGTATTTCATTTAATTACCAATTGGCAATATACGTCATTATTATTCCGATATAAAAAAGGAATACGTACAATTTTTGAATCAAATAACGTGGGATATACGATACTTTTTCTTTGCTGTTTGAATATTGTAAATGTGAGTGGATATGAACAGTCTAATATCAGTTACGTTGACGAATGTAAAGCGGAATGTGCAAGACAGAGGGATCCTTTTACGTGTGGAAAATTCAGGGCTGTACAATGGCTTCACAACTTGACCAACGATAAGGTAAAAATCGTGTATTAAAGTCCTGTATCACATAGTTATTTTTATTTCATCTTACAATTAGTTAAAGTCTTCAAATTGCGAGATGAATGATAGTTAATAAATTATTCAAAGTCACTTATCTACAAATCGCCTGTATTTAATATCTCAAAAACTTCTCAGGACATCATTTTAACGAAATTCTTGAACGGTACTTGAGTGGTAATTGTTGTAATCGATGAATCCATTAATGACTAAGTACATACATACATTAATTAAAAAAAGACCGAAAATAATACTAATCGAGATTTCATCGCCCCAGGATATTAAGTACGGGTCCATACGGTTCATACGACTCTCTTCACTCACAAAAGGTCAAGCTGTTTTACCTGAACTTCCAAAGTTTAGTGGAATTGGCAGATACTCAAAGTTTTTAGACTTCGTACGATCAAGTGCCGAAGACATGTTGACTCGTCGAGCGTTGGTGTATACTCTGGAACAGAGTGCAAGTACCCGAAGCTTATCTTCAGGACCTGTGATTCTAGATACGGATGACCTCGATGAGTTTGCAGAGATGGGAAGATCGGCGGGTAAGTTTTTTTTAGTTAGTGGTAATTATTCATTTCGTTTATAGTTTGAGAATACACAACCGTAATAACGTGTGGTTTTTTTTCTTTTCTTTTTGTACGAACCGTATAGCGGAGGATCGTATTTTACACAAGAAGAAAAAAAAGACGTTATCAGTCGTCTTACCGCTTCTCATACTCTTGAAGGTCTTCAAACTGAAACTATTACTGATTCCGATTTTGATCGGGGTTCATTTCATAAAAAAGATCATTTTACTCGGAGCTCTCTTACTACCATCGATTCTTGCAAATTTAAAGTATTGCAAGATTCCAACGGTAACTCATCATCCAACTGCCTACAACACTTGGGCTACAGCTGCGGAAGCTCCAATTGACTTTTCCATAGGTAGGATATTGACTCAGATCGAAACTCTTGTAATGCAATTGTGAAACTTAATTAACACTCGCAAGTTTCATTGGCATCCTTAAATCGAACTTATTCTTTCATTACAAGACACTAACTTTATCTTATTTGCCACAACAGCATCTGGACACGAGGATGATGGCTGGAATCAGAAGATCGATATGATGGGTTACGGAGGGGTTGGTACGCACGACGCACTTATAGCCAATTCTCAGCGGAATCCTTACCGAGGATATTACCAAACTTTAAAACAGCGGCAATTTCACAACTTGGTGTGATCTGGCACGAAGCTTTAATAAGTAGTTTTTTGAGGGTGTAAAACATCGTTGAAAAACTTCCATAATATTTTTGTAATTTTTTTTTACTACCATAGTTATTACTTGTTATTAGGGATTGTCGATGGATGGTAAACGTTTGGAGAAATTGGAACCTGTTACAAATAATCGTTTGACCAGAGATCGATGAGACTTTAGTTAAGTATGTGTATGTAGAAAAAATCTTCGTGATTAGTATTTAAATAAATTATTTATTTAACGATCATTCGTAACAGACGGTTACAAGTTAGCTAATTTTATCATATAAGTTCAAATTTTCAGATCCAATAATATTCTTTTACAGAATTATCGTTCATACAAATAACCTAGAGCCATTGATTGCTAATTCCATTTCCTCAAAGTTGTTTCACAGATAAACTTTCAAATATGTCCGTGACATTTGGTAATCAACGTAAAAGTTGATTAATTTTTGCAGTAAATATAGGGCAGTTTTTCAACACGTTTTTTTGAAAAGCAGATATCTAATTATCTTCTAAGAAACTGGAAGCAATATACCCAGTGATTGTAAATTGCATCGTATTCTGTCTGTATAAATTTTGCATTTTTTTAATTTTATTTTGTATGTCCTGTTATGTCTAACATAAGTCTTTATACCCTGTACTTTACGAGGATAAGATGGCAAGTGCCATTTATTTCTTAGTCTCTTGTGTATTGAACCATATTAAACCCATGTGCAGAAAATACTTTAACTTTATAATGAAAAACAAGCAGTTTACTTTTTACAACACCATGTAACCGCTTCCGCAATTATGTCCTTTACCTGGGTTGATCTAGTTTATAAATTACGGATTCTGGAAGGAATTTTTTTTTTATCCGTAATTATACGTGTGGCTTTCTATTTATTATATTCCAAATGAAGTTTAAAATTCAAATGAATTAATTCTTATACAGTTTGAACCTATACTGACAAATTAGACACTGAAATCAGCTGGAATTTTGAATACCGAAAATTCTCTGCTAAAAGTCAGTGCTGGCAATCTAGAATGTAGAACCCCAAATTATCCCGAAAATTGCGAAGTAATTTCTACTTTTGGGATAAAGCTTCTGATTGAAAAAAAGCTGTATACATTTTTTGAAATTACATCAACGAACGAGTCAGAAAAGTGAAGCATTTTAATCATATTTAAGACACTGAGTTTTCGAAAAGCTCCTTACTTCTTTTTCCTTTAGTTTAAACTTTTCTAGTTCATTCGTGAATATAATTAAAAGAGATTCGCCTAAGTAGATTCTTCAAGATCATTCCATGCCGTTTCAAGGTAAAAATTATTTGAATTTTTTGGATAAAGTCATCTGCATAACCCGGTTTATAAGATACTTCATAATACTTCGTATGTAAGCTTATATTACGCATTGGCCAAATGAAAGGTCAGGTCGTTTAATTGTCAGTGATTAAAACTTTTGTTCACGTGCTTAGTCAGTGCCTCCAGGATTCCTACGGGTATCAGGCAGTCGGGTGCTCGATAAAAAGCCCACAGCAAGCTTTCATCGTGTACTTTCAGGACTGAAGCAACCTCGCACACAGTACGCACAGTAATTATTCCAGTTTTAAGAAAGGTCGCTGTACTGTTCATGTTCTTTTACAAACTGCGGCTGTAGTATAGCCTTGAATTAAATGGACTTATCAACATTAGAGTACCTTATACTCCCATTTGAATTCCTTTTCGATTACCTTTTACTGTTAATCATTATAAATTCCGATTTCTAATGTTAGTTTATTTTAATTCTTATTTTTTTAACTTTTTCTTATCACTTACTGAAAGAGAAAGTATAACGCACAACCAAGTCATTTACCTAATTGTATAATGTACTAACTACTCACAGCTGTCAATATTTCTTTCGGGAAGGCTCAGATAGACGAGATTTAGATAAATTAAGATCCATGTCAGGATATCTGCAGGTTATTAATAATAACGTACGTTATATTCCGTTGCTTTGAATTTGTTCAATCAATTGGGGATAATTACATGAAACTAGCGCACCAATCTTTCGAGCATCTCCCAATATGGAGGCTGATTGATTGGCTTGTTCTTCGAAAATCAAATGTGCAATTAACTGTTCATAATAGGTTATTGTTTTATAATTTTTAACACGTGTTAATTCTTAATTCATTGGACGTCAAAAATATCTATTGTATAACAATATATTTAGTGGCAAAACTATTGAATCTTAAATAATCACGTGACGTGGCGCAATCACGAGAGTGACGTCGGTATTTCATTCGTTACTGTTATTTTAATATAATTTAAAATCTAATTAAGCAGCTCACGATGTTGATTTTAAATTTGTTTACAGTATAGGATCAATTTTTTTGAATTTTGATACGTTGTGAAATATATTAAATGATAGTAGATTGATGTGTCGACTCGTATTCAGGTCTTCCTTAAAACGATATACAATCAACATTAATGGGGTATACAGGGTGAGATTTTTAAAGTGTGATAAGGGAATATCTCGAGAACGGTTTGAAGTATTGGAAAAAAAATAATATACAAGAAATTGATGGCACAAAAGGGGTCTTAATCTGGGCCATATGAAATTTTAATTGATTAAGATACTTCAAGGATATCAAGGCTAACTTTTTTGTTTTAAACAGAAACTTATATTTTTGATTGCGAAATTTTGTTGCAGTTGAAAAGTCAAACGAATTTTGTATAAAATATTTTTTTGTGAGACACCAATTTTTAGCGATATTCAGCCAAACAACTAGAGATTTTTGAACTTTTAGGATCACTTCACCTCCGAATTATCAAGTTCAATAGTGTAGAACACCCCAGAATTTTTCCCAGTTTGAAAACAAATACGAATTATTGGAACTGTTTTTAGAAATAATAATAGAAATACTTGATGAAGAAGCACCATAAAGACATTGACATCACTAGCAAATAATGGTTCCCTAATGACGTCAAAAAGTGCTTAAGAGATAGATTATTTGAAATTGCAAGATCGAAAGGAAATAGTAAAAAGAACCTTAAAATTCCAGAGCATATGGTATTGACAGGATAGTTTTCTGTTACTGTTCCGTAGATCACAACTGTTAATTAATTACACGAATCAGATAATTACAGGCATCTACTGACAATGCAAATGATACGATACTTTTGCAGATGACATGATAATTTATACTAGCACAATTGTGAAGGGTCAGTGGTTAATAAAAGAAAACTAAACGAGTAACTGAGTCGAACGAAGTATGGTTGTGCATAAATAGAATGAGAATGAATTTCAAAAAGACGAATGTATCATTCTTGAGGAAGCTAGACAAACTAAAGGGGAACTACGTCTACATGTAATGAGTGAAAGCGGAGAAGAATTGGAAAGAGTCTGGGAAATCAAGTACAGCTGAGACTTGAGAGTCATGATTGATTCAGAGTCGAACTTCACAGAACATAAACAGTTTATGGTAAAGAATGTAGGTAAAAAATTTGATTTCAAAAATTTGAAAGTTACGGTCGATTATCCAAAATTTTCAGAATTTATAACACTAATTTGCAAATAACTTGGCCAATATGATATTATAAAAAAAATTCCTCCGTTCACGGTATGAGGATTTCTTTTCTGGACTAACAATGTGCTTAAAACCTTACGACAAAGGTTTTCAATGAAGATTTTTTTTTTTTTATGTGAAATAAATTTTGGTTGATAAAAAATGCATTTTTGACATAGTAGCATATTCATTGATGATCAGGAACTAAACAGCGAAAAAGAATGTTGATAAAAAAAAATAAATAAATAAATAAAACAAAAAATAAAAAATAAAAAATCAGTCGCAAATATTCTGTTCATTTCCTGTTTGAGATTGAATTTTACATTATTCAGTCAATGGGAGAGAAAAGACAGAGACTAATACGATGCTTCTGTGTAACTTCGGTTGCATAAATCCAGGAGTGAAGAAACTAGAATTTCTCTTTACCGACATTGCGTAACAAATCGCATCGCTGTATACTAAAGAAATGAAGCATTATGTAACGCAGTCATAAAAGGTAATTGAATGATACTTAGAAAAGCTTAGCTGTACCACAAGAGAGTTAATCTATTTTAAATGATAATAATTTGGTTTTTGCACACAATTACTATACAGAATATCCATGTTCTTGTGAACTAACAAGTCCAAGTTCTTACCATACATTCATAATTCGATATTTTCTCATGCCTTATGATGGTGTAGAAGATGATTGACATCACGGCTATCTAAACCCTAAAATTTACAGATCATATTCTAGTCAAATATAATAACTTGTAGAAATTTTTCATTGTGATCCAAATTTGTGTCTCATCTATAGTTTTTGACTTAACAATATCAACCTCACCAATTCCCGTCAATAAAAAAAAATGTAATCTTATTTGAAATTTAATGATTTTAAAACACAAAAATGAAGTCTATTTTTTGCTCTACTCTATCGTCAGTGTATTAATTAGAGAAAATTGTCTCGCCACATCAAGCAAGTTGAATATCATACCACCTGATTATATTGCTTGAAGTATACGTTGTATTCTAATACATTGTGTATAATTATACCATCACTGGTAAAAACTTAAAATTTATAAGTACTATTTACATTTACAATTATGCTTGAGCTCAAAAACTTGAGAAAAAAAATGGTGCCATGAATAAAAATGAATATCAAAATTCATTAGTTATTAATGTCTAAAAATCCAGGTATAAATACACAATGTTTCACAAATTGCGGAACCTTCGATTGTCTGATTTGTTAATACCCACCATTGAATTGACTCCAACTTTATTTGACTAAAAAAAGTACGTTTCAAATTCAACCATCGATACAATTACATAAGCTAACTTAACCTAGTTTCAAAAGCCCTTTGAGGGATTTCTCCTCACACAGAAGTACCATTTCTACCTTACCACTACCATCTTAACCATTACGGGTCAAGGCCATTCGGAGAAGTTCGTCGTCCATTGCTCCCGCGCCCATATCTGACCCACTAACAGATTTGAACGTTTGCCAGACCCATAGTGTGGCCACCAATGCTTTTCTATATCCCTCCACACCTTTACACGTGGCTATGAACTATCCTCCATACGTGGACTTGGATCAGGTAAAAACCGTTATCGGTGGGTTTGTCTGTCGAGACTGATACATGCCCTGTTCGAAGAGGTATGAACCCAAGTAGGAGGAAATATACTTTTACGTCCTCTCTACATTGGATTAGGCATATTTGATACAAGTGAATTACATACAACATACATACCTACACACGGTGACATATATATTAGGTAGTTCGGTACAATTTCGCTTTAGGTTCTACCACAAAGCTATTTTTATACCCTCCACTGCCCGTATAATAAAGATAATTATTTAGTTGCATATATGTATACTAGGATTACCGGACATTGATGTAATAACCAGCACTCATATGGTTCGTCAACCGTTACCTGGAGGAGGATCACACCGATAGACAAGCGCCATTATCATAACGGATCTGAATGTACTTGATGCAAATAATGACCAATAATTAGTCGATTATTTTACGAATCTGACCCATGGTGGCGTCCGAAATTCTCCATATGACAAAACGATTTATACAACGTTTATCCGAAAAACTGCTTTTATAAGTAACCAGTTATAATTTTTTTTTTATTAACACTTTCACACCGACTTATACCCACGGCTTGCATCGTTCATATCCATGTTACTCCTCTATACGATTAAGTGATAAGAAATCTCTTCGGTATAATGGAACAATGGACTCTTTTTACTGGGATAAAGAAGCATATCTTGTGAGCTCGCAATTTCTCTAATTATTCACATCGAGCTATAGTCCCGTTTTCTAGAATTGCGTTAATTAGTTCATATAATGTAGTGAGATTACTCACACAGTCAGAATTTTCCACGGGACAAGACAGAGTGACGTCATCGTTAAGGTAACCTTCAATTCACTCTTCTCCGTATAAATCAATAGGGTCATTGATCAGACGAAGTTATCTTACGTGCATTAGAGAAGGGGGTGAAATAGTGGTAGTAGGAGAAAAGTCAATGTCGAAGAACCAGTTTTCTGTCGCTGTACTGTAAGTGCAACTTGTTACAAAGTTAGAGGGCGGACAAATCAAGGCTTTTAATACACGTTGTACTTCAGTATGTAATTTCACTGTCTCAAGTCACAGATCATTCTTACTCTCGCGTTCACCGATTTCATTGACGTCAATGATCAATGGGCTGCTTATTTTTCCAATTATCCATTTATTTGTTCTAATGTTTTTACTTTGGAATTCCCATCTTACAATATTTAAATAAAATTTTACTAAGATTAACAACAATAGAGAAAATAAACGGGCGTAGACGTCGTTAACGTTGATTACCTTCGTTTAGTAAACCAGCCATGTAAGGTCACTGTATTGTTTCACCTCATTCACAATGAGCTTTTATGGCAATGCTGCTCACAAAATCAAGTCAACCATCTGTATATTTCCAGCTTGAATGTATAGTAACAAATAAGACTGAAAGCGGAAATTCTTGATATACTAAACAGCTTTACAGGAAGTGGTAATTGATATATTTCATTCCTAAATAAGGGTAAGCTACTTCAAACCTGAATAATGTGATGAAATTGAAATAAATCTATCGATAAAAAAGATCCAGAAATCGTGGGCTTAGGAAGTTTCTAAAATATGTAGATCTCGTTACACACCCATTTCCTTTTGCCTCAAACATGGGCTGGAACATTTAGGAGAGACCTTGAGGTAGGGCAATGCCCGAATGATGGGCTATAGATTGTCAGGATCGTTTTTCGGGGTTTTCCGCATCGAGGTGTACTTCTTGGTGCTTTACTTCAGTATGAAAGGAATGGTGGCACGATAGAACAAGTGGAGAACAGACTTATAGATCCAGCACTGACGCTGGCTGGCCGGGTAACCCAGATCGGACGTACACAGCGTCCAATCCAGTCAATTCCCTGACGCCACTCGCCAGTGCCGCGTCGTCCGCCGAGCACAATCGGCCGATTTTTCAAGTTTCGACTTTTAACTAAACTAAAAACGTGTACCACGCTGGATTTTTATTAACTATCATTGTTTTTACCCAGTTTGAGTTTCTAGGAGTCTAGACAATCCGGTCGATCTTTCAATACACGTAAATACGAAAAAGTGGTTCGGTGTCAATGACAGCTTTTAATACAAAAATCATCGGTAAGTATCAAACCACGCGGATTGCGTAACCATATTTTAAAGTTGTTAATTCACTTACAATTAGTCTCATTAGTATATGATTGAATATTAATTATTCATTACGGTTTAATCATTTCTCGTTAATTTCAATGCATCCTTGATTTTCGCCAATGCAAATGGTTTGTTTAACGATTAGCGAATCTTCATCGTAAGCAGAATGAGTGATAATTTTAATTAATCATCTTTGGTTGAAACTATTTATTTATTATCCTGATAATTCTGTGTTAATTATAAATACACGGAGGTTATATATACTAGAACGTTAATAACATACATATGAAACGTCCAGTCATCTCGTGGACCACAAGTAACGATACATAATTAACGATAATTCTGAAGGAGTCAAGTGAGAGGTGTCTTGGATCGGTGGCCCAGAAATTCTGTACACGGTCTTATCGCCAAATTGCTCGGAGGCTTTTGAATTCTCGTTTTAACCTTTCCACTGATTATTTATTTATTTACACCTTTCTTTATTACCGTTAAAGTAGAGTTCTGAATATCTTTAAGTGGTTTATTTTTAGATGTATCGGTTGCCATCGTTGTATTACATAAAAATAATCATTTTTATTTGGTCCGAATGATTAAATGGGGGGGGATTCAATCATATAATTCTTGCACATCGTATATTGCTATAACTAGAAAATAAATAAAATGGTAAAAGTTGACAAAACGCGTAGAGTATAAGTTGCATATAATTAAAAATGACGCGTGCAATTGGAAAGCGGATCTATTCATTTGTTAATCCAGTATAACTTTTAGACTTTTGGCTACATATTATACCACAATTGTAGGCGTGAATAATTTTCTACATCCTCCTTCTGTTACCTCTTGATTCTTAATGAGCCCCCACCTTATCCAGAAGAAGCTTATTTCAGTCTTTAATACTCCCTGTCAAACTACTGAGCGCCACTTCTTTCCGGTCTTACGATTTCCGCTCGGTCTAACCACCAAGATATGTCAAGTTCATATTAACGTATTGCTTGTTTAAGACAAAACGTGCCACGGAAGTTAACGACCTTTGAGGAAGCACCGCATATATCACTTTATTACACATACTTGTGTACCTCCTCTTTTGTTTTTTGGGGTTTCTGGGTCACGTCGGACCGGTTTGCGAGTCTCTCAATCCGATCAAACCAACTTCTTTTTTTTTTGATTTTTCTTCAAATTCTAGTCAGAGGTCCTGGGTAGAGAACGGTTCATTACCGATAATATAAAGAAAACCAAAAAACAAATACTCCGCTTCGGAAGAGTCTGAATTAAATCATCACGGAACACCCGGAGGCGTAAGGCTGACAGGTAACTAATGAACTAGATTTGATCCAGTACTACATCCATCATAAAAAAAAAAATGATATTCTATTTTAAATTCAGTATTTCCTATATGTCTGTACAAGGCTGAAGAACATACATTCATCGTAGTTATGCTACACGCGATTTCCGCAATAACCAGCTTGTAGTTACTTCATCAAAGACGAAGACAAAACGGATCAAGAACCAAAGAGGCATGGCAGTTAGACGAAGTATAAGTGTGATTCTGATCGCAGTGGCCCTTGTTGTGAGTGGTCAACGCTTGAATTCGGACAATGTCAAGGTAACAGGAGAGAGCAATGTCAAGATTCAAAAGAGTATTAACCACGAGGACAAACATTCGCTGAACTTCATTCATCAGGACGATCATTTTACTAATCGTAAATCACAGGATGTGCACACTCACAGAGATTCTATCGACGAGTCGTTAGACTTCAACGAAACCGACTTTCACTCCTTGGCGGATAAGCCATCAAAATTTGACAAGGATATTTCGGAATTGATTCACACTGATCTTAAATCGATGCATGAGGATGAGGCAGCGAGGCTGAAGTCTGAACGTGAGAAAGGACAGATTAATGGTTCGATGAATGCTGCATCACCTGTGTCAACGACAATTAGCGCTAATGATGTTCGTTGGAATTCAACGAGACGTACAGACACTTCGATAGATTATGAAGAGACGACATTTCAAAATGATGAGAGCAATGATCACTGCGATGGAAAACTGTCAATAACTTGTTTGGAGGAAGAGTTAGAACACTTGGTCGAAAAGATGTCGAGTATTGAGGTCTTCAACATCACGGATTTTGTACAGATTGTTAAAAATTCTAGTACTTCAAAAAGTGACGTCAGTGTTCGCGATAATTCGGTCATGGACAAAGTGGCGCGTTATGCCAATCAGCACATCCTGAAAATACGAATGCCTCATGATGTTTTTTCGCCAAGAGGTTCTCGAACCTTTTTTGGCGGTAAGTTGAACACGCTGATGATGATCGTGGTTGTTGCAAATTAATTCCTGCAGTGTTAATTGAGGAATATAATTCCGCTATTTCTCTTACTGTACATAGTTTTATAACTTATAATTCTTGCAACAATTACTTTTGTTTTATACATATACCTAATACTTAATTAAGTTTGTGCAGCAGAAAACAGAGGTGGTATCAGGGTTGAGGGGAAAATTTAAGAATGTTGGTTTTGGATTGCTCATAAATTGGATACACGGTGTGCACTGTATGTGGGTAACTAGGATTTATAATTACCTCTATTAAAAATTAACACATTACTTATATTTACTCGCACAAAAAAAAAAAAATTAAAACTCATCTCACGAGTAATCACTGACACTTTTATACACATTTTATACACAGACACAAGCGGTAACCACATCGAAGCTCAACGTAGATCCAAATTCAAGGACATAGAATTTTCAGGGATAAATCAATGAATATATCGATCTACCTCACGCGGCGCATGGCTTCGGACTAACTGCTGCTTTAACCTGCTGGTATTTCTGCTTTCAGCTATTTTTCAGGGAAAGAGTTCGTTTTTAACAGGGTTCGGGCTTGGTTTTTTAGCATTTGGACTCAAAAAGCTCATGCTGCCGCTGTTCATCGGGATGCAGATAATCAAGAGCGTGATTATCGCGTTGTTCTTGCCCAGCATCCTTGGAGGCCTTGGGAAAATCCTCGGCAAAGGCAAGTTTGTTATTTGTTTAACTAGTTTGCTTTATTTAACATCGATGACATTCGTCTCCTTCAACCTTATAAAAAATAAGCAGTCAAATTTTTTTCACTTATATAAAAAAGTAGGAAGAATGTCTTAATTAAACTCTAAAATTTTTTCAAATTTTATAGGTGTATCCAGTTTTTCCCAAGTGTCCCAAAGCGCTACAGCACAACCAGAGGAAAGTTTCGAGTTCAAGGATAACGCAGACCCTTACAACGACGACTATATGCACCATCAACCGATTGGAACTCTGCCAGCATCGGAAATGTACGGAAATCAAGGTTTACTGAATACTGGTAATCAATATTCTGGTACTCCTGGAGTCAATCAGAGAATTTCCTACGCTAACACATTGTCGGATAATTACTACTCAAGGAATTCAATGCAGGGATCAGCTACCAAACGGCAAGATTACAAGGTAAATTTGACTGGTAATTACCATTGGCAGGAATGCTCTTCTGTCTGACATTGACATTGATCTAATTGTGTAGAGTTTTTTTATTTTTTATTTTATTATTTTTTGCGTGAAACAACGACTTTCGATCGCTAGCTAGCATTACATTTGTAGTATTAAGCCATTAACTGAGGTGAGATAATTTATTGTAAGTAGCACGATAATTTGACTGTTTGAAATTTCAAATGAGAGAAAATAGTTCGTTTACATGTTAAATCAATTGACCATAACTATTATTCATTATATTTGCCTAAATTCTAAGCTAACGTTTACTCACAAATGACATTGTTAATTATTATGGATTTGGGATGAGAGAGAGAGAGAGAGAGAGAGAGATGGGAAATGGGCATCGCGATTATGCCGTTCTGAATCTAATTAGCGACGCTCAAAGAGTTCAAGTCCGAGCGTCCGAGCACGTCGACGTATTGAAGTGGGACACTTTCCCTAATAAATGTGGGCAGCGGTTCAATTACTTGTGTGGCCCAACGTCGTTGTTGGATGGATCAACCGCAATACGTATATGTCCAAGAATTTACCGGTCGACTCTTCAGGATTATTCAAACGTTAATTTTGTTCATCACGTGTCTTCTCAGCTAGCATATAGTGTAAACAATATCAATTTGCCTGTTTTTTGACTAAATTAATTTTCTAAGAGTGAGGTTTTGTCCAATTGTTCATTAATCCAATTAATGCATTAATTTTCGTCTTGATTTTCGGGTTACTCAAATACAAATACTGGATTTCAGACTTCGTTGGTATTCAGGTTGTATCCTGTTTACTAAAATGAAAAGTTAGACCATATGTATCACGTCACTGTGGGCGTCGTCGGTGTTACTCAGAATCTAGAGAAAAAAAACAAATAGTTGACCCTGTGTGTTAGTAACTACGAGCTCAGGACCGGTTCTAACAAAGTCTGTTCAATATCTCATATGTGGGACCCAGTATTTTCTAACAAAGTCAATTTCACGGAAGTGCTCATGTGAATTGATGGTTTACATACACGGCCTAAAGCCGAAACTAAAATTGGTGGAGTTCGTGGAACCAATATCACGCTCTCTTAATATCTGACTCAATAAACGACATCATTCTTACATACTTAAGGATTTTTATTATATGGCTAAAGATCCACAAGCATATGCGCATCGTTATGGTCTAACTTCCACATTCACCTCTTTACTCTGTGGCCAAACTCGATTAGCCAAATGCGTTTTGGAAGTATATGAAATGATTCGAACTTTCATTTTTCATGACGTTTAATGATTTATTCCATAGATCAAGATTCGTTGTAGATACCCGTAATTGTAAAAGTGTTTTATTTATCTCTAGATCTTCCATGAAATTCCAACGAGCTCTCTACTGCTTACAAACTACGATCCATTCTACTCACCACTTCTTTCGAGGCTGGATGCTGTCTTCAGTCGTTTAGGACATTCGACTGAAGGTTGTAGGGAGTATGCGATTTGTGCAATGTACAGAAGCCCGGCAAGATATGCACCGTATTCAAATTTGGTATCAGCTCAACTTTCCAGAGAGTTAAATGAGCTGCGAAAACCGACATCCGACAACCCGGATGTATTGAGGTTCTTCAAATACATGAAAGCCGCCAAAGATGGTCAGGACGGTGTCCAATGCGAAGATGTTTACACGGAGTGCGATAGCAGAGGAAATAATTCCGGACAAAATCAAGCTATGCTTGCCACATATCAGGACATCAATAAGCTGGTACAAGCTAGGAAGATATAATGATAGTGTTTTTTTGTTTGTTTTTTTATTTTATTTTTTTTGTTATCCAGAAAAATCTGGACACAGGTGATAGAAAGTAGGTGAAAATGTAGAACAAGGTGTTTTTGTATCAGATGCAACGTTTCGTGCATCTTTACGACAGAGAGTCACACTTTGGATGATATCTAGTTGAATTATTTATAACAAGAGTTTTAAAAGAGTTGCATTTACTCAAGAGGACTAATGTCAATCTGTTTTTTTTTTATCTACGGTCCCTTTGGGAGTGTAAATTGAACGTATTTAACGATACTTTACACCTGTTCTAAATTTTAGCTATCAATTAGCGGTGCATATATTACCGCACGCTCATAATCGACCAAAATATCAGCAATGCCGTGTCCAATAGTGTTTAATATATTGGACGGTAGCTAATAATCAACCTGCAGCTTCTAATTTGGACGGATATTACCTATTCGGAATATTAAAATACTTGTCCAAATCGGGAAAACCAGATTAATACATAATTGAGTGCGTAAGAAAGTTTTTTTTAATTTTTTTTTTTTGCGTACTAAATCATTAGGTAAATCATATTATAGTTATAGGGATGTATTGCGAAAGTGTTAGTTTAATTTGTCCATATTTATTTAATTTATTTGTAACATAGTTTAGCGATATTTATTTACCTTAATTCATATAAGAGACTCATTGAATGGTATGAAATGAAAATTCTGTATTAATATTTAATACCTATAATACCTACTCTGAGCGAATGTGCTATTTTGCTAATTGCGAAATGTAAAGTGTACGAATAAATTTTTTTTTTTTCATACAAATATTTTCCTTCAACCTGATCTCAGATTTTTTTATTTTTCAAACCGGATTTAATTAGCTTACAGATATCATAGCACTTTCTTTCTCGAAAATTTCGAGTGTGTGACGACCAGTCGGATGACGGAGGGCATTTTTTTTTTATTATTCATTTTTTTTCAACAAAGAAAGTCCAACTCTGGTAAAATCTTGCTAATTGAAGGTGACATTCTTTTTTCAATTCTGAACTGCGGCGTTGCAGTTTTTGATTTTTTAGTATGGAAAGTCTTCATATGAGCTAGAAGATATTCACTAATTCTCCTAATTTTTTGTTTCTAAAAGAAAATTATTTCACAGATATAAACTTTCTTATATAAGCAATATTCTTACCACGGCGCAACATTTTGCAAGTGGGTGCTCCAGGTCCGGTAGAAAGTGGCAGTTAACCATCGCTTCGCCACACAACGCCGTTATCTTAGTTTACAGGATGTAGTCATCGGTTGCAAATACGTAGATCCTGCTAAAGCAGATGCACACTTAATACCAAAACCTAAGATATTTATCAACTAGCGTGAATTATTCTTAAAGACGATTTCAGGAACTAGCGAAATACACTAAAGTTCAAAGCTAGGACATTGGGAGTATCAGTTTCTTAGAATGTACAAGATGGGTAATTTGAAATTTTTGCTTTATCAGATATCATCTGATCAAAATAGATACAAAATCCGTTTTTGATTTAATTCTGTTTAAACATAGCGTGAATAAATAAATAAAAAACTAAAATTGGTGTATTTTGAAAGTGGGCAGGACAACCTCCTCGAAAGTTATAATACTCGTAAATGTTGATGACGTACCTTGACTGCGGTCCACAGGCAAGGTCATGAACCTTTCTTCCTCTCCTATTAGTACAATTCGAAGCGAGTGTTGTGTCTAGCGATAAGCATGTGAGTGTGAGACTCCCTGACTCATGATACTTTCGAATTGCTTCCTCTGTAGTGATTCAGGGACTCCTGGCCAACCGAAACTTATAATTAAACTGAACAACCGCAAGATCTGGATGAGTTTAACTTCAATTTAAACGCTCCGAACGTATCCTGGATACATCCTTGTTAGGTTATTAACTTTTAAAAATTTATGCATTCACCACACTGGGGGAAAAATTTGTGAAGATTTGGTGATTCCGGGTTTGCTTTAAGTTGGAGTATGTAAGGAGATTGTAGGCGTGGAGTTCCGATCCTGTATCCGGTGTGATCACTTTCACTTTCGATTTTGTGCTTTTTATTTCATAACACCCCACGTGGTCATCTACCAGGACCTGGAGTCTCATATATACCCTTTGAGGAAGACGTAGAAGATTGTCACTTTACTCTCGAAGGTGTCTTGGCCTTGTTCGCGTAGGCAGGAGATCTTCCTGCAGAGGGTCGAGTTCGAGTAACGTAAAGCAAGTGTAAATTTAAATTGTTTATTTTTTTAAGTGGGCAAGAGTCTGAAGTACATTTTTGTATAATCGTTTCACATTCAAGACGTACTTCATATTTCGGTAAGTATATAAGCGATACGCTTTTAATATAGGTACCCCTTGTTTTATAATTCAAAAAATTGAATGAACATTTCCTACAATATGCCTATAACGAGTGAAACTTTCAAAATTCTGTACCGAAGATTCGATAATCGAATTTAATTCTGACTTTTTTTTATCTGCTTCGATGTTTATCGGGAATAGAAGTATTTTTATTTTCTATTTGCTATGAACAGACGTGGCGCGTGGCATTCGATATACGAGTAAACAAATTAGTTCTCACCGTTCGATAATTTTTGTAGTAGAATATCGTTACGTTAGACGCGTTCATTGCTGCATTAGTGTAAAAAGTAATTGTAAATATTGTTATATCCGTTTATCGTCCAGCTTTCGACTTTGATTATCACCTGTCCTGCTTCTTCTTTAATTATCATATAAATACTGATCGGTAAGAGTATTTCCAAAACCTGTGATGACAAAGGGTTAAATTAATGCGTAGAGCACACGTATGGCATAGCAGGTGCGCACGAGCAAGCTTAATAAAGAAACGAAGCATTGAAATTCTGAAGCAGGTATTGGCCCGTTGGTCTAACGGAACTCTGTAGTCGGAACGGATTCCTCGACAGTCGACATGACGCTGGTGGACCGACTTGAACTCTAACATTTATATATGTGAATAATTTTTAAATCTTAGTCTGTTAAGATGATAACAATACATTTGTGAAAGTAGCTTTAAGATGTTGTGCATATAGTCGTGTTAGTGTCAGAGTCATGTTTGGTAAGTGGTCTGTCGGATTTACCGCCTAAGTTCCCAAGTGTGTTGCTCAGCGAACTCGAACAAGTCTTGATTACACATGTAATTTACTTTTATAAAAGATCGTTAAAAGCATTTTTAGGTATTCAAAATTCTATGAAAAATTTACGAAATTAATACAAAAAATATTATATTTAGCTGATTGTGCCAGAGACTTGCACACATTTGAATTTTGGTATTAATCTCTAGCCAATTGCCTACAGAGAAATTATATCCGAGAAAACTTTTAATAATAATGAAACTTATTAGACAAAAAATTGGTTTGTGTGGTAAATAATTTTTAATAGAATAAAAATCAGTTCAAATTACATTTAAAACAACTTCAGACTAATTTTTTGTATTATTCTAATAAAATACTGATCTTTTGGTTAATTATACGACAATTGAAAAGTATCAGTCTCAAGTTTTCGTGTTCTTTAGTTAAGAAAGAAGTATTTTAAAACAGCATCTAAAATGTTGAATACTTCCTTAAGATCGGTTCGTTCGATCGACCGTCGGTAAGTCCTGACCCGACTGAGCGGACAAAGAAGAGAACTTTTTAACTTAATTATGTCCGAAGTAAAGTGTAATGAATGTTTTTTCCTTATAAATAACGTATGAATTCAATTACAGCTGAGGCACCACAGCCCGAGATGATAAAGCCACGATTTTTACTGCTGGTAAGCTGCGCTTTGGCGGTTTCCTACGGTCAGTCAAGCGGGAGAGTCAGTTTTCAAGATTCTGATAGCCAGCCTCGACAGAGTCACGATGGTAAGTCGAACCGATTTTACCGATGTCTGCCTTCACGCTCTGCCTTATCGACTGCCGCATGCTTAAGTGTGCTTTGATGCCGTCAGGAACAAGTTTGCAAACTTGTTGCATACGACTAGAAATCTTAGCCACTAGCTTATCATCGATCAATAAATTTGCAACACAATCAATTTGTGCGTAGAAATAGATCTGAAAAATAAAGTCGTACTGAAACCTGTACGAATTCTTTGTGATTAAATTTTACAAATTTTCAGGATTGCAGTTCCAGCAGTTTCAAAATAACGGAAATAATCCTCCTGTGTTTCAACAAGGTCGACCCAACGGAACACGACAGGGAAAGGACCTTCTAGATTGGATAGGTCTTGGCACTGGACAACATGTAGACCCCTATCTGGCGAGGGTTAACAGTGCTTGCCTCAACGGTGATCTGGCTGAATGTTTCAAGTCTAGAGCGTTGAGTTCTTTATCGGAATTCTTCGACCAACAAGAATACAACTTAAACAACAACGTTAAAGTCGTTAGGATGTCGAGAGACATTGTACGTGAGGTTGAGCGCTCGCCATATGAATACTCGAGTCTTCCCAGGTATGATAAATCATTTTTAACAGATAATATGTCCGCAAAATATTTCAGAAGTTGAAACTTCGTGCTTAAATTAATTCGCACCAATTAATTGTCGTTAATTTTTTAGGGGCGAAGAGTCAGAATGGGATCAGTTGGTGAAATTTGCTGCTAGGAAGGCGGAAAAGTTCATCAAGACTGTTGCCATTGAAGTCGAGATACCCAGCTCAGTTGCCGGAGACAACGAGGTCTATGCACCGAGATTCTTAGACGAGATTGCTGACGAGATTGACACCATTGAGAACAAGAAGGACACGCTTTTCTGTGAGTAACACAAACGTATTCATACCATGAAAGTAATTGACACGCAGATTAATATTATAATGAATTTATATTGAACAGTTTTTAATTAAACGTGACGAATTTATGTTCAAATTTGATTTTAGCTCGAAATCGTCTAAAGAAATTGCTCATCCCGATGCTGATAATCTTAAAGTTATTCAAGTTGAAATTGCTGCTCTTCTTGCCTCTGATTCTTGGCTTGGCTTCGTTCAAAAAGTTCCTCGGATTCATGGCTATTGTAATTCCTGGATTAATAGGATTCTTCAAGCTATGCAAACCGCAATTACAAACCCATCAGCATCCGGTATACAGTCAAGGTGGTGTAGGCTTTCCATATTATAAAGAAAACACGAATAGTTTCGGTCACAATAATTATCACGAAAATCAAAACGATTATCACAGTAATCAAGGAGGACCACCGGTATCCTTTGGCCAAGATATCGCTTATCAAGGCTACAGGGATTATGGTCAGTAAATATAATAACGCTGTTCTTTTTTTTCATGGACAGGTATGTAGAATAGAATACATATATGAGAAAGTTATATTCAGTGCCAAGGACTCGAGTTGCGGCGAGTATTTATGCAAGTTTTAAATGTTAATGTGAAACCGCAAGTGTTATTACCTCGAAGTATGTTACTTTTTAGCCAGTTTAGTTTAAGCTGTTATGAAAACTGACTGGTGAGTTTATCTTCTATTTAACCGAGTTAATTATTATCTATTTCTCGTATTGTTATTCTTCGACAATCATTAATCACATTTTCAATCAATATTTTATCGTTTAGTTAACTTATTACTAATTTACAATTATACTCAAGACTGCCAATGTCTATATTATATTATTAAAATCTAAGTTGTCTTCGTGTATTTATATACTATACTTATGTATACATGTAAATTTCTCTGTCAATAAATATTTGTACATATTTTGTATAAACGATTTTTGTACATTAGATTTTTCTTTTGAAACCGTTTCATTTTTTATTACTATCTGTTTTTTTTATTTATTTTTTTTTTTTAACGCTGATCGCTAATTTCATTCACAACATCTTGTGCCATATGTATATGTAAATACGTATCGCAAATTAACACGAATATTACCAAAACATTAATAGCAGCAATAAAATTAGCGTGTTTGATAAACGATGTACGACGAGTTCTATCGAGCTGTTTTTATTACCAATAATTAATTTTTAATACGAGAATACAGGCTATCATATTATAATGTTCTTAATATTGAAATCGATTTTTATACAAGCCTCGGGCAAGAGGTTAGTTAAATTTGCTGAATCGTGAGTGAATCTTCGTGAGCAATTTTGTATGGATCATATGTAGGCGGATTTTGTTCATGACAATCTTCGTCGAGTATCGGTTGAGAATTTCTTTGAAGATTGTGAGTTATAGAGGAGTTCAGTGTTAGATTTGAAGGTGATAATTTAATCATTGAGATACGCGAATGGGATCATAAAAATGAAACCATAAAAATATAGATTGCATGTATGGTGAGCATTGAAATATGATTTAGTCACATAATGCGATTAATAACAGTTTCTAGCGTTGGCCGTTGGTTTCTATTTGGTAAAAAATCTGGAAAGAACCGAACCGGTCCGCGATGTTGTGTGCGATTTCTTACTCTCAGTCCCGAGAAACGAACCAAACAAACCTGTTGACCAGGTGCCCTCGTTTGCGAAAACCGGAAACGTCTCCATGTTGTTTCATTTAATTCCGATTAAAGACATTCCATTACCGCCTGCACGCTTTCGCAGAGAGAAACTCTGCTCCATCGTAACGAACCAGAGTATTTCGCAATCCATTGACCATCACTATGGGCTATAATTTAAGAATCAATCATTTTGGGGGTAAGGAATTTCACACCCAAACAGCCGTCCGCGTTTCTTTCACATCTCGCCATGCTATGATATCTAGGGCTTTCTGCACCGTCGTGTTCATGAGAAATTAGGCAAGCTGTTATAACCCAGCTCCATGACTCTGACAGCTAAAGATGCCTGTTTGAAAACATAGTATAACGGTACAAAACGATACGACAATCATATGCGTGCGCATTTATAGCGCATTCCACATGGTGGGCTTGTGGCGACCTTGCGCAGTAATCGAGGGCGCCCACATCGAGCATAGCAAATTGATCGTTTACGATGTCATCTGTGCATATATGCAGTTTGGTAATTATTACTTCAGGATCATCTTGACGAAGAGAAGGCAGAAATGTTTGGACTACAATCGCAGTGGTAAATATGGAGAGCGGTTCATAACGACCGTTATACTTAATTTGATATGTATATGGTTTTATTATGTGACTCACTAGGCGTAGACATCTTGCTGGTGGACGTACAATTTCCGTCGACTCCACAATTGTCGTAATTTCTATTCCTGATAACCACTCTCCACACGTTAATCATTGCTGTTTAAATCCGGTCATGAATCCCTCCTTGCAAGTTTAAGTTTATGAATGGTACGTATTAATTGCCATAAGGCATTGTCCTGTTCCATCTTATATTTACATATTTACTTCCTGATAGCCGCTAAGGCCTCGAGACCCGTTAAAGTATTATAGCCTTGACCGAATGCCCCTTCCACGGACGTAGCGTTTCTCGCCTTTAGCAGGCGAGACAGCAAACGAGTAAAGCATCTCATGTGAAGAATACCCGAGATACTTCACCTTTGCGTGGGTCATAAAGTAAATAATTCTAAAGTATAACACGTGTAGAAAATAATCCGGTTGCGAATGTATCGAACGTCATGCAAAACGGTGAAGAACGTCTTCCTAGTGACAGGAAATACTAGTTCTTCAAGTTTCAGATACTAGTCGGAACAATAATATCGTCCGATTGACTATCGTCACGAAAAGGATACTCTCCATGCTATTCTCGACTGAGACATCAGTCGCAGCTTGCCCTCCAATTTATGTGGAATACCTGAATTGGGGGACACCAGTTGGTTCTTCCACTGGCCGAGGACCTGTTATGCTAACGAATTTCAGGCCTGAATTCACTTCCGGCAAAACTACTTGATTCAGCGTTGCTTGATCCACTGGTCTTTTAAATGGTATATGAAATGCTTACCTGTTCAAATATTTCATCAGTAATAATCGTTAAATCATATTTGCTGAGCGGATGCAGTTCTTTTAGATAAAAACAGCAGTTGTGGAAAAGTAAGTACAGTTTTTACCTGGAGTGAAATGTCTTCGTCGGTTAATCGACAGATAAAAAGACTAATTACTGGATCTCTTACTCGCATGTAAATCAGTTTGTCGACAACAAAAAACAATCAAAGAAAATATCATGCGATGTACTCAGAACTTTCGAATGTAACTAATTCCCGTCAATTTCGTTTGCTGATTGCATCTAATTGTCTTGTTTATCTCTTCGGCAATTAGTCATTGAGTCTGAACGTTTTTATCTAGTGAAATAAATATGCAACTTGCAGCAGATCCACCTTAGGGCTTATAAAGTCAAGGGTCAAAATGTTCTAGCTTTCTCCGTTTGCTTCTAACTCTTAGAAATTCTGTTCTGAAACGGATTGAAAATTATTGAGGACAAAAGAAATCAGTTGAACGGTAATGTGTTGGCGTTCATACGGAGCTGATATCTTCAACAATTATTTTTGCATCTAAGTAAATAATCTTTGGATGTATAAAATGTTAAATGAAAAAAATTGATACCTGGAAGAAGACCCATTTCAAGTAATTGTCGTAAGTAACAGCAACAGTGTAAATGCATTAAGAGATTGACAAGAAATTGTTCACAAAGAGTATAAATACCGGAGAGTTTGTGGGCAACGGCACTTGTGATTGCCATCGTTGACTTTCGCCGATTCATGAACGGCATCTGAAAGTATTTTCGGATTCGCTAAGCCTCAGTGAAATGATCTAGCATAGCAATGGTTAGTCCTACGATATTATGATCAGCAGCGCTTCAAGTTGAGCAATCATCATTTTTCACTTACTATACGCTATCGTGAAGATGAATCAACTGATATCTCGTGTACTAGAAATATGGAAAAGCAGATTTGCGATGATTTGAATTCAAACACAGTCATTTTGTGAAGAGTGAAAGATATTTACGGAACGCCCAGACGTGGTAATTGATAAGTAAACAACCGATCGCTATTGCTTTGCCGTGAAACATTTACTTATTGAACTCTTCACACTGCGAATATGCTACGTAAACAATCATAGAAAATCCATGTCTTACACGTGTAATTATATTACAAAGAACAGTGCATTTACTGATTCATCTTTATATGTAATATGCGCGCAACTCGACATTAGCATATTCCAAATGGTGGCCGATTCTCTTTATATAATACTAAGAGTACAACTTCAGGTTACAAGTTAAACAGGGATATCCATAAGTTCAGAATTACAGTTGGTCAACCAACTTTAACATTCAACTTTGACTTTATACCTATACCGAAAACATTTGACTTGCAGAAAAGTTATTTATAGAATTTTTTCGCGGTTTGGATCGAGAGAAAATTCTTTCAAGCGTAGGTGGTCTAATTTATGTACATACACTCACAATCAGTGTTAATATGAAATGTAAGTGGGATTGTTCTTAGCCGTTACGTGCGACTTGCAATACTGATTTATATTTGTTTTTGTATTCGGGGATGGAGACTCACGTATTACCGATTTATCGATCCGAACATCAATTTGGAATTCCAAACAAGTTAGGAACCCGATTAGGTTGAAAATAACGGCGATTGAAAATGGCTTCTGTTGTTCGCTGGATGCGATATCGTTGAAGGAACAAAATTGTGGAAGGTGTGCCTAGTGAGAAAGGATATAGTATATCTAACAAGTAATAGGTGCGTTAGTGGGCCATCAAGTACGACATACTGGAGGTCAAGACTGGAGTGATGAACTCATTGACGACGAGATTTCGGTTCTAGTGCTGAAGTCATGCCATCTTCGGAAAGCTTTCACAACTGCTTCTATTAATTAACTGTGAGACACACCTAAATCGTTCTTCTTCGATGATTATAAATACAAAAGTGACATTGAAGTAAGGAGTACGTGTTATGAATAAAATCATCACAATTGAGATCTTTATCTTTTTAGATGGAGACGTTCGAATAAGATTCTTGTAGTTTTTAATACAGATGAATTTCCTGCATTATCTTTAATGGAGCATACTCTGGATGATGGTCACATATAATTGCAATAAAGTTGTTGAATTTTTAGAAATTTATATTCAAGTGATGATTGGTGAGGATTTCATAGTCATTATGACACATCTTTATGATAAATATTGACGTGCGGCGATTACACAGCCATTGACACACATGTTTTTGTGCATAGTTCGGAATGAAAATATTTGTTGATTCTTTTAGATACTGGAATTAGGTATTCAATATTTGATTAATGAGATAAACCCGTAGAATTGCAGAGGTAGATAATATATGGAAAGGGTCCATCTTGCCAATTCGACATTCCAGAATATTCGCGTTTCTCGGGGACGAGGTGTGTGTGACCTTGTTAGGTTTATCGTTTCAAAAAGGTATTGTAACGCCTACTGGTAGTCTTGAATTTTCGTTCAAAACGTATATTTGAAAGTAATTTATTTTTCGATTAAAAACAAACAATACGAAAGTTCACAAACTTCAATGAGGTTGAACAACTTCACCATTTTAAATTTAGAGGGTTGATTTTACTTTTTGAAATGTCTGTAACATATTACTTGAATATTACATGCAATGAAAAGCTGTATTAGTATCTACAATCATAATTATGATATTTACATTAATACCTATTATGTGCTTATCAATAACTGTATCTCCTACCCTACTTTCGTATTTTATATTGGAATGCTGATTAGCCTGGACGTAAGCGTCAATCCGGAGATCGAGAATATGCATTTATGATTTTTAACGTCAGCAGATAATTTGTCATATAGAGTGAAAATTTGCCTTCGAACACGCGATCTACATAGACAAGAAATCAAGAAAACTAACAAATAAACGAACGAGCGGAATGCAGTTGAAAAGGCAATAAAATTGACCATCTAGAAATCCAGTCCGAGCTTTTTGAGCCTTTAGAACAAGGCCCGCGACCTTCGTCAATGAAAAACACACATTGACCGAAATTCTTCGCGTACCTGTACCCAAAAATTCGAACACCTACCGAGGGCAATTTTGTCCCGAGGCATACAAAGACAACCATGGTGTAGCGGTGTTGTGTTGTTGGGTCTGCGTGCTCCACATCTGTGACACGGTTCTCCTGGTGGGCTGGGCTCGCGTCGGGGTCCATAATGTCTGCCTGCTTGGTCCTATGTATATCATAACAGCAGGGAAACCAGTTTCCTGCATGAGAACCGCCTTGGTTTCCTTCCCTTACCATAAGATGAGCCCGACCCCATCTTCTCCTCTTCTGGGATCCAGCACCAAGTTGGAGGAGGAAAACTTCACGTGTATAGTGGCATGCTATCTCACATAATCCACCTATATAAGGTCGCCTTGCCAATACGCGGCTCAGAGCTCTTAAGCATACCAGACACTTCAGTTCGTAGGGGCTGATTTCAATTAAGTAGTGATATCACCGGGAGCATCTTTGCCTATCAAGGGGGGTCCAGTGTGTTGAAAAAGGTTTCGTGGATTCATAGAGGTTAGTACTATATTAAGTGCCATTGTTATTTCCGGTTGTCATTTAAGCGTGGATATTAAGTGTGCGGTAGTGCAGCCAACATAGGGTTCTAAAGTCAATGGACATTAGCAAGTAACAATCGGCAATACAACAGACGTGGCGTGAGATAAATCGAAATTGTTGAGCTGTAGAGTGGTCGCACAATCTCCATTTGGACCGAAAGAGCCACTCTCAATTTCCAAATCATATTATCGAATTATCTTTTAGTATTCGATATGATCACGTCATTAGGTCAATTTCAACTCTAATAGATATCAAATCGTATATGCTTTTAGCCTTTGTAGTGATAAACAAGCTTGAACATTTATGTCTCTTCTCATTTGATTCTTTTCAATCAGATCAAAACTTTATAAATCAATATCCGGTAGGTATGGATTCAATATCTGGGGGGTACTTAAGGTGACATAACGAGAAGGCGAATACATAATTTAATGGGCCCGCCCTCATTTTTTTTTTTCTCATTTCATATATTATCATATCGAATAGAAATTCATAATTGCAAATTGGTCAGATGTTTAAAAAATTACGGCAGTTGCCTCGTTTAGGAATGATGTATAACACGTAAAATGATATCAATGTTGAAAATGTCAATGAAATTTCCACAGTAGCTATTGATTGTCATTTACAACTTACCCTCAATATTTTTCTTTCTTTTTTTGTGAACAATTTTAACCGAATGACTTTTACAGTAGCGAAAAAATGAAGACGGCTTTGGTGTTTCTGGCTATGGTGGCCATGACATTGGCAAATCCAGTGGAAAAGGTAGACAAGGTTGAAATTCACGAGCAGCAGTCGGTGACCCTGACCGACCGCGCTAAGTACGAAGAGGAACTCCTTCGAAAGCTGAATGCTAAGTGTTCTCAAAATGATCTCAGCAGCTGCGTTATGTTGAAGCTGGTTACCTACATGAACAAGCTATTGAAAAAAGCTTCTATCGAGTTAACAGACGATATTGAAATCAGAAAGACAAGTCAGGTCACTGAAGAGACATCTTTCAGCGTTGCTAGAAGCAACGATGAGGATTCTCAAGTATTGGACTTGATCACAAACAAACTTTACTTCTTCGTCAAATCGAGAAGTATCAAATGGCGAGTTCTCCCCGAAGACGACGTGGTTGTCTCAGCTTCCGAAGACGACAGTGGTTCATTGAACCTTGGCTTGTCTATCGAACACGCCGACAATGCCGTTCAGGATGGTAAGTCTCACATGCATTGAACTGTTTCAAAAGTCAACGGACGGTCCGCGTTGTATTACATTTTATCACATATAATGGTATAACAAAAGTATTAGTTTTGGTCGACAGTGACTTTTTATAATTTCAACCAAACTTCACGGTTTCGGGCCTATAGAATCTGAAAAATAGGTTTTTAGAAAACTGTCGGTCTGGATGTCTGTTTTCTAGTCTGTCCGACAAATTTGCCCGATGATCTCGGAATCGGCTTGATGAAAAACTCTGAAAATTACATGAATTTACAATCAAAATTACCATGTTCCGTTTAATTTGTACCTCCGGTTCTACCGGAAATGAATCGATTTTTGGTGTTTCACCGACAAACTTATACTTTTTCCTTTTTATTATCCTTTTAAATGAAAGATTATGTTCTTCCGAGTTAATTTATTGATTTTAGAAAAATTGTTTACGATTTTATTTTTTGTAAAATTTTTATTTCTTATTTTTTTGGTTTCTTATGACTTTTTTGTACGATTTTTATCATGAACCTTTACTTGTTTCTTTTTAATGAAAAGTATTCCGAAAAAAAAAAAACTGTTTTTCCGGATTGTTTTTATAATATTCTTCACAAATGATACACGAGGCTCCTAACGCCTAAAAGGAACTTACCGTTAGGTGTGTGGCCGTTTTTGTATTACACACGGAGCTAGTGAATTAAATTGAGTTACCGAGATGCGTGAGATAACTGTGTCATACCAAATAAATCTTTCCCATAATTCGTTCCGACATTAAAAAACATTTTTGATAGAATATATGATCCTAGTCAGTTTGGCTTCGTTCTTCCTAAATGAACTCTGCAGTTACAGACTTGCGGTATAAGGATAAATGTAGAGTAGCGTAGGTATAGCCTAATATGGATATGCAAAGTGACACCTTTTTTCTTTAACTGACTTCATCTCTTTTTTTGCTCCAAAGGTCGTGGGAAGAAGAACAACCTGGGACCCTTGCTTGCTGCTGCAGCCATCAAGATTGGTTTGATTGGTGGTCTGGCTTTCAAGGGTCTCGTCTTGTTAGTTGGCAAGGCTCTACTCCTCTCAAAGATTGCCTTACTCTTGGCCGGTATCATCGGTTTGAAGAAGTTGTTCTCCCAGCAGAAGCACGTCACATACGAAGTTGTCGCACATCCGCATCACAGTTCCAGCCACAGCTACAGTGCTGATCATGGCAGTCATGGGGATAGCTACGCCAGTGGTTGGGGTAGGAACTTAGATGTTTCTCCAGTAGCGGTCTCTTCACAGGGTATTAGTGGCGCTCAAGACCTAGCTTACAGCGCTCACAAGAACTAAGCAAAGTATCTCCACAATTATCATAATGAAAACGTTTAGTGGTCTCTGCGGGTAACTTCGAGAGCTTACAATAAGGTCTTTTAGAGCTTTGATGCTGCGTGAATCTTGATGTACTACAGATGAAAGATTCTTGAAATTTTATAGAAATACTAAGCTCAACGCCCATGCAGTTTTTGGCTAAAGTATCGGCAGATAATACTTGTTATAGTATAATTATGCTATTTATACGTCTACTAGGATCACTTTGACACTGACTGTGAACTGGCAATGATTTACATATTTTCATTTTCATCTTCTATTGTTGATACAGAAAATCACATTTTCATAGCTCGTGACTAATTCAAGCTGTCTCTATCACTGTTTTAACTAGCATTCTGCAAATACTTGTTCTTTTTCATCAGTCTAGTTAGATTTATCGCAGATCAAATCGATTATCGATACTGTATTATAATTTTGAGATCAACTTCACTATTGAATCTTTGCTTTTTAATCGTTTTAAATTTTCATCGATGCACTTGCAGTCAATCTTACAATTCTATTGAATTTTCGGTGGAAACGCTTTCATCGCTGGAAAACTAGACAGAGTCTAGGTTACATCCTGACATTCCTGCGTAAATCTTAACTTTCTCATCGATAGTATAAATCTTAGTCACCTCGATTTCGAGGTGAAACCAGTTCACGGAAATGTAACATTCTATTTTATTTATTATTCACTAATACTTACTGACAAGAGGCACGCGACAAAACTGTGTGTAACGATTTACGAAAACGGCAATTCGAGAAACTCATCGACAATGACAGACACAGATATTGTACCTCGTATTTCAAGATTAACGTCTAATTGACGACGAGTTAAATATTTATTAAATATATACGAATGACCGGACGAGTGACCAAAGACGATGCGTTTTACTAAAAGACGACAGATGGCGATGCCACCGATGAATCTGCTGCCTTTCAGCAACGGACATCTGGTGAATACTGTGATAACTATACTCAAACTTGATGCTGCGACGTCGACTGAAATGCAAATTACTCGACGCTTTCATCCGGCATAGCAGAGGCTTGAATTGACCCAGACTTAAACTGACGGACTTACAGTCGAACACACAAGACATAAATAATTCATTCAGGATCTACACGGAAGTATTAGAATAATTATATATCGAAGAATCTTAAAATTTTAACGACATCAATGCGAAATCTTTTTCACGTTTTAATTTATTAATTTATTTTATTATCAATGTTATATAAATTGTTGTTTTATAAATAAATATTTATTCTTTTTTTTTTTAAATGTCTCGAGTTATTTTAACCCATGGTCAATGCGAATAAATGGAGATGAATGATTTTCTGTAATGGTGAATTAGTCATAGCGGAGAAGATAAGGATCTAACGTTTATGATAATATAACCACCGAATAATATGGTCATGCCTTTCTTCCCGTGACAACCTTTCTGTATGTAAGAACGGGCGGTTCGTGGTGAGGACTACCAATAACGAGACTCAATGGCTTTCGTTTTCCATTGTTTTTCCAGCCTGAAATATAAAAGAAGTTGACAGGTTGAGAAAACGGTTTAAGATATCAGAAATTTATGATACTTTTTTTCAAATTAGTCTCTACTTCTCCTTTTTTGATGACTTTCGAGTTTGAATTCTTGCAGATTGTCGCCAAACAATCCATGAAAGTCTTGGCCCTTTGATACCTCAGGATTGGCTTCCTGTCCTTGATATTCATACTTTTGCGCGTCATTGTTATTCTGCAACATGTCCTTTTGGTCCTTGAGCATTTCGTAGACGCTGGTTAATTTTTCTTCCTGGACTTCCGGATGGCCTTTGAAATACTCCTGTTCGTTATGATGATTGGTTAGTTGATGGTATTCCGGAGCAAAGGAATATCGATCGTGTACAGCTTCGTAGGTTGTTTTTTGATGTCCACCAAACAGTTTTTTCAAACCTAATATCACCGCGATTAGAATTGCGGTTTTCGATGCGATAAATGCTTTGAGTGTCAGTAGCGCAATTACGGAAACTACTCCAACAATGAAAGTAGTTGCTTTTAGTCCAATTAGCAACGGCAGTAGCATGCTACCTTCTTTTTTATCTGAAAAGAGACAAAATTTAGCCATACATTAGAAGTAATTTAATCAATCAATATCAACTACTTTTCTCTGTGATCAATCCCGGTGCACCTACCTTCATGTTTTCTTGGATCAACCTTTAAATCTACATTAAATTCACCGGAATCCTGAAACAACTTGACGTCCACAAGTCCAAGATCCAGGTTTAGTGATTTTGTGTTTAAGATGTCTTCAAATTTGTCTAATAACCTCGCATGTTCCTGTGTTGTTCGATCCGTTGTGTTATTGATCGTTTCTATACTCACAAAATCATTTATTCGTAATACTCTAGATTTTTCAATGTTGTCAAGTAATTTCATGGAAAATTTTTCGAGACTGTTTAGGTTGAAGATATCGCTTTGAGTGATGTGTTGGATTGGAGAGCAATTTGTGACACTAGATGCGATCAGTAATACTGCGAAAGTGACGAGGTACTGCGGGATAGACATGACTAATGAATTTTGATTTTACTCGAAAAATTGATCCCTTTTTCTAAAACTTAACTTTTAATCTCTATGAGACATTTTATCTTCTATGGCTCCAAGCGTAAACTGAGTCACAAGTTGTGGTACAGATCAGTTTATATATGAAGTTTCATGCTTAACCAGCCATCCGTAATGTCTAAGTGTACTTGTAACACGCTATCTCGTTAGCCGAGGGCTGTATTGTAAATATTACTACATAAGTATACCATTAGAAACTTATTATAAATGCAATTTAAGATCGTAATTGCACAAAATAGATCGCGGTCAGTAAAATACTTCTTATGCAAAAAAGTAGATGCAACAGTTTTCCACTTCAACCAAGTCTACAAACATTTTCCTTAACCGGATCTAGTTCTTTGTACTCTGAATTTCACTCTGTTATCAAGATCTGACTATAGAACTTCAATTGTCGTTCAAAATTATTCACCAGAAATTTTTTACTACGGTAGAGATGTCTAGCCAATTGACTCATCAAAATTATTGTGATAATTTTTCTACCGGACACGTTCTGCTCCAGAACATTGCCGAAATATGTTCCAATAGCTTAAGAGAACAGTGTTCGAGAACAAAACCTATGTTTAAGTCTATTTGTCACAGTAAGTTGACGCCGTGTAATTATAGCGTTGTTATTAGACATAGATATCCGCCATATATAAAAATCACTACGATCCAAAGTTTTTAGTTCCATCTGGTACGTGTCTGCGGTTAAAACTAGTCACGGAAACACAATGTAACAATTTTCACAACATCATAATGTTCCGATTGACAATTATTTGTCTATTGATTATCATATGCGCGAAAGATATCGCGTGTAAGAAACTGCGCCAGGAAAATTCTGCCTCAGAATCGGACGAAAATTCTTCAGGTAAACGTAAGTTTAATGATAGTTATTTATCTGATATACCATGAGGTTATGAGGAAAGGAAACACGGGATGCAGGCAACCCAATAGTCAAATTCCCGAAGATTTCCGAAGTCATTGTATTCGCAAATAATAACATGGGACAGAAACCCCCACCATGTGGTTGAAATGAAAAATACAATGTCTTCGGAAATCTTCGGGAATTTGACTATTGGGTTGCCTGTAGCCTGTGTTTCCTTTCCTCATAACCTCACGGTATACATCACTTTCCGAAATACCAAATCGTGTACGCCATACGTTTAAAATCTGTTATATGTTACAGGGACGTTGATGATCAGCAAGTTGACTCTGTTGCCTATCTTGGCAGGTGTGGGAGTCAAGTTTCTGGTATTACTACCGATAGTTTTATCAAAAATTGCGTTACTCGGAATACTGAGCTTCGTATCCTCGAATCTTAGTCTTTTGGTCTCAGCTGTTATGGGAGTGAGAAGTTACTTCTTTGAAAGTGAGCCAATTGAAGATGATTATGATTATGACAGCCGTTATAAAAGTCATAATGATCCACACGATGACCATGGTCATCACGAGGATAATTATGATCCTTATGATAAGTACATGCATCGTTACAAAGGCCACGAACATCCGCACCCCGAATATAATTCCTATCATTCAAAATACAGATATCATGATGATCGTAAGCATTTGAAAAGACGATTCAGACCGTTCAAATTACTCGAACGAATCAAAGATGCAATAAAAGATCATTTCCACAAGTCAGGAGACCACAGAAATAAATATCGCGAATACGATAACGACTACAAGCATAATTCGCACGATTTTGGTGACGATCACAGCGAATATAATCATGATATGCGTGAATCGAAGTATAGAAATTCTGATTACGAGATGGCAAATCATCACCCGGATTTGGAAGGCAAATACTACGAAGGATACAAAGTACCGCAGGATTGGTCACATAAAGATGAAGTCACGAGTGATCATGTTCGGAAGGGTGAAAAGCATCAAGATCATGCTACTAGTGTTTCTACTGGATTACTCGATGATCAATTCAAAATTCCGCTCAAGGGTAATACAGCAAAACTGATGCATGCCGATCTGAATGTTACTCAGTTGCAGACTACAGGCTACAAGATCCATGAAAATGACCCGAAGTTCAAGGAACCTTTTATCGTGTTAGGTCTTCGTCCACAAACTCGGGACTCCGATTCACCAGGAGCTTTCTACACCGCAGACTACAAGATTACCGATTTTCATACCGTACCTCAAGCGGATACAAGCAAGTGAAAACGCACGATTAGACCATTACGGTGACCCATTCATGTAGCCTCATGTGCCATTGGTTTCGATACCTTTCTACAACAATAATGTTCAGAATACTTTGTATCCCATTGACAGTTGACTACCGTTTATATCGTGTGTTGATAAAATAAATTTCATTCCTTTCTCTCAATGTATAACCTCCTCATTGTTTTTATTATTAAATTCCCATTCTCAGTCAAATCCAGATGCTGACAAATTGCGCGAAAGTCTTTTGCAGAAATTAGCGATGTTATTAGCTAAATGGTATTTACAGGTAGTTACTCTTTCCATAAGCGAATGTGAACATGTGTTGGTCTTCCTTATACGTTCAAAGGACATTTTGAATTTGTCCAAAATGTTATTAAAATTGCAGACACGATTGCGTTTATAGTTCAACTCGATCCTAGTGGTTTTTAAGGTCATTTACCATCTTTCATGTCTTAGGAACTTGTGTTCAAAAATTTGGAACTACGAGTCCCTTTGATTGATCAGAAAACAATTTCACACAAATACATACTGACACTCGAAAATTAGTTAGATTATATAAATTTGAGCAAGTAAGTTTAACGTACACACATACCTACAATAATTTATTCATGACGGAAATACGAAAGGTTCTAAAAATAAAAAGAAAATAAATACGAAAATATCTAGGCAACACCCAGTCAGGTTATTACTCTATGTCTCTATTCATACATCATTTATATAGAATGTTTTTTCTTGAACTTCATTAATTAATCTTGAAAGAGTTTAATTGGTTTCGGACGTCGGAATGAATAAGGAAGACAAATCTTTCTTGACGCTTCAGCCTATGGTCATGGTGAGGGTCTTTTTTAGATCGGCTAATTAGCTTTGAAAAAATAAAAAAAAACCAACTCACACATCAGACGTTTTCAAACGAAATCCCATAACTATACTTACAAAAATTCGACGAAACTTACACTTGGATTGTAATTTGAAATAGGGAAGTGTTAATTAATTCAAGTATAGTTAGCTTAGGTTTATTGCTGCACAGTTGTATCTAGGTTTAAACCAACTGTGGTGTCTTGTAGTCGCAGCCATATTTGACTATCTTAGTTCAATTTGAACTTCCCGTTCCTTTACCGTCTGTCACCAAAATTGACACATGCAGTTGATTCTTCTTTACTCTACTTTATTTTGTATTCGTTTTTCTGAAATCCTAGCTCGAAACATTTTACAGTACGGTTTCAAAAAAGCCTAAATGACAAACAACCTTAACGGTATTTGTATGCTCGCAAAAATGTATCACGTAACAGTCAAGTCGATCAGGCATAAAGTCAAACCAGTTCAAGTTTGAATTCATTTGCAAATTCCGTTACATTTCTGTACGTCTCATTACGAAATTTCATTTGACAACGGCTCATCCATAAATTGGTATTCTTTTTTCCTTTCTCTTTTCTAATTCAAGGGTAATAAACGTCCACCCTATCTAGGGCCAAAAGGAGTAAATTCCGGTCCTAATTTGTTCTAATATCAAAAATCCTCACGTTAGTTAAAAATATTAAATCTTTACCAAATCTATTTTGCGATTCAAAAAAATTGTGTAGGTAAGTTATAATCGTATACAAGTAATTTAAGACTACACGATTATGGTTCAGAACGCGTAGGACTAGGCATGGGCGATGCTCAAAGCAAAATGAGTATGCAAGTCCTCGTTCGACCTATTTATACTTATTTATACATACTATATCGCAGTAGAATGTTTCTGTTTTTATTTATTTATTTTTTTGATTTAATATCAATGTCGATGAAACCACAGTCTTTCTAAATATAGTTATAGCAGTTCTTGTTGACTGGTCAAAAAATTAAGAACAACTTATTGGAACCGCTCTAGTTAACGGGAACAATTCCCACTTCTAGTATAGTAATGAATTGTTCTAAAACGCACCGATTCAAGTAGTTGAAAATTCCAAAAGAACAGAAAAAAAAAGAAAAGAAAAATACTGTGATAAAAACAAGAAAAGCAAGCCGTGAAGTGTACCAGTTCTCTTTGTCGAAGCGGCTCTAAAGTTTGCAAAAAAAAAAGAAAAAGAAGAAGAAAAAAAAAGAAAAGAAAAGAAAAGAAAAACAGAACTCGTTCTAGTGACACGGATTATAAAGTACGGTGAAAAATGGGTTCCGATCGAGTGAACGGCGATTTGTGCTCTTCAATGAACCGAAAAAGTCTTCAGCTTTCGCTTGAGAACAGGTACTAATATGGATAGCGGGAAAGGTTTCATGAACGATTTTCGGTCTGAACCACTGTCACTGCACCGAACGTCATAAGCTGGTGGTAAATGCTGTACGACGTTAATTTTTGTATTTTTGTATTTTTTATTTTTCTCAAGTGTCGGTAGTCGATTTCGATTCCAGAAGATCACGAGGGGAAAGGGTGCAGACTGGGCAAGCATGCAACTCGTCGAGTATAAGTTAGGCCTCTCAAAAAAGTAGCGCAGAAGAGAAAGGTCTCTGTGGAGATGATCTACATTCGGGTCTTCTATCCCCATCTATACTCTTCTTTCTCCATCGTATCCGCTCGCTTTTGCAATTTTCTTAACTCGAAATTTAATAAACGTTTCATTTTGTTTTATTCTTTATTTTTTTTTTTTCTCTCTTTTCTGCCCACTTATAAGCCAACCAATTAGTATAACTACCTGCTGAAGAGTGAGAGGGCGTGTGAAAGATGTAAAATTTTCAATCTTGCCAGGCATCTGAAGCTAACAATTTTCCATGCGTTGGAAATAATGCTTAACTATCGTCAAGTCAAGGAATTTTCTGGACTAGGTAGAATTGACATGAAAAGTCCTAGTACCAAGCTTCAGAGTTGAACGGTTTCAGTAGTTTGCTTGATTATATTATTGAAGACTATTCGTAGTGGTATTTTGATTTACGATACAACTGAATTGGTAATTTGAAAATTAAAACGGATTCAGGAAAATAAGGATGAAGAGAATGTCATGTTGTGGTAGTCATTGAACGAGTTGGTACATTCACCGTAGCTATGCTCCACTAAAACAGATTGTCTTCTAAAGTCTGATGAATTGCAAAAGTATAATGTAGCTGTCTGACCGCTGGACGGTATAGAAAAGGTTGACTGGATAGCATAGCGAAGCATTGGCCTTCTCTCGACAATGGTAAACTGTAACGCTCTAAAACCTTCAAAATAAGAATTGAACGAATCTCTGGTGAAAAACGTCAGGTACTCAGTACATAAGATATTAGATTGTCTATTTTTTGTGGTGCAATCCCCTCAGATCATGTATATAAACAGAATCTGGCTGATTTTCTCATCATTCGCGCCTCTATAGTAGGTTCTAAATCATCGAAGACATTGACACTTCGTGTAGTGAGTGATCCCAGGGTCCCGTAAGTGAAAAACGGGAAACCCCGAGAATTTTCAAGTGAAAGGCTCTCTTGAGGAGCACCTGTGTGGATAGTGGCTTGTGTGTTTGCAGAGAAATGGCGAGTTTTCGAGAACTATTCGTTTCATTGTGCACCTTGGCTTTGATAGGGTGTTCAACGGCCGAGGATCTCTGGACAGAGCGTTCGAATGGAGTCTTAGGAGGTTTCACCAACTTGTGCTCTTCCGAGGACCCCAAGAACGTATCGGTATCGTGTCATGGAGTTCGGATCGTACGAAGGGTAGTACAACAGTTTCTAGACAAGTCTGCGGCGATTCCAACTCTCGATATATCTGATGGTCTTCAGCTGGTGGATTCATCAGCTCCAGGAGCACCTCGAAGGGCAAGAAACATGAAGAACTTTGGTGTAGTTAGTCAAGTCGTGAACTTCTTAGAGGGACGCGAGCTGAGGGTTAAACTGCCAAGTCTTCTTCCAGATAATTTTGAAACTGCGCTAAAGGAGACTCTGCCCTCTGTTAACGAGGGTAATAATCCTCCCATTCTCTGATTCATTCTGAAAACTTTTCAAGCTGTTTTGCAAAAGATCGAAAGTAAATTATTAGGAAATTTAAATTCAGGAAAATTTCATTACAGGTCGTGGTAAAGGAGGTGGTCTTGGCGGAGGGGGATCGAAAGGAGGTGGAGGAGGCGTCATGATGATGGCACTTATGATGGGTAAAATTTTTGTTCATACTTTATTCCATGGCATTCATTTTACAGGCCTCGACAGAGAATCTTGATCATGAGAAGACACCGTAACGCACAAATCGCGGTTTCTGTTTCGTTTGATTTTCACCCTGTATTATATTTTCAACACAACTTCACCTTGGTGTCATCTCGAAAGTAGCATATGACTTCTGTGTAGCCGCTTTTAGACCCTGAAAATGATAGCTGTTTCCACCAGTTGCTCTAAAACACCTGGAACACTGAGATTCCTATAACGTTTTCAAAATTATCGAATCTGGCCTTGCACAAATGTTGAATGTTTTAGACCAGAAAAACTCGTGCGTTGTATTAGAAGAAACAAAGAATCTCTCACTCTTTTCAGCATTATTTTTCGATACTTTCACTTTTTGTGAATCGGAAAAAAAAAAAAAAACAGTACAGAGATGCACACCAAGATTATAACAGAAATGGCTTTATTTTTCAATTTCCTGATACACCGTAAATTCTTCTTAATTATTTGTATCAAACGAAGCTTTTTTTGGATTCCAATCAAATGTTTAACATTCGCAATCCATTAAATTAACGCTTACTGATCGCTCAGTACATTTATGTATCACAAATGATGGTTCCAGACAAATAGCTCGCAAAGAACCGCGTGTGACTAAAAACTGTTAAAACCAGAAGTGACCAGAGTAATCCTTTTCGTTGAAAAGCTGAGTTAGATAGGAGTTAAGTACCTTCATCTAATCAAATGTAAAATCTATTTTTGAATCAATCTAGCGGTTATTTTCTCCAGAATTAGAATATGTACAATCATCGTTACATGTAACGTTGGGTTTCTTTGTTAACAGGAAAGATGATGGGTGCCCTTGGCCTCGGAGCTCTGGGTCTTTTGGCTATGAAGGCATTGATGGTGTCTGGCCTTGCTCTAATGTTGTCATTAATCGTAGCAGCCAAGAAACTGGCCGGAGGTCACGACGACGGTGGTGGTCATCATGTCATCTACGCTCAGGAGAGTCACGGTCACGGTCACAAGCGATCTTTGGACGATATAAATTTCACTGATCTTCCCTATAGAGGATACGCTTTTGATTACGCAGTTCAAAACTCCTGAAAATCTTACACCACGATTATATACCAATAACCGGATACAGAAACACGTTTTTCCTTCACTCGTACGACCGGACTAACTTATACATATTTACTTTTTAACAGAGTGACAACAATTGCTACGACATGCAAACACGGATCTGGAATTAATGTAAATAACAAAAGACGCACGGTGACCTAGTGACAAATGAAAAAAAAAAAACAAACAAACAAACAAAAAAAGAAATACCAAAAATAGTATGTGAAAGTTTTCTACCCATATACAATGATACATAATTTATGCATACAAAAGATCTGTGACGAACGCCTGAAAACTATATACTGACAAAATACAGACCCATAAATGATCACAGCGGGTGTAATAACTGCGACTATACAGACTATACATCACCAGTTATAACATGTGACAGTGTCGGAAATCAGGCTCGTAGAGAGTGACTTTTGAAATTTATTATCGTGATTAGCCAGTACAGTGACTGTAATTGCTAATATATTTTGGACAATTGACAACTTTATACCTCCGCTGAAAGTTTAAGAACGGATAATTAATAACTAGAAATCTACCCTCAAATAATTATACGCACGTGACCAAAGACGCCCCCGACATGCTCAAAACTGTGTTAACCGTATTTAACATTACTGAATGTATTATACCCGAAGTAGTGTTAATAGTTATAAATCTATACTTTATTTAATATCCAAAAAAAAAAAACAAAAAAAATGCTGTTGCTATTTATTTTTAACTTATTTAAGCATGTGATTTTTATACGAATAAATTGATGAAAAAATGATTCATGTGTTACGGTATTCCTTATTTTTTATTTTTTGATTTATTTACTTTTTTTTTTTTTGCGTTCCCCGCAATTGATATGAATACAGAATATAATGCCTGTGTATATATGTAAGTGGGTATGTGAATACGTGTATTTAAGTTAAGCCCTCGAGCTAGTCGACGCAATTTGCTGAATATTAATTGACCAGGTGATCTTCAACCGATTAACGAGAAATTTTTGGAATCTTCTCGAATCGAATCGAGGCTACTTGGTCAACGCAACCTGTACCTCGATTACAGTGCCTGGAGGAGCTACCATACATACCACATTCGTATTGGTCGATTCAAACAGTAATGAAAAAAAAAAAAAAAAAAAAACAAACAAAAAGGGATAGAAAAGAAAGAAAGAAATAAATAAATAAGAAAAAGGAAGAAAATAGCAAGACAAGAAAGTATGTCGCTCGTAAGACTCTTCACACCGCAACTAAAGAGAAGAGAGACGAGAGAAGAGAGAGGAAAGAGGAGAGAGCGAGAGAGAGAGAAGTGCGCACCTCTCTATGTACATATGTATAACGTATACGTACATACATATAGGTATACATCTTTTCATTGAGACTGTGTACGTGTTTACATAGAGCCTATCTCTTTTAGAGGCGGGTCGATAGGATCTTGTATTACCGGGTTCAGTGGGCGCTAAGTATTGAGAGGAGTATTACGGGAGAGAAGGAGAAGAGGAGAGAAGGAGAGAACGGCAGAGGGGTAGGTCAGATCGTCGGTGAAATGACCGACTGACCCACATACCACGGCCTTCCTTTTTTCCGATTCGAATATCATAAAACGAGATGCGACGCTCTCGAACGGATGCAGACGGTTCCGCGTTGCTCTTCGTGGATGCAGCATCCCTGCAGGCTTCTTTCCTCATCTACCTTATATAATACAAAAAAAAAAAACTCTTCTATTACCTAAAATCATATTTATCTTACGATTCATAGTTCAATTTGCACTCTGAAAATAATTATATACTCTATTCATTACCGTCCGACTTTATCCGGTACTCATTACTATATAATATTCTGGCAGGAACTATAGCCATTCGACTTTATCAAAGACCTGATTCAGCATACGCGTATGTACTTGTGGAAATATTCCCTAGTAATTAGGTTTCAGTAGCCAAGGAGAAAATAAAAGTGGTAGAAATTATTGGACTTGTTCTGGTATAAGGGTAAAGTTGCCAACTTGCCTACACTGTAACAACAGTCCGAAGATTCGAGTCTCGTTAATTATCAGTTTACACACTGCCTTACCTACTTTGTCCCTCGCTGAGTACTTGAACGCGTTTTTTTATTATTATTATTATTATTATTATTATTATTATTATTAATTTTTTGGAACAGGTTAACCAACTTTCGCTAGATGGATTATAATGATTATTTCTTATAGACGTGATAAATTTCAGTTTCTATTCAATTCTCATCAAAATTTACTACGAAATTAACGTTTGGAATCAAAGCCGCGATTCAACGTATACATATAGAGAAAGTCGACTATACCAATAGTCGCACAAGATTTGAATCAATGCTTCCATACGTCTTTTAAGTTTATTTATATATGCGGTTCGTGACCGTGGCCGTTTAATGTCAGCGAGTGAAAATCGGGAATCGTAATCACAGAAATCCTCTTTGAAATTACGAGGTTCATTAGAAAGTTGATCAGACATTGTCCTATGATGTTAACATCGGGACCGTACAAACATTTTACATTTGTTAAAAGAACGTTCCACTCGTTAGCACACTTTGGTCAATATAGTCGCACCGAATAATAAAGATAGTTGTTATTCAAACGTATCAAAACGAAAGTAAGTTACATACTAATCGGTAATGTATTAGGTACACTTCAAAAGCAAACTGGGAATAATTATCTCTCGTTTTAATCGTTCGTTGATATCGTTATTGGAAGAAGTCAGATTTACAACACGCTATAATCTGTAGACAAGGAATTTTAATCGTTTTTTAGAAATAAGTATCATTGCAGTTTAACCATGTTGACCTATAGGTGCGCCGATTTATCGAATGAATTGAAACTGGAGTTGTGAATTTACGTCTGTTGACATGTCTTTATATTGATTGTTCAAAATCAGCACTTGATCAGTATCGACGTCCGGCATGAGCAGGTCCACACCCACCGATCCGAAAGAAGCGACGGGGTCCGTTACATTCCAAACTCGTTACAGCCCGAGAAAGAAATTTGAATTTTAAATCGGATATTATGTTGATTTTGGGCTCCGTATGTGTGTCAGTCGCGTCAGGCCCCCCCGCTATGAGATGTGGGAATCGGCGGCTTCTTAGTTGATTCTCTGATCCACCACCCTTCGACGTCCCGCCTATTGACCGTTATTAAAGAATATTAATCGGTGGATACATTTGCGGTTATATCGGTCTACCAGAGTTGTAATTATCATAATCTAACCGATGATAGTTAATTAAAACGAGCAAACTATCCAGAACGTATTCTAAGGCAAATCGTATTAGTACTCAACGGTTTTTAATAATCGTGAACTATCAGAATGCGATAGCTTGAGATTATCCCCAACAAGTTTAAATTGAAGTTCGAGTAGTTTTTGTCAGATTTTGTTGAGAATGTCAAAGGAATGGCGACAGACATTTCGAAGATATAACTTCAGGTCATTCAAAGAGCTATTTACTGTATGCCTAGATGATCCACATGATTGTACCTAACTGAATAATGTAAGACACCTCATCGACATGAGAGAATTCTTTAGCTAAAACTAACGGACAAATTGTGAAAATTTTTCTGCTCTATTTTACCTGTAATGCAAATTTTAGTGTTTTACCTATCTCATGTATGTTACATACCTGAATCTAATGACTATTAATTACAACAAAATTTTAATGATGTTTCTTGACTAATATCAAAGCTAACGAGAGTTTAGGAAATTTTATTAAAGGTAGAAAAAAATATCGAACATCAAGATTGAGGTTTTACTATGACCCAATGATGTTATATTTCTAGAAGCATTCCATCAAGTAAGGTTGAAACCGTAATTTGACATCTCTCTACGGTGAAAAATAAATTGATATAGTTATGATACAAACGGATTTCTAAATTTTGTGAAATATGCCAATACCTGCTACCATTGTGTTAATTATATTGATGTTTCGGTTATTTGGCAGTCTTGGTCATTTTCGAAAAATAATTAAGAACAGTATTTTGTACCCGTGACTTGAGAGACAGAATTTTCTTGTCTGATTGGAATTTAATACCGATTGTTGGAATATCTTTGATTGCCTGGGGTTCATTTAGCGATTAATGGGGTTCATAATTTTCGGAAAAATATTATTTGCATGCTAGAGAGTTTTTAGAATGAAATATTGAAAATTATATTTTTATTGACTTGTCTACTGACTTCTTGTTCTGTCTCAATCGTCATTCCAATTAAAAAGCATGTCACTGTCGCTCATTTCTCAGAGACTCCGTTAGTCGTCATTCTCATTCGTGCGCCGTTAAAAAAAAAAAAAAACAAATTAACTGCCCACTAAACTAGCATCGGCACAGATTATTATAATAAGAAAAAAGAGATTAATAACTTTTTATAGTGGCGATATACCGAAGCACGTCAAAACTTGTAACTAAGTGAGCAGAATTTGTGGCAAATAACCTTAAATAGAATACCAATAGCTGGCAATAGCTAAATAGCTTCGATTGTTTGGCAATCGGTACTACAAGCCATTAATAGTTCGATGTCATCGACGTTATAGAAGATATACATGATTACTAATATTTTCAGACATAATTCAAACTTATTTGAAATATTATGGACTTCACCTTGCATAGATTAATTGCACTGAAGGAAAATTAGGTGTCCTAGGTTACAAATCGAATCGTTCACGAGACCCCGTGAAGATCACGCCGTTATCTTCACTAGCAGTCGAAATGTAAGATATCCAGGAAATAGATAATTTATATTTCGTCAAGAAAAGAAAAATTTGATCATAATGTAAAAGTGGTTTATACAAGTTGTCCTTGGAATATGGAGAAGAGTTTTAGCATTTGAGGGCAAGTTGGTGTGACAAAGATGTTCTCTCAATTTCTTTAGTAAAGTTGAAGTTTGAATGACCATCGCCTTCATTATCAGACTCAATATTATTTGGTTGTAGATCTTCATCTTCTTTTGTTGTCACTCTTGTACGAATTGTGATTCTATTAGATGTTCTTCGCTCATTGCGTCATCAATACCCAAAACTTCATTATGACTTATCTTAGTAGCTCCAACATTTTTATTCAACTCTTTACGGAAGACATTGGCTTCAGGCTCCGCACAACTAACGAGGTTTGATGATATAGAACTATTCGGTGACTCACGATCATCTAAAGACAAAATAGATTAACTATCAAAATAATTAGATTGAAAATGCTGTATAGATCACAGAGTGTGTTTGTAGTTCTCCGACATTTGAGAATTATTAACGAGGCAGATCTAATCTCAAAAAACTCAAGAGTATGCTAGAAAAAAGGTATATTTTTAATTCGCAAATAATTGGGTTCCCTTATTATCACTTATACCAGGTGATTAATTTTGATCGCCCCAGGCCGATTTTTCCGAAACCCAGCAAGATAGAAAAGAAAAATTGATATAAAATTTTCAGGGTTCAGAGGGGGACGAAATTTGTTGGTATCAGTATTTCCGTAAATGGAGCTGCCGAGGTCAGGTGAAGGTCAACTTTGTTTTTTTAAAAGAGAAACTCATATTTTTCATTACGTAATTTTGTTCTACTTGAAAAGTCAAACGACTATCGTATGAAACATTTTTTTGTGAGACATCAAGTCTTTATGATATTCGACTGAACGACTAGAGATTTTTGAACTTTTAAGAACATTTCACCTCTAAACTATCAAGTTTGGAGAAGGATTTCATTATTAAAAAGTGCGTAATTTCATGTAAAGATTCTTGGAGAATAATTGCAGATTTTTTTTCAAAACAATTTCTGCAATTTTTCAGGCAATTAAACAGCTACAGTAAAAAGTTATTGGAAAAAATTCTTCAATCATTATCCAAGAATTGTTGCATGAAATTACACATTTTTTGCCTCTTGCAATTTTTCTCGAAACTTGATAGTTTAGAGGTGAAATGTTCTCAAAAGTTCAAAAATCTCTAGTTGTTCAGTTGAGTATCATGAAAAATTGATGTCTCAAAAAAAAATGTTTCATACAAAAGTCGTTTGATTATTAAAGTAAAACAAAATTATGTGATGAAAAATGTAGGTTTTCAATCAAAAAAACAAAGTTAATCTTCACCTGACCTCGGTGAAACTGATACCACCAAATTTCGTCCCTCTCTGAACCGTGAATATTTTATATCAAACTTTTTTTAGTATCTTGCTTAGTTTCGGAAAAATCGACCTGGGGCGATTAAAATGAATCACCCGGTATGATGTACTACTAAGTAGTCTATTGATTATTGGTTTTCATCTATAAATTATTGGTATTTTATTAATTCAGGTAAGAAAACTTTATGAAACTCTTTTCAATACGATATCCGTAGAAATACTGAAACCGCAATCAGACCGCTTCCCATGACTAATAAATAATAATTTAAGTAAGATATTTGCAAGAGGTGATATTACGCTTAATGACTTTCTGCTTTCTGAGACTTTTTAAGCTATAGAAATAACATATGAAATAATTTACCGAAATATTTACAATATCGGTGCACTATACTGAAAATTTTGGAATATCCGCAGGATGTCCTGAGACATCGAAAATAATATAAATTATTTTTCATAATATGTTTAGTGCTAAAGGTTGCAAAAAATGTAAAATAGTTTTTGAAATCGATTTGCATTCGATAATTAGTAAGCGTAATATTTTGCGATATGGATTGTACGTGATATCTTATGATATCTGTAGGACGTTCCGAATATCAGTGTTGAGGAAGTCCGATATACAGTGTCAAGTCTTATGCGTTATCTCATGGATATCTACATGATATTCGGGATCATCATCATGAAGTGGATTCATTTAATCCTAAGATCGCAAGATGACACATCTTGCAGTGTGATAATGGCTAAGCCATGGAAACAAGCTTGGTACACACAACTTCAATCTTATATGCCTCTGATGAGGGCAGCATATGACTGCCGAAACGTCAGACAAAATTATAGAATAATTGACTCGACTGGATTGATTGAATTTCTTCCCAAATGATATTCGGGATATTTATAAGCCATGATATCTTGTGCTGTGTAGGAATCTACGTAAAATTAAGTGGATAAAATCTCAAATAATTTCTGATAATGTATCCAAATACTGGTAATCATATGTGAAAAAAACTGAGTCAATAAGATATTTTGCCAAAGCGTACCAGTCATTTGAAAAAAAAAAAATAAATAAATAAACAATTTTCAAAATGTATATGGGGCATTCCAGTTTTGACCGGGCGGCTATTGCTTGGACACTTTTTTTTTTGTGATGCCAATTTTTTCTCAGGTACTTTTCAACAAAAAAAGACATGCGTATTCCCCCAAAAAAATTTTCTGTCATCCGGTTCCAGTTTATGACCTTTCGAAGCAGAAAGAAATTATTTTCGACTAGTGTATCCTCCGATTTTTCTCAAATAAATTCACTAAAAAGTACATTAAAAACCGCATCTTTTGGTGGCTATCTCATCGTGGAAAAATGATTTTTCGATTTTTTCTATTTGGATAAGACTGTGGAAAATGTGTTTTATCCGTAAAAAAGGAGTAAGTAAGCTTACTTGTCGGTAATTGTAACCCTTGCCATAAATTCGACAATTAGAATAATAACTGAAGAATGAAAAAACATCCACGATTTGCAAATGAATTCATATTCAAATACGTGTACTTACCAGTGCTTACTCCTTTTTTACGAATAAAAACACATTTTTCACAGTTTTATCCAAATCGAAAAAATCAAAAAATCATTTCTCCACGATGAGATAGCCACCAAAAGATGCGGTTTTTAATGTACGTTTCCGTGAATTCATTTGAGAAAAATCGGAGGATACACTCTAGTCATAAATAATTTTTTTCTGCTTTGAAAGGTCATAAACTAGAACCGGATGACGAATAATTTTTTTTGAGGAATACGTATGTCTTTTTTTGTCGAAAAGTACCTGAAAAAAAAAATGATCTCACAAATATAAAAATGTCCAGGCAATGGCCGCTCGGTTATTGCTGGAATGCCTCATATATACTTCCTGAAGTACACCACAAGACGTTTTCAGATACGTGTGAAAAATCTAATAAAGATTCGTATTCGAAAAATAGAAATATATCAAAAATGTATGAGAAAATGTTTCAGCATATTAAAAGATCCAATATTTTTTTTATCGAAGTATCTGATGACAGCTGAACTCAAAATATTCTTTGTTTTTTTTTAATCTTACAACCCTATTGGTTTATAAAATGACATTCGCAGTATTTTACGGTTGTCTGAGACTTTGAAAAAACGAAAGAAGTGCGCCTAAGTTACCACGTGATGCCAATGGAGTGGGACTTGAGAGCTATAAAGAGATATCATATATATTTCTTCGTTGACTTTCATTTTTTAAATTCATCGCTTCCAGAATTTAAAGTCCATTCAAGATTAACCAATAACCCATTTTAGTCAACTTTTACTATTTTTTTTTTTTTTTTTTTTTTCATCCTTATCGAATACATCCATCTATCAATCCAAGATTGAAGAATCATAATCATAGTAAAATTATGCCTGGAAATAATTACACACATCAATTTACTTCCAAATGAAAATTACCTAAGAAATACCTCTTATCGTTTCGATTGCATGTTCAATGAAAATAATTCTCAAGAACTGACGTACTATTTTAGCCGGATAAAAAAATCCCTGTTTATTTAAGTACGTGATGAAATTGATCGTCTCTATAACGGACCGGTTCGTAAGTGATTATCCAATATCGTGTGGAATTTTAGTGAGTAAAGTATACATCTAGACGGTAAATTGAACAATGACAAAATGTTGATGATAAACCGTGATTAGCAACGTAGTTTGAAAACCGGTTGAAAATCTTGCTTGACATCTACTTAAATATTTACGATACAGGTAGACTTAAAACGTGCAAATGAAATACCTGCCGACGGAAGAACGGAGAGGGCAACGCCTCTTGCCGGTTGTCCTGAGCCGAAAGAAACGAAACGAAAATGATACAGCGATTCAAGCGAGCATGAAGCACTCCGAATAGAAAGTGGTTGCGAGTAATGAAGGTCGTATCCGGGATGTCTGAACTTGATACTAGTTTTCTTTCATTCATGCTGAACGACTCCGCTTCCGTACCGATACCGGAACAAACGGATCCTATAAATTGAAAAAATTTGCATCTATATTGTTATCTGGGTATTTGTGTCACCGTTTCTATGGCTTCGCCCACGCGTCACCCATGATTCGAAACGAACAAACAGGATGGAGCCTAGCTGTGCTTAATCGTACATGGAGATCTGATGTGAATCATGGTGAAATAAATAGCATAGAACCCTCAATACTGGATATTTAATGAATTGAAGAATTTTCAGATTTCATAGATAAGTTACAGCACGTTCTACTGACACAGAATGTCACCATATTCTGAAAATCGGTACGCGGTCCATGGTATAGTTTGCCTTTCGTACGTGCACGGTTTTACAGATAACGTGAGAAGAGGATGTTATTGGATGGAAAGGGTTAGAGGAGTGCCAGGAAATTCTAGAACTTGGAAAGTTAAAGTTTAGCAAACAACTCTCGCGTACTGGAAGAGCAAATATGAGAACCATCGTGAATCGTAGTATTCTTGTCATGTACGGAAAACATGTATCGATATTTTTGTCCCGAGTAAGCCAGTGCCTCGTACAGCTTGTGTCTTAAGTGTTACGATTAGCTAGTGTCTATTCATCGTACGACAGACCGGCTTGAAGAAATCCAGACGATTAGTTCCCGTGGGACCTCGTAAATGCAAAGCGTGATTTTCTAACAGGTTTAGATCGGTAATGCGCCCGACACCGTAAAGCTAGAAACGACTGCGGGGCCTACCAGAACGTTATGCGAGCGACACACCTTGTGCCCCCTTCCGTAGGACCCGATTTCAATTGGCGGACTCACCTCCTTCGTCCAGTATGGTTGGCTCGTGCCTTCAGAACCGTACGGGAATTCGGATGACACATGAAGCAAATAGAAAAAAAAAGTGGGAGTACCACTTCAGGTGGGGGCCCGCCAAATATAAGGTAAAGAGCCTGACTGATGGACCATACGAAAATTCACTTCCTACCGAGTCAGGCCTAAGCGGAAAAAAACGTATAAGAATCCCACGCAAAAATAACAAACTGCATTCGTGGATCCCGTTAGTTCGAAAACGAAAATGAAATTACTCGCTGTTTTACTCGTGGCAGCGGTGGCCTCCGCCCAGACTTTGGACGACTGTCTGAAACAGGACAGCATATCATGCGTTCAGAAGAGCCTCTATCGTCGTGCCAAAGAGTTCTTTGACCAGGATAACGTGGAAATTGTGCGTGGTGTGAGCCTCGTCAAATCTCAGGATTCAAGGACTGCTAAGAGTAGCAATAACGTCGTATACGATCAGGAAATCGAGACCAAGAGCAGCGTCGTCGAGCGTCAAGAAACTCTCGAGAATTTTATCACTGATAAAATCAGCAGCTTTACTAGTGGTCGCAGTCTTCAGGTAAGAGTCTCTCTTTAGATTATTAACCATCCATGCAAAGTAATAACATATAATTTCTATCAACCACAATGCAATTATTTAATTTTCATCTAGTAATTGCATTTACGATTAATGTCAGCGACCTTGAACTCTTGTGGTTGTAATAGTCAAGTTTTAAACTGCTTGAAAGCATAGCTTAAAATTCCGTTAACAACTAGATATTGCCTCTCGTTTTTATTCCATGTCTAAATCGATCACGAAAAATATTCGATCATTATTAATAATCTTAAAAGTGAAAGGTAGAACGTGAATTAAGGAGATAATAAAACCAAACTGTTCATTTTTTAGATCAACTTTTCGCCGATAGCCGAACAGTTCAGCAACTCTGCACGTGCATTGACTGACTCGGTACCTGAGGAAGTACGTCAGGCTGTCGATGAGGTTGTTGAAGGTAAGTTCAGAATGATGTGATTCTTTAACTCTCGTCTCGAGGTGATCCTGTTATCACAATTTGGCAAGGACACCTTCTACCAACGACTGGTGATTGACCTCAGCTCTGTATTGAAGAAGAACTTTGTCTGTGAAGATCATGTTAACGTCATACCTGACCTATCGCAATAGCCAGTCACAACCAAAGGCTTTTGACTTGATATCGTTTTATTATATTTATAAATATGGTTCGACGACGTGCAATTTTATACTGTCACCTTAGATGGCAACGTAGTAAGCGTTAATTTATAAGACAATCAAAAGAAATCGAAAGTATGTTCATTGAAAAGGAAACCGCATGAACGAAATTGGGTCCGGTTTGGACTAGGTCATTCCGTCATAGCTTTATCGTACAACTTTTGCTATAGATGATCCCTTTGTTAAAATGATCGATGAATAACTATGCGTTTACTTTCAGGACGTGGAAAGAAGAAAATTCTAAAATCCATTCTACCGCTATTGTTGGCTGCGAAAGTTAAGATCGGTGCTCTCGCGACCCTCGCTTACTTCGGAATTGCCCTAATAGCCAAGAAAGCCATCTTAGCCTCTCTCATCTCGATCGCCATATCTGCTTTCATCGGGTTCAAAGCCTTGATGTCTGGCCACGGTCACGGTGGATCAACAACCGCCTACAGTTCCGGAGGCTGGTCTTCTGGCGGTGGAAGTGGTGGCGGTGGTGGATGGTCATCCGGTGGTGGAAGTTCCGGTGGATATGCTTCAAGTGGTGGTTCTCCCGGCGGATGGTCGTCTTTGGGCGGTTCTTCTGGATGGGAAGATCGTCAAGGAAGCTATGCTGCTCAAAATCAGGCCTACTCTGGATATCAACACTAATAAAGTGTCTTTAACGACCATGTATCAATGGATTGATCTTTTCTGTGCAAGAATCGATTGCTGAACACCGAAGATCTCGATGACTTGGAGGTTGTAAAAATATGACGCGTTTCATTGCCTGAAGCTTCTAAATCATCAAGAGATGTAACAATATTTATTATATTTAATTTATATAATTTATGTATATATTATATATTACTATAGGTATATATATACTATATACCTATATATCATCTGAATCGCTACTTTTATATAAATTTATAAAATTGTAAAAATCAATCAACGAACGCTAGTCGCCATATTGTTTTCAAACAGTTAAAGAAAATAGTCAGAACCGTCTAATTAATAGACGAACCTCATTACTGTACCATGTTAGCACGCGAAGCCAAATAAACTTTGTTTACGTTGAAAAAAATAAAAAAAAGACCAAATAAATGAAAATGGGATAAAAAAATGATGCAAAGAAACAAAAACAAGAAAAAAAAAAAAACAAAAACATGAAGCGTGGAAAAAAAGAGCGCAAAAAAGATGAATAATAGTTCGTATTAGTGTCTATGTGATTCTCACTTGGCATGTATATACATTAAGTAAGTATAAGTTAAAGCGAAGCGAAAGCAAGCATATAGAATCCGTTTCGAATCCATGAAATTGATATATTTTCCCAAAAAAATCGATTCATTCTTCGGTGCCGTTGTACAGGGTGTTCCAAATGGGTGGACAGCATCATGGGCTTACAAACGACGCAAATTATTAGGATTTGAATTTCAAATACCGAAAGCTAAGCATCACTCGTGGCCAGTTCCTGGTTTCTAATAGACGATATGGGGTCACAGCGTCGCGGTAGTTAAAAAAATATATATTCTATATAGGTATATATATATATATATATATATATATATATATATATATATATATATATATATATATATATATATATATATATATATATATCGTATATATATATTACAAAAATATTCATGATGTTAGCTTATAAAGTATGTCAAGTAGTAGTGCACTTCGAATACTCCCATTGCAAAAAGGAAAAAAAAAATAAGAAAATGTCATCGGTTGTATTTAATGGAATTTCACATCGAGTAGCACTTTCCATCAAGTTTGAAATCGCGGTGTTTCAAATATGGGTCATTCTTAACTGCAGTGATTACTTTTCTCATATACGAGTATATATACGGTATATATTTATTACTTAGAAGAGAAATTGAGGCTGCCATATGCCACTAGCATTGTTTATCGATTAACTTACACACATATGTCAGGCGATTACCAAAAAATTTTTGGGATTTAAATTCGACCTGGTGAATGATTAGGAATTCTTGATTTTTCACTATACTTTTAATTAACAAACATATTCTAATTCCATAGAAGTAATTCAAGTGTCACGACTGTCCAAGGAAAAAAAATTTTTGCTAAAGGTCATCCTACTGCACGAACCAATCGCGGTCAAAAAATAAATAGTAAATAAAAACTTCTCAGCGATATCCCCACGCGAAATAATAATCCTCAACTCGATACATACAAGTGAATGATATTTCGAGTCTTGTGAGTTGCCGACACCGATTTCGCTCGCATGACACGTTGTCCCCATGTAGAAATTATACCTGTGTGCCGTTTAAATTGGCACAATATCTTGCCATCTTGGTGAAAGATATATACGATACTGGGACAGATATACGGAAATATTGAAAAATACTTTTTTACGATAAGCTGGCGATAAAATTTTAGATACAATTTGGCGTATGATAGCTGAATGTTTAGGACATGGTGATAATAAGTCGTCAAAGACTTCGTTCTGGCAAGTCCAACCTCGAACCTTTGAAGCACCGAACCCGTTTTCGAGAACCACACAGAACCGGGTCATAAGCGCGGCTGTTGGACGGACGAGAGATTCCGAGAAGGGCCGCTGGAGAAATTTGTCCCAGAAAAGCTTCGTAGCTGTTAGCCGGGCAAAGACAAATATTTCATTTGTATTTTTAACGTATGTATCGTGACTCGAGAGTTTGATGCGAATTGGACAACTGATCATAAGTTTATCACAACCCCTAGCAGGCGCAATTCAAACGATAATCTAGCCCCCCCCCCCCCCCTCTCAAAATCAAAATTATTCCACCAACTTTTGCATCTCTCTACGTTACTGGGCTGTGCAGAAAATCTTTGAAATGCAGTTGTTGAATGTTTGAACTCTGGTTTTCCGAAAGCTTTATGAATATCTAAAAAAATTTCCTGCCATTGAAACATGGCGATGATTTATTTGTAAAATATAACCTTGAGCATGCAATCCTTAGATTTATTTTTCTGGAGGTGGAAGTGATTCCTAAGATCTGTGATTATTGGTTGTAAATTTAAGCCTAGTCATTGTTCATCGATGAATTTAATTCGTGGGTTAAATCCAGGTTTTAAATTGCCTGACGAAGGCGAAGAGTATAAATGAACGATAGCGAAAAAATCAACAAATAAAGTGGCTAAGTAGAAGGACGAACGTCTGTTACGACGAACTGTTACGTTCTCCTTGGTGGAGCAACGTAGCTGGTAACAAGAGCAAAACGAAATAATAATAGTCAAAGAAGACAAGACGGTGAAAAAACGCTAAATTACTTCGAAAGGAAAATTACACTTTCGTTTGCGGTGCACAGTCTGGCGTAGCGCACCGCTAGTCGGGAACGTGGCAACGGTGACTGGACAATGCGATCGTAAAAAAGGCCACTTAACGACCACTTCACTGTTTATCCATTCTGGATATAGGTATATGTATACCTGAAATTCGCTATAAGCAACTACGAGACCCAACCTGTGCGAAAAAGGTGTGTGAAGACCCCGTTGCTCAGACGATTGTTCTTCAGACCGTTAGATTCTCATCACTTAACACGTTTGGAGATTGCATATAGATATTCATGCGTCTAACTCATTTCAATGATGAGATTGTGCGTAATGAGATTCACTCGACTTGATATATGATTAGATTCCTCGTTAGGGATCGCGTGTTTTGAGAATCACACAGATGCACACTAACAGTCAAAATTTTCAGTTCATTATAAAAATCTATGTATTAGATGAGGAATGGTAGCTAATTGGAAATTTTCCGTTAAAGAAATCTACAGATTTATTCGGCTTACAATTATGGGCTCAATTTAATAGCGATCTCATACTTTCAACTGGTCATTTATTTGGACAGTAATATAAGCGGAAGTGTAACGTAAGTGCAAGTTAGCGTGAACTGATATTTTAAATTATTCATGCTACTCGAAATGTACAAAATTAAATTAATTTCATAAATTGCTCTACTTGCATCTCATGCCTTGATATTTAGCACGTGAAATCTAATGAACTACATTGATAGGACAAAAACCATTTTGTTACCACTAACTGCCACTATGTCAGGTGTAATGTGTCACAGATTCATTGTTATATATAATCGAGATGTTGATACTTCGATTGATCATTGATGATTTTTCACAATAAGTGTTCGAAAACAATGAGCACAAAGACGTTTGAGCAAGATGTGTGTACGATCTTAAGAGAGAACTTGCAGTTGGACCACACTGACATATGGTGTATATGTAACAGCAATGGTCAATCGTGAAAAGCGTAAGCGAGATCGAATGAACGAAGAATCGAACTTATGTCAACCACCAGTAGGGGCAAGCGCGGGCGGTGCTGACTACCGATGTGCCGTTAAGATGGGGATTGCCTGGGGCAATATACGGTCGGTCAGGGGTCCTCGTCCCCACGTGATCTCCACGAGATCCCCACAAAGCGAGATCCTGAACATCTCAACGTACGCTGACCCAGTAAAAATAGGGCCACAGCCCAATTCTCATAGCGCGTGCACACATCCATCATCTTCCAATGAATTTCGAAACCCGTCGATACATACTCGGGTGGGTAATTATAATAACCGAGAGACGCGAGAAACTTGGCATGGATCAATTGATTCGTTCAATTTTTTGCCATGCACATTTGTAGGATTCATCATTCGCAGAGATATCTCCCGCAATTAATTACATCGTTAGGGAAATTAAAGGCAAATTATAAATTGTTGAAAAATTTGTATACGATGAGAGATTTATAGCTAAAGACAGGATTCCAGACACCGCGGTAACGGCTTGGGTCTTCGTTAGCGGAACAGTAAATTTAGTGGAAATACGTGTTCGGTTAACAAGCATTACCGTTGGTTATGCTCCTGACTTCGTGATATGAACTCTCATATTTACCCCAAGCCATATTAAAATGCCGTTTAACAGCTATGATCATGGAAGCCATAAGGTGGCGAGAAATTATTCACGTATGTATGTACATACATAAGTAGCCCTTTACACGGACAGTTCTTCTTTCTACTCTGTTTGAATAAGGCATAAAAATTCTATAGTAATAATGGTGAATTATATGTAAATACACATATGTTACTAGAAGAAGAATGTCTGTTGACAATATTATGTAAGGTAGATGGTTTGGTAAATTTGGAAACATTACTGAAGACTCTGTTACCATAAACTGATTGCTTGCATCAAGTGGTTTCTTGCAAATTCTTAAACTGATCCTAATTGCGAGAAATGGTCATCTAGCGATGAGAAATTGGGGCCAATTACTTTTGCGGATTACTCTAATTGGTATTTTTTTTCCTATAGTCGACAGAGCAGCTAAACGGTAAGCCGTAGCTGTCTCGTGGTCGCCTAACCCACAAACCGACTGAGTCCGTGATTTAGAATACGAACTGTCCACTTGAACGGACATCAGTCCTTGTGTATTTCCGGGCAGTTGTTGTCATGGTACTAAAGATAATTGTGGATGAGTCTAAGTTCGGTATTGTAAAGTCAGTAGTCCGTCCAATTCTTATTGCTAAAACATACGTGACGTTATCGCTGTATGATATGATTATACCCATGAGCAATAGACATCCATCCACTCGACGTATGTATGTACAATGAATTTTTGGGTTAGGGGTCGGGGCAAGCTCACGTCCCATTTCTCACGAGCGTGAATCAAAGAAGACGTTCGAGAAATTTGGGAAGTTGCTGTATATTCCCGGTGGCACGTAGCTGGCACTTCATGAATTATCATAAATGCTATTGAATCGACTTACATTGATTATCATGGGGCGCAATGATATCGTTTAAAAATCAGGAGTGTCACTTGGAGAAAGGATTCGCGCGCACCCAACTAGTTTCTAAATTAAATTATTTACGGGCACTTGTAACTCCTCGTTTTACGATCAGTTTTATCGCTTACAGGTTCATAACGCTTGAGATTGTATGTGTGTATCACCCAAGAATGGACTGATCCCCTCTCGTTGAAGTGAGCTGGAGCCCCCTACCTTAATGGGGCCCGAAGTAGGACTATGGCTGAGACCAGAGTTGAAGCCTTTCGTATGTGTCTTTTTTCTCGGTTCGTTGTTGTGCAGCTTTTTTACCTTGCCAAAATACAGGTGGGGGTACGCGTACGTACCCCCCTCGGTATAAAAGCAATCTACGCTCTTTTAGATGCAACACACAAGTCGACACGTGTCATAGGCGAAGGTCTGCTCGGGCCTTGCCAGGTTTTATAATATCGCAAAAACAAAATTCACTTTTACTGATTCTGTAGACTGCAAGTTAGACACCATGTACAAAGTCTTAGTGGTAGTTTTCTTAGTGGCGGTAGCCACTGCCCTACCGGCCAGCACCGAAAAAAACGGGAATGAAAATGACCTCATGGCAACCATCTACTCCGATTGCCTCAAGAAAGAATCAGCCAGCTGTATCAAGTACAAGGTCTTCAGCTTTGTCGATAAGATGCTTACCGACAAGGACGACATCACTTTGAGCGAAGGAATCACCGTGGTCAAGACTTCCAACGCCGAAGAAGGTGCCCCAAGGTTAGTTTTACCTTCCTAAGGGTTAAATAGAAATGTAGAAATTTCCTCATTCGAATTATCTATGAATCTACTACGATGAGGTTTTCAGATCTTATATCGTCGTACGTTAACCTTTGGTACTTGTTTGCAGCACGTAAATAGTTACGGTAGTGTAGTTTCAACTATTTGAAGTACCATGCACACGTAAAAACTCTATTTAACATTGTCCTCACATCTGCTCTTGACTTTCAGGTCCATTGAGGGAACTGACGTCGACGCATTGCTCTTTGACCGTCTGGGAAGATTCCTGAGAACACACACCGTTAAGGTTGACCTTAAGGGCAGCGATATTTTAGGAGCTGTTGAATCCGCCGGCCGCAGTCTGGAGAACATCAGCGACAGTGTTGGGGATGGACGTGGCAAAAAGAGTTAGTATACTTACATCCGACTAACAATTATCCTTTAGGTTATAACTGGTAACCGGATTAAATATTTGCCTGAGTAAAGTAAACTAGTTAGTAACGGTGCCGGAAGTTTGCGCTATTTTCGTCAAAAGATAGTGAGCCGACTAAGGTAGCAATCGGTTAAAACCGTTTGTGGATGAAGCACCGGAAGTCTTAGTAATGAACAAATAGAACACGCACACGGCTTATTGTCCGTTCGACTTTGTACACGCACCTGAGGTATAATACACAGTGGTTTCCTACAGTAGTTACAGTTTACCGCAACGAACGTTTCACGCTTATGAATCGAATATGTTCTCAACCTCGTGGGTTGCTTAACCCAGACAACTATATCCCGATATAAATAAGACACGCGAAATTATCGATATATGTATAGATAACGATTTACCTTGGATGGTTTCGACTAACTTCATGATGTCATGATAACAAAAAAATAATAGTATAAACATCTATGGCGCGGAACAGTTGTGAATAACGGAGTCTACAAATAACCGACTAGAGTTTGCTAAAACACTGGTTATATTTGTACCCAACTTCTGAGCATATACTGGACTGACGGTACTGAATCTACTAAAGATACCAGTGGCATACTGGTTATTAACCGTTTAGCTCGATAGTATGTTGAAAGTAGATAACGTTCAGAAGATGGTGAGTTAGTAAAAGAGGCCAGTTACACTTTGTTACACTTTCATACATACATAACATATCCCTTATGTTAAAAATTCGCAAAAGCGAGATCTTGAGTCTTTATCGCATCTTAAGAAGAAGGGAAAGGCACCCATAGTCATGTCGCGGTCATTGGTCCTTGTTCATATAATGCAGTTCTATCGTAACTTGAACTTACTGTACCGATACTTAAAGTCAGTTGGTGCGCTGTCGGAGATACTGACCCACTCAGGAACTGGTTCCGCTTCCCATTGACCCTTACAAGGTGCAAGAGAGTCTGCCTCTACACCATTTTTGACATACTTACGATCGTGCTTTGATTAAACCTCAAACTCTGTACACTCTTGTCTCACGATGAGTTCAAGAATCAAATTATCCAATCCGGCCAAAATCTACGAGGGCTAATTTTTGTTTCTTTTCTTATTTTCTTGTTTTTAATCTGCAGAGAAGGCTGGAAAAATCATAGGACCTCTTCTTGCGGCATTGGCCTTAAAGGCTGCAGCTCTGATACCATTAGCGCTCGGTGCAATTGCTCTGATCGCTGGTAAGGCTCTGCTTATCGGCAAGATCGCTCTATTGATCTCTGCTATCATCGGTCTGAAGAAGCTTCTTGGATCCCAGCAGAAGACCGTTACGTACGAGGTTGTTTCTCATCCACATCACAGCAGTTCGCATGTTAGTCACGAAGATTCACATGGCGGTGGTGGTGGATATAGCAGCGGTCCTGATTTCGGAAGTTACGGAGGAGGAGGAGGAGGAGGTGGTAGCAGTGGACACGGATGGGCCAGAAGTCTTCCCCAGGATGTCGATACTGCCCAGGATCTTGCCTATCGCGCGTATAACCCTCAGCCAGCACACTAGATGCATGAATCTTTATCTTGTGATACTTTTTCCGTAAGTATTGATTGATATGGAAAAAACATAATTTTTGGTTCGGGGGAATTCGGGTCGGGATGTTAAAACGGCTGTAAAATTTTTGATTGAATTTTTAGTTTCTATAGAAAGTTTATTGAATTAATACTAATAGATTTTGGCAAAGGCAATTGACCCACTGACAAAGTATAAGGCGATCGCTTAAATGGCATGTGAATAACATGAAATTAAATTGGCGTCGATAAAAAAAAAAAAAAAAAAAATACGGCGGTACTCTCCCATAAAGAAAGTTTAAATCTGATGCAAGACTTGGAACTGTTTCTCTTTTGTTCCAGGTCATCTTGTGAGCTCTTCCTGAAGAAAAAAAATAGCATTCTCGACAATGCGTCTCTTCGGTAGTCTTAGCGCGATATTTCAGTCGTTTATACTCGTGCTAGATCTCTCTTTCCCTTGAAAATCTCTTGTCATCTTTTTTTGACCTCTGTCGACTTCACACACATATAGATATATGTTCTGTTTTATTTTTTTTATTTTTTTAATCAGCCTTCTAATTTCTTCCTTCCATAGGTGTTGAAGATCGATAACTGAGCGGGGCCCTGGACGGCCCCGAAAGCTACAGTACCACGAAAATACTCGTTACTAATTTTATTGTTATTTATTGTTATTTAATTGAATGAATATTATTTATTTTTCAAATGTTCAATTATCGGTTATTTCAATTGTTGAAAAAGTATTTAAATATTATTTCTTTTTTATTTTATTTGTAGCAACGGTGTACTATAAACATTTTCTGCTACTCGACTGCAATTGTATTAAATTTTGCGTCTTGACTTAAAATATGTATAATTAATACGATACTACACAGACTTTGATTGAAAATTTTTACGACTGTAATACGAATACAAAGTTACCACGACCATTTAATTATCGACTTGACTCTTAACTTCATGTAAATAACTTTTTAATACTGGCATTACTGTAACTTCATTGGTATGCCTTAACGTAAATGTATAAGTTCATTTACAAATAACAGCTGGGACCTACTCAAGACTAACTGTACATAATTTTCCATATAACAGACAAAGACACTGACTTCTTACTGGAACTGATTTTTTTTTTTTTTTTCTTTATTGTTTCTTATTTCTTTCACCTTTTTTTCTGAGCTCATCTATGAAACTTTTTCTATAATACGGACAGACATTTCATTGAGACTTTACGCATGACCGAATATGTCGCCGTGTAACTATATAACATTCTTTAAATATAAATGTATTAAGATTATTTTTTAAGAAAATAAATGAAAAATGAAAACAAGAAAAGATGAATAAATAAATAAATGAATTATATTCAAAAATTTATTAACATATGTAATTAAGCTACCGATGCAATCCTGTTCACTCGTTTCGGACTATGTGGTATTCGACCTAGAGGCGAGGATATGGTTTACCGTTAAATAACCTACAGCTATTTTGAATTCTGTATTCTCCTACCCACTCCTTCTGTCGTATATTTTTTCATATGATATGTGTTGTATCGTCATTATTCGTATTAAACATTATCCATACATCAACGTAACTCAGATAACAGTCAAAGACTTAAAAACAACCTTGATTTTATTCACGCGCTTGCATTAAAACTATATCATCTTTCTCATTATGTCTGTACAATTGCCGGGATGAGCTTATTGTTAATGGATTAGTTTTTTAATGATCGTAATAAATCGTCATAATCCATCGCGATAAGATACGTATAAACTGTGAACAATTAAATTATCACAAAGATAAAAAAAAAAAATCCCCAAGAATCTTCAAAGCTTAGCGAAATATTGTCAAAATTTTTTTTTTAAATAAAAAATAAATAATAAGTAGAGAGATAAGGTTTTCATCAATCTAATATGTAACCCATCCCGCTGGATATCGCCAGTACTCTTAAAAGAAGGCAAAATGAACAAGTGGCACGGAGTCTTGGTGAGTTCTTGTCAAAAAAATGAAAATAAAAATTCCATCTCTAAATTATCACAATTTGTTTTGAGCTAATCAATTTGAATTACGGATGATAGATTCTGCTCTCATTACTTGCTGATGATCTTGGATTACTCCGATATTCCGAGACTTGCGAGACTATCTCTTCTATTCAGTGCGTGAATTCAACTTACTTTTTGTGGTGCGTCGATCCTGGTAAGCCACACGTTTGACAACTTATTCCAACCGCTTTGCACAACACGCAAAGTTCATTCATATAAAAGAATATGTATAATATAAAGTGAATCGATTTTAGCAATTAATTTACTTTTAAGGCAACGGCACTTTGGTCACAATTGGAAATGCGGAAGCTTGTCCAGGACTTCTTGTCTGCGATGATACCCAATTCAATGGATGTGTGCCGGCTAATACCGCAACTACTACAGAATTAACTTCCGATTTGACAACGATTGCTTCAACAGATTCGACGATATCTGAAGAATCGTCCACCAGTGAATCAACCTCCGATTCGACCGCGGCTGCTTCAACAGATTCAACAACATCTGAGGAATCGTCTACTAGCGAATCGATTGTCGATTTGACAACGATTGTATCAACAGATTCAACAGTACCTGAAGAATCGGCTACTAGCGAATCGACCGCTGATTTGACAACAGTTGCTTCAACAGATTCGACCGATATTGAATTGACCTCGGATTGGGCAATTACAGTTTCTTCAACAGAAACTACAACTGATACATTACAACCAACTATAACGAGTGAAGAAATTGACGCCGATTTTACCTGCGTTTACGAGGGTCTTTACAGAGCAAACGATTGTTCCAGATTCCATGTCTGTTATAAATTCATTTGGTTCATAAAGCACTATTTCGCTAGATGTTCAAAAGGACTTTATTGGTCATCCGTTGAAAAACGTTGCGTCCTAAAGAGTCTGAGCGATTGTCCGTAGAACCGAACGAGCCTTAAACGATGTATTGTTATTCTATGAGTGAATTTTTACGTAGTTATTTTAGAGTTACTAGTAGTGGCTTTACACGAGTGTTTTACCTCGAATTTAGAAAGTTCTATATACATTATGCATAGATAGGAATCATGTAAAATTATGTACGACGACTAATTGGACTCAACAGTGGTCTAGAAATGTATGTACTTTGCTGTTGCGTGCAGTATAATCTCACAAGTTGTCAGCGTGAAATAAAGGTTAAGGTTCTCTCAAGTACTTACTTTACCTTATCGTTAAAACATGGTACTACTTCTATTTTTTTTTTTTTTCTACGATTTGTAATCCCGTTCGCAAGACCCAGTGACGTAAGCATCATAGTACGCATATGTGCAGGGTACATAAGTAGCACGGCTTAGTGGAACAAAGTGGAGCAAATATGTAATAATTTATTTAATATTTTTAAGAAAGCAGCCGATGAATTTTTCTATTTTTATACATATCGAACTGCGCAATTACGCATAAGCATAATTAACACTAGAATAATTAGAACGAATTATTTTATTAACTTTTGAATCACGCGAACGCGTAATAAAGTTATTATTAGCCTTACCGCAAGGCATGTATCTCTCTATACGCGCTTATGGATATGCAGGAACTTAGAAACTATCCTATAATATAGACTGAGTTAGTAGGATAAATTTTTCCTGCTCCTTTCCCGGTCTCTTCTCTTCGCATGCCGAGCGGCCTTGGTCTCATTCAAGGTTGGCAAGTCCGCTATGCGTTCCGTAATGATATGCAGAATTCTAAAGATCTCAATGCTAATTCCTGTTCGTGACATAAAAAAAGAGTTCTACTTATACGAATTTAGTGCTATTTAAATAAAAATTTGTTTCAGCAAAAGATGCTGCTGTGCCATTCATCATATTTTTATATGGTCTTTATCAAAGTTTCATTTTGAAAATTGTTTCAAATTTTATGGACTTGCATTGGTACATTGTAATGAAGAAAGAGAGAGTCCTTGTCGTTGGTTACAGGTCACATAGTTCATCTCAAATTTCGAGGAAATAACCTACATTGATGTAATTTTGTGCTAAACGGATAATTTCGATGTTAGATACCAAAAATTTCGATTTCAAAGCATTTTTTTTTGTGACCGTGTTAAAAAAAAAGTGTATTACGCATAGGTAATAAGAGAAGACTGAACTTTAGGACCCCTTTAGATAATCAAATCATTGCTAGACTGTCAGGTGAACTTGCGTTTTCTTAACGAACACACTCCATCAATAGAGCATCGTAGTTTGGAAGTAATTTATTTTGAAGGAAATAGAACGCTGTACTGTTTGCTGGATTTTTTGATCAATCTTCGTGGCATTTAGTCAAGAAAATAAAAATAAAAAATATTCACATTCATCAATAATTGCTGCGGCACAATTTCTATAATTCTTAAAATTCCCACTATTGTATTCTTTCGAACAAAGCCTCGCTTTCTTTGCAGAAGATGATTGCTAGCTGGAAGTTTTCTGTCTGAACAGAGAGACCGTTTATTCAAATTTTTAAATGATATGTCTGCTTATGAACTTGTTCCGAATAAAGCAAGTTCTTTCGTGATGTTTGTCACGTCTGGTCCGAATTGCACAACGGTAAAGTAAACAGCAGCAGTGGACCCGGTAGTTTCTAGCTTTCCCACAAAGCGGAGGAATGAAATATACTTAGACAGCGAGTAGCTATTTTTTAACTTTTGTTGCCAGCTTGGAGATCCAATTTCACTGACTCCCATGACCATGGGACAGAATTTATTCTACATGTAATCGACGTACATAGTTATAACATGCATACATAGGTATGTTCTTTCTACGTCTATAGTTCATCATTAAGAGTTGACTAGCCCCGCCCAAACGAAGATCATGTATGTACACTCGCTGGCTTCGAGGCAAGCATGAATAAAGGAGGTGATTGTGCTGAAGAGAGGATGGTAGAAGAACGAGAGAGCGAACGTAAGAGAGAACGAAGTCTCGAGGAAGGTAACAAGGCCAAGGTAGCCGCCGCGAGGGTTCAGGTTTGGGCTCGAGCCCGGGCTTAGACTGTGACCGGATAGCGTACATTCCACTGTATAACTTGGGCTGAAGATTGCCAGAGGCTGTACAGTGTACGGAGTCAGTAGTTGCCGCTGGTTCCCGCCGTCGAAGTGACGAAAGGCTGGATATGTTGCCGGTTAAGGGCAAGAAGAAGATAGTGACTGACAGAGGGGTCCATGGAGGGGAAAGAGAGTTGGGGAGATGACGAGAAAAAGAGAGACGGAACTGGCAGTAATCACCGATCAGTTAAGTAGTTCAAGAGCACCAACTCTCCGTAGTACCTACCTACGTGCGAATAATATAATCGTGGAAATCGTAGGAACGGCACGCGATCCATATAGAGAACAATTAGCAATCTTTTAAGGAGTAAAACCACGAAGACAGAATTAAGGACGCGAGGCTTTACGTTACGCTCAATTATATATCCATTTTTTTATTCCCCCCTTCATTCGTACGATAATTGACCAACATCATACGTGGTCGCGCGTTGGACTCTATCCAACCATTCCTTCCGCCTTTACGATCGTACGTATAGAAATTCCTAGCCTTGCTACACGTTCTCCTGTAGACATGTGTAAGAACGGAAATTAATCACCGTAAATCGGCGTTCCATGACCATGCAAAGGTACTACGAACCAGCTGACCAATTTCTTAGCAATTTTGTACAAGACGCACTGTGAGCCCCGTTTAGCTTCGCGGTTTTCACTTGGTGTGACCCAGTTGTTGTACCGTCATCTACCGGTCCTCCTGGCTGTGGACAGCGGGCGGCTTGGCTGGCTCGTCGGGGCACCACGAAGAAAGGCATCCCAGGAAAAAAGGCGTGGAGAAAAAAGAACATTGGAATAAAATCTGGTCTGGCTGCGTTGCTGTACGGCAGGTTCGTCGTGATCCTGGCAACGACTCACCTGCGTGGACTCCACAGGTTCAAGGGGACGAAGGGGAATAAGTAATGGTAGGGACAGATCGACACCCGTCTTGCCTCGCTTCGGTGGTTGTTGTTGTAACGTAAACTCATTGCTCGCTCTCTGAAAATGCTCTACAGGCATCTCTCCAGGAACGGAGTGGGAGGCATTCCTGGTACTACCGCGGTGGTACAACTGGACAGATATATAGAGCTAGGGCAGGGCTCGTGTTACGTACAGTCTTACTAGTGCTCCGGGGAACGCATCTTGGCCGTGTGGTCTTTAGAAATTTAAGGCGCATCTCACGCAATCGGACGCAGTGGTTCTTGTATCACGTTTCCAAAACACCGCAGCCATAGAACAAAAGGTACGATATTTTTTTGCGATTAACGAAGGGCCCTCGTTTAGTCGCAAACTCAGTAAATCAGTGGGACCATCATCCAAGCGACTCGATACTGTACCGTGTTTTTATTTCCCAAAACCACAGTGACTCCCTTTGACATGACAGCTACTTGGATAACGTCGCACACCACGCTTACACCTTCGACAATGCATATTCATATATATTTTTATATTCGGCAGGTTACCACTTATCCACAAGAATGGGGAACTTTTCACGGTACATCGCCTTCGCTCTACTGATCGCGATAGCGACAGCAAGGTCGGCAGAATTGAACGGAAACACGATCGAAGACTCGGGAAGATCGTCGAACAATGCCTTTGGGGACCTCCGCTACGTTTACCAAGTCTACAAAGAGTGCTCCGCCGCCGATCTCAGCTCCTGTCTCAAATTGAAGTTGATTGGTGCAATGGACAGAGTATCCAGAAACCTGGACCTCACGTTGGCTGATGGGGTGACTTTGACCAGAGATAAGTGGGTAGCCGAGGAACCGACGCCGAAATCTGAACAGGAAATCGAAGCCAGTCTTCCGAGAGCACTTGACGATAAAGAGGACGCCCTTAACTCCATGATCTTCGACAAAGTCGTAAACTTCTTTCGAAGTCATACGCTTAAATTGAAATTACCAAATGTCGAAGACTTCCAAAGGAGTCTTACAGAGGAGGGTAAGTTGTGGTGGGGTTTAATTGATTGTACCGTTTGCCTTATTGTCTCTATTCATCACCCCCGGAATGCAGTTCTTCATTTATTTCCAAGCTAATGATATTTTTTTTCATTATTCTTAAGGTCGCAAGAAGAAGAAGATGGGCGGGCTCCTGGCAATTCCTTTGCTCATCGGTGGTACTTTGGTGCCGTTGGCTCTAGGAGCTTTGGCCTTGCTCGCGGGTAAGGCTTTGATAGTCAGCAAACTTGCCCTTGTTCTCGCCTCCATTATCGGTTTAAAGAAGCTCGTTTCTGGAGGCGGTGATCATGGTGGTCATGAAGTTGTCCAGGTCGGCGGAGGTCATGGTTCCAGTGGTTGGGCCAGGTCAAGTCATGATATCGCCTATTCAGCATACAAACCATCTTCCCCCTAGATTCATGAAGTGTCTAGTTCTCCGTGCTAGAACAAAGGAAGAATTATTTTTGACATTAATCCGGATTCGTTAAATCCGATGTCAGATATCGCTCTGCGACGAACTCTAATGGCTACCAGAGACTATTTTAACTCAAACAATTATAAGACTTTCACCCTTGAACGTAACGAAAATGACCTTACTACCGTCACTCTCACAATGTTTCATACTTTCGCAAACGGTATAATTTAACCGTCGATTCATCTATCTATTTTCTCATCATGATCGTATACCATTATTATCTATACCCACAAAACCACGTTGTATATCTTTATCCTAATATATAATCTTTCAAGAATTGTGATTTAATTTAGATTCTCACTAATATTATCTCGCCTTTCTGATCATCACATTCTGGTAACATTTTGCTATTCTTACGCTCAATTGCTATCAGTATTTATTTACGATTAATTAATTCATAATTTCAAATATATATATACCTTAGATTAAATTGCACGTGTATTTATATAGTATAGATATTTAATAAATTAAAATTTTTTATAAGTATATGTGCATATTATTTATTATTTTACCTTTCATTCGTATTTGATTGCTCTACCATACTTCCTGTGAAGCTTAGTAGTCGTTTTATAGAACGAGACGGTAATCTATACTCTACAGATACACAACCAACTGTAACCCGAAGTCAGCTTTCAATTTATATTCCCGTCCCAAAGCCTGACTGAATCGTCGCCAACGCGTACGATCTGGGTTATTGGTTCGCACTTAGTAGGTGCGACTAGAAGTGATATCGAATTGTTTCTATAAACTGACAAAGAACCTAACTACTTATTTTTAACATGTACGAATCTCAATTGTATAAGACATAAAATTGATCGTTTAGTGTCAGTTGTATATTAACTAGGTCATAAGCCAAGGGACTTAGACAGCCGGTTTCTGTCTTCACATACTAATGTACAACATACATGTTCACGATCGAGAAACTCCTTCGACTACTGTTAACTCCCATCGTCACTATAATCCCACCGAGAAAAACCACAAGAGATTATATCGTACTGGTCGGATGGGTTGGTTACTCTTTAAGAAAAGTCGCATGGGAGAAAAGCAGTCCCACATAAGCTAATGAATGCCTGACCGTTAGCGTCGTGATCCCAACCAAAGTATGGCTCGCTTACTTCCCTAGAATACTGCTGGTTATACACAAATTTATTATTATTTCCTGTTGTGTGTAGTTCGTGTGCCACCGGATCGGTCGCCGTGGTATTCACATGGCTTTCAGTCGATTCAATATATTGTCACACTATTTATCTTCGCCAGGTATTGGACCACCATGTGGGGATCCGATGTTGAAAACATCTCCATTTCCTATTCCGTACGTACAGTCAAACGGCACATACTGTCTTGGGCTGGTTCTCTTCATCGCACACACGCACCTTACGCACTTGTACGCGTGACGCGCTCGCTGTCCGAATAAGTAAACCAGGCCGTCCGGGCAGCATCCTTTCCGTGGTACGTCTAACACTCTCTACGCAAGAGAAAAAGATATCGTCGTGTACTGTACGGTTTCTTCAGTAATCGTTTGCAGTAGGACATCGTATCGAAAATTGAATTCGACAAGTCGTTAGGACCAGAAGAAATAAAAAATGAGAAAAAAAAAGAAAAAAATTAAATAAAAACCTTTTGATGATTGCAACACACATCTATACGTTTTCGCGAATCTTATTGAGATTAAATTTTTCGTTCTCACAGATCAGCGATACCTATAAATTAATCTCTGCATATAGAATTTTAGTGCAATATTTTCTCGCGAATGATTTTGGAATAGAACTTGTGTCATTATTATAGTGATAATTGAGGGTTTGAAGAAAGCTTCCGGAGCCGGGGGCATTTTAAGGCAGAGTAAAATCATGGTTTACACCGTGTTCCCATGGTGATGCAAAGTTTTAAGAGGCACAGTCAGCCGAAGAAGGAATATAGGCCTTCCGCGTGGGAGCTGTGCCTCGAGGGAGCCTTGACCTGGCCTCAATCTTCCACGGGTTCACTCTCGCCGCCGATGAAAAGAAGAAAGTGTTCCCCCTGTAGTGGCGAGTTACTTGCCACCTGAATATGAATACTGTAGTTAGCGAGTCGGTCCTTATTACTCTTGTGTACCGAGAGACTAAAACTCTCCAGGGGATGGAGAGGTGGTTGGTATTTATTGGTAATAAGAAAAGTTTACACGAGGTCTTCGGACGATCGCAGTATGGCTTTCGCGTTCCGGGTGAAAGTTGTTCGAGACTCTTTCTATGTGTGTATGTTATACTTTGACTTTGACATTTAACTGGGATGATTATTGCCGTTTCAACGGTCCAGGGCCACCTGAGCAAGTTTATCACTGGCCCTCCATAAGAGATGGGTGATACTTTGACAATTTTTAATTTAAAACCGAATGAGATAGTGTGTTAAAGTAGCCTTTTCCGCAATTTCTTTCTCTCATACTTTTCTAGGCAATAGGTTTTCGGGGTCAACGGGAGGAGTGGCACCATAGAGGTTTGGCGCGAGCCCAACACATACGCTCTTTAAGCGCTTGCACATTCCAGAAAAAAAACAACCGTTACAACTTTCCGAGAGCCTATGGAATAAATTAATTCCTATTTAATTTAATACGTATATAAAATCGATAGGATTTCTATTAATATAAAGATCAATAAATTTCGAGTGATGATCATGATTTTGATCTAGATCCTAGACGAAAGAAAAAGCGGGGGTATATCACCCGCCACGTGTTTGACATTAACAGTTTACCACTCATACCGCGGGCCTTTAAATTAACAGAAAGCCATCTCGTTCGAGGCCTCATATTTTCTATACGAGAAACTTGATGACCAAATCCTTCCGGTAGCAGCTAACCGAGTCTCAAATGTTGGAAAATAAAAAGAATTATTATAACCTTCCGCTACACACTGTTACCATCTATATATGCTTATCGTGTGTCACTCTTGGTGACATGCCATTCGAGTGTTGAAATTTAGCTCTAATTGTGCGAATGATTCATACGCGAAACAGTATACATTTGAACGTTTTGTTGCGAAAAGAGCTATGACATTGGCCGATCAATGATCCTAAATGAACGCTTGGACCACGTGGCGAGTCCACGACCGGTGGGAATTGAACGTGACATACATGTGGTGGCCAGGTGGGTCCAGCCGCGAATGAAGTCTACCTTTGAATATTTATGACCTTGTCGGCTATAGTAAGAACGGGGCGATAGATTGCTATGAGCTCCCTTGAAAACTATGTATCGTGTGTACGTGAGGTACAGCTAAGCGACGACGGGAATCGGCGACAAGAGACGCTGTGGCTGGCCCGGCATGGCATATGGCATACTCGCGCACGAAAATGAGACCTACACACATAAATAAGACATGCGACACACATCCACGTCCGTCGTGCTCACATTGAAACCCACTCACACATTCAAGTAGTGGGCAAACATCAATATAGGAACGAGGAAGAGCCAAACCTCGTAAAGAACCAATAGCCGGACTAAAGGTGGGGGCCATCAAAATTTCAAAAACGTACGGAGACCCCTTTTGCGAGGAGGATAAAAGCAAGCAGCCGGCCCCCTTTGAGCAGTATTGATACAAACGCCGTGACGAGAACGTCAGGAGCAGAAGAGCATCCTTTTGATCAGATTTCATTTGATTATATCAAACGATAAAGTTAAATTCAAAGACTTTATAAAAGTTCGCGATGTTCAAGCTCTTGGTTATATTTTTCGCCGGTCTTTTGGCCATCGCCTTCGCGGCACCCGCGTCTCAGCAGGATGCTGCTTCCGATACGACCGGATCACTAATTGGTGATGCTCTACAAGTGTACTCTTCTTGTGCTGACCAAGACCTCACCGTATGCCTGAAGCTGAAGGCCCTGCGATTTGTCGATCGTGCTGCAAGGTCCGCTGACCTCGTCATCGGCGACGGTCTTCGGATTGTACAGACCGACGAAGCTAAGGCCGACAGGTAAGGATACGAACGACTAAAAAAAAACCTACGACATGGACAGTGAAAACACAGACGTATTCTTCGTGGTGCATAATTGTAATTGAAACGGAAAGTGAAGTGAAACTTGGATTACAGTGTACGACGATAAAGACGACGACGACGACGACGACGACGATGACAACGATTACCGTTATTTTTTGAGGACACTCACTATATAATAATATCTAATTACCGACTGACATGACCGAGACGACCACAAATATATTTGGATACTTAACTACCTTTTTGGATTTAATTAAGTTTTCGTGTGAACCGAGAATTACAAAAGTGTGAATTACTATTTCGAGTTTATTTACTTGTGACAAATTCACAAAATAATTTTAACGACATACGTACTGTCTTTCACGTCGTATTCCACGCTATATACATATATCTTTACATATTATTTAATAGAATGCAATTACGTTAGTTTCTATTCAATCGGACTTTATTGATCATCGTTAACAACGAACGAATCTCTTTTATAGCCGTGCCAACTCTGGCCGATCTTTGAACGACATCGAAGCATCTCTACCCGCGGAAGCTGAAGCCAAGGAAGCCGCCATAGACGAAGCTCTGCTGGAACGTGCTGGAAAATTCCTATCTAGCCATACCGTTGAGCTTTCCGTACCCGAAGAAGTTTCTCGCTCATTCGATGAGGGTAAGCCTTTTATATCTTCAAAATTGTCTTCAAGTGTGACACTTATTCACATCCAATTCCTTATACGAGAATAGAATTTTCTATGGGAAATTGATACAAACAAACTTTGTGTTTCAAAGTACAGTCAATTTTGCACAGATCCGTATGGGATGCATCGAGGTCTCGGTAAGCAGAGAGATCGACACACTTATTGTGCACTTGACTGACTCTCTCGCCAAGCATACGATACGACGATCGTTAAGGATTGAATAATTCGGACAAATCACTCCGACAGTTATATAGCTCTTACAAACCATTCGGTATTAGGAAAGTCAAGATTCACGGTCAGATTTTCTCAAGGATTGATACGTAATTATGAAACACTTCTAAAGATCGTGTCAAAATCTTGCTCAGGTTATTAGCACAAATTCAATGAAAATCTGTGGCTGGATTCGTCGATGTAAATTCTAACTAATGATCTTACTAATTACGAATGTGATTTTCTTTTTATAGCTCGTGGAAAGAAAAAGAAGATCGTAAAATCCCTGTTGCCCATCCTTCTGCTCCTTAAATTGAAGGCTGCTGCTCTGATCCCAATTGCTATCGGTGCTCTCGCCCTACTCGCATTCAAGGCTCTCATCCTCAGCAAGATCGCTCTTGTGATCAGTGGAATAATTGCATTGAAGAAACTTTTGAGCCAGAAACATTCGAGCAGCTACGAGGTGGTCTCACACCCGGTTCACTCTTACGAAGATCATCACGATCATCACGATCATCATGGCTGGGCCAGATCCGCTGGTGCTGATCTTGCCTTCAACGCTTACAAACCCTCCAACTAATACAATAAAAAAATTCAATAAATGTTAACCACGATTCGCAAGATCATCACGGAGCTAAAAATGCCCAATGAAGAAAAAAAGAAGAAAAGAAAAAAACAAAAAACATAAATGCACAATAACTTATTTATTTATCGTTATCATCAACAACGAGAAGCATAGTTACGAACATCATTAAATTATCCACACATTGGACTATCATTGCGCTATTTTGACGACCCAAGACGATACTATACGACAAATACGAGACAATTACAAAGACTATTAAGACTCAGATGACGTCGAGACAAAAAACAGTGAGACCGTGTGATATTATCACGGTCTTTAATGACAAAGAAAAAAAAAAAAAAAAAAGAAAAAATTCATAATTTTTTTTGTGGCATTTCTAAATAGTTTTGAAGGTGATTAATTCGCGAAAATCAATAAGCAGTATGTGACAAGTTTTTCTATTTTAAGAATTTGACAAACTGTTAAAGACAGCTTTTGTTGTCGGACTTAGAACCGATCTATACCTCCAATGCGATTACATGTACGCAACGTAGACTCGATTTTTACTTCGTTCATGTATCAACTGATATCTGTATAACATGCACGCTATGCGTGCACGCGATCACGAAAAGCTACACCAAAAAGAAAAAGAAAAAAAAAAAAAAAAACAAAGAAGAAAAAACAAAACGTAATAACAAATGACGTACAATACATGACGCTCAATTTACATGACGGTACACACACTTTAGATTTTATAGTAGTTCTCTAATTTAACCATTTTAGACGCTGTTAGAAATCAAAATAGAACGCGCGACGGATAATTAAACCGTAGCATAATCTTATAAACTATTTACAGATTAGAGCTTAATGGCAGTTAGCTCTCTCATTTGGCCCCGCGATTAATGCTCAATTCTGAGACGATTTTGGTCAGCATAATATACCGTTTGTTTTTAATTACATTTAATAATTTATATTATCGTTAATTATTGTATCGTTATACATGTCATAGTCCAGGTAATACTGGCGCCATGCATTTGCCATATTTATATTATTTATGAATAAATAATCATTTTATAAAAATATTTATTCAATTATACACTAAAATTGTGTTCCTAATCCATTCCTCATCTCTGAAAAAGAAAAAAAAATACAAGAAAAAAAAATACAAAAATTACCTTGTTCCAGTATAATCCAACTACTATACTTTCTTTATGATAATTAAAGAAATGTAGAGAAAGTCGAATTAACAAAGCGGAATATGATTAAGAGCCGGCCCATTTCATTCAAGAGTGTGAATTGCTAACGATATGGAATGATTGCAAACACAGCCATAAACTCAACGTATGAATCGTAAAACGCTACGATTTACACTTACGAGTTATACGCCTTCGTTAACCACTCGTTAGCCAACTGGTATTACGACAGGAAAAACGTTGATAAACTTATTACGGTGCTTGCAGAATATCTTCGACGTTACAAATTAAGTCGGTGTTAACCTTTAGCACCGTTTGAGCTGATGGTAAGTAAGTCAATGGCACAAGTTCGGTTCTGTGTGTGTTATTTATTTTTTTTTTTTTTATTCGATCTTTCATCTAGTGATTTAGTCATCACTGTCCGATACTCGCGCGGTTAGAAGAATTCAGTCATTAAATTAAGGCATGGACCGTTAGTCGAGATGATCCCTGACCATTCTGACATATTGAATAGAATTGACCCCGTAAAGGCACATGTAAATTAACGGCTCATTTCAGAAAGAGATCGCAGTCAATATTACAACGGTTTTCAGTTCATGGGGGATCATGGGAATATCTCAGTTATAGACGAACTCCAGAAATCCATATAACAATGTCAGAAAAAATCACTGACTTAGATATCACACCCACAATCATGAAAAGTATTTCATTTTAATTGTTTGTTAGCGAAGGATCTAGGCCAACCAAATTTTTGATTTTATTAGTAGTCTGTTTTCTAATTTAAAGTAAGCCATGGATTTTAAAAAATATTTTCTTGCCAAATGTGAGGACGGTATGATTTTTTTTTGTTCATACTCACAATATTTATTAAAATTGTCGTAGGTTCGCTTCTGCGATAAACTGTTCTCAATGAAGGCCTGTTTACAATTATTTTGACCAAAATTGTAAAATAATTTTTACCTACTATGGAAATACAGCTTCAGAATTTTCAGAAAAAGCTAAGATTTAATATTCGTGATGCAAGTAGCATCATACAGCAAGTAGATCATATTTCAAATATCAAGATTTCAAAAAGTTCCTTGTATCGCAAGTTTTATATTCTCTAGTTTAGACTTTTCTAGCTCAATATATAATTTGAAGAGATTTTTTTTTGAAATCAGTTCATGCTTTCTCATTGTATAAATTGTTCCACGGTATGGGAAAAGTCATCGAGGTCTTCCTTAAATATATTTGACATACTGATCGGGGGAAATTGTTTCGACTGCTATATTTGAACAAAGGATAATTCGTGAAGTACATCATAAGACAATAAGCAGAAAGTGAAGTATGGAAAAAGATTGGCGAACCATATCCCTGACCAATCGAAGCGAGGATCCTCACCGGAACTTTGCTCTCTTAAAAGTGTATCCGGTGTTTGAAACGTATGTACTTTCGCTACCGCGTTCTTCTCTTGCTGATACTTTGGTTGGGTTAATCTTCGGAGTGAAACCAATTGTTCCGTCGTCTGTGAACGCCATTGTCTTTATATATGGGGGACGTATTCATCAAAGAATGAACAGTATACATTGAGACTTTGAGAAAATAGGTTGGAAGATTTTGGTAATAATATCGCGTAGAGTAACTAAGAAAGTTTTTAATCAGTGAAGAAAAAATTATCAATTAAAATTTGGGGATTTATGAGCATTCATAAGTCCATCGGTTAGTATCGTAAGTGATCAATTGATTTTGTTCTTAAATTGCGACCATATTTGAAATCTTGTCATGAATCTGTTGCTGGTCTGTCTTTGTGTTATAATTTCAAAGAGTGTTTCCGTGATAATGGAGTCAAAAGCAGAGTCTAAATTGATCGATGAGGAACCTTCGACCTTTGGTGACGCGCTAGGAACTTGTTTGGCCCAAAAGATTGGCACAATGGAATGTGTAAATCGTGGTGTTCTGAATACCCTACAATCTCTAAACGAACAGGATGAGATGAAGTTCGACAATGTGTACTTGGAGAGAGTTAGTGGTCAGAATCGTGACTTGCTAGACTTGGACTACGACCCTAAAGACTTTGGAAATATCTTAAAGGCAGGCGCCAGACTTATGGAACAACGGGGACTAAAGTGGGACCTTGGAAATGTTTATCCAGGACTCATAATGCAGGTTGGGCCTATGCTGAATGGACAGGGTGTTCTCGAGTTTGTTATGGACGAACGAAGTGCTGTTTATTCCGAGAGGGGATCACTTGGTACTGGTAAGTCTCAGTTCATAAGACTTGAACAATCGTCGCCGTTGCATACACGGGTTATAATTATACACCTTCGAAGTGATTACTTTTTTTTCTCAAATTACTGATAAGCTGTGACAAAATATTCTCGGAGCTCAATTTTTCACAGCTGATTACTAGCATTTTGAGTGACAATTCAAATTTATTTGACATTTCATGGACTTCATCTTATAGATTGATGGAAGAAAAAGTGGTCGTCGTTGAGTACGGTTGTCTCGTTCATTGAAACTTCTTCAAATTTGGAGGGAATATTTTATATAGATGTAATTTTGGGGTAAACGAATGACGTTTAATGAATTTGATTTTTACGTTCGACAGTTTTTGATTTTGAGCCTTTTTTTTGTAAATGTTGAGAAAAAATGTATGTTACATGCTCACAGTGATAAAAGACTGAATTTATTTCTGTATATTATTGGTTTATCTCGAAATAACATTATTTTAGAATATACTCTCCAAATTTCAAAAAATTTTAATGAACGATGCGATCTGTATCCCACGATAACTTTTTCTTCGGTAGTCTCAATCTATGTAAGGTCAAGTCCATAAAATCTCAAATAATTTTTATAAGTATGTCTCAGAATACAAGTGATCAGCTGTTAAAAATTTCTTCTAAATGGCCAGTGGCTTGAAAAAAAACCCATTTCCAAGTTGTATATTCATGATATCATTAGAAGGTAGATTCTATAAAGAATATTGAAGCTTGCCTCCTTATTCCAAAATCGTGCAGCTCATTTCGATGAAAATTAGTATGTATTGAAGATTATTGAACGTTTAGTTTATGCAAAAATACACGTCGTATTTATTTCGTGAAAAATTTCGTGGTTAGGGTAGGTACTAATAATGCATCTACTATCTGTTTGTTTCAAAAACCGGATAGTAATTAAAAGAAAAACGAACTTATATCGTGTATAGGAAACGGCATCATTCCATTAATACTATTTCAACCTGGGTTTGACCCTTGACCTCTTGGATGGGGCCCGCGATTTTTTATATGATTCTTCTCACTTTGAAAGGCATTTAGTTTTTTTTTTTTTTTTTAGATTCTTCCAAATCGATTTGAATTTTCTACAATTTTTCAAAACGACCATATTGATCGACACAATTTAAAAATGTGGAAAAAATTCTAAAAAATCGTGTTTCAGATATAAAAATGTTTAAACTTAGAGTCGGAGTGGAGAGATTTTTCCTTGTTACTGTTTTCAAGCTTTTTCTGAAAATAAAAAACGTTAAAGAAATTGAAAGCGGGAGTTATTTTACTATAGATGGTTGCTAAAACATTTTCATATGTCACATCGGATTTTTGAAAAAAATTTCAGATATTTCGGAACCACTTAACTAATTGCCATTTTTATTTTTTTTTTTTGTTTTTGAATCTCGAAAAATTCCAAAAGAATTTGGAAAGTCGTGAAGGCTCTTCATTCAGAATTTTGCTTTCTAATTTCTTCATTTTTCACACAATTAGAGAAACTGCACTAAAAAATTACTACAATGATAAAAGACCCGGTATATGCTGTTTTCACCAAGAATGATTCCAATATGATATTTTATTTGCCCATAATCTCGCAATAGAATATTGTGCGATTATCATTATCATAAAAAAAAAAATGAAGTATGTACGGCAAGTCAAAGAACTTGTCCAAATTCGTGAAAATTTGGACTCTTCATTTTGAAGTTTTCATATTTTTTCTTAAATTTTACCAATCTTTGATGGGTTCCGTCTTTTTCTATACTTTTTTATCCATGTCTATTCGAAGTTTTTAATAGTATACCGCTGCATACATTTTGGGACAAGACTTCGGTCGAATTCAATCCGATTTACGTAAAGGCGATGTAAGGTGCAGATGCGCTATAAAGAAAAATCGGAAGTCGGTCGGAATTTAAATCGTGAAATTGCCCCGTCAGTTGTTTCAGAGAACTCACGCTAGGGGACAGCATGGTCTAGCTGTTGTACCGACTGCTGTGAATGTAAGATCCTATCCTATTTTATCAACGAATGTCTGCGTAATAACTACGAATATCTGGGATCTTTTGCGCGTGGCGCTGTAATTCAAACGCCTAACATTTTGCTCTAACGAAAGGGCATACATATGAAGTTTACAGAATCAATAAAATTTAAATCGGTACCACTAGGACTTTTTTTTCCTTCGATATGATCGATTAATTTCCTCAAACAAAAATTTGAATAATTTATGTCAAATTAAAAACACAATTTTTATTGGTGCAATTTAGTCTGCTTATGCAACATTAACATTGATTAGAACACATTATGCACTAGACGGAATAAAAGATTTTTATTCCGTGTGAAACAAATTCAAACCTGACTATTTCTAAGACATCGCGTATTGAGTTTCAATTTTTCCTATTCAATTAACACGTAAGAATTGTTTTTTGACCGTTCAATGTTTATTGAATTTTTCGTGGGAAATCGCACGCAGTCCGAATCGCTGTGAGGCCTTAATTTATATGATTACCATACATTTTAACCCCAGATTACTTTTCTTTCTTCCTACAACTAGGTTTTATAAGATGAAACTTATTAGAATTACTTTTTTTCTGGTTTCTACGGCGATTATCTCCGAAACTATTGAGCTTTTCGAAAAATGTTAAAAGCTCTTTCTTGTATTACTGTAAGCCTCTTTATTTCGGAGATATTTTGAAAATAATTTTCAAGTACGTTTTATACTCATTTTTACGTGTTAATTGTGTAAAAAAATTGAGACTCAATGCGTGATCTCTTTTTTACAAGATCATTATTAGGTCAAATCCTCATGCTTGAAGTTGTTTCAGACGAAATACAAAATCAAGTTTTTTTTCTGGCTAGGTCTGACGTATATCGTGTAGGGTAAAGTCGACTAAGATACGTACCATTTGAGAAAGTTAAATCGTATAATTTCTCAAAACGTTTAGGCGATAAACAATTTGGAGTATACATTGTATAGGGCATTGCACAGCAATTTGGTAATTTCTCGCTGGATGAGTTTCTGACTCGGTTGACAATTTTTATGTGGTAGTACCATTATTATGAGTGAATATAAATTATAAAGGATCTCAACATTTTTCTGTCTTATCACAACGATCAACGATATGAATATTTTAATATCTCAATATTTGGAATCATATTTGATCATTTTGGCCGTACCATATCGCATGAAAATTTGTCAAATAAATTCGAAAAGTCAACCAATGAAGAGAATGATCTGACGTTGACGTGAAATCTCCTGTACAAGTTTGGTATACAGAATGTATGAGCTGAACAAATGGAATCGAGTCACAACATTACAAATTAAGGTTACAGCGTTGCGTGATTTTAATACATTTTTGAATTTCAATGAGAGGCGTGAAAATATTTCACGTCCAGTTGTTCGGAAATACTGGCTTATCGTTAATTCAACATAGCCCATCTTTTGACCTCGAAGACGTGGTTCGTCTTGATATCCGTTTTTTTCAATTCCATAAACCGTTGGAATATATTTAACGAATATACATGATAGAAATTATGTACACAAAAAATCCATTTGTTTTAGTAAGATTGCAGTTATTTTGAAAAGAATTTTTTCTCACATAATAATCTCAATTTTGCGAATAGCTACTACTGTTTTCAACAACTCTTGCAAATTTCAGATCAATCGGACGTACCATCTCAGTTATATTTTTTGGACAAGAGCCCCTAGTCAATTCCGTCAATACTTTTTTAACCAACTTTTTAACTTGTTCTTACATTTTAAAAAACTTTTAAAAAATTGAAAAAGAAGCTCAAAGAATCGCTAAATAATGTCCGCCGATTGTGGGCTTTAATCAGTTTTTGTTTAACAGAAAAAAAAAAATCGTGAAAAATATCATTATTTTGTTGATTCTCAGGGCGGAAACTCCCCTTAAAGATTAATCATTTTGCATCTCACTTTAAGGTAATTTATGTCGTGTTTTTGTATAGAAAGGCCTTATGTAAATTCTGGTCGTCAAAGTGCGAGTCAAAGTAAGATAGAGGTCGTGTAGTTTACTACATTGCCGTTTGGCAATAAGCAAGAGAATTGTATAAATTTGAATAGATTTTAGTGAAATGATAAAACTTTTGCTTCTTTTAAGTTTCACATGTGGCTCCAAAAAAAAAAAAAAAATTAGTTTTGAAAAACTACTTAATTAATTCATAACTTGCCATTTCTCTTGATCTATTTTCTTGTGTAGGTAATTATGTTTGAACTTGAACTTGCTAATTAGAAAAATTATGGAAAAGATAATTGATATCGAACTTTTTCTATTTCGTATTAATATTACAATTATTACTAAACAAGTATCAGAACTTTGTCCCAGATTTGTATAAAGAAAGAGAAATTCGTGCGTACAATATCTAAAAAAATCGGCTAACCACGATGGGCCAGACCTAAAGCTTCCCGCCCAAATCTTTCAAGTTAAAAATAATAAGAAAAAAAAACAAAAGAAAATTTTGTTTGCAATATTTTTCAAACTAATCAACTGATGTCAGTTAATCTTTCGGTAATTGAAAGAGCTATTTAAGACTTCAATCTGATTAAATTTTGAGACTAATCAATCAAGTAGATTAAGAGTTATACGACAAAAATGTGAAAAAATGTTATTTTCAATTTTTATTCTTTGAATAACTTTGAAACTACTACTTGACCGATTGACTCCAAAATTCAATTAGATTTAATTAAGTCTTGGTATACCTTTTCGATCGCCGCAAGAATCATTCAAATCGGTTAACTCGTGCCGAAGGTATCGTACGACAAAAGCGGAAATTTTTGTCGTGCGATATCTTTTGAACCAATCGTTCAATTTTGATGAATCTTCCGGCGATCGAAGGAGCTATCCAAGACCTAAGTCTGATCAAGTTTTGAGACTAATCGCACGAACAGTTTAGGAGTTATGCGCTAAAAACATGAAAAAAAATTGTTTTTCAATTATTATTTCTCAAATAACTTTGAAACTACTCAACCGATTGACTCCAAAATCTAATCAGATCTAAGTCTTGATAAACCCTTTCGATCGCCATAAGAAACATTCCAATCGTTCGATTCGTTCTAAAGATATCGTACGACAAAAATTTGTTTACACACACACACACACACACACACACGCACACACACACACACACACACACACACGCACGCACACACATACGGACGTCCATCCAAAAATAGTTAGAATAGCTTCCTATAAGGACCTCAAAACCTCGAGATCTGATGAAAACTCGATTTTTGAAAATCGATCCGTAATCAATAACTTCCCTCTTTTTCTGAAAATTTTCAATTTTCACAGCGGGAAGTTAAAAATGTTAAATTTATCTGTGAGTAACACGGTGATAATCACATTATGCATGAAAAAACATTTCTGATTGCTGTTAGATACATACGAAACAAACATTGTTTTAATAATGAAAATTTTTGTTTAGGCCAAGCCATAGTACGGAATCTTATACTGCCGTTTCTTCTGGGATTCAAATTTAATTTGGTATCCCTGATCCCGCTTCTATTTGGTGTCCTCCTGCTGATTTCCAAGAAAGTCTTTATACTGGCCAAAATTGCGATTTTCCTAAGCGGTATCTTCGGATGGAATTCTTTGTACGGTGGTGGACAGGGGTCTTCACATACCGGTGGATACGGTTTTGGCTCGGATCATTACAACCACAACCCTCATTACAATTACAAAGAATACACGACCATCCCCGACTACAATCCATTCCAGCATGTGATTCGGGAAACACTTAACGTTTACAAGCGAGATCGAACACCCCAAGACTTGGACGAGAGTAGAAACTTCGCATGGGCCACTGATCAATGAATACTCAAACCAATAGAGTAACTTTTGCAGCATGAAATTTTATAATTTTGTTAAAAAAAAAGAACCATGAAACTCTCAATAAAATCTTCAAGATAAGACAAAACGCTCTTGCCTCTTGATTCCGGTTTACCTTTCAATTTCCATATAGATCGAGCAATACTCAAACATAGCGTGCGACCCAAATTTTAACTCGAGTTTACTTTAGCCCACTATTGTTCGACATACGCGTATTTCATGTATTTTTTTGTCGGTCGAGGTCACATGTATACATAAGCTGTTTAACTGTATTCAGAAAGGCGCTGCAGTCCTTTGATAGTACTTGTTGGCTCTAAAGTACAACATCGACATGAGTACTTCCGTTACAGTCTTCTTAAAGATTTGCAATGTGTTCCGTGGTCGAGTTTCTTTAAGAAGTCGTTTGTATTTTAGTAAAGTTCTGCTCAACTGCTCTAAGGCTCGTTTGGCAACCAGGTCAAAAGAATGCTTGTCCAGAGGACTGTACTAAAATGTTTTGGTTCAGAAGATTTTTGCTAGAGCGTTAAAAACATGTGCATCAGGTGTGAGCATGTAATACAACTAGCGGGTATATAAGATTCTTTCAAGAGACGCCGCATGTCAGTCACATTACGAGCTATCTTCAGCAGATAGTCTTTGAGGTGTTGGCACTATTATCAGGGTTACGAAAAGCAAAAATTACAACGTCTTTCCGCTCTGCGGTATTAAAGTGATCCGGTTGTGAACTGCAGTGTTTTTTTTCCTAATTGATAACATCAAGATTTTTCCATAAGTTTCCGGGTTTGACAAGGTTTAGTGTAGGCTAAAACCATCTAAGATATATCACGATGAAGAACATTGTCGTCATATTTGCATTCGCTGTTCAATTCACAAGCTTTTTGAGTTATTCTCTTGCTGCTCAGAATGATTACACCCAACTCTTCGGCAAGTGTGCAGAAGAAAAGAATACCTTTGATTGTCTGAAACGTAAAGCACTAAATATTCTCGATTCAGCAGTAAAGGAAGATTCCGTTTACACTCTCAATGACATAGTATCGATAACGAAAGATCCTAAATTTTCGGTGCCGGATGATTCTCGAAGTTTGAAAAACGATACTCTGGATGATCAACTGGAAAAAAAGTTCTACGAATACCTGTCCTCTAGGAGTATACAATTCACCATTCCTGGAACCATAATTGAAGGTACTGAAACATATTTTAATTATAATCCCAATCCCGGAAGCTGCCAAAGTAAATATTACAGTTTAAATCAAGGGCATTAAAACTTGTTCACTAATTCCACATACTTTCACATTTCAGGTCGTAAGAAGAAGGATAAGTACGGTGGGATGCTCATGATGGGTGGTCTTGCGATGGCTGGTAAGTTTTTACACCATAATGTCCGAAATAATTTTGAGAAAAATCATTCCGTTGTCTCACTTTTTTCACACCTGATTACAAGTATTTTTTAGACATAATTTAAAAATTTTCGAAATTTTCTGGACTTCAATTTGCTCAGATTAATTACACCAGAGAAAAAGTGGTTCTCCTACTGTATTGGTCGCATCGTTCATTGAAATTTTTCCTAATTATTTTTGAATATTCTCCCAAAATTTATCCCGACCTGTACTCTGCGATAACCACTTTTATTTCACCCAACTCAATCTGAGTAATATAAAATCAATTTTAAAAATGAATCTTGTGCATGACAATATTACCCTTTCAGGTATGATGGCTCAGTTAGCAATGGGAAAAATCGCACTACTAGCCGGAGCAGCCCTTCTCACGGCTAAAATAGCGTTAGTTCTCAGTGCTATCATAGGTCTAAAAAAATTGGCCAGCAGTGGTGGTGGTGGTGGACACGAAGTGATCTACGCTACAGCGACAGAACATCATGGAGGTGGTGGTGGTGGAGGTGGTTCATACGGCGGAGGTTGGCAGCGTTCTTTTGGAGGTCCAAATCTGACCGGAAATAGTGCAGTGTATCCAATCTATACTGGAGCAATTAAGGAAGGACAGGATTTGGCCTATAGTGGTCAAAAACCTCAGAGTTGAATGGGTTTCAGCGTTTTATAATAGGTAGGATGATTTTCACTCGGTGATCTTGTTACTCGACCGCATAACAAGGCTAATGCATATTATCAGGTATTAATTAGAAGGCCGGTGTAATTGTACGATATTGTTTCATTAATTTAACGAGTGAGATAATTTGAATGACAACTCTCACTTTTTTGTATGACTTAGTTAAATCGTTTAATTTATTTAATTTATTTAATTTATTTAATTTAGTCGCTTGTAATACTTTAACTGTTAAGTATTAGTCTTTTAATTAATCTAAAAATCATACATTTACTTTATCGAGTGAGTCGTTTTATTCTCTTTTTATCTTCTGATCATTATTTTGTAGTCTTTTTTTTTTGTAGAATAATTTGTACTAAGTATCAAAAAGCATGAAATAATTTCGAAAAATCTATGCAAATCTCTTTAAATTATAGGCACGAATGAGCCAAAAAAGTTTAAACTAAAGAGTTTAAGGTTTGTGTTGTAAGGAGCTTTTTGAAACCTCAATATTTAGAGTGTGATCAAAATCTTCTTTGCATCACGAATATTGAGTTTCTCAATTCAAACTCTTCCGGGTCATTTCTAAATACGATTTGAAGAGATTTACGGATCTTTTTATTTCTTTCAATCTCGAGGCTTTATTTCCATAGTACAAAATATGTATTTTACGATATTGATCAAATCATCATCTATCATAGATCCTCTACAATAGTTCAATGGGTAAATCGATCTGAGTCGTTAATGAAGCCATACAAATTTTACTACCTACTATCCGTATATCAAGTATTTTATAGATCGTTACGTAATTACGTAATTCGAAAAGTAATGCTTCTTTCGGTAATGAGTTTGACCTCTATAGGTCACTTTCAGCACTTTATGGAAGTGCTGTATTATGTGTTTTATTTAAACAAATTATAATATTATTCATTAAGTATTATATTGAACGGCTACTACTAACTCTTCAACATTAACTGTATAAGATTTTAAATAAAAAACAAAAAAAGAAAACGCCTTTACTAAAACTTATAGCATTTTAATTATCATCAAAGTTTTATGCACACTGTCTATGTAATTATTCACAAAGTTTATATATACCATTCAAGCATCGCTCAGAAGATTTTTTTTGATAGGTGAACGGGTTTTCATGTGTTTTGTGAAAATTTCAATTCAATGATCCACATCAATGAACTATCATCGTAATTGTTCTTCGACAAAGTCAGCACCTTAATATTATTTAATAATTTTTATAGTTTTATAGATTTATTATCAGGCTTTTTCATTGAATTGGAAAATTACGACACCGGAAGAATATTTAACAGAATGAATTTTCCTTCTGAAAATCGTTTTGACTTGTATGAACGAAAAGCGGATGACCAGAAAATGTAAGAAAAAAAAAAAGTAGAAGAAACAAAAATTGAGAAGACAACTTGAAAAATTTGTCGTTTCTCCCAAATTTTTTGGTCATCCGCGTTTTCTTCGTATAAATGATGGAAATTCTTTAAATGGCGTGGTTTTTCATCTCTTTTTTTTTTTTGGAAAACCCTTAAATTCATTACCTTAAATAATTGTAAGTACCCGAAAATCTAGATTCAATTGGGCTTGTTTATCTCATGCTTTTAATTTTTATTCATCATCGCTCTAATCTCCACGTTATCCTTAATAACTGTGTGTCTGTATTAATTGTAACTTGTACCTGATGCATTAATAATAAATTTATTATAACAAATTATAAAATACCATTTTTATTTCTGTCTGCTATGAAGAGCAAATTTCAATTATTCGAACTGCCAAATTCTTGGTTAAATCTGAACCGATATGCTTCGATTATACAAATTTGAATCTTCGACCGGTGTCATTACTATTGGATTTTTGTTCTCGTGCAACTAGACATCTTCACGTAATGCTTGAGCGAGACACAGCTATGTCAATCAATTATTTAATATAGGTGGCCAACAATTGTGGTGCTACATGCATCTCGAGTGCAATTATTTTTGATCTTAAGTACTTGATCATTTCTCATGCTAGTGCAAGTAACTTTCACATGTTTGGCCCTCGGTCTATAGTTATAAACCTCACCAGTCATGATTTTTATCAGAGTTTTTATTTTTTTTATTTTTATTATTACTGCAGCGATAGATAAGCTCGCACTTTTTGATTTTTTCGTACTTTTTCAGACAACGCTGTACAATTTGTAAATTTTTTAATTAATCTTCTTTCGACGATATGGATTTTGCATAACAACTCTGAAACTATATAATGATTCTATCGAAAACTTACAGGCCACAAATTTCACGTGTTTGAAGCGAATCTTTGAAGGAAATTTAGTACCGATTTTTTAAATCATTGTAACAACATAAAATCTATTTGGAAAATTACAAATCTGCTGAACAGTTCCCCGGATCCGAAAAATTTTTCTGATAAATTGATACAAAATTGCTGGGCAATAGAAAATTTGTGACTTGTGTAAACTTATACGTTACAGCCAAATTTTTTGAAAATGGTGCTAAAACTATTTCATCACTTTTTGTTTTGTAACATAGGAATTTCATAGATTAATTTTTTTAGAAAAAATCGATTCGCTCTGCCAATTTCCACAAAATTTCTCAATTTATAACTTTTCAAACAAAATATTCAAAGTACTAGGTGTCAGTATTTTTGCCATTCGCTAAGCCATTCTATGTGTTGTTTTTTTTTTTTTTTTATTTCAGAAAAATCAATCGAGTCCGAACAACTGTTAAGTTAATATTTGACTTTCCAATCGGATCTTCTGTTATTACAGTGGCTTAAAAATTTCCTGTCAAATTTATTTCGAAAGTATCCTTCGGAGTACGTGAACTCTGTTCTTGAAAGTTTTCGGTATACTTATTACCTTCAGAGATATGTACAGTTGTCAAAAAAGAAAGAGAATGTTTAAATAACAATATATCAAAACTTGGAAAGCGTTGTCTGCAAAAAAAAAAAAAAAAAAAAAAATTCAAAATTACGGATTAGGATTTCAACCATAACACTTCATTAAAAGTAATTAAAATATCGTGACTGCAAGTAACGCCCAGAATTCGGTTGAAGCGATTCCGAATTCGGGATACAAGTATGAAACATGAAGTGATGGATCGGCGTAATTTAGCGACGAAAATTCGTTTTGATATTAAAATTAAGATACCCCCCCCCCCCCCCCCCTCCACAAAAAAAAAAATTGTTATGGATAGATTTCTTCCTCCCTGGTAAAATCAAATCACAGCGCAAAGATACTTCAGTAACTTTTATAGGTAGGGGAGAGGCGGGCAAAGCGGGTCCACTAAGGAAGTAAGGTTCCAAATGGAGTTTTGAATCGATAGATCTTTCAATTTTGGCCGAAAATCGATAGCGTAATTGATGACGAGTGTTGAACGCCCTTACTTCAAAGGTCCGAAAGTTGCAGGCAAAGTGGGCCCACCGATAATTACTCGTACTTTTTCTAAATTCTCAAAAGTAGTAAATTTCTCTATTTACTTGCCTTATAAAAAAAAACTCTGAACATCAAATCAAGTATAGATTATAAGAACTAGGGGAGAGGTGGACAAAGTTGGTGCCTCTGAAAATTTCTCGATCTTTGAAAAAAATAAAAAGAATTTATAAATGACCATATCTTCGAAATTTTCAGCTGAAAATAATAGCCTGACTGTTGACAGGCGTTGACATCCTTAGTTCAAATGTCCGATATAAATTGATTCTTTAAAATTTTCTGGGAGCTCACTTTGTCCGCCTCTCCTCTGTATTTAATTATTCCAGCATGAGCGTGAATCGTTAGGCTAATTAAAAAATCTTGTGATTGTGAAATTCTTGTGAATGTAATTGAGAGATTTCATAAACGTGCTGTGGTTGCTGTGCTGCAGGAGCTGAAAAACTTTGAAAAAACTGCTATAGACGCAAAACTTTAGATGCGATTATATCGAACCTACATTTTCCGATGGTTTTGCTGCGGTATTTGAAAAACCGTTCAAGATATCGGTTTCAATTATCGGCAAGATTTACAAAATACTATGCCACATTTCACTGTTCCTGAAATTAGCCTGATAAAAATTCTAATTTCCATTTAAAAATTAAAAATCATTCCAATATTGCATAATTTTATATATTTTTGACACCATTTTACTATATTTTCTTTGCTTCAAGAATTTTTCTGGTATAGTCAGTACAAGAAGATCTAATTGACCGAAAGATCGCTGGCCGGGAAACAAGGTGTTATACATTTTTCGTAAATCGTGGCAAGACTTTATTCGTTACTAGTTATGGGGTGTTTCGACTCGGCTGTAGATTAAAATGAGTTAGGTATTACGTTGGAGTATAATACATATGATAAATAATTAAGGAGCATGTGATAATCTTGAGCTATAACAATAAGACAAACGTGTGATTATAATCATAAAATCAGTTATACTTGTTACGGGATGAACGTGTGTAATTAGTGCAAGTGTTATTTTTGTATATTTTATAATAAATTATTATAAATTTTAGCGATTCATGTACAATTTTTTTTTTTTTTTTTTTTTCTCCCTAAAAGCCTTAATTCTCTCAGTTTTGTTATCAAGTCAAAAGTTTCTTCAGTCAACTGAAACTTTTTTTTTTCCCTCTATCCGACACCATTTCTGAATATAAAGAAAAAAAAAAAAAACAATAAATAAATATTTTTACAAATATTGTGACCATCTAATATATTCAAAAAAACTTTTCCAATTGTGATCTTCTCAATCGTAACGGGAAAAAACCGTGATTATCATTCACTACGTCTCCACCTGATTCCGGGCTTTTATTTTTTATGCCTTCAATATTCAAAGAGAACAGATTGTGTTTCGGAATTTCAGTTTTACTTCGATCAACTGTTTTTTCGGTGAAAAAAAAATCACCACCCTCATTTGAAGGTCCGTTATTAGTCCGTTGCAGAGATTCATTGGCGTCGTTTAAATCGGTTGAAAATCTCATGCTAGGATCCTTTTTCGGTAATTCAAATATCCAGGAATTTGATGACTGGTCAAATTTTTCCGGCAGTGAAGATTCTTGATTGGTATTAATCTTGGTCTTGGCAATACTTCGCTTTCGGTAATGACCCTCGTACCCTCCTCCATGTCCTCCACCTCCGTATTCATGACTTGAACTGTGCGTCTGCACGTAGCTATGCTGAGGATGCTTAATTATCTCGTAGGATGTTTTACCACCGCCGCCTTCTTTATGGGGCAAAATTTGTCAATTAATAATTTTTTGATTTCTTTTACAATGGACTTAAATGGGATTTTTGAAAATTGTTTGCATAGTCACCTAGTAATTTTTTGAGCGCAATCACTGACGCTATGGTTAGAGCAACCTTTGCAACTAACAAGGCCTTTCCAGCAAGAGCTGCAATCGCATGCATCCCCATGTAGATCATAGCACCTTTAACGGCACCAGCTAGCAGTAATATTCCCTGTCCTCCTTTCTTCTTCCGGGCTAAAACAAGTTTGGAAATTTTTAATTGCAAAGAATGACTATCGTGTAAAAAATTGAATCATTGAATTTGAAAATCTGAGGAAACTGGTGCAGGTACAACGATTTACTTGTTGGGTAGGTTAAGTGTGGCAGTTTGTATTTCTGGAATTGACAATTTGATTATTTGAAATTATTCTGAAGTGTAATTTCACCTTCGTTATCGATATCCAAGAATTTCGGAAGATTCACTTCAACACTGTGAGTTTTGAAAAATGTTATCATTTTATTCCAAATTTGATCATTCAAGCTAACTCCCAATTGTTTTGATTCTGAATCGCTTATGCTTCTTCCCGTTTCTTCATCTCGTATAAATTTAAGCCCTTCAAATATCTCGAGGCTTTTTGACTGTGTCATACGGTTAGCAAAATTCAAAACCTTCTGCTGTAAGCAGTTCAATGAATCGTTATTGTCCACGCAATTTTCAAACACTTTAAGTATAACAGTCCAACTAGATTTCGTCGTCGTGTTTGAGGCTTCCACTTTTGCCCAAATTAATAACAGAAAAATGAACACTCGTTGGTCCATTTTTGAAATACTATGAAAACTGTGTGTTCTAAGCTGTGAGATCTGGCGACTGACTGGTCAGATCATAAGAAGGTACTTGGTTTTATAGTTGAGAAAATAATTAAACATACATGGACTAGTGTGCAACATACAGAGCGTGAACATGGCATGTACTCGTTAGGTAAAGATGACAATTGTTTATTAATGAGTAAGTTACTTTGTTAGTACAGTGCACATACATTTTAGAAATTCCAAACGTTCGTATGTGTGTAAGTTTCTGTATTTATAACGAGCAGTATAAATTAAGAATTAGATAAGAGTCAAATAAATGTTAACAGAAATGTTTACCATAATTTCTCACATTAGTTATTTCATGATGTTTACAGTAGTGAATCATTTTAGTGGTAACATCAGATTGTAATCTATTTTTTATGAGTATTTCAAAGAGAGCAGAATCATGTCACGGTTATATAACTAGGTATATGATTTTTATAAACCAGGTTAAATCATTCTGTCGATTCGCAGCGATGCACAAGTAAGATTTTTCGCTTAGTTTTTCCGCACGCAACAGAGCTACCATCCGGTATAAATCGCATGTAATGTATGTGTACCAGTTTGCTTATGGCTTGCTTATAGTTATCCATTTGTACCAAGAAACTGTTCCCATGACACTCAGAGTACGTGCGAATCCTTTTTGATTGTATCTCATGTTCACAACTTCACAAATTATAATAAATAATCTTAAATCCACAAGGTAATATCAAGACAGTGGTTTAATTTATTCAAAAACACATGGAGATCGGGGCAAAACTGGCCACCAAGTTTAAAAATAATAATTTTGTTTTAATTGATTTTTTATGATGTTCCGACGGATTTTGTATCAATAATAACACAAGAAAGCAAAAAGATGAATGATTTTTGGATAAATATATTTTGTTGAAAATTCAAGAAAATTTATTCGATCACAATTATGAGTGAAAAAAATTATTTACTCGATAAATTTTTGGAAAAAAGTTTCGAACGAATGTTTAGAAAAATTCTAATTCGATTCAAATTGAAAATAATTTTTATGAACAATTCGACTTAATTTCTGCACTATTTTTGTGTAAGTAACGTCAGAATACTGAAAAAAAGTCGTTTTTAAGAAAGTTAAGATGGTGTCCGTTTTGCCCCCAATTCTCATGTTCAGCCAAAGTACCCGTTTTGCCCATTCGGATCGTTTCGCCCCCCTCTCTTGGATCTGTATCCCCTTCTTATTGCATCCAACTCCTTAATTATATGAATGCTATCTGTACCGGGAGCTCAATTGTTTTACTTGATTAGTTCGAATCGAGAATAAGTAATGCTGATGACTGTGAGTGTTTCTGATCGATCAAAGTGTATTGAATGTTTAATTCACTACTTGTTTGGCATAAAAATGAGATATGTTATCTGATAACTGACAGAATATTTTTAATCATCATTTGGTTTCATTGAATTTCATCTTTTTCTTTGAACTTTCGCAAAATTATGACGTACTGAACGTCTTGAATAAAAAAAAAAAAAAAAAAAACAGAAATGCAAAGGAACAAAATTATGATGAAGAGTAACGTTAACCTTTAAGATGGACGTCCACTCGCTTACAACATCATTGGACGAATGGCTTCGATATTCTCCTTTCCCGAGTTCATATACCAACTTCGAAGTGGAGAATAGGGTCAAAAAATGTCAATTATCTTCTGATCCGAAGCATCTGCCGACTTGGTCATCTTCTCCTTTTGTGTGCCACTGGGCCGTTTCCACATCCTATACTAACCCCCGCCCGCCCCCACCTGTTGAACTCGACCATATACTAGGGTGACGTAGTTACTGGTCTTACTTACTGTTACCGGTTGAACAATATCGGGATTTACGGGACTAGTAGATAGAATTCGCTTATAAATGACTTTGACTTCGTGGCTTGACTGGACTACTTCTCTTACTTTCGATCTACTCGCAAACATAGCTTTGGTTTTGTTCACTTATTTTTGTATAATTTGCGGCTTTGGCGGGATTCATGATTCAAGATTCGAGACTCGAGTGCTCGGTACTCGCATCGTAAAATAATCTCGATTTCACCTGGTTGAATAAATTTTGCGAGTAATTCGTATAAACTGAAATAATCTCCGGGAGAATTAGCCACAAATTCACAGTTCGAGAATTAAGATTGCTATCAAATTGTTTTAAAAGTGAGATCCATACTTGAACGAAGAAAATAATAAAAGCGGAAACTTGTTTTTTGTTTTAAATTGTTCAACAACTATCATTGGACAATTATTTTCACGAGGAGTAGATTTCACTGTCACTAATGTCCGAGAAAACATTTAACCATGACCTACCGGAGTTCTCTCTCACATTTTCTGAACGCAATATTTAAATGCGTCTCCTCATTCACCAGAAAGAACCGTAACGTTTAAATGCATTGGAGAAGCAGTAGCCTCGATTCGATACTACATGAGTGTCATATGGCTAATGATAGTCTTATTACATGGAAGTGTATTCGTTTTTAACCACGTCGACCATCTCCGACACACACATACCTATATATCTTCATTGACCGATCGCCAACGGGATTTCTCGAAATATTATTCGATATATTAAATCATAAACCAGTGTATAGATTTAGGGAGAGCTCAATTCGATTCGGTTCAGGTTCAATACTCGTACGTATATGAACACGGCGATGAGAGCGGTACACCAGATCTCGATTTTTCTAGGCTAGAGGTCTTGACCTTGCAATGGTAGCGTTCTTGGTGAGTCCAGGACAGTTTAATGTAATAACTGAAATTCTTTTGTCCATCTACATGAGAACGATCACCGTCTAACGTGGTCATAACATTTCCCTGCTTAGACGGAAGTAAGTGGTAGGTTGGAATGGTTTTGTCCATTTAGAAGCTAGTGTTTGATCAGATCTTAGGACAAGTTCTTACCATCGTAGAACCTGCATGTGTATATGGATTGCATTCAGAGATGCATCGACAGATCTGTTTCTCTAAGCTAGGCTATGTGTGTCTTTCTCGTTTTATCATCTGACCCAATAGACCCTCTTTACTTCCCTACGAACGCGTGGTAATAGCACACATGACCTTCTGCGGATACGCTTTGTTTGACCTGGCCTGAAATTTCCACATAAATATACGAAACACTGCAGTAGTCAGTAGGCACTCACGGATCTTGGGCTGACGATGGTCCCGTGGGAAACCTGTAAACATGTTTTCCTCTTATGTTGTAGTTCCCGTGACTAATTTTAAACTTTGGATAGCTGAGTCCGTAATGGCTTTTTTCATATCCATGTTCATATTCCACACATGTGATGACCCAAATTTCAAGTGAAATCCGTCATATTTCTAGTTATAGCTTCGTGCACGGTTATAGTTTTGGCGATCCTGAGGTGGTCAACAGCTGCGATTTCTCAAGTGACCAGACATACTGCCAATTATCAAAATGATAAATAATTGTCGAGCGTAACTGTTTGGTGGACGTAACAGATATTTACCATGCAATATACCCGATTACAAGAAATGGCTCTGAGGTATTAAGGTAATAAATTTTTTTTTACTTGTCTATGACCAATTGAATGGTAATTACCTGCTAGTAGCTACATCGTTCCTTTAGAAGAAGTCCCCCTTTACTTGAAAATCCGCCTACTTACCCCATTAACAAATGATCGCGTGAGAATAGATTTTATATCACAAATCGTAATCTAAGGTATTAAAAAGAATTACAGTTCTTAAGAATCGCATTCTAAGATATTAAAAAAAAATTACAATTCACGTAAACTGCAAGATGAGATTGGTAGTAAGAAGTAACGCGTGAACACGTATGTATGTACATACACTTCGGGTCGATCACACGCTTTCTTTTGTTTATAAGAGCACTCGAAGGAGCTGCACATATACAGATAAAACTTCAGTGGGTCTCTGTGTCAGAGGGGCCCGAGAATCTCCTTCGGGGTCACATCCCCGCGCACCTTCACAATCATCGCGAGTGCGAACAGAGTCAGCGGCTATTACCTCGCTATGGTTTAGAGGCAGACAGATATACCCATCATGGTATCTCACCCCTCCGTGAATCTGACGGTATATATTTCGCTTGAAGACCCGCTGGATCCAGTTGAAGTTGAAATCCTTTTGGTAAAGGGTCATTAGTGTCGTCGTAGCTGGTACAGCGAACTGGATACTGGATATATTCGCTTACCAAATTAATGCTCAATCAAAGTGCATCAATCAAATGCTCAATCATAAAAAAATTTGTTAGACCTGCTTAAGTTAGCAGGTTGTGTTTGGACCAACTTCTGTTCATAGTTCCGGAAGTAAAAATAATTATTTGTGACATAACGTTCAAGTGATTCGATCGGGAAAACTCTAAGGAATATTGTGAGTCTTCAGTGTGCGAAATCCCAATACTGTGAAAAAAAATGATCGTTCCAAAGTACTTTGGTTTGCTGGTGATGATGATGACGTCAGAATTTGTAAAGTCAGCGGACGATTTTGACATTCTTGATAAAGGTTATCGAATGGCTTTTCGTGTTTACGAAGAGTGCCAACAACAGAGTATCGGCGTGTCGCCATGTCTCAAGAAAAAAGCAATAACTTTCTTCGACAGGGTAGCCAGAATCAACAACATACCAATATCTGAAAATATGGAGCTAATAAAGAATGAAAAGACAGAATCGCAGACCTATTCTGACCAAGACTTGGAATCTTTGGGTAGAGCAGGATACTCCAGAGAAGAGACTCTGAACAACATCTTGTTCGACAAAGTCACGTCGTTGGTTAATGGCTTTGACATACAAATCAGTCTCCCGAAGATGACGTCTACCGATCTCAAACGAAGCATCGAAGAAGGTCGAGGTAAAATGAAGAAGATGATGGGCATGATGATGATGGGTATGGGGATGAAAATGATCGCCATGGTGCCTTTGGCGATGGGAGTTTTATTCCTTCTAGCAGGAAAGGCCTTGATCGTCAGTAAAATTGCTCTAGTGCTGTCTCTCATAATCGGTCTCAAAAAACTGCTAAGTCAAAAACAAGGAGGTGGTGATATGATGCATCATGGAGGAGGAGGAGGAGGATGGCAGAGTAGTGGAGGTGGAGGCGGTTGGGACAGGAGTATGAGGAGTCTGGTCCAGGATTCCGTGGCTCCTGCACCAGAAGGCTTGAGAGAGCCAGACGACAGTGTTGCTCATATTTTAGCCTACAAGGGGCAGAAAGGTGTTTCTCAATAAATAGAGTCGTCCTCGAACCTAGCGAAGACTAAAGTGAATAAAGTTTTCCAAAATACGTATTATGTCTCGAAATTGTTAACTTGAGAGCCAGTTTTTAAGCGAAACGTAAAGACATTTGAGATTTCCAAAAACCTGATTCTTCAAGATTTAATATTATGCTGACATAGATTATAGAAAATATTTAATCAATTTATTAATATTAATATCGATTCATATTTAAATTTATTTTTATCATCATACATCGTTGTTTCAAGGTCCGTACTTTGTATTTGCATTACTAGGACTTACTATACGGGTAGGTAGAATGGAATATCAGAAATACAACGACTTATTTATTAAAAAACATAGGAAATTAGAATTTCATCATTTGAAATATGTAAGCAGTATTATTTCATAATAAATATCTGCGACAGATGAACAATTATAGAAATTACGGTGAATTTATTCATTCTTGATATAATTTGAGTTACAATTGTAAGGAAGAATAAATAAATAACCAAATAAAGAAATAAATAACAATTATACTTCATTCCACGCAATAATTTATCAACTTATTTAATTAATCCCAATCGAAATTCACAACTGAAATATAAATGTACATGTATCGTTAATTAAATTGTATACTGCTAAACCGAAATGAACTTGTTTTTGTATCTTTGACAGTAAGTTCGACTTGAGGAACCTTTTCCAATTGAAAATTTCCACTTTGATATCATAAAGTCGTATTCATCAAGAGCACAAATCCTTTTTAAGTTTTATTAACTTGTTGAGAATCTGTGCTTCTCGTTCATTTCTTTACAATATTAATTCCTTTATAGAACTGCTTTCCATTGCGTTCAATTTTCCCTTTGGTATGATGACTGAGACGAAATTTTCATGGCATTTTTAATGAGCCTTGAGCCCTAATACAGCTGCGAACAAGGCGAAGAAGAATCCCGCTAATGCTGTTGTTGAGATGAGCAGTGACAGACCACCCAACATTATTGGTATCAATGCCGTGAACTTCATTTTGTACGCCATTAATAATGCTAGTATGGCCTGCTCCATCTGGTCTTTCTTTTTCCGCGATAGAACTATAAAATAAATAGTTTTATAATTAAGTAATGATTATTTTTCTTGTTGTTTTTATTTTTTTTATTTATTTTCTAAGTATGATTAGGATGATAAAAGGATTCACCTCTCGATTCCACGGGCAAGTGTCCAACTCTGAAAATTTCTGATGGTTGTTTAGAATTTATCCTAACTGTCGCCAGCTGCTGCAAGGACTTTCCAGATTCTGCATCAAAACTTCCACTCAAATCGCGAGAAAGGTCGTTTGTATTGACCGGTTCGAAGTGATATACAGGTTTGTTGAGTTGACCTGAACGGCCACTATTTTCGTTCATTACGTCAACGTTAACAGCCTCCAAACTTCTCGAATATTCGTAGACTCGGTGTACCGGTAAAAACCTCTTTATCAGATCTTTCCTCTCTGGAAATTTACTGTTTGATGATATCCGTTGAGTTTCTATACCGTTTGTGTTGTCTGCAGCAATGCTGATGGACAATAAGAAGATCAAAGTCACTCGTATCTTCATATTTTATTTACTTCTTAAAATGTCTCCGATGAACTCCAGCTGAACTTTTACGTCATAACGGTGTATTTCATTGTTCCTTTTCTATAAACCGATATCACCGTTATAAATTTTCGTTCCTGACCGGAGAAATTAGTATTCGATAATTTAAAATTTCATAAAAATAACACTGCCATCTATCACACACACGAAGGATTTGCAACTCACGTCAAGGTCCGCGTATCTTATTTTCAAACTTCCACCTGACTATACGGAAAATCTTAAGGGTCCGGGTAATCAGCTGGAAGAAATTTAGGTGAGTAATTATCACCGAATACTTGTTAACATGTTGAAAGAATTCGGTGGTCAGTTTTATTAGAGAATGATATCAGGTCGGAGATCCGCAAGGAGTGCAGGACGCCAGCAAACTAGCTGACCAGCCCGAAGCAGGCAGATGCCAGTAGGGGAATGGGACGACGTGCACGCTTCAGTTCACGAGAAAATTGACAGCCTGTGAAAAATTATTGTCAGAAGTATATATCTGTGGTGAAATACCATAATCGTGCGATGGTCAGGATATCGTAATGGACGGTGGCAGCTTGTCCACTAGGACGTAATGACTATGTGGAAGATTTTGGGTTATGGTCTTGATGTGATTTGTGACATTTAAAAGATTGACAATTCCATATGAGGGCACTCTCTCCACTGGAATGATCTTCCGGCACTTGATGCACCATTGTCCGAGAAAGTTAAATCGGTATTGCATTTTTTCATTTTATATTTTTATCTCAATTTTTCTTCAACTAGTAATAAGCCAATCCAACTAAGAACTTTAACGTCGTGCTAGCACGCGCGGAACGCTCTAATTAGACGACAAAATCCATCGGAAAGGAACGATCGATGGATGCGGTCAGCACCGAAAGCTATTCTAATTATTTTGTTGCATTGGCCGATCTTATTATATCGATTTGAATCTATAAGCATTATGGTTGTTGGATGTTTTGCACCTCTCCAAGAAACACTTTCGACGATTAAAGAATGAAGGTCAATTTGGATCAAACGATGAACGTGAAGATCATCTTGTTGAAAATGGAACATAAAAGAAGCCCAATGCGAAGATGTTGACAATGCGTTGACAGCAGCACTAATGATATTGATATCCTGGTTATCAATATGACTTAGCCATATCTGCCCTCTCCTATACCCAATTACCGTGACTCCTGATGTATGAAATGACTGACCCACATGTTATAGCAATTTTATTCAAATGCTAGTGCCCTAGCTCACGTGCCTCACTTTTTCTATAATATTTTATAATAATTTTTCAATTGGCTTCTTGTCATATCTAAAATTCGGACTAGCTGTAATTGGACGTTTTACGCTTGACCCAACAATTCGTCACGGCTGTTAGTGCTTCCGTCATCATTACGGTTTTTTCATTTGGAATCCCGTTTTTTGGTAATAGACGTTTGTTTTAAGCATCGATTAACGTTGTGGTAAAACCAACAGTCGTACTGGACATAGTTTTATGGTTTATTTTATGGTTCAATTGGCTACCCGCCGTGTGGGTATGGATCTATTCTAAATTTCACACGATTCTACGTTCCACTGCAGTATACATTCCGTAAAGCAAATTCATTCTTGCCGGGGTCATCCTTTTCAAATTAACCATCATGAATTTGTTATGCAATTCAGACTTGGACCATGGTTATGTCCATATCCGAATTACTCAAGAGTTGATTTCGACCATGCAAATAATACGTAATCCAAATTTTCCACCAGTTTTCATCTCGATCTGTCCCTACATAATACAAAAAAAAAAAAAAAAAACTGAGAAGACGTGCAAACGTAGGTATACTGTTCTGCAATCTTACCTCAATATAATTTTCAGATTTTTCGGTTTGGGATTTTGGATTGAACAATCGTGACGTCACATCTTTAGCCCCAGCCTCATGTCCAATTATGAAGGAACGAGAAAACGGACCTGTTTTTATTTTTATTTTTATTTTTCATTTTCGAATGTTACGTATTAATTGAATTGCTTTTTTTGATTTCCACTATACTAGCTTTGATGTTGATTTTTTTTACAAAGAATTGAATTTTGCTATGGGCAATATAATGGGGACGAGTAGTAAAGTAAATATATTAAACTAAGGAGACGAATAGAAAGACGAGATGATTATGAGGCAAGGCAACCTCTAATAGAGCAGTCGGCTAAGTTTACTCAAGTGTGAAATAATATACAAATGGTTAATAAACTCTCTCACGGTGAGGATCGACTATCAAGCTCCAGATCAACGAATCATAACACAGGGACAGGGTGTAACGGCCAATCAAGAGACCGGATCTTGAAGAAGAACCGTAAAGAGCAAAATAGGAACTGGTAGAACCGGACGATCGTCACGCGTCAGTTCCGAGATGATTGAAGGCTCTTTTTACTGTTTCCGCCAAGTCTATATAAAGTTATTTCCTTCCTGGGAATTCAACCAGTTGTGAACTTCTTTGCGAATAGTTAGTTAGCTCCATATCGACATGTTATTGATTCTTTTTTACCGATCACGCGAGCACAATTATTAAATATAAAAAAAAATTAAAAGAAAGTGTGAACGTCATAATTTTCTAAAGAAATGTAACCGTATATCAAAATCTGCAAAGCCAGCCAGCAAACGATATTTTTTACGGATTTTCTTTTTGTTTATTTTGTCTTTTTTTTGATAAAAGATTCCCTTGAATCCTTCTTTCGCAAATAATTCATGGCAATCTAATTAACCAAAATGTTAACACCACGTTGGTTTTTACTGGTTATTTTTGTCTGCGGAGTTTTCACCAAGGAGACTTTACCAGCAGAGACCGAACTCGAAGAAACAGAAACTTCGGGTATCACGGGCTGGATCGAAGACGGTGCTATGAGTTTTCTAGACTCCCTCATACCGGACAACAATCCCATTGAAGGTAGGAAAGGCTCACTATTATTCATAAAAAATCGCTTACATTTCAAAATTCATATAATACAATAAGTTCAAATAATGTAGAGTAACGATTTAACACATTCGCGAAATTATTCCTTTTTCAGCACGAAAAAAGAAGAAGGGTTACAACAAGTACGTTCTTCCTTTGGTGGTCGGATTTCTTCTGATAAAATCCATCCTGCTGCCAATCGCTCTGAAAAGTTTAGCTGTGCTAAGCGGCAAAGCGGTAATACTAAGTTTGATGAGTCTGATACTAGCAGCGATTGTGGGTCTGAAGAAAGTTGCTCAAGGATCAAGTGGTTCAAATTACGAAGTCGTTAACATACCATTGAGCAAGTATAGAAGAAACGATGATTTTTATCGAAGAGGCGCAGCTGATATCGACGAAGATTTGCCATACCAATTTTACAGAGATTAATAACAAAGATTAACTGCAACATCATACTGTATACGAATAAATACAAGTGATTGACGTGTAAGACATTAACCGGAATAGAATAATTACATCATGGTGAATTTGTGCAATTCAATGTTTTTCATGAAGTAGACTATTTCGTTGAAATTAACGAGTCAGATAAATAGCACTTAAGAATTTTTTTTTTGAAGTATAATAATTGTACAGGTATTACTATATGTATACATATATTGTATAAAATAAAACTGTTTAGATTGATAATCCGAGTAATAATTACCAAGATTCTTATTAACAAGCATAAATGATCTTGACTGAACTTGAACCGGTCATAAATAGTAACTTTATAATAGTAAATCAAACATTACACATCATTAGTTACGTCAGATACTACTGGAGAAAGTTTCTTCTTCTGGACGCAAACTGTTAATGAAATGACTCTCAAGTCCGGCTTCACTGTAATACTCTTGACTCATTATCCGGAATAGCTGCAGGTAAACATTTCCGGATTCATTTCGATTTAATGTCCAGCAAACTACTTGATCGAAACCGTGACTGACCTCGATTTTAGGACTCAAAAGTACAGAACATAGGGAAATAGTGCAGACGATTTGGAACACCTAATAGAGATTGGGGGTAATAAACTAAATACATGTTACAATAAATGTGGAAAAAGTAAAATATAGTAATTTAACACGTTTACTAAACTTTTATAAAGAAATTGATTATTTGTACAATTTTTTGAAAATATTATTTACGTCGAATCAGCCACTCGTGTATTGCTGACAAATTATAAATCTTTTTTTTTTTATGTAAAATATAGGAAATAAATTGTTCGTATAAAAAACTGTTGTTTGCCTTAAAAATTTCAAGATCAGAGATTGCGAGACACATATGATAAATATATTTAAAGCAAAAGGTAATCGTTTATCGATTTTTATATTCTACGAATTTAACGACCCATACATGATACAAAAAAGAAAAGAAAAAACGATTTCTTACCATATGATTAATAAATGAATACGAATAACAGTGATATTTAACCGCCACGCTTATACATATATAGCGGTAAAAAAATTTTCTTGAATCAGGGTGTGCCAAAATACCTGCTGCGACAAATGACCTGCTTCTCTCCTATACTAATTATGGAGTGCGTAATGTGAGGAATTTGTCAATAAAACAATCACCTATTAATATAACTTATTGAAATTTATCATGGTTTGGTAAAAGGAATACATATTTTTGATTTTGATAACCCTTTTATGGATTGAAAATTCAAAGAATGTCAACTGTTGGAATATATGTTGTTGGACTGTCAGAATGGGTGAAGCATATATACGATACTAGATCCGTAAAGAGCCCAGATGGCACTTTCGAATTTAAACAAAGGTGAATATTTGAACATCCAATAATGAAAGTGATGATGAATATTCATGGTATTGATACGTGAAATTTTGTGCGATATACGATATTTAATTTGATCAGAGCTTTCGCGTCGATAATTTCACCATATTGTACTAGATGTAGTAATTTATTGTAAAACATGTTTGATTAAATGGAGTTTTGTTGGAATTCACATATATACGTACCTGAAAATTTTTCTTTCCTTGCTAATAAAATACATATCATCGTTTTAAGGAATATATGTATTGTAGAATCTTTCCAACCACGAGCTCACTCATAGTTGTTCAACAGGTTAAAGGAAAGGCGTAAGAAGGGACCAAAATGCAACTACATATAAACCTTGACTGCACGTGGTTAGCCTCGACCTAGTCTCAAAGGGCATTGGCCCTTGGATAGGGTCCATCCTGCGAGGAATTAAAAAATAAAAAATAAAAACCGAGGGTCCCACGTCTTGGGATAATAATGATGTTGTATGTGCTGGGTAATGCTACACGATCGCTCTGATGTCAGGACTGCAAAGAACGAATACCAATTGAATTTTGAATCTCGTGCCGTTGCTCTGTTAAAACGTGTTAATGTGGTGAAAAATTTCTCCGTTTAACACGCGCCAGATAATCGTAATTTTTAAACAAAGAATCTCGTTTTCTCTAGGGCAAATAGAAAACATGTCTAGTTCAAATACACTTTCCATTAATAAAAAATAAGTGAGAATAATTACAAACGAACAGCTGATGTCGTTGAAATTTAATGTATGTCTGATTGACGAGACTCAATCTTGCATAAGATAGCGCAAGTCCTAAGGCTAAGTAATAATAGATACATTATTCAGTCTTGACTTTGGCCTAGAGTTATGGAAATATATCCGTGACAAAATTTACCGTTAAGTAATGCCAAACTGATGCTAAATATTTAAATACTTCATCCATCTCTCAGCATACAATGGGATGTCTTCTATTGTCACCTCGGCTAATAAGGTGACGGAATTTTAAGCATATTCAAATTGATGCTGACCTGTTTTTTTGATTTTTTTATTCCAAATCTTTGTTTGGACTTGGGTCAAATTTTGTATTTGTCTTTGCATGAATCTAAAGATTCTGTCGTATGACTAATTATCGTAAGAATATTTACTTCAGTCTTCTAACCGTGTTGGTAATTAAGTATATATTATTCGTTATTGAAATAATTTACAAGAAAGTTTATTACCGGTAAGTTTTAACGATCATTTATAGCTCCATTAACGATTTTTGCAACCGACCAATATATATAGGATACTGCAATATCCAGAGCGAATGAAAATTTTCTAGACAAAGAATGCGGCTGTATTATGATGATTACGTAAGAAACCAGTTGGACGTTTGATGGTTCACGCCTTACCGGATACCGGTTGTCGTCTGTGGGTCAAGGCAATCAAGGTAAGCTTGGCTAGCTAGTTTATCCATATGATTTCGACTGGACGTGATGCAGCTCTCTATATGCTCTGGGCAGCTTAGAGAAGTCGATGAATCTTACCGAAATGCACACCAGTATGAATCTTCAATGTTGAAAAAGAAAAAAACATTTAAAAAATTTCCGATTGGTTGTTGTTAGAATAATTTTAAGATTGCATGGGTCATTGGTGACGATTATACTTTGTCTTCTCGCGTCCCATGAACAATGTAAACTTTCTCTGTAGGTACATACATACCAACATAAAGAAAAATTTTTGATAAGAACTCTGTAGCACAGGATGTTCAGTAAATTTCCAAACCCATAAACTCGTAGAAATTGTTACAAGTCGAAATGTCGTTCGTGTATAACTTGCGTACTTACTGCTGACTGACAGGTGTGGTATGTCGACATACATTTTACAACTCAAACATCATAAGAGAAATGTTTATGAATTTGCATGAGTTCCGTATGTGGCATCGTTCATGAAGATAAATAAGTTATTCTTATAATGTAAAGGCGACAGCTTTACCTAATTCGAATGAAAATGAAGATAGATCCTTCGCCAAGAGATACCGTCACTTCCTAGTTCCCATTTTCACGTAGATACAATAGAAAACCAACCACCACTTGAGGATTTCTGAAATCTTTAGGAGTATTTTTCTCATCTAATTATTAATAAAGTTTTTAATCTTCAGCTTCGTCAGAAGACTTCCGGGTGAACTGTGACGATAACTTGCCTCCATGGCTGCACTAGTCATATTTTTTATTTTATTTTTTCTGATCAAACCCACGCAAGTTAGGACACCACTATCCTTCCATATGACCTAAATTCGGGTAAGCTAGCCCTCAGATAGGTCGACTCAAGTCTGATCTGGCTTTGACTCATCGATAGGGTCCGCCCAGCCGGCAAGCGTACATAAGAGCTCTTTTCTGACACTAGTATTTGTTTAAAAAATTATAGAGGAAAGTTTTCTTGGGAGGCAACGTCGTCACTAAGATGATCATGCTCAGAGGTAGTGGGGGGCACACCTATAAAGATTCAAGCATCACAGGACTATGTCACATTTTACTTCGAAATTTTCAACGTACAGTGAAGTTTAGTGCTTCTTCAGTAAAGGCTTTGCCTATAAAAATACCCGACCCACCTACCGCTACCTAAACCCTAAACATGAACAAATTTATTGTTCTTGTGATTTTGGCCACCTCCGCCTTGGCTGTACCAGTGCCTGAATCTGATGGAAATTTGGATTGCCTAAACAATGAGGACATGCTCTCTTGCATCGCGATTAAAGCCGTTAGAGCTTTTGGAAGAGCTGCAAGATCGAGTGACATTCAACTTATCGAAGGGGTGAAATTTGTGCGAGAGGGACCTAGTGAGTTTTTGAAATTCTATTAATTTTTATGGCATGTATACATCGGTCTTGGGTTATACTATCGGTATTATTTCATGCCACAAGTTCAGGGCAAGAAATGTGCTGTTCGTTCGACAAAAATACCGATTAGTTTCCGAAGTCATTGCCCTCGTAATGTGAAGGAACAGAAATAATCAATTATTTCCTTGATTACTGAGTATTCACGGACGATTAAACCGATTTTGTAACATTATTAACCTTTACTTCACGCTTTTTTTTCAGTTGACCGTAGCGGTAAGGTTTTGGAAACGGAAACGGAACTGATGAACACTTTGCCCCGTGAAGTAACAGAGAGGACTATCAAGCTGGTCAGTATGCTGTACGAATCTGCTATGACATTCTTAAAGAGTCATAGTCTAAAGCTGAGCATGCCCGATGGATTTATGTCCCGAGCTCTAGATGAAGGTAAATTCTGAGTCTTGTGATTTATTAAAGAGTTGGTACAAGTTGCATAACTCTTTTCTCGCTGTATCAGTATACTAGTCGGTGAGGACGGGTCTTGAGTCAGCCTTTCACTACCACTTGAGTCTACTTCTGAGGCCTTCACTTTCCTTCGTGATGGGTGGACCACACGTTCACTATTCCGGTTTATTGTCATACAAAAATTCGTAACGTCGGTTGTGATACCAAAAATCGTTATGGGGTCAAATAATTATCCGTTTTTCAAGGTCACAAAAAAAAAATCGAAATAAAAAACATCGCGTTACAATTGAACCGTGAATAATTGATCGGGCGTCATTCTCGACACTAATAACGGTCATCACTGATTGCCTAAGCTTTCGCAGACTGTTGCATAACAAAGTAATAGATAAATAGCCACAATCAGCATACGATGCATTAGAGACTTTGGAATTGCATCTAACATATCGCGTCCGATCGAATACTATTGAAAAGTAATCTTCTTATTAAAAAAAAAAAAAAAAAAAAACGTCATGTTGTAGCGCAGGTCATAAACGGCATAATCTTTGTTTCGGGTTGAATAAACTAATCGACCTAATTCAATCGCATTATTGTGGCGGTATTTTTTTTTTTTTTTACTTATGTTTCAGGTCACAATCAAGGTTTTTAGGAATCATGGCATCAATTATTTATCTGTGACACGCATAACTTATTAGATTCGTTAAAATAAAAATCTCATACACATTTTAGAATTGAATAAATATGAAGAGAAGGGAATCGGTAAAGCACCGTTGATTAATTCATATTTAAAAATATTTCAGGACGAGGAAAAATCAAGAAAGCAATCCTCCCCATCATCGGTGTCATAGGTGCTAAACTCTTTGCTCTAGTACCACTTGCTCTAGGCGGTCTTGCCCTGCTTGTTCTCAAGGCTTTGTTTGTTGGTAAAATCGCCTTGCTTCTTGCCGGAATTTTGGGATTCCAAAAACTTTTCGGCAGTGGTGGATCAGGGGAGAGCTTTTTCAGCAAATCTCAACCTCTTGCTAACTGGGCTTCAGTCGCATCTCCTCAAAGCTGGTCATCTGCCCCTTCAGGATCTCAATCCCAAGGTTACTACAGGAGCTTTGACAACGGCGATCCTCATGATTTGGCATACAGCGCACAAGCCCCTGCAGAAAAAGCTCAATAAAAACGAAATTATAAGTTTTTTTAAAATCGACTAACCTTATCAAGGCGGATAAACTGACCAACGCATAACAGACTTTAGAACGAGACTAAATGATGGACACATTCAATAAGTATGCTTAATCAAACTTTAGAGCTCTCAGATATGTGACAGCTCGTAAAGGATTAATTCTTGGACTGATAAAAGACGGACACTATATTTATTATTAATGTTAGGTGTTATAATTTTTTAATTTTTTTAATTTTTTTGTTTGTCATCATTAATATTATTAAGACAGAAGGAGATGCGTTTAATATGTACGAAGAGGCCATTATTTCAGTGTCATTTATATAAAAATGCTATATATATATATTTATAGATATATCTAGAAATAATATGTATACAGGATAATTTTGTAATTATAAATGTAGGCTAGGCCCACGACTGTTAGCTTAGTATTTATGTTATTATTTGTAATTGAATAATATTTAATAAATTATTAAAATATTATTGCACACGTCTAACTAAATATTAATAATAAAATTACCGTGGTACATACGTATGTACCTATACATCTGTAGTGACGGATATATTTATGCTAATTTAGTTCTAGCAGCTGCCTCATAAGTAATTCAATTCGGATATATGTACAGCTCTCTCCTGAAAGCCTCCTACTATCAGATTCGGGCCAACGTTTTGCATACCATGTCACGACAGTCACAGAAAATTAATTTACCCATAAATAAAAAAAAATAAATAAAAATAATAATAAAAATTAAATTAAATTAAATTAAACACCAATGAATGAACGTCAGTATAAAATTTTCATACCTTCGTATGATTTAATTTGAATTATAATCAGCTGGGATATTTCTTTGGAAAGAAATGATCTCATCAGAGAGCTTGAATTTGAATCGAAAAAATTAATCTATTACGGTATGCAAGCTTATAGATTTTACTGTTGATCTAATTGTTATATTTCTAACAGGGTCTTTCAGTACAAGTGAAATGTGGTTAATTTGGTATCAATTACTAACTGGACACATTGTAATGCATCGGTGTTGCCATCGGAGCTAATAGGAATTAAAATTCTTGACACTGCTATCATCGATGGAGTCTGCCAAATAGTTCACCATAGCCCCTCCATCCGTTAGTGTTCAATATATAAGAAAAAATTGTCCCAAGTCAGACAACAGTCAAAAAGAACCATCGTTTGAAAATCAGTATTACCCGGTGTAATTATAAGTATATACATTAGGTTTGAACGAGTGATAAATTATCGAAAGTAAAAATGAAGTGGAATTTCGCTTTGATTATTGCTTTGAGCTTAGCCCTTGTCAACGCGGAACCTAAAGAAGAATGCAAGAATGATTTACGTTGTGAAGAAGATAAATTAACACGCGTTATAGACAAAATAAATCAAGAAGATCTTATTCAAATTTATGGGGATATGATTACATTGGAAAAAATATCTGTCGATGACGATAAGGTTAGCCAGGCTGAGACAGACCCACTTCTCAGTAGAATCGATAGATTTCTTCGAGTTCACAGAATCCGTATAAACTTTCCTAATGATGGTTCATCGGCTGATTTATTCGGAAGAGCTCTTGGCGAGAAAAATTACAACTTCGAACTCACGAACTTAGTTCAAGATGCTTCGGAAGGTGAGAGATTCGTATTATTATAACGAAAGGCCAATTTTCTCCACTTTATAGATTGGACATAAATTTACACCGATTTCTAGCTCTATATTCAATTTATAATTCGGATCTGATAACTTCAACAACTTATGAACTTATGTACATACACATTAGGGTGGTCCTTAATTTGATTAGATTCGAATTTTATCGCTTCCATGGGGTAGGATGTCTCCAAATAATTAAAAAATAATGTAGCCTAAAGCACAGCAATTCCTGGCTCAATCCTAAGTACTGCCCCCAAGCCTTCGAATTTTACAATTTGAATAACATACGGTTTATACTTCGTAAAAAATTTCCCATATGTATTAAAATTGATGACATACTGTGAAATTGTAGTGTAAAAATATGAAGTAAATGATGATAAAAATATATGGGGTATTCCAGCTATAACCGAGCAGCCATTGCCTGAACATTTTTTGTTTGTGATGCCAATTTTTTCTCATGAACTTTTCGACAAAAAAAAAAGACATACGTATTCCTTAATAAAAATTATTCATCATCCGGTTCCAGTTTATGACCTTTCAAAGCAGAAAAAAATTATTTTCGACTAGAGTGTATCCTCCGATTTTTCTCAAATAAATTCACTAAAAAGTACATTAAAACCCGGATCTTTTGGTGGCCATCTCATCGTGAAGAAATGATTTTTCGATTTTCATTATTTGGATGAATCTGTGAAAAATGTGTTTTTTTCGTAAAAAAGAAGTAAGTAAGCTTACTTATCGGTAATTTTAACCCTTGCCATAAATTCGACAATAAGAATAATAACTGAAGAATGAAAAAACATCCACGATTTACAAAAGAATTCATATCCGAACACGTGTACTTACCAGTACTTACTCCGTTTTTACGAACAAAAACACATTTTTCACAGATTCATCCAAATAAAAAAAAATCGAGAAATCATTTCTCCACGATGAGATAGCGACCAAAAGATGCGGTTTTTAATGTACTTTTTAGTGAATTTATTTGAGAAAAATCGAAGCATACAGTCTAGTCAAAAATAATTTTTTTTTCTGCTTTAAAAGGTCATAACCTGAAACCGGATGACAAATAATTTTTTTTGAAGAATACATATGTCTTTTTTTGTCGAAATGTACCTATAAAAAAAATGTCCAGGCAATGGCCGCTCGGTTATAGCTGGAATGCCCCATATACTTATTGATTCTACTCAAAAGAAGAAACAAAAAATGAAAATAATAATCTCATTCTTCATATTATTCATCCCATAAAATATGCGAAAATTCACATTGAAAATAATCAAGATTACATGAATGTAACTCTTTTCAAATTATACAACATGAAATTTATTCGTGATGAAGTTAAATGGGATTCAGAAAAATATTTAACAGCTGAGATAAGAAAATTTGTTTGTCGAGCTATTATATGCTTCGACAATTTTATCGTTGAAAATCTGGAAAATTTTCATGAAATACCTACTACTATAAGTAAGAAGTATACCAAGTTACAAAATTACAAAAAATTGTAAGTTATTCGAACGAAAAAATTCGAAGGCTTTGAGGGCAGTACTTAGGATTGAGTTAGAAGGCTGTGTTTTTGGCTCAATTATTTTTCATTTATTTGGACAAATTCTAGCCCACTACTAGAGCGAGAAATTCGAATATGGCCAAATTAAGGAATACCCTACTCTGAATTAAATCGGATGTAACAGAAAGTGCGTTTGTATTGAATAACTCAAAGTCTAGTGTGCAGGACTAGGTCAGATTTAACTCTGCATGAAAGACAGCGTCGATACAAAGACTCGATACGATCTACTGAATAAACTATTGGCTAGTTGTGTTGGGAATTATATAAGTCGATTCTTTATTGCGTACTTTATTCAGCTTTGAGTCTTGGGCCAGTTTTTTAACCTAGAAAATTGAAAACGAGAGAGCATCGTTGAAACAAATTTTTGAATAGAGAAAAAGAAGGCTTAGTGATATCGTATGCTTGATTCAGTATCCCTCGGTCATTACAAACGTGATTATCAACGTGACTCTGTAGTACTGAATGAGGAAGAACCCTTTAAATCTTATTCTTAAATAGTAAACCTTTCTAAAGTCACGTCCAATGAATAGTAAGTGTGTCATCGACCCGGGAAGTTCATTCGCTGAGAAGTAAATATCCCGTATCCTACTTTCTGGTTGGTTAAGATTAGGAAAATCAACTTTCTAATATTTATTTAGAAGAGTAGAAAATGATTTTTCGTTTTATCTTTATCACATTTAGCCCTAGACGTTCTTAGGATCTTAATACCAATTTATAATCACCTTTTCTCAAGCAATGCTGAGAAAATTTAAGCAATTGAGGATGTCCAAACGTTATACACATATATTAAAATAAATGTTCTGCCCGAGCTCATCTGTCGTATTATTTTACCGACAAAGTGTAAATTAGGGACTCGATGGCGGTAAGCAAAGTTAGGTACCGTGTGTAATTAGTAATCAATACTTTAACCGAAGAAAAAAGAAACACAGAAGTAATCTCGAAAGCCTTAGACACGTATTGACGGTATGTTGGCCTACTTTATCAGCCAGAATCGATGAGGAGGGTGAAACTCCTGGTAAGGTGGTCTTCTCAACATTCTCCTGATAGGGGGACGTGAAGAACGTGTTCCAGGTAGGTTTGTAGGTCGATCACCTCTGCCTCGAGGATAGAGACTCGGAGGGAAAATACTGAAGGTTTGACCTTGGCCTGGAGTAGAGAGTGGAGGTCTGTTGCTCCGAAGAAAGTAGGTTTCAGGATATCTGAGAACTTTGGTGGGGATAAGATTATGAATTTTTCAACCAGGATATGGTCGATGATGCGATACCTTCTACGCACCAAGAATCACGATTATTATTGAGTATTAAGACGCGTTATTATTTAAAAATATATACATATTTGTTTTTTCAGGACGTTCGAAACTCAAGAAGATTCTCATCCCTCTTCTTCTGGCATTAAAATTCAAAGCTATGGTTGCAGTACCGATCATTATCACTCTGATTGCTCTGATCGGTATTAGTATGAAAGCCTTGGGTGCTGGTGTGGCTTCACTTCTAATATCCGGTGCTATAGCCCTAAAGAGTCTTCTAACGCCTCCACCTCTGCCTCCACGAGTCACTTACGGCATCATCAAACCACATGAAATTCATCATGATCACTGGCACAGATCTCAAGAAGAAATTAGCCAGCCCTACAGAGGCTGGGCACCAGAATACAATGAACAATTCGAAGGCTATCAGGCCTATCAAGCTGTACCCTGATTCTTAGTAACCACAGCCGTAATAATCGCCTTTAGTATTGAGTACGTTGATGTAGTCAAAACTGAAGAACTAAGTTTAATGTAAGGAATTGCCAAATGTTGCTTAATTTATGTCATAAGTTATATTTATTTATACGATAATAAAGATATTTATTTAAAAGCTGAGCCTTATTTCCGTTCATGTATTTGACTCTAATGATTCCTCAGCGGTACCATCGACCAACTGACAAGCTCTACCCTCTGTTGAGAAATCGAGAAACTTATTCCCAGCTAATCTAATTGGTCAAAAAACGAGGTCATCTGAACGAGTATCTCATTGGTTAGGAAATACAGGAGAGGTTAATGACCTAAATTTTCAGTGGTTCCAGCTCTTCCCTCTCTCCTCATTACCATTGACTATTTCAATGTGCAGAGTGCGTTTGTTGCTGTGAAAGTAGACGTCGAAAGGCACCTTACTAGTTCCTGGAGGTGTATCTGAATCTCGAATGTTCATAATTGGTTGGTACCTATCCCTGTAGTGGTGTCAGATTTTATTGGTTCCCCATCCGGAGTCTCGGAGTAATCATCAAAAATTAGGTCACTAGGACATCGGTTCTACTTTAGTATTTGAGGTGGGGTTCGGTAAAGCCACAGGAAAATGGTAGGAGTGGGCCTTAATGACGTCAAGATCGACTTTAACTAGTGCCATTGGTCTTTCAAGTTCCCCAGTCTGTATGCGTTCGCAGATGGAGGTCACTAGGTCGTTGCCTCCAAGCTGGAACTTATACCACTCCGTTCTACAATCTTTACCTTCTCCTATCCCACCTACTTCTCCACCTTGTTCTCTGAACAGGTTGTCGAATGTAGTGGGGAGGACTACTGCGTCATACAATCGGCTAACGGAATTGGTTGTAGTCGTTGGAGCCACGCAGGTATATAATACCTGCGGAAGAGGCAGGTGCTGGCCGCACATCACGCGTTCAAGTTCAATGTACGAACGCTTCAGGGACGAATATTTCGATGTTGAGAATAGCGTTGAGGAAGTTCTACTGGTTACAACGTAGAAATGATTATTTCACGACAGTAGTTGAATATGATATTGTTAAAGGGGATAAAATAATTATACTATGATTTTTATGAAATTAAGTCATTACATTTTGACTAATTAGTCTATCGATTATTTCCTGGAAGAATTCAAAATGCAAATTTAAGTAAGGAGACATTTCACGTTCGGAGATATTTGAGAAAAAACAATACACCATTCATTCAGTTATCGATATTTCGATATCGACTAGATCTTATGTTGAATGCAAAAGCAAATATCAATAGTTGAGCAAAATAAATTATTGAAATACAAGCTGTATTCATGTATCGCAAAAAAATTTTATAGAAATACAACATTTAACATCCAATATGTGAGAAAATTAGAAAATTTTGAGACTGAGTTTTGGGGAGATCGTACCAGTAATAGACTAAATATTGTGTTATCACTCAATGGGCACTGTATATATTTTTGTAACGCATGCACGATTTCTGCGTTTTTTTGACCTATAAAGCGGGCCTAAAGTTACCGTTTTCAGACCAAAAACTTTTATTTTGCCGTTTTCAGGCAAAAAAATTAAAAACGCCCGCTACGCCGAGTAGCGTACTGCAGACTCCACACTCGATCTAAAAAAGCCCACTTTACGCCCTTGGTACACAATATACTATTTGAAACCAATTCATCGAATGCATGCCAACTATACCTATATTTTAATCAACTACTAGTCTAACGCCGTATTAATGACATGCCTTTCTTGCCAAGATCGCAGTAGAAACTCATTTCGGAGTATTCTTTTGAATCAAGTAGGTGTTTTGTGTTCTTGCAATGAATCATCCATAAAATTATTCCAACGAGAGCATATAGGCTTAAGGTGTCTGTATTGCATCGAACGTCTCAATATTGCGGTTAAAATTTTTCTCCTTAGTTTCTTCGTTTTTGAGAGATAGATGATCAAAATTTGTAGTTGAGACCAACAAGAACGGGTTCAATTAGGTAGAAAGAAATGGCTTAGCATGCTCTTAGAAAAATAAAAAGAGTATGGCATGCTCTTAGAAAAATTTCCAATCGCTAATGGTGTTTTGTCAAATTCAATGAACGGGAAATAATAAAAAGTCAACGGGAAATGGGTCTTTTGAAAATCAGCATTTGTAATGGGAAATGTAACTTTAGGGTGGTAGCAAGAAGTACTTATTATATTTTTGTACTTAAAATAAAATGATGTTCAACATTATTGTTATGTGGTGAGAGTTCACAATTGAGAAGATATCAGAGAGAGTTCACGCTTCAGAGCATATGAGAATTATAGCTTATTCTGCACCAGCTCATATGTGAATGGGTAATCTGATAATTGATCTATCTATAAATGCATTAGACTAATTATGGTATAATCTATGAGAAAATCAAGATCAAAGAATAAACAAAATTTTAGGCTCTTATGGTGTGACTAATAAACAGGAAACCCAACACCACTGATTATCTTGTATTTGTAGATCCATTTGTACTATAGGATTTCAACAGGTGTTCCAGTGAGTAAAATTTGGAGCTTCGGAAGAAAGTGAATTTTTGTGGTATCAGTTTGGCGAAAGTAAAACAAAAAAACTTTGGGCATATACAATTACGGAGACATGGCACGCTTCACAAAGTCCAAAAAAAAAATAATGTCGTCATTTGGTTTTAGGTACCATCATTGTGTATACATTAGGGTGGTTAAGAAATAATAATAATAAAACAGAAAAGAAAATTTCTGATAGTTTCAAAAGTTAGTCTCAGGTATAAAAAAGAAATTCTCCTAACAGTTTCATTTATCTGGAATAAAATTATTAAAAAGAATGTTTTTCAAAATTTGCAGTCATATTTTTCATAAGAAATCAAATTCCCTACAAAAAAGCTCTGATATGTTTTCTTCCTGAATTCAACGCATCAAAAGTTATAAAACCTCAAACCAATGTGCATGGTTTTAAAGTCTATTTTTCTTTTCAATGTATTTATTAAAGTTTGAAGCCTCATAACTTTTTATGCGTTGAATTTACGGAGAAAAAATATCATAGCTCTTTTGTAGAGAATTCAATTTCCTATGAAAAAATGTATTTCAAAATTTGAAAAACATTCGTTTTAATACTTTTATTCTAAAAAACTGAAAGTAAATGAATAAAAATTTCACATCTTATATGAATGGGAAAATTGATTCTCGATGAACTCTTAGTAGGATTGATTTTTCGTAGAAATTTTTTTTATATCTAAAACTAACTTTTGAGACTATAATACCTTTAGAATTTATTTTTCTATTTTATTTAAGATAAAGACATTTTTAAAAAGACAGTAATAATAGTCAGATCTAGAATCAGTCAGACAAGTCATTCTCCCATGACAATTGCGTGTTTTTGAAACTACTGCCTTCTTCTTCAGTTTTAAAAATGCGTAAGATTTCGTCAAATTTACTTTTCGGTTCCACTCCGAAAGCCACATATTAAACGGAAATACAAAGTCCTGAAAAGACTGAGGAATGTATAATTCGGCTGTGGGAAACCGAAAAAGAGTTGATTCTTTGCCAAAAAAAAGTATTGTTTCTCAATAATTTTAGCCTAGATCTTCATACTATAATTTCGAATGACGGTAATTCGTGAAACGACACATCGCAGCACATGACAATTGATTCGAAGTTTCATTCGTGCGAATCAATCATATATTTGAATTGGTCATTTAATATTATAACCTGAATATGAAATCATTATTGCCACCTCGTCACGACGCGGAAATATCTAGGGTATCCACGAAGAATCAGAAATAACAGTTGTTCATGTTCCGGTATAGTCGCACGTCTTTCAAAATAGAGAGAGATTGGCCATACTTGTTATTACATTGCTCATAGCAGCTAATACATATTCTTTTCATCGTCTAGCCACAAGCTGTTGGACGATTTTACTGAAGAGAATTCTTTGGGAGTACGCATACTTCTAAGCCACAATTGTTAACCAGATGTCGGTAACATACCGAGTATACCGATCTTCCGTAAGTCTTGCCGATTAAGCAAACCTTTCTCCTTTACACTCAGAGGGTAGAAGATAAATCGGACTATCTAAAATATAATTGACGATTCCTAGTTCCAAAGATTTTCACCGTCTTCAAAGACATCGTATGTATAATCTTGATGATTAACTTTGATTACTGACTAAGGATTACTAACGATTTATCCTACAGGCGTGAAATGAAAAGCATTGACAGTAAGGGTTAGATCAAATAAAATGGACCGATTTCGATGCCGATTTCGAATCACTTAGCCAAGAAGTCCAGTTATAACTGTAAATGTTGTGTCATCAAAATTTATAGAGGAACAAACATTCCAATTGACATGTCATGATCTTGCCTTCAAAATTTTGATAGATTCGGACGATTAGTTTCTCAGAAACCGACTATCAAAGTTGATCGAAAAGGGCGTTTTTCTTCCCATTTCTTCGCAGTCAAAATCTAAGCATCACGATCTCGAAAACGGTGATACTACAAGTATAAAAATTACTCGTTTTACTTTTTGCCCCCCAAAATTTTTTAGCTATATCTAGATATTATATCTTAGAAAGAATGCCATTAATTTCGCTTATTTTTTAGGTGTAATATTCACGAAATAATGAAGGAACTTTTATCTGTGCATTTAATGACCGTGGATGATTTGCTTCTTGCGAGATTATTATTATGATTATTTTTTTTTCATTTCCATGACACTTGTTTTGCATTCTTTACTAACTCTACAATATTATGACATAGTGGTTAGAGGCGTTAGCGCATATGATTAATAATCCAAACGAGCGCAAGTGGACGTGGTTCAAAACCTAGCAACGAAAGCAGTTTCTCTTTAAGTTCATTAATAATACGTTTTTATGTATTTGTGACTGACGACACTTTATTAGTATGTTGCATATGAATTACTGTCGGTTGTTTCCCATATCATCTTTGATGCCATCCCAATTCCATATATTCAGAGTTTTGGGTAGCTATTTTCGTTTGATGGACGAGTGTAATCACCATTTAAAGAAAAAGTAACTGAATTGGAACTGTCGATTCTATTATGAAACGCAATGTCATTTTTTTTAAGTACAAACATATTTTAGCTTGACCATAAGATAAATAACAGAATTCCAAATAACTTTGTTGACAAGATTTCAAACTCAATGAGAAACCATGTTAGTTAAAGGTATGGAATTAATTCCAATAATCAAAAAATAAATTCTATTTTTGTCTATGGTTTTTTTAAAAAATTCTTTATGTATCATGAATGTTTCTAAATTTTTGTACAATATACTCTTTCCATATAAAATTAATGCATGTTTTATTGACATGATAATATTGTGACCAGAATGCAATGGGGGCCGTATTCTTAAAATCTGTAACGTATAACGGAAATATCTTCATCCATTTATCTTATAATGTTGTGAATATAAATATACGACTAGAACTGGTTCCCTTTAAAAAACTTTCGGAAATTTTGCTTCAGGACTTGAAATAAAGTTCGGATAATTTTGTGATGGTAAAAAGAAACGTTCATTATTCTGACGTTTTCTAATCAATACGACAGAAATTGGTGCCATTCCATTCAAACAATTTCGTACCTACAGTGCAGGAGAAATCGTAAGAAAGTACATGACCCAAGTCTTCTTCTAATTCATCATGGTGCAATTAATGGAATCTCTACATACGTTCAGACGGTATAGTTTGCACATTCAAAAACTACCCAAAAATTCTGATATCCGATTTTTTTTTTTAAAAGAAGTATAGACTGAATTTGGAGACACAGAGAAGAAACAAAAATTTTCAGACAGACAGAAAACCGATCAGAAAAACATCAGGAATTCTTCTGTAAAAATCAAAAATCTTAGCAGTGTCTCAATTTTCAGACTCTTATGAAAATATTTTGCTGGATTAGGCAGAGAAATTTATGAAGAAAAATTTCACCAGTATGTTAAGAAACTGAGGAGAGGCAGAAGTTCATTTTATTGTTAGTATCCGTTGCCCATCTACATTGTTTTATTTTTAGTTTTTTATATGAACCAGTCCCATACTCGCTGACAATAAATTTGCAGGAGAAATGCATGTAGTCTGGTTCGCAAGCTTGTCGTTTGGCTTGCTGTCATTGTTATTTCCAGTAATTCGACATTTTTCGCTCTTGCATGACATGGACATAAAACCTTATCACGTACTTGGTTTTTCTGTGACACTCGCAAGTGAAAGAAAACAAGTTGCATAAATAGGCCAAATGGCTGCAGAACACTTGGTTATAGGTAGGAATAAGCGCACCGAAAGGTGTTTTAGGCCTTCCCAAACTTTATCCAAATTACATGCATGCGAATGAGCGACTTTCCTTCCATGAATCAAATAAGAATTTGCAATTTTTTTTCTAATTCCAGCTGCATGACTCGCACTTGTCTGCAGTCTAACGATCGGAGTTATCACTGACAAGGTTCTCTTACGGAAGTGTATTTAGTGACCAGGATTAATTCCATCTGAATTTTGGAACAAGATTATCAAGTTCTTTCGCAGCTGAAATAATTTAATCAGTAAGACGTTCGTGCGAAATCCATTGAATGTTATCACGATCTGAAATCGGACACACCGTATATATTTACCGCAGAACTTCAAGTTATTGAAAACTTCTTTTATCTTTTGATAAAGCTGCGGTCAGACCTCTTGCGGTTACATCTAGCCTTTCGTGGAATCAAGTTTAACACCAAGACTTGACCTTAAAATAAAGATGCACTAGATATGCATCCTAGCAATAGAGACCCTCGTGATCTCGATCTGTTATGTACGTTCGTCGTGGTTCTGCGGACTTAATGGTTCAGTGAATTCCGAGGGAATTTTCCTATTGCCAAAAAAGCAGCATTCGTTTGTTCCTTAAAGATTCTCTATAAAGTACTTCTACCGGAAACAAGCTTATAGCTACAAATTTAGCACATTGGTTCATGCTAACTATTCGAATTGCTGATTAATTAATGAGAAGAACTGAATTACCTCTATTAAATAGAGCGTCCGAAGCGTGCGGCTCATGCGCTTCGAGCAAAAAACACTTCACGCTTCCACTATCATCATTTACACATAAAGGGTACATATCTGATGTGTACTAGTGATGGAAAGTAGCTGTTATAGGACACGTACGCTTTTTCATTAACTGCTTATTTTGTAGACGTTGTCTAATCATCTTATCTATCAATTAAGTCCAAGATTTTCAATTTCTGTATCGGCAGCAATGGCATCAGGCATATACTACATGATGTAGTGATTATAGGAATGCACTAATTGATAATAAATTGTCATTTATTAGAGAAACGATTGTGTCAACTCTGAGTGCCCATCAGTTTCCGGATCGTCTACACATGTTACGACAAGTTATATCAAGGTCTAGATCAAGTTTTGGTGTCTATTGTTACTTTCGTATATTTCATGCACCGATTGAGCAAACCGATTGTAATTGTGGTTTAAAAATTGATTGAGAAAAAGTGAATGGATGAACGTACGTACCGAGGTTTCGTGAGTGACTAGAACAACTGGAGTGATCATAGTAGTTATCGAGTAACTTTTATCTGAAAGCAGTTTTGCTGTGAGAAACAGGGCCATGGAAAGGACTGAATGCCGTGAATCGGAAGACAGATCGGCCCAGTTGTCAGGCAAAATGCGAGCGTAAAGAGAGTCCGATGAGCCTGTTGAGTTACCCTTCACTTGAAGGGGCCGAGAAGCTTGTGGCTAGCAAGCTAGCCACTGTCACTGACCATGCGAGACGGTGAAGGCCAAGACTTGAGATACATCTAGATCGACAGTAAGTTTGCTATTGCGTTTATTAACGAAAAAAAACGTGATTACAAAAGGAAGGTGGTGATCAGAAATAGGTGGCCATGGTCACGACCCACAGTAGCTGGGGAAGAAACGCAAACGACAGAGAAGGCGGTCGGCTAGATGATTTTTGCAATCCTTGTCTGCATTAAAGTCGTGCACTTTCTCGTCCGTGACGCTTCGACAACCAGCTAGCCAGCCAGCCATCAAAAATAAAGATACGATTAGCCGTAACGTTGCCCGAAATATGTCTGGAGTTTTCTTTGAAAACTGGGTTAACTTAAAATATCATTAGGGTCAAATTTTCAGTCCGTCTACCTATCCACTTTGATGACTCTTCCAATCGAGACAATACATCTCGCCATTTATCACACTTTCGCACGATTACTATTTCCATGAGGATTATTGCCATTTCACATCAAGTGCAAACTATGATTGGCTATAAAAGTAATGGCATGTTTAACATTTATATACGTCATGCAAAAACTCGTCCATCGTCAAAGACATTTACTATATAGTGTATAGTAATTTGTGCAATTACACCCGAAGGCATCCAACCGTGAATTACTATATCATTATACTCCTTTGTGTAGATACAAGAAAGTGAACTGTGGTCAGTATATTGGACTGCTGAAATATATCGGTCAGTTGAAAAATAAGGAATTAAAAGAGAATGGAAACAGGTCTAATGTATTGTTACTGATTTCACTAAACCTTGACAATGAGAGTACCACTACAGCATGCTATTTGTAGGCAGCACGCTTTATTATCCGGAAAGCTACTCACCCGTCAAAGTTTTGTCCGGATTATTCAGAACTATTCTTCATTCAATATCCTCGAATTTCTATCTACTATTAGCAATCTCATAACTCGTATGTCGATAGAGATTCACCTGCTAGCTTCAACTCATTTATCTTATCATGGTTGAATAAATTAATGAAGAAATAACCAGTTTCTACACTCATAACTCACTTGACTCATTCCTGGGTCTGGTCAATAGTGGATCTAAGGAATGATCTCTGTATTGAAATGTTGACGAAGCAATTAGGTACGGAGTGTATTACCATGTCAAAACGTCTTCAGAATAAACGGAAGAGGGCAATAATTGATCTTTCTCTGGTACGGGAGACTGTGCTTGTCTGGTATTGTCAACGGCTTGCCTGACTGAGTTACGAATGATAGACGTCTAATTCTCCGTTCGAAACGGACAATAGTTGTTCAAGCGTACGTAGCAGAGTTCTATTTTGTTTTGTTTGTTTTAGTTAACTTTTTGCTCTGGCGTTTTTGTAATTTTGACTTAGATTTGAATTCTCCGCTCTATTTGACGCCCCACCATAATCGTACTATTGATGCGGCGTGGTCAAGAAGAGAGTCGCAAGAGAAGTGCTCTGCTCTGTTCTGCTCTGCTCTGGAGAATGTATGAACGGACAAAAGTGAGAAAAAAGACAGCTAGTCTTGCTATATATACTGGAAGTACTCGGCTGTGTATTCAGTGCACTCTACGCATCTCATCTGATCATAACCACCCGTCATTCAATATCAGTCTTGACCAGCTGAAATCAATAAAAAGATTTCAATCACAAGTTTTCATGATGAAGTGGTTAGTTATTAATTCGCTTTTGCTACTCCTCGGGTCTTCGTACGCAGAGATTGAGCAGCGTACAGCAAGACAATCAATTGAAGAATCGCCGGAAACTTTAGCCTCCACTCTTAACAAGGATTGCAACAAATCGTACAGTGCAACGTGCTTGAAACTGGACGTGGTTTCTTTTGTGGACAAGTTATCTGAGACCGAAGATCTTGGAATTCTTCCAGGAGTCTCTTTGGTTAAGGAAAATGACTCTAAGGATATCCCAGCTTCAGAAGTAGTCGCCAATCTTGCAAGAGACTTTCCCAATGACGTCGACAAAAGGTTGGACGCGTACCTTGTCCACAAGGTCGGAAGTTATCTTAACAGTCATGCAATATCCATCAAATTATTCGACCCCAGGACCTTCGAAGCTGCTCGTAGCTTCAACGAAGAAGCTCTTGGCCAGCTGGGCTTTGGAGGAAGCCAGAGCGTTGAAACAGGTAGTTATTGCGTCTAGTTTTGAACTAAGTTATCATGATCACAACCAGTTATGTGAGTCGCTGATCCGTGTGCGTCATAGTTAATTTCCCTTTTGTTGAACTTACCGAGGTCCGAACATGAATACGTATGTTCAAATACGATGTTATTGATAACTGACTACAAGCTTTTCACTTTTTCATGATGTAGGTCGTAAGAAGGATAAAGGAGGTATGGGCGGTCTGATGGCTGGTCTTCTCATGATGAAGGGTACTCTTGGCGCAGTTGGATTTGGCGCTCTTGCCCTTCTTGCTGGCAAAGCTTTAATGACAGGTCTAATGGCACTGATGCTGTCCGCAATCGTTGGTCTAAAATCGCTCGCTGGTGGTGGCGAGAAGAAGACTACATACGAAATTGTCAGTAAACCCGTATATTCTTCAGCGCATACTCACAGTTCTGAAGAACATCACGGTCACGGTTATGGCCACTCAGGTTATGGACGTTCTTTGGATAGTGTGCACGAAACCCTGCACGACGCTGTCATGAAGTATGGGAACGTCAGAGACCGTCGATCGATTCAGAATTAATGAGAATATTGATGCTCAATGACCAAAAATAATATAAGATAGTTTTATAATTAGATTTATTATTTAATTGTTCAATTATTTATTACAGAGGATTCTCTGATTACCGTAACATTGTTGTAGATGTGTACTCATGTTATTATAAATATATATACCTATGTATATGTATACGTAAATAGTCAGGTTTTGATAATTTATTGTATACCACGTCTCATTTAATAAATACCATTTCTGTTTCCTGCTTTAGAGATTAAACGTGAATTAGATACTATCAGAGTACAGACTACGGAATTATACACTTTGTTACGCACTATGACTATTCCCTGTCGGTACAATCAGAAGTAGGGTTTCAAGATACATGAAATTCGGATAAGTTGTAGAACGTAAGGTACATGGGTCGAGTATGACCATCTTAAGGTTTGTGTCAAAGGGTCCACCCGGTTAAGAGAAATGGTGTGCTACTGTCTTTAGATTTTGTCTGTTAGTGGCTTAGGTTGTTTCTTGGGGTGAAAAAGTGAAGAGAAAACAGTAAATTCCCCGATTTGACCCACCGCGTCTCAAAAAATCAGGAAACCGGTTGACCTGTGGGCCAACCCGAAAACTTCCCGCTGTGTTAAATACGTTACGATTAATTGATACTATTGTGTTTATAATAAATTAAAGAAGGTTATAAGTATAATTAGTTTTCCGTATACGAATCGTATTTTCTTCAATTTCTATTCTTCGAATAACTTTGAAACTACTCGACGTATCGATTCAAAAATCCAATCAGATTTAAGTCTTGATGAACCCTTTCGGTCGCCGCAAAAATCATTTAAATCGGTTAATTCGTTCCGAAGGTATCGTACGACAAAAAGAGAAATTTTTGTCGTGCAATATCTTTTAAACCAATCGTTCGTTTTTGATGAATCTTGCGGTGATCGAAAGGGCTATCCAAGACCTAAGTTTGATTAAGTTTTGAGATTAATCGCATAAACAGTTTAGTAGTTATGCGCTAAAAACATGTAAAAAAATTGTTTTTTAATTATTATTTCTCAAATAACTTTGAAACTACTCGACCGATCGACTCCGAAATCTAATCAGATCTAAGTCTTGATAAACCCTTTCGATTGCCATAAAAACCATTTCAAGCGGTTGATTCGTTCTAAAGATATCGTACGACAAAAATTTGTTTACACACACGCGCACACACACACACATGCGGACGTCCATCCAAAAATAGTCAGAATAGGTTCCTAGGACCCCAAAACGTCGAGATCTGATGAAAACTCGATTTTCGAAAATCGGAACGAAACCAATAACTTCCATTTTTTATGAAAATTTCCAATTTTCATTGCGGGAAGTTGAAAACGTGATTTTTCTTAATTACTTCTTATTTTAGGGCGAATTTAACGAATCGACTTCTATCTAACGGTTGAATTTGGCAAATGCCAAGGCTATTCAACATGTTTTTTTCTGAGGGGTATACCTACCCCCCCCCCCCCCCCCCCCCCCCCCTCTAACCCCCAAAAATCGTGTTTTTTTTCGGAAAAAATGGTTTCATAGGAAGTGGTTTTGGGCTGCGAAATTTTCCTTGGAGTTTGTTGAAGGTCCTCGACTTCCTTACGTGTTGACCAAATATGAAGTTGATTGAAGAATTTTGTCCACCTTATACAGACTATTTTTCTGCATTTTTTTTCATATTTATTGGTTTTTAGAATCCCATTTAACAATATTTTCTTTTCTTAGTTTAAAAAAAGTATCCTCTGAATAAGTTTTACGAAAAATTGAACTATCAGAATATACTTATCAGCATATTAAAATAATTTTATTGTGGAAAAAATTGCAATTTTTAGCCCGAGAAAACTAATTTTTTTTTCGTTCTGAAGATATGAGAAGCATAAAATTGTAATAAAATTATTCGGAAATCATCATTCAATCATTAAATCATTATTAAATGAAAAAATGAAGTATAGAAAAAAAAAAAACATAGGAAATATAAAAAAAAAGTGGAAAAAGTTTTTTCTCTGAAAAAATCTGAAAAAATTCCTAGTTTATCTACGCATTTTCCAATAAGATTTGTCTACATCTTCAATTGTAAACGAGATATTTATAATTGAAAATGAGTGCTTTTTTATGGAAAAACCATTGTCGATATAAAAAAACAGTCAAAAGTATATACTAATATATCTGATTAGATAGGTTTTGGAACAAGTTTTTCGAAACTTTCGTTGAAATTATTCTATGACACGCCGCTCAAAAAATATCGCGATTTGAATGTCGGAGAAATTTTTATTTTTCTATTTATTTTTATTGTTCGATAAAAAATTTGACAAATTTTTCTTACCAAAATCATTCGTGTCATTGAAAGGGTCTTGGCTTGCCCTTCAAAATGATGTATCATTATATGACTCTAAATCTATTTGCAATGGCGCTATAAAACTTTGAAAGTTGTCTAGATTTGATCTAAAGTTGGCGAAAGTTATTATGAAAAAAAGGAAATTTTGTTTTTGTCAATGTCTCTGATCTAAACGGTAGGATTTGTTCACAAATAAAATCCTCGCGGAAAGTCAGCTCTATGTCACAACTCTGAGAGGTGTCACGGGCAAATTTTTTTATTTTACTTAAGGTTCTTGCGGTTTGTACTTCTCCATACATTCGAAATTTTTTGAAACTCACTCATAAGAGGATTTTTGAATTGATCATTCCGGATGTTACATCAGAATATAGGAATCGAAAATGTTGAGTCAATTATCGCAAAGTACAATTATAAAAAGTAGACTCATTCATATCAAAAAGTACTTGACGGTTTTTGGAGTTGCTTATTTTCATTCTGAAAACAAGATACGAAAATTCGAGAAAATCGACAAAATTTGTACAAAGCAGGCTTAATCGCATGGAAATTGCTACTCAGCCTTTTTAGTGTCCATTGCGAAAATGAACTTTTTTTAAAATCGTAATGGCCTATATGCGGAAAAGACGCATTTTGGTGTCAGAAGTCACTGCGTAAGAGGTGGATGGTCTAACACAAAATTTTGAGGGCCGAGACGCGATTGAAATTCGAAAAATGCGTTTTTGGTGAGTATTACCTAAGTATTCAAAAATTTTCGCCAAAATGCAATTTTTATCTTATTTCCACCCAAAATATCCTCAGATTGTAGAAATATCGCCGGCTGCGTGTCGAGCTCCACCCCATAATACTCAAAGTCAAGGCGGTAAAACGGTTCGAGTTTGATTTGCGATTTTCTGGACAACTTGTTGTGATAAAATTTGTTGGACTTGATATTCGTAATCAGTGAGAAAATTCCCTTCGGAAACGTATATTCAAATTTTGGAATCAAACTGCTGGTCAGTACTGTGTACCCTCCAAAATCACGAAAATCATCTTATTATCCAATTTTCGATTACGATTTGCTCAAAAATTTGATGCGATGGAATTTTTCAAACTTTGGATTCGTGATCAGACGGAATATTTCCTCTGGAAACGTGAGTTCCGATCTCAGGATCAGATTGATTTTCAGATTTGTTGAATAGTATATAATTACCATGCAAGCAGAAAGGGTATCATGGAGTGGAGCTCGACACGCAACCGGGAATATTTCTACAATCTGAGGATATTTTGGGTGGAAATAAGATAAAAATTGCGTTTTGGCAAAAATTTTCGAATGCTTGAGTAATACCCACCAAAAACACATTTTTTGAATTTCAATCGCATCTCGGCACCTCAAAATGTTGTGCTAGACCATCCATCTCTTACACAGTTACTTCTGACACCAAAATGCGTCTTTTCCTCATATAGGCCATTGCGATTTTAAAAAAAGTTCATTTTCGCTCCGCTCTAGTGTCCATCAATGTGACTTTGGTAATTTTTTTCCATTTCCATTTGAAATTAGTCACCCCAAAAACCTTCCAATTTTGATGCGAGGCAGTCTACTCTTTACAATTACCGTGCACATTAGACCTTCTATTTAAATCTGGAATCTGGAATCTGGAATCATCCGCCCAAAATATCCCATCTGATTGAATTTCTGAAAAATCGGATCCCAAGAAAAGTGCAAGCTCCAAAAAGTTAACTAAACATAAAAAAATGGTTTGCGCCATTTCTCGGAGTTGAGGTACAGAGTTCATCTTGTGGGAGAATTCATTTCGTATAAAAACCTAACGTTTAGATTGGTGGGAGTAGAAAAAGAAGAAATATCAATTTCTTTTAAGACACGTTAATAAAGCAAAGGAGTATATAAAAAGAAATAAAATACTAACAACACGAGATATTATCTTATGGGAACAAATAATGTGAGCTGATGATATGAGTCTGTTGTTAGCAAAACGTTCCCGTAGAAGAGAACGTTTAATAATAGATTTGACATCGCAGCGCCGTTATACAATGTTTTTGCAAGGTCATAATTTAGTAACCGCCAACGCTAACTGCAAGCAAACCCTTTGCCAGTTTATAAGCACAGCTCACTTAGAAGAAACAAATGACAATCGTGACAATAACAAGAAAAAAATCGGGAGGATGCCCGAATGACATAAATCCCCTTGTATATAAATGGAAATGAAATAGGATTAGATGGCTAGTATTACCTGAACTTTGAAGCCGCTTCAGCCGCCCGTAAGGCTCGAGAAGATAGTATGAAAATCTTCTACTTTACCGCGAACCTTTTGTTCCTCGCCATTGTGTCAGGTCGAAAAACTGAAAACGAGATACAATCGTTGGATTACGAACCGGACATTGAACCTTACGATACGTTGGTGCCAACGGAAAGACCGATATTCAAGTATCAGAAAAATGGCATCAAGTTGGATTTGAAGATCGTTCCTTCTCCGAATGATACAGTCTTTGAGGATGATTTTCCGAACTTTCCTACCAAGGATATCGGCGCCTGCGTGCTGGACTTGTCCTTGACATGTGTCCAAAAGAGGTTTCATCATTTTTTGGACAAAATTAAGCATCTAAAGGAAATCACATTGTTTGGAAATTGGATAAAATTGGTTCGCACCAAGGAGCCGGTACAAGATATTGCTGGGAGACGATCACTCGATTCCAAAGATGAGATGACTAATGTTATCAGCGAAGATATTGATTCCTTTTTCGACATTTTTGCCTTAAGAATCAATCTGCCAAGCATACAAGGCAAAAAAAAGAAGAATCAAATTGATGTAATGTTCGATGAAACTGGATTGGTGGAAGGTACGTATCTTTGAAAATTAAAAACCTCAATTAATTTGCTAGATTCTGGTCAACAAGATATTCGCCCGAGATTCAACAATACAGAAAATAAAACATGAAACTATTCGGTTCATTTGTCAAATTTGAACTGCTAGATTCTGGGCATCGCATGCATTAAATTAAATATAAAAGATATTTGATTGTTTCTACACTGTTAGGTCGAGGAAAATCAGGTAAAGGAGGTAAAGGCGGAGGTGGAAAGTGCAAGAAAATGATGATGATGATGCTCATGATGGTGAAAATGAAAATGATGGGTACGCACCTTACTCTCAAATTTTGTATATTGTCAATTTGCCTTTTCTCAAGTCCCACATTGTGTGTACGTCTGATCTAAAAATGGTATCTGATGCTGACAGGAATGATGGGTATGACGGCCATGAAGGGTATGATGATGGCTGGGATGTCTTTGATGATTTCAAAGTGGATGCTGATTCAAAAGCTGATGGACTTGAAGAAAGGTGGTGGAGGTGGTGGCGGTGGAGGAGGAGGACCATGGCAAGGCGGAGGTGGCGGAGGAGGTGGTAAGGGTGTAGAAAAAATACTTTCCATTAATATAATATGTAATTACAAAAATGAATTTCAACCTCTCTTCTACTTTGAAATAGTAGAATTGGGAATTTTGAAAATTAGGAAAACTTTAAATGGTGATTTATCCACAAATGTAGTATTAAGATAAGATTCCTCGCACAGTATATCCATTGACAAGGTATAGATAACTGTAAAAGATTTACTATCCTAAAAGAAACGCCCATTACTCTGAGCTCTGATAATTAAAACTTTGTTAACCTAGTAACCTACTGTCACTCGAGATTCAGCTATGAAGTTGTAATTACTTTTTTATCTCCATAACAACGCGTCAATTTATAATCTTACCATTGCTAGCACGGACCTTCTTCATCTAGCAGGTACTTAAACATCATCACGACCTTACCCATTCATAAAACTAGCAACAAACACGCGTGAAATAATTTTTTGTTAATACACTAATACGCTGTGAAGAAATATTCCATTGACTCAGTATTTCTGTACACTTGTTTGCTAGTATTTTTAAAAATATTTTATGAACTTTGCTCTGAATAAATTTATTGCACCGAAAAAAAAGTAGTTGTCGTTGAGTACAGGCCGTATCGTTAAAAATTTGTTGGAATATTCTACCAATTATGTCAATTATGAATAAATTTCAAATCATGTCTCAAGTCCTACGTCCGTTGTTTCATCTCATCTAGGAGGAGCCCCTTTGAAGGAGATCGTTCTTCTGACCAAGGCTGGTGGAGGCGGAGGTGGAGGTGGAGGTGGTGGTGGTGGTGGCCCGCCAGATAGCTACGGTGCACCACCTCCATCAAGCAGTTATGGAGCACCAGGTGGTGGTTGGGACAGTGGTGGTGGAGGATGGGGTCGTAGTTTCGACACTTACACATATCCGTCAAATATCATTTCACAAATAATGCCACGACCTGGAGTCAAAGAGAAAGATAAATCTGTGATTATCGATGGTGCATTATCTGCCAAAGACACGAGTCATCTGGACAAGCGAAGAATCGGGGCTGAAACTATTAGCTCTATCCACAAGGCTTACGATGGTAACAATTCCTCAAACTCATCGGGGAGCAAGACGATGTCTAATAAATTTTCCAAAAATAAAACCGACGCAGGTGATGCGATACCAGCTCCACTGCAGAGTCAATTCGTTACTCTACGATCCAGCTACCAAATTTTTCCCGTCAAAGATATCCACAATGTCCCGGCTCAGGAAAGCGTCGAGAATCCTATTTATGTTAATGACTGGAAGAACTTTGAACTCGCGAAACGATGGAGAGCTACTGAACAATCTCCTATTAAATCGGATCAGAAAGCGGAACGATCAGGTCAAGATTCTATTGACAGGAAATACGATTTTTTGCAAAATCAGCAGCCCTATGGGAGGCTAATCGACGACAGGAATATCGTATTCCATGGTGTTTGAAATTATTTACTTATTCATCCATGTATTCATGTATTTATTTATTTATTTATTTATTTATGTGGGAATAGAATAAATTGCCCTACTGTATGGTAAACGCATATTCTTTATTTATATCCGGTTGACCGATTGGAACTAATAGAAATAATTATGTTAATAATAACAACTGTGCAACGAATTTGATATTGTGAAAACGTTTTAAATAAGGAAATTGAAGAATGAATTTACTCTCATTTCTCGTTCGCTTGTTCAAAATTCGTGTATGTATATTAGAACGCTATCTCGCGGCTGCTAGATCAAGTCTGTGAAATACTCTGACAATGACCGCTTTCGATATTGGAAAGCAGAGACGTCGGTGGCGAAGAATTAAAGTCGGATCTGAGATCGGCAGATCGGTAAAGAGCGACGCTATGAAACCATTCGATCTATTTTCACCCAGTATAACGTACGTTTACAATTTGAAAGCATGAAGGCGCGTGGGCTAACGAAGATCAGATCACAAGGCTGTGTTATGACCTCGATTAGATTCGCTAATGCGATCAGGTTATGTCTGTTAACATTGATATTACATTAGCGGAAGTAGTAGCCGCCATAACAAAGACTTGGAACCTAGCGCCATCTACGTCCAGATTGATTAGTGACGATCTTCATTTTATTCTATTCAAATGTTTTTGGCTGTGAATTTGATTGGATAATTATTGGATGGGACTTCAGCTTTGGTTTTTTTTTCTTTTTTTTTTTCTGCATCCTTTTCTGCGGTGAAATAATTTTGGGAAAATTTTCCTCAGTAGAATAAAATCGTAATCAATACAAGTTAAGAGTCTTGATGAGTATAATGAAACGCAGACAAAGGAGATTTATCATTGGTGCAACGTATGAACAAGGAAGTTCAAGGAAGTTTCTAAACGTTGAATATGCGGAGCATTCGACTGCGTCGGGAATATTATGGATAACCGGTTCAAAGGTGGCATTAGTAAAAAAAAAAAACAATAATAAAAAAGAACAAAGATATGCAGAAAATAAAAAAGCACAAATCGCGCAATGAATGGAGGCCACCGATATTTCCGAAATATGTCAGTGACCTCGTTTCGACGAACTATGGATTCCTTTCGGGATCGATAAATATATTTGCTTTATGAATTACTTTCGGATTTGTTTAGTTCGTCTGATTTACTACTTACTTTTCAATAACTGACTGTCTAGAAAAAAATCAAAAAAGATGGAGTGAATTGATAAATGATTTTTGCTTTTGGCAGCAAAAGTCATCAGTCCAGGTTGATATAAAATAAAAATGAGACTTTGTATAAATATCGAGAATGAGAAAGTGTCTATGAGATAGTTTTCATTACTCGAAGGCAGTCCCTTCTTTGAATAGATGATCTCAAAAAAAAAAAACAAAAATAAAAAAATAAAAAACCCAACTAACTATATTTTTGAGTCGAATCTCTGCTGATTATTTTTAAATCCAATTTTTTCTCGATAAGTTGTCGATAAAGGACTGACGAATAAATAAATATGTGTACTTGTGGATATGGACACCTTGAGGATTTCAGGAATATATTTTTTTTGATTGATGCATTGTAATTCTGCAAGATAAAGATGACATTAAGATTCCAAAATTCACTAATACCAATCGTCACTCTTTTAGTTAACCGTTAAATATAAAAACTCACAATTTCTTGTATAATGACCGAAAACATGTTAGCTGATCCTGCCATTTTCGTTGAAGGTGAATGACACAGATGAAACTTACGTGGAGTCAAAGTAATCGCCGTTGGTCTACAGTCGGTGTTCCGTTAGCGAGATATTATTTAAAGAGATATATACCTATACCTATATCTGTATTAATTTGGCCTATTTGACGTAAGGTAATTTCGATGAATTTTAACGGTTTTTAATTCTGAAACGGAACTCTAAATGTTCGAACTATTGAAAGTGATTATTTATTGTACGTTTACGATAAAAATTGAACCTCTTCAAAGTTAATATGTTTCACGGTCTACAAAACATAACAGACTTAGCTCCATCCTAGCCAAAATTTTATAATATAGGTAAACTATTTTTATATTTCCAAATAAAAGAACTGTAGGACTCAGAATTAAAAGCATATTAAATAATGGCATCCATGAGTATCAATAAACGATTCGTATATCATTTTTAATAAACTTGGACAAAACTATCGAATTTGTGTGGGTAACAAAGATGAGAAAAGATTTTTGAAACGGTAAAATATTTAAACTTTTACTACAGACGCCATTTTGTTCGTGAAAGTACATACGATCAGAGGAACACTTTAAATGACTTGAACATTAAATGCTTTAGTCCGGAATTGTAGCCCGTAAAATTTAATCGAAAATATCCAACGTCAAAACCGGCTAACTCATGGTTAGAAAATGTCCTCTTAATGCAGCTGCATAGCAGCCTTGACCGTCATAAAGAAGTACATTTGATCCTCAAGAGTCAAGCGAGCGTATCGGTTGACCCGAATCCAAAATTCGTTAGAAATATAATACATTTAAATAATTGTAGCAAGTCACAATATCAAAGCCAATTAACTAGTAGACGGATTTCTCTAGTATGCCAATACTTCGTCGTCTGGAGATACCGATTATGTCTTCACATGACACGGTCAACGACGTGACAGTCAGAGCTCAATGAGTTCACCGTTAGCTAACCCAGTGATCATAAGGTGAGGTTGAAGCTGCTCAATCTGAACGGTTATGTGTTGCGTGGAAAACCAGAGAAAGTTAAATTACCGGTCGTTTTCCTGTTGAATTAATAAAATGTATAAATACATCAGAGGTTGAGAACTGCGGTGGTCCAGAAACGCGATATTTAACTGGATCACTTTCTTTGGCTTAGCCGAATAATCACCGACTTGTTAGAAAATTGGAATTATAACGTTAAGTTTGGCTTTAAAGAGTGGTCAAACTGGTCCGGTTAGTTCAAGAAAATTCTTACTAAATGATACTATGAAGACGGGGTTATACTGGCCAATGGGCAATGCTGACCAATCGATTTTTCAATAAAACAAAATAAATAAATTAATAATTGAATTTTGTAGTACTCGAACATGAATTCAGATACTAAAAATTTGATTTACAATATAAACGTATTACTTGTAAGTCGTGTCTTGGTAAAGGTTAAATACATTTGGAATTTTCTTCAAGTTTTTATTCATTTTGCTGTAAATCTATGGCAAATTAATGATAAAAAATCAATGTTAGGGTTGATTTAGCGTTGATAATGTCTTATAATATCTTCGGGATAAATTCTTTTTTCGGGCAATGCTGGTCGTTAGTTAAAAAAAAAATGGCGTTGCTGTAGCAGGTTAGAATTAGGTTAGAATTGTCATATTTCCAAAATTATTTCATGTTGTAGGTTTGTGATGGCTACCGGAACACTTGTTGTTTCTTTTTATTCTTAAATTACAATTATTTTGACGATTACTACATACATTAAGTATTCATTAAAACGTCTAAATAATCAGACTAAGATATTGGTTACCATTGCTCGTTCGGGTGACTGCCATTACCCAAAAAATTTGAAGAGGCCAGTAAATGCAGACATACTATTAATACAATAAACAAACTACATAAACAAGCATTGCCTAAACTAATTATTTTAAAAGATATTAATTTTTGTCCTCAAGTGGTCTGCATTCCCTTATCTCCTCTAAAGGGTATGCAAGAAGTATAAATCAAGGGAGGATATTCTGGTGACTGCTTGAAACGGATGATGTTTTTTTCTGGAAAGGCAATTATTTGATCATTTGATAATTATCACGAAGTCAAATCAAGCTGATGATGGTGGGTCGTGGTATAAGTTCTGTGTCAATGAAATTCACTTTTTAATATAGCTATGTTTATCAGTGACTAAAATTTCCTCGATTCAGGAACCTCTAACGGACCTGTCGCACTCATTATCCATCGTAGTGTATTTATGATAAATTACAAAGTCTATGTACGGAGGTAAATACCGTGCGAAAGGTTTGCATAAGTCGTGGTTGATTGAGGGTAGGTCAAGTAGAGAAATAGAATTACCACATACATAATTCAAGGAGCGTTTTAACGACTAAACTTTTACAAAAGGTGAACAATATGCTGTTGCCGATGATCGCAGCAGTCGCGTTGGGCGGGATCTATGTCAGACGAGGCTAAGGATACATAGATGCGAGTAAAACCGGTTCAAAATTTACATACGAAACGGAAATATTGGTCGACGTTTTCGACAATCTCGGTCACATATAGCATCATCCAAAGTCGGGATCAATTAACTGTTGACTTTAATTTCCATAGCTCATATAGCAATTCAAATATAAAAATTTTATCATTTTCCAATATTTAATCAATATCCATACAGATTTCGGAGAAATACTGCCTGCTCTTTTTTTACATTCTATTTTATTCTCAGCTTCTTTACTCAAAGTGATTTATACTAATTCTTTAACACCACCGCGCTGCGACTATATCCGCAATCTTTACAAATTTTATGACACATTATAAACCACTAATATGGTCTGCACTTGCTGTGTCACGTAGGAGAATGTGCTGCAGTTTAGTTCCTAATTGACATACCTTTTCTATCCTACATAGGATATGTTTTCCGTCTGTGGTTGATTTTTCAACCTCTCTACAGTCGGAAAATCGGTTTCATATTCGCATTATCTACGATACTGAACTTAAGTCATAAGTTCTGATTACTAATAGTCAAATCGTTAATAAAACCAGTTTTACATGGTATCCAGTTTTATCGTTTGCTATTATGTCAAATACTTTTTTTTATCAAATTTTTACTAAATCTATGCTTTATCCAGTCAACATTAAACACACATGTGTTTGTATAAGTTTCTTGCGGAAATTATATGGTCACGGTACTACTCATCGTTCGTAAAATAATGAGGATAAAGAACGGAGCGTGAAGTTGATATAAATACTTTTTAATACACGTTACTTAGGTATATCTTTAGTATGGCCAAAGAATTGGTCCCAAATGCCCACGTTAGTGGAATAAAATAGTTCGCGTTTTGAAACTAAGACGGAAACCACATGATCATATTTATACTAATCAAAGCAGGACCCCTTATTATAAATAAATTTGAGTATTTTACTCCATGAATATCGTCGAGAAGTGGACTAGCTACCTGGAAAGCCCACATGGGTGAATGCGAGGGATAAGGTGGCGGCTATAAGGCTCTGTTACACTATTCTTAAGACCACGGAATCCGGAGACTAGCGGGCGTATATCTACACGGATGAAGATAATGACCTTCCCCGGTGTCTGCAGGAGTAGGAGGGCCTTTGACACACTTCACGAAGAGGTGAATTGTAACCACAGACGGAAGAAGTCCGAGCTTAGTTCGATAGGAGAGATTGTTCGATGCGCATCTGTCGGCTGCCGAGAAACGTGAGGTATAATCGGTACACTGATCACGCGAAACCACGTGTATTTTAAAGATTAAAAATAAGATTAATTCGCATGTGAATTTTTATCTTATATTTGTGTAACCTTTTAGAGTGAGGATCCTGACGGAAGATTTTCCCAAAAGTGTTCTGAGGTGATTCCGAACTGTAAATATTTATCAAATTAACTAAATATTCTGCTTTTTAGTTCATTCCATAAATACTAAACAAGTGTGTAATACATGCCGTGCATAAGTGCCGAATTGTATTGACACTGTGATAATTGAAATTCAATCGGTAACCCTCGGTTCTTAAAGACTTAAAATGTAGAACTGTTATTCCGTTTATTTATTAAGCGTTATAAAATCAGCAACTTAAACCATAACAACGACAGCAATAAGGAATAAAAAAGCATCAAAATGTACGCGTTAAAAATGTGCCAAAGAACAATCCTTCTACTATTATTCGTGTCTTCGACGTACTCCCATTTATTTGACTTGAATAAAATGAAATCTTACGCGAAGATTTTTAATATAAAAGATTTGTACATAAACGACACAGGCAATACCTTATGGCAGGGACTTTTTAAAGACTGTGCTAAGAAGACGTCGTTTTCTTGTATTCAAAAAAATGTCTACACATATCTGGACGATACTTTCACAGATAGAGACAATATTACGGTATTCGACGGCTTCGTTATGACCAAGAACAACTTGGACTATCACAAATATTCGGTGGAATACAACGAAGAAAATAATTCTGAAGAAAAAAACGATGTTGATGAGATTCACGTAGATGATGAATACGAATCGACAACTGAGAAAGCGGATGAGGTAGATGATTTACGAACCACAAATGAAAAGTCGAGGAATATAGAGGATAACTACATCGAACCATTGTCTCCGCTCGAAGAAGTCACCACTGCACTTCACGACAAGGCAATTAAGTTTTTAGCAACTAGAGACTACGAGATTCAACTTCCTAATTTCTTTTTCGAAGGAACATCCATTAAGATTAGTCCTAAAGATATTGATGAGGATGGAGCTCTAATCAGAGTGGATTTCAAACAGAGAGCACTTTCTACTGAAGGGAGATTTTTCAAAAAAATAAGTGAGCATCTATAACTTATCCTTTTAAAGTCAAGCAACTATAGTTCGTAGTCTTACCACGTGACATTGGTTCATCTACTACTGTCAGATAGTTTAAACAGTGGACTGCAGTTTTTGTAATTTTCGAATGTCACTTGAGTAAGCAAATGACCATTATGTCACGATGTTATTTTGATTTCAGAAAAATTTATCCAGAACAAATTGGTAACGAGCTTTTTGGCCCTACTTCTCATCATCAAGCTCATTAAGATCAAGTTCATGTTTATTATTCCGTTCCTATTTGGTATCGGAACCGCTAAGAAGTTGTTCCTTAAGCTGTTACTGTTCCTGATACCAGCCTTCGCCCACGTCTTCAAATTATGTTCTAGTTACTACAGTAGCGGGACTAAATATCATCATCATCACCATCAGGTAAAGCACTTTTCTTTCATATTTGTACTTTCAGTATACTAGGAGTAAACAGGATAAATTTTCCGATAAATAATTCACTAAACGCACAATTTTGCTTTGTGGTGGTTTTTTTGTTCCGTGAACTTGCCAGAAGACTACTTTATGATCGTTTTAACAGTTTACTCAATAGCTGCTGTACGGTTTGAATTTTTTTCAGATTGCCCACCATCATCATCACGTGCCAGTTCCGGTCCCGATTCCATCATATCATCACGACCATCACGATCATCACGATCATCATCATGAATCCGATGGTTTCGACGGCTACGACTATACGCAACCTCACATTCAGTACAGAAAAGACATAGAAGAATTGAAAGAATGGGGAATCGAGCCTTATGAGGATCCCGGTGTCTTGACTCAAGGGCCTTATGCCCAAGTTGAACTATCACCCGGTGCTTACGGGATGCCACAGTATGCACCGAACGCAAGACCGGTTACTGTTGTTCCCAATCATCTGGGTGTGTTCGAGAAGTACATGCCTCAGATAAAATACGACAAGCCTCTCGGGCCTTACGAGAATCCTAATCCAAATATACGGCATACATCGAATAACATTGGCGTGCCCCAGTTTAACAAGAATTTCGGGCCTAAGGCGACTCTGTCAAACTTTGGGTCGATTGGTAACCACGCTCAAAGTTTAGCCTACAATGGGTATCTCGATGATGTGAGGTATACTAGAGCGGCCGTACCCGTCACTGAAGCGACATTACCAAAGGGTCCTTATCATCAACAACAGCAGCACTTATTTAGCTCGCAGCTAAGACCAGGGACAACGTTCTCGAAGAATTCCGGCTTCGCGTCAAAGTCGGACAGTACTAAAGATTGGTCAAGCGGTTCATCGATTGCCGAGAATGTTTTTCATGCTCAACATTCCGCACAGGGATCAAACAAGTCTCCGTTGACCGTCAAGAACAGTCAACTAGGAAACCCAATTGCACAAAATTATGGTCAACTTGGTATAAACGTGATTCAGCAAAGCCAAACGGTGTCTACTCCCGCTCAAAATGTGATCAAACCTTTCCAACACCCATCAAACGGCTTACCGAATTCTCAGCAAGGACTACATCAGACTTTTCCTCTAAATCCATCATCAACTGTACAAAAGTCTACAAACAATCACCACGCGCATCCACAGAGTTTGCACAACAGCGGACCCACAAAAAGTCCGGAAATAGTTAAACAAGAAGTTATCTCCAAAAATCAAGTCAGAGTTTATGATGATGAATTCTACGGGCCGATCTTGGGACGATTGGAAGAAATTTTTAGACAATTGAGATTTGTAGATGAGGAATGTCGGAACAGATTAGTATGCAGCATGTATAAAAATCCAACGCTCTACACGCCGCATAGTAATTTAGTATCCAACGAGTTGTCAAGGTATGTGCATTCAGGTACTCTTATTGGTATACTAGAACGTCATAACTATATGTGTACATATTTATATACAAATGTGGTAACTTATTAAAGAATAAAGTTGAATCAATTAACTTCCGGAGAAAGGCGCCTTAATAAAACGAGTCAAATGAAGCCAATCGGGTCATCGACGCACGGTGAGGTCTTGTTGGCCTTCGTCTACTGGGTTACATTTTTTAGGGTTTTTGGGTCACGATCGTGAAATGTTGACGGTATAGAAGTCAGTACATACGCGCATCACTGAGACAATATAGTAACACACCTTCGGCAAATATACGAGCGAGTCATACCGTTTATATTTCGCGGAAATTTCACGTCTATCATGTTAAGGAAGCACCTGGTGCATCTAGGTCGTTTCTGACCAAGCCGGTGAAAGAACCGAGGCTCCTTGTCGAATTACGGTCACGCCTACGGAGCGGCCGTGGCCTGGTATCGTACTGAAAGAGCATTGGTCTCAGAAGACATGTAAATAAATTCACGTGATCATTGACGATGGAACCCGGAAATGACGGAGTTCCGTTTAGGATATTAATTTTTCTAAATTTCATTCACATCTTGTTTCAGGGAACCAGAAGAACTCAGGCATGGAAATCGGGATAGTGATTCAGGACGACGTTTTCAACGGTATTTGAATGCTGCAAGGGCTGGACAAGACGGTGGCGATTGTCTAAGGCTTTATTCCTGTCATATAAATACGGAATAAAAATACAACTTGTAGTTACGAGGAAGAAACTCGATCACTAGTAGCAAAAATCTTCGTATAGTCTAGATATAAATATTTAGATTGGTTTTTCTATGTGAAAACATAAAGCCATAATATGAATTTTAACGCTACGAATTGTTTACACAAACAGCGCAGTATGACTTATTTTCATTAAAGGAACACAGCGTTATTTGTGCACAGACGATAATTTAAGGGGTTAAAACGAAAAGGGTATAAGTGAAAGAGATTGGGGATTACAAGAGGCATTTTCTAAACCTCCTTTTTATTCTAACCCCTTCAGAATTGTGTATTATCATAAACAAAATATGCTCGAAATATTTATAACTGCAAATACCTCGATAGTAAAAATCTGATTGTAAAGCCAGAGCTTGTGTTTGTTCCTGAAACTTAGATATCTGGGCTGTAGTAACAATCACGCGTCATTTTATTTATTATTTAAAAAAATAAAAAATAAAAAAAAAACAAACAAAAAAATTACCATTTAATGTATGTAGGTACGTATTTATTATTCTATTCATTTTCATTTAACAGGGTGCCATTGCCATCCATCGGTATAGAGTTAATCATACCATTTAGGCGATAGAGAACCGTTAACATTCATTATCGTATAATGTTTGTATTTATTTGTCTAATTGTCTTTATGTGTGTGCTCAATAGTTTTAATTTGTAAATTATGTATAATAAATTGATTTCAGAAAAGAAGTTCCGTTTTCTTATGACATTGTACTCGACAATTTTGCATTTATTCATCCATAGTGTATACGCACTTATAGTGTAAATGAATATGCCTATAAGCAGGGATACTTAGAATTACTTATGGTGAACAGGATATCATTATACAATATGCAGTATAAGAATCATTAGACAACAAAATTAACGTTTTTATTACTAGGTTATTAATATTTCATAAGTATGATTGTACCATACTTATACGATAAAAGTATACCGTGTTAAGATAATCTTAGACTGATGTGTGACACTATAATTTCTTTCTTTTATAGCCTTATCGAAGAAATGCATCTTTACACTTGTACACTTGCCCGAAATAGTGTAAAAGATGCACATTTGTATAATTGTTAAATTAAGGATGTTTTGAACATGCTGAAATTGTATTGACATTATCATTTTTGATTTACTGTATTCTCATGTCTTACTCATAACATACTATGTTGTTGTATGTCTGTTCGTGGACTTATATCCAGCTATTTTTGATTTGTATTGAACACATTATATTATGAAAAATCTTGCCCAAGAACGTAAGAATTTTGGAAATATTCAAATTCATTTGGAAATTAAAACGTTTGAATAAAACAAGAGATGACATTGAGTTAATAATATTGGCAGAAATATGTGAAAATTTTTAACAACGTCGAAAATTTTAACAATCTAAAAACATGTTTGAACAATTTCTCTGACATTGAGAATCTTAAGGCGAACGTCGATTATGTAATACGCACTTTCTCGACATGTATAAGCTGCTTCGTCAAATAATTAGGTGATCTACTTATCGACGCTGACCTTCACGGAATCACAAGTAACTATGTATCAATGTTTAAAAAACCTTTAAGCCGGTACTGGAAAGTGAACATGTGCAACAAAATTGTCCTGTTTAGCATCGCAGGAACAGAGCCACGTAGGTATTATTCGCTAATTCTGATTAAACCTTTTCAGTGATTGGCATGCCAAAGAAATTGTGAGAAAAAAAGATGAAAAATTGCAGTTCTTTAAATTTCGGTTTGATCAATGTATGAAACTGTAAGTTTTTATTATATTGTTAACTTCCGTGAAGTATAAAGAATGAGCGAAGTCAATGTTCTCTTTACTTAGTAATGCGTAAATCTGGTTAATTAGCGAATTATACAGCTTATGACGTCCTTGTGGCCGTTTTAAGAAGCTGTATGAGTGAGCCGTGGTTTATGACATAAACCACGTTCCCAATTACTTCAATGTGTTTCTTTGTCAATGAAAATTTTGATAAAATGGCAAACGCAAGAGGGAAACTAATTCTGTACTTTGTGTATTACAATCACAGAGTGGTTTGTATAACTTCAATATGGATAATCTGAGTCGGTCAAGAGGAATCATCACATCGCCTTAAGGGGAGCTGCTACGGTTTTTTTTACTTGCTGAAATACCTTGATCATTATTTTTTGTTTTATTGATAAACCAATTTTAAAAAAATGGATTTAAATCTTAACAGTATATTGCTTGAGTCTCATAGAAGAGCAGCAAGTCTCTCACATTACAAAAATCACAAAAAAATTTTTGAGTGCTGCTGTTTAAGCTTGTTACTCATTTTTTTACAACAGTCCACATATGAGAAGATTTTTTTACAATTTTAGAAGCGTCTAGGAATAAAAAGATATAGCTGCTGTCTACAACATTGCTTTTATGAAAACTTTATGACGAGAAAAGTGAATCTCGATTTAACATTATTTTTTTGATAACTTAGATTTTTGTTTTTTATATTTTTATATTTTTTTTATTTTTTTATTTTCATTGAGTAATAGACTTTCCATTTTTCTTTAGTGCGTCGTTTTTGTAATCTTGAAATAAGATTATAATTAAAATCAAAGTTGAAATCAGTACACTTGTAATTAATTTTATTAGACGATAATCACACATTAAATATTGATCAGATTCATTTTCTCGTCAACTACAGCAACTTCCTTAGAAATTTGCGAACAAAAATCGTGAAATTACGAACAAATGCTTAGACATTAATATTTCATGTCAAAGCACTATTCAAAAACAAAATAAAAGATTTACTCGATTCAGTCAAGTTCGTTCCATGCTTGCTTATTTTGCTCAAAAACTTCTTTCCTACAATTTTACTGCAAATGGAAAATTCGTCCCTTGGCTCTAGAATTCAATAATTTTTTTTTCATAATAATCGAGTGTCCAACTTTGAGAAAAAAACTTGGTTTTTTGCTTTAAAGTAAAGGAAACTTTTCAAAATTATGTTTAATAATTTTTTCAATAATTTTCAATGAAAGTGCAGTTTGAGACAAAAAAAAAAAAAACTGTACCCTTAATTTTGTCAATATCATTTTTTTCTTTTACTCTGAGCTCTCTACAATTGGAATTTTAAAGGGCGCGATTTCTCAAAAATTCATATCTGAAAAATGAATTAAGATAAGAATCTGAAAAAAAATTACGGACGCTATGTCTGTCAACTAATGCTGAAAAATTAATAAAATCAGTCAAATCAAAAATAGTCCAGGATAAATATTCGTCGATTTGGCACAGAATTCCCCATATTCAATTACCTCATAAAATCAATTACGAAAATACCGACGCCAGCAATACAATTTCTTTGCTTTTAGTTGTCACACGATTTTCTAGATGTGAACGTTCTTGGATTATGTAGGATTGATATAATAGTTACTAGATGCAAATTAGACACGCAACTGTCTGTAGGAAGTATATATCTCATTTACAACATGACGTTATTCTTTCATAGGCCTTGACACTCGTTCAGCTTGTTACTCCACGTCATAAAAAATGTTCATATACTTATAGTCAACGATCAGCAATGGTAATCATTTAAAAAATATAATCTGCGCAAAGAAGTATACTTATATGATTCATCACAGCGTCTTTCCCTATAATTTTGGTACACATACATATGTATACACGTCAACTTAACAATTTTAATAAAATCAAGGTGTGTACAGTAGTGTTTATCTGCTTGACTTGAAGTTGTCAATATACATAGATAAGTATTACGAGAGTAATTGTCGTTCACTTCACACCACCATGAAGTATAATATTTGCATTTCACAACTCTAGACATGATATGAAACGAACTGGTAAACATGCAATGCATGTTACTTTTAAGCTATACACACATATTATAAGTAGACTTCTGATAAACTGTCATTTATTTATCAATGAAACGTTCGATCTTGTGAGACGTGTCTTACCATGAGCACTTGTATCGTTTCGTTTATAAAGTACTGGGATATCGGAACTGAAAATGTTGACAGAGTTATTCAAGCTCATTTCGTTTGTATTGTTATCGAGTAAAATATGATTCTTGTCTGCAAGATCTTAAGTGAATGCTTTATAATCCTCTCGACTGTTGTAAATGCAAATGTATTTGGAACATTTGATACTTTCTCTAATTGCAAAGAGAGAATGCTAATAAAATGATCGTCACCTCTACTTCTCTTTGAGGTAATTGTAGCTGAATTCAATTTAAATTAAGAGTCACAATTTGTTGTCATTTTGATTTACATTTCGTTACATGAATTTCTGTAAATTAATTTCACATTTGAAAAATTACAATTCTGATCTCAGCTGTAATAAATTTGCAACAATAAAATGAAGCTACAAATTTAGAAAAATGAAAGGAAATTTCGTTTCAGTCAAACCCGTTGTTCACGATTTGTGTTTGAAAGAAATGGAACCGAAGAACTTGTCAAATTTTCCTCATCAATGTCATCACAAATCAATTTACGAGATAATGAAAACAACTTACTCGATTTTTCTCGATGTCGGTTAAACCTTCCCTTTGTCCCTTTGCTTATGGCCTGAGTAGACGGAATTGAAAAATAATTTTTTGACCTCATACCAGCCTGAATTTGCCAGTGTAACTCAACTGGACGCAGCTCCAAAACCAATCGCGATACCATACGCTATGGCTTTCTTCTTGTCGTTAACAGCACGTCCCTAATAAAAATTCAGCGATCGTCCTAAGCGTCCATCGAGTATAAAACCGCGTGTTGTAGTCCAAGAAGTCATTCGGTGTTTAGCCTCAGGAATCGATCGATCTCTGAAGCCGTCATGAAGGTTTTCCTAATCATTTCGTTATCTCTTTTGGGTTCTTTGGCCTTTGCCCAGATCCAGGATGCCACCACGACTACGGAGGTCCTAAAGAACATTTACCACAGGTTGGTTTTTAAATTTCAAACAATATACTATTACCAAAAATATCAACTAACTCACTCCTTGTGATATCAACGACATGTTTTAGGTGCATGGACAGCGAGTCTATGCTATCCTGTGTGAAACCAAAAGTGCTCGCTTATGTGAGCGAGGCTATTAAACAGGACAAGATTAGGATCACGGAAGACTTGGCCATAGTAAAATCACGCGAAGTACCCGAGGATAACGCCGAAGAGTATTACCAGCAATACGATACCGCAGACCCAACAAGGAGGGAACTTCTACGGTCCTTAATGCTGGAAAAACTAGATTCTTACTTGTCCAGTCATCAGCTAGAGGCTAAATTACCAGAGGCCATTTCCGGGTCTAATATCGTCCCTCGAGCTATGATCGAATCTATACCCTCAAGCCTTACCGTGCCCTTGGCTGACACCCAGGTCGCACAGGGTAAGTGTTAAGAATATTAACAACTGTATGGAATTTTAAACAACTAAATAATCTTAGTGAAACCGAAGCTTATCGGTAACTGGAAGGAGGTAGTTCAGAATTAGACTAATCATTGAATTTTTTCAGGTCGTGGATTCGTTAAGAAGGTGATGATTCCTTTTCTTTTGGGTCTGAAGTTCAAGGCTACCGCTTTGGTGCCTTTGGCATTAGCTCTGATCGCTCTGAAGACTTGGAAAGCTCTCACCTTAGGTCTCCTTTCGCTCGTACTTAGCGGAGCCATGCTCATCTACAAGTTTACAAAGCCCAAGGTGGCCTACGAGGTTGTCCATTACGGACATCCGCCCGTGGAACACGCTCCTCATTGGGACACCGCGCCACATGGACCTTACCGTGCTTATCGGAAGTAAATCCGTATTACCTGATCCTGACATACCAAAAAAAAACCAACGACTAGATATTGTATTTAATATTTATTAGCATCTCCTCTCGATTATGTATAATTTTACTATAATGTATGTAAAATAAAAATCTATTTTTAATATAAATATTACGTATTGTGTTCCTAATTGTATCAGAACAGCCTGATTCCTATCTATAACGATAAAAATTTTAAGAATTTAATTTCTAATTCAATTTTACGCAATGCATATTCGTGATGTTGACTTTATCATTAATGAGATGCATCATTTACATCTAATTACCATAAATGCGTGTTCACTATGTGCATTATAGAGGGCATTTGTTACAAAGAGAGAACGTGAAGCTTTAATTAACTGGAAAAAAAAGAAAATTACTACTTAGCATTTCACTGTTCAAAGAACCGTACTCGCACTAATAGACGAGTAGATTAGTAGAACGTATGAAATAAGGAACAAATAACCCTGATAAGTTTCACACATCGAACCAGTCGTAAACCTGAAATATGATTCCGGTTCACATTATGAAATGGAAAGATAATTAGACATTGGACAAGATTTCGATGATAATGTACCAGATTCAAAATACGAAATACTATCCTATGGTCAGTTCTCGCTTCTTCGAGAGAATTGCAAATTGAAAGATTTGGGTTAATTTGTAGGAAATTCCATATATATGTGAAATGTATCGATACTGAGTGTGAAATATCTACCAGCGATTGTAAATCGACGGGGTTTTCTTCAATTGAAAATAAAATCGTCCGATTACGAAGGGAAAGGTTTATATCTGAGGCTATTAACGATCTTCAATGACCGGATAAGAGAGTTATTAATTCGATCAATCGTTATTTTTGATTGCCCTAGATACTTATGAAAATTTCGACCCAGAAGTCCAATTACTTAGCTATTGTCTTGAAAACACGAGGTACCGTGTTGGAAGGTGTCACCCTACATATTCTCACACAGGATACAACTAGCGCATACTAAACGACTAAACGACTGAGCAAACTGCGACAAAGTTCCGGCTTACTTGATCGCAAATAGACACAGCATTATCAACGACACTAATTGTTATTGACCAGGGGAGAAATTAACCCAGAATAGGGTCTTGTGGGTCACTAACGTTGCTCCATGGAAAGTGTGCGAATCGAGCGTGTCGCGAATGATAGATTCGTTTCTTGATTTATTTTCGTTTATTTAAGGGTATCGAGCTCTTTAATATCACCACGCGGAAGTATCCGCATTTAAATCCATTAACAAAGGAAGACAACGAATTGGTTGATCAACTTTTACAGATTTATTTGTGTTACTAAACGTAAATGTAACGAGATGTAAGACTGAATGATCCTCATCGAGGGTAAATGGAAAGTGATATTTGACAAATTTAATTTGATGTGTAGAATTTGGAATGAGACTCAACACACAAAAGTTTTTCAGAAAATAATTTTGAGTTGAGATCAAGCCTGCAGCTATCTGAAGATTTTTGTTTGAGCATTTTTTCAGGACTTATTAATTCATTCACCAAATTCATTTCACCAAAAATGATGTTCACAGTCGCGGGTAGGTATCTAGAAAAATTGTTAATCTTAACACGTTCACTCTGGAGCCTCACATGTTCCGTTAATATCCTTTAAAGAGCACATAAAATCCACCTACATATCTGAAGACCACGTGTTACAATTGCAATGCACGTGCCAAACGTAAGAATGCAAGTAATCTTATTTTAAACAAATTTCATGAATAAGAACACCGAGAATGTAGCCTCAATACGTGAAAATTGCAAACTTGGCAAAGCAGTTTCAATTCTGTCGTGGAATAGTAGAGACTAAAGGCATTGCTTCGTCCCAGTCAGCGCAGTAAACGAACGTATATGGTCTCAGAGTGACGATCTTCACAGCTGCAATAACTAAGAAGTACACTGACATTGAATTCCAAACTGATATCTCTGCTTGACCAACAATTTCCAACTGCTATCTTGTTTTTCGGTAAGATCATCGCTTTACGAGAACCATAACAAGCCATGAAAGCTGTATCCTATATATTATTACATGGAGTACTTGCAACTTTGAATTTAACTCGGTTGACCACGGCGTATAAGTCAGAGCTAGGATGGAGGAGCAAGGTTCATTAAGCATTCGCGGCATGTCGAAGACCCCGATAATCGAATACCATACTGAACGAAAAGAAAATTTGAACGAGTGGGGACAGGGGTTGGTGACTTCGTATAAAGAGGCTCTAACCCAGCCCAAAAGCATCAGTGATACAACCGTCTCCGGTCAAGTGCAGAAGTCGACGCTTGATTTAAGTATCGAATAGTCATTCGTTTAGTATCGACCATTAAAGTGTCTCTATACCAACTTCATCATGATGAAGTTATATGTTCTGTGCGCTATCGTAGCATTGGCTGCTGCACAACCAGCCAAAACTGATCTCTGGAAGGGAACCAGCATGGACACAATGATCGACCAGATGAAAAGTGATTGTGGCCAGAAGAACGACGAGATTTCTTGCATGAAGTTCAAGGTCCTCAATCTTTTGGATCAGATATTCCGCAAGGACAGCTTCAAGGTAAAATATCTTAAATTTATTCCAAACGTAATAAGTGTTACATGGCATAAAGTTTCGTTGATCGTTTCTCAGGTATCAGAGACCGTCGAAGTGACCCGCAACTCTTACCCCGTTGAGGAAGTGTCTGCTCGTAGTGAAAGCTCTTTCCTGGAAACCGTGCAATCTTATTTGGCTTCACACGATGTTACCTTCAAGCTTCCTTTCGAATCCTCCGTCAAGGTTAGCCCACGTAACATTGACGATGACGAGCTTTCCTTCAACGTAAAATTCGGCGAAGGTCGTGCAGTCCAGGAAGCCCGTAAATCGAAACTAAAGAAAGTCATCATCCCCATCTTGGTCTTCGTTCTACTGAAGGCCATGACTCTCATTCCTTTGGCTATCGGTGTTCTCGGTCTCAAGGCCTGGAATGCTCTTCAGCTCTCATTCTTCAGCTTTGTCGTCTCCGTGGGTCTGGCTATTTTCCAACTCTGCAAAAAGATCGCTGCCGATAGCCATTCAGCTCCGATCTCTGCTCATGGGCCTTGGGAGTACCAGGCTGCACAATACCGGGCTTTTGACGAAGCCGAAGCTGTTCCTCAGGAGTCTGCACAGGATCTCGCATACGCTGGATACGTCCAGAACTAAATCATCGATCTCAACGAATGAAATTATCGCAACGCCTCTCACGCTTTACCAAACGATCGCACTAGTACCCAAAGACGAAACTACTTTTGTAAAATATTTTTCTACTTATAATATTGCTATTTAATAAATTATTCTCGCAAATATTTCCGTGTACTTTTTCCGAATTCTTTTACCTATAATCCATTCAATCCTATATCATTGAGTTTTAGATATGATGCATTCGTTTCCTCGCATCATTTAGGCTGCTGGGTTGTTGTATTACAAAAGCATCATCACTCGTACTTTAAAAAGAAGAGGAATTAAACTGAAGTTTGGAAATTTTTTGATGCAAAATAGTTTACATGACATTTTAAAAATTTGATCATCTGTTTTATGAATATTTAAAAGTCAAGAACAGTCATAGAAAGATGAGTTACATATTCCCGAGGACATGCATTGTTCGATGAAGTGGTCTAGATTCGAACATTAAAAAATAATAATTAATTGTGAATAAAATTGATTTTTAATTATAAGTTTACTAAACAACTACACTTGTCGCCTATCTACCCTACAATAGAATAAGTACAGCATATGAAGTTGCAAGTTTGGTTGCATTAGTATAAATTCTTAAAGTATCAATGCATACAAAGGTAAGTTTTGATTTTTTTGAAAATGTTAGAAGATCAAGAAATGATATACTTTCTCAGACTTCTAACAAGAAATGTTTATCGAATATTGGTCGCAGCTTGTTTAGTGTTGCACCGAATATCTTCGACGTTATTACTTAATCGTTAGTAGCACATTTATCGAGTGCATCCAATTCACAAACATACCTATACGAAAAAAGCTAACAAGGCAAGGTTCCCAATAAGCTTCTAATTAGATTTGCTCGCATCATTTTTAGAAATACAATAGGAGGTCAGAAAAGCAGTTCCTCAAGCTGTTTGTTTGTCAATTTAGATTTTTTAAAATTAGAAACGACCCAGCATGCGCTTATAGAGAAACGGTTTCGGTTGAATTGTCTGAATTTTTGATATGTTACAGTTCTTTGGTGACTAATCAAAAGTGTCAATGAGTACAAAGCTTAAAAATTGATAGTTCCGGCGTTACACTTTGTCAAAAGTCAAAGTCCCGGGGACCGTGATGATCACTTGTTGACTCACGAGTTTCCACTTAAAAACAGATGAATTGATATGAAAATATGTTAGAATTCACTATTTATACAGTGATATGTTCACACGGTGGATATCTCCTGGAATAAACGAATACCAACTTGATATAGTAAAGATCGATGTGGTCTATTGCCCTGACCGTGGGGATACTCGTAAATTTCTACTCGACATTTGGCACCAAAATAAATATTCAGAATCGAGATCCACAGTCTGCCGATTAGGCCAGATAAATGTTGTCAACCTTGATTGGGTCGTATGAAAGATGTCGAATTTTAAACTAACGAATGACTTCACAGGTGCTGCAAATTTGTAGAAATTTGAGGAAAATATGGTGTCTTCTGTTAAATTGAATATTATTAATTTTTAGTTCCAGAGATAAGTTCCCGATTTGTAATTTAATAACTTTGTTTAAATAACTTTTTATATCGTTTCGAACTAGCAATAAGTGATTATCCTCGAATGTCTTATTGATATGATTTGCTTCTGAATCACATCATTATTATTTTTTCATACGTAACGATTGATATAGAATCCTATAACTTTTTGTCTGATCAAAGTAACGACACATGATACATGCATGTAAACGAAGCTAACATGAACCAGAATGATCGGTAGAATTTTGCATACCAAATTCACCCACTGGCCTGAATACTTTCCTATTGGCAGAGGAATGTAAGACACTCGAAAGTAATAATGAGACAAACCATCTATGACAATAAAACGTCACTATACTCCGGGAATTTTGATCGAAATACATGCATATGTCTAAAGATTCAATTTTATGGAAAAATTTTGGAATGCAACTTGTCTTCATCTGCTTGACAAATAATGATAAATGAATACAGAATTTGACAGGATATCATTTCAACAGTTTCAATCATAACTCAACTTCCAACTATTCTTTGGCTCGCACAGTCTTTATAGGATTGTACAATAATTATTACACGTGTTTCGGAATACTAAGAGCGTATATGCTCCCTCCGAGATAACTTCTTGTCTTCAAATCACTGGTATTCTTTGAAGCAATAATCTATCGAAGATACAGCTGATTATCCACAGTTTCAGACATAATTCGAAACTGTTTGAAGTTTTAAAGACCTCGCCTCCTAAAGATTGAATCTATGCTGAAGAAAAGGTTGTTGTCGTGGGGGACAGGTCACATCGTTCATTGAAAATTTCTGAAATTATGGAGTGAATATTTTAAAATAATGTAATTTTGAGAGAAAACTTACAGATCAGGTCAGTCATTTATTGTAACGAGTACCTAACGTACTTTTTGCTCAACTTTTACACACAAAAGGACTTTAAATCAAAGATTTTCGTATATAAAAATTAAATTTATATAATATCATCGGTTTGCCCCGAAATGATATACCGTAGAATATTCTCGCGAAATTTGGAGAAGGTTCGATAAACCATAAAATATATAAATATAATGCAATAAATTCATGTAAGGCGAAGTCCATAAAGTCTCAAATAATTCTGGATTATATTCCAAAATACTTGTAATCAGTCGTGAAAAAACTGAGTCAATAGATTGTTTTTACACAGCGTACCTGTGATTTGAAAATAGTACTTTTCGATACTGGTGCGAAAATGTTGATTTTCGGACGAGTGTGAAGTTTTTCCCCCGAGCGAAGCGAGGGTGACAATCACACGAGTCGAGAATCATATTACGCACGTGTATCGGACTTTATTTTTCAATACAACATTCGGAAAGTTGAATTTGGTACACGCGAAGCGTGCGCAAAATCGAACTTTGCGCACGGCATGTCGAAAAAATTATTTTTAAACTTATATTAAGGCGGAGCGGAAATTAACTTTTTTTAAAATTGCAATGGCCTATATGCGGAAAAAACGCATTTTGCTGTTAGAAGTCACTATGTAAGAGATGGATGGTCTAGCATAACATTTTGAGGTGCCGAGACGCGATTGAAATTCAAAAAATGCATTATTGGTGGGTATTACTCAAGCATTCGAAAATTTTCGCTAAAATGCAATTTTTATGTTATTCCCACTCAAAATATCCTCAGATTGTAGAAATATCGCCGGCTGCGTGTCGAGCTCCACCCCATAATACTCGAAGTCGAGGCGGAAAAATAGTTCGAGTTTGATTTGCAATTTTCTGGAAAACTTTTAGTGATAAAATTTGTTGGACTGGATATTCGTAATCAGTGGGAAAATTCCCTTCGAAAACGTATATTCAAATTTCGGAATCAAACTGCTGGTCAGTATTTGCGTACCCTCAAAAATCACGAAACTCATCTTATTATCCAATTTTTGACTGCGATTTGCTCAAAAATTTGATGCGATGGAATTTTTTGAACTTTGGATTCGTGATCAGACGGAATATTTTCTCTGGAAACGTGAGTCCCAATTCCAGGATGAAATTGATTTTCAGATTTGTTGAATAGTATATAATTACCATGCAAGCAGAAAGGGTATTATGGGGTGGAGCTCGACACGCAGCCGGGAATATTTCTACAAGCTAAGGAAATTTCGGGTGGAAATAAGATAAAAATTGCATTTTGGCGGAAATTTCCAAATCCTTGAGTAATACCTACCAAAAACACAGTTTTTTTAATTTCAATCGCGTCTTGGCACCTCAAAATGTTGTGCTAGACCATCCATCTCTTACACAGATACTTCTGACAGCAAAATGCGTTTTTTTCCGCATAAAGGCCATTAGAATTTTAGAAAGAGTTTATTTTCGCTCCGCCCTAATGTACATGCATATCATGCCACCAAGTTATAAATTGAATGATCGGCCACCTAGACACAACATTTCAATGAAACTTTGCTAATCACTAGATTATGTCGCCTGTAAGATATAACGAAAATAAAATAACAGGTTCTTCTATTTCATCTAAGTTTTCACCCAGTGTACCTACTTACTGTAATCGCCACTCGTTTGAAATTTCAATTAAAAGACTGATTCAATTGTCATTCGTTTCTCGTTATTAAATCAGTGGCACGACATTTTCTCCCGACTAAGCCAACACTTTTCAAATACGACACCACTAATTGGCACAGTTTTCCTTTTCCATGCATAAATTGACGAAATCCTGTTCACACTATACTCAAATGTCTCGAATTATTTGAATGTATGTAACATAACCATTGAGTGAGCGACAAGATATACTTCGCCGTAGGTGATAGTGCGGTGGTTCAGGGGCAAGGCCCACGAGGTTTCCAATGCCCATAACTCCGGGTAGGTTCAACACGTGCTTCACAAACGAAGACATGTCACCGACATACCAACATGGAGTGAGGTTCCGCTTCCCGTCGTACGCTATGGTGCATGCCATGACGGACGCGACTTTATGCGAACGAAATTTCAATAATTTTCATTCAATCATTGATTCACGGCATGTGCGACCGAATAACATAGATTTGTAGGAGCAAATTAAATAAAAGGGGCGGGCCACTCCTCTGTTAGTCGCAGTTCATCGTCGATTGTGTTCAACGGTCGATCAATTGATCGTAACAATCCGTCCCTCTATTGCGATTTGTTTAAAATAATCCGTGTAAGTGTACAGTTTGATTAAAAAAAAGAAAAGAAAAGGGAACAAGGTGGTTTTCGAGTAAATAAATATTCTCAAGGATAACTTGCAGCAATTAAATTTCCACACAGTAGCAAAATGCGTTTACTCACATTCATCGCTTTGGTGGCCAGTGTCGCTGCATCAGAAGATTTTTTGTCCACTTCTTTGAACCATTGCATCAGCGCGGATTCTTGGACTTCATGTCTTAAGACCGAGGTACTCGGATACTTGGATGAAAAATTAGGAACCACAACAGAGGCTAGATCCTTGGACACCGTCGACGAAGCCATTGTTGTCAGAACTGTTAAATACTTGAAGAGTTTTAACTATGGAATTGACATCCCCTTCACGGATGCTAGTCTAAAATATCGTCCTAGCAGAAGCCTCGCTGACCTTGACGTCGAATTCAAGGACAATGTCGTAGCGACCAGCCAAGCCCGTGGTCTCCTCAAGAAGAAACTTCTGCTTCCTTTCCTACTCCTGCTTAAATTGAAATTGAAGGCTTTGATGCCAATCTTTGTCGCCATAATTGGCCTGAAGGCTCTCAAAGCTTTGGTACTGTCGAAACTGGCCATCCTCTTGGTCGTTGGATTCATTGGCGTACAATTGTTCAAGAAGGGAGGCATGACACCTCCAATGGGTAAGTTATCAGTAATATATTTTCATCATTATAGTATTAAGAGTAAAACCTGAAAGAAACTTGAGGGGAAATTAAAGCTTCAGTTGGCAAAAAATTGACAGAAGAAAATATAATTTTTTTTTGTAGGCATGTCGATGGATCCAGCTTCACCTCTATATGGAGCACCCCCAACTCCATCTACGACTTCCAGCTACGATCCTGCGAACACGTGGGACGGAAATGGCCCCTACTCCAGAGTTTGGACCCCGACTAATGGTGTAGATGGTCAGAACTTGGCGTATAATTATTATTCCGGAAGTAGTTCATCGGGCGCATCATCCTCTTATGGATCGCCAACAAGTTCTTCCGGATCATCCTCCAGCATCACGAATTATTAAAAAAAACCTTAGGAAATCGGCAAATTGTTTCGAAACCAGCAATCGGTGTGTTCGAAATCAATTATTATCGACAAACTTTGACTGAAATCAGAAATAATTGTTCAAATATATAACTAATAGAATAATTTTTGAGAAAATAGGAGATTGCACTCACATATCCATTAATTCAAATTCAAAGATGACAATAACGATCGAGGATGTAAGATCGGATGAGTAGCTTCATTCTTTTACCCATCGAGGTATTCGAAAACCTATTCATTTTGCAGGTGGATCAGTATCAGGCGTGAGAGAACCTTGGCAACTACCAGTTGCATAGATCTCTACTCACTGTTTTATCGACCGCTTGTGGTACCAGCTGGGAATACTACAGGACATTGACCATCGGTAAAGAAGAGTGATTTTATCAAAATCCTTGGATAGAAAAACGATCTATTGCCCACGATCGATATCACGATGACGATCAAACCGGTTCGGAACAAAGAATCGTAATGAAAAATAGAAAAAAAAAACAATATAAAAAAAAAAAATTGTACATAGTTGACGATCTTTTACTGTTCTTCTTCTGATCTTGTCTATGTGTATTTATTATCCCTAAAATTATGTATTTATTTTATTGTTTATCTGATGATTGTTAATAAAACCATACTTTTGAAGTGTCTGGTTAATTCTATGACTCAATGAAACGTGCGATGTTATAAATCGATTGACTAAATCTATCGACACCGTATCATTGCGGGCTTTACTTTTCCACGCATGCCTAGCTTCGACGATGAGACTATGATATGGCTAGTGTATATGGGTAATAGCCGTGTGATCCTTAATTACATATATCCACCTTACGGACTGTTAAGCAAACAAAAGTTATCCAAGATACTCGTAGCCGAGGGTAACGACCCGCGCGTTTAAAAAAAGGGACCAATCAGAGCTCAGGTTCGAGAAGAGTCTTATTCCATTTTTATACTTCACTATGAAATTCCTAGGCTAACCACTCCTGGCTTAGTATAGGGCGCTCACGACGCCCGACGCCCAAAGTAAAGGCGCTGTTAACGTGTAATATCTACTTACCCACAATGACAACGTCACCATGACGCACCAGCGATAGAGATAGAACTGTATTCCGTATCGATGATGTCGTCAGAAATTGAAGCAGACATATCAAACAGGTGTATCAGATCTCTAACAACATACTGCATTTTAGAAAGGGACCAACAAGGTACCAATATCTGAAAAACAAAAAAAAACTTTCATCATAGTTTTGCAAAAAACGTTTCAAAGTTACCGAAAAAGTTTCATCAATTTATTCGAATATTGTAAAAGCATGACCTACGTTTTAATGTGTTTCAAATTCGCGCGTAAAATTCGAGCTTTTTGCCCAGAGAGATGGCTCCCCCTTTTAGCAACTATTTTTCACTCAAGCCAGACATATATCTATATGTATACAGACGATCGTATAAACTAAAATAATGATCAATTCAACGTGCAGATGTAAAATTATTCATTTTCAATACTCGAAACTTGTGCGTATTGTCAGCATCGATTTATGGATTCAATCATAACCATTTGTTTGAAAAAAGTGATGATGATTCTTCATGCGAATCGGATGGTGAAGATATCGTGGTTGTCAAAGTTTATATCATGTGCATGATCGCGTCAAACTTTTTGGTAACTTGAAGCACTTGAAGCTTGGTCAACATCAAGAAAAACATGCATGTTCCTTAAGAATTTCACTAATACGTTGTGTATGTACATACGTACGTACATACGTCGTATTGTTTACGTCGAGGATGCTTTTTAATATGAGTTTAGATTATATGATATTTTCGAAAATCATCGTTTAGCCTTGGCGAAATGCAAGTCCATTGTTTGGTCAGTGAACCAGTATATTTTCTGTTGTATACATATATAATTCCTGCGACTGAAACCGGCAGGATCACTATACAGTATACAGTCCCTGACCAGGCCAGCAGACAAAATGTTATATGGCTCTCTGTGTGTGTCTGTGCTGGTTAGGTATAGTGACCAATGGACTTCAGTGTCCGAACGGAACCCTATCCAAGTAAACTGTAACCCTTTCTCTTTACAGCTTACCATTTCACCTTTCTTAGGGTTTGAAAGGGTAGAAAAAAACCGCAGCGTATAAAAACGCCAATAAAACTTTTACGATGCAAAAAAAAAAAAAAAAATACAATGTATGACATTCAAATTTTACTTACCTACTACGCAGGACAGAAAGGGTTGAATATCCGTGTCTCCTAGTAGTTTGGTTACCGTATACGCAAAACCCTGTGAAAAAGCCTGACGTAAGCCGCTTAAGCTAAAACCTTGCGTTCGTATTTTAGTGAAAAGATTCCTAATGGTTATATCCTACCATTAGAGTTGGTTCGCACCGCGTCTCGATTGCTAACAAGCCAATTTATGCACTGTACTTCGAAGTCCTGTTTCCACGATAAATTGCCACAAGGAATTGGAGGGAGATGACGACTACTTCATATAGTCGTGAGAACGAAAAAAAAATCTATACCCAAGATATATTTAAAGGTGTATAAAATTTGTCAGGAATTTATATCTCGACGAGACGCAGTATTTGGTCAAAATATTATGCGAGCTGATATACGTATGTGTATAAAATCATTCTGTCCGAAAGAACCAGGACGAGATTGGCTATGAAGCGAGAGACAGAGTGAGAGAGAAAATGAATGTGAGAGAAAAGTCGAGGTCACAGATGCAGAACTACGTTCATAATTCAACTACATTTAAAGTCGCAACAGGTGTAAATTCGTTTTTGACTATTCACTAGTTGCAGGAGGTTAAAAGCTTTCGTGAGCCTGTTAAAGTTGATAAACAATTAATAATTTTTGAACTCTAAGAAGGTCATTTTTGAAAAATTTTTAACTGCAATATAATTTCTACTAACCGGTAACACAAGTCTATCAATAATTGTAATTTTGGTACTGATTGAGTTGTCAGATATGATAATTTGAATAAATTTTTGCAGACACGATTAAATTGTACATACATACCTATATATGTATATGATATAGGTATATAGTTTTGAAAATAAACAGCAATACCCGTCTGTCTGGTCTAGTTCGTTGCTCATTCGGACACAAGAGCTGCGTGAACCAAGCGAAAAGGGGACGTGACGTCAGGACCCGTTCGTGCGAGAGAACAGCTATTGCTTAATATCTCGCCGGGATCTTCTATAACTATGTTACCTGAGTCCCGAATATATTCCGCAACCCTTCCTCCCATCATCCACCGGGAACCGCTTATTCCTGATCCTCTGCCTCTACGCCTCCCCTATTCTTACATAATCACCACGTTCTCACGGGGTCCTGAACGCGGACTTTCGTCCTGACGCGATCTTACGTGAAAAATCAGGCACAAAAAATCGCCTTATTACTATCCCAACCCGTTTCGAAATAGGAAAACAGATTAGTCGTTCAGACAACGTAGCTGGATGAGTTTACATCGTTAACCCATCATGTCGTTTTCGTTCTGCAGAACGTCCTCAAATTAAAATGGTTTTATTAATTATAATTGAAATTTTGTTATCAGGAGATTAGTGAAAAATTAATTGAAAGAAATATCGAAAGTTTTGGTCAAGGAATTCGATTTGCAAAGTTAGGCTGCCTCTCTACACTTGGAACTTCGTTATCTTAGTATGTGTATAAATGCCAGTGACATTCTGTCACACTGCATCGCGTATATACCATTCCCCGTCAATTGACCTTCGTCTATTTATATTGCACAAAAACAATTCTGATATTTGTTTTAGCCACAAGCTGGGTCTGTTTTTTTCCCGAACCACACAAAGCCATTAAGCGTTTTACGAAAAAGTGAAAATCCCGTTAATAACAAAACGACCAAAAAAAAGAAAAAATAAAAAATAAAAAAAAGAATGAAGAAGAGAGAAGGAAAAAAAACGGAGAAATTTCCTATAACTGCGGCAGAAAAGGGGATAAAAAAATCGAATGAAAAAAAGGAAACACGGAAGCGCGCGCTAGAAGTGCCCCGTCACATGTCCGGAAGTGATCCAACGATGGGGAACTTTTTCTCTTTTCTTTTCTTTTCTTTTCTTTTCTCTTCTTTATTTATTTATCATCTCTCTTATGTACCAGGCTTTTCGTACCTACTGGTATTTTCGATATCAAAGAATAGACTGCGGCACACGGTGCACTCGGTGCAGGATCCTATTTCTAATACATATTTATGGTGTTTTTTGGCTTATGTGTTTTTTCAATCCATAGAAAATGGAAAATTGTCGGAGATATCGGAGGGTGGAACGCCCTTGCTTGTCCCACCCGAAATTTCCTTCCCTCGTTGGTGCTGCAGCTCTCGTCTTTTCATCCCTTCCGTAGTGCAGATCTCGTAACGATATAAAAAGAGGGATAATAATACGAGAAAAAAAAAGAAAGAAAAAAAAAAAAAACCGAGGGGGAAAAAAAATATCCTATAGGATTATTTTTTAAGACGGATCCTATGCCCATACGTGTGTGGTGGTGGGCCACCGGCACTGGCTTAAACCAAGAGCCAAGTGCCGTTCGAGATTTGATCGGGTCTTGCGCGCGAGTCACGGGTTACATAATAAATCAAAAAAGATCACAGGCAGCTAGCTCTTTGGAAAAATTTCCTTTTGAAAGACGAGCTTCTGTTCGTTTTCAGGGTGCTGCTTGGTTCCGCGTTTCTAATAGAATCTGGCACCGTTTCAGCATCAAGATTGGTCGAGAAAACGGTGATTCGATACCTTTAGGGATATATAAGATGGTATAAGAAATTCGGACGGCAAATAACCGGCGTGAGTCGCAGATGGCCCCAAGTAAATATTTTTTCAGTATATATTCTATCTCCCAAAAGAACCTCTAGCGACTGAATGCAATTTAATTCTAACATATGATCAGGTTTCGTACGTGAAAAAAAAAAAAAAAAAAAAAAAAAAACTTATAAGCGGTGAACTGCACCAGCGGTGAACAGTTCAGCCATAGGAGGTAAAGAATATGAAAGAACTAAGGTATATAAGGAAAGAAAAATCTATACAAAAAAAAAAAAAAACGAGCTCTAGACAGAGAAACCAGGAAGAATCGTAGTCCGCGCAGTGCGCGCATTGTCTCGATCTTTTATAATCGCTGTCTCCCGCTGTAGTTCAGAAAAAAAAAGCAGGTAAAAATTTCGGCATTCAATATACCAACATAACGAAAACAGTCAACAGAATAATGTAAATGAATCAAAAGGACCAAAATTTAATGCCCAAGGAGATCCTCGCGATCTTATAGAAAGCCACGCGATGACCAACGGTGAGAGTAGTTTCACAACCCGCGCCTTCGTCGAAGGGTTCCTCATAAAGTACCATTTTTGCAGCGGTCCGAATTTTCACCTCGACAATAAACTAGACGAGCCAGCTACAAGCGAAAGGAGTTATTGAGTTGTCGTTGCCGGAGAATATCCCAAGGGTATAAGAGAAATGGACACCATTTCTCTGAATGTTATCAATACGTGTATCTACGACATCTCCCAAGGAATTTGTTGTACCATTTAACAAGTAGCGTATTGTTCTGGGACCGCCTCGACCTTTCTCTCGCGATTGTCATCGCCGACTATGTCGGCTGTCTCAGAGCCTCTAGGGAACATTGGAAATATTGGGAAACTCAAAAGTCGATGCGTAAGAGCTCCAGCATATATTGAACACAAAATTTACGTTTCAATCTTTTCGTTGCTAACTTACCCAAATAGTATACCACTTAACGGTCAATCACAAAACTCATAACAACTGAGGAGTTGAATGTCACAGAGTCAGTTTGGCTCCATATATGAATTTATCGCAATAATCTGAAGTACGATTCACACGGACGTAACAAACCTAATCGAGTCTGAATAACTACACTCTGAAATGAACCGTCACAGCGATCTTCACAATACGGGCTCATAATTAATACTTCAAGATAACAGTTAGCATGCATTTTGATGGATTGAATTGCAAACACATGCAATGCCCAATTAAACGATGACAGAATATTTATTAAGCACTTAATTTTCGTGCTTCGTTACTATACAAATCCCAATCACAAAATTTAAAAATATTTCAGTGTTAGAACTTGGGATTCACTAATTTTAGTGAATAGTATCGCAGTTCTACGATTTTCTGATGTATTGAACGGTAAATTTTATACTTTTATGCAATTTTTCGCACTGTAAACATACATCTCAAATTTCAACAATTCATTTCGTTCACGATCAGTCATAGATAGTTTATTTTTTCAGTGAAGATAAAATCTGGTTAGCATCGTGACTGAGCATGCTTGAAATAATGATTGCTTCGAAATATCGATACCTGAATTGATGATGTGTTTTTTCCTTAATTATCTCAAAACGTTATAACTCACTATACGCTCTTGTTGTATCTAACTCCTTGATTCTATTTCAAATTCGATAGTCCATCGGCGCGTATAGTCGCACTTGAGTTTACTCGAAATATAAAAAAAAGGACAATGCCTGCGTTGTGCACATGACGCGCGTCGAGTCGTTTGCATGAACGTTACTTGAAAGTGACTATATGTATATCTGTAATGTTAAGATACAGTTTTAACGAGGCAATAATTACAGCTGTACTTTAATGCTTTCGAAAGGAGTCTTTCTCAACACTATAAACGCAGTTATTTAAACTATATAGATATATGCGTGTTATGTGTAAACGTAAAGATCGGCAAATAGTATGAAAGTAAAAGAAAAAAAAAAAAGGGAATATTATGAACAATTTGATTGACGGCGACACGAGGATCGGGGACGTCTAGACTCACTGAATGCTCGATTAGCAGTAATGTTAATTAATGGGTTGCGTATTTGTGAAATGAAGCTCTTAGACCACCAATAGCGCAGGGGTATCCGTCGATCGGTCAGGATGTGCGATCGTCGGCCATGGCAACTTCAACTGTTAAACGACTTTGATTGATGGGTTGGAAAAATAGTTTGCCTTGCAACGTTTCTGTCACATTTTTCTTTTTCTGTCCTTCATCTTCGTCTTTTTTATATATATATATATATATATATATATATATATATATATATATATATATATATATATATATATATATATATATATATATATATATATATATATATATATATATATATATATATATATATATAAATATAATTTTATTTTTCTTATTTTTTTTTACTTTTATATCTTCGCATCGACACTAATGAAGATAAAATCATTTCTAAAGATATTAGAATTTCGAAACGATTCAATACGTCTACCACATTGTATCGATCCTATAAAATGACATCATTTGCATCGTTGGAAATACATCATCAGTTTAAAAGTAGAAAATTTTACACATTCTTGCGCACAAGTATCTTTTCTCGAAAGCAAAAGGGACGTTTTCAAAAGATTGATGAGCCTTAACGCTTCCAGGAGCTCCGTCCAATCTTCAAGGTTTTTTCAAGATTACAAACTTTTCTAAATGTAAAACTAGTGTTACTCCCATTCGCTGTGACTGTCTCCGATAATGCTCTATGGCTCCTTATCTCCTCTTTGTGTCGACATTTTTAACAGCCTATATATATATACATACATATACCTATATACATATATCTACGTGTGTAGGTGGCGTTGTGTGACGTGGCTAGAAACAGGAGGGTAAAGAGGTTCACAGGGGAGACAACAGGAAACGAGAAACCGTGGGCTGTAGCTGTCTGGGAAGGCGAATTTAGATTTTCAGTCTCCTGGGAAAGTCCTGGGAACGATCCTCGGGGTCCAAGGAGTTCTAGCAGGAGTGGCAACAGACGGGTTGAATCAGAGGTAGCCTTTCTCCAAATGGCCATCGCTGGCATGCGGAAGGGTTGAAGGTATTCTTGAATTTTTTTTTCATCCCATTTTTTATCCCCCGCTGTTGCAGGGGTAGTGGTGGTAGTTTTCAGGATCCCGTTAGGATCAGGCAGCGCGCATCGGCAAGCTGCTTTTCTTTTGTCTTTTTTTTTTTATATAGTATATATATAATATACCTATATACTATTTTTTCAAGACCCTTTCTAACTGTGCGGCCTGAGCCAACAACTTCCGCGTTCGAGATCGGACCGATCTACCAAGCTCAATTTTTATTTTCATTAGCTTTGCCTCATAACCCGATCGGGGAAACCCATTAACGTCACATGGGCGAAATGGATGAACCTCAAAATTTAGTAGCAAAGTGAAGTTCCCCTTTCGCTGTTATTATAATTACAAAATTAACTTGTCTTCGCACAGTTTCTAGCTGCGTTTTATACTGACATTCATTTTTCGGCAAAAATTATGCATTCATTGAAGAACTGCAGTCAGTTGCCAATTTACGATCAAACCTGACGGAGAAGGAGGAGGACATTCTCGAGTCCCAGGAAATGGGGATCTAATCCAGAAAATAAAAAAAGAAAATAAAATTATGGTGAACCCAAATTTTGTTTTATTGAGGTCGTGCGCTCTGATTACCCGGATGAATATGGTCAAGCAAATGCCATGTCTCGTGTTTAGAAATTAAATTAGTTTTTTTTTTTTTTTTTAATTCTTTTGCGACAATTGAGAGCCCATTGTAAGCCTAAATATTTGCAACAATTAGTGAGTACGTTTATACGTAGGGGCTGGCGAAATCCCCATAATCTTGACCCCCTCTGCGAGGGACATTCCTGTCGTAAAGTGATTATATCGTGGACGTTTTGGTTCATTGTTAAACTTTATTGTCTGTATAGGTAAAGAGCGAATAGTATATGTATATACCCTGCACCGAAATACAGGCTAAATTACCTTAACCTTATACCTTTTTAAAATGCCACCTGCATATATTTCCAAAATAGTTAAAAAAAAACAAGAAAAAATTATTCAAATTATACGTTACGCGATTATTCCATCGAATTTTGTATTTCCGAAAATCCCGTGTCTGTTTCTCACATTTACGTATTGATAAATAATTACATTATATACTTTCTCGTTTAAGTCGTACAGTATGATCCTGCAGCTCCTTCCGCCTATAGCTGCGGCTGGTTAGGCTTGTTAGAAGCGATAAAATAAATTTTTCCAAGTAACATGATTTAGATAATTGTAAGAACAATATACCGCTGTTAAATATGTGCGGAAACGCCAATCTCGTATAAGTCAGTAGTTAAAATTATATGTTGAAATATTATGGTGGATGTATAATAAAATTAACTTCATACTAATTCTGTGGATAAGACACAAAAATTACGGACACAAAAATATAGAATGAAATTGGAGACAGTAAGTGACAGGATATATTATCAGCAACGTTGTTAGCAAAATTTCAATTGAAATAACTTAGCCTAAATTTACGAAATAAATATCAAAAAAATTTATACGGTGAATCGTAGAAGATTTAAATTTGAAACTGAATCGTGATCTAGCAATAGGGAAATCTTGATGCAGCATATACACTTCTGATATTAATCGATCTTCGGTGAAGACCGTTAATGCATATACGTATGTAACATACATACGTAATAATTCTTGATCTGCGTAAGCTGTTGCCACTACTACTTTCAAAATGCTACTGGCGTCAATGATTTCCGATTTTTAGACCTTGACAGGCCATAACAAGGGAATACTGGTTACTTTACGCATGAATAATACATAACAATATTATATTATTCGATATAACAGGACGATTAGCATAGTTTATTTAATCGTTCAACGTGTTGCTACTGCAGCAGCAGAAGCAGTAGCAATGCAGTTGATATTCGACAAGTATATAATATTAACGTTATCATAACGGATGTGGTGTTAATTTCTTGTCTACGTAGAAATTTGTTATCGCATTTTACAGTGTCACTTTTCACCGTTTGCTCACACAATCGTATACCCTTTTAAAATAACCTCAACATATACCAATACAAAAGGTAAATCATATTGCAATTTACTGAATTTCGCTGTTAATATTAAGTAAACTGTATTATATCTATTCATCGATTATCAAAGTGAAAAATGAATGGTATAACACCTTTCACATAACGACAATGTAAGTAGATATAAATTCCGTTAACTTGTAGTTAACCTTAATGGAAATTACTTTGCCATTGAATTATCATCGCGATGTAGACAATTAAAAAAAAAAAAAACTCTTGTCGTTATAAATATATACGATGACCATATACGTGATTTGAATTTTCGTTTCGAAATCACCCATTAACTTGAATAGTTAACGACGAAAATCTCATCAGCAAAAGAAGATGTGCATTTTGAATTTCTTTTTTCAGTTTTTTTTTTTTCTTCTACATCGACGCAAGCTCATGGTGATGGCCACACGGTGGTGTACTGGGCATTGGTCAAGTCACCTTGAAGAGTCAGCAGGGGAGTCCCATAGTTCGAAGAAGAATAAATTCGATTTATTCACAGTGCACTTGCTGAAGTTTTCAAGTTAAAAAAGAATAAGGAAAAAAAAAAAAAAAGAAATTGGGCTCCAAGGCCACAGACCGTAATAACAGTTTGCAAAAATGTTTTAAAGACCTTTTTTGGCAATGCGAATATATATACATTTATGTCTTTATAGAGGTATACGTAATATATCTTCGCTATTCCGGAACACATTTCGAGGTCATGGAATTGTTACGAATCTTTGCCTAACGGTATCGCGGTAGATTTACTCGTCTTACCTGCAGCAACAGTGACGTAGGCTGCAACAGAGGTCCCTCGAAACGGAAGCAATTTGCATACCTGCAGCCCACTAACTTTTTTGTTTTTACCATTTTTTTTTTATTTTTTTTTTCTTCTCTTTTTCTTCATTCGAATACTGCACTTATGCAATCGTTTCGTCATTGCCAAGAAATAAATGCAGGTCACCACATGAGATCCAAATTTAAATCGTTCAATATCCGATCTGTGTTGAAATCGAACTGTAGCAAACTCTTTTAGACGAAGAGGAGTCGTTCCGCCTCGTAGAAAGAAGATATAGTTTCGTAACAAAGTTACAATTTTATTTTTGGAAACATCTGTACGATCAAATGGCTTCGAAATAAGTTTTATACACTTGTTGAAAATTGAAAATTTTTATGTTATTGGTTTCGGTCCGATTTTCGAAAATTGAGATCTCATTTTTCTCATGATCCATCTCATTCTCAGATTTTCATCAGATCTCGACGTTTTGGGGTCCCAGGAAGCTATTCCGACTATTTTTACATGGATGTCCGTATGTGTGTGTGCGTGTAAACAAATTTTTGTCGTACGATATCTTTAGAACGAATCAACCGATTGGAATGGTTTTTATGTCGATCGAAAGGGTTTATCAAGACTTAGATCTGATTAGATTTTGAAGTCGATCGGTCGAGTAGTTTCAAAGTTATTTGAGAAATAAAAATTAAAAAAATTTTTTTTTTCATGTTTTTAGCGCATAACTCCTAAACTGTTCATGCGAATAATCTCAAAACCTAATCAGACTTAGGTCTTGGATAGCCCTTTCGATCGCCGCAAGATTCATCAAAATCGAACGATTGGTTTAGAAGATTTCGTACGACAAAAATTTCTCTTTTTGTCGTACGATATCTTTGGAACGAATTAACCGATTTGAATGATTCTTGCGGCGATCGAAAGGGTTCATCAAGACTTAGATTTGATTAGATTTTGGAATCGATCGGTCGAGTCGTTTCAAAGTTATTCGAAGAATAGAAATTGAAGAAAAAAAGATTTGTATAGGGAAAACTAATTATACTTATAACCTTCTTTAATTTATTATAAACACAATAGTATCAATTAATTGTAACGTATTTAACACAGCGGGAAGTTTTCCGGTTGGCCCACAGGTCAACCGGTTTCCTGATTATGATTTTTTTTTTTTATAGAAAAGGAAGGGCCTTTTTGTTCATCTCGATATTTGCATAGTCTTCATTAGATAACAGCCTCCTTGATTAATAATAAATATACACGATATTGTTGGTTACAATCGAGGAAAAGAGAAGAGGAATCGTAAGTATCTTTGGCAGATCATTCAAGAATACTGTATAAAAACTTGTTTAATGGCAATGAATAGATTTTATCAGAGTTAATTGTGGCACGATAGAATGGCCATTAGTTTCTATAATGAACTGCTGTAATAAATATTCCGATTTATTTTCGAACACATTTCTTTTATTATTATTATTATTATTATTATTATGATTTTTTTTTTTTGAATGCTACCGCTTGGGTTCTGATTCCGGTTTTACAAGGTGCAGTTTAACGCCAATAATAAAGGAACAATTTTATGGACTGTATCGAAGCCGAATGCAATAAAATAGGTACACACGTATTTTGTAAGCCAGTTTTACCAGGACTTGGATATTTCCATCAATTTGTAGCTAACTATATATTTGGGACTAAAATTTTTCAATTCTTCTCATTTTGAGTAAATTGAACTTTGCGTTAATATTCGAAATGTCATATATTTATTAGAATTTTTACAAATTTGGTTAGACATTGTCAAAGATTTCAAAAAATAGAATCAAAACTTACGAAACCTTGAAGAAATCTAATTTCTTGTTAAAAACGTTTTTATTTTTTGTTTCATACTGCGTGAGCAGTGCCATTAGATTGTAACTAACAAGAAGGTGATTTCAAAGCTAAGAGGGCATAAATTTTTTTTTTATGTTCTCAGTTGTTCAAAAAAGCCTGAAGCACAAAAATAAACTATAAATAAAGGATTGAAAACTTAGAAGTAAAAGGTCTCACGTGTTTGCGACTGAAACTTTTTGGCGTTCGATTATTTGAAAATTGATATTTCTGAAAAGCCATATAAGGTCGTATCTGTCACATTATTGAAAATGAATTTATTGATGATGAAATAATAATTGGGCAGGTATACGACCTCATGAAATTATCAGGCCTCCATAATTTGAAAAAAACAAAAAAAAACAAAAGATAAAATCAAACAGGTCGTGATATCTGCCAGTACTTACGACCGTATACCTCTAACTGTTTAATAAATAAATTACAATATTTCTGAACATATTTTCATGTCTTCTGCATAAATACAAGAAAAAAAAAAAAAAATTAAAAATTAAAATTCATAGATACGATCCTTGAGTTTCGAAATGCCAAACGGTCGGGTAATATCCTCACGCATAAAGCACGTGAGGATATATACCTACTAAAGATATAGCTGTATTACATTTAGTAAAATAAAAATTTTTTTTATCACACAAAAACCAATACCTTTACTAAAGACGGTATATAAAGCTCGGATAAAAATTTTAATTCAAATATCTGAAATAGCTGTTCATATACATATATGTAGAAATCTATGAAATTATGACATGTCAAAACCGGTTGGCAAATAAATGAAAAATTTTTTAATTAAATCGCGATATACGTTCTTTAAGTAAAACAAAAATGACCAACAATCGAGTGCATTTGTATCCGAATCGTTCACTCAGAATTGCAGCAGATCACGTCGAACCAATGATGCATAAAATTCAGGGTATTGATTTTGATAACCGTGACAAAATCAATGAACAAAACTGACCGTGATGCTGCGGGCGTTCCGGAAACAGAAAATAATGGCCTAGAAAAATGTGGTTATAGTTATAGGCGCCACTACATACTTACAAGGAAGAGATCGGTATACAGACATGCGAATATACACCAAAATCAAAAGTTCATGGTTATCAAAGAGAATGTTTGGCAAGTGCATCGTGTAGTCATAAGTTTTGGTTACTTCTTTTTTCTGTTGGAATACGTAAATTGACATATGCGTTGTTTTTTTTTTTTTTTTTTTTATCTACATCAGGTATCGGTAAGGAGATTCACTCACATCGATCGTGTATCCTTGAGACGAAGTATCTGCACATTATTTCATGTTGCATTTACTGTAGTGTTAGTAAAAAGCTTTTAAGTATTTAAATTATTGGTATAATCAGGCTGTATCTACGATGCAAGTGAATAATTATCGGCTAAACCGATCTGGAATTTGTCACCGAGTTTCGCACAGGGCTTAGCTTTCACTTCCTACCTAGATCGCTGGAAGATCGGTAAATCAAGTAATGCGATCATCCAGAAGAAAATTACTACTAAGGGATTGCCTCACTAATGTTCCTAATCATTGCACACGGTCACCCGATTGGCTATATATACTTAAAGTGCAGGTACTTAAGAATATGAATGCAATACTTCCAAGCGGTTTCTCGATACGGCGGGAAGGTTGTGAATTTTTCAATCAAACCTGCTGACAGATAATGTGCGGTAATCGGTAATTGGTAATCTAGAATCAGTTATCGGTAATGTCAAGGCGATCAGTAAGGAGAAACCGATTCCATCTAGATTCTAGGTGCTCTTGTAGCACTCGATTATCCTTTTAGCACCTCGGACAACTATTTGTAGTCATACAGCAATTCATGCACAGGGCTTTTGTTATACATATAAGGTTAAGGGAAAAGCGAAGAGCCCTGATATTTAAAAGAGAAAAGTAATGAGGGAGATACCCGGAAATTACGTAGATCATCAGCTAAAAAGATCACCTCTGACCCCTCGACTGCTAGCGGAGATGTAATTTTCGATAAGGATCAATTTATACAAAAGATTGCCTTGAAGTGCCGAAAAACAGAGGCAGTAGGCAAGAACAGGCCGAAGGAGTCTGAAGGACGAAATTGTCATCAAATATTATAGCATTACTGTATACTATAAATAATTTTTGCTAGATCACTGCAGGTACGTTGTGAAAAAGAAATATTGTAATGACTCAATTCCTTTTTTTTTTTTTTTTTGTACAGCTGATTAGGTACTTGGAGTTTGAAATATGAGTAGAAATTATTTGAGTTTCTACGGACCTTGACTTGCATGGGTAATGATTGCACCGGAGGAAAAGAGTAGATTTTTGTATGGGGACGAACATTTCAGATTCAAGTCATTTTTGTTTCTTAAACGAGGTAAAGTCTATGGTCCTGGTCTCTTCTGGTGAAAATTTCTACTCCCAGAAGTTTCTACGAACTCTTAGGGAAATTGGAATATTTCATCGTTTTTCGGAAAAAATTGTAGATTTTCCTAGTTTTCTGTAAAAAAAAATTGTACATTTCCGTAGTTTTTTAGAAAAAAATTTCAAATTATCATAGTTTTTATATGAAATTGTAGATTTTTGCAGTTTTTCATTAAAAAAATTCTATATGTTTTTATTTTTTCATACAAAATTGTAGATTCTCGTAGATTTTTTTTTGTATATAAAGTTGTGGATTATTGTAGATTTTTATAACAAATTGTGAATTTTTGTAATTTTCATAAAAAATTGTAGACTTCAGGAGATTTTTATGAAAAAATTATAGGTTTTCTCAGTTTTTTATAAAAAATTGTAGATTTTCGCAGTTTTTCAAAATTGTAAATTATTGTAGATTTTTAGAAAAAATTGTAAATTTTCGCAATTTTTCATAAAAAATTGTAGATTTTCATATACAAGTTTGTAGATTTTCGTAATTTTTCGTAAGGTAGTGTAGATTTTCGTCGATTTGAATGATGTGATGAAAACTTGTACATATTCCTAGTTTTCTTTAAAAAAAAAATTGGATTTCTATCATTTTTCATTTAAAATATTGTAGAGTTTCATAGTTTGACCTAAAAAAATTCTACAAGATTTCCACGGTTCAAAAAAAAAAAAGATTTCATCATAAATGTCGAGAAGAATCCATCATTTTTTTTTCTGTCAAATTGTCTATCAACTTAGAACAATTTGAACTAGAAAGAAGAAAAAAAAAAGAAGATAAGACTAATTTCAGAATGAAAAAAGCGCAGTTTCATATCTCAAGTAATAACCCCAGGCTGCATCCCTCTCACCTCCTCGAAAGACAGGAGAGTATATTTAATATTATGCTCCTGGTGCAGGTATGCGTCGACTGCATACACACACATGCTTTTACCCTGTATACGTATACATATATACAATCTTGTTATACCCGCACAGGTGAGTTGTCGGCAGCACGGTCGTGAGGGTGGGGCGAAAGGGTGGGAGTACGGACCCAGTAACCCAGTGCCGATATATACGGTCGGCTCTGCAAAAACAAAAGAGTCGCACGTGCCACGTGCCTTGAACGATTGTTCTTATTTGTTTTTCCCGCGAATTACGATCAACGGTCAAAGACATACCTACCATACCTTTACGTATAGTTACGGATTGAAAATAAGATACGAATTAAGGTTGATGATAAAATCCAACTGTTGATTCGAAAAGTATATCGAATGGGATAGAATAAAATTATATATTACATATATGTGGAGGAAAAAAATAAAAAAAATTACTAACACAATTCTTTTTTTTTTTTTTTTAACTTATATCGTTTATTATACAAAAAATGCATACCTATATATTGTGTTTCACGAATAATTTAATTTTATGCAATTTAAAATTAATAATAATAATAATAATAATATTAATATTAATATTAATAATAATAAAAAATAAAAAATAAAATAATTATAAGAATCTTTTTTACTTTTGTCGGGGGTGACATATATTCAGACTTATTATATATATGCAGTATTTGTTTCAACTTGTGTTCTTTTTTTTTTCACCTTTTTTATTTAACTTTTCTTTTATTTTTTTTTTTTTTTTCTTCAATCAATTAATTCAATTTCAAAATATGATCTCTCAAATTCATTATCATTAACCAAATCAGTATATAACGATCAAAATCGTGTTAATACAAAACAAAAAACAAGAAATAAAAAAAAAAAAAAAATACAAAAATACAAAAATATAAAAATTTTCATCAGTTCTGGTTCAAGTTTTATTTTTTTTATTTATTTTTTTATTTTATTTTTTTGTTTACGGTATATAGGTATAATCATATCGCACATCTTTAATAATATAACGATTCACTTTGATTTCAAATATATAAGTAAAAAAATATATATATATATGTATCTCTCTTTATAATCTGAAATGTGTTCGAGATCAGAGCGAATCGTTTATAGGTAATATATATACTAGGTATATATTATATATTCCGATGATATTTCTTTTCGAAATACAGTTCAACGAAGACGAGCTTAATAAAACGAAAAATACAAAAAAAAAAAAAAAACGAAAAATAAAAAGACAAAAAAAAAATAAAAAACTCGATAATTCGTAGGAAAATATTCGAAGCTGGTAACTCGTCTATATACATATACCTATACATAGATATATTGTAGATACGTATATACGCATATGTATTTGTACATACGTATGGAAACGAAAACTGGTATACGTATATAGTATAGAGAAGGGATTAGTAGTAAGCGGTGGGTGGACGCCTATAATAGATTTCGGTATAAAACCGGTAAGATTGTGAATACAGTGTCATGACGGGATATTATAAAATTGTTAACCGGGTGTAATAAATGAAAATTATTAACGTATTACAAAAAAACCAAAAAAAAAAAACAAAGAAAAAAAAACAATCTATGTAATTATATATGAGTAGATATAATATCAAAATAGCCGAATGGTAAAAAATATTTACTAATATTATAATGATAATAATAATAATAATAATAATAATAATAATAATAATAATAATAATAATAATAATAATAATAGTAAAAATAATATCAATAATAATATTAATACGGAAAATATATAATGGAGAGACAATCATAAAGAGCAATACGGAAGAAAATCGATGGATAGTATAATAATAGTTGTCAATAGGTTTAATACTAATTAATAGTAACATTTTGGCTCCCGGAATACGGGAAACCGATCAGCGTAGAAACCCATATCGGTGGCAGTTTATATTTATCAGTTCTTCGCAGTCTTCAATTTGTTGTATATATCGCTACGAGGCATTCGGCAGTGAATTTTAGTCTTTATCCTCGGCAATGATGAAGACTATAATTTATGTAACGTATATCCCATTTCGGTAATTACGAATGGGTGCGATTGGGTTCTGTAATCAAAAAGAAAAAATCGAAAGGTTAGAAGATCGTTATATTTTTTGATAAACAAAAAAATGAAAAACAAAAACATATATAGAGCGATTTTGGGGAAAGTGGGCGCCTGAAATTAGGCAATTCGTTTTTTTCCCGAAATTCGCAACATCATTGGTCGAGTAGATATGGTCGACCAATGATGTTGCGAGTTTCGCGAAAAAACGAATTGCCTAATTTTAGGCGCCCACTTTCCCCAAAATCGCTCTATAAAAAATAATGTACAAGGTGTGATAATAACGATCGAGATGATAACATGACGACAAAAACAGCTTAGCTAATTTTAATACTTTGTCATTAATTTTTGGAAATATTAATCATTCCAATCCTGAGTATCCTGATCTCGTCGAAGGTCGCCTAGGTGCATTCTATCGGTAAGCAAAAACTACACTAGGAAACCACGCCCTGACGTGCTCACCATGTCATGATTCAGGGACGTAACCTCGCTAACTTGGCCACACTAGGCTGTGCAAGATCACCTTAGCTTACTTTGTCGTACTATAATATCCTCCAATCACAATCAGTCCGACAGGTCGACGAGATCGGTAATTATTGTCAGCATTTGTAATATACGTCCTATATTATCCATTTACTTCCTAGGGGCCAAACGTTGCAGGTATATAATGTATGTATACATGGTTTTTTTTTTTTTTTTTATGTTTTTTGTTTTTTCTTTTTACTCAATCTTTTTCCTCTTTACATAAAATAGATAATTTATTATTAGTGCAGTTGTTTACGACGCTATCATTGCAGCATAACCTTCATGCAATTTCGTCAAGGGTATGTTGCACACTTAAGTCTAGGTATATAAGCATATACATACATAGACGCGTCTATAATGATAAAATTTAAAAAAAAATTTGTTAATTATTTGTTTTTTTCTTGAATTTTTCAATTATTTCATACAGTTTATGGATTCGAGGTAACGATCCGTACACGTGGGAATTAAGGTTCTATTCGGTATGGTACATCCATCGATCAGATCGACCGCGAAAGTGGTACCCACTTGACTGCAGGGGCAACCAGTCGAGCGCGATTGAGATAGGCACTTGTACTTTCTTTCTGGTCTTTCTCGCGTCTTTCTGGGCCAAGTTCAACCGAAAACGGTACGCAAGAAACTTTCTTCCGGTCGAAAGCAGACATGGCTCCCGCGCCTAGGCCAAGATCCGAGATCGCCCACGGTGGGTGCGTGTGCGTGTCCGTCTGTGATCGTGTACGGTGAACGAGGAAGGCCCGTGTAGTAGAATAAAAATAGACAAGTCTGAGACCGTTAGGCCAGTCGTGCCCCTGAACTTGAAGTCTTGACTCTCGGAGTCTTGCCCCGTTGCCGTTGACCTACTTGGAGACCGGGGCGGCCTCGAAGAAGCCCGCGTACGTCCGCGGCGAGCTTTTTAAGGAGCTGACCAATGCTCTGGCCTGAAGAAAACTGGAATTTTTTCTCACTCTAAGGAGTAAAAATTATCGACTTAAATTCCTTCTAAACTATACAAAAGAATCTCCCTACTTTTCAACTAAAACGACAATATCTCATGTCTATGTTTCACACACAATATACTAACCGTTACCGATATTATATCTACATATACAATACAGCAGTTCATCCAATAATATTCGCGATTAGACATGGACTCGACTACGACTATATAATGATTGGTTTATGTAACGAGTCATTTCCCGCGACCACGTGATTCCATACCCAAGGCAAGCCACTCACTGACGATAGAATGGTGCACCTCAAGATATACCAGTGTCCTGCATATACGTAGGTATTATATCTGTAATGCCTGGGGGTACCTTTGTCCCGTTTCTTGTATATTTTGAAATAATCCTTTACAGTGGGTGCATCGTTTTCTTTGTTCCTGAACAAGATTATCATTAAAGTTTGTATACATTTTCCTGAACATAATTATCAATCCACAATCGAAGATTGTCAATACACTGTTATATCTATGTATGTATGTATGTACGTCAGTTTTAAGATTAAAATTTATCATCGAAGATGGTGAGCTAATTTTCAACATACAATATATCCTAAGCCAAAGGCAAATGGCTTGTATATACCTCGCGGTAAATGCCAGTTGTTGGCATTAACGCGAGCCTCTCCCCCCCCCCCCCCCCCCCTCCCCGAGACCTTCGATGTTACCGGTGAATCTTAATACTTATCGTTAGCTGCTATCGGCGAGTATTGCAACAAGCTTACAAGCCGGTGTAATGAACGGTAGAAAAGATATCCTACGGGTTTAGTGATGCAGGTCACGTTTTAAAAGCCGTTTAAATATTGAGTAGAAAAAAAAAAAAAAAAAAAAAAAGGTAAATAAAAAGTATATTACATCCATAAAGTATGTATTTATTTATTGAACGAATTCTCGAGATGATGTAATAGTGGAAAAAGACAGGATTTTATATATATACATACGTTATAACGTGTGTGTGTATGTGTGTGTGTATAAACATCGATAATGATCCGCTATATATACTTATATTCGTGTAGTAAGCGTCAATCTCTGTTATATCTACTCAACATTGTCCACCTACGAATTGACGCGGTATGTGAATGATGAAGAGAATAAATTACGTCAGTTTCTTGTAGGCGGGAGCCCGGGGGACACCTGACGAAATAAAATTTCAGCGGTTCCAGAACCTTACAATTCGTATAGTTTGAAGAGACTCCTTTTACGATTCGGACACCAAGCTGTCGCGTGAGCGTAACCAAATGATCGTTGTTACTTTCAGCTGTGTGGCACGTGCAGGAAGCGTTGGTCAGAAGGCGTAAGTATATACCTACATTAATATTATACCGATGTGTGTATCTATGTAGTCGCAATTCGATTAGATATTGAACAATATATATATGTATGTACATAAATATATCTAAACGTCTCAAGATGCATGCTTCGAATGATCGAGAGGAAACTATACTATAGAGGACCAGATACGATATATATAAGATAGTGAAGAAAAATCATGGGAATAAAGAAAGAAGCCGATGAAAAATTTAAGGAATGTCAAATTATATTCTCTTCTTTAAAACTGGTGTGGGTCCACCTTGGTCCACCACGGTCCATCCAGCTTGGCTCCAGGATAGGATAGGATAGCACCTCTCCCGATCCTAGGACCCGGGCTAGGCTCTCGGAGGTTAACGAACCCCGAACCACCTCTCAGTCGAGAAAAAAGATCAAGCGTCGAAAAAAGAGGACGCCCGTAGAGGAGTCTGAGGAGGAGGCGGTGGAGGATAAGAGGAGGTAACGAAAAGGCAGCCCACGAGGTGAAGAAAGAGGAGAGAAGGTAGAGATGGAGATCTACAGACCTCGGATCCTCTAGACGGTCAATTGTTCTGATCGTGAGTATCACGTCACCGCGGTCCTACGCCAACTAGTCAAAAATTCGAAGTCTAATTCACTTTAATAATTATTCGTTATAGAATCATAATTCAGATTTATCATAATCGTCATGATTATCGTCGTAAGGTCAGACGGAACATCAACGATAAATGATTTCCTATTTAGATTGATAAAAAAAAAAAAAAATGGGTTTTATGGTCAATCGTCCGAACTCGACTGAACAACAGCCGATGTCTTGCTCACGATCGGACATCACTCGGTTTGTATATACCTTAACACGCCAAATAAAGTCCGATTTAGTTTTTCGTTGCTATTCGATCGTATAATACAAAGGACAGCCTCTTATTTCAGCTAACAGTACGGAATCACGTACGAATTCAAATCTGATTGAACAAAATTATTGGTATGCAATGACTGTGGGCATCGCATTGGCGTCCACACCAACATCCCAACACCGATACCGCAACATAATATACATATACCTATATAAAAACGCAAAAATTTAACCGTCTCGAAACTGACCCCCTAACAGTTTTATATAATACGAGTTCAAGTAATAAATATAATAATAGCGGCACGTCGCGGTCGATTATATACCAAAGTTCCACAAGTAGGTATCTCGTAATTATATTATGACTGGTCTCGTAGATCTGTATGCGACTAGCGTGTTTATACTTGGTTGTCGTAGGTCACGCGTGTCTTTATCTCTATATCGTCGCCGAGCATCATCGTCGATTCCCCCACCCCTGATTCTTCATAACCTCCCCCCTTCTCCCCCTCCTCAACCCCCCTTCCTTCCCTCCCCCCCTCCCCCTGTCCACCTCTTTATTTCCAGTCTCTCTGACCGCCCCGCTTCCGCCATCGGTATCTCTTGACGACCGCTGGTTAATTAAGGACTTGTAAGTTTTTGGAGGATAATGGTTTAAAGGTATAATCAGAAACGAAAAATAGAAGAGAAAATAAGTGAAGAGAAGAATAAAATTGAAGAAAAAAAATATTCAGTTTTCCTGATACCCCATGTAGAAGATAGATGACGTTTTAGGTATATATAGGTATATGTTTTTGTATGATGATTTCTAAAACTCGCGGTACAGAGTCACTCAGTCGTTATATTAGACCGCGAGATCACTTCATTATCGACTGCACTCGTAGCCGTGTTGCGCGTTACGAGTTGCGCGTTGCGCGTTGCTGCTTGTCTCCCGAGTTGAATCGAACGAGACTTGGCCGTCCGATAGGAGACGATTTTTTTTTTTTTTTTTTTTTCTAAGAGTTTCAAGATCTTCCGTAACGTTAAGAGAGCCACACGGCACACGGCACACGGCACAGGGCACACGGCACACGGTACACGGTGTTTGGGCGCCCGCACGAACTGAGACGTTGTGGTAGTGGGACGAGGACAGAGACAACCGTGCCAACTGCGGGCGCGAGCGGGACGCTCAGTGCCCAAAACTCAGGTAGTGTCAATGAACTCGACCATGTGAGTTGAGGTTGCCGCGGCACTATCGGGGTCTTGTCTTTCCCATGAAACCGAGACCAATTTTCTTCGTTTACGACCGGGATGAAGAAGAAATTAAAACTACTAATTTTCAACCCCGAACCCCCGCGTGTATCGTTATTGTTGAATTAACCCCGCGCGATATCGGAAATGCTATAGAACTCATTTAATAAAATATCGACAAACTGAATATATAAACGACTAGAGCTGCCTGCTACGACGAACCCGTAAGCACGTGGCTCAGGCTATAAAAAGAATGGAAAGAAGAAGAAGAAGAAGAGGAGGAGGAGGAGGAAGAAAAAAAAGAAAGGAGTGAAAACAAAACACTATATCACGGTGACGTAACTTTGGGAAATCGGATTCCCTTTTAAAATTACTCGGGCGGCGCCCGCGCCTGGCGCTCGTGACCTACGGAGCGAACCGAGTCGTTGCACCTTATGATGGGGCGCCTAAATTACAGGTAACAGGTGGAGATGCAAAAGAGGAGTAAAACTGACGTGATATGAAGTGTTGTGCGGTACGGTACGGTACGGTATGGTGGGGTAAAAATCGTAAGTTACATACGCGAGCTAATGCCCACACGAACTGGTGCTGCTGCACGTGTACAATCAAGTTGGTACATAATACGGGCTAACAGTGACGGAAGTGGTATGTGCTCGCTCGAGGCCTCAGTGTCTGAGAGCGGTGGGACGCGGAAGTCCGGAAAGACTGTGACTCGGGTCCCGTGTCCTTAATTTAAAAACAGAAGAAACTTTACGTACTTATCTAAAATTTTAGCAATACCGAAGAAAGTACCGCGTAAGGATACGGAGAAGGAGAGGAGATAGGTAACTAACCAACTCCACGTCATGGTCATGGTGCGAACACACGGCGAAAGCCATGACTCCTGCACAGCCATGACTCCGCGAGAGGGAAAGTGATTCGATATAATCGTCAATGAACTTTACGTTGTCCCGTTCTCGCCCTCGTACCTACATCTCTACTCTTCGTTATTCCACGGATGGATCCACACCAACTTAATACCTACTCGTATAACCGCCTCCGCGGAACGACGTGGTCTTCGTTAGCGGGTAATTACATCGGTGTATATATATATACATATATATATACATATATATTACATCTCGCGTGCGAATTAGCGACCTAGCGAAAACGCAGCGTTTGGTTCATCGTTACGTCGGTATCACTTTTTATCGTTGTTATTTTTTAGAATCTTAAACAACGACAAAAATGTCGCTAATCCATAGATAAGATTATTAACATACACGCTTACCTCTTAATTAAGTGGCAGTGCAGTGAGTCAAAAATGACTCCTCAGTGACCAGACTCTTCGTGTCTTCCCTTGCGGATGTGAACAGTCCAACCCCATCTTCTCAAATTTGTAGACGACGTTTCCTCTCGTCCACGTACGTACGTCATCCTCGTGGATCTTGTATACTTTTCTCCCATCGGAGAATCGATCATCTTTTCTTCATGCGGGCTTATTTGCTAAGCACCATCTCAAACGGTTGGCTCAGTATTGTCCAGTTGGATCTAGTCCTCTAGCCATGGTTACAAATTTTTCTTTGATTTAAAAGTCGAAAAATTGGAATACGATCTCTTCGAAAACCCTTATCCTTTCTATCCGTTGATTAACGGTCTTAGAACCGATCGAGATACTCCTCGATAATTCTAATACTGACCAGTGGGATCTAGTCCAGCCATTTTAACGACAGTGATATTCAAATCTTCAAATTAATATAAGGAATCGATAAATCGGTTTAGGATCACTCTAAAATCAGATATATCTTTCTATACTCTAGTACAAACCGGTAGGGTCAAGTCCAAGAGCCATTTTGTATATTTATTACTGCAAATACGATATCAGGATAAACACACCGGTCTTGGTATTTGCCAATGGGCCTAAACAGTCGATTGACAATTCGTGTTCTTCGGTAAAGTTTTCCGTTTAGTAACACTGCAGTAGATAGATGACAATCTTCAGTAGAGACCAGTCGGGTCCAATTGACGAGCCATTTCAAACAGTCTTAGTATTGCAGTCTTTGGGGTCAGTTTGCGACGAAGTTTTTTTGTTTTGTTTTTTTATTATAACACAAATGTTGTGATAAAGCTTCGGTCGCACAGAGTATGATAGAGTAGATAATATATATTCGCGATTTATTGATCGGTTAAAGTGTCTGTTTTTTTTTTTGTTTTTTTTTTTTTTTTTTCTCCTTTTTTATATTATTTTATTTTTGTTTTTATTTCAGTATAATTCTACGCGAAATTATCATTCGCTTTAAATGTTTATTAGATTATTTCAACGAGTTTATTCAGCGATAGTTTATGCCGGTTATTACGGCGCTACCGGAAACTAGCTGCTGTGTGTGACCGTGCCCCACAGAGCTCTGACAGCTCCTGGCGAGAGGCCGCGCTTAAGTGTTGCTCGTCCCCCACCACGACTACGGCGGAGGCCATCCATTGGCGCGATCCAAGCTACAACGGAATTGGCAGGGGAGGATTTTAGACATTCACCCACTACCGTAATCTCTTGGGATCAGGGAGGGTTGCTCAGGATATTACACGGCTAAGATTATAGGGGCCTTCTTTCGCCAGTAGTCTTTTGTCCTTTTGGGTTCTGAAAGCAGTTTCAATCAACCTCATTGGCTGTCATGAACCAACTTCCTATACCCCAAACTAAAGGACACTCAAGCATTGATTAGACGATCTATATCCCAAAATTATTGTATCTGTTTTATTAGAAAATCGATCAGAATATACCAGAAAGCCGGTTCCAAGTTTAAAGTCAATTGATTTTGTGAATCAGAGAGTGACGCTGAACTAGACACGCTTTTATTCTCATAAACTTGATCAGAATAGACCAAATAGTCGGTTTTAAGTTCAGAGACAATGGACTTTGCAATTCAGAGAGTGACTTGGACTAGGTATATTTGTTTTCTCTTAAATTTGATCAGAATAGATGAAAAAATTGGTTTTTAATTTTAACCAATTGATTTCTCAATTCAGACAATGATGTTAGACTCAACACGCTCATTTTTTTTTTTTTATAAATATCATCAGAATGGACCAAATTTGGGCACACTTGATCGAGGTGCAGGGGGATATAATGAAATTATAAAATTGTTAGCCTATTTTGATTAGTATTATCGCAGGTATGATTGGCCAAATGAACACGTGGAGGTCCCTTGGTACGTTTACGATATTTGGACTTTGTTTGTCGTACCATTGGTACATCCTTTGAATTAGCATAGGAATGTATATTGTCAGAAAATTTTAATAAAGAAATGCCCTAATTTGAGAACAATGTTGTCCTGGTTTTATGATGATTATGGTTATATTAGGATAGTCTTTTAACTTCGTGGCACCAACGATTGGAAAAGAACTTCGCGATTTTCTTTTACGAAAAATGAACCCAAAACCATCCCAAGGGTCGAATTGAGCCCAATAAAAGACGAGTTATTTTACGATGCCCTATACCTACTCTGAAATATCTTACAACGCGTTTCACAAATTTCTAAAAACTTTTTCTATAAATATAACTTTATTGCTAACTAATGTCAATTGTGTATAGAAATAGTTCAAAGGTCTCGATAGTTGCGATATTTTCACGGTTTACATATACCGATATGAAGTAATAATTTCTTGAAATTTAATTAGACTTTGAAGAATACTTGATCTTCAGAGATCAACATCTTTCAATTTGAAATGGCAGAGTCGCCTCGAGTTATATAGAAGGCACGTGGAATTAATCACGTACGAGTTCGAGCGATCGCCCGATCCGATCACAAAGACCAAAACGTATTATTGAACTCTTTTCTATGAGTAAAATGAATTCATTATAAAATCATTAGTAACTGCTATACGTTAATTGCTGACTTTAACAAAATTGAAGAAAAATTCTTATTCTAAAAGTCTGGATTTCATTTTACGTTGAAACCTGCAGACTCGGACCGTTGCTTTAATTCTTGTAATTTACAGCCTAAGGAAAGGGTTGACGTCAATTGGTGGCCTGGAGAGCCATCGGTTGATAATTCTGATGGTCTACGGTTGTTTGTGGCCAACAAAGTTACCGTTTGTAATTCACAGCTGTGAAGAATAGAATCCACAAGGTGCCCTAGATTTGTAGAACCGCTACCGAAGCCCTAAAATCAACCTGAAACCACAAGCCAGAATGACAATTTTAAATTTTATAAAATTTTCTTTTGCTAATTATCGTCAGAATTATAATTGGACAATACACATTGACTGTCTAATATGTGAGCCTGGCGTCCTCAGAAATTACTACGACGAAAAGGCTCAGACTGACTAATCGATTAGTTATAAACCTGCGTGGTTAACCTATATAGGTATAATCTAGATCACTTTTGCTGATATTATCTAGATAAGAAAGGCCATTACCATTACCATTAAGAACTATCTAGCCAAGTCATCTGCAATTACTTAAGCTATCGATAATGTTTTTGGCAAACAAAACTGTTAGCGAAACTATAAATAAATGACATATTAAGGAAATACCTATATATCAGTCAAAAGAATTTATTTGCAATGAAAAATTTTTCGCCATAATTGCAATTTCAATAAAAAATTTAAACGATTATTAACTTCAAATTATTTATTTATTTATTTTTCTTCTCCATCAAATGTGTGTAAATTTTTGAAATTCAGTAGATTAATGGAAACCGTGAATATCTGTGAAAAATTATAGATTAGGGTCATTTTATTTTACATTCAAAATTCAAAATAAATATTATTTTTACTATTTATATAAATTTCGATAAAGTTTTTTAGAATTTATATCGACGTGCGCAGTTCTGATCACTGTAGAGATTGGCCCGGGTCTATTTGGGTTGTATATCGAATTTTCTGGAACCTATATAATCTAGAAAATACTAGAGTCTCATCTCCATAGTCTCATATGGGTTTCAGAACTTTGATTAACTTGCGTTCAAAGTTGCGAGCATAAACGCGTGATGTATGAAAAATATGGTGAACTTTGATTGAATTTTTAGCAGAAATGTTACCGCGGTTCTTGGAACGTCGCGATTTTGAATCGCTTTTATAAAAACTGTACGAAAAATGAGAATTTCAATAAATGCAACAGATTCACTTTTTCCCCGTGTTCTTTTTTTTCAGACACATTCTATATCCACGCGCAATGCAATTCTCAAATTTCCCAATACCTACTTCCTGCTGTCCGACACGTGTCTCCCTCATCCCCCCCCCCCCCCCCCCCCCCCCTCCCCCCGTTGCCGGACGAGTGTGTGACGCGTGCCTATAATTTATATTGAGACGTTGACGTTCAGGTGGCTTCCGCATAAAATTAGGGAAATAAATTCTGTTGGATACTTCGGTGAAATTTGTTAAATCGTCGAAGAAGAATTACTGCAATCATAATAAATCGACGAATTACTGAATTTACACACATATATACCTACTTATGACCCAAAAGGCTTTGTCCCGCGGCTTGTTTTCGCGCTAATTCTTATGCCTTATTACAAGTCCGTCAAATTCACAACCATAAGATCGGTTTAAGAACCTTTTGCCTGGGATTATCCCCTTGAATTACCGAAAGGGTTAAACCTAGGCAAAGGATCAGCTCAAGTGGTATTAGACAAGGGTGTGGCCCACCGCACTTATACTAAACCATACCCGAGACAATAACCCGAAAATATCCAATTGTCACAATAGAACATCGTCCGTTGGGCTTTGGGTATTTCAAGCCCATTACATCCGTGAAAACTTATTGTACAATGTTTGGACGCGCGGCTTGACTGGGATTAAGAGTGGACGACTAGAGTTTGCAACTTATGAAACAAGATTTCGCGGTAAAATTAGTCAAGGTGGTAGAACACTTCGAAAATTTCTCACTTAAGTTTGTTTTTCGAAAGTTGTATAGGATATTTTCAATCAATCGCGTTTTCAAAACATAAAAAAAAAAATATACATCGCAAATTCCTGGCCTATCGACGCCACGCTTTATCCTCAGTTTTCGAATACTTGACAAGTTTGGAAGCCCCAGTTTCAGGTTAGTTGTTGATTTCTAGCACCACTTGAGAACCTCTGCGCCTTATCAGGACCTGATGGAGTCCAGGCCCACGGCGACGGCAGTGACTCGCATGGACGAGGGCAACCTGGAGGGAGGTGAGAAAACGTACTTCAAGTACGGATAAGGAAGCTTCTTCGGAGTCCTCGGGCATGTAGTCGTCGTCCGAGGCCGTGGTAGTGCGGGACGCGGTGTTACTGGGATAAAAGGTGAACGGCTTACCAGGGGGTGGGGGTTTGTCGCGATCCTGAGCTTTCGGCGACGAACGAACGGTACTTCTTCTTCGAGGGTCCGCGAGTCGTAGGTATACAAGAAACTTGAAGAGTTCTATCTCATCGAGATAATGCAAAAAAGTTATTAACTGATAAGCCGGAGTACAACGATATAGTGTGATTACACATTACAGACAAGGAGAACCTATCAAAGGATGAAAAAGAACGATCATAGGTGCACTTTTCGTGATGCAATTCCATCTATAAACTCAGATCCACAAATTCTGTACAACCTTAATCATCGCATGTATAGCCAATACGAATTTGAAGTGCGTTTGCGAGGTAAACGCGAACGGAAGACTCCAATTAATCTTTATTCAAATATGCAATGGCTCACAGGACGCTTGTGTGAGACGTGTAAGTATCTAAGCACCTAAGACACCCTACGGGCTAACATAACGGCCTCGAATTAACCATGTAGTTTGTCTTATGATTGAGAAGTTGACCCAAAGTCTTACGGACATGACGTATGTACGATATACGAATCCAGAAATGGCCAGTTTGGTTGCTTCCGCTGCGGAGTTCGTTTAAGATTGTCACATCGTGGGTCTGCGACGACGAGTATTAGGATGGAGACGGTCCGAGGATGGTTGGGCAAGCCTTATAGTCCCACGTGCGAACGCTGCATACTTTTCGTTCAACCTTTCCTTGTGTACACAAATAGACGTATGTATGTGATACCAACAGCCAACAGTTGCAACATCAAGTTATAATTGTGAACTAACACACGTTCATAGATTACGGTATGCGTTATATGCGTTGTGCGCGGTATATATATGCTGAGAAATCACAATCAATTCGTAGGTAGTAATATACCCGCAATAAGAAATGGTTGAGTAAGTTCTACCAACATCACCGCCTCATCTGTTTCTCATTCACAATTAAAGCACAAGAATTTTAATTCATAACTAAAGTCATCCCTTATGGCGTAGTCTTTTACAGCTGTTGATGTCGTCATCACACCAAGACAGTCAAGTGAAGTTTAAAAATTACGTAAAAAGAATTATTCTCCTTGTTTTCATCCAATTGTGTCTTTTAACAGCTTTGGTGATTTTCTGGAACGTTCATATCTGTTGCGTTTGGAAGCTAAGACCAGTTTCAGCTTCTCGATTAAAAAGAGCCTAAAAATGTCGTTTCTCTTGACGATACGATGTGGAATATAATATGACTGCATTGTATTGTATTTTTGAATGATACTTTCATCAGTTTTAGAAATTAATAAAAGCAGCAGTTTCTGCGATTGAATAATTTGGAAGCTGGATTCTTCTTTAAATTTGAAATTATTCCAAAATCTATAATCTTCAAGAAAATATACCGCCATGTAATTTTAAACTATCCCTAATTGTACCTTAAATGTCAAATTTCAAGTGAATCGGTTAGTTTCTTCAGATGTCGGGAATTTTTTAAATGTCAAAAGACTAGCTTCTTCCAAAATTGATTGAGTGATATTATTAATAATAAATGAACATTATTTCAACGTATGAATTTTTAAATTTAATAAAATGTAAAAATTTATACAGAAATTTTAATTTCATGCAATGGGTTCGATGTTTTATAATATAATATAGATAACTTATCAGCCAATAATAATATATATATTAGTGTCAAGTATATATGTATATATCCTTATCAATCATTCTTATCATGTTAAAGATCGCATTTATTTATGACGAGACAAGTTTGGTCGGAATAAATTTATGCATAGACAATTCCACCAATTATGGGTCGACGATCCGAGATTTGTCTGCGACTTTTACCTCTTATAGTATGCACCAAGATTTGAAAGTCTAGTAAGTTTTAAACCTGGAGGGCTCACCATTTACATGAAACACGTCAATTAATTTTCACATTTTTAACAGATCTAGCTTCTAACATTCAGATTTTTTTTTTCTTCTATTCCTGATTTGAGGGATAAGATACATGACCCCCCATGGATTCTTTTTTTTATGTAAAATAGTCCGAGATTTTGAAAAATAATATTCGCTTTAGTACAGACTTTCAAATACCATAGAAAAAAAAAAAAAAAAAAACTACTTTTTTCCATGCGTTACAGTTTTAAAATTATTTTGACATTCTTATATAGATTTTGGAATTTGAAAACTGAATAATAAAAAGAAAAAACTTCGTAATTTTATAAACGAATATAATTTTTTTCACATTTATTTATTTTTTGTTTTTTATAATATGATGAAAATGATAAAACAATTTTTGAAAACTGTGGTCTATAGAGAAACGCAATCTCGTTTGTGTCAAAAACGTATATTTTTCGACACTTTTTAAGGGTCTATCTCAAAATGTATATTATTATCAAAAATATATCCAAGATTTTTACATATTTGAAGCGAATATACTTGTCTTTATTTTTGTATTCCAAAAGAACTACGTAGCTGTAGTGACCTGGACTTAAAATTCTATGGAGATAACGAGTTGGACATCGGCAACCGTGGCACGGGATCCCTGGTCATCTCCAACGACAACGACTATAACGTTCGTAACATATACACGAGAAAAAAAAAGAAAAAAAAAAAAAAACATTACAAAACACAAAAGAAACAAAAATACCAAATTTAGGGCAAATTTTATGAAACCGAGACAATACGCTGATCCTGGCTGCAGTCAACGACTGTTCTCTGAATGGTCGACTAAGATTTTCCTTAACTCAAAAAAATACTATTCCCTCAAGTCAATAAATATTATTCATATTTTTTCATAAGGGGATCTATCCAGGAGAGGAAAAATGGCAGTCGTATATATCAACCCTGTATATGATATAATCGTCAAATAGGTCGAGACTCATAATAAATTTGTGGGCTTTTACAGCGAAAGGGGTTAATAACGAATCGGATAGGTCATGCGCGGAATGAAATGCGAATATTTTCGACAACCGTGGATTGATCGATTCGCTTGAGAGTTTATTGCCTCTTGAAGACAAGATAACATGTCTTTGAAGAGAGATCTAAAATGTATATACCTATATACTTATGCACTGTACCTATGTATAAGTGTGTAAATTTATACGATCGCCGTAAATCTTGGGGGTGACGTCACGCCGACAAACAATCGACGATCGGCAACCAATACCACCGAGGCCTGTTCGACTCTCGAGGCGCCGTGCCACGGTGGCAATGTTCGGCGTCGATCTTTCCCTGACCTGACCACACCGCGGCGAACGCGGGGCCGCGGGCTGCAGCCTCTAGGTCGGGCGTTCACCCCTTCCGGAACCCGGCCGTCCCGGAGTGGCCAGAACTCGATCGAATTTCGACTTGGCCCTGAAACCCATCCTTCGTGTTTCCCTCCTTACTACTCGATCAAAGCTTGCAGTGACTCACGCGGTTAGTTATATACGAGGGATAAAAAAGTGTGCCATTTTTCAAACACAGGTATATAACAACGTACATGTATACTTTGATACATAGCGGTGATGAGAGCTGCTTATAGATAGACTATATGGTGTAAAAATACATGCGGTTGCATTGATACCGAATGGTATGACCACTGGCCACAGTCTTGTTCCGTTTTGCGAATATTTAATTGTTCGTTAACATGACGTTTTTGAAAAAAAAATATAAAAGATAAGCGAAACAAGTAGGTAAATCGGCTGACCACGATGGGCCAGACCTAAAACTTCCCGTCTAAATCTTTCTAGTTAAAAAGGAAAGAACAAAGAAAATTTTGTTGTGCAATAGTTTTTAAACTAGTCAACCGATTTTAGTAAATGTTTCGGTAATTGAAGGAGCTATTAAAGACTTCAATCTGATTAAATTTTGAGACGAATCAGTCAAGTAGATTAAGAGTTAAAAATGTTATTTCCAATTTTTATTCTTTGAATAACTTTGAAACTACTACTTGACCGATTGACTCTGAAATTCAATTAGATTCAAGTTTTGGTATACCTTTTCGATCGCCGTAAGAATAATTCTAATCGGTTAATTCGTTCATTTTTGTCGTGAAATATCTTTTAAACTAATCTTTCGATTTCGATGAATATTGCGGCAATCGAAATGGCTATTCAAGACTTAAATCTAATCAAGTTTTGAGACTAATTGTACGAACAGTTCAGGAGTTATGCGCTAAAAATATGATTTTCTTTGTTGTTTTTTTTTAATTTTTATTTTCCGAATAACTTTCAAACTACTTGACTAATCGATTCCAAAATCTAATCAGATCTAAGTCTTGATAAACCCTTTCGATCTTCGTAAGAACCATTCCAGTCGGTTAAGTCGTTCTAAAGATATCGTACGACAAAAATTTGTTTACACACATACACACATACGGACGTCCATCCAAAAATAGTCAGAATAGCTTCCTAGGACCCCGAAACGTCGAGATCTGATGAAAACTCGATTTTCGAAAATCGAACCGCAACCAATAACGTCTTTTGATTTTGAAAATTTTCAATTTTCATAGCAGGAAGTTAACAAATACATGACAGCGTTGATTTATCGATGGTGTATTTATCGCTATGAACTGATGCAGGATGTCTCATAAACATTTCGCCAAGATCGTATATACTGAAAAAACATATATATAAACATATACATATATATACTGAAAAAACATATATATATATATATATATATATATATATATATATATATATATATATATATATATATATATATATATATATATATATATATATATATATATATATATATTTATATACTCGTATATATATTTAAATCTTACCACAAGTATAAAAACTAAAAGCTTTACTCTTTTACATCAGACGTGATCATTTACCATTCGCGTTCTGAGCTCTTGTTTATCTGAGGTCAAGATCCGTGTTTTGTCAAATGAAAAGTAAAAAATGTCAAATTTTTGTAATCACAGTATGAGAAAAATATTTTAACTTATACTGACACTTCGGAATTTAGAGATGCGAGATTATTTGAATAAATTGAAGAGTCTGGTTAGACTGATTATGAAATTTAAATCCGATGTAAATCAGTTTGTAATTATCTGTCCGGAATTTAGAATGCAGAATTATTACCAAACGTACGAATTTCTATACGCCAACACACATGACCGAAAATATTTAGAAACGATTATAAATAATGATTAGAATAGAACCGTGATCCAAAGTTCAAGAACATATTTTTGATTTTTTTTTTTTTTTTTTTTTTTTTCATTTTGTTGACCCGACGTTATATTCGCGATGACAAATCTATAAGGCACTCCCTTGTGCGGTCATTTCTAAAAAGTCGTAGAAGTATAACCAATATATGTATATATATATATATTCAATATATTCCGGGTCAACAAAATTTATTACTTTATTTACTTATTCATATACGACGTTTATCAATTTCTATAGGTATTGATATCTTGATTATCCAAGCTATAATTACGTTATAGTGAGTACAAATTTAGTGGTTTACTTCGTTTTATAATTTTTATTTCGTATTTGTATCGTTAAAGCAATCTACTATTCACTCACCGAATTAGAAAGCGATAATTTCGAGGAATTATTTTATAATTCTGACGTAATTTGGGCCAGGATTAGTCACTTTGGAAATTCATTCATATTTCCGGGGTTTCTGTATACACAAATATATACTTGAACGGGGTCACTTATAATAAATATGCGAGGATCATTTTTCATTCAATTTCTCTGAGATATTAACATCCACTTATTTTACAAAAATAAAAAAAATGAACGCTTATTTTTAGTAATCTGATCTTCTTCTTTGACGATTATAAAATTCATTAACCACAAAATTTCATGTAAATTAAAATTGAATTTTACACGGATGAAAATTTCTTCGAAAATTCATGATACGATGATGATGAAGAAAAGTACTTTTAACAATTCGTAATTAATTAAGAAAAAAATAAAAAAATAATTTTATGATTTGATATACCGGCTAATCTGTTCTAAATGTGACTGTCAATGTACGTGTCGTGACTTCAAAGAGCCCCCTCAAGATTCGGGAGATTCAGTTTTTACACGACTGAATGAATGGCGGTCGTTCAATCCCAGACCCAGCATCCAGCTGAGCTGTGAAACTCTTCGCGATTTTAAGCCTTAGGCTAGATCGTCAGGTAAAATATATCTCATAGGTATGGGTATTCCATTTCTTGTAGGTGTATCCAGGCGCAGCCCGGGCTGGATGTAAACTCGGGGAAAAAGAGAGGTCCATTATAATTTGCGAATGGACAGATTATGGCCGTACGCACGATCTCTCGATGAATCTCCTATATAGCGAACCCCGCGATATTGGCGTAGGTACGCGAAGACGAGGTGGCCCCCAATTTCGGCATAGCCAAGACACGATACCAAGTGGTAAAGCATAGACAAGCCGCCAGGTTAGGAGCGTTGACCGCAGACCACCGCCAGGCAAACCTAACCCGCATCGTCCAATTCGAAGAGTAACTGCCGGTTGTAGATACAGGGACTTCTACTTGTGCTGTCACCGCATCATCGACAGGAGTTACTATCGCCAAGGCACCGGTGATCACTCGTTCGTACAGGACGTGAGCTTAGAGTTGTTTTTAGGCAATTGTTTCTTGACGAGGTCCGCGTCCAATTAAGCTGACGTGAACGTGCGAAAGGCACCACTTCAGGGGTGGGGTGTTGCGACGCAACGCGACATTGGTAGCATCTTTTATTTCATTTTAGTCACGGAGTATTCAACTGCCCTGCATAGAAAGGAGTATATACCAAAAAAAAAAAAAAAAAAATGCAGCTTTAAGACCTTTCTCGGATCTAATGTAGATAATTCGACTGGAAATTTTCGAAATAATTTTCTACTGTGATAATAAAACTCCTCGATTAAAAAAAAAAAAAAAGAAAAGCTACTTCAATAACTAGCCAGAATTTTTAATCGTATTTCAAATATTGAGGTTTCAACAACAATCCTCACGTTACAAACTTCAAGTTTATTAGTTTCAACTTTTCTAGATTTTTGTTCAATCAGTCAATGCTTTCTCTATTCTAAAAGTCATCTGTATAGACTCCAATTGTAGAGAAATTTTTACTAGATCCGGTATTTCCAGTCGAATCTAATTTGGGGATTGCGGAAGGAAATATTGACAATTCCATTCCAAAATAATCGCACGGAAATCACCTGTGAGTTGTAACTTTCTCTTAAACTTTACGGAATAATAACTCTTGGCGATATAGGCTTTTTTTTTTCATGAGTGAAAAAATTTTTGGAATCTTATGTTTTTTTTTTTTCGAAATCTTTAAAGAGAATTTTAAATATAGATAATAGGATTTGATATTTTTACGAGAAATAGGAGAAAATTATAGTTCTAGAGTTCCCAAGATTATATCTTCTTAAGTACTAAACATATTATTGAGAAACTCAAGAATTCCTCTTACGATTAGTGTTGTGATCGTTTTGGAATGAAATTACATGTCAAAGAAGTATTTACAAAGGAGTTAATTTACCTTGTTCGTCATAGTCACGTTGTACACGAATTTTTTTCTTTTACTTTTTTGTACTCCAGATAATGTCGAGCTTTTTATGCAAACATTGCACAATTCGAAAAGAAAGTTTGGGAGGATTAGCAGCTTGAAATTTCAATCACGAGATAGCAAATATATATTTTTCATCTGTTTTCATTTACTAACAAATTTATTCAAAGATAAAAGATTCGAAATCTACCGACGAAGGCAAGTTTGCCATTTTTTGAAAACTAGTATTGCTCGTAAACCAAATTTCCACTAACTCATTGACTCGTTACATTTGACTCCAGTAATGATTATCGATATCATATCATCGGTGCTTAAGGCTAAAATAACGCCTGCATACCCGCAGGTCAGGAATTCTAAAAAATATCAAATCCTGACTGGCATGTCTGGTCATAATTCGAAAAAGGAAGATTTTTAATCTCTGTCTTACATGGTGTAAAAAATTTTTATTTCAACAGGAAGAAGTTATGTTTTTCAGCAATAAAAATCTAGTAACAACTACACGTATGCTGACACTATGGATGTAACAGGGAGGCTGGTGAAGGTGGAAAGTTTCACCGAAAGAAATCTATAACTAAAAACAAATCCCAATGACTGAGCTAATGTGGCGCAGTGTCAAGGTATCCTGAACGGCTGAAGAGAGAGGTTTGTGCGTCGACAATATATATTGCGATCGGCTTTCACAAACTTTCTTTAGCAGAGCCTCTCACTTTGTACCAGTCAGGCAAAATCCTATCGACGACCCACATCCGGGGTGAAAGGCAAATCGAATAGCGTGACTTTGATCGCTTAAAGATCTGCGTTAATTTTCTATGAATCTTTAATTACTAGACTGAAACTACGGCACACGCAAATAATTCTCTTAAGAATTCGCGTCTCTTTACTCGGAGATACCATCTCGGCAAGCACTGCCCGTAGCCAGCGGCCGTGATTACCACCGGTATAATCCTCGAGTGCGGATATTGTATAGGAGTATACTAGACTTAATAGTTACCTAGATAATTAGCAACATAATTATTCTGTGAGAAAATTATCGGACGAACAGGAAGATCTTTTATATATGTGGTTGTATATATGTGGTACTATCAAACGATTTTGTTTATCTGAAGCCGATATATGTATAAGATCGGTAGATATTTTTTAACATATGGGGCATTCCATGCCATCTCGATCAAGATTCTACGTCGCTGTCTCAGATTGGTTTGATAATTTTTTGTATAAAAGTACACGACGAAAAACGCAATCGTAATTTTTTTCAGAATTTTTCGACCCAGCGTATCTAAAGTATGATTTAGAAAACTTGAAATAAAAACACCCACTTTGTAAAATCTGAAAAAATTCAGAAAAATCTTATGAAATATAACAAAATTTATGACACCTATTAGAAGATGGAGATTTCATAACTTCAACAGATAAATACGGAAAATAGGAAATTGAAAAATTATTATTTTTCCATTGCATTTTTGACATCAGATTGAACATAAAAGCTCTCTATGATATGGCCCGAAAAATGTCTATTTAGAGAGTTACAGGGAATCAAAAATATCAGGATAATATTTATATTTACAAATTTATATTTTTCAATATTATCCCGATATTTTTTTGATTCCCTGTAACTCTCAAAATAGACATTTTTCGGGCCATATCATAGAGAGCTTTTATGTTCATTCTGATGTCAGAAATGCAATGAAAAAATAATAATTTTTTAATTTCTTATTTTCCGTATTTATCTTTTGAAGTTATGAAATCTCCATCTTCTAATAGGTGTCAAAAATTTCGTTATATTTCATAAGATTTTTCTGAATTTTTTTCAGATTTTACAAAGTGGGGGTTTTTATTTCAAGTTTTTAAATCATATTTCAGATACGCTGGGTCGAAAAATTCTTTTCGTCGTGTACTTTTATACAAAAAATTATCAAACCAATCTGAGACATCGATGTAGAATCTTGATCGAGATGGCATGGAATGCCCCATATAAATCTGCAAGTTTGACTTACTGAATTGTTTTACAAAGAATTCCGAACTCATTTTTTTTTTTTTTTTCATCTTTGCTATTCTCAATTTATTGTTAATCATCGATTTGTCATATCGGGGAATTTAATGTCTCGTCTCGCGTCAGTGCAGATTCGTGTTAAAGATTTCTATTCAAGAAATAAAATGACACATTATTGCTATTCACCGTCTGACGTATCATTTGCACAACTTTAATAGGAGAAAAACTGTCATTTCACTTGAACGCATTTTGTGTTCGAAAAGTGTTCGAAAACGAGAGGCTCGAAGAACGTAAAAAAGATCGAAAATCTGATAGCAAGGAGAAAGTGTATCCGAGTTCTTCTTTAGTCTACCGATTTTAATCGATCTTCGATCGTGAAATTTTGCCAAAAATTTCCTGCTCATTTATAAAGATGTGCGAATATGATCGATATAATATGATGATATTTTTTTTTTTTTTTGATTCGGAAAGGAATTTTATTCATTCGATTGGGTTTTGTGATTCCAAAAGTGACATATTGCAAACATTGCAGATTTTCATTCATTTCATTTCTCATTTTTATCTCTTAGGTTTATGAAAACTGGGAATAAAATGACCCACTCAATTAACTTTCACAATATTTTATTTCGAAGAAATATTTGTGTTTAATTCCGTCAATTCCAAACCTAAAATGAAAAAAGACCCCCAACCTCGCCAACGTAAATGAACTTAAGAGATAATTGAGACGTCACAACCAGGAGTCAGCACGTCTTGAAAGTTAAGCTTCAGTTGTCGTCGAGTACCTGCGACTTGCAGATGGGTATATCCTCTTAATCCTTTCAAAGTTAAAAAGGATTATGCTTATTTATAGAATCGGGAAATTTGGCTTAAAACCGGTAAACTACCTGAGAAATAATTTCAAAGAAGTAAATTTCGTTTCATATTGAGACACGTAGGAATTACATGAAGAAAAATCGTGAACAAAAATAAGAGAGAATAAAGAAGCAGAGATTTCGTTCGTCAGGAATGACTATCAACCATTAAAGACGGTGGCTTATTCTACATAAAACTGAAATACTGAAACGTGAATAAGGGTGTGTTAAATGACAGGGAAAAAGACATTGGAAAAGTAACACTCTTGTAACCTGGTCTCGATCTGAAATGATATTCAGTCGACTGTTTCGACAGGCGCGTGTCGTTAACCTCCCGCGGTTCGCGCCCGTGAATCTATTGTCCATAATATAGTTAGGGCTAGTGTACTTAGCGGCCAATTTCCAAAGGACTATAACAATTCTATCGTCGTTTTATTCTGTAGGTTGCGAATTGGGCGTTGGCCTCCGTGCAGCGGGACACGTGGAAGACAAGACAAAGTGGAATCTATGCCACGCTTCTACGCACTTAATGCAGCTACGATCGGTCACTACTACTCCTGAAATTTGATGACCACGTGGATGGCCCGGTACTCTTCTGCTATAATATGCCTAGACTCGCGACTCGCGTGTTGCAATCTCCACGGCGCAGTCAGTCAGTCTGTTTTTTTTTTTCTTTTTTTTTTACGTTTTCTTTTTTTTTCGTGTATTTTTTTACTTTTTTATTCTCCTCGTTTATAGGACACACACAACGCATTTGACTGCGAGTCGCATACTCATACCTGCACCTTTGACCGTCCGCGGGCTCACCGGAATATGAATTCAAACTCACAAACTTTGGACGCTAACATTTAATCGTTTATCTATTTCAGATGGGGAAATAAAAAATTACGAAACATCATATCGCGAAAGTATTTAAAGGTTATGTCACATGGCAATTGATAGTAATTCGTACTCGCGTATGACACTCACTCTGCCCATCAGAGTAACAAGCTTCTTGACCTGAAATTCTTGATTTTCTGATCACACTCCATAAATTATATAGTTTCCACATTTGACCACGCCATCCATCTTTAAGGGTCACACAAAAATTTCAAAAATAATTAAATTCAGAATAAATCTATCTTTTTTCTTTATTTTACTAATCACTTTACTCTCACTCTCTGTATTTGATCATCGTTAATATCCATTATTGATAGAAATTTTTTATAGACCCCTAAACTAAATAGTTTTCATAATATTTAGGCAACCCTTAAAAATCGTTCGATCCCTTCAAATTTTTCGAAAACTTACTAAAACATTAGATGCTACAAAAATTTTCTGGTGAGATGGGAACCGTACAATTTGAGGTCAGAAGGTAGGCACATAACGACCCTTTGCAAGTGATATAGATTTTTTACACAATACAATAATTGTGTCTTCTCGGTTCTTCCAAAATCATGTATTTGTACTCCGTTGATATGAATTCTAATTGCAAGACGTTTTACGGAGTATAAAAGGGCGAGGGATTAGAATGCGAATGAATTTTCTGAATGGCAAAAAGACAGAAACGAAATATCAGCGAAAAAAAGTAGTCGGTTAACCAACTGCTGAGACTAGGGTTATATGAATGGTAACTAGTAACTATGCAATGTCAGTGACTCCGAAGAACGACTACGCGATCTGGACTCCACCCACGTTGTGTTTCAGACGGTTTGTAACACACTGTCGACTAGATTTGCATTTTTATTGGGAATTTTTATTATTTTTTGACAGGATTCGTGTTTCATTTTATGCGACTATTGGTCCTTACCCTTTTAAATATATCGTCTGATCTATCTACGTTATTCATTTTTAGTCTCGATTTCATTACCTCCTATTCAACGACAGGTGTTGCCATAATTCAGTCGGCAGGGTGACACACAAAAATTTGTATCTGCAAGTCAAGTTATTAAAAAATTCTTCAAACAGATTATGGTGTGGGTTCGAAGAAGATGCTCTACTACGAATATGAGGATAAGTTTTCGAACCGACAAACGCGTATGGAATTTAGGGCCGTAAGGCCCCCGGATGCTAGTGATCGTTCTGGCGAAGTTGCGGGTTGCATTATACGTCCGCAGAATACTCGAGTGTGTAAGTACGGTCGGAGGAGTTTCTGATTGGTGATTTTTTCGAGGTACACGAAGAAACCTAACTGTATTTTGACTTTGTGGCCTCAATTGCCGTAACACAGTAACTGGCTGTGTGACACCCCGAGTAACGGGGCCCTCCAGTACGAAGGCCGGTGCTAGGAGGCAGTCGACGGGTTGTACTGTTACCCACCAGAGCTGATTCTAGGTCGGGCAGCTCTCCCCACAGTGCCAATATGAGTGCCTTTCTTTCGTGAGGCCCAACGGCAAGTAACCAACCTCGTGAGATGACCAGAATTCGTGCAGGCTCTTTTCTGCGGTTATACAGAACTCAACTCAACGACCCTAATTTGTTTAACCCGGAGTTGTTCCCGGCTGTTGAAGTTCTTCTCTTCCTTGTTCAAAGTACGTAGACTGCGGTCACGTAGCAAAAGTAAACAGAAAAAATGGTCGAACTCGAAAATATTTCAAAATTATTTTATTTCTGAGACTAAAATTTACTATCACAGCAATAAATTCCACTCACTTTGTATGTAAATACATAATCCCTTATAATAGAGTTTAAACCACTTTCAATCTTGATTGGAGAAGTTTATAGGCCATTTAAAAGGACCTACCTTACGCGAGCCTTCAGACATTGCACCCTTTCAAAGACAGCGTGGAATGCCAGCAAATAACTGAATCAAGTTTATTCATAGACTGTTCATTTGCGACAACCATAAATGTCTGATGACATACATGGTGCATGTTACGGTATACGATCCAGGATCTTAACTGGGGGAATCCTTTCCGAATATTTCCTTCTTGTACTTTGTGAAAATATAAAATTGTCTTCAATGCATGAGTTGGATATGCACCCTTTCGGATACAGTTCAAAATGACAATTATAAGCACAAAAATGTGAAGTACCACAAGATTACAATAAAAATGTTACATCGGCAGGTATAGATTTATTAACGAACAGTCAGAAGGATTCCTCAATCCATACATCTTACCATGCCATATTATCAAATGAGATCAACTCATAATCCTGAATAAATACGAAAAGAAAAAGGAGTTAATCCGCGAAACTGAGTTTTGATCTACTTTTGTAGAAACCAGAAAAGAAAACAGGCAACTGATAAAACCGTGTAGGAAATGCCAAACAAAAACGACTACCCTTGTCCAAGAAAAGTGAAAACCAAGATCCCTTATTTGAACATTTTTACAAAGCTTGAGGACTTGATTTCGCGTCGGTGTGGGAAGTCAGCTCATATCAACATGATCATATAGGTACTTAGAAACGTGTCTTGGCTTCAAGGAGGACAACTGAAATGCTAGTAGATCGGAATGTGGTGCGCGGTTAATGCGTGTCTGGTCATGAACCAGGCGCATGAACTGGTACAACGTAGTCGAATGGACAAGAGACCGCGTAGCTGACGATCCCTTGATCAGGGTCACTCGCGACGTACGCAGGTAACGTACCTGTATAAATTCCTAAGTATAAAGCCCACGGCGTTAGAGGGTCGATTATCTATTGCCAAGACTCAGGTACCTATATACTATAGTTGCAGGTAAGCTGCAGCCAATCGAGTATGCACAGAGTCCGTAGGTCACGAGAATAATCCAGGGTCACCGTCTCTGTCATCCTGCATTGTGACTTATCGGTGGTACTTGCGGCATTGCCATAAAACAAAGATCAAAGAGTGAAATATATCTTACCGCTCGCCTAATCATATATTTACACAGGTCTGTATTCATCGCTACTCCGTTAAACAACTGAAGCATATTTTATCCCAAAACTTGAATCCCTATCGATTTTTGTATGAACTAAAATTCTTCAAGCAGCAAGTAGATTTAAAAGATTCAGTAGGAAGTACAGAGGCTGATTATATATTCGAACCTCTGAATCTTCATGCAGGATATAATTCTGCTTTTATATTCCTGTCGAGACAAAACAATTGAGGAACAAATTATAGAAATTCTATTCCAGATTGGGTCAGTTTGTAATTTTCTAGCCTTACATAAGGTATCGAAATTTGATATTTCAGGTTTATATAATTACGATCTGAATACCCGTAAACTGACATCATCGACGAAAGTTACTACTTTATAATTTCTCTATAACGAACGAAAACTTATTAGTGTCGTAGAAAAAGTACGAATAGTTAATTCTCGTGTCACTACACGGTGTTTCTGACTTACAGGAGTTGAAATGCTGAGATCCATTACAAGGAATTGCAGAATCAAAACAGAGAAGTAATTTTATTCTTGGATCCTACAGTGAAATTTGAATGTCATGACTATAACGCATCTTCAGATTCTATTTTTATTATAGATGTAAGTAAAAGTAAAGCTTATATCCATATAGATAAGCCGATCGAAACATGTGTAATGACGGAATACGTTTGCACGTATTATAAATTATGTAAGATTGATGCCTGTCAATCCTCTTTAGTAAGTAGGTAGTATAAATCATGACTGGTCACGGCGTGAAGGTGAGTCTCTTTTCAGTGCCGCGATGCTTCCAGTTCTGGCCAATCCAATGAGATCCTCTTCTGTCCCGGCACGCGACACGTGACTCTATGGCACGAGGATAGCGATGTGAGATTTAAAAAGGATAAATGAGTGAGAAAAAGAGGGGGATACGTTAAAAAAAGGTAATAAAAAAAAAAAAAATGGATTGAATCGAATCGCTGGAAAGGGGGATCAGGGCCCTCTCTCTCACTCTTTCTCTCTCTTCTGGTTCCAAAGAGAGTCTTTTAACCACGACAAGACGGACGGGGCCGCCCGCAGAGCGCAGACCGACATGTGTCCCTTTCACCCCTTTCACTCCTTTTGAGAATCGGTAGCCGCAGATGGTATTTTAGTCCCTCCGCCCAATAAAGCGATTCCTACCCCAAAACGTTTTCCGCATCGCGAAAGGACACTCACTCCGCCTTTCTCCTTCCTGGATGGTATAACTCAGATTGCATCATCAAAGGTTACCGTGAAAAAAGGCTGAATGAAGAATAAAAATAAAAAAAAATGAAAAAAAAAAAAAAAATAGGAATAAAGGAATAATGAAAAAAAAAAAAGAAAGAAATGAAAAAACTAGACATCTTGAGCTAAGATCTTACGTATGCGGCCCATATGGCGTGTCTCGTCTTTTTGGCATATCATATACATACGACTAGTATGTATGTACATACATACATACGTAGCTTATGTGGAGGTATAGCTGGGCTCAATGTATTGTTCGAGATCAAGCTAGAGGCATTCGGTGTGTCGGACCCGCCCCAATAAATCAGGATCGATCAAGACGCCTCAAAGTTTTCTGGTATCGTCTGATCAGACTAACTTCATTTTTAACTAGTTGAAATTGATGTATTTCATTGATTGTACATTTGCTTCTTGATTTATTAAAAAAATTTTACAATTTCAGAACAGCGATGGATTATTTATTAACGTGCCCTTTTTAAAAAAATTACGTTATTACTAAATCATCTTGACAATAATGAGCTGAATTTTCAACAGACCTCTACCTTTTGAGGTCCAGAAAATCATCTCTAACCATTTTCGGATGATCACTTGGATGCGCATGTGCGTGATAATTTTTTTGTTTGACGATATCTCGAGAAGGAATGAATCCTTTCTTGTATCTATCGATGCAGTTTTTCCCAACTTGGAACTGATCAGATTTTGGATATTATTATTCTAGTAGTTTTCGAGTTATTCAAAGACTACAATTTTGAGAAAATTAAAAATTAAAAAGAACATTTCAAATGACGATATATCGATAACTGATTAACGAATTTTTATGACTTTTATAATTTCTGAATAAATGAATTCAGTAGTTTTTGTGTTAGAGAACAAAAAATGAACTCTTCGCTCCTAAGATTCTTTTTCTCCACAGCAAGTTCTAGGGCTGACCCATGAAGGTCAGCCGACTTACCTGCTTATTTTTCAATTTTTTATTTTTCTGTAAAATACCTATTTCAGGTAAACGTGGTTCAGGCTGAAACCAAATGAGTTTCAATTGCCAGAAAAAAAAAAATCTTACCAGTCTCGCAAAGGTTCATTTTTCTTTTCCCTAAACGTCTTTATTTATTCAAACGATGACATGTATATCAATTAAATTTATATAACATGCTCGTATGCATTAGTTTTCAACGGTTTTTTAGATGCTTCTAATTCATTTGGCTCCGATTGCCTTCAGGGCTTAAAATATTTCACACGTATGAACATCGTAGCTCTACTTAAATGTCAGACTGATATATATCTGATGATGAGCATCATCCTGAAACAAATGAATCTTCCATCTCAGATAAATAATTTGTTATTTTTTTTTTTTTTTTTGATTATTATTTATAAACTCAGAAACATTTTATCTCGAAATACAAACTTATCTAGGGCAGTAAACACGATTTTTAAATACGTTTTTTATACAAACAATTGATTTTTGGATCTTTGATAGATACGTTATCGTTCAGGCAACTTGAATCTACATCAGAGCTTATCATATTCATCAAAGGACTTCATACTTTACCTAATTCTGTAAACATATGAGAGATCAGTCTCACGCTAAAACGGAAAAAATTTATAAAAGTCTGAACACAATCGCCGATAGAAATTATCTGCAGGATGTATAGTATACATGTATAGAGTGAGGAGGTTCAAGATCGTTATCTAGATACCTCGACCGACTGACCGAGTGTGCAGTAGTAGCTCGATCTGGGATGCTGCAGTTCAAGGAGCTTAAATTTTAAAAGACCGTGGATAAAGACTGATCGGTGACTGACCAAAGTGGTCACTCAGTGGTGAGCTATGGTGTGAACAAAAAGACGTCAAGCGTCGTCTCCTGGGTCCGGTATACAGATGTCAATGTGACCGTTGTCCTTTTTCTTACCAAAGAAAAACGGGCTTTCAATTTTGAATATTGAAAGTGGGCATCGCTTATAGAGAGACCACCGATCACACGGAGAAAAATGTCTTTTTAATTGCCAATTAGATGGGCCATATCTCAGCTGGCCCTTTTTCAAACCTCTGCTTTCGATTGACCATTGCACCGCGTGGGCTCAAACTGAATCGCTAAAAAGACCCGGCGCTATTCTTCGCGCTAATCCCAACTCCGACACGTGTAGGTACCTACACTCATACTCTTCAGTCATGAATATATCGGCCCTTTCAATGCCTCGGGGTATACCGGTCAAGAATATAATGCCCATTGAATATTCTCATGCACGGGTTGTTATTGGTAAGGGGAAGGGGTTGAATTTTTGTCGGTTTAATTTGACGCGCGACTAAACCGAATTTAAAAATCGTTTTGTGGGTTACAAGGAGCTGAAAACCGGACACTGGACACCCTGAGGTGCGCCCATATAGGGTGTTAAAATTCACGGACCAAAAACGGAGACAATTGTTCGTCGGGTTGGCTGCTTCTCATTCGTCAACAAGTTACAAGAAACTGACTACAGAAGGGCCCGCGGACTCGGACGCGGACTCGAGCGCTAAGACAGCTGACCACCGTTCGCAGCTCTGGGTCATGCAGTAGAATCGACAACCAACCGCGACGGGATGGGATGGGATGGCATGGGGAAGGATGTTCTTGGTTGTCATGCGGCGTGGATAACTCGGGCAAGCTATACCTGGAGGAAAATCTATGGTGTGTAGGTATATATGTATACCTTTAGAATTTAATTACATATGTACGTACACACTATGATACTTTGTTTATCGATTCATTCGAGTACTCTGTACTGTGTAGTGTTTCGAGAACAGTTATACATGGGAGTCTGGGTCACGAGGCGGGGCCTCAAGGGATGGTGGGGAAGAGAGAAAGACACTCAAGTCATTAAAGAACCAGCTGGCAAAGCGTCCACGACAAGTCCCATAGATCTGCAATCCCATTGGTTGGCAAATACCGCGATGATGCGAACAGAGTGACTAACTATCGTGAACTTGTCCGTTTCTGTTGAACAGGTAATTGAGTAAAAGTGGGTAAGTGTATAAGCAAATAGCCAAAGTCCACCTTCACTTAAACTTGACCCCGTCAACGACTGAATAATATTTTTATTTACCGAAATTATAATAAATACGATGATGATATCGTAAGAATCGGGGTAACATGTGGGGATGTATATTAAACATATGCTGTTACCACACGGTAATATATGCTCAAACCATGGGCCATGGCAGAAACGCGCTGTGGCCGGTGAAACCTTTTTACGGAACCCGGAAGAGTTGGCACTGTTTGCATAATAACAATGTGTGCCATAGCAGCTACTGTCCATGCATGCAGATTCACGTAGTTTCAAGCACCTGTTTCAGGATTGTAATAAGGCCGAAGTTTTTTTTTTTTTTCAATTTATGTCAAGAAATTTTTGTATGCAATAATTTATGATATTTTTATTTTTTCGTTAGTTTTATTAAACATATGTAGTGGGCGGTGGGATAAATATTTGTACATTGGGTCAAGCGAGGAGAACAAAATTTTATGGCTTTAGCACATATGCTATGACGGGTAGGGTATCTCAAATTAAAAGTTTCTTATGCGAGTATAATATAGGCATAACTTTAAAATCTATTCAACGATTTTTAATTAGCAATATTATACGATGACCGGTTGTAAATAAATTGCAATATATCCAACGATTAAGTTATACGACAGCTACCGAAATATCAAGTCATTCAATATGTACATATAGGAAATATGAAAGTATAAATACGTGAATAATAGATCAGGCCAATTCTAGAAATATTATATACGCAGATGAATCTTTTATCCGCTAAGAATTCTCTGAATATCAGAAATCCCATTGCCCTAGTAACAGGCTGACACTTTTGGAAAGCAAATTTACAATTTAAATAATTACGTTTTACACAAAATGTGTCTGCCTTACGGCATGAAAAATGCTAAGAAGCTAAATCAGCTAATGACCAGGTTGACCTGCAGTCGTTTAGGCCGTATGTCCACGATTTAGCACGTCCATGAACGGTCCGCGTGATTCTAAGCGCATGCGTCAAATACACATATTATTTACGGTTATATACACAGTGGTGACTTTTTGGCCTAAATTTTGTAACCAACATGTATGGATTGCGTCAATAGTCCTTGACCGTCGTCGTTAAATCATTACTATATGTAATCTAATGGGACACACTTCCTCCTTTCGGGTCATCGCATACATTTTAACAGCATTGAAACAGTCCCCCGCCTTCACATACTAATCGAATTATATATATATATATATATATATATATATATATATATATATATATATATATATATATATATATATATATATATATATATATATATATATATATATATATATATATATATATATATATATATATATATATATATATATATATATATATATACCACCATGGATTATTTTTCTATTCGAATAGTCAAACGCGACCCTCATTCCACTGTCCCTTTATAGTCTATACCTGACTGACTACGACCACTTGTATATATAATAGGTAAGTATAATGTACCTACACACGTATGGCGTCTAGTCTGCGAATTCCAATCACGAACGCGTGACGTCATTCCGACTATTTGCGATCTTCGCGAGGGAAGGTGATGCAGTTTGAAACTAGGTTGGAACTTTCCTTTGCCTATCGAAAATATCACTTATGAGATATCGAAATCAATTTCGTTGATCGGCTGATGAAGATATCGATTAATAGATCTATCGATATATTTGGTGGATTCGGTTTTGTATTGGATATTTATTTATTTATTTATTATTATTTTTTATTTTTTTTTTTCTATTTCGCCAAATCGAATCCACGATTATCAAAATGCTTGTGTTACATCGCAGTATGGAGAGAGAGGAAGATACGGAGTGAGAGATAAATACAGATAGATATACGTGAATTTATTAAGCATCGAAGTAAACAGGTCCCCGTCGAAAACCGTCACCGAAACTGGAGTCAGAACCGAAACTTAGAAAGAGAGATGGAAAGAACGTGGCCTGAAGCATGTAAACGCGTGATAAAAATAAAGAAGATGACAGTGCCGGAGGTAGAAGAAAACCAAAAACTGAAAACATATTAAAAGTAAAAGAGAGAAAACAAAAAAAACGGCAGACGGACGAACTGTTGGACGGATATGCATTAAGAGGAGGGTCCGGCAGGATGGGGCGGTTTTTTGCGGCTGTTTTTTGGAAAATATATAACGGTATAGTTATGGAGCAGGAGGGTGCCATGCAGCTAGGGCAGGGCGCTCGAACGTGAACGGCATTTGTAACAGCATGGCGTATCGGTATTTTATTTTATTTTTTCTTTTCTTTTTCTTATCCTAGTTCTTAGAAATAATATATGTGATTTTTTTGAGATCTCATCTTTTGGGCTGCAGATATGACCGCTTGCCGCGGTTAAGACGAGCGGACGAACGTGAGAGGCACGCCTAAATATTTTCTGCATCCTTAATGCGTCCCCTTTGTTCCTAGACGGAACGATACGAGTTGTCTGAATGAAATTTAGAATTTCCGCTCCTAAATGTAACTTCAGATTCTACTTCCACCTGGCTATAAATGGAATTCAAAACCGCATACATTGGACCGCACGTTTTTTATCATATGAATTTTTAAGGACTTCCTACATGTGGCCGTTTTCTTATACAATCGTGTGTTTTCTTCCTTTTTAGCCACCACCCTGCACCTATGTAGGTATCTATGTATTTACAGATTCATTTTTCCCTCGAATTGCTCATCAGGGGGTTTGGGAAAAGCTTTTATTATTTTTTTTTTAGCTTCTCAAAATCCGGAGGTGTTCAATCTCCTCCGTTCCAAAATTCACCCATAAAGATATACCCACACGTTATCAAATTGGATTCAAAATTTAAAGCAAAAAAGTTGCTTGCCAATGTTCCATTTCAAATTAATGTCTCAGAGATTTACTCTCGCGAATTTATGATAAGATTGAAAAAATACAGTCCGTCATTTCGATTCAGAGACCTCAATTTTTCAGAATGTTTTATTCATCTAATCTCGGATCTTGGGATGTTTAATTTTATACTGAAAGCAACGGATACAAAAAGTCGGGAAGTGAGCTGAAAGTAAAAATACAAAATACTCTGTACTGCTTATCGATATTCGTAATTTTGCAACGGGATGAAAATTTTCATATCTTCGAAGATCGGAGAGCTAAGAAAGGTTTAAATCTGTTCAAATTCGATCGTAACTCTAATACAGGAATTGCAAGACCGGCTTTTGAAACTACGATGGTATTTGACCTCGGTGACAATTTTTTAACATGCTAAAATGTTTACGGTCAGTAACCTCATTGCGCTAGTCTGCCAACCCCTGGTAGGCTCATACCTACGCACTAGGTACTCGCAGCAAGTAGCGTGACTTCAGCAAAGCGACACTTCCGTGCATCTTACGAGCCATCGTCAGCGGTAGTTTCATTTTATTAGCGTGAAGTCGTAATGGGCCAAAGTTACCAGCTGATGTGATATAAATTTGATTTGTGTCCGTGCAAACTTTATTGACGTCAGTTTATATTCATATACTATTATTACGCACACTTATCAGCGCAGCTTCATGCCATAGAGTAATGTCTATTACAAGTTTATATATCAGGTATGAACATAAGGATTATTCGGATTTCGATTTTTATTGTCAATCAAATAGTGAATTACCACATTTCGAGGTAAACGAAAGAAAAATAAAACCCCAAAATTCGTTCAGTTATCGATCGAAGTGATCTTTTTTTCAGGCATACTTCGTCGGTGGATAAGATTTTGTGAAGTCGTGAAGTAAGTAGTAGAGAGCTCAGAAATGCCCTTTATGTAAAATCGCAGCAAAAACTCATTTCAAAGTGTTCTTTGAATTCGAGTGGGTGTTTTACATTCTTGTGAATAATGCAATAAGGGCACGAATATCTGTTAAATCTGTTCTTATTGCATCGAATTTTTGATCTGTTATCCAGTCCCAGATCGTCATTCCGCCAAAAACTTGATCAACTCGAAACTTAAAGCGTGTATAATATTTTCAAATCAGCGTAAAATTGCTTACCATAAGGATCTAGCTAATACATGATCAGGATTGTCCGCCAAAGCGCTAATCGTCCCTGGCCGTGACCATTCGGCACTTAAGATCCTCCAAATCCCTTCCTAACGATTTCTCCCAATTCTTTCGAATCGCGCGTTCGCCGTTCTCGACTGGTCAGCTGAGCGACCAGCTGAGTCAGCTGACGGGCTCCCGACACCAAGTCGGCACCTCTCAACCGAGGTCAACCACGTGGCCGCTGGTACAATCTCGGCGCTATTTAACCGCTCGTATTTATCGCGCCATAATTACGTCAGATTTGCAACCTTCATTATCTCATGTTATAATTTCGCGTCATACATACTTTAGGATTTAAAATCTGATTAATCATTACAACGAAGAAGATATAACCAACTATGCACGAGTCCTAAAGTCGAAATAAAGTTGCTAAAAATTTTCTAAAATACTAACCGATTTTTATGCTCCAAAAGCAACAATTATCCATCCATAGACGCCCACTAGCACAAAATGATGTGTATTTGCAACTATTTTGAAATTGATGAAATTTAAAAAAAAAAAGGATCAAATTTTTGGCTTACGATTCAAGGTCTTAGCTACATATATCGATTTGTCTATGAGCGGAGCCTTTGCAATCCTTAGACCTAGTATCTATCGGATCAGCATTAACCTTTAAGATCTATATTCGTCTATAGCTAGTTTCGGTACGGATGATGGATTGGCGTGTATCTAATCGTAAGCCAAGGTGACTTTGGGATGCCAGAATTTTCAATCCTCGACGATGTTCGTGCCGGGAATCACGTCACGCCGTTGGCTAATCAGGAGGGTGCAGTGCGTGCAAAAGAGTTGCCGAACAGAAGCGCGAAACAGAATCAAAGAGAGAGGGAAAAAGAGAGAGAGAGAGAGAGAGAGAGAGAGAGAGAGAGAGAGAGAGAGAGAGAGAGAGAGAGAGAGAGAGAGAGAGAGAGAGAGAGAGGATGAGAGAGCAACTGACAGTTCGGTAGGACCAGCTGACGTTGCATAGTTTGCGGCGATAGTGCCATCAGCACAGCGCCAATGTGTATAGCAAAGTGAACGAAACCAAGTTGCGTTAGTGTTAGAGAGTCGCGAGGAGAGACGGGGAAGAGAGGCAGAGGGAGTTGACGGGGGCATGAGCGGCGGCAAACGAGAGGGGCAGCGGTGGAAAGGGGCAGTTGGTATCGCGGATGGCGATGGCAGAGTCAATGTCCTGGTGCTCGCACTGGGTCACGGCAAGCTCCGGCCATTGACCCAACAACTCCTCTTTACTTCGCGCGGAACAACTCGCGTTGTATCTATATATCGTCCCCGAGGTATACCTATACCGGCATCCTCCTCCTCCTCCTCTTCCACCTCCTCCCCCACTCGCCATTCGCGCACACATATGCGGGACCGCGAGACCCAAAGATGCATTGGAAACCGATGACGTGTACACTACGATTGGATTTCCATGTTCCAAAGTCAATATCAATTGTGACATCTTGTTTACCCGTAAGATCTTCGACGCAGTTTCAAATGGACTGTAATTAAACTGTCTATACATATACTGTATTTTCGGATCTATCAAAGAATAAACACAACATGTATATATAGATATGTTTGCATGTGTGCCTATGTCGGGGACTTAAGGATCCCACAAATGGAGCTATGTATGGACTATGTGGATAGTTCGCGCTTTAGCCTTTAGGCTCGTGCGACTTTGACAGGATCAGTTATAGTATCCCTATGATCGAAATCTGACAAAAATGAGGACTGATTTATTCCTCGCAACGATAATCTATAATCAGAGAATAAATATGGTATTTTTGGCAATCTGTGGACGGTTGGTTACGACCTCGATACTATTTTTTGGTTCATAGCTATGTATACAGAACCCACACGATATCTTTATTATATTATTTAAACTATACAAATTCACGTTTGAGAATGATCGTTTTTGTATTACTTTATGAAAGTAACCTAAAAACTGATTGCTAACTGATGATTAGACTCTTATTCCACGAATGTGAATGGTCATATGGGACTGAAATTGGAGCCAAATGTAATTTTTCAATTAGCTTAATGCCGATATTTCGTTTCGCGAAATGGCAAATTATCCCGGCAAACAAGACTATCGAAAGTAAGTATACGTATATAGTCAAAGAGCGAAGAGTATACATATACGAGATGCTACTAGAAGGTTGTAAATTTAGGCCCATTTCTTTTTTTTTTTAGTTTTTTAGTCGATCGTTGCGCAAGGCGTTGTACGGTTGCGCGGGGATCTATGCTGATTCTATGGATCGTAACACGGAAGACATCGCATCATATGGAGATCACCAGTGACTGAATCTGATCACTGCGGTACCGAACCGCGCACCGCACTACACTATGCGCTATTTTTCGCTTAGCTAATCTCGTATACATTTACGGGTGAACTTTCGCACTTAATCGGTAACTCAGTCTCTCGTTCCGGAAACGGATTAGTAAAGTGACCCTTATGCGGCACGGTGCACACCGTTTTTATTAGGTAATTGAGTTTCATTTCCAGTGGTTTCCATGAAAGGAACGTATCCAGGCACAGCAAAAAACAATCCGGAAAAACAGTTTTTTTTTTGTTTTTTTTTTACCTGTTTTCTCAGAATACTTTTCATCAAAAAGGAAAAAGTAGAAGTCTGTCGGTGAAACACCGAAAATCAATTTATTTAGAGTAAAATCGGAAGTTCAAAATAAATGGGACATGGCAATTTTTCATGCCTATTATTTGATTGTAAAATCCTGTAAGTTTCAGATTCTTTCATCGAGCTATTTTCGAGATCATCGCGCGAGTTTGTCGGACAGACCGACAGACAGATAGGCAGACCAATATCTTTCTGAAAATCTGATTTTCGGATTCTAGAATGTCGAAGTCGTAAAGATTTGTTAAAATTAGCAAGTGTCACTTTTAGACCGAAACCAATACTTTTCTTACATCACCGTAGGCGATGAAAAGTAAAAAAGACATATTCTGTTCTTTGATAATCGTTTCAATGAATCCGGAAGACGAGCAGACGATCTAATAAAGTCAACGATCCTCTCAAATATTTGGGCCAAAAAATCAAACGGTACGGTTGTATAGAAAAAAACAAGTAGGATCAGGGAAAGGTCACGCGAACGTGCGAAGTTGTGTGGATGGGCCATAAAGCATAATGCGTGTCAGTGTCAGCCAGGAAGACATTTGGGTCCGAAAATTATACAGTGAGGTTTTCAAACCGTTACATCCTTGTTTCGGCGAGGCAGGCAACGGCCCATTTTTTGAATGCCCCTTACCTCCATTTCTTCTCCTCACCTTTACCACGTACTCCGCGATCCGGCCTGTTACCGAATCTTTCGAGTCCCAAATGTAACGGGGCCTCAAGATCTCGGTAGACCCACTTTGCTAACGTTGTTTTCGTTATCCCCCGCTCCCGGCCTCTTTCTCTCCATATTCATTAAAATATAACTAAAAAAACTTTGGTTACGAACTATCGTAAATCGTCTGACTTCTACTCTGGCATATAGTTTGCGGAAGCAGTGGCGAAAGACTTTGGCAATTATATAAAAATATCATATATTTATATAATGCTATTAGAATTAGATATATATGTAATTAAATCTTCGCAAATTCGTACAGAGGTAAAATGCTTTGGTCTCTTCCAGTAGGTAGGGGTACTTGAAAAACTCCGTTAATGCAAAAATGACGTGCTTCTTTCTTACCTTGTTCTGTAATGATGGCGGGTCCGATGAGCTACTACGTGACTGAATTCAGTCTAGTCGTCAAAATTGATTTAAAAGAGCGTGGTACTTGATACAGCTTCTTGTCCCGAGTAGGTACCGCGATTGCTTACCTGGTGGTAGTACTTGCGTTAATACATACACTCACCTTCTTTGATTATATTTGGAATCACGTAGACGTATGAGAGGTATGAAAAGAGGTCTGGAAATTTTGATCGTTAGCAATCCGCTATACTGGACAAAGCCAAGTACCTACCTACCATACACGCGGTACATCTAGGTATGTCGAGGCATGTATATGTACGTTATGTTGCTCGACATGCTCTGTACAATGTCTCGGTGAATATCAGGTTGCATAAGCATCTGGTGTAACTGTACATCAGCTAGAGAGTAATGATTACAATGGCAAATCCGGCGAGTGAATTTCTCTATAATAGAGAAAATGTACATGATTTTGGTTAATTTATCACACGTAGGTACGAATTCGCTGGATTTATTCCAAAATCCGTGCTGGTTTAGAATCTTCAAAATGATTTTTTCGCCATTAAGGAAAACTGACAAGTTCAAGTTGACGCCGTAACATAGAACCTGATTAAGTAATTATCATTAACGAAGCGCAAATACGGTTTTGAAATTTGTCGCAAAGAGGGTATAACATTAATGAATATATACGGCCCTGGGACAGGGTTGCCCGGAATTTCGCGCTGATGCGAACCTCGGTTTAATTTCAATTTGATCGGCTGAGAGCTCGCGCGATTCCGTCGCGTTCGTTCGAGCAAGTACGAGGAGATGAGATTGTGGAAGAGGAGAAGGAGAAGAAGAAGAAGAAGGAGTAGGAGTAGGATGAAGAGAAAGGAGTGAAGAGAAGGGAGAGAAGGAGTAGAAGGAGGAGTTGAGGAGTTGCAGCTCCTCGTAGCACGAGAATCCTAATAAGCATAGTTTTTCACGGTAAACGCACCTGCGCTATTTTTCAGCGTTCGTGATTTCCGCAACGAAGAGGCATGTCTCGGTTGACCTTACAGCCGCGCGAGGCGAAGGAAAGCTTCAGCTTCCTGGACCGCCTACTCTGGCTTGGTGGACAGACGCCAACCGTCCCCGCGTCCGCATAGATTGATTCCAGGCCAAGAGCAGCCGGTTTCACATGGGTACGTACCTACAGCAAGCGACCAAACCCTCCGCCGATACCCCGAGTGTGGGAAAGACGAATGAATGAAGTCAAAGACACGCAAAAAGTATCTCGGCCTCTTTTTCGCCCAGCTCCTATCATACGGTCTAACGGGGCACCAAGTTGAACTTTACCGATCCTCTTTCTCCTCCGCCTCGGCCTCCGCCTCCGCCTCCTGCTCAGCGAAACATAGTGTCTCGTCATCCGTATACCCATCTTTCGCCTGCTGATCGTCTTCAGGATTCGCCATCGAGCCCTCGGCAGCAGCTGGGACCGTGGCGACCGCGGAGACTCGTCGTCGTCGTCGTCGTCCTACGCTGGTCCTCGTATAGGCAAGACTTGATCGCGCGCGACGTCGGGCCACCAGGAGTCACCGGCATCACACCACCTAGGCAATGGAGAACGTGGGGTGTATAGGGTGACCTCTGCGCGAAGGAGGCACGGTGACGAGCGGGGTACGGAGTAAACCGTGGAGGAGGGAGTAAGGGCCGACGAGGTCTGAGGACAGCGGCTTCGCCGCGCGTTTGCAAAGAAGGCGGAAGACGGAACCGGTCCTGGTCACTGGGCCACCCGCCGGCCGTCGAACTCTCCACCCCGGCGTCCGCGGTGCGCCCCCTCCTCACCAGCTCCTAGTGCCCACCTCATCCTCCTCTTCCACGTCCTCGACTACACTATTTCTCTCTCTCTTTCTCCTCTCTCTTTTTCTCTCGTTCTTCCTCTCGGTGTCTTCTGCACCACGTCCGCGTCTCACCATCCTCTCTCAGGCTCCTCACCCGCTGCTGTTACAAACCGACGCACATATGTCCATGTGGTAGTGCGCGGTGATGGAGTGGAGACGCAACTTATTGCGAAAAACATTACAACCTTGGGCCTGAACTTCTTTTTGAGTAAGATTAAAGCACGGTAATACGTGCAGCAGGTACCATACGTTCAACATGCGGTATTATAACGTTATCGCTTTTGTCTATAAGAACACAGTGGAGCATAACACATCGACGTAACATTGTACCTGCATGCGGTATGGCATCCTTATTCAGAATACGAAGGAGTTAACCTATGGTAGAATACCACGAGACACGAGCTTGCGCTGACTAATGCATCCATGATAAAAATTGTATATAAAACGAGAGGTGGGACTCTAGTCGCGGTGATGCAACCAACCACCCACTCGCGAAATTCCTTTGTTGCAGACCTCGGTAAGCTCCGGATAGAAGAAGTTGTCGGACTTACTTACAGCTGCCCTAGGTAAGCCGTCGCCAGGAGACCATACCGTCGAAAGAGATTTACAGCGCTAATACATCTCAGAACAGGCTTCCAAGCCCTGGAACTTCGAGAGAAGACAAAGTATTTGCAAATGTGAGATATGATTACAGATATAGATGTGGTAATGTGTATGTATAAGTATGTATAACATATACACGAGAATAAAATTGAACATACGTGTACACAACGATGACGTACAGTTTGGTTATTCCGACCAGCTGCTCAAATCATAAAAGCGTATACCTCTTCTTTTCGTTGAGCTGAATGTTAACTAATGAGAACCTGTCTCAGTCAGTTCTCAGGCTCAAAGTTTGCAAATTTTCGCTTCATCACGGTCTATACACTAAACACTGTGCCATGTAGTATTTCTCGACCGAGTCATAGTTACCTCACGATCGGGAACTATACACGTTCCATCCAGGTACACTTTTATCAACATTAAATCGATGATTAAATGAGGGACTATATCTCGTCAGTAGGAAGTAACTTTCTACGTGTTAATTTCAAAGAGAGTACTAGCACATGTGTCGAGATTTTAGTACGTGTCTATTTGTCACATTCTTCTTACCATCCAATTGACCCGTATACAATTTGTTCGTTCGTATTCCTTACTTGTAAATCAGCAGGCAGTTAAGCGATTAAGTATTCAATCCTTTCGCGTTCACTTATAAATTATGCGAACGCTTCTCTCGACGGATGTGAACTCCTTTTATTCGGGTAATCTAATAAGCTGGTTTTGTAACCAAGATTCTAACACGATATACCTTCCTACTAAACGTGTACAAAGTGTTTTCTAAACGGATGCTAGGATTGTTCAGAATATCCTCGTTATTTGATAATTAACTAAAATTTTTGACCGCAAATTTTGTTTTCAGTTTTTTCTTCATCTTGTTCTCAGGGTGCGTCATTTTCGGTGAAAGGAATTTATATTTAGAAGATCTTTATTGCCGGTATTCAAGTTTAACTATTCGATTCATGTTCTCGAATGCTATTATAGAATGTCGCTTTTTATGTCTCTCTCTCTCTCTCTCTCTCTCTCTCTCTCTCTTTTTTTTCTCTCTCCGTCTCTTTCACGCACATGTTATCTCCCTCTCTCTATCTTGAGGCGATCGCTACTTTTATGCCCAATTTTGGTGCTCGTATGGGGCATCGAACACCGTCACATCTCGCGCGCGGACGAACAGCGCGACGCTACTATGCTATTACAACGAAGCGCGCAGTCAAGGTTATAGTAAAAAGCGGTGACAGAGGATTCACTTCACTTTCAGCCAGGCGAAGGTCTATCGTACACAGCCTTCCGAAGTCCGTCTGACCGACCGTCCGCCTGTCGGTACCTACTCCACGTCCTACGGCGCTAGGGCAAGCCTTGTGCTACGTTCGTACCTTTCAGCTATCGCGGAGAAAATATAAGAAAGTAATTTTTTATAAAAATTAATCTTATAAGTTTATTGTGCTAGAAAAAGAAAAGTGTCACACGTAAGGGTTTCTAGTTAATCACATCGCATTTTTTGAAAAAAAAAAAAAATTTATTTTACTCCTGATTGACTCAAAATTAATCATTACCTAGATACTTTTTTTTATTTTTTTTATTTTTTGGCGAAACGGATTATACATAGGTCTTAAAGTAGTTTTTTTCATAGTGAAACAGTACTTGTTTATATTTCATATAATAGGTAAGTATATATATATTTTTTTTCAAAGGAAATTTTCATGTGGTTTTTAATGAAGAAAAATTCTTAAATTCATTGGACATATAGTTGACTGTTATGGAATTATTGCGATATGAAGCATGTTCTATTGTATACTATAATTGTTATACTCTTTGATATTTTCATGCTGGGCTATCGCTCGATTAATTCATTAAAAATAAATAAATAAATGAATGAAAAATAAAAATAGTTAAAATCGGAAAGTGAGTAAAATGATGAAAGAAATGAGTAAATTGTGAGTGAAATGTGAGCAGGAAGATTGATGAGTGGAGAAAGATAGACCAGGAAACATTAAGTCTCATGTTGAAATGAAATTAAACAAAAAAAAAAAAAAAAATGAAAAAAAAAGAGTAAAAACAAGAAATGAATAATTTTTAAATACCAGTTTTGAATCCATATAGTCTTATGTTACCGAGAAGTTGACCTGCACTCTTGAAATTTCGTATATAACTATCCATAAAATATTGTGTCATCTTTTAGAGAATCTTTTAAAATCTTTTGAAATCTTTAAAATATGGGAAGTTCTTTGAAATTCTATGAAATCTTTTGAAAATCTGTAGCAGGATAACGGTCAAAGATTTAGTGCACTGGTCACGATTCGGTTCATACTTTAGACCCAAATTTTCGTTTCAAACTATATTAGGTTACCTTTAAATTTTGCAACTGTTTTTCTATATTGAAATTTTTGAAATTTCGTAATCTCGTGAGAATAATATTCTGAAATCATTACCAAGGGTTTGAGATCCTTCCCGATATTTAAGGTCATTCAATTAGACTCTAAAAAATAATTTTCGATCATGAAATCTGGTACAAGAAACTACAAAAAAAAAAAAAAAAACTTATCATTAGACAACTTTTCAGAAGTTATAATATCGGATTAAAATAACGGTTAAAAAATATTAATTGAATATAAACAATTGCGAGCTCATACAATCACGCAAGTGGTGGTCATTATTTTACTCCTTCATATGCTCTTCACTCACACATGTTGTTCTTTACACAAAATAAAAAGGCTATAATTTTTTGTTTTATGCTAAAAAAACAAAAAAAAAACAAAAAAATTATACAAAACCGATACAGATTTTTGGTGAGATGGTTCTCCATTAGAAAAACAATTTCATTATTTTCACAATCGACTGGATATTTTCAGACTGGCATAAGCAGAACTTAAGTAGGTATGTGTATGGTATTCCTTGCAGCGGAACGAACGAGCAAATTTCTCCAATCCAAGGATTACATTATTAAAATTTTAATAAGCATCTGTAACGGAATAATGGGTTCAACCAATCAACTCAGATTTCTTTTTTTCTTTTTTTCATAAGGATAATTCCCGAGATTAAGATGTTAGCGAGGGTACAGCGTATTACACCGTAAGACTATGGCTTTGAAATTACATGATATAAAAAAAAATTAAACAAAAAACAGCATAATTGTTTTACCAAAGTGATAAATAAGCCGCTATTGAAACTCATATACAAAATTCTAGTAAATGTACATACATTAACCATAACAACATATTCAATATTCAGACAAAAAGATGATGGGATTTTTGAGATAACCGAATTAGATTTTGTTCAGAAGACCCGCAACTTGTCTCGCAGCTTTAAGTATTTCTGAATCTTATCATATTTTTTCGAAAAAGTGCTAAATTTCATGCTAGACGTAAAATAATCAGTAAAGAAACAAAAAAAATATTTAAATTTCCAAATCGTGGGCTATATTTTGTATATCTTGTTATTTTGTGCAATGAACTGCATATGCCAGTGAAAAGCAATAGAGAAATATGACAACTATTAGCTTGCACAATTTTAAACGAATTCAGCATTCGCTGAAATGACAACAATTTCTCTAACAATGTTAAAAAATATTTCAATCTTACCCAAAGTTCAATGCATAAATTATAACGAGATTTGAAAAACTCTCTCTTTGGAAAACTGAAAAAAAAAAAACAGTGTGAAACACGTGAGCATCATGTAGATCAACTACATGAGATTGACGAATAAAATGTTGTTAGTATTTAAAAATATTGAATTTTAATTATTTTTTATTATTTGTTATGAAACAAATATTCTGAAGATATTGACCCAAGTTGTTGTTTTATTTATTTATTTTTTTTTTCTTCTTATTTTTTCTTATACATAATGATTACCATCACCGATGCTATGTATGCGTGTGATGCTACAAATTTGAATATTTAGCCAGTTAAACCATGGTCAGTTTTCTGAACTTCCAGTCAACACTTTATAAGCTAATGTTCATCGTAAGTCAAACAGGTTATATTTTTAGTTAATAAATTAATAAATTCGTGAATTACTTTACTACAATAATTACACATCGCGTTACTAATGCCATAAGGTCGTAAACGCCAAAAATGCAATTTTAGTGCCAGAAGGTCGTATAATTTTATTTGTTTTCTGAATTCGTTTTAGAATCGACAATTACGTATGAATCAATTGAAATTTGAAAATTGGAAGATTAAAAGCAGAAGGTCGTATGTGCCGAACACATACGACCCTCTGGATTTATTTCCAGGGAAAAATCGAGAAAATTAAAGTCAGAAGGTCGTATCCGCCATTTTTTTTTCTTGTAATTGCCTTGAAATTGATGGAAACCCGTATTTCCATTGAAATTCACAAATTTTTTTCGTTTTTGGCGGATACGACCTTCTGACTTTAGTTTTCGTGATTTTTTCGTAAAACTAAAGCCAGAGGGTCGTATCCGACGAAATTTTTTTTTCGGAAATATCAATAGATCTGTGTGTTTTCATTGATTTCATGACGAATCCGAGGAAAAAAAAAATATACGACCTTTTGGTTTTAATAGAACCAGAAGGTCGTATAGTGTCGCTTACGACCTTATGGCATTAGTAACCCGACATGCGTATGATGGACAAACATTTGGGACTATTTTTGTATATCCATTGATATTTTGTTCAAATAAGTGAAAAATTATTAAATTTTTAGTGTTAAAGTTTTTCTCGATTCACTAACATACATGTCAGAAAATTCTGTTTCCAGTTAGGAATAATATCAAAAAGTGTGAACATGGTTTTAGAGTAATATTGAGGAGTAATTCACAAGGTCTAGTCCATCTCGAATCTCAATACTGGCATATTTTTGAATTTCACGCGTGACATTTGGGAGATTGTAATATAGCTGTAAGTAATGAATCTTGAAAATTAAGTTTATAATAAATATTGTGTGATCATTTAATTGGGTATTGCATGTACTTTCAGACCAAATCATCGAATCGTATACTACTATATATTTTTATTGGGTATTAGTCTAACATAGTGAAGATCGTTGCAAAGGCTCATTTTATTACGTTCTTGTGAATCGTATCATCCTTCAAATTATTACGATAAGAGCAAATCTGTTCAATGTGCTCCTGTTGACCAGAGATGAACGAAATTTCAGAAATCTTCCAATGGTGTTAGTCAGAAATACAGTGAAACTGACTCTACTTACTCTAGTTACTACCTGGTGTGATGGACCAGCTTGTGCGTGTCATTTTCTTTTTTATCTCATGATGCTAAAGAGAATACGATTTCTATAAAGTATATACAATGTGAAAATAAATTTATATCAATTTATCGTATTTGCCATAGAATATGTGATACGTAATAGCAATACGTAATTTCTTAAAATTTATCCACTTTTTGATCGAATTTGCATGCAGCACGGTCTCCCATACCGTTGGTAAGCGTGTGGTGTTGTTTTTTTTATTTTTTATTTATTTTTTTTTTACCCTCCGTGGAGAACGTCCTGTGAAAGTGTATTGTCTTCGACAATTGGATAAGATTTCACCATTTGAACTGGATTTTTTTTTTTTCAAAATTTTGCATAGCGAATTCTTAATTGTTCTGTGACTTTACGATATGGAAAGTGTTATACCGTAAGTATGCGAAGTGTTTTCTTTTATTTTCTTTTTTTTTTTAATTTATACAGTCTCTCCCTTAGTAGAAGCCTCTAGTTCTCTGCTGTTGGTAATCTAGAAGAAGGTAGGAGACGAGCATGCAGGTAGAAGTAGTGCTGAAGCCCCGGGCTCGATGTTAAGGCCGTCTGCCGCTTGACAAGAGGTAAGGTGGTCGGTCACACCTACCTACAAACTCTACTTTCTTCTTTCTTTCACTTTCGTACAACTCTCATGCCTCATACTCATTCATGACTCGATTCCTCAAAGCTCCATTCAAGGAAGCGTAAATCATGTGCCACGTAGAGTAAATAAACGACATACCTAGTACTTATAGTATACATGTACACACATCAATGATATATGCACATACATACATACATAAATATATACATATAAATACACATTCACATACACTGGACACTCACCCATATGTCAATGTGAATCTTTACATGATGTTGCATTTGTGTATATCAAATAACATACCCGGAAGGCCATCCAGAGAAGAGTAATTCTCTTGTAATGATTACTTTTGAAAATACAGATGTACGGAATATCCTCCCGTAAAGCGTTTAAAGTAGGCTTGATGGATCGGCTGGATACATATGTAACTATAATTGATATTCCATTCATCTTAATCTGTAGAAATCAGTATTCGATCATAGACTTAAAAAGAAGAAGAATTTCTGTTCCTAATTACGTTCTTATATTTCTACGATCTTTTCGTTAATTTTTATTTATTTATTTTTTTTTTTTATTTTTCACACAAAATAGCTAACTCGAGTATTTTAATTTGCGAAAAATTAATGGGGTATAATTTTGTTGGTTTGAGATCGCGAGATGATCCGTTCGTATTGGTCAGACAAATGAGGCGAGTGGGGAAATTGATTATTAAATAATAGCTGCGTCGTGCGTACAAATGAATTATGAACTGCGTGACATCATATGTGCGATTACGTCATGATGTGGTAAATTTATACCTTTATAGTTTGCCATCGATCGTGTCTGAATTTTATGTAGACAAATCTATATACTGTATTCATCTAGATAAAAAATTTAATCTTTTTCTCATCTCCTCTGAGATATTCAAAACAAATTTTTGTCACCCACGTGCAGACTATGACACTGACCTTCACAGCCCACCTTAATGACGCGCATATCATCTGAACGGCTCGAGTTCACTGGCAGTATTGTATTATTCTATGCTAGCAGTGAAGATGCAAATTTTTTATCTTACTTTTGCCGATCATAACTCTTCAAGTGGTTCTTTCAGCGCTGTCAAACGATCAATTCTAAAACTATTCTGTACCACATATACTTCGATGGGATTTCTTACTGGTCAAGCATCGGTAAGGTGGTTAACGTGGTTTGGTATCTGATACTTTGCCTTCACAATCGGTACGGAAAATCGGTCTCTGTACTTCATATACCCGATGTCAATGTCGGTTTTACTCAACTGGGTAAAATCTCCTAGTTGTACTGAAGTCGATAATTTTAACATTTGTTGGTAAAGATGGAACGAAATTCTTGTTAAATTTCAACGAAATTGAACAATTTGCAATAAAGTGCAGGTATTTAATTAAAGTTTACCTGTATCGATTTCATGTCGTATTCCACTTTATTGGATGCTTGTAATGAGAAAAAATTCTTATGCAAGCTGGACCCGATCCCATATCAAATTATCCGAAGGTTGGACGGCACATCTTCCTTTTCATCAATTCATAGAATGAATGAAAAATAAAACTGTTTTCATGGAAATTATGGGAAAAAATTGAACTACTCATTTTATTTTTATTTTTTTTGATACCTCGATCATAATTTAATGTAAAATATGTATAAGATCGAGAAGATGCGTCTTGACGAGATCTACAACTCTGGTAGAGAGATGTTTTGTCGAAAAACCTATATTTCTGGAGATAATCAATAAGAACACATTTTTACTTCCGAAAAAAAATTCAACTTCCGTTTCAAAAGTCGTAAAAACTGAGTTTGAATTTCGAAACTTTTTATCCTATCTTCAATTGACATTTAAAAGAATTGAGGGTATGGATTTTGCGATACCTTCATTATTTCGAAATTCAAAAATTGAAAACCATACAGGAAATAATTTTTTTTTACCCTATGGTCTTCTGCGTGGCATTCGACGTGAAAAGTTGCACTCGAAAAAAAATCATCAGCCCCATATGACATTTCCATCACTTACCTGAATCAATGGGTGTACCGTCCTCTTAAATACAAATAATATTTAATGTCAAGGGTATCTCGACGTCTTATCATTTTCTCCATAAAAGTCATCTGACATCTCATCAAATAAAGATTTTAGTCGTGGAAACTTTTGTACGTTGACAAAATTTTAGCACTATTATTACAGATTGATAAGTACATGTATAGTATGTGTAAATTTTTACCGTTTCCTGTAAATTTCCTGAGTCCAATGAATAATTAATGCAATTTAATTCCTGTATCCGTCGTTTTTACCCATAGAAACGTCATAACGATTAAATTGCATTCATTCACAAAGTAATTAACAGTATCTATATTCATTGATTGTATAATGATTGGATTCAATGCTTTCAATATGTCAAATAGCCAGTTGTTAATTATTGAAGATTGAATGAATGTAATTAACAATATCCAAGAGTGTAATTGATGCCACAAGTTGGTAATAATTAAACTAACGGCTCGACACAGCAAGCTAGCTGTTTAAAAAGTCATTGAGGACTTCACCGCGGATATAATTAAGAACTTATGAATTTATAATGTATGCATTCGACGATTTACATGCAATAGGTAACTTATTATAATATTATAATGCACAGTACGTCCTATGATATAGACGTTTTTATCAGCTATATGTTTTACCGCTAATATCATACGTATGTGATATTTATGAATTTAGGATATGTGTTTAAGACATGAATGGGTGAAGAATTTTAAATTATACGGATTTCTGAAATGCTGCTTTTTCGTAAACAATTCCATAATTTACAGGAAATAATTGAAACTTGTCATCGCAGTATAACTAAGCCGGAAAAACAGTTTTTCGGGGTACTTTTCATCAAAGAGAAAAAAAGGATGGGTTTGTCAGAGGAAGAAAAAGTATAAAATAGTAATGAAAACCCGAAAAAATAGATCAAAATTAAAAATTTCACATACAAAAATTGCCCTATATATTGACAAACAACAATTTCATACGGTGCGTTTAATCCTAATTCGATCTGTCTACACTTACAATTTCTTCTTGTCATTGACAAGGAACGCCCTATATACTGATAAACAACAATTTTATACAGTGCAGTCATTCTAATTCGATCAGGATATATTTACAATTTTTTTGGTGTTATTGGCAAGGAATGCCCTATATATACCGTGAGGTTATGAGGAAAGGAAACACAGGCTGCAGGCAACCCAATAGTCAAATTCTCGAAGATTTCCGAAGACATTGTATTTGTCATTTCAACCACGTGGTGGGGGTTTTCGTCCCATGTTATTATTTGCGAATACAATGACTTCGGAAATCTTCGGGAATTTGACTATTGGGTTGCCTGCAGCCTGTGTTTCCTTTCCTCATAACCTCACGGTATATATGAAATTCTCAACTCGGAAGAATATATTCTTTCATTTAGAAAGGTAATACAGAGAAAAAAGTATAGGTTTGTCGGTAAAACAGCAAAAATCGATTCATTTCCGGTAAAACCGGAAGTTCAAATTAAACGAGACATGGTAATTTTTCATGCCCATCATCCGGTTGTAAAGTCCTGTGAATTTCAGATTTTTTCATCGAGCCGTTTCCGAGATCACCGCGCGAGTTTGTCGAACAGGCCGACAGACAGACCGACATCTTTCTAAAAACCTGTTTCTTCGGATTCTAGAGGGTCGAAAACGTGAAGATTCGTTGAAATTATCAAAAGTCACTTTTCGACCGAAACCAATCCTTTTCTTATATCACCGTAGGTGATGAAAAGTAAAAATTCAGACGGATGCAAATTGAATGCAAAAAAAAAAAACAGATCTCCTGCATGGTGGGAAAAATCTTACTAAATTTTTTTGACAACTATTGACGTGTCCTTCTTATTTATTCAGCTGAAATGAATTGAAGTTATTCAATAGCACATCAACAACTGCAAATACTTGGAAGGTAGAGAATAGCTTGTTGCGATTGGTCAGAATGATTCCAATCAACAATTCAAAATCGATTTTTTTCCGATATAGGGAATTATTCAAATCAAAGAGCTGGTACGGCAATTTTTTATGCCCATCGTTAAAATGTAAAGTCATGTCAATTCCAGATATTTTCATTGCGCTGTTCTTGAGATAGTTTGGCAAGTTTATTGGAAAGACGAGCAGACAGATTGACGTCTTTCTAAAAACCTGTTTTTTTGATGGTCAAGGCTCGAAGGCATATTCATTGAAATTAGCAAAAGTCAGTTTCGACCGAAACCAATACTGTTCTTATATCACCAAGGTGATAAAACGTGAGAACCTAAAAATGAACCTGCATTTTTTTCCTAACGATAATTTTCGAAACTAAATTATGTTGTTCAAATTTCTTCGGAGCTAATTCTGCTATTTTTATCCGGGCAGGTCTTTACACTAATTTCCAAACCTATTATTAATGCTCTTTTGTGATGTTTGCATAACAAATAACTACTACAGACTCAAGTTTTTATAACAAAGCTTTGATAGATGTCAAATTGTATGGCTCACATATGACATCCTTCAGTAGAGCATCGCGGTAAGTTGGGTTGTCTATCGTCGGCGCACTAACGTCGATAACGTAGCGCATGAAGCCGGTAACTTATCATGTGTATACTGAAAATTGGTCATGAATATGTAATAATACACGTGAATATTAGTTAAAATGACTTAAAATTGGTTGATTATGAATGCCGTATAGGTATAATAATAATTGTGAATAATCATAACGGTAACGTAGATCCTTACCACCAATTTCCTACCTTACCAAGGCTCGGTAACTAACGATCACTTATCGAACGAACAAAGCGCCGTCGATCATCATAAATAGACATAAAATCAACCGCTACTTTTGAATCTCTATATCTATAACTTGTGTCATTACTTTTCAGAATTTGAGGCCTGAAAATTGCGAATTGGTAGTGTTTTATAGCAGAACTTTAATAAAGCCTTCATGCGAGTATAGATGGGGAGTTTTAAGTTAAATTAGTCGTTCTTTGCAGATCGAATTCTTGTCTATAATTCTATGTATAAACTAAACAGTAAAAAATTCAGTCAAAATAATAACTTCCCGAAACAATAATTTAGATCCAACGGTATCTAGTTAGATCTACGTAGATCTGATTTTGGAATTTTTTTAGTTCTACATTACTCTCTATAGATCTATTAAGATCAACTCAGATCCATGCAGATTCCTTTGGATCTAAAATTTTTAGCAATTTTTTTGTATATAGGGATTTAAAATCTCTCTTAAAATCAAATTTTGGAATTTTTACAGTCTGGTAATTTTCTGTTCTTCGGCCTTGATCTTTGTAGATGTAACGTAGATCTTTTGGTCATCAATTTTTCTTGTATGGTTAGAAAATAGTCTCACTTGAAGTAGAATATTGAGTAATAATTCGAAAAAAAATCGAAGCTGTTGAACGGAGAATCAAACTGATTCTTAACATTACTAATCGTTTGTTGTTGATTTGAAGCTTGAAAATATTTTTAACTATTTTCTTCTTGTTCAAAACTTTGTACTTTTCACTAACCAATATCAGTTTTCGATAAAAATTACCGATTTATGAGATGACGATTAATTTCGAAAATGTCATCTTATCGCAAAATGGTAAAGTTGAAAAATTCATATCTTCGGCCGTGTTGGAAAAATTTGAAAATCTCAAAACAAGTGTTCACTTATTTTAGTGGTACTGGTGCACAATAAATTTTCAAACAAATCCAACAATTCAACCGACGATTAATGATCTAGTTGACGTGAAACTCTCCATTTGTAAACTAAATTTCTTTTAATAAATATCGTTTATATACTACACTGACGTGTATAATCGTCATACAAGCTACATAAACCATTACTAAAAACAATATAAGGGTGACATAACAAAATTTCATAAAAGACAAAGTCAAGACATATCTTTAAGCGCAACTGTTCAACCCGTTCCGCTTGACATTAGGCATGCACAATGGTTCCATGACATGAATCCGTTCAGGAACTGTACATTGGTCAACAGCCGGAGCTGGAGATGGTTGACAGCATGGATCACGAGGTTGGTAAGTTAAGGAAGAGCTGGGATCATGAGGTTGTTGACAGGATCCATTCATATCCTCGGCTGTCGGTGGACATGGAGTACAACAGGGATCGCAAGGAACTCCGCATGGTTGACAAGGTGGTACACAAACCGGCTTACAATCAGCTTCGCAAACGTACTGCATTTCGAAAGGAATATCGTTTCTGACGGTAAGACATTTGCCTTGGATCAAATAACAATAGGAAAGTGCAAGAACAGGATTTCCCTTGTAAAGACGGTGATGGGGTCTGGGTGTATGAGGAGATACGTCAATGTGGGTGTACTTTAGAGGTGAACAACTGCAAACACCGTGCTGAAAATATATTAATCATCAATTAATACATACTTATAGGAAATTTGTCAATTAAGCTTCCACGCTCAAAATTTACAGCCAATTGTACATTTCATCATCCGTAACGGATTGTGCATTGTGCCTCCAATACTGTCGGCACAGATTTCGCGATACCTTCTCCGTCAAACAAACCTCGGAATAAATATTCGATATTTCAATATATTCTGGCTAATGATTGTACAAAGTCAATTTTAATATGGTATAAAACTATTTTCAAGAAGAAATGAGGCATTCCGTCTGAACAGTTGTATTTTATTATAAACAGTCATTTTCTATAAAATCGAGTTCTTAGCGATTTGTAGATAAATACGTAGAAATTAGTTAAACCTGAAATGGACACAAGGTATCAATGAAAAGAATATCCGCAGACAAAAGTTGTATTTTATATATATATATGTATGTGTATAAAACTGATATAATATGTATTTCAGTAATGAATAACAGATAGTGTAACCCACATAAATCTTGATCCAACAGGAACACAACCAAAGGTCACGTGTTGTTCGGATTGGAAATCTGGTAATTGGGATTGCCATGAAATATACATTTGCTGGGAGCGGTCACGCGAGAATCTGTAAAATGCATGAGCCCGCCTTATAGGCACGTGACTTTGCTCACGTAACGAGAGACTGCCAAATGGAAGGAGCACATTAATAGGGTAGGTATAAGCCCCAGAGGACAAGGGAAGAGGATAGTACAAGGCATCTCCTCATTACGTACGGAATCTACTAAAAGGAGTACAAAACAAGTAACATAACACATCTAAAATGAATGATGTGAACGAAATTGATGAGACCGATAAAACTGATAGAATCTCAGAAGGAAAGGCGTGTTTCGGAATAAGGAAATTCAAGACATCTCTCAAGAGGGAAGTGCTTATTCATGGAAGCCCAAGTTGTGAGTATTTTAAAATAACAGCAGTGTTCGATTTGTGAAGAATTATGGGAGCTGATCGTCGTATCTAAAAATGATACATAAAATATGACGTATTTGAATATGGTCAATCATTTTTCAGGACTTTTCGATCCGTTAGTGTAGCTTTCTTCAGCTGCTGGAGTATCAAAAAATAATCTTTTAGCTAGTCCCACGATTGGTGCAGCAGTCGGATGGTGAGGTAGATCACCTGCACTAGCTGCGATATCAAGATGGGTGTATTTCAACGGTTTCTCAGATCCAATTCCGTGCTGAAAGTCGGCATAAAATTATGCAACTTGTTAGCCGATTCATAGTCAACTCATTCATAGTCGAGAACATCGCAATTGCTAAGCTAATCGAAATTATGCATCCAATTCGGAATAGAAATTCTAATTTCATCTTCAAAAACGTCAATTTCTTTGTTATCTAGTATTTCAAACGGAAATATGATTCTGTTTTAGTAGAATTATGTTTAGGATTCAGAAGTATAAATCAGGATTAGCGCTGAAATTCTAACGAGCGTTTCTACATCTTGATAAATTTTCATATTCTATTTAAAGCTGAGAACTAGTAGAATAAAACAAAAATTTCTATTCCAACTTGGGTGTACACCCACAAGAAAAATTGCGGGCAGGTGTACAGCGGCCAGTCAACAAATACGCCGCTTGGAACAGTTGGTAGAATTTATTGATCTGTCTCTGAAATAATTCTAAACAAATTCGTATCACTATTCCACGCTTTTATTATTCCGATTCGAATACTCTCTGATGATCACGAATCAAAGTTCATTTCACGTTTAGTTCCAAAAAGAAAAACATTAAGAAAAACTTCTATCTTGACAGTCACAAAATTCTATCTTCACAATCTTCAAACAGAAATTTATAGTTATGGCAAGTAAACCATTGAGCTAGTAAATCATGATATCTCACCTTATCCAAGCCGGAGGTCATGATCAAGAAGGCTCCAGGACCTTGATGACCTCTTTCGATTTTTGAGCTCGGCTTAGTAAAGGCTTGAAGAACATCGTCGCCTTCGGCTCGCCCTGCATGAGCCCGGAAATCCTCTCTTCTAAATCTAGAGATCTCAAACGGATCTCCCATTGTCTCACCGGAAGCTTGCAGCTTCTCAGCATTGCTGATCAACTTAGCGACAGCGTTGTCCATTGCGATCTACGTGTGATAATAGAACATATATTTCTTATGTATTTTTATTTCTTTGCTCTTCAGTTCATCTTTTTTCTCATAAAATTTATAAATCCCGGGTTTATAAATAGGGAATCATATTGAGACATACCGAATAGCCTGTTCCAGCGGCCAATACTGCATGTCCAGTGAGTGTGGCTATAGTAAAAATGTGGGGATTGACGGAGCACAAAGCCATTTCCTTGATGTGGCACAATGCATCAGCCATGGCCATACGGCCTTCCGCGTCTGTGTTACCAATGCGAACTCTAACACCGGACTTGGCCGTTATGACCTCGTCAGAAACGTAGCAATTTTCACCTACGCTATTTCTGACGACACAAAGAGCAGCGACAACCTTAACCGTTGGTGGCTGCAGCAGATTGACCACCTAGAGAATAAAAAATCAATCGTTTATATTCATCATTTCAACTGCAGTCATGAGGTCATTGTGTGATCAAAATATATACTGTCGTTATTGACAAGAGCTTATAATATAAGCTCGTTGCTGGATATTTTTTTGAGTAAGTTAAAACATTTGCATCAGTAATTGCTTTCGATTTAATTTTTTACAAGTTTAACAAACGCGAGTTTCAAAAGTAATTCGGATAGCTTAAGCGCTGTTTAATGTGCCTGTATGGCGAGATTGGCAAGTAGGAAAGAGAGGCGGGGGTTGAAAGCAAGAAAAAGCTCAAGGCAAGAGGCGAAGTATCTATGTGAACGAAAATCTAAAACGGATGAAAAGCGCCAAAAACTCGAAGGCTGAAGAAAACACTGAGAAGGAGAAAAGAATAGGTGAAGAAAAAAACTGGATATTGGAAAGGGTGAAAAGGTAGAGAAGAAAAGCAAACAAAGATGCGAAGCAAAAGACGATAAAGACGAAGACAAAAAGTGTAAATGACGATGGACAAGGGAACAGGGATGATAAGGTGAGAGAATAAAGCAAAATGCGAAAGAATAGAAGATATAGAAGTGTATAAAAAGAAGAGAACAAAAAATGGGTGAAGAAGGAAAGAAGAAAGAAAAGAGAAGCCACTGTTGAAACAGTTCCTGATTATTTTCATATTGCGCAAGTAATGCTATGAAAAAAAAGGAGTTACTATCTATTTACACCGAGACACATGGTATGAACGGAATACGTGATTTAGGACTACCAAACATGAGGGGCTCAGCTGGTAAGCAATTAATTGTGTTATATGTACAAACAAAGCAACGAACCTGCATAAATCCAGCGCAGGCAGCGGCTCCGCATTTATCCCTTGACATGCCGGACATGGCACCCTCAATTTTGATGTCAGCGCCTCCAGTGTCGTAGGTGACCCCTTTGCCGACTAACAAAACCGTTTCCAGAACACAGGCAGGATTCGGTGGTTCATAGGTCAGGAAAATTATCCTCCCAGCATGTCGAGGGATTACAGAAGCTGCTCTATTTACAGATGCAAACAGAGGGTATTCCTGAAGGAGTGTTTCCTGGTCGCTTATCACTTGGACTGACACATTTGACCCGTGGAAAAGCTCGCATATGTATTCCTCTACCCTGGGTGGTGCCATTCGTTCTGGATCCGCACCACCTGGATTAGGGGAAACGTATTTCTAGACTTTTGTTTATCGATATTTATATTTTATGTGCGTCATTTTTTACTGATTTTTTGTTGTTTCAAAAGTTCAAAAAATCGATGGGAACTTGCTTTAATATTATAAAAGTTAGGGAAGGTTTTCTTCTCAAGGGTATTTGACGAAAAGATCGTATTGAAAATGGCTTTTTAGAATCTTTTCTATATTTCATATGAACTATGTATACATTTTCAAAAAACTATAAAAAAAAAAAAAAAAATAATTGAATCATTAAAGTAGTAAATATTTATCATATTTAAGATAGATACTCATTGATGTATAGAGAAAACTCGACTACAATGAACCAGCGCAATTTTTTCTGAAAATGGCTAGTTTTATATTTTGGGGCTAGTAAAAAGACTGGACTAAGATTTTCGAAACCTGGGAGCGTTCCACCTTCGCACACTTTACCCTGTACAGTTTGTCTTCCACCTCTCATGAATACATAAGGTCAAGGTTGAAGGACGACTGAAAACACTAATAATTCATTAAACTTTTCAGCCTAAGGTAAGGGTCCTCCTGAGGATTAAATTTACTCGCTTGAAAAGACATGAACAATTTTATATAATCACCACAACAGGGGTGCGCGGCGATTGTCGATAAAATAATTATCTCAGAATTTTCATTTAAATTATAATACGGGAACTTACACGAACGAACGTAACCAAAGTTGTTAGAGACAAAAGGAAAATTAAATATTTTTACAAACATGATCTTATGGACTAGCGAAGATTGTAGAAACGCAAAATTCTAGTCATTCATTTAATGAAAACCACATGTTGAGGTCGATAGTGAGAAGAGCTATTAGTACCGAGGTACTAATAGTACTGAACCATTAAAAACTATTACGAAGCCTGAATTCTTCATTGTGTTAAGCGACAACTTAGTTTCTTTTTTCTTTTTTCTTCTCTAAATTGTTAAAGTTCTTTTTACTTTCGTTAAATATGTGTAAAATTCCTTTAATAGTATAGTTTTTTTTTTTAATTTTGTCATGAAAATACGTGACATTCATCATATACCATAACGCGCCTATATTAATAATCTGTCAAAAATTAACCGACAAAAAAATATCAAGTCAAATTTGGAGGGAATGCAAATACATCATCAACACATTTGAAAATACACATTCAAAATATGTATGTATGTATGTATGTATAGTTATGTATGTATACGTATATACATATATGATGAAAGATTTGGTCAGGTTTTTAAAAAATTAGCTAGCTTTTATGAAATGAGAATACTCTTGATAATTTCCCAAGCGTACGGAACAAGTATTATTAAAAGACCGTAAAAGTTTAATATACCTGGTTTCATGAAATGTCTCTAAAAGTACCCATATTTAGTGTACCTACTTCTGGCATGAAAGAGCGGAAAATTAGCTGAAATTTAAGACCCGTCCAGATTCTTATGAATAATATACTCTTGAGATATAGGTACGTATACACAGTAAAAACGAAAATATATTCCAAAAGATCCACTCACGTTCTTGTGTCAACTTTATATCTATTTTAACATTAACGGGGGTGGGGGCACGTATATGTTCAGGATGTAAAAATTCGACACATTTTCGAAAAATGTGGCAACTAAGGCACACATAATTATTCACAGATATCTTGTTTCAAGTCGTTATTCTACGTAATGTTGACAACAAATTTTGATGTTCAAGATTCATGCATCTTACGTTATGTGGTCACCAGGATAAATTGAAGTAAGCTCTGTAAGACTGACATAAGTTCACGGTTGACCTAATAATTAACTAATCATTGGTCCCATAGATCTGTAATTCTTTGTGTTCATAGTTCTCATACTCAGATCTGACGTAGACTAGGGATTCTTGAAAATGTTTGGTTATTTGGCTCAAAAAAAATTCTAGAAACTTAAAATTTCTCTATTTTTCAGAATACGGACTTTAGATATCTGAAAATGTATGCGAAATCAAACATTTTTTGGTAATCCTAGTCTAGGCCAGAATCACGTTAGTTTTAAGTGAGTTTCCGAAACTGGAGCCAGTTTGGACTAGAATTGACTTACGAATCAAATCAACAGTTGACTTATGTCATTTTCACAGGTTCACTTCAGTCTATATGTTGGTAGCCATGTGATTTAAGATGCGAGAATCTTTAATATCAAGATTTGTGGGTGATATTCCGTAAGATAAAATCCTAGAATAGAATATACGTAGGTATATTATTCACGCTAGTTGCCACAATACCTGAAAATATGTCTAATCTTGAAAACCTGAACATATTATGTACCCCCTTAATTCGATTCAAAATAACATTTCTTCTAGTTAAAACAACAAATTTATATATCCTATTCATCAAACGAGATTTAAAATTCAACACAAAAATTTGAGTGGATTTTTTGAAACATATTTTTATTTTATATTTTTTTCACTGTGTATGCAAAGTTCTGGAATTTTCGATTGAAAATCAAATCAAATGTTCGCTTTTTTCCAGATGGTGATAGGTACTATTCTTAAAACAGAGTCATGTTCTTTATTGAAAAACTTTTCCAATGAGTATATAGATGTATAGAAGTAAGGGACGTGGTTCAAAATGACTCGTTCCCGCATAAGAAAAACCGAATAAACCATTGGATTCCATATTAATATTTGAGGGATGACTAGTCTCTTTCCATAGACGAAACTTGAAAATCTAGTTTAGTCAAAATTGGTGAAAGTCGCGGGTACTATCACGGATTCAATTTAGGTGTAGAGACCTATCTCTTAGGTAGCGAATATTCTGGATATCTCGAACGGTTTGACGTTCCGGATTTCTTACTATAGAAGATTCATAGCCTGCCAAGCGCATTTATGGTGCAAAAATATGATAAATAGCTTCCCGATGCTCAAAAATAAAAGTATAAATGATACAACGATAAGCTTCGTTTAAGGGGGCACGTCGGTCTGAATGAGTTAAAAACAGACTGAACATTAAGAATTTATTTTTAGAGAACAGAATTTTTATTGAAAAACGGATTTTGCCAAATATTAAAAATATTAAAAAATTGAGAAAATGGCGCTGCGGCCACTACGTGGCAGCTACTTCTGACTGAATCTGATTGAGTTGAAATTTTCAGAGAACCATTTTGGATACATGAATCAGTTCTCGACAATATCACTTTCCAAAAACAAAAATTCCTTACCAAATAAGGGTAAGTTATAAAGTCAAAAAATCAAAAATCATAAAGTCGATTCAAGTTCCTAAGAATTTTATTGCATTGCATGAATCAGGTGTAGGTACTTAGAATCGGTTATAATTTCAATATTCTGTAAAAATACGAGAGAGTGAGGTGAATTGGTCACCTGCTGTTATATTTGGAGTCTGGAGACGTGTTGCCACTTACAGTATAACACAGAAAGCTTGTTCTGCAGTAGAAATAAGCTACTCGGTCAATAATAACACCTAAGATATATATTGTTACTCCTCGTTGGCGTTAATATCAACGTAGACGCCACGCTGAGCAAACAAGTGTGTTTTTTGTGTTTTAATAAACGTTCTATATACGATACAACTTGAAATTCTTCGTCAACTTTGAAGCTACACCAAAGAAAAATAAAGAAAAACAAGTAAAGCTGCGGACGATATTGTCAAACGCGTTAAGTCGTGAAAATTTTCGTTTGATTCTGAGGGGCGAACTAGTCATCATTGACGAAATAGTCATCCATTAAAATAGTGATGTAACTAATTTTTTACGATGCAGACAATTGACATTGAAGTGGATTATATTAACCCTCCTGTTGCAGCATGAATATGCCTATATTTGTGGTGACAGGCAGTTGAATAGCAGAGCATAGATTTTCACTCTCCTGAGTTAGTATTTTCATATTTCATGAAAACCTGGTCGGAAGAACAAGTAAGTTCTCCGAAAAATCCTACCTCAAATATGAAATTCAACTCTACAAGTACGTTTCCTTAAGCGAGATGAACGGAAAACGTACAATATCATTCTTTATTCATAAGTTGAGGTCTGGAGGGATGTGGGTTCGAGTTCATGATATTCTACAGACTCTGGGAACAAGCTGTTCCACAATCATTTATGGAAACATATTGATTTGTCTCTAAAATTTTTATGGAATACCTACTACCATACGTAAGTGTGCCAAGTTCCAGATTTTTTGGAACAATATTGCGGTGGGACAAAAAAAAAAAAAAAAATTAACCATCAAGTGCCAAAAGTTGTGTGTTATTGAAATGAGAAGATTGAACGCTTCGGGGCAGTGCTTGGAATTGAAATAGGAACCTGCAATTTCGGCTAAATCAAAACAAATAGAAAAAATCAGGAAACTGGTTGACCTGTGGGCCAACCCGAAAACTTCCCGCTGTGTTAAATACGTTACAATTAATTGATACTATTGTGTTTATAATAAATTAAAGAAGGTTATAAGTATAATTAGTTTTCCGTATACAAATCTTTTTTTTTCAATTTCTATTCTTCGAATAACTTTGAAACTACTCGACCAATCGATTCCAAAATCTAACCAGATCTAAGTCTTGATAAACCCTTTCGATCGTCATAAGAACCATTCCAATCGGTCGATTCGTTCTAAAGATATCGTACGACAAAAATTTGTTCACACACACACACACATACGGACGTCCATCCAAAAATAGTCAGAATAGCTTCCTAGGACCCCCAGAAACGTCGAGATCTGATGAAAACTCGATTTTCGAAAATCGGACCGAAACCAATAACTTCCCTTTTTTATGAAATTTTTCAATTTTCATTGCGGGAAGTTAAGAAAATGTATTTGGGGACATTTCAGTCTAAGGATCGCTCTAATTGCACAACTATAAAGAATCACGATGCTTGTCGGAACACAAATCCTGTAAATCTACCATCACGATAAAACGATCTAACACTTCGTACGGTCAGGATAAAAACCGTGGATCTTTTTGATTCTATATTCCAGAGGTGTGCCTATATTAGTTCCTAAAAGTAAACGTTACATCCTCAGTTTCATCAAGGAAGGTCTTTCCCCTGTGTAGTCCAACGGTATGGAGGGTTCTAGTTCAGTTAACGTCGTTGCCGGTTGGCGAAAGAAATTTAGCAACGCCAACGATAAAATAAACAACGTTCTAGGCCCTCGCGAAGGAAGAAACAATTATGTTTCCTCGGTAGATTGATGACCGGATTCGGTGTTCCGGGAGAGCGAGCGAGTTTCGGGTCGAAACTAGATGGCGTCGTACGGGTGCGACGCAACCCGGGATGAAAGAAGACCGAAGTAAAGCGCGGACACGGACGCGCACCATCGTGAGCTACACTCAATTAGGGAGAAAAGGAAAACTATCCTTTTGCGTTGCTTTTCACCGGGCAAGGATGAAGAGGAAAGGACGAAAGGGGGGAAAAAAAGGACAGAAGACGTCCCTTTTCGTGGCAAGGATGCCCAAGCGTGGAAAGAACTCTGTTAAAATACCAGTTCAACCATGATGGTGATCGTTGAACAGAAACCGACTAGAGTCACGTAGTGCTTTAGTTACCGGTTGACCAGAGTTACTTTCTAAAGCTAAGCTTTCGTCGAAAACGAAGTAAAATACTTGTGAACGTTGCTGCAGTTACGAGAAAAATCAAAAGCGTAAAGGATATGAAGGGTTGCGTACAGATACTATACGGGGTTAGTATGTATCGATATACTTACCGATATCTCTGCAAACGTATCTCCCGCTCTCCAATGCAGATGCCAGCTTGACGATGCCTTGGAGCTTTTTACTGCATATTGGACTCCAAACAGCCAACTGACACGCCTTGTAACACCTGTCAGGGCAGATTTCTCTCACTTCGAGTGGCTGGATAGAGGAGTTGAAAAAAAATATATTGTAAATACATACGTCGACGTGAATGTATGTGCCATTATCGAACACCGTTTAAAATATATTTACCAATAGATTAGCGATAGTGATCGTTATGCTTTTATGATGTTTATCAGTATCGTGGTTATACGGATGGTGTTGCCATTTCGGATTATCATAAGCGACGAGGGATGCTAGGAAATTTGGCAAATGGATCCTACGACATGCCCCTGCGCACGCGGATAACGTTTGTAAATTGGCCAAAGGCAACCGACAACCGGGTGGAATGGAAACAAATCGGGTTTAGCCCGAGGCTAAATTAGGATAATTATTTTCACGTGTACTTGGGACTGGCTGGTATAAAATGAAAAATGGGACCCGTCAGACAGGACGAATTCTGTCGGTAGAGATAAGGAAAATGTTCAAAACGCTCCGCGTTTACCAGAAACCCACTTACGGAACTGCTGAGGACAAATTTAGCCTTGGTATTAATATATTCCGTACGACTTGAAATCCCTGGCGTCCGGATTAGGATATTTGCCAACTAATTCCAGGCAGCCAGATCTATTCTCTGGCTCTGGATCTGGCTCTGACTTTGTCTCTCTCACTCTCGGCTAGCAGCCCATCCCTTCGTCGTACCAGAAGCTCTGACAAATATTGCGTTGTCGATCTATATATACAGGGGGTCCCACGTGACGTTTTTACTGTACAAATACATTTGATTGAACCGTTTTTAATCAACCAATCGCGAGATACTTCGCTACATGTGTGCGGCTTTAGTAACTCCGAAACAATTGCGGTGAGAAAATTTGAAAAAGCTATTAGTAATCGAGAGCACTTTCTATAACATGTTAAATAGAGCAGGAAAATATGATTTTTGACAGTAATTTTACGTAATAATTTAAGATACTATCAACTAGTATACCTATAGAGAATATGGTTTTACAGTAAAAAAAATTCAAATTCGATTGTTTCGGATAGAAACGAGGATTCAAATTTATCGAAATATGGTAATTTTTTATACATATCATTCGAATGCGAAATTCTGTAAATTTCAGATCTTTTCATCAAGTTTGATGGACAGTACGACATCTTTATAAAAGTCTACTTTTCACATGCTAAATTTGTAATTCTATTTGAAAATAGAATTATAATTGTTTGTGATATCTCCGAGAATAATGATCGAACACTGATTGAAGTTCAGTTTCCAATGACTCGTATCAAACTCTATATGTGAGCGATAAACTAGCGTAAGTTCGATAGTGTTCTGAGTGAACTTGATGTAAGATATTGCTGGTAATATATTTGATCGATGAGTATGTGAGCCGCGAGACTAACCGTTGAATGAAATGTAATTAATGACTATGCCACGCACTTTACACTTTGGTACAGTTAGGGAGCGATTTTATCCTTGTAGTGGTAGTTTTGCGGCACCCTAGGGTGCAAAAAAGGGTGGCGAGAAAAGCGAACTTGAATAAAGAAAAAGAGAGAGAGAGAGAGTGGTCACAAATAGCTAGCGAGTTTGTCTGGAGAGTAGGTAAATCTTTTTATTTGTACAGAAAAAAAAAAAAATATATATATATATATATATATATATATATATATATATATATATATATATATATATATATATATATATATATATAGCACTAAAAAAAAAAAAAAAAAAAAAAAAAGACATTGAAATTCTGAAAAGAAGTTAAAATGAATTGCGACGCCCGCAGCGACATATTAAAATTGCTGTGAAACGGGTTGTTATTATAGGTAACGTAGTCCTATACATATTTTGCAATTCCTTTCCAACTGATGCTGTTCGAATTTTCACGGATAGTACATGGGGTAGGTACCTTATATTGAATGTCTGGGCTGTCAGTTTTTTTTTTTTTTGTCGTGTCTTTGTTTTCTAGAAAAGCTGACATTTATTCGCTTATACCATAGAACTTTGCGGTTGAATCGTTTCGAAATGGAAAAGATTTTTTGATTTATCACGAGAGAGACTTGACTAGCTTTATACATATAACATCCAGAGTAAAATATATTTATATACTATAACCGTATTATATATATATATATATATATATATATATATATATATATATATATATATATATATATATATATATATATATATATATATATATATATATATATATATATATATATATATATATATATATATATATATATATATATATATATATATATATATATATATATATATATATATATATATATATATATATATATATATATATATATATATATATATATATATCGTTTACAAAATCAAATTACGACTGCAACAGACATCACAAATCCTATAAACTCTTGAAGTAAAGCTCGACGTTTTCCATTTTACTGCGAGCAAATATCCCCCGGACTTAAGGCGAAGCGTCTATTATCGTATAAAATCGATACGAAACCGCGCACTATCGGATCTGCACGTGAGGTACTGGACGCACTAGTCAATTTCTATCCACCGTTGCCTTCCTCGTTTACCTCCTCGTGCAATTCGGATGCGATTTTATTGGAATAAACTCGAATACAAAGAAAAACAAAAAAAGAAAAAAAACAAAAATGGATTAAATCGAAGCGATAATTACGACGGAATTACAAAATCAATCACGGACCATCCATCGTTCCAATTCTTTTTCATCGTCAGAATTGTAGTAGAGAAACGGAACAAAAAAACTACACATGAAGAATCGTACCGTTATATTTCAAAAAAATTAACGAAATACTTCACCCCATTATTGCGTGATAAAATTAAAAAGCTTTTCATTAAACTTTGACTATTCATAACACCGGTCAACACGATTTTTGGGTCTGGTTTCTGAGTGTTAAATTTTGGTTTCATATACATCATTAATGAAGGGAAAAATAATTAAATTGATCAAAGTTTACTTCTGTAGAAACGAGAGTAATTTTTGCGAAATTTAAACGAAATTACCGATTTTTTCAGAATTTTATGATAATTGAAATCAGAATAATTTTTACTGGGTAACTAAGTCCTTTTTTATTTCAAAAAAATGTTCAATAATAGAATACAAATGCAAATTCAATGAAAATTTAGTTCGAAAATGAATATTTTTAGTCATTGTCTTATGTTTGTTTGAACATTCTCGTATTAAACCCCAAATGTAATCGCCCATCATAATTTCGTTGTACTGTCCTCGGTAAAGTCGTTAGAAGTCCTTTATATCCTGGTGAAAACGCTCTCCTTGCTCCTCTGAGTAGGCACCCATATTATCTTTAAATTCATCAGCTGCAGTATTTTTGCAATTTACACTGGAGAAGTGAGGTACCCAATTTTTATCTTGATTCCGAATTCGCAGTTCAAAATAGGCTTCGAAAGCTTCATAAAGCGTTAGATTAGTTGCTAAAGAGAATTCTTTACTTCTTACTTTAATAAATTCATCGCAAATAAAACAAAATGAATGAACATCGTGTTTCCACTGTCTTGACGCTATTTTTATACTCAATGATACACAAAAACCGTTTTCACAGCTGTGATAAACAAGTAAACATTCACTATCCCGCCTTACCAGAGTAATGTGCAATTTGCTACCGTTTTGATTGACGGTGCTACCGCCTGTTGTTCATAAAATTGATTAAAATCTTCCAAACTTACTTATCGATGTAAAACAGACAAAAGAAAACTTTAAGAAGTGAAAATGGAAATATTTCGGTGTTTTTCGATGCATAGAATAAGTATTTATGCATCAAAACAGAAACCCAAAAACAAAAAGATAATTTGTCGACCTGTGTATAATCGAATCGATACCGTTTGAAAAATAAAATACAGAATAGACTATGAAACGTATAATACAAATTGAGAGCGCCTTGCACATTCACCATCGCGAAAATCGTGTCATCGTAAAATAGTGCTGAATAAACTCGAAAACGTGTCTTCTCATCCATAAAAAAAAAGTTTTGAAAACATTTTTAAAGATGTTTGCACATTTTATAGCCTCGGTTCCGGACGAAACGCTCCGGCGATTTGGCTAAACTTTTTACAGAAATTCGTGTACTCGACGATGATTTGACAACAAGCTTTTCAAACTCAGATTATGTTCAGCTTCCTGTAATGGCTGGCGTTCAGACTTTACAAAAATTCGTAACTCTCGCAATTTTTAAGATAATTTCAGAACAGAACTTCATAATACCAAAATATATATTTTTAGATGCTTTTTATCTCCTACTTCAAAATGGCATATTAGATTCTTTTGGTTCTTTTTCTTTATTTATTTTTCTAACTATTCCAAACAAGCTACTAAGCCAATTTGAAACAAAGAAATTGGAAATAAGAATGAATTTTGAATAAACGAGTTCCTTTCAGTCTAACATACTAACATTTTAAATAAAATCTCAATTTCGACGCAATGTAGACATGTGTGGTTTTGTTCTGTACTGTTCACAAATTGTAAATTTCTAGGATTACTGAAATTCCTAGAATTTTCCGATACTAGTTTGTAACTTCTACCTAATACAGAAAAACCTCTAATGCCGTGCATAAAATGCTTTCCGAACTAATCTACAACTCACATTCTCAGGTTTGTCCTCATCGCTCGTGAAGCACAATATGTAAGATGAATTATAATTTCTACATTGGTAAAAATGTTTCATAAACATCTACGAATCAGCCTATAATCTTGCTGATATTCGTTATCAATAAGCTACTGTGTATATCACTAGAAGGTAAGTTTGAAGCGCCAAAACCAGAGAGTCAAATTGTTGGAATACGGATTCAGGTAACTTTCTTGTTCCAATTTCAAATAGTTTGGGTTCAAATTCAATTACCTAGGCGGTATGGTTTTACCACTGAACATTTTTTGATGTAAGTTTATGTCACTCATGTTTTTTTAAAATTTTTTCCAATGGCTGCTTTTTGTCATTGTTGTGCCAATGAACTACTTTGACTTATTGTTAATTGACTTGAGTTCCAGTTCAATTCGATTAGGTTAGAATCGCCCGATAACCGACACGTATATCTCTTTAACTAATTGAATGATAATTTTTTTGGTAGAATGAAATAAGCACTAGTGCCAAATACTTTTTTATACGACTTCAATGAATCGCGTGGAATATATCTGCCGATGAAATAAAACGATCTACTTGCACAGCTGTATACAACGAAATCCCCTAGCTTATTAATGTCGAAGGCTTGCAAGCGCTTGCAGCTCAAATTCGAGTTTACCCTAATCCCGTGAACTCGGATCTATAATTACGATTTATTGCCTGAATGTGAGCTTGAAAAATCGTCCCACCATTACCCACGGAACTGGCACTGTCAAGTGGCAGAAATTGCAGTGAACTTTAGATTCATTTCAGCAAAGCATAAGTAACGTATTACACTCTAACAATTTTGACATATGCGTCTGCAGCCACGATAACGACCGATCTACGATTGTCTAATACAAAATCTAACTTACCACGTATAGTCCTTCCAGGGCTCCTAGTAGCGTGACCAATTCCACATTCTCGAATCGGACATCCGGGAGTAAGACCAATAGTGGACATCGAACGCCAGCCTTGAGAGCTCTGTCGATAATAAAACGATTGAAAAACCATAAAGGACCAAGAAGACATGGAAATGGAAAGATGCAAAATATTCCCTAGTGATGGAGAGGGTCTCGGAATGGGTTGAAGATGGCCGGTTAGGGTAGCAAGTACTTCCGCGTGCCGTCGAGGGATGGAAGCTTGGGAATGTTATAGCACGGTTGGCAATTCATGAAACAAGAGGGAGGATCTGAAAGTTGAAACCCGGTGGATCCCTGTCGTATGGTCCCGCAGTAGGTGCGCGAGACGGTATAATAAAATTCAGAGATACAAGATTTCTTTCGTATAATATACGCGAGGCTGTAGAGCACCAGCAGGCTTCCTCAAAGATTCAGGTTTTATAATTTATGAAACCGGAGGAGATTCTTAAGTTTAAAGTTTGCATCCTTCCGGGTCTCTGCCTAAGGTACACGATGCTGCATGTATAGGTGCAGTATGAGTACCTGCAGGATATACGACTGCGCTATCTCCTGTCTTCCGTTTTCCGTCTTTCGAGCTCGACTCCCTCATGAACATGGTCCAGGGCGCGAGGTACGGGAAATATATATGTAATATATATATATACACGTATATATATATAGAGAGAGAGAATGATAAGGAGGTAGTTAGAGCGAAACTATACCGAGTCGACCTGGACGACGCAGCAGCGTTCTTGGCATATTTATTAGCTCAGTGCAGAAGCAGACGTGCAAGATAGAGTCCGAGAGAACGTCTATGAAATATAAATAAGACTATATACTCAGCATTGCTTATGTACTCAACCTTTCAATATGTACAAAGTGAATTAGGGGGTTTTGCGCAGATGGTACGGCGGCCAAAGTGGTCAACATAGTTCGCCAGTAATCAATCACCTGGCAAAACTACGTGAAGGATATGTCGAGAGAGTCAAAGAAGTTGGTACATACGCGGATATATATATAATACCTGAACTCTATAATCCCACTATGAGTATATTAGGAAAACTACATGGAGTGAGTTGAGTCAAAGATTGGGCTAACGAGGTGCTTTAATCTTCATCATCAATAAAGTTATAAGGTGTGAATGATGATTTTTGACTATACTGTACCTTTTTACCCCGGCAGCTGCTGCTTCGGAAAAACTTCTTACATCGTGATAGTCCATGTTGAGTGGACCAGTTGGACTGTAGATCAGTCTTTTAGCTGGAAGGTTGATTGGCAGTACGGCGCCGATAATCCCTAGGGCAGAGTCGATCTGAGATGCACAGTAGAGGACGGTCTTGAAGGGTTCCGGCTCGTCGAAGCCAGGGGCACTTCCTGATACCAAAATGATGCCGTCGTAGTCAGGGCTGCAGAGATTTAGTTCGATCTTCAGCTGACAGGGCATCCATCTGAAAAGAGTAGATGAAGGAGGTGTTCGTTTAATTTTTCATTAAATTTGAACAAAAATAGGTATTTTAGAGCAGCGCGTGTCAGCTTTGAGAAGAAATCTATATATATATGTAATCTTACTTTTTCTTTCGAAAATGAGAATAACTTCTTCAAAGTTTATAAAACCTTTTAAAACAGAAGCTATTAGCTTTCCATTCCGACACCTATATATACTTATACTTGGATATTTTTCAATCTTTTAACGTTTAGGCACGTTACAAGTTTAGTTCGTTTACGAATGGGAATAAACGTGGGGTGAACATTTTTTTTACACAAAGATACAAACGCTCATATTTCTCTTGGAACGTATTCCCATCAAAATGCACTCATAATCGGGCAATTTTTCTTTTTCCGTAACCATTGTCCGGTCTGACAGTCCCGAGTATCACTGGACAGCTACTTATCCATCATTTTGACAAACGAAAAAATCCCATTTATATAATTTCTATATTATCCGTAATATTTATATACACATAGTGTCCAACGAAAAATCGACATTTTATTTTGTCCACTTTTATCACTGTAAGCGATAGTTTTTAACACAAAACAAAACCTTCCACATGATGAGCTCTAGGTATATTTGAATTCTGGAAGATGGCCCAAGCCGTTTTCATATGTGTATTTCACTTTTTGAAACTTATACGTTTTCTGAGATTCGGTCTTTTTGAAACCTAATCAACCTCAAATCGAAATAGAAAAATTTAAAGTCGTGGGTTCAACATGACGTACCAAAATTCTAAAAAGTACACAGTCTTGAATCAAAATTGGTAGTCGATAAATTTTGAGACCACTAATTACAAATCTGAATCAATAAATTACCAAAGTTAAATTGATCGACACCAAGATTCTTGATGTGTAGCAATTTTCATGCGACATGGCCTACTTTCTACAATTTTGATCCAGCATTTCGATCCCACCTTGAGTTCAACCGCAGCAGTTGGTGATGTTATGACAAATTCTATAACAACTTCCTAAAATTTACAATGGATATTCTCTCTCTGTAGTAGAAGGACTTGTTATCGATTGTGTATATCAATCCTGTAAGTACAGTGGCTCCATTTCGTCAGTTTGCGCGATATCTCATTAATTTGTTCGACAATATCCCTCGGAAAGTCGAGAGACGGGTTTACGAAGGAATAGCTTAGGGCTGAGAAGCAATCAGAAAGTTTTCTGTGTGACGGGAGACGGGTGGTAGCGTAAGGATACTAAAGAAAAGAGCGTATGGACGTCCGACGTCGGGACATCAGGACGCCAGGACGAGGTGAAACTTATGGAGACCCGAGTCCTCAGTTTCGACAGCTACGAACAGGCTGGGTCAAGAAGGGATCAATTATGCGCGAGTCAAAGAATCTTTCGAATACCAAAAGAACCTTTTTCACAATCCTTGTGAACTTCCGGTCTCTTCTTGCAATCTGCTCTGAAATAAGCTGCGGAGGGGAATCAACTTCCTGCAGTGATAAAAAATCAAATAATATGACTATTGATGGAGACTTTTCACTCGATTCAGAACCTGCATAAACTTATTCAATGATGACTAAAAATGAATGGTCTAATGTCTCGTATCGACCATACGATATTTTTTTAGAAGAATCGAAAAGAATCGTCGGTTTTATTCTTTTCGGCAGATACTTTGGTGATATAAGAAAAGTATTGGGCTTTATTTAAACTGACTTTTGCTAATTCCAAAGAATCTTTGAGCTTTTGGATCTTTAGCCTCCATATTGAATTATAATATTTCGTCGATTTTTTAACGTCAACTAATATTTATCATTTAATTGGTAATTGAAAATCCGTATTTTCCATCTTGTTTTCGATGTTTTGTAAGCATAAAATTGTTTATAGCCGCATGAATGTTTACTATTTGTGCAAAAAGTTAACCGACAACTAATTCGATTTTCGAAGTTGTCTTAAGATAACTGTTGAGACGATAAACTGATTTTAATAAAACTTAGCGAGAATCTACAAAACGGATTAAAAACTTTTAAATATTACAAACTTTAAGTGAGTTTATTTGCATTAATATATCTACTTGAAGAGGTATATGCATCTTAAGAATTATGTTAGGTATGCAGTTGCATTTCTTATTCGAAATTCATTGGTGAAAAATTACCAAAATTAAATGTGTCTAAATTAACTGAAGCAAAACAAAAAATTTTCATAATATTTGTACGGTTTATGTTTATTTTCACAGTAATAGTCTGTTATCAGAAATATGTCTGGTGAAATAAATTGTGATCTGATATTATAGGCTTAATCAAATTTACGTACCGAAAAGCCACAGGCAAGTATCGCATCTGTTATATAATAAATCTTCGTTAAAATTGGCTAGCCTCACCTTGTTTTATCACCGAATTGACAAGGAGTGACATTTTTAATTCCTGCAGATTATTTCTGATATTACATTACTTTATCTGTGAGGTAGACAAGTATTTGCATCTATAATTCCAAACCAACTTTTTAAACAAAAATCTTTTAATCCGTGATAATGGGCAAGTAAGCTTTTCAAACTCATACCACTTTCGGTTTTACAATTGGCTGACATCCAGACTCTATAAAAATTCTTCGCTATTACAATTTTTAAGATAATTAAGCCAATTTCGAGACCAAACTTTATATTACCAAAATAAATTCTCCAATATTTTATTCAGAATTTTTTTATCTTCTACTTCAAAATGGCAGCTGATAATCGAAAGTTATGAGTTTATATTGTGACGTTTTTAATTTTGTAAAATTTTTTTCTATCCTCGTTAGACTCGAGTGAAGAAAAAAATATACTTTGGTAAACACATCAATATCTGCAAGAGATCCATTTGAAATAATTTTACACAGCTGTTTCACGGTGAAGAGTAGAAGTTCCTTGTCATGTTGACGTTGATGATATCGCGCGAAGTGGTCTCGTTCAATGGATAGTCGGTATATTCCGGGATAATATTCCAGTAAATTTGTTGTTCTCAAAGTGTTCAATCACATGCCCATATCTCGATAAAACGCGTAGAGCTATAGGTATAAACTATAACTATATAGATTGTTTGAAACGTAGAGCTTACAATTAGAGAATTGGCAATAAGACTGCGTGGAGTATCTATATACCGTGTGAAATAACGACGTCGTTCCATCTTCTGTTTCGGTTAATCAAACTTCGTCCAAATCACCCTGTAACTAATTGTGAGTAATCTAGGTTTAGATAACCCAGGCTTGAACCGGGGCATCCAAAGTTTGACTAAAATTCGTTAAACATAGAGGCATGCGAGTCAACGTCAACATAGATTTAAACCCTTATGGTAATTTTCCGGTGGCCCTCACCTTTTCTCTTCCGCTTTCCTCTCGCCTCTCTTCAGCTCTCGGCTGCCATTTCTCTCTCCGATTACCGTAATGGCTCCCAACGGACAGTTGTGGAACTGACGAATGGCTAGCTAGCTCAGTTTGCCTTTCAGTTTAGCCCAATAAAATTCGACCAGTGTGTTCTCTCGAAATCCAGCGAGTTGCTTACTCCTCTTACAATTTTTATAAATTCATCCTATTCCATTCTAACCATTCACAATTTATTTATTCCTACAACTTCATCGAAGATTTACTTAACGTAATGGCTTCTAGCGTAATGCTAATGCAACTGTGTCTCGACCTCACTGCTTCAAAAAGAATTCAAAAGGAATCGAAATGCAGCTTTCTAGATTTTCGCATATCTTACGAAGGCGTATCGAGGGTCAGTGAATTACCGTACAATATGAACAATATTTGGGATTGTATATTCATTGAAGCACTTGCATATACTCTGCATTCTAATCACTCACCATTTATCTATCCCAGCTTCATCCAAGATTAGCTTAACGCGATAGTTTCTATCGTAATGCAAATAAAACTGTGTCATATCGTTGGCTTTTTGAGAAAAATTCGAATAGAATCAGAATGCATTTCTCTGGATTCTCTCATATTTTACAGCAGCATATCATGGGTCAGTGTATTACCGTACAATATGAACTAAAATCGCCAATATGCTAGCCAATATTCGGGATTGTATATTCATTGAAGCGTCTGCATCTAGTGTGCACAGTAACCACGCTACCATTTTTCTGTCCTAGTTTCATCCAAGATTGGCTTAACGCGATAGCTTCTATCATAATGCCAATATAACTGTGTCATACCGTCTGTTTTTCGAGTAGAATTCTAAGGAAATCAGAATGCCTTTTCCTGGATTCTCTCATATATTTTACAGAGGTATATCAAGGGTCAGTGTATAGCCGAACGATATGAATTAATATCGCCAATATGCTGGTCAATATTAGGGATTGCATATTCATTGAAACGCTGACCTCTACTCTGTACAGTCTGCATTATAAGCCGCGACTGCGTAGGTCTATGGTTATTACACTCACGTGAAATAGGATTCTATATGAAATGGGATTTTTTGTTGCGCCAATAGCACAGTGAACTGTTATCGAGATATGAAGTTCACGAGGAGAAAAAAGATTTGATAGATTCGAAAAAATCATATTGTCGATCAACTGTTGCCAATTCAATATGTATATATGGGGCATTCCACGCCAACTCGGACACCATTTGGCTTTTGCATCTCCGATTTTTTTCATAATTTCTTATGTTATAGTATCGGTTGAGAGAGGCCTCTCTGATTTTTTTCAATTTTTTTTTGTCGAGCCGTTTCCGAGATATCGATTTTTCGAAAAAAACGTTACTTTTTTTTTAAATACCCATAACTTTGCGAAAAATGGGCCGATTGGGACGTTTTTTTTTTTTTTTTTGAAATTTCTCTCTTCGAACACACTTTTGGAAAATAAAATTGAAAAATTTCTCAAAACCGTATTTCTTCAAAATTTTTCAATTTTTTGAATAAAATGTTGATTTCCAAAAAACACGTAGCAATCGATTTTCTTGAAATTTTTTTCTAAAAAACTGTCACTTATTCCGCAACTTTTGAGTCTAGTCTGATAATGGGATAATGATGGGATTTATTTTTTTTCGAATTTTTAAATTTTCATGTTTCAGTCATCAGCACTTAAAGTAAATGATAACTTTTTTTTCAGGCCCCCCAGTAATAGTTATTGTCATCTATGAAATTAAACTGATATAACTTGATAATTTAACGGATAATTACCGTTAATTTTTAGTGAAATATATTAGAACATATGATTACTGTATTAATTTTTATTTGATTTTTTTTAATCGATACCCACAATTAGACAAAACTCATTTAAAAAAAGTTTTGTCTCGTAGGTATCGATTAAAAAAAAAATCAAATAAGAATTAATACAGTAATCATATGTTCTAATATATTTTACAAAAATTTGCTGTCACCAAATCTTTTATCTACTTCGTACTGCAGGATTGTGCCAATAGCTCTATCTCGTTTCCTCTATATTTCACGTGGATTTACGCATGGAGCCATCTTTCGAGCGTTTTGGGAACCGAATGGTAGCGTCTCTCAGCCGTCAACAATCAACAATTTACACTATTTACCACTAATCTTCAGGGTTCGGTCTCTCGGCCCCATTATTGCATGGATCAACAATCTTTTTAGATAGAAATGTTCGGAATTGCATGTAAAATGGCGCTACAACGCCGGATTTTGCGTTTTTGACGCATAGATTTTTATATTAACCAGAATAAGTGACACGCCCACACTTGACGAACAAAAAAAAAAATTGATTTTTCTCTACTTTGATGAATTCCGTGTGCTAGATCGATCCTATTCATCGTTAATCATCGAATAAAACCATTATAATAAATCATTTTTTACCACCGGTTCAGAGTTTTTTGCAGTTTTATTTGTTAGCTGATAAAGTAGGACTATAGCATCCTCTTAAAGTGCTAGAGTTTTATTCAAATAAACTATGTAAATATAGTTCGTCGATAATCATCAAAATGATCTTTCTTTAGTTGTCGAAAAGGTTTTGGTTTCTGCAGAGCATTTGATAAGACTGAGTTGACCCCATACGATTTCATCGACCATTTTCACTCTCCACGCTAATAAACTGCACTCAACATCGATTCTATAGGATGAACGAAAAATATTTCTCGATAAATGAATGAAGTTATTTAACAAATTGAATAAAACTGTTCCTGCAGTCAAATCAGCAAAGTGTTTTGGCTGATTCAACGAAGTAGTTTTATTGTCTCAGTGATACAGTTATTCAATTGATTAAGGCAAATCGATTATTAAAAATGTTTATGGATTGTATACAGCTATAGGTATATCGTAGGTATATTTGATTAATGGATAATCCTTTTCTCGTGAATAGAAAGAAAATTAGTTAAATAATGAAATATCGTCAAACAGGATACGGTCATTGATTTTATCCCCCATTAAACTTACAGTTGAAAACAAATTAATCTTCGTTTGATCAATCGAGATTTAATATTTAAAATTCGAGCACTCACCATTGAGTAAACCAAATTAAATAACTCTGATTTAATATTAGGCAATTAAACCAACCGAACGCTCGCCTGACCTCAACTCGGTTACCCCGGGGCTTGTAACGGTCGATGCATTTAGATAGCGAAGTGCATATATAGAGAGAATACGGAATTATAGTGCGGCCAGTATTGGACCTCATGTATTCCGATCATTCTGTGATAAACAGATAAAGAGTTCTATTCAATCCGATCAATTAATGTACCGAAGTAGAACACCGGGAAATTCTAACTTGGTATTGAAATATTTTCCTACATGCATTTGGCCGAGTATAGGATATGATTGGTAAAAGTCATTGCAGTACCTACGCATAACTGTTGTGTCGTAACATCTCGACTCTATCGGAGAAGCTAGATTTCAGATGTCGAAGACTTGTCGAGAAAATAAGTATGCCGAACGATTCGTTGATATATATCGAAGTTTTTATGACACGGAACGATACAACCAATGTATCCCCGCTGCTTATATGTGAAGAAAAAAAAAAACAAAAACAAAAAAGAAAAAAGTATTTTACTATATCGAAAACGGAATGAGATAGAGCAAGAGAGATACCAGCTATAGTGATAAGCAGATGGCTAGAGAGAAAGGAAAGCAAGAAAAACGTTTTATCTGTCGTGTTGTTCAACAAGCGAAAACCAAGATAAAGGGTATCAAGGATCTCCAGCAATGACTTCCTACGGGCGCTCTTTCGTGTGGAATAATTCGAAGAAACAGTAAAGAGAGAGAGGGAGGGAGAGAGGGAGAAAGAGAGAGAGAAATGTTAAGAGGGATGCTCGAATATAATCAATGCGAGCGTTATTTTCCTGCAAGCTCAATTTTCAACGCGCTTTTCTTCTGGTGGTATATGAAGCTAGTTGAAATATATCATGGTTTAAGTTGACGGAAATTTTTTACATACCTATACTTACACACATGTGTTCTGTAATTTGTCAAAGTTTGTATAAGTTACCAGTGATCCTTAATAACAACGGATGCAGAATACGATATATGCGTGATCCACTTCAATTTCGGAAACAGATCGACCTTAGGTGGTAGAAGATTTATCTTATACGCGTGTCAGTTTCACAGGGTAAGAGAAAGTAATCAATTAAACGGTAGAAGTCACTCTTTGAGGATGAGGGATGCGATGGTTCTTTGCAAGATTTCCTTTTGTTTCACCGGTGTCACATGAGGACGGTTGTTCTTCTTTGTCTGACTAAATTTCTTGTGATAAAATTATTCGTCCGAAACAAAAAAAAAAAATTAAAAAAAAAAAAAAACGGATTACGTAAAAATGGTTTAAAAATACGCTTATCTAAGATAAAAAAAAGCGACACAATCATAGAGAATTATAATAAATATTGTTTCTTCAGCGAATCGTCAATCGTATCGATTCTAATTCAGATTACAGAGTTTTACGAGCCGATATTTTTTCTCCTCGACAGATACCCCAGGGATTTTATACTCCTTGTCTTGTCTGTCGTTTGGGAAACACTCGTGCGGTACCAAGACAGACAGACAGCCAGCCATGGAAACAGACACTTACCAAGTCAGTTGTGGCAAGTGGATCAGCTGCACGCACAATGTTAACGCACGGACGCGCGTGTACCCACGACAGGCACGTTGTGTCCTGTTTACGTATATCAGTAAAATAGCTGAAAATGTTTTCATCTTAAGTTGCCGGAGTGAACGCGATGCAAGGAAATTCGAAATACGGTATATGCTTATCATGCGCGCCCGATCCATTACAGCGTAATTACGATTAGTCGCCTTATCAACGATAACGACTCTATACCGGATTAAGAAAATCTTGTTATTTGTCGATTAGCGATATCTTAATTAACGCTGTTCAGAATTCACCAGTTATAATTCGTCTTTTTTCACCCTTTTTTTCGATCCCCAATACATCGTAGGCATCTTAATTAACTTTGAACCATAGATATGCAAATTTATCTCACCAGACTTTGCCATTACCACGCTACGGAGAAGTAACACGACGTGTTATGTGTCATAATAACTGCTCGTTCGTATACTCATCATTTTTATACAAGGCTGTTGATACGAATACTGTGCATTTGCAAAGTCTGATGTCTGGCTAATTTGAGACGCTCTATCAAGCTACACTTCATTTGAAGACGACTGCACACCTTCAATATCGCATATACCTTATAATGCTGAACGTACACTCAGTGAAAAATAAAACTTTTAAAAAATTCAAAAGGTTTGCCAATTCACCGAAATTGTCAAATTGAATTCACAAACTGATTTGATACCTACCGATTTGATAACTCTATCATTCTCCGATCTGGGTAATAAAGAACGATTCAGATTGCCAAAATTTGAAACCTGAGTAAATCCGTAAACGAACCAAGAGTTTATGAAACTTGAATATAAATCGTTATTCATAAAGAAGTAATTTACTTAATCAATTCTTATCTGACAAATTTTAGGGAATTGAGAATTATTAATTTACAAACAGTCTGGCGCCCTTCTAACTCGCCTACGCAATATGCCGGATCGTGACGGAACCACGCTTATTAACATGTTGGTTATTGTCAGTTAAAATTTCGGTAATCTACAACACGGTCTTACCGGGCTTTCAGGAGTTTCTAGCCCCGCAAAAAATGGCGAAAATTTTTCATAAAATGAATCAACTATTCTGACCAATTGAACATTTGTTGATTGAGTCAACTAAATATCAGCAAACAAGAAATATTCGTTGAACCAACAGGAGTCAATTATCTTTATTGTATAAAATATACCAAATAATTTAGTTAATGGATAAAAAATATTTGTTCATTTAGTTCATCCTAATTTGTTGTTCATCGATAGTAACGAATGTTTTGATGTAGATGTGGGTTCGAGGTTTAACATTAACATCCTTGTCTTAACAATAAGGTATCAGCAGTTGCATTCTGACAATTGCACACGGCCGTACCAACTGCTAATCAAGTTCACAAAGGATAAACATACAATGCGCAAGTTTCTCCATACTTCAATGATGAATCTCAGGCTTAGGTGTTCTGTGCTGCTAGATTATTCGATCACTTTATGTTAACGGTATCTAAATCCATACTAAAACTCTATACCTATTTAACAAAAAAGTTGCAAATTTTAAAATTTTTAATCAACATCCAAGTCTTGCTAGTAAAATCACATTGACTAAGACAGAGCTGTTACTAATTATACTTTTTTTTTTTATTGTTTATGGGGTTCTGAAATTTTAGTGAAATTCTTGCAGCATCCAGCTATAACCCAGACTGGCTTCACTCTCGCTGTTAATCAATATCGTGGCATGGTATATCTACTTCTGCCGTAACTTTGTCAGCTATTCAGATACTGAGAACGCTTTTCATACGCTGTTTTGCAGTTTACTTGACGTCAATTGTTCAGTCTTTACAAAAGAGGAGCCGTATCGATTTCTGTCGCCGTGGTGTTCGAATATTCCCTGACAGTATATATATAGAGTTTCGTTGTATATGCTATCTCTTACCGCGAGTAGGTATGCCAACGGAATTAAACCAGTTTATACAATTTACGGTGATCTGACTCGAAAACCTGTTATCCTTACCGATGCACGTACATGCTAACTTCAAAATGCAGTCAGCGAATTCTACGCTCACCATATGTTTCTCGGCCAACTTATATACCTACGATTATACCATATATTACACACGAAAGTAGAGAGGAAGATGGATAGACAGAAAGATGACGAGACAGGAAGAGAGGGAGAGAGAGAGAGAAAGAGAGAAAGAGAGAAAAGAGCCTCACTGCGAAAGCCTCCTCGAGCTACAAAACAAAAAGCCTGATACACTTTAGCCTACGAGTTGCTGATAGTTTCAGACACGTTCCTCTACATCCGCATCATTATTTTTACTCCATTTATTTACCTATACCACGCATTTTTCCAGATCGCACTCGTTTGCTATTATTCTTCAAGAATATAACCACCGTTTTATACTCTACGACTAAAGGATCGTTATATTTCGAAGTAATGAGAAGTTTTATGATTATTTGTATCGAGAAAATTTATTCCTCAAATCATTACACATGAGGAATACTTTGAACCTCTATTTTAGTCTTACTGGAAGTTCTGAAACCGTTCAAGCGTAGTTTTAATTTTAAATCATTACAGATCAGAATTGTACGAGTTGCGGTTTTTACGGCTACCGTTACAATGCAAGTATAAGCATTCGATATGACCTAGAATAAGATAATTATTTCAGACTACTACTCCTGAATCACCATACTTTTTAATTGCTGTAAAAATCCTGTTCGAAAATTTTTTTTAAACAAATATAAGCCCATAAATTGTCGCTAGATTAACTCTGCTCATATGCGTGTCAGTCATTGCTTGATGTTGTTATCTAGTTATCGGATTTATCGATGTTTGTTTTGTTTAGTGTTTTATGAACGCAGCTACCGAATGAAATTTTTTTAAATTTGACCAGACCTTCAATACAAATAGCTGATAAGTTGCGGATTTATTAACCAACGATTAAACACTAAGGGAAATTTTTTTTTGCGACAGAATAATTGACCGTAAAAGATAATTGTTTACACTGGAAAGTGATAGACGCAATGCCGTTAATCTAATACTTAAAAAATAATGTTGTTTAGGGTGGATTTTGTGTGAAATTAAATATGTAAACCATGTTTGTAAACAGTTTAATAATTTTTAGAGACTCACCGTGATTCAACTGCCATGATGACTGGAGTGTGTTGAAACAATGCTGTCGGATGAGTTGACGCCGCGAATCGGAACGGAATGATAAAAATGAATTAATAAGAAAAACTATGCAACTGTGTAAATATATACGGGTATGTATAATGTATAAAACGTTAATGACACACGTGGTCTCTACGCTACAAGTACCACATTAGTTTGTCAATAATTTTATTGCGTGTGAAGTAAATGGGACGGATATGTATACAGAAGTCTGGTTCACGAGGCGGAGGTCGAAAAACAATGATTTTGTTTCATCCGGACGCCTTGGCAACCAGTCGTGAGAAGTGGGAACACAGATGACCGCTTGAGGCGCTGCGGAGCTTCAGATTTCGACGCTTTGTAGTATACCGCGCAAACGCGGAATGGCATCGAAGACTTACTGAATTCTCGTCAGGGAAACGTACAGTACGGTTAGAGTTTATACATAGTCAGAGATGGGTAGGTACTACGTATGTACGTACGTTCCAGAATACAAGCTGAGCATCGCAAAGGTGGTGGCAAAGGCGAAGGCGAATCTGAAACTGAATTTTGCCATGCCTGATGACGTTGGCAACACTGCGAGAAGAAGATAACGTATACTAGCACCGATAACGGGATCCCGGCGACCGCTTGTAATTACAGTCGCTAATAAACTATCATCTTGATATTGCGGGTGCGAAACTGTCACAGATATCCTTACAGAAATATAGAATATCGCACGGGGGTTCACTGAATGTTTATTGAATGATAGAAATTAATTATAACCGAAGAGGAATTGAAACGCCTTAATTATTACGGCTTAGCTTTAATGGGCTAGTCCTAGAATGTTTACGTTCGGATTTTTCAATATCAATAAAAAAAATAGTATTTTATTTTATGAGTTGAAAGGTTCATTGAAAGAAAAAGAAATGTATTACAAGCGAAAAGTTCATTTTCATTTTTTAACATAAAAATGACTGGATTGATTGATTTTTGATATTTAACTAAATTTAAGTTGAAGCAAATCCTACTGATTGTGATAAAAATCATCAAAATCTATTGATCAGTTCTCGAGATATCATCAATTGAAATTTTTTTTTTTTGTTCTTCAGTTTTCTTTTAATCATTCAGAAACCATTTGATCGACCATATCCAAAATCTAATCAGTTCCGAACTAGGAAAAACCGCATCGATTGATGCAAGGGAAAATTGAATCTGTTTATTCGTTAGAAAAAAAATTAGTCACATTCACGCACACTCAGCGGTCCGTCTGAAAATAATCTGAGGTGATTCCTGGACCTCAAATTTTGGAAATCCGGTGAAAACTCAAGTCTTCATTCTCACGGGATGATTATAGTAGCTTCACTTCTCTTAAAACAGTAAGTTGAATGAATTGTTAAATTCGATATGGATTCTAAATGGGAAATGGAAAAGGTGGAAAGCTAGATTAGCAGTTGAATAAAAATTCTCATGAAAAACCAAATAAGATCCAACATAGTTCCCAACATGGATTACTTTGATAGGGTAATGTATCACGAATCAATTTATGATTGGAAAACTTTTTCTCCCTGTACCTACCGTTTGTCGTATATGATAGAATTTCGCGGTTTCAAAGAACGTCAAAAGGCTGGGCTCCAGGTGGTTGTATCGTAAGACTTTATCCTCGATCGATCACGTGGAAAAAGGCTTAAGATCGGAGTGGGCAATCTTGAATCTTTTTCCGTATTCCAAGGGGGCGCGAGCTCCACACTATATAAGTTATATATATATACCTACCTATAAGGTAGAGCATTTTTAGGATTCTTTGATCGGCAAGTCCTCGCTATTCAAATCAGATATTCTCCATCGCATTCGGTTGACGTCATAATCGACTTCTGTTTGTGAAACTTTTTCTTTCATTTTTAAGATCGACTGACTGCCTTCTCGTATAACGATGCGTTTTTATCCCCCCGGAGATGTGAAAAAAACAAAAAATAAAAAAAAATAAATAAAAAAAAATCTTCACGAACCTTTTTCAGGCCTTTGTATATCATCGACGGAAGTTTTCCTATATAATCCATAGGTATAAGAGTATGTATACTCTCTTGTCACATCATTCACGCGGTTTCTTTTAGCCATGGCTTCTTATGTCCCTGTAACTGAAAATTATACACAATTATTGACCCGTGTAAGATTTGACTGATTTTAATTATTGATGGCTTCATGTACACACAATACCTACCTACCTCTTACATGTTTACTTTTGCACGTCGTGGTTCAGCTGCAGAGCCAGCTATAAATCAAGTTTTAAAGAACTCGATGAAATTGACTTGTGGTAAAAAGTAATAACAAACTACCCAGGTATAAAGAGAACACAAAGAAAAGATACTGCGCTTGGGAATAAATCATCTACGCTGCTCTGCGCTTGCACATCGGGGTAAATATATTATCCTCTGGGAAAATCCCAATTGCAGGGTTGGATGAAGATAGTAACTGCTTGAATATATATATATATATATATATATATATATATATATATATATATATATATATATATATATATATATATATATATATATATATATATATATATATATATATATATATGTATATATATATATATATATGTATATATATATATATATATGTATATATATATATATATGTATATATATATATATATATATATATATATATATATATATATATATATATATATATATATATACCGCGTAGACGATGTGTTGTCTTTTTTTGTTACATAGATAAATTTTAATTCTTCTATGGTATGTATATCTCTGCATTATACATTCTCAAACGATTTATCACAGTTATCAAGATAAAGAGTTGAACAAAAAGCTCGTAGGTATATCAGAGCAATGAGATTATAAAGAATATATTCTTTCACCCCAAACTCTCCAATGTCAGTGTTAACGAACCCGAATACCATGTCCGAAAAAGTTCCTTTCATAGTAACTGACGTCAAAAGAGTAAGAGGTGACAATGAATTACTAGGGCGTGACAAGCAACGGCTTTGATAAGCCCGATGCGAAGTGGACCGACCGGATCATACGTGCCAGTAAAAAGTAGAAAATATATCGTGTAACCAAGTCTGCTACAGCTACTTATGGATCGTATGGGTTGGGACGAGGTGTTGTCAGGGTAGATATAACCCAAGCTTTTGTAACTTGATGATATTTCGCAAACACAAACCGCACAAGCACGTGGTCATCAACTAAGATATATGTATACGTATACATGTATTGTATATGTATATGAGCTGTCATTGGAAATCGTGCGACCAACAGTCGTGACTAATAGTCTCGTGGCAATAGTCAGTCATGACTAATAGTCTCGAGAACAACGCTAGCCGTTCGGACGGTAAAGATTGGAGGCACTGCCTCTCTGCGATAACTGTAGGTAAATACGTTGTATGCAGTTGTATGAAAATAGCGTGAAAATACGAGAATTGTATGTAGATTATAAAATAAACTACATACAAAGTGAATAGCAAGAAAAAAAAAAAAATGATAAATAAATAAATCAAATAAATTTACGATGTTATTTATACTTTTTACGTGTATGCGTTGATTAAGAATATAATTCAGCCACGGAGAATTTTATTATAATAATTTTTATTTAATAATAATAAAAATTTTATTTACAATCCCTTTTTTTATGTACAAGCGTCGACATCGACGCGTTAACAATAAAACACATCAACGATAATAACAACAATTTAACATAATAAAACAACGGTGAAAAATAACAGTCCAGTGATATATCTTGGCTAAAATTATGCAGAGCTTTGGTCGAGACAAAAGTATTTTAACATAAGTTATACTGGATCGCAATTATTCTCTGTTGTGATGGTATAAAAACAAATAAAAAATAAAAAATAAAATTGAAAATAAAAAATCACCTACACTCCTGCCCATACGTAACATACATATTTGATTTATACATACATCCACCTATATTTCTAGTTAATATTAAAATTATGTACAAGTGTTCCCAAACAAGCCATTCAATTTTATCGATTAATTGAAACGGCCTACCCAACAGTACGACTAACCAATCTTGTTACTCATTCATACACCGTTTTTTTTTTTTTCTTTATTTTTCATTTCTCGAGCTCACTGGCTTTGGTTTCAATTCACCATCCATACCGCACAATGCGATAAGCGCTTTCACACCGTCATTGATAATCTTTTGCGTGATCTTCTGACGTAATACTAATTAGTGATATGCAGCACGTTGATAATTCATGATTACTTAAAAAGTTTGTGCCTTTATTTATTTACTTTTTTCTTGCTCTATACTTTCTTCAAACTTTGTCAATTTATATATTATTAATATTATTATTATTATTTCTTTATTTTTTAACAGCAAAAACCTTGCCTGAAGGACATCTGAATCGCAGGTCTCTCTAATGACGATCAGCATCCAGTGAACGTCGGCATATACTTGAGAGTTTTCCTCTGATCATAAGGGGAGAATTTTGAGTTTTCAGTAATTGCCACTTTGTTTTTCAAACACAAAGACTTGCTGTCGTATTCGTTTGAAGCGAGTTCAAAAGTGTAAAGTACCCGTACTTTTGATTCGGCGTTTGTAGACTCTCAAGTCTAGAGTTTCGTGCTTTTTGATACTTCGTTGGTCACGTCCAAAGATAAACCCTTCAGAGCTTTTAATTTCTTTACATAATCACCGTCCAGTTCAGGCTTTCCATTAGCATCAAGTGACGCGTTCGGTCCAACCTTTCCAGAAGATTCGACCGTTGCACATGATGGCTCGTTGCTGCTGCTGCACCCAAGTCTTGTCGTACTCGCGTACAGCCTGTTCCGTCCAGGGCATAACCTTGAGAATTTAACTGCTATAGGATGAAGCAAGTGTTCCTCATATGTGTCAGCCTTGTGGTCTGCTGTCAAGAGACTCACGACTATTCCAACGAATATTGTAATGAAGCTACCGATAAACGCGTAGTACATGTACGTGATACTGTACAAATATGTCAAACCATCCAAAGGCTGTGTAGCAAATTCCGTGATTGTCGACGCCGTCGATGTAGCAGCAGTTGTCGTTATATCTTCCGGTAGAAGGTTTAGAATAGCACCAGGTCTCATGATGTGATCTGAGAAACTATTGTTGTGACATCCTTCCTCTGAAAGGGGGAGTGTAACGATTGGCTTGTGAACTGTAAGACTTCCGAAAGTGATCCACAGCGTGATTATGTGGCTACAGATCATTCCGGCAGATGCACCCTTCCAATTTGCACACGGGACAAGCATAGCGAGGATAAAAACTCCCAAGAGTGGTCCAGACGTGGCGGAGGTCATCAACATCGAAGATTCGATTACACCGGAAAGCATCCCCACTAGAAAACTCACTCCCATGATTATGAAGCCGTAGAGGATGCTGATGAATTTTATAATGTTTAATTGCTGCGTGTCTTTGAGGTTGCTCAGTGCGGGTAGCTGGCTGAAAAAATCTTCCCAGGTAACCGTTGCCAGGGAATTTAGATTCGATACTGCCAGGCTAAGGGCACTATTGAATAGCGTCGCCATGACTAGACCCAAGAGACCGGGAAGGTAGACGAACTTATCCTCAACGTAGAATGGCACGATTTCGTCAAACTTTGAGATGTAGCCACGTTTGAGGGGGTCGCAATCAGCGTAGCTGGCAAAAATCACCATTCCAACAACCCAGGATAAGGAGAACAGAACGGTTATGACGGGAACGTTCGCCATCAGAGTTCTGAAACAAAATTCCGAATGAAGTATGTGATTTATCGTACGATGAACTTCATTCGTAAGTACAAGGTATAGAAGTATGCGCATTGTGCATATATTCAGGGAAACGGAACATCTATGATTCTATATTCATACGAGTAAATTTATCAGAGAATCCGAACCTCAAGTATGATTCTATACCTACGTATATGAAAATCCTCACAATTCTATAAGTTATCTCTCCAAGGGTTTAAATTTTCCACGTAAATGGATAATAGTAAGTGGTGAGTGCACTTACTTTGTGACTTTCTTCTGACTGCTCATACTGCAATATCTCTGCACGAAGTTTTGCTGGCATCCGAAAATCGATAGACTCATAAAAAGCTGTCCTATCACCGCTGAAATCGTAGTCACACGAATGGTAGGGTCCGTGTTAAAGCTGAAACGAAATAAGAAAGAGACGAGATTAGACCATAAGCGTAGAAAATAAATTCTGGATAGTCGGAGTCTGCAGAAAAGTTCTAATCGAAAAGCCAAAGTGGCTGTCGCCCTTGACCTACGATATCCTTTAATTTTCTAACCAAATCTTAATGTATGTAGGATTTCGAACGAACAAACGTATAAGAGACAACGAATATTCGGCTAAAATAATAATCGCAAACAACCACAAATACATATCATACTAACACGATAATTTACTATCAGCAAACCGCAACATTCCAACAAAACTTTTTGTATAACTCTCGTTCGATAACTAGTTGCCTAGAGGCACGTACACTAAATCAAACGATGTGTATGTTGCTTTGTAATTCGGTTAAACGGAATGCTCGGTCGTTTCACGCCGATATTCATCTAGGCGTAACTTTATAATAACTGGCTTTAGTTTATTATCGGTTCGCTGGAAGGCTGGCTAAATAACCGAAAGGGTTGATTCTCTGTACTATATGTCTCGCAGTAATTAGTTATTCAATTTTTTTCGGATATGGCTATAAGAAAAGTGTAATGCCAGTCTCACTTCGTGTTGATTAAAGTTCTAAGAAAACTTTTTGGAGAAGGAACTTGTTTAAAATTTATGTTTCAAAAAACGATCGTCAAGAATCAGATCCAGAAACGTAACGATATAACAGACAAAAAAAAAAAACAAAAAACTCACTCCAAAAAATCAAGCCGTCCTCTTTCGACAGTCACGTTAAGTACAGCACCAAATCCACCAACTTCGATAACACCTTGCATTATCATGGCAACGGAAACACCGATCATTGTTAATCCTTGAATAACATCGGCCAAAATAGCAGCTTTTAGCCCACCCTGAAATTATTATAAAATAAAATATATATTAATTAGTCATTAATTTATGACAGTCATTGATATAATTTAGTCATGGAATGATATGCAGTAAACATACATTACGAAATTAATGTCTATAATCAGTATGAGGCCACTTCGTATATCGTTGACTTGGCGTTTGTTCACCGCATTTTGTAACGCAGTTTATTACTAAATAGCTGCGTGACTAAAAGGCTGTTTATATACTCGGAATCGTATATAGTTTTATCTCATTGCTAACCATATTTCAATATACCTATACATATATGTATATTATATAGGTATGGAATATTACGTTTCACTAGTTTTTCGTTATTATTTCCTTATGATTGGTTTTGAAAATTATCATCTTTGAGCCTAAAAAAAAAAAAAAAATAGTCCTAAAATTTTCACTCGCGCAAAGTAACGAGGTTTGAATTTAATTGGTTCTTCCGGATGAATGAATTTTACACGAGAAATTACAGTTCGATAAACGGGTGCAAATTCAACTCGTTGAATCGAAGTGTTCTTCGGAGCGAACGAATGGTTAGATAGTTTTTATACACACGAATAGAAAGCGCCTTTCATCGTAAAATCGAATCTCTAGCTCAAACAATCTTGGTGCAAGGGTTTTGTTATTTCCACTTACTATTTTACGCTTTTTATAAATTAAAGATCTGGTCCTTTAATAATCATTGGGCTGAATTTAACGATCAAACTATACATCCAAGTCCCCTGTATGACTTTATCTTTCCAATTTTGGCTACTATACTCCCTTGAAAAAATCGTACGGATATTAGTGGAGACTAAAATTATAGTTTCAATTGCAAATTCACGTTTAATTTATTTTTCATAAATATAAGATAGCCTCTCATGGGGCTTGACTAGTTGTTATTCGATAATTCAACAGAATATGTATCAAGTCTAAAGGTAGAGCTCGTTATAAAATATCGAATAATTAGTAACGCTCTAGGCATTGATGAATAATTATTGCATCGAGAAAACGTGTCTTACAGGATCTTTCCACATGGATCAATTTGATTAGCTAGTTTCTGCTTGATACCTATTTTCAAAACGCTCTGTGTACACATGTTAATATACATATAAGATACGATATCAAAATGCGTGATGTCAATTATTCACGTTATCAATATTAATATCTATATGAATTTCGTAAGATCTTTGTCGGCAAGGCATACACACGTCTCCGTCAATGACATGATGATGAACAAAGTCCCTAATTAGTTTTAGACATAACGCTGAGCTGGATTTCAGCCCACGTTTCATCTCTTGGTAAACTAAGAGATTCAGGCTAAAACAAGTAGCGAATCTTGAATGCGGGGTTGATCCCATAAAATTTTACCATTACCACGTTAAAACAAACTAAATTTTGAATTACATATAAATTCACGGCTCTTTGGAGTCAGGCTTAAACCCAAACTGGTATTAGATGACTGAAACTCACCATGACTGTGAACACTACAGCAATTGAAGTAATGGCAATGATGCTAGCCCAGTAAGGAAGCCCAATGACAGTCTTGAGGGCTACGCAAGGGGTGAACACCGTCACTGCTAAGTTCAACAAACTCCGAACGACGTATGAAAAACTGGCCAAACAGCGCACTGTTTTCGACTTAAATCTGTAAATGTAAAAACGTTATGAAACATCAGGAACAACAGTCTGAAGAATGAGAAAAACCGGGAGAGGCAATCAATATCGTTAGTATTTGGATCATGAAGTATAATTCAATTGCCTTGCTGGATGTGTATTGAAAGAATAAACAAATATACATATGGGGCATTCCGTGTCACCTCGACCAATGTTTGACCCTCAAATTTTTTATTTTTTCTCAAATTAATTCATGTTATAGTAGTACTCAAAAAATGCCCATCTTTTTTTTTTCTTTTCGACGCATACTTTATCAGTTATGGTGGTTCGAAAAATTTTCAATTTCGACCTTTGTAAAATCTGAAGAAATTACCAAAAATTCTATATTTTATTTAGAATTTTTTGGTGTAAAAACCATAATGGGACGAGACCTCCTTCTAGGCCTTTTGGGGCTTGAAACATCTATAATTCACTCCAACCGTGTAGATCTCTGAAGAAAATATCTTGACGTTATATTTGGCAAGTTTTTGGGTTGCAAGGATTTTCTTATCGTAGAAACTAAGAAACCAAAAAATAATAATCATACCATCTTTCGGGTTTTTGAAAATACTTTTCAGCACTCAAAAAATCCAAACTCAGAAAATATATACCAATTGACTATTCGCGTGGTTCTATAAGAATATCTGTCATATGGAAATTATTTAGGAAGTCTATAATAAGCAAGATAAGAGATTTACAAGGTTGGAGTGCATTATAGATGTTTTAAGCCAAAAAAGACCTATAAGGAGTTCTCGTCTCATTATGGCTCTTGCACCAAAAAATTCTAAATAAGATATAGAATTTTTGGTAATTTTTTCAGATTTTACAAATGGGTCGAAATTGAAAAGTTTTTGAATCGCCATAACTGATAAAGTAGGCATCGAAAAAAAATTAAAAAAAAAAGATGAGCATTTTTTGAGTATTACTATTACATGGATTAATTTGAGAGAAAACAAAAAATGTGACGGTCAAACGTTGGTCGAGCTGACATGGAATACCCCATATATTGAATACGCGATCTAGTTAATACTGGTTTAGTTGAATTGATAACAATATTAAAGATGACTCAGGCTCTTTGAATATCTAATAAAGTAGTATATGAAATTGATTAATCATATATTTGGATAATAGTTCTACTGTTGCTAGTTAGTGATATCGAATTTCTAACAAAATCATAATATAAACTTGATTATTTCAACGAGGCCAATGATCTGTAACTGCAGTGTGGGTAAAAATTTGAAGAGTGGTATATTAGATGTGTACCAAGAGAGTGTGTAGACTGCTTACCTCATATCTAAATATTGATACACCGAAGTGATGCCGAGGTTGTAGTAAACTGGTACAAAAATGAAACACACAATGGGATATGCCAATAACATCCCGTAAAGGGTCTCCCACATAGCACTTCCTCTGTAGTAGAGCTCGGAAGGATATCCGAGAAAAGAACGGACACCAAGTGTTCCTCTGGCTATGGACAGCATCATAGCCGCCATGGAGACACTTCCAGTTGCAAAAACGTACTCAGCTTTAGTTTCCTTCTTCTTAGCTCGAAATTTTCCCCACAGAGGTATAAGAAACGAGCCAATAATGCAGATGGCGAAGACTAAGTAGTCCACAACCATACTCGAAGCTTCCATCGCCATTTTTGCAATATCCTTTCTGAAACAAAGAATGAAAAAAAAATTCCAGTATTTTGAAATTAAACATTTTTTTTTTTTTTTTTTTTTCTAGAATCAGAAAACAGTACGCCCCACTTTTGCACGCAGTGCAAAGTTAGGTTGGTATCGTTCAGACTAAACTATGTCACTTTGTGTTATTAAAAATAATTTCGTAACCAAGTTCATGACCAGCTGGCAGCCCATCATCACGTACCCGAGTGATCTCCAAATATACTTCAACTAATATTCTCAAGTACCTAAACAATAACTTTCTTTATAACTTTAAACGCCAGGGAAAGTCACGTCCCGATCGATTTTCATTCACTTTTATATAAAAAGAATTAAATTTATCAAAAATCAAATCGCAAGGATATAGGTTACGAATCTGAACATCATGACTTTAATCTCTAATCTGAATTATGGTATTGTAATCTATTCCTGACCTATTCGCCATATCATATCCATATAATACTATGTCAGATTAAAATTCTTAAGAAAAATCGTCTAGTTTTCAAAATAAATCTCCGTCGCAGTATAATATTTGCATTACCGATTTCACTTCACTTTTAATGCGCACTACGTTGTGGTTAAGGCTGAATTAAGTTAGAAGTTTCCGTGCCAATCTCCGGCACGCTTGACTTTTACTTTATTCTTAAGACGCGCAGATGGAAACTTACTCAGAGAAGCAAATATACTACATTGGCGTCGCGTCGTTGGCGTCATTTGGTCTGATCTGAACTATGCGTAAATATTTTTCACTGGACAAATGCGTATGCTTAAAAAAAAAAGCAGTTCAAATATTTCTGCATCAATTTTGTCAGAAAGAAAGTTTATATCAAATCATACCTAACATGCATTGAAATAGGCTTTTTCCCAATTTTTTATCCATCAGGAATATACTTCTATTGATCCCTCATCGCTTCCGGTGTCCCATTACTTTTATCGGTTGCTTAATTAACATTGCAGTCATCTCCTCGTCGTTACTTAAAAAATATCAATTTCGTTCACAGTCTGGGCATTATTTCACTGAGAGTTTCAGCGGTAACTGAAAAATTTATTTCCACAAAAAAGACCACCATTTCCAAGTCACGTGCTTCAACGAAGCTTGAACCTCCTTGCAAGGACTTCGTTCATTCTGACACTAAGGGCACTCTCGTGGAAGTATCTTTTGAGTAGATTTCCACGCACGCTGCATACGAATTCCGATCGAGGGTCGGATTTCAGAGAGTTACCCCTTATACGACACAGAGTTCTACACCATATCTTCGCAAGCCTTGTCATTCCCTGCCACGTATTCCCTTCAATATGCTTGGGGTTGCCTGAGGCACCTTCGCCGAGTTAGCCTGCTACTTAGCGAACGCAAATCCATGTACCCATATAACGATATATATATACAAGTCTTCGTATTTAATATATCATATCTATATTCATCCAAGTTTATGCCAGAGGCCCAAATGGCAATATGCATCAGGTTTTCGTTTATAAAAGCAAAACTAAAATGAGATGTGATAAGAGACTGAGAGATAGATGGCCAGTGCACATGACAGTGAAGAGCATGTGGTTTGCTTGTCAATAAACTCATGTTTGTCAATCAATGTTGTCTGATTAGTGAATAATTTCTGTGGGTAATGATAAAACTCTGGCGATAGCCTCATTACGAAAGTCTATCTGCATGCGAAGAGCGAGCGTGTGGTACGATTGAATTGCTTTCATTTAGGAAGAGATTTGAAAATTTTTAACAAATCGAGACTATTTTCAAATGTCTAATAAATTATTGAGGATAATTCAAAAGAAGTAGTTGCCTGACCGAGAAGCACTATCAAAATTTCTGTCACCATTGTTATTTGTTGCCGTTGGTATAAATCAAAACTTTTGGCTTTCGTTCAAAATTTTTCTGCACACATAACGGCTGTACAGTCACGGAATGGAATCAATCGAAAGGAATAATTGAATACAATTTGAAATTCGATTTAATGAAAGAATTTTTAGGTATCATTTTAAACAGCGAATTGAACTTGATGTTAACAATTTTTATCGTCTCATACATCCATTTACGAATTTGCAGTATCAGCACGGATCTCTGTTCCAATATCCGTAATCGAATTGGTCGTGATAATGTCAACGGGTACGATAAATTTTCCAACTAAAATCTGCGCGATAATGGCAATGCGAATCTCCTGTCTCGTCAACTGCTACTTCATGTAATCAACGTATAATCAGAGAAATTTGAAACGACAGAACTGTCCATACAATTGTTAGATACGAAACAGAATAAGGTAGCACTTGCATCGATTTGGTGCAACCTGTCGAATGTCTGCATTCACCTGCATACTTAATCCACGTAATGTTTTTCCTAGTAAGTAATTCAAACCATGCAAATCTACGTAATTAGCGTAGGAAGTATATTCTGAAATTTAGGTTTACAGTCAAAAATTGAGAATCATTTTGTTTTTCATATGTAGAAGTGAAGCTTCGAATTGAACGAGAGATGAAAATTTGTATGGCAAGTCAAAATTAAAGACAAAAGATTTTTGAATGAAAATTATTTTAAAATCCCGTAAGTATAATTTTAAAAAATTTCAAGTGTCACAAAAATCTATTAAAGTCAAGTCAAGAAAATAAATATTTTCTTACAATTCTTTACATTTCCAAAAATTTTTTTTCAATTGAAATACGAATTTACGTATAGGAAATATCTCTCGTTATTCAACGGAGTATCAGTTAAAGTTGATATTTGAAATTCTCTTTATTAAGATGCAATTGAAATTCTTATCAGAGAGTTCAAGACGTTCTGAAGTGATATATCTCGGATTTATCGCAGAGCACGACGTTAAAATCCAACTAGTATATATTTCGCAATCGTGTCAAATGTTCGAAGTGAAATAAAACTGAAGTTCCTTGATATAAAGATCGAAAGAAGTTATTATCGAATCAATTCCCCGTATATGGAATTAAATAGCTGAGTTCATGTTCAGATCTTTAGTGGGTTGTATAATTGTCTGTCCGTGCACAACTGCTCGTATAGAGGACTGACAATGAGACCCAAAGCATGAATAAAGATATCTATCTACCTATATCCCAAGTTGTCTGTTTGTCAAGCTGTCAGAGCTTGCTTCGGTCTTGGCATTCTCAATTAAAGATATACTGCGAAAATTATTCCATTTCGACTATTACAGAGGCATTGTACCATGTCTAACTCGCACAGTTGGACTATGTGCACTGTCTGTTGTGACGTGGTTAACTGAACAACAGTTTTATGATTTTATACATGTATTATTTATATCTTGTACATTTTTATGAACATAAGTAATTTGAAATGATTTTTGTCTAGCTCAGGTAAAATACTTTTTCATGTCATGAGAATTTTTTATTCAAATATTTACACATTTTCACATATTTCTGTTTTACTACACGTACACTATGATAACTCGGTTTTAAGTCTCTGAAGATACACTTTTTCTGACAATATATAAAACAACATAAAACAAACATTAAGTCGTAGACAAAATTTTATTGTAGTGATTTTTACGACATTTCCAATATCCCCGATAAGAAATGATTTTCGTTTTTTTTTTATGCAGCTAAAGTGACAATTTTCTTTTTCATATGATATATTATCGATATTAAAACGTTTCTAAGACTTCAATAAATTGATTCATTGAAAAATTTAAGTTTGAGCAAACCGTATCGATTGAAACAAAAATCATAAAAGTTCGTACCAGATCACTTCGCGAGATATCAAATAAATTCTTTCCTTCAAAATTTTGTTCTTCGAATAACGCAAAAACTACAGGACCGATAAAATCTAAAATCTGATCAGTTCTGAGTGAAGAAGAACCACGTCTATTGATACAAGGAGGATGAAATCCCTTCATTCATCTTCGGGATATTGTTGGACAAAAAATTGTACACAGCCATACACAATCAGGCGTTCATCTAAAAATAGTTGGAAGTGATTGTCTTGACTTCGAAACGGGTAGATCTGATGAAAACACAATTTTTTATTTTTGAGGTGATCATGATAACTTCCCTTTTTCTAAAACGCGAAGTTTTAAATGAGGGAAAACCAGGCCAAAATTCAATTTTGTGGGACACAACAGACCCTGCAATGTGGATGATCTGGTTATGAAGTGTATTGCTCTAGGACTGATTGTAAGTATCTATTTGAGGAGATATGAGAATTGTAAATTGACGTACACAGATTTCTGATTACACCCAACATTCCGAGTTTCAGAACTACAACTAACTGCTATATGGGAAGGTTGGGGAGTACCGATCAGTAGGTAATATGGATAATTGGAGTTTGGGCATTCCGGAAAGTGCTGTGGGTGTTTGATCGGTAGTAACACCCTGTGGGAAATGTGGTGAAGTAAGTCAGAGTTGAAAGTCGTTAATTTGATGATTTCACGTGTTGAAATTATTCAATTATAGCCTTGAGTTATTTCATGCTGGTATCCCACTCGAAATAAACTGAATTCCTCTTACCGAAATTTTTTTTGATTTTTATATCATGTCTCCACAATATATTCGTGAATGGAATTTATATACTGGTACATTAAAAAATATTTTCAGCGCAAAAACCTCTCAGCAAACATCTAGGAATCTGTCTTATGTATTTTGGAAATTCGAATTCACATATGTCAACGCTTATGAATAAGAAACGGAAGCTGATTATATACCATTGAAAATAAAGTTGCATAACAGAAGCAACATCCAACTGAAACGAATTGGTACTTTTTCAGTACAAAAATCAATCCGGAAAAACAAAATAGTTTATAATACAAGAAATTTCATTAACCCCTTCGTCGGGCATACACGCCATATGGTGTCAAGAATCACATTGTAGTTCATTTGTTCATTGAAGCCATATGGCACACATCGTTTTTCACTTTTTGTGAAACTACGCATACGTGATTTAACGTAAACAAAATGAAAATAATTTTTTATCATCCGTGAGAAAATTAACACTAAGGATGATAAATGAGTTTGAATAAAAAACGTGGCGGAAAATTTCAGAAGATCAGAAGATAGGTATAAGACATTCAAAAATTAAAAGTCAGCTATTCTAATTTAACGAGATGTGGCAGTTTTTCAAGCCCATTTGGCGAACGTAACCTTCTGTAACTTTCAGATCTTTTCATTAAGCAATTTCTGAGCGCATAGCCAGGATGATGAAAGCTGAAAATTTGTTATAATCACCTTTCAGCTTTTGTAATTCTTAAAATCACATATTTGGATTATAGTGTCATGGAACTAAGAAACTCAAGCGTATCGTGGGCGGATTTTAAAAGTGCACTAAGATTGTGGTACTCAGAAACCATGGTGCGTTTAGAAATTATTCTAAGATTACCAATTCCAAAATTTCATAAAACAAAATTTTGACCGTGAAATCGTGAACCGTATAAATAAATCTCTTATAGTTAGTCGAACAGCATTTGTAGAAAAAGAAAGACAAACATCATCGAAAGTCTTCTTTGATAATTGATGTGTTTTCGAGTCAGTCTGAATCGTGGTAATTATATATGATTCAAGATTTTTCTTGGAGTTGGTAATTCAAAAATCAATAAAAGGGAAATAATGGGGTATAACGATCCGCCCCACCATAAACGACGTGTAGATGCACAGTTATTACATTCTGATGCAGCCTTCATTATGACCAGCTCATCGATCATTTCATACTCACTTGATCGTCGGTTGGACGATAGATCATGGAAACATTCAGGTTAAAAAATGTGATAAATTTATATGGAGGGAGAAATTTAATGACGATCGTTTCGTGGGTACTGTTTGTTACGTCTCTATATCGACAAATCAAAAATTGATGAATATTCTTCGCCTGATTATCACCCAATGAACACAGCGCAGGTAATAAATATAGTGTAATATATCGTTACATGGTTACAAATTTACCTATCAAATAAGTTTGCATTTGCAATTTCGATGAAGTTGAAATATGTTTTGGTACCTATTTAAAGACAGTTCTCTGATTTTTTTCGATTTTTTTTTCGGTCTATAGTTTTTGAGACATCGATTTTTCAAAAATTTGATGATTTTTTTTCAATCCTTCATAACTTTTTGAAAAATAGATAGTTGAATTTGGCATGGAATGCACCACATATAGGTAGGTATATGGTGTATGTAATAAGAAAAGTATTGGTCTCGGTCGCAAGAATAATTTATGTGGCATGCTTGTAAACAAACCGTTTTTAAGGCAAAAATGATATTTTCAGTACGAGCTAAAGGCGAGCCGATGTCAAGTACTGAAAAATCATTCGAGCCGAAAAACGATTTACAAGCATGCCACATATAAAATTTCTTGCGGTATTTGTATGGAAAAGCACAAAAATCATAAGTTTGCAGGTTAGCTTTACTGCGCGTGCGTCGTTTAGTACTGCCGTATAAAGATTTATGAGGCAATTTCGAGATGCGCACTTTGAACTGCGCATCAAACTTGCCGTAGAAAGTCTTTTTGAGGCAGTTATCATGTTAGCCATATAAAGTGACCCTTTACGGATCGAAAATAAGCGTCAAAAAGTCACTTTATTATACCAATGCCGCAAAAAATGAATTTTGCTAATTTTACCGAATCTTTACGTTTCCGACCCTCTAGAATCCGAAAAACAGGTTTTTAGAAAGATGTCGGTTTGTCTGTCAGTCTGTTCGAAAAACTCGTGCGGTTATCTCAGAAACGGCTCAATGAAAAATTTTGAAATTCACAGGACTTTACAACCAAACTATGGGCATGAAAAATTGCCATGTCTCGTTTAATTCGAACTTCCGGTTCTACCAAAAATAAATCGATTTTCGATGTTTTACCGACAAACCTATAGTTTTTCCTCTGTTTTACCTTTCAAATGAAAGATTATATTTTTCCGAGTCGAGTTATTTATTTTTTGCATATAGGTATATAGGGCATTCCTTGCTAATGACAACAAAATAATTATCAATATTACCAGATCGTATTGGGATGAAATTTACTGTATGAAATTGTTGTTTGTCAATATATAGCACGTTTTTTATTTTGGAAAATTGATAATTTAAAGTTTTTAACTTTTTTGGTTATTCATTACTTTTATATACTTTTTCTTTCCCTGAGAAACCTTTACTTCTTCCTTCTTGATGAAAAGAACCCTGAAAAACTGTTGTTGGCTTGTTTATATCGCTCTATTCGGAAAAACTCGTACAGTGTAAAATAAGTGAATATGGACCGGAACAGATTGATGGGCCAGGAAGTTTCATTTATCGTGCGTGATGAAAAAATTTAAACCATTGTGATTTATTGGTATTTGGTACATACAAAAGAACCAACAATTTAATCAATTCATCTCGTCAATTCAAACCATATTTAAAATTCAAAAGTGGCTCCTAAAAAATTCGTTTTTTAAATCCTTCTTCGATATCAAAAAATCGGAAATTTTACATGGAACGAAATACCTCCGGATTAACTTTTATCGATTCGTCAAACCGTTCAGTAATACATCAAAATTCGAAAATTTTCTGTAACAGATTATAGTAAAATTTTTTGTACAGTCCAAAAAAAAAAAAAACTCGCAAAACTGATTTTGATTCATTTTGCTTCAATAATTTACATTCACTCTAATGCTAACCGGTCCATAATACCAGACAATTTTTGAAATATGAAAACGTCGTTGATTAATGGACCACCTGACAATAGATTGAAAGAATATATTCAGGAAATTGTAATATATACGTTTTTTTTTTTTTTTAATTTTTTATTTTGAAGCAGCGAAATATATTAATTCACTTTACCTCATACATATTATATTTTATTTACGTACCTATACACATAAGATAATTACACACATTTACGTTACAATTCAGGTCTGTACATACAAACAATGAAGTTTAAAAAATGGCATACAATATTCGCAGCTGAGCAAACGTTTGTTATATAATTCATATGTATAACTTTTGCTTGACATAATGGTACGAAAAATTGAAAAGTGGGCAGATGTTTCATACACGTTATTTCCGTGTATATATGCGTCATACCATATTTACACAATTCTATGTTTGTTGGGTAGCAACTGAGACCACAAAAAGAAAGATGTCACTGTCTATTCAAATTGGTAAACCCGATACACTAAATTTGTTCCAAATTTTTCATAAACTATAAAAAAATATTCACTGTCACAATCAGAGGATAGATAATTAATTATACTCATTACTTTTACAAACAAGTTAAAGCCATCTGTTTTTACTAGCAAGTATAGAAATATTAAGAAAAAAAAAATCAGGAAACCAGTTGACCTGTGGGCCAACCCGAAAACTTCCCATTGTGTTAAATACGTTACAATTAATTGATAATATTGTGTTTATAATAAATTAAAGAAAGTTATGAGTATAATTAGTTTTCCGTATACAAATCTTTTTTTTCTTCAATTTCTATTCTTCGAATAACTTTGAAACTACTCGACTGATCGATTTCAAAATCTAATCAGATCTAAGTCTTGATGAACCCTTTCGATCGCCGCAAGAATCATTCAAATCGGTTAATTCGTTCCGAAGGTATCGTACGACAAAAAGAGAAATTTTTGTCGTGCAATATCTTTTAAGCCAATCGTTCGATTTTGATGAATCTTACGACGATCGAAAGGGCTATCCAAGAGCTAAGTCTGATCAAGTTTTGAGACTAATCGCACGAACAGTTTAGGAGTTATGCGCTAAAAACATGAACAAAATTGTTTTTTAATTTTTATTTCTCAAATAACTTTGAAACTACTCGACCGATCGACTCCAAAACCTAATCAGGTCTAAGTTTTGATAAGCCCTTTCGATCGCCATAAGAACCATTCCAATCCGTCGATTCGTTTTAAAGATATCGTACGACAAATATTTGTTCACACACACATATACGGACGTCCATCCAAAAATAGTCAGAATAGCTTCTTAGGACCCCAAAACGTCGAGATCTGATGAAAACTCGATTTTCGAAAATCTGACCGAAACCAACTTCCTGAAAGCGATCCCTGTGCCATACAAACGCGAGACCCTTATCTGTTTTGATAATTGCAATCCCTAGGATACAATATTCAAACTGCACAATCGAAAATTCGGCAACAAGGTATGATTTCGAAGTTCATCGTGGCAGTACATATACAGCGTTTTGTTGTTCTATCCACAGATCTCTATTCTCTCTGTGCCAACTAGCCGATGTCCTCACAGGAATGATACATCTTTATACACACACACACACACACACACACACATATATATATATATATATATATATATATATATATATATATATATATATATATATATATATATATATATATATATATATATATATATATATTTAGTTACTGTTCTCTGTGTTCATTTGTCCAAGTTTCCTCTATTGAAGCTCACTTTATCATTATAGCGATATACCTACCTAGATGGCGACATCGCACGTTAATTAACCACGTACTACTACTTCTCTATTACATCGTGCGGTTGGTATAATATAGAAGTGTGAATTTCAATCGAGAGAAGTTCGTCACTTATATTATAGCAATTTTTATATACTAAGATTATAGTACCTATAGTCTTTATTGTAAAATCAAAATTCTCTTTGAGAATCATAACTGGTACTAAGTATCAATTATTGTGACAATTTATCATTTGTGACGTGTTTCATCAGATTGTTATTCATGTTTTTACTTTCGATACGAGTGAAAAAGTGTTGATTCTCGGACAAGAGTGAAATTTTGCGCCCGAGTTAAGCGAGGGTGACAATCAGACAAGTCGAGAATCACCTATCGCACGTCTATCGAACCTTGTTTTTCGATATAATGTGCGGAAAGTTGAATTTTATGAACGTGAAGTGGGCGCAAAATCGAACTTTGCGTCCGGTGTGTCGAAAAAAATTATATAACTTACATATTATGCTGATCTGAATCGTAATTGGCTCTTGTGTGATCAAAGTCCTTCCAGTTATCTTAGTATATAAAAAAATTGATCAAAAAAAAAAAAAAATAGGCTGTCCAGTAAGATAATAAGTACAGCCTGTATATTTTATAATGAAATTTTGACTAAGATCTTAAGAAGCGAGAATATTGAGTAGAAATGTTTATCCTTCCAATACAAATATGAAGTTTCTGACATATAGTTTCTGCTATTTGAGAAAATTTGATTTAGGGATAAGTAGTGAGTCATGGGGGATCTTCAACTACCATTCCCGTCTTACCCTACTCTCCAGTACTCAGCTAAAATCTATTTGTCTAAACCATATATTTCTCTCGGTATATAATCTAGTCACATGTTATTAGCACTGAGTCGCATATAGTATGATTAGCCCCGAATTGCAAAAGCAAAGTTTCTGTTAATTAGATATGTGTTACGTGTCTAGTTTAGCAGAAGGAAAGGTACGCTACTTTGCTCTAAGTTTGAAATGGTGGCAACAGATACAGAGCCAGTTTAGCCACTCATTGGTAATTCCTGCACAGGTGCAGCAGTTTCGCATGAATATTGAAGAAAACTTACGTCAAACTAATATCAAAGTTTTCAAAAATTTTAATAATTATTCAAACCTTATTCAAATGAATTACACAACCATAATGGTCTAGATACTAGACTTAAAATTACTGTGTTATCAAGAAAATTTGATTTGAAATAAGTAGTGGGTTATACCTACTATTCGCTATTGAATTATTACCATATTGTTATTAGTGTTTGTGGTTAATCAGTACACATGCTTTTGACATCTGTAATTGCACCCATGATCACGGAGAGAATCATTTGGCAAATTGTACAATTAGATACTGAGAACAGTATAATTGAAGACGTATCATCCCTTCGAGGACATCAACATGTCGCCACTGAGAGAATGGAGGTCGGTGGGTAGCATTACGAAATGCGATATATGGACAGTCGATGAATTATCAAACCGAATACCGTCGTCAGAGCTTCGATTGTGCCGGTACAATATCGTATCTTAGAAATCAAAGTGATCAAAACAGTATCGATCCTCGTGTTTGCTCGTTTGCTACGATGTACGTTTGTGAAAATGAAAAGGGTATGCTCTGATTTATATGACTTTGGTAAATCAATTTTTATATCGTTTTTGGAAATAATTCTTTTCAAATCACTAATAAGCTTTAAAAAAAAATATTCTATCACCACGAGTACTTTCAGGGCTAATTGCTTATATTTTTAGACATAATTTGATATTAATTAAGATTTTATCGACCGAACGTTATACATACTGTTTAAAATTTGACCATAAGAAAATAAATCTCAGATCGTGAACTATGGAGCTCTGACGTAAGAAACGAATAAATTTCGGACCTCTTGAAGTCCATTCATCTTGGGTAGGAGAAAAAAGGTTTCCGTTTCCGACGGCGCAAATGGAAATTATACCCGACTAAGGTGCGAGCGACCACGCTCTACATCGCGTGCAAAATCGAGAAAATATTAAGGAAATTTTTTTTTCCACCAAGTAAAAGGTTGACCCGAGGTAAAGTGACACATGAATTTTGAAATGGCATAATTTTACTGGAATCTAATATCATCAAATAATTTTTCAGTCTTGTACTTAATTCAAATATCCGTGGATAGAAATAACGTGCATATGCAAAAGAAGACGCCGAGTTATTTACGATGGGATTCAATGTCTACGTAAATCCTATTTGAAAAAAATAATAATAACTAATCAAACAAATTAAGAATGTCTCGTCTCGTTCAGAGGATAAAATGACGCAACAAGAAGCTACGTAAATAAATTATTTGTCTTAGTTTTACGATCAATGATCCGTATATGTATAAGTTGATTATAATTTAAATCTGCAGTCATTCAAAAGCCGGAAACTTGTTTTCACAAGACTTATGACCGTACGGAAATTCAAGCATGAGTCTTATCAGTTGATACAGTTAGACCACGTGCTCAAGTAAAAAATATTCTATGAGCACGTGCTTTCTGTGCTATTGCGATAAGACCCGTACGGTCTAAGGGATCTATAGTTATACCAACCCAATTTTAGGCTCGTCAAAACTCCGTTTGTTCTCCAGGAATATCTATGGATGTCGAATTCAATAATTCGCCCGGCATTGGTGAGGTTATAGGAAACTTAAGATGGGGTGGAGAATCAAGGGAGAGTGCGAGAAATTGCGGGAATAAGGGAAGGTGGAAGGATGGGAAGACCAGGCACGCAGTAACCATAGATAAGGGAGCGGAGATCGGTTTGTCCGTGAACTCAGATACCGGTAATTGATACACCATGAACTTGGTATTCGAAGGTACAGCGTAAGATATGTATGTGGCTATGTATAGGTGTATATATAACTGTCTGCAAGCTGGTATAGATGTGATGGTTAATTTCTAGATCGTGAGAGGATCGTACGGAAATTAAATGCTGAGATTCTAGCCTCGCATTAATTCATTTTAGCCATATTATTATTAGAGGAAACTTAATGACACGTAGGATCTTAGTCCCTGGTGTATACCTTTCATAATGATGATATTACAATTGTCCGAAATTGACAGTGGTTAATATATTAATACTCAATAGACATGCGATGACCAACTTTGCGAATGGAGGATACGTATTGGGACATTAAACTTCAATTTGACCTTGGCTCTTACATTTTTCATCTTAGCAACAGGAAGCGGTTTCTGCACGGTTAAAATAGTATCCTAATTTTTTTTCTGGATTTTTACTATCCTCCCTCAGTCCCCTAATGTCATTTTAATTGGTGACATGATCTGGAATTGGACTGTAGACATTTTTAAAAATTATGGAAAAAATAGTGCAAATTTTTTAACCAGAACTAAGGATATCCTGATAATAATCAAAGTGGATAGGCAAACCAGTATTAAAAAAGAAATAAAAATATGAAAAATAGATAAATAGATAAATAAATAAGAATTGTATCAATTTTACTTATTTATTTATCTTTTAAAAAAAAAAGAACTATCTTGAAAGTCATTTTCGATTCGCAAACGCAAATCTATTCCGATTAGCCCTGTAGTGAACGCTTCTTTTTGATACTATCCATACAGGTTTCAAATCGGCTTTCAGTAACAAATAAAAATTTACTTGTCACAAATGAATCGACAAATAGTTTCAATTTATTATAAATAACAATCCTGATAGTGTCTATATTTAATATAGTCACATATAACACATCCACATTTGTAAGTCTACAGATATATAATCTGCCCTATAAAAGCTACTCGTTATTTCAATGTATGCGTATGATTTGGAGCTGTTAATGCATGTGTACATATAATCAATAGTATTAACGACTGGGGGCCAATTGACGAAAATATCTCAATCAATATATATGTATAAGTATATGTATATACCAGTGGAAAATGTTGACATACGAGTAGCTTCCGAGCACTGTACGGACTTTGGATATACATACATACATACATACATACATACATACATACATAATCCAAACTCGTAATTTTCACCGGTAATAATTAATAATCTCGTGCCAATAAAACACGTGTTACATTTTAGTCAATTTATGTTTATTTTCTCTAAAAAACTGTGATTACACGCTTTTTTTCAGAAGAGATATTTGGATTTTGAGATATATATTATCGTGCAATTTTCACGTACAATTAGCGCGTAATGCAAAATTTATATTGATGGTCAAGGTACTTAGAGACATTATGGCTGGATCAAACAGCTTTCATATTGTACCAATATTTATTTATTCTATATATATAAAACGGTAACTATCACTACGGTGCGAAATTTCAAATAATTAAACTTTATGGGCTAATGCGTGCCTAAGATTGATACTTGAGCTTGGGATCTACTGGTATACTACTCTGTTTCTCACAGGACACTTGAATTGATATAATAACTATAATTAGACCGAAAACGTTTTGGCTGATTAGGCAATTTTTCGGTTTTTCAAAAACCAAAAAGGGATCATAATGGACGATCATATGCTTCAACAATACCCGGATTATCAGTTTGTTTAATCACTTAACATGTGCCTTATATATAACAGAGCCAAAATCACATTTGAATGAATGTAAATGTTTGAAAAAAAAATAAAGAAAAAGATGATAAGCGTTTTAAACCGTCTTATCAAACACTTGGTTTTCGCGAATATGTTATTGTCACGAATGTTTAAACATATTTACGTTTCGGACTCGACCTCGACTTTTAGTTTGATGACCTCTTTGACGTTTGTTTTACTGATAAATTCAACGATAAATTTGTTTGTGACATTTCCATTGATTATTATCAGTATCAGAATAAGCCTAGATAATCTATTGAATTTGCGGAATTAGGTACACTAATTCCGAGTTCATCAAACCTGTACACTGTTAAAAATTTATGTTGGAAATTTACAACAAATGTACAGGAAACAGTATCCGAGTTCGAAATAGCAAATTCATTACACTTAGATTCAGTAATTTTGGAAATCAGACTTTGTTTATTTACCGCACTGTTATAGTAATATTATTAATCGTTGGTGTAGTGAATTCAATAAACCTGTCTGTTATTATTCAAGTATTATGACTTGTAAATTTAATGTATACATGTATTTGCATTTTGCTATCGAAATATATCAAATACAACGCAACAACCAAAATCGTATATTGTGTACCAAGGGCGTAAAGTGGGCTTTTTTAGACCGAGTTTAGACTACTGCAATCACACGAGGTTAAAAAACCCGCTTAGCCTTTGGTGCACACCATATTTTTTGTAACGCATGCATGGATTTTTGTGATTTCTTGATATTAAGCGGAACTGATGTGCCCGTTTTCTAAAACGGTCACTACGTACTTATTAGATTTTATCTCAATTATTGATAATTTTATTGAAAATATTAAAAAATATTTTAGCGGACAAAGAAGAACCTGAAAACGCCCGTTACTCGAGTATAAGTAGGTAAAAAAGACTTGAAAACGCCCGTTACTCGAGTAGCGGGCAAAGAAAATTAAAAAACGCCTGCTGCTCGGCCGTTTCAATTTTTTTTTTTGGCCTGCCAGTCTGAAAACGGTCACTTTAGACCCCCTTAATAGGTCAAAAAAATGCAAAAATCGTGCATGCGTCACAAAAAACATGTTTTTCGTCCTACTTGTACCGAAAGTATGCTATTACCTGCATGTAAAACGTGCAGAGAGTAGCACTTTTCCGCCCTCGGACGGTAAAGTAAGCTCTGGGGCGGTAAAGTAATAATACTGTACCGCACTAGAGCACTTTATTATCCTAGAGCGCACTTTATCGCCCTAGAGCGGAAAAGTGCTACCTCCTGCTCGTTTTTACATGTAAGTACTTCAAAGCAAACTTCCGGTGCAGGTATTGGATGAAAAATATCGTGTGCATCACGGACGAAAAGACAATTCTGACTCGTGTGATTACCAACTTTCACACTTGTCAGTAATCGCTTACTTTCCGCCCTTTATACACAATATACTATTTTTATTTTTTTTTAGATTATTATTTTGGTGCACGTAGAAAGAAGTCAATGATTATGAACCTTCTAAAAAACCACAATTGATCGCAGCTACATATTATATCGATTAAAATGCATCATAAATACGCTAAGAAAACCGTCGTAATTTTTGTCCTAATTGGGATTTGAAATCCACGTCCACTCGCATTATTAAGTTGTCGCATGCCGATAACCACTCTGCTGAACTATCGTATGACTTATAACTCAACAATTCTCTACTTGGTCAGGTCTCAGGGCCTATTGAAGTATCAAATTAATACTTGAAATGTTTCAATGTCATCAAATTATTGTAGCTTTCTTCCGGTAAAGGATATTATATAAAAAATTAATATTGATATTATATCAAATTTGGTTTCATATTCCACATATGAATAGAAAAAGTTTTTGAAACTTTGAAACAGCAGTCTTCAGCAAATTCACAAACGAAATATGTTTGCAATAGAAATTTAGTAAATTTGAAAACCGTGGGGACGATGTGTTATTATAATTTAGTTCTGCGAAATGAAAAATTTGATTGCGAATTCAAGAAAAATCCATAGCAATTCCTCTTGCTTCATTGAATTTATGTCACGTTACTAGAATGTTTAGTAAATTTACTCTCTTACAGGTTTATTAAATTCCGAAAATGACCTAACAAATTCAAAATAGTGTACAGTAAGTTTTGGAATGCAATAAGTTTACCACACAGTTTAGTGAATCTGAAAAGCATTTCAGTGATTTTATAATCTGATTTCATGAAATTTTCTATTTTATTATGAAATTTAAAGAAATGCATAACAACTTCATTTGCTTTACCGAAATTGTAATTTTAAAAGCAGTTTATTGAACTCACTCTTGCACATGATTTTATAAATTTATCACAATGTTCAGTAAGATTCTAAATATTTTTCAGCAAATCAAATATCACAAAACATGGGCTACACAAGTTCAGTAAATTTGAAAAATAGTTACATGTTTTTCCTATCACATTTGGTGAAATTAAAAATTTGTTTAAGAGTCCACAAAGAATTCCAGGTAATTAACTTTGCTGCACCGAACTTGTAAATGTGCAAGTCTTCTATGTAGCAAATGTGTTGTAAATTCAAAAAAAATTTCAACAGTGATATAGCATTTCAATATTTAACCTAAACAAAATTGTTTGAGAAAGTTTTTTTTTTTTTTTTTTGCAGAAACTCAACTCAGTGCTGTGCTTTTAGAAATTGTCCTGACATGGTACAGGTGTCGCATTGTATACCCAACAAGATTCAGCTAATTCCTCAAAGGATTGGTGGTGAAGTGTGATTAAGATAATTACCCCCGGGATGACCTTTCATCTTATTTTTTCTTCTTATCTAGTACCCAAGTGATGATAATTTGTTAGTCATAACAGTATACGGTGTATAAGTGTGCCACTCTTATCTTAATCTGTTTTTCAAGTTTCATTATATCATACGAACAGCCGAATAGATTCCCTCGATGATTCTTGCCATATATTTTGCCATGTATTGACCTCATTTGAGCGAAATCAGTTCTAATCACTAGAAAATAACAGCTGATTCAAATAATCTGTCGTAATAGTCACGAGGACGGATTCAAATGAACCGTACTTCGTTATAAGACTTTTGAATATCGTTTATCTTGTTAGAATACGAATGATGTAAAAACATCGAAATTATTAGTATTAATTTGCCTAAATTACTTTGTTTGATATCTGTCATGTGATAGCTGACTTCATAATGAAATTATTTTACTCATAATTGCAATATCGATGTGATACATCATCTACACAAGCTTGGTAGACATTCAGAGCCCACTGATTTTGTGCTGTTGATCAGTTTTAGAATAACCTCAAAATCCCAAATATCGTTATTTCATTTACCACAACTAATTAGTAATAATGCAATATCCGTGGTTTATGACTTGCAATTTTGATGCGAGATGGAAAATTTCGTATACGCTAGATAATTATGATTCTTAAGAAGTCTGGGTTTATTTTTGACGTACACCTACCGGATTCCCTCTGTCTTTGGGTCAGAATTATTCTGATGGTATGAAACGTGAAAAGACAAAGTGGTCTACACCAAGATCTATCACTATTTAAAAACCGTAAGTGTCGATAATTTTCTGTCAAAATTTCAGTCAAATCAGTCGAACGGTTCATCTGAAATTGTGGACATAAGATTTTCACGTACAAAAACACATAAATACATTAAAAAAAAAAGCTTGAAAACTTCTTCATGGTCGACAAAAGATGTTTTACAGCTGATAAGCAACCGAAGTGCAATACGGATACATTGAGAAGATCCAGAAGATGATTTACAAGATCGCAAAATACCTACTCGAATCCGAAGAACACTCAGAAGTTAGCCTTTATTACGAATTTCGTAAAAAGGGAATATAATTAACCGTGATGAAGGAAACCTGAAGAAACACAAAAAATAAAAATTCTTCTGAAATATCCATAACTGAAAAATGTATAAGGCATTCGGTTCACAAAAGGTCGTGTCTAAAAATAAGACAGAATATTTAAACAAAAAAAAAAAACACAAAATTATAATTATAAAAGCGAATATGCCGGAAATAAATTGATCCTTGAATAAAAGTGCCAAAAAAAAAGAAAAAAAAAAAAGGTGATATGATAAAATCCGTTGTAAACGGCAAGTGAATAATTCATGTTTTAATTAAAATTAAGTACCAATGAACACAGTAAAGTGGTAATCCGATGGTAAAGCCAGATTTGAAAGTGTGGAGAGAAGTCACAAGTGAGCAGCGGACAGTGCAAACGATTTTTGATAATTAGCACATTTCGTTGCTACGGCACGCTCAAAACCTTTTCCCAGATTGGAATTTTTTGGCAGCTGACTGCCGCAGACCAGATAGATAAATAAATCGCTGAAGTAGTTGGTTGCTTTTAACCATAAAGATAAGAAGAGGGATGAAACTTTACTATCTGTCTCTATAATACAATTAGTTTGAATTAGCGTTGAAAGAAACAAAAATTGTTTCTTACTAATAGGACTAAGCTCCGAAAGGGGCTGTTCTCTATCTCTATTTATATACGAAGCCAATTCAAAGAGGGTAAGGATTTTCCCTTGTCCAATAAATAAGGGCTACTTCTTATTCAGCTACTAACAAGGGCTGATAATAGTGACCTGAAAAGTTCAGCCGTGCAGATTTACGTGCAACATGCGATGTTAAACCGAGGTAGGTATAATCAACCGGTATGACGCTAGGGTTATGGAGATCTACATATATTCCACAATTTCTTGCTCGGGGCGTCGCCTGGAGTATCTTTGCTCAGGTATATATACGGTGCTCAGCTGCAATGTTTCAGAACGTTTTGACGTTTGATCAACGCCTGATATGTCTGCAGTTGTTATGAACCGAGGAGAAACTATTCAAACTTTCGACTAGGTAATAATGAATAATGAGAGTAGTTGGTTATAAGTTTTCGCACGTTTGTATACCCGTGTGTACATACATATGTATGTATATACCTAGTTTGGAAGTTGATTGCTGATAATTATGTCTTCTCAGATTTTGAAAGAATGGTAATCATCTTAAATATTTTAGCAACCAAATCTTTCTTTAATTATGGACAATGATTGATGAACATTCACATCACATAGTGGTTCATATGTACAGCCATGTAATTAGTTGACGTCAGCACGTATATGAAACGAACAACAATATTTAATTAGAATGGATTGAAAGAAAAAAAAAGAAGAAAAATAAAAATAAAATTGTTACTTATGGAAGCTGATCATCGTGCTGACTGAGACGGTAAGTATTCATTCTCGGGAAGTTGGACGTGACTTTCGAATCGATGAAATGAACAAACGTAGGTTTACCTACGTAAGACGAACAAGATTTATTTACTAATTCATAATGAACCAATATGAGAAAAAAAAAAAAAAAAAAAAAAAAAACGTAAGAAGAGTATCTCTTGCGGTACTTTTCATCACTCTATACGAACCCATGTAGGTATTACCAAAATCGGTATCAAGTATTATCAGCATATAGGTTTAGTTTTCATTCTGAAAATTAAGAGTCGAATTTTCTCCTCGTAAAAGTAACCGTTCGAATTGAACTACATGTGGAAATTTTTTATGCCCAGCGTCTGACTGTTAAGTCCTGTGAATTTCAAATTTCTTTAAATCGGTGTACTGGGTGATTCTTTTTAATCGCCCCAGGCCGATTTTTCCGAAACTAAGCAAGATACGACAAAAGATTTGGTATAAAATATTCAGGGTTCAGAGGGGGACAAAACTTAGTGGTATCAGTATTTCCGTGAATGGAGCTGCCGAGGTCAGGTGAAAGTTAATTTGGTTTTTTTGAATGAAAACCCACATTTTTCATCACATAATTTTGTTTTACTTGAAAGATTAAACGACTTTTGTATGAAACATTTTTTTGTGAGACATCAAGTTTTCATGATATTTAACTAAACGATTAGAGATTTTTGAACTTTTGAGAACATTTCACCTCTAAACTATCAAGTTTGGAGAAAAATCACAAGAGACAAAAAGTGCGTAATTTCATGCACAAATTCTTGGACAATGATTGAAGAATTTTTTCCAATAACTTTTTATTGTAGCTTCGTTAATTGCTCAAAAAACAGCAAAAATTGTTGAAAAAAACCGAAATTATTCTCAAAGAATCTTCACATGAAATTACACACTTTTTGTTAATGAAATCTTTCTCCAAACTTGATAGTTTAGAGGTGAAATGTTCTCAAAAGGTCAAAAATCTCTAGTCGTTCAGTCGAATATCATAAAGACTTGATGTCTCACAAAAGAATGTTTCATACGAAAGTCATTTGATTTTTCAAGTAGAACAAAATTACGTAATGAAAAATTTGAGTTCCCATTTAAAAAAACAAAGTTGACCTTTACCTAACCTCGGCGGCTCCATTTACGGAAATACTGATACCACCAAGTTTCGTCCCCCTCTGAACCCTGAATATTTTATACCAATATATTTTTCGTATCTTGCTTAGCTTCGGAAAAATCGGCCTGGGGCGATTAAAATGAATCACCTGGTATATACCAGGAATTTGTTTTACAAATCTGTATTTTGGATACTGAAGGTTCAAAAACGTAAAGATTCGTTGATATTAGGAAAAATAATTTTTCTACCGGAATCAATCCTTTTCTTGTATCGCTAAGATGATGAAAAGTATCTTTAAAGATGGTGAATACCTATTCTGTTTTGTGAATGTTTGAGTTCTACATATGCAGGGGTTAAAATATATTGCGAAGATTTAGCATTCTTCACAATTCTTCAAGACGAGATTACGTGTCTGCATGAATCTATTCTTGCATATAATTTTAAACTTGAATTTCAAACTGCATAATATATCGGAATTCTACTTCGTGTTCTTTTTGAAATCAATATGCGAGACTGCAGTATCTTCTCGACTTATCATATAAAAATGAAAATTTTTATCGATGAGAATGAGAATGAGAATGAGAATAAAGCTTGCAGATTCGATCACGAGTAGTAAGTATGAAAAAAAGAAAAATATAAAATAAAAAGAAAAACACATCTCATTATATTTTATCTGATATTTTATTTTCGTCCGTGAATTGATTAACACTTAAAATATTCAATGATCTAAATCAGATAGTGATATAGAATGCGTAAGTAATACGAATATATAAACTTCGTTTATATTCATACGGATAATGTAGGAATAGTAATATATTATCGCTTTATCGATCACATTAGTAGATAATTTCGAACGATAATTACAATCATAAGAAAAAAAAAAAAAAAAAAATGAAAATAAAAATAAAAAAATTCTAGTTATACTAGAATATGTTACACTCATTGTCGCACAATTAGAAATCAAAACGGTGTAGATGAAAAAAAAAAAAAAATTAATAAATAAAAAACTTATCGTTGAACTCTGTACTATCTAATAACACAGCTGAGTTACGACTACCAACTAAGCATTTCCATTCGTTCAAGAATGGCTGTTTCCATAATAGCTCATGTCTTAATCGTGTGTCTGTGATTATTAGAGAATGGACTTCAACCTACTCATACAATTATCTATAACTTTGCCGTAATATGACAACGAAGGTTGAAGGATTCAAGTTTATTAGCTCATAACAAATTTTTCGTATTTTTAACAGCAATGACACAGTTTTCCTTGGTTGGTTTTTTTTTTTTTTTTTTCTTTCTTCCTTTTATGGTTGCTCAGTCTTGTTTGCAAATTGCAGTCATTGTATATGCCATTATTATAATTGATGTATATTTCGCTGAAAGGATTAAATTATAGTATCGAAAAATGAAAAAGAATTGGATTTTCCTACTCAGTAAAAGTTTACCTGACGTACACGAAGGTATACGGTGTACCCCACTCGTTGGGTTGCCTAAAGACTATTACCAAGTTGAAAAGAGAACTGCCTATGGGGTCTGGCAGCACGCAACCGGTGGCCGTCAATCGAAACGTGCAATTTATTGCCAGGAGAGTAATTAATTTAATCTAAGTTCTGGTAGCGATAGCAATTATCTACGCACTACGTGCGTGTGATGAAATTCAACAAGTTATAAACGAATATACTTGAGTGTGTATGTGTTCAGTTATCCAATTTAATTACCTTCAGATTTTTGGCTCCTCTGGTTTTCTGATTGATTGAACTTTGATGAAAATAAGATTAGTATAGCATTCATGTAAATAGTTCAGCGCTACTTCCTGAAAATAAGATATACGTTTCTGCAATAAATTTCATTGGTTTGAAATTATTGTTTTAAAAAATTAGTCTCTAGGAGAAAATTTACTAAAATTTTTTAGAACTTTTTCATCATCAATTTACCGATTGCCAGACGTTCTGAATCGACAATCAAGTCCATCGAATGCAACGAAAATAAATAAAATATTCAGTTATTTTTTATCTCTTATGAGAAAAAGATGAGGTGATATGAGAAAAGTATTGGCCCTTGGTGGAAAATAATTTTTACTAATTTCAACGAATCTTAAAACAGCTTAACAAAAATATCTGAAATTTATAGAACTTTACCATCGAATGAATTTTCCGCCTTAATTTTCTCCTAATTAGTAATACCGAACTGGTTGTATTTTTAATTATAAAGACATACACACATCATACTATTCAAGGTTCTCAATCAATATCTCTTCATACGAATAGCTGCAAGGCATACATACACGCATACATTAATTTTTTCGTGGTAATTATTCAGTGGTCGGAAATCAACAATAAATTAGTTGTCATCGAATAATAATTCGATGGTAATAAAATTTCAGTAGATATACCGTGAGATTACAAGGAAGGGAAAGATAGAATGTAGGCAACCCAACAGTCAAATTCCCGAACACTTCCGAAGTCATTGTATTGACAAATAATAAGATGGGACGGGAACCCCCACCCCTTAGTTGAAATGACAAATATAATATCTTCGGAAATCTTCGAGAATTTGACTGTTGGGTTGCCTACATCCTGTGTTTCCCTTCCTCGGAATCTCACGGTATACCAAGTCTTTTCATGGATGAGCCTCATAGGGGGTGCCCAATTATATGCAATTCGTGGTACAAGTACGCTCTGTGCTATAAAAAATTAAAAAAATTGAAACTTAAACGTCTCAATTTTCTTTGATTTTTTTTTCATGCACAGTGCGTACTTGTACCACGAATTGCATATAATTGGGCGCCTTATGAGGCTCATCAACGAAAAGACCCGGTATATATCTATATATTATTCTTTTAGAACTTCTCTCTCTTTTTCTCGACGTCGCATCCTCGTGAAAATCCTCTTATTACATTGCAAAGCGAGAAAAACCGCTACGTATTTACGAGAGCTAAATTAAATTGGTAAAAACGAAAAAAAATGAAAAAAAAAAATCAAAAGGTAAAAGATATGCCCCAAGTTTCGATCCGGATAAAATTACGTAAGAATAACGAGATCCACGTTAGTTGATTTTCACCATCACCTATACGTATATAGTCGTTCAATTATTCATCGAAGGTAATTGACAGGTGTTTGCGCGTTCGGATGAGTTGTTTGTACAGGCACCCGATTCACGCACCTCTGAATCGTCTCGCTACTCTCTATCTCTCTCGTTCTTTCTATAATATATAGGGCAATTCATGTCAAATCGTACCATCATTTTTCCTACCCTCTCACGATATTATTTATATATTTTTCGTGGTTAAACTACAACTTGTCCTAATCATGTTTCATTATTTGTTCAATTTTACCATAAGTCATTTTCAAATTACAGCATACGTCAAAGCACGAAGTTATATTGACGTTTATCAGTTTTTCAAATCACGATCATTTTGTCAACCGTGTGGGACGTGTCCAATTTCTTTACCACTACTCCAAATTACATACTTTATACTTGATAAAGCAAATAATTTTCCTTTTTCTTTTTACCAGAGTTTAATATCTGTCTAAATGACATATAAGTACGATTTGAAAATTTTTTAGATTTCGAATCAGTCGTACGCTGTATGCATAATTCAAAATTATTTGTCATAGAATGATTGCATCAAAGAAAAAATGGTTGTCGTTTGGTACAGGCCTTCAGGAAATTTCATTTTTTGATACGGTGTAGATGGCTTTTCGAAAAATGTTACAAAAATTACGCTTGATCTTTACAAGTTGCACTTAAATTATATAAAAGAATTAAAAAAATGGCATGAATTTTGAAAGGGGTAAGAAAATTGAACCGTTAGTGTCGTTCGTTTTGACGCAGAATACCCTATATTTCTATATTATACCTATATGTATATACACATACATACAATCCATCTAATTCGACGGCTTGATCTGGTTTTATTTTCATTCGATCCCGGAGATTTATTTACCTCAAGTTTTAATGCGGCACCCCTAGGATTTGGCACGTACCAAGCGAGCGAGAAAAGCGAAGGATTCAATGAGGATCTGGCGTGCCACTTTTCGCAGTTAGGGGTGCTACTGGGACACAGACTAAACATACCTATCAATGTTTACCTTTTACTTACACTTTATACTTATATATTAAAATATCACGTTATCTACTTGCATTTGGTTGCCAATAATTCTCAATCTTCGAACCAACTGAACTTTAGAAAGTAAGATTGCTATCTTAGTACTATCGCCTAGATTCATCCCAACATTTCCAGATTTTTTTTGGGTTGTGCGGATTTCTTGCGCGCAAATTACAGTTTTTGAAAAAGTTTTTTTTTTCAGGAAAGTGGCCACTGGAATAGATCTTGTGTATCAACTGGACTGCAGAAATGAAAGTGAACACGAAGATGTTTCACCTTATTGTATCTCATAATTGATCTTCATCTACCATCTTTTTTTTTTGTTAATTTTTTTCTGAATTTGGGCAGGAATCGTTTCCAAGTAATTATATGTCTGTGCTGTTTTTCTAACGAATTATGATGATCATTTCTTATCGAAAAATCTTACATGCAGTAATGAGAAAAAAATTGTACAGGACCAAATTTCACTCTTTGCTTTTTTTTTTGGGTAATGAATCCAAAATCATCAGATTATATCTGGCTGCCTACATAATTTACAACATGTCACCTTTTAGAACAGATGTATCGTTCGATAAGATGAATAATAATTAATAAAAACAAGCATCAATTCTTATATAATAACTTATTTCATTTTTTGACTTTTTACACAGAAAAAAATGTACAATTTTGTTAAAAAATAAAAAATAAAAATTAATAATAATATAAAATTATGGTGTTCGATAAGAATGTATTCTTGCAGAACAATTTTCGTTGAAAATACGTAGATACATAACTGACTATATATTATAAAACATGTCCATGAAAAAGAGATAAAAAAACGATAACAGATTTGGTCCTGTATATGGGGCATTCCAGCTATAACCGAAGGGCCATTGCCTCGAAATTTTTTTTTTGTGATGCCAATTTTTTTTCACGTTCTTTTCGACGAAAAATGACAACCGTATTCCTCAGAAAAAATTATTCGTCATTCGGTTTCAGTTTATAACCTTTCAAAGCAGAAAAAAATTATTTTCGACTAGAGTGTACCCTCCGATTTTTCTCAAATAAATTCACTAAAAATTTCATTAAAAACCGCATCTTTTGGTGGCTATCTCATCGTGGAGAAATGATTTTTCGAATTTTTTATTTGGATGAAACTGTGAAAAATGTGTTTTTTTATTCGTAAAAAAGGAGTAAGTAAGCTTACTTGTCGGTAATTGTAACCCTTGCCATAATTTCGACAATAAGAATAATAACTGAAGAATGAAAAAACATCCACGATTTCCAAAAAAATTCATATCCGAACACGTGTACTTACCAGTACTTACTCCTTTCTTACGAATAAAAACACATTTTCCACAGTTTCATCCAAATAGAAAAAATCGAAAAATTATTTCTCCACGATGAGATAGCGACCAAAAGATGCGGTTTTTAATGTACTTTTTAGTGAATTTATTTGAGAAAAACCGGAGGATACACTTTGGTCGAAAATATTAGAAATTTTAAAATTGTTTTTCTGCTTTGAAAGGTCATAAACTGGAACCGGATGACAAATAATTTTTTTCTGAGGAATACGTATGTCTTTTTTGTCGAAATATACTTAAAAAAAAATTAGTATCGCCAAAAAAAACAAATGTCCAGGCAATGGCCGCTCGGTTATAGCTGGAATGCCCGATATAAATTCGCAGTCACAATCGAAATTGAGATTTTTCAATTGTTCACTTTGATTCGGACATATGTTGAATACTGTATAACTACAGTAAAATCATATGTACAATGACAGATTTCGTTCAGTCAGTAAAAACTCGACGACATCGTCAATATTTTATATGTTTAGAATACTTCGGTGATGTCGTTAAGTCTTAAATGTCATAGAATCACGAATGGGTGCTTGAGGCGTCACGTAGTGTCGCCTAATGCATTTAATGGGGTATCCAAAAGTGCCGTACGATATTCAATTTTAATTTCCGTTGAGAAGTGAGTGAGACGTCGTTCCAGTTTTGATATATTATCATTATTTCCCTTCTCATATCATCGGGGCAAGCACACAGAGATTGATTTCAAAAATCTTTCCTTATCGTAAAATTGAAAAATTGAAAGATTTATATCTTTAGAGATTAATGCAGAGAAATTTGAAAATCCCGAAATAGATGTGTAGACTTATTTTCGTGGTACTATCGCACAAAAATTCATTAAAAAAATCCTGCAATATGTCGAACAGCTAAAAATGACCACAAATTAAAGTGACTCAATAAGCTGTTATTGGTATAATTACAGTAAAGATGTAATTTTTATAACACACTGTGTTTCAACATTCTCATGTCGACTGTTGTTATAATGATAGTTTTTTTTGGATTGCCGATGCATCACCATGTGAATTTGAGAAAAAATTGTTTACTGAAGTAAACCGGAACCTGCAGTAGGGTCTAAGGGCTGTTTATCCCACTGAAGGATTTCTATTAGACATAAGTTTCGCAATTAACAGCATTAATCATAGATGCTAGTTTACCAGCCATTTAACGTCGACTTTTCGACCTACTTACTTTGGTGGCAAATCTATACATCATACATTAAGAGTACGAAAATTTATTCAAGATTTCTTGGCCTTACTACTCTTAATTGAATTTTACGACGCTATTGAATTTCAATTACCTTGGAGGCCTTGGACTACGTACTACTGTGAATTAAAAACTTCTTAAAATCATATACTCCCTGTATCTTTAATCCACGAAATTGCTTAAGATTACCACCAAATGGTTGTACAGACTTCATTCAACTATTACGCAATGCTTCCGGGATTCGAAGATCATTCTTTTACATCATATTTTATACTGTCGAAGATTAATGACTATTGGTATGTGTTCAAATAGTTCATATGTGTGTACAGGTTGTACACGAGCTTCTTTATGAAAAAGTTCATACGAATGATGAACAGAAAATTGATATAATATTCCGAGTCTATAATCTGGTCCATCTATCATCTTTAATGAAAGAAATCAGTCTAGATTAAATAGTTTCAGTTAGACATCCGTTATTGATGCTTATGGCAATTACATTCGATGTAGGTACTTGTAAAATGTTTTGGTAATATAATTACGCATAATATTGTTCAATATTAAATTTGACTTGCGTAGGTGACTTTTTTCACGTTCCGTTTGAAAATAAAAAAAAAAAGAAGTTTTCGTAATGACCTGGAAAACAGAAAGTCCAGTTTTTATCTGACCTCCACGTTTTGAGGCACAGAAATCATTTTCAGATGAACGATCTCGAGAACTGATGAGCGAATTTCATACTTTTTTATATCACTCGATACGATTTTTCTTAACCTAGAACTGATCAGATTTTGGATTTGATCAGTTTAGTACTTTTCGAGTCATTCAAAGACCGAAATTTTTCAACAAAAAATTTATGTTGATAATATTTGAAAAATTTATCAACAAATTTTGATAATTCTCGTATCGATCGATAGGATTTCCTCCAACTTGAATTTGGTTAAAAGTTGAAATTAATTAAAATTTTTGTATTGGAAAAAAAATCAACTTTCCACTCGTAGTGCTTTTTTTTTGTTTTTTTTTATGTAAACTTTTTACACATAAAATACTACTTTTTCAGCAGAAAAAAGTTCCAAGTACTTGCTTGTTCAAAAAGAAGTCCCTAAAAATTCACTATTTTCAATAAAATAGCGAGTAGAAAATCAAAAAAAAAAAAACTATTTGTTATATTTCAATCAGGTAAAAATCGACTATAACCCCCCCTCTTAAGAAGAACAGATTCCTGATGAAATTAGCGTATTTTAACAAGTCGAGACAGCAGTTTTGTAAATTTCCATGAATTACGTATTCTAAGGTAAAGAAATGCGGGGTTGACGTTCATCTGAAGACACAATCCCCCCCATGTGTCTATTATTTGTTTATATATAAGACGCAGTGTATATACATATCTTAAGTATAAAGCTATATAACGAACTGAGTTTGCGAATAAATATTTGCTACCTCAACACAAACTCGCAGCAGCTAATCGTTTATTAATTATTGTTCCAGTTGTTGGCAACTGCTACATGAGATAACTAGTCCATATTTGCTAGAGGATATCCGCGCTCTAGACTAGACCTTAAGCTAGGTCGTGGTGGGAAAAAGAAATAATACGTCACATGAGCGCCGAGTAGCAAATACACCAACTATAGCTTTCTTAGGTCGTCGACCGGCGCTGACGTCGCAACACATCGATTGAGCATCAGAGTGAGAGGCAATGCATAAATCTTCGTACCGATATTATCATGTATTACAAATTTAAATTGTAAACAATGAGAAGTAAGTTATAACAAATAAAACAGCTATTCAACTTTGATTTCACTTTGTTTCAGACTTTTTATCACTTTTTTAGGCTTTTTGATTGCCTTCTACATTGCCAACCGGTTTTTTTTTTCTCACGATCAGTCCGATTCCCAATGCTAAATTTTTTTTTGTTTTTTAAATAGTTATAAATGCAATCGGCAACGCCTGCGACGTACCTATTGCCTCTCACAATTGTGAGTCAGCTGCATTATTGACACGACGACACGGTGGAAAAATTCACGTGATTTTAGTCATATTGACGCATGGGAGAAGCTGGGATTTAAATAACGATTCAAAATCCGTGAGTACATAAGTTCCACGTGATCTCAAGTTTGTTTAAACATATAATACCGAATGTCTTTACGAAAGGCTCGATGTGTCAGAATCTGACGTCAATTTAAACAATATGGTAATTAACAGCATGTGAATCGTGAACAGCAATGAGAAAACGTTGATGATAATTAAGAAATCGATTTTTAACGAATTGACAGATGTAGGTCTAATTTTATTGGAACTAATTAAATTATCGTACTGTAGGATTAGACAATTATAGAGAACTAGGGATTTTCAAAAGCGAAATATCGATATAGAGATGAGAGAAGCCATAAATACTAGGAGAAAGTTAAAAAAACAAGCGTAAAAGTGATTGCCTGGTCTATAACAAGTATTTTGTTGTATTAATCGCTTGTAATCAAGATGCTAGATTACTTATCAATACACTTGTACGAAGTCTTCGTTATAGATATCGACAAGCAATACTTGCAGCATTATTTTCATAATATGTATTGATCGGAAGTCAAGTGATAATAGAATTACTACAACTCGCTTACCGCACTTGAGGCTCTGAAAGTATATATAATCACTATAAGTAAGTATTGTTATCAATGCAGAACTGAAGGTCGACCGATTTGTTATTTATTGTCGTACACTCATTCGTCATTCATTGTTATTCGATCGTTCATTATCGAATATCTATTTCCTAAACTATTTCTTCATCTTCTCATTTGCCTCTCTTTTTTCCTATCGATATTTTCACTCATTAATTTATGTTATTCTGATACCTATACCCGTAATCGTAGGTATAAGTTTGAATGGGGTATCCCATGTCACCTCGACCAACGTTTGACCATAACATTTTTTATTTTCTCTCAAATTAATTCATGTAATAGTAGTACTCAAAAAATGCCCTTCTTTTTTTTTTTTTAATTTTCTTTTCGACGCATACTTTATCAGTTATGGCGGTTAAAAAAATTTTCAATTTCGACCCATTTGTAAAATCTGAAACAATTACCAAAAATTCTATATTTTATTCAGAATTTTTTGGTGCAAGAGCCATAATGGGACGAGAACTCCTTCTAGGTCTTTTTGGGCTTAAAACATCTATAATTCACTCCAACCGTGTAGATCTCTTACCTTGCTTATTATAGACTTCCTAAATAATTTCCATATGACAAATATTCCTATAGAACCACCCGAATAGTCAATTGCTATATATTTTCTGAGTTTGGATTCTTTGAGTGCTGAAAAGTATTTTCAAAAACCCAAAAGATGGTATGATTATTATTATTTTTTTTCTTAGTTTCTACGATAAGAAAATCCTTGCAACCCAAAAACTTGCCAAATATAACGATAAGATATTCTCCTCAGAGATCTACACGGTTGGAGTGAATTATAAATGTTTCAAGCCCAAGAAGGCCTAGAAGAAGGTCTCGTACCATTATGGCTCTTGCACAAAACAATTCTAAATAAAATATAGAATTTTTGGTAATTTTTTCAGATTTTACAAATAGGTTGAAATTGAAAATTTTTTGAACCACCATAACTGTTAAAGTATGCGTCGAAAAAAAAAAAGATGGGCATTATTTGAGTACTACTATTACATGAATTAATTTGAGAAAAAACAAAAAATGTGAGGCTCAAACATTGGTCGAGGTGACATGGAATGCCCCAAATACATCTCGCAATAAATAGACTGTTGGTTTACTAAAACAGCCTCACACTTATAATCATTACGGAACTCGACTGAAATTCATTAATTAATACCATTGTTGGAATTGGTTATTCTTATACAAGCAGCTGTTGTTTGGAGACACATGCATTCACAGACGGTACAATACGTATATTGCAGATGGTGTAAATTCACAGTGTACCTATCTTGTAAAGGTGAGGTATTGCAACCGTTGCCTTAGGTGTGCCTATGTTAAGACATTGAAAGACGCAGTCTCTCTGGTTGTGTAACTCGTCTAGACTGCATAATTATCACATAATTTGCTGACTACATCAGTTGCCTAAAATTTCTGTACGATAAATTCATGGATTTCAGTATTTATAACCAGTTATAGGAATTTATAAACTGAATAGATAATTTATACTAGTATCTCTATATCTATTGAGAAAGTGGTACGGTTACTGCAAGATTCAAAATTTTCATCTTCTAAGCCTTCAGAGGTTTGAAATACAAGAAACGAAAAACAGGAAACATCATTGAATTTTAAATTTCAAGCTCACTGTACAATTTTTTTTTCATCAGTTTTCGTATCATTGACAGTTTTTTGATATAAAAATCGAAAATTATCTGTACTTTTATTTTTTTTTAAATAAAACTCGCGGTTAAATGACGTGGGTTATTTCACCACTATAAGGAAACACCCATTGCTGACGTGAATTATTGGTTACGGTTATTATACAAATTAATTGAACTCCATTGTTTGTCCAGGATGTAATCACATGCTTAATCATATTTTTTCTACTGTTTAAAAACTGTCCGATCCCTCTCTTATACCTATGTCGAACGAAGGGGAATATATCACTGATCTTACGAAGGTTCGAGATTTTTTTTCCCCATTTCAAAGAATTCTGAACACAACAAGTTCAGACGGTAAGTAACTACTAATTATGGTCCAATGTAGTTATGTTCTCAGAATTAGGTTGTTATTCTCTTTCAAAGTGGTCCGTAATCGATTGGGTTACCTAACTAGCATTAACGCATACTCATTAGTAATCATCCAAAGGAATTAAGTATAAGTAATTGCACTACGGTATATTTCCTAATTATTTTTAGTACAATTTTCTGACATTCATATTATCGGTATATCAGACATTCTAAATGCGAATATACATGCGATTTGACCAATTGTGTAAAATTATTTCTACTATGAAAAGGCATGAACTGATTTTAGAAAAAGGCACAGTTCGATTTTTTTTTAAATTATATCCACAAATGTGTCAGAAAAGTATAAACTAAAGAAATGAAAATTTGTAAAGCAAGAAGCTTTTCGAAACCTCAATATTTGAAATGTAATCAATATGCTTCTTTCATCAGAGATATTCAGTTTTTCAATTCAAACTGTTATCTCACTCACTTGTAGATGTAATTTGAATAGATTCCCGTAAATTTAAATTATCTTGCGATTTTGTGGGGCACACTGTAGATGAAAATAATCGGAAAAATAGATCAGAGAAATACTATCAGAATATTGTACATCATGGTCAGTGTACAAATGTAAGCTTTGTGAAAATTGTGGTTCGAAATATATATTGAAAATTTCAAATTTTCTTCAAGTTATGTAAAACGTGTTATTAGTTATCCGAGGTTTCACTCTGCACCTGACACTAACAGTTTTGAAAAAGATCGTAAAAATGACGAATATGTAATTGGGGCTCATGCGTTTCGTTAAAACTTTAAACAAGTATGCAAATCTTGAATTCAATCGAATTAAATTAAAGTTTGATTATTAATATCGAGCTGAAAATTTGTCAGATATATAAATTGATGAATGACATTTACAAACACCAATAATACTATAAAATAATAACGAAATTAGTCCATATCTAATGGTGATGAGTATGACAAATGGCACACAGTGTTTCATACCTTATGATTACATCTAGACATCAATCACAACAGATATAGCATAAAACAATTATTTCGAAACACATACAGAAATTGTTTCGCGAGAATTTTAACGACGCATTCTAACAATTACATGATGTATAATTTTCTCAAGACCTTCGTGTCTGATAATTATTGTTCACACCTGCTCGTACCATCAAGTATTTGTTAGATCAGTATGCAATGTCAGAGCTGTCGAGTAGCTTTAACACGTAGTCCATTAATGGAGAACATGTTCCACGTTTCTCAGTATGCTAATCAAAGGGTTAATCCTATATTTTTGATAATTTTTCTATTACATGAATCGAAGATAAATTGGAAACCGTTTTTAATGGTCTATCAAATGATTGGCTATAAATTAATATGTAGGATTTAGGATCCCTGAGAATTGTATCAGCTTTTAGTATCAGTTAAATGAATATAATTCGAATTCCCTATATATACGGCGGGATTGTTCGTATTGATTTCTCGTTATTAACGTTTGATTGTAGTCTTGATACGTGAGCAAACAATTTCACACTAGACTAGCTCAAGTTATTATTGGTATAAATATTGTCAGTTAGTTTTATAGGTAGTCAATAGGTAAACGTACTGAATAGGTTACGCGGTATTATTACACGTATTTAAATATTGCAAAACAAGTCGTAATAAACCAAGTAGAGTCCAGTAAGTATACATAATAACATTTTTCTACCAATTATAAATAATAATTCACCTACTTTTGTAGACGTGAGAAATTTTTCCTCACATCTTTCGTATAGGTAGGTAAACACACTAAACCTAATAGATTTTATTTACCCATGATTTGGCAATAAATTTTTTTCCATCAGTCCCAGTTCTGATGTACATAAAGTACTTTGGCACGCAGTATTAAGGCTCATAAAACGCCACTAACTTGTATTAAGTATCTTTAATATAATACCATATTATACACACATGTCCATTCATTCATTCACGTTCTAACCACTCTTTCTATTTAATGACTAATCGTGAAAGAAATACCACCTGTTTCCGTTCGCCAATAATATATTTGCACATGAGCCTTTACAGAGACTATTTCATCAACAAACTCAGACGAGTAATCCCGACGAAAAAGTTCAAAGAATTTGTGCATGTTACATACCTACGTGTGTCTACGCTTTTTATAGAACTTTATCAGAGTATTGGGATTTCGGATCTCCAAAAATCACAGCGAATCTCTTTGTGTGCTGAGATCACACTTTTTCATCAACAGTATACCCTCCACCCTTGTCCTTTTTATATCTTGCTCTCTTTTTTCTATATCCTATATATCTCTTCCGCTTTGGATTACAAGAGAAGAGACATTCAAAGAGGTACGTATACAGATAAATCGGTATGCACACATAAGGTCGAGATAGACACTGATCGTGGTCCGAAGATCAGAGATGAGAATTTATTTGAGGAAACGGTCGGTAGCCCTTGGCGAAGTTATATTGTAGGTTGTGGAAAGATTTTAAAGTAAAAAATAAAGAATTAGGGAATGAAAAAAGTAAAAAAAAAAGATAGAAATTTGGAATCAAACGTTACAGAAAATTCTGTAACTTTTTTTTTCCCGTTATGATTGTATATGAAGGGAGTTCAGGTTCTCAAGTCAGATAAACACCTTGATCAGCGATTTATGAGTATAATAACATTCGTGTATGAGAGATAAAGAAATAAATAAAATTCTCCATCTGTCCATTTGACGGCTATATGTAAATTACGGATACTAGGCAATACCAGTATTGGCTAACGGGCTGAATCGTTAAGAGCGGATATGAGGCAATCTATGGAGTTATAAAAAATGATGTAACAACCGGGCTAACATCAAAAACCAGTTGAACCGTGTTAGCGGCTAATCGCAAAAAGCGAACCGTCTGCGATGATCGATTATAGAATTATTTTACCTGACAGTTTAGCCGTATAGTATTATACAATATATTTTTTCTCTTCTTTTGTTCGTCTTAAAACTCGTACGTGAATAAACAAGTTCATACTATACGCGTGTACCCATGATTGGATTGTCAGAAACAAATACAACGGATAATAAATATTTCATATCCAAAATTATCAACGTCGTGTACACACAGCTATACCTTTTTAAACAAACAAAATATGCCAATAAATAAAAACAAGAACAATAAAAAATTAAAAAATTCAATTACAGTTATGATAAATATTACGAATTTTATAGGTAATGGTATAAAGTCACACGTATTAGCCGTTTTGAAATGAAGTTATAAAAGTTAACCTTTAGTCATAATTCCGAAACATTGAACATCTTCGTATTCTTGGCCTTATTGCATACGTTAAAATTTCATGTGACATTCATCAATCAATTTACACTTTGATAGATATAAGATTGATTATTCATTACATTATTATACCATCCTTGTATAGTTATGGGCAACACATGATATTCATTTAAAATGTTATTAATTTGCGCTAAAATTAAATGAAACACGTAAAAGAATGTTCTACATTTTTCATGTCTCAAATTTGCTCATATTATAACTCAATGCAAACCTCGAGATCAGGCACTACCTGCCAGTTCGTATTTTCGAAAATTAATTTTATTTATTTTTTTTGTAATCAAATTGGAGGGAATTTTTAGTATCGCCTAATATCTGCCAACAAACACATGATTTTGCACGAAAACTTGGTACATTATATATTTGGACACGCCGGGTGCAAAGTTCGATTTTGCGCCCGTTTCACGTACACAAAATTCAACTTTCCACACGTTGTATTGAAAAAAAAAATCCGATACACGTGTGAAAGTGTTGATTCTCGACTCACGTGATTGTCACCCTCGGCTTTGCTCGGGCGAAAAACTTCACACTCGTCCGAAAATTAACACTTTCGCACTTGTATCGGAATGTACTATTTTGATGTAGAGGACAGCAGCTTAAGCCATGATATATCTACCACTGAGTAAACTCGATGATTGCTCAAGTTTAATTACATTTTTAGATCGTATTTTCCTGGATTCTGAAAATAGTAAAAGTGTAAAAGTGGTGGTGTTAGTTTTCGAAACGACCTAGAAATTCTTATTCTTCAATTTCCAAAAGCCAGGAAATATTCTCTCGAAAATTTGAATCTCAGAAATTCAATACCGACTATGGATTCAATAAATTACCCCAAAATTTTATTAATTTTTAAATTATCATTTCAAATGGGATTATAAGCTATGCAAATTTAATATCAATTGAGAAAGTTCTGTGAGGTATAATATGTGCAGTATATGAAAAATAAATACAACTAGGTGAAACCGTGGAAATTATAACCACCGAATCGGTTTTGCTACGTAGCTCAAATATATGGCGTATACAATACATGTCAAAATATGACAATTCCTTTAGCCTTCCGAATTGATACTATGAAAGAATCCTAATATGCGCGCTGTCAGAGGTGAGATTAAAAGCAATAACCGCATGTGCTTGATTCGATGTGTCTACTCACAAGACTGGAGACGCCATGATACGAGGAAGAGATGGACAGGCGGATATTGACAGGCGATGGGTATCGATATAATCGAGACGATGGCTCGTAGCCTACTAATCATAAACCAGGAAAACCGTCGGCAATTGATATCGTATAACATATGATTCGGCCCAATTTACGATAACAGATATCTCGATAACTCAGCGTAGATACAATTTGATAAAGAATAATTATAATTGACGTCTGGTATGCGTCTGATTCGATGCTTGAGAACATACTCGAGTATAAACATCTCTAGCTGGGAGGTAAAAAAGGTTACAGTTTTTGATGAAATTAATCGTGCTAATTTTCGGCGTCACTGAACCTGCATTTTGATATCCAGACGGGTTCTTTTCATCATTCAATAAACGTATGTTAAAAGTCGAATTTCTTTCTCGTAAAAGCAACCATTCAAATCCCATAGGATTTGGATTTTTTTTATGCCTAACATTTGAGTATAAAATCCTGTAAATTTGACGTTTTTTAATCGAGCCGTTTCTGAGATAAATTGAAGAGTTCATCGAATAGACCAATAGTCACTATGGTGCTTCGTTTTGGACGAGTTTTTTTTTTTTTAGTCCATACATGGAATAATGTTCTAAACATATAAAAACAAATTCTCACCAAATATGAGCTCTTAATTTTCCCATTTGAATAACACGTAAATTTTAATTTTTTTTTTTTCAATTATCTACAGCTTCGTGGCATTTCATGATATTTAATCAGCAATAGGTAGAAATGACAAGGGAATCTTGCCTCTTTGAAAGCGTACGTAGCCAATTTATGTTTTGTAACCATTAAAAAGTACTAAAATCTCGGATAGAACAGCGATTTATCAAATTTTGAAATGCTTAATTGGATTTATCTCGGAAACTACTAGCTCTACGGTTACGGTTTACATGACTTTTTTTGTAGTAAATTGAATTTCCTATAAAAAAAAGTCCCGAACAATTTTGTTGTAAAGTTAGTGGTTTCCGAGAAAAATTCAAAAAACCATGAAATTTGAGAGAAAATTGGCTTCAAGATGTTTTATCGGGCGAGGCCAGTTACAAAACATAAATTAGCTACATACACTTTTGAAGAGGAAAGATTCCTCTGTCATTTCCACCTATTGCCGATTAAATATCATGAAATGCTGCGAAGCTATAGATAATTGAAAAAAAAGGAAATAAAATTCACGTGTTAATCAAATGGGAAAATTTCAAATTCATTTCGCGAGTTCTCAGAATTAAAATTAAGAGCTCATATTTGATGAGAATTTGTTTTTATATGTTTAGAACATTATTCCGTGAATGGACCAAAAAAAAAAAAAACAAAACTCGTCTAAAACGAAGCACCCTAATAGTCACATTAACATCTTTCCAAAGATCCGTTTTCCGGATTCTAAAAACTCGAAAACGTGAAAATTCATTAAAACTGTAAGTGAAATTACTCAATTTGTTTCAACTCTTTATATCTCACAGTTCATAAATTAAAATTGATATAAATTTTCTGATAAGTAGAGATCTGAATGAATTATACTTTATCTTCGAATGACTATTACGAGGAGAAAAAAGTACGAACGCGTGACTTGTCTAGTTTCACCTCAGATCCTGTACTGCAGATATACGTGTGCGAGTGTTTGCGTTTAAACTTTTAGCACACATTAACAGTATGACGGATACAGTATGTTCTCCCGTCAAATTCACGTATACGGGTATTATTCTGATGAGTCATTATAATACTTTACCGCATTCTCTAAAGTCAACGGCTTTACCATAATAATTGATGGTGTATAAAACCTGCAGGGTCTCGTAACGTTTCTAATTAAAATTTTCATTGCGGTAGAAGGAAGCGCAACTCGCCATTGATTGGCGGTAAATTAAAGTTGGGCTTAAATTTAAAATACGGGAACAATTAATCAAGTCTATAATAAGGGACGCAACAAGATTGGTACTTCAAATTACGTCAGTTTAAACGACCTCGAATCAAAAATCGAGACCTGTTACGCACGTCGGTTATCAACTTTCGAAATACAGCGTTCGTACCAGAATCCCTTCACTCTAAAAGTTATCCAGCTCGTATTCTTTTGACAGATTTCGAACTTTCACAAAGCAAAAAAAAAAAAAAAAATTCAAAATTTCTTACCGGACCCAGTTCAAAAGGGCAAATCCGTCTAGGACGTGGACATTTTACTTCGATGTATTTCAATGCGATATATCATCCTAAATTTTTACGAGGCTAGTGTCAACTTCTTTTTTTAATTATTCCAGAATAATTCAGCTTCAGAAATTCTTTTGTTTTAATTAAATCCCATCTCAAACAAAACTCAAAATTTTTTGAATAAAATCCTCAATTTTTGATGTAAGATATAAATGAATATCATCCAGGAATCTAGATCGCAAATCGTTGAATCGTGTGGAAAGTTTGTGAATCGATTCTGACAATAGTAACAACAACAAAAAAAAGGCTACAGATTGAATACGATGATAATATCGGACAGGCGATGTGAAAAATCCGGTAGAACACTGCCCCGTCAGGAATAAAGGTATCCCGTGGCTCTAGCGGGATCTTCCATTTCCAACAAATAGAAGGAAACATGAGAAACCATGTTACGATCATTGTAGTCGATAGTATGTGCATATTCTGCTACATATGGGAAAAACTTTGATGTCTAAAGCTTGAAATACAGGATTAAAATGGAATACCCGATGTATGTACATCTGTGAATGGACTCTTCATTCCTCATCGGTAAAAAAACTCAATCCCTCGTTACAAGATCTTCACGGTGTATATTCGCGGTAACGTAATTAGATTTCACGAGCTACAGGAATAGGTATGTATGTACATTGTGCATCGTTTTGATATATCTAACGAACCCAACCTTACGCCTGTGATCTAATTTAAACCTAGTCAATAAGCAGAGTCGATTAACAGTCATGACTAGTCACGGCGCATTATTGGCACACTGTATTAGTCACTTTTACGCAACAGTTATTGAACGAAAGCAACAGTTGTTAATCAATACAATAGAACGTCGAAGAAACGCGATATTTATACCCATACTGTATTCATTAATTAAATTGTTCTGTGATACCGGAATGATATTAGGTTTTAGTATGAAAAATTGCTTAAGAGGTAATAGCACTGTAACAGCCTTAAAAAAAGCGTTTTTTTGACATTTTGTTGTTTTCTGGATGGAAGAGAAGGTCATAATGAATAATGATATTCGAAGAAGTTATTGAGTTTATATTTAGGTATTAGGAAAAAAAAATTATCACCGACAAATATCAAAAAATGGCGACACCGGAGCCATTCTTGTGAGGCTTTTTGAATTTGAGGCGCTCTGCGGCACGCGGTGTAGCTGGTGCAAATTCGAATTTGGGAAAAAAACAAAAAAATCATTCAGTCTACATGTTCATATCTAGTGAAATACGTAGGGGATCTTAAAAATATTGATTTTTGTGTGATTGGCGATTTTTTGAATGAAGACGTTCAATTTTCGACAAAAGAAAGGGGTAATCATTTATTAATAAATAATTTTTAACTCAACTTATCGAAAATCCCGTACGTATTTCACTTCGAAATGTTATTTTAAAGATATTGTTAAAAATTCGAATGATAAGAATGAAAATTGTTGGAGTTATGCTGCGTGCCGTTTTCAAAGATCGTGTTTTGAGAAAAACGCGTTTAAAGTTTTGAGGAAATTATGTCCTTCGTACATGTACTGACGCTACACTAACGTACTTTTGTTTGGAAATGCTTCTAACTAAACAGAAACACCTTCTAAAGACGTCTGTTAGTGTATTAGCGAAGTTAGAAATCAAAAGATAAGACATTAGGCTGTACCTTTCCAGCAGAGGTTTATTTGACGCAGATAGTCGTTTCAGAGCAGTCTGACGCGCTTGGAGAAGAGCTCGGAATTTCAATGAAAAAAATTTCTTACAAGTAGTAAACCTTCTGCCCTATATTCTAAAAGGTTTAAAGCAATTTTTGAATTTCTGATCCCCTTAAGGAGGTAACATACACCTTGGAAATAATATTTTCGACACGCCGGGCGAAAAGTTCGATTTTTCGCTCGCTTCGCGTGTACAAAATTCAACTTTCCTCACGCTGTGTCAAAAAACAAGGTTCGATACACGGTCGAAAGGTGATTCTCGAATCGTGTGATCGTCACTCTCGCTTTGCTCGAGTGAAAAACTTCACACTCGTCCGAGAAACAACACTTTCGCACTCGTCTCGAAATGTACTATTTTCAAATCACTGGTACATTTTGAAGAAATATATTCCTGACTCAGTTTTTCCAAAATTCGGAAACACAATTCTCAATCATTTGAAATTTCATGAAGACAGTTTTACACAGGTTGGAGTCTACCGAAGAAAAGTAGTTGTCGCAGAGTCAGTTCGCATCGTTGGGTTGATTGAAACTTTTGGAAATTTTGAGGAAATATCGCAAAATAACGTCGTTTTATCAGAATAAAAGTTTATTTCAGAATATTCTTTCACAGTTTGTACCAATAATTTCAAAACCAAAAATATTTTCAAGGTATGTATACCCACTTGAGCTTTCAAAAACTATTCATTCGTGCAGTTTTCGTCTTATTCTTATCGGACCCGGTTCTAATTTCTCCAAAATATTATGGCGAATATAATTAATTGTATATCAATATTCGCACGTTTTGAACCGGTTTGGTTCCTCAAGCACATCTTACACGTTGAATAATTACTACGTAGGTATAAATAACGTTTTGCAACAGTCATGCTTAATTCCTTCTTTGGCATGTGGACACGCAGCGGTGCTTTGTACGCGAAACGGAAGCGCGGCCAGGAACGAGCCCATTAAGCGGGAAATTTGAATAACATTTGAATACCGGTTCGTTCTTTATACGTATAGGTATACCAGTGCCCCGGTTCACTTGCACTATTTGGCGCAAATTGCGAATGCGAATAATTATAGAGACTGAAATTAAATGCTCTGACGATGACGGGTGTAAAAGAGACGAAAAATTGTAGGCTAAATTGAGCTAAAAAGATAGAACCAAAACGGGAAAAAGTAAGGGAATAGAAAAGATATTAAGACTGCTGAAATTAGGGGCGCCACAGATGGACAAAAGTAGTGAATGAAATAATACAAAGGATAGGACGTGTAGAGAATGTCTCTTAATTTCATTGTATCATATGTGAGTCTCGGGTCTTCAGGAGAACCGTACAATAACATTTATGCCCTGTAGTTAAAGGATATGGCGCCATAAAAAATTATGCCAAGTATGAAAAATAATGTTCAAAAATTTTCATGTTTAAAATTCGATTTACGACCGTACATATAATTTCAGATAAAAAAAAAATTCAACTATACGTCTGTAAGAATCTCCACATTTTGAGATCCAGATAATTTAATCTCGGACCATTTCCAGATGAACATCTCGTCGAGTAAATTTTGAGTTATACAAAGAATAATAATTTGGAAAAAATATAATTCACGATATCTCGAGGACTGATTAACGGATTTTGATGATTCTGGTCTCGATCGTTAGCATTTGCTCTAACTTAAGTCTAGTTAACCTGCAGAATAAATTGATCCAGTACTTGTTCTGCTAGAATAAAAAAATAACTTTACGCTCATAGTACATTTCCTCTTCTTTTAATTAACATTTTTGCCAATAAAATGCTGTTTTTTTTTAGCTCAAAAAATCCGACCGAAAGGTTGTACGACTGGTCTAACGAGGTCAGCTGACTTGACTTATCTGTTTTTTTTTTATTTCTCGTCTAAGTGCAGGGTCATTATGCTCAAGGCGAAGGCCTTATACGATAAACTTGATAAAAATTAGCGGTTTGCCATTTGGACAGTCACCAATAACTTGACATTTAATTTGTATCTATAGTCCCTCAAGTCATTGCTAAAATTAAGTGTACAATATAACGATCTCGGTGTCTCGGTCCAAATCTATGATCCAAGCTCAACAGTAAGTAGTTGAAAGTTCCTAAAATTTAAAAAAAAAATCTTATTTCAGCCCATTGGGATTTTGCATGATACTTACAAAATGACACGAACAAACGCGCTATAAGGATCAAAATAACTCCGATAATGGTGCAGTTAGCCCAATAACCAAGCGAAAAAATCTTTAACTTTAGGGGCTGACTCATTTCTTATTGGTTTCTTGTCTCGCGAAATCCGTCATATTTCGCCGCTTTAACTTATGCTACTGTAATAGCATGCAAAGAATGCGTGCAAGCAGAGACAGAGAGAGAGAAAAAAGAGAGAGAGAGAGAGACGGAGAGGATGGCAAAGACAGAGATCCCGACACTTGTGCATTGCACCAGGCAGCACTCATCAACTACAACTTCAATTCTTATTCTGATCCACATTCTAATAATACATTTATGCCGTCACAAAGTTATCTGATAGAATTAATTTGCTAGTATAATGAGCTTATTGCCCGTTCACCGTCACACGACAGACTTGCCTACAATCGTCTTATACTTGATGGATAATCGTGCAATATGATTAAAAAAAACCACCGTGTTTGAGCTCGTGACCACGGAAAATCTACCGAAACGTTAGTCAGATATAATTACGGTATTCATCAAGAGAGAAAGAGCCAAGTTTTCTGAATATTGAGGGAGACTGTAACTGCAGGTCTTGGCAAACGTTTGGACTTCTCTTACTCCTAGTTATTGCGCTGCAAGTTAGGAAATGGTGAATCTGTCAAGTCAAGATGTGTGTCTACCCAGTGATAAATTTTTGTCAATTTATTTTCCATAAATTTGTTGAATTCCCAACAGTCTGTGTATCCAATAGTGGTGATTTAAGCAACGGCAATTAAATGCAAACATGAGTTTAAGTTATTTCCAAAAAGTCGTCACTGCCTACGCAGTGTGATGCTATATACGTTTAATACCTACTATCATCACTCGATAGAGCGTTGAAATTTTCTTGTTTGTTAACTAATCTCTTCAAACATAAAAATATCTTTATTTATCTTGTTGGGTTTGACCATCGAATGGAAGTGGGATAGGGCCTGACTCTCGAATCGGTCAACTGATGACGACTTATCGGAATGGATATTCAAGCCTAATGTACATACATACACGAGGGTTATACCCACGTATAATGGAAAATAGCCAGTATGAAATTATCTCATTAACTATACCTCGTAGGTATGAATGCAGTTGCCTTGATATTTTGCAGACTCTGTATCACCGTGACTCGGTGTTTCGAAATTGCAACGTGTTTTTTTTTATTTTCATTTATTTTTTTTTGTTTTAACTCATTTTTATAACGATATCTTTTTCGGATAGCCCATTAGCTGGTATCCATAAAACATAAAAGCCCAGGCGAAGCTAGAATTTTAGGTACAAGCATTCAGGATTCATACTTTTATTATACTACACGTGTGTCTGATGAATGCTTCATTTGCATATCAAACGTTGCGAAAACGAAGGACTTACACTACCCGTGAGAAATATTTTCTATAAAAATATATACGAAATTTAACGAAAATTGTGCTTTGACTGTAGACGTTAAAATTCACAAGCTTTAGATTATTCAATTCGAAATCGTGAAATTCTTTACAACAAACTACAAATTCAGGGAAAAAAAAATTCACTATTGTCATTTAACTATCTCCTTGAAATACTTAGTACGAGAATTATAAGTTATGACAATAATTATCACGCCGATAAAAACAGCTCATAAGAATTGTTGCATATCTACAACTATATTAAAAAAGAAAAAAGAACAAAAAAAAAAAAAACAATAATTATTTTTAACGAAAGAGAATAGAATTATGAGTGAATGGAAATTGAAGGAAAAAAAAATTCATACAAAGACCTAGTTTGCTGCTCAAAGATAACAGCTTTGCTGAATCTAAAGTAGGTACTACAAGTGAGTTAAAACTGGGATAAGTGGACTGAGACACAATTGAAATATCAATAAATATGGGCGTGAAACATACTTCAAAAAAAAAAAAGAGAAATTCCTCACTTGACCAGACGATGAGACATTTACAGTAAGTAAACATCTGTTCACAATGTCAAAATAACATTATTCAGACAACTGTAGGTAAACTAGAAAAGTTTCTATTCTCTTTCGCACATTAGTTGAAAATTATTTGATAAAATAAAAGTAAAATATTGTTTAGTTTCTCTTTACTTACCAAAAGTAACGTCTGTCAGTACAATTCAGATGATGAACGTTACTATATATCGTTTTATTATGAAAACGTGATATTCAAACGTGAAATGAGGAACAACGTGGGTTTCTTAGTTAGCTGGTCCGCGTTGAAGTTTCGCATGTAGATAAGAACTAGCTGTTGTACGGACGTTGCGTTGGTCGGAACTTGGGCTGTGGTAGCTGATAGTCACTTGCAAGTTGTTGAACTTTACATTAGATTTAACAATGATTAAATGTCAACAGAAGAAAACGTTGCACAATTTAATGACTCTTATAACTATTTTTCAAAGATTCAAATACTAATCGTGAATCAACAGTTCATATACTACCAATTCACTTTAAATATGAATGTTATACATTGTTTCCGTATTATATTGAACTCATTTAGTGTAATTGACAAGCAGATACTTAAGACTCGAATGACAACATATCAGAAAGTTTTGTTTATTTTATTTATTTATTTATTTATTTTTTTCTTCTTCCTTCGAGCGATAGGTACGTCAACATCAAACTCAAGATCGACTTTGACTAACGGTTACGCGTCCGTGCGTTCTGGACGATCTAGTATCTGGCACTGGACGTCGCTGCGCTGCTGCCGATTTATTTAAAAACAACTTCGCCGCGCGAAACATGTGACCACAAGGCCTCTTTCGTGAACACGTGTTCACACGTAAGTGACCAGTATGTTCGTTTATTTGTACACTAATAATACAATAAAAAAGACTAGAATTTAGGTACAGAGAGTATTTTCTCACTTGCGATATTCTTGAACGATTGATTTTTGGCTACTATATCATTGCTTTTTGAGCTTTGCTCTTCGTCTATAACACATATCTACAACGAGCGATATCTCTTGCATTCGAAAAATAGGTATAAAAGAAACCCGATCAATTATTATAGGTGAACGATCCGGGTTGAAGATTTTGATTCTTCGGTCACTTTTACCGCTTATTATAGTGTCCACTCAGATAAGATAGTTAACAAAGTTCCAAACCCATGAGCATTACCGTTTCCGAGAACCACGTAAATGAATTATCTCCTATTTCTATATGATAAGGTTTGTTTTTTTTTTTTTTTCTCATATATGGTATTCACTTTAGGAACGATTCTTGACTAATGCAACGAAAGTAAGATTTTTGGAACAAAAATTTCTTTCAAGAATCTAAGATTTTCTGAGTTCCGGAATTGCTATGGAATCGTACAAAAAATATATATTTTTTCATAAAAATGTACGAACAAAATTTTTGGTGAACTGTTAAGAAAACGAGAAGATGAGTCGGATGTTCTCGATGGGTCAGCCATAGAACTTCCCATCCGAATTTTTCAAGCTCCAAAAATTGTATTTTATATGAATAAAAAGTCTAATTATAAAATAGAGAAATTTATTATGAGTAAATAGACAATTTTTTTGGTCCAACGCGATGTCTACTCTATCAAATAATGCCGATGCTTATCCGGATTTAAGTTGGAGCAAACCCTATTGATAGAGACCAAAACCATCGAAATCCGTTGGTTATAGTTTTCGAGATTTAATCAATTGAAATATTTTTTTGTTTTGTTTTTAGAATTTGTTCTTTGAATAACTCGAAAACTCCTAGACTGATAAAATCTGAAATTTAATCAGTTCTAAGTTAGAAAGAACTGCATCGATTGATACAAGGCAGAATGAAATTCGTTTATTCGTTTTCGAGTTATCGTTGGCTAAAAATTTAATCAAATAAACACCCAATGTCCATCTGAGAATAATCGGAGGTGATACTCTAGACCTCAAACCGAGATTATCTGGTGAAGACTTAATTTTCAATTTTTATGGCGATTTTAACAACTTTCCTTTTTTCTTTTTTCTTACTATAACGGGAATTTAATAAGTATTTAATTTACCTGCAAACTTTATGTAATTGTACAGGTACAACTCGCGTAAGATCTTATCTCACTCTGAAAAGCTGAATCTCTGAGGGTGAAATTTCGAGTATTCTGTTGAAATCGTGAAAACTATTTTACAGGTTGTGGAACACAGAGAACAAAGTTAACAATAAAAAAACACCTATTCTATTGGGAATTCTTGAAAGTCTTACGAAAACTGAAGTATATAGTATTTAGAGAGAACAGACTTTATCACATATCAAACAAGATCGGTGATCTTTTCTTTTTTGGAAATAATTACGAATGACATTATGAATTTATGAATATGAACCTGAATTTGCTTAGAATGGTAAAATTTTAATATGACATATTTCTCGTTAAACCGCGGTTCAAAACTTCTCATAATTTGAAATCTTAATCCTAAAACCCCACCGTCGTTTTCGACACCGGTAAACCCTGCACATGAATCGTTTGCGCTGTTGCGTATTGAGTACGGAGAAATTTTTAAAAATTTATCGATCTTATTTGGAGTCTTGACCATATAATATACGATAGGATTTTTGTTGTACCGAAAAAAGGATTTTTATAAAAGAAATTTTTTGCAAAAATCGAAGTCGTGTAAGAAATTTACACTCGAATTTTTGAAAATTCATATCTCGTTGTATTTGAATTAAGAAAAAAAAAAATCGATATAGGAAATTTCTGTTCAAAGTACATCCTTTTGATGAAAAATTATAAGAATCATCGGAGGTAGAACGAAGATATTTATTTTTCTAACCGAAAATTGACAAATTTCAAAACTTGTATATGGGTGTGAATAAATTGAAAAAATTCATGCGCCAAAATTTTTTACTTTACATTTTTTAATCAAAAAATATACCTCATGTATCGAAATTATCTTACAAATATTATGCATATGAAAAATCAGAAACAATCATGTCAAATATTGACACGATGGTCTTCACACGCTGGCCTTTTACAACGACCACAACAATATTGCGTCTTCTTATCGGATCTTGAAGAGCATTTTGCTTCAGAGATATTAAATCCTTCACAAACGTGTTTGTTTGTTTTTTTTTTTTTTTTTTTTGAGAAAATTTTTTTTTCCAGAAACTGAGTTCTCATCTACCTAAACCCCACAGATGGGACCTTCCACTCGCTGATCGTAGACGAATTGACGAAGACCGGCGCCACTTGGGGCTTAGAAACTCTTCACCCTAAACTTTTTATAGGGTAGGGTCCGAAGCCTCTACCTACAAGGGTCTAGTAGTAATTATATACATTTAATTTTCGGCATGGACATGAACGACCCCTGTATGGGGTACTAAGGTTAACTTGTATACTATAAAAGGTAAAAATTATTTCAAAAAAATGAAAATTTTTTTTTCGCTCCGGAATTGGTTTTCCATAAAATTGAAAGAATGGTCTATGGAATTTTCCTTTCGATCAATCTATAAGATCCATCGTTAACCTTACCGTTATTTGATATAATAAAATATACTACTTATAGGTACACAAAGCTCGAGATTATTGAATATGTTACTTTTATGTAAATATGTGCGTCGTCTTACACCTGTTCACACAATATGTAATTGGTTTTGCGTCATATTGCAGCACCCAATAATGATTAGAATATTTCGTGGTTTATTCACACTTTATATCATATAATATTGTATTCTTTCATAGTCTGACGCAAATGGTCTGACCCACATCATTATAGTATACATTATTCTTACCTGAGATAGTATTAACGTTGGTACAAAAATGTCATGCAACAACCACGTGATATTCCAAGTGTTTTATAAACAGAACAGAAAAAAAAAATTCTATTATTGTATAGAGTCGAGACAGATATGATGCCAGCAGGAAAATAATTCTGTGAAAATTGCGTGAGAACGTGGTTTTTTTTTTTTTTTTTATTTTGAAATTATTTCCAGATTTAGGTTCAGTAGTGGAAATTTATTTCGGGTCAGTTATTGTTCGAAAGTATGCGCCTATGCAATTTACGAAAACATAACTTGTTTACTTTGGAAAAACCAGATGTTGTCATCTACTAAAAAGCGGTTTTCGAATGCGGAGATGATAAGAAGATTGTAATGCAATGGTGTCAAGTCCAAGAATGTCAAATGAAACCTAAATCAAGGTTTCTTATGAACAAAACTACTACTTTCAAAGACTGAATCAATTGCAGATACTCGAAACTTTGTTCATCTTCAAATTCGAACAGTTTTTATGAAATTAAATTTATATTTAGGGTCGTTTTATACTCGTTGCAGTAGATTATATCTGTTATTTAAAACCGAACATGGTATCACAAGGATTTACCTTTGTGACGTCAACCACTGCTATTTAAAATCAGTCAATAGTATTAAAAAGTGGTTAACGAGTCACACGTTGATCAAATATCATAGAGTAAGAGTACAAAGCATGGAGACCGGTTCTGTACGCATATGTCATGTATTGGATTGAGAATGAATAATGAGACGAAATAATCTCAAGGTCGTAACGGTTTTATCATGTTGATCTACACAGAAGGGAAAACAATAAATAAATGATGATTCAAAATATCGAAAAATTCATATACATTTATCCGACCGATTTGCGTCGAGTTAAATTGGCCAAAATGAAGATTTTTCAATCTTCATGTCAGCTTTTATGACAGGGAAGTAGGTACGTTGACTATTGTCTAGTTTTTATTCATATCTACTGCGAATGTGGTATTTTTCCAACATTTTACCGATTTATCACGACTCACAATTAACACTTCGTAAATTAGCCTCGTTTTGCGTTAATAGCGTTAATATTAGCACTTACGTTTCCATTCTGTTGACTAAACCCGAAGAAGTATTCCATCGTCTTATCAAGGTCAAATTAGTCACTTGCATGAAAATTGAAAAATCTGCACAATGAGGTAATTCCCAGGCCTAGAAGTTGTCGCTCAAAAAAGCTTAAAAAAATGGTATTCTATGAGTAAAAAGTTGAGTTAATTATTCGGAAATTCAAATAGATTCAATTCGGAGTGAATCCTGTCGATTGAGACCAAAATTATAAAAATCCGTTGATTAGATCTCAAGATATCATTAATTGAATTTTGTTTCAAAATTTTCTTTTTCAAATGACTCGAAAACTACTCGACAACTATCAACTTAAAAATTTATTCAGTACAAAGATAGAAAGAACTGCTTCGATTGATTAAATTCGTCAATTCGTTGTCGTCCATTTGAAAATGGTTTGACGTCGATTCTATGGATTTTAAAACATGGCGATTTGCTGAAAGCTCGATTTTTCATTTGCAGGATGATTTTAATAACTTCCATTCTATACGGTAGGTTTAAATAAACATGAATAATACTATCCTCCTATCTTGTTAGTAATTTTCAAAAAAAAGAAGAAGTAAAAATCCGCATCGTAAAAGATGCAGTTCGAATTTTTGCAGTTTGATTTTACGACCGGGTATCCGCAGCCCAGGAAAGCTCATCTCTTCATCTTCTGAGGCTCCGAACTGTTCGAGCAAAGTGGTTTACGGTAGTTTTTTGAAAAAAATTTGCGGTATCTATTATATACTACATCTACAATATACAACGCGGGTTTCACCGCAGCGACCTCGACCGGGTCGGTTTATCAATTGAGCTCTGGCCGCTAGCCAACTGGCCGCAGCTACCTAACGCCGTGGTGTCTCCGCCTGAAGTCAATGTCAAATGTCAAATACATATTGGAGCTTTTGAATTTTTAAGCTCAGGTTATCAAGGTGGATACATAATATATATCTATATATATATACCCTAAACTCAGAAACGCCAAGACTTTATAGAGGATCGAAGCAACTGATACGAGAAAAGGAACGGGAATGGATGAGCCGGAGGCGTTGAGACAGACGAGAGTTTCGATAGACGCTGACGTTGGACGTCTTTTTTGTTTTTGTTGTCTCGCCAGCTACCTGTTATAGCTAGTATCGAGGTTATACAAGAAACAGGTAAATATATACAAAACTAAATAATGATTTCAATTTTTTTTTTTTTTTTTTTTTTTTACCTAGGCTGTACCACGGTTCATCGCTATTATACCCGAGAGACTGTATCTTTTTGTTGTAATCTTTTGGACGAAGTACTTTAGATATTTTATCGCATCTAACTGGTCCGCCTGGGTCAATATAACGTTTATGGTTAATTTCATAGCACTTTCAATGGAACAAGGTCCACGAATTTATGAATATAGTTTGTACTTTCGTTGCCACTTAAACTATCATACCATATTATTTTCCGACTTTTATTCTGCACATATTGTACTATTAAACATATGGAAAAATTATTCTATTGAGTCATAATTTAATATACGTATAGTTGAAATTTATTTGAAATTTCATTATAGACCTTGGCTTAGAAAAGTTTTGGAATCTACCGACGAAAAAATTCTACATTGATGTAATTTCAGAGCAAATCAATGATATTGAATGAATTTAATTTTTACATATGCAAATGTTTGATTTTGAATAATTTTTTTGTATAAACTTTTTGAAAAAAAAAAACATTTGTTACGTGCTTAAAAAAATAAAAAAAAAAATAGAAGACTGAAATAATTATCTCTACATATTATTGGTTTCTTTTGAAATGATATTATTTTACAATATTCCATTGAAATTTCAAAAGGTTTGGATATTCGATTAGATCTGTGCTTTTCGAGACGAAATTTTTCTTTGGTATAGTCAATCAACGTAAAGTAAATTTCGTAAAATTTGAAATAATTTCTAACAAAGTCTCAAGATATATAAGTATAATGAGCTGTGAAAAAACCCGAGTCAATAGAAATATATTTCTTCAAAGCGTATTATACCTGCGTTTTGTAAAAACTTATTTCTAAGAAGTACGTAATACACCCCCTTAAAGAAGAAGAAGAAAAGCATTTATGGTACTGCGCACTTAACTCGTGATGATGATTATCCGAGTGGTCTGATCCTATGAATCTCAAAGGGCTAATTAATCCAGGTCTGATAAACTTTTGAGTACGAACCACCAGTTCTCACTAAACTTTTAAATCTTTGTCCAAGATGACGGAGATACTTTTCTTCCACCGAAGATCACTGTTCAACCATCATAACCGCACGGTGGTGAGGAGTTTCTTCATGATATTCACAAGCTCGCTTGAAACTTTGCGAAGCTTAGTTCAAAACGACGTCAGGCAGTTCTGTACTTCGTTCTCTTGGGATCTTATAGACACTTAAACGAGATCTGTAATAATAATGCTCATCACATTATCAGAGGAAGAAAAAAAATTCTAATTCTTAATATTTGCTTGTAAAAACGTTCAAGATCTATAATTTACCGGTTCCTTTAATTTATCTTTATCGACACATGATAAAAGCGTTCCTTCATTCCGATAGTAACGGAAGATTATCTCTTTTCTAAGTCAAATCTTACTCGGAAGTGGAATCATAGAAATAACCACGTTCTTACGAAAGTTAGTATTCTAAATCAAAATCATCATAATCTTCTATCAGCAGCTGTGAGCACAATTTTTAATGTGTAGATAACACTCGTTTTCCGAGCGATTAATCACCGTTAGAGGTCAAAGAGAAGATTATATAAATCTGATTCATTATAGATTCCGGTAAAAAATATTAGGAAAAAATTAATTCAGAAAAGGGTAAGTCTGGACGGGAGCTCAGCGGAAATAAAGTAATGAAAATATTTGTTAAGAGTTAGTTAAGGACCTGTTAATTGTAAATAAGTAATCTCAATTTAAAAGAAAGTTTCTTAACCCTTAGTAATTGACACACTTCTACGGAGTAACGTACTTGACAGACTGGGGTGGATTGCACCCTATAAACGACAGAAAATTGTTACAACAAATCAACTATTCAATATTTTAACTTGCCAATATCTTTAGAACTTCTTAAGAGCCTAGTTTTCGAAGTTATGTAGGTTATATAGCTGAAAATTGAAATTAAGTATGATAAAAAATAGAAATATTGAACAAATTTTAAAGAATGACAAATCTTACGAAAAGCCTGATGTGATTTACATCCCAGTGTGTCAAGTAAAGGTTAATCACACGAGCTAATCGGAAAAAAATATTCCTAAATACTCTGCGATTGAGTTATATACGATTTTCTTTGATTTTTTATCTTCCCGCAATGAAAATTGAAAATTTTCATAAAAAAGGGAAGTTATTGGTTTCGTTCCGATTTTCGAAAATCGAGTTTTCATCAGATCTCGACGTTTTGGGGTCCTAGGAACCTATTCTGACTATTTTTGGATGGACGTCCGCATGTGTGTGTGTGTGCGCGTGTGTGTAAACAAATTTTTGTCGTACGATATCTTTAGAACGAATCAACCGATTGGAATGGTTCTTATGGCGATCGAAAGGGTTTATCAAGACTTAGATCTGATTAGATTTTGGAGTCGATCGGTCCAGTAGTTTCAAAGTTATTTGAGAAATAAAAATTGAAAAACAATTTTTTTTCATATTTTTAGCGCATACCTCCTAAACTGTTCGGGCGATTAGTCTCAAAACTTAATCAGACTTAGCTCTTGGATAGCCTTTTCGATCGCTGTAAGATTCATCAAAATCGAACGATTGGTTTGAAAGATATTGCACGACAAAAATTTCTCTTTCTGTCGTACGATATCTTTTGAACGAATTAACCGTTTTGAGTGATTCTTGCGGCGATCGAAAGTGTTCATCAAGACTTAAATCCGATTAGATTTTGGAATCGATCGGTCGAGTAGTTTCAAAGTTATTCGAAGAATAGAAATTGAAGAAAAAAAGATTCGTATACAGAAAACTAATTATACTCATAACTTTCTTTAATTTATTATAAACACAAAAGTATCAATTAATTATAACGTATTTAACACAGCGGGAAGTTTTCAGGTTGGCCCACAGGTGAACTGGTTTCCTAATTTCTTTTTTTTTTGCGAAACGAACAATGAGATCGCAATTTTGACAACGCATTATCCCTTGTCGATAATTTTTCAACATTTTCTCATCACATTAATTCGTTTTCGAAGAACGGTAAAACGACTGTAACGAATGCACATATATGATAGGAGAGGGGGGAGAGGGAGGGAATAAAATATCTCTCAGATATCTTCTTACGACAGAAGCATGAACTTGATTGTCAGAGTTATTGAGACTCGAATCAACTAAGTATATACCTAAACTAATAATAAGACTTGAGTAAATAATTATAGTACCTACTCCTTTGAAAAGTTAAGTAGAACTCGAGTCAAAATTCTTCTTCACTACTTAGCCATGTGTTATTAGCGTGCTAGTAGCGTGTTGCCATCGTGATCCTGGTCTCGTGCTAGCGTGACAGTAACACGCTTGCTACGAGGCTATATAGTTATAACTTTAATACGCCCAGTCGTGGCTGGGTAGCGAATACACAGGCGATTATCGCGTTATGCATTATTAAGGAAAATTTTCGTTATTCAGACTGATTTTGAATTCGTATAATGTTTTTGGGGCTAATGTATAACACAAAAAATTTCTTTAGCCAAAGAATTCCAATTGGCTTGCTGTTAGCTTCTCGATATCGAACTGGGAATCGGTTGAAAAAGTATTTAGAAACCTTTTCAAATCACTATTGACACCGTTTTGATGATGGAATGATTTCTTGTAGTTCGAAAAATGATTGAAAATCATTCAAAATATTTTGGAATTCGATTTGCCTCAAAATTGAAATGACGTTAGTTTATAATATTCCCTTCAAATTTCAGAAAGTTTTAATTAATGACACGACCTGTACCCTACGACAATCACTTTTTCTTTCTGATTAGAAAAAAAAATATTCATTTCGTATCTGTTGTTCAAAATTAATAGTATACAATTTTCTAGTAATGGTGAACACGAGAAAATTATTAGGTAAACTGTATGTGTATGCCCATCTTTGAGCTGAGAATGAATCGCTTAGTTTATAAAGGGGAAAAATGTTAACTGCAGTTGCTGAGCGGGAAGTTGTTGAGACGTGGTATTTCGCGAAAATGGCGTTTCTGAAGGGAATGACTAAGGAATAGAGGGCGCGCGGAGTGTAATTGCAAAGCAGCCATCTCATTCTGAGCTTCTTAACAAAGATTGATATAAATTGGTATTAGAATTAGTTGAGGCAACCGGCGAGCATCTCTTAGCTCTGTCCCGTCTCTTCTTGCCAGTTTATGTTTCTACGTAGTTCTAAGAGCTTCAAGAGAATTTTTGCATCATCCCTTGGGATTTTAACCTGATTATAAACCCAGTGCGATGCGCTTTTGCTTTTCAATTTTGCAAACGAAGGTATTCTACTCTCCCGATGAAGATAATAACAAGCTTGCAAGCCACCCCGAAGGTCAAAGCAGCCCCAGGAACCCATAGCGACCCACAGAGATCCCTTATACACTTTTCTCGTTCGATTCAGTTGACCCCTGCAGGGCTCGCTCTTGGATTTCATTTCGTTGCCTGGGTCTGACAAGTTCCTAGTAGGTATAATGGAAACTACCACAGTCACGTATCTTTTCGTTGACGGGGGCTGTGCAGAGCGTCTGATCTCACTCACATTAGTTCGGCAAGACCTCTCGCAGTCTTTCACCGGATTAGGTACATACACGTGCTGGAAGACCTGTAGTATATGTATATATACTCACGTATGGCTGCACCCGCTATGGCCGACTTCCCAAAAAACGAATCAGGCTTCTGGTATTCATTTGATGTTTTTATAAAAGGAAGATTATTATAATCAACCCGAATATGGAAAATTGAGACTTCACCAGATCCAACTCCACGTTTTGAGGTCCAGAGAATTACATCTGACCGCTTTCCAATCGACGACTGGGTGTGTGTGAATGTGATCAATTTTTTATCCGACGATATCCTAAAAACGAATGGACTGATTTCATCCTTCTTCATATGATTCGATGTGGTTCTTTTTAACGGAGAACTGATTAGAGTTCGGATTTTATCGGTCGACTGGTTTTTGAGTTATTAAAAGAACAAAATTTTTGAAAAAATATTTTAATTCATTATATCTCGAGAACTGATCAACGGATTTTTGATGATTTTGGTCTTAATCGATAAGGTTTGCTTCAACTTAAGTCTCGTTAAATTACTGAATTATTCGATGGGTTAAATTTTGTGTTGAAGTTATATGGAGATCAGCCGACTCACATGTTCAATTTTTTTTTTAACTTCCCGCTTTAGCAAGAGGGAAGTTATTGTAATTACCCCGAAAATGAAAAATTGAAATTTCACCAGATCTCCACGTTTCAACGTCAAGAGAATCACCTCCAACCATTTTCAGATGGATGTCTGTATGTGTTTGTGTGTGAATGTATGGATGGATGAATGTGTGTGATCACTTTTTTTGTCTGACGATATCTCGGAAACGAATAATCAGATTTTGATGAAATTGGTATCAACCAACGCGGATTTTCCAAACTTAGAACTGATTAGATTATAGATTTAATCGGTCTAGTAGTTTTCGAGATATTCAAGGAACAAAAATTTGAAAAAATCATTTAATCGACGATATCTCGAGAAAGGATCGATGGATTCTAATAAAAATTGATATCTCAAGGTTTTTTGGATCGTAGATCATGAATATAAGGTCGGATTTTTCGTACTCCTATCATTTGAAAATTGCCTACCAATAATTATCTTAGGAAATCTCTATACATGTGTTTTTTTTTTTTTTTCTTTAACTTGATAAATTTGGACGGAAAGTTTTAGGTCTGGCACATTGCGGTCAGCCGATTTACTTGCTTGTTTTTTTTTTTTTTTCCTTTTTTTTTCAGAATGAGCATTTGGAAAAACGAGAAAATAAAAAATATGACATCATATACCCACAATACTCCTACCTCTCATCATGCTGATTGGCTACCACATAAGCTGATTGGATGGTATTTTTACGTTCAGAAAATTGAGTTTAAAAATGTATCAAATAAATAAAACAACAGAAATTCGCCTGAGGTCAGACAGGGCTCACAAGCTTACCGGAGTTTCAATTCGTGATTTTATGTTGGATGAAACCAGACTGAATTCGAGCAACGAGGTAAAGTGAAACACTGTAAATAATGTTACAACTAAATTTTACAAATATTCAAAGAAATATACCGTCTCACGTACTCGACGAGAAATTAAATGTTATCACACAAATGATAAAAATTCATTAAACAAAATTTATATAATACTGAATTGTGTAGATAATCAAAATATCGTTCTTCCAGTAATCTATAGCTACTAATTTATTTTTCGAAACAATTCACTTATTGCTCTGGTCATGCCTTGTGTAGGGACATTCACGGTATGTATTAGTCCGTTCCATGTTTAACTTGAATCCAATCCTTTTAATTATCAAGTTGACCTGAATCATGCTACCCCTATCACCTTTCATGGTTAACCTGAAATCGCACGCATACCTTCTAATATTACACAACGTATCATTTTGCGTATACGAGAGAAATATCTTGAGTTGTTAATAGCGAAGCACACGATGAAGCTCGACGCTCGAAGGTGTAATTTATTCGATACGTGCGCGTGGGTAACTAGCTAGGGAATATCTTCACATAGGTATAACATGCAATGGATAGCGAACCTCGCGGGTTTTGCCTGAAGGGAAGACCAAAGTACCACCCTTCGCTTGCACTGTAAGAATTTTTCTTTTTTTGTGATATGGAAAATCTTTAAACCTCGGCAATATAATTTTACTATAAAATTGTTAATTTGAATGTGAATTGGTTATGCAGTATCAAGTTAATTAATTTTATTCAGTGTGCTAATATTTTCTTTATAGATCACTGGAGATATACTGCGAAATAATATTCTATTGGCCGGTTTTCTCGAAGAGGATTATTTGGATTTTGAAATATATTTTAGGAATAATGGATTCGAGGTTTTCTGGATTTTACCTTACATAAATCAATTTTACCGAATAGAAGCATGTAAATCGGCTGACTATGATGGGCCAGACCTAAAACTTCTCGCCCAAATGTTTCAAGTTAAAAAAAAAAGAAAATTTTGTTGTGCAATATTTTTTGAACTAAGCAACCGATTTCAGTAAATCTTTCGGTTATTGAAAGAGCTATTCAATACTTCAATCTGGTCAAATTTTGAGACTAATCAATCAAGTAGATTAAGAGTTATGCGACAGAAATGTGAAAAAATGTTATTTTCAATTTTTATTGTTTGAATAACTTTGAAACTACTTGACCGATCGACTCCAAAATCTAATCAGATCTAAGTCTTGATAAGCCCTTTCGATCGCCGTAAGAACCATTCCAATCGGTTGATTCGTTCTAAAGATATCGTACGACAAAAATTTGTTCAAACACACACACACACACACACACGGACTTCCATCCAAACATAGTCAGAATCGCTTTCTATAGGACCCCAAAATGTCGAGATCTGACGAAATCTCGATTTTCGAAAATCGGACCGAAACCAATAACTTCCCTTTTTATTTTCAAAATTTTCAATTTTCATAGCGAGAAATTAAAAAAGTGGTTGTCGTACGGTACAGATCGTCTCAAGCATGGAAACTTCTCCAAATTTGGAGAGGACATTCTAGAATCATGTCTCTTCGAAGTGAACCAATGATAATTAATGGATTTAATTTTTAGACACGCAATTTTTCGATATTAAGTCATTTTTTCGTAATTTATTTCGAAATGTAATAACTTTAGAAAATCCCGTCTAAATTTTCAAAAAATTTTAATGATGTTTTTGATGATTTTGAAAGTTTTTGACATCCGTACTTTACGAGAACCACTTTTTCTTCGGTGTACTCGCGATGTCCATAAAATCTGAAATAATTTCAAATTAAGTTTAAAAGTGTAAAAAACTGGACCAGTAAAATATTTCTTTAAATGGTATATCTGCAGTGATCTGAACAGAATCATTTCCAAGGTGTATAATGTAGCCCCCTTAATTGAACTATGGATGTAATTACATTTACTACTATAGCTGAGCACGTCCTTCGATATCTGGTACTCAGGCAGTAGGTTTACTGCAGCATCAATTCGAAATAGGTAATCGATCGTACGAAGGTGATGCTTCAATACATTAATCTCCAAGGATACCTACGTTACAAGATTGTTAATTTTGCGTTTCATCCGCATGCAGCTCTCAAAGAGCTGGCACTTTAGGAATTAGATTCTTTCTTTTTTCATTAGTTCTATTTTTATTTTTTATCCGTGATTGAAAACGTTCTGGTCAAAGGCTTGAACTTCTGCAGTCATTATGGTAATCGATGTGTGCAGAACAGAGTTTGATCGAAGAGCCTACCGTAACCGTAACCTTACCTTATATACCTTTGTCGATAAGGATAGATGCGTCAAGTTGGCTAACAAAAAGCTCTGCAAGAACCCGTGTCAGACTGCGTGACAGTTGAATTGGCCGGGGCGAACCACGGAAATTTTAATATGCCCCAACCCTGATTCTTATCCGGCACGTGCGACCGTAGCCAACCCTGTTAAATACATTTTATCCGATTCTATTCGGCTAGGTGAAAACCACGTCACACAAATAGCTGTTAGACTTCGGACTGGTATGGAGCTTTTATAACATATATCACTTAACCAACTCCAAGTACATTTATATGTATTTAACTGGTTCTTTTACCCTCAGCTTGGTCTTTTCCTGCTGAAGAAAACAACTCGGTGTCACTTAATTTTTTTTTTTTTCGTTTTTTCTCTCCACTTCTACTTCTCAGATTATACTATAGTAAAGAAGAAAACTTTTGGTTAACTGAGAGTTATACCTTGTATTTATACGAATAGTTATTTTTTATAATAGTTTTTTAAAACAGTTGTTTATTCAGAACTAGTTTACTTTAACTTCCGGTTTTAGAATACCTGAGGGTAAGCTATTATTATCACCCTGACAATGAAAAGTTGAGTTTTCATCAGATCTTCACGTTTTCAAATCCAGAGAATCATATCCGACCGTTTTCAGATTGACGTCTTGCCATGTGTGATCAATTTTTGTCCGACGATATCTCGAGAATGAAAGAACGGATTTCAAGCTTCCTTGTATCGATCGCTGAGGTTTTTTCTAACTCAGAACTGATGAGATCGGGAATTTGATTGGCCCAGTAGTTTACAAGTTATTTATAGAGCAAAAGTTAAAAAAAACAAGCCGGTAAAACAGTTTTTCGGGGTACTTTTCATTGAAAAGAAAAAAAAGTCTGGGTTTGTCAGAGGAAGAAAAAGTATAAAAAAGTAACGAACACCGAAAAAAAAGATTAAAATTGAAAATTTCACATAAAAAAAATGCCCTATATAATGACAAACAACCATTTCATATAGTGCGTTTAATCCCAATTCGATCTGGGTACATTTAAAATTCTTCCTTGTAATTGGCAAGGAATGTCCTATATATTGACAAACAACAATTTTATACAGTACATTTCATTCTAATTCGATCTGGGTATATTTACAATTTTTTTCGTGTCATTGGCAGGAATGCCCTATATATATAAAATTCTCAACTCGGAAGAACATATTATTTCATTTAGAAAGGTAATACAGAGAAAAAAAAGTATAAGTTTGTTGGTAAAACAGTGAAAATCGATTCATTTCCGGTAGAACCGGAAGTTCAAATCAAACGAAACATGGCAATTTTTCATGCCCATTATTTGGTTGTAAAGTCCTGTGAATTTCAGATTTTTTCATCCAGCCGTTTCCGAAATCACCGCGCGAGTTTGTCGAACAGGCCGACAGACAGACCGACATCTTTCTAAAAACCTGTTTTTCGGATTCTAGAGGATCGAAAACGTGAAGATTCGTTGAAATTAGCAAAAGTCACTTTTCGACCAAAACTAATACCTTACTTATATCACCGTAGGTGATGAAAAGTAAAAAAGAATATTCCAATTGATGATATCTCGAGATTTCAATCGATATTATCAATCGTCAGAATTTGCTCCAACTTAAGTCTGATTATATTTCAGAATCAACTTTTCAGAATACAACTTTTTGTTTATAGAATACCGTTTTTTTGAACTCCAAATATCCGAACGCCAAGTTCTGGTACTAGCCTGTTAATTTATGTAAAAAGAGGGAAATCATCTTACATTTTCGTGTTCATCAATTACCGGTATTCATGTATATCTCTTGTAGTTAGTGTCGATTACACATGTAGAACATGTCTTCCGTCATGCTGCAGGTACAAGTACATTATAGATGTATGTATACCTACCTACATATACCTATATACGCGAAACGGAATGACAAACAGACACGAGGATCGCGTCGTCGCTCGATTCTCGGAGCCATCAAGTAAGCAGCCTCCGCTTGGAACGTAATTTACAGCCCTTCAGATATTGGAGAAAGAGGAAGAAGTGGTACGATACGCAGCCAGCCCCTACCAAGCCCACCTGAACGTCAGGGAAAAAGGGGGCTATCGTCGTAAATCTCAAATCTCGGCTACATATATGCGTTACAAATTCGATATATAATATATGTATACAAAGTTTCGACCGTCTCTAACGTCAAATCGTGAGTTAGTTATAGCTGCAGTCAACCAATCTGCCGATTTTATTTATTTATTTTTTTATTCTCTCTCTTTTTTTATCTCTTCATTTTTCTTTTTCGGGTATTAAATGTGTACTGTCAAACTGAAAGACTGAATTGTTTTATCAAATTATAATGTATAATGAAATGGTGTAATGTATCTCGGGATTATCAATAGCCCAGATAGTTCAATAAAATAATCTATGATCTATTGTTGGAAAACAACATCTATAAAACTATACGTTAAAGAGACTTTTGCTATCAACACTGAATACTGATAGTCTCCGAAACTTTGTTGATAGTGTACGTTATATTGTACGTGATGTGCCCATCCAATACGTTGAATGGATGTAGGTATGTACACATACTGATGATACAAATAGATGGTAAAAAGATCGTAAATATAAAAAAGACAGCCAAGTTTATATCCTAATAATTTCGTGCCCAAGAAACAAAAGATAAAAAAAAAGTAAGAACGCGTATTGCCAATTACAGAACACAAAATCACAAAATAACACCAGCCATCAAGTATTGAAGACTCGTTTTTACCCAGATTTGTTGATTATTGATTTTGACCAGCCGTTTATATCAACATTTAGATCACGCTCTCCTGGTAGGATAATAAAAGGATGTCACTTTTATTTCGGGCAGTGAGTTTGTCGACACGTACAATTTCGTATTCAGACTCGTCATTATAGTAGAAAAAATGACTGTGACTGTGCACTTGATATTAAAATATCGATAGCAATTGCACTTGCACTTGTGTCTGTATAGATTGTATATACGATATTATCAAAGCTTCTGAAACTCCTAAATATTTAAAAATTACATGGATTGGGTTATCAGAAAATCATAAGAGATGCTGTTTAATGTTAAAAAATGTGCAATTGGCACGGAGTTGTTAATAATTTTCCAGAAACGAACACTATGGTTACCGTATGGCGTTCATGGCTTGCAATGTGTTTCCGTTAAAAAAATAATCAAGATTATATTAAATAATTAGCTCAAGAACAACAATTTACAATTGATTATCATAATAGGTACTTATAGTTGAAAATTGTTTCGATGGTTTATAAGTTGATATGAAAATACTTGATCATGTACTTGCATGCTAATGGACATAATGTTGTGCTGTAATTCTTAATGCAAGGTAAGCTGCAGGGTGCATAAAAGCTGCTTTTATGGCTAACTAAGTGGATGAAAACATGGCATCATTCTTTAATACAAAGGCAGTTAAGTGAGCTTACATGTATAGTTATATCATAGGGACTTATGTAGAGTGAGAAAGTTGGAGTACGCATATTACACTAGCTTTAAGAGTACGTAAATACATTTAGAATAACGATGCGACTAGAAAATCCATTTGCGTGTTCATTAGTTTGATAGTAAAGTAATTAGACTATACAATTATATCATATTAGTAGATAATTGGTATCAATGATTACGATTATTGCAATATACGTTATTTAAGATCAATCGTAATCCTTACACTATAATTACCATTTTTTCTAAACACAGTTTTTTGAGTTATCTCATTACTCTGCTCGTCCCATCAATTTTATTTAAATTGGATAAATTTTTCGGCAAGAAGTTTTTAGTAGTCATGTGACACAAAAATTGAACTGGGCTTGAGAATTGCTTCGTCAGGAGGAACTAGGGCAGGGGATAATCAGTACAACTTTTCGAGTATTGCAATTCTCTTAGGGCCTATGCTTACTCCTCCGTTCGTGCCCATGCAGTGACCTGAAAAACTGGCCTGCAAGGTTTGCCTTTTTCCAGATCACGTATTCTGCTCAGGATCGTAAAAAAAAAACTGATTTTTTATCTAACTATACTTCAAAAGCTTTTTCAAATGTTATAATAAAACTGGATATTTGAACATTCCTTTAGGACACACCTGCAGTCCTTCAAAAATACTTACTCTATTATGAAATAAGGTCTATATCTTCTCAGAATCATGGACCTATTAAAAATAAAGTGGAAAATATTTCCGGGATGGAAATAGTCGGTTATTCGCATACTCTCTTCGGAATTGCGTGAGAAATTTGCGTGGAAAATCAAACCTCCCGGTCTACGGTTTACTATCCTCCCTCGAGCCTGAAGGCAGAGATTTTAGTGACGAGTGGTATATAGCTACTTTGAGGTGAATAAAGCACCGGGTATCACTGGGCGTCGTTGATATATCGGCCAGTCAAGTGCGAGACCTAATTCTTTCGAATTATGAAATTACTGAGTCTGAGCTTTAGTGCTTTTTCGTAACGATGTATGCGTAGACTGTACATAGTAGGTGAGTATTAAGTTATCAGAATATCGATCGACATTCAAACAGTCGAGTTATTTTCGTCTGAAAGAAATCGTTCGAAAATGAGATATGGAAATTTTTCTTGCCCATAATTTGAACGAAAATCTTGTAAATATCAGATTTTTTTCATTCAGCAATGTCCGAGATTATTTGGCGAGTTTTCCGGGCTGACGGGCAGACCTAAAATTCAGTTTTTGGAAACTTACAGGAGTCCGAGAATGCAAAGATTCGTTGAAATTAGCAAAAGCTATCTTTCGCATGGAGCAACGTTTTCTTATCACCAAAGCGATAAAAAGGTAAGAATTGAGAGCCCAGAGTTAGCGTATAAATATATAAGGAAGTAGAGAAAGAACATACGTTATCGAGCTGTTAATTAACTCGCTTCGCCACTCGCGAGATAATTGATAGCATTTTTGTACCTACGTCCACAACGACGTGGACAGCGCGAAAGGCACGTTGAACGATGAAAAACGATATCTGCATGGCGTAGTTTTTTATTTTCCATTAATTTTTGATTAATAATTTACTGAAATATGAGTATTCGAAAACAAATCAGCTTTTGATTAAAAACTTCAGGTTTCTAAATTTTTTAAATTATTGCAGAAATTATTGAATTTTTTTTCTAACACTTACCTTACACGAAACTATAATTTAGATAAAATTAGAATAAAATTGAACTGCTGTACAAAATGTTGAATAATCTTGTGACAAAAAAATCGCAAGACATTTGTCAGAAAACAAAAGTTAAATTTAATCTCGTCCCTTTTGAGTTCCTCAGAGAAGAATCCCTTATTGCTATTTCCCAAAAAATTACACACGAATTTAGGAAAGTATAGAAATCACAAAAAAAAAAAAAAAAAAAAAAAAAAAAGCAGCCATGTTCAACATCACCTATGGAGTACAAAAAAAAAAAAAAATGGTACGAGAATTAAAAAAAAAAGCATAATAAAGCTGGTTTGTTCATCTTTCAAATGCCACCTGGATCATTCGTTTATGCCTTTCTTTGGGCAAGATATCTAACTCTTTGTCCTGATCAAGAATTTAAAAAGTGATCCTAAGCTTTTGGAAAGTGCCTACTGTATAATATACGATTTAATTATACGGTTTATACCTGCGCATTGACCAGGTGCTCAACATTGAAACTAACTATATTGAATCCAATTTTCATTGGATCATGAATAAATTTGGATATAAAATAAGTACGCAATATTGCCATTCTCTTCCGGATATTCTTGCATAAAAATTCATTTACGTGGAATTTCGGATTTGAAAATTTTTTAAGGAGGCTCATCAAGTCTTCCTTTTTCGAAATCTCAAACCAAACACATTCAATGCTCGCTATATCTATCTAGGTGTAGTTTTCAGGTTTAAATTCAATTAAAGATTTGTCAATGTACATCCCCATTCCGGAGCACTCATTCGTTAAAGAGTCCATCTCGTCCACCCTTATCCGATAGGAATACATGATATCCATTCTAGAACTAGGTACGTATAAAGTATTTGAAATTTAACGCCATAACCTAAAGAATAACTCTTCACAAAATCAATCGTCTTCCTCGACGAATATAAATTATTCATAATGTCGTAATTTTTAATTATTATACTTATTAACGTTGGTAGCCATCGTTTGGCAATAACGCAATGCCTCTAGTGGAAACAGAGGTGTTCAATATCATGATGATCTGTAACGAGGTAAAAGGGATGGTAAAATCCGAACGTTCAATTTTGTCCTTCACTTATATACGTCTACGTTTTAAATATTTTTGTATATGTTATTACATATTCAATAAAAAATAAGAAATAAAAATCAAAGAAACTATCGGCAGAGTAACAAATCGAACAAAAACAAAAATTTGACAACTGATGATAAAAAAAGTGTTATCGGAAGCAAAAATTTGCTTACAAAATTCATCTAGGTTAATCAAGAAATAAAAATGTTACAATTTTCGAAAAGTTTCAATGTCTATCGCTTTGATAACGGAAGTGATCGGTAGTTGAAAAGCTCGTTGGCACAGTGCCGTAAAATATACGATTTCCTGTAAAAACCGCAGCCAAATCGGCTCAGCGATTCGTACGGAATTGCGGAAGCGTCTCAATAATGCATCAGCATTTCAATAATGCAAGTACACTCTATTTTTAAATAAAACTTTCGCTTCCTGAAAATATATATATATATATTTTTTTTCAGAATGTAAAGAATTGTTGATGATTTATACAGTAACTTTGATTAATTATTCATGTATAAGCTATTTATTCTAAAATTATTATCATCAAAATGAATGATTAAATCTTCTTCTCAAAATTTCTAACAATTTCGATATCTGTTAAAAATAATTTGGAAATAATCAACGTCATTTCGGTTTCAACTACTCTCAGTAATTATGACATTAGATTTACATTCGATATGAATATGTACACAGAAATGATTATTAATTCTTCGGAAATCAATCGCGGACATTATCCTCACCACTAACCATTTTAGCTCCTCGCAATATTTCCCAGGGATTCGGACAGTAAATCACGTCCACAAAAGGTTTTCTTATTCTACTCGGTAACAGAAAGGTAGCCAGAAATTTTGAACGCCTTTTGCGATACTGTGGTTATTTTTTTTTTTTTTTTTCCTTTCCATGCGGAAGTATTATTTTCAATGAATTTAAAATTTAAACTGGATAAGGAGCACCGGTTTATTGATGCATGATGGAACTTTGTATAGATCCTTTGGAAGTTATTACTGTCACATAATAAGAATCTGAAGTTTAACGAATAACCTTCGTCCTGACAGCCAAACTCATGCGCGCGAATTCTTCAGATCGATGTTCCGAATAATGCGAATATATGACGTCGGTTAGGCGCCTGATCGGAATTCGAAAAAAAAAAATTGTACGCATGAGTAACCTTTTCCGTCAGAATGGACTATTATTCTCATTACATCAATTGTATAATAAATCACAGAATTCGAGCTAACGACTATAATTTACTGCGTATAACAATGAAGTTTTGTTCATTAAGCATGCCGAAAATAATTCAAATATGAATTAATGAATAAATGGAAAAAATTAAGGGACTAAAATTACGTCACAAATTATGTAATTGACGAAAGTGCAATTTGTCTTTCTGCATTTATTTTTCGCAACTAAACTGACTACAATTGAACCAAATTCTGAATAAAATATGCACAAATTTGGCAATGACAAAATATAGCAGCCTTGACCGTACTGAAAAAATCAAACCATTTTGTGGAATCGACTGCAGAGCAATTTAGAGTCAAATAACGTGATTCTGGATTTATTGTACTAGAAGTATTTTCCGATCATTCTTGAGTCTCTTTGTAACAGATAAAATGTAGAATATCGCATTTTTAGTCCAAAGCGTTTTTGCGACAAGTGTTCAGGAATTTTTCGGCCGTGGAGTATGCGTATTGGTTCCTTTACATGACAATAGCAATACTTTCAGTTCGGTATTTGATCTGTTTCAGATTATTGAAACTACTTAAAATACCACGTATGTGCATTCAACAAATTCGATACTGTCGCACCTAAAATAGAAAACCGAAGTTACACCACGTTTTAAATTAGCAATGCCCATTTTGAGGGACACGTGATGGAAAGTGGCAAGTGAATCAACATGGCATTGCCTTCTTACAACCTGGTATAACATCGGTTGCCTATTTTAGGTGCGACAGTTTCAAATTCGTTAAGTGTACATACAGGTACAGTTTCGGTAATTGCCTCATACATTTCGTGCCAATATTAGTGCCATGATTAAAAGCTAAATATAAGTAATTTTATAGTACCCGGAAGTGGAATTTATGAAAAATTTTCTGATGGTGCTGAACGACATCAATTCCATCATCGTGGATATTGAGAACTTATTACAAGTACTATGATCAAGAGCTTACCTGCTCATTTCGGTACGAGGGTAGGAAAGGTACCTGAAACAATGGACTATTGTTACCGGATAACAATGTTTCATCGATCGAATAGTTATTTCACATTTCTTACTAAATCATTTCGAACAATTTAAATTTCGATAACTACGGAATTGAAATTTTCTAATAGACTAAATTTCACCGGTCAATCACGGTTATAGATTGCAAATGTAGAAAAGGATCATAAATTCAAATTTCAGTGAATTCGTTGGATATATAATTCCGCATTTTTGCTACCAAATCCAGATGAAGATCATCTCTGAATAAAATTGAAACTGTAATAAGTGTCTAACGCAATTGCAATGATCTTCTGCATGATGGCAAAGTTAAAAACGGTCTTCCAGCTATAATACGAGAAGTTTTGCAACTATCATCAAACACCATTGACCAAAAAGTGAAAATGATTGGGAAAAATATCCACGAGTAGTTACAGATAGATTTGCAAAAATGCGAATGGTATACATCAATCATTGTAGCTTAATGAAATTGATCAAGAAATTTGTAACCGATAAAGCTCAGCTTATGGTGTTTTTATCCCCCTTGATTTTTGAGGAATCATTTCATTCCTCGACGATTTGAAGGATCAACTTACACAGACAAAGTTAAAATTAGAAAAATGAGTATCGATCATAGCAGATCGAGATTTTGCAATATTTTGTCAGTAGAGAAGCTTGACGAAATTTTGATTGACCAAGCAGGTACTATAAACTGAAGTATTGCAATAACATTGAACAATATTTATATAAAATTTTCAAAATTCTGAAGGTATACTAATGAGCGATAATTCAAGGTTGACAAATTTCCCTTGGCCCAGGTAATAGGATGTACCCGACCCTCACACCCGGCGCTTTAGGTAGGTAGAGCAGCCAGGCAGAACCCTCGAATTTGGCCACCCCTGACCTATAGGGAGATATATAAAAAATCTGACGGATCGAAATCCTCCTTTAGCGAAAGTCTCACAGGATTAAAGACTTATACTCGAGATAAAATCATGCTGATTTTCGATCACCAACCCTTGCAATTATTTAGACTTAATCAAGTTGATCTCCACTATGACAATCGAATTCCAACTATTCAAAATATTGCCAGGGGTTGCAGTTCAAGAATCAGTATTGTGGTATTTTTGGAATATCTATTATGCTGATCAATTTTTTATACCATTAATGATTAAAAACTAATCAAATTAAATTCAAAAAGTGTTTTTTCATCCGGGAAAAAGTTTTCATGTGTTTTTTTAAGATTTATGTGTGAGCCAGTGTGCATGATTGAAGAATTTACAAAATTAACCTAACAAAAATTCATTACCCGAGTAATATTTGCAGTACAGTCAAAACTTTATCGGTTTATCTAATGGATTTTTTTTCTCAAACAATTATAGATCAAAGAATCTGAATCTGACTTTATTGATCAAAATCTATACATGAAATTTTGTGAATTATATTTTGAATCGTTTCCGTGGAAATTCGAATTTAATATTGCATCAAGTTTCTAATCTGCAGCGACTTGTTCTATACAAGAATATTATCTGGTAACCCTTAGTTAAATTTTACATTATGTTACACTACGAGAGATTTTTCCTTAAATTCCGCTTTGGGCTACTAGATTAAAGTTTAATAAGCTCTTAATTATCACCTAGTAAAAACTTAATTTTTTACGGTGTTTCACGGTTTTAGTCGTGCTAGCTTTTTCTTACCACAGGACTTCTCGAAAATGGACATGGCACTAAATTCTACTACGGGTACTAAACGAGCACTTAATGAGCTCTTGATTGCGCAGCATAGGTTTTATTTCGATTTGACGATGTGGTGGTACCACCTTGCTGGAGCTAACACTAGGGTCCTTCAGGTAAAACGTATATGAAGTCTACAACTCCTACTCTTGAAAAGCACGGCGACAATTCAACCGAATCATGTTTTTACGCGACGACGTCGTGCAGAAATTTCAATTTTCAATAAAAATCGCGAACATCAGTCCACGGCAAGTGTATTACCTATATGTTTGGTCGATTTCTTTGCACGCGTAGTGTTGTTCGTATTTGGGTCGTTGTAGAAGTCTTCGACCCCATAAGTATAATTTTTTTTTCCATTCTTACACCGTCATTTATATCTATAAGCAATGGGTTATGCATCCTTCCTCTAAAAATTTCACTTATAGTGATATTAAATTTTTTTTTTTTTTTGAGCTATAGCTTCGAAAACTGTATCGTTAAAAATCTGTACAATTTCCATGAAGTACTTGCTACTGTAGGTAATAAGTCTGTTAATTTTTTAATTTTTAGGAGTGATACTTATGGTAGAAAAAAAATTTACCACTAAGTGTCAAAAGTCGTGTGTTAGTGAAATGGGAAACTGAAAACTTCGAGGTAGTACTTGGAATTGAGACTAGGGACTTGGAGTTTTTGTTGCATTTTTTATAAATGTATTTCGAGAAATTTTGGCTCATGGGAGCATTAAAATTTGAATATGATCAAATTAAGGACTGTACCCTAAAATATATATATGTAAACAGTTTTATTTCGAATATTTATTTCTTTTGTATTTTATTTTTGTGAAACCATCATTCATGGTCTCGAATACGCCAGCACGGGTAATTTAATTCTGAAGAAAATAAAGATAGCCTTGATAAAGGAATCAGGGAACAAAACCCACAGGAGTTTTATTGAAAGAATCTGGTCTTTCGTCGCAATGCTCACCCCAAGTGTTAACCGCCTCGAGGCAATGCCACCCCAGTCGAACGCCTTCAGAATTCTGTTGGTAATTTATCTGGGAAGGCGTTTGTTCTTGAGTTTAACTTGCTTCGAGTTATTCCGTAATAAGATCTGCGCTGGTTGTAGATGTGCGTATATAAATATCCAAGGCACTGCACGCAACTTGAACGAACCACATATTTCGTGATTTCCTGAAATCAAAGAAGGTTGTCCAAGGCTTGACAGGTGAATTAATTCGTTGGAATCGAATTGCCTACTTGTACAATAACTGGAAAGTGTATAACATGATTACGATCTGTTAAGAGGATATGCGATAGTTTGAAAAATCATTGTCTATCGATTTTTCGTTTTGCTCTCTTTTTTTATTTCTTGAAGCCCTATCTTTTACGATTATTTTAAGCCACTGTGAGCTGAAAAATTTGCCAAAATGGGACTTCACGAGTATATTATGTAAAACGACACGTATGTAGACTAAGTAAGTGAACACGTGACCCGAAATCGAAAAAAGGATGAATTGAGAATAGGCTGAAAAGGCAGTGAGGGATAAAAAGAGGATATATCATATGATGCAAGAATCAAATCTGATTAACAAGTTTAGATACACGTGAGAGCAAAACGCTTTCGGAAACAAATGAACATCTTCACCGTTTTTCGCAAAATCTATTTTCATAACATTCTCTGCACCATTTCTCCGGAACCATGTGACCTGAGATTTTGAAATTTATAAATTTTTTGAAGTGATTAGAATATGTCTTGAATCAAAAACCATTCGCAGACCATAAACATGAAATTGATATTAATCATTCATTTATTCAATGCGGTGGTTTAGAGCAAGAGACGATTTTTTCGCCTCACCCTTGGCCTTAAAATATTTAACTTTTATGTTAATTATCAATTATACTATACTCTGCATTGTATATTCTAGACGAAGCTGATATTTTGACTAGGATTATACAAATCGTATTTTTGTTTTAAACTTGCGGAACATATAGAAAAATCCAGTTATTTTTTTCCAAAAAACACACTATTTTGGTACTTGTTTGTCATTTATGCTTGAAGTTATACTTATACACAGAGAAAGTGGAGTTTATTACAGTAAAAATAAAATTTTTAGCTTGCATTATTCGCCTATTATACAGGATGTCTTAAACTGTCGAGGGCATACTCGAGTTTGAAGTATGCTTTCGTCGGTGTTGAAAATAGGACAATATTGTCACAGACAAGAATAATTGGTTTGATATTAACTAACGTAAGGCCAAGCTAAGATATTTTCAGATGCAACGACGAATCTAAATATGTATAGATACAATTGCTCTTTTATTGAAATAGAATCATCAGTTCCCATTTAGATATTTGTCAAAAATGACCCAATTTAGTGACCTAAGTTATTTCTTCTTACTGTAGGTCAGTCCGAATTGTCATCGGCCATGAGCTATACCATATGAACAACGGCGGAATTAATACTAATATGTTTGTAAATTGGGACAAAACGGGCGAAAAGTTCTATCAAATATCAAGCAGTCAATTTTTCAGATCCAGAAAATTCTTCTTCATAATTGGGCATTTTACCTGCACCGCAATCTCTCTTGGAATTGTATTGTTTCCAAAAGGTAGTGTCTGACATCTAACTAACAACTTCGAGTGCTTCTATATGTCAAAAGGGTCTTAATCATTAGTAGTAACAATACTGAAAGGTATGTAAGTATTTTAGGAGGTTAAAAAGTGACCCAACCAACCCACACACGCATGTACCATGCATTAATGAATAGAACGAACAAACGCACGCGTCAGAATCATCATGAGGCATATTGCCCATGTTATGGCTTCCTAGCCGCGGTCACGCGATGCGACCCATTACCACGGCTAAGCGAAGTCACAGTCATTTCCATTGGCGGAATAGTCCTACGAATGGACAGGGTAACCCCTATTGTCCTAATAAACGGATAACAGCCCAGGGGAGACACTAGGAACGGTATATACCCTCGTTCGTTGGTATGAGAGAAAGAGGGAAAGGAAGAGGTAGGGAGGAGAAATAGATATTGTCTTGTAAGGTGTTCTGCGTCACCACTCTGGGTTATCCAACCTTAACCATCCTTAACCAGCCTTAACCATCTACCGCAAACTGTCTCTTGTTCCCGCATCCTTCACTGCTTTCTATAACCGCGATAAGCTTACTCACCTTCTCCCGTCTCCGTCACCTTTACGAATTTCAAATTTAAACGATAATTTATTGTGAATAGGTACTAGGGTCATCCGCTTTTGGTGTAGGTAGGGTTTTGAGTCACCCCATATTGTGTGGCCATTCTGTGGCCGTAATTCAGTCGGGGAGTTCTTCTAGCTTTTTCCTTCTTCGTCCTTTCTATACTTGCAAGTGAAATCGGGAATAATCTTAATAACCACAATCCTGGTGTAGGTATTGTGAGATATAAGTTATATGGTGTAAAGCCGTCGATCGATTATTCGCGCAACCTAATCGATAACGTGTCAATGGCAGCCATGTCATTGACGGACGTATTTTACTTGCGAATATTGCATTGCTCGAAATTTCTGACATCTACCCCTCGGATAGTTTACTTACATGTGGTACTCTCGATACTTGTGAATGTTTAGATTACGGTAGCCTAAAAAAAATAACGCTTTTTATACTCTTTCTACTCTCAGCGTTAATTTTCGATACAAAAGAAATCCTTCCACAACGTCTCTGGATCGCTGATTCCAGATCTAAAGTCGAAATACGAAAATTCAAAGTGACGGATCCACCATGGATCAAAATTGGCAATCGAAGGATTTTGAGACCGCTAATTTAAAATCTAAATTCAAAAGATTACCAAAACCACATTGATGGACACAAAAATCTCTAAGCAGCAATTTTTATGGGACTCAGCGTAGTGTCCACAATTTCAATTCACGACTTTGAATTCACGTAACTTGAGTTCATATTGAAAATAGGCCGTCCCAAAAACGGTTGATTATGAATTTTGATGTAGGTTAGTTTACTTGAAATAATTCTTCTCTATCATAATGAATCCATATCCTCTTGAATTTCTGGATTTTGACTTTAGATCAGAAATGCTTCTAAGTGAAATTCAAAAAAATCACACGAGAGGAAAAATTTAGTCTGCAAAAACTCTTGAAGTTGAGATATGGAGCTAATTTTTTGGAAGGATTTGTTTCGTGGAAAAAATTAATATTTATAATAATGGGGATAAAAAAAATAAAATGTCAATATTTCGTTCAAAAATCCTAGTGTAGATCCCTGTAGAAAATCTTAAGTGTACTATAAACACATCATTATACCGGTGCGTTAACAAATAATCAGTTGAGTTACATCGAATAGCTGAGGCAACTGGTTGCCGAGGGCATTGGCATGGGGCGTCGAGCTTTACTCGCGCGGATCCCATTCCTGAGCTGCGCATAAAAAACTAGGACACACCGCCTACCGAAGTCACTATGACGTTGTCCGCCATGACCCAGTTGTGGATAACTTGAAGCTGATGACGTCGATGCAGGGTTGTACCTCTGGTCCCCCTGTACCACCAAGTTATAGCATTTTCGTCCCATGGTAACGCATTGAGAATCCTCAATTTTCACTCCATCTCAAGCTCTTCAACATCATTCTATGATGCTCTCTCTATCCCCTACCCTTTTCCCATGCACACATATATTTCTATTTCATTCTCATACCAATAAAAATCGGTCTTCTTGCACTAGGGGTAAACCAGGCAATCCATCAGAGGAACGTTAATTCAACTTCACGTGAGTAACACGTATAGGGTGGTCTTGTTTGTGAGGAAAAACGTTTAGCCTAATAACAGGAAATTTTCAAGGCATTAAATGTCGCAGATTGCTTTTAGTATTTTTCAAAAGTGTGGGTTATTCGTTAAATCAGTTACACACTAACGGTGGGCCAATTAACGGTGTTCGTTCTCTTTCTGCGTGCCAAGGCTTTCGTACTTTATCTTCAATTTACGAGCTGCCGAAATCGATCCAGGCTCAAGTTGGCTGAGCACTGAATGTTCCTGGGCTATAGATCAAACACTTGAAAGGTCGCTTATACATCTGACACCTATCTCCAATCTTATTGCTATACTAAATAAAAATTCTAACAACGATTCGTTAACATTGATAGAATAAATCTGACAAATATTATACGACGAAGCTTATATACGTTGTTATTAATAAATACTGCGGAACACTAATGAGATTTAATAAAGAAATAAGTCAATAGTAATTTCTCGTTGATGATAATGTTTATGGGATAACAGGGGATGATTTTTGATCGTCTTTCCAATCGAATATTGATATAAGAACTCTGTATATCTGCAATGCAAATATTGAAAATATTTTCGCACTAAGGTCGCTTAGTTTTGGTTAACTGACGCGATAGACAGATGACTTTTTCCCCGACCATGTACAGCATCCGTGACGTCACTCCCGCCACCCTCCTTTCGTCTCTCGCCTCTCGGCCCCGATGCCGATAGTATTGCGCGCCCTGTTAGGGTCGATAGCCCCCTTTTCTCTTCTCATGGCTCCCCCGCACCATCGTGTACACGCAGATATATATATATATATACCTATATGGGGGTGCGCGCCCGCGCGGGAGGTTATGGACGCACGACGAAGAGTATAAGCGCGGGGGCGCTTCGGTCAGTGACGTCACTAGGGCGGGGCCCTCCTTGTCAGTGGTAAAAGTATAAGAGACTCAGCAACACGTGGAAGCTATCATCGGGCTATTTGCCTTGTTGTAGTAGTAGGCATAAGAAGAATGGCAAAATATTTGTGGAACAGTAAAAAATTAAACTGTAATAAATATTTTTTATTTTTTTTTTTTGTTTCTTTTGGTTTTTCTTGGCGAAGAGAAAAGGCAACGTGTCATCAACTTTAAGGAACGTGTTGACTGGTTTTGATCTTGCGATGTAAACACGTGGTACAAATTGTCAGACTTGTCAAAGGGGGCAATACAACGAGGAAATTCTAGGGCTGCAAGCGATTCACCCCTATCGAGAGTTTCTTTGGATGTTGGTACTAGCTGGTGTCTGATCTGCAGTATAATTGCAGACAGAGAAATTCAGTTCATGAATAATTCCTTTCGGTCAGTGACTTCTCTTTGGTCTCTAATAAACGTGTATCAAATTCTAAATGAGATCGGTCAGCCGTTGCTGGCAACTGGGTGAGATTAAAGCCCTATGTTTCTCAAAAAGGCAATGAACTTGTGAGCCCGGCAATTAGGCCTAACCCTTAGTCCGTTAGACCCCAAAGCCCTAAGTTGCTCGCCTTTAGCCTTTCGCTTCAGGGTTCATTCACACAGGTTCGTTCACATACTAGCTTCTTGACTCTCTGGACCCTTGCCTGCGTCAACAGCTCTGGCTTTCACCCGTTTCCAAATTTAAACGTGTCACTGTTGAGTAAACGTGTACGACATGTTTTTGAATGTTAGAAATTACCTTTGCGGCACCATTCAATTTAGCAAGGCTTGTTTTTTAACGAGGTAACGTTGGTATGCACATACGTTACATACATATATTAATACACAAATCCATACAGAGATGAAATCCATTCACGTGTGGACAGACGTATATAAAAGCGTAAACAGCCTTCATAAATGTCAGTAAAAATAAGTTTTCTTTCGCAAAAAAAAAAAAAAAAAAAAAAAAAAAGGGAAACTCTCCTCTCTGTACGCGAACAAATTCTGTTTCTTTGAGTTCTATTAAACTTCTTCCAGTTTCTAAAGAGCTACAGAATTGCGGGCTTGTTTCAACGTTCTCATGTTGGAAATAAGTCAATGAAAAGTACCCGCACAGTTTCTCAACTGGGGAAGAAGTTTCCTGAAGGTAGAACTATGTGTTTTCTACGTCATCGGGAATACGTGTGTTAACACAACCCAGGCATATATATTATAGGGTATGTGTGATACATGTGGGTCGTACAAGGGAAGTGATTCCTTGTGAAAAGTAAGTTGGAAAAGAAGATAACTTTTTCTAGCTACAGTCGTATCAAAGCGGTCGAATATGATCTCTACTTCAGAAATATTGGATATATGTAATGTTACGAAACGATAGCCATACCAGAGCCGAGAATCAATTTTAGAAAAGCCGTTGAGACTACTTGTTGTATGTACACTTGGCGAGGTTGATTCTGAGCCGGAAATGAAAATCAGAAAATTTACTAGGCTGATTGTTACTAGGCAAGTAGCTAGACAGTCTACTGCGAAACCAGCAGGAGCTGTCTGCTAGACCAAGTCTGACACCGAGTGACATCATTCCGAGAGCAGACAGCTCGTATCTAGCTACTTGCCTAGTAACAATCAGTCTAGTAAATTTTCTGATTTTCATTTCCGGCTCAGAATCAACCTCGCCAAGTGTACCTATACCTTTAATATAGAAAGAATTCCGTCACAAACTTGGTAAAGCCAGAAAAAAATCATCCTTTAGAATAAAATAGCTGACGTTATAGACTTTCGTGTATGCAAAAAAAAAACAATACATAAATAAAAAACAAAGTTACCGAAATCACTGAATAACGAAAACGAAACTGTTGAAATTCGGATTTTTAACATAAAGCTCATGGGGAGAGCACTCTCAAGAGACTTATCGCAATTGAGTAGCATACGTGTATTTGAAGCGCAGATATCAACAGCAAAAGAGAATCGCGATGATTGGATGATGATATTTTGAAATGCATTATTCAGCTTACTACATAAACGGTTATTTGCGTATAACATTTTGAAAAATCGTATACGGATATAATAACTACATATATGTATATCGAATCGCGAATGTTTCATTGAAAATAAAGAGAGCCCTGCTTAGGCACCCACACTATACGGCCCTTACGATAGAGCCACATTAAGCCTGTATCTTCGTACTTTATCTCACGCCTTAATCAGATTTATCGGAAAAAATCTTCGAGGTTATTTTTATTACAAGCGACAAAAGGACGTGCAAAAAAGACACTCGATATTTCTCAGTTCTTTGCTCGAATTCACCTTGGAATGAAACTCCCCCTTTCGAACGTACTTTCCGAAACCGATCGAGACCTATCTGGCTACGAGCTACCCGTTCCTTAATATTACTCCGATGTAAAACTGAGAGACTATCGTGCAAAAAATGTTTTCTTGTTTTTTTTTTTTGTTTTTTTTGATTTCCATTATTCCAAGTATCTTCTCAGCTGTAAATGCAAATGGAAATTATTATAAATATTATATTATACTGAACACTTGTGTAGTTCAAGAATCTAAAGCATGCAGTCTGAGAGGGGCAAATAAAAAAATATTTCATATTTTTTATCAAAATCGCTAAATATTTTGCCAGTATATAAAATTTAGTATACAAACGATTTGACTAACTTTGCAACAAATGTATCAGATCATTCGTTTCTCAGTAATATGAACATTTTTACATGATTAGAAAAATTCTTATGTATATTTTCGAATACATTTAATCAGATTTTCCAAACTGCAAGCAATGAATTCTTACTACGTCTCCCAACACGATATTGGAATTTGTTCCATTTACACTCGAAATTTCGCTATTGCAGTTACGTTTTTGTAGACTGATACCTACACTATGTTACGTTGATTTAGCTGAGTACTTGCAGTGAAGTGGCCATAAACAGAAACACGCAGTTACTTCGATTTTATTAGGAATTGTCGATATACGTCACCGTTTCCAAACAGCATGGTAATCCATGCCAAAAAAATATGTTGCAGTGGGAGCTAGATAACTGCGCACAAGCTAAGTAATTGCTTGGCTTCGCTTGCTCAATGAACGGATCCTCATTGCGTCAGTCTTGCATCTTGATTGGCCAGCTAGTGGAGTCCTTCGGACATGTAATAGAATGTCAGCGAGAGCTTTTTTTCGAAATTTATAAACAATTTTAAGAAATGGGTGGTTCAGAGAGGTACGTTAATGATTCGGGCTCAGACTGTTCCCGAATGGGTTGAGCTCTAACCGATTTTGTAGGTATGCTAATGATTAGGGTGAAACAAATCTGACCTTGTATTCGTGATCAACGATTGAGAAAACCTTGAGATAGCAATTTTTATTCGAATCCGTCAATTCTTTCTTGAGGTTGATCCTGCTTTTCTTGACTTTGAAACGTGATAAAGACTCAACTTTTTATTTTCAGGGTGATTACAATAACTTTCCCTTTGCTAAAAAGGGGAAGTTGAAAAATAGGATTTTATGAAATCGTAACCTTTCTCAGTTTTGAAAAATAAAATTCTTGTCTGCTATTTGGAAATTTTTTAAGTTTATTCGCCAATACAGGCGAATCGGGACATAGTTTATAAATTCAACAATTTTTTATTTCCGTCGCTCAAATCTACTAAAGCAATACCCAAAGGTGACTGGATCCGTGGCCAGGACAAATGGTGAAATTTATGTAGACGTGGGGCATTCCAAGTGAAATTGAGAAGTCATTTCCCTCAGGTCATCAGATCCTTGTATAACTTTTTTTTTCGCATTCATTCCACTTAAAAAAAAATTTTTTCTTTTTTCTTTCACTCCTGTGAGGACTATTAGGAATTATTATTAATTTTTTTTTTTTTAATTTGAGAAACTAAAAAACAAAAAAAATTATAACAAAAATATGAAGCAGCCGCATCCCACTTTCTAATTAGGGATAAATATTACTTATTTATGACCCAGAATATGAGGAAAAAATTGTAGGATTTAAAAAATGGTGTTTCTTCAGTTATCCCTTTTTACACAAAAACGATCGTCGCGCCACCTGAAGGAGTAGCGAGAAAATCCTACAAAAAATTAGGCTTTTTTTGAAGTGGAGTCAATGCGAAAAAAAAAGTTACGCAAGGATCTGATGACCTGAGGGGAATGACTCCTCGATTTCACCTGGAATACCCCAGGTATATAAAGTGTAGAGCACAATTCATCCATAAAAAATGTTCCTAAACATTTAGCGTTTCTGTACTAAAGTTTGACATAAAAGATAGATTCATGTTACATCCTCCCAAAATAGATGTTTTATTTTTAAAATGATTTTTGATGTTGTCATATGAATGATAAGAACGAATATAACGATTTTATAAACATTCGAAAACTTTTTCCAATAATTTTGCGGTTGTATCGATTCACCGGCTAATTTCGGTAACTTTCAGCAATTGCATTTATTCTCATTTTTCCCTCCCTTAGACCGTTATTGATAATGCGATTTTACACTTCTACTCAATGTAAACTGGAATTTTCTACGAACAAAAGCATTTCATTCGAATTCATTTTTGGCTTTTCTAAAATTACTCGCAGGCAGCTTTCGTGAAGATGTCCCGATTCATCTTTATACATGTACCCTGTACAGTTTGTAAATTTCTCTTATAGGAAGGCTAAGAAATTTGATGGGTGTCGTAGAGTCATGAGCAGGGTCTACAATGGGCATAAGCCCTTTTGTGTTACATTAAGTCGAAGCAGAGATGTCTCATTTCTATTTAAAATTGTAACAAAATGAACAATTATTGTTCGGGATGAAAAAGCTTTCGTTTCAGAAACGATTGGCGTAATATTGGTGATGCCCAGACTTATCGTTGGACTTACCTAAACAATATCAATTTTTTTTGCCTGGCATATCCTGTTTGTTCAAATCGCCCGTAAGGCCTTTCTACGAAAACTCACTGCACGTATGATTCTGACGAAACCGGCCACGTTATGTATTGCTGTATTCTATAAATATTGTCAAACGGATTCACATTTTCCGGTGTAAATAAAAGAGAGCACACATGGAGTTGAAATAACAGAAATTACATTGCTGCGCAATCATGGAAATCCGAAGGTTGGCGATTGTTTCTTTTTTTTTTTTTTTTTTGCAATTTTTGAAAAAATTTAATGCAAATCACTAAAAATTCTGGAACTAGCCACTGAATATAAGGTATTAGCTCTTCTGCTAGGTGGTATGGGGGTCAACCATCTGTCAAATCTCGTATGGTCATTAATATGTGCAGACAAAATTAATGATGATACGATAATTTCACGGTTTTAGCTCAGCAAGCCTCTACCATATTTCATGTGCTGTCTTGCATAATTACTTCCAACTGGAGCAGGAAAAACAAAGAGGACGGTCACACTTTGTGAAGTGAGCCTGCAAACCGTCGGAAAGTAGAAGATTAAGAAAGTACATATATGTATGTATAGCTTTGACGGAACGGAGAAACTCGTTTATGCTGAGAGTGGAAGTAAGTAATGTTTATCCTAATGAAGTGTACAAATATTGCATCAGAACTAATGCTAACGTTTCAATCGAAATTCATCAGGCTGTAGCTGACGTGGCAGCATTTGTAGCCCACGGTGGATGCACCATCAGTGATAGTTGTAGATACTGAATATACAATGGTGTCGTATGGTCACATACTCGACGTTGCGTTTAAAGATTTTTAAATCGTCCATTATGAATTCCCAAAGTGGTCAAGAAGTTTGGAGGTCAATTCGTTTCAAGAGACATTCAAGAGGGCAAGAGTAATTAATTTTTTATTATAAGAAACAAACTTCATGTTGTACGTTTTTGGTTACGTATAGAATAACTACGATACATCCCGAGCAAAATTCAGGGACATGGAAAAGGATTCAAAATACCATAACCATGACCATGTGAAAGAGGATGACATTATGGCGACCATGACCAACGACGCATCATGACTATGGACAACGCTGACTTTTAAGATCTTTCAGACTAGTGATCATTGACTTTATCGAATATTTACACACCATTCTTGAAACTATTAAGAGGTCATATGGCACAGCCTTTACATATACTACCAAAAAAAAAACACTAAGTAAAGACCGCGCAAAGATTATCAAACCTTAATACGGAAACTGTACCGGATCACAATCCTTTACCGCTATCCTTTACCTTTATCGAGAATTCCGCGCAATTTCTTCACAGTAAAAATATCTTCCTAACCATAAACTTAGTATGAGCCTACCGCAACATCCCAACTGAACCCAAAAGACATTGTCAAAACAGCACTCATCCGGTCATTCGGGTTATCTGAATTTCCTTTCATGCCATTCAGACCAAGGAACGCTGCACAGACATTCCAAAGTTTCATGCCCAAGAACCGTTAAATGACCTACTCAAGTACTCCAAGACCCGCGGTAAGGTGCATCTCAGACCACACAGGACAAGTGGGTATTCATAGAGGTAATAAAGGGATTCGTAAGTCATGCTCTTAGCGCACCCAGACGTCGATAAGCTGTAGGACTAGTTGACACCACAGATTATGCTATTGGTGTCTCACTGCAACAAAGAATCAACAGCAGATGGCAGAGAGCAAATACAGCACATATGGCAGAGAGCTGCTAACCGCTCATACCGCATATAATATTATTGGTATGAAGTTGAGGAGGCAGTTGTCATGACTTTCGCAAAGAGTTAGGCCATAGGTCCATTATAGTCGTCTTTTAGCCCCCCTGCCTCATTCCCTTTCTCACTTTCGTGACAACAACATTGTTCTTCAAATAAAACGCATGAGGGTAGTCGTTGGTAGATTGGCGACCTCTTATGGTGTAGTAATATAGCCTCCTGAGTGTCTCAACCTTCTTATTATAATAGATGGACGGTAGTACCATAGAAGAAAAAGCATATCTTCGTCCACTTCACATTTTCTGCACCTATTAGTGTTCTCCACCCCTAACAGGTGCATATGTCTCCTTCGATGACAATGACTTGTAGATAGTCTTACTATTTCCCTCAGTGTGTTCTTATCGATGCTTAATAGTTACTCCGGTCCACTCATGAGCATTCTATACTGTCTCTTTCAAGGAGTCTTCTTGAAGTTCCTTTAGTGCCAGTAGTCCAATGCCCGATGCTCCTCTAGTTTTATCTCGCAGTCCTTCTACAAATTGGGTTAACATTGGTTACTGCGTAGTGCTCCCATGACTAGCTGTATGCCTGTCATAACAGATTACATCTTCTTCTTCTTTCATCTCAATCGACAATTCACTTATGCACAAATGAGTATTACTATAACCTCAGCCTGGAACACTGTGGACTATGCAGCGAATGTCTAGGTGTACAACAAGCTCGCTTTTTAACCGCTGCATGCTGACCTTGGCTCTAGTTCTTTTCTCCATTCTGGATTTATCAATGAACTAGACCAAGTCTGGTACGGAGAATGGTACGGTTCCATGTCCTACTCCGCTCGCTTGGGGTATTTTAGTCCCAACATATGTTTGAAACAGTATTGGATATGTGTTTCATACTACTTTCCTTCAGCCGTCCAGCTACTCGTTCTAACCTATCTTACTCGTACCTCCGTTCGATATCCCAAGTTAAAAAGTCTTTGCATAATTATGGAAAATTTTGTTTAATTTTGAAATAATGATACACTTGATGATACATAATTTTGTATATCGCATGATCGTTAGAATTATTCCAAATTACGGATCCGGACTTAAAATTTGAATTATTAAAATATCCAAGATATCATTTATAAGAATTTTTGAAAAATATCTCGAAATCATTTAAATAAATATAGGTAAAATTAGATCCACGTTTACATATCGTCTAAAATAATCGTTGTGGGACACAACATTTTTTTATTGTTCTGTCGGAATGAGTACTTTTTACTTCGCCTAAGACTTCACAACTCAAAAACAATTTGTGGAAAAAACTTTAGAAAAAATGAGTGTTTCTTAGAGTAGAAACAATGATTTAATAACAAGATGTTAGTTTTTTTTTAGTATTTGCGGTACATTAGAATGCAGATAGTGATTTTAGGTGGATTTCGAAACCCTGAGATTACTGTAAGTAAAATGATGACGTGATGACGTCAAGGCGCGCTACACCACCTGAGTATTCCCAGGTTAAACAAAACAATAGTGATGATCAACCCCATAGAATATGCTTCTAGAATATCATGCCTACACTTGTGTGGCACTACCTTTATAATGTTGAGCCAATTTGTTATTTCGGATCGTTAGAATGACTCGACGATTGATCGGCGAGACTGCTCTACTCAAGATGAAATCGAGCGTCCGAACATTTGTGACAGAGAATGATGCTAGCGATAGATGGTCTATGGCTACAAAAAATCCAGAGTGGTTGTTGATGATAGATATCAAAGGAACAGATAACCATTAAGGAAATATCTCAGTAAGGATAGCATGGAGGTTTTTATACACGGTAACGCAATGGAGCCTGAAAAATATGCTGATGTACGTGAAGTGTAGACTTTGCCATATGTTTCCTTGCGTCAGGCACGGTAGTCCAACTGGTAAACGGCATGATCAACTGGACCTTTTCATTGCTGACCTTGGAACTAGGGATTGCATGGACAACGGCGAACAAGCACAGAATAGAAAGGAGGATAAAACGGAATCGAAGGGCTCCGATCAAAGTTCTGCACGATGCTTCACTTTGCAGAAATGCCCATTGCAAATCTCGAGGGCTGTAATATGGGGAATTGGAACGTAACGGGCCCTGGGTATACACTAAAGCGGAGCGAAAATGAACTTTTTTAAAAATCGCAATGGCCTATATGCGGAAAAGACGCATTTTGGTGTCAGAAGTAACTGTGTAAGAGATGGATGGTCTAGCACAACATGTTGAGGTGCCGAGACGCGATTGAAATTCGAAAAATGCGTTTTTGGTCGGTATTACTCAAGTATTCGAAAATTTTTGTCAAAATGCAATTTTTATCTTATTTCCACCCAAAATATCCTCAGATTGTAGAAATATTCCCGGCTGCGTGTCGAGCTCCACCCCATAATACCCTTTCTGTTTGCATGGTAATTATATTCTATTCAACAAATCTGAAAATCAATCTGATCCTGGAAACGGGACTCACGTTTCCAGAGGAAATATTCCGTCTGATCACGAATCCAAAGTTTGAAAAATTCCATCACATCAAATTTTTGAGCAAATCGTAATCGAAAATTGGATAATAAGATGATTTTCGTGATTTTTGAAGGTACGCAGTACTGACCAGCAGTTTAATTCTAAAATTTGAATACACGTTTCCGAAGGGAATTTTTTCCACTGATTTCGAATATCAAATCCAACAAATTTTATCACTACAAGTTTTCGAGAAAATCGCAAATCAAACTCGAACCATTTTTCCGCCTTGACTTCGAGTATTATGGGGTGGAGCTCGACACGCAGCCGGCGACATTTCTACAATCTGAAGATATTTTGGGTGGAAATAAGATAGAAATTGCATTTTGGCGAAAATTTTTAAATACTTGAGTAATACTCACCAAAAACGCATTTTTCGAATTTCAATCGCGTCTTGGCACCTCAAAATGTTGTGCAAGACCATCCATCCCTTACACAGTGACTTCTGACACCAAAATGCGACTTTTCCGCATATAGGTCATTGCAATTTCAAAAAAAGTTCGTTTTCACTCCACCCTAGTATACACGTATTCATCAGACCAATAAAAAAAAATTAACCAGGTGGTCATAAAACAATGATCATAAACGCTTTGGATTATCGTTAACCACGATTTTTTGACATTCATAAAAACTCACGTGATTGGAATAAATAAACATTCAGCGCCTTCGAAAATTGGAAATTAGTGTTAAGCAGAATTTGATGTAGAATACAGGATTTTTAACTGATGGGCTATGTAAGGCCGATAAAATTGGGTACAGATACTGAATTGGATATTGCAGTATGCTACGAACGTATTTAGGTACTTCGAAAACACTATGTTACGCAGTTGCAAGAATCAATATTACTACATTACCTTACCACCGAACTAGGAGTGTTCACGTAAAGGACACAGGCAAAAAAGACAAAGTCCTGTTGGAAATTCGCGGAGTCGATCGGCGAGAGTACTTGCACTAAGACTCCACGTAGTTTTATTGCCGCAAGATACTAAAAAACGTGCTTTGTTTTTTTTTTCTAATTCAACAAAGAAATACCCATTGTGCATTCATGACCTCGTGCATGAGGAATAAAGCTTTCCCCTTAGTCAATTTGTCAAAAGTTACCATCGAGTCTTGCAATACTCTTGAGATGTATTATTTATAGCCTCGCCTCGCAATATCACTTTTGGTCATAAAATGTGTCTGCCGCGAGACGTAGTTTCGTCTGCACGTAGTCATTGCGGAATGCTCGAATGTCACAGCGTTGGTGAGCGACAACGAAAGCTTTAGACTTTCTCAGATCCAGCCTCGTCTCAAGCATGCTCCCACGGGAACGTAGTGGTGCGATGATGACCCGTGGTGCGAACGGGCTAGTCGACGGGCGAGAACTAGTCCCTTGTGACCCGATCGCAAGTTGACATTTGCGCGATTGTTTGGGCCCTGTTACGCTACTACGTTCTTCGGCAAGGAACGGCCCGAAACACCCTCCAGGGCTGGGGGGATCTCTACAATGTTTGGCACGTAGTATCCCACTCCACTACTTGACCCTGGGATCCCGCACAACCATATCTAGACCCCGAAGAACTTGTTAACTAGTTCTCGGAGCCGGTGTTGTTCTACAACTATAACTACCTTGGTGGCGGTAACGGCGTAGAGGATAACGTCGACGCTAGCGCCGACACTGCAGCACCAGATAGAACCAAGCCGACATACAGCGCTGCGCGGTACAGCGTGGCCCTTGGCTAACAACGCTACCATCAAGTATGCGGAGATATCCCAAACTCTGGAGAAACTTCTGCAGGGCAACCTTCGTTCAAAGGATAGAGGAATGCGGGCCCTGCAGGGCGTTGACGAGGCTGCCGGGTTTATCTGCGTGAAACACGCCCGTGTTTCTTAGACGAAAGAGGTTTGTCCTTCTCAAGAAGGGGCCGATCGATTGCCCGGAAACCTGGGGTGTCTGCCACTTTGACTCGACGTGATGCGTGTCGCTGTGCCCCGATTAGGACCCTTTGCCCGCAGGTTCGTCTTTCTCAGAGGTATAGAGACCCTAGTTTTAGATCTAGTATATATTCGGCAGCCCCAAGGCATGTGGCTATACCGATTAGGAAGTTTTGCATCGATTCGTAGTGTACAACATCGTCTAGTACTCCTCGGCTACTTACTTTTCCCTTACAAAACAGTGTATGGCCAAAACGGTATAGCTTATCGCGACTGAAAGGTCTCCTAATGACCTTAATTATTGAATAATTAAAATGGCGATTAATAAATTCTTAAATATTCTACCTTGTCAATCACCGTTTGAAAGGGAAATTAATAAAAATCTTAGAAGCTCCGATGACGGTGAATAAACTGCGACGTAATGGTGTTGAACGTAAATATAAGGCAGTATTTTGTAATTTTTATTTTGTTTTTATATCTTTTTTCCTTCTTTCTTTCATTTATCCACCGCCTATTACGCGGCAATCGAGCGTAAGAATTACGAGAAGCGACGGTAACCTAAATTTATAATCGCGCACCTGCGAAGTCCGTCTATTCGAAGGAGCGAGGCGGCGTCGAGGGGGGGAGCTTATGCTCTACAAGCTGGATTTTCCAACTTTTTGTGGAAAAATTGTGAAACGCATGACGATGAAAAACAAAAGGACAGAAAGAGAAAAGCAGGAAAATAAACACAGAAATACTCTCGTAATGCCACGAAAAAAATTCAAATCAAGGCCGGAAAGGGTTACCCAAACTTGCGGATGGGTTGGTAAAATTTTTAAATTAAAAATATGTATACATGAACAAACGTAATCAAGAAAATTACATTAAAAATAACATTATACCTCGGTAAATGTTTTAATATCTACATTACAAATGTATACTTGTGTTATATCGTATGGTCATAGGTGAAATAGTTACCATTCCAAAATGGTTAAAAATGGGAATTGAAATATACACTAATTCATGTCCATGAGAGAATCTGCAACGGTGTGATAAAACACCTCAAGAAGACAAGATGAAAGGTAATAATTAATGACCTATATTAAAATTTATAATCGGTTTTGCACCAACGCTATATCAAACGATGAGACATAGGTGCCAAAAGGTGATCGGAGACATGTGGTTATAAAAAAACAACACCTGCAATGAGCACCACTCATCTTTCATGCAACATTTGTCCTCTTTAAGATATATTGATGGGTTTCAAAGTATCAAGGTGGAGCTCGATGGACGGATCAGGTAAACTACATACGCTTCAAATTCAGGAACTACCTTTCCCGTTGAAAGGAGGAAAATCGCGTCATTGTAGTTCAATGGAGATATTATTCCCCTTCGGGGTGCCAGAGACATATTGTCAGAAAGACGCGGGGTGAAGATGCCCTGATCTTTACCTACTTCAGTAACCATTTTTCCTCACCTCCTACTTTTCCAATTCCGGTCAAAAAGATTCAGCCGTTTGTGCTAGAGGACCTCAAGATCCATACGAGTAACTATAATATTACGTAATACGTATGATGAATTGAAGAAGGGTATTTATAACAGAAAGTGTTTTCTACGCATAATATAAAAATGGTAAATTATTTTCAAAATATTGTCTCGCCCTAAGCGCGTATAGGAAAATATTTCCATCTCGGGTCGTTGCGCGCGTCCTGCGTGCATCCTGCGCGCTTTTGTTGAGTCGTTCAATTCCTTGCGAGGGCGCTAGTCGTCCTACCCCGTCGACCCGTTGACTGTCAGCTGTTACAGCGGCGCCGCGACGCCGCGACGCGTGCGCCTGTAGCTTCGACTCCGTCAGACGGCGCCCCGTCGCTGGTAGCGTCAGACGATCTCGCCTGGCAGCCTCCAGTAGGCCAATTCTCACCTTGCGTGTTTGACCGACGCCTGCCCAAGAGCGTCGCTTGTGCGGCTAAAAAGACCGGAAACCGCCTGTATCTCGTGCTGCCCGTCGTGAGGCTATCCTTAATTACATTGTCAACACTTTTCAACGTAAATTACATAGTGCGGTGTACTCGCCAGAGCGGTAATAGATCAGTCAAATTGTGAGATAGCTCACACTGGTACATTTTCTCTAAAACGTTTTGATCCTGTGCCACTAACTCAAGAGTGACTTTAACCTCTCCGGTTGATTTCGGTAAACTCGGTAGTCGTATTTTTGATTTTTGGTTTTCGTTCTGCGATTTACTTTTTCTTTTATCTACTCCTGTATATTTCTCAATTCTTACTTCGGCTCCTCTGTCAACACGAGAACAATATTTGAAACGGCAGGTTACGCGAACACGTGATGTAACAGTGACTGGCTGTAAAAAACACATTGAAAATTGTATCGGGTAACGTCAGAACTCGATAAAAATTTTGAATAATCTTCCTGAGAATCTTCAGGGAACTAAAGTATCCCGTGTACGGCCAAATAATCCAGCAAAATATTTTGTCCGTAACGTGTATGAGCCGTAGTCACAACCTATATTCACTTCGGGGGGTGCTTGATTCCCGAATCCTAATCAGGGATGAGATACCACGGTAAACCGTGAGATTATACGGTTTGCGATGGGGTCGATTTCTAGTTGAAATTCTAGTGTGGTGGCGACTCGGATTCGCGTTCAAGGAAAGATTCAATATAATCAATCAGCAGCAATCCCATTGGTAGGAATCAGGCCAGTGATTCGGGTAAATTGAAACGATCTTCTTGGGAATCGAATGATATTCCGACGAGAGTATCTATCTTCACAGTGCGGGGTTTAGATATTTTTAAGTTTTTAACAAGGTGCAGGTAATGATAAACTTTATAGAGAAGAAAAAAAATAATTACCGTATAAAGTTCGGTTAACAAAACTAACTGAACGTAATCGTAAGAGTACCTTTTCAAATCTAAAGTTATACAGTGATTAGTGCTTCAGAAGTTTCACACAAGTGCCCAAGCTGGGAAGTGGGATAAAACAAGACCGAGAATACATAGAAAAAGGGAGAATATTTCGTGCGAGAGTAAAAGCGAGAAAAAAGAAATTGTGATAGCCATAAGGACTGGTGTAAAGTCAAAGTGAGTGAGCTGGTCCCCGTTTGTCAAGAACCTACCGTGATAGGTTTGAAAGCGGGCTGAATCAGCGTGAGACTCTTTTTTCAATCGAGAAAAGCTGAGAGACCGCGAAGACGACTCCAAGCGAGGCGTTTTACGAAGGAACAAAAGAAGTCGGGGCTTAAAACTCGATGGCAAAACCACTGGGTAAAGTCTTACTCTCTGTTGCGACGGGTCGGTGTTGACGAGGATCAGGACCTTGGGTCGCAGCAAACCCCTCCTTAACTTGCAGAACGGAGAGTGGAATCGCGTCAGCGGTGCCTGTCGGTGCCAGGCAACCCCAACCGTACATCTTTGCGTGTTGCCTCGGTCAAGGTCTTTCAAGGTTTATAATTTTCACCGAGTAGTACATCGCGAAAATTGTAGAATAAAAATATTACGCAGTTTTCAAATTTTTTAGTAAATGAAAGACTCACATTTTTATTACCTGAATGGTGTACGCGTGTGGCATGACATCAGGAATATTAAAATTGACAAATCAGAACGACGAGGAAGTCGTTGTCGAAACGAGGTAGCATGAAAGAACTTGCTAATCCGAAGACAGAACCTGACCGTGGCGAGCAGATGCCCCAAGTGTCCCGGGCACATTTCATCGTCAAGTCATCGACGTAAAGAACCTAATCTTAAGTCTTAGACAAGACTAGGTGTGTCGCGAAAACCAGACGAGCTGATCTGGTCAAGAGTGTATCTGATTGTGTACACGAGGAGAGTAAGGTTAGCGAATAAAGAAGACAGGAGAACTAAAGGTACAAAAGAAGACAAAAAAATTTACGAAATTCCTGACTCGCAGATTGAGGCAAAAAGTTGAGAAGATACAATCGAAGCTAGCAGAATATAGAACGAAGAGGGACTTCGTTGGGCAAATATCCGACCAAGAGATTCCCAAATAAAAACAAAGGACGCCGCAGGGGCCACTCGAAGCTGCATTAAAAAAAAAAAAAAAGAAAAAAAAGAAAAGGAAAAAAACGAGCGTACTCGAGCATCGCCAGTCAGTTTCAACTTATTTTCATATAAAACTCGCGGCTGACATTATTTCCCTTGCATTGTGTGCCGTTCCATAATATATAGCTAGCTTAATACTTGCTCCATCGTGAAATTAAATTCTGTCGAGGCTTGCCAGAACGAAAACCAGCATCCGGACTAGCAAAGTTTTTCCAAGCTTAGTTCCGGCATCAAGAGGCACCCTGAGTTCCGTTAAATATTCCATAAATACGCGCGTGCTGGTAGTAGCGAGACAGTGTCCCTTTAAGGCGGGAAGAGGCCTGACCCAGAACGGGGTTGGTCCCTCAAAATAATATTCGCAGGATTCTGGGAGTAGAAAAAAAAAACCCAGAAAAAATAAAGAAACAAAGAAAGTAATATCACGGGAGAGAAAGATACAGCTCCAGAGATTCCAGTTTTTACCCCCGGACTTATTATATCCGGCTTGTGTACGACTTAAAGGTATAATGCGAACAGCAAAAGGACTTTTCAGCGGCACGAAATGTTTCTAAAAAAAAAAGAAAAAAAGAAAAACACGCGTACCCAACCCCTATCCACGAATGGATACAATAGCCCCGGCTGCGATGACACAGTATTGTTAACGTTGGGCGCTGATTTATCGCAGTATAAGGAAGCCAATACCCATTGACTAGCACTGCGGCTATTGTAATAATGTATTAGATGCCCGTACGCACGTGGCGTATAGAAAATTTCGGCTTTAAGATGAGGAAAAGGCAATAGTAGTAGGGTTCGTACAACTGTGGGACATCCAGCTATTATTGCCAGCACCAATAAGATATCTTTATTTCTTACGGAGTATTTTGAATTTCAAATTCGCAAAAATGACGTCCGATCGTGGTGGTACAATCTACCCTTTTCTCAGACCAAGAAAATATCCAATACTTTAATACACCTTGGCTCCGTGGCCCAGATAATAATGATCCTATAACGGCATTCGCACAAGAAGAAGAAGAAGAAGAAGAAGAAGGAGAAGACGAAGAAGAAGAAGAAGCAGAAGTAGAAGAAAAATAAGGAAAATATAAAAAGACTTTTGAGATTGCGATAAAGGTAGTAGGACACCGCATTGCAAAGAGGATGTCGTAAGCGATGTGAAAACCATACGAGTGAGACTTGAAAGAATTTGTGTAAATAGTTGTATATATTACCTATCCTGTAAGTTAGACGATTCTATTATAGTCACGTGATTTGCCGGACAAACAATTAGGCTAAGCTAATAATTGGTCGAATAATTGGTCTTACGTAGTAAATAATTTGTCGGATTATTGGTATTTTCGCGTGGTTCAGTGTACTTGATTGGATATATAGATATATATATATATATATACATATATATACATATACATATGTGTGTGCATACATATACACCCATATTATATTTTGTACGTAGGTATTCGTCGGTAGTTGACATACTGTTGAAAACCGCGAAGTTTCGAGCCTTTGTTGCTAACGTGACGTATAACTTCGCGTTACGGTTAATTATTGTAATAATACTAATTACTAATAACGAATACTTGTTATATCGATAATAATAACAATATATAACATTAACATTACTATATACCAATACTGTATTATATATACATACGTAAATATATGTAAATACGTATACAAGTTGTAATTTAATTTCAACGTAAACAGATATACGCGCCAGTATAAAGTGCGATCGTATTTCTTTGTGTTTAGGTTGGTTTTTTGGTCGTTGTTATTGTTTTTTTTTTCCTTTTCTTTTAAATCGTCCACTCTTTTAACATTTCAAAGTATTTGAAATAAATAAGCAGGTCGGAGCAGTACGGGTATCCAAGGCTTAGACTCCCCCCGCCTATTTTAGCTAGCTTATTAGAAGGAGCGTTATGAGCGCGAAACTTAATTCTACCTAGAAGTTAAAAGTTAAGACTTAGGTACGGCGAAGGAGGATAAAAGCGAGTTATAAATATAGAGATAGAGGTAAAGAAGGAAAAGCGCGTTAGCGCCACGTAGTTTGTATTAAATTAAATTAAATTAGATAGTAAGGAGAACCTAGAGAGATCGAATCTTAAAGTCACTCTGTTTAATGCGTAATAGAACCATATACTATACTAATTATTTAACATTAACTGTGTGTCTTAAATTATTTAATCTAGGATAAATGAAACGGGACCAATTTTTTCACTCTCTGTCCGTAAAACTACTATTCGCGTAATAAAGAAAGCTTTTAGATCGATTGCAGAGCTCAGTTAATCGAGACTAGAGTTAACCTTTCGGCTTAACGGATAGGTATTACGCGATCAGGAACGGGTAAAAATTAACGAATTATCGAACGATTTCTCAAGCAATAAACCTATCTTTTAGCAAATCAACCAAATAGAACGCAAAGCGCTAAACAAACATACAGAATAAAAAAAATAATAAAAAAATTCGGTCCAAACGTATCAAGTCCTTTTAGAGCAGTGTCGAGCCGAGCCGAGGAATTTAATAACGAAAACTCAATCGATAATGTAATTATATTAAACGTCGTGAACCTTGAAACTGTTAATACCAATTATAAGCGAAACCACTTTAGAAGTAAGGATCAAACACGTAAAATCAAAGATATACTTACACGGGAGAGAATTCACTGCAAGCTTCACCCTACCAAGTAGCAACAAAACAAAGAGAAACACAATTTCCTCCGGGATGCACTTCACAGACATTTCACCGCATCCAGAGTCTACATAGTGAATGGTGCTATCATGTCATTTCCACGTAGAAGACGGCAGACCCTGTAAACAGAGTTCCAAACTCTAAGAACATGGCAAGTTCCCAAAATGATATGGACTACGGTGGTGGTATAAGCGGAGACACCATATCCGAGGAAAACATGACTTGGGGTGGTGGTGGGGGTGGAGGTGGGGGTGGGGGTGGTAGTGGGGGTGGTAGTGGTGGTAGTACTGGTGGGGGAGACCTACTCTTCGGGTTCGACGAGGCGATGCAGGACGTTGCCTCCTTTAACGCGTCCCTGAACGACAGCTACGCTTGGAACGCCAGTCTGTATAACGACACGATTTTCATCGTTGGCGGTATGTATCCCTCGGGGTACAGCCTACCGCATATCGTCCTTGCCTCAATAGTCGTTACGCTGCTTATGATTGTCATAGTCGTCGGCAACATGCTGGTGATTATTGCGATCGCGACTGAGAAAGCGTTGAAAAACATTCAGAATTGGTTCATCGCGAGTTTAGCAGTAGCCGACTTTTTTCTCGGTCTCATCATCATGCCATTCTCATTGGCGAACGAAATAATGGGCTATTGGATATTTGGTTACTGGTGGTGCGACATTTACTCTGCTATGGACGTGCTTTTGTGTACCGCTAGTATCATGAACTTGTGCCTGATCAGCTTGGATCGGTTTTGGAGTATCACACAGGCCGTGGACTACCTCAAGAAACGAACACCAGCTAGGGCGGCTCTAATGATCGCCCTGGTCTGGCTCTTATCCGCTCTAGTCTGCATACCGCCGCTGCTTGGCTGGAAAAGGCCGAGTCCTGAAGAGGAGTTTCCAAAGTGTAGGGTAAGTACCCTCTCGGGAATTTTTCTACGCTTTGTTGTCCTTTCAGGGTATCGCAGTCGTCCAGTAAACTTTTTACTGTCGACATAATAATGGTCACCGAATCACATCGTACTAGAAAAGTCAAAACCCATCTAATATGGTGACGGCACCATCCATGTCTATGTATCTGTAAATACCAGACACACATAGTAAACGTCCACTCCAACACCAACTCTCCATCTCATTCAATACTTCATCATCCATCCATCCCACGCGCAAGTTGGCAAGATCATCTTTATCACTGTTTAATGCTCTAACAAAACCGTCGCGAATTCATCTTGTGAAGCTGCTCACCGGAATGACAAACGACAGCCACGTGACGTAATCTGCGTCCGGTGTCACTTGTGGCGTCAGCACTCGAGGGAATCGCACAACATTTCTTCACCCCGCCATTAAGTAGAACAACATACTTTCTTGGCCAGCCATCTATTCTGAACTGTAAACCAGCCACTGCTCCGTTGCACATCAACGCGATACTTTAAAGTAACATTTGATATGTTTACAACTACTCCCCTGCAAGCTTTCAATGTTAATAGTCACAACCATTTGGTAGACCATTACGGTTCTGTATCTCTCATAGCTGTACCTTGCACTCGAATTCCGATTTGGAGGTCATTGTGTGAAGTATAAAGTGTGAAGCTTGAAGTGCGGCTCACAGGTTTATTCAAGCGTCAATAATTTGAGTACCGCGAAACCAGAAGAAGCCTACTTATGAAAGAATTTCGCACCCTAATAATTCAAAATCAATCCGTTTCCGCTGGTTGCCTGAAAATAAACAGCATCTCCGTTGCTCTCCTGAATCGTTTCTTCGACGGCGGCTGGATTCATTCTTCGCAAATTGCCTGCCTTCATAGATTTCTTTTTTTTTTTTTTTTAGCTTCATTCTTGGCATACGGTTCTCTGCATTTACCTTGTTCTTCGTTTGTCTTACGACATCGTTTTTCTTTTAGCTATTTATTTTTTACTCCAACGTGTTTGAAAAGCTTTCGATAAGCACGATCGGCTCTTCTATTGCACAGTTTTGCTACCGGAACTGAATAATTCGTCAGACTCCTATATCCGATGGTAAAACTTGGTCGCAGTGAAGTTGTACGATTGCAGACTTTATCGATGAATTCTTTTTGGCCACTTTCAGTCGAATCACGTCCCGATCAAGCTCATCGTCAAACCTTTTCGTTTTCGATTTAACGGCTCGCATTCGTCACAGAAACTACTATGCCGCCATTTTTGCATTGCATCTTTAAAGATGGGAGTCGAAGCAGAGAATAGGATAATGAAAGCGGCCGCTCAACGATAAACAATTTCTTACTCGAACAAGTAACTGTTTTCAAAATAATTTTCCAGAAATGGTTATGCTCAGGTCTTACTTATCAAATATCTAATTTACATATTGAAGCATAGGTGATAAAAAAATTGTTATTCCAACGCTTGATTTCCCTCGTGTAAGGCCGTCTCTTCTTTATGACCAGAAAGGTGCACCATACTGAGGGATACACTAGAAAAATAAGCTCTATAGCTTTTTGTTCGAAAGTCCAACTGTCACTGTTTGCAATGAAACTGTTTTCGATAACTATGTTTTTAGAAACTGAAGCTGTCGGTGCTGAAAATTTAATATGGTCTAACAATATAGAAATTTTTCAATTCTATAGGAGTAGGCTACTTTCTTTGGAAGGCTCTGGATATTGGCGAGAATGAGTACTAGATGAATAATCGGTGCACCGACTCTTCTTGCGATTTTCGTTGCAGCGTGCCATCAACAACTTCAAACTCTGCTAACATTCAGGTCAACCATAATCTTGATCTATTTTCGTAAACTTGTCGCTGACGTACCGCACAAAAATTGGATCTCAAAACTTGAAATGAAAGCGCATCTTCTTTCGTTAGGCCTTGTGATAAAACTTGCTTTATTCCACTTGTAGCGGTAAAACGCGCCTCAGTCGAGTAGAAATGCTCTAGACATCAGTCAGATATTGCGCAAGTCTTATAAGAGCCCACGACCTTAATTTCGTTGCAAAAATCCTCGCATCTACGCCAGTTATCGTTCACCTGCAAACAATTGTAGGTTCAGACGGTTTTTTTTTCTACTTACGAAAATTGGAATAAACTGAATCTGAAATATTTGGCATTATTTTATTGGAACCTTCATATCTGCAATTGCGATTACCAAAATATAACAATTCTTTTGTTATCTTCACTCTCAATATGAGTTTTTCAAGAACGAATGTCGATAGCGCATTGAGCTATTGTGGAATTCATCTTCTAGCCACAGCTATACTGATCGCTTTATTTTTACTTTTCATCACCTACGGTGAATTAAGAGAAATATTGGTTTTGGTCGAAAAGTGACTTTCGGTAATTTCAACGAACCTTTACGTTTTCGATCCTCTAGAATTCAAAAAACAGGTTTTTAGAAAGATGTCGGTCTGTCTGTCGGTCTGTTCGACAAACTCGCACGGTGATCTCGGAAACGGCTCGATGAAAAAATCTGAAATTCACAGGACTTTACAACCAAATGATGGGCATGAAAAATTGCCATGTTTCGTTTAATTTGAACTTCCGGTTCTACCGAAAATGAATCGATTTTCGCTGTTTTACCGACAAACCTATACTTTTTTCTCTGTGTTACCTTTCTAAATGACAGAATATGTTATTCCGAGTTGAGAATTTCATATAGGTATATATAGGGCATTCCGTGCCAATGACACCAAAAAAATTGTAAATATACCCAGATCGAATTAAAATGAAATGAACTGTATAGAATTGTTGTTTGTCAGTATGTAGGGCGTTCCTTGCCAATAACAAGGAAGAATTTTAAATGTACCCAGATCGAATTGGTATGAAATGCACTGCACGAAATTGTTGTTGGTCAATATATTGGACGTTTTTTTTGTGTAAGATTTTTAATATCAATCTTTTATCTCGAGTTTTCATTACTTTTTGATACTTTTTCTTCCCCTGACAAATGTATCCTTTTTTCTTTTTAATAAAAGGTACCCTGAAAAACTGTTTTTCCGGCTTGTTTCACTTGGTCAACTACAGAGGTGAACTAGCGCCACATATGTTAACTCTTCGAACTACATCTACAGGGTCTAGTTCGTAAAAACATGTAGTGCTTATGACTATATTAAGTCTAAATTATTGCTTCTCTAGAAACAATCCTTCAAATTATATTTCAGAATACTAAAATCGACTATCCTTTTTCATTCCGATGTGCTTCGATTCGATATAAACGTGTTAGACCGCGTGAATTATATGGACAGGGTCCGTGAACATTTTTAGCCAGCTATTTGAGTCGAATACGAATTTTCGCCTTCTGTATTTTCAAAAATCCGATCGTTTCCGAACTTGGGACGGAAATTCAACTATTTTCGCTGTAATATTGTTGTGGGTGAAATAATTCCCAGTTCACGTCCAGTAAAAAAAATCGTTATATCCCCAAAATGTGATTCCACTCGTCTCACGCGGTGGGCATGTTTATCGTGCCAGTGTGTGTATCCCTGTGTCAGCTGTCACGAGGATATTTTGTTAACATTTTATTACAACTTTAGGATCATTTCTTCCTATAATCTCGATTATTTCATCCACAGCATTTGTATACCCAGAGAACGATTCACGCACGAAAGATTCTAGAAATAATTTTTCATTCCCGAGAGTTTAAGAGGCGAAATTCACCGTAGGTGTGCACAGTATATGTGACGGTATCTTCACCATATTATCCCCTTGGACATTCTTAAATACCGAGAAAACTGTTCTCAAAAAAAATTTGTTCATCAGTTCAAAGGCTAGAATTGACCTTAACAAGAATTACAATAATTCTAACGATTAAGCCTGAAGTGTTGAGGTTGTATATTTTATTTCGCGAGAGAGCCCAGCGCTAACCTTACGCACAGCGGCGAAAGCTAACGTACCCCACGTGGGAGAGGAATTAGACGAAAATACACCTAGCATGAGAGCACGAAAAATTATATGTCTATGATGAAACGTTCGAAAGTTATAATACATATATGACAGTTGTGATAATTGTGGAAACTTCGGCTGTTAACAACTACTACAGGGTGTTTTTTCAGAGGAGCTACGGTAACTCCGGTAGCAGACCTAACGCCTAAACGCGAGACGAGGTGGGTGTACCTAGGTGGGTAACTAAGTTCGCAAAATTATCGGCGTCACGCTTGTTTCACCGCTCGACTATTTCGTAGGTAATAGTAGATACCTTCTAGGTTCGATCCATGTGATCATGAGCTGTAGAGTTCAATACTTCAATGGCGCTGGCCAAAGGCGCGCTTGGCCGTGCTCTTGGCTATAGTACGTCAAACGTATGATATTGTTAGTAAAAATAATTGTCACACGTGCGAAATATTCTTCGTGCACCTAATACTCGGTACAGAGTGGATCGCAGCTGACTGGCGTTTCGATGGATGAATAAGTGAGACCATTTTTCATAAACACTAGTGCATCTGTGAAAACATAACCCGAAAACCGCATCGAGTGTCACACAATAATTCACATCTCAATGAAGTAGACGTTTTCATGTTGTTAGTGCAGATGCACTCGTATTTACGAAAAATAGTTTTACTTAAATATTCGCCGAAACGCTAATCAGCTGCGATCCACTGTTTACTGAGTATCCGGCGCACCAAGAACATTTCGCATGTGTGACAATTATTTTTACTAACAATATCAAACGTTTAACGTACTATAGCTAAAAGCACGGCCGAGCGCGCCCTTGGACGGCGCCATTAAAGTATTGAACTCCACAGATCATGATCACATGGATCGATCTTAGAAGGTATCTACTATTACCTACAAAATAGTTGAGCGATGAAACAAGCGTGACGCCGATGATTTCGCGAAACTGTGTTACCCACCTAGGTACACCCACCTCGTCTCGCGTTTAGGCGTTAGGTCCGCTACCGGAGTTACCGTAGCGCCTCTTGAAAAACACTCTGTATATTAGTATTGAATTGGACTACGACATGTTCTGTTCATGCGGTAAGATATTTTAATAACGATTTACGTGTTTGTTTTTGATCAATCACAATGTCGTATCGACGATGTTCAACAAGGAGTCTCTCTTATAAGTATTTCAACTCGAACAAAATTTTCAGAAAATGAACTCTTGAAAATATTGTAAGGTTTTCAATATTTTGGAGTTTGTCCGCATGCTTCAATACTTTTCATTGCAGTTCGTACGATATATTTCTCTTCGTGTATGAATATCTGACGAGTATAAGTTGTATGTACTACAACAAATTTCAACAGCCAGTTATTTCCATTGCAATCAAAGTCCGAATTTTGTTCAAGGAAGGTGTTCGGAACCTCAAAAAACCTACATTTTATCGCATACTTTCAGCCCTCAATGACATTAGTTCATTATCTGACTTGACGGTGCAAAGAAATTCTTTGCGCATTGTGGTTACACAGAGATTACTCGTGCCTCACTTATTCAAAAGACATCATGACCCGGCTCTGACGTGCAAGTGTCTCGGGTCTTTACGACCTGCTCCTTCTGCTGGTAATATATCTCGCATTCAAACTAGGTACACACGTCTTTCATCGTTGAGACCCCATCCGTCTATCGTCTTTGCTGCAACACTTTCCGTATGCTCCTTTTACGTCACGGTGATTAGCTTACATCTAGCTCAAAGCTGATGTATGAAAAAGGTATTATCAGCTTGTGATAATAAAGTGGAGAATCTTCCATTTTCTTCAACGATATTTTGCCTCAAAGTGTATAGGCATGTTCACTCACAAGAGAGATTGTCTCGTTCATACCTTTCACGTTATGTATATGTATATAGTCTTGTTCGTATTACAGTTTCTTTATATAATCTTGAGTAAGGTGAATCAGCTAATGTTTCATCTTATAGAGATCACGTTGGTTAACTTCGTCTTATCATCTTCAACTGGATCAAACTGCTGTTTATTTTTATCTCTTGTCAATTAATGAGATAACTGAGAATCTCGTTATTTTCCAATTTTAAGATTATGTACACTTAGCCAATTTAATTCTGTGCAGGAGATCGATTTGGACAAATCACGAAAAAGGTTTGAAGTTCAACGTTAATTCAAGATTTATTTAAATCGAATTCATCAGAATGATCAGTCTCGTTAAGTATATTCTGTTGAGTATAAAAAAATCAGTCTTTGGTTTCAACTTTCGTAGCACAGATCAGTTTTACTACTTTTTATACTTTTTGCTTGTTCAGCATTTAGTTGATAAACGATGACAAACTTTTCTTTTGTTGGGATGATTTCATAGAATTCCATCACTCATCCGATCTAATACAGATAAATTTCTTCTAGAAATATAATAACAACACTCGTCATATTGTACAACAGTTTTTCACCACATTCAATTTAGATTAAAATGTCTGTGGAACGAACACCAGCTTCAGTTTCTACGTTGCGTGTTTATGTGCGTGCGAACATATGATATACCTTGGATAAACAAGTATAATGTACGTGAATTTATACCTGGATGCGTGCGGGAGTGGATAAAGGTATCACGAAGAGTAGGATCCGCACATCAAGACGACTGGTAGGACGGTGAGCTTTTTATTGATATCGAATAATCAGTTGTATTATATTTGGCCAATTTGCGAGCACCCATATAAATTGACTGGTACGTGCGCTGGACGCGATGCTTGGGGCTCAAGCACGGAAAACAAATAGGGACAATATATATCGGAGAACCGCTCAAATCGCGTCGAGATTGGAACGAAGTCCTCGTATGTACACATGGGTATATATATATATATATATATATATATATATATATATATATATATATATATATATATATATATATATATATATATATATATATATATATATATATATATATATATATATATATATATATGTATATATATATATATATATATATATATATATATATATATATATATATATATATACTATACATATATATATATATATATATATATATATATATATATATATATATATATATATATATATATATATATATATATATATATATATATACACACACATATATGTTTGTAGTAGGGATATATAAGGAGCTCGGAGGGTACGATTCGAGAAGTCAGAGGAGCTGGTTTGATGTTATTGGAATTGGAACGTCATGTGCGGCTGTTGGCAGGTAACAAAGTTTTATCATATCCAGGCGAGTAGAAGTATAGTAGCAAATGGTGATTACAGTTGACGGTTAAGGTGGCATGTGGTATACGGTTAACGGCGAACGGAAACTGGATGTAAATGGAAGTTGACGAGATTCGTTCATTGCCCGGTGACACGCGACTACATTTCATTAAGCTCGAGGGCTATATCACACTGAAGTAAAATATAAGCGGAACGAAAATTTGTATATTAAAATTCAACCGAAGAAAATTGGGGTAGGTATGTATATACATAACGAAGACACGGAAAAGATTTACTCTTCATAATTATCTTACAAAACAAATAAGTATAGAACAAAAACAAAAATAAACCCACTTTACATTTTGTCTTCTGTTCTTCTTTTATTTTTTTCACTCATTTTCAGCCCCTCCAAGAACCATTAGTAGAGTGTGTCTTCTGCTCGACATCGACCTGGCCAAAATCCGACCCTTGGATCGTCGTAAAAAATTCCGGGTTCTTCGCCGAAATGCTTTTACTTCGTATATATGTACATTGGGCAAGACGTATTCGCGTGTCTCTGTGTAGGATCAAACACAGATCGAAAGGTACCGTTTGTCCTTTTTGCGTTTGGTCATGCCCAGGGTTTTCCGAAGTTATAATTTATTATCTCAATAGGTATATGTACGCGAGATAAAATTCACGCAGAACCCTTGGATGGCACACATCTTACATCAGACATGCTAGTTTCTGTTGGTTTATGCATATGAGGTATTCCACGCCAACTCGGCAGCATTTAATCCCGATTCTGTACGATTTGTTCCATTATTTTTTATCTTATTCAACCTACAGAAAAACGTACTCTACATTTTTTTTCCAGATTTTTAGGACCAGCCGGTCTCTTAAAAAGATTTGACGTATCTCGCTTTTTGAAAACAAAAACGTCCATTTTGAAAATTTTCAAAAAATTCACGAAAATTCTGACACAAAACAAGAATTTTGAGCCGTGAAACATAGTGGAAGTATATTTGTTTCTATTTTTTTTTTTTTTTTTTTCAATTTTATAAGTTGGACAAACCTTTTTTTTCATTTTCGTACCTTTTTTGTAAAGAATGCGTATAGCGGCATATTCTTGTATGTACATGTGTATATCTGTGTATGTACACAAAGATGTGCTGCTATATGCATTGTACACAAAAAATGTACGAAAATGAGAAAAAAATAAGTTTTGTTTAACTTATAAATCTAAAAAAAAAAAAAATAGAAAAACAATACTTCCATTATGTTTTATAGCTCAAAATTCTTGTCTTGTGACACAAAATTTTCATGAATTTTGTTGAAAATTTAAAAAATGGGTGTTTTTGTTTTCAAAAAACGAGGTGCGTCAAATCTTTTTGAGAGACCAGCTGGTCCTAAAAATCTGAAAAAAATGTAGAGTATGTTTTTCTGTAGGTTGAATAAGATACAAAAGAATGGAACAAATCTTACAGGGTCAGGATTAAATGCTGCCGAGTTTGCGTGGAATACCTCATATATACCTATATCAGTTCAATCCGCCTTTGAGGGACTAGGGTCACACTATTTGTTTTCTAGAGCCTTCCTTGTCCCTTCGCTGTGATTCGTCGAAGGTCAAAAGTGACTTTTTGAGTGTTAGTATCTATAGATTCAGGCATATAAAATTTATAAAAAAAATGGTGGATCTAACCTCTAAGTAGGGACCTATGCAGATGACTTGTCGAAAAACGTAAGATAATTTTTACTATGAGAACAAAGATTCTGAATTTCAAAAAGCTAGGCGAATTCCTTCAAATTACATTGAGAAATGAGCCAAAAAGGTTTCAATTGAAAAACTTAATACCAATGGTGCAAGTAGCATATTGATTACATTTCAAATATTGAGGTCTCAAAAAGTTTCTTGCGTCACAAATTTTAAGTTCTTCAATTTGAATGTTTCTAGTTCATTCGTGGATATAAATCGAAGAGATTCGCGTAACTTTTGATCTAAACCAGTTCATGGTTTCCCATGATAGAAATTATATAAAAAAAAAAATGACTTACAAGATCCCCTAAATTTGTATAGTCGGTTTCAAGGTACTAGAAATATTTAGCTTATTGTTTCGTCGAAATAAGAAAAGAATATACGAAAGGTATCTACGCTTGCGCGAAGATCACGTAGCTACTAATCGTGTCAAAATCAGCCAATAACAAACGATGCGAGAGGACATCGTTCCTGAACCAGAAGTATTTGTTATAGTTCGGTGACTTCGACAGTTTTACAGTATGGCACAGTTATTTTTTTTTCAGTAGAGATTTATACGTGGAAATGATCGTTTCAACTTTGCAACTTTTCACAGCCTGTTTTTGTACATCGGAATGAAATAGTATTTGCGTAGAAAAAAAAAAAGAAAAGAAAAAAAAAAAAAAAAAAACTGTGCAGGAAAAACCCAATATTGTACGAAGGCAAATATATTTCAATATTTAAACGTGAAATACAATCTCTACTATGACAATTAGTCCTGAAAATTTCATCGTTCAAATATCAGGTCACCTAAAGCTTGCGAATTTATTCTGAAAATGGTATTTTTTTATTTTTTATTTCTCCTTTTATCGGGCGGCAAATGTCTATATATGTATAGGTGATTTTATCCGCTATCAACTCGATTCTCAGCTAGGGCTACACGTTACGCGAACACTTTCAGAGTGAAACTAAACGGAAAAGAAAAATTTCAACTTGCCAAGAGCAGGGGAATCCCAGTCTCAATTTTCCCTTCACGAACATGACGCAGCCCCGGCACCAGCTTGACTATACTATAATATCCAACTGTGTATCCATCTGTCGGGGCGTACTTTAATACTAATTCTAACTACCTACCCTTCTGGAACAAGTTTCCACAGCACCGAGACATATTTAATTTCGATTTCACCTAAGAAATTTTCAGTACCATAGTTAATTATAGCATTTTATTATTCATTTGAAAAACAAAAAAAGAACAATTGTTATTGAGTAAGTGGTGAAACGGTTCTGAAATATTTTTGGAAATGTGTCAGATATATTGCATGCGGACGTATACATAGTTGTGAAGTATTTCTGGCATGTTTAAGAAATATTTCAGTCATACTGCACCTACTTACTGTATCTGTAATACACGGCATATTTTGAATGAAATATTTGTGAAATATTACGTGCCGTGTAGTTTACCACAATTTCTGTTTATGTTGAAATAGCGTATAACCCAATTCGCAAACAACCCTATATATGGCCTTTGAGATCCGCCCCTCAGATTTTTGAAACGTCCCAAGCTCGTAAACCGATCCTTCAACATGGCTCTAGATAACTTGAATTTCACAACATCCCTAGTAGGTCCTAAAGTTGGAAAACTTCTACCCCTATACGCTCAGAATCCTCTCTACCGCCAAGCAAATTCATGAAAGACCTCCCACAAAGGGGAACCGACAGATTTTTACTGACATCCACCCGTGCAGATTACCGCACCGATTTTTAACCCAGTTCTACGCCTAAATGTTAGGCAGTGTAAACCCCTATTCGAAATAAGATCAACACTTTACTATTATACGACGTATGAAGATAAATTTCTATTATAAATTCCTCCAATATCTTCTCAATAATTCTATTAAATCAGTGTTTTCTTCTTCTTTTTCTTCGGCTTATCCCGTCATCGGAGGTAGTGTAAATCAATGTTTTCACTGTTTATTATACTAGTATTTTGAAACATGATTAAAAATAATACGAGATTGGTTTTCGCAGGATACAAGTCGCATCGTGAATGGAAACTTTTTCTTTGGAGGAAATATTCTATATTGATGGATTTTCGGAACAAGCCGAAAATATTCGATGAATTTATTTGTTGAATACAAAAATTTAGTATTTTAAATCATTTTTGTGTAAACTTTGAGAAAAAAAATCAGGAAACCGGTTGACCTGTGGGCCAGCCCGAAAACTTCCCGCTGTATTAAATACGTTACAATTTATTGATACTATTGGGTTTATAATAAATTAAAGAAGGTTATAAGTACAATTAGTTTTCCGTATACAAATCTTTTTTTCTTCAATTTCTATTCTTCGAATAACTTTGAAACTACTCGACCGATCGATTCCAAAATCTAATCAGATCTAAGTCTTGATGGACCCTTCCGATCGCCGCAAGAATCATTCAAATCGGTTAGTTCGTTCCAAAGGTATCGTACGACAAAAAGAGAAATTTTTGTCGTGCAATATCTTTCAAGCCAATCGTTCGATTTTGATGAATTGAGCTGTTGATTCGATATTACAAGTCAACATATAATTACGAAAGATAAAGACTGCAGTCCCGAAAAACGAAAATTGGTAGAAAATTTCCCAATTCCGCACGAGGTTTGGGCATGTATTTCAGTTCATTTTGTGTTTATGTACTGATTAGTTTAGAGCATTATATGTGTCTCGGTTTGCGTTTTTGTATCGGAAGGACGTGAGCTCGAGCAAGTGTAGTAAGTACAGACCTACACATTAATGGTTTGAACATGAACATAGCTGCGCTCGGATTTTCGAATCGTGAACGTGGACTCAATCAACCAGTCGACGAGCAAATCCTTCGTTCGAGAAATATCCGTATGCGCTTACAACTTCAAGTCGTTCAAACAACATTGTTGATTTGTCTTGATACGCGGAGCGTCTGCTAAACGTCGACTGTGAGCGCATGGCAGCGCTAGTAGATTTAAAAGTCCATGTTCAATTACGCTGATTTTTCGGGTAAACCATTAATGTGCAGGTCTGTACATCATACATGCATACATGTAGGTAGTTGAAGGCAACATATCTTGTGAAACCGGTGGCGCGAAATAGTTTCGTACGTATTTAACATTATATATGGAGCATTCCATACCACTTCAACCTGGGTCTAATCGGGTCTGATCCTTAACCTCTCGGATTGGGCCCACGATTTTTTTATATGATTCTTCTCACTGTAAAAGGCACTTAGTTTTATTTTTTTTTTTTTTTAAATATTGAAAAACAGTAGGAAGGAAAAATTTTTCCACTCCGGCTCTAAGCTTAAAAAATTTGATATCTGATACACGATTTTTCAGAAAAATTGTAGAAAATTCAAATCGACTTGAAAACATCTAAAAAAAAAAAAAGCTGAGTGCTTTTTAAAGGAAGAACAATCATATAAAAAATCACGGACCCAATCCGAGAAGTCAAGGATTAGACCCAGGTCGAAGTGCTATGGAATGCCCTATATGAATTATACACATACGTAAGTATATTATAAATGATACATAAATTTTTTACTTTTCATCACCTACGGTGATATAAGAAAAGTATTGGTTTTGGTCGAAAAGTGACTTTTGCTAATTTCGACAAATCTTCACGTTTTCGAACCTCTAGAATTCGAAAAATAGGTCTTTAGAAAGATGTCGGTCTGTCTGTCGGTCTGTTCGACAAACTCGCGCGATGATTTCGGAAACGGCTCGATGACGAAATCTGAAATTCATAGAACTTTACAACCAAATGATGGGCATGAAAAATTGCCATGTCTCGTTTAATTTGAACTTCCGGTTCTACCGAAAATGCATCAATTTTCGCTGTTTTACTGACAAACCTATACTTTTTTCTCTGTATTACCTTTCTAAATGAAAGAATATATTCTTCCGAGTTGAGAATTTCATATATATAGGGCATTCGTTGCCAATGACACAAAAAAAAATCGCAAATATACCCAGATCGAATCAGAATGAATGCACTGTATAAAATTGTTGTTTGTCAATATATAGGATGATCCTTGCCAATGACAAGAAGAAATTGTAAATGTACCCAGATCGAATTGGGATTAAACGCACTATATGAAATGGTTGTTTGTCAATATATAGGGCAATGTTTTTATGTGAAATTTTTAATTTTCATCTATTTTGTCGGTTTTTCATTACTTTTTTATACTTTTTCTTCTCTTGACAAACCTATCCTTTTTTTTTCTATTTGATGAAAGGTACTCCGAAAAACTGTTCTTCCGGCTTGTTTTTTTTTAAATCAGTATTTTCCTGTATGAATATAGTCGGAGGTACCATTGCCAGAGTAACTCTCGGTGCCATGTTTTGTTAATGTCGATATCGCGTTGAATAGTTGCCAGTGTAATGCCTCGCGCCCCTTTTCCCAGGTTAATCCAAGGACGTTGATAACTAATTAGGAATTCATTAGTTAACGTATCGGAACTTTAGTACTAAAACATTGGCTAATCATTTCACAAAATTGCTTAATATATGAACGCGTTAGCATACATACGGGCTATACACGATCAATGCGAGGCAATATTATAGTGAAACGAAAATAATACAGGCAAGGGCGGAGCACAATGGACCCCTGAGGAAAACAAAAAAAGTTGAAAGGGTTCCAAATGGATATTCCGACTTTATTAACTGAAAAACAAATTCACACCATCAATATGTGTATGGATCATTCTTTTAAAAACCGACACACTTTCGGACCCCACGGTCTCCGATCGGATTGCAAGGACAGGAGCTGTTAATAAATAGTATCTTGCGACTTCTGAATTTTTTGTTGTCAGATTTTTAAAGCTCATTTTAATACCATTTTCTTAAAAGTCATTCTTAAAAAATAATTTTGAATTTTTTCTTCTTTTATCTGAAAAAATAAAAAAATCGCAAATTATAGTAAATTTTGTATTCTTATGTAAAAAAGTTTTATCTTTGTGATAAATATATTCTTGATTGGATTCAACTTTGACAAGAATCACTAAAATCTGAAAAAAAAGAAAAATACCGAAATTTGTTTTTGTTTTTTCTATCCATGTCCGACTTATGTCTTGAAATTTATTTGTGCATCATTTCTACAATGAATTGATGGAAATGCAAGTATTTGTTTTTACAATGTTTCAATGAATTTGTGAAAATATCATTATAAATATCATTAATAAAGTAAAATAATTTTCATTAAGTAAAAATAACGTCTCGATAAATTGAATATAATTTACAGATATTTATAGCATTTTCGGTGGGGTCCATTGTGCACCCCGGTCTTTCCTACCTATTATAATAAATCACATACAGGGTGAGTCACGAGAAACTCCGAGAATGGGAGGAGCTTGGTTGATGAATTAGGCTCTGCAGCTCGATAAAAAATCATCTCACAGAAATTACCAAGAAACAATGGTTCCAGTAAATTTCATAAGCTAAAGAATACTATTTGAAAATTTTTATTATTCGAATAGGGTATTGACCTGCAGGGCCTAATTCATCAATCAAGCTCCTCCCATTCTCGGAGTTTCTCGTGACTCACCCTGTATAATACAGTAACATATATATTCTATGCTATTTCTATAGCAAGGTTTATGAGCTGAACTTTATGAACTGTTAAATGGCACAATTGATATGCTAATAATATTATTGTTTTTCCAAATTTTCGAGGACTCAAATCTTTTTTCTTTTAATTGTAAACTATTTTTTATTTTTTCGAAAACAAAATTCTTCCAAAACAGTAAGGAAAATTTTTTTTAAAATTCAAAATATTGCTCAATAATGTTTATGGAAGTCATTTTTAACTACTTGAGAAATATTCTGAAAAACGAAATTTTTTTATAAAATTTTAAGGGTACCCCATTTTGCCCCTCCCCCCCCCCCCCCCCCCCCCCCGAATCGAAAATATTCGATTCATTAGTTTCAAATCTTTCACATCCATTCACTATAAGGGAGGGAGCGATCAAAATCTATTTGTTACTGTCGCCTGTTTCATATTAGGTCGAAAATTTCGTACAGTCGAGTATCAAGAATCTCGATATAAAACAACGTGGTTCAATTAAAGCTTTCATTTTTACAACATTTCTTAATTTTCACATAGTTAGGTTTCCGTTTTATTGCGCTTCTTTCTACCATCTAATATTACGCTCGCCGTTAGGTGCAAGCTCGGCCGCGGCGGGAGGGTCTCTCAGAAGTAGAAATATGCCGCCTGAGGAGATATATAACCCGCGTCCGGCTAAGCTCAAACTAACATTTACTATACCTAGATATCTGACTTTTTACCTATCAGTGTACAATATTTTTATGGCAGATGTACGCAATTATTGGGTTGTTTTGAGTTATACTATTATATAATAAGTAAAATAAGGGCAATTACAAATTCATAGAGCATCATTGGATCTCGCCAATCCATTTTCATGAAATACGAACGGAGTGTGTCTGAGACGTATGAAACGTTTCGAGGTTATGTTCAAGACACTTTTCAAATTGGATGATATAAAAGTGGAAATTTTTACTTGTCCAATAAATTTCTAAAATTCAACAGTAAGTAACTATCAAGTTTCTGAAATGATAACAAGATTTCAGTGCAACGTTTCAGAAACATGTCTAAAACGTTTATCGTTATATCGAGTGCCTATAACCTTATACATTTAGCAGTCAATCGCTCTATACAAAGTATTTGCAGTGATACCTTGAGTAAAAGGTTCATTTTTTATGCTGGCCTCACGTCCCATGAAAGATTAAAATTGCCATGAAATTCGTAACCGTTCTCGGATCTACGACGCAGGGTATAAATTTGTGGGCTGGTTCGTGAGATTACCAGTTTACGCTTCCCCAGGGTGCGCGTGAAGGCCTCGTTGAGGCAAGGTTGGCCCACGAGGGCTGCATCAGCCCAGTATCCGGACGGGTCAATCTTTCCATTGCTCTGCAGGAGGGCGGACTCCGATCAGGGTTGGGTCTAAAACTAATTTGTAAGACGTTTGATATCGCGTCTTCCAAAAAGAATTCGCTGCTAATAATTGCAGATACGATGATATTGATCAAATATATATTTTGAAGAAGCTTGGAAGAGTTCAAAAAAGAGCTCAACGGTGCACGGAAGGCTTGGATCACGGAAACAAACGAAGCGAAATGGAAAGAAATATAGATCCGGATAAAGTGTGAAGAAGAAAAGTAAAGTAAAATGGCGTACCTTGCCGGTAGCGCTGCGAGGCAAATGTCTTTCAATTATTTACGGGTGACGTCAAGATCCAGATCTTTCCGGTGCGTTGCTCCGTAGCCGTCATCGCCGCCCTTGCTTTTCCTCAGGCGTTGCCATTCCCTTCTCGTTCGTCGGAGAAATTCGCCTAAATTCCTTTTCCCATACCGTCGAAAAATCTTTAAAGAGGTGGGCGGATGAGAGAATCAATTCTTTCCGCGAACAAGAGAGCAAAATACCGCTTATATTGTCCGTGACGGGTGCACGTTGTACGGCTCGGAAAACAAAATTTAAGGGACTACGTGACTCCTGAGTCGAGGGGCGGGAAGGAGCCTTCGCGAAAGCTCAACAACCAGGAGTTAGGTAAATAGGTACAGAATACTTCCTGATGGGGAAAATTCAACGGTTGGGCAATAACTTAATTTGCCGTGATGAAACGTGAGGATAACTGCAACCAGTCGCCTGTCTTCTCCATCTGTGACCACGGATCAGAATAATAATAACGTCAGAAACAATGGCAACATTTATATGAAGAGTATCTTGTTCTATTGCCATTCTTATATTTAGCCCTGATTTTTTATTTCGGTTTCGTTTGTATGCTGAGCATTTTTAATTTCATTCAAGAGGCCTATCGGTATGGATATCATCTTGATTTTAGACAATGAGTGAAACAATGCCGGGAGAACTGTCTTTGGTCAAATGGCACACCGAAAGAAAAACAAGCGGATAATGAAATCCGCCCAAAACTGTTTCTACTTTACTGGGTAGACCTCCTTCCAAGATATTCTACATTGTCGTTGACATAGCACTAACTAAGCTCCGGTTTTCATTTCATTTCGTCAATCTTCTTTAGTCCACGCACCAGCCCGTGAATGAACAATGGATATTGGCTAATGAACTAGGCTACGCGAACTCTGCTCCTTCACGAGGGATACTCATTACGAAACACCCTACACGCAATAAGATGCTATAGAGTTGGGATAACTACAGCTATTTTTCGTTGGGGGAATAAATTGTTCATTTCGATTAATGCCAAGAAGAATATTGGAAAGATTCGATCCTATACCTAATGGTACTGAACAATAACGATTTTTTCAACTATGACTTTTGTATTCATAAATAAATCTAAAAGGACAATTAAAATGATTTAATCTCTTGAATTTTGGCTCTGGTGTTACAAATGTCGACACCAAAGCAGACCAGACGAAGTAGGAAGTAATATAATACTCAGCAGAAATAGATATCTGGTTATAACCAGTAATGCCATTCGAATATGCGTATAATTTTATCACATTGTTAGAATTGAGGAGTCGGATACCATTAAGGCATAGTGTGAATTACCACGATTTGAGACAATTGAGAAAAAGACGCCAGTCATTCAGTTATGGATATCTCGACGTGATCTTTCTTCAGGGATGCTTACGTCACGATACCAATTAGACATTGTGGTTTTTGAAAAAGCAAATATCACTGATTGCGTGAAATAATTTTTTTAAATATGAGTTATATGTCTTTATTGTTGAAAATTGCATTGAAATACAACATTTTATGGCCAATAAGATGGAAAATCATAGAAGTGTTACTTATTGCCAAGAATAGTCCGTTACAAATCCCAACATTGGCATATTCTGAATTTCACGAGTCAGATTTTGCAAAGGTTCATTCAGAGTGTTCTAAGAATTGATGCAATAAGAACAAATACAGGCTCATTGTGTATTTTTTGCACATTAGAAATGTATTGCATCAATAGATTTTTAAACATTCTGTATTTCACTCCTATCAATATCATTATCATGGTGGTTGGTTGATCGGAAAAAAATGTTCATACCGTCAGCTGCTTAATATTACTAATTTCGAAATGCGTAGTACGAATCAAGGTCTGTGCTGGCGCGTTAAGTCGATTCTTGTATAGCGAGATAATGCGCAGGTCACTTCAATATTTTCAATATATGGGGCATTCCATGTCACCTCAACCAACGTTTGATCCTCACATTTTTTGTTTTCTCTCAAATTAATTCATGTAATAGTAGTACTCAAAAAATGCCCATCTTTTTTTTTTTTATTTTTTTTTTTCGACGCATACTTTATCAGTTATGGCAGTTCAAAAAATTTCCAATTTCGACCCATTCGTAAAATCTGAAAAAATTATCAAAAATTCTATACGTTATTTAGAATTTTTTGGTGCAAAAGCCATAATGGGACGAGACTCCTTCTAAGTTGTTTCAGGCTTTAAACATCTATAATTTACTCCAGCCGTGTAGATCTTTTACCTTGCTTAATATAGACTTCCTAGATAATTTCCATATGACAGATATTCTTATAGAACCACTCGAATAGTCAATTGCGATATATTTTCTGAGTTTGGATTCTTTGAGTGCTGAAAAGTATTTTCAAAAACCCAAAAGCTGGTATGATTATAATTTTTTTCTATTTTCTTAACTTCCACGATAAGAAAATCCTCGCAACCCCAAAACTTGTCAAATATATCGATAAAATATTCTCCTCAGAGATCTACACGGTTGGAGTGAATTATAGATGTTTCAAGCCCAAAAAAGCCTAGAAGGAGATCTCGTCCCATTATGACTCTTGCACCAAAAAATTCTGAATAAAATATAGAATTTTTGGTAATTTTTTCAGATTTTACAAATGGGTAGAAATTGAAAATTTTTTGAACCGTCATAACTGATAAAGTATGCGTCGAAAAAAAAATAAAAAAAAAGATGGGCATTTTTTGAGTACTACTATTACATGAAATAATTTGAGAGAAAACAAAAAATGTGAGGGTCAAACGTTAGTCGAGCTGACATGGAATGCCCCATACATATACCTATGTATAATATAGTATACACTAAAAAACTTAGAATCGTGTAGAGCGGAATTTGCTTATGGAGCATTTCACCTCTATAACGGGACATAAAAGGGTTTATTTCCCACAGACCCCTTTCAATATTCTCGCTGTTTTTTATACTCCAAGTACAAGTTGTAAGGATCAATTATGATTTTCTAGTATAATTTTCGGATAAGCCCTTTCGCAATTACACTACATGTAAAAAAAATTAAATTTTCCTAATTTATCGGCTTTGAAGTTAAATTAGTTCCAGTTTTAGTGATCATATCAAAAATAAAAAGTCTACAATAAAACAGGCTATAATTTTTTTAAATGGCTCTAATATGCGAGAATTTGAAGAAATCTTTTTGTTTAAATTTGTAGTAATCTAATCTAAAAAGTTTTCCAATTGTAATTTTGCGTTTTAAGCGATTTTGAAAAAGTGATGGTTTTTTTCACAATCGCAACTTTGACCTGTTCCAATCAACTTCAAGCATTTGATTATTTCCAATCTTCGGAATGAGGACTGAAACAATATGTCAGGAAACTGTTGTGTCAAAATTTCTGCATATCACGTCATTTGACCACCACCGACCAATTCCGTTGAAACACTGATAAATTTTCTATACAAGTACCTTGCTCTTTGAAAGAAGCTAGGCTCTTCACCGTCTTTATTAGTACAGTATACTACTTTCTCGAATTCTAATTTCTATGCTTGTACTTAATATGAGATTTCTTGTCTGAGACAATGAGAATCTTATCTGGTATTAACGCCACCGGCCTCTCATCTTAGAAAGAGTAATCCCTTGAGATTTTCGGTTTTCTGAAAGTCGTTCAGTGGCCCCCAACTACCATTAAGTATCTACAGATCCACTGACGGATAGAGTTGATTAAGATCGTAGTTAAGTGAACCGTCTGCTGGCCAGGGGCTGGATGACGTATGATCGACGATTGCCTTCCCCAAATCGGTCACAACGCCATTCTCGTAGTCATATTTCTGTCATTAACCCGATACGCGATAATTAATTATACTTTGATCGTAACAGATTGCCGATACAACTAATGGCACGAATTTCAGATGGATAAGAACATACGAACTAAGCATATACCGTTCAGATAACGAAGCTTAGCTTTTCTCATAAATCATATTCCAGTTGATGACTCTTAAGGCTTTCCGTTAAGGGATTGACAACATTGGGCAATTTTTGACAGTGTTAAGATTTTAGTAAATTAACAAAATACCTACAGCCTAGATAAAAACTCAGTTATTCCGATTTCAAACTGCAAAATGATCGATATACCACAGGGTAGAAAATAAAATCTTCTTACGTCTGCAGTTGTGATTTATGATTTGAAATGTACTCTCAAGTTTACGACTGGAGTATATATGGAAGAAACCCTCCGATCGTATACCATGAAAAATTTATCTCAACATTTAGATCGCGAATCTATTCTTGATGTGTTGTTCCGTATGAATTACGGTCGGAATAATTGTGCAGCAATTAATTACTCCCTGAACTAATTACCCGACACACTGTCCTGACATTATGATTATGCGTTAATTCGAATTTGCTAATTGACCGGGGGTCATTATTGTACATAAAAATCGTATCGGACGTTGTTAGCGAATTAATTACAAGGCTGACTGCAGAATATTGACTATTCGTCAAATGACATACTTCTATATTTATCGTTACCATTATTTTTATCATTACTGCTTCTTCGCGTCAAGTTTGCGTCCTATTCGAGTAAATTAAACAAATTCTATTTGTTTGTTGCAATTTACATTATGCATATTAATCCTGTTTCGCCTGTTATACGTTTCAACCGAGTTGCTTGATCAGCAGGATAGTTATTCGTCGTTTCATTTGCATATTCGTGAAACTGCAAAGATTTTCATATACCTACATTCCTGAGGGAAAAGCAGTAATTTGATTTTCCACCTCCTAATTGTGCTGCAAAATTTCTGACTCACCAGCTGATCATTGTCTGACAATTTGTTAATTTTTTTCACGGGCATATCAAACTACAATAAAATTATAAACACGGAAATTTCAACCTTTCAATTATATACACCCTCCTCTTTCTGTATAGACTATAGCAGTTAAAAACGAATTCAAAACAGCCGATAAATCAACAACGTCCTACACTTCTCTCGGGTACTCTGCCACATCCACTATTGTACTCGTACACTTGATTCCCTGTTGCGGACACCTGCCACACCGCAATTGCGTAGTCGTGCAGGCACTAGCACTAAGTTATTATCATTAACTGACGAGAAGTTAACAACCCGTCATCCTCGAGGGTGGTGGCATGGCGGAAACAAGAACATTTGTATGAGAAGAACGTAAGGATAGAAGATCGGAGTGCTACTTGTTTTCGTCATCGAAATCAACTTTCCCACCAACAGCATGCCGAGTGGTTTGCAAATCCGAAAAAACTGACTCCTATAGCAGTTTTTCATTATTAGCAGTGGCGTCAGCTGAAACCGATTAGAGAAATGAGGATTTGAAATGGCGACTGAAATTTATGATTTTCTATTGTGAAGGATACGAGACAGAATTTCTATTTGATATTTAGAATTAAAAAATTCACATATACATAGTCATCCATTTTTTTAATCGTTTCTTGGACATCCGACATTTCGGGACTATTCTCGGCGGTTTTGTAATAAATATGCCGAGCTTAAGCGTGTAAATTTCTTGCATGCCAAACAATGAAAGCAGCAAGAGATTTTTCTCTTATTATTCATGAGTCAGAGCCAAGAGGAAACAATTTCGAATGAAGAACCCGAGGACATTTATCCGAAAAATAGTTTGCAATTACGGTCATGCTTGCAATTAATTTACAACACAAATGTCTCACTACAATCGTCAAAACAGTTTTGTAATTTAAAAAATTGTTCCTGAATCAGAAGACTCTTCCATCATCGTCTGCACAAGTTTAACAATAGTTATTGCACCGTTCAATAGTATCTAATGGAACTCAGAGGACGAGCATTAATCAAGGTACACTTTAAAAGCAGTTTCTTATCATGAAAAAATCTATGGACATACCTGCGATGTGAAAAATTTTTCCTGCATTAATTTATGACTGTAATTAATGGAATTAGGGACTGTAGTGAATTCGATATCAATATCGAAAAAATAAAAGGAATCAATTGCCCATGATCGGAGTATTGTTGAACTTTGTTAATGGGCAACAGTTTTCTATAAAAATTTTTGAAAAAAAAAAAAAAATCGAAAGATATAAGCATTGTGAAAGAAGTAATTTATTCTTGAACGTAAAAAAAAAAAAGAGAAACAAAGAAGACTATTTGAAATACTGTGTTCAAAATTTTGTTGTATAATTCTAAAGAAAAGTATATACTTCGAAACAAAAAGTTTGACCCCTTTGTTATTTAAATTTGATTAATTTTTCACAGAGTTATAGAATATAGGATATTGAAAATAAAAATTCTAAAAATTCGTCCAAATTTCATATCTCATGAATGATTTGAGATAAAAATTTGACAAAAAATTGGGGATCCTTCAATTTTTCAATGTATACTGGAAAGTAAAAAAATTTCAACCAAATGAAAAATGCAAAAGCTCTGCACGGGTTGCCGGAAACTGATTTCACATTCCATGATCTATTTCAAATGCTTACATCGTGAATTTTATATCCTGGATGGAATCAACAGAGTCAATGTCATTTTTTTACTTTTCATCACCTACGGTGATATAAGAAAAGTATTGGTTTTGGTCGAAAAGTGACTTTTGCTAATTTCGACGAATCTTCACGTTTTCGAACCTCTAGGATTCGAAAAACAGATTTTTAGAAAGATGTCGGTCTGTTTGTCGGCTTGTTCGAAAAAAACTCGCGTGGTGATCTCGGCAACGGCTCGATGAAAAAATCTGAAATTCACAGGACTTTACAACCAAATGATGAGCATGAAAAATTGCCATATCTCGTTTAATTTGAACCTCCGGTTCTACCGGAAATCAATCGATTTTCGCTGTTTTACTGACAAACCTATACTTTTTTCTTTGTATTATCTTTCTAAATGAAAGAATATATTCTTCCGAGTTGAGAATTTCATATATATAAGGCATTCCTTGCCAATGACAACAAAAAAATTGTAAATATACCCGGATCGAATTAGAATGAATGCACTATATAAAATTGTTGCTTGTCAATATATAGGACGATCCTTGCCAATGATAAGAAGAAATTACAAGTGTGCCTAGATCGAATTGGGATTAAATGCACTGTATGAAATTGTTATTTGTCAATATATAGGCCTTTTTTTGTGTGAAATTTTCAATTTTGACCTTTTTCTTGAGTTTTTCATTACTTTTTTATACTTTTTCTTCCCCTGACAAAACCCATTCTTTTTTTTCTTTTGGATGAAAAGTACTCCGAAAAACTGTTTTTCCCGGTTTGTTTTTATTGAAAATGTATTTCTATTGCCCATTGATGACAAAATATTGATAACAATAATATGATAAAATTTTTCAATTTTTTAACTCAATTTTGTGTGGTCTACACGAAACTTGTGGTCTGACGTGTTACACGTGAATCTTGTGAGGGTTAAACTTGATTATTTTCACCCACATTGTCCACACTGTACTGTGTTACGTCAAGCGAAGTTAGCACCCCTAGGACAACAATGGAACGCCCTCGGAACCGTCGGAACGGTTATGATGGGCCGAAACAGGGCGCCGGACCGGGTCGCCAGGGGATTGATTCATTGCCGGCCGACCGACTTCAAGCGGTAATCCAAACGAACGAGTAGCATCACCCAGACTCGTTTCCAGCGTGAGACCATCTCCCTAATTTATGCAAAGCTTCGAAGCTTCGTAACCCTGAGAGGTGGCCGCGCGCCCAAAGTGCGCGTAAAACGATAGTCCAGAGATTCGAGTGGCCTACTTTGACGCCAATATACACTTATGGTATCTTCATAAACTTTTACCACCGTAGATATATCTCGATATTACTAAGGTACATTGTACTACAGTGATTGTTGAAATTCCCCATTGAATTAAATAATTCAAAGGACGATGAAGGAATTTCGACCACTTAAGGAAATCCAATTAACATCTTCTGAAATAATTCATTCTGATCAGCCAAGATGAAATGGCTTGAATATTTGATATGTACACCAATTAAATGATATTAAATTCGTAATCAAGACAATGCTTGTTCATCTCTATATTTTGTTTTTTGGATTTTTTATGCGGTTGCATTTGCTGGATTACTCAAATTTCGTAAGTAATGCCGTTTTCCCGACGAGTATTACCGGTCAATATCTTAATCAGATTATTTAGGTACGTTTAAAGAAATATCCAATGTGGTTAGTAACCGTCAAAATAATTGCAATTTGAAAAGAAAATATATGCTCCGGCAGCCGACATGATCACATCCTTCAACATGAAATAATTTTAGGTAAATATGATAATTTCAACCTAATTTTAAACTGATACACTATCGCCACTACGTTATTATATTATATTGACTGGCATCACTCTAAAAAAACAATTTATCCGGCGGACATTATAGAACATCATTAGAGTAAAATTGAACATAGACTTTTTTCGTGATTATTGCTAAATTAACCCTTGAATTGATTTCTTGTTAATATTTTAGTATAGATGTGCAAAAAATTTATGAAAACCATCATTTATTGACGATTTTTTTTTTTTTTTTTGTATGAAAAAAAAACTCATAAAACTTACAATTGCTTAGAAATTTCACAATAAATAATATGTTACGGCCTTTGTAGTAAAAAATCAAGTTTTTAGTAGGTATGTACATACATACCTATAAGATTTATCTTCGAGTACGAGAAAATTCTATAATTTTTTCTGTTTTGTAGAAAAATCGACTGGTCAGTATTATCCCGTTCCGCCCTACGTGCACGATTGAGAAGATGAACCTTCAGAAAACGAACCCATCTATAAGTTATTTCAATTATTATGAAAAACGAGACAGATGATTAACTAAAAAATGTGTAACATCGAGCCACACCCTGAAATGATAAGTTAAAAATCAGAAAATCAACAAAAAGGAATCCAGTACGTTGGTGGGGACGGATAAGTTACTAGTGGTATAATTTCAGGATGTTTTTCACTCAAGTAGTACCTACTTTATCCATAGAGACTGTTGGGTATACAGTGCTGGATTAACCGTAAGACTAAAAAGACTGCCTGCGGCCCACGAAATTTTCATCCTTCTGCGAGAGACGTTTTTTTTTTTTTTCAAACAAATTGTACCGAGAAAAAAAAAAATTATTTTCACTGTTGAAAAGTGTGAAAAATATGTTGCCTACTAAGCCAGCACATATTTTCATTTTGTGAAAATTTTGTGAAGTGAAAATCCCGCAACGCTTATCATACAAGAGTGAAAAAAAGAATAAAAATTCACACCTCAATAATACAATATCATTTTATTTTTGAATGGGAGAAATTTCCAGTCACATGATTTTGCATTTGAAAAATTTAGAGTCATTATCATACATTATTTTTATTGTTCGGTGTTTTTGAATGAAGTTGCCTTAGGTATAAAGATTGTTTATGGAGTCACGGCACGCTGACCGTACATAAAATGACCACAAATTGAAAATTTTTTTTTTTTTTTCCACACTCAACAACCGCATAGAAATTATTTATTTTTGAGGACTGCATTGTGTACGATGTTGACTATAAATATACAAAATATTATTAAAATTCGAGCAAGCATTTCCTTGTAAGGTCTTTCGCCACGGCCGTATAATCCGACGGGGGACAATTAGCTTGCGAGAATGTGGTTCATGTCAAAACCAAAAACTGAAATATTGTTTTGTAAATAAATACCATAGCTAAAATTTGACGTATCTATTATAGTGATACTCGTTTTTTTTTTTTTTTTTTTTTCAAATCGTGGAAATGGAATGAATAAAAAAAAAAATTTTCACTTTAGTACCGGAAAACGTACAAAAACAAAAAAAATTGTTACCAACGAACGAATAAACGTATCTATAAAATCGTACGCCAGACTTTTTAGCAGTGGTATTTATTTACAAAAAAATATTTCAGTTTTTAGTTTTTAGTTTCAAATTCACCCATAACCGGACAAGCTTATCCAACGAGGGTCGAACGCTGCTGCGATATGAAGGACCTTCATATCAGAGATTGGTCCCCTGCATACATTTTTTTACGAAAGATTGATAATATTTAGTACACTTATAGTGAACATTGAACACCATGCACTCGTCAAAAATAATTAATTTTTATGGTGTGGTTGAGTGGAAAAATAATCAAAAACTTTTAGTCATTATATCCTTGCTCTGGGTAACGTGACCCCTTAATTCGGCACTGTAGAGACTATAGATTATAACAGCTGTATAGAATCTTGTTGGGCAAAGGTTCCACCGAATAGACCTCTAATCGACGAATGGATGACGGGCACTCTAAAAGTAATTAATAATTAAATTAGATCAGCTAACGTAATTGAACAAGGGCGAAGGGTCTTTACGATAAATAATTTCCCATCGTTGGAAGGCGTAAAACAAATTTGTTCAATATGGACCACAAGAAATTTTGTTCACGGTGATAATGATTTACATTATTTCCATCGTCAGGATTGCAGTTGAATCAATTGACGTCAAAAACGTCGATTACTAAACAAGATTTACGAATGTGTTCATGTCTTCATCATGTCTTTTTTAATGAAAATTTCCTAATAAATATTAAAAATGTGCAGTGAGGGCTTATTTCAGAGTGTTCTTCGGGTTCTAGCAGGTGTTTTTCCATTCTTAAAAATAACTTTTTTTATTATCGTAATAATTAGGGCATAATATCTGCCTAATGTGCCCTAATTGCATTCAACTTCTCAATTATACTCGACTCGTAACCATCACAGCTGCGTACAAGTGAGACCACTTGTCATTTTATGACTCCACGGTTAGAGCAGTTACGTGAGGTGAGTTCTAGTAGTTGACCTTCGCAGATATCGTCATCTTCAAAAGGTCAAAGTTCAAGGCAAGTCTCATATAATTGGCCGCTTGGAAAAAAATTTCATTTTCTAGACCCCATTGTGCTCGAACGACACCGCGCCTTGTCTCACTCGATTGAATTCGAGCGAAGGTATACCTACCTCCACCCTTCTCCTCTCAACCTTCATCATCCACCGCGCTGTCAATCTATGGTCGTTTTCTTCATGAAGAAAAATATATATATATACCTATATGTATATACATATAGACCATTGTATGCTACACTATTATGAAAAAAGAAAAAACGGAAGAAAAATTAACCCCATAACGCGACGCGACGGCTCGGTCGAGCCAAAACCTTTGATCCGTGAAGAAGAAAGTGGAAACCGGGTAGAGGCAATATCAAAGCATAAGAGCAACAGCTTAATACCCCTCTTTAAGCCCTTTTAACAGTTTGGGCATGGACCCGCTCCAAGCGCAATCGTATTTAAGACTAGCCGACGTCAATATGTCGTCCTTTTCTTACCCCGCGTTCACTACTAAGGATGGTAGAAAATTATTAAATCCTACGACGGTGTAGCAATTGACCATGAATTATAGGGACCACCGAATGGCAAGCACCAAACAGTCAAACAACCTTACGGCGAAACTTTGCACGCCTGGAGATCATTGCGAAAATATGGTGCGCGCTACTCACGACGACGCGACACCCTGAGTATCTTCCTCGTCATCGCCTACGCCTACGCCACCCACATGGCGAGGATGGAAAGGGGTCCAACTGTCGCGCTTTATGTCTGTTTACGAAGCTATTAGCCCCAGGAAAGACGGTAGAATGATTTCATTTGTTGGAAGCTGTGCGAGGCTGGAGAAAATTTTGGTACCCAATATTGGGACACAACATTAGTGCCTACTCGGCACCGTGGTTAGACAGGAACGCGTGGTGGTGACGCTGCAAGTTGCCTTTGCTTGTTATATTTGGTAGTAAATAATTGAAGTGCTCAATTGAAAGGACATTTTGTTTTTTTTGTGATTTAACGAAATTTTAGTGCAGCTAAAATATTTCCTAGAAGCCATTTTTAATCGGAGCTGTGATATAAGTTGATTTCAGGACGCCATTGGACATGTATAATTCTTTCAGAGGTATTCCACCTGAGCCGAGGCAAACTCTGGACTCTACCATCTCCATTTTTATCGCCAAGCAAGATTTCGCATCAAAGACACCATTTGAAACGAACCACCAGTCAAAACGATTCCAACTTTGGTACCATTGCAGATAACAAATATTTTAAAAATTATCACAGATCTGAGACGTTCTCGTAAGAAAATCTCTGAATTCAGAATCTGACCAGGGGTTTGTTTCAGATGTTGCCTCTGATGCAAAATCTCTCGCTTGGCAAGAATAGAGATGGTGAGGTCTGACGGCTGTCTGGGGTCAGGCGAAATCCCTCTTCAGTATGAAGAAAAGATTCTAGACAATAAAAAATGCCTATTGAATCTTGATATGCGCTGTCAATAATTACTTTGCAATACAAAACTGGTAGCTGAAGTATAGGAATATCGTAAGGCACCCAGAATCCAACATTTGTATACTTGTTTCACCTGATGGAATTCGTCACAAGTACATCATGGTTGTGACTGGAAACGGATAGGTACTCATATTGTGTTACGAGATATTGTTCCCTATGATTCACAAGCATGGTGTATAAGTTAACGTGAGCTGGACTTACTTCTTGAGATCGCAGCTAATCTACGATCTACAATATCAGATATAATCAAGACTGAAGATGATCGCAACAGGAAATAACACTTTCATGTAACAATGAGCAACTAATCAACATGATCATCAGAGACGAGAGGTCCTTATTGCAACCAATATGGCCTGCATTAGGGTATAGTTATCACATTTTTAATCAATTCTAAATAAATGCCTATCCAAATTTTTTAATACTATTAATATTAATATTTTAGCTGTAATTTAGTACTGAAATATGTTTCGATGAAAACCCAACATGGACTAAGTCTTGAACCACTTAGCAGTTCTAAAGCAGGTAAAAAAAAAAGAACAAAACAAAACAAAACGATTTCTTGCCGACATAGTCTTTTTATGATTCAGACGCGTCCGTGTATTCGTTGGTTATTCTTAGGGCTGACAAGATTTGCACGTAGGAGGCAATAACCGTCAGTACTTGCAGTATGAGTGTTCACGTTCTTTTTAGACAAAGCAATCCAAAACAACGAAAATCGAAACCCCAATTCGCAGGATGATATTCCTGTTGAAGAAATATTGTCAGATGAAGTACGTGACCGACAATTTGAGATTAGAGTCACCGAATTTGACGTTGATGATTTTTCTACAGACAATCTACTACAAGGTGTAGATCCCGAAGACCCCATACCACTGACCATCGGAGCACAGCCTTCAACCTCGAAAGAATTAAACGAGAAAACGAGGAAAGTGCTCGGGGTTGACCCAATAATGAAAAAAGCTGAGGATTTAGATTTTCATTCAGATTTCGCGTCCCGTTTGACGTCATACTTGACAGAAGGTTTGTCAAAAAAGATCCTTCATGACTTGTTATTGAAGCATTCAAGAAAATAAAATGTTGTCTTGGAATCACCGATCCTAAATCAAGAGATACCAACCATACTTGACGAAGCTAAATTAAAAAGAGATAATCTCTTTATCCAGGAACAAAAATGGACTAGTACAGCCCATCCATCTCTGGGGTCAGCTGTCAGCATGATTTTGAGAGATGATGATAAGCCTGTGGATACAAAATTCCATAGAGTGAACCTGTCTGTCAAATTGTTAGTTATGCAAGATTTTTTTTCCGCAGAGGAAGAAAGAGATGTACGTGAACCAATTCCGAAATTGTTGGTTCAGAGTGCCATGCCATTACTAGGTGCAGACTAGTAAAGGATTAATTTTTATCCTCATTCTTATTAGTCTCTGAGTCAAATGGCAGCAAACGCTTCATATTGAATCTTAAAGGGTTGAATCAATTTCTAGAAACGTCTCATTGTAAAATAGAGGATTTGAGAACAGTAACAAAACTTATCTCGAAAAATTCATAAATGCTCAGTCTAGATCTAAAAGATGCATATTTGATCCCAGTACTACATGAGCAAAGTAGAAAATACTTACGTTCTATTTTTGAAGAACAAATCTTTGAATTTACGTGCCTTCCTTTTGGATTGTGTACAAATCCCTTTGTATTTACAAAGATAATAAATAAAGTCCGTAATTAACATTTTAAGAGCGTCGGGTTCAAGTTTCAACCATTTACCTAGATGATTTTCTCTGCATAGCCGATACCTTTCAAAATTGTTCAAGATTGGACATTAAACAAAATTAAACTAAAAGAGCATCAGGTATTGTTGTCGTGCCTTATTTGGCCGTCATAGCCCTTTCAAATGTATGTTATTTTTGGATTTCGAAATTTTTCCACCTTCATTTGAATCGTTACATATTGTCCCCCATGAAAGTTTCTGTGTCACCCCCTGGTCAGAAAACTTACCCTGGCTATAGAGAGGCTGTACGGGTAGCCTATGAACGGAAACATTTATCATAAGAGTCGATCAACATACTAATGAGTCTCATTCACAGATTCAACGATTCGGCAATATAATTCCGGACTAAAAATATGGTGGCAATTTTGTGAAAACTCAAATCTTGATCAATTTCAACCAAACCCAAACACAGTTCTCCTCTTTTTAATAGAACGTTTTCAAGCTGACGCTTCATATGGTATATATATACAGGGTGGGTCACTTCAAGTGTCGAGAATGGGAGGGACTCAATTGGCACGAGGCTCCGCCCCTTCGGCCAATCAACAACTAGAAGAATTTAGTCAGCCGAAATTCTTACGTGAACACAAGATACAATTGCTTTGTGTAGGAAAGAAAAATCAACAACTACTAAACCAGACTATTAGGTATTTATTTATTTTGACGCTCATAGAAGCGATTTAAATTGTTGGCCTTCTGATACATGAATACACATCATCATTCACGTGATTACCTATAGTGGAGACAGAATTAAGCTACAACCTACCTGTCCGGATATTTAATCCGAAAAGTTGTTGCAGCAAGAGTTGCGTTACTTCTGCACTTACCATAAAGCAGGAGCATGTAGACGTACTCGTGTGTTGTAAAATTCATGACGGGGAATTTTTAAAATCTTAGTAGATAATAGTGAGCCCACGGATCAGCTATTGAAATACGAGTGTGACAAGCCGTATTAGTTGTGCCACAGGTAATCAAAGTTATCCCCCCCGCTCTATACCATTACGCTTCAGGTTTATTTTGCATTGATAGAGAAAGCCAACAATTTGAATCATTTGAGTGAGCGTCGCAATGAGTAAATATCTAATAGGCTGATCGAGTCGTTGTTGATATTTTTCTCCTGCACCAAGACATTGTATCTTGTGTCTTCATAAGAATCTCAATCAACCAAGTTCTTCTAGTTATTGATTGGCTGAAGAGGTGGGGCCTCGTGTCAATTGAGTCCCTCCCATTCTCGACACTTGAAGTGACCCACCCTGTATATATTAAATTCAGAACGATCTGCCATTGCATCTACTAAACCTAAATATAGTTCTATTTGGAATACAGAAACAGTTCCAAAACCTTGGAACCGGTTGAATCATTAAAACTGAAGTCATTAACTTATAAACTATCGATTGTGTTCTTCTCATTTCGAATATATATTAAAACAATAATTCAATATCAGTCAAAAATGAAAAAGAGAGCTGTCATTCTTTCTTTTGATATAAGAATAAAACTCTAAACATCTACGTTGTGATCTCGAAGAACGAGACTCGAAATATAATTCAAAATCAAACGAACTTATCCTAAGAGAAGTTCGATTGGAATTATATGAGTTCATAGTCCACCGATTGCTTCTAAGAAATTCTTTGCTTTTCAACCGATAATAACATTTTTTATTTTTGAAAATAGTTTTAAAAGTTATGAAGACGTGACATGCGCTGACACGTTGGTCGCTCAGAGCACATTTCTTTTACAAATATTCTAAAACCTGTGGCGTGACCTAGCGGAAGTAACGGTACTATGTTGTGATCTCGTAGAATGAAACTTCTCATATAAATTCGTTTGATATTGAATATGCGATCATTAACCAAACATTTGTTTAAGGATATGAGTATAGTTAATTACACAGATGTACCTTGATCATTTGCAAAATATATTTAATGTATGTACCACTCTTATACTTGATGAGAAAAAATACACCTGAATTAACATCTACATTCTCGTTGGATTATTCATAATGAAAATATTCCTAAGAGAGCCTGTTGCACATCACGCGGAGATCACGCGGACTTGGGATGCTATATATTTTCTCAAACGATCACCGTAAATGCCACAAGTGTCTTGAGTCGATGAATGGGGGACCAATGACGCACGTTTTCGTATTTTGATTCATATTTTTTTTTTTTTTTCATTTCATAATGTGTGTCTCCATTTATTGAAAATCGCTGCCATGGAAATGAACTCTAGAATCTATTCTTTTGCCGTTTCAATTTCCAGTTTTGAAAAAAGGGAAATTGTTATGATTATTCCGAAAATGAAACGTTGAGCTTTCACCAAACCTCCACGTTTTCAGGTCCAGAGAATTACCTCGGACCATTTTCAGATGAAAGTCTCGGTATGTGTTTTCATTTTTTTGTCCGATGATATGAATAAATGGATTTCATACGACCTTGTTTCAATCGATGTAGTTCCTTCCAACATAAAACTGATTAGATTTAGGATTTTATAGAATTAAGTAGTTTTCGGATTATTCAAATAACAAAATTGTGAAAACAAAAATTCAATTAATGATATCGCGAGAACTGATCAACGGATTTTTTTGATTTTGATCCAGTCAATCGAACCTCAATCACCTCTCAAATCTGGCTAAAATTTAATTCTTTTGATCTTTCTTACTTCACTCCAATTTTCACCTATTGCAAATTTTGCTCAACATATGCTGGTGTATTTGTTACCTCATACCTCCCTTGTCTTAGAAAGTATTACTCAATTTTAGTTTTGACCTAAATTTGAGCTGGACCTCGTAAAACTTTTGGAAGAGTGTCAAAGCAGGTGGAATCTAAATACCAACGAATTAAAAGTCTGAGTAATTAATGTTCGTCGTTGTCCCGGCAACCATTTGCCAATTACAAACCAAGCCACATCTCACCCTTTTACTTAAGCCGCAATTTCATATACAACAGAAATATCCCATGGCGATTTTGCTGAACTGGCAACAATCTCTTAGAGTTTCTTATATTTTCGCAAAGTTTGCAGGCGAAAAATTGATTTTAGTCCAACGTTGAGCTTGGGTGGCACCGCCCTTATAAATAAATATAATTCTCCATCGTTTTGGGAGTATATTCACTGCGTTTGCATTTATTCACCGGCAAATTACGTCCAACTGTCAAAAGTGTTTAAAGATCAACCAGCCAAAACGAGTTGAGAAAATCCTTCAATTTTGGACTGACAGCATTTTTATTCGTTTTGTGATAAACCGAAATGAATAGTTAGATCTTCTTTGACGAGGGGGAAGTTCTGATTGGAGAACGAGCTGACACCTATTGCATCCCTCAATTCCCGTTATCCCCAGGTCATTTCCTTCAGGGTAGCTGAACCATCGAGTTCAATTTATGCCATTTACCAACGACTTCGGTTCCTTCAATGATTCCTCTTGAGATGAGTAAATGTAACTCGTTTAAGATTTAACGATAAAATTCACAATTAGGAAATACCCCGCCAACTTATCACCGGGTCATCTTCAAAAAAAGAAAATTAAATGTAACGAGAACGACCTTATTAACGCTATGTAAGCATTAGATACATACCAATTCCGATAATCTCGCATCTGGTATCCAGCTCGGTTTGCTACCGGAATGAGCCCGATCTCATTTCCTCGGAGAGCGAGCTGATGAGTTATTTTCTTCTAAAGTCGAGAGTCCTATTATAGAAGCCTGACGTAATTCCTGAAAATACAGATAAGTTAAATATTTACTAGCTGTAAATAATCCTTGATCCGGTACACTTTATCAGAATAAAATTTTCTCTCGAGAAGTAACACCCCATATTACTTACGACATGTCCACTTTTACGTAATTTTATTTATGAAGTAAAAATAAATGAAAAATATGTGTTCTATTAAATTTTTATTCTTGAACTTGAATTTCTTATGTCTCTTTTTATTTATTTTTTTTTACATTTCGTGAAATTTTGGATGGGTCCGTCTTGCTCCACGTTTCCCCTATACCTTACCATTACTTGCCAAAGAACGTTGTTCGCATGTCCATTATTCAATTGGTAGAGTTATGTAAATTGGCACTGTAACAGAAAGGCAGCTTCGCTTTTCTTTTGTGGAGTATAAAGGTGCCAAATAACCTTTAAGGTCCTGATTCAAAGCTACCTTTCGTTTCCCGGATTCCATCGATCTTATACCGGCAAAAAGCAAGGACCCTTTGTCTGTCGTCAGTGATGAATTGAAAGCTTCCAGATCAATCACCGGGCGCAATAATTTGTGAGAGTTTTCGCAAAGCCTTTCTGAACACCTAAATAATTGGCTGGCAATAAAAATCAGATATCCATGCTCCAGGTTCGAGCTCAATAAACTTCTCTCACCCCAGTCTGGTTCGTCTAAATAACTCTAATCCCGTAAAAACCAGCAGGCTCAAATCAAACGACAATAAACAAAAGGTACTTGAGCGAACGCTGATGAATTAATTGGGTACTTCGCGCCTTTGCAATTGGCTTGTCTCTACAGATCTCAACTCTCGATCTAACGACAGACATATTTACTTCTTGCTCGATCCAATCAAACATGAAATAGCATGGCTTCTATTTTCCGTCATAATAACTTCAGGCAGTTGATATCTACCTTTCTTCAATATAATTTCACACATCTATATGTATATGATTATGTTGAGGAAAAAAGTCTTCACGGCCACATATATAAAGTGGTACAGCGAAAAGTGCCAATGAAATCTCTTCGAATTTTATTACAAGGGAAGACTTTTGGTTCACTCAGTTCACGATATAGGTATAAGTTTATTCGATAAGTTTTTTTTTTTTTTTTTTTTCGTTTTTTATTGCTTATACAGACGTTCCCTGTATCAAGATAGGCATTTTCCAAATCGAGTTTTATTTTTATAGCATCCTAACGAAACAGTGAAGCTTTCACACCGTGTGAAGCTTTGTTGGCCGTTGGCGATGAGCTGAGTTTCAAGTAGGTAGTAGTAAAAATATTATATATAAGTATAGCTGGGTAAGGTATGTGTATAATAATCTTATACTCCAGTGAATAAAAATTTCATAACATGTGACGTTGTCAGTTATAAGTTGACCGGAAGAAAAAATTGGTTACAACTTTCTTGGACGGCTGAACTTTTATTCTTCAAAAACAAAAAAAAAGGTTGCTAAATCTACTTCCGATAATTTATACGTCTATCGTTATATGAAATTTTATGTAAATTAGGAACACGTTGATCATGATTATTTTTTCAATACCCTTTCAGCATCAGTCGACCCTCTACACGATATGATTAAAACTGTAACTAATCATCAAGGGGAGCGATAAAGGTTCTGGTAGAAACAACACTGCTATTTCTTATAATTACACAAATTTCCTTCGTAAAACTCTTCTCAGATGCACGAAGGGTGATTTTTTTTTCTCTTTATTATTTTCTTTTTTCTTTTTTTTTTTTTTTTATTACGATTTCTTAATTTCCGTGGGCTTCGGTTACCCGTTTAAGTTGTCTTCACCGAATCCATGAGAAATGCGGAGGGAGAATTTCCGTCTTTAAATTGAGATTCGTTACTTGGATATAACTGCCTTGTGTACTTTTTTCACCAAAATAGAACATCGGCGAAATGAAGGATAATCGCAAAATATCCAAAAATATATACAGGGTGAGTGTTATCAAAGTTCCAAAATGAGTGTGTCTCGGCTATTACTAAAATGCAGTTTTTCAGCTAATTGGACGACTGGGGGCTGAAAAAGCAAACGTAACTTTCACACTGTACAGTCGCCTGTGAATCGAACTTTTTCCACGGAATCCCACGTTTTAATTTCTTAAAAATCATATTTTTATAGCAATCGTGGCCAGAACTTTGATAAGACTCACCCTCTATAAGAATAAAATCCAAATTATCTACTTTCAAAGTGAAAACTCTGAAATAAGTCAAAAAGCCTTAGAACTATTCCCCATGGTTCAATTAAAACGCTGTAAAAGCACCAGTAGAGATTTTCTACTCGATAATCCATGGCTCCAGTATAACAGCATACGACGCAATTACTATTCCATCTAAAATTCTCAATAAAAGAGTATGTACACTTTCAAAAATTTTATTGCGATTCTTGAATAATCATTAAAAATGTCTCGATTTGGCACAATATTTTGGGAGACTTAAAAAAAAAAATAATAATTTTCAATTAGAGGTATGAAATTTGTGTCACCCTACTTTATAGCGACTGGATAACTGTTCAGTAATCGTTGAGAAATCGAACCAATACCTATACAGATATGTAAGCGCAGTGAACCTGGTGGATTATTATCACCGGATGACAAGGCACGGGCCATCAACCCCTAATGGTCGCCAGAGGGTGTACTGCTAGCTCACCAATCAAAATGACAGGTAACCCCGCATTATCGTGTACACGTGATTGCCGGAGGCAGTCTTCTTAGGGAAGAAGACCGATGCCAGGTGACAATGGAGTTCGTCTCATCTTGGTGGTATCCGTTTCGTTCTTAATTAGCAATTTAAAGGACTACGCGCTACGAAAACGAGGCTCGTTGAAACGAGGGTAAAATCAAGTAAAAGTAGAAATCTTTGAAGAAGATTTGAAGAAAGGAAAACGATTTTAACTTGGAATACGAAAAAATCGTAAATGAATTCTCCGTCCAGGCATAAGCGTACTCTGGTATAAAGCTTATGCTCAACGTTAACGGATCATAAATCATCATGGGAATATGGAGATCACCATCTTCTCGACGTTAGAAACGAGATGTGGTAGATGAATGGAAGAAGATGAAAAGACGAGGTAATCGATTGCTCATAGTCAGTACTTCGACGCTAGTCATTTAAACAATGGTTAAAATGTTTCAATCCTAGTAGTAGGCAAGTGGGTCACAGTAAAGAAACAGCCGATGACGTAGGTAATCTATTCACTACCAAATCCATGAAGCTTATGTAGAATTAGATTAACCTTTAAGCCTGAAAAAATTCAAGCATCAAAAAGAGCATATGCTTTGGATGTTCCAAAAATTATATACATTTTCCTAATGGATTTCTTGGATTTAACCATGTAGATTGAGTGCCAAGTTCGCGAAAATCCACATTAATGATAATTGAAGAACCTAGCAAAGAAAATAAGAGACTTCATCTTTTGCGAAAGAAAAGCAAAAAGAAAAAAGAAAAAAAAACAAGTCGTAGATTCTCAGTTCACCCTGCCTTAGCTACCAATGTAAATATTTTTCTGATTCACAATTAATAATGACGAGTTCCCAATTACGATAATTACTTTTGAAGCTAATCATCAGGTGAATTTAGAAAGAGTTAGGTTTCCTCTGTTTCCGTACGCATCCATCAAAATTTTTACTGAGGTAGATCAAATATAAGGGGTGACATCGATTTTCAAGTGGAGTTTGCTGATATTCGTAATATGGCCCAGCACTGATCTAGTCTCAACAGCCGAGCGTCGACGTTGAGCACTGGATCAGCATTGAACAATGTAAAATCTGTTAACACTATTAATCTGGACCACTACTGGGCCAGCATCTGTATTCCAGTATTGTCACAACTCGCTAGGACAGCACTGGGCTTTTATCGTAATACATTTCAGAGGCTGAAAACCAGAGGGGGGTAGGACCTGTTAGAGATTACTCCCTTCTCGTTCTTGGCTCTCGTAATACATATATTTTTGAGAGAACTTGAGATACTGGTTTAGTGTTGAAACACGCTACTGACCCACGATTTTTTCGCAATTTTGGCCCAGTCCTGGTTACCAGCCTCAGCACGATCTCATCATCCCGATCGGTATTAATCCGGTACTAGGATCACCACCGTCGGCAAAGGTATTGGTCCGACACTGGGACTTTGATTAAACTCCAATTGGATTTGTTATTCAATAAGTAGAAGATCCTGATTCTATGTGCAGATTAATGAATAGATGATATGCATTGGTAAAATTTTGAATTTTTCCTGCGTTAGTCGCTTATATGAGATGATTTATAGGATTTTTTGGGTCAGTACAAGGCGATATTCCAAGGTCATGAGCATTTTTGAAGACCGCATTTGAACACTATTATTCTTTTCTTTATATGCAGACCACTTTGGCTATCCGAATCTCGTGGAGGTCGCAGGGTGTTACTTTCTTTCGAGATGGAGATTCCGTCGCTAATTTTCTGCCTCCGTAGATCCCCCGCCGCTCACAGCCCCCTATTCCCTGCTCCAAGTTCCATTGTCCCTTTCCCCATTTCCCCGCGCCGCTCACCCTTTGCCGCCACTCTCTACTTTCCTCATCGTCTCTTTCGGATGAAGTTGAGTTGGCTCAGGGTCTCTCTCACTCTCTTTTTCCTTCCCTCTTTCCCTCAGTATCTCACTGTCGCCATCTCACTTATATTTTCCCATCCTAGCCCTGGCAAGTGCTCCTCTTGCGTAGCTGCCTCCCCTTAAATGTAATCCCCGTCTAAATCTTCGTGAGTTATGTTCGTCCGCGTGTCCGTGGATCCGTCCGTCGTTAGCCGAGCTGGTGAAAAGAAACTTCCAGGATGAAGGCAGTCTCATGATTTAAAACCTCTAGCTCTTATATCCATCCTCCTATCTTATGGGTGTGTAGCTACACCAAACCCTCTATGGACAGCACCAACAAGAACCATAGTACGTCACCGAATTTGGTGTGGAAGTGAATCCGACCCAACGCCGTCTCGCCTGACTGGGTTAATTCCATCCCTCTTCCAAGGGAGTCCTTAAACCTCGAGGTTAAGTTAACTCGCACATGGCCTAACCACCGAATTACCGGTCGCAGCCAGCCAGCCTGCCCCGCGGTATTCATATACACATATACTACATGGACAATGTGAATGTTGTGGATAGAGAAGATGGGGTGGACAAGGAACAAACACAAAGGCCCGTCTGTGTTCCAGCTTCGTTATGTTTGCACGAAGCCAGTGTTCGCCACCAAAATGTACCCGGTTCACACTCTGGTAACAGTATCTTATATGGAAAGATTACACTGACTGAACCCGCGAAATTTTTTGGCGTCAAGTTTACCGAGAGCGTCCCATCGATCGCCGTGTATAACTTAAGAGGGTTAGAAATTGTCGGTATTAAAAGAACGTTGATTTTTTGTTCAAGCTTTGAATTAAGGAGAATAAATTATATTATTAACAGGAATATTTCAGATGAGATTATGTCAAAGTAAATTAAACTGAATGTTGATGAATATGCTTTTGACTTTAGAGCTAATGTAGTTGTAACGTGATCAATGCTTCAGCCCTCAGATTTACTGGCTTATAATATTTTCAGTTTTTTAAATTTTTTATCTAATACCAATTCAATTACTTTCATTACATTTACACAACATTTTGAATGTAAACCATGACAGATGACTATTTCCAGAGTTTTTTGTTGAATATCTCTATGAGCTCTTATATTTACTTTACTCACAGTTTTGCATACCTACTCAACTCGGTTTCACCTCAACATCAGATACTCGTGAAATTTCAACTACATGTGTTTTTTTTTTTACTTTCATTCGCGTTTACGTTCAATGATGAATGAGCATTAAGTCTTATCAAAATTTTAGAACACTGTAGTTTGTTTTGTTTATCTTGGTGTACAAATAACGTATACGTACTGAAAAGGAATTAATTACGAATCAAGTATAATTCAAAGATTGCTCAAGCAAGGTTCAAACGTATATATTTGAATGATAATTACGATACTTGTATTTGGAATCAAAGTATGATGTATTCGGGTTTCTATACTAGATAACAATACTGTATAAATTTGGTTTACTAACTCGACTTAGATTTTTACGCAACAAAAGTTATAGCTGAATCAGCAAAAGTCGTCAATGACACTTTCGTACGATCTGTTATGCTGATTAATGTTAACTTTGAATAACGCCTTCATGGGCATGAATGCTCTGTGTAGAATCCAAAGAATTTTACTCTGGAATACCGTACCAAAAAGTTGTTAATGTACAGAAGATGACTTTGAAAATTGAAAGGATATCAGCTTCGTTAAAACTAAATTAATATAATATAATATGATATGATACCAAGTGATAAGTCACTTGAACGACTTCTACATATTATCCGATTTTCATAAGTTTCTGAATTTTAAAATCTACTGTCAATAAAGAAAATTTCAAAAATTTATTTTTCAATTCATTCAAATACACTATAGTTTGATTTATTATTATTTTTTAGCAGAATCAAATCGACCTTTTCCTACTTTTGAAAATTAAGATGATATATTCATCCTTGAATTTGCCAGAAATTATTCGATTTATGTAATAAAAACTACCGGCAGTATCATGTAAACTACAAGTGAGTTTTGATCAGGCGATGAAAGCTGCCCAGTACACGGGGCTTTCTGTGATGACCACAAGCACACAGTCTGCAAATATGCAAATGAATATAACCCAAAGTCTCCCTTCTGTAATACATGTTCAAGGGTAACTATTTCCATTCGAATTTTGGCTCAAAGTCCGATGTCGAGCAATGAAGGGAACCAACTGACCAACACCCCGCAGGGGTTTTAGAACTTGTGGTGGCTAGTCGACAAGTACCTAGAGATACTCTGAGTATCTTATACTACCCGTCTGTGGTTTTTTGGATCGTTACAATTTAACCATGCAGGTTTGAACGTACGTGTTGGGAAAACTGAAGCCAAATGGAGTAAATGGAGTCAAAATTTTTATTACAATAATTTGAACGAATTTACTGTTGTCGTTTGCTTCAAGTTAAAATATCCACTTTACCTTTCAATGGTTTTTGTTTGAACTCATTAAATGCAAAACACGATTAATCAAGTTTGGACTTTTTCGATACGAACTTCACAATCATTGGTGATCTGAAAAATTGGCAAACTGAGTTTTGCGATTAATAGGCTCGTTCATTTTGATGAGTTATTCTGTATTAAAGTGCAACTTTAAGTCGACTTTGATTGCGGCACATTTCATTGGATAAGTCTTTCTTTTTCTTTTTTTTTTTTTTTTTTTAACTTTCTGCAATGATAATTGAAAATTTTCATAAAAAACGGAAGTTATTGGTTTCGGTCCGATTTTCGGAAATCGAGTTTTCATCAGATCTCGACGTTTTGGGGTCCTAGGAAGCTATTCTAACTATTTTTAGATGGACGTCCGTGTGTGTGTGTGTAAACAAATTTTTGTCGTACGATATCTGTAGAACGAATCGACCGATTGGAATGATTCTTATGGCGATCGAAGGGTTCATCAAGACTTAGATCTGATTAGATTTTGGAATCGATCGGTCGAGTAGTTTCAAAGTTATTCGAAGAATAGAAATTGAAGAAAAAAAGATTTGTATAGGGAAAACTAATTATACTTATAACCTTCTTTAATTTATTATAAACACAATAGTATCAATTAATTGTAACGTATTTAAAATAGCGGGAAGTTTTCGGGTTGGCCCACAGGTCAACCGGTTTCCTGATTATTTTTATAAACTTTCTTTTACGTTCCCCATTTTTCTCCAGCCTTCCCCATTCACATTAGAGTGGTCGTTAAATTGCAACCCATAGTAGCGGCGATTTGTTTTGTGTTAAAAACTAAGGTTCAGAGTGGTGGGAGCGAAAATATAAAAATGTAAACTTTTATTTTTGGACATCGTCACAAAGTTATTTAATGTACAGGAATATATAAAGTATTACGGTGAAACGATCAGCAGGGTTAAATTGATCCACGCAATTCATGATTGTCTTTTGGCGAATCAGCTATTTCCACACGGCTGACGAAGTATTGTCCGGGTTAAGCATCCCTTCCGATAAACCGGATTTCCGTACGGATTGAACATACAAGCCTTGACCGTCGGCAGTTAGTTTGGAAAACTTCCGGTATTTTGAAAGCTGCACGTTCAGCGCGGAATACCACTTATCTTGGTTTGGCCACACGCTGTTTCAATTAGGATCATTCTGGGTGGTCTCTGTTCATAGTTTTACAAAGCAGTAAGGTTACTGCAGTGCAGCGGTGCCTTCGGACTGTTACGAACAATGAGCCACAAAGTTGCGGTATTTCTATATATCAAAACTGATTGAAAATAATTGGAACTAATTAGCAGCTGTGATGTGAGAGCTACCATATAGAAAAAGACTCGAAAAGAATATTGCACATTTTTTATCTGATATATGCATTGTCTAAATTTGATTTGCTTTTTTTTTTTTTTTTAAATGTAGAAAAATATTCCACACGAGTTGGACCATCCGGGTCTCTTCACCTGAGTAGAAAATTGGATTCTTTTCTGAGCCCCCTTGTGAAATGCATAATTTCCATAAAAAGTATTTTCATTGTGCGAATTCTATACGTCAGACGAAAATATTTGAGAAAATCAATTTTCGCGAAATACTTGCCAATATGCGCTTGCAATGTACTAAGCTCATGCATAGATACAATATGTATGCGCATATATGAAGCTGCAGTGTGTTACGTAAAGCGTGATCTTGGTGAATGCAAAAAAAAAAAAGAGAAAAAAGAAAAAAAATAGTAAAAAGAACAAGCGTAGCGTCGCGAAAGACAGACGTGAGTGGAATTTTAAAATAACCACCAATCCGCTGCTATACGCCTTCGGCCGGAAGTATGCGACCGGAAATTCCCCTGGCTTAGTTGTCAACTGCATTCGCAACATGCCCTACTACCTTTACTCCTTATAGCATGGAAGCTCAGCACATACCATACAGCATGCTATTTCGAAAAGTCGCTCCGCTTTCGCGCATATCGCGAATACCGCGTTCACTGCAGTGTCACTTTATTAAAAATTTCAAACAAAAGGCATTTGCCGTCGTTGCGCGGGCAATGACTCCTGCCTTACTCCCACATCACTAGCCCATGCAATGAAACGAGTTATGATACGAGGAAATTCTTGCATGTGGAGAGCTGATATATCTGTTTTTAATAACAGCCCAACCAGCCACGATGCACGTTGGATCTACTTTGTAAGTTTTTTTTTTATAGATAACCTGAATACTTTACCGAGGGTAAGACCTGACGTTATTCTTTTTTACCTTTATGCAAGTTATACTACCAATCGATTTGTTCTTGCCTCTTGGACAACCATGTTGATTGGTACACTTGAATTCGATGTTTAACTGTTCTTTGGGAGAGATAGAATTGCATAATCGAATGATATTTGAATTTAACGAAGTTTCACTGGCAATGAAAGATTGAATTTCAGGATGGGCTTTATTCTAGACAACTGCCGACACCAAACCATTGCTGTTGATCCACAAAAGGAGGGTATGATTTCCAAAATGGATGGAATTAGCGGATTTGGTCAAGAATGACAGATGCTTCTTTCGACGGACCTTGAAGTCACGTCCAGAATGAATCGCTCTTTCAGACCCGTGTGTACAGGATCGATTTTTATTTCAATTACATAGAAGCGATCGGGTAAGATAAGAGCAAAAGATCGAGAAAAAAAAAATATATATATATATGAGAAAAAGAATCGAGCAAAAGCGAGAAAAAGAGGGGATTTTTAAAGCCGTATAGATATGCACCCTAAGTCGACATCGTACCGCGCGAGTATTTTCGTAGCAAGTAATCCTAAATCGATTCGAGTAAAACGACGATAATGGACCAGTCAATTCTCGACGGCACCGAGTTACGAGGTCAGAACGTCGTAGTGCGATGAAGAGGAAAGAGGAACGAGGAAAGAGGGAAGAGGAAAGAGGAAGGAAAAAGGAGGGGCCGGCACATACACCAAGAGAAGGACAACGCCGACGTTGAATCCACAGTCTCATCCCCACAGGAATTTCTACGGCGAGTGCGAGTCTATATAGGAGGGCAGCCATAATGGCGCATCGTCGGCGACGTATAGCTATGCCAAGAAGACTCCTGGATGGACGTCCTGGTAAGAATGTACTCCACCGAGCTTGCACGGTCGTCGGTTACATAGCTATATCCAATCCCGTTGGTTGCGGGGGTTAAGAGGGCAGTCGCAGTGACATGACCAGGGCTGAAAGATTAGAACGCATACCAGGTCAGAGGTTTAGTATCCTAGGTCAAATTCCACTCCTCTTAAAATTACCCCCGTTCCTTCGGGAGCGACGACGGACGCTTTGGTGGTTGATGGCGGTGACCTCTTTTCCCCTTATAGCGGCTGCCTCTTTTCGACGAACCCTCCCGCCCTCCGGAACCGTGCTCCCGTGACAGGAGTTTCTTTTTTACACAGCCAGAATTGTCCAATCAATGTTCGCAAGGCGATTATTGGATTTCGCTTAGCCACCCTCCGGGCCAAACGTTGGTCCTCGTTGCTGCCCATCCACCACATTCAAGCGACGAACGCAACAGCCATACTTTGGGTTTGGTTGACTTAAATTTTAATTCCTCCAATCCGGATCCATCGGGAATCACTCCGATCAGCGTCGCCCCGAAACGTCGCGGGTCGATATAAAACGACAATTTTTTTTTCATTTTTCAATACGGTAAAAATAAATGAGGAATCAATTGTGAATCATCCTTCAAATTAATGCAATAAGGGAACAAAGGCTCAATGTGCCCTTGTCGCATCAAATTCCTCAAATATTCTTTCAGAACAGTTGAGTGTCATTTGGGTTCATAAAATTGTTCATCGAAACGTTGTTGACTCATTCCTGATACAGGAATTAAGTTGTAAAATAAAATAGAAGAATGGTCATCGTCGAAAATTGGGTATGCTGGAAAATGTCGCGAACATGTTTGTTCAGTATTATAAAACCGTATACCTGGTGGTAGGTATACAGTCGAATCAGCCAAAGCTATAAATTGCTATTTGGTCCCATTAATCCAATGCTGCAATAAGTTTCAATTATTTAATACGTCAGAAGTTATTTTCTGCCAGTATTAAACTCGAAATACCATAGTCAAATTTTTAACCTAGTCTCTTTTTGGATTCCTATGTCATGCAAATCTGCAATAGTTAATGCACGATCTTCTTTAGATGTGAAAGTGATATTCCACCTTTGTCAACGGCGAATCACCATGTCGTAACATCGTTGGAGGGAAATTCAAGTGTGATTCTGCTTCATATCGTATATGCAATGTAGACTCATGCATTCTGCATTGGTTAGAACCTTCCAAAAACTGTACTCACCTCATGCGGATCAAGGTTGATGATCCTTGATGAGTTCCTATTACAGATTCCATGATTGTGAATACTGAAGATGTTCAAGATTCAGAACCACATATATTAAACTAGGTCTGATAAATATGCATACAAGTATATATGTTTTATATACTGAGTATATTCATAATTTCAAACAAGAGTAATTCTCTTTTCAATTATTTATACCAACTGAATATTTAATTTCTTCATATTCAAAGGAAAACGTGGCGGTTGAGTAAACTGTTATTTCTTCACTTCTCGGTGTATGTGTTGCATAGCGGTATAAGGTATACCTTTGTCCGAGGTATTATTTGCTCGGTTATAATTTTGCGTGAAATAGTTTCCTCGTCGAGGCGTTGTTTAAAACAGTCTAAATTAATTAAAAGCTCCCTGTCTCCGTAGCCACTGACAGCCCTCGGCAACCGCGACACCATACAGCACGCGGGCAATGGTGACAATGCCAAAAATGTGGTAGAGGGCAAAGAACAGTAGAGAGGGGTTGTAACAAATAATTAACCGGAATGTGTACGAGCGAGGTAAAGGCTAGCGAAACTTTGGGAACCCTAAACTTTTTTTTTTTCAGTTGACCGTTTCTTTTTCCCTAACTTCAGAAGGGCTTCAATCAACTTCTCCATTAATCGTAGAGACAACGAATTCTGAGGTCATTTTTTTTCCCTCTGGAAATCTATATAGAGATCAAAGAAACTGTTTAGTAAAAAAAAAAAAAAGAATAGCTACGCTGGGGTTCAGATTCATTTACTACCTTCGTATTTATGACTGGGTTTACCCGCTCGTTCTAAACAACGGTAGAGGAAATGAGCATCACCGTCAGTTCAACCCCCGAAACGATGAGAGACTCCCATAAATTTAACGATCTCTCATTTTCACTCGAAACAATTTCACCTGTACCAACACAACAAATGGTTAAATACATTGTGAAAACAATAAGGTAAAAATAACAGTAACAAAGCAAATGTCTTTGGCAAGTTAGGCCTCCCCACAGCGATTGTTTTTGTGGAGGTATTTGTTTGAACGTCAAGTGTCATGACTCTCCAGGTTAATCCCAGAGACCCTTATCAAGCCATACAATTCCTCCGTTATCTATACGAATTCAGACGACGTTTCTCACACCCCTCCATCTCTACATCCATCTGCAGAAACTATGCGCAGCGTTTGTAGGACCCTGAGAGGAGCATTGGGTCAGTAATGAACCCCTCTACACGTAATACATCAAGTGTATGACACATAGCCAGTCTCTGAGTACGTGGGTGTATACATATATTATAGATATACATATGTGTACAAGTATCTATATGTATACAGCATCCTGTGAACTGCTCGCTGGACTTTAGCCTGCGTACGCCCTAGACAGGGTTGAACATCAATCTATGCCAGAGAACGACGCCAGTAGCCTTGCGCTACTCAGGTGTCATCAGAGCCTCCCTTCTGTAACGTATAGGCTTAACTATAGTAATTGGATCCAACTTATCGGCACCGTCGACATCGACGTTAGTCCGGTGACCGGGATGGAAGAGGAATTAGGTGTAGTAGAGTGTAGCAGCGTTAAAATGTCATATAAGCATATGGGGAGCTGCGTCGTTTAGAGAAACCTCTTTTTGCCTTGACACATCCATGCATGTACGGAAAAAGGTCGACATTCTATGCATCCTCGAACAAAAATAAAAAGTCTTGCTTAATTTATTCAAGAATTGATGTATTGAAGGTAGGTATAACCTTTCGAAGGGAAGAAGAGGTATTCGTTTTTAGATGTTCGATTAAAACTGGGATCATTATTATTCCGTTAATACGCTGAAATCAGGGCATTGTTCTCGGGTGAACAATGATTCGAGGAATCCAAGTTTAGACGTTTACCTTCGTCCTGTGCACGAGAGCAAAGTAAGGAGCGGTCGTACCATTTGATTATACACCTATAATGTCTTTGATAAAACAAAACGTCACTTGCTTCAAATAGTAGCATAATTAACGCACGGTTGGGTAACAACACGGACGGTAACGCAAACGCAGACTACCACGTTAATTTACCCGGGCACATCCACCAAAACATCTCGCCCATTACCGCTTGGCGGTAATTAAGTCAGAAAATTATTATTGTTATAATCATATTAGAACTTAACACGGCCGTTGTTATAGATTTTAAGCTCGGTTTCTCCGAGTGATCATTCTCTACGTGTACGTGTGCGTTAGGGTGGTCCTTATTTAGGGTGAGGATGGATGTTCTTTGCCCTCCCTCTCCCAAATCGTCGCCAAGTAATTCGAAAAAAATCCCTTAAAAATTTCAGCCTCCAACTCGACTCTGAACCCTTCCGGAAATAGGGGTGAATTTCGCCATTTAAAGTACATACAACATTTTTGCAATGCTTTAGGTAAATATTTCATCGCGAAGCTATTGATTTGTGAAAAATCTGTTATTGCGAGAAATTAGTAGGCGTTGGTTCGACTATTTAGGGAAGATATTAGTTTTATATGTTTGATTGTCAATTTTCGACATGATATTTTAGCTAATTAGACAAAAGAAGTTAGATTTGAATGATGTAGGGACAAATGATATGGAATGCCTCATAGCTGGTACTAATGGTTTTTCCAAATTGTAACATTGATGCCAACTAATTTCTTACTATTACAAATTTTTATGCAAATACATAGGCTGGCGATGAAATATTTACCGAAAGTAGCGTCAAAACGTGTGTAAGTGTTTTTAATGACGAAATTTACCCCCTAGTTCACGTATTAGGGTGTCTGGAAAGGAATCGACATTTTAGTTTTTTTACTCCCACCACTCGAAACGTTAGTTTTTTTTTTTTTTTTTTGCACAAAACAAATCCTCCCACAAGATGAACTCTAAGAGTTGGCGCAAGTCATTTTTTTTATTTTTATTCTACTTTTTGAAGCCGACACTTTTCCTGACATCTGATCATTTCGAAACGGAATGTCGGAATTAGGGGCTTTTGGATCGCTGATTCCAGGTCTGATGTCGAAATACAGATATTCAAACTGGCGGGTCCAATATGGAGTACCGAAATTCTAAAAGAAAAAAATAGACTGTTTTGCATGAAAATTGGTAATCAAAGCTTTTTTCCACCGCTAATTTGAAATTTAAATTAAACAAATGTCACTAAATTTTTGTCACTAGCATTTTTCACGTGACTCAGTCTACGTCTTTCTGAAATTTTTAATAATTGATCTGTAATTTCATATCTTGACTCCAGATTAGAAATAAGTGACTCAAAAAACTGTCGAGCGCTAATTTTCATGTAAATTAGTCTACTTTTTATAATCCAGCTACGACACAATTTTGATATTTTGATAGGGTTTTGTGGGGTTTTGATATGGTAGCTTTTGTTTTTTCAATAGAAACTCTTATTTCTAGTACAGATTCGTAATCTAAAGAGAAAAAAATACAACACTTTTGTAGTAAGCTTTTATTTTTTTGAATGTTCAAATTCTCATCATGAAATATAATGAAGTTAATTATAACGTTTCGAAGCTAATAATGTAATAACATTCTCAAAGTGATTAATGAATTTTAAATATTACTTGCCATTTAAAAAAAAAAAAAAAAAAAAAAAAAAACATTGCCTAAGTACAAAAGTATTGTATATTTTTTTTTTTTCTGTAGATTACGAATCTGTACTAAAAAATGAGGATCCCTACTTATAAAATAAAAGTTACCTCATAAAAGTCCCATAAAAGCCTATCAAAATTCAAAACCCATAACATTATCAAATATCCCCCTCGATATCCTATAACAAAAGTCAACAAGCCTGTGAGCAAATTCGCGAAATATTGGGGAGTTTCCATGGAGGTACAAATATTCGATTGGTAGTAGTACCTTCATCCAAACTCAGACGGTGGAGAGGCCTTAAGCTATAAATAACGTTGATTCGATACTGTCTTAGACCCCTCCGCATAGCATGTAAATCTACAGCGTTCAGTGCATAATTTAACATTCGTGAGAAATTATTCTATTAGGTATACGGTTTGGTATTGTAGTTGGTAGTACAAGATGTGTGCAAAGCAAATCCATGTGTTGAAGAATTACTGTAACTTTCTATATGAACACTCGTTTCTCTAACTTCATTCGTTATTTGATACAAAAAAGAAAAACGAGTGAAATATAGTGGATTTTTTTCAAAATATCCCCTTCGCCAAACATCAGCTCATATACAGTCGCCAGAAGTTTCTAATCGATAGAATTTGATGCTGCTTGAGAATTTCATAATCTTTGAAATTTGAAGATCGTCCAATCAAAATTTAGTAGCAAATATCACAAGTTTCTCCTCGAAAGTAAATTCCCTGAAAGTTTTTGAGACTGTAGTTAATCCATTTTCAATTACCGTGTAAGTACTTGAACCTGACTGTAAAAAAAAAAAAATCATCGTTATTACCTTGTAAACCAAGAATCACAAGTGCGATTGCATTTTGACATTTACTTGGACATGAAAAAGATGTATTAGTTTATCTTCGAGGTTGTATTCCAGTGAAATAGATGTGGCGACGAAGATACCCAAAATATACCTCATGTCGCATTATTTCATCCGTTGAACCGATGCCTTACCTACTGTAAGGTAGGTTCCAGTTGCGAACGACGACATCCCGCAGGTTTCAGGACACCTGACATGGCTACAACCTCGATATTGGATAGAATAATATTGTTCGGTTGGATATTATAACGGGTTTACGTTTCTGAGGAAAGTGGTAGACGGAGTATGAGGGTCGAAGATACAACCTCGATGCATTATGCATACAGCCGAGTCAACCAGGACGACATAGGGGTAACCAGGTTGATCCGGAATCCCAGATGATACGTCGGGTCTTGTGACATTGGCGAGCTCCGTTTCCTTATCCTTCGGATTATTGGGAACTTGACACCACGGAGATAATTCGTTAAACTTGAAGATTCTGATAAAAAGAAAACTCGACGGTAGGTAATAATCACGTGCCAGGAATGAGAATAAACAAAAAAAAAAAAACCGAGACCGTATTCAAAGTATAAGAGAGAAAATCTCTGTCGTTGAAAAAGAAAAAAAGTATATAAAAATAAAAAAAAATAAAAAATAAAAAATTGTCTGGACCGCAAAGTTTTTCGTTCGACGGAAATATCGTTGACATATATCATACGGACGAAACACATCGGTTGAGGGTGAGTTCGCTTTTTTCTCGTTGAAGTAGCGTAGAAGTGGATCCCCAGCGTGGTTGGACCGGCGCGTTTTTGAAATACAGACGAAGATAAATAGGGCGAAATTTGGAAGAGGGCAGAAGTGAGGCGGAAAATGGAGAACCCGAAACTCTCGCTGGTATAGTCGTTCGAAGCTTTCTCTCCTCTGCTCTTTCCGAGTTTGCGGTATTGCTTTGGTGGCTCCGGGTCGATCCGCACCAGCTGTCCTATATCCTTCCTCTCTACACCCCTTCACTCTACCGTCCCGATGTGTCGGAGCCGGCTACACAGGGGTGAGTAAATCGGGTGATAAGGGCGGGCGGTGGTGCCGGCCGACGTTCGGGCGGGATGAGTAAAAAAGGGAGAAACGTGGGGGCATAAGCGAAAGTAGCATAGACACTAGAGAGGAATATATTACACCTGCGGGGAAGTGAAAACAGCCAGGAGCTTTCAGACGAGAAGGGAGTAGGGCAGGCGAGGAAGCTCAACAACGAAGACCTTGCGCGGATTCCAAAGTGGTGCAAAATTGGCAAATGGACGGAAAAGCCGCTTTTGGCGCGAGTTCTGCACCGCGGGGTAAGGGAAAGAGATGAGGGAAAAGGTAGCCATGTGTCTCTCTGGTTGAGTGTATAGTAATTGCGGGACATCCAGAGCTTAGCATCCCGCGGTAAAAGTGAATGCCCGGAACGTGCGTCACGACGGTGAGAGATCGATGGGCTAATCTCAACAGATGGAACACCACCTTATTCTCAACCCTTACGTTTTTTTCTTTTTTTATCACATTTTTATATTTTTTCGTCATCGTGTGTCATACCTACCCTCTGTATATGGTCACGGACCAGATTAATAACCACCTCGGATTAGCTGTCGCCGAGAAGTGGTGAGTAAAAATCCTAAATCCGGACCACGCGAAAGCTGGGACAATCGATCGATCAATGTGTTGGTAAAGCTCGAAAGTAATCGAAGACAGATCGACCCAGTCGAGAAATAACGGGAAAAGCATTTCGCACAAAGTACTTTAATATTTGTATTGATATTGTACCATTATACCTACACTCGTACATAGGGTATGTATGTGAAAAACCACCGGAGTGTAAAACTTTCTTTTTATTTGCAGCAGCAGTATTCCGTTTTTGCAATATTGTAACCTGAACCGAAAACTGGGTTTTATTTGCACCTCGAATCAGAAACGGGTTGCAGTTCCGAACGATAAAAATTACGAATTCACTTGGCAATGAAACGATTTCGAATTTTCAGAAATGTTAATGTCCAGAACATTAAAACTCTGGAAGATCGGAATGCAGACGGTTTAAAACTTGGATAGTCCAACACTCCGGAAGTCCAAGAATCCGACAATTTGTTCCGAGGCACGACGCTTTATGCGTAAATTTCAAATTTCGGAGTTATAGCCTTCCGCATCTTTAGCCTTAACAGTTTTAAATCTTCGCTGTTTTTCGATTAGAATTTTTAAATCAACTATGCAGACTTTCAGAAAGAAGCAACCTTTCCAAAAAATGTCACGCTGTAATGTTAACATTAAAAATTTTAACCGTTCCGAATTTTAATTTCCGGAACTTCAACCCGACCCCATATTAAGATCCTTGTAATAGCAAAAATGCAAAGTAGCAAATGAGAGTCCAGTTTCAACGTCCAAAGAAGCAATTTTTCATTTTGAGTACTGAACTCTCCAGATTTTGACTTCATGTTCTACAGTTTTGATAAAAAAAAAATATATATTAACTCACTGTTGAATCAAGAATGCGATTGCCACTGACATCTATTCAAATTCAAACCAACTGGAGCATATTCAATTGCAATACTAGTAATAAATGTAGTGATCCAATAGTTCGATTCCACTTTCTTTCTAAATCAGAGGAACCTTTGTTCACGTTTTTAACAAATTTGTAGTGAAATAACAAATCATCAGCATGTAATCTTTGGAATTTGGAATCACAATTGACAAACTTGTACGAAATTTCATTCGGATTCTTTCGTTGTATTTTAAACATCTTGATTACTGAACTTCTTTCGCTAGTTCACCTCAATAATTATCTTATGCTTAAAATTTGCTGCTGCACCTTAGCTGCAAAGGTTAGAATTTTGTAAAAACATACCTGTATGTTGTAATAAATTCCCGAAGCTATGTATGTAGTAGTTTTAGATTGTACTCGAGTATAAGCTACAAAAAAACCTTGAAAGCTCGGTTGATAATTGTGATATATTCCAATCACAATGCTTTTATAGAATTTAAAATTGTTTCTCTTCATGCAATAGCCAATTAACATTTTAAATTATGTCAATTATGGCTTTGGTTTTTGTCCACCAAATAGATATTTGATTTCAATTGCAAGCTCGTTTGGTTTTCCATGAAATATTATTCGATCGGGGTAACAACCGAACCAACTAAACCGCACTGAAAAACTTCATTTATATTTAAATTTTCATAATATTCTCGAGAATGTGATTAACGAACATGCTAAACGAATTCATTTGTGAAAAATTTAGATTAGAAATAGCTAAAAGATCGTTACTTTCAATAAGCTTTCTTGTTACTTGAATGTTACATATCTACCCATTAATAATTTTATACTATTCCCTGTTGTCTAGCGAAATAGAATAACACTTTTTAAATTCAGTAGAAACGATAACTATTGAGATTCCTGAAACTTTTTCAATAGAGTCAATGATAAGACATGATTGATCTAAGTCCTGATGATAACAATTCATAAAAAATATTTAATTTCAAGACGTGTAAGTATACCACCATAAATCGATTACATTCTTTACCCACCTTCGTTCATACCTTATATGTATGTGTAAGCCGTTCAAGTGTGAGTTCACTTTGATCCATATCTACGTCGGTGCTATAGTAGCGGATTATGTACACAGGGTAAACGAAATCGGTTGAACCCAAGTCTTGTAAATGCTTTGAAATTGAAAATTCTCCATCGTTTGTCTACAATATGTCCAATATCGACCAAACATTTTCCTCTTTCAAAGCCACAGCTTCGTGCAGTTGCAGATGTACTAATGATTCCTTAAAACAGAATTGTCACTCTAAAATGGATTCGGACTGTAAGGTTTTACAGATCATTTCTATGACGTAAACCATGAACACTTTATATTAGTCACAATTTTCAAATAATTTCAGTAAGCCATGTCTGAAACAGTAAAAAATTTAATCCCTAAAAACTTTATCTGTTTCAATATAGTCTGCGAATGTGTGTAGACATTTTTGACTAATATGAAGCCCGCTTTGTAGGACTAATCGATTTTTACAATTTTACCATTTTTATGAATTCCAGTATTTATTACACAGGAGAATTATTTCTCATAACTAAAGTTTGAACACAAAACGTAAGCATGACATAGCACCATAAAATACCTTATCCTATTCCATTTAGTCTACACCAAAAAAAAAAAAAAAAAACGAAACGACTGCAGCATTTTAAAACTTTTCGCCCTCCATAAAAATTTTTATCCGAACGGTTCCGAGACTTTCGTTTCGACGGATAGTTCTTATACGAAATTACTAAATTTATATACCCTAAAAAATCATGTATGTACTAACCATATTAGCAGCCATGTTTTAAGTTCTCAATTGCCTGCAGTAATAATTAATCAATAATTAATAATTCGTGTGATTGGTTGATTAATTTTTCATTACAATTATTATTGTTATTATTATCTACTTTGTGTAGTAATTTAAATGCTTCGACCTCGTGTGGTCGAGACTGTTTTTTTTCATTTATAACTACTGAAGTGATTTGCAAGTAAAAAATTTTTCGATAATCTCCACTAATTCTTCAATTACATGAATTCCCAGAAGTAATTATGAAAATTCCACATTTCAACCGCGATGTTTGTGTAGTAGAATTTTCCTTTCAAGGTCAAGTCGTATTTTATCAGACCTCATAGCGTTTGAATATACCGGAAGAAGTCTGCAAAGACCAGTCATAGATCGTAGACTCCGGATATCGGTGATTCACGTGACCTCGCGCAATACCCAAGTTCCGTAAGTCGATAGTTGACCCGCAATCAACACCGTCTGTTAACCTATGTATGTGTTGATATATAGGAGCCTATCGCTTTAAAAGTTGAAATTTATGTGTAGAAAAATGAGAAACTTGTATCGAGCGGTAGTATATATATTTTTACTTTAAACATTAAAGTTCGGTAGCACAATTCAACCGCGACATAAAAGCGGGCTTACTGCAACAACAAATCCGCAATATTCAATTTTTAGATTACAGCTTTATGGTAAAACCTCTATTCTGAGTTTTAAAGAGTAAAGAAAGTCACGATTATTAAAAGCTTCCTGTTCAGCAATACAAAGCTTAAAGAAAGATAGCTGCAGTAAATTTGATAAAAACTATTCACAAATCAAATCTAAGCACAAGAAACCGCAAACAGAACTTCTTATAAAAGTTTGAACATCGCACTCGTTTATGTTAATATAATGATGATTGTGATCCGTCGAAGATGAAAATTGGCTCCTTCAGGATAAGACTCTATAAATTTAAACATTCTTGTTTAGACTTTCAATTCAAGTAATCGGTAATTATAAGGAGCGTATTACTATGATAGCGTGATCGATTTTCGTGTACAATAAATTGATTAATTGCCAATAAATTCTGTGAGGGATCAACGATATTACAGCAAGGTCAGACCCCGCTCTCACAACTCGTTGTCAAAAGCTCGATATTGTCCGTTTGTCTTCCAGTCCAAGATATATCTTATACCAAAACATATGAAATATTATTGGCCACTGCCCATGCTATACCGTTTACGCAGACGAAAACTGTTCCAATTTCCTTTGGGACACCGGGCAACTGGAGGAATTCTCGCGTGAGTTGACAGATCTCTAGCACCGAATTCTAGCTCCCGCCAATACTTACGCGAGTTTTTTTTCTCCTAACGGAGTGATCCAAGCTCAGATGTTGCTAGACCTCAACCCTATACCTTTGACTTCTACAACGGAGTAGTGCGTGTGTATGTGGGGGACGGATGGAGTGATGGCCTGGTTGCCGCGATCCATTTGGCTTCATCTTGCTTTCGTATTTCATCCTTAGAGCTATTGGATTTCGAATCTATTCCAACAAAAACAATCGAGTGTCAGGAATAATCCGAAAGGCAGGATATAGGATGAAATAAATCTGTGAAATTATGGACTCTTGTCAAAGTTACCACAGAAATAGACGCTGTACCTCAATTTTCATCACGTGACATTGACATAGGTCCATTCCTAGAGCCTTAATCTATTATTTTACTCACTGAGAGCCACAGGTGGACTTGGCTAACTCTACAACTTACCTTTGCATTGGCTGTTTGCAAGTGAAGAAGGTAAAATTCAGGTGGTGGCTCTACTCTCGTGAACAATTCTAGTCTTTCGCTCTGTAAAGGACACATGCGGATGAATCGGGACAAGCTAAGAAAAAAGATATGTCTTATAAATTCAACAAATTTCTATTTTCATCGTTAGGGAAAATCATGAAATTTGTGTAGATATGAAGGGCAAAACACAATTCATTTGTCAAAAATGTTACTAAGCATTTAGTGTTTCTGTACTCAAGTCCAATGTGAAAGATATATTCATGTTGCATCCCTTGGCGTATGTGTGTACATGTTTTATTCATAAAATGATTTACGATACTGTCACATGAATTATATTGATAAAACTAACGATTTGATAACTATTTGAAATTTTTTTTCGAAGATTTCGCTGTTGTCCCAATTCATTAGTTAATTTCGAAGACTCTCCAGAATCGCACCTTTTCTAATATCGCTCCTCGATGATAAACTTTTTCAATTTTCGTCATTGTAAACTAGAAAAAACCACGAACAAAAGTACCTCTTTCAAATTCATTTTTCACTTCTCTATAATTACATTTATCAAATTTGCATTAATTAAATTTTCGCGAAAGTGTTCCAATTCACCGGCATGTAATCGTAGTATCTCAGTATCGTAGAGGGGTGAAAGAAAGTGCAACTGGTGATTGTTTTGAAATTCTAATCAAAGGTTGTGGGTTATGGGTATCGCCGTAACCTACACATATAGATATACTTGTGGGTATCGTTGAAATTGATACAGGATACGAACGAAGCTTAGTTTCACACGTTTCTGTTTATTTTTCCAACGGAAATTGCAAGCTGTCGAGGATTTGAACGGTAGAGGGTATAAAAAGAATTCACTACAGAGATGCGAGAATTCAGTAAAAGTAAAAAACGGTAGGCGGTAGCTGCCCCCACGAGAATACATCAATTTCCCTAAAAATCCTTTGAGATTTAGATGGACGGGGGTACGGGTGAGGGGGTGACCCTACGGCCGAAGGCAGAAGTATGAAGCCCTGAGGCTTGAAAGATGGAAGTTGGAAACGGTGAGACCAAAGAAGAAGGAATAACAGGCGTTGCACGTCCCCATAGTATTAAAGATCGAATTAGGATAGCGAGTGTGATAGGATGATGCTTGTCGGTTGATCCCAGAGTCTTCTGCCACTGAGACGTTCTCTTTCGATTCCAGGGTTGTTTTTCCATCCCTTAAAAATCCACACGCAGAAATTCTCGTCCGCTGAATGTGATATTAATGTCTTTGGCGGACCCTTGGTGATTTCCCACGAACGGGATGACAGTGTTCGAAAACTCTCGACAGTGACCCGGCCTGGCACCACGTCTTTCCCTTTAGCCTTTTTGGGCCACAAGGCTGATTGGCAGCTTCAAGGTTGCCTAACCCAGAAGCTGTTAAAAGCCGGTCACCGCACACTCTCTCTGTCACTTCAATTACCGACTCATCAATATCCTACGCGAGCAAAAACACACTCGCAATATGATTTCGATACACCACTTGCTCTCTTTCGTGGCTGACCTCTCAGAACATCGAATTCCAACACTTCTCAGAACTTTTTATTGGCTCTTCCATCACCCTTTCTCAAAGAGCACGTCTCTATCATCATCTCAATGGCAAATTATAAATTGCAGTGTTTGTGGCTGATTCTCTCAAAAATTAGCCAGACTCACGATCTCAAATTATTTTCTAACATCAAGTGCCTTTCATTCCGGAGACAAAGAGTCGAAGAATATATTTTCTCAGATTGTTTTAAACCCTAGATTGTGATTAATCTTAAAATCGATGTGTTGAATAATTTTTTGAAATATCTAACAGAAAAACAAAATGTATGGATTCATTTTTATTGAAAATTTTACGCTCTATTGAACGGAAATATTTTCGCTCACCTCTGATATCTGTAAATGGTTTGAAAATTCACTTCATTACTTTCAAAAGTCCTTTTGATGCCTTAACGCAACTTCTATCTTTGATTGCCTTCATCTATTTTCAAAAAACTCTACTGATAAAAAATAAAAAATAAAAACTTGGGATATTTGATTATGACATTAGGATGTCTTGGGCTTCTAGCGAATAATCAATAATTTCGAAAACATAGAGCTAAATTTTTATCACAATTTTATTTATTTTTGGTAATAATTTAAGCAAATATGAACAAGTGCCATTTCTTACTCAACATTTTCTTCTACAAAGCCTATTTATGGGGACGAGATTAACGTTTACGGAACTTATTTTTTTCTCCCAAATATAATATAAAATTTTTTTAAATTAATATTGTTATTTTTCACCAGTATACTTGATTCGTAAGAATTGAACAGAAAATCATAAATGATCAATTTATTTCAATGTCCGATTCCTCGATCGTCGTAAGCCCCTATCCATAAAGGAAATAGGAAATGAAATAAAAACAATCTATACTTTACGTACGCTATGAAATATTGGTAGTAGACAATTGCCGAACTTTCTAGTAGTAGGTACTATTTCTTTCGAGAATTGCTCTCCCGGAAGTAACCAAGTTTAACTACAATCCTGAGCTACTTTGGTATTTGAAAATTTCGAGATAATCAAAATATAACAAATCCGATGCAATTATGTGTGTTTTTTTTTAAATAGATTTTATAATCTGTAAAATTATCGGCTGTCTTTGGTATTCAAATTTGCAGAAAAAAGTGGGTTTCTTAGAAGCAATAATTTTGAAAAATGTATTATTCTACTTAATAAACTTTTATAAATTACAGTTTCCAAGCTTTATGGTTTAGATGTAGATGATCAGATCTGCCGCTAAAAACTAAACATATAATGAACCTAGGATTTTCCAAAATTGTTCTGTTTCCTACGACGTCTTTTTATTTTTCACAAATTTAGTGTATGAGTAAATTTTTGTCAATCAAAAACGAATAATATTTTCCCACTATCCTGACCCAACTAGTTTTTTGTATCAATTTATTCAATTTATAAAATATTAATATTTGTTGATCAAAGATATTCATTTCAAAAATTTGTGTTTCTGCGTTAAAAATAAGCAGTAGTTGACATTTTTGTGTCAATTTACTGCAGATTCAAACGTTAATTTAAACACCATGATATGTTAAATAGATTTTTCATAACAATCACGAAAGTTGAAATATTCACAAAAAATTTAATATATCTTTTATGTAAAGTGTACGCTATATAGTTAATGTTAAATCGACTGAAAATTCATACCATTTTTATACATAAATGAATACAACTGAAAAATAGATTATGATTTTATATTGGACTGTGTTAATTTGACTTTGCTGACGTGTCACGTGTCATTAAAAGCAACATAATTGTATTACCCAATTTGACATAAGAAAAAAGAAAATTGAAAATTCAATCTCTGCATGATTTAGAAAAATATTGAAATTATATATTTGACGTTTGACTTTTCATTTTGAGTGAAAATTAACACAATTTTTTTTCAATAATGTAGAATCTCTAATTTCCCGAACTGCTGATATTTTCGGCAGTTGAAATGACTATAATTGTGAAAAATTTGATATCTTGATTTTATAAAAAAAAAATTCAAAATCCAAAAATAGCTAAAAAATCGCAATTCAAAAGTGCTTGTAAAACAGATTGCACATAGTGTGTGCAACGGAAATAAAATCTGAGAAAATACGAGACTGGGATTGGTACACGTAAGGCAAGAGGATGGGGAGACAGTAAGGAGAGAAATAGACAGAGAGAAACAAAAAAGGAGACAGATAGAGAGAGAGAGAGATGGTGAGAGAAAATGCGAGGAGGATTAAGAGAGGGAATGGGAGATGCAGACGGCAGTGCGAGGGTAGGAAAGCTCCGGTATTTTAATATCGGGCATTCCTTAGCGACCTACCGCCCGTCCGTCCGATCAACTCGAGTCTACTCTACTTGGTTCTACCGCAACGCACCGCACCACCTTCTCACCCCCATCATGGGCTTCCCATGGGCTACATCTTTCTCCACCCCTATAATTTTTAACCTGGTCCCGTCAGTAATTATAAAACATTATATCCGTGGTACGGATGCCCCCGTGGTCTGAATCCTTCATTCTATCTCGACCCATCTCGGCTTATCTTTGTTACTCTGTTCACTGGAGTCAAGGGAATACGGGACTCCCTCGGTTTATAACATAACCTGCTCACGGAGAGACGAAAACTTCAGGAGCTGTTGGATTAATATTTAATGATCGTGGTTACTGTACTTGGCTTCTCTCTGCACGCTCTGCGGTTTGCTGAGGGTCAAACTCGGTTCAGGCACGCGGTGAGGATAAAGACAACTCAAACGGAAGAAGGGAGTGTCTCTGACGAACCACAAGGCGGTTGGGTTCTTTGACCAATTTTGTTAAGCAACTCGACGTGACCTTTGACCGCACAACCTCGAACAGCTTGGATAAGTTACGAAGGGCAAATGAAAGGACTTGGATCGCACGCTCCACATAATTTTACATATACGTATAGGCATAGGTCGGGTCAGATCTTCGCACTTTGACTTTTTTTTTTACTACACCGCTTGAAACCATTTCGGTCAGCATTTGTATTACATCGATACTGAAGAAGTGATATCAAAAATAAATATCACACGAATCAAATGAATCGATCGATCCACGGATCAGTACACATGCAGTTCAAGTTACAACACCTTTGGTAAAAGTCAAAAGGTTTTGTTATGGCACTGCTAAGTCTTTAGTCTGTAATCTGTAAGACGTTGCCTGACGTCATTAAACCACGGTGTCGTAGACACGCGTATTAAGCCTCTAATTGCTCGCCGCCAGCCAGCCAGCCAGCCAGCCAGCCAGTAGTCGCAAGCATGCAAAGTAGCGGGGGCTAATTAATGGGATTAGCTCAAAGGATGACGCGTGTCCTTGAGATTAATGAAGGGAGAACTTTGTCGTCAAGGATAGTTGTGCCTTACTTACATTTCCACTTTCCACCTTCCACCTTCCGGGAAAAGTATACGGAACTGTATATGCCACCCAGAATAGTCGTCAATAGCTAAATTATCGTGCGATCCTGAAGATTTCTTTTTTCTTTGATCCTTAACTGATTACCAGCGGTTGCAAATGTTCCAGTATCGGTGCAGAGAATTGTCGTGAGTGATTAAAGTCTTGTTTCTTTTAACATCACGAGGTATATATGTGTCTCCTTTACCGGTTAATCGGTTCAATTTATCTCACAGACCTTTGGACGTGACGGCTCCCAACGGTCGGGTCGGGACGGGCCTTCCGCCCCGCGTCTTCCCCAACTCTCAACACTTCTTGACGTCATCCCTGTCCGACGAGATTTACGTCAATTTATCGAACCCCGCGCTGTTGTAAGCAATCAGTTTCCTTCATATCAACTAGTTCAGAGATTTGAGAATCACTTCGCCTACACCTTACACCCTACCCTAATCTTACCTTACCTTACCGTACCTTGCCTATTACAGAATACAGCTATACATCTTCACACACACACACACACACGCCTGTTTGCAACGATGAATCGAATACAGCGTCCTGGGAACCTCCGACACTCCAACGTCCTTGTTTGCTTACGTCGCTTTAACGGCCATCCATTTGGACGTCGTCTGTGCAACGACACTTCTGCCGGTTGTGAACGGGTTGCCGCAACTCGCTAAGTCTCTGAAGATTTTTTAGTCTCGTGGTCGGTATTTTGACGTCGACATTTTCCTAACCATTTTTTTATTTTTTATCTCGTCGAGAATGTGCACGCTATTTTATACACGAGTCACTCGCCCGATAGCGACACGGACATGTCGTCATCCGATGCTTCGATATTTCGTATTTTGGTATTTCGTATTGGATCTGAAGCCATGATATACCGGCAGACCAGACAGGGTTGAAATGACGAGGGAATGGGCGAAAGGGGCGTTCTGTGACTAGCTGCTAGCTGTTTTCGTATGCAACGCCACGCGTCGAGAACTTATCATTTGAAACAGATCCGGTCCCGGTTCGTTTGTCTGCTAGTAGATGCAGAAGGGTAGGATATGGCCGCTCGTGTGAATAAATAAAAGCCGCCGAGTAATCTCATTGGCATTTCTATATACACGCTTTCCCCTTGTTTGCATAGAGCCCGTTACCGATCGAACCACGCGCCCATAAGGTGAAGAAAGGAATCTTAGCTTCTTATTTATGGGTGATAAAGAAAATAGCACTTACAACCCTCGAACTTATTTCAACCATCAAGTCTGGCGAGGAAAAATATAGAAACAAGATGAAAAATCAGGAAACCGGTTGACCTGTGAGCCAACCCGAAAACTTCCCCCTGTGTTAAATACGTTACAATTAATTGATAATATTGTGTTTATGATAAATTAAAGAACGTTATCAGTATAATTAGTTTTCCGTATACAAATCGTATTTTCTTCAATTTCTATTCTTCGAATAACTTTGAAACTACTTGACCGATCGATTCCAAAATCTAATCAGACCCAAGTCTTGATGAACACTTTCGATCGCCGCAAGAATCGTTCAAATCGGTTAATTCGTTCCAAAGGTATCGTACGACAAAAAGAGAAATTTTTGTCGTGCAATATCTTTTAAACCAATCGTTCGATTTTGATGAATCTTGCGGCGATCGAAAGGGCTATCCAAAAGCTGAGTCTCATCAAGTTTTGAGACTAATCGCACGAACAGTTTAGGAATTATGCGCTAAAAACATTAAAAAAAATTGTTTTTTAATTTCTATTTCTCAAATAACTTTGAAACTACTCGACCGATCGATTCCAAAATCTAATCAGATCTAAGTCTTGATAAACCCTTCCGATCGCCATAAAAACCATTTCAATCGGTCGATTCATTCTAAAGATATCGTACGACAAAAATTTGTTTACACACACACACATGCGGACGTTCATCCAAAAATAGTCAGAATAGCTTCCTAGGACCCCAAAACGTCGAGATCTGATGAAACCTCAATTTTCGAAAATTGCACCAAAACCAATAACTTCCCTTTTTTATGAAAATTTTCAATTTTCATTGCGGGAAGTTAAAAATACGGGTTTTCAGTGTACTTTTCATCATCTCACGAACCCGTATAATCACCGAATTACTATCAAGTATGAGAATTGAGTATAAGTTCACATTGAAAAATGGAAATTTCCGATTGAAGCGAACATTCAAATTAAACGAGATTTGACAACTTTTCATTTCAGATCTTTTCAACGAACCATTCCTTAAATCATTCAGCGAATTTGTCAGACAGAGTGACATTTTTCTAAAAGCCTAAATTTCGGATGCTAAAGATTCGAGAACGTAAGGATTTTGTTTAAATTACCTGAAGTCATTTTCGACCTAAAACAATTTTTTTTCTTTGTATAACCAAGGTAATGGAAAGTAAAAAACGATTATAACTGCTCAGAAATGACATTCATGTTACGACGATAAAATGGATCTAAATATTAAACTGAACGGTTAAGGAAAGTCTGTTAATTAAAACTACCACAAACACCGGAAAGTATTAATTAGCCACCGCTGTTCACCCAGTGAAAAATTACTGCTTCTCTTCAGTAAAGAGTCAAAGAGAAACGATCGAACGTCACACAAGTTTGTAAATCGTTAACTAGCTATTAACTACTCGATCGTATACGTACGTAGGTATAGACGAACGTCGTGATGCATCAAATGTTCGGAATTGAAAGAAGTTCACCTTACCGACCTCATTCCCTTTTGCACTATTATATATTTCTGTGGCTATGAAAAATTCGTTTAAGCGTGTGTGTGCTCTCAGGCAGGTAGATTTTCCATAGAAATATATAGAGAGTGGCTACAAAAAAAAAAATGGTTTGTTTCAAAAGCGCGAATAAATTCTAAAGGCGGTGCTCAATCCCGACGATATTTTTTTGTTTTTTTTTTTTCTTAATTTGTGGTCAAAAGCTTGAAAAACGAGACTCCGATTCAGGATTTTATGATCGAGAAAGTCTCAGTTTGATACAGAGAACCGAGCACTTGAGGTCATTGAGGTATTAGTTTTTAAAAAGTCATAATTCGAGATTAAATAAATATTCGAAGCATAGAAAAATTTTTTTTTGGTCCTCACACTTTATATCGTACATGCCACAGTGAAAGAAATCGAAGATTCAATCTGTTTATGCTTTGTTGGAATTTATTTAAAATCAGTTTTTTGATCCCAATATGTAACAATATGTAATTCATTGTAATTCTCTTAACCTTAAATGCAGTGCACACCAGCAAATCAAATTGACCCCAAGCGATTTTCGACTTAAAATATCTCGGAACCTATGCAATTTTTTGAAACAAGTATTGCGACGTTTTTTGCATCAATATTTATTCAACTATAATACGGCGTAGTTAGATTTTTGAAAAAAATAAATTTCTGCTGTCGAAAAACGTTCGTAAAGTCGATGCTGTTTCCAGAAAAAATCTAGATTACAGAAAAATATCGAGCTCAAAAAGACCCCATTTTTTTAAACTAAAAATGAAAAACTTTGAACGAATATTGTAAAAGTGAGACAATGCGCTAGCTGTGAATGTAATTAGTGCAGTTTGTGCTCTGAATGGTCAACTTGAATTGTCTATAACTCGAAAAGTACTGGATCCCTCGACATTTCAGGTGAAGATTTTTGGTTCTTTGTTAAGAATGCATTTATCGCAGAAATGGCAACAGTTAAGGATCACCCTCTGCAGTGCATATATGTTAATTCAAATGCGATATGCAGCGCCAAGCGAGAGACACGTATCTATGACAGTTCTAATTCGGCGTGGTAGGTTCGTCTACGAAAGCATGAGCTTCAGAGAGTGACGTACACGAAGTGCTCACAGATTAGTGGTATTCGCATCTGTACATCGATGCATGCATATCAGTCATGTAGTTATGCACCTAGGTATCTAGGTATGTACATACATACATACAGGCAGAGAGGCAGTATATAATATACATAAGTATATACGTATATATGTATATAGGTGCACTACACCATTGCATGTAACAGGCATCACAATATCAGGTATTGTTCTGGCAGTAGCAGGGATCAAATTGAACATCAGCTAATCGAAATTTGAGGTTGCGTTTGGATTTTCGACGTATACAGATATTATGTAATAAGATATTTAGATGAGACATGATGAGATGAGAAACGAACCAGAACTTTTCGGGAACATAACACGTGTGCGTTTTCTCTCAATTTAACTTATTCGAATGAAAAATTATTCTCTTCAATCTAACATTTTTTTTTTTTTGTTTAAAGAGAGGCATTTGGTTCATTCTGAAGGCTAATTTATTTTCCTCGTTTTATACCGTGCCATGTTGTATTTGAGCAAGAACTCACGTCAGTAGAATTAGCTTCTTTGAATTATCGTAATCATAAACTTGTACAGTTCGTAATCCATGTGATATATGGGACTGAGATCCAATAGTAGATACCCCCGTAAATTCAGAGATATATAATTTTTGAAAACCATGTCCATAGGGATCGAAGCTATATTTACTCATACGTTGAAATAATTTTATGTTAGCTTTGGGTTGGACCTGTAAAGTGAGAACTTTCATGACATTTTCGACACCGCGATGTCGCCAGAAGCTTGTTTTTATACTATACTCAATTATCATCCCTAAGTCATAAACGAAGATAGTGAACTAGTAAAGAAATTGTACTTTTCAATTATTCGTTCCAAAATTTATTACGTGAAGAAAAAATGTGGAGAATTTCACCTCAATCGGTAGGGTAGTTTTCGTGTAATTATGCCCCAAAGCTCTGAAAATGTAGTTTCCAAAGTGTGTTGACGATTCAATTTGTAAACAAAGTGAATCTCAACATCTCTGGAAATATTCAAACTTCTACCACAACATTCAACTTAATATCCTGGATGTGTCTTGAGATAGTGGATAAGATAAATTCATATCTAAATGTGGCAGGATAAGTAGATATACATACAATTTTTACAAGCATCCCTCTAAACATGTAAGTATCACATTAACGTAGAATGTCCCAACCAAATCTGAAAAAGTTTTGAAAACTTGCTTCCAATGTGTATATACCCCATTAATGATGTAGTGGAAATTGCTATAGCATGACCATAATTGGTAAAAAAGGAATAACTAAATAATTAACTTGCGTGAACCACTTTTGAAGGTTTCAATAAATTGTTAATTAAAATACTCAGCAATTCAACGTGCAAACATTTCAAGTCCCCGGCTCTCTACTGCGTTCCACATACATGATACATGTTGATATACATATTTAGGTATACATTCATATCCATAGCTGTTCATTAATTTATTTATGTGCATATACACGTAAAAAAAAAGCTTTAGATATACTCAGGGTCTGCAGGCATCACGCAACGGGCTACACATTTATCTTTTCCTGCAAATATGAGAACTTCGTGAAGGCAAATTTATATTCCACGTAGGTATATGTTTTTTTTTTATTTATGTGAATGTACATTATATTCATGTACACATGCAAATCTTGATTAAGTGCTGTAGTATACATACCTATCAACTTATCTTTACATTTGAACCTCAACCAAAATGCAGAAAATCGCGTAGGTTCTGCAGTTAGCCAAAAATGATAAAAAGTGCCAAAATCGATATTACGATATCGAAAAAAAAAATATGCTTTTCAAATTGTTGCAGGTTTTGAACAAGATGTACTTGAGCCATTTTCATTCTGAATCCACACATCAAAACGTCCGAATTATTTTCCCCTTGATGTATAATCTAATTATTCAATTACACACTTGATCATCATAAGTGTATCAACATTTAATGGTCAGTCCAATGTTCATCGTAACTTGACAAGAATAGAGACAGGCAGTGAGTCGTTTTACCAAACCAGCTCGGAAACACGAGGGAAATTAACAGTGTAGAAAGGTTGACCGTCCACTGAACAAAACATGGCCATCCCTTCATATCACAAGTTTGTTCGGTAATAGGGTACATAACCCTCAAGCCTGACATACCTATCCGTTGCCCGCTAATGGCTAAGAATCTTATTGTTAGAGTGCCCAAGGGTCAGTGTATCAACATTAATATGATTTTTGATATCATCCCATTCAAATATGGATCAAAATTTGGTATTCGAATATCAATGTGGTTGAAATGTCTTCATTTCACGAACATATTTGTATAGAATGTGCTTGTGTGCGTACCTACGTCTGTTTGGTGCGATCGCACGTACTAAGGGAGCAATGTACCTACATAAATACATGTTAAAGAATCATGGTGGAATATTCACTTCCTGATACGTATTCAACACATTAAAATGCGGATATACTGAAATAGGTATGAGATTTTGAAATTCAATTTTCTCTTTGCGGAAACAACCTGATTGGAATTCTAAAAGAACCGCAGTCCATGTCAGATCATATTGATACCGCGTTCAAAAAAAAAAGGCTGCTAAAATTATAACCATAAAGATTTGGGGATCACAGAAATTGAAAATCTCCATGTATTAATATGACTGCATTAGGAATATAAAATAAAATCAACCCTCTAGGTTAAAAAATTACTGAATTATTCAACATTAAGGTTGGAAGTGTGAAAAGCATCATCCCAAACAAATCTGAAATAAAGTTTGTGGGTTTTCATTCTGTTCGTTTTGAATGTAAAACTAATCTACTTCAAAATATATTTGGAACAAAAATTCAAGTTTGGAAGAATTCAGCAAGCGTAATGGTATCATTTCCAAAAAGAAAACCAAAATGGCACGAGAAAAAATCAGGAAATCGGTTGACCTGTGGGCCAACTCTAAAACTTCCCGCTGTGTTAAATACGTTACAATTAATTGATACTATTGTGTTTATAATAAATTAAAGAAGGTTATAAGTATAATTAGTTTTCCGTACACAAATCTTTTTTTCTTCAATTTCTATTCTTCGAATAACTTTGAAACTACTCGACCGATTGATTCCAAAATCTAATCAGATCTAAGTCTTGATGAACCCTTTCGATCGCCGCAAGAATCATTCAAATCGGTTAATTCGTTCCAAAGGTATCGTACGACAAAAAGAGAAATTTTTGTCGTGCAATATCTTTTAAACAAATCGTTCGATTTTGATGGATATTGAGGTGATCGAAAGGGCTATCTAAGACCTAAGTCTGATTAAGTTTTAAGCCTAATCGCACGAACAGTTTAGGAGTTATGCGCTAAAAACATGAAAAAAAAAATTATTTTAATTCTTATTTTTCAAATAACTTTGAAACCACTTGACCGATCGATCCCAAAATCTAATCAGATCTAAGTCTCGATAAACCCTTTCGATTGTCATGTAAACCATTTCCATCGGTCGATTTGTTCTGAAGATATCATACCGCAAAAATTTGCTTACACACACACACACACACACACATACATACACACACACACATACGGACGTCCATCCAAAAATAGTCAGAATAGCTTCCTGGGACCCCAAAACGTCGAGTTTCGAAAATCGGACCAAAACAAATAACTTCTTCTGTTTTGTGAAGTGAACGAGTGAAAAAACCTTGACCCCCCAAAAGGCTAGAATATCGAAAACTAGGTTCAACTAGATGGGCCTTTTCCATGTGGACGTATATAAACATGTAAATAGGTATACAGTCATCTATGATAGTCTGACCATACAAGGAATAATATGGTGTACAAGAATTCGAAGGACCTTAGGCTGGAAGCTCCATCCTCGATTGACTTGTTCACGTGTGTTAATGCTCAAGACTCACAACTCGAAAAAACGCTGTATGCACCAGTCATTGACCATCACTATAACTTTAGTTCTCATTCAAAGCTTGATTCGGTCCAACTATAAAATACGTTGCACTTTCATCCCTGTTTGGACAAATCTTGAACTAATTCTTAAACTCGAATTTCTAATCTTACTGGAGATTTCCCCATGCGGACCCTGGCAGAACCAATCTTTGATGAACTTTAGGTACTTGCATGTTCTGACTAATCAGAGGATTGAACCCTGACGAGTGGCACCAGCATGGATGACGCGACGTGATCATTTCGCTAAAGTTCTTGTACACCATATTTTCTATTGTAAAATTGTAGTGGAAAACCTTCTAGATGGATTTCTAAGCGGCAAGTATCTGCAGAAATTTCATCAACTCGTACATTTGTAGTATCAACTTACGAAACGGGGCGGAAGCGGTGTTCCAATGTCATACCGTACGCAGGCAGACAAAAATAACGTAATAAATTGTATAACCGTAGAAATAACATTTTGGCCAATGGTATACCCGCTGGAATGATACCGGCGTAATTATTGTCGCGGCATCCTCGCAATTCTTGGAAACCGGTGATAAGATTTAGCATTTACTGCGGCAACTCCGGCCTGACGCTATTCGTCGCCTTGTCTTCCGGCTCCTATTACTCTTGCGTTCTCGTCACCCCTCTTTTATAGCCTCAAACCTCCTCCAGTGCTCCCTGCTATCGCTCAGCTACAGCTGTACCTACCCCCACGAATAAATAGACATTTTCATTTTTATCTCGTTCACATCTTGCTTCCTCGCTGGTCTAAGACATGCCAATATTTTCTGTCCAAAATCAGAATGTTTTTCCGTTACCTGTCTCGCGTGCAAGTATAGAGCCAGGTACCGATGCACAGAGGATTTCCACATTTTGATAAACTTACCGATACATACCCCGTCCGAAACCGACGGACGTCTGTCTGTGCGACGTCTACATGACTACGACCACTGTTTCCCGAGATTGGTACGAAAGTTTTTATTAAAAAGTTTCGGGCACCATGTGACCGGTTCGTGGATGCATGTGAGTGTTTCGGTGGACGTGCTGAAAATGGCGAAAAGGGCGGCGGGGGTGTAGAGGAAAGAGGAAAGAGAAAAGAGGAAAGAGGAAAGAGGGAAGAGGAGAAGGTGGCGGCGGCCGAAGAGGGAAGGGTCATGCCAGGGAGTCGTTCGATACACAGCCGAGCTACCGGCGCTGTTGCCAAACCCAAAACAATACCGAGGCTTCGGTTGGTTTCCGCTACCTTCGGCCACCTTCGGTTTTCCTCTCACAATGAATCACAAAACTATGGCCATTTATTGCGTACCTTCTTGTGTGTATTGCGAACCTTTTACACCGCTAAAAACTTCAGTATAAAGTACGGACATTTTGTACACTGGCGTTGTTAATCTTCACCGTCGACGACCCTTAGCTACCCTGACGTCTTCCGTTTGTCTTCCGCAGCCAAACTTCACGTGCGATGATAATACCATGAGATCTCAGAAGATATTCAGTACGCTCACAGACCAAAAAGGTTAGATGGTAATGTATCTTGAAGTGTACAAGTAATTGTATACGGCAGTAATTTCAAAGTACCGCAACTGACGACAACCTTTAATTTTAAACTTTCTAACCTTTCACTTGGCTTCCTCCAAGTAAGACTTGCAATGGATATATCCACGCAGCTTCTTCCGTCCCGAGCAACTACATATAAAAATTCAAAGAATGAGATGCTAATGCATGTCAAAGTACGGAGTTTCGCACAAGGTTCATTCAAAAGTTAATAAAAGTCCGTCGTGCAGTTTCAACGTTGAACTTAGTTACCTCATACACCTAGCTCAGCGGATTTCTCCACCACGTTAATACCTACATATGCTCTCCGCCTGTTTATTGGCTGACACTTCCGTCGACATCCCAGTGACACAGGTACCAAAATTAATTAGATACGCTGGTGGGTTGCTTCCCGGTTGTCGCGTTTCTTGATCTTCGCATATATCGTTTACGAATCGAACAATTCTGGAACATTTGACTATAGTAGTTTACCAAATCCCCTAACCTCCCTACCAATTCTCAATTCATCACACTTCGGAATTGCTGACTGGTTAAACCTGAAGGCCTGGCATGCCTTGACGACATTACCCCTCCAAGAAGGGATGCCATCTCCGTCTTGAATTCGCACCAAGAGTGACTAGACTAGCTCATCACCGATGGACCAAAGCAATACAGAGACATGTCTGCATTCCAGAGCAGCTGACGGGATCCTCTGACCGTTTCGAAGGCCACCCGAGACAACCGGGGGATCAGTGTCTACAGGAGATGGACTGGTAATCCTGCTAGCCCATCGTCTTCGCCCGAGTTACGTTGAATTAAGATCCAACTAAGGGCATTCAGTGTGCAGGCATGCGTTGTCAAACTTGTGACGTATTTAGTTGACTAAACGGTGCGAAATTGGTGTTGGCTTGACTTGTGACTGTATTTGTATACTATAATTGTCAATTGAAACGGGAAGGTAATATGATCACCCCGAAAATAGGGAATTGAGTTTTCACCAAATCCCCCCCAACGTTTCGAAATCCACAGAATCACCTCTAACCATTTTCGGATGGATATCTGGGTGTGTGTGGCCATTTTTTTCCAACGATATCTCAAGAACGAACGGACGGATTCCACCATTACTTATATCAATTATTCGATACGATTCTTTCACCTTAGATTTGAATAAATCTTTTTGCATATAGAATACTATTTCACATACTCGTTTTTTAATGGGCCTGCACTGCTTTGGAACTCAAATTGAAACGGTGTTATATTATTTAATTGTTTGGTCACTTGGTACACAAACAGGTTAAGACCCTTTACAAATTGGTTGAAGACCAAGCAAAAACAAGGCAGGGCATAAGTAAAGTGGCAGAGTAATTGCCAGGGATGATTGCAGGACTCAATTGTGGCAACATGGGGTAGATGTAACATGTTGAATTGTACTGCTAATTGTAGGGCGTTGTAGTAATTAAATCTAGGCATATACATTATACATATACCCTGTCCAATGAAGGTCTAGTGCACGTATTGTTCAAGATTTGAAAGCCGTTTTCAGCAGTTCTACAACCAATTATTTGTTTACGTCAGTCGGGATTAGTATTTAAATATGTAAAACGTTATTTTTTTGTTTCACTCATTTATTTTCAAAATTTACCACAATTGAGTTAAGAATCCAATGACGATTATGTAATTATAAAAATGTACAGTTTTAATTTCAACACATTGCTCATAGTGTGACTCTTCGTATCTCGCTCTCTCTTTATTCCTTCCTCCCTCCGCTAGTCAGTAAACCACATCCGGTCACCATGTCCTGATAGTAGAAATCTCTTTCTATTGGTGAGAAACTAATCCTCTGTCAATGTTACATGTAACCTTGATGACCTGGATATGTAAAACCTTGTATAAGTGAAATACCTCTACAAGTGGAATTGGAATCCTGGTATCAAGAGAATCCACTTATCCAAGTTCGACTGTAAAACGTTTTGACATAATGCTCTTCATTCAGTTAAAAGTAATAGAGTAAAGGTTATGCACTCCGTAATATGATATGTGGTGCATTAAAGCTCTAGAGCATAGGAACTAATTGGTAGAGAATTAAATCCTTTATCCATAATATGAAACAAAGTCCAATTCTCCAAGCATATCTAGAACCTCGAGGGATGTGCAGTTTTTATACCCGCGGAAATTGCAGGTTAACTGACTGATCGAATAAACTGTATCTGTATGCAAGTGGTTGCAGTTTATTATACGGGGTTGAATGTTGTTCGTGACATTCGAGAATATGTATATATGCATATAAATTATATGTGCAATACAATTATTAACAATTAACGTAATTAGGACATTAATAATACACTCACTGGCTAAGTGTACCGCCGGCTGTGCCTGACAGTAAAGAGTTAAAGACCTTATTGTAGTCGTTAGTTTTCTAGTGAAACTGAATTACAGGAGTTTGGCGCGCTCGAACCTCTCCGCTGTATCGAGTTAAAACTATTATACCTTTATTGCCGAGACTGAAACTTTACCCATATCTGGTTGAAGCTGAAACGAGCGCGTTGTTAGAAGAATTTAACTTAATTAATTACTTTTCACAACGATAGTTGAATGCTGTGAGCAAAACTAGTCAAACTCTATTGCTAAAGCAAAACTGTTTAAAACTCTTTGCCACTGAGTAATCGAACTACTTCTCAGATCCCGATTTTTCCATCTCGTTTCCTTAGTCTTTTAATTCTGATAATTACGTTCTTTCGGATACAGGCGTTTGAAAATAGTAAACCTGTTAATATTAACAAAAACGAGCTTTATATTCTGACTCTAGAAATAGATGCGCACCTGATACCGAATTTCAATTATCGTTTTATAATCGAAAAGTCTACAGGCATTATGAGGACGCGGCTTTGTTGTGGGCGACAACAGCTGGTTTAATGCATTCTGTCGAATTACTAAAGTAGTATTAATTGCCTGGCAATTAAATGCGGCTAAAACGATGAGCTCAATCGTTGTATGAGTTTCAAAATTTAATCTCGAGAATGTACCATTTCAATGTGTTCGTTCGCACGTTGTTTAACTACTGCAGAAAAAGTTTTAGGCGGCGCGTTTCCATCGATTTTTCAAAATGATAATAACGATCGCGAAGAATACGGCGAATAAAAAAGAATTTTTATACCAGATAGGTGAAGTTGGAAAAGCTGGAAATCGCTCTGTCTTATAAGCTATTTATTTATTTATCGGGCAGCGCCTGGGACGCTAACAAAGTCCTCAAAAAGCCTTGCGCGTCATAAAAAAAACCTGAGAGATACAAAGAAAGAATACAGTCAGAAGGAAGGAGAACGAGATAAAACATGGAAAGAGGTATAACAAGAAAACAGAGAGAAAAATAAAAAATCCTAAAGGAGTCGGCAGGCTCAAAGACATAAAAACTCGAAAGCTCTTCAAACAGAATTACAAATAGAGTTGCACGGAATCGTTCAAACCGAGATGCCACTACGGACAATTGTGATCTGCCACTATCCAACGTTATCAATATCTCGTCTCATGATATCGTACATACATTGTAATAAATCTATAACCAATAACTATAAATTCAAAGTTATGAGAATATCAACGCTAATGTAAATACCAACGGATCTATAAGGATAGAAACCAGCGTTCAAACCAGCTGAAGAGTTTTGTAGGTATTATTATTATATCGGGTATTGAAGTGACGGGTGTTTCACCCAACCACGATATTCAAGTTGACAAGAACATAATAATGAGTACATTTTTCATACGTGTCAGAATCCTTTGTCAGACCACATTAGGATATTTGCTTGGTTGTAGCCTTTGAACGATGTCAATTTATGACAAATTTATCATAATTCTATAAGACGTGTCATCCATACAATTGACAGGCTTATATATTCTTGATTGTTATTAATAATTTTTCCTTTCATCGTTAATGTCGAGTTTGGACATGCGACATCCGACAGCCACGTAACGTCGTTGCTAAAATCCAAAGTGAAATTTAATTTTCCGTTCGTTTATAGTTGGCGTCTTTTATATCCTTTTTTACAACAGCTTGATAGCCACTTAGTTAATTATTTTAACGTCGACAAAAAACGAATTTACGATTACTCGCAAGTGTTACACGAGGCTATAATATTGCGATAATAATAATAATAATAATAAGAATTATGACCAAATTTCTCGGTATAATAAGCGCTATTCCCTGGCACGTTTACAACTACGTTTCTTATACCATATCATCTGTCAAGCGTACTAGTTCAAAGCTCACGAAATCACCATACCAATACTAGACGATAGTAAAGCTTTACACTTTTCAAAGTAATGCACGAAATTTTTCAACGGCACATCTTCCGGGCATCGTTATCATTCCCTTTCCCTACATCCGTCCATTCGTTTGCTCGTCTGGTTCGGGTGCTGATGTGTATCTACTTCTTTTTCTATTATTCATATTTTACGTACTAATAGGAATGCTGTTAATTGATGTAACAGTAATTAAGAGATAATCAAATTTATATTCACCAGTTGCCTTGGTTGCCTTGGAATGCAAGCTAATATAAACCGAATGTAATTAATAAGATAGTATTTATCGACTTTTAGATCGTAGATTTTCGAATTTTTCGAATGATCTTGACCACGGCTGGATAACACATTCCGAAATTTACAAGCTTATGCAGTTAAATTACGAGTATGAAAAATTGCGAAATCGTGTTCAATTCCAGCGGTTTGTTCTCAATTTTTGAACGTCATCACTCTGATCGTACTTGAAAATAATTCTGGTAATTTGGTATACATGGGTTTGTCGAATGATGAAAGGGGTTCCATTTAAAAACAACTTTTCCTTTCCAATGAGTACTTTACCAGTTGCATAAAATTTTGATGATATTTCCATAAGAATTTTTCTTTGAGTATTTATCTCCAGATTGAATATTTTCGATCCGCGTTTGACTACGTACGCGCAAGTAACTCCCATTCTAAATATTTTGTACCCTCCGTTGCGCTGTCAAGGACTACGTTTCCTCCTGTGATGTGGTATTGGGGAATCGGAGTCTTTTTATATTATGTCTATGGTATTTACTCAAGCAAAGGTACGCGAAGGGGTTTTTGCTGAAAATCAACATTGAATTTCGTTGACTAAATGTTTTTCCCGTCTCTTCCGTCTACGATGAGCATTATACAGTACAGATGAGGGCTACTATATGTGTAAGCCGAATGATTATCGGATTTGATGATCTCTGCATTCCGATCCACCATAGCAGCATAGCATAGCTTACCAAGGCAATTCCAATTAGCGACATACATACGTGTACATACATGTTTATGTCTCTAACACATATACATGTAGGTATGAACATGGATCCGACTGCGCAGACGCTCCAATTAATGGACACGTTTCAATTCGCAAAATTACAGGACCTGAATAGCCGTATAACGTCGAATAAAATAAGCAAAGGAGCATCAAAAATAATTTGCTAAAACGCAAGGTGGTGCCAAGGTTCCACTTTCATTGTGCGCGATCAGATGTTGGAAGAATACGGTATTAATTTTTCTTTTCGAAATTGAAAAACAAAAGGTTCAGCTTTCAAATGAACGAGCGGGAACTGTTGGGAGCGCATTTAGTCGGTCAGAGGTTCATTTAGGGACAACAAGAAATAACAACTAAGTATAACTTTGCTGAATTCGATTGGTTGACTTCTGTCTGGATTTTACGAGCTCAAGGAATAGCATTTTATGAGGAAAAAGTTCGATTGTAAGAAAAAGCGCGAATGTGTTATAAGCGAAAAATTCCTTTTTTTTTTTGACACAAAAATTAATGGATTGATTAATTCCAAAATTTAACCAGATTTGAGTTGAAGAAAATCCTATCGATTGAGATGAAAGTCATCAAAATTCGTTGATCAGTTCTTAAGATATCATCAATGAAATTAATTTTTTCATAATTTTGTCCTTTGGATAACTCGAAAACTACTGGGCGGATTAAATCCATAATTTAATCCGTTCTAAATTAAATAAGTTATCCAATAAAATTGATCTTCTGGTTTTTATTTCGAAATTGTATCTTCATTGATATCATAAAGCCGAGATTTTTTTCCAAGATTTTATCATGCTTTAAAATCTTGACAGCCTTGTCGTTGTAATTAAAAGCTGCAGGGACACATAAGTTATGTAACATATAAGTGCTGCAATAAATATTGTGGAATTCCTCGCCTCTCGAATGCATTTCTTGTCGACATTTAAAATACCGCAAATGTAAAACATGGAATAAAATTACGCAGATGCTTTTAAACTTAGCCGCAATTTTCATCTCAGCAGATTTGAACGTCGATGATTGTTTCAACTTCACGACGGTCTTGAAACCTTTCCTATCCATAACCACGGGTCCAGTGGGCTTCTACCCGTCCCCTTATTTCTCGCCAGACGCCACCGTCATGCCTTCACAGCTCACCCTCCTTAACGACTTGCCTTAACCAACTTCAATTTCCAATGTCTAGATATAAACTATGTGAAAATCGAAGGCGATGTGTTAAATCGTGTGGAAAATATTTAATAGAACCATGACGTGACGGCGTTGTGCCTGATCAGAATGTTCACGATTAGTTGGCTTGTCGGTCCATTTTGTTCTCCCGCCCTTCATTAGGGTTGCGTACACGCTCCCGAAGTCGTCTCTTCACTTGCGTTCACGAGGTGGAATTCAGGTTGGAAAAAAAAAAAGAGAAAGAAAAAAAAAGAGAGAAAAAAGGGTGAATGGCCAGCTGTGTGATTAATTTCTCACAAATTCGGCATAAAAATCAATCGTCAGATATGAAATATGAAATGTGATGGGGAGGGGGGGCTGAAATACGCCCCAACAAATTCATGCCTCAACGGACAGAACCAGAAATAAATTGCAATCCTACGAACGATGATAAAGGAAATAGAAAACAAAAAAAAATACATTTTTGACTAGACAGCACTATTGAACGTCACGCCCTTGGACACTTGTTCCCTGTGTTTCGAAGTCCTACTATGTCATGTCGATAAAGATATGCGGACTAGGTCATGTCAACTTTAACACATCATCACTGCAATCGAAAATATCTATCAACTATTATCATTCGAGGTACCACGATGTCTGATGGATCGTTTCAGGCCACTTTGACCTAACCTAACCCTCGTCATTGAAAAAAAAAATTTCTTGGTCGGTGTGACATGCCCGCCAAGAAAAAACATTATTAGCAAAGTTTTAGATCTAAAAAAAAAAAAATTAATTTGCTAGTATAATCTCTCGAATATCGAAATGCGACAGCCATAATTGATTTTGATGAAATTCACGTAGTGAATTCTTTTGAGGCTGACAATTTTTTTCTTTCTACAGCGAATTATTACTGTGTAAGTTTAATCGAAATCGATTATGGCCAGCTGTCATTTTGATATTCGAGCGAATATTAGCAAGTTAACTTTTTTCTTCAGACCTAAGACTTTGCAAATCGTGATTTTTTGTGACGACCTTGAAGATACTGACAGGAAAAAAGAAAATTAAAAATAATGAGGGTCACGGGCGAGTATAAATGGCCAGCTGAAACGCCCCAAATGTATTCAATAGATTATCTGAATTTTAATGCCTATCAGATATCCATATAAAACACAGATACTGTAGCTTAGATTAACTTATCGTTTCAAATCTTGAGACTTACGGAAATGAGTCTTAAGATATTTGGAATGGTATTTGATAGAAACCATCCGGGAATATAAATCCAGCATTTTCGAAATCCTGGCAAAAAAGAAAGACTTGAAACGTGGCACACTGCAGTACGAGATAAGCACGCTTCTTATCAGCGGGGTAAGGCTTGAGATCAACGAACGTGGTTGAGAGTTTGGTAAAAAGTTAGCAGTCGGAAATCTTGTTGAGATTTGAAAGGACGTGAAGTAAAGGGACGGTGGTCGCGAAGAGGGGGTTAACGGATTACACTTTTATCGCGATTGGGAAGTGATTCGGCTTGAAAAGACAGACGATCTGTCTCGAAGGTACGCTTCGAAATCCAAAGATTCCAGAAATCTTGTAGATTATCTCTTTGACGAATCGCAATTCGCGCAGCTTGCTTGAAAAAAATGAATTCGATTAAAATTTGTCAGGTTTTCGGGGGCGCGGAGAATACGCCGAGGTAATCACGGAGGGCTCCTGGCTTACAGTCTCTTAGGGACTGGTAGGGGTTCCAATGAAATCCAATGTTTGGAACAACCTCAATTTATCACTTTAGCGTGAAACGAAGTTATGCAGAACAGAGCGAAGACCTCAAGAATGCATGGGACCGAAATAAATTGAATTAGAGATAGGCACGCTCGGACCAGAATATCCACAAGTCGTGGGTAAAAGGAATTTTGTTTACGCCATACAAACAGCGAATCCATTATCCCGTGAGAAATTTCAATCGTACCTTGACAAACTTCATACATCCAATGCTTAATATTTTATTCATAAATGTTTACTTCTTATTTATTTATTTTTCTTTCACATTACATATTACACAACCACCCTGCACATACATCTAACGCTTTTCTTCAAACATATCCGCAAGACTCCCCCATCAGCTTGTCAAACTTCAGAGTAAAATCCCAGCTGCACAAAAGGATGATCATATGTACACAGTACGGAGATTTTGCAAGGTAACAAGAAACCTGGATTCAGTTTACATTACGAAAATCGACAGTGAGTGAGAAACTAGGCTTAAACGAATGACGGGTGGTCCAGCGGTTTGTTTGCAGACCATCAAGTTCGTTCAATTTCAAGTTCGTTCAATTTCAGAAAAATTTTGTTAGAATAATGAGAGCGAGATATCTTTACAAAGAAACATCAGTGTAGGTATTGAACCGCCACAAGAATTGCACAGGACTTATTTATACAAAGTCCTGACTACTATGAGGTACCAAAAAGCAGGTGGCTGCCTATTATGCTGAGAAACTTGTGTACTTACCTATACCTATATACAGAAACACAGATCTAAGAATTTACTACACATGTCTCTATGCATTATGTATAGGTATATGAGTTTGCATATAGGGGAAGATCAGATAAATTGAACCACCAAGTAAATTGGATTAACGCTACAAATTCCACGCTCATCGCATTTGCTTTGGCTTCTAAATGTTAATTTCATAATAGGCCCGGATTTATACAGGGTGAGTCTTATCAGAGTCCAAAATAGGTGTGACTTAAGTATGCTAGAACGCAATTTTTTTGCTGATTGAACGACTGAAGGCTAAAAAATCACACGTAACTTTCACATTGTGCATGCCTGAGTTTTGTGAACCCGACTTTTATGGGATCCCACGTTTTATTTTCTCAAAGATAATGTTTTTATAGCAACTGGGATTGGACCTTTGATAAAACTCAATCTGTATATTTGTACAAGTGAAAGCCTGTGCTTTCGAAATAGACTAAGATGAATACTCCTCAATCATGTATATTATGAAAATCGCTTATTGGCAAACAGCCCAAATTGTCGTTGATATCGTTGGACGATTGTCGATCTGTCGCATTAAACCACACGTCGAATTTATACGTAACTTTTTCGGAATAACCGTGTAGCTTAAAGGCGACTGGGTACAGTGGCCAAAAATAGAGTTAGAATCAACTCTCATGAATAGTTATTACAGATATTGCAATGTCAACTACGCGTGCTCTCAAATTCAGATCCAACAGCACTCTAAAAACACAATGTAGGATGAGAATATTTGGGCACGGAACAATAAATCTAGAGCCATTTGAAGTCTGCGAAATTGAGAGACCTGTGGTTAGATCAAAAAATATGGAAAGATGTGAAAGTTAATAAAATATATACAAATATTTATCGTATTTTTGGTATTGGGAGCAAATTGAAGAAAAAAACGATTCAGTGTTCCGAAGGTATGAATACGACGTATTTAATATCAGACCACGAGAGATCAACAGGAGTTTTCTTCTCGACAGGAGGTTTCTAAATAATTAGGTAAAAATTATTAAAATATTGTATATCCTTCTATGCTGTATCCTTGTTTCTACTCTCATCAACGGTAAACGTTAGTTTTTCACACAAAATGAATCCTCTCACAAAACTATTGTATGTTTATTGAACTTTTCAAAGCTTACACTTATCCCAACATCCGATCTGTTCGAAACTCATTCAGAGCAGGTGTTTTTGGGTCACTGATTCCAGATCTGAAGTTCAAATACAGAAATTCGAAATAGCGGGTCCGAAATATATAGCGTATTGCAATTGTAGAAATTAGACTAGTTTGCTTCAGAATTATTCATCGAAAGTCTTCTAAGTCCGTTAATTTCAAATCCTAATCAAAAAATTAACAAATCGACATTAATTGACACCAAAAGACTTGACAATGAGCAACAACTATTGTGCGATTATAATTCCGATTCACTGTTTTAAATTTTCGTATTTTAATTTCAGATTGGAAACAAGTAACTCCAAATGCTGTCGAACACTAATTTTGATGTAAATAATACTGCTTCTCATGATTTTGCTCCGCCGTAATGATACCACAATTTTAAATTTCTGTGTTCTGTCTTTAGAACCGATACGAAGAACCGAAAAAACCGCTTCTGTATGAGTTTGAAAAAAATCGAATTTAAGGAAAAGTGCAAGCTGCAAAAGTTGAATAATCATAAAACGATGGCTTGCACCACCACCATTCGAATTGAAATATGGAGTTCAGCTTATGGAAGGATTTGTTTTGTGTCAAGAACTAGAATTTCGCTCGGTGAAAGTAAAAAAAATAACCTTTTGATTTTTCTTAGACACCCTGAGATATGAAAATCGATGCGAAAAAAGTTGTTTAGTATATTTATATTAAAATTAAAATTTAATTACATTGAAGGTGTTATCAAATTCATCCACACAATGTAGTTGTAGCGTTATCTACGTGATTAAAGTGAGTACAAACTTAATCGGAAAAAAACAACGCGACAGAATGATACAGATAGAAACGTGCGGATGGATCGAGGCAAAGAATATTCTCCTTGATGGCTTGTGTCCTTTATTTTTAGTGCTGGCTGGCCAAGTGACTTACATTTACGCGTGCGTCTTTTATTTCGTAGCAATTCTTTAGTAGTGCTTAGGGATTTTTTGAAACGAGGTACTTCCTCGAGTTGATTTGAAAGAGGTCGTACGTATGTACATACCTCTATTCATGAAATTTAAATGACTACCTAAGACTTTGCATGTAAGAAATGTCACGGTCCACCCGTTGTTTCAATTATTCTCAACCCTCCGATCCACGATATTCCAAAAAGTAATTCAAGACTATATCAGTACACGGATCATAAATTCATCGAAAATTTATTGTCATCCTTTGATCTCTTGAATCAAGACATTCTTCTCTCTATCACAATGATCTGATACTCTGTAAAGCTCTCAAGGCTGTTTTCTAGCTATTCTTCGACAGACCACTAACGTCCTATCGATCCGCAAGCCGCCTTATTGAATAGAATACATGTGTTGAGTTTCACGTTGATTCATACAACGCTTTACAGCATTTGTCCGATGCTCTGTTCATGGATTCACTCTTGGATATTTGGTCACTAAATGTATACAGAACGATCATTTGATGTGTAACTATCACTGGGGTCCTGGAATCGCAAGAAAATAAAGAAATTGACAACGAAATGTCCTAAATTTTTTTGAATACATTAAAAATCGATTCAGAATAATTTGCAATTTTTTATAGATCTGATGCTATATTGATTTTCACTTGTCCAAACAGAAGCTTGTATTTTTTCAATCCTAAACTCGATCGAGTATGTTTTTTTTTCGAAACTCGAATGATAATAACGCACGTGAATTATTTCGATTTCTGATAGAACGTTCCAGCCGCAGGCTTTTTTCCCATAATTATACCCATTGCTAATTTTCATCGTGAAATATGTACCAATTATATAGGTTCTCGTGCGAAAAAAGAAAATGAAATAAAACGTTTAAAATTGTGATTTTAAAGTATCGACAACCAAAAATTTTGAATTGCTCTTGATGCCATTTTTATTTCTTCACTGAATGGGGCATGTGCTCCATGAACAGGTACCCGTATATAATATATACCTATATATATATATATACTACCGAACACATATACATACATGCATATTGATGTGCATACAGAGTGGCCAATTACAAGAGCAGTGACTGATAGAAAATGAGTTTCACACAGACCTCCCCAGTATTAGTCACACACAGGTCGAGTCACAATATCAAGTGGCGACCATATGGCGGCTACATGGCCAACCCCAGCTAACTATGACACTGCCATGTGGCTATTTGACAGTTTCATCTGGCAATGACATCCAACACATGTTGACTCTTAGTAACACCAAGCGAGTCAAACTGTACGGTATCTTTTCAGCTCTAACATGGCAGTTAGATAGAAAACTCAGCCAGTACTAAAGTGCTGCTAACCATACAGTGAAAAGTTTGCATAACCATACTTCGATGTGTACAAGAATTAGATGCCAATAATTCCTGCTAGCTTAAATCAAAGAAAATGGTATGAAAGTTTACCAACTCGTTGATTGGCAATTTCCACATAAGTTTGTTGTCGTCGTCGTTGTTTAGTATCATAGGGTGCCAGTCATGCGGTGACAAAATGTGGTAACCAGGTTAATGTTAAGCGAACTCAAGATATCAGCGTACCAGGTAGGACGTCGTAAAACCAACGTTGCCGCTCAACGTGAAGGGCAGATAGACGCTAAATTAACGCAAGTCCTGGATGGTGGGAGCTAAACCGACCTGAAATCAAAGTGGCAGCCGCAAAGTGGCAGCCAGGTAGGAGCTATTTCATCCCAAGACAGGATAGTGCTAACTAGATTCACTTAACAACCAACATAACGGTGCGAGATGGTGACCGGATTTAGTGAAAATGAACCACAAAAAATATCAATAATGGAACAGGATTTTCTATTGGTAACGTATTTGAATGTTCATTCACTGAAGTGTCCGTCCCAAATGTTAATCAGCATTAAAAAAATGACAATGACAGCTAAACCCATATAAAAATGACATTGCAGCACTATATGTGATTGGCCAGATGGAGAGTCACCCGCGTAAAAGCTACATAGCATCGTGCGGTCTCAGCTAGATAGATGCTCAGTAGTGACAGCTAAGCCTACGCAATGCTAACATGGCAGCGTTAAATGACTGGAAAGTAGAGGACCAATGGCGGTAATATTTCTGACCACATAAAAGCTACGTGACAGTGTGACTGGCAGCTGAGTGGAGGCTAAGTAAAGTCAAGACATGGTGGTGCTATGTGCGCTCATAAAAACTACATGGTGAGACAGGGTGGTGGCCTGATAAAAGTGACGTCAGTTCGGAAGTGGAATTGCTGTTCTTGAACAAGAGGTCACGTGCAACGGAATAAAATTGCATGTAGTTTGATATTCGAATAAATATTATTTTATTCTTGTCAATTAAAATGCAAAATGCAAAATTGTTTTCTTATTGGAAGATGGAAATGATGACGTTTAGACACGGTGCATAGATCGTTAGTGATGCCCAGTTATTAATTCTTTCAAGAATCGCAGAAACTGGACTCGATTTTTTTGTTACAATAAAACAAGCGAGTTTAGTTTCGATGAACAACAAATGACATAAAGTTTATAATAACAAATGGTACGCAAGCCGAGTTTATCACGACGACCCGACGCACGAAGCAATTGTCGTTCGACTCTGGAAAGCCGGTGGCTATTCGGAGCTGATCGCAGGGCGATTAGGCACGTGCCAACCTCGAGACTGAAAATGTTCTAAATTTATGCGTATGAAATGAATCAGATAGAATCAGGTACAAGGTATATGGGTATAACCTCGCTGTTTATTTTCCAACATTGCGTAGGACCGTTGACAAAGTACCCAGGTACGGTGTTTTAATAACCAAGGTACAAAACATATGCAATGCAATTTTTCCTCAACGAGATGAATACGTGTACGTATATACCACCATGCGATTAATTACACCATGACCGCAGGCTGTATTCAGTTCAAGTTTTTCGATAGCTATAAGAATTTTTCGAGTTTTATTCGGTCCTTTTCACGTGTAAAAGTGGAACTTGACGTTTTGATTAGGAACGTCAAGTTCCGCTTTTGTGGGAATATTTGTCGTTTTCTATTCCCAAGAATTTTTTAAAGCTCGTTAGGGAATCGAAGCTGGATTAGACGTTACGCAAGTGCAGCGTAGGGACCCAAAGTACCCATTAGTGGATCGAAGGCGAAGTAGCGCCCGCGTCGAGCCGGGCGCTTCACTCAAAGTTCATAAGCTTTGCCCAAGTGCTTAAATAACGCAACGTAGGCCCCCAGGGCGTTCTTACAGCCGGATTCGCGTTTCCACTTTAACCTCTGTTTACTCTTCACGTTGGCTGTGGGTCACTTTTTTCACGAAAGCTCACTCGTCAACGTGAACCCGAGGGACAACGAGATCCTAACCACATGACGGAGGGGAGAGAACGTAATAAACTAATAACCCCCTGACCTGATTTTCTTAACCTTTCCCGTATATGTAAAGCATTTTGTAATTCAATGCATGACCTAATACGACAGTGCACTGTGAGTAATTTAAGTTGCCCATGGTTTTGTAGTAAAATCCAGAAGTTGATTGATAGAAGTGCTTACTTAAATACTTGAAGACTGGAATACGAACTGATGGATATGAAATTCTGAATGTTGGTCAATATTGTCTACTGGCATTACATATGCTTCTTTTTTTTTTTTAAATTATAGTGGCAGCAATAATTCATGTTTATCAGCTGAAGAGTGAGTCTTCTTTGAGTATTAGTCATTTCTCGAACTTTGTATAACACGTATATGGATACTTGTACCTATTTTGGACAACGCAGGTATCTAGTATTTTTCCAACCACATTTTTTAACTTTCTTCCAGCTGCGGTGTGTTCTTGAGGCAATTTGCCAATAAGGTTCCTTTATATAGGTACAAGGTTCCCGTGCCACGTATCTTTCTTCCCTTCTGGCTTTCTGACTTTCTTTTAAGCCACAAGGCGCCGACTTCCGTATGCGGGTCAGCGTCGGCGACGTCGAGGTCAGTAGCGATTTGTTGCTTTTTGGAAGTGGCGCCAAGATCTACGGTTCCACTTTGGAGTCTGCGCCACGCAATTCGCCACCAACGACCAGCCGAGATCTTTCCCGAAGATTTACCAACGCGTTGAGATTGGGACTCGAGGGGAGGTCGCGGTTGACTGTTTTCAATTTCAGGGAGTAGATTTTTGCACTTTCGTCTCATGCGAGATCTCGACTATGGAAAGGGGGCGAGTTTATTTACTTGGAATTAACAGGCGATCCGTTCTTGAAAATAAAACTAGTTGAATAACGGACCGTTTTCAAAACCCCCAAAGTATCTTGGGCAAAAAAGATGCTCGATATATGTACTTCAAGAAAGCTTCAACTTTACCCGCACATGAAGACGAAGGAAAGTTGTTAAAGTTACAGCAGTTTATTTTTTCATATATATATATTTTTTTTTATTGAACAGAGTTTCGCGCTTTCGGATGTTACAAACTCGTCAACTTAATCGTCAGAATTTATCATGAGTTCGCGAGCTGATTGGGATCCATCATGACTGGTATAAAGTTGTAAAAAGGACATAAATGTAAGGATAGCGGATTCAATCCTAATGATGTAGTACGTCATAAATCGAAAAATCTTTTTTACTAATCAAACTTTTGCAATGTTCACTTTTCTACCCAACTTCGTATTACCTGTCATTAAAAAAGAAATTTTATGCCCAGTCACCCGCAGACTTCTAGACGGGGTGATAATTATTTAATATATCTATCGGGCATTCGATTTGGCCGATATTTATTTTTCATATTTTACAGTACCTACCAATTTTAAGTACAATATTCCATATTTTTTCCTGTTTTTTTTGTTTCTCTTTTATCTCGATCCATTCTCGAGCTACAAATTAGAAAAAAAAAAAATTCACCCTTCAAAAGTTTAAACCGTATATAGATGTGTGAAAATTACAGAGAAAACGATCATTGGTTCTCTTGGTACACAGGCGTACGCCTTGGCGACAGGTGGGTGGAAGTTATCGCTGTTTTCGAGAATATTAAGAAAGTTTCAAGCTTTCCCAGGGATAATAAAATTCGCTAAATAATTAGGGTCGCGTCCTTTCAACCCAGCAACCTCCCTATTCCTATACCCTGCACTCTCATTCCACACCGCCTTCACTTCCAGCCCCAACGTTGTTTGTATTCTGTATTGTAACGGCACTGCTACCGCCAGGACTTCATGGTTCTTCCCCAGCTCGAAGGGAGTTAGAAATATCCAGAGGGGAATCGTACGCTTTTTCATTATACGCTGCATAGTTCAATCAAAATCTTTATCGTTTAAATTTTAACCTGTCTACGTGGCTAAACGACTCTGCGTGTTCCTTCCGGAGGATGTGAAACTGACAAGGATCAGACTCTATCTTATGATACTAGGTATAACTTAATGTAAAGAAACAGAAATTTTAGTAAACGTCATTCCTACCGGAGCGTATATTTTTTACTAAAAGAAATATCCTCTATTTTTTATTTTAAAACGGTGGACGACAAACTTCAAAGGAAATTGATGGACGACAGCAAAAAATTCTCGTTTTTCAGTAATGTAACTAAAAACAGCATAGTTATATATGATTACTGGAGCGTTATGAGTGAGGAGCAAAAATGGACAGTCAGGCATAAGGGTCGCAAAATAGGCGGCTGATTCTTCAAGCCGAAAAGGCTCTCACCCTACCACCTTTGGGCGTCAAGAGTTAGAATAAGGCAATTGCCGTGAACTGAATTGGGATAGCATGACCGTTAAGGTACGCTTCTTTGGACCTCAACTTCGTGCAAAAATTTTTATTACTGAAAAATACAAAGCTCTAGGATAAGAAAAAAAAAAAAAAAACGATTAATTATTATCCAATGTACCGAAGAAAAATTTCGTCTATTTCCTTTTTCGCTAAAGGCGTGAAGTGAATTTTAGCGATATCGGTAACACATTATCGACAAATTTAACCGCTCGTGCAGAGTAAGAAACTTGACACTTTTCTGCTTTCAACTTTTTTCTCGTTTCGACAAGGAAAAGTGGGGCAGAATGAGGCCTCTGAGGGAAAAAAAAAAAAAAATAATAAACGGTTAAAACCTTTTCTAGAGTATATTTTGACCGTTTATTGACATACTGTGGTAGTAGAAAGCCATTCAATGGTTTGAATTTTGGTTTTTAATGACCATTTCTATTTTGTTTGTCGATGTTGTTGGTTCGTGTTTGATAATAGTTTATAACATCTGATTGATCCTTAACCAGAAAGGACCTTGACTGAACAAACGAGTAGCTTCTGAAAGCATGCCCAGATTTATCAAAGAAATGTTATTTCAATGTAAAAGAAATTTATATGGAACTCGATACGGATGAGGAAATCTATTGGTGAAATTTCGTCTAGCGAATTTGACGACGTCGAAATCGTGAGTTCTAATACAAATAAAGGGATCTCTATACTTTGGCAAAGGTTGTTGGCGAGCCCTTCGATAACTCGAAGCGGCTTTCTGGGCAATCGGATCGATGTGATCAGTTCTAGCAATCCTCAGCCAGCCAATCACAGCCCATCAATTGCCTTATGGGCTCTTATCTGTTCCCCGTCGTCTCATGTGCGGACCACGAAATCTGGAAGGTTGTTTCGGCTCACCTTACCTTGCAAGCTCATCTTGCGTCGTTTTCCCACGCTTCGTCAACATTAAGAGAATTTCCCACATCCCCATTTATTTCTATATACTTACAGAAAACCGACGTGCGTTGGTTAGCACAATTATTCAAGAACCGTTCGAGACAATTGAATACGTTTAGAAAGGATCTCGTGCTTGTATTTCTCTCAATGATATAATTAGAAAATTAATTTCATCTTCGAAGAGCGCTGACGGCTCGTATTAACGTGAGAAAACTCTCATGTTCTATTTTAACCCATTGTCAAGATCACGAACCACTGAGCTTTAAACCGCTGAACTGAGTATTTCAAACCATAATTAAATTCAGACCATAAGCCTGTGATCACTTAATTATTTTCTGACATACAAGTGATCAACAACCACTTAAATTGAAACAGTTGAATGCGTACATATTTCAGAAGATCAAAAATCAGAAGACCATGTTGGTCTGAACAATTATTATTCATCGATTGTTGGTTTCATTTTACGTTTTTCTCAAAGCCTTGACTATTTCGATTATTTTAAACCATCGTCAGCTGGGAAATTTCCCAAAATGGATCATCAGGAGTATATTTTATGAAATGATGCGTATGTAGACTGACTAAATGACCACGTGGTCCAAAATCGAAAATAAATTCAATCGAAAACAGGCTGAAAAGTCAGCCAGGGATATAAAAGGTGCATTATATGTATAACGTAAGAATTAAATCTGATTAGTACGTGTAGATGCAAGTGATTAAAACATGCTCTTCGATGCAAATGAACATCCGCACCGTTTTTTTCGGAATTAATTTTTCTGACCTCGGCCACACTAGTGTCTTGAAATTGGCAGACCTTTTTCTTATCATATTTGACCATCAAGCCATCCAGCTTTGAAGGATTTTGGAAACCTAAATTTTTTTAGAAATTCGGTTCGCTTAAGTTTTTCGATGAATTTCCTTGGACAGAATTTAGGCGTTTTGTTTTCATGGTTATGATGAACCGTTTGCAGTGAAAGTCTTGGTACTATAGAAATGCAGAGTTTGACTTGCGGCCTTACAACTCTAATTACAACTTCTAAAAATTGAAGTTGTAATTATTTTTCAATAATGTTTGAAGTATTCTTAAAAACAAAAAGTAATTACGAGGTATTTCGAAATTATTACTAGTCCTCACCTCTCTTTGTATTTCATGCTTATTTTACGAGCCTTACACTAATTACATCCCCCCTTAACTACATAGGGAGTAAAGATTTGTTCGATTGATAATAAAACGTATTACTTATAGTCGAAGGAGTCAGATAATTAACTTAACTCAACTCATCAATTAAGGGCCTGGGGGCCAGATTCCTTAATTTTTTCACACCTCATATAGGAACATTCCCTTTAAAACTGTTTTTAGATTGGCCGAACTACGACGTTGTCGCCGTTATTCCTGTAATACAAATTACAAAATCTAGTCCCCTGTGTAGACTCGATCCAACTAATGTCGTTTTTCGATTTTATAGTATACTAATATCGTATCATACCGAAACTACATTAAGTCGTATACATTATACAGAATTTTATATCTTATTTCGCTAATTTGAAAGAATTTTTAATTTAATTGCTTACCGACGTGGAGTTCTTTTTGCATATAACGTTCACGCAATGTTGAGCTTGCCTGAATGTAAAAGTAATGTTGCAATTATACCATTAAGCTAAATACTATGACGTTAAATCTCAGAACTTCGTAGATTCATGATAATTGTGAAAAGAAGTAATAGAGGTAAAAGACTGTTGGATAGCAAGAAATTGGAGTAGAGAAAAAAGAAAGGCGAACAAAATATACTAGGAGACGTTGTATTATAACAATGAGAAAAGAGTAGTTATGTGGCGAAAGTTATTCTATAGGATTGAATTGTACTGTTTCTTTTTTTTTTTTTTTTTTTTTGTACGATTCGCAGCGCATTGTAATATCTTCTAATACTACAATATCAACACATTCTTCTATTCAATGGAGTTCGCGGGACGAGTTTGAGCTTTCTGTTTTTCATTTCAATGCCCCACTTTTTCTTCGTTTTATTTTAAACAAAAAAAAAAATAAAATAAAATAATAAAAAAACAAAACAAAAAACCTATTGTTAAAAGTTTCACCAATTTCCCACAATGAAAACTTTCAATTCATGGGACCGATGCTAAATAATCATCTAATTTCAATTAAACTTTTATTATGGCTAACATTCGCTGTACTATTGCTATCAATTTATAGTTTGCGGTAATGAACTTGCAGCTTTTTAACCGAAAGAAGTTACGCCAATTTAATAATAATTATCGCATCGGGTCCGATGAGAACCGAAAAATAAGTACCGTAAGCTCTAAGTAAACTGCTTTCTAGTTTACAAAGAACGTGGCGTTGTTCGAAGAAGAGAAAAATAAATAAATAACAATACTTAGAATAGTATGCAATAATAGATCGAAGCCTGTTTGAACACAAAAGTGGGTGATGTCAGGTAGGGAAGTGTTGAAAGGTCGAATTGTTTTGGACAGGGGAGACGTCGAGGTAGCGTTGAATTCCTCGAGTGTACGTGGACCGGAAGGCAATACTAGGGGAGAAGAGAATAGAATAGAATAGCCAATAATCCCAAGCTTGCGTTTGGAAGTGGTGGAATTTACGACGAATTCATTTCCTTGAAAAATTTACATTTTTTAAGTCTGCTTCATCAGCCGACTCGTGGCTAGCTTTTTAACAGTTCCGTTAAAACTCGCTGAAAACAATCAACTAACTTAGAAAATGTCGTATTTTTTATTTTTTTTTTTTAAATTTCATAAAAGTAGATCGATATCCTCCAACCTAACGGCCAATGGGATTGATTAATATTCCAGTAACGTTGAAGTACAGCTATCAGGTTCACAGCAAAAAAATAAATAAATAAAACTATGAGCTTTCGATTTGCAACTTCACTTGGGTAAGGAATTGTTGAAACCAAAACGTAATGTGAGCTTTTGATCTAATAATTTTTTTTTTTTTTCTAAACAATCATATTAATACAACAAATCTTAACTCGGCGGGTATTGAATTTACACAATTTTTTGAAAACATATAGCATCGTGCAAATGGGACGTGCAACTTTTTGCCAACGGTCAGCCATTTCTGAAAAAGTAAGGAAAATATTCGTTCCCACTTTTTTGACACAACGGTCGATACCTGCAACGTACAGTGTGAAATATATCTGCAAAACACATACAGCAAGCCAGGTCCTTGAAGGATTACTAATTGGTTTCTAATGAGAATCTTCATGTTTATGTGAATTTTTGATAAACATAAATTCAACCATCGCATATGCAATTTCGAATTACTTTATCGTTAGACAGCTGTTACGATTTGGTGTCATCCCATGCCAACAATATTTGGAGAAAAAAATCTTGACTACCTTCCAATAACCGTTTATTAACTCGTTTATCTCGGCTCTTTCAGTGTGTGTTGTTATTTTTTATGACTTACTATTCCATCTCGTTTGCATTTTGAGTCGCACCAATTTTGTATGCATTAAAGTTATCATGAACCGAGAAACGGAATTCTACCCATGGCAAATGCAGATTCTCTGAGATTGTGAACTACCACTAAGACGGTTTGATATTCGTGTAAATTTATCAGATGTTGAATAGAAAAAAAGTAATACATGCTCTTAGAGTAGTAATTATCAATTGTTCACCTTCCGGTATTACAAGTAGAGCTTTTACATCAAGCCAGACTTCAAAACTCTCGCTACTTTGATTCTAAATTCGCTTCACTTATCCCAAAAGGAAACCCAAGGCAAAATGAAAAACCCAATGTTTGGCGAGCTGTAAAAACATTAGAGACAAATCAAAGAACTTTTTTTTTCCTGTCAGAAACAATTTCAACAGATTTCGAAGTTCATTCCTCAAAATAAGTTGGTTGAAAATCAAAAAAATAAAATAAAAAAATAAAATAAAAAAAAGTAATAAACAATCTTCACAGTACTTAGAATTTTTTTAAAACCAAACATTAGTTCCAGTACATGGCCACGTATACTGCATCGTATACGAAAAAACTTCAACGTATATCTTAAGGTGCTTGTTTTAACTTTAGTAGCTGTAATGTAAAGTGGAAGGTAAGTCAAGTTTATTGGATTTATTTATGACTGTCAAAATACGCGTTCATAAAGTGATCTTTACGCCCCGTTGCAAAAACGAGACTATCCTATTTCGTACCAGCCCATTTTGCCCTGTTGCTTTTTTTCAACGTAGTCGTAGGTACTTCGTGGTTGAAACAAAACAAAACAAAACAAAAAAAAATGTATAATTTATGCGAAACAAGCGTATGAAAACCATCGCCTCAAGGATCACTCTGAAACCACATACTTTCACCCTTAGAATAAATAATTCAAGTGAACTTGACTTATTCTGCACTTTACATTATGATAAAGTTATCATTAGCACGTCAAAATACAAGGAATACATGTAAAGCTCCGGCAAAATTTGACGTAAATAAATAAAGGTGGCTTCACAGCGTGTGCCAGTGTTTTTTTTAATATCGTCAATGCGGTAGGTACAGCTCCCGAGTAATACTTGAAGATATAAATATAGGGTGTACCATTTTTTTGCCAGCATTCTGTATTGCCCCGGGTTAACCCTTATGCTACTCCTTTTTCGTTCACCATTGGGCTATACATATCGTACACACATTATACCATACGTACTTCAATAACCTCATCTTACCTATCATATTTCATTGACTATCACATTACGCCACGGTCTTTTTTTTTCTCTGGCAATCTTTCGACTACCTAACTCTTATTTCTCTTAACTCATTCCTTTATTTGCTTTTTCCACATTTTCTTCTGTTCGTTCTCGTGTCTTTTCTCCGCTACATTTCCCTTCCAATCCCTGATTTTGCTTTCCATCTTTCCCCCTTCATCCCGTCTTGTGCCTTCCATTTCATTCCCATCAGAAAGTCAATCCTTCTACCTCCCTGACGGCCTCTGTTTCTTCTTTTTTCCGCTTTCACGGTCTCCTTCTTCTCTTTGCCCTATCCCCGTTTCCTGTCAATCACTATACTGTATTTTTCTATTTGGTTTTCTGTTGTCCTTGTGCAATCGTTACCACTCCTTGCTGCACCCTTTCTGTCTCATCTCTTCTCTCTTTTACTCTTCACCGTCTCTCTTTTTCTCGTCCTTGCACTCTTTCCCTCTTTGCACCTTTTTCTTTTTTTCAGTCTCATTTCATCTTCACTAGGGTGCTTCGTTTTAGACGAGTTTTGTTTTTTTTGTCTATTCACGGAATAATGTTCTAAACATATAAAAACAAATTCTCATCAAATATGAGCTCTTAATTTTAATTCTAAGAACTCGCGAAATGAATTTGAAATTTTCCCATTTGATTGACACGTGAATTTTAATTCTTTTTTTTTCAATTATCTATAGCTTCGCAGCATTTCATGATATTTAATCGGCAATAGGTGGAAATGACAGAGGAATCTTTCCTCTTCAAAAGCGTATGTAGCCAATTTATGTTTTGTAACCCGCCTCGCCCGGTAAAACATCTTGAAGCCAATTTTCTCTCAAATTTCATGATTTTTGAAATATTTCTTGTAAACCACTATTTTTACAACAAAATTGTATGGGACTTTTTTATAAGAAATTCAATATACTACAAAAAAAAGTCATGTAAACCATAACCGTAGAGCTAGTAGTTTTCGAGATAAATCCAATTAAGCATTCCAAAATTTGAAAAATCGCGGTTCTATCCGAGATTTTAGTACTTTTTAATGGTTACAAAACATAAATTGGCTACGTACACTTTTGAAGGGGAAAGATTCCTCTGTCATTTCCACCTATTGCCGATTAAATATCATGAAATGCCACGAAGCTATAGATAATTGACAAAAAAAAAATTAAAATTTACGTGCTAATCAAATGGGAAAATTTCAAATTCATTTCGTGAGTTCTTAGAATTAAAATTAAGAGCTCATATTTGATGAGAATTTGTTTTTATATGTTTAGAACATTATTTCGTGAATAGACTAAAAAAAAAAAAAACTCGTCTAAAACGAAGCACCCTAATCTTCACACCTAACTCTTGCCCTTGACATATTTTTTTTCCAATTCACTAAACTCCTTCCACATTTCGTTCCTCTATAAGCTCTTGCGCTCTGTCCTGACTGCTCGACGTCTGCCATTTCCTCCCCGTGATATACTCTTATAATTCTGTTGCAAATTGTACAGATAATAAGGCGAAACTCACATAATTCAATATCTAATGCCTATTATTATCCTGTAAATCGATTCACCCAGCCATTCATGGTGCTAGGGGTGATTAAAAAACAAAAATTCTCACCACAGCGAAGTACGGACACTGTCAGACTCTCTCGTACAACCACAATCGACGTTGGTAATCGCATCATCCAACGCCAGCAGGGACCGTGGTTGCATTATTTCACAGCCGAGAATCTGGCGGCTAGGCTAATGGTACATTAGTTCCGCATAAACATGACCGCGAAACACGCCATCAAAATATTTCCCGTTGACACGTAGCCGCGGGTTTAGTAGTGGTGAAATGTCGCATCAAGCGGGCCAATTTTTTTTGCATCACTAGTGCCAATTTTCATCGCTATAGAGTATTTGATACTATTCATGGACACAAGTCTCTGAGCGAAACCAAAGGTCACTGCAAAAGCTCTGTTGCCTTGCTAAAGGGACTAATTAAAGTACTCTTTTCACGGGCAAGCTCTTCTTTGCAAGCTCATATAAAATTTACGCTGTTTTTATAAGAAAGTGCTACAGTTATCCCGGAAGGTATTTTCACGCACTTTTCTGTCATTTTTCTTACATTTCTCATACTTAAAAATATGACGATAAAAAAAAACGCTTGAAAAATTAGATTCTCATTTTAAATTGTAATCTTGTATTTCTTAAGAAAAATTTTTTTTCTCATCTCAAGAAGTCTTAAGGTGTCTTCTTTATGTTCCTCGAGTGGAAAAATGAGCAAACTGTTCGTTAGGTAGCGCATCAATTTCTTGTTCCTTTAATTTTTGAAAATTTAAGTCTTTTGGTGTTTTTTTTTTTGGGTTTTCATGCAGAGTTTGAGAAAGAAAATCTAAACAACGTGCGTGAATGCCTTTCATAGTTGAAAACACAACCTGAAAATAGCATTTCAATTACCTCCGTCAAGTAGGCAACGGAGCAGTTCGCTAACTCTTGATACGGTGCAATGGCCCGATCATGTTTATAAAAGTACTTTACTTGGTAGTAGTCAAAATTGGCAATGGTGATGCATAAAGGTGGCCCGCTTTACGTAAAATGCACCCATGATATTGATAATTGATGAGCTGGCTGGGCTAGCACGATGTAGCTGCCAAACGTTAACTGGCCGTTTCGATAAGCATTCCTCATATATAAGCGATAAATTTACATTCCCTTATAGAAACGAATGACTCCATTTACGTATTTCGATCACAGCATCCCTCATCTTTGTGATATAGATATGCAGTAACTACGAGGATTATAGTTATTATTTTTCGTCTGATCCTCAGACTCATATCCGTAAGGAAAGTAGCGAAACTACTGCTATTATTATTGGTATCTTTCATCTCAATGGTAACCATTGGTAATGGATGCCGTTGAGCCAATGGTGAATGACAAACTTTTCTGAAAGTTACCAGAGCCTTACTTGATGCACTGGTGGGCTACCTGATTGCAGAAAGCACTTAAGGCGTGTGGCCAGTTTATATGTGATGTTCGCTGTGACTGAACACAGTCCACCATAGCTACTCGATGCTACCAGACTCTGGGATGGCTAAACTTTGATGAGGGGTGTGAGATACTTCCCAGAATCCCTACTTCAGAGTCTACAGCCGGGTAGCAACTCTTGTTACATGTATATATCTGCCATTTTCGTAGAGAATTCGTATATTTGTTGCTGGTTCAGGAGGGTACTTTTAAAGCGATACCCGGGTCCCCTCTTGTACAGACTTCCTGCTTGAATTAAACGTATAATACGCATCCAGCTAAGAACAGTTTCCATTTCAGTTCATTTGTTTAGAGCCATCTCTATTTCTTAATTGCGTGAGAACTTGTTGATACTTTTATTTTTATTTTCGTTTTAAGCCAGAATTTTGTAAAAGGTTTGTGATCTAGGATAATGTTACTCATTTCAATTAAACTTTCAAAGTAACTACAGATGTTTTTCTTCAGAACGTTTTGCTGCTTTACTACCGCTTTACGAGGGTCATTCGAACTGAATTTACACCCTGCTAATGCATTTTGTGAAGGACCTTCACCCGTCGTTCTATTTCTAGATGCACGGCATCAACTCCGGAAATAGGACAAACGTCAAACCCGCTAACTGCCCAGACCTACAAGCGTCACTAGACCATACATTCGAGCTTCAAGCTTACTTGCTCGTAAACTGTGGTATACGTTTAACCACTCCAATGCACGATGTGGATACCAGCTACTGTGTGCAGTATGCGTTGAATAACCGCCTAACTTTCAAGCAAATCCAAACTACATATAAATGTTATGCAAACAAAAGCCGTGTAGTAGAATTATGGAAAACTTGGGTATTTACAAACCTCATTATGACTATAATATTCAATACAAAAGCTTGTTCTTGTTTATCTTCCTTATGCTCATATATTATTCAAACTACAAAGCCACGGTGCCAAGTTGAGTATTTTTTTTATGAAATTAAATCTGTAAATTTCGACTCAATTATCGGACATTATGTGTTTCAAAGAAACCGGATAGTTACTTAGGCGCTTAAATTTCGCCATAATTCGTGGCAACATCATTGGTAACACGCTAAGATTTCGTGCAGCAGAAAAATAACAATATTTCATATTAAATACTTAATTTTTTTTTTTTTTTTTTTATCCGGAAGTACACCGAAGAGTTCCAGTCCCTGCTAAACACGCACGACACGAACTACGATTATAATCAAGGCAGAAGACTCGGGTCATAAAAAAAGGCTCTACGAGATGACCAACCAGATTTGTTACTCGCACAAATGTATCATTTCAAAACGTAAGCCACCTTCCGGAAACCCTGGCCTAGGTACCCGGGTGTGCATTGCGTTATAACTAAATCTGGGCAACCCCATGCTTAATAACATAATCTAGGTCAATCGTGAACGATCAACCAACAAAGAGATCCGGAGTCACGCCAACCTGTAGGATTCGTTAGGGTCTCTATTAATGAAAAATGTATGATCGTATAACGCTTGCTTATTTTTATATTTTACTGTGTGGAACCAGTCCGGACAAAGGTAAACTACTTTTGTCGTTTTTTCTAAGAATAAGACCCAGTTTTTTACAGCCTCGTTGAAATGATGGAAAAACTTGGACGCGTTGAAGTACTTTGTGCTGTAAGAGTCGAGGGTGGTTGTCAAAGAGAGTCTACAACCCTTGCGTGCAGGTCACCATTGCGAAAACGTCGACTCCCTTGAGAAGTAAGGAGTGGGTGTACCCGCAGCACTAACCCGTCAGGTTTGCATATGCAAAGCTAGAACAGCCATAATTCTAAATTTTACTAAGGTACTGGCAGAAACTTAACGGACAGGTAGTAATAGGGCTTTCGTACAGGTAGGGAGGCGAGGAAACCGTGAAAATACAAAAACTAAAACCATTGCTATATTGAGCACAAAATTGCTTAAATCCAGGTCAATTGCATTCACACCCAGTAGCTAGAATGATTCGCTTTTTACCCTCGATAAATTTGATGTGTACCCATATATGTATGTACATTGTACATGCATAATGTGATAATGTATACACGTACAGAATAGGTGGGACAAGACGAATCGCGTCAAAATTTGGTGACATTAAAAAATATTGAAAGTACAATTCAGAAATTGGATGCAATTAGGACATAATACAGTAAATCATCAGTTTTGAGATGATTGAAAAAAAATGCACGATTCATGCAGTTGTGGATACTTCGAAATGATCTTTTCTTCAGTCGTGATCCGTCAAGGCATCAAGTAGACCTTAGTACGTTGAATACAAAAACAAACAAGCCAGAAAAACAGTTTTTCGGAGTATTTTTCATCAAAACGAAAAAAAAGGATGGGTTTGTCAGGGAATGAAAAAGTATTAAAAAGTAATGAAAAACCGAAAAAAAAAGATCAAAATTGAAAATTTCACATAAAAAAAAGTGCCCTATATATTGACAAACAACAATTTTATATAGTGCATTCATTCTAATTCGATCCGGGTATATTTACAATTTTTTTGTTGTCATTGGCAAGGAATGCCTTATATATATGAAATTCACAACTCGGAAGAATATATGTTTTCATTCAGAAAGGTAATACAGAGAAAAAAGTATAGGTTTGTCAGTAAAACAGCGAAAATCGATACATTTCTGATAGAACCGGAAGTTAAAATTAAACGAGACATGGCAATTTTTCATGTCCATCGTTTGGTTGTGAAGTCCTGTGAATTTCAGATTTTTTCATCGAGCCATTTCCGAGATCACCGCGCGAGTTTGTCGAACAGGCCGACAGACAGACCGACATCTTTCTAAAAATCTGTTTTTCGGATTCTAAAGTGTCGAAAACGTGAAGATTCATTGAAATTAATTTTCTTATATGACTGTAAGTGATGAAAAGTAAAAATACCGATTGAGCAAAAAACATTATTGAAGTATGAGATATCCTTATTGCAAAGAATTGCATAAATATACTCGTATAACATTTGACGTCCAATACCGCAGAGAATCATGTAGAACTGCTACTATTTACGAAGAACAGTGCATCACAGATTTCAATACGGATTTTCACTTTTCATCGCCTACGGTGATATAAGAAAAGTATTTGTTTTGGTCGAAAAGTGACTTTTACTAATTTCAACGAATCTTCACGTTTTCGAACCTCTAGAATCCGGAAAACAGGTTTTTGGAAAGGTGTCGGACTGTCTGTCGGTCTGTCGGTCTGTCTGTCGGCCTGTTCGACAAACTCGCGCGGTGATCTCGGAAATGGCTCGATGAAAAAATCTGAAATTCACAGGACTTCACAACCAAACGATGGACATGAAAAATTGCCATGTCTCGTTTAATTTTAACTTCCGGTTCTATCAGAAATGTATCGATTTTCGCTGTTTTACTGACAAACCTATACTTTTTTCTCTGTATTACCTTTCTGAATGAAAACATATATTCTTCCGAGTTGTGAATTTCATATATATAGGGCATTCCTTGCCAATGAGACGAAAAAAATTGTAAATATACCCAGATCAAATTAGTATGAATGCACTGTATAAAATTGTTGTTTGTCAATATATAGGACGATTCTTGCCAATGACAAGAAGAAATTGTAAGTGTACCCAGATCGAATTGGGATGAAACGCACTGTATGAAATTGTTGTTTGTTAATATATAGGGCATTCTTCTATGTGAAACTTTCAATTTTAATCTCTATTTTCGGTTTTTCATTACTTTTTTATACTTTTTCTTCCCCTGACAAATCCATACTTTTATTTTCTTTTTGATGAAAAGTACTCCGAAAAACTGGTGTTTCGGCTTGTTTGATTTTACCATTGAAATGTTGAGAGATTTTTGAAGTAGTGCCACGAAATAAATGGCAATCTTTATGAGAAACTAAATACAACGATTCGTTTTCTGTTTTATAAAAAATATAGTACAGGCATTCGGTACTGCTCGTCTAGCTACTGGCGATAATAGTCCTGACATTTCCGCATACGACGTCAAACTTCTAGTTACAGTTTCGAATAATAGTAGATGGAAGTTGCAGCTATGTAATTATAATTCACTAGACGCATGCTAGTTTACTAGCAAAATAATAATTATTTTCCAATGAAATCGTGGCCGAGGTTTTACCCTGAGTATCAAAAACCTAAGACAGCTATGCCCAGTAGCCGTGAAAAGGTTTTAGTTGCTGGTAACTATGGCAGATATTTCATTGGCCACGATTTCCACTAGCAACGCGCATATTAAAAGCGGAAACAGTAAACGGAAGCGGTTGCGGAAGCACAGCCGACCGGAAGTAGCCCGTAACGAGAGCGCACCATACAGAAACCTCGTTCAACGTATTCACTAATTGTCGTGGCTACTTGCTAAGGCTGATTCCGTTATTTAATCAAGCAACGAAAAAATCCTAATATTAATTGAGAATAATAAGGAAATTTGATCCTCGATCATTAATTATAAAGTTTATTTAAAAAAGTCGGTGATTCTCAGCCGCATGCAGAGGAAAGTCCGTATATTAGAAAGCAGCGGAAATGCAACTGATTGCTGCACTATACGTGTACATGAAGCGTTTGGCATGCAAATATTCAAGCAATTTTCATTAGACTCACTGGAAGGAAATTAAGCCAAAGCCTGCTATATCGCTTCACGGCGTTTCTCGCCGTCTTTGTAGGATTATTAGGTACGGGCAAGATGCAATAAGAGTAGTAGGTAGGTGATTCAACTCCTTTGTATAAGGACTGCGATTACGTGGTTTCCGTCCGCTGGCTGGCTACGTGTCTGGGTAACCATAGAGTCACTTGAAAATGACCATATATCCCACAATCACAGGAATTATAAAGAATATTTACTTCAATTCATCGTTACGACGATTTTACATAAACAATTTTTTTCTTTTTTTTCTGTGAAGAAATATTTTATTGACTCAGCTTTTTCACAGCTGATTAGTCGGAGTTTGAGATACAATTAAAAATTATTTCAGATTTTATAAACTTCGCAAGTTTTTTAAATTACGAGGGGATACTCTGAAATGATGTAATTCTGAGAGATATAAGCTTGGGTCTTCTACTGCCGTGAGTACGTAACATACTTTTTTTTCTCAACATTCACAAAAAAAAAAAAAAAACGGCTTAGAAATCAGAGATTTATGTATCCAAAAATTAAATTTATCCAATATTATTGACTCGCCTCAAAATGACATCAATGTAGAATATTACCGCCAAATTTGAAAAAGTTTCGATGAACGATGCGACCTGTATAAGTACCCAACGATAACCACCTTTTTACTTTTTATCACCTACGGTGATATAAGAAAAGTATTGGTTTTGTTCGAAAAGTGACTTTTGCTTATTTCAACGAATTTTCACGTTTTCGGCCCCTCTAGAATCCGAAAAACAGGTTTTTAGAAAGATGTCGGTCTGTCTGTCGGCCTGTTCGACAAACTCGCGCGATGATCTCGGAAACGGCTCGATGAAAAAATCTGAAATTCATAGGACTTTACAACCAAATGATGGACATGAAAAATATCCATGTCTCGTTTAATTTGAACTTCCGGTACTACCGGAAATAAATCGATTTTCGCTGTTTTACTGACAAACCTATACTTTTTTCTCCGTATTACCTTTCTAAATGAAAGATTATGTTCTTCCGAGTTGAGAATTTCATATAGATAGGACATTCCTTGCCAATGACACGAAAAAAATTCTAAATATACCCAGATCGAATTAGAATGAATGCACTGTATAAAATTGTTGTTTGTCAATATATAGGGCGATCTTTGCCAATGACAAGAAGAAATTGTAAGTGTATACCCAGATCGAATTGGGATTAAACGCACTGTATGAAATTGTTGTTCGTCAATATATAGGGCATTTTTTTTATGTGAAATTTTCAATTTTGATCTTTTTTTTTCGGTTTTTCATTACTTTTTTATACTTTCGCATCCCCTGACAAACTCATCCTTTTTTCTATTTGATGAAAAGTACTCCGAAAAACTGTTTTCCCGGCTTGTTTTCGATGCAATCAATCTATGAAAGGCGAAGTCCGTGTGTCAAAATGCATAAGCAATCAATCGTAAAGAAACTGAATCAATAGAATATTTCTATACATTGTACCAGTGATTTGACAACAAAAAATTATTTACTTCCAACTGAACTCAACCTTATTCCCTGGAGTTAGTGACAGAGCTGTAAAGAGTCGTGGACCTCCATGAAGAGGCGTACGAAGCGCGGCATGTGTCCGGATTAATATCGGTATTTTATATCACTTCGAAAGAAGGGTCGAAGCGTCGGAAGGTAGCGGCAGGGTAAAAAGGAGGAAAACAGAAAAGGTTAGGTAATGGAGGAAAGAGAAAAAAGGGGGGTAACGAGGAAAGGAGGGATATTTGGGCTGGGAGGAGGGCACTCAAACTCTCTGTCGTAAACCCACTCTGTGCGAGCGCACTTTGAGAAACTTCTGCCGGGGGAGACCCGAAAACTTTTTCTACCCCGAAAGAGCAAGAGTGACAGTGAGCCTTGGGAACTTAAAAAAAAAATCTTAACCCACGATCGAATTCAAGAAAGGCTTACTCTACGCTCTTTCTTCTGATCCTCGCTCTCTCCTTATCTTTCCTTTTCTCCTTCTGTCTCTCCCCCAATAGATAGTACAGGATATATCCTTTCCAAATCAATTGCTTAATTCCCTCAAATTTCGATAATGTATTATGGATGGATTATTCGAGGAGCACATATACGAACTGACATCCAAGAAAAGGAAGAGACCCTTTCAAGACATTACGATGCATCATGATACAAGGAAATCGTAGCATATTTTGACGAAGTAATTAGGCCCACATTTGAGTATGTGTAATTGGTCATCCAGGATGAACTGGTTATAGGAAATGTTGTGTATAGGGATTTTGAAGATTATAGATTGAAGGCCGACCGGTTCCCACACCTCAAAAGGTATTTGCCCTTTAGAAACTAGACGTATTACCAAGTGCTGATGAATTTTGCATTTATAGAGATATACCTATAAGCTGTATAGTAACTCTTGACAAACGCATTGAATAAATATACACACGTGCTATATGGTACTAAAATTATTGCAATGCGTTTCCGACAAGCACCTGAAGCGAATACAGAAACTAGAAGGTATTTACTTACTCCATGAACCATAGTCGCAGGCGAACTTTGCTTAGTTTAGAACAACTACAGGTATTTTGCACGTATATACGAAAACGTCCTGCAGAATATATGCAGAGGAAATAGAATGAAGGTTTGTCTCCTTTTGTTTGTCATATATTCCTGTGACAAACATTTCATGCAAGTTAGTTTAACGCGGTATAAAGACATCGCATGAAACTATTTATACATATAATAAATAAAGCGAATAATCCGGTTTCTCATATTAATTTTCATCACCCCACAAACCCATCTAATTACCGGAATGGCTATCCAATATGTGAAGAATGTAGTTTGATATTCAAAAATTAAAAAAATTGATAAAAAAATTCTGATATCAGGAGTATTCATTTGATTTTAACTTTTTACGCCCATGAAAGAACTGTTATCTTCTTCAACAAGAATTTTGAATTTTTTTTGACAAATGCTAAGCCACTATACTGCCACCTGAAAGAAATCGATGTATCTCAGTCATCTCATGAATTTAAATTTAAATTTTGAATCGAAAGAGATAAGGGTCAGACATTGGACGAATTGGCATGGAATGCCCTATGTACAGAGTAATACGTTACAGGGCGTTAAAGATCAATAAACGAAATGAAAAGTAGCTTAACAATTCAGGTCCTATTAGTGATTTATTCACGAAGTTAAAAAGTTTTGTTCTTTCTTAGGTAGGGAATTTTCTCTCATGTACCAGAAATTTAGGAAAGTACAATTGTTCGATTTTAATTCGACATTTATCAATTGACGATAAAACGAATTGTCAAAACATTATCGGTATAACAAATTTTACTAAAGAATATTTAACGCGGTTTAAACTTAACGAAATGAAATAATATTCAACTAAATACGTTCAATTGAATTGAAGAAATATTTTATTACAATTTTTAAACGATATACAATCTAGATTCTACTGATGTAATTTAGGTCTGTGACGTAGACTCAATCGACGACGATACATGATGGAGGAAACGGTTCTCCACCACGATATTTCGGATATACTGATAATCTAATACCGAATGCAAATTCCCTGAATACAAACATCCGGAAAGGCGACGACCTCGTTCAACTAGCTAAGCAAATAAGAAAATGAAATTAGGTTGATCTCGTTCTTACCCAAACTACCCCGTCAGTTCTCGAAATGTTTACGATTGTTCAAAAGTTATCAAACGCCAGCTAATTTGCCGTTGGATAAGATCCGGAAAAGCTGCGAGAGGGTGGGATGATATAAAGACAGAATTAAAGAGGGTTGTGACGTATAAATTGGAGCTTACTTACTTCCTAAAACTCAGCCCACAACCGATTCATTAAGCTTTCTAGTTCTCTTACAAGACAGCATGTAGCTGTAGAGATTTCCCTCTGATCTAATCCACTTTCGTACACGATGTTGGCTATACTATAAGCCACATTTCGACCACATAAGCTGCTTCAGGAGGGAATTCCCTTAGCCACACTAGGTCGTTATTTCTTGAGAGTTATTTATTTCTTTTATCATACCCTTCGGAGTAGTAGACGATCTTGATCCGGTAGTTTTGTTTGAAAAAAAAAATAATTTCGTTCTAGAGAAGGAAGGAACCCATTAGAGAGCCATCCTACTTCCATCAGGGAATATTCAAACGTGAATATCTTCCTTGAATCAGTTATACACGGGGAGTATCGCAGAGACACTCGGAACGCGGAAATTTTAATGAAAATTACTAGGTCAACTTAATTTGTTCTTGCAGCTTTTGAAACACTCTTGCATCGCATTCGTGTAGAACTCGGAATTTTCGACTGTTTAAGAAATAGGAATTCGCTTCCTTATTACTCTTGAACTCGGGCCACTTGACATTTCTGTTACTTATTTACAGTCCGAATGAGAAGAGGAATACGTTAATCAAATTGACAATTCAGAAGCTGGATGCAATAAGGATATGGGTCATTCCATGTCACCTCCCACCAACGTTTGACCCTCACGTTGTTTGTTTTTTCTCAAATTAATTCATGTAATAGTAGTACTCAAAAAATGCCCTTTTTTTTCTTTTCGACGCATACTTTATCAGTTATGGTGGTCCAAAAAATTTTCAATTTCGACCTATTTGTAAAATTTGAAAAAATTACCAAAAATTCTATATTTTATTTAGAATTGTTTTGTGCAAGAGCCATAATGGTACGGGACCTTCTTCTAGGCCTTTTTGGGCTTGAAACATCTATAATTTACTCCAACCGTGTAGATCTCTGAAGAGAATATCTTATCGTTATATTTGGCAAGTTTTTGGGTTGCAAGGATTTTCTTATCGTAGAAACTAAGAAAACAAAAAATAATAATCATACCATCTTTTGGGTTTTTAAAAATACTTTTCAGCACTCAAAGAATCCAAACTCAGAAAATATATAGCAATTGACTATTCGGGTGGTTCTAGAAGAATGTCTGTCATATGGAAATTATTTAGGAAGTCTATAATAAGCAAGGTAAGAGTTCTACAAGATTGGAGTGAATTTTAGATGTTTTACTTGCACTAAAAAATTCTAAATGAAATATAGAACTTTTGGTAATTTTTTCAGATTTTACAAATAGGTCGAAATTGAAAATTTTTTGAACCGCCATAACTGATAAAGTATGCGTCGAAAAAAAGGGCATTTTTTGAGTACTACTATTACATGAATTAATTTGAGAGAAAACAAAAAATGTGAAGATCAAACATTGGTCGAGGTGACATGGAATACCCCATATATTGATAATTAAGACAAACGTACGATTCATTCAGTCATGAATATTTCAAGCGATATTACTTTCAGGAATATTCCGTCACGATATTTTATGTTGACTGCGAAAACAATTATCACCAATTGAATAAATTAATTGTTAAAATTTGACCTTTTCATCAGGTAATAGTCTAACTTAGTGCTATAATTATACGCCTTTCTTGCAAAAATCACAGTAAAAGCTCACTTCAGAGTGTCCTTTGGACTCGAGTAGACGTGTTGCGTTCTTGAGCATCATCCTTCAAATTATTACAACAAGAGGATATCCGCTAAACGTACCTTTACTGCATCCAACTCATCAATTAATCCTTGTGTTCTCCTCGGTCAATTACGAAAATAATTTTGACCTTTTTTAAAAAAATATCGCCTGAATTATGTCCAAACAGATCGTATATGAAGGAAATGAGAAAATGGATTAAAGGGATATGTATATCTTCGATGAAATAAATTCGAAAATCGCACGAATTGAAATCCTCGAAATTCAGATAATAAGCTGTGAATAATTGTTATGAAATGATTGTTTTGGTATGAAGAAAATTTGAGTTTCTCTTCGACATTCGGTCTTTTTGCGAAGCTGATTTTCAACAGCTGTAATTCAATAATTTCCCTAAATCGGAATATTAAGGCAATTTCCGTGACGTAACTGTTAAACCGATGGATTACTTCCGATAAAATTTTGGTAAACATCTTTGAAACAGACGCACGCCTGATGAATATAAATAAATTTTGAATGTCATGAATTTTAAATGTGTTTACATACTTATTATAATATCCTTCAAGAATCATAAATTTTCTTCTGAATCATTTTGATCAACTACATTTTTCGGAATATTTTATTATTCCTACGTGAAGAGCTTTAACACTCATTTTTATCGAAATTGAAATCGAATTGGATCACAGCCAAAGTTCGGAGTAGCCATAAGTTCACCTGCAGCAGAATTTTCCATTGCCTATGCTTAATTTCTAATTGGAAAAAAAAAAAAAAAAAAATAGTCATTACCATCAGCAAATATTTCATAACACTGAATTTATAAATCGTAAGTAAAACGGACAGAGCCCTCTGAAGCTTGTTGTTAGTTGTATAGTCTCGAAGTGGTGCCATCTATCGGCAATAAATCTTCACCTAATGAATTCTCAGAATTTAGATTCCTTTCCAACTTTGGATTGCGATCAAACTATTTCTGCCTTAATATTATCGCGGGCGAAAAAGTTTCGACTAACCAGCGAGTGCAAGAAAGTATTATATCGCTAAAATATGATTCGAATCGTCTCACGTGGCAGCCATGTTTATTGTGTCAGCTGTGTGTATCAGCTGTTACGGGGATATTTTAATAACATTTTAGTATAACTTCAGGCTCAGTTGTAGCTGACCTCCACTATTTCACCAACATCATTTGTATCCGAAGAACCATTTCCAGACAACAGATGGTAGAATAATATTTGCCGATACCGCCCACTATAAGCCACCCTTCAACACCCTTAAATCCTTTTTTTTCAAGTGCTAGCCTTTCATAAGGTACTTTTCTCGGGCCATTTGGAAAGACCTACTCGTGGCTTTTTTTTACAGTAATTAAATAAGACTGTTAAAAGGTTTGTTTAATAATTAGATCAATCTGTCCCATCATTGAAAACGGAGCAGTTGAAAGCCCGGTTTTAAATTTATCAATTGGCATCTTTTGTGGTCTGAATTTGAAATGAAGGGTAAAAAAAAAGCGGCTAATTTGTGCCAGTAGAAGCAGCCATGTCATTTTTCGCGTTAGAAACTTGCAAGCACTTTTACCTGTGATCTCATTGATTCGCAAATCAGTTCTCCCTCTCGACGCCTCACCACCTACAGTCTTTCAGATCCTAGCGCGGAGATCAAGTACGGTTTTTTTTTTTTTTTTTTTTTTTTTTATCACGGATAATTGGAAACCGCGAATCTAGACGGGCCGGTAATTAGATCTACGGTTCGTGGAATTAACCGTCGTGATTTCGAATTCTATCTTCGAAATGCATTACTCCTTCTCCAAGGTAAAGCTTCGAGCCAGAACTACTTAATGTCGCATTCGTTTCTTTCCTCTCTTGGACCATCCGCTATTCCTGCTAAGCTACATTTACAAAGTGCTTTTGAAGCGGCATATTCCTCCTGGACGCTATGAGTTCAGAAGAACGACGGACGGAGTGAGAGTCGGCGTTACGACGGTGGTGAAATAAAATGGGCGGGGGTTTAGAAATGGAAGGTATAAGAGAGATGGCGAGTAGGGAAACTTTTCAAATATACCTTCCACCATTATCCTTGCGAAATTACAGAGTAATCGTATACGGAATTGACTCTAACTTGGATGAAATGGACGACATGGCGATCCCTGAGCGGCTGGTAAGATTTTAAAGTCTTCTTCGTGGCCAAAGAGACGAACGGGTCAAGGTCATTCAAACTTCCGTCACATTAGACGCCCGATCGAGATTTCGTCCGCGTTATATTTTGGGTCGACTATTTCTTCCGGTCATAGCGTTTCCGTTTTTTTTTTTTTTTTATTTTTTTGAAATTCTATTTATTTTTTTTCTTTAACCCAACCGCCATTCTAGGTAGTATAAAAAAATTGGAGACACTTCGATGCATATTTGGTGGAGAAAGAACTTGGGCTTTGTGAACAGAAGGATTTTGCGGTGCATTAATTCTTGCAGCTTCCCACTTTGGCTAAGATTTTGTCTGAACAATTTGGCAATAGTCCGGTATTGAAGTCCATCTCATGTGTGCAGGTTTATAAATGTCCATAAACAGTATTGGTAAAGTTGAACTAAGTCTTTTTCACACTTCTAACTTATCTCTACATTTTGGCTGCTGTTCAAACCAATTGCCAAATTCAAGAATGCTGCCAGACAGCTTGCTTCCGGTTCCATCGAGGTCCAATTTGAACTCAATTTTAACAGTTCACCGAATAACTTGCTCCGCACTTCGCTGCCAAACGGATAAAAAGTTAGTCAATAATTTAATTCATTGTATATAATACGAGAACCGTATATAAATTCAACGTCTGTTTTTCACGGTTTTGTAAACTGGTTATTTATTTTTTACTTGTTGCATTGTATTTCTCAATCGGAGGTTGTCTGCCCAGTCATTTGATTTGCCAATTTCGTGCTGGAAACAAATTTCTCGAATAATAATGTACAGGACTTGTAACGAAACCGAAACTAAATTCTTAGAAGATACACCGTTCCTGGGACGATACGACATGTGGAAAATTCAAAATGAAACGAAATCACGAGGAGAGGCTTATGCGGATGGTTTGACCAAAATCGCAAAATATAATTCATACCACATGGAACCTCTGAATTTGAAAGAGTGACGTGACCCTTTTTTGATTACATCTACAAATTAGCCAGAAAAGTTTGAATTGAAAAACTCAATATCTGTGATGCAAGAAGCTTTTGATTATATTTCAAATATTGAGTTTTCAAAAAGCTCCTTACGTGACAAATTTTAAGTTCTTTAGTTTCTTTATTTTTTTAACTCAGTTGTGGATATAATTTGAACAGATTGACAGTTTTTTTTTTTTTTTAATCAATTCATGCTTTCTCAGAATATGAATTATTTTCAATATTAGTAAAGTTACGGAATTGTTTTCTACTGAAATATGTGGGAATAATAATTTGACATTAATTCTGAGACATTGCTGAGTCCCCAAGGTAACTAGATATGTGATAGAAATCAGATAAGATAAAACCTCTTTTCGATCTTGACGTAATCTCGTTGGCTGAAAAAGACACAGTTTGAAATTCTGCCAATTGGTTTGGTAATGGATCCATTCGCTTTTCCTTATTGACTGAACACAATTTAGTATGATTTTGTGGCGATCCAAATCGGACATCGATCTGGTGGTTGAAGTTTCGATTTCGTTTAAAGCTCTTTTTTTTTTTTTCTGTTGTTAAATCGAAATCGATTAGTCTGAAGAGATTACAATTTCCGCAAAAGTTTAGGGAAAGCCAAATTATTCTTCCCGATCTGTATCTCAGTTGAGAAGTTTACAGTTTTAGTCACCAGAAAACTTTTTATCCAGTTCTCGTTTGTGCGGCACTGGGGAATCGGATTAGCTGTTCGTTTCAAAGTTGAAGCTATTTTTTTTTTTTTTCTTCTTCTGTTTCTTTCTTTTTCTTCTTCATTTCAATTTTTTATATATTTTAGTGCGATGACGCGATCGAAAGTCGTCGCATCAAAGCAAATCGTTCAGCGTAGGGATTCGTTGGAGAATTTATCCGACGTCATTCTGAACACCATCCGACTTTTAAGCGTGGATAAATAATTTCATCAAATGTTCTTTTATCGAAAAAGTGATCATCGCAAGGTGCTGAAAATGCGAATGTAAACTCCTTCGCTCCTGGTAAGCAAAATTCATCTGACAACGTTCCATTAAAAAGTCGCTGGTCTAACCAAACTCGAGAAAAAGTTATAAAAGGCGAGATGCTCTGAATAAAACGACGTTCAACTTCGTTTTTGTTTGATTTTTATTTTATTTTGTTATTTTTTTTCTCTCACTTTTCTGTTTCCGCACTAGCGAGCAATTCTTACTAGACCACAAACAAAAATGACTTGCCCATATACACACACCTACCTATATTCCGACGTCATAATCTCACAAACTCAACACTGTAAATCTACATATTGTAGATATATAGATAAATAGATATAGATATACATAAAACATCCTGTAGTTTGGTCTCATTTCCAATAATTCCATCCTTTTCATTGACACTACTAATATGTACCAGTTGGTAATTGCCTGTAGATCGAGTGTTCAATTCGAGTCGATACGCCATATATTCACATACTTGGTTTTTTTTTTTTTTACCTTTCATCACCTTCGGTGTTATAAAAAAAGTATTGGTTTCGGTCGAAAAGTGACTTTTGCTAATTTCAACGAATCTTCACGTTTTCGACCCTCGGGAATCCGAAAAACGGGTTTTCAGAAAGATATCGGTCCGTCTGTCGGTCTATTCGACGAACTCGCGCGGTGATCTCGCAAACGGCTCCATGAAAAAATCTGAAATTCATAGGACTTTACAACCAAATGATGGGCATGAAAAATTGCCATGCCTCGTTTAGTCTGAACTTCCGGTTCTACTGGAAATGAATCAAGTTTCGCTGTTTTACTGACAAACCTATACTGTTTTCTCCGTATTACCTTTCTAAATGGAAGAATATGTTCTTCCGAGTTGAGAATTTCATATATATAGGGCATTCCTTGCCAATGACACCAAAAAAATTGTAAATATACCCAGATCGAATTAGAATGAATGCACTGTATAAAATTGTTGCTTGTCAATATATATGGCGTTCCTTGTCAATGCCAGAAAGAAATATTAAATGTACTCAGTTGTTTGTCAATATATAGGGCATTTTTTCATGTGAAATTTTCAATTTTAATCTTTTTTTTCGGTTTTTCATTACTTTCTTATACTTTTTCTTTCCCTGACAAGCCTATACTTTTTTTTCTTTTTGATGAAAAATACCCCGAAAAATTGTTTTTCCGGCTTGTTATTCTTATTTTTTTAATGTTTTTTTTTTTATTTTTTGGATAGTCTCTTTTGCCCGAAGTTCTCCATTTTCTTATGTGATAATGTACGTTTTTCTGTAACCAATTTGTAATATTTTTTTTTTTTTTTTTCTTTTCTTCTGGGGCAAAGTACCGGCTAGGTACGTGAAGTGCCTAGAGGGTGGTTTTGGTTACAGAGATTGTTTGCTGGGTCGGTAGGTACCTACTTTACCGAATTGAATAGGTAGCTCATGCCTTAACATCTCGGAGATACGAAAATGTAAACTTTCTTTTTTTTTACGATATAAACTTTTACAATAACGTGCGCTTCCCTTACCACGAAACTGTGATTACCTAAATTATTATACACGATAAAAAATGGTTGGGTCTATGAAAAATTATCAAACATTGAGACGCGGGTTTTATATTTGTGTTTTGCTTGCACAGTATATGTACGTAAAATCTTAAGAAATATTGCCCATTTCAAGTCTTGACAATCTGACAATATCTCCGTAGCTATATATAAGGTTAAGGGTAAAAGCTTCGAAATTGACTGCTTACCCCGCTTTATCTCGTCGTCTCTCATTCAAAGACGCGTCTGTCAGTGAAATAAATTGGTGGCTCAATTGCCAGATGGTAATTTGAACCGATTGATGATGGGTAAAATAAAATTACGTGTATTTTCCCTTATGGTTAATACTATATCTTGTATCTTTATACATTATATGAATAGCAGCTTCTCCCAAGGCACACGCTCCGGTCCAGTCGACAAGAATTTGTTAATATTTAATAATTGCCTGCTACATATTTACGTAAATTTTTAGAATTCATGCTGACAATATCTGCAAATATAATTAAAAATTTGGATGCAATAAAAGCATCTGACTAGTAATATTGAAAAATATATATCAACGTTGGAATTTGTGATGCATTATTATTTGTGAATAGTATATCTAAGCATGTCTATGATTTTCTAACGTATTGAACGCCAAATGTTGTATTTCTAGAAAATTTTTGCCAATGAGGTTGTATAGCTCGTATTTTAACAACGTATTTGGTCCATCAGAGATATTTGCTTTTGCAGTCAACCTGAGGTTTATAGTAGTTGGTTATCGTGACGATGCACAGTCTGAAAAATATATCGCTTTGAAATATAAATGTTAAAATAAAAATCACGAATTTATTTAAGACGATTTCGAAATTTTTTCAAAACGTTTAAATTTCTGAATATAAAATTTTTGAAAAGATCGGTATGCAGACAGCTTAAAACTCGGTAAAAGTTTAAGAATCCTTAAATTTATTAGGGACCACGATGCTTTATGGGTGAATTTTAAGCTTCGGAGTTTTGGCCTTTCGGATATTTAACTTTAGGAATTTTGGACCATCGATTTAAAGTTTTCGAACATGACTATGGAGACGCTAGGTAGAATACCCTTTCGAAAAATTGTGATTCGGTTATGTTAAAGTACGAAATTTGAATCGGAACTTTGACACGGTCCTTTGTCTACAACTTAATGAATGATGCGTTTCCTTAATTAATTCTGGAAGTGATAATTCACTATATACGTTCTCATTGCATCCAAATAACGAATAATAAACTCGCCGTTTAAAAGACGAAAATATTCAATTCAGTTGTATGAAGTTGAAAAAGTTTGTCAACCCAACCTAACCATTACTTCAAATTTTCCTCTAACTCGTTTTGCTGACAGACTGCACATGGTATATGGCGTATAGTACTTTGCCCACATTATGTCAGAGTCTCACCTAAGCTCAGAGTGTAGTATGAGTATATATTACTATATAGAAAGCGCTCGAGTTCACGCTATTATATTTCCTCGTATGGATCCAAAGGGCGCCGACCGCCCGCCGTATTCTCAACAATAAGCCGACCATTTTTTACTCGTAAGCCTAGAGCTTGATAAATAATTGACCGTTCCAGAGGTGTTTTTTTCACCATATCTCCAGAGAAAACCCAGACAATATTTCAACTGTCGTTGTGGTCGCCCGGATCTGGCTGGTGCTACTTGCGCTACATTTTTAAGTCTGGCAAGGAGTCTTCGCCCGTTGCTTTCCGGAGGAGCTGACTTGGCTGCCGCTGTGAACGAACGCTGCATGAAGCTACGGATTTCGTAAAAGAAAACTCCCGCGGATTATATGAATATACTATATACATACTATATACATATCAGAAAAAGATACTGCGAAAATCCCATGGCCAAAAATTATTCGCGACAAGGTACATTACGGACCGATATACGATTCTGTAAGAGAGAGAGAGAGAGAGAGAGAGAGTAGTCGTCACTTTATACAAGCAACGAGGCGACCTCATCATCGTTGCAACAGGGGGCAACTAGCAACTTGCCCCTAGGTACTCTACAATTACATACCTACTGCACGTTCCGGAGTTCGTTATTTCAGGTGTCTAGTTGGACCTTGACGAACCATAAAGCGCTGTGCCAATTTAGAACAAAGAAGACTATCACGATTGTAGGTTATATGCATGTAATTAGGTGTATAAAGACATGCGCCAGGAGTAAAGTTCTTTTTCGTGTTATGAGGAGTTTTTTGAGAAGGTGTATGTGTACTGCGTCTTGGAAATAATTTTTTTTAATCACGCTCATGCTGACAAGTAATATTCTATTCACTGAGTTTTTTCTTCACAACTGATTACATGCATTTTGAAATATATATTATTCAAAATCATTTCACACTTTATAGACTCTGCATCTTTTAAATGAAAAAGAGGTCGTCGGTAGGTACATCATTTATCAAAATTTTTTCAAATGGCAAACCAATGATATCCCATAAATTTATTCTTCAGATACAAAAGCTTACATTTTTGAGCCATTTTTTGTTGGCTTTTTTTATTATTTATTTTTATTTATTTATTTTTTTTTTTTGTAAACTTTGAGAAAAAAGGCATGTTACATGCTCACAACAATATAACTCTGACTTTATCTGTATATATAATCATTGGTTTACCCCGAAATGACAATTTTATAATATCTTTTCGAAATTTCAAAAAATTTCGATGACCGATACGACCTGTACCCGGCGATAACGTCATTTTGTTCAGTAGATTCAAACTATATCAAGACAGAGTTCCGAAAATCTCTAATAATGTCTCAAAAAAAAGTCAGATCCGGAGCCGGGTAGAAGTTCGAAATTTAAAAAATTCCGTACGGTAAAAATTCGAAAATTGATTATTGTCGACTCACAGTTTTTAGAACCGGAATTTCCCCAAAAGTCTGGATAATCGATTTCAAAAACTTCTAATCAAAAAATACCGAAGGTTCAATATTCCGAAAGCTGAAGTTCCGAACGGCCAAAAACTCCGAAACTTGAAATTCACGCATGAAGCATCACGCCCCTCATTAAATTTTCAGATTCTTGGACTTTCGGAATTTTTAGCTACCTGCACACCGATGTTTCTGAATTTTGATATTCTGAACTTTACCATTAGTGAAAATTCGAAATCGTCTCAAATGAATGCGCAGTTTTTAAACTTTTAAAATTCGGAACTTCGACCCAGCCTCTTATCGTTAATTCTGAGATATATACCCCCTTCAAAAAATAGGTAAAAGTATCTACTTTAGATACTGAAAATTCCTCATAGAAAAATTAATTACAATTCTACGTCTGTGCGCATCGATCGAACGTATCCCGGAGTAGAGTTTGAATAATCTGCACCCGCGGCTTGATGTATATCGAGAACCTGTTGAAGTTGAACATTTTCAAATGCAGAATGACTGAGTGATCACATTAAATAGAAATTCTACTACCAAGCTTTGGAAAATTCTAAATAATGCATCTTCGTAGCTAAGAGATTAGCTGATGATCACGGAATCGAAAAAATTCATTACTGAAAAGTGAGAAGTATTTCAGACAATACTGATCCCGAATAAAAAGCCACTAGGAATGAGATATGTGAATTTGTATTCATTCAACATATCGCAGTTGCTCCAAATTCTGAAAAATGTCTTTCACTAAGAATAATAGATCAAAGTACCGTTCCAGGACAATATCTGTATATCCCATAATAACAGTTCGTGTAAACAAACTGTTTTTAAGGCAAGAATGATATTTACAGTACGAGCCAAGGGCTGGCCGACGGCGATACTGAAAAATCATTCGAGCCGAAAAACGGTTTAGAAGCATGCGACATAGAATTTTTTTTACGGTATTTGTATGGAAAAGCACAAAAATCATAAGTTTGCAGGTTAGCTTTACTGCGCATGCGTCGTTCAGTACTACCGTATAAAGACTTTATGAGGCAGTTTCGAGATGCGCACTTCGAACTGCGCATCAAAACTACCGTAGAAAGTTTTTTTAGCGGCAATTATCAAGTTAGCGATATCAAGTGACTCTTTACGGATCGAAAACAGGCCTCAAAAAGCCACTTTTTTCATACAAATAGCGCAAAAAAAAATAAGTTTTTATTTATAAACGTAAAATTTGTTCCTGCAGAGAAATGAGACCGTTCAAGAATAAAAAATGGACACTGTGACTTGTGAGTTTCTTGAATTTTGTTTAGTGGCAATTATAAACCGCTTTGTCTTAGGCGAGTGTTATGTTTGCGTATACTTCCTCCGGCACATATATATACCTACCTCCATAATTATCTTATAATTTGTTGAAAGCTGGTATGAAACGTAGTTTGTCTAAAACATCGTGGAATGATAATTCACATTCTGCCTTATACTTGATCTCGACTAATTTGTACTAATTTAACAATTTACATATAACCTTTGAAGAAAATTAAACGTTTATAAGGAGCTATGAGATATAAGGCATAAATAAATAAATCATATAATTTGAAAATTTCAAGACTGATTCAAGGGATCTTTAAAATTAATTAAAACCACTCTAAATCGTATAGCTTTAGTGTCTACTCGAGTGTACAGTAACGATAATAAATGTGGCACACAGAATATATGTATAAGCTCCTTTAAAATTAGATTCTTCAATGTCCTCATCAATCATAAGTCGCAAAATGGCGATCGCCTACCTATTTACAGTTCATTAACACGTAACAATTAATCAATAATAAAATCCGCATTTGTGTCAAAAGGATGATTTATTGTTAATTTTTAACTACTGATGATGGTTCAAGTCTTTTAAAAAATCGATATCTCGATTGGCACGTGATGTATTTAGGCAAGTGACTTTACTTTGTAATCTTACGACCTTGGTGCTTAATATACGGCCGTAATACATGAAGGAATTCATTATTAAGGAAGCTATAAGCGGTTTTTGTACCCTGCAGCGTACACGGATCCACCATCGGCACGTTCCACCTCTCTCCGTACCCCGGAACCCGGCCATTAAATATTAAGAAGGCCTTTTGCGCTCATGAAATACACTGTGTTCAACGAACTAAACTCCGTACTTGTAATCCGTTGCAATTATTTAGTACCTAGCTACCCACATCTTGAGAGTTCTTGAGACGGAAACTGAGCCCGGCTGATGATTTAGAGAGACTTCATCACGCCGTGACAATTTCCTAATACCGTGAAACTTTGTATGTGGATCTTTTTCCTTATTTTTAGACGGCTGAAAGTCTTTAAAGATAAAAGTCAATACCAAGCTTTCTTCAAGCAATAAACCCGATTAGCTGCAGACATTCTTTTAGCAATTCTTTCAAAACTTGAGAAAACTCGGAATGGTGTTTATAGTGAGTCGTATAAGTTCTATTTTTATTTATAATGGATGGTCATCTGCAAAGAATTAGGTTAATTATAATATCTACTTAGGATTTTGTTTTCAAATTCTTTTAATAATCACTTAATTCTAGTTAGTGTTGGAATATTAAATACTGCTTACCGATTCGGTACGGTTATGAAAGGTACGCGGGAATTGCTCGCTCTAAGCCACATCCATTATGCAACCTGGCGCCCCGCACGAAACTCGTAACGAAGCAGCAGCCTTCTAACGCTGCTTGAGTAGACTTGAAATGGTAACCAAGATTCGAAAGGAAAACGCTTTGGTATGAATATGGCGTATCAAAAACTGACACGAATATTCGCATTGGTTTCTGGGTGTCTGAAAAAAAAACAAATATATTCGTATTATATTTTTGACTACTTTCACCACTCTAAACGTTAGTTTTTCACGCGAAAAAAATCCTCCTTCACAAGATGAACTCCGTATCTCAACTCTAAGAGACGGTACAAGCCATGTTTAGATATTTATTCAACTTTTCGAAAACTTTTACACTTATCCTGACATCAGATCGTTTCGAAACTTACCCAAAAGGGGTTGTTGGATCGGTGATTTCAGATCTGAAGTCGAAATACAGTAATTCGAAATGGCAGGTGCGATATGGCGTATCAAAATTGTCAAAAATACACAGTTTTGCATCCAAATTGGTAATCTAAGAATTTTGGAACCGCGATTTTCTATCCCTAAATTAAAAACATCATCAAATTCTCATGGATGGACTTTAAACCCACGAGTAGCAATTTTCATACGGTTTAGTCTACTTTCTACACAATTTCGATACACAATTTTGAATTTTTGTATCATGACTTTAGATTGTAAATAAGTGACCCCCGAAGAACCGTCGAGTAATAATTTTGATTCAAATCAGCATAGCTTTTATAATTTTTTTTTTTTCATGCTATAATATGGGCTCAGTGTTTTGAATTTCTGTATCTTCGCCTTATAGATCCGAAATGAGTAACCTAAAAAATTCTTTCTCAGTAATTTTGAAAAGAAAACTCGTACGTGAGGAAACACCAAATATTAAAATTTCCAAAAATACCCTCAAGTTTCATCCCTAAAATTTTGGAAAGAGGAACTACAAGACCACTAAATTTCATACCGATTTTTCTAGTTCGAAAAACTATTATAATCCTGTCGAATACGAATATTTTTAGTAATGCATGAGTGAAGCACCTGCCAAAGTTCATTTTCCGCAAAAATTTGAACAATTGATCGAGTAAAATATACATGAAATATACATGAACGGTATTGTTTGCTTATACACGTATTTTGCATATCAGTGGCAACGCAGGTTGCATAAAAATAAATAAATGCGAATCTGAAAATAACTTGTTTCCATTCTCAGTCCAAAAAAAAAAATATATATATTGTATATATATATAAATAAATAAAACATTCGATACATTGACCGTTATTATTGTTTACTTATACATGTATAATGTTATACATATTACGATATAGATATTTCTACTGTGATATCGCTTACTCGTAGCTAAATACCACGCTTTACCAAGCATCAGATACCCCTGGGGGACTTTGAAGCCCGAATCTACGGTACCTGCATGTTTATCAGAATACAACAAAGTATTTGTACGTGGAAAACATTGACCAGCGTAACCAAACTCTCTATGTGTATATCTATATGTGTATATATCGGTAATACATGTCACGTTCGAACAATATAAATTCTAAACTACACACTGCCATATCGAAGCTATGCTAGTAAAATACGTTTCACCACTACTAAACTAAATTGATGCTCTCTACACACACACACACACACACGCACAGGTAAAACACAATGAAAGCGTTTGCAGCGTGTCTAATGACCACAAATTTCACGTACAAGTACTAATAAAATTTCCACTACACCATCGAATGGTAGGTACCTACTCGTATTTAACTTCACCTGGAGGCACGCAAATCTCGTGAATTTATCCCACATGGTATGGTTATAGTCAACAATTTTGCACACGTATGTGGTTTGCAAAAATTTGCATGAACGGAATATTAACTATTTCGTTTATATCGTTTTGCTTGCGAAGTCCCTAGAGTTTTGAATATTTTTTTGCTGGCCATAATGCTCGCAGAATGAACATACGAAACTACGAAAAAGAAAGAAAAAAAATAACAAAAAAAGAAAAAAAAAAAAAAAAAAAACTAAAAACTCGTTGAACAATTCACGCAGAATAACCTACACGCTATATATTCGCCTCACCTTATCCGCTTGTCTACCTAGTTTTTTCATACTTTCAAATAAAAATTTATGAACCACATTTCTTACCCTCGGCTCTCGGGTGGACGTCAGCCTCAAAGCTTTCTCTAAGCTCGCTAAAGCTCTAGCGTCAAATAATATGCATTCAAAAAGTTACTTTTCGCCCTCCCGGAACAGAAAAATATAATAACAAAAAAAGAAAAGAAAAAAAAAAAAACACCAAAAAATAATCCGTTGCAAATTACCCTATGTTTGACTTTATATATGATACATTGGTTCGTGGAACAAAAATGGGTGCAATTTATGATACTTATGTTCATTATCGGAAGTCGAGGATTTTTCAGTCGAAGAGAAAAAAATAATAATAATTTATTCGATCATCTAGATCTCGATTATGAATTTATAAGTACGAAAAATTTGAATTCTGATATAAAAATCATAATATATTATTTGTTGTGGAATTTATATGCAATTCCCACTTTCTCGTTATGGAGTTAGCATCTATGGGCATCTTGCTGGTGAATTTCATCATTTTTTGAGACCACATAAAATCCTTATCATGCGTATGGCCAAAACTAAAAGAGTTTCATTAATTTTCTGTTAATTTATACCAAATTAATAATAAGAAATCGTTTTGAGGGTTGATCTTATGTAGCATTAATTAGACTGCAAGTTGATCATTAATCTTACTCTGATAATGTTTTGTAATATTTTTTGATAAATTGTTTCTTAGAACAATACCGAACGTTAGCTCAACGTAGTGCAGCGCTGCTATAGCAGGTATTAGAAATAGGTTAAAATTATCATACATCGAAAATTATTTCATTTTAATGGAAACACAAAATTGGAGAAAGCGAGCAAATTCAACCATGTATCAAAAATACAATAAACAAAATATACGAACAAGCATTGTCTTGAATGCAAATTGAATGTTATTTAATGTTATCAGACCTTTGAGCCATCTCATTCTGGCTGATTAAAACGAATAATTTTTAAAGATGATACTTTTTTTACAGTAACTGTCATTACCCCACCTTCACCTATGCATCATTTAACATGAAATATACCGTGGGAAATTATTTCCAGCTGTTTTCAGAGAAGAAACTATATCGATAAAAGGTCCGATATTGATCACAAGGTGTTCTATCCGTTCGTCGGTAAATATTAATTTGGTGTAGGTCGCCAGCAACTGCAACTGACTCTGAGAAATGACTGTTAGACCGAAGTTTCTGTTTGCGAAAATCGAAATTTACTGAGCACTACCGCGACCCAACGGCGTTCAGTCTTCAGAGTTCGGGGTTCACGGTTCACCGATTTTAATCTTGGAACGAATCATTATTCTCAATCGAGTTCTCCTCTCTCAGGACCTAGCCAGCTTCCTTCATCTCTTTCCCTTTCCAACTCTGTATGCCGACTCGACTCGACTCGACTCGACTCGACTCGGCCACGTTCCACATTTTTCTATCTTATTTTATCTTTGGCGCGAGATTGCGATGAATAGGTACAATACCGTATAGGAATGACTCGACTCGCCTTATATTTCACAATAACCATCGTACTGGACCCTCAATGCGGGGCAATGTTCACCACTGACACTCACATTCGAGTAATATTGTTTTTACCGAGGGTGAAGTACTAGTGATCTAACATGACCCTTACCCACGCATGGCCAAGTTATCAGACTAGATGCGATTAGAAAATTTTTCAGCTCACGAGAGCTTGAGGATTAAAAATAAAAGAAACAAGCCGGAAAAACAGTTTTACGAACTAGGTTTCATCAAAAAGAAAAAAAAAGGATGGGTTTGTCAGGGGAAGAAGAAGTATGAAAAAGGAATGAAGACCCGAAAAAAAGGGCAAAATTGAAAATTTCACATAAAAAAATTGCCCTATATATTAACAAACAACAATTTCATACGGTGCGTTTAATCCCAATTCGATCTGGGTACACTTACAATTTCTTCTTGTCATTGGCAAGAATCGCCCTATATATTGACAAACAACAATTTTATACAATGCTTTCATTCTAATTCGATCTGAGTATATTTACAATTTTTTTGTTGTCATTGGCAAGGAATGCCCTATATATATATGAAATTCTCAACTCGGAAGAAAATATTCTTTCATTTAGAAAGGTAATACAGAGAAAAAAGTATATGTTTGTCAGTAAAACAGCAAAAATCGATTCATTTCCGGTAGAACCGGAAGTTCAGATTAAACGAGACATGGCAATTTTTCATGCCCATCGTTTGGTTGTGAAGTCATGTAGATTTCAGATTTTTTCATCGAGCCGTTTCCGAGATCACCACGCGAGTTTGTCGAACAGGCCGACAGACAGACCGAGATCTTTCTAAAAACCTGTTTTTCGGATTCTAGAGGGGCCGAAAACGTGAAAATTGGTTGAAATAAGCAAAAGTCACTTTTCGACCAAAACCAATACTTTTCTTATATCACCGTAGGTGATGAAAAGTAAAAATGAAATAAGACGAAAAATTTATAGAAAATGATATTCCAGACTAACTCAACTCCTTATAAACGATGAAATACGCGAGTGTCGTCTGCTTCCTGATATGAAACGCAACAGTTGAGTGTATTGTCGTTATTGCTGCTGGGTACTTCACTCAAGCAGCGAAAAGAGGAAACTCAAGATAATTTGGTGCCTTTGAAAGAAGTTACTTGTAAAAACTTCTGTCCTTTCTCTAAGGCCGTTCCAAGTTACTATATACCATTTCTAACGTTTGAGAAAGGTCGTTTCGAGACGGTACTTTTAAAACACATGTCCGGATTCCCTACTTACTTTTCACTATTGTTGAATTTTAACGTCAAAAATATGAATATTTCAGTGATCTCTTTTATGGAAACCATTTTCCTTCACACCTCTTCTATATCATCAACATTTCGTATCTACTCTATATACTCGTATTTCTTTGATTATTTGTAAGTTAAAAAGCCCCAATTATTATCTTTTCGCAATCAGTATTAAGACAAGGAATTAAAACAAGAATATAATAATGGACATCAGTTAGAAATCTGAATATCGATTATCGATTATTCCTTCCCGCGGTTGTTTCACCGAACAAAGCATCACAGCTTTTCTTTACGACTAACCCAGCTCATACAGGATCGCGTGAAGCTTAGAAATATGTATAACCGCATAAACAAAGGGAAACGACACTTTCTTAAAACAAAAAAAAAAAACAAAAACAAAAAAACTTTTTAAATGAAAAAGAAAATCGATCTACCTACTGTTTGTTCGTGACCTGTATAGATATAGTTTACTTTGATATAGATTCCCTGGCTATTTTCATACATATCTTCACACACAGGCATTCAAATGGGACATATGTTGTGCATGACATATATATGTATGTATATGTGTCATATATAAGTATCTATACATTCGTCCGCGTTCCCGAACAGTGAACGTATAGTCGCGACACGGTTTTTCTGAAAACGAACGTTTCAAAGTGATTGTCGTGCGGCTACAGCTGTAAACGAAAAAAATAAACTTCCAAAAGAAAGTGTCGACGTTCTACTTTTGCTTTCGAAGTAGCTACAGAATATCCAGTGCAAATATTCTCACTATTTACTCAAAGTAGACGATTCTTTAAATATATCTTTATTTTTCATCTCAGAGATATAAGAATATAATAAAAATTTATATGAGAATTGATTTATGATTGGGGGTTAGTCGGTTAAAATGTTGATAAGTTAATCATGAATATAGTGAAAAATAACATATTTTTAGTGATAAGGCATTATGCTAAACTTCATCTTGATACGATTTCTGTTCAAGTCATTCTAGTTTCTTTCTTCTAATGTTTACTGGCTGAATTACGGGATGAGGTTGCAAAAAAGCCTTCAGGTTTGCTCAGCTTTGCATTTGGAATAAATAGGTACGGATTATTATTATCATTATATCAATAAATCTAGCAAAAGGGTTACGGACGTAATCGGCCATGCAGATTGTAGAGAGAAGATTTTTTAGAGGTATATCAATAATCATAACAGCCCTTGGCACCGAAAATCATGACAATATCAAGCGCTTAATTTCTTGAGAACTAATTTCTGGAACTAGGAAACAATTATTAAGGTACTCACATAGTGCTAGCCAACAAACGTGTCTGCATATTATATCGCACGTTAATTTAGTTGGTAACAACTACCTGTGTTGTGCATTAAAATTTAGAGAGCAATTTATACTGTATTACGTGAAACGTAGTCTACAAACACGTCTATGGTGGCATCAGGTTAAGGGAAAGCTGAAATGAGAGACACCCTGAAGCGGTGACATGGGCAAATGTAACAAACTTCAGTAATGGCAATCTACGACTATACCAAAACCATCTTCCGTCTACTTCTATAGATAAATTTCCTGTATTGCCTCGGCGAAGATTGTTTGTGGATGGATTTCCAGTTCGATCAAATTTCGCGTACGTGCCAAGGATGTGCAAGGCCGGGAGTGCCTGGTTTCGTATTTGGAAAGCCAAGAGTGTCAAACACCACCTACGCGGCATCAATCACAACCGTTTCTCGAAAGTTTACTGTAAATACACAAGCCGGATTTATGTACATACATATATATGTGATTTAAGTATGTTTAAGTCTGCCCCCAACAGTATAGATATATTATAGCCTTTTCAGATTATCTACAATAAATATGAATGTCCTGGTTATCTCGCCTCGACGGATACAACCATCTTTCACCTTTCCTAAACTCTTCGCTATAGTCTTGACACTCAACGAGCTATTACAAGCTCACAGTTTTTTCATGATGCACGAGGAATATGTCCTTCGTACGGTGACACTGAAAGTAGCATGTGAAGGTTGTCGAAAAACTGAGCAACTGTCAAGATCCGAAATCTCAGGAAAAATAAAAAAAAAAAAAAACACTAAGGACAGGGCGGAAAATACGGTTTTCTGTCGCAGTACTTTTCATCACTTCTCGGCACCCTCACAAAACAATCTAATTAGTCGGGATTACTTGATGATAAAAGTAAAGGTTGACGGTCACAAATTAAAAGTCTTATTTTTTTTGGTAGCATCAACCATTCCAATTGAACAAAAGATGGCAATTTTTCATACTCATTATTTCAATGTATCATATTGAAAATTCCAGATCTTTTCATCCAGCCATTTCTAAGATCATTCGTTAAGTTTGTCGGAAAGCTAACATTGGAATTAGCAATACGTTTAACCAATACTTTCCTCATATCACCAAGGTGATAAAAAGTCAAAATGAATACGGCCATGCCGAAACTGTAACTACTAGATTGTGAGGCCAGTTTAGGATCAAATGTGCCAATGAAATGAAATATTAGAACTCCAATACAATCATATGTCAAACTTTCTCTCAAGTAATATGATAGGATCACAATGATGCAAGATAGAAACGATTCAATGTGGTTTTGACGAATGACGATTCGAATTTTATGACACAACCAAGTCATCATTCAGGTATGATTATTTATGACTTTTTTGAAATACATAACCTACTTCAAAACTTCTTTTGGACGATTTTCAGACTTTTTTGAGAAGTTGATGGGATTGGAAGCAGACTAATTTGAGACTTTTTTGAGCACCGATTATATTATTACTTTAAACAAAAAACCATCGGGCCATGGGATTAAAAGCGTTGCGTTAATTTTCAAGCCGATCTCCTGTACTCCTGTACTTAGTCCAACTCCTTGTCGAACTCTTAAGATGAGCAAACGAAAGCACAGAATCATAAGAGCCTTGAGAAGGTAAGAAGTAGGTGTACAATAAGAGATAGTAAGTTAAAAGTAAATTCTCGGTACCCAAGAGAAGTTCTCGCACAGATCGAGCACAGTCAGTTAAAAGAGAATCGTTATGGAATTTATCATAAAAATTATTCTCCGCCAAAAAATTTCACTATAAAATAATCAAACTGTAAGCCATTCATCTGAAAAACACCTACTCCCATATTTTTTCTCTTTCAATAATTATAGCTTCAATTAGACATCATAATGGGATACGTCCGTTCGAGAAAATCCCTGCACTTTTTTTTACAATCGTTAAGGGTCAGTTTTTCGTCGTGTCGTACCTGACCACGACTCTTATCGACCACCAACCAAATGGACGTGCTCGTAAATCTAGCAATTTGAAAAGTGTAAGGTTGGAAACGTTGAGGCTATATCGTCGAAATAAAAATAGTGTATTGCATAGAACGTCTTTTCACACATTTTTATAAGAACCGTTAGAGTTTATTGGGCAATTTATTTAACACGATTAACTGCAGTACTGACCTGGTTTTTACCGTCTGAAAATTTACCGTGACCGTCTTGGGGTAACCTTTGAAAAAAATAAAGATAATAAAATAATTCATTCTTCAGTTTTACGACGAACCCTCCCTCTTCCCAAGGGAACAGTCTCGCGATTCTGGAAAACCTTACGTCTAACAATTTTACTTGGCAAACCCGTTACTGTACCGTTATACGAAGAGCGTTACCCATTTTAAACAGGGCAAGTTCGAGCCAGCTACTGAAAAGCGAAAAAGCCCTTGTATAAAGTACATTAATTATTATTATGAAATAGGGTGGCCATTACTGTCCCCCGATATATTGACTATCGAAGGTACTTGCCAAATTCATTAATGGGTCATGAATAATTATCAGGGAAGAAAATCCTATTCGACGTACCAAGGTCGATTGGACGTGACTGAATCCGTTCCAATGAATAGTGATTAACGCTTCTAGATTGGAAAATAAAGTCAAGAGAAAATACGTAATCTTCCACGAAGCTTAAGACTTGCCGAATAATTTTTGAATAATATTTTCTCTAACTATGAATATCTTTGTCATAGAAATTTCACCACTTTCTTTGCAAGTATTTTGTAATTTTAAGCTTAGAAATTAGATAAAAGCTCAATGATGTATGTATACGTGATAAAATTTTTGCTTCTAACTTCAGCGCTGCTATAGTTACAATCGAATTAAACAATTTACAATTTTAATGTTAGTTTTACAGCTGAATATTCTCAAGCTACTTATCCTCCGGCCATTTGAATAAAACACAAACCGAATTGGTTGGTGGAATTGTTTCCCGGTAAAATGAGGTGTGAAAGTGTTGGAGAAATTTCCGGTGGTTTTTGATTAAACGCTAGACTTAATTAAGCCAAAGCGTTGGGCAGAACATATAAGTACGAATGTTCTACACAGCGTTAAGAAATCGTAAAATCTTAGCCATTAACCCAAATTCGTTACATAGAAGAAAAAGAAAAAGAAGAATTCTGAATTTGAATCGAAGCAGAAAATTGAAATTTCTATTGCAAAGATTGAAATCATTCGAACGTAAGCCAAACTGTTTTTGCCACGAGTCGTTTTGTGATCCTTGCCGGATTTTCGATCATCCCAGCTTCACCGGGTCTAAATTAGGTGAAAACCTTCTCTGAAAGCCTCCAGTCTACATCCTCCTATACTTACCTGACTAACCCTCCATCTTCGAAGGTTAGAATAAAAAAAAAAAAGAAAAAAAAAAAGAAAAAGGTGATATAGCAATTTAAGTAAAAATTTCCTGGGTGCGGTATCTTTATCCCGGTCTCTTTCTTTGAAATTCTATTTTCGTCTGACCTTTGCAGTCTCCTTAGTTCCATTACCGAAACCTGGGCCAGCACAAAAGATCTACATCAAGGTAGTTCTACAGCGCAGGTAGAGAACAAAGAGTCGAAGCTAACGGTGTAACAACTTGCCAACTAGAATATATTATATAATATAAGTATGCAAAATGTATATGGTATGGTTGAAAATATACTTTGGTTAAATACCCGTTGATTGGTTACTGTGGTTTGGCACACCGCGTCCGGGCCAAGGGATAAAGAGAATCTGAGGTGAAAATAGTTGGAGGAATACCGCAAAGTATTATACGAGAATGGTGTATAACGGTGTGAGTTGTAAATTTAAAATTTTTCTCATAAATTAAATTCTACTTTAAAAGTGCTTCATGGAACCTCGTTGCACGCGTTTCGCTGCTACACCTCCGGCTATATCTGGGTACCTACGTGCATATGTGCTGCCTAGACTCGTAGGTATGCAAATTACAAGCTCATGGTATAAGTCCGTCGGTGAACACATACACGAACAAAGGAGTCATCCGACACTTTCCATTCAGCCAATATGCAAGAGGAATTCTTGCTGCCCGGGGTGCAAAAGAATTTATTAAACTGCGAAAACAGCTGCGGCTACAACGACGCAGATGTTATAAGCTCTTCGTGAAATTTTTCGTCCATGATAACTGTCGATGGAATATCCACATTCATATATGAGCACGTGTAATAACAAGATTAACGACAATATGACGTTGAGAAAATGCCACCTTTTTATACGCCGATAAAGATCGTCGAGTCTAGAATAATAACCATATAATGTCAAGCCGTTACTGCCATTCTTCACGATTTTTATACATACATTTTTTTTACTTCACACTCTTCAACAGTTGTGACAAAACGGGGATGCTGCCTTTCATCATTCTACAAACCCATATGCAGGTATAGTTACCGGTATTACTGTCATGGATGATCAAAGTGTAAGTTGCCATTCAAGAGATGAAAGTTGGATTGATCAATATGAGTATTCAATGCTTAAGCACATCTCGTCCAAGATGGCTACGTCATATTCTGTGTATATATAGTACGAGATATAGAAGACAGTACTTGTCGCATCGATGTGCACATCCTGGGCTTCAAATTACGAGTCCACTTTTCGGGTACGGCCCGAAGATCCTTTGCTAATTGGGGGAGAAACCTCCAAGGAAAACTTCAAAGGACTAGTGATCTCTGCAAACTGGACTGCTGTGATCAGGGAGTAAGGAAGCGTAGGTGTAGGTGTAGGTGTGAGTCTAAGTGCGCGTAGAATGGCTGACCGTTCGAATGAGGGTCAATCCAAGAACCTTGGAGAATCAAGTCGTAAATTGGGTCGAAACACTGGTCGAATTCAAATAATTGACTTTGAGTAGAATTATCAACAAAGAAGTAAATAGATAGGTAGAGTTTTATTACACCATGAATAGCAAATCGTCTGCGGGCAAGCTTGGATTTACAGAATCAAAGAATATTATTCAAAAGCGATATTATATAACAAAAGATAATTCAATTTGGAGTTTTTATGCTCCGTAGAGATAAAATAAAAAAAAAAAAAAAGAAAACATGGACAGGTAACAATAATCTTCTCTTTTCCGTCTTTACAATACCCTAACTGATTGTGATGAAGAGTAACGAGCCCTGTACGTTCGTCGTTTCGAATGAAGCCAACCAATGAGATCATTGCCTTGTGCAGATCAAGATAATAGTAAAAAAAATAAAGTATATGTGATAGCAGGAAGGAAAAAGGCTAAAGGAAAAGAGGAAAAGGGAAGGAGAGATCTGAGATGAAAAACGGGAATCGGACGATGTCTTTGTCGGAGACACTTCAAAGATTTCCAGAGACAAACTGATCTGACGTTGGTATTAACTTTTTTCGTCTTTTTCTTATCCGTTCTTTCTTTTATATATTTTTACCGCATTCGTTGGCATCTTGTGCCAGCCTTCAGGGTCAACCCTCCGATCTGGTACGGTCTGCACGATATTATTAGGGATAAAAAATGACCAACGCTTACTCAGGCCGTCGTCCGGAAAAATCACAAGAAACGGTTTTCTTTGGAATCGTCTTTTCTTGTTTCCTTCATCTACCATCTGAGTCTGCAAACTTCGAATACTCATTTCGTTTTTTACTGGCACTGATACTGCTCGTACTGATTACTAGTACGATTATGAAATCATGGCGCCAATGACGCCACTTATGGTACATATACGGAAAAATTGGAACACCTTCCTTAGATCAACAATGTAGAATAAATTTTCCGGATAACACAGGATATTTAAAGAACACCATAGATCTCCGCACTACTAACATGCGGTTTCTTTTTTCTTAACTTTTTCCGATTCTCCCGGACGTACCTACGCTAATCGTTACAGTCACAGTGGTGCAGTTAGAAAAAAGTTCCATTTTCTCAGCGATAACCCTGATCCATGCAATTTCCATCGCAAAGTAGATCCCATTCGCATAACTTAACTTTCGTACTTTTGGGTCAGGCTGCGGTATAGCTCGCTTGCAACTGAGCCTCACCCTCACCCTAAAAAGTATAACAATTATATAAATTGCTCCGAATTGTAAATAAATTGGAAAAATACAACGCTGCTGCATTCACACTAATTATTGGAACTATGTGCCAATAGGTGAGTCGACTTTACAAATCGCGTCGTACATTATTAGAACTTTACTTTAATATCATCGATTTATCTGATCCGTGCAAATTTAAAATGTCAAAAATTTTCCTGATCATTTTTTGCATCGAGTCATGGCCCGCGTTTGCACCTCGTACTGTGTGCGATTTTCTTCGGATTCTTCTTAACCCATTTTTTTCTTTTTTTTTTTATCTATTTTTTCTTTTTACTTTCAGTTTTGCTCATTTCCTCTCATCGTTACAGTGGGTTAAGCTGTGCATACACCTACACCTTACACCTACACGTATACCTTGCCCATTTTCCTCCCCATGCCCATTGTGAAAATATTTTAATGAATTTTTTTCCACCATCTTTTGCGCGGTACTACACTGCGCCAATTCACATTATATCGTATAATTATTATTCATAGTTTCATGAATTTTCATCAGTCGGTTGTGGATTGACATTTTTTGTCACATTACCTTATACTTAGCCCCAACCCTGTATTCATGCTTGGAGTAATATTACGCCGGTATTTTTCTCTTCTAACTTATTTACGTGTACAATACACACAACGTTCTGTATATCACGTGACTAAAAAACTTACGCAACGCGATATTACATGCTTGTGGAACTTTAAAGTAGCACCGTTATTTCTCATCAAGAATCCACAATGAATTTTACTTCTGCCACAGATTTATTCGAGGTCTAGATATACCTGCGAGTATAAAGAAAATATTTCATCGTCAGAATTTTCTTTTTGTTTTTTGTTTTGTTTTGTTTTTTTTTTATCTATTTTTAAGTAATTTTTTGGTCAAATGATTTAACGAGCAAGTAGATTTCGGTAAGGGGCGAGTACAGGAAAAGGGAGACTCCAGAATCCCGTGGGTGTCGAAGCGTTCAATCGTCCGATACTCGATATTCAGTCAAGCGCACCTCTATCATACGATCACTGGTGTAGGTACTCTCAATAAGGTCTACAAACGTGACGAAAACTTATATCGGGACAATTCCGTCAATCTATTATCGAAATTTAGTTATATAATCAAATTTGGATTGATTTTAAGGGGTAACACCACTGTGAATTTTTCAAAAAATCGATTTTTTTTTTTTTTTTTATTGGCTTGAAAGTTGCGTTAAATCTTTTAGAATATGGGGCAAAAAGTTTATTACCTGCAAGAAATTTTTTTCATTGAAATTTCAAGCTCTCCCCCAAGCGCGTCAGACTGCTCTGAAACTACTACCTGCGTCAAATAAGCTCCAGCTGGAAAGATGTCTTATCTTTTGATTTCTAACTTCGCTAATACACTAACAGACGTCGTTAGAAGGTGTTTATGTTCAGTTAGAAGCATTTCCAAACAAAAGTACGTTAATGTAGCGTCAGTACATGTACGAAGGACATAATTTCCTCAAAACTTTAAACGCGTTTTTCTCAAAACATGATCTTTCAAAACGGCACGCAACATAACTTTAACAATCTTCATTCTTTTCATTCGAATTTTTAACATTATCTTTAAAATAACATTTTGAAGTGAAATACGTACGGGATTTTTGATAAGTTGATTCAAACATTATTTATTACCAAATGATTACCCCTTTTTTTGTCGAAAATTGAACGTCTTCATTCAAATACTCACCAATCACACAAAAATCAATATTTTTAAAATCCCCTAGGTATTTCACTAGATATGAACATGAGGACTGAGTGATTTTTTTGTCTTTTCCTTAAATTCAAATTTGCACTCGCTACACTGCGTGCCGCAGAACGCCTCAAATTCAAGAAGCCTCGCGAGAATGGTTCCAGTGTCGCCATTTTTTGATATTTGTCGATGATAATTTTTTGTTTAATACCTAAATATATGCTCAATAACTCCTTCGAATATTATTATTCTATTACCTTTTCTTCCGTCCAAAAAAAAAAAATTGTCAAAAAACCGCTTTCTGTTAGGCTGTTACAGTGGCGTTACCCCTTAAGAGAAAATAAACTGGTATAAGTTGGGGTTAATTTATGGATAAAAATAGTAATCTATGAGTAAAATATAAGTTGAATTACAAGAAGAAGAACTGTACTACGACCGAAAAGTTCATTTCTATTTTTCAACACGAAAACTAGTGGATTGATTAATTCTAAAATTTGACCAGATTTATGTTGAAACATATCCATCAATTGGGACCCAAAACATCGAAATCCTAGAATTACTAGACCGATAAATTCTAAAATTTAATCGGTTCTAAGTTAAGGAGATTCGCATCGATTAATACAAGGAAGGATTAAATCCATTCACTCGTTCTCGAGTTCATTTCAGGGTAATTATAATAACGTCCCTTTTTCAAAATGGGAAGTAATATTTCTGGGTATCGTCTCGATGTAGAGATTACTAGCTAAAGAGACTTCCGATATTTCATACTGACGGAACTTCAGATATTTCAAATAATAATTTTTATTACACTTCGCTTGATGCAATCTGCATAAATTAATCATGCGAAAAATAGAACCGTACTATGTGCAGGGGATCATTAAAGTAGAATCAAGTTCATTTTATCGACGCGTTAATGGGTGTGTACTTTTCCTAATCGTAAACTATAAAAAAGTTACAACCTTAAGTATGACGTGGGGCTGTCCACGTCAAAACGACACGGGTCCAGACCTAAAAAATTTCGATTTGATTTTTGATTTTCTATGTTATCATTTTATGTTTGGAGAATCTATCAAATTTTTTTTGAATTCTTTCAATCAACCATTTCGGAGCTATAAAATTTCTCAGTTTTAAAAAAAGGACCTTTTTTAAAAATCTGAAAAAAATCAGAAAAATTCTGTTGCTGATATAGAACCATCTACCACTTCCAGAAACGAGGGCAGAATTTTTTTTATATTGTTTTTTTTTTTCAATTTTTCAAAAATTTTATTCAAAAAAATGCTACACTAATGAGTTTTATGAAATCACCTACTCGCCTCCTTTTCAACACAATATAAGATCGAGGACTTCAAAAAATCTGAATAGTGCAAATTTGAAAGATTTCTGGTAGGATAAAAGTCATGAGTGAAGCATTATTTGAACAAAATTATCAAAAAATTGAAAAAAAAAAATATAAGAAAAATCCTGCACACGTTTCTGGAAATGGCAGATTGCTCTATATCAGCAACAGAATTTTTGTGATTTTTTTCAGATTTTTAAAAAAGGTCCTTTTTTATAAAACTGAAAAATTCATAGCTCCGAAATGGTTGATTGAAAAAATTCAAAAAAAATTTAGTACTGTTGTTGTAGTTACTTTATCAATATGCTTGCATAGGGAGGGTTAATTTGATCTACAGCTGTCTATATTCAATTTTACTACAGAAAACATATTCAGCCTTAAGGCAATTGATAACTAGAGGAGCTAGCTTGCTCAAACCAATATACGCATCGTTAAAATAGCAACGTACGATACCTAAACACAGTTATTGTTTTTGTTATAGTACTTATACAGCAAAAGTAGTAAAAATAATTACTATTCGGAGGAAGCCTCTTTAGTCGTAACTTTTTCCTCCGTGTAATAAAAATTTTCTCTCATAATACGACAACTACATGTTATAGGTACTTACTATCGTTCGGAATATGTTTCCATGTGAACTTTTCTGGATAACAGTTATCATTGAAATTTCATACGTATGAACATGAAATTCTCAACAAAATTATATGTATCTACTATCCAGCTCTTTACTAGGGATATTTCTATACAGTTAAGGAGGTATATAGGGCATTCCAGATCTATTGGACCAGGGTCTGACCCGATTCCTCTCGCTCATCAAAACTTCTTTAAATTTTGGGGGAAATATTCTACATTGATATGATTTCGTGGCAGATCAATGATATTAGATGAATTTGATTTTTAGATATCATAATGGTTGATCTTAAGCTATTTCTTTAACTTCCCACAGTGAAAATTGAAAATTTTCAAAAACAAAATGGGAAGTTATTGATTTCGGTCCAATTTTCAAAAATCGAGTTTTCATTAGATCTCGACGTTTTGGAGTCCTAGGAAGCTATTCTGACTATTTTTGGATGGACGTCCATATGTGTGTGTGTGTTTGTAAACAAATTTTTGCGGTACGATATCTTTAGAACGAATCAAACGATTGGAATGGTTCTTATGGCGATCGAAAGGGTTTATCAAGACTTAGATCTGATTAGATTTTGGAGTCGATCGGTCAAGTAGTTTCATAGCTATTTGGGAAATATAATCTAAAAAACAATTTTTTTTCAGGTTTTTAGCGCATAACTCCTAAACTGTTCGTACGATTAGTCTCAAAACTTAATCAGACTTGAGTCTTGGTTAGCCCTTCCGATCGCCGCAGGATTCATCAAAATCGAATGATTGGTTTAGAAGATATTGCACGACAAAAATTTCTCTTTTTGTCGTACGATGACTTTGGAACGAATTAACCGATTTGAATGATTCTTGCCGCGATCGAAGGGGTTCATCAAGACTTAGATCTGATTAGACTTCGGCATCGATCGGTCTAGTAGTTTCAAAGTTAGTCGAAGAATAGAAATTGAAGAAAAAAAGATTTGTATACGGAAAACTAATTATACTTATAACCTTCTTTAATTTATTATAAACAAAATAGTATCAATTAATTGTAACGTATTTGACTCAGCGGGAAGTTTTAGGGTTGGTCCACAGGTCAAGCGGCTTACCGATTTTTTTTACAGGTTTATACCTACATATCAACAATTTTATTTCTCTGTACAATCCTTCTCCTCGCGTGTAGGTTAAATTAATCCTCTACACATATACCTACTATATAGCAATACCTGTCACACACATATTTATGCATGTACATTATACATACATACGAATGTATACAATCAACAATGTATGACGTATCCATGTACGTTCTTATAAGCGTATGTGGTTATGGAAAACTGCGCTAGACCTTGTATGTATGCATTCATTTTAGCAATCAAGATGAGTTCGCGCACTAAATCTAGCCCATTGTTTTTTATTTTTATTTTTTTAACTTCCCGCTTCAGCAAAGAGGAAGTTATTGTAATCACCCCGGAAATGAGAAGTTGAGTTTTCACCAGATCTCTACGTTTCAAAGTCAAAAGAATCACCCCTGACCATTTTCAGATGGACGTCTGTAGGTGTGTACGTATGTGTGTATGGATGGATGGATGTGTGTGATCACTTTTTTTGTTCGACGATATCTCGAGAACAAATGATCGGCTTTTAATGAATTTGGTATCAATCGACGCGGATTCTCTAAACTTAGAACTGATTAGATTCTGAATCTGATCGGTCCAGTAGTTCCCGAGATATTCGAAGAACAAAATTTTGAAAAAAATAATTTAATCGACGATATCTCGAGAAAGGATCGACGGATTCGAATAAAAATTGGTATCTCGATGTTTTCTCGATCGTTGATCACGAATACAAGGTCAGATTTTTTTCACCTCTCTCATCTGAAAATTGCCTACCAATTATTATATTAGGAAATCTTCATACATGTGTTTTTTTTTTTCTTCAAAAGATTTAGGTGACAAGTTTTAGGTCTGGCCCATCGTGGTCAGCCGATTTACCTGCTTGTTTTTTCAAGCTTTCAAAAGAAGCACTAAGGCTGATCTTATCTCTACATGAATAATTTTGGTTTTCCTCAAACTAAAATCTGTTCATATGTTTCGTCAAAATTTCAAAAAATTTTGATTAACAGTGCGACCTGGACTCTGGTGCAACCACTTTTATTTTCAGCAAGCTCAATCCATGTAAGACTCGGTTCAAAAAAAAAATTGAATTAATTTTGAACTTCGTTTCAAAACACAGTGATAATTAAGCTCTGAAGTAACTGAGTCAATAAAATATTTATTCAAGATACACCAGTGATTTGAAATAAAACAAAAAAAAAAGCAAAAATAAAATCTATACAAAATTTTTCAGATTTGACTTAGTTTAGTAAAAAAGTTTCACCCCTGTGAAAGAGAGATTTTTACTGAACACTTTTGTTTTAGTATCTTTACCTGGTATATCTCAGATATTTTACCAAATCCCGACACTCAATTTTTTGCCTTCTAAAGCCTCAAGCTATGGGCTGCAACAATTTCTTTATGGTCAAACGCTTTCACTTACAAGTCCCTGGGTTACCCTCGGTTTTCAGCTTTATTCAAGTACCATGAGGGCATAAAAGGCACAATGATTGAGTGTCGTGACGGTCGTGTTATCAAATCTTGATGCATGATTTTCTCAGGCTCCTTATATATATACCAAAATTTCACGCATGAAATAAAGAATTTCATTGATACAGGAACGCAGGCGTCCTAGACATGTAGCTTTTCTTTTCTTGCTGAATATATCTGTTATACCTATGTAGTTGCCATTTGGAGCGCATAAAATTGGCCCGCCAATTTTGCCACTTCTGGTTGCGAGCTTACGAGCTCCGGTAATGAGCTAGCTGGTGCTTCAGCTCTTCGCGAGATTTATTACGGTAATAAGCGATAAATTGGTGCTAATGTTCTTCAATTTATCAATCGTTCAAAATTACAATTTTGATGGAGGAATTTATCGCGCATGATTCTTCCTCCTTTCAGATTGGAGGTGGAGTAGGTACCGACACAGATGTAGACTTGTGAAGATTCATCGAGTAAAATATTCCGAGCGCTTTATCGTCTGCAAAGGCGAATCGTTCGACGTTCATTTTCAATACATCCAATTTTTCTACGCATCTTACAATTTTCCAATACATTTAAACTGCAGAAACCTCATTTCTTATGCGACACAAGAATACCTAAGTACGCGATATATACATTTTCTCCGTTATTCGATTTAACGAATAATAAATTGATCGACTCTCGTTTTAATAACGACTTCGAACAGCTGTATAATTTTTCATCGAGTTTAAGTGTCACCTCTTCGAATAGGTCGATGATTATTTTATCAGACGGTAGTCGTACTATTTCGCTATATATATTATTCATTGTATATTTGCCACCTGGGCGCTATATAAATTTCTATTAATGGGTATGGGAGAACTCAATCGATCAAACGGTTGTACCAATTATGGGAATCCATTAGGTATCAAAGTGACGTATGACCGGAAATCGTATTGAAATAAAAATGACTGTTGAAGGAAAAAAAAAAAAAAAAAAATGGAGATGGAGATGGAGATGGAGAAATGAATGAAATTTTACGTGCTTCCAATTTTACTGCCTTCAGATTTAGAACACATCGTTTAAAGTATATCGATCATTAAATCAAAGTCTGTACGAACTTTAGTGCTCGACTGTACCTACATAACACCCCCACACGATAAAAGGCGGAAGCTAACGGAAATAGAATTTTCGTTCTAAACTGATAACTAGTGGTAATGTAACCGTCGCGTCGCTTGGATTCGGAAGTCCAATTCAATGGAATCGGGGATCAGCTATATACACTTAAAGCCCACCGATATAACCGATTGAATAAACTTGAATTCGATAGAAATTGAGTCGTTAAAGAAGCAGTTTGTTCGCTCTCTCGCTCCTTGATGTTACGAATCATTATTTCAAGTGGAATTAAAACTTATTTACAACGATGAAGATAGATTGAAACCTGTCTGTCATTTCTACGGAAATTACAATAAATGTTACGTTACCTAATATAGGCACGCGTTTCAATCCCAAATGGTAACAATCTAAATAAATTATCATAAACGATGGGAGGAAATTGCTTCCGACAGGTACCTTGTACCGACATAATATCGACAGTTAAACCGCGACAAACTGATACAATCGCTTCTCAAAGGGGTCTCTGATTAGGCGTAGAAACAATGATCAATACAGAATTAGATAGTCGCAATAGTAGCAGCAAGTAGTAGTAATTGGGCATATCTGCAGTTGTGTAATAGTTGTATAGTTACATTACTATGATGAAGGGTGCATGTAATTGTGTTGGTATGTAAAATAGGAATCAAGAACAAAGAGAGCTGTTACGAGTGGTTTATTCTTATTTCGAAACATTTTATAACAAGGATTTTCTTTAAGGGTACTTCAAACAATTTTTAAATATAATTGAAACTTTAATTTTCATAAGTAGTAGTTGGAGTTATGTAAGGCCGTAAGTGAAAAAATAATTAAGTTTTGTAAAATTCATGGATATTTGGGGCACAGATGTTTTTTGTTAGATCAGATTACCTTGTCTGTGGATGCGGCTCGATAGTCAAACATGATGAAAAAAAAGCTCTGCGAATTTTGGGATCCTGACTTAAGTGAATTCAGGAATAATGTAGATGAGGTTAAAAAAAATTTATCTTGAGAAAAAACTGCTTAGATGTTTATTTGTTTTTAAGACCGCCTTACTTACTATTCAGAGTTTATTCTTGCGTCGTATGATGTAGCTTTCCAATCCTTCACTGACTTCTCAGCTTGTTTTCGATTCATCCTTTTTTTTCGATTTTGAACTACGTGATCACTCGCTTAGTCTACATACGTACCATTTTTAATAATATACTTACGAATTCGCATTTTGGTAAATTTTCGAGATCGTTATGGCTTGAAATAATCGAAAAAGCTCAAAGTTCAAGAAAAACTGAATAAAATCTACGAGTAATAATTTTTCAGACTGTAACATGCCCCGATCGGATATTTGATAGATATCGAGGACGTAGTTACAATATCGATGCTAAGTTAGTGATTGATATGAAATAGTAACTAAGTATCGATCTAAAACCCTTGCAGAAATGGTCTGCAATATCCTAAAAGCGTTTTATCGCTAGCCGTAACAAACGTAAAATATATTATATTCGAATTGGCAAAGTTTGTAAGCCTGTCTTATATGTTTTAGCTGTCCGAGGACATCGGGTACGTGCTTTACTCGGCTCTGGGTAGTTTCTACATCCCGTCATGCATCATGGTCTTCGTCTACATCCGGATATACTTTGCGGCTAAGGCACGGGCGCGACGTGGCATCCGAAAACAGCCAAGACCGCGGCCAGCAGTTCCGGAATCACCGGACATAAGGCAAACCAGTTTTACTCAAAGTACACCAGCAATGGGAATGCGAAGAATGGCCGGTTCGACTATGGAAAATGTGGCCACGATTGAGAATCAACCGATTCAAATTCCCATTGTGACCTGTGACTTTGCCAGTGACATCAGTACGTCTGAAGCTGAGCCTGGCGGAGGTAGTAATCCTCAGCTAGAGGAAAAAGACACTTTAAAGGTAACACGTTCTTTCCTTTGGCCACGAATTTTCAATTTTATTCAAATTATTTGCACCGCGTTGCCAAGGTAACTTGCTCCAGAGCGTAAAAGTTGAAATGAACTCGCGAGCTGGAGTGTACCGGTAATTAAATTCCTATCCCTACTGAATGCTCGCGAAACGGATATCTAGTAAGCGGGGAAAAAGTCTTTAGATCGACGGAGCTTCGCTTCAATTTCCATTGGGTATTTGACCCCGTTGAATAACGAGTATACCACCATTCATTCGCTACGTTACACCCTCGAAAACTTTAAGTAATTTTTCTCGAGTCCCTCAGTTATACTCACATATACTCAACAGCTAATAACTAAAGGGCGTGGCAATGCCACTGATATATAAACGTTCAAATTGGTACAGAAAATGACGATGAATATAAATATTTATTCAATCAAATGCAAACCAAATACTAAATTCATATTGTACATGATATTAATATTATTCTAAAAGTTTTCGCAAAGGTTGGATAACACATTCGTAGAATTATTGTGGTGTCTTTTGATCTTTCGAGAAGTTAGTTGTTTTGTTTTTAACCTTTTTTTTTTTTTTTTTTTTTTTTTTTTATAAATATCACTGAGAAACACAAGAAAAAATCTTTATATTATTTAAATTTTGGTTGACTAATTTTATTCGCTGACAAAAGATCAAAAGAAAAATAAAAAATGTTAACTTGTCTTTTCATTAGTATATTTGCGTGAAGGAATGCCCATTAAATATTAACAAGCCAGGGTGAATTTTGTATGTATGTATTATATATAGATTCTATATACAACCCTTGCATAATTCCATCTGTCAGAATTTTGTATGTGACTTGAAACATTCATCAAGAGGAAGATTATTTAGCTCGATAATGCGATAAAATTTTCAATAAATGAAGAACCTTTTTGTTTTTTTTTTTTATTTTTTTAACGGGGCTAAGGGGGGACGGACACAATTACGAAATTGAAAAGTGTTGAATAAAAAAAAAAAAAAGAAAAAGAGAGAAAACTTAGAAGAGCTTTGCTTTAAAATCCATCGTATAATTTTAATCCAAAGTCCTTTTAAAAAGTTCTGGTTATATAATGGACGAAAGTACTACTACATTCTAATGTCGACAAACTTTGATTACACGTATACTGACGTAGATTTTCAAAGTATCGAAGAAATTCTACAAGTTATATATTCATTATTTTTTCATTGAAAATTTTTTTTATATCAAAATCGTAAACGTCAATTGATGAATCAAAAATGATTTTGAATAATAAAAATAAATTCGTAGATACGTAATACCGCATTTTAATTGTAAACGGATTGATACTCAGCCGGATTTAGTATGGTTTAAAATTTTAAACCATGCGTGAGAGTTGGTTTATTCTAAAATCGAAAAGCCAGAAACAGACCAATCCGTTTATAATTTAACGTCGATTACAACATCAGCTCTATCACGACCACCCTCGTCATTCAATTTTAAATCAATTTTACGTTATCACGAATTAGAATTCTGTTGGCTAACGAGTTAATGGACACCGCAATGTGCCATTTAACGTAATATATAAATAAGAAAACAAAAAATAAGTAGGAAACATTTTTATCCGTAGTTAACAAAACTAAAAGCAATCCAAATCGCGGTAGCTCTTAAATAAGATCAAAACTTGGAGGCCATTAAAATGCCACAGCATGATGTTTATTATACGAAGGACAAATCTAGTCCTGCCACACTAATTGGCAGGAAAAATGGTTCAGCTATCATCACGTTATAACTAAGCTTTCAATACTCAGTGTTCTATTTTCTGTCATTATAGTGCAAAATCTTTACTTCCAACACAATGCAATGAAACCGCATAGTGATTCGCTGAAGCAAATCTTATTGTCAGATGCAGCTAATGTAAATTACGTATGATTGTAGAATATCAAGAGACTCTCAATAGAGTCTTGCGTTAAGTACATTAAAAACAAGAAAGAAATGACAATTTTTTATGTTACTTTTCATCACTCAAGAAACTCCGTGTGCCAATGTGGCTTCTTCCTTTAAGATATCGCTCTACTCGAAAAGAGGCTTTCGTGGTATGGAAAAGATATATAAATATTAAAATAACATAGAGAAGATATTTTATTCTTATTATTAGTTAAAGACCTTTAGAATTCAGAGTGGCTGTGCCTTAGAAAACGACATAAGCGCCACAATAACCTTTCTGAAATTGACACAGTCACGTAGCGCGATATGGAAAATTTATACACAGCGAGGCACGTGACTCGTTAGTTTGAGGTAGACTATTCTAGCGCTGGTGTTGTTTTCTTAGTTTAAAAATATCATATTTCCTTAAAATAAGCAAGACGAACACAAGAACAAAGATTATATGATTTAATTCTGAAATCATCGTTCACCTAACCATGACATAAACTTTGATAAAATGAAAACCAAAATACATTTGGAAATATTACTATATCTGGATAATTTTTTCTGGTTATGTCTGAGGTGGTAATGAACGAACCCTGAAGCGGTTTGGCTGCAAATTGGAGTTTGAAAAAGCTCTGAATTTTCGAATGTTCATTATTTCATACCTTCAATCATTCATATAGCATCGGAACGAGTGGACGGAACGATTCAAATGAAAACTCATTTTTCGCCGAAATTTTAGCTCGACAACATTGATCTAAAGCATTTTTCAATGGTAGTGGAATGGAGAGATTGATTGGAATATTATACCGCGTCATATATTGGTAAAGGTTTTCGGATCGAAATGAATCGCACCCATAATTGAATAGCCGATTAATCTGTGACGTATATTTATTCCGTATTTTTGATTTTTGATTTTTGATTTTTACGAAATAGACAGATATACATTTACACGCCGTAAATCGAGGGAATAGGAATACTTGATACAAATTATCTGCACTATTATACAATTCTGTAAAATATCACGTCCCTTTCTACGATATCAACTAGTAGGTTAATCGATAGCTGCGGTATAATTTACCAAGAACTTTTACGTCCTACTTTGGCTGTGCTAACGCAATAAATCTTATGAAATATATGATAAAAAAAAAAAAAATTATTCTTTATTAATTATTCTCTTATACGTGTGATAGAAATTAAGATTCAACCAACATACAAGTAGGATATTCGTGCCAAGTTTTATTAAGTTTTGTCCAGCGGTATAAGAGATGACCATGTTCACGGATGTATTTTTTTTTGTGTCTTTCTAGAAAATAAATAAATTAAAATGGTTCTGATGGCTTTGAGAAACAAGGATTTTTCTTACGCGTGAGGGTCACTCGTGATTGAGCCTTTTTTAGCGTAATTTCTATTACTTAGATCACATTGCGTGTAAATAATCGGTTTTTCTTGATACCGAAAGAACGCTGAATTTTTTGCGCGAGAAGTAATACCCGGGAAAGGTAACAAAACCGCGAACCGCGAAGCAGTTGTCTTTTTGTTAATATGATTTCTCTTTAATTCCTTAGAAAAGTTTTCGTATTTTAACCGAATTTTCTGCAAACCTACAGGTGAAAAAAGTCTGTGCAATTTCACCGACAATTCGGGTGCTATTTTTCGTGATTCTTCATGAAACTTTTATATTTATCATTCAGTCTTTACCTCCTAAGCGCACTTCCGGGTTTTTCGCCAATCATTCTCTCCCCGTCTCTCCCCGGACAAACTTCAGCTCCAGTAGGTACTCCTTTTGCTTTTCACATCCCTTCACCACATGCTCGACCCATCCAACCATCCGTCTACTAGCACCTCTGCGACCATTACTCACAAACTCGTGTGTTTTAAACGTTAACCCCTACAGCCATCTCATTTCCTCTGTTCAAAATGACACTGAAACGAAGACGAGACGAAAAATAATTACAACTATAGATATTGAGCTGCTAAATACATGGAACCAGCTTTAAAAATTTTTGACCATGATCTTTTCGAAGAGAACCTGATCAATTCAGATTTACAGTTTTTTTCAAATCAATCTTATTAACCTTGTCCACGTGATTCTTCCAGACCACTTGACCGAGGATCTTAAAATTTGCAAGGCTTTTTCTCATCATATTTTACCATCGAACCATCCATAGACAAGTCGATCAGACCTACCCATCGGTAAATAGAGAATAATAATTTCCAAAATCTCGATGGATTTTGTAAACCGAAATTTGCTGGCGTGAATCGGGTTGCTTTAAGTTTTTCGATGAATGGTCCGAAAGGTACATTCAAAAACAGCGTTTAGCCGTTTTGTTTTTATGGTTAGGTGATGGCACTTTTTTGAAATCCGATTCTTATTGGACGATTCTGCATCGATTACGAGGTCGAGTTGTACCAAATGCAAATCAAAATGAACCTTTGATGAACATATACGATCCCGTCATGCAGCCAACATCGGCATTGACACTTGCCTTGACTCCTTCAGATCTATCTCCATTTCTCTTTGTTCATGTGAAATTATTAGCCACGTCGTAATATCGAGTGAATGATGTTCCTGTTCCAGGTAAGCGTACCGCTCCAAGTGCAGAAGACAACGCTGAAGGCATCCTTATCCGTTAACGGAGAGGGTACAACCACACAAACTATTCCGGCGCGATGCAGGGCGCCAAGCGTCGGCATAGACGTCGACATGGTCTCTGAGTTCGATCCATCTTCGTCGGACAGCGGGGTCGTGTCACGGTGCGCAGTGGTCAAACCCCTAAAATTACGCCTGTGTCAGCCAATCTTTGGACGAAAGACAACAAATAAATTGAAACGTGAACAAATTGACGTTGGTAAGGTCAAGGAGTGTCCGGTGATAGAAGTAAAACCGCCAAAACCACGTGATCCGGAACGTGAGAAGCGTCGCCTCGCAAGGAAAAAGGAGAAACGAGCAACTTTGATTCTTGGCCTGATAATGGGCAGCTTCATTGCTTGCTGGCTGCCATTCTTCTTTCTATATATTGTAAAGCCCCTTTTTCCTAGCCTGGATATACCTGGGCAAGCCTTTGCCGTAGTTTTCTGGTTGGGTTACATGAACTCCGCACTAAACCCCGTCATATACACCGTATTCAACAAGGATTTCCGCAGAGCTTTTCGACGCATATTGTTCAAATAGTTGCCGAGAAGACTTCGAGGTTCTAATTCTCTTCGGGATACCCGGGAAAGGTTGGCGGCAAGCTAACACAAGGATAAATTCGGTCATTCTAACTAATGTATTTGACCGATACGTTTTCAGCATCGAGTGACGCGACTGCAAGCTTTAGGTGGGGTCGTGTCACTCCCGAAGAAATTGGCTCTCGGCGTTCTTTTACACCTAATGTATGCAAAAGAAAGAAAAAGGAAAGTAAAGAAACACTCTCTTTAATGTCATTCAAAGTGATTTAGGGATTTTCGCATCTTTCAATTCCCCTGAAAAGAAAATTACACACTAAAAAACTCTAACGAGCTTCACTGTTCGTTATGCATATTTTCTTCCTTCGTATATCTACCTGATTTTATTTTACAAATACACAGTAAGTACACTATTTAAGTTGTTCGACAATCTCTTGTCTGAGAATTTAACCAGTAGCTGGAACCAAAGTTTGTAAGTTTTTCGGATGTATGTAACTAGAACGTTCTTGTGAAACATTTGAGAACAGAAAGTAAACGGTAACCAATCAGAATTTGTACTTTGTGTGCGTGTTACATAGTAAAAAAAAAAAATTCTCACCAAGTATACTTGTACAATGTAATGTCTACTATACATACATAAAGATATTACGTGTGTAAGTTCAGGGTATACTTGATAGTCTCCAAAGCGGCAAGAGGAAATTTCAATATTTACTCACGTAATTGTTCTACCCTTCTTCAGAAAAAAAAAATTAATAAATTGAAAACCATAGTAATATGGTCCACTCTGTCAGTATCGAGTCTGCCTTTTGCTACGTTGTCCATAGCGGACTTTATTTTCAATTAGTCTTGTTTACCAACGGCAACAGAAAATTTTCCAACGATAGGCAATCGTCATTTAAACATTGTTAGCTTTTTTTCTGCATCGCTAAAGAAGATTGGTCATTAATTACACACCAAGTTGTGAGAGCAAAAGAAACTCAACTTAACGTATGCACCTCAGAACTTCATGTTGACAATCGAGCTTACTTTATGTCGATACAATTGCTATTGCCAAATAGAACAACCCACATTATTGATTGTATCATATATTAATTATTGTAACTTTCAAATGAAGTGATTCGCAATTTCACACAAAGATCTGAAATGTTTACAGACTTTCAGAGAATATTGTTTAAAAATTTCGATACTATGAAAGGTGGGATATTATTCAAAAGACAAATTTTCAACACAATCATCTAATTATCAGTGAATTTCACCATCACCATCAATTTTGATTTTCAGACTGAGATTTTGGAAGTTCGAGTAATAATGAAGCTCAAAAATTAGTCTAAAAATGTTTAATTTTTCGGTTTTGAATAGATGTATTGTATTCTTGTTAATAATACTTCAGATTATTGCAATAAGGGTATAACTGTTTGATGTCCCCATTTTGCACGAAACTTCTAAATTGTAATCGACCAAAAGTTGGAAAGAAAAATTGGCAAAATGAAAAATTTCGGTAGTTGTATTTTCCAGTATTAGATATCGACAAAAAAAATGAGCTGAATTGTAAACATTAAATTCTGATGCACGTAGAGTTTAGTTAAATAAAAATGTCCCAAAATATGTTGTTGCCAACGCATATCAAGCATTGTATTTATTTAAATATCAAATCAAAATTTATCTACAGTAGACAGCCCAGAAATCAAAATGCAATATCAAAAGAGCCTTAGAAAGAAAAAAAAGTGATTTCTCAGCCATAATAATTAATCAACTGCATTTAACCAAATACGATAGATTTTCTATAATATAAAATATGTAAAGAAAAAGAAAAAATGAAAATACGAAAAAAAAAAAAAAAGAATAAGACAAAAAAACCAAATCGCAATATGTCGTTTCAATGACAGTAGAGTAGCCTTCTGTTTTTCAATTAACAATAAATAATAATAATAATAGTAATAATAATAATAATTCACACGATAATCGTTTAAACTAATTAACAAATGAACACTCGAAACTTCCCCTTTTTATAGACCAAAAATGAACTCTTATCGTCGTCACAAGAACATAGTTTAATTATTCAAGAATTTAAGTATACCTATATACATATATGTATGGTATAAATTCTCATTATATAATTATCTGGGCTAAATCATGCAAAGTATGCATGTAGCTACTTGTAGTTATATATAACTACTTGCGTGGCGTTTGGGTGTACCTTGATCCTCCAGGTAGCAAATACGTACTACCTTTGACCAATTTCAATTAATTTGTTCTAAGTATGAGATGCCGGATAAAAAAATTAAAACAATAACACAGAAGAAAAAAGGAATATTAAATATATAAACGAAAAACGGATAATTAGGTACCGTGAAATCGCGAGAATTGAATAATTTCGCAATGAGGTATCCCGGATACTTTGCAAATTTTTCGCATGTATAAATAATGTACAGGTGTATAATACGTATGACACCCACCGCCTATTAGCAATATTTTTTTAATCTTCACAAAACATGATACGACAATCCGTTATGTAAAATTGGACTTAAAAGAAGAAGAATAAAAGGAAAAAAAATGGAAAAAATAAAACTAAGAATTAAAACTAAATAAATAAACTAAAAAGAATCTAAAAATCATTGACAAATAAACGTGAGCCAAGGTTTCCTATTAAATGCATAGGCTGTACGATATAAATTGAAAATATATTAATTAATACAAAAGTTTACTGATAATTTATTCAAGTATAATATGTATATAAATATTATACATATGCATATATTATATAAAATTATTATATAGACGAATACCTACCGATGATGGGTGTAAAAAAAATCATTAAATATTGTAAACTATACAGTGCGATTATAAGGAAAGTGGGCACCTTAAGGTTAAGCAATTCAGACTTTTAACAAAACTCGCAACATCATTGGTCGAGTAGATATGGTCGACCAATGATTTTGCGAGTTTCGTGAAGAAACCGAATTGCCTAACTTCAAGGTACCCACTTTCCTCATAATCGCTCTGTATACAACTTATATAGGGTCTTTTCGTAGATGAGACCCATAGGGCACCCGATTATATGCAATACGTGGTACAATTAAGCTCCATGCCATGTCATTTTTTTATGTTTTGCATGGCACAGAGCGTACTTGTATCATATATTGCATATAATTGGGCGCCTTATGGGTCTCATCCACGAAAAGACCCGGTATATATATATTATAGAAACAAATATACGTAATCGTATACAATATATACATATATTATATATAGTATGTATATATTGTTATATATATATATATATATATATATATATATATATATATATATATATATATATATATATATATATAATATATAAATAAATTATGTAGGGAAGAGTGGAGCAAAACGGGCACCTCGGCTGAATATGAGGATCGGAGACAGAACGGGCCCCGTTTCAAGTTTCTCAAAGACTTGCTTCAGTTTTCTGATGTTACTTATAGACAAAGAAAATGCGAAAAATAAGTCAAATTATTCATGTGCTAGAGCTAATGAAGATAATATCTGCCCCCAATTTTCAAATTCAGCCGAACTTGCTCGTTTTGCCCCCACACCGGTTTTGCTCCACTCTCCCCTATACATATATAAATAAATGAAAAACATTGTTATCTAAAATTACTAAGCGAATCTGAATGTTGTAGATTTTAGGTATACCGTATATTATAATATATAAACATATTCTTATAGAAATCGGAGAGATAAAGTTGCGTGAAAATCCAAGTTAGCTCCGATTATTGAAACGAGTAACGTAGGTAGGTATTATGTATACCACCGTGCCTGGTCCAACAATGCCAAAACTTGATGATATATGTAATTTAAAATACGTACCAATTGGACGTTCAAGTTCTGCCTGTGTACACGACATCCTGCACTTGTATGTATAATGTACAGAGCTGGACATTAATGGTTTACCCGAAAAATTAGCGTCATTAAACATGGACTTAACTCTACTAGCGCCACCATGCGCCCACAGTCGACATTTAGCAGACAGAGCGCGCGTTAAGACAGATCAACAATGTTGTTTGAACGACTTGAAGTTGTAAGCGCATACGCGTATTTCTCGTACGAAGAATTTGTTCGTCGACTGGTTGATTGAGTCCATGTTCACGATTCGAAAATCCGAGCGCAGCTGTGTTCATGTTTAAACGATTAATGTGCAGGTCTGTACCTCAGGCTTTTGCGGCTACCTAGAGTTTCAAAATTGAAAAGACAATTATTACAGGTAAAATCGACTGGATATAAGTGAGTTTGGATTGTTACTTGCGACTCTCCCGTTGTCTATATATAATATATAGAAAAATACGTTGTTTGTTTGTATTATTTTTCTCAAAAATTATTATTATCACCTATAATTATGTTTTATAATATTATAATAATAATTATGTATATATATATATATTAATATATATATATATATATATATATATATATATATATATATATATATATATATATATATATATATATATATATATATATATATATATATATATATATTAATATATACATACCTATATACCCATGCAACTGCACTAGTGCATCCTATGTATGTAATATATTGTAAAAAGAAACAAAAAACAAAAACTATAATCCCATACGTGTCTCTGCGTAGCAGAGCATATACCTACATATAATAATAATAATAATAATGATAATATAAATAATATTATATTCAAAAAACAAAAAATATATATATACCTATATATACATATATTTTTTTTGTCTTAGACAAACAAATTCTTCGAGGAAAAAAATAAATAAATAAATTAAAAATAGTAGGATAAAAAATATTATTATCATTCGAATATCTCTCTGTGTGTCTGTACCAATACAATACCTATGTAACTTACCGTTAATTATTATGTACCATATTATAATAATATCTATATTTAAATACCGGGCATCACGTCTTATCCTATACATACCTAGGTGCATATCGGGTCTTTTCGTGGATGAGCCTCAAGTGATACAAGTACGCTCTGTGCCATGAAAAACAAGAAAAAAAAAATTGAAAGTTAAACGTCTCAATTGTCTGTTTTTTTTTTTTTTTTTTTTTTTTTTTTTTTTTTTTTTTTATGGCAAGGAACGTACTTGTACTATGAATTGCATATAAATGAGCGCCCTATGAGGCTTATCCACGAAAAGATCCGGTATCCGTGAGGTTATGAGGAAACCATACGCAGGTAACCCAACAGTCAAATTCCCGAATATTTCCGAAGTCATTGTATTCACAAATAATAACATGGGACGGGAATCCCTACCATGTGGTTTGAAATAACAAGTACAATGTCTTCGGTAATCTTCGGAAATTTGACTGTTGAGTTGCCTGCATCCTGTATATTATGGTTTCTTAATACCCTCACGGTATACATATAAATATAATCATTGAAATGTATTACAGTTTACAATATTAATATATTATTATTAATAATTGGATAATGCTCTAGGCATCTAACGATCGAACGATTATTGTTTCTATTTATTGAAAATAAATAAATAATAACAAAAAAAAAAAAAAAGAAAAACGATGAAAAAAATAAATAATAATAATAATAATAATGTAATCCGAACCTGATAACCGAAACGTATAATTTTGACAAACTTTTCATATTTATTATATTTACGATCTTTTTGCAATTATCTGATTATCGGTCATCCGTAGAAAATCAATTAAATTTATGCTTTGCGCATACACATTGGTGTAGATATATAATATGTCGAATGTAAAATAAAATTTTATTTTTTTCACTGTTGATGGATTCGAATGATAAATTTTTATGTAAAGTAGCATCTTTTCAAAAATAGAGACATGATCGGGATTTTAATTGTCTATATAATTAATACAGGGAAAAAAAAAACATTCTTATACTCAAAAAAAATTGTAACTATGGCTAAAAATCAAGATATCGAGTGATTTTTAGGTTCATTTTGAAGCTGACGTATCGAGATATTGATATGAAAAAAAAAAAAATTAGTGAGCTTCAAGACAAAATTTCAAATTCTTTTACACCCTTCGAACAAATCCGATTTTCTAAGCCATCCCTAAACTCGTCAAGCTTCATCTAAAAGCGTACTTATTTCTGTATAAATACATCAATTATTTCCCTTCAAAATGAGCCGAAAACAAACTCTTAATGCTAATTTTTAGCCAAGTTATAATTTTATTAGGTAATATATATATATATATATATATATATATATATATATATATATATATATATATATATATATATATATATATATATATATATATATATATATATATATATATATATTCTTTTTTTACCGCATGTCTTAATTATATGGGAAATAAAAATCCCGTACGACCGAATAATTGAAATTGAACTGCACGCTTCTAATTTCAGGACAAGTTACTTCACATTAAAATCTATCAATCAAAGTCTGAGCAGTAAAAAAATGAGCATAAAGAAAATTAAAACTTTTTTTTCTGTTTTACATGCCCTAATATTCATAAATAACATGTAGGTATAGAATTATCAAAAGATTTCTACAAAAATGATCAACCTGTATAAAGATAAATATATTGAAATTTAATCGCCACGGTTATCAGGTGTAGGCAAAAAAATTAAATGAAAAAAAAAAAAAAAAAATCTATTGATAATATTGGAGCAATGAAATCACTGTGATATCACTAAAACGCTTTCAAGGTGTGTTGGGGTTGACAAAAAGCAACATGACCGGCAAGAAGAAGAAAAAAAAGAATAAAAATAAAGAGAGAAAAAAAAACGAGAAAAACAAAAAAAAAAAAAAAAAATTAAGATATTAATTATTGTATTATGTAACAAATCATTATTATTGATTGATTATTCTTATATTAGTTAAAAGATCTGATCGACTATATATATAATATATATACATATATATATATATATATATATATATATATATATATATATATATATATATATATATATATATATATATATATATATATATATATATATATATATATATATATATATATATATATATATATATATATATATATATATATATATATATATATATATATATATATATATATATTGACTATTATTACGAAGTCCTATTGTCTAATGGTGTTGGTTGTCTGTTATGAAATTCTGTAAATATGTCGGGGGGTAGAGGTGTGAGGGGGGGAGGGGGGGGGGGGGGGGGGGGCAGTGAAAGGATATTGGAGTTCGGAAGGGTGAAATATTCACCCATCTCGATTAGTTATAAGCCTGGGCATTCTCGCTCAGATCTCAGACTTATAGGTTTCATATAGTTATAATATATTACGGTTAAATAAGATTTGCGATCGAAAAAAGAAACAAAAAAAAAAATTAAAAATTAAAAAAAATTAATCGTTTAAAACTTATACTTATATGTATACATATTGTAGTGACGATAGACTACCATCATCATCATCATCATCTGCTGCAAATGAATTGGGATAAAATAGTTTGATGACAAACATACATATAGCACTGCACATATACCGCGGTACACCATTTGACACCCTTTGAAATATTTCGCAAAATTGGGGCCAGATTGAAATTCCAAATTTTGAATATCCTAAACGATTAAAATAACGATTCAATTTGAGACGATTTCGAAAATTCAGAAACTTCAAAGTTCAGAATATTCAAATTCGATAAGATCGAAATGCAGACAGCTGAAAAATTCAGAATATCAAAAACTCAGATAGTCTAAAAATCCGAAAATTGAATAAAAAGGCACAAAGCTCTACGGGTAAGTTTCAAGTTTTGGAATTTTAGCTTTTCGGATCTTAAGCATTCGGAATTTTGAATTTTCTGTATAATTTTTGATTAGAAGTTTTTGAAACCGATTATGCAGACTTTCAAGAAAAAACTAAAAAAGTCCATACCTAATGTGGAACACGTGGATATATATGTATACGTATAGATTTGCTTTATGCGAAATACCTATCGTGTCAAAGCACATCAAAGCCAAAGTCGGTGAAACGTTTGTAGAAGAGGCACGCTTGCGTGCGGTTTAACGTCGAACGAGAGAATTCTCTGCAAAATTCCAGAAAGAGAATATGGAAGGGTTCAATATATGGGAGAAAAAGACCGCGCGGTACAAAAATAAAAAATAAAAATAAAAATACAAAAAGCGCAACAAAAAAAAAAATTAAAAAAATAAATAAAAATACAATATCCCGAATATAAACTCCAAATGCTTGAACAATCAGATAATTAAAGAATAAAATTTTTTAATTGAAATGTTTTATTAAAACTTGTTTAAATTATATCCAATACCTATTTAAAAGAAATAACAATAAAATAATTTTATAGTTTCATCTTCAATATATATATATATATATATATATATATATATATATATATATATATATATATATATATATATATATATATATATATATATATATATATATATATATATATATATATATATATATATACATACATATATATATATATATATATATATATATATATATATATATATATATATATATATATATATATATATATATATATATATATATATATATATATATATATATATATATATATATATATATATATATCATTGCCTAAAGTAAATAATCTATATACAAATACTAATGAACATGCAAAGAGAAAAAAAAGAAAATAAATAATATATGTACCCCTAATCATCGTCGTCAATCACGTCAAAACTAGTTCTGCGTCACTGTGTACATAATTCTCTAATTTAAATTTCCGATCATCAATAGCACGGATTATTACACCTATTAGCTTAAATTATGCTCCCGAATAAAGGATATATATATATATATATATATATATATATATATATATATATATATATATATATATATATATATATATATATATATATATATATATATATATATATAATGATTTTCTTCTTGTTGAACAATACTAACGATTTTGCTATCCCAATCGATCAAAACTTTTAACTTGCGCCTATAACAGCATCAATTTAAGACATATCTTCGTCGTTGTATAAAATTCTTTTTCATATATACCTACTATATATGTATAGCTAAATACACCGAATCTTCATATCTAATTCACACATTCGAAAGCATGCGCTGCATATATATATATATATATATATATATATATATATATATATATATATATATATATATATATATATATATATATATATATATATATATATATATATATATATATATATATATATATATATATATATATATATATATATGTCATTGCCATTGTAAACTTGTCATCGCACTTTTCGCAGCTGCTGCAGGTCGGTTGGGAATTGGGATCAATCCGCATTTTACATTCCTTATATTATAGATATGTATATACTTATATATTATATATATGTATGCTTTTTTGAATATCTTTTTACATCTCGCGACTCATCAACCGTGGCGATATCAGGCATGACAGGATGGTTAGGAATACGGAGTCCAACTCGTTTCGAACCAACGATGAATCGTCTGCTCGCTAATTACCCCTAATTAATTAACGGCGTGGCGGTTAGCTTTTCTCTTAAGCCATGCAGAAAAATTATCTCAAACTTATGTTATACCACGCCGTGCCGATGCTGGCTTGACCATTTCAAACAAAAAAGGGATAAAAAATTGAAAAAAAAAAAAAAAAAAAGACGTCAGGAAAAATTCTGCGGAAATTAACTGAAAAAATCCTTCACAGATTCAGATTTCCACTTGACAAATTCCATGCCGATTTAACTTGGATCCCTTTTAAACACTTTTCAATTTTTTATCTTACATTTTGTGTTGTAATCCCAGATAGGTAGAGCTTAACGAAAGGCCCAGTGTCGAACCAGTACCGTTGCCGAATGTGACAATATAACACCGGCACAGTAGTTCATCCCAGTACCGGACCAATACCGGTAAATAGTCGGAATGATAAGATCGTACCGACGCTGCTATCCAGATCTCAAATTCACTCAAAAGTATACCGAGAGGTTTTCTTGAAACCAAACAGTCGACAGCGCATGCGTCAAATCATTTAATTTCATTGGTCGGCGAGACCGTCTTGCGACGATATTTGAGCTTGTGAGCCAGCTGTTTCAGTTAAAACTCGGGATGGCCAGCCTGCATTAGCAGACGCCGAAACTCGCGCTTGCGCTGTCGACTGTTTAGTTTCGAGAAAACATCTCCGTATATCGAAAGCCAATCACGATAAAGGCGTAATCTCTCACAGGGCTTACCCCATTTCAATTTTTCCGAAAGAATCTCAATACTGTCCCAGCGGCTTGTGGCAACACTGGGCCAAGTAATGGGCCGTATTAATAGCGCTGGCAGATTTTACATTGTTCAACACTGATCCAGCGCTCAACATCAAAGCTGGACTGTTGAGTTTGGACCAGTGCTGGGCCGTATTACCAGTATCGGCAGACTACTTAGAACAATACTACTCGAATCATGATTTCTCGTCATTTTTTAGTCCTCGTTAATTGTGTGAGAAGATAATTTGCCATTAAAAATACGCTTTTCCGGGATTATAATACTCGGATCCTGTTCTAATCGTATGGAATTTTATATAATGAAATAAATATACGTTTAATAAAAAAGCAGTAGCAGACGATTCGCGTTCTTGCATATGCTTAGGGTTTCTTTTCCTCCGTACCAGTCGTGAAACACGTTGATGCGAGGATATAGGTTTAATATTCAAATACCATTTTAATTCTAGTATATATATAGTCACGCTATTATTAAATAAAATGTATATGTACTCATATATACATATAATTAATATAATCGTATAAGTTGACTACGAGCCGCGTTAATATTGGTCGTTTCAAATTCAGCGAACGAATCGAGTTTGGAATACGAATTGTATGTGTATAATCTTTGTATCTGTACATATGAAGACGTTTTCTGCTTAAAGGCAGTACGTCATTTTTAACAGCTTTATTATGGCGAGATTACGTATTAGAACTCGTACCTATACGAATCTGCTGAAATAAAATATACATACACACATATATAGATACACCGTGTATACATACATATATCGATGTAGTGTAGATAGATATATGTATGCATATATTCATATATACGTTATATATATATATACAGGGTGTCCTATTTGAAATTACTCATTAGAATATCTCCGAAACTAAGACTGCTGTTGAGAAATGTTTGAGATAAAAATTGTTGAGTTTTAAGAGTGTTAGATATTGGTGATATTGATTTTAATGTAAGTTTAGGTGCTAAGGGGCTATGAATGTAAACTTCGTTTTTTTAAATAGAAATCTATATTTTTTATCACGTAATTTGAATGTATTCAAAAAATTGAACAACTTCTGTATGAAACATTTTTGTTTATTTCTTTTGTGAAACAGCAATTTTTCATGATATTCAACTGAACAATTAGAGATCTTTTACCTTTTAAGAACGACAGAAAATTGCGTAATTTTCTACAAAGAATATCTAAGAATATTCTATCAGAAGATCGTCTCCGATTTTTGGTTTTTTCGCGCAATTGATGAAACTGCAATAAAAAGTTATGGGAATACATTCTGCAATAATTCTCGAAATTTTTTGCAGAAAATGACGCTTATTTTGTATCTTGTAATTTTTTTTCAAACTTGATGGTTTAGAGGTCAAACGTTTTCAAAAGTTGAGAAATCTTTAGTTGGATAACTTAATATCATGAAAAATTCGTGTTTTAAAAAAAAATGTTTCATACAAAAGTGTTTGATTTTTTAAGTAGAATAAAATTACGTTATAAAAAATATAGATTTTTTATTTAAAAAAACGAAGTTGACCTTCGTAGTCCCTCAGCACCCAAACTTACATTGAAACCAAGATCTAACACCCTTAAAACCCAACAATTTTTATCTCAAATATTTTTCAACAGCAGCCTTAGTTTCGAAGATATTCTAATGGGTAATTTCAAATTGGACACCCTGTGTATATGTATATTATAGATATACATATATTCGTATATATATATATATATATATATATATATATATATATATATATATATATATATATATATATATATATATATATATATATATATATATCGTACATACGCAGCACTGCATTTCAATGTTAGGTGATCGCAGTCGTCTCGTTTTACGTGAAATTTAATCTATAAAAGTCTTCCATTTCTTCCTTGACGTGTTTTCAATCTTCGTTCCAACGATACTTTAGGAAAATTATTTTTACCAATCCAATTATTCAATATTAATAATATATTTATAATCTATCTATAATCGATTAATTCTTGCAGAATTTTTTATTTTTTTTTTTTTCATATACGGGTAAAACGCGAACCCGGTGCGAGCCCCGCCGTCCGAACGTTTCACCCGAAATTAAATCGTTATAGGGTACGTATCAAGGGAAATCGATAATTTATTTCCTCTACCTCGACCATCACTTTAAATGTTAGCTGTTTTTACACAAAACAAATCATCCAACTACGTGAACCCTGTATCTCAACTCCAAGAGGTTGTACAAGTAATTTTTTTACGTTTATTCAACTCTTTAAATGCTAAACTTTTCCCAGTATAAGATTCTAACATTTTCAAAACTCACGATGAAGGGCTTTTCTGGATCGAAGTCAAAATGCCAAAATTCAAATGATGGGTCATTATATACGTATCGAAATTGTGAAAAGTAGAGAACATAAAAAAAAAATAATAATAACTTGCATTACCTTTCAGAATTGAGATATACAGATTGTTTTTTTGTTTTTTTTTGGGGAAAATATTTTTTGTATCAAAAACTAAAGTTCGAGTGGTAGGAAAAAAAAAAAAAAAAAACAAACAAACAAACTAAAACATCGATTTTCCTATAAACACCTTATTAATAATTTTTGAAAATTCCTCGACCCGCTGTATAAGATAATTCATAATTTTTATTTTTATTTTTTTATCTTTCTATACTTTTCAAAATTATACCTTTTTATTAATTAATAAATTCGTTAACTCGACGCAATCTTCGGACTCGATTCTTCAAGCTACAGTCGATTGGAAAAGACTGTAGTCAAAGATACGAGTCGGACGTCGTGAATTACGTCAAAATAACGTAGTATGTAGGTCTGTAATAGCGATAATAATTTTTTATATTAAAATTGAAGTTTAAAATTAAAAGTTTCAAATAAAAATTTAAATTTAAATTAAATAAATAAATAAATAATATTAATAATGAAGAAGAAGAAGAAGAAGAAAAAAAACATTACTAGTAACGAGAATAATAACAATAATAATAATAACAATAACAATAATAATAATAATAATATAATAATATAATAATAATATAATAATAATATAATATAATAATAATAATAATAATAATGATATAATATAATAATAATAATAATATGTATTATAGGTACCAATAACCAAAATAATCATTCCGAATACGGCTTCTGGCGCGCGATATATAACGTTAATTACTTGTACGCGTGAGAGTGGTTGCCTTGTGTGCGTGAAGGGATAGCGTGACATGTATGAAGCGTAATATATGGTAAGACCGCAAAGAAAAAGAGAATGAAATGAAAATATAAGAAAAAATAAAAATAAATAATTAAAAATGAATAAATAAATGAATAAATAAATAAATAAATAAAGGGAGAAAGAGAATGAGATAAGAAAAAAGAGAAGAAATATTATAAAATTATATAAAAAATACTATGATGTATACAGACATTGAACTATTAGAACATTAAAACTCTGTTTTCTAAAAAAAAAAAAAAAAAAAAGAAAAAAAAAATTATAATAATAATAAATTTGACTATCTATTTATTTATTCACTCAAACCCTCCCTTTTCAGGACAACTATACATATATGATGAACTTATATCGAATTATGGTTGAATTATTTATCTACATAATAAATGGAAAATATTAATATGAATAAGAAATGTGAAACAAGAAGAAACAATTTTTTATTTACGTAAAAGTTGAGTTTTTTTTAAATTTATTTATTTATTTTTTTCTTTTTATATATATTTGACAAAATTTTCCAAGGTTCCGTCTTGACTCGCCTCCTTTTCCTGACTATATACTATTTCAATAAATTAAAATATATATTCAATAGCCAGAACTTGGCGATGAAATTTCGATAAAGAAATAAGAAATAAAAATCATATCCATGGACTTGGAAACGCAGGATATTTATTGTCGAATAAAAATTAATGATATTCCGTTCTAGCCAGCACCCTCGAGCGATTACTTTCCGTCTGCAATAAGCATTGAATTAAAGGTTTTTCATTTATACGAAGTTTATTTATGTGGATTTAACTATAGCAGAGAAAAGTTCATTTTTGACTACCTTTTCGTTCAGGTATATATTACGAGGTATTCCTCGTCAAACCAGGGAGTCCAAAACCCTCACGATTTTAGATTGACTTGATTAATTTCTTATCATTTATTATTCTTTTAAAACAGTGATAAAATAGGTTTTGTTAATGGGACTCAATTCAAAATTAACACAAATATCATATGCACTCTGTGACCACCTAGAAACATTTTCCATTAAAGAACAAAGTGGAATGATGATAAACCTGCACCAAGATAAAAATGAATCGATTGTTAAAAATCAGAAAAAAATCACTAAATTTTTCAAACTATTCATATTGCATTTCTCCAAATCTTAACATTTCTTGCAAAAAATAATTTTATTAAAATTCAGAAGTAACTGACAATATTCAATGTATCATAATCCTCACGCAACAGACCATACACTTTGGGTGTGTATACCTTGGAAATAATTGTTTTAAATCATTGCATTTATACGCTTTGAATATACTCAAACTGTTTAAAATTTGGACGATATGTTCCAAAATCATGTAATTTTGGAACATTGTTAGATACACAAACTTATTCGATAAAAAAAAAAATGCATCATTGAATGCAGTAAATTGAATCAGCAGTTTAACCTGATAGTGTAATCCAGAGTTTCCTTGTTCCATATGTAATTATCAAATTGGATACGTAGGGTAGATATGCGGTATTAAGAAATGCTTAATCCGAGCTCCCCGCTCGCCTAATCTAATCTGATTCGCTTAACTTAAATGTATCTAATCGTAAGCGTCTATGTCAGTTGTTCCGTTAAGTTTCCTTCGCCTGAAGTAGTTTTGCCAGTAGAGCACGCAGTAACATAGAATGAGGGGATCGGCGAGGGATTGAAATACATCGTACAACTTGTTCGATGAATTTTTTAATCGATCAACCGCCAGGCAATGTTGGGCTAAATCAAACTTCCGTTTAATTCAGCCATTCACTCGCAAAGATAAACTTGAATATAACGGGAAGTATCAAGGTACAGAACTGCCAAGCAACCGCATCAACTTGTCGAACCGAGAGAACTGCTCGAGTATAGTCTACGCTATACTAAAGGTAAGTAACAAATTACTGAAGTATACCGATCATTAATCAACAACCATCATACTCCGTCCCGTTCATCGATATACGAGGTGATCCCCGGCTGCAGCTATTCCTCTGGAAGATAGATTCCCTATAAAAAAAAAAAAAAAAAAAAAAAAAAAAACAAGGAAAAACTAAGAATAATGTTCCTCAGTTAAAATGTTGAGGTACTGTAGTACTTTTCGAGTTATAGGCGATTCAAGTTGACCATTCAGAGCACAGTCGCTAACTGCAACCAGGGTCGGTGCAATATATCTCGCTTTCATAGCATCTACCGTAAAATTTTTATTTTTATGATCTTGTGTTTTTCACACTTGTATTTGTATTCCGAACGTAGTCGTTGTCGTTGAAAGTGACTAGGTATTCGGTGCCATGGTTGACAGTTTTCAGATCGTTAATACGGTTCAATTTTAAAATAACTACGTAGCTGATGACCTGGACTAATAATTTTGGAATACGGCTCAGCATTGGACCAACTTCATGAGCTAAGCGTTGACGTTGAGCGTATGGAGCAGCATTAAACATTGCAAAATCTGCCAGCACTACTGGACTAGCATATGCAACCCAGTATTGCCACAAGTCATCGAGACAGTATTGGGCTTCTCTCGCAATAAATTTCAAGAGCTAAAACCAGAAGGTGATGGGCCTCCCACTGACTCACTGTTCATTCGCAATATTGGCCTAGTTCTGGTTACCAACGTCAGCACGATCTTATTATTCCAATTATTTACCGCTATCGATCCGGTACCGGGATGAACGACTGCAGTGCTCGAATCGCTACCGTCGGTAATGGTACTGATACAAGCAGGGCTTTTGGTTAAATTGTATCCGAGTAAAGCTGGGATATGTCAATCATGATACAGGATTGCCGGTCACCTTACGAAGACACAACTACATTCGGAACACAAATACAAGGGTAAAAAACAAAAGCTAATAAAAATAAAAAAAATTTTTAAAGCGATTATCAAGGAAGCAAGAACATGTGCCGGTCCTGGTTACAGTTAACGACCGTGCTCTGAATGGTAAACTTAAATCGTTTACAACTCGAAAAGTACTAGATCCCTCGACATTTTAACCCATTAACATTATTCTTAGTTTTTCATGACGAATTTATGTACCGGAAGATTGACGGCAGACGCAGATCACTCTCTACACATATGCAAGTATAACATAATTCATTGGAATATAATTCGATATAGATGTGTGTGTGTGTGTGTGTGTGTGTGTAGCCGGTTCTGGATCGCTATGAATGTAGGATGGATCTACGTGCGGAGACGCAGGAAAGCGTGATACCAGGAAGGCATAGCCTTAGGCTGAACACTGCCGTCTAAGCAGGAGGTTTAGGGGAAAATCGCAATTTCAAGCACTTTGGGCAACTTAACAACATGAGATTAGCTGTCAGCGGCATGGCGTTGCTTGATACTCAACTCCGGTTTACTGTACTCCATTCCACATCTTCGTCTCCCTCTCACGTGTTTTACAGTAGAAAGGCTCCAGGGATGCGCGAGTAACACGTTTAGCAACGAACAACTAGGATATGGATAACATTCATTGTAAGCTTAAAGGAGACTGCGGTGGAAATGTCGCAGTTCGTCGAGCTTGTTTTGCATCTTCTATTGTAACACTTCTACAGAATTCTATAATACTGCCAAAGTAAATATGTGTATAATATATATTTGCTTATACGTTGAAAATATCTATCCTAGCTATAACGCCATCATATAGTCTGGCGAGTCTGTCAACATGGTAAAGCAGAACGGTATATGTATATGTAAACCAAAGTCTCTTTGCACGGTACAGATATTTCACGAGATGAAAACTTACGAGTATCCTCAAACAAGCGGTGTAGATAAAAAAAATACTTTGCTGTTTCACATGAAGCACAACCATCCATAGTACTCGTACTGTTTGCTTTCGTGATTGATATTTTGGGCGATGATGATGAAAATTATTAAAATTACAATACGGTTGCATGCTGAACGTTTTTCTGTACGTTACACATTATAAACATAAAAATTCAAGCAAACGAGTATCGTAATTAGTGTACGCCATTTCAGAACCAGAAGTGGGAATGGATTGAAGAACTCATTGGGACGTCATCTTGATAAGAATAGTTTTATATTCAAATTTCAGTCTAATCGATTCAGCAGTTCATCTGGAATGCTAACAAGAAATTCGCACATAGACTGATGTGATTGAGCATTATAAAAAAATTATTCAAAGTGTATTCACATGACAAAACGTTGTGTTCCAAAGTTTGCTGAATTGTCTTGAAAAGTGTAGAAGTTACGAATTTTCTCAAAATTTGAAGGTCCGCCATTTTTAAACCGGATATGGAAATGGTCCAACGAACTTACTGGAATATTTTCCAGGTGTAGACAATTTTTTGTCAAAATCTTACCCAAATCGGTTGAGTGATTCGTCTGGTATCATGTTTACACAAAACCTGTACACACTTCCTTGGTGGTCTTACATTCTTTCATCAATTTGATGTTGTTTGCAATGGCAAACGTATAAGACGCTACGTTTGCGGAGGGTCGTGCCTATAAGAAAGGAATATAAGTTCTGATAGTCCATAAGTATCTGCAAAACTATTCAAAAAAGTACAACAGCAATTTATTCACCACAGCCAGATGGTGGATTTTACTCTTTGCCTGAATGTAACACGTCAAGTGGACATGAGAAAGAAAGTGAGACTTCTTCTACGAACGGAAAAAGATTTCTATACTTTTTACGTTCAAATATTTCCACCAATTTTCAAAATGTGTATTATTTTTCGTAAAACTTGAAGTGGCGTGCTACAAATGTAATGCTATTTTCAAATACCAGCTTTTGCAGTAATTGCAGTATTCCGTGTGAAGTGGATTGCATGTTGATAGACCGTGCAGGGAGTACAATTTATCTGGCAAGGAAATTTAATCATAGTATCAAATTTATGCAGCTATCTTAAGCAATGAAAAAGCTACGAATTTCTGTGAAGTTTAAACGTCAACCATTTTGAAATCAAGAAGTTGTGCAGGTTTGAAAAACTTATCGGCACAATATTATGCATTGCACGATTACCTTCATCTAATTCGATAGTATCAAAATTAATAAACCAGAATTCACAGTAGACAGCTACAAATATCCACACACACATTTCTTGAAGTTGATTTGAGATTTTTTTCAATCCATTTACGAATGATCGTGCCTAAAAAATCGTCTTATATAAAAGCAGTCTGATGTTCTTTACGGGAAATACTCCAATCGTCAATTCAGATGCTACACATCCGTATAAATGCCCGTGGTCAAGTTCTTCGCTCAATCAACAAGAAGAAGAAACTTTTCTGGTGATCTCTGATGCCAGAAGGCTCTTATCCCTTTCACACATCCACTGCTCACAGATGAGGCAGCTTATTATCTCGAGGATATTGGCCGAGCATTGTTCCATGGTCAAGACTAGCGTTCTGCTCCTCGCTTCTTCCAACGATAAGCTTGACCCTTGAAAAAGCTTTGACAGAGAACAAAGAAAAAGTCTTTGAACACTAACGGCGTATAACGTCGTACACATTCGTGCTTTTATATTACAGGTTCAAAAAAATTCTTCAAAAGTTATTTCGGTTGACCGAATAGATACGGACGAATGAATATATACGTACACATAGCTAAATATATCTACGACTACCATATACTTAATGTATTAGTTATCCCCTGGTTGCATCGAACGGTAATCCAATCTCACGATTTCTATACAGCTTCCGAGTATTCAAACACGTTACACATAGCAAGAGAAACTTCTATATAAATTTGTATGCAACTATACAGGGATCAGATACATTATGCGGTTTTGCAAAACTTCTAGCTCGAATGTATATATACATAAGCTTATAGTAGGTATAACATACATACCCATACTTATCTGGATTTTGTGTCGTCTGCTACATGCGAATATACGTACAATAATATATTCTTGGGATATCATCACGGATTAATAAAAAAAGAAAACCAAAAAAAAATAAAAAATTACAAAAAAATTGGAACAATTTTAGCTGGTATATGCAACGCGACGACCACGAGTTAAAAATTCTGACAACATGTTGCACAATATTTACTATTTACTTTCATCAAAGCGTTTGTTTGTACAGAGATGTCGATGTGTATGTAACAATAGTACACATACATACATAAATCGATGATAAAAAGATCAATTAAACGTAATCAAAAACAATTAGATTTTAATGGTTTTGAATAATTTTAAATTGTTGAACAATGGGTCCAGAGAGTTTACTCCCGATGGTATTTCAATCGGATTAAATAAATTTCAATGTATAATAGCTGTGTTGAATAGTTAATTTTGTTTTGATATTCAAACAGTCCTAATCTTGACCAATTATATGACTTTCAATGTCAAGAATCAATTTAAGAAATACAATAATTTTTTAGTAAGTTCTAATTGGCTATACTTATCAGTGAATATCAATGAGACTCGATCAAGAAATCTATAGATTGATTGTTAATAAGTTCTAATGTTCATCAGTTTTTCATAGAAAATTTTTTATTAGCCTCATTTAGTTTTTAATCAGTTTTAATTCAACATTCAACACGATTTAGTTTCATGGAGGAATTTAGGATAAAACCGATTAATTTCATCACCTCGTTGTATACGCGTATGATAATGAGACATTTAGATTGAAAAACAATTGAACAATAGGCTTATTGTATTATATATTCGATATTTTGAAACAAGATATTATTTATGAAACAGAAAACGATTCATTATGATGAACATTTATTCAATTGGATTTAATCGATTTTCATTAAGAGGGGTATGTATTCTGTGAATTGCATATTATAAATCACAGTGCATATTCCAAATGAATAGGTGTTTCTATATTATGCGTGTAATGTACGCGTTTTGTTGGTTTAATTAGTGTTGTTAGTATTAATACATTACAATATACTAATTGTACAAAAATCGTAAGTATCCAATTTACACGTTTATCAACAAAGAGTTGAGACACATACATATAGGTGTGTAAAAGTCATATACGTTTTACAAACAAACAAGCATTTTTTTAACTTCCCGCAATGAAAATTGAAAATTTCCATAAAAAAGGGAAGTTATTGGTTTCGGTCCGATTTTCGAAAACCGAGGTTTCATGAGATTTCGACGTTTTGGGGTCCTAGAAAGCTATTATGTCTATTTTTGGATGGACGTCCGTATGTGTGTATGTGTGTGTGTTAAACAAATTTTTGTCGTACGATATCTTTAGAACGAATTGACCGATTGAAATAGTTCTTATGGCGATCAAAAGGGTTTATCAAGACTTAGATCTGATTAGATTTTGAAGTCGATCGGTCAAGTAGTTTCAAAGTTATTTAAAAAGTAAAAATTAAAAACAATTTTTTTTTTCATGTTTTTAGCGGATAACTCCTAAACTATTCGTGCGATTAGTCTGAAAACTTAATCAGACTTAGGTCTTGGATGGCCCTTTCAATCGCCGTAAGATTCATCAAAATCGAACGATTGGTTCAAAAGATATCGCACGACAAAAATTTCTCTTTTTGTCGTACGATAGCTTTGAAACGAATTAACCGATTTGAATGATTCTTGCGGCGATCGAAAGGGTTCATCAAGACTTAGATCTGATTAGATTTTGAAATCGATCGGTGGAGTCGTTTCAAAGTTATTCGAAGAATAGAAATTGAAGAAAAAAAGATTTATATAGGGAAAACTAATTATACTTATAACCTTCTTTAATTTATTATAAAGACAATAGTATCAATTAATTGTAACATATTTAACACAGCTGAAAGTTTTCGGGTTGGCCCACAGGTCAACCGGTTTCCTGATTTTTGTTTATATTGTCTATTTTTTTCAAAATCGATTCAAAACTTACATATACTCGAAGAAACTCTTCAGTTTCCTATACACATGTCTCTTAATTTGATCAAACAAAAATTTTAAGCCAATATTTTGACACTGATATACTTGGTGCCCAATATAATACATTTTTTTTCACCATCAACCTAAGGGGACCAGTACAGCTTGGTTTGGGAAATTCGGAGTACTCCAAAATACATTTATTTGTCAACCAAAGTTTATTTCACATACAAAAAAAAAATCCTTCTTTGAAAACCTTTGTCGTAAGGTTTTAGGCACATCGTTAGTCCAATTAGGGTCATTGAGGGTTCATTTTATTCAGAAAAGAAATCCTCATCACGTGAACGAGAGAATTTTTTTTATAATATCGTATTGCCCAAGTTATTTACAAATTAGTGGCCTAAATTTTTGAAATTTTGGATAATTGACCGTAACTTTTCACATGATGTTTTTTTTTTGACCGACATAAGATGTAGAATTGTCGTCCGAAGAAAGGAAGACTTTGAGAGGTTGAATTGGACCGACGAAGTGCCTGAAACCTTACGACAAAGTTTTTTAGAGAAAATTTTTTTTTTGACGTGAAATAAACTTAGGTTGACAAATCAATGACTTTTGGAGCACTTCGAATTTCCCAATCCAAGCTGTACTCGTCCCCTTAACGATAGATTTTCTGTACATTTCAATTTCATCCTTTCACCTCTAAGACAAAAAATCGCAATTTGAAATCCGTTTTATCAACATTCACTGGACAGCCAGTAGATACTGATTCTTTGTTTTATTATTAACGGTAAAAGAAGGTAATCAGGAAGCTTAGTCTGAATTTTGATGAATAATTGTTAAACAAAAATGCATTTTTCATGCATTGAGCGAACAGTGAAAGTTGCAATATTTGGATTAAAACTTTGGTTATTTCAATTTTAGGAAACTAGGGGAGGTTTGATCAAATATTCTCAGTATAAAAATTTTCAGTTTTCTGGAAGGGTCGGTATGTTTGAGCACATCTAGTAAATATTTAAATATTGGATTGAAGTTTTCGGGCTTTTTGTTTCGCATGAAAATGAATCGGAAAGGGGATGTAAGCGTAATCAACTTTTTTTGTACATGCCATACTCGCTGTTACTCTGGAACAAACGCTTTGAAAATTATAAAAACTTAAAAAATTTATACGTGTAACAATTCAAGATTTTTTTTTAGGTTAAACCATGAACTGGAAACCTGTTTCTTCCAAAACCCGGGGAAAAGAAGATCACTAAGATTGCGCAAAATGTCTAAATATTATTCGCTTTTTAAAAATGACGTTTTGATATTTTTGGACCACCCTGTATATCCACCAATATCTAACATGTAAAGTTTAAAACATTAAATTACGTTCAACTGTGGAACATTTTTCGCGGAAATAAACGTAACTAGGGTAGAGTATAATATGACCTCTGTATATACGTTTTTTTTATACGAACTGGTGTTTATTGGGTTCTGTTCAAACTAAATTGGGAATGGAATGAAGATATATGTTTAAAAGCAGTTGGTACTACGTTTTGTTTTCATTCAAGTGTTAAACGGCATCTACTTCGAAGCTGTGCCAAAATACACGTGGCTTTAGTGGGTTGGTTTAATTAGCGAACTGCCCTGGCGCAGGGGACAAAGATTGCGGCTGACCGTAATAGTCGAACACAAAACCCAACGAGCAAATAATCGATTTTCTATTGACGAATGTGTTTTCAATTGGACTTTTAACCGACTAAGAACACTGACGAAACTTTCCCAGCAACCGATAATCACAAGTTATTTCAGAAAAATAGAATTCATAAATAACGTAAAATTCTCAAGTTGAGAACAAGGCCTTGCATGAAATAAGGGATGATTCAAAAACAACACAACATACCTACTCGAGTTCGAAGAACATTCTGAGATGAGCCTTCACTAAGATATCCGCAAGAAGGACACGTATGTAATTAACACTACACCATCCCATGTACGAATTGCTGCTTCAACACTTCTTAATCTTGATCCAAGGCTGCAAACCAGCCTTGGTCCAACCTTGGTTCGAATCTGGGATGATAACTTCGTGCCAGGCTTGGCATACAGCATTGGACCAAGACTGGTAGTAAAGGTTGGCTTAAGTTTAGACCAAAATTGAAAAAGTTGAAGCTCAGTTGCCCAGGTCTGGCCCAAGATTGGACCAACATCGAAGAAGCCGAGGCTCGATTGATCCAGGCATGGTCCAACATCGATCTGCCGAGGTTCGATTGCCCAGGACTGGCCCGAGCCTGGTCCTATCGATCAAACCTGGCAGCTCCTACATGGGATACCAGTACCCAATAAAAATATATAGTTAGTATGCATTTCGATGGATTGGTTCGAAAACATATGCGGTACCCAATTAAACGATAACACCATATTTATTTTACACCTTACTTCTGGGCTCTGTTTATGTACGATCGCCCAAAATTTCAGACTGGAAATTCAAAAATATGCCAGTGTTGGAATTTGTGATGCGCCATTATTCGTCAGTGCAGGTAGCAATTCTATGAGTTTCTAACATATGGAGCGCCAAATGTTGTATTTTTATGCAATTTTTCGCAACAAAGGTATATAGCTCCTATATTAGGGATTGCTTTTAGCATTTTTTTTTTTTTTTGCTTAAGGGGGGCTCTAGGCGATTTTTACCGACATCAACTATTTTTCCGAATATCCCCGAAACGGAGGGTCCAATCGGATTGCCCTTTTGGCAGCCGATGTTTGACGAGGAATGAATTTGATCCATCAGGTGAAAATCAGCGAAATAATTAATTTTCTTTGTCTTCTTTATCGCAAAGTGTGGGCGCGTCACATATTTCGATTAATATCAAAGCCTATGCATCGAAAATGCAAAATCGGCTACCTGAGCCCGATTCTAGATGCAATTCCGAACACAACCATTCGAAAACATCTTCGTGTTCAACAATGATAAAGACAAATTGCATATTCTACGAACTTATGGTAATTAGCGATTGTCAACCACGGGAGAAGCCATTATATTAGTTCTCAAAATGCCCGTGAGATATCGGTTAAAGATGATTTGGAGACTAACAAACGTATATTTACAATATAGTACTTTTCAATGATTTCTACAATATCTCAATTCTAGAATAATGGGAATCAATGAACAAAAGAAATCATTGGAAAGCATTATATTGTAAATATACGTTTTGTTAGTCTCCAAATCATCTCTGATCGATATCTCACGGGCGTTCTGGGAACTAATATAATGGCTTCTCCAACAGTTAACAATTGCAAATTACCACAAATTCGTAGAATACGTATTTTGTATTTATCATTGTCGAAAAACAAAAATGTTTTCGGATGGTCGTGTTCGGAATTGCATCTAGAATCGGGCTCAAGCAGCCAATTTTGCATTTTCGATGCATAGGCTTTGATATAAGTCGAAATATGTGACGCAAGCACACTTTGCGATGAAAAAGACAAAAGAAATTAATTATTTCGTTGAATTTACACCTGATGGATCAAATTCATTCCTCGTCAAACATCAGCTGCCAAAAAGACAATCCGATTGAACCCTTCGTTTCGGAGATATTCGGAAAATAATTGATGTCGGTAAAAATCGCCTAGACCCAGCCCGCCCTCTCTTAATCGGTGATATTTGCTTTTTCAATCTACGTGAGGTCTAGTAGGAAGTGTGACTGAGCCCGCCTAAGAAAAAGGCCGTTTCGAAATATCGATAACTGAATGAACGATACGTGTTTCTCAATTATATCGACACATGATAATTCACTATACAAATGTCCTCCAATTGTATCCAACTCTTCAATTATAATATTAATTACAAAAATGCAATTGCCTATTCCCGCAGGTAGATTTTTATACGGGGTTTGTACCTCGACGTGGAAAACTGACTGAAGTGAATGTATTTTACCAATTAGCATTTACACATTTCTTGTCGTTAAAATTAATCAAGTTACACCGCTATTTCGATTACCACATAGAAAATGTGGTTTTCTCTTTTCGTTAATGCAGTTCACTTTGTCATGTGAAAATTTTACTACTCATACTGTCGTCTACTTTAAATCGCTAATTTTTTTGTGGTTTGTCTATATTATAAACAATTTCATAATATACTTTACATAGGTTACAACGAATTGTGAAATCTAAATCTCGATGATACAGTAAAATCAAAGCTATTTAATCTTTTACGATGGTATTTCAGATTTGAAAGTATTCAATATTATTACTCTTACAGATTTTAGTTTGATTATGATTTATCACTTTCTTATTTCATATTTCATATTACTGCACGATATTTGTTTAATCTTCCTTCCGATTATGCTTTATTAAATTCTTATTCACGATCAAAATGGATGACTCTACACTCTGCTACAGTTAACCAATCTATCCATCATGCACGGAGATGATAGCTTCGTATTCAGCAGTCACCTCTAACTGTAGGTTACTATTAGCCAAAAGATTCAACACAGGATAATAGCGATTCAAAAGTAATCTGAAAGCTCGCTATTAGACCTACGTCAAATCTTAGATAGCTATTATAGTGACTTTTAGTGAGAGACGACTTCTGAATTCTGGACGATTACTTCGTGCGCTCTTTGAAGACTTTTTAAGCAAGACCGTTCGCAAATGGAGAACTTTAAATACTACTTGTACGGGTTCTTTGTTCCAGTATTGTTATGTTCTAGTACGTTTATGGAACCATTTCAACACCTGGTTTTGAAATGGTGGAAATTTAGACTTTTAGAAAATCTGTACTTCTACATTTTTTAAGACAATTCAACGAACTTCGAAATACAACTTTTTGTCACTGCGATATACATTTTAAAGAATATCTGTATATCTGTATAATTTTCAATCGTATTGGTGTATATATCAAGTTTCTTGTTAACAAAAAAATTTTTCACAGACAATTGTGCGATGCAGAGATTTGTCAATGACTTTTTCAGACTAGCATGAATTTTGGTTTAAAAATGGCCGACGTTCAGATTTCACAAAAATTTTTAACTTTTCCATTACTCAAGATAGCTGAATAAATCTGGTACTATGATTAAATTTCCTTACCAGATAAATTGTACTCCCCGCACAGTCTATCAACATGCAATCCACTTTACACGGAATACTGCAACTACTGCAAAAGCTGGTATTTGAGAATACCATTAGATTTGTAGCACGCCATTTCAAGCTTCACGGAAAAATAACACACATAGTGAAAGTCGGTGAAAATATTAGAACGTAAAACGTAAAGAAATCTTTTTTGATCACAGGAGAAAGTCTCGTCATCTCTTTCGCGTCCATTTGACATGTTACATTCAGGGTAGAAGTAAAATCCACCATTTCGATGTGGTGAACAAATTGCTGTTCTATTTTTCTTAATAGTTTACCAGATACTTATGGACTATCAGAATTTATATTCCTTTCTTAGGCACGACCGTTCGTAAACACAATCTCCTATACTTTTGCCATTGCAAACAACATCAAATTGATAAGAAATTTTAAAACTACCAACGAAGTGGGTATGGGTTTTGTGAACAATTCATCCTCTACAAGAATATGTGTTGGTCATTCCAGTACGCTGATCCGTTGTTAAGTTATAACATTCAAAAGAAGCGAACAATCGTTTTCCCATGTTAAATGAATGGGAAATAGAAAATCGCGATGATGCACCAATAGTTTTGACCTGCTTTATGAAGAACAAAAATAGTCGATTTTTTTGACACAGTCTAATGAATATAATGTAAAATGGTCAAAGTCACAGGCTAGGTGATGAATTGACATGGAATGCCCGATATACTAGTACCAGAGGGGGGCGCTCTCCAGCGCGCTTTGCATGGTTAAAGTTGTGAAATTATTTTAATAAATTAACATAAAATAAGAAAACATAAACCTGCTTTGGACCTTGTCATTGTTTCCTCTTTTATCGAGTTACATCCTACGTTATCCCCCATCCTCGACTTTTAGATTCTTACGGAAAATATTTAATACATAAATGCAAATTAATTATAGAAAATTGGTATAATTAATAGACAGCGTAAGTATTTCAATATACTCCTGAGAAAGTATCGCTTGTTCTAATGAATGTGAACTTTCTGGTTGTTATAGGTCTTATGTTCTGAGACTTAACTCTATTTAAAGCTTGCAAATAATTTATATATGTATATATAACGTTTTATAATAAATTGATTGTTTATTATTTAAACATTTGTTCAAAACGAAGATGTATCAGATATTAATGTATATATTAGGGTGGTTCAAAACCAATTTTATATATTTTTTTTTTTCGACTCTTACCCTCCCAAATGCTTGTATGCGATGAGAAAAAAATCCTCACCAAACAGGAGCGCTGTAGCTCAACTCTAAGAGGTCGCTATTTTCATTTTAGTTTCCCATTCATTTAACACGGGAATTTTTGTTTCTTCATTTAAATTGAAATTACACCTGATCATTGAAATTTTTCGCAAGAAACGATTATATATTTAGAAAGCTGACTCTTTGAGCTTTTCAAAACTCTATCATAACGCATTATTATCATAATTAGAAGACCAGTTACAGCCATCTGAAAATTACTAAATTCCTGACTATGGAGCAATTGTTCATAAATTATAAACAAACACAAATTATTATTAATATAATTTTTTTTTTTAAATCAATTATTATAAGTTTCATCGTAATCAGTAGTTACGATTACTTTTGAATGATTCAAAATTTTTTTAAATTGTTGACGAAACCTCTAGGTGGCAGCATTCATTTTTATTGGAGCATATGTTGCAATTGTCAAATTTCTTATGTAATTCTTAATGTCCTCTAAAGAACTTTTCTTTTCCAATTATCCGTAGCTACTGATTACGACGAAACTTATAATAAATGATTAAAAAAAAAATTAATGTGTAATTTCAATTTGAATGATAAAACCAAAATTTCCATGTTAAATGAATGGGAAACTAAAATGAAAATAGCGACCTCTTAGAGTTGAGTTACAGCGCTCCTCTTTGGTGAGGATTTTTTTCTCATGGCACACAAGCATTTGGGAGGGTAAGAGTTAAAAAAAAAATTAAATATTTTTTTGAACCACCCTATCATATATACTACTTCATGATTTACCTGGCGAAGAACAAAAAAATGGTGCTGAAGTATTATTACTTCCTTCCTAAACATTGTATGCATATGTGTGCTGATGAGCCGTTAGTATCATATCGTAAGTATTAATGAAATAGAGAAATTCCGAAACTTTCAGTACAGGTATAATGTATAAGCTGAAAAGCAGAAAATGAAGTAAAAATATTGAATCAATATCTCAATAGGATTAATGGACTCATAGCCAGTTTCAACGTGCTTCTGAATAATCAAATTTCTATATATCTCGACCTTGAAGCTTTTGGAAGTAATTTTTTGATATGCGGTTCAAAAATTACCAAATTTTTAGTAAAACGTTGGGTAAAAATTAAAAAAGAATCGAATCTATTCGCGCCTGAAAAACAACTGATTTTAACATTGTCAAGTGACTGTCATAGTCAAGGTGACATGGAATACCCCATATAAACTTATATGAAAATTGATTTCTAGCATCATTGAGTTTGGATAAAAAAAGGTCAAATTTCAAAATGATGATGAAAGTCTCTCCCTGCTATTTAGAATTATACTTTCATACTATAGAGAGGCTTCTTTTGTCAATCATATTGAGTTGAATTAAGACAGAATACATAAAAATCTAAGAGGTGCCCCTAACTAGGTTTAGTTGATTCTCTGGTCAAATTTCCCAATTGAGCAGTTGGATACAATAAAGGTAAACAGCGAAATATCACGATTCGAAATAATTGAGAAGAACGCACCGTTCATTCAGTTATCAATATTTCAAAGCGATTTTTTTTCCAGGCATGGTCCGTCAAAAAACCAACTGGACCTTGTGTTGAGTACAAAAGCAAGTATCACCAATATTGTGCAAATTACATAAAAATTAAATATTTGGCACCAAATAGGTTAGAGAATCAAAGAACTACTACTGTTCATGAGAAATAACGTATCACAAATTCCAACAACAGCATATTTTTTAGTCTTACGAGTGAAACTTTCGAAAATCGTACAGTAACTACAGAGTTCAGAAATTAGGTTCAGAATAAATATAATGTGTTATCGATTAATTGAGTACTACATTATACATTTTAACACCAATCCATCAGCATATATATGCTAACTATATTCCACGTCAACTTAGGCAGCCATCAGACCTCACCGGTTCCATTTTCGCCGCCAAATGCAATTTTGCATTCGGGGTACCATCTGAAGTGAACCCCGAGTCAGAGCGATCCAAACTCCGATACAATAGCAGATAACAAATATCTTTAGAATTATCACAGAGCTGATGAGGTGCATCTGATTGATTTAAGTCGTGAAACCTATTCATGGGAAGTTTTCTGAATTGTTAAAAAAAAATTAATAACGCAGCAACATAAGTCCCATACCAATTGATTTGTTTGCAATAAAAGTCACGGGTTACATATAATTGGCTAAGAACTATTTCGGCAGATTTTTGGTCCCGAAAAAAGCGGCGTTTTTGGAGAAGGAAAAAGAATAGTAAAACAGGGATTTACATTTACGCAGTATTTTTTCTTTTTTTTTTAAACATCCAGAAAATGTCTGATGAAAAAGTGTTCCAACTCAAATCAATTAGATGCATTTCATCCACTTTGGAATACGTAATTCTTGAAAAAATTGTCAAAATAATCCTCTCGCCATTATCTTCAGAAGAGCTGGGATCGTGCTGACCGAGGATTTGTTTCAGATAGTGCTTTTGAGACAAAATCTTCTTTTGTGGCAAAAATAGAGACGGTGAAGACTGCTGGCTGCTTGTGTTGATGCGGAATGCCTCATATATTGTTACTATAGGTACTAGTCTAACCTATAAGTGATAATTATATGCCTTTCTCGCAAACATCACAGTATAGGTTCGTTTCAGAGTTCTTCGAACTCGAGTCGGTGTGTTGGGTTCTTGCGAACAATCCTTCAAATCAAAAATCCTGATTTGTAATTAGACCAAAATGGATACGATATTAGTATTTGAAATTATCGGTATTCAAAATTTTTTCCACTTACAATGGACTAGTTTTACCTATCGTATCTCCGACTTATATACCGCGTATACCCCACCGTCTGTAGCTATACGACCGGCTACAACCACAAATCCTAAAACGAAAAGAATGTCGTGAAACTTATAGGTTGCTTCGTCCCGCATATTTTCCATATAAATAGGTTTCTTTTTGCGCCTCCTCGCTTCCCATTCAAGATGAAAAGCAACATTAAGCCGAGCAGCAGCAGTAGCAACAGCGGCAGCTGGCCCAAGGGAATTCTTTTGAGTTTTGAGGTAATAGAAATGTCGGTCGTTGAATCTAAAGAGACACAGTGATTGTAACAAAAAAAAAAGAAAAATAAAGTTCTGCAGCTATGCCAGAACCAGACAAAGTAGTCCAATAACTTTTCTGTCCATCTATATACCTATATGTGTATATATATATAGGTATATATATATATGACATACTAACAAAGAGTTGATTTTCAATAGCTCGAGATAAAGCTCCGGCTGTTTCTTCCATGTAGCTTATATTCTACAACGTTATATTGTACATACATAAGGGTCATTTCTTTGCGGAATCTCATTCGAAATTAGTATACGTTACATGGTCCAAGTTTTAATTTTACTTAGAAATCTTTATGACAGGTATGAATCTACGTTTATTTCGTAAAGGATATTCAAGCATTAACTTATTAGACTGTCAAGTAAAAATTAATTATTTACTAACGGTCATAAATTTGACGTATAGATTCCAACCAATTGGAATTCAAGCGCTCAGCTACGACACCTCAAATATGGATTAGTTTACACTCGAGTGGGCCATGACCATCACTAACCATGGAAAACTTCTTGAAACTATCTGGTTTAGAGTCTATTAATCAAGTTTCTAAACTGCGATCATCATTTACGCTAACGAATCACCGTCAAGTACTAGCTGGCTGACGAGTGCCAACTTAAAATTATTTACCCGAGTAAAGTACTCATAAGTGTAAGCATGGGTAATGACGCCTGAATCACGCGATATTCTACCACGCTATGTACAGAGCTGTAAATCCCAGTCCATATAATCTTGCTCCCGAAATTTGGACAAATTCTGTGAAATGGTTCTCGAGATAACAACCGTCACGCTAGATATCGAAAAATACCATTTTCGACACGCCGGGCGCAAAGTTCGATTTTGCGGCCGCTTCGCGAGCACAAAATTCAACTTTTCGCACGTTGTGTTGAAAAATAAAGTCCAATACACGTGCGAAAGATGATATTCGACTCGTATGATTGTCACCCTCGCTTCGCTCGGGCGAAAAACTTCACACTCGTCCGAGAATCTACACTTTCGCACCAGTATCGAAATGTACTATATTTCTATTCTTTTCTTCTTACAGTTTGTTAAAAATTTAGTGAATGATAGTGACACTGGCACACTGCATTATCAAGAGGGTATGTCACTTAGAGGCATATAAAATAAGCACAAAAAAATATTACGACTAGTTAATGATTTCGAAACATCTTACTTTGAGACCCATCGAAATTTCGGACATGATTATTCATCATCTACTGCTCGGTAGGCTAGATTAACCTGTTTAAAGATGGCTCGATAGTCAAACGTGATAGCAAAAAGCTTTTTAAATGTCAAAATTCCATGTCGAGTAGTTTCAAAAAAATCGTATAGCTCGGGTTGAAAAAATGAATGTCTAGAAAATCGGCTTATTGATAGATGTTCATTAATTTTCGATAGCACGTTGCACTCATTTGCACTCGTACCTAATGATTGGTTTTGATTATTACGCCATATGATGCACTTTTTTTGTGCCTCACTGTCCTCTCAATCTGTTTTCGATTCATCTATTTTTCAATTCCTAGTCACTTGATCATTTACTTTAGTCTACATATACGTCGTTTCACACGATACACTTCTAGAGTCCCGTTTTGGCAATATGGCTTACAATAATCGCAAATGATAAGGCTTAAAGAAAGTAAGAAAACTCCTTAAGCACGTCAAGTTGTTTAACATAAAATTTAATTTAGAAAATAATGAAACGGAAATCGAATTTACAATAGAGTGCGAGATAGATTAGGTATGATAAATACGTCACGTGGGACGCTCGCACACGAACTATAGAGTAATCCCTTCCGCAGGCTACTGATCAGTCCACCCGGAAAGGGATTAGACAGAGCGAGAGGAGTGCTCTGTCAACGCGATGATTTAAAGGTTACGTGACACGATTATACGATTATTTGTTGAATATAAAAAGATATTTGACATTTTACCACATATACATGTATACGTATATACAAAACACACCGTATTTGTGAATGTATCCAATCAATAAATACGTAAATTTTTTGTTGACAGAACACTACGTCCAAGCGGGGTTAATACGGACCCCGAAATATGCCGAATTTTTTTTTTCAGCCTTCATAAATTATAAACTCATCCTTTTTTTACTTTTCATCACCTATGGTGATATAAGAAAAATATTGGTTTCGGTCGAAAAGTGACTTTTGCTCATTTCAACGAATCTTCACGTTCTCGATCCTCTAGAATCCGAAAAACAGGTTTTTAGAAAGATGTCGGTCTGTCTGTCGGCCTGTTCGACAAACTCACGCGGTGATCTCGGAAACGGCTCGATGAAAAAATCTGAAATTCACAGGACTTCACAACCAAATGATGGGCATCGAAAATTGCCATGTCTCGTTTAATTTGAACTTCCGGTTCTACCGGAATTGCATCGATTTTCGCTGTTTTACTGACAAACCTATACTTTTTTCTATGTATTATCTTTCTGAATGAAAGAATATATTTTTCCGAGTTGAGAATTTCATATAAATAGAGCATTCCTTGCCAATGACACGAAAAAAATTGTAAATATACCCAGATCGAATTATCATAAATGCACTGTATAAAATTGTTGTTTGTCAATATATAGGACGATTCTTGCCAATGACAAGAAGAAATTGTAAGTGTACCCATATCGAATTGGGATTAAACGCACTGTATGAAATTGTTGTTCGTCAATATATGAGGCATTTTTTTTTTATGTGAAATTTTCAATCTTGATGTTTTTTTTTTTTTGGTTTTTCATTACTTTTTTATACTTTTTTTTCCCCTAACAAACTCATCCTTTTTTTTCTTTTTGATGAAGAGTGCTCCAAAAAACTGTTTTTCCGGCTTGTCTGTTATTGACACTATTACTTTTATTTACACCTACGTAATAATACGATCGCGATATATGTTAGTGAATTTTGAACGTAACCTACTCCAAGTTGTTAATGAAGATTATTGTATATAAGTAATTATGGGACCCGCATAAACCCCATTTGGATATCAAAAGGTTAACAATAAGATACTAACAATTGTAATGGTAGGGATCCCAAAAGCAGCTATTCGACTCACACTACTATACTACTCGTTCATTCATTGACAAATTTTCTCTGTTGTTCGCTGAAAGTTAATAGCAGATGCAAATAGTTGGTATTTTCGGAGGTTGAATAAGGGAGTTTAAGCGGGTTACCCTCCAGACTGTTATCTGGGTAGCCATTATTCCGTTTAGCGTTGTCCATACGATTTCAAGCTTTTGCTTTAAACTTTCTGGAGTGGTGCTAATATATGGTCTAGTCACGATATATGAGTGATTATACACCCTCTGTTTTCGTATTATATGCATGAGTTGTTTCACTGGTAGTACAGATATTTTCCATCATACAATTGATTTTCAATACACAATTTTTTGGAAATAGCAGTGTGCTCTTAATCTCTGATGCTGTTCAAGTGGTCCGTGATGTTCTGCAACTCATTCTCTCCGTGTGGCCAGAACGAGAAAGTGTCATCGACATATTTGACCCATAGAAACGGTTGGAGTTTTAACGCGTGTGTTGCTAGTTCTTTGCAGTGTTCCATGACCGGTGCAAGGGTCATCCTGGAGAAGTGGAAAAGCGAGGTAGAACACAAAAAATGTAATCAACTTCTGGCCTGGATGCGTTCTAAAGAAAAAAAAAACAAACATGGTTCAACCACTTGATTTTTCATAACAGCGAGTCGAACTTTAATATTTATACTTATTGTGCTCTATAGTAAGAAAAAAAAAATTAAATTACAAAAAATCAAGAAATTGGTTGACCTGTGGGCCAACCCTAAAATTTCCCGCTGGGTTAAATACGTTACAATTAATCGATACTATTGTGTTTATAATAAATTAAAGAAGGTTATAAGTATAATTAGTTTTCCGTATACAAATCTTTTTTTCTTCAATTTCTATTCTTCGAATAATTTTGAAACTACTCGACCGATCGATTCCAAAATCTAATCAGATCTAAGTCTTGATGAACCCTTTCGATCGCCGCAAGAATCATTCAATCGGTTAATTCCTTCCAAAGGTATCGTACGACAAAAAGAGAAATTTTTGTCGCGCGATATCTTTTAAACCAATCGTTCGATTTTAATGAATCTTGCGGCGATCGAAAGGGCTATCCAAGAGCTAAGTCTGGTTAAGTTTCGAGACTAATCGCACGAACAGTCTAGGAGTTATGCGCTAAAAACATGAAAAAAAAATTGTTTTTTAATTTTTATTTTTCAAATAACTTTGAAACTACTCGACCGATCGACTCCAAAATCTAATCAGATCTAAGTCTTAATAAAGCCTTTCGATCGCCATTCCAATCGGTCGATTCGTTCTAAAGATATCGTACGACCAAAATTTGTTTACACACACCCACACACACATGCGGACGTCCATCCAAAAATAGTCAGAATATCTTCCTAGGAGCTCAAAACGTCGAGATCTGATGAAAACTCGATTTTCGAAAATCGGACCGAAGCCAATAACTTCCCCTTAATTCTTATGAAAATTTTCAACTTACATTGCGGGAAGTTAAAAAAACGGTTTGGTATCAGAAAAGAATAATTTTTCATTGAGAAATTTAAAATCTGTCGATCAAATATCGATAACGTGGAAAAAAAATTGAACTTTTCAATCACGAAGCTATTTCTTCAAATCGGTAAAATAAACCGAAATGATAACAGCCAACTGAGAAACAGACCTGCCATACGCCATTGCCTGCTTTTTCATATATTTTCGAGCAAAAGTAAACTTACTTCTATTGATAATATTTATAGACAATGATCCACCATTCTGAGGTCCGAAAAACTATTGTTCTGATTTTGCCAGTTCAAAGGACAATTCGGCTTGAGTGACATAAGAGCGGACGCAAGTGAATTCTGCTGAGTTATCTCTGAACGAGATAGAAAAAAAACAAAAAATACGGTTAAAAGATTGAGGACATTCTTTACCCGCCAGCAGATGGGAGGTACGACATGATTAAAACGAAACTCATGAACCGCCTGTTAGTCTCCACGGAGTAACGGATCCAGCAATTACTCGGGATTAAGCAAGTGGACACCCTCGAATTTTTTACACCACCTTAACAGCTTAAGAGGTCATATGGTTCCGGACAACATCCTGCGTAGTCTTTGGTTGAATCTGCTACCAGTTTTAACCCGAGCTATCCATGCTGCGCAATCCAACGCAATCCTGAAAAAAGTGCCTATCCACATCGTAGCTTAGGTATATATTAGTATGCAGCTAGCTCTGGCAGGTATGTAGTTAGCATTGCAATGGGTGCCGATATCGACGTGCTCACAAAAATAGAGTCTGCCAGCTCAGTAACCAGATAACCGAAATGTCCCGCTCGTAGCTTGCAACATATCAGGAGAGTATGAAGAAGCTAATCCTGAAGATCTCCATCACGTTACCGTAATGGTTTCAACCAACGTAAGGGGTATCAAGAGACTCGGTAGAATCTTGCGCAAAGTACATTGCAAAAAATAAAAAATAAATTCCAAGTGTGACTAGACCGAGTATCTTTACCGCAACGACCCAACTCCGGCTGAGTAGAAAAAGAGATAATGTTTACCCTTAAGGTTCGTGGTTTTTATTTTTCATCACCTTCGGTGATATATGAAAAGCATTGGTTTTGATATCAAATATGACTTTTGCTCATTTCAACGAATCTTAACGTCTTTGGGCTTTTAGCATTCAAATAACAGGTCTTTGGACAGATGTCGGTCTATCAGTTGGTCTATCCAATAAATTCTCCGAAAGATATCGGAAATTGATCGATAAAACAATTTCAAATTTACACGACTTTACATTTAAATGATGTGCATAAAAAATTACCATTTCTCGATTGATTTGAATGATTGGTTCTACGAGAAGCCAGGCTTGAACGAAGGGGCCAGGCTCGGGCCAGTCTTGGGCAACCAAGCCTCGGCAATTCGATGTTGGCCCGAGCTTGGGCCAGACATGGGCAACCGAGCTTCGGCTTTAACAATTTCGGCCTAAGCTTAAACCAACCCTTACTACCAGTGTTGGCCCAATGCTGTGTGCCAAGTCTGGCACGAAGTCATCATCCCAGATTCAAACCAAGGTTGGGCCAAGGCTGGTCTGCAACCTGTGATCAAGTTTAAGAAGTGTTGGCGTATGCCTTGGCCTCGTAATTTCCTACATGGGTACTTTTTGAATGTGCATCTATATTCTGATCATATATTTGATATAAATTTCCATAATTATATGAGTTTGTGAGATTGGTGAAAAGTACCGTGAAAACTTGTCTGTTCCGCCATTTTATTTGGAGATTCAGAAAATTACAAAAATTCTCGATCCCTGACTCAGAATAAACAGTTTCGAATTCGAAAAGTCCGTAATATTGAACAATTATTTTGGACTTCAATTTAGACACACACTTCACGATATGAATACAGGCGATGAACACGATGTTCTCAATATTAGCTAAAATCGGTATAAAAAAGTTACGCCAAAATTAAATGGGCACCGCGAGGGATACAGATTTTCCGTATTTATCATCGTTTTTCACGTGGAATATCGTTGAAAGATATTTATCTTGTGGAATCACTATTCCCGTGATACATAGGTAGGTATATTCGGACGTGCATATAGGTACCTGCCTATTCTGTACACACGAGGTATAATTCTAATTTCTAAACGCGTAGCTTTACGAGAATACGAGCAAGCATTGGGGAGAAGGCGAATTTGTAAACATCAAACGTTATGAGAAGTAATGTCGGCTGTAAATCACCCTTACACAAAGGCGCGTACTAGAATAGGTTAGCTTTCCATCTGTAGCCTCGAAAGCTTAATCAATTCCGACAGTTCAATTTCACCTCAAAGCGGAATTACCGTCTGAAATAAATACTGAAATTATAATATTACAATAATAGCCAGATGGTGTACAAAGAACTTGCAGTAGCACTAGGATATTCACTAATAGTATATATTTCACAATTTACTGCAAACTCAAATAATAAAAATCGCTCCCAGTCTAAAAGGATAATGGAATGGCGAACAAAGGATTAAAATAATTGTAGTCCTCCGCTTCACTTTTACCGCACGAATTTAAATTTTAATAGAGATATCAAGCCAGAATATGCTTCATAGTTCTCATTGCATCACTGACTCGCACGGGTGAGTAAAGAATTGCTAATAAAATCGTATTTCCAGCATTTCATTGCCAGAAATGTCGAGAAAATTAATTATACTCAACCAACCGTACTTATATATTCACTTGGAACATACACAATTGGCTTAAAAATTTTTACCTTCCGAATTGTAAGTGTGAAGTAATAAAACTTCAAAGAAGTAAAAATTTATAATCAATTTTCCGGCTTCTGACAGGAGAACATTACCTCACCAAACCGACGCGTCGTTTCGGACAATAGGTAATTTCTTAAACGCACAATCCGCAACTTCATTCCTTCGTAACATACTTAGGAATTCTTGTTATTTTTCGTATTTGATAAAATACACCCTCGTAAATCAGCTCGTTTCGTGGGTGTAGAAAATATTACAAACCACCCTGTATACAGAGACCTATAGTGACCAAAATGGTTTAATATATGTGATGGGGGTATTTAGAGAAAGGCTTCTTGCCTCGTCGAAATACATATAACCAATATTTCATTGAGGGATGACAGTACCACATGAATTATGTTTCAATATTACTAAATAATCATATTAATAGTTTCCCATAGATATTAACATAAATCCATCAACCGTCATTGTTCCTTTGTACCTACTTCACCATACTGAACCACACAATTTCAATTTCGGGACTAAAATTTGCTTATACGAACGAAATTGAAAATTCCATTTAAAGTGGATATTTTATATCTTTTGGAATATAAAGTCGTTGATAAATTTTATAATATTTTTGTGATAGACGAATCTTTTCTCTCAACATAAGAATTTATACCCCAAAAGTTGGATTGTGACTCATCGTGACACTCTTTTACCGTGGTTGTGCCACTCGCAAATTGCGGACTTACCTCGCTACCTACTTACAGTGGAAATTAGGACATCAGACACTTTACCATGTTTCAACTTTTAAGCCACAGTTATTTAAATTTCTATTCAACGGCAATGATGGTATTACTCTAATTGGGCACTGAAACACTCTCAATGCTTACTACACAAAGTATTTCACGAGGTGTACCTTTTCTTGCGAATACTTAAGCACCGTAATCTGTTATACTCGTCTACTACTACTTACTCACTCACGCAACACAGAACGTTTCAGATAAATTTCTGAAATGTTACATCCAAATATTGTTGAGTTTTTAGGAATATAACAGTCGCTTATTATCCCGTTTTGGAAATGTCTTAGATAAGGGAAAATGTTTGCCTTCATAATACAGCATTTAAAACTTGTGTTGAATATAACCCTTCGATTTCCACATTCCAGAATGTTTCTAATGGTGTATTTCATGAAAATGGTGATGCTTTTTGAGTCTGTAATTTACCATATTTTACTCATTTTTAACTTCCCGCAATGAAAATTGAAAATTTTCATAAAAAAAGGGAAGTTATTGGTTTCGGTCCGATTTTCGAAAATCGATTTTTCATCAGATCTCGACGTTTTGGGGTTCTAGGAAGCTATTCTGACTATTTTTGGATGGACGTCCGCATGTGTGTGTGTGTGTGTGTGTGTGTGTGTGTGTGTGTGTGTGTGTGTGTGTGTGTGTAAACAAATTTTTGTCGTACGATATCTTTAGAACGAATCGACCGATTGGAATGGCGATCGAAAGGGTTTATCAAGACTTAGATCTGATTAGATTTTGAAGTCGATCAGTCGAGTAGTTTCAAAGTTATTTGAGAAATAAAAATTAAAAAACAATTTTTTTTTCATGTTTTTAGCGCATAACTCCTAAACTGTTCGTGCGATTTGTCTCAAAACTTAATCAGACCTAGGTCTTGGATAGCTCTTTCGATCGCCGTAAGATTCATCAAAATCAAACGATTGGTTTGAAAGATATCGCACGACAAAAATTTTTCTTTTTGTCGTACGATACCTTTGGAACGAATTGACCGATTTGAATGATTCTTGCGGATTCATTAAGACTTAGATCTGATTAGATTTTGAAATCGATCAGTCGAGTACTTTCAAAATTATTCGAAGAATAGAAATTGAAGAAAAAAAGATTTGTATACGGAAAACTAATTATACTTATAACCTTCTTTAATTTATTATAAACACAATAGTATCAATTAATTGTAACGTATTTAACACAGCGGGAAGTTTTCGGGTTGGCCCACAGGTCAACCGGTTTCCTGATTTTTTTGGAATGTTTCTGCGATTTTTCTGTTAAATATTTTGAAATAATAATTCAGAAGCTTCCTGTTATATTTCCGAAAGATAATTGTCAATTGCGACGTTTTATGGAAGTAACAAATGTAATGTAAATGAAAAGTAACTTTTTCGAATATTAAAAAACGTTACGAAAATGAAAGTTTGTAGCGTTTCTAATATCTCACTGAAACATTCTGTACCGCGTTGGCATTTCATTTATACAAACACATTTTAATGGCGTGACAAATAATTTTCCGTCTATTTGTTCATCCTTCTATATATCTGGTGTGTATCTACCCGTTTAGTTGGGATATTCGCGAAGGTAACCAAAAGAAAAGTATAACTTGTAAAGAATAACTAACTTCCAATGTACGTTGTGATTAGCGCGTTCGTATATTATACCTTCGTTAGTACTAACTCTCGCGGATGTGAGATCCTTGCAAAATCGAATTTGTCGATTCACAGACTCCGTCTGGGGGCCGGACATTGAGACGAAGTGAAATAGTGAAGACGGGGAAAAAGAGGTAAACAGAAATGACCGAGAAAGAAAATTTGAACATACTACGTGCAGAGCTTGAGTATTGTTGAGGTTCATCCTTTCAATAGGCATTACTGGTTGTCAGGCAGGATATGGGAAGTTTAGAAAGTAAGTTTAGCACGACTGGTGAAGACGGACTCAGGAGGCAGCTAAGAGGCGAAGAAGAGTCAGAGAAATAGAGAGGAGGAGAGACGTACTATGCCAAGACAACTCGATTTCGACTTTTAATGCAATTCGACGTCCGCCGAGCCAGGCTTCTGCAAGACTCGAGTTTTTCTCGTACTTGCAGCATATAGTTCTATCAGCGGCCAGCCTGCTCATGCAATTGGCAACTCTCGTAGAAAAATAGCAGCCAATGTGTTTGGAAGACCTGAGAATCTCGACGTTATTTTTCGAAGGATTGTAAAGAGATAGAGGAAGGTATAAACTAGAAAAGAATTAACTTTCGTCCAACTTGGTAATCAGTGCACAAACAAGCGCGAGTTACCTGACGTAAATAGAACCTGGTAAAAAAAAATCAAATGAAAACAAACAAGTAAGTCAACCGACCTCAATATGCCAGCCGTAGAATTTGTCGGTCGAATTTTTCAAGCTCAGGAAACAGTATTCTCGAAGTGAACAGTTTAATTAAAAAAGGAGGTAATGTATCGTGAGCAAAAAGTTCATTTTTTTTTCAAGCTACTGGATCAATTAATTCCAAAATTTAACCAGATTTGGGTTGGAGTAAATCCTATCGATCGAGATTAAAATCATCGAAATCCATTGATCAATTCTCAAGATATCATCAAGAGAAATTTATGTATCAAAATTTTGTTATTTGAATAGCTTTCAGGCTACTAAATTGATGAAATCCGAAATCCATTACAAAGAGGGAATTTAGATCTTCCAAGACTAATAAGATTTATCCTAATTCGCTATTAGACTGATACACTGATCAAACACTTCATGTTGGCGATGTGCTTTTGGTCACAAACAAATACAGGTGTTAACTACCTGCCACACATTGTCGCTGTGGGTTGAAGTCAAACGTGCCACTTTCTGAGACTGCTTCACAGAATAGCTCTGTGCTTAATCAAATAAACAAAGACTGACACTCAGATTCCAGTAACATTAACAATGGATATAAAGCCTGTGCCTGTTAATAGTGGACCTTATCATCCACACTCATATAATTCATTCACGAACACATTACGAAATTCATGTTCAAACTTGGACATCAATAAAGGCGGGAGGCATAAGGTTAAAAAAAAAAATGTCACAATACTTCTCATAATTGAATGCATTAACTTGTGTTTCACCACTAAATAGGTTGACTCAATATAAGGGTGATTGGTAGGCTGCAATGAAACTGATACTCGAAAGATCTTCATCATACGGTTAATGGCATAACACTCTACATTATCGTATAATCGCAAAAATAACGGATGAGCTTCATTTCATACCGGATACCCTATGCTTGAGATATTGGGTCAATCATTAACGCGTTATTCTGCGGTCTTGGCCTTCACACCCACACAAGCATATCTTTATTATGTGTACGTACAATATACGTTACGTAGAGAAGTATATAAAAGAACTTTCGACCTCCGTCGAGGGTAACAAAAAACCGATGGCAGAGTAACGGAGGAAGGTTAAACGAGTAAATCGATGAGCGGGAGCCACAGAGTAAAACAGTTGACACTCGCAAAAGCCCTCCAATTAAAATCTTCCAGCAACTTTGAAAGACTTTCGTCACTTTTTTCTGAATTCATCGAACAACTCTTGTGATTGATCGGATGATTTTTACGGCAGTCCTCATCGGACGGAAAAATTTTTCTGTAATGATATCAGCTGCCTTAGAAAATCTCGTCTAACCTCACAATAGGCCGTTTCAATAACAGAAGGGTCCGACATTGTAAGAAGGCTCATTGTAAACATGATATAATATAAAAATACATATTAACATGATATCAAGTGATTGATCCTCTATAACCCACATACTTCTTCACCCACATCTTCCACGTTTCTTATCCTACCAAAAACACACACGCATCGAGATACTCACACAGTCGTACCCTTGGCGGAAAACCTATCCCCGTAATAATGCCCGCTCGGATAAGACGGTTCATGCAAGATGGATGTATATTGGAATACATAAATTTTGCCAACCCTACCTATAACCAGACATCTTGGTATGAGTGTGGGTATGGGAAAAAGGAAAAAAATACTCATGGTCGGTGTATATGTGCGTTTGCATCTCTCCTCGTCAACGAGTCTACGGAATTTTTCACGGCGTTATTATAGAAACTTGCAACGACTTAGCCATGTGAAATCTTATTACAATTTTCCAACAATTGAAATGGGGACGTTTGCATTTGATTAAACAGTTGCATGAAGAAGTAGTTTCGGTAAAGAATGGTACCGCGGAAATATTTAGAGTTAACACTAACCAGACCACTGAGTCTTGTGCAAAGAACTATCGATAAATGACATTCAACAAGTTACGAGTATTCACAAATCCTGCGTATGAATAATTCGGAAAGTTTCTGGTGCAAGATCCACACAAATGAATGGAAACATGACATAATTGCAATGCAGATGATACTTGCGGTCACCACAATGCTGATCGGGTATTTTTCCTAGCCGGGATCTGATTGGGCATGTAATTACAACGAAACATTGGAATATCATAAATTATCGTTATGTAAAAGGCTAGTGCCAATTTTGGCACCAGCAGCGCACGATTTTATCGAATCCGTCTCCATCCATCGTGTCTTTTCGCTTTAGCAAAAGATAATTAGCAGATTTTGGAAGCATTCGAATCTTTGTTTGTGATGTTCTGAATATTTCAACACAAATCTGAAGTATAAAAGAATTAGGCAAAAAATCTAAATCCACACAATTATTATGAAATAAGTGTTGATCCAAGTTTATTTTGGTACACTTTGTAAGTACCTTGTACAAGAAAATAACCATTCCGTGTGTGTACTGTATCGTGTGGCTCTCATGGCTTCTTTTCTCATTTCTTCACTTTTGAAGATACTGAAATTTCAGGGAGTCATTTTGGGGATAAAAAAGCGACCTTCACGACAAGGCGCAGTGACCAGTGACTTTTTTTTTAACATTCTGCGCTAGCCATTTTCCAACGATATTCTTTATCTTTAATTGAAGACCAAAATCGATGCAATCGAATAAGCAACCGAAGAATAATCAGCGAAGTAACGAAGCATAAAACTGAATAAAAATTTTCGCGCATGCGCTACCCAAGGGCTCATAGGCGGAATAGACGTATGAGATTCCCCACCACTTGTAGCTTACAATTAGCTAGCACGTAAAGCCAAAGAGCCCGGGTTTCTGTAACAGTCAAGATCCTTAAAGCACAAATCTCACAAGTAAATAATTACACAAATTAAAGTTAGTCGAATAAAATTGTGTTACTTAACTCGTACTTTACTACAAAATTGGATATAACTATTATAAGAAAGAAAAAGTACAATATCTTTATTAGAAGCAAGAACTAGGATGCCTATCTTAATCCTAGTACCTTCTCCTACGCTTCTAGGTGAGAGCCATTCGCGTGATGTCCTTACGACGACAATCAACGAGGTTAATTTTGTAGTACTGATCCAGGCTATTACAATCTCATAAAGTTTTCTTTGAGTGTAGTCACCGAGGAATATTTCCTCAGTTGTACAGTATAATGTTATGCTCTAGCCAGATGAATGGTGCGAACATGCTCAGGTTGATTGAAGACCATTCTTCAGCCAATGACGCGCATCACCGATTTGGCCTAGCCTCCGTATTTCAGATGGTTACACGAACGCGGTATCCGGATAGCGGATCAAAATTGGCAATCCACGATTACGCTCGAAATGGGCCTTTTCAGTATCGTCGTATGCCACGATAAATTTCTACATGGGTAAATTCGAGAAAAACAAGGGAAACCTGTCGTCGTACACATTCTGTGAGAATCGAACTGCGTATCCTTTATAGAAATATATATATATATCTGATTATTTGTTTAAAATTTTCAGAGTAACTCTAAAAAAACTATGTGAAAAGTTCCACAAACTTTGATTATTTCTAAATCTATTCGAAAAGAATTCCGTAAATTGGAAATTAAATTAATTTTCTTTTAAATTCTCGAAATTAGAAAATTTTCCGACACTTTCATAGTTTCAATATAAGATTTTGAAATAAATCATACCATGTACATTTTTCGACGATTAAAAAAAAACTATTCTTATCGACAGAACTTTAGTTACATTGAAACAAATTTGATCTCGTTATATGTGAAAGAATTTTGATTATTCAACCGAAAAATTTCTGAACATTTTCGGATGAATTCAAAAGAAAAAAACTTTTTAAATCGTCTTTTACTATAAAATTTAAACGAGACCGTCTAAATATTGATGAAAATTTTATGAGAAATCACAAATAATTATACTCATAAAGTTATTACAATTTTGATAATATTTTCAGTATAATTTCCGAGATATATTCAGCCTTTAGAATTATTAAGAAATTTTGAAATCAAAAGAAAAATACTGCTTCCAATTTGAATCTCAATTATTTTGTTCTACGTCGAGTTGCAGTTCCTAAATGCCTGAAGCATTTTGTCATATTGATCTGTATCTGATTTGAAATAAATAAATATTTTCGATTGAAGTGATAGTCATCACAAGTTCTTATAGATACTTAAATTATTTTCCCACAGATATACCAATCTTCGAGCTTGATAATGTTCACCTATAATTTTCTGCTGCAATATTAACATCATGATTTACAAAGTTTAGTATCAAATATCGGATGCAGCTAGTCTACGGGATAAAAGAAGTCTTTTTCCTATCGAAGTCCTCTATTATACCAGATACCAATTTTTGTTGTGAGACACAGACCCAAGCATGCTACAGTTCCACGATAACATCCAACAAATTACCTTGTTTGTCGGAATAAATTATACGAGCAAAGGAATGTAATGTTGTTGGAATGAAGCTACTGTGTTCATGTTGTACTATTTTGTAGATATAATAATGTGACTACATGTCCTCTCCAGGTAACACAAATAGAAAAATTATGTCATAGGTATGACGACTCATTTTTATACACGTCTAAACTATGTCGTAAATTCAAGAGTTACTTGTGTGTTACCCAACTAGCGTATGTGAGGTCTTGAAATCGGATTGTAGTTTCATAATCTTCTTCTCCTTAATGGATATATCCTCTTGTGGATACCGCGGTACGAGGCAAGTTTAGAAGCAAGTTTGAAAATCAAAAGTTGAAACTCGATAGTTTCAATAGTTTCATAATCACTGATTGAGATGGTCTCAAAACTCGGCGTATAAGGCGATCTCGACGAAGGCAATCCTACGTAAGACCGAACTTCAATAGTTTCAAAATCCCGCCTCATTGGCAAGAAGCAATGTCTAAACTACGACAAAATTTATAGACAATGGATTGCGGTCTTATCCAACAAATGAAATTGCAGATTGGGTACAGTCGCCTTCGTTAAACCAGGAGAATCGACTTCGGACGATCTTATTTGTCAAGATAATTCAAGACTCGTCACGGATGATCATTGACAAAGTTAAGACAGAAAAATAAAGTACTACAAATTCTGTTTCCACGTAAAAACAGAACAGTTAATTTGGACGATTTCCTGCATTCAAAAACGTTACCGATAGTTACGATGGGGACAACGATGGAGCGGCTGTAATGGGTACGTTCCAATATTAGCTTGAAGTGCTGTCAGTAATCTTGTGTCTCTGTCACACTTTTTGATTTTCCCTAAGCTCCGTCTCTCTCCCTCTAGATTTTCAGCGCTTTAAGCGAACATCGGAACACGACCACTGTACATGCTTTTAAAAGAAGTATCCGCGATGGAGAAATCCGGTGTGAATTTTATTCTCATGTAGAATTTGAACAGATCTAAAAATTCTGCATATATATTTTAACGAACGGTATATTGTTGACGACGAACTTCCACAAACGAGGATTAACAATGGTGTACGTCAGTTTTTCGATTATTAATCCCTCCCGCGGGAGGGGGATTAATTTTGTATAAATTGTATTGCGAACATTTTTATTGAGCTTTTAGGGGTCGTTGATTACGAATCTGATTTCGAAATTGCAGAATTCAAAGCAGTGGCTGTGAATGCAAAAATTTTTTTGTCATGTACAAAAACAGGTTCCCATGGGGTGTTTGGAATCATTGATTACGAAGCTGACCTGGACAATGCGATATTCGGAATGGTGGGTTCAAGAGAGCGAACAAAAATTCAAAACTTAAAAGTTTCATATTTTTTTTTCTCGATCTTGGATTCTCACCACATTTAATCGAACGCACTTTAGAGATCAGATTCATAATCAGAAACACAAGGAGCTTTCGAATATTCAATTTTATGAAATTCGAGCAAATTTTCAATTCTCGCATATTCTAGCCAATTGGCGATTTTAAATACCTCGATTCTGAACTTGGATTCGTAGTCAGCGATCCGAGAAGCCTTGAGGCACCAGAATTATTCGAAATCCCTTTTTTGTGATCTCTTGGTTTGGATTGTTAAAGGAATAAAAAAAGAACAAATTTATTCAGAATTTTATTTAAAAAAAAAGTCTTCTATTGACGTCATTAAAAATCACCAGCGAATCCACAACCGTTTCTAAAACACGTGGAAATTAGTTTCGTGGACAAACAGGCGATCTGAGTCATGCGAATTTCGATGTAAAACAAAATGCGTGACTATAGTAATATTTTTTAGCGTACAATACCATTCTACAAAGGATAATTGATCACAGCCCAAGTCATGATGATTTACGTACGAGAGATTTGGATCAAAGATTCGCATTGCTTGAACGATGCCCTCGGACCAAATTCGTGAGGAAATAAATGGGTTGATTAATTGTCTAACAAAATTCACAAAACAATACGATTCTGACCCCAAAGATCCACGCACAGATCGAAACTAGATCTTCAAACAAAACAGAGTGCTAATAAATCTTGAAAGATAATACGCGAGATATGTTAGAAAAATTAGGTTTCAGAGCAAAGTCTTTATGATCCGAATATAACTCGACACCCAGTACACGCATATAAAACGAATTAGTTCCTCACAAAAAACTGTTATTTTTTAATCTCACGCAACGGGTTGGTCCGAACCGCAGCATGTGAACTAAGAATTTTCAAATATTTAAACTTTTACTCTGCTCCCTACATAAACTAAAAATTTTTAGTACAGAATGATATTATAATCATTTTAGAATTGTGGTTTGTAGCTTTTTCCATTAGTTTTTTTTTTTGCATAAAGCACGACCGCTCAATGACCAACCAAAAATAATCGAAGTTTGAGCATCTTATTGACAATTTGTTCAAAATTACTTGATTTTGTGTCAAAATTGCAGTCAAATCAGCCCAATCATTTACTTAAGATTATCATAAAAAACTTGATAACAAAAAAAAGTAATTTTATTGTGAATTGCGAGATTGTAAAGTTCTGAAAACATTTTTTTAACTTCCCGCAATGAAAATTGAAAATTTTCATAAAAAAAGGAAATTATTGGTTTCGGTCCGATTTTCGAAAATCGAGTTTTCATCAGATCTCGACGTTTTGGGGTCCTACGAAGCTATTCTGACTATTTTTGGATGAGCGTCCGTATGTGTGTGTGTGTAAACAAATTTTTGTCGTACGATATCTTTAGAACGAACCGACCGATTGGAATGGCTCTTATGGCGATCAAAAGGCTTTATTAAGACTTAGATCTGATTAGATTTTGGAGTCGATCGGTCGAGTAGTTTCAAAGTTATTTGAGAAATAAAAATTCAAATACAATTTTTTTCATGTTTTTACCGCATAACTCCTAACCCGTTCGTGCAATTAGTCTCAAAACTTGATCAGACTTAGCTCTCGGATAGCCCTTTCGATCGCCGCAAGATTCATCAAAATCGAACGATTGGTTTAAAAGATATTGCACGACAAAAATGTCTCTTTTTGTCGTACGATACCTTTGGAAGGAATTAACCGATTTGAATGATTCTTGCGGCGATCGATAAGGTTCATCAAGACTTAAATCTAATTAGATTTTGGAATCGATCGGTCGTGTAGTTTCAAAGTTATTCGAAGAATAGAAATTGGAGAAAAAAAGATTTGTATACGGAAAACTAATTATACTTATAACCTTCTTTAATTCATTATAAACACAATAGTATCAATTAATTGTAACGTATTTAACACAGCGGGAAGTTTTCGATTTGGCCCACAGGTCAACTGGTTTCCTAATTTTTTTTTTTTTATTTTTGATTTGTAAAGGTATAAGAAATGCAAGAGAATTACGAATTCTCAAGGAGTTTGAAATAACGACCATTTTGAAACCATAAGTCATAGTCTAGGTCTAAAAAGCTTAATGTCACATTTCCGCGAAGTACCTACACGATTTTCTGTGAAAGCTTCCGTATGGTTCGTTCAAACTCGTGTGGATATAAAATTCGTACACACATATTCACACTAGAGTACGTATATCGTTTCGCGGCAATATTTATTATTATTTTTTTTTTGTTTTTGTTTTTTCGTTTCCCCTTGAGGATCCATTAGGATAAGACCAAAAAGGAATCCTCGCCAAAGCGTAGCGCTAAAAATGTGTTTTATAGGGTAGCTTAAAGAATTATAAGTTTTCTCATTCGAATAATAACATGGAAAATATATGATTTGTTTTTCAATTCGGTATTACTTAAATGAACTTTATGCTACATGATTTTTCAGAATCCGTTTTAATATAAACTTTAATTCTGTACAAAAAAAATATCCTTACAACCTCCAACTCTGTAAATTCAATCATTTACAAGTTATAAGCTCTGACAACTTATCTTATTAAATACTTTTTCACGGCTAAACAGTTGACTTTATAAAAAATAATTCTACAATTAGTTTTTGTAGAGAATATTCAATGCTTTATAAAACAGCACTCTACTTCATAAAACGCGGCAGAAGTATAACAATAAAAAAAAAAAAAAAGAAAAGAAAACTTCAAGTGTTTCCAACAGGTATGTATGTAGTATATTATTTAAATAGAAAAACTTATAATTCATTGAGCTATCTTATAAAATGTGTTTGTAACGCTATGCTGTTGTGAGAATTTCTTTTCAACCTTATTTTTAAAAGAATTTTTAGATGGGAATGAAAAAAAATATATATTGTGCGACTGAAACGACACACCCTAGTACACACGCACATCTACACAGATTATTGAAAATGCTTTAAAACGCCTTTGTGTGTAACAAAACATGTTTCGAAGTTGAATTGAGAATTTTTATCAAATTTCGACGTTTCTTGCAATATGGACGTAAAACGAAATTAACCTATATGTCTCAGGGTGAATTGAAAATAACATTTCTCAAGAAATCTTACGATTAGTGTTTTGATAAACGACTGCAGTTATTATTCGGGTTATATTATTACCCAGAAATTTTTAGTAAGTGAAAAAAACCGAATTGAAATTACTCAGATTTGGGTAGTCGATGATAGCATGGCCCAGCTGTTTTATTAAACACAATATTTCTGAAGCAAATATTTTACACTTTTTTCGCACTTAAATGAACCACAAATTCATTAATACCTAATATAAGGCATTTTACTGTACTAATTCTGCTAAAAAAAAAATTTTTTTTACGTTTGTTGCAAAAGTTACCGATCCTGAGATAACACGTTGAATGTTTAATTCCAAATGAGGGGAAAATGAACTGAATAAATCAAACAATTCGGAATACAGTTTTAAAAATTTGATGAACATATTTGTATTTTGATAAAACAAAGTTGAGTAGAAATTTTGGAAAAAAAACTCGTGCCGTTTCGATTAAATTCAAAAAGCTTAGGCGTATCCATGTAGTGAACAATTGAAATCAGCTATAGAATTAATTTTGGAAAATCGTGTCCGATCACCATTCCGAAAATATCGAATAATATATACGCGCTTCGCCGCTGTGAGTGTGAGGGAGAGGATCGTTTCTACAGAATCAAGTTCTACAGAAACGTTTCTACCGATACTTTTGGACAGATAATCTTTTCTACGTAACACGGTTCTACAGATTGTATTAAGATTTGCTTCTACAGCACCCAACGTGAAATAACCCACAAGTACGTTTCCACTTGAAAATTATTCTATATGTTACAGTTGTATAGAATATTTTTTGATACGTTTCCACAGAAAGTTTCTAGCGGAATTTCTACATAATACTTCTGAGGACGTTTCTACAGAAGAATTGTTCTACATATTACAGTTCTACGGGCAAATTATCAAAACTTTTACAGTTCTACAGAATACGTTTCAACAGAATACGTCTCTACAAATTACGTTTTTAGTGAGCACTTCTTGATATTCTGTAGAAATGTATTCTGTAGAAACATATTTTATAGGCACGTATTCCGTAGAACTGTAAAAGTGTCAATAATTTACCTGTAGAACTGTAATATGTATAATAAATCTTCTGTGGAAACGTTCTCAAAAGCATTCTATAGAAATGTCGCTAGCAACTTTCTGTGGAAACGTATCGAAAAACATTCTGTAGAACTGTAACATGTAGAATAATTTTTCTGTGGAAACGTACCTGTGGATTAGTTTACGTAGAGTGTTGTAGAAACAAATCCTAATATAATCTGTAGAACCATGTTATGTACAAAATATTATCTGTAGAAAATTATCTGTAGAAAGGTTTCTGTCGAACTCTCGTTCTGTAGATCTGGTTTCTGTAGAAACGGTGCCTTCTAAATAGCTGTGGGATTTTTTGCATTGAACAATCAATGTTTTATTTAGGCTAAATTTATTGTTAAAAAAAATTTGAAACTCTGTAGATTTCAGCGTTATGATAGGTATAGATATCCCTAAGAATTTTTATATGTTGTTGGATAACAATTGATCGAAAAAAAAATATTAGGAAAAAAACAAAAAATTTATTTTTTATCTAGCCGCAACTCCCATGTGATTCAGATAAATAAACTTACATTATACAACATAAACGAATCTCAAAATTAGGGGCACACGGTTTGAAAAATTTAAAGCGCATCGCCGTGGTATAGTCAGTGTCAACCTTTACACGGTGGAGTGATAAGTGCCGATGTATAAATCTAGACATCGAACTCGAAACTTTGCTCGTAAATTCTGAGGGTAAAAAAATCACCCGTTATCCGCAGCAACTTGTACAAACTACGAGTACAGTACTTGCGGTAAACTTTGGGTAAGTTTATATTCACGATCTCACACACTAACAATCCATACATTATAAGCCGCGTATGATGTAGACAATATGGTTTTTTTTTTTTTGTTTTTAGGAAAAATCTCAAAAATCTTATTTCACAAGACGATAATTTTTAGCCATATGAAAAAGTGGAATTAACTATTCTTTTTTTGTATATACGTGGTTAAAAATGATCGTCATGTAACGCAGAATTCGTTTTATTAATTCAGAAACAAAAAATGAACAGAATCCTTACGTTTAATTAAAAATAATTCATAAGTAAGTAACGGATCCAGGGAAAATTTTTTTATGAATAAAATGTGAACGCCTTTTAGCGTTGGAACGATGAAATGAAAAATAAAAATATGGATAAAATTCGAGTTGGTCAGGGTCAGACGTTAAACGAGTTGGATGAGTTGGGATGGAATACTCTGTATACATAAAGCAATGCTTGCGGTCAAAGTGTGTATAGGGTTGTAACGTGGCCCCAGGGTGTGGTCTTATTAAAATACACGTACATCAGATAGCGGAAATTTTATAATTATTACACACGAGCTCTGCGGCAATCCCACCACGCTACGGTTATTCTGATTTGGAAGATAAAAAAATTCTTAAAATTAGAATAAAATGACGGAAGTAATTTAAAGCTTCGTTAAAGGTAAAGGAAGGCAGTACGTGACTCTGGTTCTCATTTAATTTTTTATACCCAGTCTAAACTCTGAAAACTACATCAATGCCATACATGTAGCCACTAGAATGTATAAAAAAAACATCGACATTTTATTTTTTTACTTATACTACCACTTCAAACCCTAGTTTTTTAAATTCAGTTTTCTGAAGCGTTCACTTTTCCTTACATCAGGCTTTCTTGAAACTCACTCGAAAGGGGTTTTTTGGGTTACTCATTCCGCATCTCATCTCATCTCTGGGCCCATTATAGGCAGAGAAAGGTAATAAGAAGTAGACTGATTTACATCAAAACTTGACAGTTTTTGGGACCACTTATTTTCAATATAAAGTCAAAATACGAAAATTCACAATAGTGGATATAAATTGTAGAAAGTAGGATGAAATCCAGCAGTAGGCTCAGTGTCCAGCCGTGTGAATTTGGAATTTTTTTAATTTGAAGAAATTAACGGACCTAAAAACGTTCTATCACTAATTTTGACGCAATACAGTCAACTTTCTACAATTTTGGTACACCATATTGGAACCGCCATTTTGAGATTCTGTATTTCGACCTCAGGTATAAATTCCGTGACCCGAAGAACCTCTTGTAAGTAAATTTCAAAAAGATTGGATGTAAGGAAAAGTGCAGGCTTATTAAAAAGTCAAATAAACATACAAAAATGGCTTACGCAACCTCTTGAAGTTGAGATACAGCTGAGCTCATTTTATGGAAGGATTTGTTTTGTGTCAAATACTAACACTCAGAGTGCTAGTAGTAAACAAAATAATATTTCGATTTTTTTCAGACACTTTAATACAAACGAAATAATTTTTAATATTTTAAACATCCCCAGTTAGCATAAAATATTCTTTGACTTACATCAGTCCTTGAATCAACTAAAAGACGTCATAAGATTCAAAAGTGGATATTCAAGATCTTTTAGTCATCTTTTAACCAATTTAGCGACTAATATAAGTCAAAGAGTATCTTATGCTACTTAGGATCGTCTTTTAAAACTTGCAATGACTGAATAAGAAGATAATTTTTCAAATTTACAGTAAAATACATGCGACTGATGAGCGCAAAGAAGCCTTTAATGGACCATATAATCCCAGAGATATAAGTCAGTGTGATAGCTGCTATCAAACCCTTAAATTATCGAGGAGAAGCAAACACTGATTTTGAAATTCTGTATTTCCACTTCAGATCTGGAATCAGCGACTTAAAAAAAAAACCTTTCAAGTCAGTTTCGGAAAAATCAGATGTGATGAAAAGTGTAACCTTCAAAAAGGTAAATAAACAAATAGAAAAATGATCTACGCCACCTCTTGAAGTTGAGATACAGCACACATCTTGTGAGAAGATTTGTATTGCGTAAAAAACCAACGTTTACAGTGGTCTCAGTAATAAAAATACTACAGGTATTATTTTTGTAAATAGATACAAATAAATAGATACGTATAATTACCGGTATAATATGAACGGTGATAATATATACGAGTACACATACATTGAATCAAGCTACTCGACCTGCGTGGCGGTGTTATCTAAATGATTATAATAAATGAAAAGGCGCAGCTGTAGGACGTCGACGTGCCAGGCTTCAATGCAAAATAACGAGATGGAGTTCTGTTGAATTCATTTAAACTCGGACGAGAAAACGAGGAGCCAGCCAAACAAAGACGCGACTAAATACTAAATGGAACTCCGCGGCTACGAGCTGGATACGAGGAAGAGCGTGGTTGGCTTGAGTCACAAGGTAATGGCTTAACTGCTCAAAGAAATACTTAATGCGTCCACGCCTCGGTGCCTAGCACGCGCTGTTGGTTGGATGGGTAGATCTAATGTTCAAACTTAACTACCCCAAGTTTCTAATATATACGCTATGTTGTTATGTATATAAATATAAATATATTTGTATAAATTCAACTTTACTTTCTTATTTGTTTTTTTTTTTTTTTAGGTTTTGTTTATTTTCTTCTTCGGTTTTAATTCTGTTGACTATTGATCTGGAAACGGTGGAATTTGCAAACTCCAGGTACCTAGCTACTCCGTCGATCCTTCATCTAGCGATTACTAATTTAAAAAGATAAAATTCGATGTAATTTTTGATACGATGAAATGACCGAATTTACGTAGTTCAGCGAATGAAGCACTGTCAGTCTTAACACCCGGAAGAATCATTGTACTCGCTTTATACCCTGACGTGTACAAACATTTCAAGATAAGGTAATTTTTTGAGTGGCCAGATTCTGGAGGGATGTCCCATGTGTATCAGTAGGTGTAAAAAAAAAAAAAAATAAATTGCATGCGGGACAAAGTATGATAGCAAACCAAAATTCGTCATATCTTTTAAACACAGGTTTTACGACTTCAAAAGTACCAGCCATCCCCTACCAAAAAATCCTCCTGTTTTATCCCTTGAAAAGTCACAGGCATATCCCTTTATCACCCAAGTCACTTAATTTTTTACCAAGTCCCTCGCTATATGCTACATTTCGTATCCTTTCGGCGTAAAATTATACTACCTTAAAATCCCACACATTCGTTTATCCACAGATCCTCTAATTTTCCGCTGGTTCCCTCGCTCTGGATCTCTTCAAGTAACAGACACACATTTATCGTCAAATCCTATACTTAGTCCCGTTTTTATATTTGACCCACTTTGGTATTTTCAATATCTGAAATGTTTTGAATACCTTTACCATATTTCAATAAAGCACACGTTCTTCTACACCCTTCACCATCCTTATAACGTCGGATACAATTGAAGGGTGTCAGTATCCTCGATGGAGAATCGGTCGCGGTGCTCGGCACGTATATCTTCTTTATTTGGAATCAATAAACAGAAGCAAATTCATCTTGACGTAAGATTTATTGAAAAGCACCAATGTACGCATGAGTTTCGTACAATCATGACAATAATTCACATCAGTTACTCCTGAAGCAATGCACGATAGTGTACTTAATTGCGACTGGAAAGCTTCTATTTTTCTTTAATTTTAATTTTTTTCATTGAGAGTAGATTGAGATGAAAAGAACCTAAGATTAAAAATTCAATAAAGAATATAAGAATTATTCACCATTAGATCATGGTGAAAAGTAGAGAATTTCAGAACACTTTTTGCAAATCAATAATGCTTGGACAACATCCAGTTTCAAATAGTACCTACATAAGAAGCCTAAACTGAAGTATAATTTATAAAAAAAAGTTACAAGCATCACGTTTTCTTTATTTCTTTTAAACAATCAAAACTACAGATTTTGAATTTTTATTTCAACCATCTGAATTACCTTCGATGACATCGTATCAGAGTAGCCAATAATTTGTTATCACAAAATCTCGATAGTAATTCATATTCGATCTATACTCGATAAGTAGAAATTTGGCAATTGCATATTTTTCTAGTAATTTTCCGACTACATTTCTGTTTTATTCAAGCATGTATACCTTTTGAGATGGAATTTTAGGACATCCGAAATTAATTCACGAAACTTTAGACGTGATATTTAGCGGTACTCCGACGACAGGATTAATTAATTAACATACAAAAACTGTGTAATTTGTAATTCCATTTAATTCCCTTGAGTAGATGGTTGAAATGACCACCATCAACATACAAACATTTTGGAATATTGTTAGGAGTTGTATCAGCGCAGGTTCAAAACCTTATATATCATCAGCTATCTTGAAAGTAATTTATCAGAGCAAAGTAAAGCTTCAAACTCAATACATTTCTGAATTTTTCTACTCGGTGGTAGTTCTGATGAAAATTTTTCGACCGAAAATGAACTCATCAACCTTCTCTGTTGTGATTTCACTGCGGAATCCAAGGAGCCAAGAGTCTCATGAAATGATGATGCATGATTTTTCGAGGGTGTGTTCCATTGTTCGAAAGGTCCTATCCGCCTTGCAGTTGTTCAACAAAGAAGTAAGATAAACTTCTGTAAATATACAATATAATTAAGTTGGGAGAGTTGAAACAAAACAAAGTTACTACGACAGAGGTAGCCGGAGATATTGTAGTGACAGCAAAATGAAAGTAAAGAATATATATTCTTCCTGTACATTCGCCCTTTCGCTTCCTCTTCGTATACGTTTTTGTGCTTAATTATTTTTCATCCGTCTCCGACTATAAATACGTCATCCCCCATGGCGTGTTTTGTATAACTAATAAGGTACAAATTGCTAATTGGAGCTTAGCACGAAATTTCGGTATACCTTGAAATTACAAGATTGTGCCAAAATGAGAAAATTCACCGCAGACGTGTTTCACTTCTACGTTCGTTGATGACTTTTGTCCTACTGGTGTATGCCGCCAAAGAAACTGGAGAAGTATTTTCGTCGAGAACGCAAAAAACGTTGAGGCATATTATACTTGCAGTATATACAATACGGTAAGTTCGTATAAAAACAAAGTATGGAAGAAAATAATTATCCAACCTCAAAGCGAACTCAGAAACGTTTCAAGTTTTATAAAAACATTTTGTTTAGCACAGAGAAAAGTTTTGAAAAATGATAACAAAGTATTATATAACCATTTAATTTTCGGCTCCTTTTCCCTGGCCACGCACCCTAATTATGTATACCCAAGGGTTATGTCTGCATTGTTTTTACTTGGTTTTTTTTTTTTTTTTGTTTTGTTGTTGTTTAATATTCCACTCCTCATCTCTGATTTTTCAAGCTCACAAAACAGTCTCTTATTGATAAAAAGTTCAAATAACAGGAAAAAAAAATATTTTACTAAGCGAAAAGTTCTTTTTGTATCAGACTAGTAGATCGAATCATTCCAAGAGTAATCAGACTTAAGTTGAAACAAATCCCATTGATCAAGACCAAAATCATGAAAATCCGTTGATCAGTTCTCGGAACATCGTCGATTAAATTTATGTTTTGCAAAATTTTGTTCTTTGAATAACTCGAAAACTTCCCAACCGATGAAATCCAAAATCTAATCAGTTCTAACTTAGGAGTTAGAAATCTATGAGATCTATGAGTATGAAAGTTGCCACCCAAGCGAAGCGTGAGGGTAATTCATACAAGTCAAAATCGCCTTTTCGCCCGTGATTCACATGATATTTCTTGTCCAATACCTGGACCAAAAATTCGCTTTGGAATACATGTAAAAACGAGCGAAAAGTAATTTTATTTTTCGCTCTAGTACGGTAAAGTGAGCTCGAGTGTGGTAAGGTGCTACTTTCCGCCCTATAGCTGACTTTACCGCACGGGAGCTCACTTTACCGCACTAGAGCGTAAAAGAGCCATTTTTCGCACGGTTGACAGGCACGAAAAAGCCTACTTTCGATGCAGGTAGGACAAAAACGTTATTTTAAAAATTTGTCCGCAGATAAGCTCACACATTATCATATAAAATATTGCACTAAACTGTGAAGAAGTCGCGCTACATAATTTCCAGTACTGTGTACTCAATTTACCTTTTTTGTTTTTTATATATTTTGTCATTCTGATTACATACACTCTTACAGTGAATTTGCCTGCGTAGATATATCTACGTGTACAAAATGCGCAAAAACATCTTACGCAATGGAGAGCGATTCGTTTAAGATAAACACGATAACACTTTCACTGTTCACTGTTGTTTTTGGATACGTGGTTGCGTTTGCTGTAACAACCCTTCCGTGGCGTCCGAGGAAGCAGTACGTTAATTAGCACGCTTTAGAGAGGGAGTGAAAACGCTTTTCCTCTAGAGCAGTGCTTCCCAAACTGGGGTCTGTGGCTATTCAGAATCCATCAAGAAAATCGATTTTGACCTGCAAGGTCGACTTCGTCATTCACCTACAATCCAATCAAATGCATGGATTTAAGGTTCAGGAAACCACAAATCACGGCGGAAAAATTATATAAGTTGGAACAAAAATCGCAAGGTAACTTAACCCTAGTCAAAATTTTGGTTTCTAGTTAGCGAAGAACTTGGAAATAATTTTAAAAAATTGTTAAAAGACTCTTATTAGGGCTTATCCGAAATTTGTTAATAAACTTGAAAAAAATTGTCGCAGATTGTAAGTTAGAAAGAATCATAGAAGTTTGTGTAAAATACTCAATGAATTTCATTTTTGAGTTCTTTAAACAAATTTTAAGCCCAGGAAATGCTCAAATCTTGAAGTTTGCTATGGTCTTATCTCTTAATTCTATATTCAAAGATTTAAAATCACATATGACGTTGAGTTTAATTATTGAACTATTGTCTTTGGTGCACGTAACAGTATCCAATAAAATTTGAAATAGACTCGTCTGAATTCCTTCTCGAACGTATCTTCGGGATAAGACTTTAACTCGAGTCAGAAACCCTTCTTCCGCATATTACCTTCGTAGAATCAAGTACATTTATTCGCACTTGACACGCCAGACGCTAGTTGAGCACATCGTCTACGAAGGACAAGCGCAATGAGTACTGAATATAATTACATCACAGGCCGAAAATCAATACCTTATAAAATAATCATTAGCCATTAATCCGAAATAAAATGAAAACTTGTTAAAAAGAAAGTCGTACTGCTGAAACTCTAATCAATAATAAACGAGAGATGATGAACCATTTCAAATGTAAGAGATATTTTAATATGAGTCTAAAAATGCACTGGTATCAGGTGGTTACACGATAATTTCTACCAATCACAGGATCTAATCAAAAAGTCAAAGGAATTCCAATTGATCGTACTGAAAAGTTTGGGAAACCTCAGGGAATTCGAACGTGAGATTTTACATTTGCTGACGTCAGCGAATGGGCTATCAGCAAACGTGAGAAAAAAAAAGTAATCAAATTCATAAATTACGGTGAATTTTTGGCAACATTAGAGACCTATAATAAGTAAACAAAATTTCTTTATCAAATTTATTGCGAATTACATTCGATGCAAAATTTGCAATCTGCTATATCCATAAAATAACATATCGCGTGACTAATGCCATAAAGTTGTAAACGACATCAGCCAACATTTGGTGATAGTCATTGTAATGATTTTATCATGTCTTTATCAGTTGTAGTTTCGAATTAGTTGAAAATGGAAAACTTACAAGATAATTTATTTCTGTCGAACCGATCGTTCAGTCTGGATGCGAGGCGGCGATTTTTGATCCTGAAAATCGTGTCTTTTACGAACATTTTCAACAAAAATTTCATAGAGAAATTCGAAGAATTACAGTTGTTATAGCGCAAAATGTAACGGAGTGCGTGGTCAGGTACCAACAAAACGAGGGGACAACAGAGGCTGGAACAGAAAATAGGGGGGAAAAAGGAAAAGAACTAGCGAGATCTCGCATCTGATGAAGCTCTAGACGAACCAGGAATTACGTGAAAGAAGTTCAGAATTTTTTTAAGTCATACTCGTATATTAGAGGGAAAGTAGTTTAATCTTTGAATCTGCAGTTTATCTCAAAACTACATTTTCGAACACGGTGGACCCCATAACTCTTAAACGAGGGATTATTTTTACTTGAAATTTGAATTGAATTTGTAGTATACTTTTCCCAAGAACATTGCATAATTTTAAGACTGAAAAATGATGTATTTAAGACCATTTTGTACCGTCAAAATAAATTTAAAAAAAAAAAAATTGAATTCATGTGCAACTTCCGAAATTTTCTTTCAAATATCCCCAAAAAGTCCGTGTTGTAGTTTTGGTCGTATAAACTACTCATCACAAAGTATTCGGCATTCAGATGATTAATTCACCTGGGACCATATCCACAAATTCAGTTGGGCAATACGCAAGACAATTTTCAGCTCTGGATAACTTCCGAAATTATCAACATATCGACAACTTTTATTTCCAATACTTGTAAGAACATGCACAATAAACTGTAAAAAGTACTGAGTCGATGATCATTTAGTTTCTAAGCAATCCAATCCGACCAAAAACCGATTTTTTGAAGCCTTAATAGTCCTGTATCCCCTTACAGCATGAAGTTGTAAATACTGGCTTATGCACCACTTTTTGTTATTTCCTTTTATTCTTAAGAGAGTGCTATAGGCCTACCTTTACCGGCCGAAATTAAAATCGTGAATAACTCCGAAACGTTGATCAAAATAATATATAATGGATTTATTCGATGACTAACGATGAATAGGATCGATCTAGAACGGAAAATTTATCGAACTCGAGCAAAATTAATTTTAAATGTTTGTCAAGTGTGGGTGTGTCACTTATTTTGGCTTATATCAAAGCCTACGCGTCATAATCGCAAAAAGCAGCGCTGTAGCCGCATTCTACATGCAATGCCGAACATTTCTATCCAAAAATTTCGTTGTTTCACGCAACAATTAAGTCAGGATATGTAAAGTAACAAATTAGCTGTAGATAGTCTAAATTGTCGATTGTCAATAGCTAAGAGATGCATGATTTTTGGTTCTGAAACGCCCGACAGATGACTCTGCGAATGCCATAACCGTCAGCAAGTGTTTCGTTTGTTTCGCACTGCAGAGTTTTTCGATAGCCCTGTCTCATCCCCTTTATATTTCACGATGATTCTCACGTGATGACAAGCATTAAGAATTAATTTTGCTCGAGTTCGATGAATTTCGCGTGCTAAATCGATTCTATTCATCGTTTAAATCCACTATATATTATTTTTGATAAACGTTTCGGAGTTTTTCACGATTTTGATTTTGGCCGGTGAAGGTAGGACTCCTCTTAATCGTGGAGACTAAGTAATTCCATGAGGACATGTAGATATCTACAAAATAATTATTTCATCATCGATAAATTCAGTTAAAATAATCTGGCCGATACGATCTTTTGCTTTTTAGAAATATCAATTTTCGAACAATCAGAAGACCTTTTGCTTTTGAGTTTTTTTTATTTTTTAATTTTACTTTGTATTTATTTATAATTTTTTTTTCTTTTTATTTTCATCCCTTTTTGAACGAATAATAAAATAAAATAAAATTACAGGACCTTTTGCATCAAAATCGTCTTTTTCTTGATTTTAGTCACGTGATATAGTTTAATAAAATTATACATTATAACTCGTATTTCTAATCATCGCAACGCATACGTCCCAATACAATTAACTAATGCTACGGATGCCTATGGCATTCGTTTGATATCAATATATTTCAACTACGGTTCCAATGTTATTCTAACCACAAGGAGGATAACATAGCCGTCCATGTATCTGCAGCTTTAACCTACACGTATTCACCGCAGTGAATATTGTGCCACGGGGACCTCAACGGTTGTATTTTCTAACCGGTATTTCGTACATAGGTATAAGGGATGTCCCTACCTTTGACAGTCCTTCAATAATTCACGATTTTTTTCTCTCGAATTCTGGAGTCGAATTACAAATAATTGAAGAATTTCGGGGGAAATATGTACATATACATATTTGAAGAGGTAGAACTCCAGAGTAAATTACCCTGCTGCAAAATGTTACGAAAAATTTTACACCTCCTGTATCGAGAGACAAGTAAATAATAAGAACATCATAGAAGGTCATTTTCATTGCCTGATGATGAATTTCCATCTATTTTAATGCAGTAGTATTATTCAATAAATAATATTCCTCTTTTGTTGGGATATTCACTGTGGTAGAATTGAGTTTGATCAAACAGATAAGTTCTCGAATATAAGTCGTATACTCGACTAGGGTGCAATTCTGTCCCCCCTTGTATTCGACAGTTCCGAATGAGGTTGGCAATGCTGCAGTGGTAACGCCTCGTAATACGACGCGCCCAAACTACGGAGTAATAAACAGGGATCACACTCAAGCGGCGCTTTACTCAAAGTTGATCTCATACTTATGACTCAAAGAAGATAACATTATGTGCTGGTATACTCCCAATGCGATTTGGGCACCTCTTATGGTAAAAACCTCTAACAGGGTAGATGATTTATTTAATCTTATAGAATTGCATTGGTGAGGTTGAGAAGTCATTAAAAACTCACCAAAGATGTAGATTTCATACCAGTTTTATTGTTTTCGTATTTTTCACGTCGGATATGCCGAAAATCATTTATAGAATTAAATAGCTTCATTTTTATCACAAGAGATGCTGAGATCGTATTGAGAGAACTCGCGTTTTAGTTCAGGCGAATATTGAGATCATTTTTGTTTGCGGAGTGTGATCTCCTGATATTACTTTGTGGTCGTAACACTGCGCGACGCTTCCATAGCCAAAATTATTCGAGAGACGTCGATTTCAATGGGGTCAGAATCAACTTCGTCGGATGTACATACAAGAAACTGGTAGGGGAAGTTGGGGCAAAACCGGCCTCCAGGGCAAAACCAGCCACTTTACAGTCTCTGGGTAAAATAGGGCGGAACCGGCCACCTTTATAGCGAGTCATATTATATCGTAGCGTCATATGTTGCTCTGGCAGACGGCGTTCGAAATTCTCAACTTAAATTATTCTGATCAGAAGTAAAATGTTAACGGTTTTGCCCTATTTTGCACCACTTACTGTCAAATCAACGAAGACGAATTTGTGACCGGAAATATCATCTGAAATATCATACATTAACGCCACAATATTCTTATCATAACGAAAGAATCTAATCCAACGATATTCAAGGCATTATCATAAAATGGAGAAAAATTTAGCTATGAAAATCATCGAACCTCCTGAACCAAACTGTTCCAAAGATAAGATTCTTGAATATTGTGCAATTTAAATCAATTATGACAGTCTGGCGTATGTTAAGGTAGTTCACCACCTACGATCCAAACCAAAAGTTTAAGCGCGTTGAACGTAAAAAGTATGCATGCTTCGGTAACCCCTTTCTGAAAAAAACTTTTGGAAGAAATGGTAAGTTACTGTGCAGACCTGCACATTAATGGTTTGAACATGAACATAGCTGCGCTTGGAGTTTCGATTCGACTCTCGATCCAACTTGCACCATGGAGCAGATGCTTTTTTCGCGAAACAAGGGTATAACTATTGTTCCGCGAAAAAAACATCTGCTTGTCGACGGCTCCGTGGTGCGAGTTGAATCGAGAGTCGAATCGAGACTCCAAGCGCAGCTATGTTCATGTTTAAACCATTAATGTGCAGGTCTGTACTTCGTCGCGTCGTGAACATGAAGCGCTGCCACTGTCTCGTTTCCTCTTACGTGTTTCCATCGTCGAGTACATTGTCACAGCTTATTTCACACTACGATTACTCTGAAACTGTACGTCAGATCGCTTTCGTCTTGTGGGATAATATTCGAAACATACGTAACTATTACATATTAGTTTTTTTTTTTATCAAAATCTATAAAAGTAAAATTATGCTATCAATCAAAATATTGGTCTTCACAGCCTCAGTCTTTTGAGGTAAATATCTCATTTTCTGTACGTCAGAAGTTTATAAAAATTTAACTGTGCATGCATTAGGTCACTCTTAACACATAGTTAAAATTTTATGAATATCTATAGAAAAACGATTCACTGCACTGAACTACCTTAATTATGTAGATTATGCACCTGATCTTAATTAGAGTATAGTTTATCGTGTACGATAGTTACTTGAGGAAAAATGAATTTGAGTAGAATTTAATGACACCTGATAAACGATTATCTCGCTGTAATTTTTTATGTTATAGAACTATTTTCTTTCCGCGTTATATTAAAAAATTTTTTTAAATTCTTACAGATCTTATGAGAAATTTGTAAGATTCCATCTTGGCATAAGAAACTTATATAAGAAGTATAATATACGAGGACCGCACGAGAATCAAATAGGAAACTTGTAAGAATCATACAAGAAACTCATATGATGTAAAAATCTTTTTTCCAAGCTCGCTTGTTCGAGGTTCTTATAAAAATACTTGTGTTCGAAGAAACATCAATTTGCAAGACCACAAGAAAAACTTATGTGACGAAAGAGTATCTACATACATTTAACCCCTTCAGGACAATTTTTTTGAAATATTTTGCAATATGAATGGTCAGCTTTCGGAATAATTCGAAACTAAACACGCCAAGCAGGTTTTGGCTTTTGTATTTGATGATTTATACGAAATGACATGACTCAAAATAGTGGAGAAAATAAAAATTAGCTTTCACCGCTTTATCGCCGACCATTACAACGTATCGAATGACGTTGTTATTCTTGGTATAGTATAGCTGTACTGGCGGTAACACAGTAATATTGATATTTCTGTACTCCACGGTGCATGTAGAATGGCCCCATCTTTCACTATATCTTGTCAGAACTGCGTGAACTAAAGTAATAATCAAAATATAGTATAATGTATTCCTGGCAATAGATCACTGATATCACAGATCTGTTGTTACGTTCAGACCCTGGTCGGGGTTCTCCTCAGACAGGAATTTCTTTATTAAATACTTAGTAACAAAGTGCTGATCATCAATTTGCAAAAAAATCACGTGGAGGATCTTGGAAGGATACAAAAAAATGACAAACTGAGTAAAAAAAATATTTTTTCTTACGTCTGCCCTTGCCGTATCTCTTGAAATATAAGTCATACAGATCAGACGAGTTTAAATTCCGCTCGTTCCTCGCTCCTTAATACTCGGGACAGAAAATTTCTATTGGAATGGTGTTAGTGTCACTGTAGACTGCAAACAATTCTCAACTTTAGCCTTGTCATGGGAATGTATAACTGTGAATTGACTGTTTAGGCAATTAGTGAACAATTAATGATTTCCACCAGGTGCTCGAGTGATCTACTCGCCCTGTCAGTCTATTTGATTATTGTATTGACGTGTAAACGCTTTTGGACTATAGTGATTATTGGCACTACTGGTGTGCGTATTTCCAAAACTAATTGTTTTGGTTGTGTCCAGCTGTTTCTGACAGGCGTATCCGCTGTTGACCGCCATTCTGAAGATTCTGATTCTGGTACTCGACTGGTGAAAATTAAACGAAATCTCAGGCTTAAACGTCACGCTGCACTAGAGCAAGTGGCTACGTCAATCAAATAAAGTACTACATAAACAAGTGAAGAAAGCTGACGAAATGAGAAGAGACCATGAAGTGATTGTCATTGACCTTTTAACCTAGGAATCGAGATCCTAGGATCTAATGGACCAACCAGCTCACATAGCTGAGATAATTGGGGTAAACTTCTCTCTGGTATGTCTTACAACTCAAAGCCACTGATTATCCGCTTTAATTGCACCGAGCAGAGGACGGACTGATATCTCTGTAAATGGCTAATAAGGATCTCCGTGCACCTGAGATTGGCCTGAATCTACCTATCAACTAAGTGCATTTAACGAATGTCTCTCGCGTGCAGATCACGCTCTGCTCCACGAAACTCGACAGTTTGCGTGCCAACATTCCATCAAATATGTGTAGGTGAAACGAGGAGCAATCTTCACTAGGAAGCAGGATGGTACGACCCGCTATCACATTTTATCATGAAACGACCCGGAGAAGCTGATGAAATGACAAGGTGGCCAAGCCTGGAAAAGCCACTCGATGACTATTTCTCCTGGGGTTGGTGATGGTAATGGGACATCAACACCACCTCACTCTGTGGCTCTGGAGGATCTCTTCGTTTTCCACATAAGCTATCCATCTTTATTTGCTAACTCAAATGAATTTCGAATGCATCTCTACCAGAAATGTCATCCTATAATACGCATGGCAGAAAGTTGGCTCACCCTGCAGATATCGGATAGTTTTAGCTCTACCTAGTGATACACTCTTTCGGTATGATAGAGGGTGGAGTAGGAGTTCTTCTCTATCATAGTCTCCAAGTTCGGATTGCTTCTACTTCGTAAGGTACAGTGCAGCTTCGATCTGAGATCCTCGAGGTAATAGGGACTAGCATACCGAAAGTATTACTGTCTGTTGTTTACCGCCCACCCAAGCTCGGATTTCTGGGCAGATTTGAAGACGAGTTACTCCAACTTAACCCTTCTTACCAGAATATTGTGATTCTAAACGATTTCAATACAGATGTATTGAGCCAAGGATTTGAGAGTGTGCATTTGTTGGACTTTTTCAGGTCATGTGATTTAACCCTTGTCGCCTATGGATCGTACTTCGTTTAGCCACATAGATTTATGTTTTATTGATGGTGCTGCTAAAACTAGTTGACTATGAGTAATGTCTGATTTCTTTTCTTTCAGTTCATGATTTAATCAGCTTTAGTTATAGTATGAAGGTTCATCGCGAGCGGCGACATGTGGTCAAATGTAGGAACTTTACGCAGTCTAATGAAGAAAGCTGCTGACCTTGAAACTGCTGACTGATTGGTTTTTTTAGGTCTCAGTTAGTAGACAAAAAAATAACCATTCCACAGGGTGTAGTCACGAAATGTCTAGACAAATATACCCCGGTAGTAATACTCGTTTTCAGCAGCTGCCTGTTCCCTAGCTGACTAGCGATCTAAGGCAACAAATTAAGGGAAGGGACAGGGTGCGACGTGCTTTTAATAAATATAAAACGGCTGTACCACACGAAACATTCAGACTGTTGAGAAATGTGGCACACGAAAAGGTTAGGAGAATGAAAGTTGACTATTACAACTCCATTTTCTGCGACCTCTAAAGTGGTAGTACCATTCGGAGTGAACTTTATCGGCTAGGGCTGATTCGATCCTGTAATGTAGACAACTATCTACATTTTTCGCTTGATACCTTGAACGAATCCTTTCTTATTCCTAACCCGCACTATCATCGACCACCAAAAACGTGCTAGTTTCTGACGAACAGTCTGAATTTGACGACATGAAATTCTATTCCCAACATATCGCCTTCGAAGTGCTTCTCAAGTACTTAAAGTCTTTCTAATCAACATGATACTCAGAACTTTGCCTTGTATTCTTCTCATGATCCTGAACGCCTTCAACCTTTCTTGTCTCATGAAACTTCTCTTGGAACTCTTTTGGGAGGGCTGTTCAAAAAATTAAAACACTGCAGTAATGCTCAAACGAGTATAAGCAAATTTCTCCGCTCGGTAAGAATAGTTACTGAGCACTCATCGCATCTCATCATTCGTATCGAATTTAGTCGCATAGTCCGCACTGTCAGCTAACGGGTTTTTTTTAATATCAATCTGATCCGCATATTAGGTATATCTCCTGATCTAATCCATTTCAGTTCAATTGTCACCTGATTAACTTAAACAATAAAAATTCAACGTCAGATTGGTTGGAAGGAATATGAATGACCTTTCCGAATTTTTCGATTCCACGAAGGTCGATACCAACCTCCTAAAATCGCCTAATTTAATTTTCCGAATACCATTTGCCGATTGTGACTGATCCGTATTGGGCAAACCACCTAACTGGGTCAACCTTCGCACACACATACAGAATAATATATACATACGTCCTACCACACGCTCATGAGTGAATAGACTCACAGATAATTTCATCCATGTGCATCCGGACGCTTTAGGATTAATTCGTGTTTCTCATCATGAGAATTTAACTATAACATTGTTATAGGTTTATTTTATGGAGTTCAATCCCATGGATTTTATAGCGGTACATAATGTTGAAACCTCGACTGTCATTTGTCTGGTTTTTAAACTTTAACAACCCTCCCTTCGTATGGATATTGATTTTATCTTTGACTCACAGTATCGCACTTTTTGTTCACTAGGTTTCTTGGTTTTATTGCGTTAAGACGTCATTGTCTTCCATGTCACGATGAGTGCACAGACCACTTCGTATAGTCATCTATAGAACAGAAGAAATCGTTTCTTACCTTGTAATTCTTTAGGATTTTTACAAGATCCTTCATTTATTTTGTTTGTAAAATGTTGATCAACACTTTGTTATTGGATATTTAATAAAGAAATTCCTGCCCGAGGGAAACTCCTACCAGTATCGCAACGTAACAACAGATCTGTGTTATTAGTCTAGACTCATTACCAAGAATACATCATACCTACTATACAGAATACATACAGGGTGGGACGTTTATAGTGACCCGGGCAATTTTCTCCGAAGCGAAGCGAGATATGGAAAAATGTTCCAAACATTAGTTTCATGGTTTCAGTGGGGCCACAAGACGGTGTTTTTGAATTTTTTTCAAAGTCGAAGTATCAAGGTCATTAGAAGATCAACTTTAGTTTTTCAAATGAAAACCTATATTTTTTTACAGATTCATGTTCTACATGAAAAAATAAGAAACTTTTGTCCAAAACAATCTTTTTTTTTTTTTGAAATGTCAACTTTTCATGGTATTTTGTTTTCAATTTGATTTTTTTTCTTTTCCCAGAATTTGTCCTAACTTGAATTTAAATTGAAATCAAAATCGATGCAAACAATTAAATAATAATATTATAATAAAATTTATGAAAAATATTTATTTTTGAAATTTAAATTTGAATTTTTAAAAAGAAAAAAAAAGTACAACCATTAAAAATAATGATTAAAAAAAAAAAAACTGTTCGGAACAAAAGTTTCTTATTTTTTCATACGGGATACGAATCTGGAAAAAAATATAGGCTTCCATACAAGAAATTAAAGTTGACCTTCAAATGACCTTGATACCTCGACTTTGGAAAAAATTCAAAAACACTATCTTGTGTCCTCTTTGAAACCATGAAACTATTGTTTGGAACATTTTTTCATATCTCGCTTCGTTTGGGAGAAAATTTTCCGTGTCACTATATAATGCCTCACCCTGTATATTAAAATCCTTATACGGCATTCCTTTTATGCTGGGCTAATAACGAATGACGATACATTTTCAAGAGGAGGAGCTATTAAAATTTTAAATAACTAACGAAGGTGTAATTCAAAAACGCATTAACAATTATTATCAAATCATGATCGTATAAATATTAAAAAAGAATTTCAATCTTCTACAATGAAAGTGTATACGTGTGCGGAAATCTTCCGCAATGGTAAGCAGAAAATCTTCTGTGGTAATATTCATATTGATTATCGCATTTCTATTTTACTGAAATGTCGAGTTTGACTGTGATAAACTGTAAAAAAAATTATAAATTTCAATAAATATCCGACAAAATGTATCAGAAACAAATACCCGCTGATTATAATAATTATTCCGTTATTTTAACGGTTAAATTTATAAGCAAAACCTGTACTTATTCACCTAAAACTGTTATAAAAAAATTACTACTCATGCACGAAAATGCCATCAAAAACTAGTGACGAATGGGCCAATACTGTCACAATTGTTCACTAATAGCATTTTTCCGCGAGGGCTAGCAGATTTCGAGGGGTCAAGAACGCTCTCAAATTTGGAAAAAAAAAAAAAAACAATCAATTTTTGAATTAGAAAAATTTTTCCTCAAAGATTTTTGAGAAATTCAAAAAATTGTGAATGGGACAGAGAAAAATGTTGAGCGATGCATGGCAAGCCAACCACGTTCAAAGTTTCAAGTGGTTTAGTTCTACACATCCTGAGGTTATCCTTTATCCTTTTCTTTTATGACTAGATTCAATTAAGGGATCTCATAGACGGGCTGCGACAGCTGTAGAAGTATAAGAACTTCTAGAAAACTTCTGTTATAGTGTGGGCAGTTCTTGAATGGCGTGAGTTCGCCAGTCCTGGCAGAAATAGGTGTAAAACTTCAAACGCGATTATCTCAAAACTACATTTTCTGGTAGTCTTGCCACGATATTTCACGAACCGTTCAAGATGTCGACTCAAATTTTGGACAAGATTTACAAAATACTATAATGCATTAAGTACACTTGAAATTAGACCGAGAAAAATTTTTGTATCCAGTTTATATAAACAAATAAATTCAATATTGTATAATTTTTTGTTGTTTCGACACCATTTTGCTATTTTTATTTTTTTCAAAATATCTCGGGTATAGTAAGTACAGGAAGATCTAATTGAACGAAAAATTGCTGAGAGTGAAATATGTCGTGATGCGTTTATCAAAAATCTTTGAAAAGAAAGCTGTATTTGTCACCATATCCACAACGACACGCTGAATGACATCTACATTTTTTTTTTACAGATTCATACCTTTTCATGTTATAATAAATATCCCTGGAAATTTTCATTAATAATCTTGAACCTATTCATCAAAAACGAGCCAATTTTCAGACGCAAGGAAGCTTGAAAGATATCAAATCTTGTTATAACACCGAACCCAACTTAGTCGGACAAGAACATATTTTTTACAAAATCATGCACATGCCTATTCCAATTTCTAATAAAATTTCTTCTCACAGTTAGACTTTTGCGGAATCGTCCCCGCACGATTTGTATTGCAAAAAAATTGAAGCCCCTGTTTGAAAAATTGTCTTTTCTTGTGCGGTCAACGTGTACAATTGTGAAAACAAAAAACAACCTGTAACAGTCAATGAATGGTTCACATGTATCTTTATAAGTATACAATAAATTTGAAACTGACCATCTGACTTTTATTAATAGACAAAGATTACGACTATCATCTTTACTGTATAAAGAGTGGATAAAATCTACCACAAACTTCGCACGTAGCACCGTTGAAAAGTATTATGGGTATTGTATTGTAATTTATTATAATGCCATGCGAAGTATAAGCGTCACGATGGTATTGTGTGCCGCAGCATAACCGAGGGAGTAAAACAAGAATTGTAGCATGCTGAAATATACATGCAATACAAGATTTACTACTGGGTCTGAGGCTTCGCTTAGTCTAGTTTACTCTGTACACAGGATTACGCAGTTCCAACGACGGGAATCTCCTTCCAAGCTTCTTCGCGAACCTGTGCAGGCTCCCTGGGTGTTCCACTCTACCAACAACGGTAGATAAATCCATGCCATTATTTTACACCGAATGTTGTCATATCATTATGAGACACATATGTATGAGGTATTTCATACTAGATCGAAGAAGAAAAGGCCAAGCTTTACTCCAAATTCTTTGGAGATTCGAGTGAATCTCGACGGACTCTTGTCCGCAGCAGCTTAGAGTATCGCAAAAATAGGCAGCCCTCAAAGCTCAATATCTCAATTTTTACCGCCAAGCGAGATTTTGCATTAGGGGCACCATATGAGATGAACCCTTCAGTCAGAGTGATTCCAACGCTGATACCATTACAGATAATTATTGTCTTAAGAGTTATTACAGGGCTGATGAAGTGAATCTAATTTATTTTAGTCGTAAAACTTTTTCGTGGTTTCTGCGAAGACGTCGCTTTTTTCTGGAACCAAAAGTCTACTGAGACACGTCATTTTACTCAAATGCATGTAACCCGCAAGTTTCGGAGTGGACAAATCAATTGGTGAAGGTTACGAATATTTGCAGTTAATTGTAAATTTATTTATTTTATTGATTAGCCCTTCGTGGTCAAACCTTCGATTTTAATCAAGCTGGTCACAACCCGGTCAAATTGTTCCAAGCCCATTTTTAAACGGTTGCCGCGTGAAAACTATCAGTCCGATTCAGATCAAAAAAATACTGAGAAATACTTTGAACATTCTAGAATGAGCAGCAAACGTTGGTAAATCAAAATTCAAATTTCAAGATGTCGAAAAAAAAAAATCGTAAATCGGTCAATGCGCAAAAAAGACACTTTTTTACTCAAAAAATCATAACTTTTTGAATTTTCAATATTTTTAAGTGAAATTACAGTGGGAATACTCGTGAGATGTGCTACTATCAGGAAAAAATATTAGTATAATTTGTGTTCTAAAAAAGGTGTTTATTTTGGGAAAAAAACGATATTTACCTTCAAAGTTCAAGCTCGGATCATTTTGCAAACTCATAAGTTACACGCAGTTCAGTAACAAGTGTTGCATCAAATTTTTGGTTCGGGAAAAAAAGTGGCATGATCGGAAATATCACCACTTTATACCCTTGAATACGATTTTGCCATAATAAATAGAGATTTATATTTGTGCTGTATTATTTCTTTAACAATTCAAAAAATTTCTCACGAAAAAGTCTTACGATTCAAATCACTTAGACGCACCTCGTCCACTTTGCTATAATTCTCAAAACCACTTTTTAGAATAATCCTATCTTCATTATCTTCTATGGTATCTGAGCTGGAATCTTCCTGGCCGGGGGCTTGTTTCAGATGGTGCCCCTGATGCAAAATCTCGTTTGGTAGCGAAAATGATGATGATGGAGTCCGACGACTCTCTGGATTGGGGTGAAATGCCTCAAATATTTTTTGTCGTGGTTCTATTTGATCAACATTTTATTGGAAATTCTGATTTCATATTACATTTGAACGCTGCACAGTTTAACTCCAACCCTTGACAAATCGAACTTATTTTTAAAAACAAATGGAAAAAGCTTGGGACATTTTTCAATACAACTCAATTTTACAACAAAAATCATTAATGATTGTTTCGACCAAACAAAAGCTTATTTCTAAAGCCGCCAAGGTTTCTTACCAAAAAAAAAAAAAAAAAAAAATGATCATAAAATGTTTCGTTTTTTATACAATTCTTCAAAACACTCTGAATATTCAAAATTTCTTCAGATTTATTTAATATGGATACAGCCAATACTAGAATAATGAATTTATGTATTTGATTAATTTTTTACACATTTACAGATTTCGAGATTTTCCAAAGAAATCCCTACACAAAAATTTAAACAATTTAAAAAAAAGTTGTCATTCACTATCAAAATTTAATAAAATATATAAATCCGTTATTCTAGAATTGGTTGCATCGATATAAAATAGATCTAGAGGAATTTTGAGTATTTAAAATGTTTCGAAAAGTAGTAAAAAAAAAGCACTTAAAAAAATTGCAAAAAGCGAATTTGGGAAAAATTATTCCCCCCCCCCCCCCCCAAAAAAAAGAAATAAAAATAAAAAATGAATAAGATGTATTCACTGGCACGGGTTTCCATTATCGTAGAGAGCTGAAACTTTACACAGATTTTGTTTTCTACGTATTTGGAGCCGATTCAGGGGTGACAACAACTATGGGATACAGAAATAGTCCAAATAAGGACCACCATAGAATGTAAAATTTTTTTTGAACTATAGCTTTTAAACTACCGCATTTCAATTTAGCAACATGATACTCGTATACTATTTACTCAGAAGAAATTCGCCAAAAATTATGTTACAACCCAATTTAGGTTTTATTGAGATTGGCTGAGTTTTCCTGTCTTGGAAAAGCTAATAAAGTAAATGACACGCTCGTTAAAGTATAGCACTTTTTTTCGTTCATAAATTTTTCTCGAGTTTCTTAATATGTACTCTAACAGCTCTGTAAGGAACAACATGTAATTCAAAAACCTTGTGGCCATACAAACTTGTGAAAAATTCCAAACCCAAGATTTCAAACTCCATGTATGGAAAAATTATATTGTGTGATCCCTTCAGCGCACGACAAAATTTTCATTCGGTAAGGTACAGACCTGCACATTAATGACTTACCCGAAAAATCAGCGTCATTGAACATGGACTTAACTCTACTAGCGCCGCTATGCGCCCACACTTGACATATTCAGCAGACAGAGCGTGCGTCAAGACAGATCAACAATGTTGTTTGAACGACTTGAAGTTGTAAGCGCATACGTGTATTTCACGAACGAAGTATTTGCTCGTTGACTGGTTGATTTAGTTCACGTTTACGATTCGAAAATCCGAGCACAGCTACGTTCATGTTCAAACCATTAATCTGCAGGTCTGTACAATATTCCATACCCTAGACACAAAAGATGCGTAGAAATAAATTCTCATCATAATGTGATGATACGGCAATAAACTCCGTGTTACTCGCAACTTCACCAATTTTTTATAATTTTGCCATAATAATTTAACTGAGCATTCTTGAAATATAAGTTTTCAAAAAAATGCAATGAAGAAGAATCCTTTTTTTTTCACCTGATTGATAGGATCCCCCCTTAAATTTCATCCTCAAAATTTTCTGATTATCACTTTTGCATTTCGAGATAATTGATATCTCAGATAAAATAAAACGAGTGAATGTGGACCACCACTTTACCGAAATGCTGTAACATTTAATTTAAACTACCAGAATCGATTAGAAGTTTTTTCACTAGTACGTTGTATCAAATACTCATAACTCACAAGGGTTTCAATTTTTTTCATCAAGCACGATAAAAGAATCTTCACAGTCCATCAATTCACGCTGATCCATATTCACTCACTCTACTTTATATTATAAATCTTATGCCAAAATGTATTTCACAACGTAAAACTCTTCACCTAGAACATCGTCTGTAGACCTGGACTCATGATGAGCAGACTGATAAAAACAGGACAAAGAAAACTGTGTCTTGAAAGTATTTTAAAAAGTTACTTGCTATTATCGTTAGCTGTATTGTTATCATATTATAAGCATGATAAAATTTAGAAGATGGTAGGTTATAATTTAATAAACAACCTTTACGTGTCCCATTTTTATTGTGCTAGTGCACAATCAATTTTATTACATATTCTAGTAAAAATATATCTCATTATTTTCTCCAAGTAGATTACTTTCCGAATCTTGCTTAAATTATTCAACGAGCTATGGAAATTGCGAAATTCCATACACTAAGGGAGAATCAAACGATATGGACCAATGCTTATAGTGTCCAATCGTTACTCGCCATATTCGAAACCATTGTACATGTCAATTTAAAGCTTTCAGCGCCAACAAAGTGAGAGAATCTTTATGGAAATCTCTCAAGGCTCAAACGATGCTCTGGAGCTGACGTTAAAGCCTGTCGTCACATCTGTTTTACGAGAATCTAGATCTAGTTTTGCCCGCGAATATACTTACATGTATTCCTGTACACGTTGCACGTCGACTAGTTTACACACTCCGTTGTGCAGCGGTATGGTTAGCAGAGAAATTCATGCTTTTGCACGTTTCAAAGTAAAGCTGCAGATACTGCAGTACAGATATAGATATATACATATACCTTCGTGCGGTTTAGAGGGGTCGAGTTTTCACTTTGAGACAGCTGGGTACCTACGTCGATGAACAACTCTTGAGAAAGGAAACCTCTGGAATCTCCGGAAATAGGATGGAAGTTACTATTCAAACTCCAAGAGCGTTGGAAATACTTCCTGCATACTTACTTACATGTTTACAGACACGGTTTCACGATTAGTCACGGAGGTTACACCAATGATTCTATTGTTCGCCGAAATCGAAGTAAAACGAGCAGTAAGTCAGCTAGTCTCGATGGGCCAGAACTATAACTTCCTATTCGAATCTTTGAAGCTGGAAAAATAAAAGTTCAATTGAAAGAAAAAGAACTCTACTTCGAGCGAAAAGTTCATTTTTTCTAACAAAAAAAAAACTACTGCATCAATTGATTCCGAAATTTCACGGCACTTAAGTTGGAGCAAATCTTGTTTATTGAGACCAAAATCATCAAAATCCGATACCGGACTCTTCAGATATCATCAATTATAACTCGAGAACTACTAGACCGATTTAATCAAAAATCTAATCAGTTTGAGGATAAGGAAGAACCGTATGGATTGGTAGAAATGAGGATGAAATCTGTTCACTCAAAAACTCAACTTTTCATCGGGACATCATGAAAACGTCCCTTTTGTAACTTCCCGCAATGAAAATTGAAAATTTTCATAAAAAAGGGAAGTTATTCGTTTCGGTCCGATTTTCGAAACCCGAGTTTTCATCAGATCTCGACGTTTTGGGATCCTAGGAAGCTATTCCGACTATTTTTGGATGGACGTCCACATGTGTGTGTGTGTATGTGTAAACCAATTTTTGTCGTACGATATCTTCATAACGAATCGATCGATTGAAATGGTTTTTATGGCGATCGAAAGGGTTTATCAAGACTTAGATCTGATTAGATTTTGGAATCGATCGGTCGAGTAGTTTCAAAGTTATTTGAGAAATTAAAATTAAAAAACAATTTTTGATTTCATGTTTTTAGCGCATAGCTCCTAAACTATCCGCGCGATTAGTCTCAAAACTTGATCAGACTTAGCTCTTGGATAGCCCTTTCGATCGCCGTTGAATTCATCAATATCGAACGATTGGTCTAAAAGATATTGGACGACAAAAATTTCTCTTTTTGTCGTACGATACCTTTGGAACGAATCAACCGATTTGAATGATTCTTGCGGCGATCGATAGGGTTCATCAAGACTTAGATCGGATTAGATTTTGGAATCGATCAGTCGAGTAATTTCAAAGTTATTCGAAGAATAGAAATTGAAGAAAAAAAGATTTGTATAGGGAAAACTAATTATACTTATGACCTTCTTTAATTTATTACAAACACAAAAGTATCAATTAATTATAACGTATTTAACACAGCGGGAAGTTTTCAGGTTGGCCCACAGGTCAAACGATTTTCTGATTTTTTCAAAAGAGAAGTTAAAAACATAGGATTTGAAATCGGACAAAAAATCCAACAATCGAGTTACTATCGAGCTCACACGAGATTTCCAAAAGTACGAGGAAGGGATCCAGAATCTGGATGTTCTTAACTGTTTCCGTTTAGTTTCAGATCGGTTTTCAAGTCGATAGTTTTCGAGCTTATCCGATAAGCGGCCACCCTTGGCTTACATTGCTGTTTGAAACAGTTAAAATTTTCGCGAATTGTATACTTACCTAGCACGAGAGATACTACATCAAATAATGGGCTAACTCTTAACGATTTTACGGTTAATTTCTTGCACCGTTCGTAGCTATAGTAATCAAAGCCAACAAGAGCCGCTGCAGCGTTACTCGAACGTAAAACATTTACAGGCGAACGTGACAAGGTTTTATGGCACATAGTTTCGGAGGGCTAAGGTAGGCACCAGTAGTGTTAATCGCAGTTCCGAGTATACCCACCGTCGATCGTAAAAGAAAAATATGTTCAAAGCATTTTCTTTTTTAATGTTTTTTGTTAGGTATTTTTATACTGACGGACAGAATGATACCCCAAGTTTCACGTGGGAAGTATCTGGGATAGCATCAAAACTCAATTTCCGTAGCTTTTAGAAATATCCTACGGGAAGCCGTGTTCTGTGAAATTTTATGTATCAACGGGATTATTCTAAACAGCACTGTATTCGCTACTTTATACCTGTATACTAACCCGACTCACACACCTAGGTATACTTGAACCTCCGCGAATACCTTGCAGCGTTTCTAAAGAATCAAATTTCACTTGATCTAAACTGCTGAATTCTATTCCAAGAATGAACAAGCTCATATATGTATAGAGATTCATAGCATGAGTCTAATAACATTCTACAGATGGTTCAAAGACGGGTTAACTTGCTACAGTTATGTGCAAAAGAAAAAAAAAAAACTGTAAAACAAAAATAATAGCCTCACGTTTTATTTATTCTTCTCGATCTGATGCCAAGATCTACTACAACGATGTACAGCCGAGCACTAAAGTTCATCAAGAATAAAAATCTAGGCTCAAGCGTTTCAGTGTCTGCGCTGTTGAGCAGGCCCCTCGCTTCGCATACCCCTCTTCCGACTACCTACTCAAAGTGAAGTACGAAATACTTTCAAAATAGAAATAAAAATTAATTTCAGAAATATCCACAGGCCGGGGTAAGCTAGCCCATTGACCAGCCGTAACGCATCGATGGGCTTATGGAGAGGGGTATGCGGAGCGAGGGGCTTGCTCAACAGCGTAGACACTGAAACGCTTAAGCCTAAATTTCTACCCTTGATGAACTTTAGTGCCCGGCTGTACATACACACATACCAGATTGTTTGTGTTAAAGTAAACCAGTAAGTCGTCGCTTTTTTAACGACTTTTGCTTTCCTGTAACCTTTCATTCTTTTTCTCTGTATTTTTTTCCGTGCTATTTCTCAAATTATCCAATTATATAGCTTCTTTTGTTTTAGTTCTATTAAGTATCCATAAACATGATCCTGTACGAAGTATGCAAAGTACAGCCGTCTGGACTCATCCCTCATCATCATTTTGTTAAAATTACAGTAGGGTTTTCACTATACATATAATATTACGCCATCCATTAATGTAATTCTATGCTATAATTTAAATTATAGTGCTGTTACTATGCATGTGTCATTTGCATGTTCTTGGTACATTGCCATAGGCAACGTTCCCCACAATCTTGTTTCGCAGAATAGGACAGCTTCTCCTACATAGCTGCATGTCTAAACTTTAGTTGCATCCATTTCTCAAGATCGAGTATACGCAGTTTGCACAGAAGGATACAAATTCTAATTGTCAGACTAAATATTCAAGTTGAGACAATGATTCTACAGACGCCTTTCGACATGTAACGAAGTCCAGCTCACTGCGCCATAGTAGAAAAAACGCTTTTCAGCACTCGTCTTCTTCTCGTTCCGATGAAGTTTATAGGACCATAAGTCCCAAGCCACATAGCTTCGCTCGTGAAATCCGGACGAAATTTAGTCGAGCGGTTTCCCAGACATCAACTGTCAAAGTTGATCGAAAAACATAATCTACTCCTTCTCCTTCTCATTCTCATATTATCATTCACAGTCACGCTCTAAGGACTAGCCATATCTGACGAACCGTTGCACGTATCAACTTGAAATTTGAAACGTGTGTTCTCGCTCACCGGTCCAATATTGATATTGCAAAATATCCGGAAGCGCATAAAGACTGATTAATTTTTCAATTTCGAAGATGAAATTACATACGATAAGGGGCAACAGGACTGAAAAAATTTGTCTTTACTTTCTCGAAAAATGGATTTGGCAGAATGTTGAAAAGAAAATTCACTCACAGACAAAAAATGTTTCAGATCCAAGTTGTTTATTTAGTTTTGAAGGTAAAAGTACATGAACGTTGTCGTACGACGAACAGAGCCAAGGTTATAAATTTTTGAAAAAAATCGATCGATACAAAATAAAAATTGCGATGATTTAATGACATTATAAATTTCATAAGACTGTAGTTTTGTACAGATTTTTTTCCTACTCAACTACAACATGTCCTACAAATAAAAAAGTGTGATCACTTCCCATAGAATTGCCCAGCTTCTTGACTCTGCAGTAAAAATATCAAGCAAGTTTATCACTGGAGCACTAGAGTAGCACATCCAACTTCTCAGCTTGGATTTAAGTTATTTACTATTTCGCGTTTCAATTAGCCGCTTCAATTCTAATCTACTCTTGACAGACAGCCAGTATGTACTCAAGGGGAGATGCTTTTATCTTTGCGTATTGTTTTGCATGAACGTGTACAGCAGCGTGTATTATCAAGAAGGGACGATGGCGCAGGATCAGAACAGGGAAAGACCCCGCGGTGTGTTAGGAGTAGCTATCGATACTATAAGTACACATAACTACTACATACCTATATGAGGCATTCCGCCTTATCTTAGGTAACCGTCAGACATTACCATGTCCATTTTTGCCACTAAGCAAGATTTTGCATCAGAGGCATCATCTGAAACAAACTCTCAGTCAGAATGATCCCAGCTCGGATACCATAGAAGATAACGGAGGTAGGATTATTCTGAAAAATTCTTTAAGAATTACTGCAAAGTGAACGAGCGAAAGGTAACAGATTTTTTGTCTGAAAACTAAAGCGAGTTATTTTCAAAATTCTTGAACGATCTTCAGAAATTGTCCGATCACGCTAAAATTTTGAGAGATTTCCTCAAACATTATAGACTATAAAACTCTTTGGTGAAATCGGAATTTGAAGATTTCAAATCGAAAATTTATCACTTTAATGTATATATCTTACACATGGATAAAGGAAAGATTTATAAGCAGAAATATATGGTGTGATATACAAAGGGGTGATGAATACTGATAGAAACGGTAGTACCATGCGGATAAAACAATATTGCAATGGTAATTTTCCCTCTGGGGTAGAAAGCTAGACTTTAGTATCAAAAGAAGAATGTCTGGGGGCTATAGTAGACGAACAGCTATCGATAAGCTGCTCGCTTTAGACGTCGATATAGAGGTATACAAGCGCATCACTTTTTATATATTTACCTACGCAATGGTAGCTTGTTCATTAACGAACCTTGAACCCTAAAACAATTCTCAATGGAAAAGAATAAGAAATTAGGGAAATGCGAACACAATTATTCCCATATCGTGTTCGAATTCGGTTTTATATTTCCTAGAATCAATTAATCATTCAAACACACGAATTATGCTTCAAATTTCAAAATGGTCAAGCTGTTTTGACCACCCCGGTACTGCAGTGTAATAAACGGAATAAGAATATTGATGATATATTTTAAAAAGAGGTAAAAACACTTTTCAATACGAAATTAATCCTTAACAGATGTGACAATTTAGTTTTTTTTTTTTGTTTTTTCTTTTAATTAAAACATAATTAACTATCGGAAATTGAGGATTTTATTAAATAAATACACCGTTGAGGTGTACCAAACTACTAGACCAATTGTTATTGTCATATAAAGTCTCTTTTACTCCAGAAAATCACTTTTCCTCGTTCGCTTATAACCGGGATATGAGCTTGTGCGAGATCCCAGTCGACTTTGAGTGCGCACTGGCGGTGCTCTAATTAATATTTTTTTAATGGAACCAGCATACCTTTCTTTGTTGATGATCCGCGAATATTTCCAATTAATTTATATATATATATATTTATTATTATTAATTAATTTATATATATATATATATATATATATATATATATATATATATATATATATATATATATATATATATATATATATATATATATATATATATATATATATATATATATATATATATATATATATATATATATATATATATATATATATATATATATATATTTACAAATCTGCATGTGGACTGAAATATAAATTGCAAACTTAACTTGACAAGTTTAATTTGACCTGACTAATTTTTATTTGATTTAAACATTTTCAGGTAACAGTAGCTGCACCTCCGAAATTATTCCTAGCCTTTTTCGTTTTTTTTTTTTTTTTGCTTTTTCATGCATACGTATTTAGTCAGGATCATTCAAATCCTATTGCAGTAACAGCTTTTTTTTGGATTTTCCTACGATCGGACCATTTTGTTTGTTTGTTTTTTTTTTCCTTTTTCGAACACTTTGAAAATTTTGAATCAAAGAAAATTGATGTTCAAACGTTCTAAAAATGTCCAAAAAGTTCCTTAATATTTTCAACTTTGTAACAAATATGTTCGAATCATGTAGAAGGTGAAATTAACTTTTTCATTATATTTTTGGAAACGCGATAAAGGGTAGCACAAAAATCAACTTCACCTCCTGTTTAATTTGAACATATTTTTTACAGAATGGAAAATAAAAGAAATTGTTTTTTTTTTTTTGTTTCTTTCAATTTTTAAAACGTATAAGCATCAATTCTCGTTCGTACAAAATTTTCAAAGTGCTCCAGAGAATGACGAACAAAAAAATTAATAAAATAAAATCGACAATAATTTTTTTTTTACTTTTTTTTTTTAATTTTAAAAAAGCGTAAACTATGATAAAGTTGAAGTTCTAACTTAGAGATGTGTTACACCGTCATCTCGAAAAGTTTCAACCAAATGAAAAATGGTCAGGCTAAATCTTAGCCAAGTTGTCATGAAATTGATGGAATGCCCCATATAAAAGTTTTCAAATAAATGTGGAAGAATTTGATATAGTATTTCACACTTCAATCTACCGTTCTGGGGTTACTTATAGTTCAGTTCTTCGATACTTACATATATATGGAGCATTCCAGCTATAACCGAGCGGCCCATACCCTCGTCATTTTTATTTTGTAACACCAATTTTTTTTTTTTTTCAGGTACTTTTTGATAAAAAAAAAAGACATACGTATTTCTCAAACAAAAATATTTGTCATCCGTTTCCACTTTATGCCTTTTCAAAGTAGAAAAAAAATTATTTTCGCCTAGAGTATATCCTTCGATTTTTCTCAAATAAATTTGCTCAGTCTATAACTGGAATGCCCCATATATTTACGGTCATGTACACGTATTACTGCCTAAGAGTTCCTAATAAATAAATAATTTCATTTAATAATACAAAAAGATAGCCATTCTTCAATCGGCTTTGTTGGATAGAATTCCGTGATATTTCGATCCACGACTGAAGCCGACGTTTGCTCAGTTCAAAGCTGAATACCGATTATCGAAATTCCGAATCTTTGTCATTGATCTGGATAACAATCCAGCCCAAATGTTTATTTTCTCGGTCTTCGGCATTGTATATTATCTGTTCAGGCCTTTGTGCAACTAAGCGCACTCAGTGCAATTGCAATAAGATCTTTCTACTTCAAGTGTTACACGGATTTCGTACTAACAGAGTCGAGTCGGATCTAGGGAATGACTGCGATGTTTTAAGAATTATTTTTTCAACAATCTGTAATTCCCACGGATCAAAAACCACGCTAACAATAAAAGAAAAAACACAAAATCTACCTCTTAAAGAAATTCGGTCTTTCGTTCGATCCAGGGATCCAAGTGCATGGATGAGATCAAAGGGTACATAAATACTATTACTATTAACATCGTTAGAATTCCAGTTTTGATTGAGCGGTGAGTTTAAGCAGCCACATTCACGGAAACAACGCTTTCGCGGTCACCACAGCAATTCGTTCGGTCAGATGCGCAGTTAACACGACCTCGAGTGTTTAATTGAATTTAAAATGGCTGAGTGTTAGGCCTGTTACGAGTGCGCTGGTATCTCGTAATGGCGCAATCTGCTAACGTGAACGCACAAACACATCCAAAACCACGATACGTTGGTTTGCTTTGCTTTGCAGCAGACTATGGTCTACTTTTTACGTGGCTACAGTCATATAGTACCGTGGTCAATCCTGGCCGGAAAGTAGTATTGAAACATGAATAATGCATGAGGGAGGGGGGGGGGGGGGGGGGGGGGGGGGGGACTGGTGAGATCGAGATTAAAAAAATTTTTGACAGAAAAAAAAAGAATATACTTGAGTGAAATGACTTGTCAGAATTGAAACCAAAAACTTTGTCAGACAAATTCTCAAGGCACATACAAAATAACCGGGACTGAATTAAGCTAGCCCACAACTATAGTTACAACGCCCAGTCGTTATATTCTACATGGGAATATTAAGAGCCCCCGAGATAGTTGTCAGCGTCTGAAACTTTTCCAAATGGTTTATCCTATACTTTGATTTTTTTTTTGTTTTTTTTTTTTCAGGGTAGAGTAATTTTTCAAATAAAGTCCTCAGTCTCGCGCCAACCGACACTCCAAACTCTCTTGCTTGAACGAACTACAGATAATTGCCTTTAATCCTGATTTAGTGCCTCTGATCAAACCAAACACGTCATGAAGTATAAATTTATGTGTGTACAAGATTCATGAATCGTCTCACAGTATTGCAAATTCTTTAAATCGAGTACCGGCAAACCTGAAGATTTGAAGCTATTTTTTGGACGATTTTTCACGGAGTTTTCTTACAAGAAAAAAACTTCATGCTCTGAGCTAATTTTTAACAACTATTTTGTTGGTATTCTTCAGAAGAGCTACCTTCAAGTTGAATAACTATCCTGTTTTTTCTAGCTTGCGAATGTGATGCATGGATATTGTAGTTTTTTAATTTTCCAAACACACACCCTGCGCTTCAAAACTTCTGATTCGATTTGATCATTTAGAAAAAAAAAAAAAAAAAACTGAAAGAGTTATGGGTTTCCTTAAAGACTTTGGCAACAGTACTCTGCGTCACTCCTGGAGGATAAGACATATCGAGAAGTTCCACAGTCCAGTGGGGGACTGCTAGGGATGCTTCCTTGACTTCCAGAACTTCCAACCCTGCATCTCGACAACGTATGGCTGTGCATCGAATCCTATGGGACCTTTCCGAAGGATCGGATTCGTTGGATTGGACGTATAAAGTTGACTCTCTCGAGACAGACATCCGGCGGAATTCCAAAGTCGCAGGTCGCAAACACAAACTCTTCACTTCGTCGGTTACGGTCTAGACGCTACATCTATAACGTACCCTGACCGTTATTATTATTTTATTCGCAAGGAAACGGCCGACAATTTCACCCTTGCCGCCACGCGGAGAACGTATCTTTTTTTTATTTCACCGCATTTCTATGCAAACTACCTGCATGCTAATGCTCGCCGTTTGCTGCCACCAACTTAAAGGCACTTAAGTGTCGCCAAAAGCTAGCACCAAGAGTTTTCCCTTTCTTATACTTGATACAGGTACCGCGGCAACTTGACGAAGCGTTTCTTTGAAATTTTAAACGCGCCGACCCTCCTTAGATTTGCATGCGGTTCTCGTTCCCTGGGGGATGCTGCAGCATCCCTCACTTCAAAAACCAGATGACTATTGGTTGGCTCCATTGTACAACGCCTCATTCTGCTAGTGAATTACTACTTACTTTTTCTATCTTTTGTTCACAAGGACCCAGTGCTTTTTGAAGCGCGGACAATTTCCACCCCGATTGTTCGTACCTAGACTCGAAAATATTTTCTCTGCAAACATTGTCAGGGAAAAGGTTGGAATTATTTTTCAATCCATGAACTTCACGAGTTGACTAAACGCCAACGAACACATTACCGCCTGGATGAACATACATTTTCACAAAATCGACCCTCATCTCGATGAATAAAGATACCCAGTTAGAGTCTGGTGATACTAGCAATACGGACCACCACTGGTGCAGTCTCAATAGTCGAACGTCGACGTTTAGAACTGGACCAGCATTGAACAATATAAAATCTCCCACCGCTACTGATACGATCCACTACCGGGCCAGCATCCGCATTCCAGGGTTGTCACGAGTCGCTGGTATAGTATTGGGCTGCTCTCGCAATACATTTCAAGGGTTAAAAACCGGAAGGGAGTAAACCCTATGAGAGATTACGCTCTTCTCATCCATAGCTTTTGATACATATTTTTGAGGAAGCTTATGATACTGGCCCAAAACCGAACCATGCTACTGGGCTACTGTTTATTTGCAATACTGGCCCAGTTCTAGTTACCAGCGTCGGTCGGCACGATCTTATCATTCCGACTATTTATCGGTACCGTTTCGGTACCAGAAGATGAACGACTGTGCCGGAATCGATACCGTTGGTAACGGTACTGGTCCAACTCTAAGCATTTTGTTCAGTTCAGAATGAATTGTCAAGAATTTCGGTGTCAATAACGGAACATTCAAAGATCCATGGTTTCAATAATTTTCCATAAGATTTTTCGTAATGATAGTCATAATGATAATACCGTTACACTACCTAGGAAGAGTTTTCTATAAAGGTCGTGTAAATACCGAAGAAAGTATGAGATAGAGTGGAAAACAGGAAAACAAAATAACAAAAAATCCCTACAGGTTGGCATACAAAGCACGTAGGATTACACCAAGGGGTGTTGCTAAATTCGGTGTTATACTGATGATCACCGTTTCAACATCGAGATAACGACACTGCCGCTTAACGCCGTGAACGGGGTGGACTACTTCTGTAATGTACACTTTTTGTTATAAGGCAGATGTTGATTTTGACATGACATTTTTCAGACTTTATATTATTACGTACTCGATTTTAACTTAAATCAGAGCAAGTTTTGACCTCTGCCGGACCCTCTTATCTTACAGTTACCGAGCGAACGGAGTAAACTTTTACGAAAACAAAAACCTCCCATCCTAAGTCTAACTTCGATTGGGGTCTAGACTTCGGAGTACGGTCATTCATCTTCCACCATTGACGTGTGGTTAACGGCAACTGTTACAACTCGGCAAACACCTTTAAAGTCTGAACGCACGCAACACGTACGCTTGCACGTGCAAGATTCCAGCCATGTACATTATGAGGCATTCCAAGCCACTTCGACCTGGTCGTGACCCTCACCATTTTCAATTTTTTTTTTTTTTTTTTTCGTCTTGTACTTCTGTTGGTATTTTGTACGGCTTCAAACAAGAAACGCGATTTGCAAAGTCTTGAGTCTAGAGAAAAATTAATTCGCTAGCAATTGCTCGACATTTACTTTCATCTCTTGAACAAAATACACACCCATCTTTTCTGTGGGTATAAAAACCATAGTATTTTTACCAAGAATTCACTATGTGAAATTTCATCAAGATGAAATACCGGCCATGTCCGTGTAATTTTTTGTATTGATCATTCGAGATGAACGCATCGCTGTTTGAGATTAAGTTTTCACACAGAAGATCGTGTACTCCACGATGATGTATCAATGAATTTTCCAAGCCAACACCACTTACGGATTCAGAATAATGGTCATATAAAGTTTAAGAAAAATTCATAACGTTCGAATGTCTGATGATAATTCAACGCACTTTGGAATAAAACTCACTGTCAAAAAAACACCATAAAAATCCCATTTTTGTTGACGACATGCCAATAAGCTTTTCTAACTTTGGTCATTTTTGGTTCATCGTTGCGCGGTCGGGTCTTATTATCAAAAATCTAAGCTTTGGTAATCAGAGAAGAAGGTATAGTAGCAGATCTTGAAATCGCTGTACACTACAACGTCTATGAAAAGAAGTCGATAACTCATTCTGCCGTTTGTGCTGCAGTTATCTGGAAACTGTATTTTGACTATGGATTGTTAATAACTTGATAAAGCTACTAAGCGGAAATCTGAAAGGATTGAAATATCGTTTTACTTCAGAAATTTTCATCTTATGTTAAAAGCAAATACTAAAAATTGGACTGTTCCCAAAGTCTTAGTTCACACGCTGCGGTTCGACCAGACACAGTGCATGAGATTAAAGAATAACAGTTTTTTGTGAGGAATCAATTTGTCTTATACGTATATTCCGGGCGTTGGTTTACATTCAGATGATGAGTGCTTTCTCCTAAAACAAGAAGGTATATATGAAATTATTTCAAAATTTATCAGTAGAATTATTGTTTTGTTTGAAGAACCAGTTTCGATCTATGCGTAAATTGCTTTTAGTCCATCACCTTGTGCAAAGAAACGAACCCTTTTTGCGAGACAGCTTATTAATAAGTTTGACTAATAGCATGTCGAGTTAGCCACCAGATATTGATTAATTGTGAAGAATATCGGTTCGTACAACTACGTTTCTGCATGAATGAGGAAAACTATTTTGAAAGTTAAAAAGTAATTTACCTGCATTCAAACATCTGACATCCCAGATGTGAGGATTTTATAAATTACACTCTACGTATTTATGGTTCTTCAATGGTTGATACAAGTATACTTGCTAGAACCAATCAAAAATTGTTACCCTACATGTTTTGAACAATTAAATTTTGGTGTTGAGACTCTCGAATCGTACATTATGTGGCCATCAACATAGATTAAAATAAGCTCCTTGAAATTGACATACCTAGGTTTATTATTGTTGACTTAATAATTAATTATCCAGTAGTCCGAGCAATCTATAATTTTTCATACTTACAGTCATCACACTTGTTAGACCTGGCGTTCAAATTTGGAGAGATATTGTAAAATATATTTTTTTTCACGCTGACTTTTGTAAATTAAACTTTCTTTATGCGCTACCAATCACAAAATAAATTTTATCAACTGTATACTTTTATAGAAGCCGAGATGCAACTGCCACAGTTTTCGGATTTCAATTTTTAAAGAGGTCCATCCCTTGCGGAAAAGTGTTTCTTATAACACATATTTTTTTTTTGGTTTGGTCCAGACATAATGGCGAACAGTTATCGTGTTCACCGATCGGTGCAACCCTTCGGGCACGGTACACGTTTCTTCTCATAATTCTATGAATTCAGTTCTTTTTTTCTTTTGATTAATGAAAAAATTTATGAAAATATACTAATGTACAATGTACTAATGTACAACTGCAGATAGGGTTCCCTTCTTGAAATGCTCATCAATGATATCATAGTACACAGTACTAACTATATTTACTAAATAGATACTCATGTATATTGTACAGACCTGCACATTAATGACTTACCCGAAAAATCAGCGTCATTGAACATGGACTTAAATCCACTAGCGCTGCCATGCGCCCACAGTCGACGTTTAGCAGACGCTCCGCGTGTCAAGACAGATCAACAATGTTGTTTGAACGACTTGAAGTTGTAAGCGCATACGCGTATTTCTCGAATGAAGCATTTGCTCGTCGACTAGTTGATTGAGACCACGTTCACGATTCAAAAATCCAAGTGCAGCTATAATGTTCATGTTCAAACCCAGGAAGTACTTACTTCCTGTTCAAACCATTAATGTGCAGGACTGTACCTGTTCACTTGTTGCAAGTGCAATGTAGCGAAAGAATCAATTTCGGATCATATCCACTGTCCAGACATGCCTCTCTTCTACAACTTCAAACTTTATACTTTTAAGACTTCCATTAAATCACCTACGAACTGCGACTGTCTTAGAAAAAGTACTTGTTTTATTCCTGGCACATATCCAACTATTTTAAGTAATCTCCTGAATGCATTTCATATTATTCCAAAAAGAAGAATATATATCATTTGGGTAGAATGGCGTAATATATGTGTGTATAGTCTAGGAGCAATTCATTAATCCTTTATTATTTTTCACCTCGACCTTTTTTAACTTCCCGCAATGAAAATTGAAAATTTTTATAAAAATGGGAAGTTATTGGTTTCGGTCCGATGTTCCAAAATTGAGTTTTCATCAGATCTCGACGTTTTGGAGTCCTAGGAAGCAATTCTGACTATTTTTGCATTGACGTCCGTATGTGTGTGTGTGTGTGTGTGTGTGTGTAAACAAATTTTTGTCGTACGATATCTTTAGAACGAATCGACCGAGTGAAATGGTTCTTATGGCGATCGAAAGGGTTTATCAAGACTTAGATCTGATTAGATTTTGGAGTCGAACGGTCCAGTAGATTCAAAGTTATTTGAGAAATAATAATTGAAAAAACAATTTTGTTTTTCATGTTTTTAGCGGATAACTCCTAAACTGTTCATGCGATTAATCTCGAAACTTAATCAGACTTAGCCCTTGGATAGCCCTTTCGATCGCCGTAAGATTCATCAAAATCGGACGATTGGTTTGAAAGATATTGGACGACAAAAATTTCTCTTTTTGTCGTACGATACCTTTGGAAGGAATTAACCGATTTGAATGATTCTTGCGGCGATCGAAAGGGTTCATCAAGACTTAGATCTGATTGGATTTTGAAATCGATCGGTCGAGTAGTTTCAAAGTTATTCGAAGAATAGAAATTGAAGCAAAAAAGGTTTGTATACGGAAAACTAATTATACTTATGACCTTCTTTAATTTATTATAAACACAATAGTATCAATTAATTGTAACGTATTTAACACAGCGGGAAGTTTTCGGGTTGGCCCACAGGTCAACCGGTTTCCTGATTTCTTTCTATGCATCTGATTAACAATAGTTGATATTAGGATAGAAATTAATATTGATTTTCGTATATTATTAAACCTCGGAAAATCGTGGAGAAAAATTTGCAATAAAATCCCACGGGGATGACACTTGTGAAGGTATACTTGTTAGCCTCGGCAACGTTGGCACCGTCCCTCTAGGCTATAACTTTGTGAACATTGCGTCCCTCGGGAACGTTACGTTAACCTATGACCCCGTCCCATCCGCTTCACCTTAAACAGGATCTAACGCCTCCAAACTGTTTGCCATGCTTTGGCCTGCAAGCACGCGGTGAACAAAGCTGAAGAACTTATATGTACGTCGAGATGTATACGTGTATATGTATAATCTAATTATATGTAAAGTATAATATATACATAATTATACAACGCAGTGCCTAATACAATGTCGAAGATTAAAAGCTTCCATTTGACGCAGTCGGGACACAGAAATTCACCGACTGATTGGTAATCCGGATTTTGAACTTGATCCAGCAATCAGACTTGTCTCAAACGAACAACGGAACGCAATATCAGTAGCTGCTGAGATAACAATGTCTCGGCTGTACGCTAAAAGCTTACCCATCACTGGTCAACACATTTACAGTTCAATCCCCCCGAACGATATAGCCCTACGGAATTACTAGTATAGCTTTATAGCGGGGGATTAGATATTCGTGGCATTTTGACACCAAATTACAGTGGGAAATTTTGGTTCATATATTCTGCAGCTGTCACTCTCAATATCCATGGTATTTTTATTATTATTATTATTATTTTTATTATTTATTTTTTTTTTCTCGCTTGTTCGGTAAACGGAATATTTTCGCACAAAACAAGGGAACAGTTGATGAAAACGGAACTAAAATTTCCCCTTAAATATCTACACCGTTATAGGTATACTTAATAATGTATGTGATTCAACTTTTCAAAACTAAATTGAAATCCATGAATATGGATTTATCGACTACGGAGTTTCTGCTATCGTACTATAGATGAAAAAATTTGAAACTTCATAAATTATTAGTATTCGGTACAACGTCCAAGAAGAACAAAAAAAAAATACAAAAATTTTTCGATTCTGACATTATAAACTAAAGTTATAGCATTCTGCCAATTCGATCGATATTCAAAATTCAATTGTAAAAATCAAGAAATAATATTTCATTCATTCTTCGTCAATATTCATCGATTAATGTGCTTGATTTTTTCATATTAGTCTACATTCATTTTTTTTTTTTTTTTTAATCTAAACAAGTCATGGAATAATGAAACACGCCTTATAATTTATTTTAAAAAATTGTAATATTTCTTCTTGAATAGAGGACAAAAGAATGAAGAAATTTCATGGGGTAGGGGGTTGTTCATTTTGGATCAGCCAAACATCAAGAAAAAAAAAGTCAATCGATTCGTGTACTCCCGAACAAAAATCTTTACATCAGGAATAGTTGTATAAATAAATTTTCGAAAAAAAAAAAAAACAAAGACGTTTAAGAGAATTGAAAATGATAGTCGCTTTTTCACAATTAGATTATTGTATTGGACTCGTATCCACATACCAAAATATACATATTTTGCTTATACATATACTGACAAAATATGTATATATTCCTGTGATATATATTTTTCCCTGAGGACGAGAAAAAAAAAGAAAAAAAAAAAAAAATGTGGTTAAATTTATTACATCGACTCCCTGAAGCACTCTATCCTATAGGCAAGCTTCGACGATTGTTATATGACAAAAGGAATTGCTTTCGTGCACCTGGGGTTCGCCTTCACCGACTCCTTTCCAGTCGACAGATGCAGTTTATCTTATTACAGAATTAGAACCTGATGTTGAAAATTTGTGGTTTCTTGTAGCCAAAATATTCTCTTCCTAAATGTTGCGGTGGCCTTAACCAGAATTTAGGCTTTGTCAAATTGACACGATAGTCCCGGACGATTAATTTATAATTATCGTATTATCTCCTAATCTTCGTACACAAATTCTGTCTCATGTTTCACGCTAGACGACTTAAGCATCCACTACCCCGTAGTTACTTGATCAAGATTATACAGATATAAGCTTACCGATTTGTCTGCACTCCATGTGGTAGTTAATGGACGCGAAATATGTACTCACACGTCCGTCACGTACCATTAAGCACCGGTAAAGATAGCCTCTAATTACTAGTCGTCGTTTCGCATCGAGATTAACGAGTGAAAAGCTAAACAATGCATGAACGAATAGTGGTCGTTCAAATTCTCATTCACATGTGTCACCCGGTAGAATACAATGGCCAAAGGCAACACGAGAACAAAGGATAATTCTCACTGTCTCCTAGAGCTTATAAAGGTAGAAAACAGAAAAGGGAAAAGAACGAAAAGAAGTGAATGAAGAAAAGCAAGAGGATATCTCTCGACAGAAATAGCGATTCGTTAAAATGGACGCGAAATGCCGGTCACGTAACGTGTTATTACTTTATAAAATAATTATGGGATAAGAAAATTAGTTTTCGTCTGAGAAGTTAGCTCTTCTTTTTCTTCTTCTTCTTCTTGTTCTTCTTCTTCTTCTTCTTCCTCTTCTTCTTCTTATTCTTATTCTTCCACTGCTTTCTTTTGCAGGCCAATGGACGTGGCTCGCCTCCGAAGCGCTCCTTCTATCCGGGTTCTATCGACACATTTTGCATCAAAATTCGGTATTGAATTATTTGGCAAGGAGCTAACTGGGCTTGCCTAATGGATTCTCGATGCAATCAAAAACACGAGAATTCCAAGAGTTTAACTATTTTCATCAATTTATTTAACAAATCCATTTACACATTCACTGGTTGCGAGCTAACGATAAGAACTCATTGGATGTTTTACTCCCAGTAGGTATACACAGTTATATCATGTTCAATGAGGAAATAAATTAATTAAAAAATTAATAGAAATTAAACACGAAGGTGAGTGAGTGAACACGGCTGACCTCAAGCCTCGAGGGGCCAGCCCTAGAGCTTTTCATATTTTATGAGTAAACGGTTTAAATATAAGAAAAAGAAATGTATTACTAGTGAAAAGTTGATTTGGGTTTTCTAAACAAGAACTAGTGGATCGATTAATTCCGAAACTTTATCAGATTGAGGATGTACCAAATCCTATCGATTGAGACTAAAATCATCCAAATCCGTTGATAAGTTCTCGAAGTATCATTAATTGAAATTTTTATTTCAAAAATTTTGTTCTTCGAATAACTCGAGAATTAACCGACCGATCTATTTCAAATTCTGATCAGTTCTAAGTTTGAAAAAATCGCATCGATTGATATAAATTCATTCGTTCTCGAGATATCATTGGACAAAAATTGATCACACACATACAAATCCAAGGCATCCATCTAAAAATGGTCGAAGATGATTCTCTGGACCTCAAAACGTGACGATCTATCGAAATATCAACTTTACATTTCCGTGATGATTATAGTAACATCCCTTTGTTCAAAATGACAATTTAAAAAATAGTCAACTTAGCAAGTCGTCATGTTTGTCAAAAGCTGCTTCGAATAGGGAAAGATACCCCCAGGACTCGATGTCTGCAACATGAGGCACGATCCAAAAGTAATTATTGAGGGTGGCATATTAATTTGCTAAGCGGGTCAGCCGAAGCGGCCGCGTGGGGCTATGTATGGATAGTTAATACACAGGGTAACTATAGCCAGGACTATAGCACAAACAAGCTAACCAAGATCCCAGTAATTAATTTAAGTTAGGCCGCCGCGCCGGGTTCTACACTGAACCCCGTATTCGATCGGTGTGACGCCAACTACCCCGCCCTGCCACCTACCAGCCACTACTATCTACCCTTAATACCCAGTGCCTACTATCTACGATTTCTCTCAGACAGGGCTGAAGGAAGCTCTAAATGAACGCAATGGAAGCTTAAAACAGGCCACGGTGGATGGTATCTCCAGCTACTCTCGTCTGCATAGGGATATGGTATAGTAGATCTTGAGGGAGAGTTTCACGGAAGTGAAATTGGTTAAACTATATGTATTAGCTGGTCCAAGTTTTCGCGAATGGTCTCGTGCAGGCGTATATTTTAGGTGTTGAACCGTCGGTGTCGCTGGTTTCTGACGGCTGACACATTTAATATTTTACTTCGTTTATCACCGTGGATAAATTCACCATAAGGAGCTCGCATATCCCTAGCACTAAGGAGGTTGGTTAGTCAGAAATCAATACTTTTTGTTAAATTTATTAGGAGATAGTCAAGACATTGGGCATTCGTATGATGAATATATATGTGATCTGAGGATGTCCCTAAAAATACAATTAACAAAAAAAAAAAAAAAAATACCAAAATTATAAACAATCGGTAAGATATCGATTTTTCATTTTGAGTCGCTTTCAAATAGTGAAAAATCTGGTAGATTGATTCGATTTCACTCTTCGATGGCTTATTTTGTTCCGACAAGTATTTTTCACAAATTCACTGTAACAAATTATTTTTTTTTTTTGTCAATAGGCAATTCTATGTCGTTATTTGTTGATCGGAATCGACCGAGGTCCAATCTTGTAAAATTGAATATTCAACGTCACCAACGCGATGAAAAAAAAGTGACCCGATGGTATTGTGGAGAATACTTTTCTGAATATAAAAAACCATCGAAGAGTGAAATCGAACCAATCTACTAGATTTTTCACTATTTGAAAGCGATTTGAATTGAAAAATCGACATCTTACCGTCTCTTCATTATTTTAGTATCTTTTTTTTCATCGAATTTTTAGGGACACCCTCAGATCACAAATATAATAATCATACGAATACCCAATTTCTTGACTATCCCCTGATGAATTTAACAAAAAGTATTGATTTTTAACTAGCCAACCTCCTTAAACTCATCTCGCCCAGAGTTCCGCATCGATTGTCAAAAAATGACGGATCTGAATTTCTTTTACCTAATTTAGCTCATATAATTATAGCCCGTCAATTATTGCACACTATAAGTCTTTCCTTCTCAATTATTTAACAAACACCCGTTTATTTCAGTAGAATTCTAGTTTGCCGTAATATTTTAACTGGATTTTTATAAAATATGTATTTCTAAAAAAATGCAAAACGTCAAGATAGATTTTTTTTCCCAATTGATAAGGTGTCTCCTATATTAGGTCCATGATGCAGCGAAACACGACTTCCGGTCATGGACGGTTAATGTTTCAAGAAGCAATATTAAAGAGTTAAAGACCATAGTGTTATCATCCGATAAAAGACGTATATTTTTCACGATTTGTTTCGTAGTGAGATAACCGTGAAAGGCAGCTGGACGTTTTTCAGTGCAACTCTACAATGACTCCGTTCATTTATACAGTATCGTAAAACAAGTTATGGAAAACTTAACGATACATCATAAAGTGCATTTTTGATCACTCAGTTTACGCATTTCCTATTCAAAATTCTTCTACTCAATTGAATTTCCGTATATAGAAGACGCTTTACTTTGATCATGGACTGAATAACGAGACTCGTGCGTCCCTTTTGGAAGATAAAAAGCAAACTGAACTCGTGCTCTTTGATTATTGAAGTAAACGTGGAGAGCTTAAAAGGCAGCACTTCAACACTGAATTATGAAGACTAAAGAAAAAATTTATAAAAATATTTTTAGTAAAGGAAATAAGCTCATTGATTTATGTCAACGTTGTCGAGTCGACCTCTTCAGAATTTATTAGTGTGATATTTTTTAGACCATCATTACCACCCGCTCAACGCCGGATTATTCGCCAACTTTTGCTATTCAAAAAACTATCATCCCAAGAGTATCTCCTCAATCCTTACAGACTTTGTAAGTTCTATTGTTCACTTACTATTTTTTTCAAATAATTTTTCAATTTGACCAGCTAGGCAGCATAATTAGGGTATTGCAAAAGCTATCACTGATTACTCACGTCAACGATCTTGTAGTAAATATATCGCCTTGCAATTTATTTACTATTTTAAATGTGATAGGTTGTACCCTAGACCGCTCCAAAAAATCGACTATTTTTCATTTTTAAAAAGTAAGTCAAAAATATTGTTCCAAATGACGAGAAAAAATTCTGTCAAAGTTTGAGCTCTTAATATTTATATTAAGAGGTGCCTCATCGCGATTTTCTATTTCTCATCTAAATAACATGGGAATTTTTTTTTTTTCAAACTTTAGAATTTTATAACTCGTCAACGCATCAGTGTATCTGATTAGACCAGAACACATTTTTGTAGTGAAATGAACGCTCTATAAAAAAGGTCTCAAGTAGTTTAATTTTCAAGATATAAAAATCGAAAAATTCCACAAGACGATTTCCCATGTTATTTAGATGAGAAATAGAAAATCGCGATAAGGCACCTCTTAATATTAATATTAAGAGCTCAAACTTTGACAGCATTGTTTTTTTCGTCATTTAAAACAATATTTTTGACTTACTCTTTGAAAATGAAATCTAGTCGATTTTTTTGAAATGGTCTATTGTACACGACACCCTGTATAGTGATAACTAGCGGCTTGATCAACTCGAAACATGACAATTTATAAGTTTTGTGGATATTTCTTTTGATACACGTTACCGGTAATTCCCTCGACGTCTTACTCGTATGTATCAAAAAGTATACTGCAGCTTTCTCCCCTAAGACACATGTTTCCGACGAACCCGGCCGACCGCTGCACCCTAGTATTAAAACACGGAGATAGGTAAAGTATTGAAATATACGTGAAATATTTATTAGGATGTCTAAAAAAATATGGAAATTTCACATTCTTTATTCCCACAAGTCTAAACGTCGATTTTTGACACAAAACGAATCTACTTCGGTTGCTGCAGAAAGTCTATAAAAATTGACAGGATCCTATAGATATCCAGCGTCAGAAAACGGATAGAGACTGACTTTTGAATCAGTTTTCTGAATCCATTTGAATTCATTTTTATATGCTGCGCTATATCAACTCTACTTTTTCATCTCAACTCCGAAAGGCGATGGAAGACATTTTTTTATATTTATTCAACTTTTTGCAACAAGCACTTTCTCTTACATGCCACTTTATTGAAACTCACCCTGAAGGGACTTTTTGGGTTGCTAAATCCGGACCTAAAGTCAGAAGCCAGAAATTTGAAACAAGAAATCATAAAAAGTTAATCAATTCATATCAAAATTAGCACTTGGCGGTTTTGGACTCGCTTAAATCTGATCTGAATTGGGCCGGATTGGACTCAAAACCGTATTGGTACATCTTAGCGACAGAAGCAGTATCCCGTGCAAATTTCATCCAAATCGGTTCAGTATAGTTCGACTGGAATCCTGCTCACAAAAAATTGATAACCACACATATCCGTTTTCGAAAATACTTGTAAACTTTTCTTTGAGTGTTACAACGTGCTTAGGTGATCTTAGGCATTTTTCTCAATCTGAGGTACTCCAACCGTGCCTATAAGAATCGCTTGCACCAACTCTCAAAGCTCATTTTGCGGGAAAATTTGTCTCGTTTAAATAAAAAGAAACTAACGTTTACAATGGTGGGAGCGGAAAAAATAAAATGTCGATTTCCTTTCAAACACTACTTATTTATGCCAGATGGTTCACGGAAGAGCAATAAATTTCGTTTGAAAAAACCGTTATTGACGATCTGACGTAGTGCAAGATGTTGAATCAAAAATCGAAAGTATTGCAGGATCCTGGACGTATGAATCGTGAAATTTTAGGTCTCTTATATTCGAATTGAAACTGCAATTGATTTCTTTAGTTTGAGTCTGGTTAAAATTCGTCAACACACTGGCTCGAAGGTATAACAAAATAAATAAGTTATATCCTGTAAGATTATACTTGTAAAACAAGTCTGCTACTTCCATTAAGGCATGTAAAATCCCACGGCTCGATTTCGACATCGTCGAACGTGTAAGTACGAGGTAGAATTAAACCCATAAGATTATAGTTATACCGGAGTATTGTACTAATTTCGATTATCGTTAAATTGAACCAGCAACTCTGCACAAAGTACGTTTAAGATCCGGAGCCCGCGCTTCCTCGACGTTAGATATTTAGTTGTATAAATATAACCGTGAAGTCGGAGTCTCGCCGCGTGGGAACTGCCGAGCTAGCTGGTGAAAACTTTCCGTCGTTTTCGAGTCTTTAAAAGTAACTGCGCAAGCACGAATTGTACCTTAAAAGCGTTTAATTAGACACCCGGATGATGGTAATTTTCATTTCAACTACTTTTAAGGTCCATTTTGTCCTAGCCCTTTTATTGGCAAAAAAGCACCCCTTAATTCGACACTCAACTGTCCAACGAAGGCGAGCTTTGGTTACTGTTTGCATATTTTATGATTATAATTCCGCAGCTTGCGAATATATACGTCGGAGCTTCGTGTAGCTCCTCTTTCTTATCTGGATTAGAAACCATTTCTCATTTCTTATCGACTAACTATTGTATGCTGAAAAATGCGGAGATGAGTGGTTAGTGTGGTTATTGTTGTGCGTGAACAAAGCAAAAATTTTTTCAATAAAAATAAAAAATAAAATTTGGACAGTCATAACTTTTCATATTAGAGCTGCGAGACACCACCAAAAAAGCACTCGGAAAATGATCGACTGACTACTCGCGCACTAGTGCCTAATTTTTTTATTTTTCAATCTAGTGAATAATGTTCAGAGATGAAAAATATGTATTTTCGACTCAATTATAGAGGGCACAACATCTGCAAAAGGCGCGAATATAGCTAGAAATAGATAGAATTTGATTTTTCCATATCCAATGGCATTGAAAATTTGTTTGTGCATTGGTTAACATTATTTTCTGCAAAGACTCCAAATATATTGTTTCTTTTGAATATTTCGAGTCATTATAACTGAATAATAATGCAAATATTACGGAAAATGATGTTCAACTAACGATTTTTTGTCTTCATTCCCAGAAATAATTTTTTCTATCTCTTAACTGAATTCTGGGGGTATTGGATTTTGTTGGCCTTCAGAATATTTAATCGGTCGGAAAAATTTTGAGGAAATAAATAACAATAGAAGGAGAATACTCACTTGTGAATTTAAGGTTTTTTATTGACCAAATATATCTCGAGGAAACCATCAAAGACAAGGATAGAACAGCAGTTATTCTTTACATACGCAGACTTCAAAATCCATTCGTCGATTATTATGCAAATATTTTTCAAACGAAGCTGTTTAGAGAAAAATATTACGAGATATTTTTTATCGCAAATTTTGAGGTTTATAAAAAATATTTCTTGACATTTTGCGCTAAACCTACCCATTTTGAAGATATTTACAAAATAATCTGTATGAAATTTGTAAACATGTTCAAACTGCAAAACGGATTTATAGATTATTTGCAAGATATCTTTTAAACGACGAAGTTTACAGGAAAATAAATTTCTAAAAAAAATATTCTCTTTCTTTTAATTAGACTTTTGACCACTCAAATTTCTCTTTTGAGCTTAAAAAATCTGACTGAAAATTCCTAGGACTGGTCATCGAGGTCAGGCGACTTATCTACTTATTCCTCTACAATCGGAAAATAAAAATTGTCTCAAACTTCGAGTTTTTTTCGATTAGTTTTCTTGTTACCACTGCTCTGTTGCTATAAGTTCCACCATGAATCTACCATATGTTCATCAATTTCATGTACATATACGTATCTAGCAAGCTGTAGTTCATGAACCCTACGTCGTAAAGTTTAGTTGACGAATTCCTTGCGCTACTTGGCGTACGGCGTATAATCTAATAGACCAAAGCTCCAGCCAACTGTCGTTTGTCAATGCAAATTGCTCAACGCTGGGCCAGGTTAGACTAAAGAACTTGAAATTTGTGAAACCTGATTATTCAAATACATACCTACTCCTATACGTATATATACGTAGAGAACGTAAGTAGGATCGATTCCGTTTTACTGAAAACGGTATAACGGCATATATTTTATCAGGAAAATGTGCGCGTTGGCACAATAACTCAGATATACCGTTCAGGACTGTACATAAGTGAAAATATAGTATATAACCATGATATGTATGCATGGCATAGTTATATATTTGCCAAGGGGAATATCACGTATTAGCAAACATTTTCCGAAGCCTTGTGGATAAGCTTTGAATTATAAATTTCAATTCCAGATTTCGCGAAGGCTTAAGAGATTCTGAGATTATACCTAGGCGCGGGCATACGCTTATATATATATATATATATATATATATATATATATATATATATATATATATATATACTATACTGTACATGGGTATAGATATATATACGCTATTCCACTCGGGGGAGGACGCAGCCTGGTGCCATTGCCGAATTTAAAAGTACGATTCAATCTTTTACTTTTATTCAAACCAAAAACTTTTAGCCGACGAATATAAAGACACGGAATCTCCGTATACATTCAAATAGGAAACTTATCGCGACATGGGACAGACACCAACGAACTTTCAAACAAAACACATTTAACTTGTCCTACTGATGCAGAGGAACGAGATTCGCCGTGGGCATCGTTCGCGAACAAATCGCATGCCTGGCAGAAAACGATTTATCCTTAAAATGTAAAAAAATAAAAAAAAATCTAAGAATCGTCCAAGGTCCATCCACGTATAACGATTAGCTACCACTTTGGGCTAAATTAATATTCCGAAGGCATAACTACTTTGCGTTTCGCATAGCGTAATGTAGCTTCGGGAAAATATAAAGACTCAACGCCAGCAGATATTAGTTATTTATGCGCACAACTGGACAACCGAAATGCGAACCACGTTCACGTTATAGCCAGGCAGTGCTTAACCACGTTTTCTTCCTGGGAAAAGCTTAACCCGTAAAAGAAACACGCTCGAAGCATGACGCGGAGAGCCGGTCCGTATACCTACCTACCTACCTACCTACCTACCTACCCCTGACCGCGGCTAATCTATCCAGAGCTTTCTATGTTTTTCTAATTTATGCTAAGCCCCGTGCTCAAGCAAATGGAATATTAAATTCTTGCTCGGTTAGGCATGATGAATTATTTATAAAGTGGACCAGTACCCATCGACGAATAGATGAGTGAAATTTTATTCCGAACGGTGCTGCGGTACTGCAGAATTTTGACTCGGCCACGTCCGCACCTTAACAACTGCACGAAGATCTTCTATATAGTTTGATTCAGATCATTTGGCTCCAGGGATAATTTAACGGGAAAAGAACAAGCGAAACCCAGAAGCAGTCGTGTGCAATGAAAAACTGCGGGAAAGTCCAAGTTCTATAATTAATGATATTGCATTAGCCCGGATAAAGTAATTGTATAACGATGCTGTAGGTTTTCGTTAGCTGCAGTGCAGGTAAAAACTTCTCAAAATCAGCTTAACATTTCTTGTCCACTACACTTCTAAGCTTCTAGCTGCTCAAACTTTGGGTTTAACTGCACGACCTGCAGCTTTATAAACCCGCTTCTGTTACTGAAAATATCATTCTTTATCAAAACATATTTTGTCAAATTCTTCGACTTTTCTACACCGTAATTTTACACCCAAAAAAGAGAAGAGATAAGCTAAACCTGGATTCAACTAGCAAACATTTAAGTAGGTAGTACTTTTGGTAATTATTCCAATTTTTGTACTAGAGTGTATAAAAAAAAATCACTCCCATCACTCTGAATGTTAAATGTTTGTTAAACAAACCAAATGCTCTTTCGGATGGAGCTCTATATCTCAACTCTATAAAGATATGGTGTAACCTATTTTTTTTTAAATTTTTTATGTTCATTCAAATTTTGCAGCCTAATTTTTTTAACACGCTCGGAAGTGGTTTTTTGAGTTGATCAGTCCGGATGTGAAGTGAAAATACAGGAATTTGCAATGATGAGGCCATTATGGTGGATCAAAATAAAATAAAAAATAAACGCATTAACTTCAAAATCGGTACTCGACGATTTTTGGAAAAATTATGGATCGAAATTGTAAGAAGTAGATTTAGTCGCATGAACATTGCTACTTAGGATTTTTAAGGTCCTTCAATTTGTATTGGGTGATTATTTTAACTTAAACTTGAAATTAGCAGTCGCAAAACCGTCGATTACCAATTTTAGTGCAATACAATCTACTTTTTACAATTTTGACATGACATATTGGACACAGCAGTTCGAATTTCTGTATTTCGATTTCATATCTAGGGTCAGTAATCCAAAAAACCCACCTCTCTTGAGCGATTTTCAAAAACATCGCTTGTTGAAAGGTGAAATCGACATGAAAGGTATCTGCTTCAAAAGTTAAATAAACTTTAAGGAGGTTGGCTAGTCAAAAATCAATACTTTTTGTTAAATTTATCAGGGGATAGTCAAAACATTGGGTATACGTATGATTATCATATTTATGATCTGAGGATGCCCCTCAGAATTCAACTAAACAAAAGAAAAATACCAAAATTATGAACAAACGGTAAGATATCGATTTTTCATTTTAAATCGCTTTCAAATAGTGAAAAATCTAGTAGATTGGTTCGATTTCACTCTTCGATGGTTCTTTATATTCAGAAAAGTATTCTCCACAATACCATCGGGTCACTTTTTTTTCATCGCGTTGGTGACGTTGAATATTCAATTTTACAAGATTGGACCCCGGTCGAGTCCGATCAACAAATAACGATATAGAATTGCATATTGACGAAAAAAATTATTTGTTACAGTGGATTTGTGAAAAATACTTGTCGGAACAAAATAAGCAATCAGAAAGTGAAATCGAACCAATCTACTAGATTTTTCATTATTTGAAAGCGATTTAAAATGAAAAATCGATATCTTACCGTTTGTTTATAATTTTGGTATTTTTTAATTTTTTTTATTGAATTTTTAGGGACATCCTCAGATCACAAATAAGATAATCATACGAATACCTAATGTCTTAACTATCTCCTGATAATTTTAACAAAAAGTATTGATTTTTGACTAGTCAACCTCCTTAAAATATGACCTACGCTGCATCTTAAGATTGAGATACAGTTTTTTGTCAAAAACTACCGCTTAGAGCGGTGGGAATAAAAAAACAAAACGTCGATTTTGTTTTAGGCGCCTTAATCTATACACACTAATCCCCAAATCATCATCCGCTATACATCCAAATCGTCTCCAAATAATTCGAAAAAAAAATCGCTAAAAAATGTCAGCTTTCTATCTCAACCTTATACCCTCCCGTAAATGGGATGAATTTTGCCATTTAAAATACCCATACATTTCCGACCCCGTGTGCGTAAAGTTCGTGTATAAAGTCGCGAATTCTGAGCGTTAAGTGAACTTTTTCGCATATTTATTTTATGCTCAGAATTCGAGACTTTACACACAAACTTTACGTGCACGGGGTCAAAAAATATTTTAGGTATGTAAGCTTTACGCCCTCATTGCATATATTACTATTTTGCCATATGTTTCAGGAAATATTTCATAGCGAGGCTATTTATTTGCGAGAAAATCTGTAATGGTGAGAAATAGTGGTCATCGATGATACGATTTCGAAAAAACATTAGCACCAGCTATAGGGGACTCTATGTAAATAGTATATAATTCAAATCTGTCTTCCTTTATCCAATTCACTAAAATACCGTGTCGAAAACCGACAACGAAACATAATTATAAACGTTTTCCCCAAATAATAGCATCACCGTGCCGACTAATTTCTCGCAATTACAGATTTCTTTGCAGATAGGTAAATAACTTGGCAATGAAATATTTACTCAAAGCATTGCAAAAATACGTGTGTATTTTAAATGGCAAAATTCACCCCATTTGCGGGAGGTTTTAAGATTGAGATTAGAAAGTAGAACATTTCAAGAGATTTTTTTCGAATTATTTGAAGACGATTTAAGGGGTGGCTGCAAAAATATTCGTCCACACCCTAAATAAGGACCACACTAATACACATCTACACTAATTGCGTTCCCTTCACAAGCTCAATTATAGACGTGTGTACTGTATATGCATTAAGACGGTGCAAAAATGAACTTTTTTTAAAAATCGCAATGGCCTATATGCGGAAAAGACGCATTTTGGTGTCAGAAGTAACTGTGTAAGAGGTGGATGGTCTAGCACAACATTTTGAGGTGCCGAGACGCAATTGAAATTCAAAAAATACGTTTTTGGTGGGTAGTACTCAAGTATTCGAAAATTTTTGCCAAAATGCAATTTTTATCTTATTTCTACCCAAAATATCCTCAGATTGTAGAAATATTCCCGGCTGCGTGTCGAGCTCCACCCCGTAATAGCCTTTCTGTTTGCATGGTAATTATATACTATTCAACAAATCTGAAAATCAATCTGATCCTGGGATTGGGACTCAAGTTTCCAGTGGAAATATCCCGTCTGATCACGAATCCAAATTTTGAAAAATTTCATCACATCAAATTTTTGAGCAAATCGTAGTCGAAAATTGGATAATAAGATGATTTTCGTGATTTTTGAGGGTACGCAGTACTGACCAGCAGTTTGATTCCAAAATTTGAATACACTTTTCCGAAGGGAATTTTCCCACTGAATTTGAATATCAAGTCCAACAAATTTTATCTCTATAAGTTTTCCAGAAAATCGCAAATCAAACACGAACCATTTTTCCACCTTGACTTCGAGTATTATGGGGTAAAGCTCGACACGCAGCCGACGATATCCTACAATCTGAGAATATTTTGGGTGGAAATAAGATACAAATTGCATTTTGGCGAAAATTTTTGAATACTTGAATAATACTCACTAAAAACGCATTTTTCGAATTTCAATCGCGTCTCGGCACCTCAAAATGTTGTGCTAGACCATCCATCTCTTACACAGTGACTTCTAACACCAAAATGCGTCTTTTCCGCATATAGGCCATTGCGATTTTAAAAAAAATTCATTTTTGCTCCGCTCTAATATGCATGTATGTAGAGCTTCCATCTCGGTTACGCCTTGAGTTTGCAAGTAAGATATCGCTGACAGAGTGACAACTAACGTATGTATGTAGCATACCTAAAGATGAGCAGGATCCACATTGTAATTTCGTTAGTACAGCATCAGAGCAATTAGAGATTTGATTTTTTGGTGTTTTTATAACCGCGAGAAATTTTAACCGATGATATATTTGTCACGCAGAATAAATTTCTTTGTGTTATAAACATCGTTTATACTTGCAAAAATAAGCGGAGCACTGTGATGACCTACGAATTTTAATATCATGCATATAACTATATGCTATGTGTGTGTTTTATGTACATATCTAGGTAATATATGTTTTGCGATTTGTGTAGGTAACCAATTCCGATAATTTGAATCAACTCAATTGGAAATTTAGTGTAGAAGATCAAAAACAGATCCGTTTCAATGCAAATCCAAACAATCATATTGAATGCAAAACTGACCACACAGCACGATCCTATACAGAGTTAATTAATATTATAATGACGATGATTGCACCGGAAATGAACTTCATTCAGTTTTGCGTTAATAATTTTACCAAATTACCAGTACATACATCAAGAGAGAGAGAGAGAGAACGAAACTGGCTGGCAGCGATAAAAGCTTGAAGAGCAACAGGAAAAAGAAAGATAATATCCCTGCACCCAGTAAATGTTTGTTTTCGATATGTATTCTGCACTCGTTTACCAATCAGAAATTGAGAGTTTGTTTGCGAGAATATGGGTGATTCTGAATCTATGTTCAGACGAAATATTTTTCTGTTTCTAACAGTATCGGACACTTTGTTATCTGACTATGTGGGACACAGATGCGATACCCGTTAGCGTTGTTTTCCTGTTTATTTTTATTTATATTTCTTTTCTATCATTTCTTATTTTTGCAAGAAAACTGTAATAATCAAAACAATTGACGGTATTTTATGTAATTTATCTATTATAGATAAGGACCCAATATACAATTATCAATAGGTGTCAAATGATTATCGTACTTAATCTTGTAAAAAAAAAAAATTGAAAATACCTTAGGGTGGCGGTAATTCCAGACATCCCCCTATAGATAACAGATTACATAGATACAGGTAAGTACCAAACATGGGCAACATTTAAATTGCACAGGTGTATGTATTTTTTCTATGAGTGTAGGAACTTAACGGTGATGAGACTTAATCTCGCTAAGTATATCTTAAAACTAATGATAAACTTAAAATAATTATTGTAAGGTACATTTTGTAAAGATAAATGACTTTCTTATAATTAGATTATATACCGTGAGGTTACGTGGAAGGGTTTCACTAGATGCAGGTAACCCATAAGTCAAATCCCGAAGCCATCGGGTTGTCCGCATTTAGTGAATCCTTTCCACGTAACCTCACGGTATATACATATATATATTTTTTTTTTCACAGGCAAAGCCGAAGATTGGAAGATTCTCATGGTCTAATGAAAGGTCTCTGGGTATTTTGAAACCCTTGTTTATCCGCAGCTATATAACGGTTGTTACGCAAGACCTTCGTTATTTCGTACGGGCCCTTAAAGTGAGGTATTAATTTTTTACATGTACCCGGTGTAATGTCAAAGTTTCCAAGTACAACCATGTCACCTACGTTATATTCATGAGGTGTTTTATGTTTTTTCATCATAGCCTCGGTTGTTCGTTTACTAAAGTAAAAGGTAGAGGATGCAACTTTTGATCCGATTGCGTAGAATCCATCTTTCAAGCTTAGTCCAAGTGTAACCTTTGCTTAATACTATCCCTTTTACCTGCGACTCTGACTTATTTATGTCATAATATTTTTTCAATTCATTGGAATATCCCGCAACACCGCTGAAGACGACCGAGATGTAACGAGGATCATCGTCCCCAGAGGAGACTGAAACATTACAGACGCCAAACAGGTATGTTCGTCAAACAATCAAATTGTCAATTTTCTTGAAAACCACACATCCTTATCCCACTTCGAAACAAGATGACTGAGATCGAGACTTTACATGTTCAGGGTTTTATTACCTCGTTCACTATTAAGATCTTAGACGAATGGGTAGAAGATGCTCAGACACGAAATCCAGATTACTTACAAGTCGCGCTTGAAACCATGCAAAAGTGATTGAAAAAATTCGACGATATACAAGATAAACTTGAGAAACTCGGTGTATTCAACATATCCAACAAAATCTCAACTGATATAACTACAACTAGTTACTCACAACATATTCAATCCCTATCGATAAACCTTTATAAATATGAAACTTTATGTATAAAAAATATATAGGTATTGTTAAATAGTATGATGTGTTCATTCCGCAACTCATGTAAGCTTCCTACATACCTTTAATCGGCTAGTATAGGCATTCACAAAACATCTGAGTTAATTCATATGACTGCTTACTCACGTATCGTTCCGTAATAAGATTATAATAAATACAACATCCTGTATCTATTCCAGCCCAGTCAATTGGTGACTTAAAAGCGGTGTTTGGGGGAAAAAATAAGCAACATGGGATAATTTCAGGACTGGTAGGGGGATCTCTCCTGAGTCTAAATCTAGATTAGTGATCTCCTATCGTTATCTTGGATAACGCGTTTCGTTCTCTATCTCGCGAATCGTTCACTTTGCGACAAAATGTGTTGAGATCTTTTTTATACATTATTAAATTTCCCATCTTTTTCATTCATAACTTTTTTTTGTAACATTAATATTTTCTAAGTTATAAGATTTACAAAACTATTTCTTTGAATATCTCCCTACCCGTTTAGGTAGGTTTACGGAGATATTCGAAGAAATAGTTTTGTAAATCATATAACTTGGAAAATATTAATGTTACAAAAAAAAGTTATGAATGAAAAAGATGGGAAATTTAATAATGTATAAAAAAGATCTCCACATATTTTGTCGTAAAGTAAACGGTTCCCGAGATATAGAATTAAATGCGTTATCCAAGATGGCGGCGATCCTGATAACGATACTAGGTCGCCAATCTAGATTTAGACTCAGGAGACATCCCCCTACAAATCCTGAAATTATCCCATGTTCCTCATGATTTTCACCCCAATATCACCAATTAACTGGGCTGTTCGGGACTCTAAGGAAAAGGGTGGTGTCTCTTTTATCTAGTGACTTTGGGGTCGTGTCTCTTTAAAGCTGGTGGCTTTTTGGATGTGTATCTTTCTTCCCAGCGTAGACAAGTTTTTCGGTTCAAGAATAATCTTCAGCTGTGACAATTAATATTTATCCGCGATACATATTGTGTGTGTTGTCACTCTCGGAATACATAAACAAATTAACAATCCCCTTAACAATTCCCTGAATAATTTTATTTCCCCTGTTAGTCCCCTGGTGGGACTCAGAAAACCTTTCTCTCAAAGAGGAACATTCGGCACTTAAACAGGCGTGTGTTTGTTCATGTGCAGCCGAAGTCCGACGAAGATGGCTGAAGAGAGCCCTTTGATAGAGGAATAGACTGACACTTCCCTTATGGCAAGGTCCATGTGGGTTGAGTCCGTGATGTGGGTCCATGACATGCTTCTTTCGCCATTTTTTATACTGCTTGTCTAGGGAGCAGGGCTACCTGATGAGCACGAACCCGGGTTCTCGGGGTTGGCACTACTGCCTTTAAATTTCACGCTACTACATCTACAATTGAAATAAGTTTATAATTTCACGTCACGAAAATAATGGATATTTGAATATCTATGTGAATTAATGCCTCCAATCTCTGCACCATCAACGGATGCAGGGGGGGGGGGGGGGGGGGGGGGGGATTATTTACTCGAACGTCAAACATCTCTGCTATTTATCTATGTATTTATTATTTTTTTCGAGTTATTTCAACGTTTTTTTGAGAAATAATCACATCCAGAACCGCTAATGGTATATAGACTCGCTGATTTTCGTCTTGATCACATTTTTCATAACAAAATACCTCACATTGATGAAATTTGAAAAAATTAATTTTTTATCTGTTTTCTAAATTGGTGTTTTCAAATCCGTTGAGATATTGAGAATCCCATACGATAGATTGTTCATTGTGACCCAAAGAACATGTAAAAAATCCATCACCTTCAAATTTCAAAATTACAGGAGGAGATACCATTTAAAGTCACAAAAATCGTCTAAATGTGTAAAAAAATGTGTCAAATCACCTTCTAATCTTACATTTTTTGCTAGATTCTATTTTTTTACCCTTACAAGCGAATAAACCACCCCGGTTAAAATGTTTTATGCACATACCGTGAGGTTATGAGGAAAGGAAACACAGGCTGCAGGCAACCCAATAGTCAAATTCCCGAAGATTTCCGAAGTCATTGTATTCGCAAATAATAACATGGGACGAAAACCCCCACCACGTGGTTGAATAGACAAATACAATGTCTTCGGAAATCTTCGAGAATTTGACTATTGGGTTGCCTGCAGCCTGTGTTTCCTTTCCTCATAACCTCACGGTATATACCGTGTGTTTGTGCAGAGGCGCTACAGTATGTCCAGTAGCGGATGTACAGTCGCCCACCGCGTGGGTACCCACGTTACGCAAATTTATCGGTATGGTATAGTAGATGTAGACTAAATTCGATCTACGTGATCATTAGCTGAAGCTAATACTTCAGTGCGCCGTTTGATGGCGCGCTTGGTCATGCTCTTGGCTATAGCATGACAAACGTTGAATATTGTTATTGAAAACAATTATCATACTTACGAAACGTTCCTCGTACGCCGAATATTCGGTACACGAAGGATCGCAGCTGACTAGCGTTCCGACGGATGAGCAAGTGAAACTTCTCTTCATAAATATACGAGTGCATCTGCAAAAGTGAAGAGTACATCTACCTACTTCACACAGATCTGAATTATTGTGTGACACTTGATGCGGTTTTCAGGTTATGTTCTTAGCGATGCACTCGTATTTATGAAAAATAGTTTCGCTTACTCATCCGTCGAAACGGCAGTCAGCTGCGATCCTCTGTGTACCAAATATTCGGCATACGAAGAACGTTTTGTGTGTGTGATAATTGTTTGCAATAACAATATTCAATCTTTGTCATGCTATAGCCAAGAGCACGGCCAAGCGCGCCATCAAACGGCGCACTGAAGTATTAGCTTCAGCTAATGATCACGTAGATCGAATTTAAACTGTATCTACTATACCATACCGAATAATTTGCGTAACGTGGGTACCCACGCGGTGGGCGACTGTACATCCGCTACTGGACATACTGTAGCGCCTCTGCACAAACACACGGTATGTATAATTGCACATTATCATAAATAATCCTACGTCCACGACTGTACACATCATCAGCATATTCTATTGTAGGTATTCCTTGTATATGATATTTTCCGAATTTAAAGAAAGAGTTGTCTGTTTCAGTTTCAAAACTTTTCATCTTCCAATCATCCAAAATATTGAAAATTCCATACAATTTATTGTTCAGCGTACCCTAAAAAATGTGTAGAAAAATCCATACTTCTTTTTTTTTTTATTCAGATGAAGGTAGTTGGTATAAAATAATAATACTATCTATGTGGTAGTATACAAACGATAATATAAATATTTCATGACCAGAATAAAGAAGTTGCTATGATATGTATGATCAAGAAAAATTTGATCTGGACGAAATTATATGACATTTATCATCATCATGTGATACTGTGTCGTGGACTATTGACGGCTGGGTATGGTAGAAGACCACCGGATAGACCAAATGGACAATACAGGCGATCCCAATAAGTATTTGTTGGACGCCAGGCACTCAAAGAGTGCCGCGGTAACGTAGAATTATTAGACTCGACTAATAGAAATTTAATTTGAAACAAATCTGACGAGAGAAAGGTATTCTGGGAAATAAACTGCTTCCATAAAATCAGAGGTTCTGGTAGAATATATAAAAGAGAATAAATATATGCACAACAGAATTACTCGGTTAGGTTGGCGTGAGGGGAACGTGGGGGCGAAATAATTAGGTTGGATACTAGATATTTATGGTTTATGGATTAATCGCAACCGTTAATTTATTAAATAGGAACAAGTTATTACAAGGTAGGAATGTAATTAGGATTTTCAAAACAATCAAATCTTAAAACAAATAATAAATAAGTCTTACCAGGCTTAACAGCTGACCGACCCACTTCGAAGTAGGTCACAGAAAAAAAAAAAAAAAGTAGGACCCAAAGATAAAACAGTGCGAATGGTAATACAGAACAATGAATAAAAATGAAGAAACACAAGTATCCTATGATACAATGAAGCAGAAGTTAAATATGAATAAAAGAAAGTTACGAGGGTATTGTAGAGGGAGGGTAAAGGAGAAATGAACTTCTTTACCAGTCGGTAAAGTAACGAGAGCTAGGGGGGGACTCTAATCAATAATTGTGGGACTCTAATGTTAATATGACTGTCGGTGGGGGGACAGGTTTAGAGGGGTTGCGCAGCATCACAAGATGCGGAGAAACTACTCAGGCAAGCTCAGGCACACGTACTCTACGAATCACGTGATATTACTACGCAGCTTACGTGATGCAAATTTTTACAGTTAACAAATAATTATGAATGGTACATAAATGATATCAAATATTGCATTTTTAGGTCTAATTACACAAACTCAAATTTCACACGAGGTTTCAGGAAGAAATCTTAGCGGATGGCTAAGATTAACAGATACAGAAATAACGATATTAGTTTACACTTGGGGGAAGTTCATACCAAGCGGGGATCGACAATCCGTCGAGATTGATTATCCTGAAAATACGGAAATTAGGAGTCCTGAAGGGATGAGGTTATGATTTAGGACGTATGAATCAATACTAGATTCAACTTAATCAATATAATTAATCAAACAAAAGAGTACAGTATAGAAGATAGTCGTTGAGATAAGAGACACGCAAGGATAAGATAGTTAATCTCGCGTATTTCTCGTAATAATTATAATCTAAACGTAATACTATCAAAGAAACATAATGCAATAATCAATAATCAGTAATCAATAATAATGCTAATACAGCGCGACTATTACGACAATTCGAAAGTATCGCTAATGGCGTCACCCCCTATGAGATGTGACCCTACTGCATAGTATGCTGATTTTGCAAGATATAATCTTTCCAACAGACGAATAGGTATGAAATTTTACCTTGAGACGAATCTCAGGCACTTACACAGAAAAACAGAAGTTATTTAAAGACGATAAAAAGATTAATCAGATACAGAAAGTGGTAATATAAGATTCAATAGAAGATTGGCAGTCACAAAAAAACCGTCTTGATTGTACGTATGCAAAACGAGAAGTGAAGCCGGAATCGACCGGGGTGACGTAGATCTTTTTCACAGGGGGGCGGTACTCCCAAGTCTAGGTGGCAGTGAAGCTTCCGCCCAGGGTGTTGCGGTGGGCCTGGCAGGGCCTTGCGAAACTCCGAGCTTTCGCCGAGACAGTGGCAGATGGCGGAGGGATGTCATAGATACCCTGGAAGGCGGTATTTCAGCATGAGTCCGGGTGGCAAGGCTGGATCTTTAATTGGTGCGGGGCGAGCTACCCCGTATCTTAGAAGTAGTAGGTGCAGCACACTTGCAGGCGTACCTCAGGAACTGATGTTCTTGCCTGCCTTGACTACCGACCCAGAGAACCTCAGGTATCCCACCAGGCTTCGTGCTTAGAACTCTCTCCGTTGAGTAGATCCATGGTCTCGGGACATTAGAGAAATAGAGGAAAGAAATCATAGGAATTGGGACAGAACTTAATACTTAACTAGGGAATCTTGGTAACTTGAGCTTGTGTGGACGTCTCGTTTATTATTCGACTTGGTTACTCGTGTAGGTCACTATCATCTGAGAAGTCGATTGTCATTTCCTAGGCAAGTACTTTGCCCCGTTACAAAGCCCCCCCCCCCTCTCCCAAATGAAGCGTATGGGTTTCTGAGGAAGACCCATAAGGCTTCACAACCATCGACTCATTGGAAAGATCAATAATTTATTAGTTGATCATCAATCTCTAGGCTACTTTCTTTTCGAAGTGTCCCACGTCAGCTCAAGTTCACAGAGACTCCAAAATAATAACAGGTACTTGATGTGTTATGCAATGATAATTATAGTTTAGTGATGGAATAATAAGGTAACTAAGAAAAAAAAATCATATCGACGTTATTACGAGAATTAAACGGGGCTGTTTATTAACAGATTGGGTTTTAACATACAATTAATCAATTACAAACAGTCAATGAACACTTCTGGTTTTGACTCAAGTATTAGGAACAGACTGCGTAATCTGAAGATTACCAAACATAATTTGTGACTTCAAGATTAAAGAACATGATTTAGATTAGCAATCGTGAAACTTCATTATAATCATGAGTAAAAGTATAATTCGAAGAGTAAAGTTCACAAGACAGAATTCGTAGCAAAGGAACTATACATCTCACACTCATACTCTATCAAACATTTTCTAGAAAACAATACGAGAGTCACTACATTACTGACAAGATTAAGAAACTAATAGCAGGTATTAAGAATAATAAAAAATGATTAAGATTAGTACGTTTTAGGGTCAGGTAGCAGGTAGCTTATATTACGAAACTAACGAATTTAATGGAAAATCATGACATAAGACTAACAGGTACTAGCTTTATCTATCACAGTTAAGGTTTAGGAACAATTTCTAAGGAACTAACAAATCCTTTTACCTGAGGTGCAGCTTAACTATTAGCACATTTCAAACAAAAATAATTTTCCCTCTGGTAGGGACAGATATTAGTGGTGGCCCATTAATAGGCAATTCCAACACTGTCTGTCTACTGGCCATCGGTTCTGAAACACTGTTTCTCCCCTGACTGGAGTTCGACATCCGATACTAGAATAATTAGGTCCATTGACTTGATGGAATCCCTGACTAAAGAATTGAGTCAGGCAAAGGAAGCTGAAAACAAACAAAAATAAAATAATCCAATCAAAGATATTTCAGAAAATTGATAACATATGGCTTCGAAACTGAGTCTAAAAAAAAGAACAAAAAAAAAAAATGGTTTGAATTCAGTGCCCATTAAGGAAAGGAATCAATACCTATTTTGACCACAGCACAAAAGAATAAACTATTTTCTGGGTGATGCTTGAAACTCCTTGCACTACGAGCCCGAGAGATTGAAAGGAATTTTGGACTTCATTGTTGGATGAAGTTACTGCTCGGCTCGGAGGGATATGTGCCTCCAGTCTCGCATGGCGCCTCGTCCCCTGACTGGCTTTGACTTTTCTAGTTCTGTCGGCCTTTTCCACATGGCGTCTAGAAGAATTAAATGACAATCTCGTTAAATTTGTTAGCTCACTAGGTAATACTTCGAATTCCTTGATCTCTATTTGCTGCAACGGAAGATCATTATTAATAGTCAATTCATCAGTTATCGGTTCTGCGTGCGCGGGTTCTTCCAGTTCCGGTTCTACCTGTAACGGTTCTACAAAGGGAGGAGCTATATACAAAGGGCACGGAAGAGTTGAGACAATTCAGGGTGAGAGCGGTAGCCGGGGCTTGTTTTAAATCTTGGAACGCAAGTTCTTGGGCTTCTCCCCACCCCCATTTACGATCTTTTTTAATAACGCGGTTAGAGATTGGGAACAGGAGGCGAAGTCGCCAATGAACCTTCGATACCACGAGGCCATTCCTAAGAATCGACGAACCCCATATGTATTTTTCAGAGCCAGATAATTAATTATACCTTTTTGGGACTAGCCCTTAAACCATGGTTATCCATAAGAAACCCTAAATACTTCACGCTGGAACGGCAAAAAAGACTCTTGTCTCTATTGATTGTCAGGTGAGCCTTCTCTATTTTATGCAATACTATTCGTAGCCACTTCATGTGTTCATTGAACTCGGCATTGACTATGATCATATCGTCCAAATATACAAACACGTATGGTTCCATTTCTGATCCAATTAGCTTATCCATCAACCGTTGAAAGGTTGCAGGAGCACCTGACAATCCATAGGGCATTCTTTCAAATTGGAATAGTCCTCGATCTGAGACTGTAAAGACTGCTATTTCGCGACTCGTGGGATCTAAGGGATCCTAGTGATGAACCTGACTTAAATCAATCGTGGAGATATATTTGGCCTCACTAAGTTTGTCTAGGATAGCACTCATGTATGGTAAGGGGTATGCATCTTTATTAGCTACTTCATTAATTTTGCGAAAATCTAAACAGAATCTATATTTTCCGCCTGGTTTCTTTATCATGACTACTGGGGTCAACCACTCACTATTCGAGGGCTCTATTGTGTCTGCTTCTAACATCGCGTCTACCTCGTCATACATGGCTTGCCGAACTATAGATGATACCTGATAATATCGTTGCTCAATAGAAGTATGATTCTGCACATCGATCTTGTGTATGATCAAATTGATCATTCTCGGCCGACCGAGAAAAGGGGGGATCAACTCGTCTAGCAAAGAGGCGATTTCTTCTGTTTCAACGGAAGTTAATTCTGCAAGACCTGTACTAGAAAAGGTTGGTTGAGTCGGCACGGAAAGGGGAATTGTCGGGACGATAACGTTATTTTCGGATTCGATATTCTCCAAGACATTGGCATAACAGAATGATGGATATGAGAATTCTCGTAGGAGCCCGATTTGCTTAACTGCAGTGGCAAGTCTTTGGATACCGGAGTTGAATTCATTGACGCTTTGGGATACCTGTTCGAAGGCGGAGGACGTACTTCTAAGACTAAGACCAATCTTCGAGACGATAGGCAAGCCTTCCGTTAGACGAAAATCCGACGAAACAACGGGTAGGCACGAAACGGCACGATACGTCACGATACGGCACGAGACAGACACGGAACGGCACGAGACAGAAACGGAACGCGATTAGTCGACGAGACTCTATTTACACTTTGCTGAATTAGATTTTCAGATAACGGAACGATATTATTTACAGTTTCAGGTAACGGAACGATATTATTTACATCTTGCCGCACGGTATTACCTAAACCCTCTTTTGACGACCGGGGTCTGGCCTGAGTCCTTCTGAAGTTTACAAGAGAAGCTGCTCCATAAGCCCGACCCAAGCGAGTTGAGAACGCAGTTTCTGGAGTGGTATTGCTACTCCAACAATTAACAGGACAAAAATTAACCCGGAGTTCAAAGGCTTGTACAGAATCTATTCTCAGAATGCACTCATATTCGAACAAAGCAAGGTGCAAACCGGACGATTAGATCTCGACGGTAATTCTCAAAGCAAATTGGGAGTGCTAGTTCCTCGTTAATGACTTCAACGTTTCCATTAGAATAGATGATATCCGACCGGCGGTTTCTGGATGCTATTTCAATGGTTTCGGTGAACCGGTCCATAGCCAAACGACCGATACAAATCAGACAGGATCCAGGGTCAAACAACGCGTGTACCGGCTGACCGTCAATGAGCACATCTAAATAATATCGCGAATCTTGAGATAACACGCTGACCATCGGACTATGGCATATTAAGAGTTTTGACGGCAGGGGTTCAGTTTTGACGGGGAAACGAGAGGAGAACCCACTCCTTAGTTCCCCGGAGGGTTTTCCGGAGTTAAAGGGGTACAACACGGGCAAGTATTCACGGTCACTCCCGGGTACTCGCAGCGATAGCAATATTTAGTCTTTTCCCGCATGTGTCATTGCTGACGGCAATTCCAACAAAATACGTCCGATGTCGGGGGTCGGGGTAAATTAAAGGACATTGGAGAGGGAATATTCGGAGTATTGGTCGCGGCGGTAGGTCTAGAGGTAATATTAGGAGATTGATTACGTGTTTCGGAATTGGCGGGAACGAGACGGGAAGGAAGAGAATTTGGGAGAATCGCGGCCACGGATTCGCGGTCCTCGGATGGAGTTTTCTTCGGCGGATCAGTTCTGGTCCCTTTCGATAGGGTGCCCTTTTTAGCATAAGCTGATTTTGGGACACTTGTTGGGATCGAAAGGTAGTCGGCTACCGGCTCTTCCTGACCCTAGGTACGTCCACGCGCTTCTTCCCTCACCCGAATCTAGAAGTTAACACCCCCGAAACGCGTGCGGAAAGCCGCGACATACGGTTGCCAATTGGTCCAGGATTGACGGTTTAGACGGAGGCAATGCAAGGCCTTATCCGATAAGATAAACGAGAGGGCCTCAAACAAATCGCGATCATCGAGATGACTACCCTATCGGCATTCATCGACTCGTTTCAAGAACTCTTTCACGCTGGTTCCTCTCGTCCCGGTAAAATTTAAGTTCCATCGTTTTACGATGCTGTGTAGATCGCGAGGGGCTTGTTGATCCGTCCTGTTTGGTGTCCACCTACTCTGTTCCACATTAGTAGGTATGGTAACGCTATTGTCGGATAATGTCGGGACTTGAGAGTCGATCAAGGCATCAGTGGCCTGGAGAAAAGGTTGACGAGGTGACGGTACGGGAGGGATAGGGGACCGATAGGGGTTTAGGGGTACGGCCGAGAGGTCGAACACTTAATACGGAGTTGAAAAAGCACCGGGATTTACGGTGTCCTCGTACGGTACAACTGGGGGAAGGGGACGCGGCTCACTTGCCGGAAGATCGTACGTTACGAAAGGGTTATTAGGCAATAGTTGCCGAGTAATACTGAAAGGAGTAACGCGATTCGAGGTATCTCTGCTCTTGTCTGAAATCTGACTACGACCCGAAATATTAGCAATACTGACCATTGGAGGATTATTAAGTAGTGGGGGGATTACCGAAGACTGACTGATTGGAATTGAGAGGTTTCGCGGTGTCTCCCGGTTAAGATATATCCCTTCCGTTGGGAGGTCTCCTAAAGATTTGCGCGGTTCCTAAGGGTCAAACTTAAGGCTCTCGTAGAGAGAGAGAGAACTCGTCCTCTTCCGGTATCCACGTTATATGAAAGCCACGGCCGCGCTGGGAATGCCTGAGCAAACGCCCAAGTCTCCGGTAGTTTTTAGGAAAGCTCTTCGAAGCAACCAATTAACATTTCTTTCCGGCAAGCTACTCAAATAGGAAATCATGTGTTCCGTAGTGTTCGGCTCTTCTAGACCAGGGAAACGTGACAGAGGGGTGGGGGTAACGAATGAATGGTTTCAATCCATTATTTACTCGAACCAAAGAAGTAAATTTCTACTTAAAGTAACCCAGACAGACAAACACTCAGAAAAATTTGAGAGGGAGGGCAAAAGAAAGCGAAAAACGATAAACCAAAAATACAATAAAAGAATTTTAGGGGGAACCAATTATCGGGGGCCCCACGTTGGCGCCACTTTGTGACGTGGACTATTAACGGCTGGGTATGGCAGAAGACTACAAATGGACAATACAGGCGATCCCAATAAGTATTTGTTGGACGTCAGGTACTCAAAGAGTGCCGCGGTAACGTAGAATTATTAGACTCGACTAATAGAAATTTAATTTGAAACGAATCTGACGAGAGACGGGTATTCTGGGAAATAGACTGCTTCCATAAAATCAGAGGTTCTGGTAGAATATATAAAAGAGAATGAATTCGATATGAGTCAAAACACGTCAATCCGGTGACCTGTTTTTCATCGACCCTTTCGATTACTTTGATTTTTTTTTAACGGATTCTATGGGTGAAATGAATTTATCAAACAATTTTTCATTTTTTTTTTTTATTTTCAATATTTCAAAAGTTATTCCAGGTTGAAAATTGCCTAAAATTCCAAAAATCGCCACACACGCTCTCCTTCAAATCTTCATATCTTAGGTTCTATTTGTCTGATCAATTTGTCCCTGGGCTCATTCGAAAGAGCTGGAATTGGGTTTCCATTTCATGCTGCTATACATTTTATAATAGCAACAATTGAAGATTGTTATAAACAATTAATTTTCAAACACGATTTTCATCACCGAAACTGCGCTGTAAAATTCCAAAAAAATTACAAGCGTATTCCTTGATCAATTTCCTATAAGATAGACGAGTTCCGAATTGGAGAATTGATGGGGAGTATTTTTTAAATATTAATAATCGAGCGGAGGTGCGCGCGCGCGCCGACAATCCAGCTGTCCGACGCGCGGCGTGGTGTACGCAGCAACGTGTAACTTGGAAGAAACGGGCTTAGGTGCAGTTAAAATGGGACGAATATTTATTGAAAATCAACATATTTCATTACCTAACAGATTCCGTTGATTTAAATTGTTCATTATACTATTTGTATTATATAACTACATGATATGAATTCTTGATACTATATCAAATTTACATCTAAGATACCATTCCTTTTAAATTTATATAAATTTTGCTGAGCGAACAAGTCAAATAAGGCGCCACGCTTTCACACAAAAGTCACAAGTAATAATTAGCCTCGCTAAGTGTCGCTGTTGTACCGTAGCGACACAAAAATCTTCTTTATTGCCGGTGGATCGTGGAGCAAAGCGGTCGTAAATACGGAGCTCCGCAGAATTTACTCTAGAAAATTACATAAGTATCACCCGCACTATTTATTAGACTCCCGACCATGGGGTCAAGATAGCTTTTCATGTCTTATCACGTGTCATTAGTATTATAAAATATAGTCCGGATTTTATATTATTGTATTTTTAGTGTTTGATGTAAATTTCATACGGTCACATGTGTTGTCTCACTCGCCATTCGTGACCGTATTATTTCTTTTGCCGACATAAATGTTCTCACATTTATTATAGAGTGATGTGCCGTCCTGTATTGTCATTAGTCTTTTAAATATCAAACGTCCGAACTTTTGTAAATTAATTAGAGTTATGCTAATACCAATTCGACGACATTTTTAATACTCATCAAGACCTGTGTCTACATAATATCACCTATTGTTCATGTCGTCCAAATTGAATTCTGAAATTTATAATCTTCTTTAACTAAACTATTGAAGTTGTTTGCAATTCTGCTCAGATCTCACAATAAAGCATAAATCGTAACTCTCACTTTATATTTGTGTATATTTTTCTATTTACTATCGTTACCAACCACCTTTGATCCTTTATTTCTATCTGTAAATAGTGGCTTCATACCGATTAGGTATCAAATCATTACAAAATGCTGTAAATATATGATTATATTCATATTATATAGTATCATTATGATCATGCTTATTTTTTAGAAATTTTTTCTATTGTTTTTCTGAAATCACAAACATTCGTTCTTTTAAAACTTTGATCGGTGATCAATTTCAGATAGAAAACAGCGAGAGAAATCCAAAATCAGTTCAGGAATGAAACAAAATTGTGTTAAGCAGAGAAAAAAAAAAAATAAAGAAAGAAAGAATAAAAAAAAAAAAAACAGAAGCGAAAAAAGAAAATTGAAAAAAAAAATTAGAAAAATTAAAAAAAAAAAAAAAAAAAATAGAATGAAATTTTGTAAGAACGAATGTTTGCAATGATGGAAAAAATTATTGGAAAAATAGAAACAAATCTATCCACTTTTTTTTTTATAACCGGCGAATGTTCAGTGCTGGCCATAGTATTTGTGAGAATTTATTCAAACGAATCGATCACGACGCTGCTTCGAGTTTCCAATAATTCACAACTCAAAAACGGCTGGATAAAAAATTTTGAAAAAAATCAGACATGTCTTAAATCAAGAAAAAATCAAAGAGGGTCAATGTTTTTGGTTTATCGAGTTGACGTGGAATTCCCCATATAATATATTATAAGTATTATAAAACCGACCATTTTTTTTTAATCCAGTTATGACCTATAATATAATATCGAGACGAAGCATAATCGTAAAGATACTATATGATATACATATAATCATATAGTTACAGCATTCATATAAATTTAGAATGAATGGTATTTCAGATGTAAGTTTGATATAGTATTAAGAATTCATATCATGTAGTTATATAATACAAAGAGTATAATGAACAATTTAAATCGACGGAATCTGTTAGGTAATGAAATATTTTGATTTTCAATAAATATTCGTCCCATTTTAACTGCACCTAAGCCCGTTTCTTCCAAGTTACACGTTACTGCGTACACCACGCCGCGCGTCGGACAGCTGGATTGTCGGCGCGCGCGCGCACCTCCGCTCGATTATTAATATTTAAAAAATACTCCCCATCAATTCTCCAATTCGGAACTCGCCTATCTTATAGGAAATCGATCAAGGAATACGCTTTTTTTTTTTTGGAATTTTACAGCGCAGTTTCGGTGATGAAAATCGTGTTTAAAAATTAATTGTTTATAACAATCTTCAATTGTTGCTATTATAAAATGTATAGCAGCATGAAATGGAAACCCAATTCCAGCTCTTTCGAATGAGCCCAGGGACAAATTGATCAGACAAACAGAACCGAGGATATGAAGATTTGAAAGAGAGCGTGTGTGACGGATTTTGGCATTTTGGGCAATTTTCAAACTGGAATAACTTTTGAAATATTGAAAATAAAAAAAAAATGAAAAATTGTTTGAAAATTTTATTTCACCCATAGAATCTGTTAAAAAAATCAAAGTAATCGAAAGGATCTATGAAAATTTTTAGTCGATTTTGTCTAGTTTGACGTGGATTGACTCATATGCACAACAGAATTACTCTGTTAGGTTAGCGTGAGGGGAACGTGGGGGCGAAATAATTAAGTTGAATACCGGGTATTTATGGCTTTTGGATTAATCGCAAAGAAACCGTTAATTTATTAGATAGGAACAAGTTATTACAAGGTAGGAATGTAATTAGGATTTTCAAAACAATTAAATCTTATAATAAATAAGTCTTACGAGACTAAATAGCTGACTAAACAGCTGACTAACCCACTTCTAAATAGGCCACAGAAAAAGAAAGTAGGACCCCAAGATAAAACAGTGCAAATGGTAATATAGAACAATGGATAAAAATGAAGAAGCACAAGTATCCTATGATACAATGAAGCAGAAGTTGAAGAAAAATAAAAGAAAGTTACGATGGTATTGTAGAGGGAGGGTAAGGGAGAAATGAACTTTTGTACCAGTCGGTAAAGTAATGAGAGCTAGGGGGGACTCCAATCAATAATTGTGGGACTCTGATGTTGATATGACTGTCGGTAAGGGAGAAAGGTTTAGAGGGGTTGCGCAACGTCACAAGACGCGGAGATACCACACAGGCAAGCTCAGCCACACGTACTCTACGAATCATGATGATATCAAATATTGCATTTGAAGGTCCAATTACACAAACTCGTATTTCACACGAGGTTTCAGGAAGAAATCTTAGTGGATGGCTAAGATTAACAAATACAGAAATAACGGTATTAGTTTACACGAGGGGAAAGTTTATGACAAGCTGGGATCAACAATCCGTTGAAATTAATTATCCTGAAAATACGAGAATTAGGAGTCCTGAAGGGATGAGATTATGATTTAGGACGTATAAATCGAAACTAGATTCAAGTCAATCAATAATTAGCCAAATACTAGAGTACGGTGTAGAAGATAGCCGTTGAGACAAAAGACACGCGAGGATACGATGGTTAATCTCGCGTATTTCTCGTAATAATTATAATCTGAACATAATACTGTCAAAGAAACATAATTCAATAATCAGTAATCAATAATAATGCTAATACAGGGCGACTAGTACGACAATTTGAAAGTATCGCTAATGGCGTCACCCTCTATGAGGTGTGATCCTACTGCGTAGTATGCTGATTTTGCAAGATATAATCTTTCCAACAGTCGAATAGGTATGAAATCTTACCTTGAGACGAATCTCAGGCACTTACACAAAAACAGAAGTTATATAAAGACGATAAAAAGATTAATCGGATACAGAAAGTGGTAATATAAGATTCAATAGAAGATTGGCATTCACAAAAAAAACCGTCTTGATTATACGTATGCAAAACGAGAAGTGAAGCCGGAATCGACCGGGGTGACGTAGATCTTTTTCACGGGGGGGGCGGTACTCCCAAGTCTAGGTGGCAGTGAAGCTTTCGCCCAGGGTGTTACGGTGGGCCTGGCAGGGCCTTACGGAACTCCGAGCTTTCGCCGAGACAGTGGCAGATGGCGAAGGGATGTCAGTGATACCCTGGAAGGTGGTATCTCGACATGAGTCCAGGTGGCAAGGCTGGATCTTTAATTGGTGCGGGGCGAGCTACCCCGTATCTTAGAAGTAGTAGGTGCAGCTCACTTGCAGGCGTACCTCAGGAACTGATGTTCTTGCCTGCCTTGACTACTGACCCGGAGAACCTCAGATATCCCACCAGGCTTCGTGCTTAGAACTCTCTCCGTTGAGTAGATCCATGGTCCAACGCGTTAGAGAAATTGAGGAAAGAAATCATCGGAATTAGGACAAAACTTGAAACTTAACTAGGGAACCTTGGTAACTTGAGCTTGTGTGGACTTCTCGTTTATTATTCGACTTGGTTATTCGCGTAGGTCACTATCATCCGAGGAGGAGTCGATTGTCATTTACGAGGCAAGTACCTTGCCTCGTTACAATACATATAATCATAGAACAGCAATTTTTTGCAGGAGTATATAAAGGCTAGATTACAGACAAATTGATATGCGATTACAATACATAAAACAATTTGACTAGAGTAGTTTATTTTTGATAATGGGGAAAAAATTGAAACGAAGAAGAATGTAAGAATAAAAGGCGATTTGACACATTTTTCACACATACATATATTTGGAGGATTTTTGTGACTTCAAATCGTATCTCCTCGTACAATTTTGAACTTTGAGGGTGGTGGAATTTTTATACACATTTTTTGGATCGCAATGAACAATCTATCGTATGGGATGTTTGATATCTCAACGAATTCAAAAAAAAAAAACCATTTCGAAAACGGGCAAGAAATTAATGGTTTCAAATTTCATCAATGTGAGTTATTTTGTTACGAAAAATGTAATAAGGACAAAGATCAGCGAGTCTCTACTGTTATTATTATAAACGCTTCAAAAATGAAAAGATGAGTTTTCACCAGTCTACACATTTTGAGATCCAATTAGGAATCATATCCGACCATTTTCAGAATCTTGAGAACGAATAGACGGATTTCATCCTTTCTTCTATCGATCGATGCAGTTCTTCCTAATTCATAACTGATCAAATTTTGGATTTTATAGGTTCAACAGTTTTCAAGTTGTTCAAAGAACAAATTTTTTTAACTGAAAATTTTCATTGATGATATCTCGAGACCTAATCAACGGATTTTGACGATTTTGATCTTAATCGATAGGATTTACTCCAACTTAAATCTGGCTTAATTTCCAAATAGTTCAATTCAGTAATTTTTTTTCTGGAAAAAGAATTCAATTTTTTGCTTGTAATACATTTCTTCTTCTTTCGTTCAAACTTTTCACTCATATATAGAATAGAATACAATTTTTCTGAGCTTCGAAAATCCGAACAGAGAGATCTACGGCTGATTCATCGAGGTCAGCCAACTTATTTCCGAGTTCATAAAAGTATCCAGTAAATATCTTTCTATACAACAATTGCAAATAAAATGATGCCAAAACCGAAGCTTTGTTCCTTCGATCATTCTTTCACAAATAAATTTATATGAAAGCCCGTTTTTTCATTCTCCAATGGTATATACATGACACCTCTAACGTTATAGATATAACTATACACGGAGAGAAGATTATAGTGAAATTGCCTATGTCATACATAGGGAGAGTCGATTTTTTTATCCATAGTGAAATTTCCAAGATATTAAGGTAATTTTCTGCGTATACTATATGAATTTTCCCCGTGTTACATAGTATTTTTACAATCAAGATGTTTCACTGTTTCTAATGGTAAAATATCCCAATCATCAAGGCTATTTTTCCTGTGTCACACAGGCTTTTTTCCCATATAACATTGCCCGTTTCCCTATGTTACATAGGCTTTTTTCCCATGTCATATTGTAAATTTACCTATATTACAGGGTAAATTCTTTTAAAGAATACGGGAGCTATGACCATATCATCTAATATCACTATTCAATTAATGAAGGTTACTTTTCCAATTAAATAATTATACAATAACAATTAATAAATAATTACCCCCAAAAGTTGCAATGTTACATGGGAAAAAGACCTATGTAACATAGGGAAACTGACAATATTACATGGGAAAAAAACCTATGTAACATAGGAAAAATTGCAATGTTACATAGGAAAAAGGCCTATGAAACATAGGGAAATTCGCAATATTACATGGGAAAAAAGCCTATGTTCTTGAGCTACTTAGAAAACATGGTAATTTTTCCTATGTCTACTTTGCGAACACAGCATTGATGATTAGAATATTTTCCTATAATCTTTTCTCCGTGTACACTTCGCGGGTTCATAATGGGTTCATGAGGAGTTCACAACCGTTATATGAAGTAAACCACAACCCCATTACACGCTCCTACAATATTATAAAATATTGAAATTCTTGAGGGTTGTCCACGTCAAGCACTAGATATGCTTCCCATAGTGATAAGACAAGAAGAGGTCGAGGAGGTCCTTGCACTCCTCTTGACCTGAACTTGCCGTCTCCTCACCCCTCACCTACCATTTTCCGGTTTCATCCCAAGTTCTTGACTATAACCTGACTGTTGTAATACCATTCTCTACTTTGTACTCAACGATATAACGTACACATTTACCTATCATGCGACATATAATAAGTTTATTGTTGTTTAAACTAGCTTGGACCAAAGATTGAGCACATATTGACCTTTGACACACAGATAAAACAATGCAGGCGATACTTTTACTTCCTTATACTTTGTAGAATCGTGGTTTCTTCTGGGTTGTGCAAACAAGCCACATTTCTGTCAAACAATTAGGATGTCCAACCTACACTGAGTAAAAAAGTTATTAAATCAAACAAATTCACAGAAATTAATAATTGGTTGAGTAAAAAAGATATATACTCTTTTCAAAATTAGAATTGCCTAATGAATTAAATTTTTTCATTCTCATTGAGGACAGTCTTATTATTGAGCGGAATCTTCATACTTTTTGACAGAAGAGTGTTGTTCGCTTAACCATATGATGGTGCGTTTTACCGAAATAAAAAATCAGTCATCGTGCAATGTGTTGACATGTCTGCTTCAAATCATTATCTACATAGAATTAAATGAATATTTTTTCAATTTTATTCAATGACGCTTTTTTTTTAAATTGTGTTAATTTTTAGTCAAAATCCGTTTTCAGAAGTACCTACGTGAATACAATCGCATGTGGTGAATAAATATCGAGTTGTTTCAAACACATATTATTTCATTGAAGTAAATCATTTCTTTGAGATTTCCAATTAGACAAGTGAAAAATTTTGCTATCCAGAAAATTTCTATTTCGCAATAACGATATGAACGCGGTAGACAATAATATCTGGTGTATCTGACGGATATCAGAATATGCTGGTTTAATGAAACGATTTGATTGACGCAAATCCCCGAATCTGACCACTTACAACCAAACACGTTTGACTACAATAGAATAATTTTCACGAAACGATCTGAAATTTTCATTTGATTAAATCATCAAATTCCTAGATTCCCAGCATCTGTGGACAATTGATTCTTTTCGTTGAGACAACAACATTCTCAACATTCAATATACTATCAATGACATCTAAATTTCATTACGTAATCGGTTTCGCAACATACATAGCAATTGCTACCATGCAAGTAATGCAGCATTACTCAATACTCTAATTTGCTCTTGATGGAACGAACCACGTATGACTAAGAGCATATAATTATTATCTACCTTGCTTGTTTCGTAACTTACATTAAGAATTTGGTCTATTTTACATTTTGCTATTTTGTTACGTGTCTATTTCATGATTTATATCAGATTTTTGCCTCAATCCATTATCGACTTACGAATGTTGAGAAAATCTTACCTTCGCATATAACTTTGAAAAAAAGTATGGTATTGATAAAAATAACTACATCAAATCTCTTCGTCTTCGAACATACTTTCAAAAAAAAATATTGTCAGAATTATTCGATACCGATTTCGAGTGTTTTTACAATTTCAAAGTAAACAATCGTTTTTTTTTTATCCTGTAAGTTTCTTTTGATTTTTTTAAATAAAATCTCAAAAAACCTGTTGGAAATTCTACGAATTTTAAACCCATTCCAGTCGTGGTTATGTTTTTCGTTTTATTTTTTTAATTATTTTAAAGCAAAATAAAAATTCGTTTTATCGTACGTCGTCATCGATTTTTTCAAAAAAAAAATGTCAAAATAACTATTACTAATGTTGGAAAGATTCAAAATATAAAAACGAAAAAATAAAATTGACATACAGGTTGAAAAAAACGATTTTTTATTTTGAAATTGCAAAAAGACTCGGAATCGGTATCGAATAATTCTGTCAATATTTTTTTCTGAAAGAACGTTTCAAGACAAAGAGATTGATGTAGTTATATTTATCGATACCATACTTTTTCCCAAAGTTATATGCGTTGAAACTTTTGGAAGGTAAGATTTTCTAAACATTCGTAGGTGGAAAATGGATTGAGTTAAAAATCTGAAATAAATCATGAGTGCTACTTCAAATGGGTACTAAAGACTGAAAATAAATCGGTCAAATTAAAAATGGTTGGGGTCAGAGGCTTGGTGACTTCACATGGAAGGCCCCATATTTGCTTTGAATTAATTGTATATTTAATTGGATGGAAAGAATATCTAATCAGATAAGCTGAATATTGTTTGGATGGCGAAGACAGTTTCTCTAATCAGGGGATAAGATGTATTCAAGACATTATCTTGTATAGCAAATTCAATAAGTTGTACCAGTGAATGAGAATTTAGTTGATTCGATTTGTTTTTTGTTATTATATTAAAGAAAAAAAATTGTTGCACTCAAAACTGTATATAGTGCTCCATTCAGAAAATATGCTATTGCACCTATGAAAACACAGGATTTTCTCGATTCAACTGAAATTCAATGAATCCAATAGCATTTTTTTCTCAGTGATACCGCAGCGCACACTCATATAGTAATGGATACGATATCTGCACACAGTAAGTTTATGAGGCATTCCATGCCGGTTTCATGAGAAACAAGCAGATAAATCGGCCGAAAATTAAATCTCAATTAAATCTGAAAATAAATTTTCAGATGAGAGGGGTGAAAAAAATCTGACCTTGTATTCGTGATAAACAATCGAGAAGACCTTGAGGTACCAATTTTTATTCGAATCTGTCGATCATTTCTCGAGATATCGACGATTAAATTATTATCGATTTGATCTGAGATTTTTTTCTTTTGTTTTTTGACCTCTGAAAGACGTTCTCTAATTTTGTCCGATCTTTTATTAACTGATTTATGACTTCTTTTTTTTTTATTCATTTTTAATCAAAATTTTTAAATGACTCACAACAATGGACGAGGAGCATTATTCTATTTCTAAAACAGCGGATGGAATTTTCTTCATATAGTATTTTTGTAATTTCATCCGTTGAATACGTTGGACAGATAATTAAATTTTTCCCCCCTAAAATATATTCAGTCTAGTTCAGGAATGGAAGAGACAGCGAATCGCGTTTTTGATAAATGGATCAAAAATTCATCGATCCGATGATCGAAAACTTTATTCTTGATCAATAGTAAAATTTTGTTCATGTAGGTCTGATATCATTAGTGAAACCACTTTAATCTTGAAAATAATATTTTTTTCTCAACACGTGCAAGTAATAGGCCCTTTTTCTCGCATGTAGGTGAAGTGAATGGAAAATTGATCATTTCTAGCGCGGACTTCATTACCTCCCTATAGGGAGGTAATGAGTGCATTCCTTCCCTGGAAGGAAGGAACTATTTCGAAAGTTTTAAAGTTTTTCAAAATTTTCAAAATTTCCACAATTTCCAAATTTCTTGAAATATTCAACATTTTTTTAACTTTTGCCAAATTTTCGAGTTATTCAAAACTTGCAAATCTTACAACACTTCGCAAATGTTCATAATTAATATAGGTATACATATATTATTTTTCTATTGACGGGAATATAGATGAAAATCAGTAATTTCGTTTTGTTAATGAGTCCAATTCCTCCCCAAAGAAGCGACCGTATCAAAAGTTGTCAAATTTTGAAAGTATTGAAAAATTTCTGCACTTGTTAAAAAAAGCACGGTGTAGAACAAGGGAAGCAGGGCAACATCATCTAACCCTCGCTAAAAATGGCCCGTTTCCCCCCCTTATTGTACAATGTACTATTTTTTTAATTTTTTTTTATTTTGTGAAAATAGGTTTAAAAACAGGATTTTGCGTTTATATTTGAAACCATACATTTTTTAGCGAGAGATCTATAAATAAATACATGTTCTAGATTGATTATTCTATTTTAGCGTATAGGGGTCGTTCATAAACCACGTAGCCAGTTCGGGGGGGAGGGGAGGGGGGAGGTCAAAAGTGGCCAAAAATCTGGCTACGTGGTTTATGAACGATCCCATAGAAGCAATTTTTATGTTTTTCTTCGTTTTGATATAAACCATTGATAAGAGGATTTTTGATGGTTACCTTCCAAAAGGTGCATTTCTCCGAAAAACTCTTTTTCAGAAGAGATCCAAAAAAATCGATTGCTTTTTTATTTGTGTAAATCGCGTGGATCGTATTTCAAGAGATAAAAATGTAACAATCCATCTCGCATATATACGCATATATTAATGGTTGAGAGAAAAGCGAAATAAAAACAGCTGTAACTTTTTTTTTCAGGAATAACAATGTCCCCTATGTAAATTTTGGTGATTTTTTTTAGATTATTTTTAAATCAATAAAAATGTAAAAATTTAAGAGTTTAAAAAAAATTCATAGATTGAAAATGGTTTTCAAAAATTAAACAGATAAAGAAAAATTCCAAATACTATTTTAGAAGTAGAAGAATAACCTAAGAAATCATCTATCGAATTAAAAATGGTAAAGATTTTTTTTTTACTATAATGATTTGGCACGAAATGCCCTACGTGCATATATATATATATATATATATATATATATATATATATATATATATATATATATATATATATATATATATATATATATATATATATATATATATATATATATATACCTATATATATCATCTATGTGGATGTTTAAAATTGCAACGTTATCGGGAATTGATTCACCAAATTAAATGCGGCCAGCCCTCGCAATATTTCCCTCGAGCTACTATACATATACATATATGAACATAGATTTATGTAGGTACATGTATTATACATCCAGAATGTGGTGTATACCTATATGTACAATATAATATATCACTGAAAAAAGTGGTTGAATCAAAAAATTATTTGTTAACCCAACTAAACTCTCCGGTTACCCGGTGGCGAAATGAATATTTTGTAAATACAGAAGAAAAAAAAATCTTAGTTGATTGAACTAAATTGAAAATAGGTAAATGCGTAGTTGATTCAACAATTCGAAATTCAAGTGAATAAAAAATTCAGTTCAATTACCGTTATCATTTTTTTGATTTGACGATTTTTTGTTGGTCAAAATGTTATAGCATTGTTGAAATAAACAATAGTGCAGTCTAATCAAAATTAGAAGTTATGTTCTATTCGTTCACTTACCAAACTTTATTATCAAGTCTCTGTACTATATAAAATATAATGCTCCCACAATGCATGTGGAGAAAATTAATGAATATGAACACCAACTAACAAATTACAATTGTCAAGGGTGAATTACTAACGTCCGAACGCTCGGAGTAGGGTTGAGGTGGCCGAGAGTCGAAATTGGCAATTGTTTACCTCGAAATAACCAATCAAGGAGTCGCTAGCTACTGAAACTCGCTCTACTACTGAAAATTCGCTCTGTATATATCGATCAAAACGCATTATATATGCTCTCTAAGAAAACTACAGCAACATTTGTCCTAACCAGGATTTGAATCCACGTCCGCTCCAATACTAGTCGCACGTCCTAACCACTACGTCAAACTATCGCGTGGTAAATGGACCAACGTTTGTTGACCATACATATATTGTACTTGTTCATAATGTACCATGTCATCAAAATGTTGTAGATTTTTTTCGGTATAAGGGTTATTATTAAAACTTAAAAATTGATACTAATATAATATTGATATTCTTTTTATATTTTTGGAATTTATGTTATTAATTTTAATGATCGATTATCATTTCACCCTAACTTGTACCATTTTCGTAATAATTAAATACGATTTTATAATTACCAAATTAATTTATAGTTTTCAGTAAAATAAATAATTAATATGATCGAATTATGATGTATCGGTCACAAATAAAAAAAAATGTCGTATGGCCGGGAATGAAAAGTCTAGTTCTGTATTGATTATATAGCATGACTTGATTCGATTCAATTTTTTTTTTTTCGCTGAACGATACATATCAATAGTTTCAACCAGTTCAAACTTGATCCATGTGACTACTATAATTTATTTGAGACAATTACGTATTTACTTGATTCAATTCGATGCATTCAAATGCAGGACCAACCTACCTCAACTAACTGGTTTTAGTCAAAACAACTATGTAATAGTTGTACCGATCAAAAATTGAGTCAAGTCAACCTTCAATACTTCAAATAACTGATTCGTTTGATTTAAACTGCCAGGAGTTGTTGTCGTGATAACGGTTTTTTTATTCGAAGAAACTGATGGTTGAACCAACTATTTTTTTTTATAACGCATGCACGATTTTCGCGTTTTTTTTTTTTTTACCTATTAAGCGAGCCTAAAGTGACCATTTTCAGACCAGCGAGCAAAAAAAAATTAGCAGCGGGCGTTTTTTAATTTTTTTTTTTTTGTCCTCTACGGGCATTTTCAAGTTTTTTTTGCCCGCTACTCGAGTAGCGGGCGATTTCAGGTTTTTTTTGCCCGCTAAAATATTTTTCAATAGTTTCAAGAAAATTATCAATAATTGAGATAGAATCTAATACGTAAGTATGTAGTGACTGTTTTAAGAAACGGTCACATCAGTCCCGCTTAATGTCAAGAAATAGCAAAAATCCATACGTGCGTTACAAAAAATATGATAGGCACCAAGAGCTAAGCGGGCTTTTGAACCTTGTGTGGTTGCAGTATTCGACTTCAGCTCGCAAACGCACTCGCCTCCGACTTGTACTGCAAACTCCACACTCGGGCTAAAAAAGCCCACTTTACGCCCTTGGTACACAATATACTATTTAATCGACAAAATCATAATGTTTAATTCAACCACTTTTTTCCCTGCTTGGCTTATAAAATTTAATTCCATACAAAAATCAGTGTCGTCATTTTTCGGTTACAAAAAATTGCAAATATGTGTACCACACTGTTGTAGGTATCCGTACATTAAACTTCCTCAAAGAAAACCGCGTCAATCTTTGTCTGTTCAGTATTTTCACGTAAATTATTCATAATTTTTGGAAAGAAAACCTACTCAAGAATTAAAAAAAAAAAAAATTGGATTCAAAATGATTCCGGTCTATCCACTGCGATACAGTGGTAACCAAAATAGTGATTATAATAGCGACTATACATATAATGAAAATTCGAAAAAGATCGCGAATCTTTTGTCAATTTAACCCTCCGTCAAGACCCTGCAGTAAAAATTTCCGAGCTCAAATATGTTCGGAATTCAGAGAAGCGGGCATAGCAAATCATAGTATCTTTAATTATAAAAACAATTGGAGAATATAGTAGGAGCGCTGAGGAGTATCCATGAATTTTTTCCAGATTTTTTAGAAGCTTTTGAGAAAAACAAAATGACGGCCGAATATAAATGACCCACCTGTGTGACGGAAGCAGTAAAAAAAACCTGTGTGACGGAGAATTTCTCCTTGGTCGCCTTTCATATATGAAAGGTCCACGGGAAAAAGGGGGATTGTCAAAATTTTTGATTCTTCAGAAATTAAAAATAACACGTCAAATCTTTGATTACTCAAAGTCGAAAAAAAAAATTACATTTTCATAAACAATTTAATCCTAAACAATATTCACAAATAATTTTCAACATTCACCAAATAATGATGTATTAAATAAATAAAAAACAAAACAAAAACAGTAATTTACAGGGAAAAAAAGGGGAATGTTGACAAAAAAAAAATAAATTTTTTAATTTTTTCACGGTTTTTTTTTTTTAATAGTTTCAGGAAATGCAGTATCATCGTCTTCTCAATCTGACTGTTTTCGTTTTTTCACTTTCGATAATTGAGGTAGCTGAGAAAAAAACGTTTTCGCTTCTTCTTTACAAAATTATAATTGAAATGTTACAGTAATGTAACGCTAGTTCAATAACTAGATTGTTAATTTTACGTAACTTTTTTTTATCAAAAAATTTTTCTGAATCTTCCCCCTTTTTCCGACGCATACTGTTTTTTTGAAAGGGTGTAAAAACCAAAAGAATGATCGAATCCAAAATCTGATATTACCAGCATATGTAACTTTTCAAACTACAAGAAACTATTTTTTATTCAAAAAGTTGAAGAATTGACAATCCCCTTTTTTCCCGTAAATCCTAATTCATATGTAGGTATACCATCTTTTGTCACATAACTAAGAATGTTTATCAGAAATATTAAAAATTGAACAATTTTCGATAATTATGTATATTAGTGTTTCTACCTACAGATGTAAGAAATCTTATACCTTCTCTAATTAAAAAAAAAAAAAAAAAAAACACCGAGTATATTAATAATTTTTTTCAGAAGATTTTTTCCCGAATTTCATATCATACATTATTTATCTCTCAGAAAGCATTTTTACTTGTCTGTACTAAGTATATTTCCTCCAACTGTGTGAACCACGGGAAGTGTTTCCCGAGCGTGCGAATATATGTATGTACGTACACATCAAATCTTAAAATCATTCGAAAACATGCTTTCATGCTATGAAAATCTCGAATAACAAGAGATGAGAAAAAATGCTAGGTTCAAAATAAAATAAAAAATTTACTATAAAATATATCATATGCCTAGGACCGCGCAGAAATCTAGAATTAGGATATTGCCGACGGAGTAACCGTCCAGCCGACGGGCTTGAGCAACGTTCGCAAACTCTCTTGCAAGTAAAGTATACTCTAAGAATCAATACGACAAGGCACTGGCAATATTAATACCTATATAATTTAAATTCTTGAACCAATCACACTATCAGTGCAATTTTCCGGGTACAAGATAGAGCAAATGTTACTCGTCCAGTCGGTACCAATACAGTTTACGCCGCATTACATTCAATTGTTCAGTGTCCTACTTGGACCCAAAACCAATTTTCGAACGACTACAAAAATGACGACTTTTCTCATTAGAGTAGGTACCATTTAGAGATATGTAAGAATGGATATACCTATGTTTCTAATATTGGCCTTTTATTAGTCCTTTTTGGCAATAAAACATGTAACGATAATAAGTAAGGCAATAAATAAGCGGAAAATATTGCATCATACTAAGAATAGTAGATTTATGATGTACTAGTGTCACTTGTAAAAATATATATGTGTAACTATTCCACGTGAACATTTACTCTATATAAAAAAGGCTATTTCGAAAAATTTTTCAATTCCTGTATTTAAATTCCAGCACTCATTTGTTCTCAGCAAAAATTTCCTCATTGCCAATGCCGTTTCACCAAAAGTAACGAAGTGAAAACAATGAGGAATCCAATGCTATTTTGTCAATGGTGATCAATGGTTTCTCATACATTCGGATTCATTACCTTTTGACAATGCAGTAATGGTATTGGAAAAATTTTGCCACGTGTGTGCCTGCGTATCTGTTTGTCTGATCGTTTCCTAATTTGATTCTAACTTACAATCAACTTCTGGTAGCTATACTATATAGATAGATATACAGAAAATGGGTAGCTAAGTTTAGCGAGACATCATGCTGAAAAAACGCGAAGCGTGCGATTATTTATTTTCTCTTTTTTTTCATCCCCTAAATTGAGTCCAATATCGGCAATAGATATATATCGGATTTATTTCTCCGGAGAGTCATCCGTCTTTCCTAATGTCGAACAGTTGTTATCTATAGGTGCCTATAATATGTTATACCTATAGAAATATATATATAGATATATATACACGTATATATGTTACTTATACCTATAAGGACATGCGTGTCCTTCGACATGGCCCTGTTTTGTCAATTCTTCTCTCTCTCTATATACACGCCAGATATTATCAACCGTCCCAATGCTTAGAATATCTATATGGAATTCTTACATTAGCCAATTTGTAAGCATCCATTAGCTGCAGCCAGCGCAAAAAAATGTGTTACAATTTCTATAACCTGAGCATATTATCGGCAACACTTTGACAATATATAATAATATCGCATTATTCTCATAAACGATTCCTGAAGATGTCGATAAATTTTTAAAAAATGATTACGGAAGTTACGAATCACATTTGTAAATATATAAATTTAACGCGTACATATACCAACTTGGTTTATCGACTATACATCAAGGAGCATAATGTAAGATAATTATTCTTTATTACCTAAAAATTTAGGCTTCTCAGGTGAATTGATTAATCAATGTCGGTTTAATTGATGCCTAGAATATTTTAAACTCAACGAGTGCTAATCCAGAATATGGATTAAAATAGATTTAGCTTGAAACAAGAATTCCATGACCATTGATTACGTAAATTGTTTCAGCTGTCAGATAATAATTAGCTGCCTCATTTCTAAGATAATACTCGGATTGTAAGTGGCTGAAATGAATTTCAGTCAGCGAAGTAATTATTTTCAATCTGTTTATGTTACGTTGGAGGTAATGGAAAAGCTGGCACCGTCGAATCTACATCGCTCTTACACCAGCCCCATAGCAAGGTATATACTTTATTGAAATTTTGGGCATATAACTATACAATATACGTTATAAGTATTAAATATAATCGTGTCTATAATATATGTATACCTGGTGGTAAATACGATCAGCATATATTATAATTATATACGTAAAGCGGTAAGTATAGTACATAAATAACGTTACCACGATATTTTACATGCTCACAGTTCAAATTTTGTATTTACAACATTTATCTCACACTTTCTTACGGTCTATACAGGCTGACCGCGAAATAAGTGCTTCAATTTTGGGGGATTAGTAAGAAAGTCCAGCTTTGTACCCGGCCGTTGGAGTTAGTGGTCTCCGTTGCGGTGCTGCGCCTGTGAGATGTAGATTATTTTAAAATTGCGGTAACTCCGGCAGGTAGGCAGCCAACTACACAGGGGCGAACTGTGGGGTGTCTGATCTGAGGCGCGCACGACCGTAAAACAAGTCACGATGCTTTGTTAGTTTAAGAATCACAAACGGAAACACTTCCTTTGTCAAATTTTATTCACAAATATCTGAATTCGGTAAAGAACGTCTTTTCCTTAGTAACTTGTTCCAGTGGTCCTACACGCCTAAATCCAGACAGCCCACTGTTCGTCTCTAGATAGTTGGCTGCCTATATGTTAGCGCTAACGCAACTTTTCATAATATCTTATAGACGTTGCAACGGAAACTACTATTTCCAACGCTAGAGTACGAACCCAGACCGCTCTAATCATCCCCCAAAATTAAAGCACTTAGTTTGCGGCCACCCTGTATATACCTATATTTATCTGTGTAGGTTGGTAGGTCGACGCCACTTTGGAGGTGAAACAAAAGATATTTTATCCTTTCGTCGTGGTGACGTTAATTAATGAGACCGTCTATTTTTTACCAGCAACCCATATATATTTTTCAAGAGAAATTCTGACCCGATGTCATCATCCCTGTCCGTTTCCAGGACCTTGCAAACAATTTCTTTTGAGTCTGAACGACCCTCGTGAAAATCTTTTTCTGGAAAACTTTGACAACATATTTCTCTGAGAAACTTGCAAATATAGGTAGGTATATACTATATGTATATATATATATATATATATATATATATATATATATATATATATATATATATATATATATATATATATATATATATATATATATATATATATATATATATATATATATATATATATATATATTGTATATATTTTTTTTTTAGAAAAATCTTGCAATTAATTTCAGTGAATTTTACAATTTTTAGTGAAAAATATATATTTCGAAGAACTATATTCATCTGCACTGTTCTCCAAAAAATATTTAAAGTATTCTGCAGTTTTATTAAGTACACTGTCATCGACGAAATTTCCTGCAATTATACCTATAGGTATACCTGAAAATATTTCTATAATTTTCTCTGTAGTTTACTGATTTTCGATCATTTTTACGAGTTTCCAAAAAAACTGTACGCACATATGATTTTTTTTTTTTTTTTTTAATCGACAACTTTTTTAGTTTTATTGTGATGATATTTGATCCATATCTTAAAGGATTCACGCTATAGACAGTATAATGATATCGCGTAACGCTGCTAATTTCAATCTTAAGAATCACGATTAACGAACACCATTTCTTATACATTTGAAATAATTCGGATAAGATACACCACCTAAGATCCAAGTCGTTAACAATCAGGTAAATCTACCCTGTTTCAAATTTCTTCAAATTTTTGCAATTAACTTCAGAAATTTTTTCAGGGAACTTCAGATTGGGTGAAAGGTCACGAAAAAAAACGATCTTGTAGTTTTCCAGAAAGCTGCTGATTTCATCCAAGAAAACAAAACCAAATCTAAAACAAATTGTTAGTGCCTATGTTTGTAGATTCCAAACTGTGGCTTCTCATCTTATCAGAGTTGATTATACAAGGCAAAGGCTAATAGATGAGTATGAGTTTCGGAATTTTCACATATGTGTGAGGTTTGTGAATCATTTAAACGGCATCAAATGACAGTACCTAAATATTTTATTTCTCGCTAGAGTGTTAGATTATTTCTTACGATATACAAATTGTTTCTTTCAACTCGTAATTTATTCCTCATGTTGAAGAGCAATAAATTTAAGTTAGAATCAGCCCGCCGGTTGATTTGTGAAAAAAAAACGGCATCAAATGACAGTAAAGATTTTTTTTCTCCGCGCTAGAATGTTACAATATTTCTTACGATATAGGGGAGACCGGGGACAAAAGTAACAATTTTTAATTAGAGCCCAATTGCAAACTCCCCATTAAAAATGAAATAAATCTGAAATCACTTTCAGATAGTATATTCCTTCCTCTATTAATAACTCGAAAAAAGAATTTGTATATCAGGCTGTTGCAGAGTCATAATAACTTTAATCACACATGGCGATTGTTACTTTCGTCCATACCCCAGGGTCGAAAGTAACATAATCTCTTTCTACAGGGATATTTTTTGAGAAGACAGGTATAAATTAGTAAGAAGCTTTACTCAATTTTACAGAATGTTTACAGAACTTCAATTACTTATAATAAATCAACGAATATTGTAATATCCTCAGATCAATTATATTTATAATGAATACACAAATTATTGACTATCTTTGAAAGAAAAAAACTTTAACTCCAACAAAAATATGTATCTTCTTAAGTAATATTAAAGTAACAAACTGAGAACAAAAAGCAGGAATCTTTTGATTATAAGTAACTTCTATAATTGCATTTGTTTCAATCAGTCCCTGTGGTGTTACTGTCGTTCCTAACCTCATTTTCTGAAATAAGAGGATAATAATTTCAAACAAACAAACAGAATATCAACATTTTACACAGGGATTAATGGAGTGACTATTCAGCTAAGGGCCGGCAAAAATTTATTGTAGTACTCACATATTTACTATAGGTTTTCACTAGAATACCGAGAATCGGAAAAGTTACTTCAGTCAGCGAAAAACATATAATCTCCACCAAAACAAGTAAATCTCACCCACGGGCTCAATTGATAGTACGAAGTGAAGCAGGATCGAAACACGCTTACCACTGTGTAAAAACCAACTCCTAGGTTTGTTCCGTGCATTGTGAAAGCTGGCCTTTTTACTTTCATGACGTATTACTTTTGTCCCCGGTATCCCCTACAAATTGATTCTTTCGACTCGTGATTTATTCTTCATGTTGAAAATCAATAAATTTAGGTTAGAATCAGCCCACCGGTTGATTTGTGAAAAAAATTCCACTTTCATTCTCCGCCTTTGAGTAGGTATAGTGGGATTCCACAAAAAACAATTATCAATGTTGTTTTAATTACTCATCTTCACGCTTCCCTGCCACACAACCAGTTTTCCAGTTGGTCTGAACCCCTGATAACTTTGCGATTATTGAAATTATTTCCTTAATGGTTTATGAGATGAAAACTTATTTTATTAAAATGAATACTATTGTTTCCTCTAAAACTATTGCTTTTATACATTGTTATAATATTTATATTACAATTTTATATAGAAGACTATACCACTCATTTTTTTTGCCAACCCTGTGAGCTTATCTGTCCGATATACAGTGAATTTATAGATTTTCACAGATCACTTATTACTGCGTAATTATTATGTAGTTGACATAGCCAGATCAGTCTTTCAGCTTTCTTCAACCCTTCGTGGTCACATCTCCGATTTTGATCAAGCTGGTCAGAACCGGGTCAAATTGACCCAAGCCCATTTTTAAACGGTTGCCGCGTGAAAACTATCAGTTCAATCGAGACCAAAAAAATACTGGGTAATTCTTTGAACATTCTAAAATAATTAGCAAAAGTCGGTATATCAAAATTCAAATGGCAACATGTTGAAAAAAAATCGTAAAAAGCAGTCAATGCGCAAAAAAGACACTTTTTCACTCAAAAGATCATACCTTTTTAAATTTTTAATATTTTTTAGTGAAATTATAACGAAGATACTTGTGAGATATGGTACTTTTGGAAAAAAATAGTGTTATAGTGTGTGTTCCAAAAAAGGTATTTATTTTGGGAAAAAAACGATATTTATCTTCAAAGTTCAAGATCGGGTCATTTTGACCCTTGGTGACCACGAAGGGTTAAGAAACGGCTTATGTAAGATCTAAAATGAATTTCTGAACTGTATTTTAAAAATTCAGCGAATAATTGGCAATAAACGAAAACATGATGCCTACATGTTGCAGTTGAACTAACTATATGATAAATCAATCTTTAAGAGGTCTTTCCTTAGTGGGCGATGTGGCGAATAATTTCCGCATGAAACAATATTTCGAAAAATATATGGAAAATAATAATTGAACGGGAAAAGTTGGTTCCCACTTACTCAACAATTTTTCGCGGTCAAACCCGGACCTAGCTGACGTAACAAGTCAGGGCGTTGTCTATTTAGGTGAAATTAACGTGTGAAAATATCAGCCGATCTATCCCCTTCGACAATCGAACTCAAGTCTAAAAATGTACATGTGGTTCAGGAAAATCAACATATTTCAGCATTTTGGTTGCCTAATTTAATTAACTGTTAAACATCACAAAATTCAGATTCATTTTTTCAAAGTTATGATCTGATTAAATTGATTAGTATATAACTTACTCATACTAATCGATCGTTTTATTGATTTGCTACGATTTCTTACTGTTGAACACTTCCGTGTTGGGTGGAGTAGCACTTGGTGCATGATTGGAGAGTTTTTTTAGCCAGTACGACCACCTCGTAAGCGCTGACTTGCGAATTCCAAAAGTATTATGGAGTAAGGGTATGAGCGATCCCTTGAGGCTCGGGTGATTGCCAATATAACGAAAAACATCTGTGACTTTTATCGTGGGATTAAATAGGGTGTGAAATGTTGGTAATTTTTTAATAATTTTTTACAAAATTTTTATTGCCAAAAATTGAAAACTGGATCGAATAAATAATAATAATAATTAAATAATTTATCAATGAACCAGGTCAGAGTTCTTCTTCTTCTTCTTCATCTTAATTGCTATGGGTCCGGGCATCTTGAACACAGTGCTGTTAAGAAGAATTGTCAATAATTATTTTACCGTCCCTTCGCCACATCAACATTAACATACAATCAGAGGACATTTAAGAATTGAAGAGATTGTCGAGAAGGAAAAGAGTACAAGTGATAAAATTTGAGATTTTGAAACTCTGCGATGTACGGATACCCTTCTCGCTCTCATCCCATTAATTTCAGTTCGAGTACTTCAGAGAATTTAATTTCAAATTTACTTACTGACACGTTGTGCAAATGGGGCTGAATTTGCAGAATACTGTAAAAATATATTTTCCGTTAATGAGAAGTTCACTAGCTGATGTAATTACGAAATATAAGTCGAATGAATACAGGCTATGTATTGGAATCGAAATAAAGCTTGTATCATGCGATAAGATATGAAAGAAAATGTAACAGGACAAAGATAAATGACTTTTATTATCAAGTGTGAGGAAATGTTAATTTGAGAAAACAAGACCATGAAATAGCAAAATTACAGGTATCTTACTCGAGAGACATATGGAACAGACATATCCAATATCTACAAGCTCTCGATGGCAGAAACAAGCAGCTCTGTAATCCACCTTGACAGGAGGAGGTAAAACCAATTTAGTCCTAATGTTAGGATCTGGCAAGAAGACCCACTGAAAGAATGAGAAGAACTTAAGCTCCATTTGTTCTGATTTCAACTGACAATGAGTACAACTAAGTACTTGAGCAGTATGAATTCTTGAGTGAATACAGAGTGGCCTATTTTAATTTCCCCAGGCCAATATCTTAAAAACTAAGCAGGATAGTGAAAAATGTTTCAGACCAAAGTTGTATGGTCCCAAGGGGGACATTTGATAATGCTATGGGTTTCCAATTTTTATAGGGTTTTATGGGGATTTTATAAGGCAACTTTTGTTTTTCAAATGGGAACCGCTATTTTTTAGTGCAGATTCGTAATCTATGCAAAAAAATACATTACTTTTGTATTGAACTTTTTTTTCTAGAAGTTCAATTTTTCTTTTTTTGATTGAAAGATTTTTTTTACAATAAAAAGAATTTTTTCATTAAAAATATGAGGTCGTTCACTTTAAGAATGTTGTTACATTATTAGCTTTGCAACGTTATAATTAACTTCATTACTTCATGATGAGAAATTGAACTTTTGGAATCAAAAGTTTCCTATAAAAGTAATGTATTTTTTGTGTAGATTATGAATTCGCACTAAGCAATAGGGGTTCCCATTTAAAAAGCAAAAGTTACCTTATAAAAACCCTATAAAAGTTGAAAACACATAGCATTATGAAATGTCCCCCTCGCAGACCGTGCAACTTTTTTCTGAAACATTTTTCACTATCTTACTTAGTTCTCAAGATATTGACCTGGCGAAATTATAATGGGCAACCCTGTATATTTTGAGCATTATTAGAAATTTTGGAATGTAATATTACCAACAAATACTGCAGAAGGCCGGCTAGTTGGGGTATTTTCAAGTAATTTCCTCCCGTTATGTCACAGCCCTGCTGAAGCAGCCCCAATTCTTGATCCAGACTGCATACGTCGACTACAACTCCCTGGAAATATAAGCTATCAATGTCCAGTGGTGTGAAAAGCTTTATAGTATTCAAGCATTGATTATTTTAGATACAAAATACTTTCTAATCTTAAACTAACGCTTCAATAGATTAAAAAATTGTGTATCTATTACGAAAATGGATTTACCAATTTTTGAGCAGTGAAAAATACATTCATGTAGTTCATGTATTGAGAAGCGGAGTCATTGCTGCCAGTTATAACAAGAATTCTTGAATGTATTTTTTCACCAGCAGCTTTTTCTCGCTCTAACCTGACAATGTAACACAATGCCATTGCCAGAGCGCCACCAATCAAGCTCTCTGTATTAAGAGGCTTATTAATGGCAATTTCGTTTACTAATTTCTGTAGATTTTGTCTAACTGTTCTTTCGACCATCATGAAACCTTCGTACTGTCCATCGGTCTGTCTCACTTCAGTCGGCTTCTCATCTGGGTACAAAAAGCTCGACGAATGAGAATGACAAGCCATTACAGCTAGCTGATTGTTTGATTTTTGCATCAGATGAGCATTGGCAAACACTATTACAGAGTCCAGACATTGTGTCAATATTCTTGTATCTTGACGTACAAATTTTTGTACTGGATTAGTGTCCAGTACTATAACCAGTAAGCTTTTTTCCACTTCTGAAATTAATCAAACAAACATGGGCAAATTTATTTCGCATTTATCAACTATCAAATTTGTGAGCTTTAAATGTTTATTGAAGCACAGTGAGAGTCCCAAGGATTGACTGGTACACTCACCGTAACAGTATTTTTGGATCAAATTGGAAAAGGGAATAATGAACTACTCGTTTTATTGCTGGAAGTCTATGCCTGAATTATCGATAAATATATGGTGTAGCTTATCAATGAACGAACTAAATGCGAATAATTGTTTGAAGTTAGCTTTGGTTTCGTATTTATCGTGTAAAAATGTGAATTTACAATTGTAAACAGAGAGAGATAAACAAATTTTTGGAGGTTACGATACCGTTCGATGCAAAAATAATTGTATAAAATTATTTGAAGGAGTTTAGAAATGAATTTTCGGTAAGTAATGCAGTTAAAAGCATTGTAGATGTTCTTCTATAATCATTACATCGCCAATTGTATATGGATATTCTGTCTGTTTCAAAATACTCACCAGACGCCATGTTGACTCCATTCCTATTTATTACTTAGCGCATTTTCATGAGAGCGATAAGATACCCGAAGCGATATTGTTGGTCGGAACCAACGGAAAAGCCTAATTTCGTCGTGTCAAGGCGCCACAGAAGTAGCATGTCTTATGTATATGTATACATATTGTGGTGGTTCGAAAAAATCATTTTTTTCAGTTCTCAAAAGTTACTTTTAGATATGGAAAAAAATCCTTCCAATCTAAATCCCAATATAAAACGTGAGTTTTTTTTTTAGTTTTTTTTTTTTAGTTTTTCTCAAATAAAAGTATTGATAATTTTTTTTTCAAATTTTTAAATACATGTTTTTGTAGAAAATTAAATTCTCGAGAAAAAATCTCTGCTGTGTTTTCTTCGTAAAATCAACGAATGAAAAGTTATAAAGCCGTAACTACTATAAGTAGGAAAACTCAATGTGTGCATGGTTGTTAACCATGCATGTTTAATGCCTTATAACTTTTTATTCGTTGAGCTGACGAAGAAAACATATCAGAGCTTTCTTGTAAAGAATTTAATTATCTATAAAAATATTTATTTCTAAATTTGAACGAAAAATCCTAATACTTGTATTGTATTCGAGAAAAACGAAAACCAAAAATTTCACGTGTTAAATCAATGAGAAAATGGATTCTTGATGAGCTCTTAGTATAAGGATTGAGATATCGAGCTGATTTTTTGGGAGGATTCTTTTTATACCCGTCTAACTTTTGAGACTATAAGAATGCAAAATTATTATTTTTGAACCACCTTAACACATATATATTTGATGACGTCAGAAGCGTGAAATTTTCGTCGACAAGTGTAGCCTAAAAGCGGACACAAGTTTAACGGGAATAATTTTTATATTGAAGTTTAAATTAAACTGCAGGGCGCTTGCCTAGTTATTTCCAACAAATATTTTACAATGCTGCAGACAATATCCATCATGACGACGTTAGAACTGATTCCTTGTATACTTCGCCGATTCTACGATATGAGAACATCTTTAACTCGAGATAGGCGAAATTCGACAAGCCCCTACTGAAAATGTTCATATGTTAAATCGTACAATATTATGAAAGAATCCGGCATATAATTCATCATATGATTTATCTTGTAAATTTGGTAAAATATATAAGCAATCACACAATAAATCATAAAAGCACGAGTCATCAGATATACTATATCAAAAATCATATGGTGAACCATATAGTTTATCATGTAATTTGTTTTATATTATATCCGATGATTTGTATTTATATAATTTTGTCAAATTTATAAGAAAAATCATGTGATAAATTACATTCAGAATTCGGTCATAACATTATGTGCCCATGTAGCAATCGGATGCAAGAATTGCGACAGACGCGCCGCTGTGACGCCGCTGATTCTTGCCTCCGCCACATACGTAGCGGCATCCCCCATGGAGGCTCGTATGCGGGCAGATTCTTGTGCTCTTAATCTGCCGCTGTTATGCACCAGACTTGCGGCAGAACAATCGGTAGAGCAGCGCTTAAGGCGTCTTCTCACTTTAGGCACCTCGAAAATAGGCTATTTTCGCGATTTTTTTTCGAGGATTTTTGCAAAAAATTATGGGATAAAATGGATCCTATGTAATAAACACATCTTTCAAGTACAAGAAAAATTTATTTTTTTATTTTTTTGAACAATTATTATAATAAAACAGTAGCATCGAAAAACCCGTGTAGAAATGTTATGTTCGTGGCTTGTTGATGGTATCTCCGAGACAGGTCATCTGAAACACAAAAATAAAACAGTTTTAGATTCAGTATGTCAGTGGCTATAGCGCATATCATCAGATTTTTGAAATTTTGATTTGAAGTATTTTTTTTTTACAAAAAGCTGCAAAAAAACGCGTTTTTTTTTTTACTTTTTCGAAAAACGTGCGCCATTTTGTTATTTTCGCGAATATCAAAAATCTGATGATATGCGCTATAGCCACTGACATACTGAATCTAAAACTGTTTTATTTTTTTGTTTCAGATGACCTGTCTCGGAGATACCATCAACAAGCCACGAACATAACATTTCTACACGGGTTTTTCGATGCTACTGTTTTATTATAATAATTGTTCAAAAAAATAAAAAAATAAATTTTTCTTGTACTTGAAAGATGTGTTTATTACATAGGATCCATTTTATCCCATAATTTTTTGCAAAAATCCTCGAAAAAATATCGCGAAAATAGCCTATTTTCGAGGTGCCTAAAGTGAGAAGACGCCTTATAGACCAGGCAACGGGGAAATGGCCCAATGATAAAGTTCGGGAAATTCTTAGAAGGTAGGAAATAGTTTCATCGTGTAAAAGGAGGAATTCTAAGACCTGCCACGTTTTTTGAAGGATCCTACAAGTGGCAGATTTTTTGCCACAAGCCCTTAAAGTCCGAGATTTGCGATATTTCGTGTTTTTTCAATCTAGTCACTCAGGTGTTGATCCTAGACAATAAAGTTAAATGGACACGTTGTAGGCCGTAAAAAAATCTACAATTTGAGACGTTGAACGTTCAAATCCGTTGATTAGTTATTGTAGAAATAACAAAAAAACAATGTTTTTTATTTGTGCAATAACTATTGGAAAAACAACTTTGTTTTAGTTTTTTTAGTCCGAACAGATAGCCCTTATGATAACAAAAACAACGATATGCCTGTGCGCGCTCCACGTTAATTAGTTGCTGAGAAACGTTAGAATGTTTATTAAAACGGCTTAAGTTAACAATGGCTGGATTACGTCAAAAACAATTGTATTGACTCAAATCAAACGGGAAATCACTTGGAAGACCCTAAAGTTTGTCCCCTTTCAATTTGCCGGCGGATTGGGTGACAATAACACCCCGATTTTTAATGTCAAAGAAGTAGCAATTTTTAGATTATAAACATTTAGCGCTGCAGCCTTCGATATTAGTTGTATTAACTTCTAACCTTGACAATTCAAAAACATGCATTTTTGGGCAAATTTCAAAAAAAAAAAAAAACATCCTACGGCCAATAGGAGCCGAGTTCGCTTTTTTTTTTTTGAAAAATTACTGTGACTTTGTTTATGAAAATTAAGAATCCAATTAAGCGGCATTCGACAGTTGAGAAGTTATATTTTATGTTTACGATAATAGTTTTTGTTAAATAGTAACGCAATATTGTTTAAAACAATTGTGAAAGTGAAGCGGCGACTCTGACCACGAAAGTGGTGGGGGAAGGCGGTTAGCGGTTCTCGCCTTTTCGCGCGCTCCGAAACCGATCGCCCGACTTCAAAATCACCTCGCGTCGAAAATATATCGTATCTCCGTTAATTGCGGACGAATTTTGACACTTTTTTTTTTAATCTGGGCTAGTTCGTTATAATAACAACAACCGTAATATTAGTTTTGTCGAAATCGTTCACGAATTTGTTGTAAACAATCGTTATTGCAAATATAACTCTTTTTCCGTATATCTCGAGTGCTATAAGCTCTAGCGAAAAAAATGTAGAACAAAAGGTGTTCGCTTTTTAAAAATAGACAACTTTTCATTCTTGACTTTTTTCGCTAGAACCGATATATAGCTTGTAACAAAGATGACAGTTTTACAAGCTATATATCGGTTCTAGCGAAAAAAGTCAAGAATGAAAAGTTGTCTATTTTTAAAAAGCAAACACCTTTTGTTGTACATTTTTTTCGCTAGAGCCTATAGCACTCGAGATATACGGAAAAAGAGTTATATTTGCAATAACAATTGTTTACAACAAATTCGTGAACGATTTCGACAAAACTAATATTACGGTTGTTGTTATTATAACGAACTAGCCCAGATTAAAAAAAAAAGTGTCAAAATTCGTCCGCAATTAACGGAGATACGATATATTTTCGACGCGAGGTGATTTTGAAGTCGGGCGATCGGTTTCGGAGCGCGCGAAAAGGCGAGAACCGCTAACCGCCTTCCCCCACCACTTTCGTGGTCAGAGTCGCCGCTTCACTTTCACAATTGTTTTAAACAATATTGCGTTACTATTTAACAAAAACTATTATCGTAAACATAAAATATAACTTCTCAACTGTCGAATGCCGCTTAATTGGATTCTTAATTTTCATAAACAAAGTCACAGTAATTTTTCAAAAAAAAAAAAGCGAACTCGGCTCCTATTGGCCGTAGGATGTTTTTTTTTTTTTTTGAAATTTGCCCAAAAATGCATGTTTTTGAATTGTCAAGGTTAGAAGTTAATACAACTAATATCGAAGGCTGCAGCGCTAAATGTTTATAATCTAAAAATTGCTACTTCTTTGACATTAAAAATCGGGGTGTTATTGTCACCCAATCCGCCGGCAAATTGAAAGGGGACAAACTTTAGGGTCTTCCAAGTGATTTCCCGTTTGATTTGAGTCAATACAATTGTTTTTGACGTAATCCAGCCATTGTTAACTTAAGCCGTTTTAATAAACATTCTAACGTTTCTCAGCAACTAATTAACGTGGAGCGCGCACAGGCATATCGTTGTTTTTGTTATCATAAGGGCTATCTGTTCGGACTAAAAAAACTAAAACAAAGTTGTTTTTCCAATAGTTATTGCACAAATAAAAAACATTGTTTTTTTGTTATTTCTACAATAACTAATCAACGGATTTGAACGTTCAACGTCTCAAATTGTAGATTTTTTTACGGCCTACAACGTGTCCATTTAACTTTATTGTCTAGGATCAACACCTGAGTGACTAGATTGAAAAAACACGAAATATCGCAAATCTCGGACTTTAAGGGCTTGTGGCAAAAAATCTGCCACTTGTAGGATCCTTCAAAAAACGTGGCAGGTCTTAGAATTCCTCCTTTTACACGATGAAACTATTTCCTACCTTCTAAGAATTTCCCGATGATTTTTTCCCCGTTGCCTGGTCGATTAATGCATGCATGCATGCCAACGGAATCTTGGGCTCTCAATCTGCTGCTGGTCTGCTTCTGAGCGGAAGCAGCAGCAGCAGCACATGTGCATTTTTATAGGCGAATTACCAACAAAACTGCAAGACACTATATGTACCACACAAATATCGCATTTGAAACAAAAGTAGACTTATAGATATATAAGGTACTACATATCAAATCGGTACGAAAAAATCCTGATCACAAACAATTCTGACGTCAGTCATTTGAAAATTACAAAAGACTTCGAAAATTTAATACAATTACATTCTTCGGAGACTTGAAAAATACAAGTCCTAGAGCAAATGGTTCAGGAAACTTCGATATTGATTGGGTAAGGGTGACCGTGTACAATATTCTTGACGAATTTCGTATGATCATGTAGGTATATGTAATTCAATAGTAGCTTTATACCGTGTGTTTGTGCAGAGGCGCTACAGTATGTCCTGTAGCCGATGTACAGTCGCCCACCGCGTGGGTACCCACGTTACGCAAATTTATCGTATGGTATAGTAGATGTAGTCTAAATTCGATCTACGTGATCATTAGCTGAAGCTAATACTTCAGTGCGCCGTTTGACGGCGCGCTTTGCCGTGCTCTTGGCTATAGCATGACAAACGTTGGATATTGTTATTAAAAACAATTATCATACTTACGAAACGTTCCTCGTAGGCCGAATATTCGGTACACGAAGGATCGCAGCTGACTGGCATTCCGATAGATGAACAAGTGACACTTCTCTTCATAAATACGAGTACATCTGCAAAAGTGAAGAGTACATTTACCTACTTCACACAGATGTGAATTATTGTGTGACACTTGATGCGGTTTTCAGGTTATGTTCTTAGAGATGCACTCGTATTTATGAAAAATAGTTTCGTTTACTCATCCGTCGAAACGGCAGTCAGCTGCGATCCTCTGTATATACCAAATATTCGGCACACAAAGAACGTTTCGTATGTGTGATAATTGTTTTCAGTAACGATATTCAACGTTTGTCATGCTATAGCCAAGAGCACGGCCAAGCGCGCCGTCAAACGGCGCACTGAAGTATTAGCTTCAGCTAATGATCACGTAGATCGAATTTAGACTGTATCTACTATACCATACCGATAAATTTGCGTAACGTGGGTACCCACGCGGTGGGCGACTGTACATCCAGTACTGGACATACTGTAGCGCCTCTGCACAAACACACGGTATAGTGTATACATTTTCCTCAATATAAATGGGGCATTCCACGCCAAATCGATCATCTTTGAACCCGGACCCTTTTGATTTAGCTGAAATTTTTATATGTTATACTACCCCACTGAAAACGTTTCTATAAAATTTTTCAAATTTCTTCACCCAACCGAAAAAAGTTAGCTTTTTTTATAAACGCTCATAATTTGTTTGAAGATTGACTAATCGAAACGTTTTCTTTCTTGAAATTTCTCGTTTTTAAACGTGCTTTTCAGAAAAATATACAAAAAATAAATATTCAAAGTCATGTTCTACGAAATTTTTCAGTTTTTTGCAAAAAATATTTAATTTTTCAAGTTTGCCAGTTTTGATTTATTTATTTCTTTTTCAAAAAAAACTTTGATTTATTCTGCGTTTGATGCCGTGAATCCTATCGTGGGCCAACGTTTCTTTCTATTTTGTTTTATTTTTTGGCAGTCTTTTAAATTTGCACCCTATTAATCCAAATCATTACCATATTAATATATTATTGTTATATCATTATATATGTATGTATTATATGAATTCAGAATGTAAAATACGCAATCCAATACAAGTCTAGTTTAAATAAACTAAAGCTTGTACACTGCAGATTTAGATGACCGTTATTTTTAATCAAGTAATAGTTATTCAATTTACATTAATTCGCGCGGGAAAATAATAATATCCTGCAAGTGTAGCGGCTGTCCAGAACAGTCGCCGTGCCGTGGCTATACCCAGCGCGGAGCTGTTGCACTGAGTTCTCTAATCGCAACGCCACGCGGCTCGCTGAAGTTAATAATTAAACACTCGTAATTTATCAACGGTTACTTTAATTGAAGTAAAACTTTACAGAAAACTTCTACATATCCCGATGACCATTTCTTCCACTGGAAGATTGTGATTGCTCAAACTTGACTCGATAAACCGAGCGATTGAAAATATTCAAACGTGATTCGTGTAATTACTCAGGAAACATTGAATACCTCTTTTGATTGTAAAAAACAAAAAAAAATCAGTTGCACTACCGGCTTCAGAATAGTTTCACACATAATTGCCCCAAGTTTAAAGTAAAAAGTCAGGATATTTTAGGAATTAAAGCGAGTTGAAGTAAATACAGAGAAATATTTTTCTGCAAGGCAAGATTAGCTGCAGATAGCCGCTTTACTTGCGTTGATCGTAATGCTTCTGTCAGTGGCAACACAAGCGGCACGCAATTCTGTACGGCTCTGGTAACGTATCGGTAACCGCAGATTCTGCTGCTATATCTTGCTGCAGACTGCTGACAAGCTTGGTGCTCTCAGCAGAGCGCAATCATCAGGCTCATATCTGAAGCAAGATTTGTAGCGGAATCGGACCATCCGCATATCTTACGCTCCGGAATTGCTACATGGGTGATTTATCATATGAACATTTTTAGTAGGGGCGCTCTGCAGAAACACATACTTATTTTAGGAAAACTTATTTCACCCATCTATATTCCTTAAATGAGGCTCAATTTATCGCCGAAATTCGTATTTGACGACTCGGTATAACTATCTATCTAACCGTAAAAACTTATGGATCAACCAATGAGGAGTTTCTTACAGTTGCATGCAACCCTTCTGATTTGTGGATCTTCAAGTTTTTACGGTTTAAAGATCGTGGTTTAAACCACTGCATAAGCCCGCATAAGGCTGGATTTTCACGGAAGAAAATTACTGCGATAGCTAAATACTGCCCGTGAAAATGCGTCCGCAGCGGCAGCAATATGCTGCACGTCAAGCGCGCGTAATTGATCATGAGTTGATCAGCTGGTTCAACTTACGCGCGCTTGATATACAGTGTTCTGCTGCCGTTGTGGGCGCATTTTTACGGGCAGTTTTTCGCTACCGCAGCGTGGCGCTGCGGCAGTAATACAAAGCTATATTATTGGTTAGTTCCGTTGGATCTAACCAATGATGCAGCTCCTTCAATTGAAAACGAACCAACTGATTTGTTTGAACTGTTAAAAAACCGCTTACCGCGACACGTTATCGTCTTACAAGTTAATGCTGATATTTTTTGTTTGTATTTATAAAAATTTCTGTTATAATCGCCAGCGTTATAAATGATGTGATGTTCAAAAAAATTTTTCACCATTGATATCTGAGGATATACATATAATCTGCTTCACTCATATACATCCGTGTGACAGTGAGGTTAGAAAACAAATTCTTTATATACATCAATTAAAAAATTTACTGGTCGAACTTTATTCATTTTGTAACTAACTGATTAAACACTATAAGCTTAAAGATCAGAAGACGACTTAATTGAGCTTTGTACTACGATACTGTCGTAGATAAAACATCCCCCATAACCTAAAAATCCACAAAAATTTATAACCTCGAAAAATGTGAAAAAAAAACCATAAACATTGTTCTACTTATTGTCAATTAATTCTCAACTACGTTGCATAAATTAAAATTCTTATATTTGGATTTTGTTTTGTCAAGAACTGCAGGTCTTCCATAATGGCAACTTCTGAGCATGCGTCTTCTCCTCACACCATGATCAAAAGTCCTAAATTTCACAGATCATACTACAATACAAAATCATTTAGTAAAAATAATTTAGAAGACTTTGAAACTTCTATAACCATGGCTCCCCACGAACTCAGAGACATTATGAATACAACTGAAAAAAACGGTGTGAGTCTCAGAGAGCTTATGGATGATTCCACAGCCACTGGAGTCATATTAAAAGCTAATGAGCCATGGCGACAAGTTAACATCAAACTGTTTCATGAATTTCTTGAAAGTATGCAAGCGCACACCTCCACACGACAAATATTTGAAACTATTGCTGATTTTATACAAACTTGTACCGACACGTTGGAAATTATGAGAGGTATGTATAATATTATCTGGAAATGTTCATATTTAGCAGGAATTTTTCTTCCTATAATAATATGAATATAACGAACATGTTTCTGGGGTGAGATTATAAAAATTCCAAAATGACTAAAATAACCGAAACTCTGATGTAGATGTGGCATTCTGTTTGAACTCAGGCGACATTCAGACTTCACCATCTCTATTTATTCCCCCAAATAAGAATTACGTACAATTTGAAACAAAGCCCTAGTCAGAACGATTCCAACTCTGATACCATCGCAGATAACAAATATCTTAAGAATTATCATAAAGCTGATGAGGCGCATCTAATTAATTTGAGTCGTAAGACTTAATCGCGGCAAATTTTCTCAATTGTTCAAAACAAAAAATAAGGCAGCAATGTAAATTCCTATTTACTGTAGAAAAATCAGGAAGCAATCCAGAAAATCTCTCATGGAAAACTGTTCCAACTCAAATCAATTAGATGCACTTTGTCCACTTTGCAATAATTCTTAAACAATTTGTCAAAATAATTCTGCCTCTGTAATTTTCTAATGGTATCTGAGCTGAGATCGTTCTCATCAGGGTTTGTTTCAGATGGTGCCTTTGAAGCAAAATCTCGCTTGGTGGGAAAAATAGAGATGATGAAGACTGACGGCAACCTGGGTTGAGATGGAGTGCCTCAGATTTATGATAATCAATGTTTTCATATATTGAATTCTTCCTGGTGCAATTACTCGCGCAATTTGCTTTCGGATTCCGTTATGTGCTATTTTATTTCAAATAATTATTCATAACAGGTATGCAATCGAAAGTTGAGAATACAGAGATGTCAGACGAAGAAATAAACTTAGAAAATGAAAGGAATACTTGGCGTTTAGTCTACTGCTTGTACCAAAACCGTATAAACTCTTCAAACTTTCATACTACAATGGAAATGGATTTGAAGTCGAATTTGTCGGAGAAAGATGTGATTGAAAAGTTGTATAAAACTGAACATTTGGTTACCGAATATCAACTCATAGTAGACTGGTTGGAAAAAAACGCCTCGGATCAAGCCGACAGATTACCAATGATTGAACACTTTACCGATAAAACTGTTGCCTGGGAAAATACACTCCATCAATTACAAAACCAAAAAACTGGTATAACTTTCAAATCTAGTAGACCTATTATCACATCTCTAGATCCTGATGCACCAATACGTGAAGGCCGTCCTCTACACGATTTGGATAAAGAAGATGATGTTAGATTAGAAAAAAGAATGTTTTTGGAGGTAGATAGCTGAGCTTTCTTTTTCTTTAGGTTTTTTTTTCAAATACAAAATTTTTCAACTTCTAAGTTCTTGAGTTGTGAATTGAAAATACTCTGTACTTAGGTCAGATGTGGTCGTCTCCAAAAAGCACAGGCCTTAGCTGTTCATTGCGGACAACCATGGAGAGCCGCTTGCCTATTAGGATGGACACCTCATCACGATCCAAATTACACAAATCCGCTTGATGACACGAAACTTCCGATTGAGGGAAACCCAAACCGAAGTCTGTGGAAATTATGTGCCTGGGAATTATCCCAAGACAAACGTGTAGGCAAGTATACAGCACATAGTAGTGAACTTTGTTTACCAAAAATCGAATATCACATCTCCATGTATCTAATTTTTCTTTAATGTTATTTTAGGAGAATATTACCGTGCGATATACGCTAGTTTATGCGGAAATCTACGTCAATTATTGCCTTTATCAAAATCTTGGCAAGACGCATTATGGGCGCATGTTAAGACGCTGTTAGATATAAAAGTAGAGTCAGAAATCAGGGGAGGAGTTTTGAAGAGTTACACCCCCATGCCAGAAGAGTATTGGCAAAATGAGTTAGATATTGAAGGTATATTTGATGCCCTACAAGCATCAAAATATTCTAATATCAGAGCACAATCCAACAAGCCTGATCATTTAATACAGAAATATTTGATTCTTGATCAAATCCCGAAGCTAATGGAAGAGATTGAGATTCTTGTAGACTCTGGAACCTGCACTCCACAATTTCTGCGTTTTATAGCTCATTTGACTCTGTTTCTGAGACAAATTGGCAGAAGTACTAACGAGAGAATAGGTCACAAGGTGTTGGCTGCTTATGTAAAAAATTTAATCGAAATCGGCGATCCGAATTTAGTCGCATTTTATACAGCCACTCTGCCGCAAGAAGACCAGATAACAACTTACGCATATTTCTTAGAAAATATTCAAGATTATGAACAGCGAAAACAGTGTCTTGCCGCAGCTGAAGTAACAAATTTACACGTAGAGGCAATCACAAAATTAGTTGTTGAAAATATAAGACAAAAAAATCAAGATGCTAGTTCCTTGGATCTTAAAGGCGCTATCACAGAAAGTGATATGGAAAAAATTAATGCGCTAGACTGGGTTGTGTTTTATCAAACACAACGGGAGGAAGCTTTGTGGCAAGCTAATGCTTTGATTAGGTATTTTCTTTCAAATGAGAAAATTGATGCTGCACGAAAAGCTTTAAACAAGGTAACGACCCTGTTTCAAAAGTACAACTCCGAAAATGCTAGAAATAATTGTATTCACATTATTCACGATTTTTTTTTTTTTTTTATCAGAATTTTCTCTAACCTGTCGGTCATTTTATTAAAATTTTGGATGATTTGTATGTTCGGTCATGTGTTTGAATGCTTGAAATTGTGTCTATTTCAAATCTTCATAAAATCAGGAGACTTTGGAATGGAGAATGAACCATTTTGAATCTAGAAAACGTGATTTAAATTAAAAAATACCAAAACTCTTGATTTCTTTGAGAAAAAAATCCTGCTTTGTCACAAACCAAAAAATGATGAATAATTCAAAGAAAATTTTTTCCAGATTCCCATGGATTCAATCGACGTAATAATGACTGAGTATCCGACAATGGAAGGAACAATGGCTAATTTAACAATGACAAATAATTTGCCAAAAAAAGCTTCTGTATCAATACGTGAATACTTGTGTTACAAAGCATATTTAGATGCCCAAGAAGGATTCACAGAATGGTTTACACACTTTCATCATGGAAGACCAAGTCCTTTACCGGATTTACCGATGTACGCTACATTCACAGAAAAAGTTGCTCATGATCATAAGAAGGCACAATACAACGCTGAATTAGAAAGATGGAAATGCACTATGCAACATCACACAAAGGTACTTTTTATATAAGTACTTTGAAAAAATTGAAAAAACAATAAAATAAATGAAATGTAATGAGTATCACACCTGAGGTTTTAACTAAACTAAACTCGAATGATAAGATGAGAAGCCGAGGCTGATTTATTTAAGTTGATTGTTTACTATCTTAAATAAAATTATGTATATAATATAATGTATATTGTATAATGTATAAATTATGTATATAATATACACACGTTCATTTTTTCGTTGGATAGGCAGTAAAGCAGCTTTTGTTCAATGTACTGTTGTTCCCTGACGGAGGTTGGCTCGTAGATTCAAGTTACAATAACGAGGAACATTTATCTCGCGATGAAAAATCGAGAGATAATCAAATGTCAAATTTGAGAAAATTGTGTATTCCAAAAATTGCATTGCTATTGCATTCAGTAATGTCTGAAATGAATGAACATGCAGAATGTATTCAGTTGGCTGATACATTGGCTTCTGAACAGCACCAACTTTATAAGGTATTTTTTTATTTCTTTTTAATCAAACCAAACTTATTTTATTTTATTATCTACTATCTAAATAAGGGACAGAAAAAAATTCACCAAAGTTGACCATTCAAAATTAATTTTAATACATTTTTCAGGTATTTCCAAAAGAGAGACTGCGAGATGTGTTCCGAAAAATATGTGAATCTTCTTTAGCGTTGATGGATCAAAAGAAGGATCCCTGGGGCTATCCTAAATGAGAATAAAAATTTGGGCTGCTTTTTTTTCAAACAATCATAAATGATGTAAAGACATTTTTGTTTTTCACTACTTTTTTTTTTTTTTTAATATAGTCTTTGTTTCATCTTTACACATTAGTTTTGTCTGTAATAAAATGATGATAATAATAATAATAATTGAAATAAGATAATATACATATGATGTTTTATAAAACCCGTTTATTGTCAACCACAAGAAGTGAATATAAAATTTGATACAATGTTTAATAAGTAATAATCATAATGTATCGCAATTTTATTATCTGGATATAGTAGGTAGGGATATATTGTATATACATATACATATACATATACATATATATATATATATATATATATATATATATATATATATATATATATATATATATATATATATATATATATATATATATATATATCATTTGTGGAATTAGTGATACGTAATATATCTTCGCATAGCTACGTACTATTATCAAATTGCAATAGCGGCCATCGGCCTGATGCAATGTTGTGTTCATTGTTAATGAATGATAGATCTTTGTAACATGTCAAGAAATTCCTACTGTACTTTACTGTACTGTAATATAAAATGAAATGAATGTCAGTAGCCTGTTACATAATTGCTAATTTCTATACATACATATATGATATGGTATAAATAACGTTGATAAATTAATAACTGGCCGTGATAAATGTGAAAATACTATGCGAGCCTATGCGGCCTATTATTTTTAATAATGTTTATAATCGTATTTCTGTACACATAAATCGAGTTAAAAACAAACAACTGATTATACAAATAGGTACAGCTTACAATTAAACGGTAAGGTATAACAGTTTCAAATATTATTATGTAAATGTCGTTAGCATATTTTTTTACTTTTTTTTTTTTGGGAACTATTAACATTGGTTTGACACGTTACGCATATTATTTCGAATAGGCGAGTTTTTGCGAAATAAACAGTTTGGTTTTATTTATGCATAGACTATATGAATAAAGTAACATTTAAACAACTTGACTCTATAATAATGTATAATAGAACAAATAATTCAATAATTCTATAATAATTATGCAATGAAAGTATATACTTCAATCGCTTATTATTCGAACACGATTAATTAATGCATCGATTACAAAAAACAACATTATTTAACTTATACTGCAACGATAGTGGTAGGCTTTGCTCATATATCTGTATACGTTGTAATATTATATGGGGTATTCCGTACCAATTCAATAAACTATTGACCATGACGGTTTTTTATTTTTACTCTGATTTTTTTTTCTTCGATTGCTGAAAACCTCCGAATGATTAACAAAAAAAAAAATCAATTTGTTTCCAGTCACTGATCGTCTTCATCTATGAACGTTCAAACTCGCATCAAAAACACCCCACTCGATTTTTATGATTATAAAATGTGAAAATATTCGGCTTTCGATGTAACGAAAATTCACTTTAATTCCAAAGTGAAAGGAGATTTTTTTTTTTAATTATTTCCTAATCGTATTTTCTATTTTTTTATACTGACATGTTACGAAGTAAGACCCCAGAACTAACAATGTACTGTATACTATATATACCTAATCTTGAAATTGTAAAAAACTATCACATCGAAAATTTAAAATGAAATCTCTCAAAAAACCGTTTATAGGTATACGTTTAAAAAAAAATTAATTTAACTTGTAAAATATCATTATAAATATGAAGAATACGATAAAGTGAAAGAAAAAAAGAATAGAAAAAAAAGTTCTTGCACTTTGAATTTTGAGTGAATATTTTTTAATATCGCAAACCGAATATTTCCAACTTTTACTGGTGAAAATCGAGTGGGACGTTTTTGAGATTAGCTTAAAAGTTTACAAGCTAAAATCAAGTGATTAAAAAAAGTTTTTAAAATTATTTTCGTAGATTTTCAGGATTCATACTATCGTGGAAGAAAATCCTAAATAACAATAGAAAATGTCATGGTCAATTGTTCATTGAGTTGGCTTATGGAATACCCCATATGTATACGTATAGAGCTACCTAATTATTTATGAGTTGTGATCTAATTTAAACGATTGAATTCTATAATTCCATCGTCTTTGTTTTTGTGCTTTTTTTGTTTTGGTTTTTTGTTATTCTTTGTTTTTTTTTTGTTTTTTTTTTGTTTTTGAGTACCATAAGTAATCTCGAATTGCTTTACATTTACAGATTGGTACTATAATAGTATAGTTTAAATTTATTTATTTTATTTATTTATTTTTTATTTGCCTAGCCTAACACATAAACGTTGAAAAAATGGTTGACAATGTTTGATATAATAAATATTATGGTATCTTGATACGTCGTAAAGGATAATTATTCTCAATTTTTGATACGTTTTCGAATTTTTTATTTTTTTATTTTTTTATTTTTTTTGCATTTTTTTTTTTTTTTTTTGTATTTTTTTTTTGTTCTTACTTTTTTTTATATCGTTATAGCGATTTAATTCAATTAAATTTCCACTTTCATTTAATAGCTTGTATAATTGCGGCGGGTAAGTTATATATAATAGTATTTATATATAGGGAATTCCACGTGAACTTGGCCTGCAGGATTTGGCCACGAAATTTTTTTTGGGTGATAGTATGACGCTTGAAAATATGAGAAAACATCCCCCCCCCCCCCCCCCCCCCCCCCCTTTATTTTAAATCAAAGCCAAAAAAAGATCGATTAAAAAAATCAGGAAATCGGTTGATCTGTGGGCCAACCCGAAAACTTCTCGCTGTGTTAAATACGTCACAATTAATTGATATTATTGTGATTATAATAAATTAAACAAGGTTATAAGTATAATTAGTCGTCCGTATACAATTCTTCTCTTCTTTAATTTCTATTCTTCGAATAACTTTGAAACTACTCGACCGATCGATTCAAAAATCTAATCAGATCTAAGTCTTGATGAACCCTTTCGATCGCCGCAAGAATCATTCAAATCGGTTAATTCGTTCCAAAGGTATCGTACGACAAAAAGAGAAATTTTTGTCGTGCAATATCTTTTAAACCAATCGTTCGATTTTTATGAATATTACGGCGATCGAAAGGGCTATCCAAGACCTAAGTCTGATTAAGTTTTGAGACTAATCGCACGAACAGTTTACGAGTTATGCGCTAAAAACATGAAAAAAGATTGTATCTTAATTTTTATTTCTTAAATAACTTTGAAAGTACTCGACCGATCGACTCCAAAATCTAATCAGATCTAAGTCTTGATAAACCCTTTCGATCACCATAAAAACCATTCCAATCGGTCGATTCGTTTTAAAGATATCGTACGACAAAAATTTGTTTGCACACACATATACACACACATATGGACGTCCATCCAAAAATAGTCAGAATAGCTTCCTAGGACCCCAAAACGTCGAGATCTGATGAAAATTCGATTTTCGAAAATCGGACCGAAACCAATAACTTCCCTTTTTTTATGAAAATTTTCAATTTTCATTGCGGGAAGTTGAAAAGGGGCGGGGGGTGTTTCATCATGTTTTCAAGTATCATGATATCGTCCAAAAAAGTTTCAATGAAATTAAAAATGATGTGGCCAAACCCAGGTTAAGTTCGCGTGGAATTCCCCATATATATAGGTATAGTGTATCGAAAATGACCAAATTTTGGTTGGCGATTCTTTGAGTGCCACGCTCGCTATTTGTCATTATATATAACTTTTACTAACAAGATTTCTAAACAAGACTTACTATAATATATAATACTTCAATTTTCTACATTAATCGAAGATGATAGGATTAGCTAAAACTTCGTGAAATTCATAAGTATATAATAATGATAAATACAGCGACTATATTATAGTCTGGACTGCAGATTTACCGATAAAATCCATACATAATTTTTGAAACAGTTAATTATTGTTTTTTTTTTACTTATTATACTTCACGTTGGATTAGGATTATGGTAATTATCGGTAATTTATACTTGAATTTATAATGCAGAGCCAAACGCTGTGTCACTTTCAGCACACCGCAGCGATTCGAAACTTATAATTATATATCCTATAGCCTATAATCATGACCATTGATCTGAGTTAACAAAAAGAAATATTAAAACATAAAAATTAAATAATTAAATATAAAAAATAATAATAATAATAGTAATAATAATAATAAACTCTCAAAATACAAAACCAAAAACCTTTCAAAACCCACCACGTACCCTCTCAAATTCGAAAAAACATTACTCATCGTTCACACTGCACTCCTTTGTATTGACAAAATCCTTAGTCCTATACTTAAACAGCTAAAATTATCTTATAGGTATATCCTAAACCTTAACCGATATATGTATAGTATCTAATTACATTATAACTTTATGGAATATGAAATGGTTTTACGCATTATTATTATTATTACTATTAATATTATTATTATTATTATTATTATTATCATTATTATTATCATTATTATTATTATTGTTTTTCAGAATTATTGTCTACGTACAGCATGCTCGTCACAAATACGAAATAGCCTAAACTTTCCCCTGTATATGTATATTAAATTTGTCTTATTATTCTGTTAACGTTAAACTGTATTATACATACCACTACATATTCAGTGTTTCCCAAACTTTTTGACGAGGACTGCAACCGATTGAATAATCCCATTTACCGGAGTCTACGATTAGTAGAATATATTTTTGGTATTAATATTGACTATACCTTGGTGGTAATTTTATTTTTTCAATTAATTATTATCAAAAAAAGACTTTACAACTGTTTCTGAAGATTGTTGAAAGATTGAAACTTGTAGACAGAAATTTCCTAACAAATTGTATGAAAAAATTTCCGGATATTGAGGCTTGTATATCCCAAGAGAAGACCGGAAACTTTGAATATCTTGATCTTTTTCTGTATTATTGGTATTTTTTATTTTTTTATTTTTTTAAGGGCTAGGGTACACACGTATTTGAAACTTTGCCAAAAAAAAAGGTACATACAGTTATTACATATTTTTTACAGCCCTAACTTTTGAAAATATTTCAATTAGAACCCAAGAACTGTAATTCCTTGAATTAATTTCAAATTTTTTACAATGTATAACTCTCGATACTTTTCACTATCATTCGTGTAAAACAAAAATTCGTGAAAAAATTTTTTGTCCCAAATAATTTGTCGCTAAAAATATCGAATTTCATTTTTCATTTATACGATTTTTTATTTTTTTTTTCAATACTTCTTCAATTATTATAGTTTTTTCAGAAAATGAAACTTAAACTTTCAAACAAACTTACCGCATAAAATCAAATTTATAAAAAATTTTATGCTTAAATAGTAAATCAGAGAAATTTGAAGAAAGTTGTCTGAAATATTCGGAATTTCTGTCTCATAGTTTATCCAGACAAATTGTAAACGAAAAATTACCACTAAGGTAAACCTGCTGCCTGATTTCTATTTTCTAAGGTATTTTTGATTACCAATAATCAAATGCCACAGTAAAAGATTTTGGATAATAATTTAAAATCATCGACAAGTTTCTTTATTTTTTGGCGGATTTTCATGGACCTTTATATCTTTAGCACTCTGCAATTAGTCATTGTAATATTTTTTGATTTACCTTATCCCCAGCTCGCTTGGATACATATGCACCTCACTTTGGATCCATAAATAAATAATTGTCGATATTTAAATAGAACTTCAAGATACATTCTGTTTCATTTTTTGATTCAACTCAGAATAGTGTTTTTTTTTTTTTTTTTTGTTAATACATACATTAAAAGCTTTCTAAACGCAAAGTCTCGTAGAACAGTTTACTTGCATTGCATATCGTTCGGCTCTAATTAACGATCACTACAGCCTCAAGTTTGGGAAGCAGTATACGATGATAGATGATTCGGTAAAAGAATTTTTCTTAATTTCTAAATTATTATCTTCTTCTTAAATACTAACAAATCTGGACTTTGTTGAGCTGCCGTGAAAAGCAGATGAAATTACTCATAATATACTATACATCTTTATATGTGCGTCGAATTTGTTAACGAGATGGTCTCTTGAATTATTTATTCATTTCTTTTTCATACTTAATTATGTTTTCGTCTTTCAACTTAATTATAACTGATATAACACTTACAAGGAGAGTATCAGACCTCTCAGTCACAAATTTGGATCCAAATCCCGTAGGTATTTCCTTTCATTCATTCAAATGAGCTTTCGTTACATCTTCTCGAGCTCAAAGTTCTAGTGCTATTGAGCAATTCCTGAAATTTTCTGCAAATGTTAAAGAAACAAATTCGAGTACCTAAAAAATTGAAGATATAATTTTACTATGTAATTGTGATTATCTTATTAGTTCAAGATAGTTTGATCAGCATTCGAGCTTCTGATGATGAACTTTAGTCTGTGAGTATGTCTTCGAAAGGTTCGCTGCATACCAAGAGTTGACGAAGGAGCTTAAATTTGATGATACTAATTTGAAATGTTGAAAATCATCAACATACGAAATCTGAAGAACAGTTTTCACTTTTTTCTCTGACTATTCAGCAACAAAAAATGATAATAAATTATTCTCATTCGGATTCTCCAAATTTAGCTTTGTAGATGTTTTTTTAACATTCTTTAAATATTGTCATTCCGTTAGTTTGAAGGTCTTTAAACAACTCTTGGTACACAGCGAACCTTTCTAAGACAAAATCATAGGTTGCGAAGGACTGTAGTTTCATCATCGGAGGCTTGATGTTGATAAAATCAACTCAAACTAGTGGATTATAGTTATATAGCAAAATTATATCTTTAATCCGTTGAGAGCTGAAATTTGTTGTTTCAACATTTTCAAACCATTTCAAGAATTGCTCGAAAGTACCAGAACTTTGTGTTCAAGAAGAAAATAAGAACGTACATCAAACTTACTGGAACAGCATAGGTTTCATATTTTTACCCAAGAAAACACCTCTAGAAGTTTGACCCGAAACTGTGATCCGGAGGTCTAATACTCCCCTTCTGAGACAGAATTACTCTAATCAACTAACGACAAGTTTCTTCTGTTCTCCCTATAAAATCTGGCAAAATATTTCATTTGTATATTATATTTACGTAAAATTAATGTCAGTTTCGAGTGCTTTAACACAGCAGCCGATTAACACCAGTCCGAGAATTGATTTTTATTATTGTCATGCTCACAGACGTGTAGGAGTTCGATATCCGCTTACGAGCTATGTATATTTTTGTGTTTAAAATTTTATTTTATTCTTTATTTTCTCCTTTTTTTTATTCTTATATATTTAATAAAAAAAAAAAAAAAAAAAAAAACAATACGTGCTTGGCTCAAAAATTATTGTCTTAAGTTGCCATGTATTAAGTATTGTCCTATAAATGCGTGATACTTATAGAGGATAGAGTATCTGTTTATTGTCTCTTAAATATTATTACTTATAAATATAATTTAAGAATAATTTATGATCAGTAAACTTATACGCAGAATATTTAATAATATAATATACGTTATGTTTTGAATTCCATATACATATATATAGAATTTACAATCTGGTCTTCAGGTATTAATTATAATCATTTAAAGATTTCATCATCAATTTAGAAAGACATACCCGTACTCAGAAACTATTATAAGTTCAACAGATTTATTTATATATTATGTATATTTTTTTTTTATTAATTATTAATTATATCCTATTTATCCTAAGCTGATTATGTATTCGACTGATTTCTTGGTTGCGTTAATTAGCCCCCGGATTAATCATTCCCAGTCGCTGCAGACATCATCATCTGAAGCGATCATTTTATATATATATATATATATATATATATATATATATATATATATATATATATATATATATATATATATATATATATATATATATATATATATATATATATATATATATATATATATATATATATATATATATATATATATATATCGCGAGTTAATATATTTGGCAGAATACTTCTTATATACACGTGCATGCATATATATATATGCACGTTGTGTCACTTATTCACTATCATTTAATTAACTCGCGCGACGTTATGGGATATGCACATAGGTATATACATACATATCCATAATATGTATTATAATATAATATTACATACAATTTTTCAACATCTTAAACCCTTAATTCCGCATGCGATTTACAATTAGATAAGATGATCGTGACTTCGATCTTTCGATTCGCGGATTATTTTGATTTACGGGGCCAGTTTCTGCGTACGGGATGCCATATAATTCCGAAATAAATTTGCCCAATTTCTTTTAATTATACAATATTCAATTATATCTGCACCCAAGGCACATTTTTTACTTTCACTCCGTTGTAGGAAGGTCCACCATATATACATAGTATATCGTATATGAGTATATGTACGTTCTTATAATTTTCTTAATCGTAATTATTATCTTCCAGGACCCAGCCTCTCTATACCCGAGACTCATAGACGAGGTAATTGAGAAACCCAAACCTGGACAGTGGTCTAAAGAAGTGATTAATTTTTGAGCTATTACATTCAACTTGAGCCAAATCGTTGTTGCATTTGTCAATTCAATTAATAGAAATTTAAAAAAAAAAAAATTAGAAACAGAGAATGTTAAAATATGCTTAGATAATGATAATCCAACGATTTTTGGTGCCTTAGAATTTTGGAAATTGTCGTATTTATATTTATCACGATTTCAAAGTTTAGAAATGCGACGATTTTGTACGTAGCGTGGCACAATCTTTTACATGGAATACAACAAGTTTTAAAGTATTTTTTGTAGAACATTTCGCTGCTAAAATATGTAAAATCCCTTGTTGAAGTTTTTCGTTTCTTCATCCTGTATTCAGAGAAATATTTTTACCATTTTCTAAAAATATTTCTTTCGATTTAATATAAAGTGTAGTACATTAACGCGCGACTTTTTTTATATTTTAAAAACGGTTTGAATTTTAAAAATCGAAAAATTAATTCCAATATACAAGAATTTTTTAGAACTTATGCTTGAATTTTGAATATCGTTTGAATTGGCGAAATGCTGTAACTTTGCTATGAAATTCAATTTTTCATTCTCTAGTACGTTGTACCAGATATGTGTTGTCTATTTTTTTACTAATTTTTATTAAATTCTACTGACTCACAATAATTTTTATATATATATATATATATTTGTTGTTGTTATTTTCAACTTTTTAAACTGACAAAAATCACAAGCGCTATGTAATCCAGTCTCGGGTACTAATATACATCATTCCTGGTTCAATATATTCTTTCTTTTTGTTTTTATACGTATATATATATAAAGATGTATACGTATATACGTATATATAATAGTATATACATATAGATAACGTTCTTTGTCAATTCAGCAAATCAGGGCAACAAATTTTCTGTTAATCTCTCATTAAATTTTTCTCTAACTCGCGATATACGTATAAGATATAGTACACTCTGTTCCACATGCTTTTGTCATAAGCCCTTAGCAAAAAAGTGTGGAAAGAAAAAGTTTTATATCCTCGAGAGAAATTATCACAGCTCAAAAATTCAAACGGGATCTTAATCTACGAGTACAAAAACTTCCAAAATGGATATAGTGAACTTGAAAAAATAGAGGATTTATTTTTTTATCAACAACTGAAGAAGTGGAAAAATTCGAAATTTTCAACACGCGTGAAACTCCAGACAGATTTCGAGCCCGTGAAATTATTTACAAAAAAAAAAAAAACTCGACGGCATTCGACAACTTATGCCTTCACCTTTAAAATGATAGGTCGAGAATTTTTTACGACCATTTTTCATGAAGTTATAGTCATTTGGGTAAAAAAAAGTGGCATTTTTTCGATGATATCTCAAGAACTAAAAATGATAGAAAAAAACCCCTGACGGGAGAAGATGTGTTTTTACATGCAGAATATATAATAAAGGTGGAATTTGGATTTTAAACTGTGATAATTTCTCTCGATGATATAAAACTTTTTCGCATGATGTGGGTCGAGTATATAGTTACTCTCAAATTAACCCTCCCTATTTTCCCCCTGCGCGAAACCGTTGTGCAAAATAATCATTACCGCAAACAATCGTTCAGAATTTTTTACTTTACATTATTTTGGTTTGCATTATTAATTTTTTACTTTAAATTATTTTGGTCGAAAAATTGTATCGTGAAATTTCTGATTTCTATAAAAACTACAATTAGCTGATCAAGAAAGAAACTATAGATCGATGAGATAAAACTATAATTGTTTGATTAATTGTCTTGAAATTTTTTTAAAAAGAGGGTCAATGTATAAAAATCGGATAAGATCGTTTCGCAAATACTGGAACTTCAAATAGGCTGAAATTTTGTCGATTTGTTCTTCGGTAGGTACATACATACACCCGAAAAATGTTAAAAAAAAATATTTTTCAACTTGAATAAAAAATTAATAATGTTTCAAGTTTCTGGCAGATAGAATAACTTCGGTTAAATTAGGTAATAAATACCTAGATCGTTCGGTAGAAAAAATTAATAATAATTAAGTACAGGGACAGCTATTTACTCACGAGTGCTAATTTATTAGTTTTTTTTTTTTTCAATAAACTATTCTAACTATTTTTATATTGATTCATTACAGGGTAAAAAAGTGCTAACTATCCCCATAACACTTTACAAATATTCTAATATTCAAGAAATCAAGATATTTGTAAATTTGTAAAGTGTAATAGGCTATCAAAAAGAACAGAATTAACACAGTCTTTGACGAATAACAAAAATAAAATTAAAAAAAACGAAATTCAAAGAATCCGATAATTTTTATCTGAAAGTCAACTTTGCTTCCACAATTTTTAAGTGGGAAAGACGACTTTTATTCCAAGAAAATTACTTTAACTGTAGATATCGCAAATGAAAACGAAATGATAAATATCATTCTAAATTTGCTTGTTGAATTGACAAAGAATCATCCATATATTTATTATTAAGTAGATGTATATTATCTACTTTTAATCTATTGTAAATTATTGTCAATTAGACAGCATTTATAATATAATCTTATATTCTATTTCATAAATTTATGTATATGTATATGTATATGTATATGTATATGTATATATATAGGTATATATATATATATATATATATATATATATATATATATATATATATATATATATATATATATATATATATATATATATATATATATATATATATATATATATATATATATATATATATATATATATATATATATATATATATATATATATATATATATATATATATATATATATATATATACCTATATATATATATATATATATATATATATATATATATATATATACCTATATATATATATATATATATATATATATATATATATATATATATATATATATATATATATATATATATATATATATATATATATATATATATATATATATATATATATATATATAATATTTATACGTAAATTCAACTATAGCTTTGTGCAAAATTTACATTCGCTTCGCCCAATTACTGATGCAAGTGCATAATATAATTGAAAAATTTTTCAGAAATTTATTTCTCAGCTTAAATAACTATATGATATTATAGTCAAAGTTTATTATTATTTTTATTTCTTTTTATTTTTTTATTTTTTTTTTTTTCATAGGAATTGATGTTCATCTCCATTATTGATATATTTAGGTAGTTATTATGCATTTATACGTATTGTCGAAGTATATATTATATATATATTATTATAATATGTCTACAATTCTGTTTGAATTGTATAATTATTGTCAAACAGTTGATATTTAAAATTTATTAAATTTTTGATATTGTTATTGTCGCATTCTCATATAATAATAATAATCTTTTCTTAATTATATTATCATTAAACTAATATAATATATAAGTCTAAAGTCTTAAAAATATTTTGCTAAATTTTTACTCTTATAAGCAGAATTACTTTCTTACAACCTTGTATCATTTAAATTACTTTACAACCGTACTTTGCCCCCAAGCACCTCTAAAGACTTTCATTATTTATTTTATTTACTTTTCATTTTTTTTTTGTGTGTTTTTTTTTTCTTATTTCTTGTGGTTTTTTTTTTTTTTTTTTTAATACTTTTCACTATTTTTTTAAACTTTACATCCGAATTGGAGGAAAATAATTATTATCTATTCATCTTAAAAATGATAAAAAACTTGTTACCATTAAAATAACCGCCTGCAACGCTTTTATAACATCTCCATCATTCTTATCTGTCGGAAGCTTGAAACCAGGGTCCACAACGTGAATCTTCCATCCCAAGTTATTGTGAGAATAGCACTGCAATAATTACGAAATTTAAACTATAATTTTCCCTAAACTTGTGAGGTGTGATAAAACGATTTTTACATATCTACTTCTAAGTAGGTAAAATTCAGCAAAATTTCGAATTCTATGCCTCATTCTATAAGTTACAACCTTTTACTGTTTGACAATTTTATTATTTTAATTGTCTTAGAAGCTGCTATCGGTTTTCTGTTATTTTACAAACATTTATAACTAATGACTATTTTACAAACCATATTTACCTAAAATGGTTAAACAAATTTTCTATACTTCTATATCCGGTATACAAATTAATTACAGCTACCTTCTGCAGGAATTCCCAAAATTGGATACCTCTGACGTATATTTGTGATAAATTTCGAGTAATTTTATCAATTCGAATCAATATGATTTCCCAAAAATCAAGGGGCTTGAGAAGGTATAATATACACCTTGGGAATAATTTTCTTTCAAATCATTGGTACACTTCGAAGAAATATTCTATAAACTCAGTTTTTGCACAACTTGATACTAGTATTTTTAAACATAATTCAATTTCTGTTTTTTTTTTTTTTGAATTTTATGGATCTTGTCTTGCACAGATTGCTTTCACCTTAGAAAAAGTGGCTATCGTAAGGTACAAACTTCTTCAAATTTAGAGGGATTATTCTATATTGATTTAATTTCGGGGTGAATCAATCTGATATTCGATGAATTTAATTTTTAGAATCAAAAATTTTGGGTTTCTAAGCCATATTTTTTTTATTTTTAAGTAAAAATTTTTCTGTTTGGCTGGTCTTCCCTAAAGTGACATCATTTTATAACGTTCCCTCCAAATTTCAAAATGTTTCGATTAACGATGCGAGAATTTTAAATAATTTTAAATTATGTCTCAAACTAGGAGTAATCAGCTGTAAAGAAATTGATTAATTAGAACTTTTCCTAGAAGCATACCAGTAACTTGAAAAAATTATTACCAAGGTTGACAATAACCCGTTAATCTCACTTACCTGATAATATAATAAATTTGGAGCGTCTTTCGGAACCTTCCACGTAAGTATGGCAGGCTCGCCCTCTTGACACTCGAGTCTCAAAGTCTCAAAAAAACTCTCAAACGTTTCTGAATCGTCACTCATATCTACGGTCTTGTGTACCCATTCGCAGTACCGTCCTGCAGCAGTAGGATACGGTTCCCCGTTCCATTTAACCCCGGCGTAAGTCGTCTGTTTCTTTTGGTCCACCGGACTTCTTTGGCCTAAGCCACCCTCCGGGTTATTGGTTATATAAAACGGGTGATACCTGGTTAAACGACGCGACTTTAGATGCATTTTGTATAAGTACGTTTACAACAAGTTGAGAAATTGGTTCTGGATTTTGTGAAATACAGTATAAATATGAACAAAAAAATTTTGGTCAATTACCTGGCCGGGTTAGTGGAGTCCATACCACCTTCAACGATGAAGGTGTACGTTTGGCCACGTTCTACGTATATCTCAGGGATTAAGAGATCGTTAATGTACCATGCGATACCCCATGATGGTTGACCTGCAATTACAATTATATTGAGTATAAATAAAGCCTGATATATGATAGTTGATAGGTATGTCGCGTTACTAATGCCATGAGGTTGTAAACGCCAAAACTGCAATTTTAGTGCCAGAAGGTCGTATAATTTTTTACTTTTCATCACCTACGGTGATATAAAAAAAAGTATTGGTTTTAGTCGAAAAGTGAATTTTGCTAATTTTAACGAATCTTCACGTTCTCGACGCTCTAGAATCCGAAAAACGGGTTTTTATAAAAATGTCGGTCTGTCTGTCGGCCTGTTCGACAAACTCGCGCGGTGATCTCGATAACGGCTCGATGAAAAATTCTGAAATTCACAGGACTTTACAACCAAATGATGGGCATGAAAAAATGCCAGGTCTCGGTTAATTTGAATTTCCGGTTCTTCCGGAAATGAATCGATTTTCGCTGTTTTACTGACAAACTTATATTTTTTTCTCTGTATTACCTTTCTAGATGAAGAAATATGTTCTTCCGAGTTGAGAATTTTATATATATAGGGCATTCCTTGTCAATGACACGAAAAAAATTGTAAATTTACCCAGATCGAATTGGGATTAAACGCACTGTATGAAATTGTTGTTTGTCAATATATAGGGCATTTTTTTATGTGAAATTTTCAATTTTAATCTTTTTTTTCGGTTTTTCATTACTTTTTTATACTTTTTCTTCCCCTGACAAACCCATCCTATTTTGTCTTTTTAATGAAAAGTACCCCGAAAAACTGTTTTTCCGGCTTGATTTTTTTCTGTATTCGCTTTAGAATCGACAATTACGTGTGAATCCATTGAAATTATAAAATTAGAAAATTAAAAGCAGAAGGTCGTATATGTGCCGAACACATACGACCATCTGACTTTATTTTCAGGGAAAACTTCTCGGATTCGCCATGAAATCAATGAAAACACGTAGATCAATTGAAAGTCGAGAAAAAAAATGTATTGGAAAATAATAGGTCATGAAATATTAAAAAAATTTCAGCGAAAATTTGTTTATTCTGAATTCCAATGAATTCACATGTTTTCATCAATTTCAAAGCGAATCGCGAAAAAAAAAATTTCGGCGGAAATTTTTCAAAATTCCATAACTTTTTACTTTCAAATTTTTTTCGTCTGCAAATTTCAGCGAATCTACACGTCGCCATCAATTTGAAGACAATTACGAAAAAAAAAAAAAAAAATGACGGATACGACGTTCTGACTGTAGTTTTATGAAAAAAATCAGGAAAATTGAAGCCAGAAGGTCGTATCCGCCAAAAAAAAATTTTTCGTGAATTTCAATTGAAATGCACGTTTCCATCAATTTCAAGACGATTACAAGACAGAAAAAAAAATGACAGATACGACCATCCGGCTTTGGTTTTCGTGAGTTCTACATAAAACCAAAATCAGAAGGTCGTATCCGCCAAAAAATTTGTTTTTTCGGGAACTTCAGTAGATCTATGTGTTTTCCATGATTCCATGGCAATTCCGCGAAACAAAAATATTTATACAATCTTTTGGATTCAATAGAATTAAAAAGTCGTATAGTGTCGCTTACGACCTTATGGCGTTAGTAACGCGATGTATATTAAGTTCAAGAACCAAAGTCCAAAAACATGATTTTTCTGGAACTATTATCTTCATAACAAAACCTGAATAGACTTGAAAATGAAACCAGGGTATGATAAAATGAAAATCGATTTTTTTTAAATTTCAAGACGCATGTGACCCCTTAATGTCAACGAGATAATATTTATATATGCAGCGTATTACCAGTGATTGAAGTGTATCCCCTGAGTCCCCCAGTGGGACCGATTCTTGCAGTGAAATTTGTTTCTCCTGATATTTGAGCGGGTGGCCATGCCTTCAATTTCGAAGGTCCAGGGATGTTGTACAAAGAGAATTTACATTGATGATCATTTCTTGATGTGAAATCTATTTGAATGTCGTCTGTAGTCTTGTCGAAACTTTCGTGAGCGTTTGCTTCACCTCGTGAATTTAAGGGTCCGATAGCAGCTATCACACTGACTTCTGTCTCTGGGATTATCTGGTCCATTACAGGCTCGTTTGTGCTCATTGGTCGCATGTATTTTACTGTAAATTTGAAAAATTATCTTCTCATTTAAGTCATTGCAATTTTAGAAGATGAACCCAAGTGGCACAAAACACTCTTCGACTTATGTTAGTCGCCTGCAAATTGGCTAAAAGATGATTAAAAGCTGTAGTTGAATGTCCATTTTTGAATCTTGACTCACAAAACGGACATTGGGCGGATTTCAATCGTCTATCATGATATAAGTCAAAGAGTGTTTATGCCAGCTAAGGATGTTTAAAATTTTACAAATTATTTCGTCTGTACTAGAGTGTGTGAAAAAAAAATCGACATTTGGTTTTTTTTCTTATGGAAACAAATCTTCCTACAAAATGATCATGGGAGAATTTATTTTGTGTAAAAAAATTAACATTTGAAGCAATATACGAGTAAGAAAAATAAAATTTAAACCTTACCGGAAGTTATGCCATTTTTTCTCTCCCCATGGAGTAGAAGGACGTCGTTCTTTCCACCAACCCTTTCATCGGGGCAAACACCCCTGTTTCCATCGCACTGGGCCAGATCCGACATGTAGTAATCATCGGCATGAAATTTTTTAGTCTTTTGATTGTACCAGACGACAGTAACATCTCCACCAACCATCTCCGCTTTACCCTGTTCGCCTGACAAACCAAAGGCTACGTACTCATCGTCTCGGATTCGAGCTGTCACTCGAATTTGTACGTTTTCTCCAACCATCTCCCATTGGACTTGGACCCGGTCATCTAACATCTCCCTGCAATTCGTCAGGATCGATTTTGGCGGGGGTCGCGTACTGCTCGTCTGTAAAATGCGAATAAATTATAGACACTTATTTCTAGGATATTGAAAAAAATTAATGCATGTGTATGTATGTACAATTTAGATATACGTTAAGCTATCTTGGAAGTAAATAAATATGAAAAAAACTGTATAAGCAGTATTAAGGAGGTTGGCTCGTCAAAAATCGATACTTTTTGTTAAATTTATCAGAGGATAGTCAAGACATATTTGTGATCTGATGATGCCCATAAAAATTCAATTGAAAAAAAAAAATATTAAAATTATGAACATACAGTAAGATATCGATTTTTCGTTTTAAATCACTTTCAAATAGTGAAAAATCTAGTAGATTGGTTCGATTTTACTCTTCGATGGTTTTTTATGTTCAGAAAAGTATTCTCCACGATACCACTGGGTCACTTTTTTTTCATCGCGTTGGTGACGTTGAATATTCAATTTTACAAGATTGGACCCCGGTCGATTCCGATCAACAAATAACGATATAGAATTGCCTATTAGCAAACAAAATAATTTGTTACAGTGAATTTGTGAAAAATACTTGTCTGAACAAAATAAGCCATCGACGAGTGAAATCGAACCAATCTACTAGATTTTTCACTATTTGAAAGCGATTTAAAATGAAAAATCGATATCTTACCGTTTGTTCATAATTGTGGTATTTTTTTATTTTTTGAAATTAAATTCTCAGGGTTATCATTAGATTACAAAAATAATAATCATCCAAATACTCAATGTCTTAACTATCCCCTGATAAATTAACAAAAAGTATTTATTTTTGACGAGCCAACCTCCTTAATCGCATCCCAGGCAATTCCGGCATAATCGTTTATCCCAGTACCGGACAAATACCGGTAATAGTCGAATTAATAAGATCGGGCCAAAGCTGGTAACTAGAACTAGGCCAATTACGCGAATAAGCAATGGGTCAGTAGCGTGATTTGGTATACTTGGCCATTATCTCTACTACCTTCGAAAATATATATCGAAAGCTAAGCACGAGAAAGGCGTAATCTGTTACAGGGATTACCCCCTGCTGGGTTTTAACCCTTGAAATGTTTTGCGAGAGACGCTCAATTCTGTCTCAGCAACTTGTGACAACCCTAGGCTGCAGATACTGGCCAAGTAATGGTCTGTATTAATAGCGTTAGAAGATTTTACAATGTTCAATGCTGGCCCAGCGCTCAACATCGACGCTCGGTTGTTGAGGCTGTACCAGTGTTGGGCCGTATTACGAGTATTAACAGACTCTATCTAGGATACGTGTCACCAAATTTGAGGCATCCTAAGATTTTGACTCTTGATTCATCCCTAACAAATATATTCATAATGAAGAAAAGAAAAAAAAAAAAACGTTTTTGAGCACGGGAAAGGATCTCAAAACGTGTAATATCTTTCTTTCTGGTAATTAGAAAAATTTTTTCGTGGTAATCAGAATCGCAAATCTACCATCCTCGGTGCTAAGAAGCTAAAGTTTGTCGAAAAAATATTCAGATCCATGAATTTTTGAATCTATATATTTTCATGTTCCGGTTTTATTTACAAAATACAAAAGTAGTTATAAAATTTTCAAAACTGTCTTACGAAACGTTTAATTTATTCAATTCATTTCTTCCCTAACTTTTGAAATTCAAGATTCAACGGGTTATCTTAGAATCGTTAATTTTTGCAATTAGCGTAAAAAACAAAAAGATAATTGCAGCAGTATTAGTATACCTATACAGTGAAATGCCTTATATGGAGTAATAATAAATTTGTGGTTTATTTGAGTGCTAAAAAAGTGTGAAATATTTTGTTTCAGTCGAGTGAAATATTGTGTAATAAAATGGCTCAAAAGAAGTTAAATAAATAAAATGAAACAGAGAAAAACTTTCGAATACACAAACAGAGAAAGGAATAAAGGTCCATGTATCATTTGTCGAACGATCAGTATATTCAATACATTGAAGAGGACCGACAAAGGTTTGTACCATTTAATTAACCGTCTTTTTTGTCTCCTTTCAAAATAATGAAAGGACAAAAAAGAGAGAAAGAATTGAAAATATTGTCTCTCTCTCTCTGTGAGTGCCAAACGAAGAACAATGTTTGTACAGTATTGTACTTACAGGATTATACCACCATGGCGGCTATGAAAAGAAGAAAAAAAATATATATATTCTCATTAGTTTATAATCCTGCATTAATAATAATTAGTATAAGGCTGGTTCTCGTTGTGTAGCTTTTCGAAATGCGATTACATATTTCGATCAGGACACAACGAGCTCCCAATTTCCAGCATCAGATATTTGACACAGGAAATTGAATAATTTTTTACGAAACTCATTTTATAACCCAGCTCTCGGAAAATAATAGATCGTTTAAATTTATTTCGGATCTGAAATGTAATAGGTATACATTTCAAAGATTTTATCTCTCTGTATCTATAATTAAAAAATAAAATTGACTATATGTTACAACATTATACCCTTCAGAAGATATTTGAACATTGAAAATATCAGTAAATTCCATTTGGTCAGCTTGACAGTTTTTTTTTTTTTTTTTTTTTTACTTCTCTTCACCTACGGTGATATGAGAAAAGTATTGGTTTTGGTCGCAAAGTGACTTTTGCTAATTTCAACGAATCTTCACGTTGTCGACCCTCGAGAATCCGAAAAACAAGTTTTTAGAAAGATGTCGGTCTGTCTGTCAGCCTGTTCGACAAACTCGCGCGGTGATCTCGGAAACGGCTCGATGAAAAAATCTGAAATTCACAGGACTTTACAACCAAATGATGGGCATGAAAAAATGCCATGTCTCGGTTAATTTGAACTTCCGGTTCTTCCGGAAAGGAATCGATTTTCGCCGTTTTACTGATAAACCTATACTTTTTTCTCTGTATTACCTTTCTAGATAAAAGAATATATTCTTCCGAGTTGAGAATTTCATATATATAGGGCATTCCTTGCCAATGACAATAAAAAACTGTAAATATACCCAAATCGAATTAGAATGAATGCACTGTATAAAATTGTTGTTTGTCAATATATAGGGCGTTCCTTACTAATGACAAGAAGAAATTGTAAATTTACCCAGATCGAATTGCGATTAAACTCACTGTATGAAATTGTTGTTTGTCAATATATAGGGCATTTTTTTATGTGAAATTTTCAATTTTGATCTTTTTTTTCGGGTTATCATTACTTTTTTATACTTTTTTTTTCATCTGACAAACTCATCCTTTTTTTTCTTATTGATGAAAAGTACTCCGAAAAACTGTTTTTCCGGCATGTTTTTTTTTTTTTTTTTTTTTTTTACTACGTGAATTAAACGGATTTGTTCGAATATATTTTCGATATTGGCAATTATAAAATCATTTCTGATGTAAGTAATGACAATCAGTACTTAAAACGATGCTACAGTTATGAAATAATATATCAAAATTTATAATAAGATAATATGTAAATAATTGGAGTAACGGGTAATCGACTAATTCCACATCATTCTGAATCTTTGATTATAAATTGTAAAATCAAAAAAATTTTAGATAATTTCCGACAATTTCAAGTTATATAAAATAATAAAAAATTTTATACGTATCGGTAATTTCGAAGCAACATTAATTACGATCAAGTTCAACTGTAGGCCTAGGCTCTTCGAACGAAATTGTAATTATAAATTTTCCATTGTTGAAATTTCTACTCCAACGAATTTCTACAAATTTTGAAGGAAATTTGAACATTTCATAGTTTCCACAAAAAAAAAAACAAAAAAAAAAAAAAATCGTGGATGTTTCATCACAAATTGTACTAGATTATCTCTTTTGTAATTTCTCAGAAAAAATCGTTGTGATAATCGATCAAATTATTAAAAACTAAAATTTCTTATGAAAAACGAGTAATAGTTTTAATTGTCTTAAAAATTCGTAGAAATTCGTAAAATTGTATAATTTGACGCTAAACGTGGAACACGATAAAGCATATTAATAAAGAATAGCAATTCTAAATGACAGATGCAAAGAAAGTATATAAGCTTTGAACGAAGAGATGAAGAAGAAGAAAATTAAAATATTATTGAGTTGGAAATTGTGAACAGAAATATTGAAGAAAAATTAAACGTGTTACAGAAGTAATTAAAAAATATAATTACAGCTAATATAGATATGAAAATATTGAATAAATTAAAGGTGATTTAGCAAGACTTAGAGAAGAGTTTTGTAAAAATAATCGCAACACAAGATCAGGAGATCGATGATGTTGAAATCGTAAACGAACATGTAGGAAGAATTAAGGGGTCAGAAGTTCAAGGGAACTTAAGACCAGGATCAAATCAGACAAGAACTAATAATTGGGAAACAAAGATTAGAATACCAACTTATGGTGGAACTTATTGAGAGAAACCGATGAGTTAGTTATCTTTGCTAGTTAAAGAAGTTTTTGTTTTCAGTGGAGGGTTTAAACAATCACAAGAAACTGACAATCGTCAAAAAAAATATTCAAGATGCAGCTCATGAATGGTAGAAAATTGTGTATAAGAATAAACAATAAATTTCTGAAAATTTCAAAAAATAAATGAATATTTTATTACGGAGAGATTTGAAGAAGAATTAAAAGAAATTGACAATTCGTAATATAACGTAAGTCAATTTAGTTGTCACTGAGCGAAAAATTTTAAAAGTTAAGATCAAAAAGTAAAAGAAAAACAACAGACAATAAATAAAATTTTGCTTCTTGGATTTCAAAAAGGGTATAGCACGATAAGCATGTGAAATCTGCCCCAACTCCGATTGCTATTGCATCTGAAGGCTCCGAAAGGTCATACCAAAATATCCCTCCAGCCAAAATTTTGAACTCCCAGCGACCCCCCTAGGGTCCCGAGAACTAAAAACGTATTTTTATAACTTTATTATTTTGCGGGCGTATTTCTGCACCAAAAATTCTAAGAAAATTCATAAGCACGTACTTTTAAATGAGAAGCTACCGTAAATTTTTTCAAATTTTTTCACTCCAAAATGGGCCCTAAAAAAAATTTTAAAAAATTTTGAGTAGATGTTTTGTAGGGCGAATATTTTTTGGCCAACTCATAAAACATATTTTTTCGTTTTTTTTTTTTGTTCTTTCGATTGATTGGCGGTATTGACAAGATTTCCAAAATGGGAGATCATATATCGAAAATTGAGAAAAACCATGACAAGAATAACTTTGTTCGTCATTATCAAAATTTTTTGTTAGTAATAATTGAAGGGGCCATTGGAGAAACCGCTTCAGTACATTTTTCATCAAAAACCAGTTAGCGGTACCAGTGTTGTAGCATTAGAGAGTACTTATAGATAATACTACTATTGAAAAGGAAAACCAGCATCAGTCCGACAAAACCCGCCGGAAGAGTTTACCTGCTAATTGGTTCTTACGAGAAAGGAAACATTAATTTGCATTTTCCTGAAGACCAGTCCAAATAGACTAAAGCGGTTTTCCCATTGGCCCCTTCAATTATGACTAATACAAAATTTTGTCAATCACAAATAAAGCTTACATATTTTTTTTTGAATATAAGTGATTTTCACATGTTTCTGAATTATCTTAATGTTCAATCAAAAATATAGAAACTTTTTTCTGTACTTCAAATTCTAATAAAATTTCAACATTAAAAGTATAAGTGTTGCTAAAAGCAGCAACACCCTATGTAAGTTTCTCTTATTAGTATGACTACGTATAGTCATGTTCAACATGAATATCGAATGAGGGATTCTAAGAGTGTCGATCAATTTTTCAAATAAGTGTTGAGATCTCAATAAAAATTTCCAAGTAAAATATTGCATTGCTTGTAGTTTCAACGTTACACGAGATTGGATCTCGAGGTTTTTTCAATACTTTATGAGCACACATGAACTTTTTACTTATGTCTCATGTTTCTTAATGATTTTTCGGATTCAAAAATGTGAATTTTGTATTTGGATTGCGCTAGATAGACGCTAAAAGCGTAAGAATGGGGGGAAAAATGGTTAAAGAGTGTTTTTTTTTTTTTGTTTTTTTCAATTTTTGATATAACCTCCCATTTTATAAATTTTGTCGATACCGCAAATCGAAATAACAGAAAAAAATACATGAAAAAATATGTTTTTTGAGTTAGTCAAAAAATATTCACCCCTCAAAAAATCAACTTGGAATTTTTTTAATTTTTTCTAGGGCGCATTTTGAAGTGAAAAAATGTAAAAAAAATTACGATAGCTTCTGACTTAAAAATCATGAAGTTTTTTAGAATTTTTCGTGCAGAAATGCGCTCAAAATAGAATAAAGTCATAAATACACGATTTTAGCCCTTGGAATCATACGGGGGTCGCTGCGAGTCTAAAATTTTTGCTAGCGTGGTCTTTTGGTATGACCTTTTTTGGTTAACAATTAAAGCAATTATATTTAGGAAAGTTCAGAAGAGTTCAGAAAATTTTTATCGAAAGTATAATCTTGAAAAATTTCACGTAGAAGATAAAGTGATAGTTAAAGTTCTGAACGTATCCAAATTCGGTGAAAGGAATAAAAGCCAAATTTATGTCAATATCTTAGGATCTATATATCATTTGATAAACCAATTTTTCGGCTAAGACAGATATTTATTAACACTTATGAAAGCATGAGCGAATGAGAAGGCGTAATGATGAGAAATAATAAAAGCATGAAAGAAAAGAATAAAGAAATTTAAAAAAATAAAGTAAGAGTAACTCACATTGTTCGATGAAATAAGTAACGAAGATAGAGATGTAGAAATACCAGATGAGATATTAAACCAAAATCAATTATCGCTGTAAGAGTTAATATAGAGAACTAAGAGAAAAGTGAAGTGTAGAAAAAAAGAAATATGTTTTTTTTTTTTTATTTTGGTTTTTATCTAAGACTAGATGAAAATTTAGATAATAATTTTTTATTAAGATTCTTTTATTTTTTACTACCCAATTCTCAGATACACAAACTGAAAATGTATACAAGTAATTAGTTTTAATAAAATGATTAATTGTTAATAATGTAAACTATAAGACTATAATAAGTATTTAGAAATAAAAAAGGAGAGTAAATTAGTTGAATTATATCAATAATAAAAATTATTATCATAAACACAAAATTGTGCATTTATAAAAGAATAAAGTATAGTGTAGGTAATATTGATTAGATATTTGAAGAAAATAAATTGACAAATTCGACATAGAAACAAGAGTAAAGATACTCTTGTCTTGAAAATTATTTCAGTTAAGGTAACTATAAAATCATTTCTAATGTAAGTATAGATAATTAGTATTGAAAACGATGGTATTATATGAAATAGTGAATCAAAATTTGTAATAAGATATGTAATTTGGAGTAACAGGGAATCGACTTATTGCATTTCATTCTGAATCTTCGATTATGAAATATGAAAACAAAAAAATTAGATATAATTTCGGAAAACAGTAACTTATATAAAATAATAGAAATTTTAGGTATCGGTAATTTCCAAAGAACATGAATTACGATTCGTACGAGTTCATCAGGCCTAGACTCTACAAACGAAATTGTAATTATCACAGCTCTTTCCTGGTAAAAATTTCTACTCCTACAAATTTCTACGAATTTTAAGGAAAATTTGAACATTTCATAGTTTTTTTATCAGAAAAATTGTAAATTGTAAATTTGGAATAAAATTCTTCGTGATTGTCGATCAAATTAGTAAAAACTAAAATTTTTTATGAAAAACCAATAAAATTTTTAATTTTCCTAAAAATGAGTAGAAATTCGTAGAATTATATACTCAAAAAATCACAATTTGCCAAACCTTATAATATACCTAAAAGTCTGCTTGTAATAGCAAAAAGGATAATACAACCAAAACAAATATAGATCCAAAAATTTTTCGGTTAAACTTATATCGCCATCGTGGCTAGTTCTTCAAATTCATGTAAATTTACTCAAGTATAAACCTTGAGATAAAACTAAAACTGATTAAAAACTAGAATGATTAAAATTGCGCAAGTTTTCTTAATAAAATAGATAAAAACATAATAACAAAATGTTTTTTTTTCTCTATTGTTGGCGAAAAATTAGACGTTACGTTACTTTTGAGCCTATCTTTTAATAACTCGTCTCGATTTACCGTAATTTTAGTTTGTCCAAGTGCCGGTGGTACGTCAAGGTCCTTAGGTATGTGGACGTGGCCAAAATTGTGACGATATTGTACGCACCAGACAGAAAGCCACTCGATGTCATAGACGGTCAAATTATCTGGTAGTACTATCTCAATATCTTCACCCTGATAGCCGCGTAGTGGACGCAAACTGCCGAAGAATATTTATCACATTATTCACGAATTGAAAGAACAAAAAAACAGTTGATGGAGACTTTTAACCCTCAGTAGTTACACACTCGGGGTCAAACTAACCTAATGTCATTTTCAAATGGTTGCCATACAAAAAGTATCCGTCCGATTTTTTTCAAAAAATTATAGATCATACTTTGAACATTTTAGAATATTTAGTAACAGTCAATTTGAAAAAAATCAAGTGTCATCATGTCTAAAAAAATTTATGAGGATATATAAATGTACAAAAAATTGTACTTTTTCAATAAAATATTCATAACTATTTCATTTTTACAATTTTTTTTTTTTCTTAATTTCGGGGTGATACTCACGAGATATGGTACTTTGATATAAAAACAATAGTTCAATAGTGGGAGTTTCGAAAAAGGTATTTATTCCATTCAAAAACAGATATTTAACTGAAAGTTGCAAGCTGGGTCAAATTGACCCATGGTGACTACGGAAGGTTAAAGAAAAATGGGTAGCAATCGTAGCTGGAATTCGGTATATATGAGGAAAATTTTGCATCGAATAATTTTTTCTTAAATTTGAAAAAAATAAAAGATAGGAGCTAGGATACATTTTCATACAAAATTTCCCGCTCTATTGAATGAAAATATTTTTTATTTAGGTTTCTGTAAATGCCTTAAAAATTGACTTTTAGAAAATTCAAATAGCATTTTTACAACTTTCTGAAACTTTCTTTGTAAATCTTATCCTTTTTTTTTTTTTCATAAAATTCAGCTCTAAATACTAAAAACATGTGATTTTCAGCTTGGAATCGGAAAGGGTTTCCGTGGCTGATTAATCGTTTTTTCAGGATAGATAAAAGATTTTGTTTCTTTCTTTTCATGAGACTCTATAATAATCATTGCAGAATTCAGTTTTCAAGAAACCGAACACAAATATTATGAATGTAAATACACAATACAAGGGACTCAAAAACATTCAGTAAAAAGAACAAATATTTTTTAGCCCCATTGTGACTGGGACAAGGGGTGCCCAAAGTTAGAAGACAATTGGAGATGGTAGGACTCGAAACCTAGTAATTGGCAGAATTAACCAAGTGCACACGTAGTGTGCTCGTCGGTTGATTATAGACTCAACAATAACAGGTAATTACTATTTCGAGAAAGCCTATGAGTTAATGAACCTCTTGGTAAGGATTTTAGGATTTTACCAATCCGCTTACCTTCCCATTTCGTTGGGCACTTTGATGCCAAGAGGAGTTGGTTCGGTGCCATTTCCGACCCAAAAATAGGCATCAGGTCCTGCACCATCATAGTGAAGATTTGGAATGTAAAGAGTTTTGCTGTCCAAAATGCTGATGTTTCCGCTACGGAGTCCGTGGGCAAATCTTGAGAATTCTGGTAGAACGCGTGGTTTTGGTACGTCAAGATCGGATGGTATAAAAACGTCCCCAAAATCGACCTGAAAATAAAATTTTATTTTTTATATTTAACGAATATTTTACGATTTTAAAATACAGTGAACATAAATCTGAGCACCGTAAATCGTTTATGAAAAAATCGAGTAAAATTTTACCACAAAAGGGTGGAGGATAAAAAATCTATCCAACCCTCGCAAGCAAGACACTGTCACGCGCTGTTGGCAATGGCCAGAGTTTTTTTCCCTTGAAAAAAAAGAAAGCCAGGTTCAACCCCCTCGCCTTCTTTACTCTCGTCTCTCACCCTCGCAACCCGTGGTAGTATTTATTTGAAACCCCGTCAAACGCTGAAAGACGACTTAGAGACCGGTCCCATATAATACGAGGGATTCCCCCCTGCACCGCCTCTTTCCAAAGGGGTGCTTTACTACCGCGATTTCCTCACTGGCAACGATTTCTCAGACCATTCTAAAACCTCGGGACAAATCTATCCGAAAAAGTCAGGACCCTCTTGGGTCTCGTCGTACGCCCGGGATCCAAACAACTCCAACAGTCGGCCTCAGTTGATGAATAGGTAAATCGTGGGGTGTTGGATAACGGGGGGGGGGGGGGGGGGGGACAAAAAAACACCACGAGGGAATACCAGAGTTTGTCAATTTTTTCGTCAATAATCAAAGCGAGCGTGATGTCTTTGTGATATTGTACAAATTCTAGACGTATAAGTGAAGATACTACGCGGCATAATACTTGGTTATGAAGTCCACACCGTTTAGCGCAACACGAATGTGGCATCGCACCTATTTAGTGTTAGTGACAGGTTAATTAATTTTCTCAAATTTTCGGATAATCGAAATCTTTTTTGTGACTCATTATTCGATAAATTCAAGTGTGCAAAATAAGTATAAAAGCGTTAAACTCGAATTCGTTCCTTTTTTAACCTGGCAGTGTAGATAACTCATTGACTAATTATCCGAATGACTTGAAATTTATTGTATGTACATCTTTTGACTTAGTGTTTCTTCTGCATGTATTTACTAACATAGTGATTGTACCTTTACAATTTTTAACATCCTGCAATGAAAATTTGAAAATTTTCAAAAAAAAGGAAAGTTATTGATTTCGGTCCGATTTTCGAAAATCGAGTTTTCATCAGATCTCGACGTTTTGGGGTCCTAGGAAGCTATTCTGACTATTTTTGGATAGATATCGATATGTGTGCGTGTGTGTGTGTGTGTAAGAAAATTTTTGCGGTACAATATCTTCAGAACGAATCGATCGATTGGAACGGTTCTTATGGCGATTGAAAGGGTTTATCGAGACTTAGATCTGATTAGATTTTGGAATCGATCGGTCGAGTAGTTTCAAAGTTATTCGAATAATAGAAATTGAAGAAGAAAAGATTTGTATACGGAAAACTAAGTATTCTTATAACCTTCTTTAATTTATTATAAACACAACAGTATCAATTAATTGTAACGTATTTAACACAGCGGGAAGTTTTAGGGTTGGCCCACAGATCAACTGGTTTCGTCATTTTTTTGTTTTTTCATTAACAAGCGGTAAATTACATCAAAACTTTTGATTTTGCCTTTTAAACAGTACCATTTTGTTAATAATTGTTAGTTTTTGAATTTTTCTGATTCATGTAGTTCTGCAGGACTAATTATAATTCGATCTTGAGTCAATAGAATATTTCTTCACATTTGCTATACTATTTCTTCACAGCTTACTAATGATGTGAAAAAAAAACAAGCAGGTAAATCGGCTGACTACGATGGGCCAGACCTAAGACTTCCCGCCCAAATCTTTCGAGGAAAAAAAAACACATGTACGAAGATTTCCTAATATAATTATTGGTAGGCAATTTTCAGATGAGAGAGGTGAAAAAATCTGACCTTGTATTCGTGATCAACGATCGAGAAAACCTTGAGATACCAATTTTTATTTGAATCCGTCGATCCTTTCTCGAGATATCGTCGATTAAATAATTTTTTTCAAAATTTTGTTCTTTGAATATCTCAAAAACTACTGGACCGATCAAATCCAGAATCTAATCAGTTCGAAGTTTAGAGAATCCGCGTCGATTGATACCAAATTCATCAAAATCCGATTATTCGTTTTCGAGATATCGTCGGACAAAAAAAGTGATCATACATCCATCCATCCATAGATACACACACACATACAGACTTCCCTCTTGCTAAAGTGGGAAGTTAAAAAAATTATTTCCAAGATGATATAGGCATGTACCCAGTTAAACTGAAATGGTAACTATAATAATCTTCGCAATTATCAAAGATGGAAAATAATGAATGTGGAGAAAAGTGGTATAATGTAATCGGTTGTTCGTTTCAATGCATCCTTTCCACTCTAAGAAGTGCATTTTGCACAAGTTTATAAATGGGATACTATACTGCCAGTTACACATCCCCAAATGCATCTATAAACAAGCTTCTGGTTCTATTGATCCGAAATAAACTCTCATTGTTCTACATTTTCCTGCATTGTTCATTTTGCATATCTACCTCAACAGCTCCTTGTCCTTGTTAATATTTAAAAAATTTGGACTCTGAATCCTTGTTCATTACTTCATTTTAGAATCCACAGATAAAATATTTCAGGGACTTGGATCAGAAATTATTACTAAATACGTATAAAATAAGTATTCATAGTTTTTAACTTTGAACAATCTTTTGCTAGACAAGTGTATACAGGGTGATTCAGGGTAACAAATTTTGTGAGTAGATTCTTCGAGACATTCTAAAACTAAATTTCCTTTACGAAAAATTCGAGAGTTTAATAGTTTCCGAGCTACGGAATATTTTAGTTGACCAATCACAGAAGCCTAGAGCTGACCGAGTCAGGGCTGACTCAAAAGAATAAAATTAGCAGTGCCCGTGGGTTTTAGCCTGCAAAATTTTATTTTCGTTTTTTGTAGATGACGTCGACATACATGTCGAATAATGAAAATAAAATTTTACCGGCTGAGACCCACGGGCACTGCAAATTTTATTCTCTTAACTCGGCCCTGACTCTGTCAGCTCTAGGCTCTGTGATTGGTCAACTAAGATATTCCGTAACTCGGAAACTATTAGACTCTCGAATTTTTGGTAAAGGAAATTTAGTCTTAGAATGTCTCGATGAATCTGCTCGCAAAATTTGATACGCTTAACTTGAATCACCCTGTATAACATGATATTCAAAGTGCAGCAGAGTATATCTTCGTTAGCGTTTCCTGAAACATTACTAAATTGATATTCACCCAAAGGTTATTGATTGCCTTGTTATTATCAGTTAGAATCTAGGTGGGACATTAAATGATCGACGTAATTGAAATAATTAAGTTACTCGAGACAGACGACGAACGAAGTTACTCTCAGCAGTGGTATGAACGTCAGACACAGTTACTATGAAATGCTCTTACACTGATTTATTTAAATTTCGTTGTGGCCCCTGCACAAGGTCTTTTCTCTCATTTTCAATCGCCATTATAATGAAACTTTGTTCTATTACATGCTTCCTTGACGAAAGATGATAGCTTCATAAACTCTTCACGTTATACAGCCTCAAACGCAATCAGCTCTAAATAATTACTAATTACGAAACCAAGAGAGAAAGAAGACGGTAGATTAATTTCCTAATTAAATATATTTTACTGATTCTGGTTAGAACCATCATCTCCAATTTATAAGCGCGATGCGAACCGCTCTTAAGGGGACCAGTACAGCTTGGTTTGGGAAATTCGGAGTATTCCAAAATGCATTTATTTGTCAACCAAAGTTTATTTCACATCAAAAAAAAAAAAAACTTCTTTGAAAACCTTTGTCGTAAGGTTTAAGGCACATCGTTAGTCCAATTAGGGTCATTGAGGGCTCATTTTGTTCAGAAAAGAAATCCTCATCACGTGAACGAGGGAATTTTTTTTATAATATCGTATTGGCCAAGTTATTTGCAAATTAGTGGTCTAAATTTTGGAAATTTTGAATAATTGACCGTAACTTTTCACATTATTTTTTTTTTCACCGATCTCTACGTTCATAAAATGTAGAATTGCTGTCCGAAGAAAGCAAGACCTTGAGAGGTTGAATTGGACCAACGATGAGCCTGAAACCTTACGAGAAAGTTTTTCAAAGAAGATTTTTTTTTTACGTGATAAAAACTTTGGTTGATAAATTAATGACTTTTGAAGTACTCCGAATTTCCTAATCCAAGCTGTACTGGTCCCCTTAATGACATATGTGCAATTTAAACGGGGATATTTTTCATTCTTTCTCTCTCGGATATGAATCGTTTAAAAATACTAGTGAAAATTTGAAATGAAATTTGATTATTAAAACTCTTTTGACACAATTAGTAATTCCTTAATAAATACTCCTTGTTAAGTTATATGTGCTGTGCCAGTTTAAAATTGGACTAACGAAGGGTTACAACGAAACTTGTATATGCTTATATCGTTTAGGGAAGTGGACCGAAAGAGAGAGCCTTTAAGAGTAGTAGGATCAATTACGCCTGTGCCTAAGCAGTTTATCTTTTCGTGTGCAGCGCAGGGGGAAGCCCTTCTACGATTCGTAAGATCGTTTATACGTATACGCATATATATATATATATATACACACTAGGGCGTACCAATGCATAATAGCTTTGGATCCAAATCTAAATCCTGGCTTACGAGATAAACGGGTCTAACCAGGGGTCTGGCGACGGGACCGGCCGTCAACCCTAACGACTAGATCAAAGGTATCAAACTGACGCTTCGTCCTGGGCTTTTTCCACGATATACATATAGTGCTACTGGTGGCAAACGGAGTTGTAATCATCCCAGTGGTTGTTGTGGTTGTAGATACCCATGATGAAGTCCACGTGGGTATATCCTGTCTCTCGTATGAACCGTAACTTTATTGTATAATTATTTTCCACCCTGACTGAGCGATACCATGGACAAAAATATCTCAAAATACATACAGAAAAAAATTTTTGCTGGAAGCCCAGGGATCTTATCTCAGTCCTAAGTACTGTCCTGAATCCTTAAAATTTTTCTATTTAAAGAACACAAGATTCTTGATGCTTTGGGGTTAATTTTTTGTTTAATCCTTATCGCAGTAACTAATCTTGGAGTAATAATTTCAAAAAAATAAATAAATAAATAAATACATAAATACAAAAAGAATTTTTCGCGTTTGGTGGTCCGTACGAAACGCCCTGAGCCGGAGATGACCGTATGGGAATGAACTGATCGTTACACACGACTGTCCGGTACGGTTTGGTGCCCGTTACCGCTACACCGCGTAAGGGGTTGTGCCTTAATATTTAATACCAGGGGATGAAACGTCCCGTGGGATGAGTTGCGACAGAGGGAAAAGCGAGGGAGACATAAAACGAAGTGGGCGTTGCCGAGTAACCAATTTTGCATATACATACGTATATAATATACATTTATATATATACAGGTTACCATGAGTGTTGGAACTGTGTGAGTGATCAGGGATTTCATTTATATCTACAGTGTACAGCCACGCATGTATGTACTACGTCCATGAGGTGTACGTGTAGTTGAGTACTGTAGCTATAAATAAAATCCCTTACGAATGTATGTATAATATAGGTATACGTGAATATGTGGCTGAAATAAAAATAAAAAATGAAAAAATGAAATAAAAAATAACAAAATATAAAAAAGAGGAAAATGAGAAAGAGAGAAAATAAAAGAAAATTTTTTTCAGATTACTAAAACTCATTTTGCACAGCCACCTCGTTCAATTAACGAGCCGAGGATGAGGACCTTTTGGTAAGGTTTTTTTTTACTCTACTATAAATGAAAATTGTACTTGAAATGCAAATGAAATGCGAAAGTAAGCGAAGCCTGAAACATAGAGAAATGTTGGTATATAGAAAATAAAGAGGTCAGAGCTGGAACAGGCACGTATGAAAGAATGTGACGTAAAATAATTATCTTAAATCTGAAAAGAAATTCCAACGGTCCATTTTCACACTATTTTGGTGAAGGAAAAGCCTATAAAGGCCGGATCTCATGGTAGCCATTTTTTTACGTATATACAGTTTAGAAAGATTCATCGTGAATTTATAATATTTCATCAAGCTTTTCAAGCATGTAATTGAGAACGACTTTACACAGATCACTTGACCAAAATGAAAAAATAATTTCTACTATTGAAAGAAAAAAAAAAGTATATTCTGCAAATCACATCTACGAATTAGCCCGAAAAGTTTTTGCTTTGAATTTGGAATATTCAGATCTCGTTATAGTTCCACCTTTTCTTTTTAATTATACTCAAAAAAAAAATTCTCAACGATTTTATTTTATTGTCGATAATTTTAAGATTTTTCTCATGATGAAACAATTTGATTTTATATGATATAGTGATTAATTTTTTCCCACGTGATTCTGTGATATTGCCATAATTTTTTATCTTCGCAAGTATTATAGGTCCAAGAACTAGCAATTTTTGTTCTTTAAATTTATTACGAATTTTCATTCCTTCTGCTCAAAAATTCGCCCTGAATATCATTTTATGAGAAACTTTGATGGGCTGTCCTACAGACTGAATGAAGATAAAAATCTAAAAATCCTCATAGAGATGTGTTTGATATAGAAAAATACATAAGCAAAGAAATATTTTAGACGAATTTCGAATAGGGGAGATGCGGGCAAACCGGGCCCAATAGATCTTTCAATTTTGGCCGGAAATCGATAGCCTAATTGATGACGAGTGTTGAACGCCCTTACTTCAAAGGTCTGAAAATTGCGGGCAAAGTGGGCCCGCCGATAATTACTCGAACTTTTTCTAAATTCTCAAAAGCAGTAAATTTCTCTACTTACTCGCCTTATAAAATACTCTGAATATCAAAGCAAGTATATATTATAAGAACTAGGAGGAGGCGGACAAATTGGGCGCCTCTGAAAATTTCTCGATCTTTAAAAGAAATAAAAAGACGTTATAAATGACCATATCTTCAAAATTTTTAGCCTAAAAATAATAGCCTGACTATTGACAGGCGTTGACATCCTTAGTTCAAATTTCCGATATTAATTGCTTCTTTAAAATTTTCTGGGGGCCCACTTTGCCCGCTTCTCCCCTAGTTTTTGTAATATACACTTAATTTGATGTTCGAAGTTTCTAAGGCAAGTAAATAAAGAAATTTATTACTTTTTAGAATTTTGAAAAAATACGATAAATTTTGGAGGGGCCCACTTTGTCCGATAGGACCCGCTTTGTCTGCCTCTTTCCCATACCATGGTCTATGATCTCTCTTTTTTGTTAACTTCCCGCAATGAAAATTGAAAATTTTCATAAAAAAGGGAAGTTATTGGTTTCGTTCCGATTTTCGAAAATCGAGTTTTCATCAGATCTCGACGTTTTGGGGTCCTACGGAGCTATTTTGACCATTTTTGGATGACGTCCGTATGTGTGTGTGTGTGTGTGTAAACAAATTTTTGTCGTACGATATCTTTAGAATGAATCGACCGATTGGAATGATTCTTGCGGCGATCGAAAGGGTTTATCAAGGCTTAGATCTGATTAGATTTTGGAGTCGATCGGTCAAGTAGTTTCAAAGTTATTTGAGAAATGAAAATTAGAAAACAATTTTTTTTCATATTTTTAGCACCTAACTCCTGAACTGTTCGTGCGATGAGTCTCAAACCTTGATCAAACTTAGCTCTTTCCTACGAGAATGATGGTGTACATTTTTATCGCGGAATTAGTAGACATGAAGCTAGTTATAGCTACGCTCTCATTCGTGTGTGTGAAAATGAGTGTAGATATACGGATGTAGATATAGATATCAGTAGAATACATATAAAAACGCAGTCGATATTCAATCAAATAAATCCCGCCAACAAACTAGAGGAATGTAGATAACATCGGGAAACAATGAACTGTGCGAATATAGCGAGGGCGGTATATTATTTTAGCACCTTATCACCCCCGTATCAACGTCCTGTGCGAGCTTTGAGATCCCGCTGAGACGAGCGTAGTTTCGGAAATTGAGACATCAGGCCTTGTTACGGGCGATAGTCGCCACCCCAATGCCTAACTGCACGTGGCTTAGACGTCACGTATATATAAACTAGCCCGTGCAGCAATGATTAGGGATGTTGAAGGGGCTGATGCAGGATAGATCTCGAGCCAGAGGGCTTTCAATTTCGAGAGCTGAGTTTAAAATGAGAATTTTTTATGTCGTTAATAACCGGGGGGAAACACCGGCTACTCAAGTATTTTTCGAACTCAAAAAGTAGAATTATATGAGTTTAGACTTTGTATAATAAAAACGGAAATCTATAACAAGCAAAAAGTTACTTTTTTGTTTTTCAACAAAAAAATTACTCGATCGATTAATTCCGAAATTTAATCAAATTTTAGTTGGAGCATTGCAATCCTATATATCAATTGATACCAAATTCATCAAAATTCGTTTATTGGTTCTCGAGATATCAATTGAAATTTTTTTCGTGCAATCAAATCCAAAATCTAATCGGGTTCTAAGTTAGGAAAAACCGCATCGATGGATACAAAGAAGGATGAAATCTGTTCAATCGTTCTCGAGATATTGTCGGGCAAAAAATTGTTCATACACACACATGCCAAGATGTTCGTCTGAAAATGGTGGAAATTCAAGTTTTCATTTTCGGAGTGTTGTAATAAGTTCTTTTTTTTTTTTTTTTAACGGGTACTAGAATCAGAAAAATTGAAAAATTATCATGTGAGAGACCTCGGTTCTAATATTGTTCGTTTTCTCAACAAAAAAATAAAAAATAAATAAAATAAAAAAGAAAGAACCATTCAGATAAACGAGTGTGACAAATTATTTTTTTTTATCAAAATTTACGATGACTACACGTTGGAATTTGAACCAAATGGTAATTCTGAACGAAATATCAGGTTGAGCAGGACTTTTAACTTCAGATTTTCGTATAGGTATAAGAATTACGTTTTCCAAAAACTAGGTACTCTTTGATCAACTACCCCTTGATGTTCGTATTGAATTAATATTATTATACGCATGTATTAGGGTGGTTGTTAAAACGGCGATATCCAAATTTCAATGATTCCACTCCCTAATTTAATAGGAAATAATGAAACAAAAATTATGTTCAATGAAAGTGAAAAAATTGTCATTTTGAATTAACCTGAAAATATAAAGTGATTGTAGCCAATGGAGTATAAATAGTTTGTAAATGATTCTCTATTTTTTTCAAATCAAGTTTTTAGATTTTGTATTCCGGGTAGGTCACGATTTATGATTTTGGAACGGGGTTTAGGAGTCTCCAGTTTATTCCTCATGCACTTATACCAATATACAAAAGATTTGTATGGATATACGATTTTTAAACCATTAATCAGGCGCTGTAAGAAATGATCAACGGAATTTAAACGAGAAAATGTTTGTCTCTACAGACACCCCTCCTAATTGAAATAGAAAGTTCGAATTAGGCTGAAAATTTATGTCTTTTTATTTGCTATCAAATCAGGTGGTGGAATCATTGAAATTCGTACGTCGCTGTTGCGACGATCACCCTAATTCTACATTAATGTAATATCGGAGCAAACCAATGAAACTCGATGAATTTAATTTTTGGATCCGCGAAGATTATTGACTTCAATTTTTTTTTTTTTTTTTTTTTTTTGAGTGTTGAGAAAACAAAGTGTGTTACGGATTATCACGACAATAAAAGACTGACCCTATCTCTAAGTATATATGGTGCATTCCACACCACCTTGACCTGAGTCTGACCCTTGACCTCCCGGACTGGGCCTGAGATTTTTTATATGATTGTTCTCACTTTGAAAGGCACTCAGTTTTTTTTTTATATTCTTTCAAATCTAATAAAATTTTCTATACAATTTTTGAAATCGACCATATTGATCGACACAATTTAAAAATCTGAAAAAATTCTGTAAAATCGTGTGTCAGATATAAAAATTTTTAAGCTTAGAGCCGGAGTCGGAAGATTTTTCCTTCTTACTGTTTTCAAAACTTTTTCCAAACAAAAAAAAAAACGTTAAAAAAATTAGAAGTGGGAGTTATTTTACTAGGGATAGTTGCCGAAACATTTTCATATGTTACAGCAAATTTTTGAAAAAAATTTCAGATTTTTCGGAACCATTTTACTATTTGCAATTTTTTTTATTTTTTTTAATCTGAAAAAAATTTTGTAAGCTGTAAAAAAAAAATTCGATTCAGTATAATATTTCTTCAACCCCTTTGAGCACGTGTGTACCGACTAACTTGTGGATGACTGTAAAACTGCGAGGATAACGATCGAAGTTAACTTCCACCTCTTTGAATAAGATTATACAGAGTAAGTATTGGTTTGGAAGGAGTCGGGCCACCCCGATGAGTTTCTGAAACGTACAACCCTCATCCACAACTCTCGGGCGTTTAAGACGTACAAAATGTCGACTTAGTAAAATCTTAAACATCGCATGAAAATCTGGTCTAATTAGACGCCAGGACGTATTTCAACAAAGGGGCTTAGTCCGAGAAAAAAGTTTTCGCAGTAAAAAAAAAGTTTCCATTAAATCCGGTGCGAGAGTAAAAGCAGTAGGGCTGATCGTTAAATTTATCGTCTACTTAAACGAAGACGTTTCGTTTCGCCCCTCTTCTCACTCTCGTTTCAAATCATACTGCAAATTGTCCGCCTGTTTCTACGATCCTCCGCAAAGATTTTACAACGTTCTTTAAACACGAATGAAATCGCTGATATTTACACGATCCTTACGACGACAGGGTCTGAAAATCGTATATATATATATATATATATATATATATATATATATATATATATATATATATATATATATATATATATATATATATATCGTAAAGTCAATCGAAGAACCGTGAATTGCGGTTATTTGAAAAATATGATCTCTTCTTCAGAGAAATGGATCTAACATTTATTTTGTACCAATCGCAAGCTCGCCAAAAATTTATTTAGAACCTTTGCAAGTCTTAAGGGCATTTAATTCACAGAGTTTAAACCTCGAAGGTTGATAACGGAAATGATATGATATTTGATTAGAATTTAAGACAAAATCGTCATATTCGTCGTTCAAATTTCCTAAAGTAATATAGAATTTAGATCAAGTTGAATTTGGTTAAGTAAATCGTATAGCATCAGCGTTTTTTTCGCACCACTTATACTTTTCATTCACTTTATCACATCTAGGAAAGGCGTAAAGAAATTCGACCACGAATTTTCACGATATAATAATAACTCGTGCTCCTCATTATTGGCTTTTTCTTTCACCAAACGACAGTATGAAACTTAAGCTCTTTTAAAATTACACTACAAAAACGTCTTTCCATTGTTCTTTTACGTCAGTATGGCTCCAGACAGTTTCTACTTTACCTAACAGATTTAAAAAGGGATCATTAATACGAAGCTTAACACCGAACTCAAGGTAATTATACATAAAACCCTAGAAGGGGATACGTGTATACTCTTCATGGATTAAATCATGAAACAACTACAATTATATAAAACACAATTCATCCAGTAGTAAACATTACATGAGATTAATAATTTGTCCTCAATTGCTTGAAATGAAGCTCATGAATAACTCTTCCATAAAGAGAGAAGTAGTTATCTTAGTTGGCTGGTATTCACGATTTAGAAATTAATCAAATAACTGAAATGTGTAAGATTGAAAAAAAAAAAAAAAAAATTCAGGGGTCTTAAAAGAATTTCAGAATTTCAAGAAATATTCCAGGACAATTCCAGAATTTCCAGGATACTTGTGCACATTCTGCTCACAAATATTTTGGAGCATCATGTTGAGGATTTTTGAGCTATCGCAATTTACTGTTAGATATAAAGTCCAGGTGAGAGCAGCTAAGATCGATGTTATTATTTTTTTGGTAAATTTAAAAGTTAGCAAAACAGCTTCTCAGTTTGAAAATTTAGTCGGGAAATCGAAGAGGACAATATAAAAAAAAAAAATGGTAGAAGTGAAACTTCTCACTTAAGACTTAAGACTTAATACTTAAGACTTGAGACTTAAGATGTCAGACTCAAGACTTACGACTTGAGACTTACATGTATGTGGGTGGTTCTTTCGAATACCGACATGGGTTTGGATTTCACGATCTCAGATTTTTTTTAAACTTTGAGAGAATCTTCTGTACGATGAAAGAGGCACCTGTGATTTTTTCCGAATTTTTTGATCTAATGGTTCGATTGTGATGGTAGCGTGATTTTTCAATTTTTTTTCAACCTTGGCTTAGATTTGTCTTTTTAAGTGATATGGAGAAGAAAAAAATGAAAATTCGAAATACGTAATTTGATGGGGAAAAATCTCAGCTTTCCAACGAAAATATTGCCGATCCCGTTGAAATTCAAAAAACCATTAAAAATCTCAATTTTGTGACGAAAATTCATTTTTCTGCGGCATCCCCCACCTCGATATTTGTTTTTATTTTCTTTTTGAAAACCTGAGAATTTTCCCGAATTTCCACCCGAATTTCAAAGTGAGCCGCAATTGAGTAAATTGTGAATATACTCTGTATTTAAGTTAACCCATTTTGACCGACTATTTTTTGATTTTGAGTCTCGTATGAAAATTTGTTAATTTGTTGCATTTGAGAAGCCCTCCCCAAATTCCAGATCAATAGAAAATTTTTTCCAGGTCACTCACAAATTTTGAAAATTCCAATAAACATCAAATATCAAATTTTGGCTCAAAATATGAATTCTTAAAGGTCGCTCAAGAAATTTTTAGGATGCCATTTTTGTTCAATGTCAAAACAATTGCTGATTTTGACCATTTTCGGAAATTTTAAAATTCGTGACCGACTCCCAAAAACTTTTTAATTAATCTAGAGGGCTTCTCAAACGCAACAAACTACCAAATTTTCATACGAGACCCAAAATGAAAAAATAGTCGGTCAAAATGGGTCACCCTAGGACAGAGTATATTCACAATTTATTTAATAGCGGCTGAACCTAAGAATATCCCACTTTGAAATTCGGGTACAAAATCGGAAAAACTCTCAGGATTTAAAAAAAAATAAATACAAATTCAAAACAAATATCAAGGTAGAGGAAGCCGCTGAAAACTGAATTTTCGTCACAAAATTGGGATTTTTAACGGTTTTTTGAATTTTAACGGGATTGGCAATATTTTCATTGGAAAGCTGAGATTTTTTCCCATTAAATTACGTATTTCGAATTTTCATTTTCTTCTTCTCCATATCACCTCAAAAAACAAATATAAGCCAAAGTTTAAAAGAAATGAAAATTCATACTACCATCACAATCGAACCATTAGATCAAAAAATTTGGAAAAAATCACAGGTACCTCTTTCATCGTACAGAAGATTTTCTCAAAGTTTAAAAAAAATCTGAGAACATGAAGTCGTTTACGCATGTCGGTATTCGAAAGAACCACCCATATGTATATTTTATACAGGCATATATCAATCTTACAGTTTTCGTTGCACTTGAAAATTTTCGCTACCCTGCCAAAAGAAGTTTCACTTAAAAAATCCAAAACCTGCAGATCAACGGATGGTCACAGTTTTTTTTTTACGGCGATTCCGTTTACTTTGATTGTATCTAACTGGTGAGAGGTGATGAGAGGGTTTAAAAATCACGAAAAACTGTTAAATAAAACCAAAGTTTAAAAAAATTTTTTACAAATATATATTTACAGATCGATTCTGTATCGATATTTGTAGAACAATACAGCCTAGGTATATTTTGTCATACGAACAATTGACATTCGGTTAGTTCCGAACATTCAAAATTACGTTATGCATAGTTCGAAACTCCCTCTCATTTGTGTTAAATACCATCACGCAAATTCCGATATTGCGATCTCCACTGGTTCCATCTCTTGTACTGAATATACACACACACACACACACACACACACACACACACACACACACACACACACACACACACACACACACACACACACACACACACACACACACACACACATATATATATATATATATATATATATATATATATATATATATATAGATATAGGATACACATGAATTCGTTGTAACCTTTCACAACTCGCGTGGGTGTATTATATTCCTTTCACGCGGCCTACACACAAACGACAAACGCGTGACGTCACTTTTACTATACGCATCGGTAGTTACGTCACGTTTGCAATTCAAAGGGAGCAAACGGCGTAACTACTCACTGATTCCGTTTACCGTTTAGCCGAACGCTGCAGTAAATAATTTTTAACTTTTTGTTTTTGTTTTGTTTTTTTCTTTTCTTTTAGCAAACTTTTGAAAGAATTACCGTTTTTCGTTATTCAACACGGCGTGTTCGTATAATAATAACGATAGAGAAGAATTGTATACCCATTTATTCACTATTGATAAAAAAGGTTGTTTCGGAAACGACGGCGCTATAAGAGGTGTTTTGCGTAAGTAATTTTTTATTTTTAACTTCCCGCAATGAAAATTGAAAATTTTCATAAAAAAGGGAAGTTATTGGTTTCGGTCCGATTTTCGAAAATCAAGTTTTTATCAGATCTCTACGTTTTGGGGTCCTGGGAAGCTATTCTGACTATTTTTGGATGGACGCCCGTATGTGTGTGTGTGTGTAAACAAATTTTTGTCGTACGATATCTTTAGAACGAATCGACCGATTGGAATGGTTCTTATGGCGATCGAAAGGGTTTATCAAGACTTAGATCTGATTAGATTTTGGAGTCGATCGGTCAAGTAGTTTCAAAGTTATTTAAAAAATAAATATTAAAAAACAATTTTTTTGTCATGTTTTTAGCCCATAACTCCTAAACTGTTCGTGCGATTAGTCTCAAAACTTAATCAGACTTAAGTCTTGGACAGCCCTTTCAATGGCCGCAAGATTCATAAAAATCAAACGATTGGTATAAAAGATATTGCACGACAAAAATTTCTCTTTTTGTCGTATGATACCTTTGGAACGAATTAACCGATTTGAATGATTCTTACGGCAACCGAAAAGGTTTATCAAGACTTAGATCTGATTATATTTTGGGACCGATCGGTTGAGTAGTTTCAAAGTTATTCAAAGAACAGAAATTGAAGAAAAAAAGATTTGTATAGGGAAAACTAATTATACTTATAACCTTCTTCAATTTATTATAAACACAATAGTATCAATTAATTGTAACGTATTTAACACAGCGGGAAGTTTTCGGGTTGGCCCACAGGTCAACCGGTTTCCTGATTTTTTTATTGTTTTTCTATATTTTTTCGATTTTTTTTTTCTTCTCTTTCTTCGTTTCTTTTCGCATTAGATGGAAAAAGGAATAATCGGGTACATTCAATTTCTGAATAAGCGCTGGCGGAATTATGGGATGAAATAAAATTGTCAAAAATATCGCAAATAACGAAGGAAACTGGTGAATCAGTTATTCGCCGTCATGGGCACCCCATTCAACCCCGTTTCAACTTTCCCCTACGTTTTACCTCGTTTTACCCCGTTTCGCCCCACGAACTGTATATGACAAAACTTAAGCGAGCGCGCGTCGCGACTCTGCGAGGGCGGTCCTGACTACCTGAGCCTCAACGCGTCCTCCAATCAGAAACGGGATTCGCGGACAGAGCTCGTCGGGGCAGGAAAAATTATAACTTTTTTTTTTATTTTCTTCTCTTTTCTTTTTTTTTTTTTTTTTTTTTTTTTTTTGATTCTTTTTTTTTCTTTTTGAACACTCCCTCGTTCTGCCCTGCCAGGTCTTCGCGTTCTACCCGCAATTCGCAACTCTGACTACTGGAACTCGGCCAGCGAAAAAACAAATAAAAAAAATTAGAAAAAAAAAAACTGCTACTACCAGAGTGTGATCCTTGCTTAACATGTACGTTCGATAGCCTCTGCTATCTTCAATATACATACTCAATGATTTGTTAATCTCCCCCCCCCCCCCCCCCCCCGCCCCCCCCTCCCCCCACTGCCCCATTTAAACAAATTTTGTCAAAGATCAACAATAAATTGAATTATTTTAATATCATTTGATACATATCACTGTATTTTTTTTGTTTCGTTTCTTTTATTCACCGCAAGTAAGAAAATGGATTGAAAAAAAAGGAGCGGAAATTTTGTGTCAAATGCAATATAAAACCCGAAAAAATCCAGCCTGGGACTATTTGATAGATTGCAAGTGCATATGGATCCTGAAAATGGATTCCGTTTCATTCATCGTGTAGTGTTTCAAGTGTGGTTAGATCACATGTTATTTTCTTATGATTTTTTGCATTTTCCTACACGTTGTCGTAATTAGCGTCATCTAAAAAGCTCCTCTGAAATTCCATACCTCGTGGAATTTAGGGATTAATACAAAAATTTTGGGTATATGAATAAGCCATTTTTGAGTATACCTACAATCATGAAGAAACAAAAAAATTCTAAAACAGAGTGAAAAGGAGGCTCTAGTTTTATTTCATCGTATAGGTCTGATAAACTTATTAGATTTAAATATTATTGCGCAAAATAATCAATGACATGAAATGTCATGATGATGTAAAATGTACTGTCAAAATCTTTTTTTTCCCCAAAAATGGCAGAGAATGAAATCAACGAAAACGAAATTTGAGAGTAATTCAGGGTAATTATAGTGAGACAACAAAGAGAATTGTAAAAATGTGTAAGTTAACGCATGAAATGTAACAAATTTATAAATTCTGCCGCCCGGTCTGCACCGTATAGCATGCATGCAGACCTTGGTCTGCACAATGCTGACCATTAGCCGTGATCAATTATTGCTTGTATGTCCGAAGCCAGCCGTCTAATCGATTTGAAATTTTCACCAAATCGAGGTCAGTTCATGGTCACCAGATCACCTCAAGGCCAAGGGCTTAAATCGTACCGGTTTCAAGATGGCGTCGTTTTAAAGTCCGGGCATTAAGACAGCTGCATTCCTGGCGCTGCTAGCCCGGCCAACATCGACCGTCACTTCTAGCGCACGCGCGACTGTTGCCAGAATATCAACTGTGCCTCAATACCTGATCGTCCCCAACCCTCAGATCCACCCCTCAGAACTACCATACCCAGCCAGTGATCCGACATTATACGTCGATCGCGGCGAAGGCGAAATCACCGAGAAGAGTGAGTCTTCCCGATTTAGTCCCCGGAAATCCATTGATATCCTCGCGTAGCTGAATTATTCGATGGTTCACGATCAGCCGAAAATTTCCTACGCATACGGGGGTTTTCTTTTACCCTCCTACCGGGGTAAAATAAAAAAAAAAAGAAGAAAACAGATCTGGGTATACTCTTCGGCTCAAAACATTCCATCCGCATCTTTTTCGACTACTCTCCACCTCTTTTGACTCCAGTTGTCTACATAAAGTTTGGCAATGATACTTCGAAATATGGATTTGTTACAAGGGTACGTGCAGCTCTGTTCGTTACATGGAAGAAGTCGAGGTATAAAAACAGCCTGTGAATTGGCACGATTAGCGAAAGCGGCGTGTCCATAGGGGATGGTTGGCACTAGGAAATCGGCGAATCCCTCTTGCTGCAGAAGTCGCTCCAGAGATTCTGACAGAACCCATGTCACCGCCAATCACACGCGACACACACACACACACACCTCGATTCTTGCTAGTAAACAAAACTCAGATGCTGACGTATCGCGGGGGTTCAGATCATTTGACGTATACTTTAGCTAGTCTGGGGTGACAACTTTTTTTACCCAAAATTTTTTGTGAAGTTAATGATTTTGGAAATTTTTGAAACATTTGAAACATTGAAACCTGAACAATTTTGGAACGAGACAAAAAATTAAAAATTTAAGATGAAAAAGTTGTCACCTTATTTTGGCCATTACTATGTTTCCCTTGTAGTTCAATTCAACTATTCTTCTATGAAATCTTGTTTCTCGAGTTATGCATTCAGAACTCTAAAACTAATTTCTAAAGAATGATTTTTGGTTGACTGATGTAAGAAAAAAATCAGGAAACCGGTTGACCTGTGGGCCAACCCTAAAACTTCTCACTGTGTTAAATACGTTACAATTAGTTGATATTACTGTGTTTATAATTCATTAAACAAGGTTATAAGTATAAATTAATTTTCTGTATAAAAATTTTTAACTTCCCGCAATGAAAATTGAAAATTTTCATAAAAAAGGGAAGTTATTGGTTTCGGTCCGATTTTCGAAAATTGAGTTTTCATCAGATTTCGACATTTTGGGGTCCTAGGAAGCTATTCCGACTATTTTTGCATGGAAGTCCGTATGTGTGTGTGTGTGTGTAAACAAATTTTTATCCTACGATATCTTTAGAACGAATCGACCGATTGGAATGGTTCTTATGGCGATCGAAAGGGTTTATCAAGACTTAGATCTGATTAGATTTTGGGGTCGATCGGTCCAGTAGTTTCAAAGTTATTAGAGAAATAAAAATTGAAAAAACAATTTTTGTTTCATATTTTTATCGCATAACCCCTCAACTGTTCATGCAATTAATCTCAAAACTTAATCAGACTTAGGTCTTGGATAGTTCTTTCGATCGCTGCAAGATTCATCAAAATCGAACGATTGGTTTAGAAGATATCGTACGACATAAATTTCTCTTTTTGTCGTATGATACCTTTGGAACGAATTAACCGATTTGAATGATTCTTGCGGCGATCGAAAAGGATTCATCAAGAATTAGATCTGATTAGATTTTGGAATCGATCGGTCGAGTAGTTTCAAAGTTATTCGAAGAATAGAAATTGAAGAAAAAAAGATTTGTACACGGAAAACTAATTAAACTTATAACCTTCTTTAATTCATTATAAACACAATAGTATCAATTAATTGTAACGTATTTAAAATAGCGGGAAGTTTTCGGGTTGGCCCACAGGTCAACCGGTTTCCTGATTTTTTTTCTTCAATTTCTGTTCTTTGAATAACTTTGAAACTACTCAACCGATCGGTCCCAAAATATAATCAGATCTAAGTCTTGATAAACCTTTTCGATTGCCGTAAGAATCATTCAAATCGGTTAATTCGTTCCAAAGGTATCATACGACAAAAAGAGAAATTTTTGTCGTGCAATATCTTTTATACCAATCGTTTGATTTTTATGAATCTTGCGGCCATCGAAAGGGCTGTTCAAGACTTAAGTCTGATTAAGTTTTGAGACTAATCGCACAAACAGTTTAGGAGTTATGCGATAAAAATATGAAAAAAAATTGTTTTTTAATTTTTCATTTTCAAATAACTTTGAAATTACTCGACCGATCGACTCCAAAATCTAATCAGATCAAAGTCTTTATAAACCCTTTCGATCGCCATCAGAACCATTCGAATCGGTCGATTCGTTCTGACAAATAGTCAGAATAGCTTCGTAGTACCACAAAACGTCGAGATCTGATGACAACTCGATTTTCGAAAATCGGACCGAAACCAATAACTTCCCTTTTATATGAAAATTTTCAATTTTCATTGCGGAAAGTTAACCAAAGCAATGAGAAGTTTTTTTTTTTGTGCTACCACGAGATCTGCCGAAGATTGCAACCTACAGAAGATTCGATCTTTGGGTAGAATTTCACCAACGGCAAAGCCGAGTTTATTGTCAGGGCTATAATACAAGTACTGAGAGAGTTTTCAGCTGGTACAGGAGGTATTAATTGACGCTTAGAGGACACCAGGAGTGCGGGTAGGGCAGTCCACTTTACGTCACGAACAGGGCTTCCCGAAACTATGAGACGTTTAATTAACTGTAGTGTTCCGCAAGGGAATTCAGATGCAAATGCATACCGCGTGCGTGGTGCTAGAGAGATGGGAAACCCTCCCTGCGGCTAAGCTTGCGTTCTATTACCCTCGCATTTTCAATCCCTACCAGCACGTCGAGCCCATCCCTTGGACTGAAAACTATATATCTACCGTTCTTTAACGAAAAGATTTCAATTTTAATACTCAGCCGATGCTTTTTTACGATCGATTATATAATCGACACTTGAATTTAATCTTTTCATAAAATTTCCAAGCGTAAAGGGTTGCCTACTTCAGATTTACTGCAGTATGCAATTATGCCACTTGGAAATAAAGCTTCAGTACTCTCGATTTAAGCGTAAAAAAAGTACAAATTTTTAGATCACGCTTTTGGACTACAGAGTTCAAAGTTTATTATCGACTGATTGACATTTTAAAATCTCTACAGATACCATGCAATTCAAAGTTTTGACTTTGTAACCCATTCCACATTTTTTATATATTTATTTTTTTTCGGTTTTAACGATCTTAACTTTTTTTCATGCAAAAAATGGCGTAGGTCCTCTCTTAATTGAATATAATAAGGATGTTAGATTCCAGCTGTCATCTCAATGTTGTTAATTAACGAAAAGTTATTTTCAATTACATAGAAAATTTATACGGAATAGATACTGAAACACATATATTCAAACTTCAAATGAATCCCGAGATGCTAAAGTACAAAACGATTCACAGAATATTCTCAGAGCTTTTTTGGCTTTCAAAGTCAACCACAAACTCCAAACATTTCTACTCCACCTTTACAATGTGCCTCCTTAATAACTCAACTTCTATCGATCAATAGACAGAAAAACTATTATCAACTATACAAAGAAGAAGTTAACGGGTTTAGTTTCCCGCGAAAACGAAGTTCGAGATAAGCTTCATCGGAGAAACGATGAGGCTTATTATATACCGGTATATTATATATCTTTGTGTATATATACTACATCTTTTCGGTGATTCTTTTTTTTTTCGAATTTCGCTAGCTTATTGAGTAGACGAGATATCTGGCTATCCGTAGTACTTGTCTGTCAGTCAAAGCTCCCTACCGACTTTCGGTTGGCTTAAAGGATGTATTGTCAGGAAAAAAAAAAAAAACCTTTACGTCTGCGTCTCACAGTCCGTTTTCTTCGGCTGGTAACGTCTGAAAATCCTACAGCAGGGGAACTCCTTTCAGAACAGATCCTTCTCCGATATCAAACCGCCACTCAACGGTCCACCGATTCAGATAGGATTTAGTAATTTTTTTTTTTTTCTTTTCTTTTTCTTCTTGGTCCAGTTCGACCCCATTGATAGTGGACACCCCCCTTCAGCCCTCTTCTTGCTACCGAAAAACCAACGTTTCACCACTCTTCGGTACCGGGATTCACCTTAGTCGGTCGCCCACAATTTTATCTTGATAAACCAAATCGGGAGACAATCTGCTTTGGCAAAACGAACGGTACTCAGATCGTTTTTGAACTTTTAACTTCGGAGTTAGGTATATCTATACCTCGGTGTTTTCAACTTTGTCAATCTTTTATCACATCTTTTTCAACTATTTACGTAATTGGATAAGAACACGAGGATACGGGGACAAACACTGTACCTACACAATAGAGGTAAGACAAGATATACGGTGAAAGAAATCATCAGTTAAATTTCTGAGAGTAGATCTGTACCTTTGAGGGTTGAAATCGAATAGCCTTTGTCACGATCCATTTCGAAATAAAAAAAAAAAAAGTAAACTTTCGAAATTGTTATTTCGATATAAGTATGATTGTTAATTATAAAAGTGTTACATTATAAAAATGACAAACACTTAATGTTTGGTATTAATTTTTCAATTTTTCATATCATGGATATAGACGATTCAATAATCTAAAAGGTTGTCTCTCAGGAAAAAGATTACGGTCCGTTTGCGTCTTCGTGAAAGATCAAGCTGGATATAAAGAACGGAAAATCGAATTTTTGTTATTTCAAAACTCAGAACAAACAGGAAAAACAGTTTTTCAAGGTATTTTTCATCAAAAAGGAAAAAAAAGTATAGGTTTGTCAGGGAAAAAAGAAGTGTAAAAAAGTCATGAAAAACCGAAAAAAAAGATTAAAATTGAAAATTTCACAAAAAAAAATGCCCTATATATTGACAAAACAACAATTTCATACAGTGCGTTTCGTCCCAATCCGATCTGGGTACATTTACAATTTCTTCTTGTCATTGGCAAGGAATGACCTATATATTAACAAACAACAATTTTATTCAGTGCATTTCATTCTAATTCGATCTGGGTACATTTACAATTTTTTGCTGTCATTGGCAAGGAATGCCCTATATATAAAACGAACATCTCAACTCGGAAGAACATAATCTTTCATTTAACAAGTTAATACAGAGAAAAAAGTATAGGTTTGTCGGTAAAACATCGAAAATCGATTCACTTCCGGTAGAACCGGAACTTCAAATTAAACGATACATAGCAATTTTTCATGCCCATCATTTGGTTGTAAAGTCCTGTGAATTTCAGATTTTTTCATCGAGCCGTTTCCGAGATTACCGCGCGAGTTTGTCGAACAGGCCGACAGACAGACAGACATTTTTCTAAAAACCTGCTTTTTGGATCCTAGTGGGTCAAAAACGTGAAGATTCGTTGAAATTAGCAAAAGTCACTTTTTGACCAAAACCAATACTTTTCTTATATCACCGTAGGTGATGAAAAGTAAAAGGATGAGGGTAACCCTTAAAATTTCGCGGAGTTGCCAATGTAATACTTTGCAAATGCAAATGAGTAATAAGCTGGTCATATGTAAAATATTTTTAGAATCGAAGTATTGCAACTTGTGTGCCCGTTTCAGCTATAGGTTGGCTGTAGTTTAACTCAACTTTTTCAGCTGAAATATGTTTAATCTTAAGTCCGGTGATACATAAAGCATCGAGATAACTTGATTTTTGAGGGGACGCCCTATCAGCCGTGTATTCGTGGTCAATGGTGCGTGTGCGATGGATTCGGAAGCCAAGACAGGGGCGTATATATGTATTATTGGGCCGGGGGAGGTTCCCTAGCTCTTATATTCAGAGGGGTTTAATATCACAGTCTGAGGGGTGCTCCTGGACCGTGACAACCCTCCATCAGCTACGCATCGTCGCCGCGGTCGCAGAGTTGTCCGCTCGTCATTCGGAATATACCGGGTGATCGTGAAAAGTACCATTTTCAAAAAAAAAAAAACCAAAAAAAAAAAACAAGCCATTCAAATCTCCAGATTAAAAAAATTCTGGCAAACTTCTATATGCAAAGGAAAAATTACCCGCGATTTACTCTATAGTTATTCTTCCTTATATAGATTCATTCCTCGAATCTACGACGAAATGAAAAACCAAAAACAAGAATCACCATCATCAAGTTCATAAATTTTTATTGTTAAACGAGAGCATCAACCATATGGGTGTGGCACCTGCGATAAGGCTTTTTTTAATTGTCAACGAACGCCGACCTCGGGTTACCGTCTGGCAAGCTGCCATTTGCCACCTCGACCGGATTCTCTTCTAGCAGTTTCTTCACGACAGTAAACCATCGAGGTGTTTCCTAATCCTCTACTTCCTTAATCAATTATTACATCACGCTTGACCCAAAATTAGTAAATCTTTTTTTTTTTTCACACTTCCTCGATGTAACCGAAGCTAGTTTTATCATCATAATGTACTTACCGTAAATCTTGAACACCAAACGCTCAGCCATTTGATATCTCGTATTCGATTTCCTTGTGGTAACCTCAAAATGATGTCAGTGTTATTGTACGCCTTCAAGACGGGCGGATCTCTGCAATAATCAGACACATTTAAAAATTAAAAAAACGATTTCTATCATTTCTTTGAAATAGACAAGATCCCTCATATGCACAAAGGCATATAGGCATTAGGGTGTGTTTCATTTTTAGGAAATATTTTTTTTTGTTCTATCCTACCTGAAAATCTGATTATTTATAAGAAACAAAAAATATTCCCGTTGGAAAACAAATTCTAAGTACATTAGAGGCTTCACTCTTTCAAAAATTCGATTTCCCATATAAATAACACGTGAAAAAATTTTTTTCGGCTTCAACTCGATTTTTCGGTAGTCAAAGAATTTTTTTGGAAAAAATGAGTATACAGCTTTTGTAGAGCATTAAATTTGCTACAAAAAAGTCTCTCTGAGCAAACGCTGTCCGACCAACGGTTTTCGAGTTGTAGAGCTGGAAAGGTTAATGTTAATAATAGCTAACAACAAATTTCCTTTGAATTGAAATTTATTGATCTTACATTAAATATTATCTTACAATAGACGCTATAAGGCTAGTACATTATTAATCTTAGAAACTACTAATTTTAATTCATTGGTATTATGATTTCATAGTAATTATTGCTCAAAATTTATATTTATGAACTAAATACAAGAAGTAGTTCCTAAAATTAATGATGGCATCGCTATTAGCTATTATGAACATTAACCTTTCCAGCTCTACAACTCGAAAACCGTTGGTCGGACATCGTTTGCTCAGAGGAACTTTTTTGTAGCAAATTTAATGTCCTACAAAAGCTGTATACTCATTTTTTCCAAAAAAATTCTTTGAATACCGAAAAATCGAGTTAAAGCCGAAAAAACAATTTTCCCGTGTTATTTAGATGGAAAATCGAATTTTTGAAAGAGTGTAGCCTCTAATTTACTCAGAATTTTTTTTCCAACGGGAATATTTTTTTATTCTTATAAATAATCCGATTTTCAGGTAGGACAGAACAAAAAAAAATATTGCCTAAAAATGAAACACCCTAATAGGCATACACAACAGAAAACGTTTCAAATCCTTTCTTCTGCTAACAGAACGATTGCTTCATGGTTTTAACTGATTTTCTACATTCGGAAACGTGATGCATATAGTGATTGATTGTTAGTGACCTGTTAACAATAATTATGTTACTGACTACATCCCACATACAACAGAACGCTTCGGACAGGCTTCGAAAATGTTGCACTGAAATCTAGTCATGATAATTCAGCAACATAACAGTTACTATTACTGTTGTACTTTAGAAACTCATATCTGACAAATGAAATCTTCTGCCTTCATATATAATATAGCATTTGAAACGTGTTACGAATATAATACTAAATCATATTCTGAAACGTTTCATAGGTCTCAGTTACATTTCATATGTATTCCGGTTGTGTGAAACCGACTTGTGAAGATGTGGAAATATTATACACTTACAGATGAAAGGTTGTACGAGTATGTAGTAAATATGTTGGTTCGAGACCAGCCAGCCGCGAGTTGTGCTTAGGCGGCATATTTATATTTCCGAGAGACCCTCGCGCCGAATTTGCACCTAGTGAAAAGTGTGGAACTGCTCTGTGAGTAAGGCAACCCTTTTGGAAATGTTTTTGCAATGTCGCTGTTACGTGTCTTGAAATATAATTACATGAAATTTCTGGTTATATTTTTAAAAGATGCAACGTTTCACATGATAGTAACAAGCGCAATGTAACTGAAACGTAACTTTTTGAAGATTAAGAAACGTTGTGAAAATTAAAGCTGGTGACGGTTCGCATAATATATATATATACCTATAATCGAAACGTTCTCCATTGTGTAGACGTATACATATTCGTATGTACTGTTATCAATCACAGCATCAGCGCTGTGAAGCGTACTACAGCATATCCCCCTCTCATCCGCTTAAAACCCCTTGTAAAAAAAAAAAAATATATATACCCTGCACCCGAACTTTAAACGTTGTTCGGTAAAAGTTTCGCGGTGAAAGAGGACGTGCAGAAAGCATCGCGGTCAGGACTACAAGTGGCGGCCCTGAAAGCAGCCCGGGAATGGCGCATATAGGCATCAGCCCGTGGCGGCCGAGGGATGAAATGAAACTCAATGAAACTCAAAGGGCTTGATACAGAGGGGGGTATGAGATGGGGTAGGAGGAACTCGCGATTCTGCAGCAGTTAATAAAATTGGAATTACGCGATTGTTCCCGTTCGGAGTTCATCTTCCCCGTTATTGCGTTTTCACCGATCGGTATAACTAGGGTCATGATGATGATCAAAAATTACCCCCTCCTCTACCACATACGCACCTTTCGTTGTAGTCTTCGGGGTATGGGACGATAAGACCATCTGGATTTGGCCTCGGGCTATTACCAACCCAAAAATAAGCGGCTGGACCGGTACCATCGTAATTGAAGTCTTTTATGAATATCGTAGTGTCGTCTACCGCATAAACGGTACCGCTTATACCGTGAGCATATACCTGCAGAGTCCCGATCTTTCGCCCGTAGTAGTTAGGCCCGTTCCTGGCCTGTCCTGAAACAGAAAAAACGAGCCCGGTGTAAATAGAATTTGACAGATAGCTGAAAATTTTTTGATTTGTGGGATACGCTGAGTTGTTAGACAGAACTTTACGATTCTCATAAAATTTTTGAGGATTTCTAGACGGATCAAATTCCGATTTATACCATTTATTAAGCAGAACAGTTTATGAATCGCTTCAAATATTTTCTGAGGTTGTATGTCGATAAAAAGTGAACGGCTTGCACCCTCTCGAAATTTTGGTTATCCTTAAGAGATGAATGTGTATGCGTTATACATTGACGTTTCCAATTTCCTGTAGACATTTCCTTCGCCGAAGGAAGGATCAAAGGATGCACGTAAAATAGCTACGAATAATAACAACTTGCAAAGTTACTCGTGCAGTAGCTCTGCTTTCGTCTTTCAACTGTGGCAAGCAGTAATCTTGCCATTAAATGTTGAACAACACTCTCGCCCGATTAACTTTGAAATTTAATCAAACCAAGCTGTCTGAAAAGTTTATCTACAAATTATTCAGCATTAGGATAATTTACTACTCCGTGTTTCCATTGTCGTAAAGGGCATTAATCACGCACACCCTCCATATACTATATTAGTAAACGCGCATATTCTATAATGACTTGAAATATTTTTAACAAAAAATTTTCTAACCTTCTGACAAGTGAGAAATATTCAAAAAATCGTTAAGCTCAGTTACTACATAACCAACGTCCATGAAGCTTACACCGAGATTTACTGAAATCCTAATGGATGTAGATTTTATTCTGGCGCTCAAAGTACCGACCTGCAGAGGCGTTGGCGGGTCTGTTGATACTGTCGATTGAAACTATTGGGCCTCTTGGGTCACTGCATAATAGATTTTCACATATATGCATATAGAAATATATACATATACGGATACACATACTGAAGGTAAAGTCAGTCTGTACGTCAGTACAGTCAAACGCAGGCGGGAAGATGAACTCACCCTTGGGCGTCACAGGTTGAACGCATCAGCACCCCAATACAAAAACGATACGCCAGGGTTCGCTTTGATTTGCATGAATTTCATTTCATTTGCTCGACAGACCCGATAAAACCGCCTAGAATTGAGATGAAAACAGTAAAGATTACAGACTCCGGCACTTAAATGTATTCCTTGGTCCTAAATCTTTCCATTACCTTAATTTTCTTTCGTTTTTTTTATTTTTCTAAACCTCACTGCAACAGAATTCAGACCGCACATTTCCCCGAATGTGAAGGACAAAATTCCTCCAAAATTAAACTCTTGCAACACCCTTTACCCTTCACATTATCATAATTATTAAAACTATTGTTATGGATTGTTAGCTCCGTTTTATCTTTTTTTTTTTTTTTTTTTATATAAATGGGTTCGTGATGACGTTTTAAATAATATTTGAAACTTTTTATTTTGTAAAAAAACCTAATAATAAATGCGAGAACAAAGAATGATAAATTCTCTGGATAGAGTAGAAGGCGATATTCGTTGTAAAATAGCGAGTAAATGGTGAACGACTGAGCGTTGTCGTGTGATAATTATCGCACGCGGGTCCTTATCTGAAATGCGCTTCAGCTTTTAGCGCACCCCTTTTCACTACGGCAGGTCCCTTCGACGCAGGGTGTCCCACCGAGTTTTCCCCCATTCATCGTCCCACAGGATATTATAGTGATGTGACAATGAATGCAATGATCACTATCTAACAGGGGTTCGACGTTCACCCCTTATACACCATAGCGGGCTAAACTACCCCTGACTGTCGTCGAAACTACCCTGGCTATATTATGGCCATCGATGTTTATTGGATTATAGTATACTATTTGTTGGGAGCAACGCTAATGGATCTGTAATTACCGCACACGCCTGCCATTGGGGTTACGCTGCAGATATATCCAACGCGGTTATTACCACGATCAAGAAACTTACCATTTCTTAGAATAATCAATGTTTTACAACGGCGTCTCAAAAGTCATCGATGGAGACTATTTTTAACTACAATTCTCATCTTTCGATGTAGATATTCGATCGAGCAGAATGAATAGTTGATTGAACGGTAGCGACAATTTTTTTTACTTAACATTCATCATTTTCTGTCTCGTACAAAAATTGTATGATTTTTATTCAGGGCCTGGTCATGGACTGACTGACTTATAAATAACGAAACCGAAAGTTTTTGATGCTCGAGCTATTTGAAGATGACTATTTTCGTTCACACAGTTTAATTGTGTGTTTTACAGAAATCAGTTAATAATACCTGAAGATTATTAACAAGATGGTCAAAACGTTGTGAACTTCACATTCTGCATGCAAGGTTCTCTTATATGGAAACGTTGCAAGTTAAATTGGGTGTATTTTTGAGAAACTGACATTTTTTTAAATTCTCCAGTCTCTCACAGCGATTTACTAGTCATTTGAAAAGTCAATATTCATGAGCTATCACCGCTGAAAAGATGCAGTCACATTAAAAGCAGATATCGTAAGGTATCACATCAACCGCTTCTTGGTATTTAATTATTCAGTAAAAATAATCCTCAATATCTACGAAAACTGACTTAATTATCAATTTTCAGTAGCGAAATTAAAAAATTGAACAAATTTATCCACGATCTCGCTCTTTAATTTTCTATCAGAACAAATAATATAATTTTCTGAAGAACTTGCTCTACAAAAAAAAATTTTTAATTTTTGTACATCGAGGTATGCAAGACCGTTTTTCCTATGAGAATAGACTAGGCAGTAAGTACGCGATGTCATGTGATAGTTCCGTATTTGATTCGATGGCGAAGAATGAAGCACCCTGTGCCAGGGCTGAAGGGGGTGATCCTGAAAGCAGGATATGGTCTTGAAGTGGTAGCTGGCTGGAGGACTGGACTATGGGAGAAGAGCGAGAAGGGAGTTGGTCAACATTTGATCGCAGCAAACAGCTCTCTCTGGAGTCTAGCGTCTCCATAGGTCCTCAGGGACCGTCCTCCGGCGTTGAACCTCAGTGTCTCCCCGCGAGGCCTTTGCATCCGTACTGTAACAGTCCGTACAACTGGACCCATAAAATCCCTCTGGGAGAAATTTAGTACGAAGCATATTGCAGCGCGGTAGATGCGCCTGAAACTTCATTAAAACCTGACTGCAGACATGTCTACTAGAGTTATGGGTGTATGTTGTATATTTATGGTTGGGCATCAAAACCAGACATTCTCTTGTGTAAAATTCAGCCAAATCCACACATTTATGGTGATGAAAGAGAAAGAAAAAAATGGTAAAAATAAAAGGCAAAGACCCAGGTTGAACTGGGGTTTCTGATGCGCCGCTTTATAACGACCCGTCCTCATGTACATACGTAGAACACCTAACAAATCACACGGACGATACACGAGGGCCGCTCACGGCACTATGGCAGATAACGCATCAACCGGAAGCTAAGTTCTATTGTCTTTGGCGGACGGGGAAGTATGGAGTGGCAGCGGGGGTGGCTTAGACATTAACGAGACTAACCGGATTCATCAGGGGGCGTGCAGTGCGAGAGAGAAGTAGAGAGTAGAGGGATGCTGGGACGGGAGGTGCTGATTTTAATCAAGATATGGGCTGGCAGCAGCCAACAGCAGATCAAGCGAGTCGGGTTATCGATCTCCTAAGTGCCGAAGCAAGTATACGCCGGCCTCGGATGCTCGACTTTTAAAGATTGAACTCAGTTTCTGTGTCACGTACGACAGTGATCGTTTGGCCAAGCCGGAAATCGCGCGTTGGACACCCCACGAATTTTTCAAGAACACCTTCGACTGCTGACTATTCTAATCCAGATGGCCACGGCGGTTCGATTTCGAAAATTTGTATTTTTACAGTTGGATTCAATATTCAATTACGTTTATTACGAACCGTCGAACTTGGACCGAGATTTAAAACTTTATGAAGAGAAAAACAGAAAACCTTTATTAGTTTTAGACCTCAAAACACTATCGAACCGCTCAATATTGTCCGATGGGAATTGATGCATTTGGCAAAGCAGGTGCACGCATCACCAGACACCCTTTCCGCAAGCTCAGCGCTCTTCTGGTTCTACTCCCTGACTCTACTCTCCCTGTCTCATCCTCTGTTTGACTCGGTCTCTTTCTCTCTCTCTCTGTCTCTCTCTGTCTCCGTCCGTCTTTTTCCATCATCCAAGAATATAATGGCTCTAAAACTAAGCCCTGTTCGCCCCTCTGCTTTAATCTCTTAACGGGCAAACGACAAAAAATATCATTCATATTCTTCGTTAGGACTTGGGCGGACGCTGCGAGTCGTGGGGTCAATTAAGAGATTGCGACGTCTCCTTCGATCGATTTCATTTCCTTACGTTGATTATTCAAGATAATAAAATCCGATAAAAATATCGACGACATTCAAATGGTAGTCGCCAGAATCAGCCAGCCATGTGAGTCTCACACTTGTGAAATCGATCTACGAATAACAAAAAGGCGATCTAGTTGAGGGTCGGTTTTCCCAAGACCGTATTATATTTCATAGTCAATTTCATGGTCTTACGATAAAACATAATTCATCGTAGAAATCGGATACTGAGACCATCTTTGCAGACGTTTCGCGAATTATTGCAACGTTGAAGTTATACCGGTTACAGAAAGTTCAAGACAGACTTCAAAAGATTAAAAGATGCGAAATGCTCACAAAGACGAACTGCACTTTAATCATGATGATAATTTTCTCTAACGTAAAGATCTGAAGAGGAAAATTTTCGACAGTAATATACTGGTTACAACTATATTATAGACTGGAAAGGGAGAATCTTGTAAATGGAACAATCTGTAGGAGTTCGTTTATACCCTCTTCAAGGGAAAAACCGAGGTATTTCTTGACTCGCACTCCCGACATTCCGAACCATTCAAACACCATTCCTACCCTGCTTATGTCCCTGTAGTGTAATATATCGCCATTCACATATGTGCACGTATTTATAGACACATGGATAATGGAATAGCCTTATTTTTTCAAGAGAGTTGTTGTTCACGTCTGAATCTTCTGACTGTAATTCGTAATTGAAGATTCACACTGTCGGGACGTAGGTATATATCGTAGAGTTTATTCGGTAGGCTCCTCGGATGCAAGTCGAAATACAACCAGCGTTATCCATAGTTGTTTGAGTTCCACTGCGATAATATGAATGTCTCCCCATGGGAACCCCGTCATATATTGATTGTCGGAGGCACACCACCGTACAAAACTCGTACCACGCACATAACATGAATTTCATGGAAACTCCCTTCGCCCTATTCCTACCCTCTCTTCTTCCCACTCTTCTCCTCGACACCGCCGAACCATCCGATCCACTAACGCCTAGTCCCTACCGCGTGAGCTATAGAACATAAACTAATGATATCAACAACGACATTTGTCACATATATTATATATTTTCCTGTCGTGTTACCGCCTACAAATTGTCTCCGTTGCGATGCTGCAAGGGTCAGAGCTGGACAAGTCATTCGATATACAAATTTCGCTTAGATAATTATACCCAGATGTGCTATTGGAATTAAAGTTTAAAGTACGGTTACCTATTTATTGTTTTTTTTCTAGATGTCTACACCGGCCGTGTTACCTCAAAACTAACTTCGGACTTCATGATATTCGAAAACGACTATATTCACTTTTGGCATTGATATCCAAGTGGAATCTACCGATTATGCTAGTAATACGGCCTAGCACTGATACAGCCTCGACAGCCGACTGTCGACGTTGAGCGTTGGGCCAGCATTAAACAATGTAAAATCTACTAGGGCTATTAATACGAACTACTACTGGGATGGGGTCTGCTGCCCAGTGTTGTCGGAAGTCGATGGGACAGTATTGGGCTTTTCTCGCAATACATTTGAAGGGCTAAAGACCGGAAGGAGGTAAGCTCTGTGGAAGCTTACGCCCTTCTCGTGGTTGGTTTCCGATGTACATTTTTGAGGGAAATTGAGATACTGGCTCAATACCGAACAACGCTATTGGCCTACTGTTTTTTTTCGCAATATTGGTCCAATTCTGGTTACCAGCGTTGACACGATCTTATCATTTGGACTATTCAATAGTATTGATTGTCTGGTACTGGAATGAACGACTGCACCAGGATCGCTACCGTCAGCAACGTCACTGGTCCAACACTGGGCCTATCGTTAAACTCTGCCTGATCATGTAGCTGCTACTAGCAGAAGTGCATTTCCATCAGAAACAAAATGATTGCGGATCGATTGTTCAATGAGAGGACAGGACTAGAGGATTTCAGGATCTCTGATTGACTTTGACACGAAAGCTCATGAGGTATTTATTCTAGATCAGTTTACAGTGTTTACCTGGTCTTTTATTGATGAAAATTGAAAATGAACAGACTGTGGATATGCGCCTGGACATACAAAATGTACCGAACAAAGGATTTCTCTGGTTATATAAATGTACAAAGCAGTTTATGTATATCTATAGCTTTTTGTAGTAGCTACGCCTATAGTCTCTACACCGGCGAAAGCCTGTTCCCCTCCATTAGTTAAATTGTACGTTTCATTCTCGCCATGTATTAACTCTTCAAAAAAGGATGGACTATCTTTAGCTTAATTCAAATTTTCATCACTACGCAGCAACAGACTTTTCACTCTCAATCATGAGTAAATTCTGATCTCAAAATTCGTCATCCAATACGGATGATTATCATTACAGTGCCGATGAAATCCTATCTCGTTATAAGCGAAATAGATACCTGATTGGGCACATTCTCGCATTTATTGTATAACAAGGCATCAAACTTCCCATTTAATTGTGCTGAAATTTTAACGTCATTAGGTCAGAACTGAGCATGAATAATTTCCGATATGCCAGTGAAAAAGCTCATGTATGACACGCGAGCGTCGAGCAGACAGGTGGTAAATGCCAGGACATTGATGGGACCAAGAGGACCAGGATCCAACAGGTAGACAAATGTTAGCATAACCTTTAACCACCCTCACCCGTGTCTCCACGATATTTAATTCAAAACTGTAACGTGGGGTGTAAAGACGGGGGATATATGCCACTTTGCATGTGGCGTGTGGTACTCCGGATAATTGGTCTGACGAATGGGTCTGCATTTAATATGTACTTGTTGCTTGGACACCAGATGTGCAATTCCCACAGGGAACGAGACGGGCGGTGGTTCCCGGTAATGTAAAACGTACGTCCCTAAACCTTGTGGCTCGCCCTTAATTGGTGCAAACTACCAATTGACGTATGTGGCAAGGGAATTGGATCGATCTATGTTTATTATCAAATAGTTTAGTACAAGTTAATTTAAAATCATCAATTTTATTTTATATAAAGTCGTAACGAGTCGCTGATGTGTACATAATTTTTCGGAATTTATACACGTCGTCAAATTAATTCGAATCATTTTTAATTAAACTCATTGCAAACCTCATCATATACGTGGCTAATATCTTACATATAGGACAAGTATAACAGTCCGTTAAATAGTAGTGAGAGTCATCAGCTCTCAGTCCCACTATAAAAATATTTTCAATAAAGCCCCTTTCGAATCTTCAATCTGCACTCAAGTCGAAAAGCAGACAATAGGTTGTCTATCCGAAATGCTCTTAGGTGGATATCGTACCTGAGTCGGGGTTTAGAAACTGAGGGAGAAACAGGGGGACGTTCTGCACTAACGCACTACGCTTCAAGAACGGCCGATGTCGAACAGGGACATGATCCTCTTAGCGCGGGCATTATATTGTACAGGTCCATTCCCCTGGGTATATCTCCTATACGGTGTACATATAGTATATATCGTATATGTATAGTTATACACATATCGTAACAGACTACAAGTGGCTGAAACATTTTCTACCGTCTCGAGCAAGCGGGATTACTTCCATTTCGAAACACCCGACTAGTAGCACGACCCCTCTTTTATAATACCTAATATACCCATAAAAAACAAAAAAAAAAAACTGAAAATTATCCATCTGAAAACCTAGATTGGACGTAGTAGATATACGACAATGATCAGCTGGCAAAGTAATTGCGAATTATATCCGATATTTCTTTTACCGATTACTGCAACATACTCTGAAGATAGAGGGACGAGAAATGATTACCTACAGGCAATTTAACTGGTGTTACATTACATGATACATGGTACTTGCGTAACATCATGTAAATCTTGAATTCGTAAGACAGTTTAATGTCTCTGTAACTGAAGAAGTACGTAAACGGATTCGAAAGTATGAACGAGTGGGTATTTCTTCATAGATATAATTACTGTTCTCAGCTGCTACACTTTCGCGTCTCTTCTTTAAAGGAAAAGAGAAAGGTATCGAAGAGCCCTAGGACGGCTATCTTTTATAAAAGATATTTTATTGCGACCCAAGATTTCTTAGGTAGATCAATTAAATGAGAGAAATCAGCGATCTGTGTGTAAGGAAAAGAAAAATAACTGCGATAAAAAACGAATTCAATATTGTTTACTGTATGGGGTTTCATCAACTACTAAAGAGATGTGAGAGGATACTATTTGGGATCTTTAGTTACTAATATTCTACTCATTACCCAGCAAACGCGTATTTTGCATAGAAATACTGTACCTACACTGATTGATGAAAGATCATACGAGAATTTAGTAAATATTGGTCTAAGCCCAGTCCAGCTAGGCTGGGCGCGAGTTATACTCAGGCGGCATATTTCTTCTTACGAGAGACCCTCGCGCCGAGTTTGCACCTAGCGGCGAGCGCGAAACTAATCCGTAGGTAAAACGACCGATTTGAAATTCCTTGAAATTTAATTTCGCAAGTTCCTGTTATATTTCCGAACGATAACTGTTTGTAACGTTTCATGTCTCGAATATTAAGAAACGTTGTGAAAATTAAAGCTGGTAACCTTTCTGATATTTGAAAACTGAAACGTTCTGTGCTGTATGATTAGCATTTTCAATACTATAACGCAAATGGAATGAGGCAATAAACCTTGACCGACAACATAAGTCATCGATTCGAGGAAACTTTAGTCATTTACAAAAAGGGACCATATATAAATCGATATACTGTAGAGATAGCCGCTTATTCTTTAAGCTAGTTCGTATAGTTTTCTATCGATTATATGTTCACAGTCCACCGTTCCTCGTCGTTTTGTAGTCGAGCCCCCTGATGTTTTCGTAAGGACCCCCGGAGGCTGGGATCCAACTGTAAGCCCGATAAGCTGCTAAATGTGCGCAATTTGAGCCCGAGGATCTGCAGAAACAATATTCCGTACTTGAACCCGACTAATACCAAGTTTAGTCCGCCCCTATTATAGGATCTGTGTCTTCTATAGGGCAATTGCGTAGCTACCGAAAGGATGTTCGATATGCAATAGACACGAGCCCTGGACAGGACAAGGAGGAGCCATAATTCCCTTCGCATTAGATTTTCAGAAAACGAACGAAAAAGTTGAAAAAAAAAAAAATTTGCGAATTGCACTTTTCAATCTGTTGAACACTGAAGTAGGTTGGTATAGTCTGAAGAAGAAGAGATCATGGATAATCGAAACACGGAACTCTGCAAATTACATTTACTTCAAAATTTCTGAATCTTGACGAAGATCGACCCGGTCCTCGATTTCAAAATGTAGAATCCGATGGCTAACGCTTTTTTTTATTTAAGTAACAAGCGGGAATGAGAGATGTAATTTTTGAACAAAATCAATGATTGAAAATATTTTCAAGACAGATGTAACATGAATAAGTATAATAATATATTCTCTTTATTAAAAATATATTGTAAAGGATGTGACGTAGCTTCCGTAACCGGGTATTCCCGCGCCACATTTTATCAGAAATATTCTAAGCTGTTTATCTTTATATATAAATTATTTTTAATCTTTATATCATTAATTATACATTTTTCCGCATATCAACTACTTGCGGATACGGTTGCAGTTTCCGTTTCTACAGTGGTTACACATATCCTATACTAAGCGGAAAATTGAATCACAAAGAACACACTGCAGTTGGTTTTAATAAATAATGGAATGAAAAATAATTTCTTAAGATAATTAGGATGGTTTACAATATTCGAAAAAATCGATTTTCGATTTTTGCACTGGTTTATTCGCATGGTCAAGGATATTTTCCACTCAATTATTTTCGGAAATTCGTAAAATTGAGGATACTGAAGAAGAAAACGCGACAATAAAGAAAAGAAGAAAATTAATTTTGATAAAAGATGTAGCTTCTACTGCACATTCTTGACAAAATATAGACTTTCATATTTCAGTATTGTTACTCCAGCTTCTGTACTAAAGCATAATATCGATTTGAAACCATTACAATAGTCATAGATATGATGTCTACAGAATTTCGTGTGAACTACGCGGACCGTTGACCATTCACAAGGTATCGTAACAAGTTCCTTTGGTTATACGTTGCTCATTATTTTTTGCATTTCTAGTCGTAATACGGCCAACTTCAAAGGACCAAAGCTTTAGCATTTTAAAAAAATATCGAGAGGTTTATATGTCTATATGACACTAGCTACTAGGAAATGTCAAAGCGAATGAATCTCCCAGTTGGCGGCGTTCCATTGTGAGAAATCAAAATTCGTCTTTGAAAAATTTTTTTACCGAGGTATAGGCATTTTTAATATTCCAACGTATGCCCGCTGAAGCGAATGACATTCGAAGACAAAATCGGAAATATATCAACTTCTATATTAAATCATCGTTGATCTATATATTTTCTATAAAGTTCATTTCAAATAGAATTTAACAGGATTTTACGAAACTTGAAAAATTTTGACAATTATCTAACATTTATCGTACATATAATTATTATTGTGAACGAACTTTTTTGGGCTCTAATTTATGTACAAATACATCTTTTCATCAATTTTTATATAGAAATCGAACATATGACTAGCAGAATATTAGAAAATCGGCTTATTTTGGCGTTAAATTACTCACATGTGTTTATAATGTAGACACATGTGTGATATTTTTGAATCAAAAATCAACTCGTGTTTTTTTGCATGACTAAGATGTGAAACGTATAGGTTCGTCGAAAAGTAAGGGAACCGGTCAGGCGTGGAACCGCGATAAGGGAGAGTCTCAAATGATCGCTAGTCTCGACTGACGATCTCACCCTCAAGACCTTGTCCTCAGTTGGATCTAACGATTTGTAGTTAACTAGTATATGAGAAACACTGACAATAAGCGAAAGGCCTCTATAGAAAAATGACAGATTGTAGCGAAGAGACGGGAAAAATTTTACCCGTTGTGTAATGTAGTAGTACAACAGACTTTCATTCCCTGCTATGCTAGTACATACATACTGTGAGAGATACTGGCATTTGTAAAAAAGAAAGAGAAAGAGAGAGAAAGAAATAGTAGGGTGGAAGAGAAAATATGGGATTTATTGAAATACTACGGATAATCCATATCCTCCGTTTTCGATATATCATACCCTAAGAATGGAAACACAAAATAAGTACAGTTAAGGGGGTTTACAGGGTGATTCAGATTGAGTGGACCAAATTTCGTGGATAGATTCCTCGAGACATTCTAGGACTAAATTTCCTTTACCAAAAATTCGAGGGTCTAATAGTTTCCCAGTTATGGAATATCTTAGTTGATCAATCACAGAGCTTAGAGCTAACCAAGTCAGGGCCGAGTCAAAAGAATAAAATTAATAGTGCCCGTGGGTTTTAGCCTGTAAAATTTTATTTTCGTTTTTTGTAGATGACGTCGACATACACGTCGAAAAACGAAAATCAAATTTTACAGACTGGGACTCATGGGCACTGATAATTTTATTCTGTTGACTCGGCCCTGACTTTGTCAACTAAGATATTTCGTAATTCGGAAACTATTAGGATCTCGAATTTTTGGTAAAGGGAATTTAGTCTTGGAATCGATCGAGGAAGCTACTTACAAAATTTGGTCTGTTCGACCTGAATCACCCTGTATACACTTTGGAAATAATTTTTTTTCTAATCGTTGTTATGTGATAAGGAAATATTCGATTGATTCAGTTTTTTTTTTTTACAGCCGATTACTAGTATTTTTAAATGTAATTGAAAATTATTTGAGATTTTATGGACTTCACTTTACATAAATTGACTCCACCCAAGACGAAGTGGTTGTCGGTTAGGGTACAGGAGTCGCATCTTTCATCGAAACTTATTCAAATTTGGAGGGAATATTGTACATCGATGTAATTTTGAGGCAAATCAATGATTTTAGATGAATATGTACCATTTTTTCTGTTTTTTTTTTTTTTTTTTTGTGAACGTTGAGAAAAAAAAATGTGCCACGTGCTCACAGCGATGAAAGACTATAAACCCTATCTCTACCTATACATTATTGATTAATTCCCCGGATGTTATACATATAATTTTAAAATATTTTCTCGAAATTTAAAAAAGTTGTCGAACGATCAAGTCCGTAAAACAATTACAAATAATTTCTAATTATGTCTGAAAATACTAATAATCAAAATTTTTATTGAAAAGCCCACCTACATGTTTTTAATCATCGGTAAAAATATATTTTTGCCCTTTTTGTAATTTGAAAAAAAAAAAATAAAAAAAAAAACATCGAAACTTTATTTTTCAGGGACTCATTAATACGTTTAGAAACGATGTGGCTACCATGAGAAAGAAAAAGGCATAGAGATATGGTGTTAATCTACAATCCCCCACATTATAATCCTATAACTTATACACAGACTTTTCATAATAGGAAATCAGGAATATGATTTCGTTTTCGGTTGTAAGGTGGGCGCCAAATTCTCTTTGTCGTAACATATTATTTCAAAATGCATAAACCCATCAGAAATTTTTTTTAGAAACATATTTAACCGACATTTGAAATGAAGTTGGTAACGAAAGGGTAAGGTGTCTATAATGTTTTGTCCTTTTGACCGCCATTACCAAAAGCACGACGCCATCTTTGTGTACAAGTTAACAGATAATTTATACATGATTAGCTAAATGTACCGAACATAAGTTCACGAGGTGAGGACTTGCACTGAATTTTAATTAAAAAGTATCATTTTCAAGATTGTCTATAATATGCAGAAAAAATAATTTAAAAAATAACATTTTTTTTATAATATTTAACACGATTTCCTATACCTACCTACGTATACATTTGTCATTAATTATACCTCGAACAATAAAAAACAAAATTATAATAAAACTTTCTCATTATCATAAAATGACTGCACTAACGATTGTAGAGATTCTGTTCACATATGGTATGAGATACCTGCAGTCACTTTCACTCCATAAAAAGTGAAGTTGATATAGCAGTACAAACATAAAGTATAATATGGCTGTAATTGAATATAGAAAAAAAAACGTGTTCTGAATATCGAAAGAGAGATTTTCTCTTTAAAAATTGTAAAGGTGTTATTAACGGATTAAAAAATCTACAAAGAAATAATGAGATTTTTGTTGAATTTTTGTTCAATTTCAAATAAGAATATCAGACGTAACAAGATTTGATCGCGGGACTTCTTACATAAAATTTTGAGAAGATTTAACCCCTCGAAAGAAACTTTATAAAATATTTTATCCGGATAATTTCCGTAGACAAAAAAACCGCGAAAATTTTATTCTACATTTTGAATTCTACTGTGCAGTTAATGCTGCAGCTATGGCTGTAGTTTCTTTGGTCGAAGTTGTATGTATATACTTATAAATGCTTGTGTTACAAATCGCGCAGGCCGTGCAGGGTGCTAAATTTCATTAAATTAAAACAGCGATAGGTACTGTAATTAATCCGCGACGTGCTTTTGCGGTTTTTGTACATTTAGTATACCGTAAAACACAACAATGATCAAAGTAACGTGCAGACTGCAGAGGAATCCGGATTATACACATAAAATATTGAAATAAAAATCTAGTTACGATAAGCAGTTAGTCATTTAATTTTTCTACTTAAGCTTGCAGGTGCTTTCAAGACTCTACCTATTTTACATAAAATACATGATTTATTATGTATATAAAACTTACCCAAATGCGGTATGAATAAAATACAAAAAATAAGGGCGGAAGTGACGCGCAGCCCCGTCGCCTCCATTTTCCGTTCTCCAGTTCTCCACCACCACTACCACTACCAGACTCCGATCCCGTTTCCGTAGATGGTGCACGCACACACACGAGGCTTACCCGCGCACTTACATTGATCTGTAATCGAAAAATGATAAATTTATTCAATTTGTTTTGTTTGTTTGTTTGCTTTTTTTTTCTTTTCTTTCTTTTATTATTTCATGCACACTCATATTGTTAGTATACACAGAATATAATATGTATAGGCGGGAAAGTAGAAAAAGTCGAATGCTCATGCCAAATAATATAACGACTTATAATAATGAATCTCGAAAATATTTTCAAAAAATAATTAGCTATTCACCGCATCAAAATATCGAGTTGTTGTTATAAAAATATGAAAATCATAATAAAGAAATCGTACAAAATTGAATAAAATATTAATCGAATTGTTTAAATATCATATTTTAAAATCAATTCACATATTATTAAATTATTTTTCATAAACTTTCGAACTTCTTAAATTTTATCTTTGAATAACAAACACCGTTCCCTTATTATAATGTATACCGTTATTCTGATGAGGTTAACAAATATTTTTTTTTTTCATTAAAGTTAAAATATTTCGTTAAAAAATGCTAAATTTTATCCAGAATAAATTAATAAAATTTTTTAAGTAAATATTCTTTCACGGTTCCCCAAAAATTCAGGTGGAATTGTGCAGGTGTTCAATTATGCTTTATGTTAACTTTTTAGATCAACTTTTGACAGACACCGTTCCGGTATTAATGAACCGATATGTTGATACCGTAACCGAAAATTTTGCATAAAGTAAACCATTATTCATAAAAAAAAAACAAAGAAATTATTATTTTTGGTTCAATTTTAGTCACGATAATTTAATAAAATTTATATTAAATAAATTATTATTAAACTTTGTATAACGAATGAAATCGAAATGACTTTAACTCGTTTCCGCGAATGACCGTTTTCCAAGTTCGTGATGAAATTTGATTAAGAATGAAAAAATTGATGTCGTTAGTTTCACTGTACAACGCGTAAACTCTATAACACCATAATACTTTATAATAGTAAACTAGTGTTATCGTAATAATTAGTACCTAGTTGTTCCAGAAACCACTGCGCGTCACGCTACGAGCTTCGGCCGAGAAAGGACTGAGTATAAACGACGGAATATGTATTGGCCCGAGTGAAAGCTCCGCCCTTTATAAGAGGAGTGGGAGGACTTTCGTTAGCACGAGCTTGCGCCCTTGGCGCAAGCTGCCATCTAGCACCAACCCCTTCTATAGCTTTTTTTTTAAAGTGACTTTAAGCTCTTGCCGCGTTGTGACGGCCGGGGTCCCAGCGCGACGCGTAGCGGTGCCTAGTGCAGTAAGCTCTCAGACTAAAGTTTCTACTACCAACTGAATTTTCATAGCCAACTCTAACCTCGACGCGATGCGAATATTGTTTCATGTATACCTACGAACACATCTCGCCGCTTTCTCTCTATCGTAACGTTATGCGTTCTGCATTCTCCGTATATCTATAACAAGCTTTTGCTTTATTCGCGAGTAACATGGCCGCCATCGTCGTCAGTTTAGTCCCGGGGAATCCCCGGAAGTACCGTGCAATGGTTCACGGTTTACCTTGGGGCGTTTCATGATCTTGAAAGTCACTTATATCTATTCGATTTTTACGTCGAACTTTCGCGCGTAAATTTTCGCGCGAAACGTACTGGCGATATAACCAATCGAGGTTTACTAACAGTCACGTGACATCGGATTTATTTCAGTTTTTATTTCGTTTTTCTCAGATTTTATACATCGATTTTTAATTCGTCAACGCGCGCTGACCACAGTACGCTCAGACCTTGACAGCTAAAGCAAGACATGAATTTTTCTATAGTATATGGGACATTTCGCCTGATATTTACAAGCATTGACCAGATATTTGATTTTATTAATTTTTTATTTATTTTTTTTTGTGATTTTTTTGCTTATTTGTAAAATACTTGTTCAATTTTATTTAATTCACAATAATTATATGGAAAAATAATATTAAGATCCGTATAATCGTTAATGAATTACATTTTTTATTTAATCAAAAAAAAACCCTAAACCTTGATCACTCGGAATTTTAGTTTTTATCAGTCAATACGTTGTCACTTATTATCATCCAATTAATTAATCTATACAGACCCAGGACTTTCCAAAAACTTTTATTTTATTAATTTCGAACGACTTATAATTTATCGACCTGCCTGAACCATACAAACCATTTTAAAGCTTGTTTATTAGCCCTTTGTGGTGACCGCGGGTCAAAATGACCCGAGCTTGAACTTTGAAGGTAAATATCGTTTTGTTTTCTCAAAATAAATACCATTTTTGGAACACATACGATAGCACTATTTTTTTTTTTTTTTGAAAAAGTACCATATCTCAAGAATATCCCGATTATAATTTTACTCAAAAATATTGAAAATTCAAAAAGGTACGATTTCTTGATAAATAAAATGTCTTTTTTCCGCTTTCACCGCTTTACGATTTTTTTCTCAACATGTTGCCATTTGAATTTTGATGGACCGACTTTTGCTGTATGTTTTAGAATGTTCAAAATATTTCCCAGTATTTTTTCGATCTCGATCGGACTGATAGTTTTCACATGACAACCGTTTAAAAATTGGCTCGGGTCAATTTGTGACTGCAGATTGATTGAAATCGGAGATATGACCACGAAGGGTTAATTACAATCCCAAGTCGAGAAACAATTTCAATTTCAAGAATTCAGGTGGCGAAATTTCGTAGGCGATAACGGGCTCGGTGTCATAAGACTCATAGCTGGCAAACAATGTCCGGGGGCCCCGTTCATTTCACCCACACGTTGCCCACACAGATTTAGGAATATATAAAATGCAAAAAACGTAGGGATAAATTGGAGTAGTCAATTCCGGTCTTTTCAAATATGGACTGAAGAATTCTTTATTGATAAACAATATTTCAGATTTAATAATCAAAAGCACCACATATTTTTTATGAAATCGCCCCTGCAGATGTAGTTCCAGAAATTAACACGTTGCGGCGCTAGTTTACCTCTTGGAAACCCTTAAGCTTCTCACCAATAGTCAGCTTCTATTTAGAAAGTGTTTCAAATTGCAATAAATGATTAAAAATTTACAATATAAAATTGAAAATAAAACTATATTCCTGCCGGATGAAATTGTCTCAAACAATTTTTTTTCCACGAAGCCCCGTGAGTGTCAATTTTCAGAATCAAATTTTCATCCGGGAAATCGTGAAAGTTGATGAGAAAAGAAGGAAATTTTTTATTTATTTATTTTTTGCAATTATCTTGGCAACGTTAAGAAACTTTGAAAAAAGTTTCGAATAAAAGTTGCAGAGTTTAAAATTCTGCGTCGAAAAATATCCTCAGAAATAGATTTTCTTCCAGTATTTATGAAACGACAACGAATTTTCCGATTTATGCGTGAAAAATTAAGAAATTTATTGTCACTTCGTAAATACTAAACGAAAATAAACTATTAAGGATATTTTCCAACGAAGAATTTTTAACTCTATAACAACTTTTATACAAAACTTTTTTCGGAGTTTCTTACCGTTGCCAAGATAATCGTGAAAAATAAAAATTTCCATTTTTTTTTTTCATCAATTTATACGATTTCCCAGGCATTTTTGATTCTGAAAATTTGCTTATAGTATTCTTGGTTCTAAAACGAATATAAAATCAAGTATACAACCACTTCCAAATTTTTGAAATTAACAGACCTTGGTTTACTGGACTATTAAAAAAACCGGCACATATGTTGGGATAGCAAATTGTTTCTAATCAGAAATGAATAATTTTTCTCCCTTATACGTGCAGGAAAGACAACTCATCGACTATCTGAAGATCGCATCATGTTTTTACTTATCTAAAAATGTAATAACGGAAACTTGTTATACCGTCCTCTGTCAGTCTTTCCGTTAGTGGTTTTCGTGTAAACCACATTAATAATAAATGTAGAGATTGAAACAAAAGAATCGCAGTCCGTAACCGCGTAGTGTATGAGGAGACAGTTTCATAATCGCATGATTCATTTTTTATTTATCTATGTATAAATTCGCTGCGGGAACTTTATAGGTCCTCGACAGTATCACTACTTCCGTTAGGATTATAATCGTGTCAACCACATTTATAATAAATGTGGAAATTTAAACAAAAGAATTGTAATTACGTTGCGAAACTTTTTTTTTTTCTGTATCGAACTGTAACGTAATTGCGATATTTTTGTATAGTTACCGATATGTGTGTACGGAAATCAAATAATCCCAGCATATTGAGAACACGCGTTTCTGCAGCATAATGCCGTGGAGTGCAAACCGGACGTGAGAACAATATCGTAGTTGTAAAAACGATGGCAATATCTAGTGTTGTATATGAATTATGGGTATATTGGAATGTAGAATTGATGTCGTAATTAATCACTAGCTACGGTCTGTCCCGAATTTGCAACATAGTAACCCGAATAAAATAAGCCGGAAAAAGTGTTTTTCGAGGTACTTTTTATTATAAAGAAAAAAGTATAGATTTCTCAAGAGAAGAAAACGTATAAACAAGTAATAAAAAACCAAAAATGAAGATTGAAATTGAAACTTTTATACAAAAAAAAAATGTCCTATATAGTGACAAACAACAATAGCATATAGTGCTTTTCATCCAAATTCGATCTGGGTACATTTACAATTTCTTCTTGTCATTGTCAAGGAACGCCCTATATATTAACAAACAATAATTTCATAGAGTGCATTTCATTCTAACTCGATCTCGGTGTGTTTACAATTTTTTTGTTGTCATTGGCAAGGAATGCCCTATATATAAAATTAATAACTCAACTCGGAAGAACATAATCTTTCATTTACAAAAGTAATACAGAGGAAAAAGCATAGGTTTGTCGCTAGAACAGCGAAAATCGATTCGTTTCCGGTAGAACCGGAAGTTCAAATTAAACGAGACATGGCAATTTTTCATGCCCATCGTTTGGTTGTAAATTCCGGTGAATTTCAGATTTTTTCATCGAGCCGTTTCCGAGATCACCGCGCGAGTTTGTCGAACAGGCCGATAGACAGACCGACATCTTTCTAAAAACCTGTTTTTCGGATTCTAGAGGGTCGAAAACGTGAAGATTCGTTGAAATTAGCAAAAGTTACTTTTCGACCGAAACCAATACTTTTCTTATATCATCACTGTAGATGATGAAAAGTAATTAGCACAAAAACCGGAAAACATACATCAAGGTGGTCAAAAAAAAATACGATTTTGAAATAAATATAGTTGCTCATCTACGGGGTTGTTCTTTTTCATGGAAAAATAATTTTCACGTAGGCTGTAGCTCCCATACGATAATTCTTAGTACTACCTTATCGATTATGAAATTAGTGCTGAACGGCTGTTTTCGAATATTTTTATATTCAAGGATTCGACTGGTTACTGAGATAGTTGTTCCTCTTCCCAACAATAATGATTTCGCGTAAATGGAGATCAGTGGGATTGTCAGGGTTATTACGCAAACTGGAAAACCTGGAAACTTGGAATAAAGTCAGGAAATTCCGTAAGTATTGGAATAGTCATGGAAAAGTCAGGGAATTTTGTCTATGACCTGTAATTTTTTCAATGCCCGATTAAAAATTTCGATTAATAGCTTAATTCGATATTTGCGATATTAAAAATTTTTACTTTTTTACTGTCGCGCAATGCTGCCGACTATACTCTGCGACTTCAGGTGCATTTTTATTTGCGGCACACAGCAATAATGAAATTGTAACTTTCTTTAATGGACTTCTCCAAATCAAACCTGGAAAATTGGAAATCAATATCTGGAAAACCTGGAATAATCAGGGAATTTAGTAGAAAAAAAACGTGACAATCTTGGATCGTATTTAGCGCTGCCTTATCAATGTTGAAATTTTTGTAGATACGAAATTCCATTCTTTAAAGTTCAGGCATACTGCTGCTCGTCAAGCTTCACTCTTTTATTTTTTCCGTAAAAATACTTTCTGCAAGATCCAAGCTCTGTGAAATGGTTTTTGCAAACTTCGAGACAGTTGAGATCAATAGCCGAAAATAGCCGTTTAGCGCCAATTTCATCATCGATGAGGCATGACTAAAAATTATCGCCTGGGCTACAGCCTCCGCGAAAATAATTTTTTACTTTTCATCACCTACGGTGATATGAGAAAAGTAGTAGTTTTCATCGAAAAGTGACTTTTGCTAATTTCACCGCATCTTTACGTTTTCGACCCTCTAGAATCCGAAAAACAGGTTTTTAGAAAGATGTTGGCCTGTCTGTCGGTTTGTTCGATAAACTCGCGCAGTGATCTCGGCAACGGCTCGATGAAAAAATCTGAAAATCACAGGACTTTACAACCAAACGATGGGCATGAAAAATTGCCATGTCTCGTTTAATTTGAACTTCCGGTTCTACCGGAAATAAATAAATTTTTGCTGTTTTACCGACAAACCTTTGCTTTTTCCTCTGTATATTATTACCTTTTTAAACGAAAGATTACGTTCTTACGAGTTGAGTTATTAATTTTATATATATAGGGCATTCCTTGCCAATGACACCAAAAAAATTATAAACATACCCAGATCGAATTAGAATGAAATGCACTGTATAAAATTCTTGTTTGTCAATATATAGGGCGTTCCTTGACAATGGCAAGAAGAAATTGTAAATGTACCCGGATCGAATTGGGATGAAATGCACTGTATAAAATTGTTGTTTGTCAATATATACGGCATTTTTTTTTCTTTTTTTTTTTTGTAAGATTTTGATTTCAATCTTTTATCTCGAGTTTTCATTACTTTTTGACACTTTTTCTTCTCCCGAAAACCCTATCCTTTTTTCTTCTTGATGAAAAGTACCCTTAAAAATTGTTTTTCCGGTTTCTTATTCTTGAAAAAATAATAGCACTATGGACGAGCAACTATAGTTATCTCAAAATCGTGTTTTCTTGAACAACCTTAATAAATATATGGGACATTCCATGCGACTTCAACCACTCAGAACATGACTAAGCCTGAAAATATTTTTACAGATTCGGATATAAAAGTAGAATACTTTTGCCAAGTATTATGACCCATAGTGATTCATGCGCTGAGTTCCACGCATTTAGCGTTTGCGTTTTTTTTTTTTTTTTTTTCTAAACGGAGATATCAGGAGAAATGTGCTTCATACCGGAAATTATTATAAATGAGAAAATCCGTTCATTTCATCGACTACAATAGTAAAATTTATTCAGATTTTTTCGAACAGTGTAGAGCCAATTTTCGCAGGGAAAAAAAATGAAAAAAATTTTCACTGACCAAGAATCTCATCGATATTTCATTTATCATTTATTTTTCATTTATCATTTATTTTTTCTCATTTTCAGTTAGTGAAACAAAAGTTTTGTGAAAATTTGCATCGTGAAGAAATTGGCCGTTTGAATATTAATTTCGAAAATTGAAAATTATTTTAAGACTTTTTTGATTTTTTGAGTTTTTTAATTTTTAGGTTCAGTCATTTTTTGGGTGGCTAAACTCACGTGGAATGTACCATACATATAGCTGTCTATATAATATTGGGGTGGTTCCGCAAATTATCACCCAGGTTTGGGGTCCTTATTTGAGTCTTAATGAGGAGCCGAAAAATGTTTGATTTAAAATTATTCTTAGATCCGTTGAATTGCGTACTTAAATTAGTATTCGTCACTTTTTTTGAAAACCCACTCTTTCATTAAGTACGAATTTTCCCAAATTTTCCCACTCCAACGTATGAAAATATTTTCTTTTTCCTAGCTCTGACGTCTGCAAATGCTTTATAAATTCTCTTTTTACATTTAAATGGCATGTTAATTGCCTTTCAAAACTCATTCATGCAAAATTCAGCTTAATATACTATAAGCACTTTCCGATTTTCCGATTTTGGATATCTCACAGGGTTTCAGTAATAATTTCATCATTTTTTCAGTATGGATAAAAAAATTTCTATAACACTCCGATATCTGAGATCAAAATTGTGTTTTAAATGATTAGTAGGCATAATAGTTCAATATTTCAATTTTTATCTCTAACAGAAAAAACAAGCAGGTAAGTCGGTTGACCTTGATGGACCAGCCTTCGAACTTCCCGCGCCGGATTTGTTTCGCGATAAGAAAATATTGAAATCTATTCAAATAATAAGAATTATTCGCTCAAGTTATACTGATGGCCATGCATTTGTGATCAACGATTCAAAAAACCTTCAGATACCAATTTTTATTCATATTATTTTGTCAAGATATGATCAATTGAATTTTTGATTCTCGAAATTTTGTTCGTTGTATAACCTCAAAAACCAAAAGACCGATCAAATCCAAAATCTGAGTGGATTTGAGTTTGGAGAAGCCGCGTCGACTGACACCAAATTCATGAAAATCCGATCATTCTTTCTCGAGATATTTGGTTGGGCAAAAAAATCTGAACAGCGGTTGATCCTGCGGGCCCCCCTGAAACTTGCCGTTATTTTCGAGCTCTATGAGCTCTATGAACTCTATGAGCTCCATGAACTCGAGAACGTTATTATTCACGTATTTTTGATCTCTTCGAACTCAAAAATATTAGGATGGATCTCAATTATTTTTTTACTATTTAATAATAAAAAAAAAAAAGAAAATTTTATTACGCAATATTTTTTAAACTAATCAACCGATTTCAGGGAATCTTTCGATAATTGAAAGAACTATTCAAGACTTCAATCTGATTAAATTCTGAGACTAATCAGTCGAGTAGATTAAGAGTTACGCGACAAAAGACGTGAAAAAATGTTATTTTCAATTTTTGTTCTTCGAATAACTTTGAAACTTCTCGATCGATCGACTCCAAAATCTAATTAGATCTAAGTCTTGATAAACCCTTTTGATCGCCATGAGAACCATTCCAATTAGTTGATTAGTTCTCAAGATAACGTACGACAAAAATTTTCTTACATACACAAACACACACACACAGACACATACGGACGTCAATCCAAAAATAGTCAGAATAGCTTCCTAGGGCGCCAAAACGTCGAGATCAGATAAAAACTCGATTCTTGAAAATCGGAGCAAAACCAATAACTTCCTTTTTTTAACTTCCCGCAATGAGAATTGAAAATTTTTATAAAAAAGGGAAGTTATTGGTTTCAATCGATTTTCGAAAATCGAATTTTCATCAGATCTCGACGTTTTGGGGTCCTACGAAGCTATTCTGGCTATTTTTGGATGGACGTCCGTATGTGTGTGTGTGTGTAAACAAATTTTTATCGTACGATATCTTTAGAACGGATCGACCGATTGGAATGGTTCTTATGGCGATCGAAAGGGTTTATCAAGACTTAGATCTGATTGGATTTTGGAGTCGATCGGTCGAGTAGTTTCAAAGTTATTTGAGAAATAAAAATTGAAAAACAATTTTTTTTTCATGTTCTTAGCGCATAACTCCTATAAACTGTTCGTGCGATTAGTCTCAAAACTCGATTAGACTTAGCTCTTGGACAGCCCTTCCGATCGCCGTAAGATTCATCAAAATCGAACGATTGGTTTAAAAGATATTGCACGACAAAAATTTCTCTTTTTGTCGTACGATACCTTTGGAACGAATTAACCGATTTGAATGATTCTTACGGCGATCGAAAGGGTTCATCAAGACTTAGATCTGATTAGATTTTGGAATTGATCGGTCAAGTAGTTTCAAAGTTATTCGAAGAATAGAAATTGAAGAAAAAAAGATTTGTGTACGGAAAACTAATCATACTTATAATTTTCTTTAATTCATTATAAACACAATAGTATCAATTAATTGTTACGTAGTTAACACAGCGGGGAGTTTTTGAAAATTTTCAATTTTATTATAGCGGGAAGTTAAAAATTGATATTCGTTAAAAGTCAATCGTATTAAATTGAACTTGTACTCTAAAGTATAAATTCGAGAAACCGTGATGGTCAAAGCTTTATATATCCCGTTCATTTTTTGATCCATTAGCTCGCGATTTTTTTGTGAGGGTGAAACTAGACAATAGCTACCCGGACTTCTCTTCCGCGTCCATACGTGATCAATCACAAGATCGGGTTTTTCACGATGTTGCTATCGATGGTGACCATTGGTTAATTCAAACGTCGAATATACTCTTTGTCAAAACATTCGCAAAGATAAAATTACTTGCCTGTAGAGAAGGAAATAAGATATAAAAGCTTCTTCTTCCTGGGGGTATAAAGTAGATATATGCACGAGTGGTTTCGCAGTTATATACCGTGGAATTCAGTAAACTTTTACCACCGAAATCACATCAGTTACAAAATTCTGGAAGAGATATTTTCTGTCGGAAATGCGTTCCTTCGCGGATTCCATAGTCAAAACGAGATTCTCTCACCGAGGGGGAATAAAAAAGAACGGGTGGGTGGTAAATTCGCAGGAAATAAGAGAAAGCTCGTTCATGCGCCGCGAAATAAGGTGGCAATGCTGAATTTCAAATTAGTTATTCGCTACTTCGCGACTCAAGAGTATCCCTTTACAATATCTCTCGTCTCTCACCCACCATCCGCGACGTGCCTGTGAAAAGAACCTTTTTGAAGAAGAGCTAGAAGAGCGCAAGCGATTGGCCAAGGTCCCAGCTCCTTGGGACATTGCAGCCCTCGTTAAATTCAAAAGCACAAAGAAACTGTGCAATTAAAGAAGATACCCGGAGTCTTTTGCTTACCCGATAACATCTTACGTTTTGTAATCGGAATCGTGGCGAGTATCTTTTCCTGTTGCTTTTCTTTGGTTATTAAGGAGATTGGCTAGTCAAAAATCAATACTTTTTTTTTAATTTATCAGGGGATAGTCAGAACATTGGGTATTCGTATGATTATTATATTTTTGATCTTAGGATGTTCCTAAAAATTCAATTAAAAAAATTAAAAAATACCAAAATTATGAACAAACGGTAAGATATCGATTTTTCATTTCAAATCGCTTTCAAATAGTGAAAAATCTAGTAGATTGGTTCGATTTCACTCTTCGATGGCTTATTTTGTTCCGACAAGTATTTTTCACGAATTCACTGTAACAAATTATTTTTTTTGTCCATAGGCAATTCTATATCGTTATTTGTTGATCGGAATCGACCTAGGTCCAATCTTGTAAAATTGAATATTCAACGTCACCAACGCGATGAAAAAAAAGTGACCCGATGGTATTGTGGAGAATACTTTTCTGAACATAAAAAACCATCGCAGAGTGAAATCGAACGAATCTACTAGATTTTTTACTATTTGATAACGATTTGAAATGAAAAATCGATATCTTACCGTTTGTTCATAATTTTGGTATTTTTTTTTTTTGTTTCAATTGAATTTTTAGGGACATCCTCAAATAACTAATATAACAATCATACTAATACCCAATGTCTTGACTATCCACTGATAGCAAAAAGTATTAATTTTTGACTAGCCAGTCTCCTTAAGTATTGATTTCGATCGTAAATTGACATTTGATAATTTCAACGATCAGTGTCCTTTCATTTCCGGATCTTCAGCACCCGGAAATACAATATGACAATCTGCTAACAAACTCGCCGAATCATCTCAGAAAACGGATCGACAAAAATACCCAAAATTTTACAGGATTTCGATGGCCAGATGATGGGCCTGAGAAATTTCCATTCTCCATTGGAAAACAAAAAACAAAAAAATCGACTTAAAATTTTTCATTTCAACTGAGTTTCTCGAGTGATGAATGATAGGTATATACTCTCAAAAACCGTCGACTTTTAACATTTTTCCTTCTTCTAACATAATACGTGGATTCGGTATTGTGGTCTTTGTGTTGCTTAAATTACGTTCATCATATTAAAAGGCTCGAATTTTAAAATTACGTATCTAATACGGTCATACAGACAGCTGTAAGTTTTGTATTCGTGTTTAAATACATCACCAAAAATGTAGATAAAATTTGCACGTATAATGCATGATATTGCTTTTCATAGAATATAATTTAGCCCTTAGGTAGATGAAATAACACAGCGTTATTTGATGCCAAAGTTCATACGTCTTCCTTACATATCCAATACGAATTAGTTTCATATCTCTTCTGCAGATGACGATATGATGCCTATATCTCCTCGCGAAAGTTACTACCCTATAATATTCTTCCGAAAAACTACGGTCATGAGAAACGATCAATGGTATCCGATATAATACCAGACAGGGATGAATCAAGATCGAAAAAATTTTTCCAAAAATGATAAATCTTTGCCTCAGAAATATGTGATGAAAATTTTCGATATTTTATCACAGTTGTAAAGTTTCTCATCATTTCAATAATCAATGTCAACATTTCAAAAGACATTAATTTTCATTCAAATAATATGACACATTTTGGATATATATTTAATCAGACCTATATGAGTCCGTATGATGAAGCGACAGAAAATCCAGACCTATTTTCAATCGACGTTCAAACAGAAAACTGATCAAAAGCATCAAACTGGCAGCTAATCATTGACGAATGATACTGAATCGATATAAACTGACGTTAGTGCTCACAGTCTCATTACGGGCTGTCAAATTTCACCCACCTCGCCTCGGGGCGACCCTATTCTCTTGTCAATCTTAAGCGGGATATATGAAGCTGGGATCTATACGTGTCAGTATCTATACTTTATAAGGGAGCTCAACTTCCCCATTCTAGTCCGAGAGCTAAACATACCATATATAGGTATATACATACCAGATAAAAGATTTTTTTTCATCAGTCTAGTAGTTCAGTAGTATATCGAAATATGTGACTACATATCACTATACGAAAAATCAAGAAATCGGTTGACCTGTGGGCCAACCCGAAAACTTCCCGCTGTGTTAAATACGTTACAATTAATTAATACCATTGTGTTTATAATACATTAAAAAAGGTTATAAGTAGGTATAATTAGATTTCCGTATACAAATCTTTTCAACTTCTCGCAATGAGAATTGAAAATTTTCATAAAAGAAGGAAGTTATTGGTTTCGGTCCGATTTTCGAAAATTGAGTTTTGGGGTCCTAGGAAGCTATTCCGACTTTTTTGCATGGACGTCCATATGTGTGTGTGTGTGTGTAAATAAATATTTGTCGTACGATATCTTTAGAACGAATCGACCGATTGAAATAGTTTTATAGCGACCGAAAGGGCTCATCAAGACTTAGATCTGATTAGATTTTGGAATCGATCAGTCAAGTAGTTTCAAAGTTATTCGAAGAATAGAAACTGAAGAAAAACAGATTTGTATACGGAATAGTATATTGTGTATCATGGGCGGAAAGTAGGCAGTTCCCGCATCGAGTGTGAAGTTTTTAGCCTGAGCTGAGAGCGAGTCCGGCAACACGAGTAGGAGGGTGAGGATTCGAATCACCCGACTACGAGTGTAAATGCCGCACGAGTCGTGGCGAAGGCTAAAAATTTCACACGAGTAAGGAACTGCCTATCCGCCCACGACACACATGATATTTTTTGTCACACCTGCGAAGAAAGCACTTAGCACGATAAATAGTATAGCTTATACATCGCTCACGTCCGATGGCGTCACTGAGCGACTGAATTATTCTAAAATGCGTATGCAAGAAAAGAGCACCAGTACGCAAAATAGACCATTTACGATGTACGCATGCGCCCAACATTCTCGCTCTAGTGCGTAAAGTACAGCATTCATGATATACGCATGCGCCAACTTTACTTTATTTCACTGCTCGGAAAAGGGGGACTTCGCGCACGCTAAACAGGCATCGAAAAGCAAACTTTCGAAGCAGGTGTGATAAAAAACTAATTATACTGATAACCTTGTTTAATTTATTATAAACACAATAGTATCAATTAATTGTAACGTATTTAACACAGCGGGAAGTTTTCGGGTTGACCCACAAGTCAACCGGTTTCCTGATTTTTTTCTTCAATTTCTATTCTTCGAATAACTTTGAAACTACTCGACCGATCGATTCCAAAATCTAATCAGATCTAAGTCTTGATGAACCCTATCGATCGCCGCAAGAATCATTCAAATCGGTTAATTCGTCCCAAAGGTATCGTACGACAAAAAGAGAACTATTTGTCGGACGATATCTTTTAAACCAATCGTTCGATTTTGATGAATCTTACGGCGATCGAAAGGACTATCCAAGAGCTAAGTCTGATCAAGTTTTGAGACTAATCGCACGAACAGTTTAGGAGTTATGCGCTAAAAACATGAAAAAAATTGTTTTTCAATTTTTATTTCTCAAATAGCTTTAAAACTACTCGACCGATCGACTCCAAAATCTAATCAGATCTAAGTCTTGTTAAACCCTTTCGATCGTCATAAGAACTATTCCGATCGGTCCATTTGTTCTAAAGATATCGTACGACAGAAATTTGTTAACACACACACACACACACACACACACACACACGGACGTCCATGCAAAAATAGTCAGAATAGCTTCGTAGGGCCCCAAAACGTCGAGATCTGATGAAAACTCGATTTTCGAAACTCGTACCGAAACCAATAACTTCTCTTTTTTATGAAAATTTTCAATTTCCATGGCGGGAAGTTAAAAATTCTCTATTTTTATTAGTTCTTCGAAGGAAAGAATAATCATTCGATTGAATGATGAATGTTAATTAATCGATTGGAAGATATTATTATTATATTGTTAAGCTAAGAGATTCGAAAAACAAATCTATCTCCATGATTTGAACCGGAAATTATTGCGTTTACTTCATGAAGTAAGGTGGCACCGATGTAAAGTACGAGTATTTTACAAATTATTAAATATTATTATCCCAAAACGTGAACGGCGTTTTCTAGTAGGCATATCAATTTTCTAACCATTAGTGGGTCGGCCTAACACCAGGCCAATCTACCAGCTTTAAAACGCTTTCGAAAAAATATGTAGCTCGATCGATATGCATTAGCATGTAATTCACAGGGAAAAGGATTGACAGCCAGTAGAGGTACGGCGATGCGGAAGGAATTTAATTCCGTTTTCTTTTTTTTGTGTTAAATTTCAGGGAGTTTTTTCGATTCCTTGAACATCGGGAAAGAACTTCCGTCTTTGGAAACAACGAACTTTAAATATATAACACAATAACGTGTGTGTATCGATGTTTCTTACTTCTCTACAACGAAACAAGAACTTACGTTCACAGAATTTTCGGTATGAAGTATTTTAAAATGAGAATTAGTTTTCATTGATTTTTAGTTCCTAATTAGATATACTTTAATCACTATCGGGGGGCTGCTGAAAGAAAATGATTGTCCATTCAGTGACAATGATTAAGGAAGTACCCCCATGGGGTGATCCATATCGTTTCGACCAATCCTTGTACATCAGTTTTTCCGATTTTGGATTTGATTTTTTGAAATACTGTTGAATTATTTGAAATTTTTTGGGCACTTTTACATGTGAGATATGAATTTTTGAATATTTTTTTTAGTTTGACAGTCAGCACCGTTGAAAATTCAAAAAAATTCGTATCTCGCTTGTGAAAGAGCAAAAAAAAAATAATAATTTTTCAAATAATCCAGCAATTTTTGTACGGGCTTGAAAAATTCTTGTGTATAAAAATTAAATTCATCGAATGTCATTGGTTTTCACCGAAATTACATCAATGTAGAATATTCCTTAAAAATTTGAAGACCTTTCGATAAACGATATACGATAACCACTTTGTTTACGGTGAAATCGATATCTACGTAGAGGGGACTTCATAAAATTTGAGATAATTTTGAATTACGTATCTTAAAATACTAGTAATCATCTGTGAAAAAACCTCTCTCTTAAAATATTTCTTCACAGTGTGAGAACGTGTTTCGAAAAAATTTATTTCCATACCTTAACTCAAAGCAGATTAATAATTGAAAAATTTTACAACGAGTGAATATGTATCGTGTTATTTTTTATACTAAATATATATATAATATTTTTTTCAATCATGAGAATCCGATTTGCCTCAAAATCCTTATCTAATTTTTGTTACAATTCATTTTATGACGTAGTTTTAAATCCGCTTGGGAGTGTTATGAGACCCTTTTCTACCCTACTTATTGTCGGATCCATTTTCATATACACTATACGCGATTATGTGAATTTCAAATACATTAACCGACCATGGGTGACTTTATTTGGTCATCTGCATCGCTCCTATTACTCACCCCTTTACACATTATACGTTCTTATTTCCATTCCTGATCCTGACTTATACTTTTTCCCCAATTCTTCTTATAAATCACGTCATTCATCACTCTGTCCAAGGTAGTTATCCAGGACAGTGACATTTATCTGACAGTACACTGTCACAGTTAACAAACGGTATATAGAAATCAGAATTATGTGTAATCGTTATCAGGTATGTATAGTCGATAGCGATCAGGTTAGTGACAAATCTTTTTACTTCGATATTGCAATTTGTATTATCAGCTGAAATCATTATCACAATTTACTATATGGAATATAAAATAGACTTTTTTTGATCACTGCACTGTAATAAGCAAAGTGAGTAAATATGGTCCACCAAATTCCAGACGTTTTTTCTTTATCATTCGATCCTCCGAAATGCTAGTCAAAACATTGGGTATTCGTATGATTATTATATTTGTGATCTGAGGATGTCCCTAGAAATTCAATTAAAAAAGAATACCAAAATTATGAACAAACGATCAGATATCGATTTTTCATTTCAAATCGCTATCAAATCGTAAAAAATCTAGTAGATTCGTTCGATTTTACTCTTCGATGGTTTTTTATGTTCAGAAAAGTATTCTCCACAATACCATCGGGTCACTTTTTTTTCATCGCGTTGGTGACGTTGAATATTCAATTTTACAAGATTGGACCCTGGTCGATTAGGATCAACAAACAACGATATAGAATTGCATATTGACAAAAAAAATAATAATTTGTTGCAGTTCATTTGTGAAAAATACTTGTCTGAACAAAATAAGCCATCGAGGAGTGAAATCTAACCAATCTACCAGATTTTTCACTATTTGAAAGCGATTTAAAATGAAAAATCGATATCTCATCGTTTGTTCATAATTTTGGTATTTTTTTTCTTTTATTAAATTCTTGGGGAAATTCTCCGATCACGAATATAATAATCATACGAATACCCAATGTCTTGACTATCTCCTGATAAATGTAACAAAAAGTATTGATTTTTGACTAGCTAACCTCCTTAACTCACTCGCTACCTTCCATCGCACGGCAGCCTTCAAGATAGACATTGCCAACTTAAAACTTGGTGTGACTTCAGTTGCCTATTTTAGGTGCGACAGATTTAAATTCGTTGTGTGTACCAGATACCAATAACTCACGAAGTGTCAAATTCTTCGATAAATTATGACAAAAGAAACTTCACGGTTCGATATTGATATTCACTAACTTTAACCAACATGATCTAGCTGATGATTACCAGAGATCAGGCGGTTTAAGCTAACGATCCCGATAATACTTATTCAATAAAATTTCCTGTACTATAGAACCAAATCGACAACCGATATGACGTCATAACCGTAAGGGATCGCTTACGTTCTCATTGTCAGCCCTTCTATTATATATTTTGATGTAATTTTTTCATAAATTCGATGATTTTACGTTGAGAACCACGACGCACATAGCGACTGTTTCCATTGTGTTAGAACTTTAATATCCTTTGATATGAACCTATATGTATAGACGAGGTCACCCCCGCATTTACGACACGTGACCACTGTGTTTATATAATGGACTGGCCGTCGCGTCAGTATTCAACATAATATAATATTTTATATTTATATATAGGTATGTATACAGGGTGTCGCGAAGTTCACATACTCGATGCATACCAGCGAATTCCTTGTGAAAAACTAAAACAAAAGTTATCTATGCAAAAAAGTCCGCGAGGAATTAGTTTTCTTGTAAAATGAACTTATCAGCGAACCAATCAGCGTTCGGCTTTAGAAAAGACTGGCTAAAATCTGCATCGCCACCTGCCCCCACTACCGAGAACAAGATAATAATGTGTCGAGTTTCCCGCTCCACTCGTCTTGTTTTCAGTAGTGGGGCAGAGCTGATGCGGACTTTAATCAGTCTTTTCTAAAGCCGAACGCTGATTGGTTCGTTGATAAGTTCATTTTACAAGAAAACTAAGTCCTCGCGGACTTTTTTGCATAGATAACTTTCGTCTCAATTTCTCGTAAGGAATCCGTCGGTATGCAGCGAATGCGTGAATTTCGCGACACCCTGTGTATATTATGTATATACGTGCGTGTGTGTGTTCCTATTAACAATGCCAAAGAATTCTCAAATTGCTATCGCCATTTACGCTTAATAATAATTAGTAAACATATAAGGATCGTTTTGTTATAGTTATATGTAGGTATATGCGTATGTAAAGGTATAAAGATATTTTTATATCAATATATAGGTATACATAAACCATTGTTATGTAAATATACTGTCTGGGTCGAGGAGATTTGCGGAGATAATTAAAAACAGAACAATAAGCTTCCCAATCAAAAATTCAAGGCTATCTCGTTCGCGTTCTTTTCATTTATTCTTGAATCAGAGACAATCAGCTATGGCATCATTAGTGAATGCATACAAGTCCATCGTTGATGAAAAATCAAATTTCTATAATAATTATATATTAATTGCTATGTAAGAAACGATATTGGTTAAATGTCGATTAGAAAATCAATCATACTTTTGTTTTTTTGTTTTTTGTTTTTTGAAAAGATATTTGAAAACAAAAAAAAAATATTTCAGAGATGTAGGTATGTATCTATATTGTACAATACATACCCCGATTGAATGGGAGTATATACTTATAAGGAAGAACATAAAAATGTATTTGGATCGTAACAATTGAAAATAAATCGGACGTTATCATATTATGCACTCGTAAAGTTATAATACGGATCAGAATTTGTGCAAGAATTGTCGGCGATCGATGCTGTCAGCGTTAGTTTTATATACATATATATATATATATATATACTTATTATACCTGTATATAAGCAAAGTAAATATACCCAGTGATCGTATATGTAAATCTGTATATATATATAAATTGATGAATAAATGTTGTACTAACGATTTTTATAGAAAAAATATATACCTACTCCATTCCTATTATAGATTGTACTACAATCACTCTCAATTCGAGTATCGAGGTATATTGTAACGGTATATACCATGCGTGAGTTGGATATGGTGATAAAGGCAGTGCCCCATGAGACTTACCCCCGTTACCTATATATAGACCCTGATTTATTTAAACAGAGATTTCACCCCGTACACTAAACAGCAATATAAATATACGTGTATATATATATATATATATATATATCTATACACATAGTACCTGCATGAATTGTTTGGTCCCATTGACAGGGTAGGTTTAGATACGTGTATATAGGTATATGTATAGGGTAGCGACGAAGTTCCAGTTTGTACCGTAGCGCGCGGAGCGGTAGACTCAATAATCCTAAACTGTTTGCGAAAAGGGGAATCACCACCCTCAAATAAAATAAGAGTTATCGTGGTCGGAGTATATATATATTCAACGGCGAAAAAGTAGCCCCCGGGCTATTGCAGAGCCAAGGGCTAAGGTAAACAGTAAATTCATTTCGATCAAAGGAGATGTGAGTGCGTTATTTTTTAGAAAATTTTTATTTTCTTTTTTTTTTTTTAGCTTCCTTCCGATTCCCACGGGAAATCTTCATCCCTCGGATTAATTGCATTTATGCGTTTTCTCATTACAGTTATATTATATGTGTGGATATACATTTATAAAGCTTCCCAGACTTGTGACGATTACCCGAAATTAAATAAACTATCTAGACTTAGATACACATATGCGTATACGAATGGCAATTAATTTCATTAATTCTCATCTAAGCTAGATGATTCAAGATACATTTTTAATGAAATAGCATTTTATTACACAAATTATATATCTATTAAATAATTTGATTACGTCAAATTGTTGAACATTCTTTTATCCATGGTTGTACACCTACGTGAAAAATTGATCTTCACAAAAATGAAGAAATAAATAAATAAAAATTGTCAAATAGATTTAGGCATTATGAAATAAATTATTATTTTGAATCATGAATTCTAAATTTATTCAAACCATTTATGATTGTATCTATCGATCTGAATATAATTATATACTTCTTTAACTCACTATCAGTTATTTAGATAGTTTTTTTTTTTTATAATGTCTCAAATATTATACATATACATTAGAGTGTGTAGAAAATGAACGTTTTTTATATTATCATTTTTTTCACTGGTGATACTCCAAATGACAGATTTTGATGTAAACTACCTTTTTCTAAAAGGAGAGGCCTGTTGCTCAATTTTAAGTACTCCCTTAAACGGGATATCTATTTCCCATATAATTAGCATGAGAAAAGACGCTTATAAAATTATAACTTGGCTAGAAATTAAGTTATCAAGTTCTTTTTGGGCTCATATTAAAGGCGAAGCATTGAGGTAATTATAAAAAAAAAAAAAAAAAAAACTTTCTTTCAAAATAAAGCTTCAAATTTTCTTTTCACCAGGAGTCGATCCGTCCTTCCCTGCACATCCCCCAAATTATAAAGCATTATCTTGAAGCGCATTTTGTTTTTTTTTTTAATACCTCAATCGATCACTTTCAAAATGAGCCAAAACTTAACTCGATATCTTAATTTTTAATCAAGTTGTGATGTTTTAAAGTATAAAAATAGTTTTTTATTCCTACAGTGTTAATAAATGGGAAATAGAAATTCCGTTTGAATGATTACTCGAAATTGATCTACAGGCCAGCTCTCCTTTCAGGAAAAGTTATTTCACATAAAATTCTATCATTTTTAGTATCAGCAGCAAGAAGGATTTAAAAAACGAAAAAATTATTATATAAAAAAAAAAAAAATTATTCCTTCAACGCACCCTAAATTCTACATGCAATGTTTATGGAGTATCTCATATTAGTATCGTTGTATGTAAGACTATTCCTCGTGAGGATATTTTTATATTTCATTCGATACGATGCGATGTAATGAATCGTTGTAAATGATACTATAAAATTTGAGTCTGTAATAATTGGATGACATTATACGTTGCAGATACCCTACCAGTGTTGAAGCGGAAATGTGAAACTAGCTCAAACGAGGGTTTAAAAAAACAGCTTAAGATTCGAAATCCGAGAATATAAAAGAGTCCGACTTATTTGGAATAACATTTTCATTTCCGACTCATTAAAAATAATGAGCTGCAACTACCATGTCTAGTGTTTTCTGTAAATCTGTTCACACGTTACGATAAACTAGAATGAAAATCCTCAAAGGTACAGGCTACATTCACACCAAATTAAACCGCGCGATCGAATCGAAATTACAGCTGAAAACTCTGAACGTGGTAAAAAATAATTTGCGTTCACTTTCGATCGATTGCGATAAACTTTTAGTTATTATTCTTCAATTTTTTAAATGGAATAACTAATTTAGAAAAAGTGGGCCCATGCTAAGGAAACCGCGTGGGGCCCTACAAGGCTTGCAACTTCAGAAAAGACCTTCAGCTAATTCGCTGCACTACAAAAACCTAACTGGACTTCCTAATTTTTTCAATTGTGCATTATAACGTATGACGTAATAGTACAGTACTTCATCACACTAATGAGAAATGGAATGACTTTTCAAGTCATATTTTTAATCCAGATGCTTTTAATAAAATTTGGAATTCTCTATGAATTATCATAATCTAATTCGATTTATATCGATCAGTCTTCGATATAACCTGCAGCTGCAGTCGCAGAGCTCTTGATTAATGGATTCGCTAACCTATCATTCCCAGAACTTTATACCTATCGTTTTATTCAAGCGGATTTCTCTATCTACAATCCCTCGCCTTCTATAAAGAAATTGCATTTCGTTTGTACAGAGAAACCTGGAGGAAAATTGTATACCTAGAATATTTTCTAGTATGTAAAAACGTTGGAAAAAAAATCAAAGATCTTTTTTGCTGTTGTAAACAGTTTCAACAAACGTCAAAGTTTGTATACCGAAAAAATAATTTGGTTAGATAAAAATAAGCAAAATATTTTGTTTTTCTGCAAACATGAATTTTCGAAATAACGCTATGACTATGAAGTAAAATCGAAGTGTTAGGCATTTAGTTCAAACATATTGAGATTGCTAAAAAATTTCACTTGTCAAGGTTTGTAACCTTTAATAGAATTTAACCTTTAAATGAATTCGCCAATAATGAAGATACCAATTTGCTCTAAGTTTAAGGCTCCATTGTTTGGCCAAAACTTTACTTATAGTACCCTAAACGTTATGTCAAATTTCTGCTTGTGTTATACATTGGTTTGTCCCCGATCGCTTGTGTGAACGCGGCTTTATACACAGTAGTTATGTCCTACTTCCTACCCAACGGCGACAAGTGCGAGTGGGAGAGAAACACGAAGTAAGAAAAGGACGGAAAAAACTGACGGTGAGAAAACCAAATCAATAAACTTCTCTCTCTCAGCTTCCTTATGGTTCCTCAACGCCGTCTTACACCCCACCGTCTCCCGTTCTACCCCCCCTTCCCGCCCCCCATGTACCATCTACTGTGTAACGCGCTTGGCAGCAGTCTTCGTTTAATGACCCAGGTTCTCTTTTCAAAGCCTGTTAAAAACATAACCACGCTATAATTTACCCGGTGTAGTATTTATCCGCTAACGCCAATGGGCATTATAAAACTTATGAAAGAAACAAGAAACGTCCTGTTATACATATCATACAGTTTGAGGTAAAAAAAAAGTTACATCAGCGATCTGAAAAGTCCGACTGATCAAATACGCGCTGTTACTAGTTAGTGATCTATGTTACCATCGCAGTTAGTATCTGTACCACTTACGTTAATGCCACCTATAGTACAACTGCAATGGCTTGGAATTAAACTATTTTACCACTAACGCCACGGTGTCTGTTTTTATTACTATAATTATAGTAATGTCTAATAAATTCTGTGTCGTTCAAGAGGTAACAGCCGCGAGGTTCTCTCAAACGTAACATTTTAACATTGACCTAGATTTTCGATTGCTTTCGTATTCATTATCACATTATATAATATTGTAAAAGGAATAATATTGCCGCGCTATTTCGAGGCATACGTATAACATACATACTACTTATCCTAAACATTGCTCTTACTCTTTTTTATTTATTATTAGGTATCTACTATAATATATGGGGATTATAGCGAGCCAACCATGCATCGAGATAATTAGCGTCAAATCTGAAAATAATTATATTTTATTCCATCCATTGTACCTACCTTCTTTAAAGAAATAATAATAATAAAACAAAAATGGTAGAATTTCTAATAATTTATAGAAAAAAATAAAACAGCATCTACTGCACCATCTTCTTTATAAAAAAAAAAAAAGAAAAAAACGACACTTTAGAATTGGAGAAGGATTTATCGATTACGTTATAACTTTCGAGATGTATATGTATATATGTATAGGTAAATTTATAGATAATGTAGCTCTTCTTGCAGTAATATACATATAAGATTATTTCTTTATTTATAATATATTATTATAAAAAATACCTATAAAAAAAATTATACTTGGGCATTCCTATAATCTATTTTCTAGGCCCGTTGCAGTAAATTAATTGTTTCAGGCGGCATCCAGTTTAACATAATATCTCATCCTAAATTGCATTCAAAATTTGAATAAAGTCATTTGTACACTCAGCACAATCTAATTTAACCCCCCTCCCCGTCCCCCGTTAAACTCCCTTACTGCAGCTACTCGCGGGCTCTCACTAGTTACGCAAAGCGGTCATAAATCAACCAGTTGCTCACCCGCTAGACCGCGCCGCAGCCTAGCACGCCCCTACGATGTCGGCAAATGGGTTAATTTCATTCAATTGTGGTGGAAAAATCCATAAAGACCGCACACCCAGCTTGCGGTCTGCTGTTAAAAACTTTTTTTCTTTTCTCTTTATTTTCTTCTCTTTTTTTTTTTTTTTTTTAAACTATAATATTTTACGACTCTATGATATTATGTCATCAGCAAAATCACGTTGTTGGTTCTGCAGTGTGCAGGGTATCACATTGAAATATTCATTACGAATGATATTCGTCTGTTTTTACCAAGCTTCTCATTTTGCATACATATAGATTATTGTGTATATGAATGAATAAAAAGTGTAAGCAAAAATATTTTTCTTTGTAGTTAATATATATGTATAAAAGCATAAATGAAAATTTTATTATTCATTTGTTTTTCTATGTTTATAATGAAAGCCCAGTATTTTTTTTCAGCATTTTTTACTCTTGTAAACCTTCGGGGTTTACAGAGTGAGAATATATACTTTGAAAACAAATAACTGGAGAATAACTGTTAATTAAAATTGCTTGAAGATTATAAGTGATAACAGTAATATATTATGTAACATCGTGTAGTTGGAACGTTGGAAATAATTATAAACGAATTTGTATTATATTCATGGTAAAATACATTCAGTAGACTGTATATAGGTATGTAATATATAGTTCTATATAAATTTTATTGCAATAATTGGTTATAGTTTCGATAAAATGAAACGTAGTAGAAGCAAATAACTGAAAAACAGTCCAAGGCAGGTGAGACAGCTATTCTAAAGACATCGCTAAACACTGAACAGCCAGAATTTAAAACATCCAAATCTTTCTATATAATATATACATATATAGGTATATATTATTTCGTAGCACATATATAAAAATTTATTTAAACATCCATCGAACATCTAAACACCAGACAGCCATCTCACCCCCCGCCACACTCTCTGAAATATATATATATAGGTATATATATATTTGTTTTCACGAGAGTTAAACTTGATATGATCACTTCCAAAGACGAGGTAAGATATCCTCCAGTTAGCTTCAATTTTATTATTTTAATATACCGTTATTTTATAACCTATAAGCCGATACTGCTCTCGGACCCGTGTGTGCTGCGCTGTGGAGCAGCCCTACAGACTCCGGGAAATTCTAGAAAATAGAATTTCCTTCAGTCATGCGCGAGTAGCGTGCTTTTAATCGAATTCCACCCAGCACCGGCGACAATAGGGACGTATGCTTGAGTTTCTCGAGCTACCACCAAACGCACATTATATTATATGCTATGCTACGACTGTTGTTGCCGATATATTTCAGAGTAGTAAATTTCAACGTTATCCGATAAATTTATAAACAGAATTTCATTCTAATTCATCTACCTATAATACGAATTATACATCATTTCGACGATTCAAAATCTTACATATGGCAATAAAATCTCAATACAAGAATCTCTTCATATTGTATACCAAGGTTAAATAATAAGGCGCGCCTGCGTTTCTGCAAAATACACAACGCGCATGACTTACTTCGGGCTGAAAAAATACAGTTATACATTATTGTATACCTATATCATTACAATGACGGCAACGGTCTGTTATAAGTTTCAGTCCCTTACCTACATCAGACCCGTTATTTCTCTCTAAATAACCGAACGTTGACTAGATTTAGCGTAACTAGACATCGACAATAATCATTATTTTGTTAAATTAACGGAAACGTTATTATCCATTCATGAAGTTCATTTCTACTGATGGACAATCATTAAACAGTCTAATCGCATGTTTGAACACACTTCACAGCCGACTAACTTCCCGCGAAGCCGCAGGGCGGAAAATGCGTCAGAAGCATGAGGTCCATGCTCCATGTCCTCGTTGAGATGCGCGTGAATTCCATCATGGCTGCGCCAACGAAGAAACGTGAGCTACAGTCAAAAAGTTTAAATATTGACGATAATGATGAAGGAAACAGTTCTACGGATAACCAAAGTGACGGTGAAGATGAAAACGCATCATTAGATCAACAGGTAAGCATAATTACCAATTTATCACTCGTTAACGAACGAGAGAAGTAAACTAACCTCAATTCAACATGCGGTCACCTGTCAATAAGTCAATATTCTGTAAAAGACCGCTAAGCTGACTAATCAATATTCCGTACGATCTAATTCTTCTACAGTCGTAATAGAAATTGTGCTATTTGATTTATTCTAAACGAATGACGCTTAGTTTATTGATACCGCTTGGGCGGTACTACGTACTACTCGCGATACGTGCATGCATTGATGGCTGCCAATCCTTAGGCGCTAAATGTTGTAATAATTGTTCAACTCTAGAAGTTTTTACCATCATATTGGTTTACTGATTGGAATTTTTTTTTGCGTCTAGTTTCGATTCGACGTAAATTGAAAATGTCTTATTTCGATTTTAATTAAAATAGTATCCAGTAGATAAATATATTTTTTTTGCGGTGGATTTGGTTTATTTTGGGAAGGGTTTCGTTGTTTCTTCATTGATTGCTTCTAACGAAATGCATTCTAAAGATTGGATTTCATGCTACTAATTGTAAAAAGTATGTTTGCAATCAATAAGAATCTGCATTTTTTCAACTTTCTAGACGATTCGAACTAGACTGATAACCTGAAACAAAAAAATAATCACGTATTCTGTGTAGATTGCAGACAAAATGGAAAAATAAAAAGAACTAACATGTAGCACAACGTCATTTATTTTTACAGTTGTGTACTCAAATACATTACATTTGAAAAATATGTTGATACACAAAATAGAAGAATACAGAGAAAACAATTGTTCACATAATATTATATAATTGAAATAAGTTTATTTTAATGGCCCAATTAGAGTCTAGAATATATCACGTAAGGCGTGCTTTGTTTCAGATATTTGGTTCAAGCTGAATCGCGCACAAAGTAATCTTGTAGAAAATGAAATCATTGAAAACATATTCTTCATGAAATTCTTAATAAAAACAAACGCGAATTTCATTGGCTTACAATCCCATAAAATTTCGTGTAATTCACGATTTATCCAAATCTAAATAATCGAAAACAAAAAAGTATCCCATATCAGTGCAGCTATTTCTAAAAAGTTTAAACTCGATCGTTACTGAAACTGCAAAATAATGCGATATTGCGTTAGAAACAAACGAAATATTTCATTCGCAGGGAATGGAAATCCAGGTAGATTTTGAAGGACGAAATCCTCAGGATCCTGACTACAACGGCATTAAAACACTGCTGCAACAATTGTTCCTAAAAGCTCATCTCGATCTTGGAGGGCTTACTGATTTAATTATTTCACAAAATTATGTCGGATCGGTCGTCAAACAATCGGCAAACGATGAAGAGGAGTCGGACGAAGATGACGACGTTAATGCTGTATTCGGAATCACAACCGTTGTCAATATTTCCGATAGACAGGTAAATGTAAGGGTAAATCATGTATCCTTGACTAAAAAACCAAATCAATTCCCGATATGTTGAATCCATAACTTTTCCGATCTTTTCAACTGAAAGAGACATCTCTTTCCCCGATGTGTCATGTCTTTGTTTGCAATAATCATTCGCATATAGACTTAGCTCTACGTAATGCTGATCACGTCTCACTATTAATTGTGGTAAACCCGGTATACCCGGTACAAGTAACCGCTTCCTGGAGATATAGAGAAAAACACTGTACTGGATAATCACTGATATATATATAATATTGTTGTTCCAGGTTTCATTTTTGAAAATTGACGAAGATTTTTAATAATTAAGATTAAAAAAAAATATATATTGTATCAATTCTAACTAGTTGAAATAATTTGAGAGAGATTGAAACGGGATTTGAGATTGAAAACGAGTCCAGAAATTTCATGCGTAAAAATGAAATCAGATTTGAGATCCCTCTAATAAGAAAACTAAGATAATGACAAAATGGATGAAAATTTTATTTTATGGCAATTTCTAACCGACAAATTTAACGCGACCCTCGAAAAGCTATATTGGTATTCTGAGGCAGGTACCCTGGTATTATTCAAAGTTAGGAATGTTGAAATTGTTTTCAGAATCAGCCTTGCGTGAAGCAATTAAGAGATCTGCTGAAACAGCTCTCAGAAGAGCACGCAACCGACGCTACTAACACCCTGATTAGAAACGTTCTGGAAAATGACGCGGCACCCTTGGGTCTGTTGATCAATGAACGATTAATCAATATTCCAGCTCAGATATCTGTACCATTGTTCGAAAATTTAGTCTCAGAGATGAAAAGGGCTTCGGAAAAGAAGATGCCGTTTAATTTTAGTTATTTCTTACTTATATGCAAGTTATACAAGATGGAAAATCCTCAATCTAAAAAAGATACAAAGAAAAAGAACAAGAACAGCACTGCCCAGGTTGACGTAATATGGAGTAACCCAGAAGAGGAGATATTCGCCGAAGAAGCGGACTGCGGCTTTGAGTTTTCTGTTGAAAAAGACTCCGCCAGTGGATTAGTAGGCACGTGGACGGAAGACGACGATAACATGACGCCATATAGAAAAGTGTTACTTTTTGACGCCCCAAAACTTCAGACTATCATCGATAAGGTGAAAACACAAGTCGCCGGAGTTAGCAATTGAGACAAAACCATCCGCAACGATCTTTACAACAGCCATGTTATTCATACGATTAAAAACGTTAACACTCTATGGATAGAATTTAGATATCAAGCTCTGGTATGCGGAGTGAAGGCTCTTTAAGTTCTGATTCGTAGTGGTTGCTGTAATAATTACTGAGAATATTTTATAACGAAACTCCAACATTCTCTATTTTTTGTTTTCACGTATATTTAGGTATAATTAAGTTTGCTGGAAATGTATCTTCGAATATTTTGTGTTAACTGTATTTGAAGAAATAAATATACCTATGCCTTGTTTTATACGAATTTCAAATTGTCGTTATCATTTCTTGCCGATTGATGATTCCCGTTTTTAACTTCCCAATTTTTAAACATAAAAAGTAAATTATTATACATAATTATCCCGAAAATTTGGAGTCGAGTTTTTATCAGATGTACACGTTTTGAGGTGCAGAGAATCACATTCGACCATTTTCAAATGACAGAGTTCTCAAACTGGAAAATCTAAAAACCTGGAAAAGTTAGTAAATTCCGTCCGTATTGGAATAGTCATGGAAAAATCAGAGAATTTAATATTTGACCCCGAATTTTTTCAATTTCTGATTAAAAATGTCGATTATTAGCTTAATCCGATGTTCGCGATACTAGAAATTGTCATTAATTTGAAATTTTTACTTTTTTACTGTCGCGCACTGCTGCCGACTATTCTGCAACTTCAGGTGCATTTTTATGTGCGGCACACAGCTATAATGAAATCGTAACTTTCTTTAATGGAATCCTTCAAATCCTGGAAAATTAGAACCTAATATCTGGAAAACCTGAAAAAGTCAGGGAATTTAGCAGAGAAAAAAACGTAATAACTTTGGGCTGAAGTTACTGTAGATAACGATCGATTTCAGTAATTTACACCTAACATACTATACGAGGACCCTAGGGGAAACTTTCCTCAGCTTCGAAGAAGTCGTGTTGAGTAAGAGATAGGGTAGGTAGGTCCCCAAGCCGATATTCATTCAGATCGAGGGGACCACTACCTGACGCACCGCGGTCTTTAAACTTCTATAACACTGATCTTACAAATTTTACCTCAATATTTTAGGGACACATTTCCGAGACCACAAACTGTGAGGAATTTTTGACAGTCGACTAGAATACCCCCTTAAATTTCGAAAAGAAAAATGAACTTTCCGATTATAAAGTACTAGTTCTAAAGCTGGCATCATTAAAGTCAGTCGACTTACCACAAGCAAGTGATCGAATTGTCTCAATGCACAATCTTGTAAATTTCAGATTTTTTCATCCAGTTGATTTCGAGATCATTGGACGAATTTAAACTCATAAATAAATTTCAAAAGTCTATAAAAACTATTTTATAATTGAGAAACGTATCGAAAAGTACTGTTTGAACTAAAGACAATATGATCTTTTATTTTAAAGTAAAAAAGAAGAAAGAACAAAAGGTTTTTAGTCGAAAATTGGAAATAGAATTTTTGTTCAGTAGAAGCGAAAGTTTAACTTAACCGGGATACAGCAATCTTTTATACTCATCATTCGAATGTGAAGTTCGAAAATATAATAACTTCAATACGAGAGAGTTATAAAAAAGATATTTTATTATAAAATAACATAATAATACTTTACATTGATATATTATAATGAATAGTTTACAGAGATCGTATGTAATACCTCTTAAGGTAATTCGAGTCGTACGAAATCAACAAAAAGACAGACGCAGGCTGCCGTAATAACATATCTATAACGTACGCTTGTCCATTCGATTTAATGCCACGACAACTTGTGAAACGATCTTTAAATTCACGACTTTAAAATTCTTTTTAAATCCAGCGCCTAAACGCAGACCTATGTCTTTAGGTCTGAATTTATTAATTTACGATTTTGAAGACAGCACTCTACGGCTCTAAACCGAACAGACAAGAACTATATGATATATTTAAGGCGATGCGATACTCGTTGTTATATCAACCGAGTTCAACCTTACAGTTTTTTTACCGATTGAAAAACGCAACTACAGAATAAACCGCCATTCATCCTATCGAATTACACGTTCAATTGCGAAGAATAAAAAAATCAACTGTACGTACCATACAACGTGTTTTATATCCTCTAATTAATCCTGAGAAAAGCTTCTGACAGCCTGTACGACCATGTCGGTATATTAAAAAAGGTAAGAAATGTATGAAGGATATGGAACAAGTTAACTTTGTTAATATCTACAATTCTACATGTAATAACTCTTCGATAAGCATGACTGACGAATTATTATATGTATAATTCCGTTTTTCAACCAATAGAAACAAAAAAGAAACTGTAATGTCGTTAACTCGGTCGATAAAGACCGAGTATCGCATCGATTTAAGTAAATATCGTATCGATATTGTATCCACTGAGAGATACTATTTCCGAATATGTTTAAACATATCCTAACAATAAGATGATAAGTAAAATCTCGAAGGATCCAACGCAGAGAGCGTAACTTTATCTCGATGACTGCAAAAAGGTCTTTTAACTACCTGAAGCTACGCAGTGGATTCGGAAAATTTAAAGGATTGTCTGGTAGGCTTGGCTCTTCGACGCATAGTGCCGAGAATGGTAAGCATTTCGGAAACTGCCGGAGGAGCAGCCTCAGCTTCTTCTCTACGTCTTCGTTGCTCCTCACGCTGTTTCTAGAACATTATAGATAACGGTTTGTGAACTAAGTAAGAAAACTGTGGCTTCCATTAATTTCAATTTTTATTACACTCACGTCGGTTTGCTTCAGCGTAAATCTTCCTCCTTTTATCTGGCTTATGACGTCATCGATAGCTATAGATCGAAAACAAAAAACAGGAAAATCAAATTCAGACAAATTTCTCGATTTTTTTTTTTTTTTCTTCTAACAAATTTTAAATACATTATTATCTCTACGTGATGGACTATAATTGTTCATTATATCTATACACGCCAACTGCATGTACTTTTCTTGATAGTTTTAACGCACGTTTTCGGAGAGAAGCTTGCCAAATAGATTGTACGCCATATTTTGTTAATCTTTGTCATCAGAATACTAAATTTCTTACAAATTGCATGCATAATTATTATTATGAAGAATTTTACTTAAACATTATGCCATGTCGACACCCACTGTAGGCATGACACCGATGTAAAACAATTATCTCGCTGTATTATGCAATCATGTTTATCGTGTATTCAGGATCGTGGTGAAATATACTACGTGCTACTTGAACTACTGCAGACTTTTATAAATACTTAAAGCGTGATTTTTGACACAAGGCTTTTTAAGAATCGGAATCTCATCAAATTTGACAAGTCACGCGTTATGACATGCAGATTATTAGAAATACACTAATTATTCACTCGAAAAACGGTACTCAATCAGCACATGAACAATTTGACTTATTTTCCGCACTTTCTTTGTGTAACTAACGTCAAAAAACTGAAGCAAGTCGTTTTCAAGAAACTAACAGTATCCGTTATTCCCTTAATTTATATTTTTCGTCGAAGTGCCCGTTTGCCCCATCTTTCCTACAACTATCTTCAAATATTTCCCGAACAATATTATCAACAAATGAAACTAATTATGCATCGTTTAAGTGCAGGGAGTGGTCTTAAAGATTCCGATTCATGACCTCGTTAAGGAACCAAAAATAAATAACAGTATACGTTTTCAGTGAAAGTTTCTGAAAAATTAGTGAATCACACGAAATCATTAAAAGATCTGTATTTCATAACTCACCTGGCTGTTGAGCAACCGCAGCAGGTCTCTTACTAATACCAAGCATGTTTTCCATATCAGATACCGCCGAATTACTATCCGCACAATTTTTCTCTCTTGTTAGCAATTTTATGGTCGCATTAGCAGCTCCGAACATCGGTGGTGGCGGTGGAGGTGGTGGTAGTGGAGGTGCAGGTGGTTGAGATGCTTTGAACTCAAGATCTTTTACCTTTTGTTCAAGTTCTTGAATCGTGCGTTCCAAACGTTCAACGGATCTCTCCGCGCACTCTGACCTCTGAACTGCCATTTCCAACTCGGCATCTGCTAGCTTAAGTTTTTCCTCCAGAATTTCAAATTCTACGTTAGATTCTCGCTCGTCAAGTTTATCCTGGAGTCCCTGGATATATGCGACGTGTCGTTGTTGCTCTTCCTCTAATGAACGCTTCAGAGACTCGACCTCTTGGAGAACGGCCAACAGACGACCGTCAGGATCGGTAGCAACCTCTGCCAGTAGCAAAGAGCTTTGATGAGCGAGAACGTTCCGCTCCTTTTGTGCCTGTACGATTAAATCGCATCGATTACAATTACGGATCATACGGAGTTTATTTATTATTCTATCATTACTCACCCTGTCCGCTTCGATCTTCATAATCTTTGCGTTTTCTCTTTCTTTATCGCACTGCTCTTTCAAGGCTTGAACCTCATCGGCAACAAGTCGAGTCACTCGCTCCATGTTTTCTCTCTGTTTTTGGAATTCCTTCATCTTTTCTTCGCCTAAAAAAAAAGAAATTCTTAGTCAGACTCTGCGGACTATAATGATGATAAGTCGATCGAACCTTCTTCTCGGAGTGCTTTTTCCTCTTCAAGTTGTGCTGAAAGCAAAGTGACTTGTTCCTGGGCTTCAAATTCTTGCAACTTTGCCGAATTCAATTCTGTCTGTAGTCTTGCCACGTCCTGGCTCAACTCTGCAGGAAAAATTGATTCAAGTAATTCGTTTCAATCGTTGTGTTAAGTTAAAATTGAAAAACCATTTTTATACCTCTAACAGTCTCCCGGAGTTGTTCAGTATCGTCAGAGTTTGAATCAACCTCATCAGAAATGTCAATATCAATGACTCCGTCAGGGTTAGCTTGTAGGAACTTTTGCGCGAGTACTTGTGACTTTCTTTTTAATTCTCGGTTTTGCTTGTACCACTGAAAGAAAAATTTCACATAGAACCAAGCATAGGAAGTCAAAAAGAAGGCCGGACACCAACTCGAAACAAACAGAGCGCAGTTCACAATATTTCTTGGATAATCCATTTTAATTTACGCTTTGAAATACGTTGTGATGGATCAATTGAATTTGTTTCATAGAAAAACACGATTGAAACAAAACGTTTTTATTATTCTGTTTAGATTCGCCTTGGGATTTTGTTTCAATACGAATCGAGCATCACGTAGCGCATGGCTTGTTCTACCTTGTGGATTCGCATGGCGCTTATTATTCCACACATGCATGTATTACATGGCTATGCATGCAAAAACGATCTGATATAACTGTGTCACTATATTCATGACAGATTCCGACAATAAACGCACTACGTCCCATGATAATTTGTCATTGAATTGGAAGAATGATAATAATGATAATATAATTGAATAATATAACGACATGAATCACTGTCAAATCCGAAATGAGTGTCGTAAAATCACCATACGTGAAAGTCATGGAAAATAATTTAAGAGACACATCGTTCAACATTTTCAATCTTGTGACAATTGGACCCCGATTCGTTTCGTCTTTTTATGTAATTGCATGTGTTACTGCATTATTATATTATTTTTTAATTTTATTTATAATCTGATGGATACCTGAGTAGCTTGTTGCATCGCTCTATGCATCGCTCCCGTCTCAACATCATATTGTCGTTTCAATTGTTCGTATTCCTTGCACACGGCTTCTGAGACTATTTCGAGAAATGATACACGTTATTAATTTATTAGACAAGGTCGTTGTGTCAATTGTATACGTGAACTCTTACCGTGACATATACTTCACACGTGTAGCTATATATAAGTAAGTATATTATTATACTATGCCTGATGCATCTCATAATCTGTGCATTGATTAAAAGTATGAACCTTCACTATCTCTAACTTTTATGAAGATTCTACATTTATTGCATACCTGTTCGTAATTTGTGTAGTTTTTCATCTCTGTCTTGTACTTGGGACTGCAAAGTATTGTTCTGCCTTTGTAATTGATTATATTTCTTTTCCAAATCGGCATAATCCCTCAGTGCTAAAAAAATGTTGAATAAATTTTTTGGAATACTATAGTTTAGTCATAAATTTACATCATTGGAATAACGGGGAAGTAAACAAATCAAATTATGAAGCAATCGTAAAATTGAATGTTTATAAATTTTTCAATTTCTTCGAAAACAAAACTTTGTCACGATTGTTTATATTTACAAAAGTATAATTGCGCAAGGTATATGCGGTATGTTTAGCGCATAATTAACAGAGGTTAGACAAACATTGTTGACTATTTATTATCGGAAATTCTGCAATGGCTAATTTCGTATTTTCATCATGGCAAACGGACTATCGTGAGTCATTTCACTTTCTGTACATATATATATATACATATAACACGATCATATTATATGTCCCCGGTTTTTGCATATTTGGCATGATTCACCAATGCCCAAGCCCAACGGCCTGATTCAAGCGTCCGGACGTCGAGGCGCCGATTTTACCATCCAACTTAAGTTATTGAGACTTTGAACCGATAAAGTAGTCGGAATTTACCATTAAACGACCGAAAGTCAGGTTGGCGTGTAAATAACATAAACCTCTACTACGGCATGTCCATAATAAAATATACAGTTTCAGCTCCCTCTCAAATTTGTCACGCCGGCAAGCTTTCGGATTAAAACAAAAAAAAACAAAAATACACCTTTGTATATCTGTCCCATTAATATGCCCATGTAACAGCGTGCAGTCAATATACTATGCACATCAAACGCCGGGCTTACTAAAGCCGTTGATTTTTTTCCCGGAAATTGTATACCATGTCAACGACAGCCTAGTATCTACACAGCTGTATTTTTGTTTCTATCCAGGGACACCCGTGACACACCCACGCGGACACAATTATTGCCGTACAAATATACGTCTGTTATTACCCGACTATCGATATTTTGCTTACGATGAAAGAGAATGAACAGGCTTTGAAAAGCAAATGTCTAGATGATGCCTATTTGTAGGTATATTTATAACAAAAGCACAAGTAATGCAAGCTAATTGGCTAGTAATGTTTTACAGTCGGCTTACTGGATTCGCTTTTTTGGAGTAACATCTTCCTCCTCTTCTCCGAGTCTTCATACTTGGTCTTCCACTTGTTCTCCATGAAGCTATTACTCCTGTTCAATTTTTTATCACCTAATTCCAATGTGGATCTTATAGTCTCGACCCTTTTACCATCGTTAGAATTCATTCTCCATATGGTTTTATCCTCGGCATTTTTCAACTCGTTATTTGAATTTACAGAGTTATTTCGTAATTTGAATTGGACCGGAGTATCAACCTTTTCAAACGAGGCTCGTTGAAGAGCAACCGAACTGGTACGACTTGAACTTCTGCAATTTATCTTCTCATTAGAATTATCTCTACGTGCTGGGGGATATCGGTCCAGAAGTTTTGACGTTTGTGAAACCTTCGGCAAGGGGATGTGAGAGTGGTTAACGGTAGATTGTGACCGTGGTGGTTCCGTGGTCAGAACGATTTCCAATTGCGTCTTGTTCATGGCATCTGAAATAATTTCAATTAAATTTCACTCGGGCCAAAAAGAAAAAAAAAAACAATAAAAAAATCAAAAAAATAGCGTGAAAGAAAAAGAAGTTTAAAGTTAAAGCTGAAGATTGCAACTCGTCTGTGTGAATAACGATTTTCCTGAATTGAGATAAGCACAACTTTGCACGTATCACAATATCTAAGTATGTAGTGTGTACGTAGGTATGTATGAACGCTACAATATCATTGTCGTATGAAATACGAGACGCTATGTCTTCGAAGCTAATCGAGCTTCCTAGAATATTTCATATACGTTAACGTTACTACGTATTGTGGTAATTAAGAATCGCGTTTTCGAGAACACAATTAGTCTGAGTCGTTATATAGATTTATAATAGTAAGCATTCTACGGACTATAGTATGTGTATTATATTTAATTGTTTTAAATTGTATGATCCAAATTTTCCAATTATTGTTTACACCGAATAGGTTCTACCTACACTGAATTTTTCATCAGATTAGATATTGTATACGACTTTGTTAATAACGTTTGATAATGAATGTCTGAATAATGATTAGAGGCGCCATATCCAATAACTTTACGAATATTATTAACATATGTGTATAGATCATATGTTAAAAAGATTAACATTATAAAATCGACGGCTTATATCCACGTAAATGTAAATATTTATTATATATATATATATATATATATATATATATATATATATATATATATATATATATATATATATATATATATATATACAAATAACGAACAGTCTAGTACATATGTATATACCTAAGGGTTAATAACTTCGGACTTTTCTAAAAATAAACTTAATAGACGGCCCCCTATACGAGGGCCTAGAAATAGCGCGCTGTCAAAGTGTAGCCTATACCCACTCGAGCGTTGAAATTCTAAAATTCGAGAAATCTCTCGCCAAGTTTATTTGACCTTCTCACTTTTTTACGATAACAAAGTTCTTTGATCAGTGACAGAGACTAAATGAATAACAAAAACTTGACGAATTTAAAAATTGGTCAATTATTATCGACGCGCGCTTTTTTAAATTCAAAATAAATGATCGTACGAAGAAACTATGCGTTTGTAGTTTTACCTATAATTAAGTAGTACTGTGGGATGATAAATTGTGATGATAATCCTCTTCTCTTTGTACGTATACTTCAACTGGATATAACTAGACGTTGTACACTGTCGAGCACTTGATAATCCACAAATAACGTTATTCGAATAATATCAGCGTTGAAAAATCGTCGTGATTATCATTTTTTGGTTGATTAACAGAAGATGGGTGTAATCGCAGTATGAAAGAAAACCGATTTTCTTTTTATCACAAAACGAAAATAATAACAATTCACAAATAATTGTATTTCCCGAAATAACTGATGAATATTCTTTCCACGACACTGAACTTTTGATGCATTCACTAGTTATACGATTAACAAATGAATTTTACACAGCCTGCACGATATCGTGCACGAGCACGTTACAGAGCATGAAATCGAAATCTGTCTTCCTTCGTGTCTCGGAACACACTACAGCAGACACTGGGCAATATCACTTCACTTTATCTTGGGCACTCCGCGCACTCCGGGTACTTAATAGTGTGCGGAGTTAGTCGGTTTAAACCAAACTTGAAAGTGGAGTGGGGGAAACTTGGGGAACTTGGTTTTCAATGGTGTGAGTAGGTATCTGTAGTATAGCTTTAAACGCGCACGCTGCTTTTCTCCAATACATTCTCTTACACGCACACTTATTGTTAAATTAATATACATACATACAACGCGTATGTACGTATATACGTCATATACTTATACATATAGACTGCGTATACACGACCTTCGATTCACATAATGTCTCGACACAATAAAGAAACAAATTGCAACAGTATGTTTTCCATTCCACTGAGGACACCTCTCGCTACCGCTAAAGTTCGACGTGGGAATGTATGTACATGTTTATTATTTCCACTATATGTTATACGGAGAATATGCAATAAAGGTATTCACTCCGAAATGCAAATAAGTTAAATCTAAGTATGCTGCACTCACGCCAAAGATATAACAATAAATGAATCGAAGGACAAGACCCCGAAATAAAATATTCAATTTATGCAAAACGAAGTTCAAGAATTTTCCATTTTTTTTTTTTTTTTTTTTAAGTGAAATGAAATTGTCTCTGAGTTAGCGTTTAGCGTTTTCTTTGTATCGTATACGATTTCAATGGAATTACATAATTCTATACGATATGAGTAATGCGATTCTTAGTTCATCTAGAAATCTAACGGTTTCTTTGGTTTCCTTCGTGGAATATACAGGAAATTTATTATTAAAGACAAGGCAGATGCATTCAATACCTAGAGACAATATTTCAATTGAACTTAACAACGCAAGGTCGAATAGCAATTAAAAGATTTTAAAAACAGTGTAGATATAGGTATTATAAGTATACACAGAAGATTGACAATATACCATCGACGTCATCGCCCGAATCAATCAATATAAACTATATCTGCTATATATATACGTATATACGCAGGAAATTGACGCAATTTAGTTGTAGTTCATCACATACTAATCGTGGATATCTAGATATATTTCATCGAAAAGAAATGAACCACGAGTGTTTTCTATTAGTCATTATACGTATGTAAGTATATCAAAAGGCATGAAATGTATTTTTCTTCTACGAAAAATAATATTAACTGTAAACCTATTTATATGAAGTGATGTTATGCTCTGAAGGTTTATAAGTGACAGTAGTGAAATTAGGAACAAAAATTGTCGGAAAAAATTTAAGGAAAAAAGAACTATATGTATATATATATATATATATATATAAGAACAGGACAAGTTCGTTATCAAATACGATAGGATATGGGCTCTATTTACATAAAAGGAATGACAGCTCATAAGCAAACCGCATATATATATATCCTACGGAATGCACGACGTGATAAATCATAATATTACTTGGCTTTTGAGTCATGCTCCTGAATAATCAGAAGCTATAGCTATATATATATATATATATATGTATATGTACAGTCTTTGTTTCACTGTCTAGAAAGAGACTCGACTGATAAAACATCAAAAATATTTCAAATATTTGAAACTTTACCGTTTCAATACGAAACTCCGAGACGTTAAACTTGAATAACAAAATTTCGCGGTATATTTAATGAAAGTTTACCATTATTTACTTGACAGCGAAGAATTCCTTTGTATATTAATACGACTTAAATGTAAGTATGTACCTACAGTTCTTGAATACGAATACTTAATGCATCTTATACTTGATATATTATAGATATAAGACTGCATAAGTTTAAGTTTAAAAAAATTGTTATACCTATACATATATACTGGTATTTATACTTAATTGCATAGACTAGAAAATGCACGGCGGTCATAAGTGCAACGGAGTACTATAATATTCCATTGCAGCAGATATACCTCTACTTACTTTCACGACTGTTGCTGCAACGCTTCCTTAGTTATAGAAGTTTGTAGTGGGCGCTAAAAGGCGTGTATTTTCTTCTATATGTCAGCCTCAAGCCTTCCTGGACTTATGAATTATATCAAACTAACTCACCTCACCTCGGCTTTAGCCTCAGCTGTTGGCTGAGCAAAGATAAGATATATTCAAAGATTTTCAGCTTTGCAAACAACCAAATATAACTTGCTAATCAACGTTATCAGATATACTACCTCGAAAGTCGAAAGATTGTCGGTAAGTATATATGTATATACATTCTACTACACTTGGACATGGCTATCACATGTGTGTAACACATTTTTCGAATATACCATGTATATTTTTTACGTAATATGCATAAAATGACATTATATTTATCGTATTATCTGCGAACCCTTTCCTGAGCTATAGGGTCTGTACATTACGCAGATAATGTAGCCGACTGACTGTCCCACCGTATGATTGCTTTATTGTTTTAAATTACCTACTCTTCCTTTGCCCCTAGACCACCGCCCAACTGGCGAGGCAAATACCATGTGAGTCATGATAAAATTGTTCGCTTACGTTAGCTGCTATACGTCCGAATCATCCTCGTCCCTGATTAATTGCCGCATGGTCTTGTGGTGCTACATACTCGCAAATTGTTTAACTACCTACGTTCGTTAAATGACAGTACTACGTGTGGAGGTAAGGGAATGAAAAATTTGTGGTTCCATGGAGTCTAGCTCCGGGGACAAGGTGGAAATAGTACTTTTCGATACGACGTGCGGAAAGTTGAATTTTGTGCACGTGAAGCGGGCGTAAAATCGAACTTTACGCCCGGCGTGTAAAAGTTTGAATTTTTAATGCCCAATTTGAAACTACGTAAATTTTAGATTTTTTTTATGTAACCGATTTCGAGATCGTTCGGTGAATTTAAAATTATGAATTTCAAATATTGGTAAAAAATATTTTAAGATTGTCTGAAACTTATACTCAATACCATTATTTCGAACTTATAGGAAAATGTAATCTTTCGTTCGAAAGAAAAAAAAATGAAAAAGCTTTTCAGTAAAAAAATTAAAAGTCGATTTCTTCCGATAGATGGGAGCAATTAAATAAAGTAATGGTTATAGCAATTCTTCATGGCTATCATGTAAATGTAAAGTCCTATGTAAATTTTATACCTTATCATTGAGCCATTTCTGAAATCATTCCGTGGGTTTGTCGGATAGACCGACAGTTAGATCGACCTCTTTGTAAAAACCTGTTTTACGAATTATGCTAAAGGCCCGAAAACGTGAAGATTCGTTAAAATAAGCAAAAGTCATTTTCGACTGAAACCAATATTCTTCTGATATCGTCATAGACATGATGAAAAGTATACAAATATTGGGAAATTATGCAGTTTACTTTTGCCAACTTGAATTTTGCATGAAAGTAATATTTTAGTATATCATTTTAGAATGGTGGATAAAGTACTTCGTATATTACATAGTGCGTAAAAATGTGTAAGTCGCCACTGTCCCTATCACAACATAAAAATCAAATAATTATTCCATTTTTTGTTTGACAATTTTCGCAATGTGAAATTATACTCTCCATCATTTCACAATACTCAAGCGATATACCGTTAAAAATTGGATCGATTTTGTTCGTTAGTTTGTTAATGAAAAGAAAAATAATTAGAATCACGTAATATCTGTCGGTTAAGAAGGGCTGTTGCGACGCCTTAAGATTACTTTCGTATCGGAACTCGTCGCAAGTTCACTGTCGGTCATTTAGATATACATAGGTATATGGTGGTATATAACAAGTGATACTATTATTTTGTAGACATTAGAATTTCTATCAATACACTCGCAGATCTCAACATTCCATGTTTAAAATCTTTGTAATAGTGGTTAATTTTGTATTATTCCTCATTTTTCAGATTTTTTTTCGTATTAATAATTAATCTATAAATATTCTAAAAAATATTTATAATCGTTTTGGCTTACGTTGTAGTCATGTGAGGACGAGATCACTCGTGAATGTAATTCTTAATATAAAAACCACAACCGGAAAGACTCGACGACATGGAATATCGAGCTTTCGCAACGAATTGAACTATAAAAGTTGCGATGACGAAATGTTATATACATGGATTGTCCTGACATGGATTAACCGGAAAGCAGATTATCCGGGATCGTTCTGATTCGATTTTTTATTTTTAAATTACTAATCACGGATATCAATTCATAATCGAGGTTCTCCTGTAAAATGTTCAATATATTGATGGTGTTTTCACGCTGCTATAGGGTATAAAGACAAATTCATATTTGCTCACGAACAATCCACAAATATTCGTATGTATGTACATGCCGATTATGAAGTCGGTTTCTAACTGACTCATGGGACATTTAGAAAAAATAAACAAAGAAATAATAACGAATAAACAGTAAACAGTATAGATCCAAAAGTGGAGGTATGCACTCCGACCAAATTTACGAAATTTTAAATAATAAAATATCTTTTCTAAATTTTGTATAACAAATAATATTTTCTGCGTAGGAATGTGGGGGAATTCGTTATGCTTCACCCCTTCAATTCATTTCAAAACACCTCAAATTTAAAGCTGTTTTTTCAAATAGGAAAGAATAATAATATTATGAGATTGCCCTTGTAGTCCTAGAGGAAAAAAAATTTCACGTAACGGCCGCTGATGGAATCTTTAACCGCAGTTTATGTACGTAGAACAAACCTAGTCGGAACTGAATAGAAAAAATTCTACTAGGACTGTGTCATCAGGAGATTCATATAGGAAAGTCTTATGAAAATATGGAAAAATCTTCATCTATCTGAGTTTCTTTATATCTGAGTATTCTTAACTTTCTCGGTAAAAATGCTTACTCGATGTCAGAAGAAAATACGTATTTTAGATACTTAAGAATCTTAACTGTAAGAAATTTGAAGCTACCGAGATGCGATGTTTCTAAAAACAACAATGTTGAATTTCAAGTGGCCTTGGGGGCACAAATTTTCGTTATCCAATACGTCCGAAACTTCACACAATTTTTTTTTTTACAAATGGATAAAACGAATTCAATGGGTGAGAAATAAAGAATTTCCACTGTGGTAAAATAAGGACCGACCCAAGGCCTCTACAGAAATTCCGATTAACGCCGAACAGTCATCGTACTCTAGTATATGGAGGATTCCAATAGTGAACTGATCCCATTTTTGGGTCAAGCTATTTTAATTTTTTTACAACTAAAATATGTTTTGGCACACCTTAATAGGTACGTTGCGGCTCAGGATCTTGGGAACGGCTCATCTTCTACAAATTAGTAAATCTTTATTATCATAGTAACAAATTTTTGAAGAGAAAAATCATTTTCCCGACTTGAAAGGATATAGAAAATGAGCAACTTGTGCATATAAAAAGTGATAAGCTTCGACCTTCGGAGCTTATCACTCGATGACATCATATGTGACTTCGTTAAAGACAATAACCGAAACGAAATTGAAAAAGAGAAGACCGAGTATAAACAGTACGACTATCAGGTGCACCTTTCATAGTTTCTAAATGTACAGTCGTTTTCCATAACTATTATCAAAATTAATAAGTTTTACGTTTCATGTAGTTCAAAAATATAATTCTACGTAAATTATAATTCATTTGTATTTTTTGCAAGTGAGAAAAGACCGCATGAGAATTTCAGTCCAGGGTAATTTTAGGTTTGAATCTGGCGTTGCACATAAGCTGCTGCAGTAAATAGGTATTATAATCATTTTGAGCGCACAAGGATATAGTGAAAGGGACATTTTGGTTTAGCAATGACATTTAATATGGTCCAATCCATATGGATTCAACGAGCAAAAAAAAACGACTACTTCGATTTTTTCAAACCTTGGAATATTAATCTACATCAGATTTGATGAGACCCCTGTTTCTTCTTTTTCCGAAAAAAATTTCCGGAGCTTTAGGGCGCCATGTCAAAATTTACATCGTGACAGCGTTATTACGAAAATAAAAATGCACTTTTTTTCAAATGGCCGTCATTTTGGCGCAAATCATCCCATCGAAACGATTTTTTTTTTCCAAAATGTGCAGAATTTCATCAGCTTGAAAAGTAACACTGAAATAGTCGCAAAACCAAGATCAATCGAAAAAAAAGCGTTTCGTGGCACGGATTCCCATCGAGATGGAGAGCTGTAAGTTTACATAGATTTTTTTGTTTATGTATTTGGAGCCCATTTATAGGAGTAGGAACGGTTAAGATTCAAAAATACCCTAAATTAGAACCACCCTAATGTGGATCCATATGCTGCATTAACCTGAAATAGGAAAAACGTAATGCCAAATAATGGGGACTTCATTGGTATTTAGGTACGAAATATATAAAATATAAAATTGATTTGAATATGTTTTTGAAATACGTGTAGCTATTGCGATACTAAACAATCAAACGAATGATCTGATATAATGAATAACAAAATAAATCAATATTATTATTTAGGCTAATGACCCTAGTGAAAATCATTCTAAGTATACGAATTTCTACGAATTTTGACGGAAATTCGCACTGTTCGTTGTTGTTCATTCTAAAAATTGTAGTTTTTATCTAGTTTGATCGAGAAAAACAACGAATTTTTCTGAATCTTCAATATAATATATAACGGTGATACAATATCTGTAAAATTTTAAATTCATGAATCAATCTGAACGTTCTCTATGCTCCGCCTGGAATCGAGCACTTCTGTACACTCGATGTCCTGTAATTCCTTTCTAATCAGAGGAACGTGCGCTAACATATCGTACATATGTGTAGTTATATAAAAGTTATCATTTAGCAGATATACTTAGTCAATTCTATACACGATAATCACTCCGATACACACGCTATTTTTAAACGTACGTATTAAAAAAATTCATTCCAAAGATGTACTCCAGTTGAATCATATAGGTAGATCATTGTAGTACTCAAGCAGTATTATACAGTAGCTCCATCTTCATGTATGTATCCTAATACTATTTATTTAATAGTAACAACATAAGGCCAATTACATATGAGAAAGTAACCTCAATATTCCTTAGTTAATAAAGGATTAATTCATGTTTATAATCTAATGCTCAATTCGTGGGAATTAAGCTCTCTGAGGTTTGAATTGTACCGCGCGTTGTTGCATTCACCGCCGTTCCATATGTCGTGGCGCAAAGCAGAGTCTGAAAATTATCATGGCTGATTGTAGTCGTACAACAGCTGATGAACCTAACCTAATCTAACCTAGTTTATCAGTCATAGGAGAATAACGATGTATTTAAAGTGTCGTGGAGTGTAGTTTTGTTCATCCACGGTAAATATTGGAAAGAATAAATAAATAAACGAGATTTAAAATGGGTAACCAATTGGTCGGGATTGCTCCCAGTCAAATTTTCCCTGTCGAACATTATTTGACAGATCATAACGATCTTCAGTTTGACATAAAGTAAGTATAATGTGATTTCGCTATTGAACGTATAAATATCGCACGCGATTATCATGCTTTGTATTTCCGCTATTTACAGCCTCGGTAGTACGAGATTTTTCAAAGTTGCTCGAGCTAAAAGTCAAGAAGGTCTTATCGTTGTTAAAGTATTCGCAATTCACGATCCAACTCTACCGTTATCTACGTATAAAGACAAGCTCGAAGATATCAGGTCAAAACTAGCATCCGCAGTCAACTGTTTACCCTTCCAAAGAACAATTGTAAGCAAAATAGGCATACCTTAAGCTTCACCAAACAACCTTGCAACGTTTTAAATAAATCTCATTATTTGCATAATCACAGGAACTGTTAATAACAAGATCATAATACTTACCTGAAAACATGTTTACCTTTCCTTTCGCTAAGCCCCTTATCCAATTTTGCTCACATTCAGTACCAAATGAAAAAATTTATATTTCCTGTCTACATATCAGATTTGGCGTTATTTTTTTATTCTATCAAATTTATTTTTAGCTGACAGAAAAAGCGGGATTTATAATGAGAGAGTATGTGAAATATTCTCTTTACGACAGAATAAGTACCAGACCTTTTTTGTCTAGTATAGAAAAAAAGTGGATCACTTTCCAAGTGCTCTATGCTTTGCACCAGGCTCACAAGGTGAATGTACAAACACAACGTGAAGATCAATAGATTTTTTCCATTTTTTTTTTAAAGACAATCCTAAGATTATATGAATATTTCAGTTTGGTGTATGTCACGGGGACATCAAGCTTGAAAATATTATGATAACCAGTTGGAATTGGGTATTGTTAACTGACTTTGCAAGCTTTAAACCTACATACTTACCCGAAGACAACCCAGCTGACTTTTCATACTTCTTTGATACCTCTAGACGGAGGTTCGTTAGCCATTAATTATAACATTATTGTTTGCGATGTATGTAATATTTTTTCGGGTAAAGAATACTCACATACCATACCCCCTAAAGAGTGAATGATGACTTACAACATGATACTTTGCTGTATAAAATTATTATTTCTTTTATATTGAAGTATACCCCATGTGTATGATCAAAATCCAAACTGGTTTATTTTTAGAACATGTTACATTGCGCCAGAACGATTCGTTAAGACATTGTCATCGGAATTAAGCAACACAATGTTATTACCAGAGCAAGAAGTTAAGACAGGAGATTTACATCCTATGATGGATATATTTTCTGCTGGATGTGCTCTGACCGAATTGTTCAACGAAGGACATCCACCCTTCGATTTTTCTCAACTTTTAGGTAAATAGGATGCGATAAATGATCTGAAAATCAGAGATAATATCAGACTTGTATAATATTGTTTAGGCCTTATTTATCGAATGCATCACCACCATATTGTAGATTAATCTTCATATGTATTCATTGATTCCTAATTTTTTTTACAAATTTTTATCTGTTTTATAAAACTTGAAGCATACAGGAATGGAGAATATTCGGCAAGTAAACATCTGGACAAAATTGAGGATAGTGGAATGAGGGCACTGTTAGCATCGATGTTAGAGAGAAATCCTGGTAGTAGAAAAAGTGCGGAAATATACTTGGCCCAAGAACGTGGCAAAATATTTCCCGAATATTTTTACTCCTTTCTTCAGTCTTACATGCTGATATTCTCGGCCGCTCCTATACTATCACCGGACGAGAAAATAAACAGATTAAAAAAAGATATTGGAAATATTATTAACATATTGAAGTCTGAAAATGAGGAGAAACCAAGTCTCAGTGATTCGTCCACTTCGGATATTCTCAAATTGCATAATGAAAATATTGAATCGTTGAACGATTTAGATGATAAAGAAAATGATTCGAAATTTGTTGACGGTGTTGAGGATAGAGAGAAACAAGACGAAGAAAAAGCCACAAAGGATGTTAAAAACAGCGAAAATTTAGAGGGACTTATCATAATAACACAACTAGTCACTTCTTGTATTCGAGGCTTACATCATTCCCAATCAAAACTACAAAGTTTGGATATTCTATTGGAATTAGCAGAAAACACTACCGATGAAACAATCCTGGACAGAATTCTACCTTACATTGTAGGTATCAGATATTTTCAAAAGCATATACAGTTTAACGTACCTATTTATCTATAATTCCAACGTTCTTTCATATAAATCATGAACCAAAAACAAACAGACTTGTTTTAAAATAACAAGAATTGCACGCGACTACGTAATTAACGTTTAATTACAGTTTCATCTAGTTCACGACCCAGCTCCACGTGTGAGAGTTTCTGCGATACATACCTTAACAAAATGTCTATATCTCGTCAAATCTATTCCACCGACAGACGTGAACATATTTCCAGAATATATACTCCCAGGATTGTCTCACATAACTCAAGACGAGGCTGTAATTGTGAGAGCAGCTTACGCTGAAAATATTGCGCATTTATCTCATATTGCTTTACGATATTTGGAGAATTCTCATCTGACTAATTCGAATAACAAAGAAGGACCGAAGCCCAGCTACGACAGTGAGCTTCAAACTCTACACGAAATGGTATGCGTGGTTTAATTCCGACGTGGAAAAGTGAATAATTCTGACCTGAATGAAATAAACAAGTTTTACTAATCCTAAATTTTCAGGTCCAACAATCGGTCGCCATGCTATTAACAGACTCTCAGAATTTAGTAAAGCAAACTTTGATAGAGAACAGTATAACAAAACTATGTGTTTTCTTTGGAAAGCAAAAAGCAAATGATGTCATACTTAGCCATATAATAACTTTTTTAAATGATAAAGACGACAAACAACTCAGAGGATCATTTTTTGATTGTATTGTTGGAGTCGCGGCCTACGTAGGATGGCACAGTAGTCCCATTATAATGCCTTTACTTCAGCAGGGGCTTACCGATCCTGAAGAATTTGTTACTACTAAAGCAATCAATGCTATGGCCACACTTACAGAACTAGGTCTCCTGCATAAGTCTGCTTTGTATCAATTACTCTCTGAAAGTGTAGTTTTTTTAGTAAGTGTTAACAGAGTTTAGATTTTCATTATTTAAAAGTAAAATCACTTGAATTTCTCATTTTTGCATCGAACTTTTTCTAAAATCATTCGACGAGTCGTTATTCGATGAAAATGAATACTTTCGTTTATCAACAGTAATAAAAAAAGTGGTCATACTAATTATCGTTATTATCTCCAGGTTCATCCAAACTTGTGGATTCGTCATGCAATTGTGGGATTCATATCGGCGTCTGCTAGGACTTTGAATCTAGTAGATGTACAGTGTAAAGTTCAAACAATTATTCAGCCATACTTGAGACATCCGTTAATACAAATTGAGAAGGAGGTATTGTTATTGGAAGCTCTGGTAGCACCAATTCCACGCGTTGTATACGATTCTGTAATAAAATACAGCGATGTAGATGAATTATTTCGAGTATTTGAGCAAAGGCAGAAGGCGCGTGTAAAGGCGATCTCTGGTATCGTACCACAATACAGCGATATGAGTACGGCATTGAAAAACGTAAGTAGGATGTTTAAAGTTGAAATAGTTTTTGGTAAAAACTGTAATTCATCGAAGCACAGAATATAACGTTTAGTTGACGTCTCTGCTTAGCTATTCAGAAGACTAAGTTCAGAGGCAATGACTGACATGGAAGAGGACCAATTGTTGATGATGAAACCGCACCTATTGAAGATTAATAAACACCGATTATCTATAGAAGTAAAACAAGGCAAGACCAAGACTATGGATGGTAAATTGGAGTTGAATCTTGTGAAGGACAAAGTTCGTCATCACATTGTTATTTTATATCCTGATACAAAAAGCGATCTGAGTACGATCACTGCTTTTAAAAAAATTGATCGAAGAACCCCAGACAGTTCGATTTCACACGCTACGATGAACCAAGAATGGCGTACGATGTTCGCAGCACAGGATAGTGTCCAAGTGAGCTTGGTTTTAAAACTTATGATCATACAACCTATGTGTGCATTGGGGTGGGCCAAATAAACCGACTATTTTTATTTTCTAAAAATACTCTTAAAAACTTGCTCTTTATGATCAATAAAATAGTACATGGAAAATGTTATTGTAGCACTCTTCGATTTTTATATCTAAAGTATTAATCCACTTAGAAAGTTTCTACATAGCTAATTTTCTTCAGAATTGAACGCTCTACAAAAAAAGTCTCTTGGTCTTATTCGATGAATCTAGCTGTTTCCAAGTTATTCATAACTTTGACCATAACTATAACTATGAATAACTTGTAAATAGTTAGATTTATTGAAAACGACCAAGAAACGTTTTTTGTAAAGCATTCAATTTTGGATAAAACAAGTTATGCAGAATATTTCTAAGCAGATTAGTTCTTGAGATATAAGAATCGAAGTATGCCACCAGAACATTTTCCATGAATTTTAAATAGAAAATAAAAGATAGCAACGAGTGATCTCTAAACATTAATATTAAGAGCTGAGTTTTTTTAGGTCCGTTATTTGATCATAAAGAATAAGTCTTTGAGAGTGACTTCTGAGAAAAAAAAAAGATTAGTGTATTTGACCCACCCTAATGTGCATACCATCAAATCTGTATTTGATTTATTCATCAATTAGCACTTTGACAAAACTCTAAAAAATTTATAACGAAATGAATTTCACGTTCATTTGACTCTAATCTTATTCTACTTACAGCATACGATTGTTAAAATGTCTGATATGACCGGTGGTGGAAGTAGTCCTAGCCACAGTATACATGGCGGTGATATACATTTGTCGCCCCAGCACAGCTTGACGGATATTAACAGTATAAACGATCATTCGTTGCACGAAAGATCTTACATTCAATGTAAGTTCTGGAAAAAGTTTTATTAAATTACATCCTAATTCATGTTTGGGCTAAGCTCAGGACCAAAAGTAATAATATTTAGAGTAAAGGTCGGTCTTCTATTGTCATAAGCACTGGAAACACTTTTTTTCTCAACGTTGTTAAAAAATAAAAAAAAAACAAATGGCTCAAAATCAGAAATTTTCTCATCGCAAAATTAAATTCATAGAATATCATCGGTTTGCTCCAAAATTACATAAAACTCTTCCTTCAATCCTTCGATCGCCTGTAGCGTCACATTTCATTTTGTTTTGTGCATGACTACAAATTATATAGTTATATAAATTTGCGATAGTCGCAACTCTTTATGGTTTTGCAGACCGATGTGCTCCGTGCAGATTGGAGTTGCGACAACTAACTTATAGGAAACAGGACCAACACTCAGCCGCATTAAGAGCACAGCACTGGGCTGATAACATTGCATGGCAAACTGGTAAGCCCTAATATTTTAATAATTCAAATAAAAATCCGAAATTGATATTTGTATAACAACAAATTGCGACCTTCGTGATCTTCTGTTTTTAAAAAGGTTCTCGATTGTTGCCAAGTGGTTGGAGACCACGTGGAATTCCTGTAGCCCATTTGCACGAACATCGAGCTGCGGTAAACAGATTAGTTTCAATTCCTGATACAAGTTTATTCGCTAGTAGTGCAGCTGACGGATGCGTGAGGGTTTGGGATGTCAGTAAAATGGAAGGAAGAAACATTGCCAATCGTTCGAGGTACTGTGGTATATAAATTTCAGGTTGAAAACTGTATTGATTAGTGTTGATCGAATGAAAGGATGAACATCAAACTGCATTTGAGATATATCTGTTACAAAAATTTAATGTAGAAATCCAAAGTTGGCGAAAGATAAAAGTTTTTACTCCAAATGGCAATACTTTGTTTAAATAAAATTTAAGTTTGCACGTAGTTGTTGGAATTTTGAATTCCGGGAACTTCTGATTACTAAAATAAACTCTGACAAAACGATATTCTTCTTTTAGACAAGCTTACGTGCATAGAGGTGGGGCGTTAGTAGGCCTAGCAGTCTGTGATCAAGGACAATCATTAGCAAGTTCAGCTAGTCAATCTGGATCTGTATTTGTTTTAAGAATCGAACAATCTACAAATAAAATGAATGTTCTTCACACCAGACAGTTGGATTTACAGGTATTCATCAAATCCTTAATACGTTACACGTTTTATACATTAACGATACTACACGACACTAAAATTTACCACATTATCTACTCTTTTCCATCCTGTCTCTTATCAATCTTTCATACAAATTCATGTTGAAATAATTTTTCAAGGAAGAAGGATGCGCCGTTGATGTACAATATTTAGATTCCGGTTCTCAATCAGTCTTAGTCTATGCAACTCTTTATGGATCTTTAGTAGGATGGGATCTGAGATGTCCGGGTACAGCATGGCGTTTAGAAAATGATCTAAAGCATGGAGTTATCACATCTTTTTGTGTCAATAACTATCAACAATGGTTAACGCTAGGAACAAGTTCCGGAGTTCATATATGCTGGGATCTGAGATTCCAACTACCAATAAGTAGCATTAAACATCCTACAGGTGAAATGCAGTTTGTCACATAATGGACAAAAAATGTGTGCAGAATCTTACAGAACATAATTTTACGTCTTCAGGTGCACGGGTGAGAAAAGTACTCACCCATCCAACAGAGCATTCTTGGATTCTCTCAGCTGTACAAGGAAACAATGAAATATCAATGTGGAACCTGGAAACGGGCTTCCGACAAACGGTACTTTGGGCATCGAGCGCACCTCCTTTGAGTCACACCCAAGCTGGACACAGCGTTTGCGCTATGCACTCAGGCGCAATTGATAGATCTGGGTTTCTGCTCGCTGGTGGTACGGATATGAGACTTAGATTCTGGGATTTGCAGAATCCTAATGAATCATACGTAGCTTTACCTGCTGCTAATGACACTGTACCACCAAATTCACTTGCTTATGAGTAAGTGTGCAGCAACTTTGATTTTCTTTCTGTTATATTTAATCCACAAATCAAATTTGTTTGCATAATTTCATGATTATTCATCTATTGATTTCATTTCTTTTTTTACAGACAACGACTGATCGATGGAACAAACGTTGTGCAAGAAGTATTAGTCGGCGGAGTTGCACCAGGAAGTTATGTAACTGGAAGTACTGTACGTGGCAGAGGACACGAAGAAGGCGGACAAGGCCAAGGCCCAGATTCACCACCAGCTGGTCATCATGATGCCATTTCTGCCGTAGCTATGTCAAACACTTGTATATTAACTGGAAGTACGGATGGTTTGATACAAGTGTGGAAATGAATAGTTAATAATATCTTATGGGGAAACCAAAAAAAAAAAAAACTCCATTTCTTTATTTTTGTCCCAGTATCAACGAAAAAAATGTTACAAAATTTTCTCTTTTTCCGTTTGTTTGTATTTTTCTTTTCGTTTCTTTTTCTCAGCAATCTCCGATAGATTAACGCATTGTCACGTAGCGCTGTAGTCGTTTTTTTTCACATAAAGAGTGAGTTATTATCATTGTTATTTTTTTTTTTTTTTTCTTTGTAAATATATATGTATAACAGTAATAAATTATTTGAAAACTCACGAAGAAAATAATTTGAAAAGCCTTGATAAGGTTGAAAAATACCGAATTTCAGCAGCACTGATAAAAAATGATTAGTGTAAATAGGAAATTATATTTTTGAAGGCTTCGAAGTACATTTTCATATGAAAATGCATATATATATTTTTTATAAATTCTTTTTGCATCGTTGAAAATTACTTATAATGAAATATGAATATTGTTGTAAATTTAATCGAGTTTTCAGTATTGTTAAATACCAAATTAAAAATTTTTGTTCATATCGAGGCTGTTTTAAAATATGTGATAACTTATAATGCTCTAAATTGATTTCAGGGACGTGTATACTAAAAAGTGGTTTTAAAAAAAAGTGATATTTTTTATTTTATTTAATTATTTTTTATTCAATTACGTCAAAATGTTAATACATGGTAAGATAAAATGAAAATAAAAATTTTCCTGAAATATAAAATCTATAAATTGATTTTGAAGTATAGCTTCAGCGATTTCTAGTTTTTGGTTTTAATATTATGGTTTTTCGAATATTTAATAAAAAAAAAAAGTAAATCGTTGTAAAATGTGTTAGAAAAATATTTATTTTGAAATAAATATTTTTCAATATATTTTACAATGATTTCCTTTAATTTTATTGAAAATGTGGAAAACTACGATAATAAACACCAAAACTAAAAATCGATTGAGCTATATTTCAAAATTACTTTCTAGAGCTTATATTTGGAGAAAATTTTATTACTTTTCACTATGGATTAACATTTTTCACGTAATGGAAAAAAAATGAAATTAAATACAAAATATCGACTGTTATTTAAAACCACCCTAGCATACATAAGATTCAAACAATGTACGAATCGTTCCAAAAACTATTAGCTAATTGAATATCGTACTGCTAGAAGAATTCGAGGTAAACTATTGCATTACATCATATATGTTTTTTCGATTTTTTTTGTTTCGTTTTTTTTTTATCAATTCTATAAATTTGTCAATACGTATTATTGATTTGTTAATATTCAATCGGTATCTGTATTTAAAATATATACATATACATAAAACTTTTGTATAAGCATAAATGTGTAAGAATATATTATATTTATTTATGGCAATTCTTTTATCATTATCATTATTTTATTTTTTTCTGTATTTTTTTTTCATACATATAAATATAAAAGATACACATAAGTACATAGAGTAACATAGCGTTAATTAACTGTACAATGTAAATTCATATTGATATAAATAGTTAATGTACAATACAGCTTTAAATGAAACTATAATATGATTTTGTTTGTTTAAAGATAAAAAAAAAACATACTCATTATAAACTCGTATTCCTAATTATCATTATAAAATTTTTATAACATTATTATCATAAGGTGTTGGAAAAATCGCACACCGTATACTATTTATACCCCCAGGAATATATTAAATTCCTATAAGCGAAAATATTGAAACGAAAGTTATACTTATTATGCAAAGAATATAACTTTTTTGCTTATCCAAAATACCATTCATGCTTAATCATAAATAAAATATATAACACAATAAGCGGAAATAATTCCACCTTTCACTACATGATTTATTGACTTATATGTTGAACAGATCCATTCATAGAACAATGCAAAATACAATTTCACTAGGTATATGAAACTAGTCTTATAATTTATTGATAAAATAACATTTTACAAAAACAAAATAAAAAGAAAATTAAAAATACGATATTTATTAAGATTGTTGTCAATCACCAGGGACAAACAGGACCGGAAGAATAAGGTCCTTGTCCTGGGAAAGCGTAATTATCGGGAGTAATTATCCTGCAGATTTCTTTCCAGCGTTCGCCTCCGCTTTTTCCTTGTCTGTTTTGTCGTGGTCTGTCACCGCTACTACCGTAACCGTGATTTCTTACAAATAAATCAAACCACGGCGCGCTTAGAACACAACCAAACATAACGGACATTAATCCGATAAAAATAAATATCGACTTCATATTTATTTCGTTTTTATTAAACTTTCTATATATTCGTTGATAAAATAATATGTATTTGGCTTTAGAGATAACAATTCGGTATTATGTTTAAAAGTGTGTGTAGATTAAGTTGATCATTGTTGTTTTGATGATACTTTTTTCCTACAAACTTCTTATTTCTTTATTTATCAAACTGATAGTTTATGATAACTGCTGACCTGAAACAATCAATGTTATATCGTCAACACTTTGAGGAGATTTTTTCGTTTCTAAAATTCAAATAACTTAAGATATTGTGTAAATAAATCGTAGCGTAATATTTTTTATACGCATGTTTGATGCTCATCTAGATGATCAAAATGACACGTGCTATTAGCGAGTGATATGCACTATGATATTTAACTGAAATACGATGTTTATAGCTTAATTTTTTTTTTTTTGTTTTTTAGTAGTATACTTTCAAACTTCACACTTTCTGAACATTATACTATATACCTATTATAATATAAAACGTGATGAATTTTTTCATTAATTTATTTAACATCAGCACGGTCTTTCGGTATAATCATTATTATTGTTATACTCGAATACTTCAGTACTTAGATATTTGCGGCTAAATTATAGAAAGATATCTACTTCTTTAATTTTTTTTTTTTTTTTAATACAGGATATATTCAACTGCTATTTCTATTATTATTATTATTATCGACATGAAATGAACATGCGGTTATTCATTTAGTTAAAAACAATTGTTTTCTGACATAAGTATAAAATTTTTGAGTAATTTACAATTCATTTATAACCATACGAATCTAATAAATTCTATTTCTTTTTTCTTTTAAGAATTATTACATGCAGATATTATTTTAGGAATTTAATAATCAATAAAACATTCTTTAATATAGTTTGATATTCAAGATAATTATGTTAAAAAAAAATCACAATATAATATACATACTTTTACTAGAGATCACGAACACAGATCGTCGAACTTGATACTCTTATCATTATTATTAAATACAACTTTATAAGACCGAAGCGTTGAAGCCAATAGACTGAGGAGCTACAGACACAGTATGTACTTGCACTCTCGCACTTTCGTAATGATCAGATGCTGGATGTCCACTCACATTTTATAGGGGGGAAACCTCGCGAGATAGTTCCCCTCGGAAAAATCCCAGATAAAAAAAAAAACCAAAACAAAACAAAAAATGTTACTGCTATTGTGTATAATGGGATGCTATCCTGTATATATCACGTAGAATAATAAATCTTATAGCCAGAGAACTTATAGTACCTACATAATTCTATACGCGTGAAGCAGGTATCGTTTCCTAATTGTGATATCTAAATAAATGTGTAGTGGAATTACGGTTTTTGTTTTATTCTTTTTTGTAAACACATGAGGGAGTTCCCGATATATTATAATTCGGTAAATAATTTGATTGACTTTCAAATCACGAATCGTGCAGCTTGTATAATAATCTCGAATTTAATTTTTCTCTCAAAATGACAAAATTATACCTATACGCAATTCGAAATCGACACAAATATCACCGTATTTTGTAATTACGATGTTCCTGACGTAACTACACATGTTATTTAAATGTTTCATTAATTTATATGCAATAGATGCTTTAAGTTAAATAATTTTCGTGTTTTAATTGTGACAGCTATGAAATTGGCTGCGCGGTTTTCATTCTGATCTAACCCTCAATGAAAGAAGAAAACAGCTGACTTCGTACCGTTCACATTTGAACTTGCCAAGTGCATTATAACTACCTTAAACTATAATCAGTAACTTCCGTATGAAAGTAACACTTCCGGTAATTTCTACACCCTTTTCAAAACAGTCAATCCTACAATGAATCAAATAATACCTCGAGACGACCTGCTCCACATTCGCCAAGGCTGGTATGATAACTCATAATTTACAATGAATGCATCACTGTCCGGTACCATTAATTTGACTTAACCACACGGGTGCCACGTCTGTCTTGGACTTCCTATATTCTGTATACTTTCAGCATCTATAGGTAAGTTTTTCGAAAATATATTAACGTTATAAGCGAATGTTAATAAACATTTTTACATGGAGTTGTGACTGTGGATGACTAGTATTGTGTATGTTTAATTCGAAATGGAATAGGGGGTTTATAATAGTATAAGAAATACGTGATATAAGTGTAATAGCAGCTTTCGTAGTAACGTTGACTTCAATTTGCACGAACGTGCTCAGTGCATAAATTCAGAGATCGATTACCGCGATATGGCAATTTTCCTATTACCGTAATGACCAGTCCATCGTGTCTCAGCTATTAATAGCTGTTGACAGAGAAAGTCTGCGCTACAGGGCTCGAACCTTAGGTTTTCTATGACTCTCTAACGACTTCCATCGGCTTAGAATAGCAATCCAGTATTAAATTTTCTCATTTATTTGGAATAATATATTCCGGAGGTAAAAACCGCATTCCATCGTACCTAATTGTCAGTTACAGTTTAACTTTATCAACCGATACTAATGCACATTATACATATGTATCTACGTATAGCTAATGCCGTTTAAACTTGATCCTGTAAGTTTTTACAAAATTTTTTTTAACAATTAGAAGAGCTACCAACTCGTGATATGTCCTTGTCGCATATTTCTTTACACTGTGTTTGTACAGATTTAAGTAAATTCATCTGTAATAGCTGTGAACACAGTTCGGAGAACTCTTACACTAATTGAAAAGAAAGTCTTGTTATATACCTACGAACCGATATATAACTGTAACAGTTTCTAAGTACCTCCCGGTATGCTACGTTAAAGTTTGCATTGAACCATGAATTTGCACCTCGATCGCTTCAGAGAGATGCAACTCAGTAATGCAACACAATAAAAAATGTCCATTCAATGGACGTCAAAGTAGACACTTCATGCTTCAATTTGCACATCTTGAATTCTGAATATGGTCTTCTAATCAAAAGTTACAAGCGTTTGAAAATTCGTCTTTTTTCGACTCGCGGTGATCAGATGTTGCTTCAATCCTTTTGAGGAGTGTAGATGTCCAAATGTGCCAGTTTTTGTTATCTAAAAAGTAAACTTTGGTCAGAAAGATGACTTTTGGACGAAAGTATACTCTTGAATGACAAAATCGGGCATCCGTTAGACGTCTGATAAACAATTTGAAGCTTTGTGTTGTCTAGGTTCTGTCTATTCCGGAGATGAAAGATTGAGATTCGTTTATGGAAAACATGAGTGACTTACTTTAGTCTTAAATATTATTATACAGGGTGAGTCACGAGAAACTTCGAGAATGGGAGGAGCTTGGTTGATGAATTAGTCCTTACAGCTCGATAAAAAAATCATCTCACAGAAATTAACAAGAGACAGGAATTGTAGTAGATTTCACAAGCTAAAGAATACCGTTTGAAAATTAAAATTATTCACACAGGGTATTGACCAGCAGGGCCTAATTCATTAACTAAGCTCCTCCCATTCTCGGAGTTTCTCTTAACTCATCCTGTACATCTTCTGATTCCAAAAAGATATGAGTTTTGAATAGAAATTTGTACAGTTTACAAATTAATGAAGTTTGTGAAGTTAATAAATTGACCTGCATCCATGACGATAATTGAACAGCATTTTAGTAAACACTTTAAAAAATCATTATCTGGTATAAGCGTGAAAAATATCTTGTCTAACCTTGCTCCTATTAATCGAGCAATAAATTGTGACGTCTTCTTATAAGGAATACAGATATAGTAGCAGTCGGTCAAGGTTCCGATATGCCGAGAACGATGCGATATCAGTTGTCCGAAAAATTAGCTCTTTCAATAAATAGAATATTTTATAGTGTGAAAATTGGATATAGAATTTCGAGAGTAAAAAAATTCATAAAAAAAAAAAATCAGCAAAAAGAATAGCCATATCAGCAATATAGGGTTAAAGCTGTTCGTTATTGTGTGGTGAGAATTTTTGGAAATTTTTTGGAACAAAATTAAAAATAGGAAACTTCGGGAATTAAAACTCACTTTTTAGATTTTGAAACTTAATTTCGTATACATATGTTGGAGATTTAAGTTTCAATTTTTGTTCTTTTGATAAATACATTTCAAAACGAAGTATTCAATACACTTATAAATTTTGGCGATTCAATTTTGCGATTGAAAGTTACAATCGACTGGAAATATTCCGATTATAGTGGGAATTCATAAATATTCAAAAATTCATATCGATTAAAATATTTGAGTTATATGTTTGATAAAGATACTGGGTACTTCTTCAATCCCAAAAAATATAAAAAAAATATTTGCGAAGAAATCGAAATGAGTACGTCAGACATTGGTCAAGTTGACATTAAATTCCCCATATATATTATTAAGGTAATTTTATGTCACAGAACGTATTAAACAAATTCAGGTATGTAAATAGAATCTCAAATGCGATGGGTTTTTACGAGAAACTCTACACGAATCACAATTACTATGCGATACCAACGCAAAAAAAGAAAAAGAATAAATAATCTCTTCGAATATATTTAATTTACGTCGATTTTCAAGGAGGATCTTTATACAATACAGGATTTAACCAATATGGTATGATAATTTTTACTGTAAAGAAGAATGATGGTATATTCGAAAAATCGCAATGTTATAGTAGAAGTTCTTGAATCTTTTAAAACTAAATCAAAAAATCAGCACAAAAAACTATAATAAACCAAAAAAGATCGTATAAAGCTGGATTACGTATTACGAAATGCTCTTCACATTTTTGTCTGATTTGTGAAATGTGATTTGAAAAGATTTCAGGGTTATCACAGCATAAGATACATAATAATTGTTTCAAATTTTGATAAAATTATTTGTGTATCTCCCCTTTAAATTGGCTCTTGATAACGTCATTATGTATGTACATACAAGCTTAATATATACAAGCCAAGTTAATTAACTCTGTCGACTAAAATATTCCCACCATCGTTGACCTGCAAAGAAAATGTTATATACAAAACTCTTACATAATATCGTGGGGGATAGAATTTAATTGAATAACACAGAATCTTTGTATCATGAATTTTTTCTACTTTCAAGGTGTCTGAACATATGACTTGACCAATTGTGTAAAATAATTTCCACTATAATGAGAAATTTAAACAAGAAGAGTTTGAATTGCTAAAAACTTGGAATTTGTCACAATATAAGCAGTTTTTTTTTAAACTTGAATATTTAAAATCTAATCAAAGTGCTCCTTGCATCACGGATATTAGGTTTTGAATTAAAAAAAAATTCTGTCTCGTTTAAAGACACAATTTAGAAAAGATTGAAATACCTTTTTTTTTTCAAAATCGGATACTTTATTCCCTGCACAGTAAAAATTATCTTACGATTTTATTCAACTCATCTGTTTAAATTTAACTTTAAGAAACTTGATGTGACCATCGATACTTCAATCCCTATCAAATATTAAACGAATAGTTACTGTTGTTGATTGAATACAACAATTATAGCCGCAGGAAAGTAGCAGCTACTTCTGACAATCACTAAAACCCACCACACCAAATTTCACGCATGAAGTTCGAAGCATTAAACACGAATATAATAGCTCTAAAATATATGTAGGTATATTAACCATGAAGTAATTCATAAAATTCTACCCATTGTCATGCTTCGAATCAATTCGTGATTCGCTTCTATATAAACGATCGAATCTGTTACGAAGAGATGATTAAAAAATTGGAAGGTAAAAAAAACTTCTAATCGACTGTAGAAATCCATCCACGTATAAAAAGGAAACCAAATAATAATAATAATAATAATAATAATAAATTAGTACTCCGTGAGTTGACTATTTCGTATACCCGATCTGATACTGTCAGGTTTCCCATTAGAGATGCGAAGATAATTATGATGCGTCGCGTACACGCCGCTCAGATAAACGGGTGAAGTACCTAAAGGAACAGGAATTATGTTTGAACTATAGATGGCTGATGTTTAAGAAGTCAGGACTAAGTTAGAGTAAACAAAGGGATTCTTAAGATAGAATTTGAAAATAATATATATTCAGTTCTAGCTGAGTCAAAGGCGGATACAGACGGTAATGAAATATACATTCATTCAAGGTTGTTAACATTCTGTACACCTCGTTTCTTGACAGTCGTGATTTTGCCAGTAAAGTTAATAAAGATATGAGCCTAATGTTATCGCGATTCTTTCATCTGGTATGACCATGACAATGGCGATTGTGAATCTTCGCATAAATCTTCGTCCGCGTATTACGAGGTCTGCATATCTTGTATATCCGTTAGTATATTTACAGGAAATTTTACAGCACCGTTTTGGCGTTTATTATTCCGAAAATTATTTAAATAAAATTATAAAAATTATGATAAATTAATCAAGTCAATTCCACCACGAGACCAAAGTAAAAAATTTTTGAATAATCATCGTAAGGTAAATATTTCGACGTTTGAAGAATATTTTGATTTTTATAATCGATTGCTATTCAGCTTCATTCGCACATCAAGGAATTTGATAAATTGTCTAAATATTTTGGTCGCGGTTTAACTCCGGACGACCGAAATATTGCAGGTTCGCGGTTCTCGGTTCTATATAGCCTGCCGGATTTCAGTTCAGCCTTAAACGCGTTTAGGACAGCTTCGCAAGAATCTAACCGCTGACTAAAGCCGGTGCCTTACGCTTAGAGATTTCGAAAGTTTACAACCTTTTTTTTTTATTTCTTTCTATTTCGTGTGTTTTGTTCCACGTCTGAACCGCAGGGGGGTTGGCACTACGCCAAACGGTAAGAAAATCAAAGAGAAATTATTCCAACAGTTGTTGATGCGTCCTAGTATCTCTTCGTCAGACTGCAGAAAGGGGTTTCTTTTAGAGTTACTATACCACAGTAATTTTATTTATCTTTCGATTTTTATAAAAGCAGGTGTGTTTAAACTTCAATACCCTACGATCCATCGTATAATATTTAAAAAAAAAAAAGGATTTGAGAATAGAGTAAAAAGCAGTTGTTCCAAACGGCTCAATATACAGTTGCCGTTAATCGTCATCGACAATACGTACATACGTCTGCAGTGAAGCTATTTAAGACGATTACACTTCGAAAGTTCGAATCCGTTATAAACAATATGTCGGACAGCGAAGATGCAGGAAGTGATGGAAGCCAGCAACGACTGCATCGCCCCAGTCTGTCACGAAAAATGCGGAACAGTATTCGCAAAGTAAAAAAAAGCATCCAAAAAATGACCGGTATGTATGTCTCCGGTTGGACAAGCTTTTGCTGTATCAAAATTTCGGAGGGTTAGAATAATGATGATATATTAGTGATAAAAAGTGATATGAAGATATTGAAATTTCAAAGTTTGTAACTACTGTATAATAGACTGGGCCAAAAAAATCGACTTTTTTTTTTTTTTAAGTATATCGAAAATATTGTTTGGGGTGACGAAATAAAATTATTGTGAGAATTTGAGTCCTTAATATTAATATTAAGAGATCTATCATCACAATTTTAGATTTTTTTTTTTCCTGAGCGGGTTTTTCTTTAACCTTGAATAACTTTTGATGGAGTGAATTTAGCCAAAAATGTTAAGAGCCTTTTTTGTAGAGCATTTGATTTCCCATAAGAATATTTATAGGTTTTTTTTCCGGGCACTGATTTTTACACGAATTACAAAATTCCAAAGTTGAAAGATCAAATTGTAAAACTATACCAATTTTTAAGGCATGATTGTAAGGAAACGGTTCATCTGACGGAAAATTTCAACCAAACCTTTTTTGTAGAGCATTCAATTTCCTTCAAAAAATATCTTCGAGTCAATTTTGTTTAACTCAATGGTTTGGGAGTTCTGAGACAAAAACCCGCTCAGGTAAAAAAAAAACTAAAATTGCGATGATAGACCTCTTAATATTAATATTAAGGACTCAAATTCTCACAATAATTTTTTTTTGTTACCCCAAACAATATTTTCGATATACTTAAAAAAAAAAAAAAAAAAAATAGTCGATTTTTTTCGCCCAGTCTACTGTATAACCATTTTCGTTTTATTTTATTCGTTAATAGCAAAAAACATCCAACGATTTTCTTTTTTTCGTGTGCATTATGCGAAATCAATATTACAAATTCATGAAAATCTATATTTTTGTTAAATTAAAGTCGAAATCAGAACCTTGATTGTAGCGTTGATGGATCAAAGAAACGGCGCTTTGACGTCCACTTTGATCGATTCAATTCCCGATTTAAATAGACTGTTATATATTTCGCGAGTGGTAGGTATGCATCGACTATAATCAAAGCATCCTGCTGTGAGACTAAATTTAGCATTCTATTAGGTGTCGATAAAGAGGCGAAAATGTTTTAAGTTAAAATAAAAATAACTGCTAAACACAAGAAAATAAAGAATATAAATAAAACTAGTATACAGATTTAATTTGAATGAACTGGTTGACACCGTTTACTCACGCTCTAATTCAACCTACAGTGACTAAAATAAGTATAAGTGAATGAATTAAGTCGTGGAAAAAATAATACAAACTATTATCTATAATTCTTTCATATTTTAAAATTTATTATTATTAATTCTTTTTTACTCATCATATGAAGAATATCACAGCTTTTTTAATGATTTAGACATAAATCCACAATGTCCAGAAGAATTTTTTCAATGAGTTAAAAAATAACATCTCGCAATAGAACGTGAAAGTATACGCGTGACTATATGTATAGTTCAAAATGTACTATTTTTACGTTGGTCTGATTATTAGTTTTCACTGGTAACGACTAACGAGACTGTCGGAGAAAAATGTCTGTTCACCCAGCAGTGATTCGAGTTCACGGAATGATATACGATTCATCTTTAGTTAGGTCGTAAACAAAAATTTTGTACGGCTAGTTTTAAAGAAGAGAATAAACATTGGTGCTATTATATTATAGATTAAATTTGAACGTTTATACTGATCAACGATCAAACTATGAAAACCGATAAATTGTAAATTCTATAAACCGGTACCGATATGAAGATAAAGGTCAATCAAGAAGTAGATCGAACAGAAGTTTTTCTTTGATATTGAGATAACTAAATGAAGAATAAAAATCAGTTTGGGAAATCCGAAATCTGTAGGGAAGAGCGGGGCAAAACGGGACAGCTAAGCGAAAAATGCCGCTATAATTCTAAATGATTGTGTTTCAATAAAGAATTGGAACTGGATGGTTAAACTTCATTCATTCAACTTTGACATTCCGGAAAAGGATATCTTCGGGGGCAAAATGGGACAGTCTCAAATTGCTCCGAATGTCTACGCCACGAATTTTCGCTTTTTTGTGATGCCCCATTTCGCACCAGCATTGAATTTTAACCTTGGAGCTCTATATTGTTTCGAAAATAAAATATTTTCAAAAGTTATGAGGTACAGAATGGTTTCAAAAACGTTATATTCTTAATGATTTCGTTGAATTGTGTTGTAGAAACACAATTTTCCAATAATTCTTTGGCCGTCCCATTTTGCCATATCAATACATCCCGATTTTCCGTATCGTTTTGCCCCACCGTCCCATTTTACCCCGCTCTCCCCTACCTCAAGGTGAAATGTAACGTTTCAAGGTCTCGAAAACGGGAATGGTGAATTCTCCGAAACTACTGGATGAATCGCAATGGAATTCTGGGGGATTATGCATTATTCTAGTAGAAAGGGCCTGATTATTTTACTTTTTCGAAATTTTTCAAAATTAAAACAAAAAATAAAAATTTTGTAAAATTTCGAAAAAGTAGAATAATCAGGCCCTTTCTACCAGAATAATGCGTAATCCTCCAAAATTTCATTGCGATTCATCCAGTAGTTTCGGAGAATTCACCATTTCCGTTTTCGAGGCCTTGAAACGTTACATTTCGCCTTAAGTAATCATCTCGACTCTAAAATTAAAAACATTTTTTCACAGCCTTGATAAGGTAGTAAAAAATATTTTTTTTATCACCTACAACTGTAATTAAAATATACATACATATACCTTGATAAAAAATTAATCTGTTGATTTTCAAATCGATAATATGAAATGCGTTTAGAAAAATAACCTACCGACATACGTCAAAAGTGTGAAACGTTTCATTTTTTTTGATACTGAAATATTTCACTCACTCTTTGATTGAGTTTTCTTTCTATAAGTATTACAAAAAAGAAGATCCCAGTCGGTCTGGCGAGAAGAATTAACTTGTTCGCCTATTAGCTTTTTGAAATAGGGTTTTGAACCACATTTTTGATGTATAAAAAAATGGTGAAAATCACTTTAGTGTACGATGGGGCACCCTTTTCTGTCTGTGTATTGATTTAAAGTATGGAAGAATTTTATTTCTGGAAATGATTGAGTAACGTGCCTGTAATCCACGCAATTCGGAACATTCATTAATAATCTAACCCAGCATAATGAAATTTTCATTCAATCCGTGGAATACTCAATTCTTAACTCTTGGCATTCCGCCTCAATCCAGACAGTCGTTAAACCTCACTTCTCCAATTTTACCGCAAAACGAGATATTGCATTAGGGACACTATCTGGAACAAATCCCTGATCAAAACGATCTCGAATTTCAAAACGGTTTCAAATGCTACTCCTGATACAAAATTGCGCTTGGCAGCAAAAATGAAGATGGTATAAGGTCTGACGCCTGCCTGTGAAAGTACAGAATATCCCATATAGGTATGTACAGCCGGGCACTAAACTTCATCAAGGGTAGAAATTTAGGCTTAAGCGTTTCAGTGTCTACGCTGTTGAGTAGGCCCCTCGCTCCGTATACCCCTCTCCATGAGCCTATCGATGCGTTACGGCTGGTCAATGGGCTAGCTTACCCCGGCCTGTGGATATTTCTGAAATTAATTTTTATTTCTGTTTTGAAAGTATTTCGTACTTTACTTTGAGTAGGTAGTCGGGAGAGGGGTATGCGGAGCGAGGGACATGCTCAACAGCGTAGACACTGAAACGCTTGAGCCTAAATTTCTACTCTTGATGAACTTTAGTGCCCGGCTGTACATGTCTTCGAATATCACTTCTAGTTGCAAGAATACCAGTCAATAATTATTGATAGATATTGCAGTTAAGTTAACACTGACTTTAGTATTTTTGGGAGCAGTAGGTGGGTTGCAGGGGTTGGTTGTCCAAAAATACTAACTCAGCGCTACTACTAACTTTCAACGAATAAGTGAATTCTAACTTTGTCTCAAATCATTTATATCTATATCCCACCTCTCCAAAAATGGCAAGAAAGTGCCACTTAGTCGCAGGTACTTGTAGAGGATGACGAAGAAGAGGAACCCAAACCAATTCACGTGGTACCAGAACGATTGGCTACTTTGGCAGTACGCACAGGCTTTTCACGGGATGAAATCTGCAAGATTTACAGAGCCTTCAAGCAGCATTGTCCGGGTGGTGCGGCGACACCCAACGACCTAAGACCGGCGTATGCTAAACTGTTTCCACTTGGAGATTCCACTAAATACGCTCAAGTCGTATTCAATACTTTTGATACCAACAAAGATGGCCTCGTTAGCTTTGGGGACTTCTTAGCTGGGTTAGCGCTTATCATAAAAGGAAATACGGAGGATAAGTTATCTTGGATTTTCGGGTAGGTAATCCAGGTCATACCTTTTTATTATTCATTTTACCATAGCAAACAAAATTACCATAGTAAACATAGTAAGCATGGCTGCATATCTCCGAAATAAGTGAACAATTTTCAATGACATTTGCTGATTTATAAGTTTCAATCCACATCACCTTGCTGTCAAATTTTTAATAAAATCGATCGAATTATTCGGATGGTATTAAACGTTAAAGTCGAAAAGAAATTTTGTTCTTGTTGGCTGAGTCATTTTCGCAGTAAACTACCGAGGGTCACGATTTAGATTGAACGGTTATACGTAATGGGTTGAAATTTAAAACGTATGTATTCTCAGTCGAAATCTACCCCTCTATCAATTTTGATGCAAATCTAGACCAGTGCTTAGTAGCTAGATCTGAATAAAGTCACGAAGTGAGAGGTACAGTCAATGATGGCTCTAGGGCGTTGAGTTACCGTAATAAAAACGTTTGAATAATGAGTAAACCATGATTATAACTTATTAAAATTAAAAAAATATCGAGCTTTATTGAGTTTGGTAAAAATTCAAGAAAGCACGAAAAATTTCTTGTAGCAATATATAGACGTGCAAATTTCCGTTAAATACGCGGTCAAATTATCGGCAGCTGAGGATTAATGTGTTATAATTTTTAATATCTTTAAGCGGTACTCATCCGTACGCGATAAATTTACTTTTCGTAAACTTTATAGATAAACCGATTTTATGTAAATATTAAATAAAGTCAAATTACGTAAACTTTGGATAGACTTATCGCAAAGTTAACGTAAACTTCAGAGAGTTAGAGGTTAGCAGGTAATAAGAAAGAAAGGAATATCAAGGAAGAGCCTAAAATAATGCCTCTGGACCCGCACTGAAATGATGCATGCGGTATGATTGAATTCCTGAATTCTCCAGTTTCTGAAATCTTGATACTTGAATTCGTCAATTTCCGAATTTATGAATTGCCAAATTCCTGTAATACTTATTTCCAAATTTCTCATTCCGTGATTCAGAAATTCCGCAATTTCTGAATTCCGTGGTTCTCCATACAATTTGATTTTCCTTTCGAACAAGTACTCTTCATTCATACACAATTCTCAATCCGGTGTACAATGTAGTACCTTTCTTTGCGAGACAAACTGATTTGCATTTTTTGACTTTCCATGCACGACATTAAACTCAGCACGCGCAATGTGAGCTTATAATGTACGATAAAAAATACACAAAAGTTAAACAAAACTTTCTCATACCTTTTCTTACTCTAGTTTTTCTTTTATCGATAATTATGCACGAGGATATAAATACCAACCACTCCCAAAGAAATGACTTGTTAAACATTGTCAAAAATTACATAAAAATCAAATAATTTTTGAATTTTTGATTTTTTTTCTCTCACTTTTTCAGATTATACGACATGAACGGAGATGGTCATATAACCAGGCATGAAATGTTGTTTATAGTATCAGCGATTTACGAGATGGTACAAACAAGTCAATCTATACAACGCGCAGTAAACAAGCACGTCGATAGACTTTTTGAGAAAATGGATTTGGACAAAGACGGCGTTATATCGAGGAACGAATTTATGACATGTTGTATAAATGTATCGTATCTAAACAAGATAAAGTTAATTAATACAATCAATTGACTATTGTCACATATATTCTAATATCTTGAAATTTAGTAGTCAGTTGGAGGAATTATTTGTTCCAAACTGAAACTCCAAAAATAAAATCATATCATATAGAATTTTGTATTCAATATATTAGAATAAATCTACATAAAATTATACATCATTTATTTGTTACAGGATCAAGCTATACGCACACAACTCACGATTTTTGATGATCTTTGGTAATAATCGAACTCATCGATCTACAATTCGACGCGTTTATATTTATAAAGTATTTTTATTGATTTTTAACTTTTAATTTATTTCAATAAAACTTTTATCATGTATGTAGCAACGAACAAGTATACAGCATAAATATAATAATAATTTTATTCAATTAAAACAACAGAACTTACATTAAAAAAAAAAAAAACATTTTCATTATTCTAAAGTATGAGTTAAGATCTTAAGTGTATTGAATGTAGGAGTTAAATGCATTAAAGTATTTCATTTAATTTATAAAAATTTAATTACCCAATGACCACTCACACTTTCCCATATATTACACATTTTTTTTTTTTGGACTAATAAATAAAGTAAGTTATACCGCATACTGTAATCAAAATAATCGTTTTTGAAGTATGTAGAATACACAGGCTAAGAAAAAAGCAAATGCAAGCACTAGTAATGCTTTATCGGTAACTTCTCGACGACCATATTTTCCCAATAGTTTACCCGACTGAACTATGACCTGCTGCTGATGCTCCAGCTCCTCTTTTGTCCCAGATACCTTATCTGATGAAGTTACTGAAATACAATATTGAGTAATTAATAATCAGATATTTCATTAACAACCATAGCTTTGACATAGCAACTTATAGTTTCTATTTAAGCAGTTCCAAGGGGTAAATTGGCGCCGTTGTATGTTGATTTTTCGAACTACATCTGCAGAACCGAGTTCATAAACATATGAGATGCTTTTGATTATTAGATCAGAATTCTTACTTAATGATAAACAATTCTTCAAGCCATATTTCGGAATATTGAAATTGACTATTCATCTTTATCCATAAAGATGTTCTATATAAATCTTTGGCAACGTGAGGATGAAATGGACAGGGCCCCTGGACGTTTTTTGTCAGCCATGAGTCTTAAGGTGGTTCCCTACCCAATTATAATCTTCTCTAAAAACATTAGGCTGAACAGTGCTTAAATCAAACGGAATATCTCTACCTGGGCACGGAAAATGAGAAACGATTTGTGTTTTCGAACACGTGCATCATAAAACATGTTCGTTTCACGATAAAATAGACAAATGGCGTATGGAACAAGCTTTTTTTTTGACAATTAGCGATTCTCAAACGCTTGGAACGATGGCCAATCGTCGTGTATGAAATTGTCGGCGACGACCCCGAGATGACGTGACGCACGATTATGGTAAAACAGTCGCTGATATTTAATCTTCTGTGATTCTTGACCACAATAACAACATTTTATAACAATTTTAGAATATTTGGGCTTCTCACGCGTATTTATTACGGACAGCTTATTTTGTACAATAATCGTGCAACATACCATGGTGTTGTATACCAGCGACTGTTCTATTACATTCGTGCGTTACGCCATCTCCGGGGCGTCGCCGACAACTCTGTAGTTAAGTATGACGACCCGCCATCATTCCAAGTGTTTGAGAATCAATTATTATACGATTATTTTAGCGTGAAACGAACATGTTTTGGTACGTACGTGTTCGAAATCGCAAATTGAATGTCGCAACGTATCCTTTTTTCCCATTTCCGGTGCCCAGGCAGAGATATTTCGTTTAATAGCACTTTTTAGCTCAATGTTTTGAGAAAAGGTCGTAATTGGTTAGGGAACTACCTTAACATTGAGTCCGGTATAGGCTCCGAATTTTCGCCCCCTGAATTCTCAGAATTGCGATTACTTTTGAACTTGGGATTGTGATCAAACTATTCCTGCCGTAATATTGTTGTGCGTTGAATAGTCCTCAGTACTTGTCGAACGCGAGAAATCATTATATAGTCAAAATGTAATTCCAGTCGTGTGACGCGGCGGCCATGTTTTATTGTATCAGTATTCGTATATCCGTGTATCACCTGTTATGACTAGATTTTATTAACGTTTAGTTACAACTTTGAACTCATTTATAGTTAGCCTTCACTATCTCACGCCCAACATTTGTATTAAAAGAGCCATTTCAAAAAAACAAATCATTGAAATATTTCTTTATTCTTATGAATTTAGGGAGCTAAATTCACTCGTAGGTAATGTGTACGACGAGTATTGGAATCTCCATCCAAATCTCATTCAACTTATGAATTATAAAATGCTCGTTGAAAGTTTTTGTTTGTTTGATAGCCAAACGACGTATATACGTACTTAACGTGTCCAAAGTGTCGGCGCTCTTTTGAGTTGTTTCAGCAAGGTGTCTAGAAATGCTAAGTAATTTGTCTGTGACACCTGTCGACATTTTAATCAAAGTTTGCTTGTCCCGTCGTTTACGTAAAGCGCTTTGCTGTCCCTCGGGCATTGCAAGTAACTCCTCTTTCGCCATTCTGTCAATAACACAGGCACTGACAACATTGGCATTGCGAAAAGCAGCCAGAGTTATGGTCAACTGACTTTTATGGCTTTCAATCTCAGAGTAGAGATCCAATTTTCGCTTTTCAATCGGTTCTTGAAACGCCAATCCTTCTAATTTTTCTATGCTAGATCTTAAGGCTCCTATTTTCGCTCTGCCCTTTGCATTCAATTCGTTTAATAACTCTGTTGATTCCGTACAGTTTTGAATATCCTAAGAAACGTGTGAATGGAAATAATTGACAACACATCATATACGGCGGTCATTTTTAATAGATAAAAATGTGTCGGAAAATATCTTTCATCGAATTAACGCCTTATTACAAAAAATACAAAACATGGATAGGGTAAAGGGCACCAGTTGTGAATCATTTATCTACTATATATACAGATTGGTTCCTATCAAAGTTTTAGACTCAGTTTCTATAAAAACATGATTTATGAGAAGATAAAACGTGCAGGGATCCCGTAAAAGTTTGATTCACAGGACGAAGGCACACGCATAGTGTGAAAGTTACGTTTAAATTTTCATTCAATTACCCGAAAAACTGCATTTTAGAATAGCTGAGCTATTTTGGAACTTTGATAAGATTCACCCTGTATATCTTGAAATATATTCGTGGGTTTGATTGTCACAAAATCACAAAAGGAAACAAACTTTACGGAAAAACTTTATAAAAAAAAAAAATGAATTGATAAGAAAGAAAATTGTGTGATATGAATAAACGTAGGGGATATTCGAGCAGAATGAACCGTTTAAGGAAATATAGTTTATCTACACTTGAAATGAAAAAATTTAATTAACTTTACTAAATATCGCTTTATTATATACGCGAAATTGAATGTTTAATTAGTTCAAGTAAATACAATTTCCTATAGGTATATTAATGTCAGTCAAAATCAAGCAGCTTTTAGTTATATGGAATAATATTCACATGTGCAGGCAATTAAATATCTAATTGCGCGTATACAGAGCGATCATATTTAGTAAAGTCAATTATATTTTCTTCTAGGTATAAAGTACGTTAAATATGGCGTCCCATTTTGCTCTGGTTTAAAGTATATGTTATTCAATTTCAGTCAATTTTAAAAACATCAATTTTCCACGTGAGAATCGAGAATTATCTCGACTGGTAAATGTATGAAGAGTATATTTTCTTCGAATTCATTGAGTAAATATGTTTATTATGTATATTTTTATAAATTATGTATATGGGACATTCCACATCAACTGAGACACCTTTACCGCTTGGTATCGAAACTTAATACATACGAGACATTAATCTTTTAGAAAAAAGACTGCAGGTCTATAGGATACCTACATAAATTTATAATATATATGTAAAACGAAGAGTTAATCACTTCGAATAATTCCTTACACCGGGCTTCAAGACTTCAAAAACTTCATAAAGTTTCACGGCACTTCGTAAGATTTGACAAAATTTCATGGGATATCATGAGATTTTATACGACTTCGCATATTTCACCACGGTCTTTAAAGACTTTAGAGACTTCGCATAACTTCAAAGACTTTAACGTAAGATTTCATGGGATTTCAAAAGGTTTCATAAGATTTCACGAATACTTCAATTTCTTATGAGATTTTGAGGGTCTAACACCTGGACTCCGCAAGACTTCACATATTTTTGAATATTTCATAGGGTTTCATGAGATTTCATGGAATTTCATAACATATCACGAGACTTTATAGGACTTCACGGATTGCACGGAATTCAAAAATCCCGGATGACTTCAAAGACTTCTACATAAGATTTCATGGGATTTCGAAAGGTTTCGTCATATTTCGCAAGACATTATGAGATTGCTTAGGATTTCACGGACTTCATCCGGACTTCACAAGCCTTCAAATATTTCATAATATTTAACGCGAATTCATAAGATTTCATGGGGATTCCATAATATTTCGTGACTCCAAGAGTGATCAATGCCTCGATGTAAAATAAAGTGTCATGGAGTTCGATGCAGCATGGAATTTATGAAATTTTTCTATTTTTCGAATCCAGATATCTTAAAATCGGGTGATCGGAACCAAAATTGCATAATTCAATCCAGAACTTTGTGACACTTATTTCTACATACTTAACAGTAGGATGTGGCAATACTTTGAAATAGTAATTTTTTCACATTTCAAAGATCACATGTTTTAGCGATAGGATTCTCATCAATATCTAAAAATCCAAAAAAGCGCTAAAAAAAATCCAAATAATAACAAAGAAGGCACAGCTTTTCTGCATATTCTTATAATCCGTTATAAAAAATAAGTTTTTTTTTTTTTATTTCTTGTTGCTTTTGTCAATCTTTATTACGAAAGATCTAAAATTTATAGACTGCGGGGACCTCAATAGATTTGGCCAAAATATTATAGCAAATATGTCACATTGAAGAGTTTAATTATGACCGGTATGAAGTTGCATTCACATTCTTTCGTCTTTTTCCGTAACACGTGGTAACAACCATGGAGGAAAAAAGAAGACAGAAGAACGTGGGTGCAACTTCATACCGTCCATAATTAAACTCGTCAATTTACTAAAATCGAACGCATGCAATATTATTATTATTGTTGTTATTCTTAGTTAAATTGATTAACTAACTACTAAAAATAATAATTATGGTATTAAATGTGCGAAATCGCAAGTATCGAACTTGAGAAGAAAACAAAATAATTGTTAAATTTCTTTGGTGCTTTGATTTGTATTTTCATGAAACAAGAGCTGTTGTTTTCTTTTGTTTTCTTACATTGGAATGTATATTCAGCGGTTTTATATCTCGACTCGAACTTATATTAAAACTAAATCAGTTACAAAGCGATTTTTTGAATCCAGAAATTGAAGAGAGCTAAAAAATCTATAAAAATTACTTCAAGTGTAAAATTTTCTAAGAATCACCCATATAATGTCTCAGTTCACGCCGCAAATGCCCTATATACGTCTGGTACGACTGAACATGTTTGAAGTAACATAACAGCAACATTTTCCGACAGCATATTACCATCTAAAATATTGTCTAACGTATTTGTTGTAATTGATCATTTATATGTATAATAGTATGTACGTGACGTTACTTGTATGATAGCTTTGACTTGTAGATTGTTATTGACAATTTCTTGCCGCACTAAGTCGACCGTATGTTGATCCGAAGTCATTTTGATCCTACGGTAATATGTCGTAAAACATGTACGAAATTTCTTTCAATTTTACTGCAATAACTTAGTTTTGAATTCAGATTGACAGATGCTTTATCACCGTATATAGACTGACAATTTTTTTGGAAATTTTACGGAGTACATTAATAGTAACGAACACAGTATCAAAGTTGATTGTTAGCGTTGGTATTTCATTTCACATGTCTCGGCATGACGCAATCTTTGATATTTTTTACTTAAAATCGTTTTAAATTCTAATATTTATATTTAAAACTTCAATACTTTATAGGTTATGTTATGTTTCATACAGCAGATTGCAGAACAACTTTGAAACTTCTAGTTCTATATTCCATCGAGGCTTGGCGCTACTAATAAGTTTTGGTGATGGCGCCATCTGGATATTTTCATACCGACTAAATATCCCGCGGTTTGTATATCGCGGAAGAATTCAAAGACTGTTGAATTATTGATTTATAAAAAGATTTGTTCTTCGCTTATTTAAACGTAGCTATTGATAATATATTTTCGTCTATTTCATTAATAAAAGATCATTTAGATTCAGTTATTATTCAAACTGTGAAAAATCTAATAAACATATGAATTAGTTTCTAATTATGAGATTATGCAAGTAAGCGGAAAAGAATAATTTGTATCATTATTATATTGATATATTTTGATTTTTCATGAATAAAAAAAAATATTACAAATTAATTGTATTCTAGTTCGTCATCAATTAGTATATAGTTTTTCTATGTCTGGAGTTTGAATTTAGGTACTTGAAAAATTCCCACGAATTCTCCAGCATCATTAGGTAGAAAATAAAAAGCGAAATAACACGGTAAAAAATGACAGGTTATTGCAGTCATGCTCTACACGATGGGAAAAAATTCTTTTGGCCTACGTTAATCATGTGGGGACAGAAAAAAAAGTGACAGATAATATTTTCGTTATATACCTATAATGTTACAAGGCTTAAATGATATTTCGTAACAATTCGCATCATTTATTATCATCATTCTTTACTGATAGTGTGAGCATATTTTAATTGAAGTCCGACATTTTTCAGTAAATTATATAGTTTTTAATAATTCTGTGATCTGGTAGGTAGGAATGTGCAGTATTAACGAAACGGAAAGCTTGCAGAAAATCAATTCGACGTTACATTGAATCTGACTGCCCCTCACTTTTTAGACTGGCACTATTGAGTTTCTGTCTACAAAACTTACTCAGCTTCCTTTTGACGCTCTTCCATTTTCCATGTGAAAAATCAACAAGGCTAATCTTTCGCTGTATTTGTGAAAACTCAAATAATACTGCGAAGTATTTTTTTTTTTTTTTGGGGGGGGGGGGGGGGGGGCATTTTTAAAATGTTTAAACACAAATTTTCGTTGATTCTTAATTTTAAAAGTGCTAAGAAATGAAAACAAATAAAATAAAGATAGAAAAAATGATTCCATCATGCAAAAAATCTTATAAAATGATCGAAATGAGAAATAAAATTTTTCAAACGGCATATGAACTAAGTGTATATATAAATCTCAAAGGATCTTATCGTTTTGAAAGTTCAAAGAAATTTAACGTATAATAATAATTAAAAATCCCAGTTTTGCGGGATCTAAAAATATTTTTTGCACAAAGCGCGTCTACGCTACACGTGTTGAATATATTTGATTACGAGTTCATACCTTACGTCACATCACTCAAACGTCACACAGTATACCTACTCTGCTTTCGTAATAAACGTCACCGTGTATGAAAAAGTTATCAAAAGCGACTCTCGTTTGTGCATATGTAAACTTGAAACATGGACCGTATTTTATCTGAGGAAAGGAAGCTGTGAAAGCTTACCACGAAATTTTATGTAATTTTTTTTACTATAGTCCCCCTTTGCTTAGATCCTTTAACTTTTAATTTTCTCACAACGTTTCTACGTCGAATGAAAAATAACTCAAGTTGCTGAAATCAAAATCCCTATATTTAGCCAAATCCAATCGCAAACAAGAATAAAATTGGCACGTTAATTAAAATTTATTTTTAAATAAATATGTGGTAAAAAATATATTTTGAACTTAATTTATATCATGCTCACAATTTCAATTTCATTTTTCTGGATAACTCTAAAAACAACTAAAATGTGATAATTTTATTCTATAAAAATAAAATGTCAAGCGTGCTTTTTTTTCGTCCTTATGACGACTACCATTATATGAATATTGAAAAAAAATATACAAAAAAAATTTTTCAATAAAAAATATCGTCCAATTTACCTATTTTAAACTAAAAATTAAGAGAATTTTTTCAAAATTTTTTAATACGATAATTACTCAAGTCCATATGAAATCTTAAATAATTTCAAAATATTTATTCAATATTACAGGTAATCGACTGTGCCAAGACTGAGTCGATAGAATATTGCTTCAAGGCGTAGCAGTGATTTATAAGAAACAAACAAAAAAAGAAATAAATTACTTTCAAGTTACAGTATAATGTGAAAAAGATAGTAACAACTAAAATTTCATACATTATACATATGCACAATTAAAATTATAGGTATGTACACCAGAATTACTGGCTCTTTATGTATATTAAGAATAATATATAATTTGTAATTGCCTACCAAGTCAATCCATAAATAGATAAGCTTACACATAACAAGCACAGATAACACTACCGTCAGCAATCTTGAGGCTAAATCGCAGGGCTGAAATGCATATGTATGTATGTAACAAATAAAACATTCATGACTGCAACCTTTTCTTGATAAATAAAAAAATGTATTTCAAAATTTAAATGTATATATAATTTATGTATAATAATCTCTAAAGTTAGATTAACGTACAAGTTAATAAAATAATAATTCTATATAGTTTCCTAATTACACTGTATACCCACAGATATGTCCGTATCTTATACCATACGCAGACACGTAAATTAGTATAAAATAATGATGTACTGGAAAAAAAGTTACTTTTTTTTTATTAACGAATTCCTTATTTAATAACTACAGTATACAAAATCATATACCGTAGCTAAATAACAATTCGATAATATACGTATATATATTTTTTCAACAAACTACTCAGCATCACGCGTCTACAAGAGAACTTTTACATTTAATTTCTGCCTGAACTTTGTAGATAAACGAAATAAAAAAAAATTAGAATTAATTTGTCAGGACAACTGCTCTGTGTAAGCAACGTCCTTGGCAACCCTCTCTCAAACCTGGCCACAAAACGGTTTTAATCCTCGCCCCATTTGGATTTTGTGAACCATGATGTCTCGCATGCATTTCTCGTCTGAAATCTACACCCTGTGCTACGTCAAGTACTAGAGGTGTAGATCTTGCAAGACAAGCCCATGCCAAACTGGCGCAAGAATTAGCGTAGTCTTTAATTTCAGCGCAGCCTCTGAGACACGGAAAATCATACAGCGTTCGTTCTAGTTGATTCAATACTCGAGTTGACACTTCAGAATGTCCAGTTTGGGCACCGGTCGTTGCCAATTGTCTTCTGATGCAATTTTCAAGCTCTGGAGGTGGCGGTGTACATCCCGTTTGCTGGGACTGAGTTCCGTTCAATATATTTATGGCCTCTAAACGTCGTGCTGTTTGTATCATTCCGGCCAGACGCCACGACAGCTAAAAATCAAAGTTAAACATGATGAAATAATGGTAGATAATTAATAATATTTCGATCTTAGCAATCTGGACTAATTAATGCGACTATAAACTCGGGCAATCTGTAACAGAAAATGAACTTGCATTGACTCGGATTCTAATTGCATACGCGTTCTTGACTGCAAACTGTCACGCGATATGCAGTGGTCATCGACTCTGACTCGATTAACTGCAGGTTTCAATCTTTACAGACTAATTTCGCTGGTTGTGAAATTCAGTATAAAAAAAAAAACTATTCCGAATCGGTAATTTGGGGGAAGTATATCCAAAATCGAATGTATATCGAAACAGAGCTTTGTTGTTAAATCCATGAGGTAAGCTTTGTTATTTTCCTACTTTCTCAAGGTCCTCATTTCACCTCTTCAGAATTTCTTTGACTTCTGTCTTAGAATGATGTTAAAGATGACAAATTCACTTCATTTATTACGAAGTGGTAGAATTAGTCAGGAATATGTTATTATTTATTTTATTGCGTCGAAAATCGTGAAAATCGTGAAAAATTCGGACTAAAATAGTGAAAATTCACTAAAAAAAAAAAAAAAAAAAATTAAAAGAATAGAGACCAGCGTTGACAGATCGGAAAAATTGATGTCTGTAAACTCGTATTATTGCGAACTTCAATACCGACATCACCACAGAGGCACCATTCACTCTTTCTGCAAATCTTTTTTCAAACTTTACAATTTGCTAACACGAAGAGTGAGCAGCCAACAAATTACACATCCGCGGTAGGTAGTTCGTTCTGTCAATAGTTTGAAAATAGGGGTTTTGCAAGCTTTCGCGTTTTATCTACGGTATTATCGGTATGGATCGCAGTAAATTTTTGTTTTTTCCCTGCGGTTCTTTCAATCGAACTAATTATTATTTTTTATTTTTCTACCGTAGTGTGTAAAATTCAAATCCATGAGTTTTATTTTTCAACAAGTAATATCAACCCAATATATATTCAAAAATTATTACTCTCGATATAACGAATGAAAAAATTTTTGTTTTCTTTTGCAATACGTCTGTATATACAAATGTACGTAATAAATTTTCATAAGAGCTCTGGTACTCTTCGTTGTGTAAATTTATGATATTGAAACTGTTTCAAAGCTTTTATTCTTTTTTTTTAAATATTTTTTTATTTATTTATTTATTTTGTTCACATTAAAGTCGAAACAAGTATGCGTAAAACGATCCTATACCTATCGTCAACCAGCTCCTATCTCCATGGTGTTTATTTTAGTTTATTGATTTCCAGGGGTCGACGTTGTCGCAACATACATGCAAAGGCTTTGCCTCGGGCTGACACTTGACTGACTAGTATGAACCCTCCTTACATATACTGCCGCAGGGTGGTTATCAGATCTATTCTATGATGTACGGATTACACTCACTTCACAAAGTTGACATCTTAACATTCGATAATTTTTTAGCATTTAATCAAAGGGGGTATATATATATATACATCTACCTGACATTTTTTAAAGCACGCGACGTTATAGTCACAAAAGAATTTCATGATGAAAAGTACTTTCAAAATAATGAGGAACTTTTGTGAAGCAATTATCCGCTTTTGAAAGACAAATTAAATACGGTCGTAGATATAGGGACGGGGGTCTGTTGCTTTACAGTTGGTGGTTAAATAATTTGGGAAACTCTTAAGAATACCGAGTTGCATCAAAGCGGTCGTTAAATTACATGGTTATCGCGGGCTATCGAAGCTTTAAACGGTGTTATCTTAATCCGCGATCCTAATTCCAAAGTTTTGAAACTCCCCGAGTCCCGGCGATGAATTTGAGTTATATACCTACATCTACCAGAGATATCCCACGTCGAAATCCCAACAAGCTTTCTCCGGTATGTATACATATACATGAAATTCGAATGAAAACCGATGAACAGAAAAGCTTTCCTAACTCCACTTCAAAGGGAGGCAATTCTAGAAATTTAATTCACACATATGCCTCAGAAACGACCAAAATTCTAACATGTTGTGGTACGAATCACTGTGGTGTATAAAGATGCTATTACTTTGCTCAATGAACGAACATGAAACGACAGATAACTTTGTGTGCACAAGCAAATAACACGACGACCAAGAAAAATAAAAATAAAAAAAACAGTGTTGGCTCTTTCAAGTGTTACACGAACGAAATACGACAAACTTTTTGATATCCTAGAGACTTCCTTTTACTAGAAGGTAGGGTAACTGAATTTCACGTTTTTCACAAGAGAGTTTTGCAAGGTAGTAAGAGAAACCGACTAAGGACCAAGAGAAGAAGGAAAAGCAGCAAAAGGACCGAGACTCTGTTTACAAGGTAGGAAAACGTATGTATCACAGATAGTAGGTAGGTATGTATATGTATTGGTAAACTGTTCCCACATCGCTCGCCTTTACTCTTCTCTTCACGAAAGTGTAGGTAAACATGTATGTACATACATACATATACCTATACATAAAACACTTGTTTGTGTTTACGTTTGTGTTTATGTGTTCTGCAGAGTAGAAGGAAGATGTATCCTGTGCTGCACACACGTGCAGAACACCCGAACACGTAGTAATGCCCCAACGGTATTGTACACATACGATCTCTCCATCGAAGTCGCCTTTAGTGCCGGGAAATCTCAGTACCTACATGTTACCATACATTACTTTAACACGCATTCTGAATAACGTCCCAATACTAGTACATGGGACATTTGATGTTCACCATACATACTCTACAAGTATAGTATATTCCCTGTTTCTATGACACAGATACGTCTTAACATAGTATCAGCAATTAAGTCAGTTTCAAGACCCTCTTAACGTTACCTCACGTAGGTACTATCTAAACGGTGAAACTATACGATGCTTTATACACATCAGAGATATTATAAGTGACGTGTATTAAATACATGATGAAATTTGGTGAGAATCCTTAAAACATATTCATGCATGGACCGTATTATTAATACCTTGCCTATACAATACTATCATATCGTGTTCTTCGTAACTTAATTGCATTTTATCAGAAATAACACCCATCTTTGAAGTATCAGGTTATGTCAGTCTCAAGATCTTTTGGGATTATTTTAAACCATCGTGAACTAAAAATCGTCAAAATGAAACTTTCAAAAGAATATGAAACGATGCGTGTGTATACTTAGACATAAGTAAGTCATCATGTGGGCCATTATCGAAAAAAAAAATGAATTGAAACCAAGTGAAGAAAGTGCAAGAATTAAATCTGATTAGTAAAATTATAGATGCAGATGAGCGTAATACGGTTTTGTAAATAAATGAATATCTGGACTGTGTTTATTGAAATAATTTTTAGTCTTGAAAATCGCAGGGTTTCTTATTGTCGTGTATGACTATGCAATCCACGAACAAGTTCATCTGACTTACCAATCGGTAGATAGAAAATATTAATGCTCAAAATTTTGATGGATTTTGAAAGATTCATTTTATTTTAGTAAATCAGCTCGCTTAAATTTGTCTATGAATTGCTCGGAAAGCACATCCTTATACTTGATTCAGACGAACAGTTTGCTGTGGAAGTTTCTTACCGTCTGAATGCAGAGTTTCACTTGCGGTCTTACAATTTTAACGGCAACTAATCAAAATTGAAGTTACAATTATTTCTGAATGATGTTTCAAGTACCCTTGAATAACATACCAGTTGCAAGATGTTTGTACTCAATGCGTATTTTATATGCCCCCGTCCCCTTTAAATGTCATCAAGCACCAAAATTATACGTTGCAAGTGTTAATGTACACGAAAAAGTAACGCATTTTGAAATGAACCTAGCCCCCGTTGAACACGAATAAAATTGATCGATGATTAATTATGCAAAATAGGATGACCCGAGTTAAAACATTTCGTGACATTCGATTTCGTGGCTAGTTTAAAATCGATGATCAGTGCAAGATATAAATCTCCACGTGTGTGGAATATTTTGATTTCAGTTTTCTAACGGTGAACATTATATTACTGCACCCCTTTGAGTAATAAATCTAAATCACTCACCACGACCACGGAGTAAAGAATCTTGGCTTTCAGGTCTGGAGCATCCTTGAGAGGTTCAAGGGCGTCCAAGGCATCGAGGGTGTGAAGTTGAGCTTGAGCGTATAAAGAACCGTAGCTTTCTGCTAGTTGGTTAACTGTCATGTCCGCTGCGCACGGAAGACTTTGATAAGTGTCGCTCCCATTGGGATCCCCCGGTTCCGGAGTTGGACTTCCGCTTTCATCCGTGTGGTACCCAGCGCTACTCGACTCTTCCTCATAGTCATCGACGGTATTTTCTACCAGGTGAATATCACTACAGGGTGTCTCTTCGGTCATAAGTTGAAGAGCCAAACCACAGCCTCGTGCACATTGCAACAATCTCGCAGCAAGTGGTGGATTTTTTGTGTTGGTTCGAAAATTTGATTTTCTTAAAGCAGTCCATTGTCTCAGAGCTTCTTTGTCGTATTCAACTCTGTGCTTTAACTCTCGTAGCAAATTTTCAAGAATTGGACTTGTCGTCTTCTCTAATGTATTCAAAAGCCCTTGATTATTTATCAAACGTTGTTGAATCTCACTGTACTTCAACGATAACTGTCTTTGATGAGACGCTGCCTGTACTCCTTGGTCTCCTGAAATCAACAAAAGTAAGAAAAAAAAAAAAAAAATTTACCAATACATACATGAATGAAATAAAAAAATCTACAACATAGATCTTCGAGGAACAAAGTACTGTTCTGTTTCTTCAAGTCGTGACCGTGTTTCGTAATCGATTAAACAAATGTCGAACAGTCCGTAAATCATCGTAATAAAATATTTATATTTAGTATCTATTTGTTAACCATACAAATGGGACTTAATTGTTAATATCATTATTATCTTTTTTCTTTTCACAGCGTAGACAATAATTAGAATGGAGAATATTTGAAGAATTGGATTGTACGCGATGTCAGATAACTCCGTGAGTGATCACCTCGTTAAATATAATCGTTCTGAATACACTCTGAAATGTAGGTTGTATATGTATACATAGATATTTTAAAGTGGAAATGATATTCGAAAATTCAAGTTGAATACTGGTTGTAAAGGAAAACCCACTTGAGCGATATCCATCGAGAGGGAAGTGCTCCCATTCAATTCGCGATTAGTTTATTTTTCGTGGAATTCGACGTTTCTCACCTTTGTTGGCCTTCGCACCCGCGTGTTTCGCGGAGCTTTCTATCTTGTGCAAAGCGAGTTTATACGCTTCAGAGCGTGACTCCAGCTCTTCCTTCAATGCGATCGGCAAGGAGACGAGGTTTTGAGAATTTGTGTTTTCGGAGCCCTGGCCCTGGGCAGACGGTACGAGTCCATGTTTTCCTAAACCTTCCACGGCTCTCTCAAGCGTCCGTCTTCTAGTAGCTAGTATGTTTTTAGAAGCTGGTGCCACTCGAGACAGAGCACCCAAAAGTTTCGTCCAGATCCTGAGGTGGAAATGATCCTGGGAGGTAGAGATAAGGTAAACTATTTTCCAAAGGACCGGATCTACCCTAAGGATTTTCAAATCATCAGCATTCAGTTCGGTCAATCGAGAATACAAAGTTTCAAGCAAGGCAAGGCTGTGTGGGAGCGCGTCTACCAATAGATCAATAGGTATGTCCGGCAGAGCTGCCTTCAGCGTGTAAGTCGGAAGTCGCGACAGGAAACCAGCCGCCTCTCTGTACTGTCTTCCCTCATAAAGTCTGAGCAATCTCCGAAGTGCCATTCGTGGATTCGAAGCCTCATCTTCCAAGGAGCCCAATGGGCTCACCTGAAACTGGGCTCCAGACCAGACCAACCGTTGAATTGGATTCCTCGGTCTCTCCGGCCTGATCCTTTCGCAGGAATTAAGTCCCCCCAACGGGAGGGTCCGTCTGCTCATTTTCGGACGCCTCAATTTCTTTTGGGCCTCTTTATAACGATTGACTTCCCATTCGGCCTGCCGGCTTAAGCCTCTGGGCGTCGGCCCACTTCACATACGGTGATCGTTGGCACAGAATCACATTACCAATTCAAACGTACACTTTCTAGTCCATCTCGTTAGTGTATACGAGTATGTACTATCGCCTCCTGGGAAGCATTAAAATAAGTTTCGCATAATTCAATAGTCTAGTTGTTCAAGTAAGACAGGTATGATGTGACGGTAAGAGATGAACTTGACTACAATGTAAACGGATTGTCAAACTCTCACGGAGATTGTTATTTCAATCCAGTTACTCAAACAATTATTACAACCGGATCTTTCTGCCCTGATTATAACTTACTCGGAATCATTGTTTCAGAGATACAAATACATTGAATTATTTCTATAACTCTTTTATACATGACGAAAATTCCGATTCAAAGACACGTATAGAAATTTAATTTACATAATTTACAAAGGAATCTTATATACCTCCGTTATTCCGATTCGGATGACAGAGCGATCTTCAAGGCAAAGGCAATAACCGTTCTGTTGATTGTTCATGCATGGGATAACTTACACTAAATAACACGTGTTACTTGCAACGTTTTACGACTATGGCTGTTCCGGTTGGCTTATGCAGCTTATTACCGTCCGCTTATGTGTATACATATACATATATCTATATATCTGTCAAGATACGTTTAAATTTACAGGGTTAACTAGAAGTTACCGCTACACCCACGTAAGTCGAGGATACGTGTACATGTTAGGTATATTTATATCTATGTACATATATACACACGTGAACATCGTAAATACATGTATTTGATTAGCGAAACGGGTATTTGGTTTACATAATTGTCACCGTTGACGAGAAAATTGATCGAGATATTACTACGACGAGATCAGCTAACGTCTAGTTATATACTATGTCTATGCGTCAAGTTTCGTTGCACACTGTAGACGTATTCGTATATTATAACGTGTGGAATCTAAATACAGTAATTAATGTGTGCAGATTTTTTCATTAATGTCGAATTAATTTCACATTGTCAATAAATTTTATTCATTACGGAATTTTTATTAGAATATATATATATATATACATCCGAGGTAATTTATACCTTATACGAACTGCTGCAATGGATATACTTTTTCTTTCACTTCTTTCGATGGTCACTATCCACAATAAATTGAAAATCACATTTTTAATACTTTGTCGCACTATTATCGATAAATCAACGTCAAGTTAAGTAAAAAGTAAAATCGTTCGATCACCACTCTATGTGTAAAACATTCGTCTACTTATAGATCACTATTAATTCTAGTTTTTGTAATCGTTAATTTTATCAATTAATCAATAAACAAATTACGAACTTTTGATACCAATGATGCCGTAAAGAGGTACACAGTATATTTTAACATCTCGAGATTGAACTGACGAATGTGGGTCCCAAATCGTGCGCTCGGAAGTATAGACTCTCGCGCAAGCAAAGTGGAAGTGGTCCACGAGGGCCCGAGGCCTCCAGGACCCAGTGAGACTGGCCCGACGAGACGAAGAGAGCTGTACATGCTCGTATGTGTGAGGGCCCGGTGTTGAGGGGTCCAACGAAGATGCGGTTGGCGACCTACTGTCCTGCATACCAAGGCAACAACCTGCTCGAGCCCCCAAACATATTTTAACGTGAATAAGGCCCCTCTTCAAATTCGCCCTGTGATGTATACACGGCTTGAATTTAATTCGCGGGTTCATTAGATTCTTGAAATTTATTAAACTGGTGTATTGAGAAAAATAAAAAAATGATATTAAATAGAATCCAAAAAAAGAATCAGGGATTTTTAGTTGGATGAAATTTTCGTATAAAATATATGTATATATCTTTTTATTTATTATTCAGAGAATTTTAATTGACCAGAATGAAGATGTACGGCTGCGTGGGGATTAATACCCGTCTGGTTATCCGCTGAATAGAACCACTTAATTAATCCTCGAGACCAATTCGAAATTGAACGTATCGACACAGTCATTGATTGAGTTTCTGTCTTGTTCTATAGCAAAATTGTTAACCAGATTGAAATTATTTACGATTGATTCGCCACGTCGTGCGGTAGAAAATAACCGTGTATTTGTATAAAAGCGAAATAAAAAGTTTTGGATTATGCATATTCATTGTAAAGAAATTTTAATCATATTTTTTTTTTTTTTTTCCTTTTTCATCTCCGCATTCTTATTATCATGCAAAACCGTTCTTATAGCGTCTGGGTATCGGGAAAGGGTTTAGCGAAATAGATATGGAGAATATAACCCCCAACGAAATTTGGATCCTCAATTTTTTTTTATTGTTTATCATAACAAAAGATGACTTTGTGCAAATTTATAGAATTTTTTTTATCGATTCCTACCGGTTTTATGGCCAATGAACGTTTTTGTTTTCTTTTTTTTTCATTTTTATCGTATTCTACTTCTAAAAAGTCTTTTAAAAATCTGAAAAAATTGTGAAAAATTAGAAATATATATCAAGATTCTTGAGAAATTTTTTTTGAATTTTCTTTTTCATCTAATTCTATTGAAAACAAAATTATTTCTCTTTGAAAAAATAATCTGACCATGTAGATACTCAAATGAAGATACAAATTCTAAAAAATTTGTTATATCTTTTTTTATATTTCTTTAAACAAAATCAAAAAAAAAATAAAAATCTCAATCTTTTCCTGCGTCATATATAGAAAAATATTAAGATCATCAAATTTTGATGTTTTTTTTTCTGGGTAAAAATGTCATGTAGATCATGCTTAACACTTTATGCTTGAAATAGTTTTCTGACGTCATGCTAGTATAAGCAATCATCACGTATTCAATCACCAATTTAATTTATTCCCACTTTTTAGAAAAAAAAAATAATCAAAATTGTAAAATTTTCGTGTATTTGTCCTGAATCTGCACATTCTTGCAAAAATTAACCACGAGGTCATAAAAAATAGAAAAAAATTCGTTGAGGACAGATTCTCAATATCTATTCCATACCAGTAGACCCTTTTTCGTTACCATTCCAATTACATAGGTTTAATAAAATTTTTTTAATTTTGATACAGTATAATTCTTTAATAAACATAATTTTTTCAATATAAAAAAATAAACTAATGATTGATAATAGAAATTGATATCGCGGTGCGTATTTGGACGTAAAAATTTTGCGGCAACGAGTTTTGCTCATTAATTATAATTTTTTTCACTTCACAGATTTTAATTGCCTCTCCGATTTGAATATCACTCGTATTTTTAACGATTGTCTCTTTACGGTTCATCGAGTTTCTTTTACCAAGAACAGTTCATCCGCCAGAATAGTATCAGCTGAGTTCATTCAGTCCCCATCTCCTCTCTATCAATTATTAAAATTTCTCACTCTACAGCCATGACGAAGATCGGTGACTATCGTATCAAAATTACTGTGGCTAAAAATTTTTATATGGACAATTTTCACTCCGTTTCACGTTGAATATTTTAACAACGAATACAGGAGACGATCACGAATATAGATATAATATTATTCTGACCGTTGTTTACTTTTTCGAATAGGCATATCTTCGTCACGTTGATCCAGGGCAACGAGGTAATGTTTTATTTCACCTTTCCCTCGTTTATTCACGCTCGTAATTTTTGGCAATCTCGCTTCAATAATCACGATTATATGTATTCACACACCTCGCCATCTACTTTCTTACAATGAGATTTTTTTATTTTTCTTATTTTTGTTTTTTCTGTTTTTCTATTGTTGTTTTTCTTTTTTTTTTTTTTCTTTTCCTAATCGTATAACAATTTAATACAATAGAGATATGATCTAATTTTAACGGGGTAAAAAAAGATATTATATTGTTAGCGATTTCGCGCCGAGATCCGGTTCTCATTTTCTGTAAAAATTTTTGGAAAAAGAAAAAAAAAAAAAAAAAAACTCTGCACCGTCTTTGTTATCTTAATCATTGACTTATCTTTCTGCACAGCGGCTTTATATACATATACAAAGATTTTACGTAAGAAAATAAGTGGCGAATAATATTGAGGAGAAATCTGACGATTTAGATATAGAGAGCATTAGTAGAGATGAACTAGGTTTTTATCTATCCAAAGTACGATTTACTGAGATTTAAATTTCTATTTAGAAACACTTTGAGATACTTGGGATCGATATACCATAAATATACTACGTCTGACGATTTACTACCAATTGTAAGTAATTTATTCGCATGTTCTACTTATTCGCTACGTAACGGTAAACAACCGCAACAATGAACGATCTCAGGATCTTACACGGTGCGTTGACTAACAGGTGTATGAAAAAAATAATTTCACTGACGGTATTTTGTACATTTTATACGAGGGGTGAATCACAAGGCAAAAACACGTACACCATATCTCCCATTTCTAAACATCTCCCAACATCCCCTCCACATTTTCTCAACATTTCCTAGATTTTTCAACCTTTTTACAGCATTTTTCATGATTTTTAAACATTTTACAACATTTCCCAGCATTTATATCCCAATATTTCTCAACATTTCCCAAATATTTATTGCACTTTGTACACCATATCTCCCCCGTGATTCACCCCTCGATTTTATATTAATCAAAGTTAACGCGATATTGCAAATACTTAACATCGACATGAACAATAATCTGCTTATAAATGAATTTATCAACACGATTATTCTAACCCTTATTTGACACATTGGGGTACAAACTACCCCAGACATTTCACAAATGTTGTCATTTTTCAACTTCCCGCAATGAAAATTAGAAATTTTCATAAAAACGGGGAAGTTATTGGTTTCGGTCCGATTTTCGAAAATCGAGTTTTCATCAGATCTCGACGTTTTGGGGTCCTAGGAAGCTATTCTGACTATTTTTGGATGGACGTCCGTATGTGTGTGTGTGTGTGTGTGTGTAAACAAATTTTTGTGGTACGATATCTTTAGAACGAATCGACCGATTGGAATGGTTTTTATGGCAATCGAAGGGGTTTACCAAGACCTAAATATGATTACATTTTGGAATCGATCGGTCGAGTAGTCTCGAAGTTATTTGAGAAATAAAAATGAAAAAATAACTTTTTTCATGTTTTTAGCACATAACTCCTAAACTTGATCAGACTTAGCTCTTGGATAGCCCTTTCGATCGCCGTAAGATTCATCAAAATCGAACGATTGGTTTAAAAGATATTGCACGACAAAAATTCCGCTTTTTGTCGTACGATACCTTTGGAACGAATTAACCGATTTGAATGATTCTTGCGGCGATCGAAAGCGTTCATCAAGACTTAGATCTGATTAGATTTTGGAATTGATCGGTCGAGTAGTTTCAAAGTTATTCGAAGAATAGAAATTGGAGAAAAACAGATTTGTATACGGAAAACTAATTATACTTATAACCTTCTTTAATTTATTATAATCACAATAATATCAATTAATTGTAACGTATTTAACACAGCGGGAAATTTTCGGGTTGGCCCACTGGTCAACCGGTTTCCTGATTTTTTATTTTAATTTTGTTAAATATTTTAATTTTTTGGCTATATAACCTACATAACTTTAAAGAAGAACGCTCTGAAGAAGTTCTGAAAAAATTAACAACTTGAAATATCGAGTAGTTTATTTGTTACAACAATTTTCATCACTGGGGTGCAATCCAGTTCTGTGTATCAAGAACGTCACTCTGCAGAAATGTCTCAAGTAGGGGCTAACTTTATGTCTTACCAAATAGAGCCCAGTAATACGGCCCAGCACTGGTACAGCCTCGACAGCCGAGCATTGACATTGAGTGCTGGGCCAGCATTGAACAACGTAAAATCTTCCAGCAGTATTAATACGGGCCATTACTGAGCCAACATCTGCAGCGCTATTGGACTTCTCTTGTAATACATTTGGAGGGTTAAAAACCAGAACGGGGTAAGCCCTGTGAGAGATTACCCCCTTGTCGAGCTTGCTTTTTGATATACTTTTGAGGGAACTTGAGAACTGGTTTATTGTTAGTGCCGATGTAAACTACTGGCCAACTGTGTATTCGCAATGTTGGCCCAATTCTGGTTACCAGCATTGGCACGATCTTATCATTTCGACTATTTTTCGATTGTACTAGAATTTCCACCATTGGCAACGGTACTGGTCCGACACTGGGCCTTTCGTAAAACTCTACCTGAATCACCTCGATTACCTTTTTTAAATCTTAAGGTATAATCGAGTGATAATAAATGTCAAATTATAATGAAAAATGATCATGAAATAGATTTGATATACTTACGTCGAAACTTATTGACAATGAAAATCGATGTTAGATGAACTAAATGTACACACAATTGTCTGTGGAATAAGTCATGTAGTGAAGTATCGAAAAACAAGGGCTCGACTTAAAGGAGAACACCTTCACAATTTAATCGTTAGTTTCACTTGACGCGCTTCTAGGTCTCAGTAATGGTTATGAATAAAAATACTTTCCCACCTGATAACTTTTACATACCGGAATATTTTTTGACATTAGAAGATACCGGTTTCGAATGAGAGTCTTCACAGCTGGAGAAACGTATTTCTAAACATGTGATACTTCTCGATAGGATCTTGCAAAGAATCTCTTCACCGACTTCAAAGTCCCAAAATTTTATTCGGAGATTCACAAACGGATAAAAAAGTTCGATTATATATTACGGTATCGAAAAAAAGATAAGGATTTTATAAACTCGGAAGTTAAACTCGGCACGGTGAACTGGGCTCACGTCTGTCTTGAACTGGGAAAATCACGATTATGCAAATTCGCTACCCCACAGCAAGTGGAGAAGGGTTCGCCTGTTCAGCTTTTATTAGCTATAGTAGGTATATCGAGCAACGTGGTTGGTTTTTCATAAAATTATTCTACACGCGTTCTCGGGATACACTGAATAGACTATATATAGATAATCCAAGGAATCAGAGGATCTATTACCCGGTGATCACCTGTTTGCTTATCTTAAACTTTTCAGAGATCTCACATACACATCCTCCGACGAATGAAAATTATGTACTGATTTAACTTTGGAGAAAATTTACTAACCGTAGAAAACATTGTCAAGGGATGGAACAAGATCGAAGAGATATCTTTGCTTTCAGTAAAATATATATTAACAATATTAAATGTGATGAGGTTTGAAACTCTTAATCAAATATGAATGGAAGGGAGTAAAAGAAGTAATTTCCTTTTACGTAACCCTTTCCCTACCCAATCTAGATATTATTTCCTAAATTTGTCAGTATTAGTGGCGAAAATTTTTCATAAATTGCCCATAATTTTCAACATTCTGAAAGGCGCCCCTTTTATGACTGAAACGTAAGAAATGGTGTTCTGCTTCATGAACTACAACGCCAAAACATTCCTGTTCAAAAAATCAAATGCATAAAATTGAAAATCGATGATCGAATACGAATCAGAGGGAATTGATCAGATTTTTGAAAATTATATTTTAACGAATACAGAAACTATGGGAAGTAAATATCTACCTGAGTTGATTTTGACTATTGAATTCGACTATTTCTAAATCATGAAAATTTTTATAACTGTAGTACCTACCAGTTTGAGAAAATGTAATTTTCGGAGAAAAAGACTTAAAACTTGACTTGTCACAATGAAGTTAACTTACGTAGCTCTTAATTGGGAAGCTAAGTCTTTCATAATGTACACAAATAGTAACATATTTACCTTCTCACGTTATGCAGAACAATTTGACTTTCAGAACTCCACTCAATCCCTACCCCCTTGTCAAGTTGGATATGATTGTTCAAAGGAAGATGGTGCAGTTGTACATAGCCAAGAGTGAAAGCAAGATAGAGTTAAATTTCCTGTATAAGGTCCCCGCGGTGATAAGATGAAAACTGATACGACGTTGAGCTCAGGTATGAGACTACGCTCTCGAAGGACCATTTCTTCTGACAATGGATTAGTATAACGAGCAAGTAGAAATAGTTGAGGTACAGACTTTCATGTCTCTTGTTATACTTAGAACGGAGAGAACCATTTCATGGACAAATCTCTACCTCCTCGGAATGTTGCTCAGGATATTAACTCACATCAGCTCAGGTTTTGCGTTATCAAGAATTCTCATTCCCGAGTATCACAGCGAAACTATGTGACTTTAATACTTTCACTGTCCCTTTTGTATCCCCAAGTTTACCCAGGATATATCTACTCTAATTGTATCTTCTTTAACATTTACCGGATTGTTAATAATACGAATATTTATCAAAATTTTATTTCATTACTACAAAAAATTTATGATTTGCTCTTACATTAAATTCAGTCAATTTTGAATATTCCTCACGTACATTTAGGCGATGAAATTAAATAAGAAAATTATTCAACTTAAACAAAACATGCCCTAAATTCACAGCATTTGCAAATAAACTTAAAAAAAATTACCAAAAAACCGATCACAATTTCATTTTTTTAAAACCAACGAAGATTTTGCTGTTGGGTTATCAGTCAAAACTTGCGTTCTGATTTTAGATCAGACTCGAAATTGATAGATATCAACTTATATCTTCACTCCGTTACAGAATATATATTTATTTTTCCGTCAAAGGAAGGGCTATGGAACTTTACTATTATTTTCGGGTCAGTGAAGTAGAATAAATCTTCTAGATAAGATATAGGTTATTTAATGACCACCATAAGTCTCTGCACTACAAACGTACGAATTTTTTTCTTAGTTTGTTCCATTTTACCCGCATTCGTATCCCGCCTATCGCGATAAATTTTGTGACATAAATTATGTTAAACCCTTCGGATGCCTGAGTAGAAAAGGTAACGAAACACACACACAACTCGAGAACGAGTGGTTTTCTATTTCTTAAGATCAGTTACATCGAAAGTGCTTGAAAAGGAGGAGAATATTTACTCTTTAAGTCAGATGCCTCGAATCACAAAGACGCGGACGAATGAATTTTTTCAAGCGTGACTCTCTTTTGTTTCGCCTTTTTTCATTTTACTCTTAAATCCTAGGATCAAGCGACCCTCCCATACTTTATCCAGACGTGCCCTCACTGTTCTCTTTCGTACATTTCTTCAGAAATTTTAGACACTGTTGGACTTTTATTAATTAATCAATTCTACATCCGCGGTTGGTTCTAGCGGACGTCGATCTCTCCGTGACTTAAAATTAAATACTTTATATACCCAACTCCACAGTTGAATTTATATACTTAGTTAAATATTCACTTTCAATAATAAAAAAAGACCACGTATTGTGCAAAGTGAATTCCAACTAAGGTATGCAAACGATTTGGCCCTCGATATATATCTGATGCTGTTGTACGATCAGATATACAGTAAACTCCACAAGATTGTCGTCAACATCTGCTGTACGACATTATGTTTATGGACGACATCAATTTCTGAACATACGTTATATCCTTAGAGCGTAAAATAAAAGCGTATCTTATATTATGAAACTAGGTATGTACATACATACACTTTATACTGGACTGGTGGATTCCAAACAAGCCGGAAGAATAGTTTTCCGGAGTACTTTTCATCGAAAAGTAAAAAAAGTATGGGTTTGTCAGAGGAAGAAAAAGTATAAAAAAGTAATGAAAAACCGAAAAACAAAGATAAAATTGAAAATTTCACATAAAAAATATGCCCTATATATTGACAAACAATAATTTCATAGAGTGCATTTCATTCTAACTCGATCTGGGTGTGTTTACAATTTTTTTGTTGTCATTGGCAAGGAATGCCCTATATATAAAATTAATAACTCAACTCGGAAGAACATAATCTTTCATTTACAAAAGTAATACAGAGGAAAAAGCATAGGTTTGTCGCTAGAACAGCGAAAATCGATTCGTTTCCGGTAGAACCGGAAGTTCAAATTAAACGAGACATGGCAATTTTTCATGCCCATCGTTTGGTTGTAAAATCCGGTGAATTTCAGATTTTTTCATCGAGCCGTTTCCGAGATCACCGCGCGAGTTTGTCGAACAGGCCGACAGACAGACCGACATCTTTCTAAAACCCTGTTTTTCGGATTCTAGAGGGTCGAAAACATGAAGATTCGGTGTAATTAGCAAAAGTCACTCTTCGACCGAAACCAATATTTCTCTTATATCACCGTAGGTGATGAAAAGCAAAAAATGATATTTTTCAGCAAGATCAGATAAGACGCCTTTTTATTCATCAAAAGCAGATTATTAACGCTTCTTGGTGGAATGGTGTGTAGTTTATTTTTGTTTTACTTTTCGATACCTACGGTGATATGAGAAAAGGATTGATTTTGAACGAAGAGTGACTTTTGCTAATTACAACGAATTTTCACGTTTTCGACCCTGTAGAATCCAAAAAAAAAACAGGTTTTTAAAAAGATGCCGGTCTGTCTGTCAGTATGTTCGACAAATTCGCGCGGTGATCTCGGAAACGGCTCGATTAAAAAATCTGAAATTCACAGGACTTTACAACCAAATGATGGGCATGAAAAATTGCCATGTCTCGTTTAATTTGAATTTCCGGTTCTACCGGAAATTAATCGATTTTCGATGTTTGACCGAGAAACCTATACTCTTTCCTCTGTATTACCTTTCTAAATGAAAGATTATGTTCTTCCGAGTTGAGTTATTCATTTTATATATAGGGCATCCCTTGCCAATGACAACAAAAAAATTGTAAACATACCCAGATCGAATTAGAATGAAATGCATTATATAATATTGTTGTTTGTCAATATACAGGACGTTCCTCGCCAATGACAAGAAGAAATTGTAAATGTACCCAGATTGCATTGGGATGCGAAACGCACTGTATGAAATTGTTGTTTGTTGATATGTAGGGCATTTTTTTTATGTGAAATTTTCAATTTTAATCTCTTTTTTTCGGTTTTTCATTACTTTTTTATACTTTTCCTTCCCCTAGCGAACCTATACTTTTTTTCCTTTTTGATGAAAAGTACCCCGAAAAACTGTTTTTTCGGCTTATTTTTTCATTTATGTTTTTGTCTTTAAACGACTAGTTTTATTACAAAAATTCGCTACTCTTCTTCAGTATAATCGAGTAAAAGTTTGGAGTCGTGAGTCATCTGGTCTCAGAGTTAGATACAGTCAAAGTAAACTGCGAACTATAATAACGGTAATAAAACTGTTCAATTAAAGAACAATTTGGAAACATGCCAGTCTTTAAAGAACATCGCCATTTAAGGTGTGTGCATGTACCTACCTTCTTGAGAGCCCGAACTTAAACCCTGTGTAGCTAGGTGGTTTATTATTAAACGTCGTTAATTGAAGAAGCTGAAATTATTCCAAGAGCTACAGCAGTTTGACTCGTACCTATAGCAGAGTAGGTGTGTATACATAGGTATATGTATGTACTTTGAAAATCATCGTAACGTCTTCTGTTTAGTTAATGAATTCTGACTAATTTATACGAAATTAATATTCCGGTCTATACCTTCGTTGTAAATTATGTATAATTTAATGCCTCAGCATTTCTTCTCTACTTATATGACTCGAATGACGACGACCACTGGCAAATCCAGAACTCCCTGTATTAGGTATAAAAATAGAAAACAGTCATAGATCCGCGTGTATTCTAGGTCAGTATATAAAAATAAAATACAAAATGCATGCATGTTAACGTATTGTATACGTTGAATAAAATTTACATGTTATAAAAGAGCCCAGCTTTAAGTTACACCATACCATACGGTATAACTATAATTTAACAATAAAAATATCAACACATATAAATCATGGACAGGTTGTTACAAAGACTTACAGGTACAGAGATTTTCTCCGCTTAAATACCTATATACGTGTGAAACCTTCGACCCCCGAATCTCACGTACTTTATACGTGACTGCTTCGAGCATTGAGGGTTGCCTAACTTGGTCTAATATAGTCTTTGGTTAATGCTTATACACAGCATTCACTAACGGCTTAACACACCTTACCCCTATCTCACCCTAACTCAATGTCTCTCGTAACCTCCCTTTTTCGGTGGTAGGTACACTCTTCATCCCTCTCTTTATCTCGCCTTTTGTTTTACTTCTCTATACGTACCCGCGGTAGTTACCCACGTCGCATGGACCGTCTATAATTTAAAGCCTATGTATTATTCACATATACATATATATTTCTTCTCTTTCTCTCTGACAAGAATTGTGAATACTATATAAGTGTCTTACTTCCTTAGTTCTACATTTATAACCCAACCTTGTTCATTGCTGCCGCAAGTAAAGTGGATTTCCGTCAAACTTCTTGCTCAGAGAATTGTACGCCTCTCAGAAATTTCTGAGGCTTGGACCGGGGCGGAAGTTAAGTGTTTTTTAAGTTTCCACCTTATCATTATGATGCGGTAAAAATATACATCATTGAACTGTTTTTATCTCCTAATTTTTGGCTTTCTATAATCAAAGTTCATTGATCGTTCGCTCTAGAAAATTACCAATCAAAGATCCAACGGTCTTCCGTATTCAAGAAGAACCTGTTCCTCAAATTCATTTTAGAAGTTAATTCATTCATCTCAATACCTAATGGGAATTAGTTTTATGCGAATTTTTGGTTGATGTAACCGCGAAGACCCTCAGGAAAATGGAAAGATAATAAGTAAGTTGATATTTTTGGATTAATTCTGTGACAGGAGAACGCTGTAAGAAATATTAGTAGGGTACATCAAATGTTGGAATAAAAAATGAAACGAATATGATCCAACGGTCGTGTAATTCTTAGATCATGCCGAAATAAAACCCGGAGTCTTTTAAAAAACCACTTTGTCCTCGTTTGGATATTTTATAAGCAGAAGGAAAGAGGAGGCAGCCAGTAGAGCGAAAAGTTTCGTCGAGAGAACCGACGTGGACGCTAAGGTGTGGTTTGTGGTTCGTGAGCAATTACTTTTTACGCTTTAAAATCCTAATGTACAAATATATATAAATTCTACTTCTACTCCTTAATATTTGCAAATATTTACACCCGTAGTCCGTACCCATACCTATACTACACAGACTTGAAGAAAGTTGAATGTGACTCGTCTCCTCAAAGATTCTTTACATCTAAAACGTTTGATGAGTATGAATCACGATATAAAACCCAAAGGAAAGTTCGAAAACTGTTCACGCTTTTCCTAAACGTGAAATTGGCTGTTTTTCTTTATTTATTTCAACTGTCTAATTTAAAAAAAAAACGAATAAGAATATTGGTACTATTCAAATATCGTAGTATTACCCGATGATAGTCCTCGACGGACCCTTTAGGTTCAAGTTTATCGTAGAATGGTTACGAAGTGGTCGCACAACCAAGAGGACCAGTACTGCAGGTTGGACAAGGAGATGAGTGGCAAGTGGCGCAGAGAAATAGGGTGAAAGTAATGGAGAATAGGACCAGGACTGGACACTCCCCAGGGAAGTGCCTAGCGATCTTTTACCCCGTTTTACTAGACGACGCTGTTAAACCCATTCGTGCTAGGTATCCGTTGTAGACTTATAAGATGCGTGTGTGTATGTGTAGCATCCATACGCCGAGGTACTCTTCGAATGTAATAGAACCTATCCTCCTTGGTCTTGACGCGATCGTGAATTGACCCCCTTCCAAGCATCGTGAGATTTCACCTCTCTGGGCTATAAAACTGGCTACAGTTACCAAGTGAGACAAGAGTAAGGCAAGTAGAAGTTGGCGTAGTGAGATGAAAGGAGGAAATAACTAACCGAACAACCGACACGAATATCTCATAATGATTCGGATGATATTCGGTCATTGCTCCTCGGGCTCATTGCCAAAATGAAACTCCCATACAGTTCCCTCTCTCTCTCTCTCTCTCCATAGGCCTGATCTTCGAGTAGATCAAGCTCACGGAAACATACGTAAAACAAGACCAATGAAACACGTATGCGAATTAAAGACTCCTACTGTCTGTTAGTTCGCAACTACTAATTAATTTAAAACATTCAGAGTCCCGAGTCCGCGGTATGGTATCAAATATAACCAGAAAATTGTTGTTAGGTTCAGACGAGGACGTCATTGATTAAAACTTTTCTTTTTACTCACCGCCGACAAGGGCTTAATTAAGCTATAAAAAAAAAAAAAAAACTTGGCTTTCTACCAGCCATTATTTTTCTTTTTGTTTTTCATCTTCTTCTTTCTTTTTTATTTTTTTTTTTTACTTTTCATTCAGATTTAATTCGGATTTAGGATACTTTTACTCACTCGTTAATCTATAGAAGTAACTGTATAGGTATATGTTAATGCATTGATTCATCTCTCACGATTACTTTCAATTGATAATTCACGTTTAGAAACCTGTTCACCATATTTTAGAGAAAGCGTCTACGATTATTTTGAAATATATATGTTGAAAATGAAAATGGATATAAAAATAATGATAATAAGATTCATCGGGTGAATTTAATCATCGATTTTTAACAATCGATGCAGAGTTTACTTGTCTGTATATTACGTTAGTTTTTTTCTTATGTTATACGACGTCAAAAAAATTGGGGCAGTTTGCGTTAATGAAGCTTAAATTTTTGGTAATTAATACAATGACAAGCAGTTACGTTGGCTGAACTCGATAGTCTAGCCTTCGAACTGCCTGGTTAAATTTTTCAAGCTCGAAAAATAGTAGATTATGAGAAAAAAAAAAAAAGTTTGATTAACAGAAAACTAAATTTATTAAAAAGTTACGTTCTTTTTTCAAACACAAAAACTCTTGGGTCAATTTATTCTGAAATTTAACCAGATTTAAGTTGGAAAAAATCCTATCGATGATGATCTAAATCAATAAAATCCGTTGATCAGTTCTCGAGATATCATCAAATAAGTTTTTTATTTTAAAAATTTTATTCGAAAATTTAGTCTTTGAATAACTCCGAAATTACTTGACCGAAAAAATCCGAAATCTAATAAGTTTAAATCAAAAAATTACTGGCACATACACACCCACGTGGTTCTTTGGACTTTAGACTGTGGAGATCTAATGAAAATTCGATATTTCATTTTCAGGGTGACTGTAATAACCTCCATTATTTTGTTTTGACCCGAGGAGTAAAAAATTTCAAATCATTATTTCGTCAAGAATTTGAAAAGATTCCAAAGGATCTTCATATATTAATAACAGCAATAAATACCGAAGAAGGCTAGGGGATGCCTTATAGTGAAGTCAAGTCACGCGGACAACGCACGAAAATATGGTTCCAGAATACATGCTATTCCGCCTCTCAGTTATATATCCGCATATTTTTCCCAATAAGAGGCTTTAGTCAATGTTATTTCAAGTATTTCCATTTCTTCCATAAGGTCTTATAGAATTATGGAATACCTACTGCCCTCGCCTTAGGCTGATATCAAGTGTTTACTATTAATTAAAAGTCCAATCAAGTTTAAAATGAAAAAAGCACCTACCACTTTCTTGAAAGTGATTTGGAAATACTGAAAAACCACTTTTCCAAGTTGCCTTATCTTATCTTCTAGTTATCGCTGATATACTGTCTACGTTATGAATTTTGATTAATTTTTTTTCTTTCAGGACTAGACGTCCTTCAAGCTATGTTACAAAATTTTCTCATTCCATTTTATCCTGCCACGAACGGTGGCTGTATCTATGTAGAGTGTCAATTCAAGTGTTAAATTGAAAATCAATTACTGGCAACAAACACTCGAGCTAACGAACGCATATCACTTTAAAATAACGTGACAAACAGGATATAATGATATTTATTAGAAAAGTAGACACACCGTGAACCGTTTTGTCCAAAGTGATGTATTACTAATTGCAATTTTTACTATTGGCGATTTATAGTCCCTCCAAGTCCCGAAAAGTTTCACTTTCTTTCAGTATTGCGGTTATTGTATTTTCAATAACCTCTTCACGTTTGGTTCGATGGACAACTATTAAAGATGAATGAACGGCTAGCAATTTGGTAACCCAGTGACGTGGTTCGTGTGTCCGCAAGACAAGGCAGGCTGCCCATTGGGCACGATCTGTTAAAGGCGACGGTTCCGGAAGTAGATACGTTATCCGAAGCTAAAAGTAATTCAGTTTTTACGAGGGATGAAATTCATCCAATAATTCCAACCGAACGGTCTGTGTCAACGTTGGTGTCAATTTTCCACCGTTAGGTAGAGAATTTTTACAAAAACCCAAAAGAAAGAAGATAAGGATATAAGGATAGCGTATGGTATATGAGAGATAGTGCAGAAATAGAATCTCTCGAATACAATAGACGATATTATAACACGTCAAAAGAGTCCATCGAATCACTGTTTGATATTAATCTTTTCAGAAGCGATTTCTTCTCAAGCTCGATAACTGTCGAGTTCGAGTTTAACGAAAGGCCCAGGACCGGGCCAGTACCGTTGCCAACAGTGACGATTCTGGCGCGGTCGGTCATCCCAGTACCGGATCAATACTGGTAAGCATTCGGATTGACAAGATCGTGCCGATGCTGGTAACCAGAATTGGGCAAATACTGGGAATAAAAAATGAACGAGTAATGTAGTTCAGTACTGAGCCAGTATCTCAAGTTTCCTCAAAAATGTATATCGAAAGCCAAGCATGAGAAGCTGTAATCTCTCATAGGGATTGTCCCCTTTCAGTTTTTAGACCTTGAAGGGTATTGCGAGAAAAGCCCAATACTGTCCTAGCAACTTGTGACAACCCTGGGCTGTAGATGCTGGCCAAGCACTGGCAGATTCTACGCGGTTCAATGCAGGCCCACAGCTCAGCGTCGACGCTCGGCTGTCGAGGTTGGACCAGTGCTGGGATGTATCACCGTAGTATCGGCAAGCTTTACCCAAGAAATCTTATATTTTAAACTAATATATGACTTCATTGCAGTAGTCAGAGAACATTGCCCGCCCTTTTCCGTACTGAGTCTGAGTAACACCGGCAGTTTCATGGTTACTGATAAAGCATCGTGTAAAACTGTCAGTAAAATCGAAGGTAGTTTTAAAAAAATGTTTTTCAACTTTATCACATTTTTAACATGGCTGGAAAATTCTTCAAAATTTTTTCTCAAATAGTACATATAATTACCAACAAATTTTGTTGTATTTACTTTTGCTATAGGATCTACAGATTTCGAGTTATTTTATCTTGAACCATGTCTTGTTGTCGAAAGAAAAAATTTTGAAATTTCCTAATTCCTAACCGTCAAACCTGCGAGACAAATCGATAAAATTCGAGGTTTTTTAAGGGTTAACACCACTGTGAATTTTTCAAAAAATCGATTTTGTTTTATTGGCTCAAAAATTGCTTCGAACCTTTTAGAATATGAGGCAAAAAGTTTATTACCTGAAAGAAATTCTTTTCATTGAAATTCCGAGCTGCTTCCCCACGCGCGTCAGACTGTTCTGAAACGATTACTTGCGTCAAATAAGCCGCTGCTGAAAAAGTACAGCCTAATGTCTTATCTTTTGATTTCTGACTTCGCTAATACACTAACAGACGTCGTTAGAAAGTGTTTATGTTGAGTTAAAAGCATTTCCAAACAAAAGTACGTTAATGTAGCGTCAGTAAATGTACATACGAAGGACATAATTTCCTTAAAACTTTTAACACGTTTATCTCAAAACACGATCTTTCAAAACGGCACGCAGCATAACTTCAACAATTTTCATTCTTTTCATTCAAATTTTGAAAATTATCTTTAAAATAACATTTTGAAGTGAAATACGTACGGGATTTTCTATAAGTTTATTGAAAAATTATTTACTAACAAATGATTTCCTCCTTTTTTTTGTCGAAAATTGAACGTCTTCATTTAAATACTCGCAAATCACACAAAAATCAATATTTTTAAAATCCCCCACGTATTTCACTAGCTATGAACACGTAAACTAAGTGATTCTTTTATTTTTTTCCCAAATTCAAATCTGCACCCACTACACCGCGTGCGGCAGAGCGCTTCAAATTCAAGAAGCCTCGCAAGAATGGCCCGGTGTCACCATTTTTTGATGGTTATCGATGATAATTTTTTATTTAATACCTAAATATATGCTTAATAACTTCCTCGAATATCATTATTCTATTACCTCTTCTTCCATCAAAAAAAAATTGTCAAAAAAACGTTCTTTTTTTTTAGACTCTTACAGTGGCTGGTACCCCTCTTCGCTCTATTATAGTGACTGACGATATTGGTACTCATAAAGTTCACATCGTGGTCTGAAGTCATTGGTATTGCGATAAGAGACACGGGAAGATGGGCTTGCTTTAAACTATTTAAAGCTGTAATACACTTTTCTCAATTATCTGAAATTGCTAATTCGATGATTCGCTATAGACCCTTATTGCATCCTACTTCCTAATTGCTGTATTTATTTATGAAATAAGTTTCGCATTACTTCCCATAAAAAAAAATTAATTCGAACAAGATATTCACTGCCCGTAGCTTAATCAAATTCATTTAGGAAACTGAACGGAATGATTAACATCCCAGGATTCCAAACTCCTCTCTCACTCTCTCTCTCTTTCTTATTTCTATCTCTGTTTTTTTCTCGGTTTTCTGCTAACCATCACGGAGGGTCTGTGATTATCCGCAAATCAAGCTATCAGAGATACAGCGAACCTAAACTTCCCGGAAGCAACGACCCGGTTCTTTTCTCCATGAAGTTAAGCTTTGATCTATAGGGTGCATCCTCTGCCACTAGAAAATAGATGAGTAGATCCTGATCACACACCTTGAATATCCACATAGGCACGCTTAAATTTAAGGAATTTTATCCCTTGTGATAATTCAGGTATTGTTATAAATAAAGACTTTTCGTAATATGAATGTAAACTTAATTAACCTCCTGCTAAAATCATTGAGACTAGAAATCTAGGAAAAAAAAAATATCGAAATCAAATATCTCAGCTTTATATATCGTTGTAAAAATTATATCTGATGTATTTTTCTGCCTAGAAGAACTCTTGATATAATTTGATATGATATATGAGACATTTCTGTATCGAATCGAATTACTATCCCAAGAAAGATCCTATCGTAGTAAAAGATTATGTGAAAACCAATTGATTTGTGATACGTAGTCGTCTAAATTATATCAGTACCTAATAGATTTGTCATCGATAGAAATATTGTAAATTATTTTTAAAATCGTAGAGTTGTTTTCGGTTTGAAATCTCGTTTTAGTAATGACATTTTTACTACTGGTTTACTTGTCAGAATCGATTATGGTTATTCGAACGTCTCTACATTAGAAACTTGAATATCAAATTGTAATAATCCCACCATTTGAGTGCAAATTAATTAGCCAGATGTTCTAAACATACAAAATGGATTATACATATAGATGGTTAATTTATGTATCCACGATACGAAATTGTGATTTCAAATAATTTGTCCGGCGCTCCGAGGCTTGTTTTATTTTGAAACCCCACAATCTGTGTTTTTATTTCGTATCGCTCCAGGTTTATTTTCAATTCAACGTGATCAGTGTTCTTTTACAATTAGTCATTGTCTGTCAATTTTGAAAGCAATGTCAATATCAAATTAACGTGAAGATAATTATTCCAAACCATAAACCCTAACTCTCCTGACCTATGTGCGATATTATCAAAGCATTAGCTTGAACTAGGGCCTAAGTAAAAAATTGTGTTTCTCCAAAAAAATAATCTTCGAAAAGAGGGGCTCTATTTAAATAAACCATTCGTTCACTTCAGAACACGGGGTCTTATAATTTAAATAGAACTTTAGATAATGTTGATCTATGAAATCGATGAATGATTTTTCATCGGCCTAATTATGGGATGAATATGAAAGACTGTTTTAAATGATTGGATTCAGAACACGTAAAATCGTGATTGTGATAAGGTTAAAGAAAATGTTGATCGATCTAAGATAATGATCTTCAGGTAATATCGTGGGGTAGCTAAGAATGAAAATTGGCTGTAGGTAATTTATTCCAGACCCAACGTTGGCTACAGGACGATCTTGTTCAGACCTTTGAAATTTGAATTTAAACGTAACATTTTTTTGTTTTTTTTTTGTTTTCGATCCATGGTCTGTCGAAACGTGCCACGGTATTACGCCGACTGAATTTATCAGTATTTCGACAAAATAAAAACCATCCATGACACACTGCACTACGGGATCAACGATAATCGACTTTCACGCAAGCTCGACCATTTTCATAGAGTATTATCGAGTGATTCGAATTTCTTTTTACGTCTTTACAGACTCCTCAAGGGATTACGGATCGCCATTTGAAGCAGTGACTGAAAATACGATATCTCTCGGTCAGCCGATGCTTTTCCATCTTTCAATCCCTCCGATCCTTACATTTTTCATTTTTTATTCCATTCTTGGATAGCTTTGTTTCTTTGAACAGTCTCTTATGAACTTTCAACATTTCTAACTACTTTACACTTAGATCAATTCTAATTCATGACTTACGTGTTGTTAATCAAATTTTTACAATCTATTCAATCGCATTACATTTCATGAGGCATTGCGCTGGCTAAATTCGTGAATGTATTTGAAGGTTACCTTTTCCGGATGCTGTATCCCCTGATTATATAATATTCTTACGTTTTTGGTTTCCAATTTTTGCCACACACGCGTAAGATAATACTCAACAAAAAGTTCTCCCAAAATTCATCGCTCTAACCTTACCCTAAAGTTATTGCTTCGAGAACACCCTGTAGGTGACTCGACCACGCGACCCCCAGTCCCCAGGGCTCTGGCTGGCTGGCTGGCTGGCTGACTGGTAGGCAGGGTGTGACAGATTTCACGGGACGGTGAGCTAACGAAAAACTAGTCGGGTGTGACGCCAGAGGGTTTATGCCCTCCCGTCCCTCTGTAACACCTTTAGCCCCTTCCTGCCCCCTGCCTTCTTACCCCTTTAACCATTTCCAACTACCAGCGTGACTCTATCCCTTATACACCTTTTATAGTACATCAGATGAGTGCAGATAATAAAGTGAACACTGGTCACGTGGTGGGGTAAAATTGTACATCAACCACCGAAAATACCGAGCCTAGTTCGAATACGTTACGTCATCACGATCCGCCGATGGATTAGAAAAGAATGAAATTATCCAAGTCGATTTTTTTACACGATTGGACTTACGAGTCTATAATCTAGTTGCTTTACGGAGTCATGTGAATTTCCGCAAGTCACTATGGGTCATTAGACAAGAACTTTCAGATTGGGTTTCGATTTGGCGACTTAATCCCACGTTCAGACGTCTCTCACAATCGGTTAGCCATTTTAAAAAAACGTCGAGGGTTAAAGCCTGCTACATTGAAACTAAATTCAGGACTTTGCAAAGTCTCGGTGGATCGTTAACGTTGAGCCCACATAAACAGTCAACATCTGCTATTCGGCTATGTACTGGTCAATGTCGGTTTTCAGTTGAGTGAGCGTGACCTCAACACGCAAAAGTTGAATCACTGCTCGCTGTCTCTCCTAAGGCACGACAGGTTACTTTAGATCATTAGCAAGACCCAATGTATACAGTTCGTGGTTCTTCGGCCTCGTGACAATCGTGGAACTCGTATAGCCGTAACGTAACATACTTTCATAGAAATATAAATAAGAATTCATATACATGGTGGCGAAAGTCGAAATAACTTCGCCGATTGTCTATCGTGACATTTGAATATATGTGAAAACTTTTTACTACTTAAAATGTCTCGTATGATAACGTGGTAAACTATAATTACAGTTTGTTTCGTTATACTGTTTCGTTAATCGAATCGATACCGATATTTTTCGTCAAACTATGTAGAACTATTTCCGAAAATTGATTAGATCTTGTTAAATGTGATTTTGACGACTACACGTCGTAAGATTACATCGTTCGATAGATATAACGACAAACATTAATCAGATAAGATTTATTGATATTGCGACGTACCACTAACATTATTTTCTTTTTCTTTTCATTTGAAGGAAATGCTTACTGAAAACTTTTAGCGATTCTACGATTCTACAATATCCAAGACACTTTTAACGATGAAAAATTGTTCAATATCTCGCATATGATACTGCGGTTATATTAGAATAACATTTAATCATGATTAATTGACAGAATTTTTCTAATCTACTTCGTAATGCTAATAGGGAAAAGAAACAATGCGCAGTAAACAAAAAAAAGCAAAGAATTGAAATTGAAATGAAGCGGTAAAGGCGGTTTTCCGTGGTACTTTTCATAACCATATGAACTCAAAATACCGTCCATAAGTTCATGGGACATCCATAAGATCGGCGCTAATACAATTCACTTTTATAAATTATTCAAATTTTTATCTGCCCGTGAAAGATTTGTGGAAATGAGCTTCATATTATGTCTTATTGATAAAAGCTTGACGTATGAATTGTAGATATTTCTAAGAAGCAGTATTTATTCATCTAAAATGAATTTTCTTCAATGAATTATGCTTCCAAAAAAGTTCGCTGTGCTTGAGAGTCTTCTCCGTGAGCTCCACATTTTAAATTTAATTCTTACTTTACCGTTAAAATTCTAAAAATATTATAATAGAAGACTACAACTGTGCAAATTTCGCTCTTTAAGCTTAAGGGGGAAACCCTATCAACTGGATGCAAGAAATCGATTTTGTTTTTTATTTTATTATTTTTTTTTAAATTTTTTCAACTGTATTAACTGCCACAATTTTCGGATTTAACTTTTTGTAGAGATTCATTCCCTGGAGAAAGGTCTCCTTTATAACACAAATTTTTTGTGTTCGGTTCAGAGAAAATGGCAAGCAGTTATCGTGCCTACCAGGTCGGTACAAAACTTTGTCCGCGGTACATGTTGCTTCTTATAAATCGATAGACGAATTATTATTGGTCAGTGAAAAAATTCATGAATATAAATAAATGTATGATAAATAAACCCTACAATTATGAAAATAAAAATGGGCGAAGATTTTCTTGAAATAAAAAAAAAATCCCAAAAATGATCCAGTTTAGGATGCAACTGCAGGAAATAGGGTTCACTCCTTGATGCAACGACAATTATCTGTCATTAGCTAAAGTCTACACAATTTGATTAGGAAAACGGTTACACATTGATAAATTTGATAACCCTCGTTCACCCTCGGAAAGGGTTTCCGGAAACCTAAAGCCAAAAGATTATACTGAGCTTAAAAACTAGATCAGCATCGTCCAACAGACTGAGGATTCTAAACTGTTTACCTACCTCGTTCCCTGAAAATGGTATTAGGATGTTTGAGCTGAAGATTCAGCCGGATTTCAACCGAAATGGCGTCCGTGGGTAAATAATTGAAGACTAAACACCGTCAGAGTTCGATTCTTTTCTACTATGTATATATCTTGCGGGAAACTATGATAAATTGACCGCGAATCAATAAGCTTCAAATTGAAACTTTTTAAAAGGTAACTCGATCGAACAATCATTTTCCTATTCAGATATTCAATCTACCGAAATGTATAGCAAATAGCTTGCGGGTGTTACGATAGTAAATTGTGTACCAAGGAGGCAATGTAGGTCTTTTATCGCTGAGCGTGAATTTTCAATACGAGTCGTAGACTAATCGAAGATGAGTATTGCAAATACGCTTAGTGTAAAAGATCTATCGCCTTCATGGTGCACACAATGTTTTATATAACAAAAGCATGGTTTACAAGTTTTATGCTCGATTCGATACATAACGTAGACGGAGTACGTACAATGACAAGCGTGGATCGAAAACTAAAGCGCTTGCGCGCGGAGTACGTATTCGGACAGATTTACGTCCTAGGAGTTAAATCTCCCTTCATTTGTGTAGTTCCGACTCCCCGCCACAGACTCCCTTCCACTGTCACGCAAACGGCTACTTTAGGTACCGAAATCGAGCATGAAAAAACGCGTAAAATGTGCTTGCGTTATATAAAAAATCTTTAGCGTCCACATTTAGCGGGCAACAAAGTCTTTTTCGTTCGCTGCTCACTTTTAATGCCCGCTGCCAATTTTTATCGCTCACGATTCGAAAAACGGCTTCTTTGGTGCCAGTTTTTAGGTAATAAAACAAAAAACGCGAAAATCGCGTATGTGTTACAATATAGTAATTGACTAATTAAAATAAATTTGAGGGTGGTATATGGGGTATTCCACGTGAAACGGGACAACATATTAGTGTCCTGAATTTTGGAAATTTTGGATAATCGACCGTAACTTTTCACATGATTTTTATTTTACCGATTCCTACGTTCATAAGATGTATAATTGCTGTTCGAAGAAAACAAGACCTTGAGAAGTTGAATTGGACCAACGATGTGCTTGAAACCTTACGACAAAGTTTTTCAAAGAGAAATTATTTTTGATGTGAAATAAACTTTGGTTGACAAAACTAATGACTTTTGGAGTACTTCGAATTTCCCAATCCAAGTTGTTCTGGTTTCCTTAACAAACTATGCCTAGATTTTCTGTATGTATTTTTGTTTTTAAATTACAGGAAGAAATGTTTTTCATTTTATCAAGATTTGTAATTGCTGGTGGGCTGGGGGGTGATCCTCGGCCAATAACCATCCCGTTTCACGTGGAGTACCATACTTGTCGGAATCTCGAGAAATAAAACGACTGTTTAATATATTGTTTGTTTAAATCCCTGCAGTTTGTTTGCAGAAGAGTTTATTTTCAGTAAAATAAACTCCATTCTTTACAGCATTTTAAATGGATGATGTGCAAATACTTGAACACATTTCTTCGATAGAAATAAGTCTCATTTCATTTTATTGACATAAATTTTTCTCCAACTCGGGTAAATATTTTTGTATTATAAATATATGATGATTTATTCAATTGGAATAAATAACTTCTCTGTGTTCTCTCTCTCTCTCACGTCGACTCGAAACGGAGTCTATATAACAAACCCTAGAATGTGTTAAACTATTTTTTAGACATGTCATGAATTTTAACCAATAATGACAAGAATTTTACGATAATTTCTTTTACTATCGATATACTATCTCTTTCTTTTTATAATCACGGAATCATTTCGTTGCGAGATCCGAAAGTGTCTTTTAAGTGTGTATCCCGAAATTGGGGTGTCGTTTTCCATGACCCTTTCCTTCAAGTCTCCTTGTCAGTGAAGGCCATTCCGTGCTAATTGTAATTAGGTCCGCGTATACATCCTGTTTGAAATCTTATATGGACTGCAATTCATTAACCTTGTTTTGGGTATTGGAAGGTTACGATAAAATTAATTTTGAATAGATAATCCTGCTGTCTGTTTTATCCAAGCTGATCAAGCTAATGTGATAACGGATAAATTTAAAGGAAACAAAAAAATCTTGTACAACTTGGCAGATATAAACGCGTATTGGCATCTGAAAAAGGATATGACTGCCAGTTGTAAAATCAAATGCCTCATTAAGGAGTTTGGTTAGTCAAAAATCAATACTTTTTGTTAATTTTATCACGGGATAGCCAAGACATTGGGTATTCGTATGATTATTATATTTGTGATCTGAGAATGTCCCTAAAAATTCAATTAAAAAAAAAACAAAAATACCAAAATTATGAACAAACGCAAGATATCGATTTTTCATTTTAAATCGTTTTCAAATAGTGAAAAATCTAGTAGATTGGTTCGATTTCACTCTTCGATGGCTTATTTTGTTCAGACAAGTATTTTTCACAAATTCACTGTAACAAATTATTTTCTTTTGTCAATAGGCAATTCTATATCGTTATTTGTTGATCGGAAATGACCGGGGTCCAATCTTGTAAAATTGAATATTCAACGTCACCAACGCGGGGAAAAAAAGTGACCCGATGGTATTGTGGAGAATACTTTTCTGAATATAAAAAACCATCGAAGAGTGAAATCGAACCAATCTACTAGATATTTCACTATTTGAAAGCGATTTGAAATGAAAAATCGATATCTCACCGTTTATTCATAATTTTGATATTATTTTTTTCTTTTAATTGAATTTTTAGAGACATCCTCAGATCACAATTAAATAATCATACGAATACTCAATGTCCTGATTATCCCCTGATAAATTTAACAAGTATTGATTTTTGACTAATTCGATACACTAAATCTTCATTATTGATTGACCCTTATTGATTTTATATTTCATTTAAAAAATGGATTCATGCTCTGTTCTACGAGTTTTTGAAAACGGTATATGACATGCTTGACACAGATAACGGCGAATGGACGACACTGATAACGAAATCACATACCTAATATCAAATTTCAAAGTTTTCAGATGCTGTAATAAATTTTTTATTCCACGTGTCATCGTATTACGGAAAAATGAAAAACTCATTTTTTTTTTTACATGTAGTGCTTTAGCGCTTGATGATCAGGACCCCTTCCAAGAATTTCTATTAACAAACATAAGACAGAACTAGGGAAATTAATCAATGAACCTGATAGATAGACGAGAATTTCTTCCGCTTTTTTCCACTCCTCATCCTCCAGCCGCTTCCTGTCGAACGTCTAACGTCGAACTTCGAACGTCCATTGGAAAATAGACTTGAAGCTTGTAGTCTAAGTTTGTCAATTGTTTTTTTAAATTGTCAATAAGTTGCTCGAGGATCAGAAGAAGAAAATAAAAGAAGTAATGGTTATCTACCGTAACGCCATTGATCAATTTCCCCAGCATTGTGCAACCATTCCAAGCGAACGTTTGCTTTGTCCATTTGATAAATAGTTTTTTCTTTCTTCGAATTTCTGTTATTTTTCTCTTATTCATGAAAATGCCTGAGGATAACCTTAGCCTTAGAATGCCTTAGCTCTCACGTAGGAAGAGAAAACCGTGATTTTTATATCCATCCTTTATGCATATTAGCGAATAAACAAAAATCCTATATTTATACTTTAACCGATTTTTTGAATTCATTTTGACTAAACTTTAAAAAATTTCCAGATAAAATGTTCGCCATTTTTCGTGAAGGTCAAGGAAAAAGAAATTCATATTTTACATAAAAATGTGTAACTTTTCTTCTTTCCTTTTCAAAATGTAAAATTTGATCTTACATATATTTCAAAATTTACTAAAATTTGATAGAATATGAATTTTTGCAAGACATGTGATCAATCAAAAGTCATCCGTAAGATTTCGAGTCGTACAACTTTTGTTGAAATAATTTTGCAAAATGTTAAAATATATTTATTTTTTATATAAGTTACCAGGATAATTGAGTAAAATTTTTTCAAAAAGAAAGAAAAACTATTTATTACATTTACAAGTAGCCCAGATATCAGCCTGTAATCCTTGATGTCCTTATTTGAGAATTTGAAATCTGCTGTAGTTAAAAGAAGAAAATGTCGAGGCTTTAAAACCAATATAACACCACATGGTGTTCGCAATATTACGGTGTGAATATGAGCATCGCCGTCACCTGTTCAAAGAGCTCTACCACGTCGCCTCCTCGGTGGTATAGTCAATTTTTTTGTAAGTCAAGACCTCGGGACGAATTTTTTCAAATCTGTCTCATACGGTTTTATGTATCCAATTCGAAGGTATGAATTATGGAAAACTTTGACTTTTAAATATTTCTAAATTTTCAAGATTTATTAACTTTGTGAAAAATGTAAAGGATCAAAATCCTGTGAAATATTTTCAAGTCTTTGAAGTCACCTGAAGTCTCAAACGTCTCGATAAAATCTGTAGAACCCTATTAAATCTTTGAAGTCCTAGGCGTAGGTACTGCAATGAGACCAATTCGCTTAATCTGAAATTTTGAATTTTTGATCTTATTCCAAAAATTTTCAGGGTGTAATATTTGATTACATTTTGCAAAATTTTGGCAGAATCAAAAAATTTTTAAAGATCACTAGAATAAAAAAAAAATACGGAAATCATCAAATTTATGCAAAAAATTGTGCTTTTTTATTTTTTTAATCACTACTCTGACGCTTGATATTTGTTCAGTATTAAAAATATTAATATCTAAGGACCGCTCAAGGATACCTAACGATATGAAGTTCATAAAAAAATAGATTTTTCAGCGACCCCTGAATATCAAATTTTTGTTATAATTTTGCTTCCTTTTATGGATATTGATGTTCAAAAAATACAGAGAGTGAAAGATTCGATTGTAAAAAAATTTCTATTCAATTGATACCAGATTTAATAACTTTTAATATTCTTAAGCAGCCTTTAAAAATCGTTCGATTGCACTAAAATTTTTGAAAGTGTACTCAAATATTAAAAACTGTAAAATTGTGTGTAACCCCTTAAGTTTCCTTAATTTCGTCTAGGTTTCTATATGAATCAAAATCGACCCCGCCATATTCCGCAATAATTTTTAACTTCCCACAATGAAAATTGATAATTTTCATAAAAAAGGGAAGTTATTGGTTTCGGTCCAATTTTCGAAAATCGAGTTTCCATCAGATCTCGACGTTTTGGGGTCCTAGGAAGCTATTCTGACTATTTTTGGATGGACGTCCGTATGTGTGTGTGTAAACAAATTTTTGTCGTACGATATCTTTAGAACGAATAGACCGATTGGAATGGTTCTTATGGCGATCGAAAGGGTTTATCAAGACTTAATCTTATTAGATTTTGGAGACGATCGGTCGAGTAGTTTCAAAGTTATTTGAGAAATAAAAATTGAAAAATAATTTTTCTTCATGTTTTTAGCGCATGACTCCTAAACTGTTCGTGCGATTAGTCTCAAACTTGATCAGACTTAGCTCTTGGATAGCCCTTTCGATCGCCGCAAGATTCATCAAAATCGAACGATTGGTTTAAAAGATATTGCACGACAAAAATTTCTCTTTTTGTCGTACGATACCTTCGGAACGAATTAACCGATTTGAATGATTCTTGCGGCGATCGAAAGGGTTCATCAAGACTTAGATCTGATTAGATTTTGGAATCGATCGATCGAGTAGTTTCAAAGTTATTCGAAGAATAGAAATTGAAGAAGAAAATATTTGTATAGGGAAAACTAATTATACTTATAACCTTCTTTAATTTATTATAAACACAATAGTATCAATTAATTGTAACGTATTTAACACAGCGGGAAGTTTTCGGGTTGGCCCACAGGTCCACCGGTTTCCTGATTTTTTGTATTAGGAATATATCAATTTAAAAACTTTATTAGTGTATTGAAATTAAAGCTTTATCTATGCCAGGTACACATATTGTTGCGTAGACTGTGATATTGGTAAACATTTCACAATACCTATACCTACGTACAGTTTAGTCGATGAACAAATAAACTTTGTACGTTAATGTAGTACGATAAATTATCGCTGCCAGTTTTCTCCGTGCATGTTTACAAAAGCGATATACATATCGCGATACTGAATAATCCAAAATATATTTTATGATGAAATATAAAAAAAAAAAAAGAAGAAATACAAATCACTAAATTTAATTCCAGACAAAATTAGGCTAGTATTTACCTGACCCATTGGATTCTAAATTTTAATCCCACAACTTGGAGTTTTTCATTTTCCGTAAAAACTTGCATTTTGAATTTTTGTACTATTTAATCCTAAATTTATCTACGTATTCGTAAAAGTTGATATTGAAGGAAGGAAGTACAGAATTATCGATATTGAAAAAAGTAAAAAACAGAGTGTTTAAAGGATCGACAACATGGCAAAGACTTGAATGCAAAAATTGTTTGAAAGGAATAAAAAGCAAAAAAATAAAAAAGTAATTAAGAACGAGGATACAACGAATAAATATAGGTAATATTGAAACAAAATTAATGAGATCGTACGATTTTTAGACGGTCAGTATCTCATTCTGTGCCAGAACATCCGAACATATTAAATTAAAAATTTTTAATTGAAATTCCACATTAAACAAAGACGAAAAGACGGTTTTTCACGACTTTTTTTCTCACTCCACAAACCAATAAAATTACCGAAGTCACTGTCAAGTATTATCAGAATATGCGTAGACATTCAAAAATTTCAAATCAAATGGTTTTTGTTATTTTTTATTTTTTTTAAGCAATTCTGTTCAAATTGAAGTAGTCATTTTTGACTGAAATCAATACTTTTCTTACATCACCAAGGTGCTGAAAAGTAAATATTCATATACACGGTGTTCATTGAAAAAGCTTCCACCTCAATATCTCGAGAACCAAAAAAGATTTTCGAACGCGGCTTGCGGGAGATTAAAAAGTATCAAAAGGGAAAAAACATGGTGCAGCGTAATTTTCAGTAGGTGGAGACATCAAGGCCAGAGGCAGGTCAACTTTGTTTTTTTAGATAAAAAACCGATATTTTTTATTACGTAATTTTGTTTTACTTGAAAAAGTAAACTACTTTTGTATGGAACATTTTTTTATAAGACACCCATTTTTTATGATATTCAGTTTGACAATTGGAGATTTTTGAACTTCTAAGCACATGTCACCTCTGAACTATCAAGTTTGGAGAAAAATTACAAGAGACAAAAATTGCGTAATTTTATGCAAAGAATTTCGAAGAATATTCTTTCAAAACTTTTTTAACATTGTTTTTTTGTTTTCACGCAATTAAAAAAACTGCATTAAAATATTATAGGAAAAAATTCTGCAAATAGTTTCCAAAATTCTTTGCATAAAATTGCGCACTATTTATCTCTTACAATTTTTCTCCAGACTTGATAGTTTAGAAGTGATATGTGTTTAAAAGTCAAAAAATCTCTATTTGTTCAGTCAAATATCACAGAAAATTGGTGTCTCATAAAAAAATGTTTCATACAAAAGTCGTTCGATTTTTGAGTTAGAACAAAATTATATAATAAAAAATATAGGCTTTCATTTAGAAAAAAAAACAAAGTTGGCCTTCCCTCCGGCCTTGACGTCTCCACCCACTGAAAATTATACTGCACCATGTTCTTCCCTTTCAACACCTTTTAACCTCCCTTTTAATTTTTTCTGGTTCTCTAGATATTAAGGTGGAAACTTTTCAAATGAATACCCTGTATTCATTGTTCAGAAAAGCCCAAATAATCCTGTGAAATTGTTGGATTGTAATTGTGACCGAAATTATGTTATACTATCATAAATGAACTCCTAGCTGCTCTTGAACGATATGAAACTGCAGGACTGTTCAACTTGTACCGAACAGTTATTACTGTTACGTACAAAATTTTGAGTATAGCTTACGGGTAGCTGCTCTTCTTCGTCGAGACTACATACAAGTCCAATCAACGAACGTGGCCGACCGCATCGAAGCCTTACTACTTGCTCTCTCGTGCTCGTGCTTGTGCCTTGCCTCTGTACGCCTTCATCACTGCCACCGGCTCTTTGGTGCCAAGTAGTAATTCTCGTTACGGTCGGCCCACGTCTCAAATTCCCATGGCGCAACGACGCGACGCGACGTGGTGCGAGCGCAACGTCGCACGTCGTCGTAGTTTCTTCTTTCAAAGTACAAGCATGTACACACTGTACACAACAGGACATACATATATGTAATTGGATAAGGTATACCATGTACGTCGTTGGTGTTTGCACTAGTTCCAAACCAAATGTGAACCATTGAAGTATAGTGGAATTGCTGAAGGAACACGGCGTGTGTTAATATAACATGCAAATGGAGTCTATTGTTATGAGGATGGTCATGATTATTATTATTATTATTCACATTGAGAGGATTCGTCTCAGATCAAATCACGTTGTGTTCACAACTCAGTGAGGATGTTCGTGGCTTGATTACGCAATAATTGTTACTTGTGGTTTGTTATTACTCAATAAGTTCCCAATATTCATATATACATGTATACTCGTGATTGTAATTATTTTGAAAACTGTACATTGGTCAAAGTGAGTTTTAATACTTGCAAAAACGTGAGAATCAACCCCCATTATAATTACAATGCCTGTCTCTTTGTATCTGAAATTCGTATCCTCGATTCGTTGAAACATATACGGAAGTAGAACCAACATCGTCGGAGTGCACCGAGTAGATATAATTAATTGGCCTTGTACGTGTGTTCCCGAAAGTGAAATACATGGGGTGATTAAAGTTTGTATGAAATAATTGGATAACCTTGCATTGTTAAAATATGCGTGATATAGATATGAACGGAAATGAAGTGAGTATAAAGGGTATAACATTCGACTCGAATATATAATTATGATGAAATAAAAATGAATATGTAGCTTCGAACTTCAAGATAGTTAGACTCGATGAGGAAGTATTAAAAAATATCTCACAGAGCTTGGATTTTGTAAGCGAAATTTTTACATAAAATGGACGGGAGTGCGTAATGATTAGGGTTTATCTGAATTTTCACGAATTGACATTTATTATTATCAACTCATATCCACATTTCGAAGAATTTTTTTTCAGTGTTCCATCCTGGCCACCCTTTCTTTGTATTATACATATCAACGTAGAAGAGAAAGAGAGATGAAGAATTATTGTCACTAGAACAGCAGGGGAACAGCATGTACATCATCTAAACCCTAGGTGTTGTCTATTCAACTGCCTGTCTATCCTCCTTCCTCTCTAGGAAATATTGCACCTTTTCCTCTAGAAGTTTCAAACAAAGGTCGACCATAAGATGACAACCACTCAGCCACTATACGTATATAGGCGCTTACGTAGCTGGTGATAACCTGGTGCACACAACAATGTGATACAAAGTGCAGCCTCTGTGGGCACCAGATGCACTTCAATTTGAACTTCGCTCCTTGCGATCCACGGTGGTCCATCCAACCATCCGATGATTCTCTGTAAAAGGAACGTCCTCCAGATGGTATAGCTTACAAGAAACAGGAAATATGAACAGCGGAAAATCAAAACGATAAAGTACCAAAACCTATTTGTAGAAGTCGGTCAGCATGACAGTGCAGAAAACTCTAGATACAGCATCTCCGCATATTAATGGGTGGCCTTTACACGTTGAACTTTAGCTTCACCGGATACTGCTCCAGGCTAGGTACGTTCCTTCGCTTCCTGTAAGTGTACCTGGTTAACCAACGATTGTAGGTCGTATACCTACTATCGCACGGATTGCCATGCCGCGACAATCAGCTCCGGCAAACTATAATGTATATCGAGGCCAAGTTTGTGTACATACCCATACAGGTGTAACTAGGTACGTGTTCAAGTAGCTGGTTCAATCGGATTTACCGTAGGTGGTAGTGGCAGAGCGAGGGGTGAAGGGTGAAGGGGATAATCGTATTTGTCAACCCTCGTGCAGTGGCGTAGAGCTGGTGAACTGGGTATGGGGATGAAAGAGGCGATGAGGCGAAGGGGTGAAGGGGCCAGGAGCGACTGGAATATAAAGGAGGAGGAGGAGGAGGAGGGAGTCATCCAATCTGTCAGACATTAACGAGTTCTGGCGCTATAGGATGCGTTCAATTTATTTAACAATTAATGACAATCTGATCGTGTCAATTGAGAGACTCGGTGAACAGAGGTTGACATCGGTTAGGAGTAAACTTAAAGATCAGACGGTTTATCTAACCCCGGTTATAAACGGAGATGATGAAATTATGAAACATTTTCAGGGTATCTATATATTTCTACAAACCATCACTCGTAGTTATTGATTTAACGCACCTGTCACTCCAGGTATAGCAGTATGATGGTGTGTGCCAAGTGCAGACGACATACCGAATACTACATCATTCCCAATCAAAATCTGAGCCGAAATTCAATTTACTGTTAAATACAAGAATAGCAAACGTTGAATAAACGTTAGATTTAAAATTGAGTTCGAATTCAATACTGTACAATCATTAAGGTGGTCCTCATTCTGGTTATATTCGAATTTCAGTGTTCCTAAATGCTAAAAACCTCAAAATGGTTGTAGTATTTTTTCTGTTTCAGGTTGTGTGTGCACGTCTGTGCGCATAATGGTCCCTTTGCTCTTGCAGCTACATTACAGACGTACAAAAGAAAAGTATAATGAAACTCAACGTTTCACGTCACGTTTCAATTTTTCAGAACAAAAGTGTTAAAAGTTTATTTTTCTGTTATTCAATTATAATTTTTTATATACATACAGCTACGAGTTATTATTAACTGAACATCACAAGTATTTTATTAAACTCTACACGTTTTTCAACTAAATATACAAAAACAAAGGGTTTCATTACGTTACTATACGCCATGACTTTGCTCTATTATAACAACTTGAAAGGAAAAGTCTACGTATAAAATTCAACCTTGGTAGAAAGGTGTGTATGTACAGACCTGCACATTAATGGTTTACCCAAAAAATCAGCGTCATTTAACATGGACTTAACTCTACTAGCGCCGCCATGCGCCCACAGTCAACATTTAGCAGACAGAGCGCGCGTCAAGACAGATCAACAAAGTTGTCTAAACAATTTGATGTTGTAAGCGCATACGCGTATTTCTCGAACGAAGCGTTTGTTCGTCGATTGGTTGATTGAATCCACGTTCACGATTCGAGCGCAGCTATGTTCATCTTCAAACCATTAATGTGCAGGTCTGTACACTTCCGAAGGTTGATTCTGAGCCACCGATTTGGATAACACCCGTAGCAGACGGGTAAGAATCGCTGCAGTCCAGAGCTGTGATTGGCTATTTCGGGAATTGTCCAACTGGGTGGCCCACAATCAATCTCGCCAAGTGTACATATCCTACGTAGTTTCAATCCGCATACATTCACCCTCTATTCTTCCTTATTAAAATATTCATAACTTGTACATAAAATTAATTGAACGCTCAAAATGGGTTTCGGTTTCTTTACACTCGGTTCTTCTTCTTTATTTTCTTCTTTTTTTCTTAAATAAAAAGGACCCTTCTTCAGAAGCTATCAAGGCTTAATACCCCTAATTCAACTTTACATTTCATTATCTGCTTGGGTTGTTATTCGCAATTGGACATGGGGAGTTTGGATTAACCGCTTCACAGCGGCTGAGATTTCAGATTCTTGGATGTAGCTGAGGAATGTTAGAATTTTAGTCACTAAGACTGAGCCACCTTATAGTTTATCAGCCAGGCCGACTCTCCGACAGAAGACTTATGAAGTCAGAGCCAGGGGTCAAGCGAAAACCCCTGAAGTGGCAGATGGATGCGATAAATATTTATGTACAAATATATCCGAGTGTATTTTCCTTCGTAAGGCGAAAATCTAGTTTCTTTGGATCGTATTATGTATGTATATACATACATACGTGTGTTCGAATATTTCTACGCACCGAGACTTGTAGCTGTGTACGAGAACGTTTGCCAAGCAATTAGGGCTCCCGTACCTTGTTTACAAAATCCTCTAGCACCAGAATTTAAGCAACGTATGTACAAGTTTGAAGTTAGTAGAAACAAAAACCGGTCGCCATATTGACACGAGTGGTTATAGGGAATTCTGCCATGCCATGCCGGGGAGATAGGCATTCGTGATCTAATTGGAAAAGTTATCAGAGCAACGATGAAAGTCTTGAAGAACCCTATCTGCTAACTACGCATCCCAGCTGTTAAATAAAGCCTCTTTGAACTGATCGTAGAATATACCTAGATACACATTTGTACCTAATTATTCGTACGATAATATAATCACGTAGATGTGTGTACATTAATGCAGGGTGTACTAAACATTCAGGTCATTTATGTCAGGCCCGGATTTTCGAAATTATAATAAGAGTATGGCAGAAAATAGAAGATGACGAAGATGAATGACATCATATTGCATATAATTGCATGTGAATTATTAAATTTTGATGATTTTTATTTTGGGAAAATGAAATTTGCATCCTTTTTGTTTTTTTTTGGAACCAACGATGTGTTCACTATTTCATCTTTAGGTATGAAAAAACTTTCACCGTTTTATTAATTTTTCAACAATGCTACGCGTCAGGGACCACTTTACTGTTTACACTTTCTAACGAATCCTGGAAACAACCAACTGAGTAATTTAATTTTCTCTCAACGTCACCTCTAACGCAAACCAAGGGATCAACTACTCATAAGTTTTGGTGTACAGGTACAGTCGGACAATTAAGTTTCTTGTAGAGTCGAAATTTAGGCTCAGCCATTTCGGTGTCTACGCTGTTGAGCTTGACCATCGATGAGTCACGACCGGTTGGTCAGCTATTATTTATTATATGTATATATATATATATTTCGGAAGTATTTCTTACTTTATTTTGAGTAGCTAGTCTGCCCGATTTGCCTTCTCGGAGTACGAGGTATGCGAAACGAGGGGCCTGTTCAACAGCGTAGACACTGAAACGTATGAGCTTAAATTTCAACCCTACAAGAACTTTATTTCTCGACTGTACATACATCAAATCGTATAGCAGGATAAAATGATAAACGATTACCCCCCGCTGCTAGAGGGGAAGACATCCAAATGAAGATTTTTCCGTTTTTTGAGCTTTCATATGAGCTTAATCGCTTGTAAACCGGTTGAGTAGAACTTGGAAAATTGAAATAAAACGGACAAATCCGGCCTAGCATTGGCACAACCTTATCTGATATAATACAGTTTTATCAACGTGAACCGATGTAATCAACCCATTCGACGTTTATCCCACTCGCTTTAATCTTCAAGACGGTATTTTCAAGCTTCTTAACAACTCCCAAGTAAAGTCTGCTGATGCCGATAATATGCCCCAGTACTGGTACAACGCCAACAGACGAGCGTCACGTTGACCACTGGACCAGTATTGAACAATGTCAAATCTGCCAGTGCTATTAATACGGACTTATTATTCTGTCGGACTTCTTATTCGGACATATTTGAACTTCTTATCATTCTGATTACCGGTATTGATCCAGTACTGGGATGAATTACCACCATCGGCAATGATTCTGGCGCGAGTCTGGTCCTTTCGTTACACTCTCCTTGGAGCAGCCGTTCAAATTGATGGATATGGCAATTTTCCATATCCATTATTTGACTGTGAAATCCTGTAAATTTCTGATTTTTTTTGTCATCCATGTGGTATAAATCGTACTTTGTGACCTATTTTTGTCTGTGTCTAATATAGTTGCGGAGATACGAGTTGTACACAAAATTGATATGCATGCCTGCGACAGGTTGTAATTTAAAAAAAGCACGTAAAAATGATGATGGGTTGCTACTGGATCTCCAAGTCTGTGAGATAAGTACGTGAATAATATAGCAACTAGATAGTAGCTGTACCCAATTACTTTTCGAGTTCATTTTTAAAGATAATAAAATAAAAATCTCATTATGTGAAAAATACAGCGCAAAATTTTCTTCGTATTTTGTACACAAATTGGTACGAACTCGTGCAGCGAGGAAAAATGTATAGCATTAGTAACGAAAGTCCAACTAGTGGGATTTTAATTTGTTATCGATTGAAACGACACGGAATGTACAGAAGCGTGTATGTCATCAGTAAATTCACTCGACGAATTCACTGCCGTGTACATACATACATACATATATACCCAATCTCTAATGAATCTGTTACTCTCGCAGGAACTCGCGATTGAGGTTTTAACGGGAGGAAATTTGGCACATACATCTATCGTTAATATCTCGTTAACCTTTCCTTCGGTTATTTTTCTAAAAACAAGTACATACGTCGCGGTGTATGGGGTTTGTACTATCCCGTTAAACAAGGCAATGCAACTTATCATAACGAAACGAAGATACGTATAACTTAACGTTTCGAGACGGCTTTAAGTACTAAACTCTCGTCTGTAAAGAAAGACTTTTTACGATGAATTTGCATGACCCGCGGAGACAAGCGAGCCCTTTATTTCTGGCAAACTTTAATTATTATTGTATTTTATGACATGCTATATCGCTGTAATGGCTCATAACAGCTGATAACGTCGTCGAGATTGTCACGAAGAAACGGTAACAAAAAATATAATAAAAAAATAGTCAAAACAGGTGAAAGTGGGGGAGTAGGGGCTCCCTCTAAACCTTCGAAAACACACTGCATCATCTGAATCCATATCTCAACTTTAGTCGACAATAAGTATCTGTATATAAATTTTCAGTCAGAAATATTGAAAATCAAATAATTGGAACATTTTTTCAAATTACTTAAATTGTCTAAAATATATTTTTTTGTAGAATTTTTTATCTTTTTTTTTCAGATGTGTGATTCAGATTTATACTTTTAAACTACACTGTCATATTTTAGGATGGTGAATTTATACCCCTGAATTTTTTCAGCTCGATTAGACGCATACATTTGAAATGTTAACACATAAAAAATGAGATAGGGTCATTTTGACCCAAAGTCTAATTGATGTTCGACAAACGAAATGTGTTCTCGGAGGGTTATGGAAATAATAATGCTACAACGTTCCTTGGGTAATTTTTTTTTTTTTTTTTATCAATGATCGAAAACAAGACATGCATCATGTGTTTCGTATGTGACAAAAATTAATAGGGTACAGTAGTTATGCAAGCGAAATATCTCGAAGATTACAACCAGTTAACGCCTTTTGTGCATGGAAGAAAAAATGTGGAAGAAGAGACGAATTCAACGTAGCAGCGGTTTACTGGTTTTTGAGTGCAAAAGTAAAAAAAATTAGTGCCTCGTTCTTTTTGGTTTAAGTGAGAATGAAAGTCACAACCTCGAATCAAAGTCACGTAGGCGTTAATGTTTAGTGTATTTATTCCTCTTTCAAGGCCACACATAAGTTTACACCCATAACTTGCCTTTTCTCGGTTGAATAGTTTTTCAGATTTTGTGTCTAGTCACGAATTCGATTAATAATATTATCTAATAATCTAAATTTCACGTAAAAATTTATATAAGATGGACAATCATTCGAAAAATCATGATAATTTATGTTTTATTTGTTTTGAGTTTAATTTAATTATCATTCTTGAACATTAAAGCAATACTTCATATTTATAAATAATATTTTAATGTGGTTGAGAAATAAATATTCCATTCGATAAAATAATTTTATTGCATATTTACGCATTTTTTATTTCATAAAATATCAACTTCAACATTTGCTCAAGTTAATCCACACCTTTGCTCAACCTGCCTAACTTATGGGGCAGGTTGAGCAGTGTTGAATTTTCTTATAAAAATAAAATTACTTCCTAAACTAGATCACTTGTAGTTTTCTGTTAAATTCTCACTGAAAGAGGAAGAAATACGATTTCCAACAGTATCTGCATTGTGTAAATTTGATAAATCGTTCCGAAGCTACGACTGATTTGACCAAAATTTTCTCAACTAGCCCCGCCATAACCTAAATAAAAAGATTTAAGTATCGAATTAACTTTTCATCATTATTTGTATACTTTTTCACTTCCCATTTCTCTGATATCAGAGAAAAGAGGAAGTTATTGTATTCACCCCGAAAATGAAAAGTTGAGTTTCCACTAGATCTCGACGTTTTGAAGTCTAGAGAATCATCTCCGATCATTTTCAGATAGACGTCTGTGTGTATGTATTAGGGTGCTTCGTTTTAGACGAGTTTTTTTTTTTTGGTCCATTCACGGAATAATGTTCTAAACATATAAAAACAAATTCTCATCAAATATGAGCTCTTAATTTTAATTCTAAGAACTCGCGAAATGAATTCGAAATTTTCCCATTTGATTAACACGTGAATTTTTATTTTTTTTTTTTTGTTCAATTATCTATAGCCTCGCAGCATTTCATGATATTTAATCGGCAATAGGTGGAAATGACAGAGGAATTTTTCCTCTTCAAAAGTGTATGTAGCTAATTTATGTTTTGTAACCGGCCTCGCCCGGTAAAACATCTTGAAGCTAATTTTCTCTCAAATTTGATGGTTTTTTTAATTTTCCTCGTAACCCACTAACTTTGCAACAAAATTGTATCGATTTTTTTCATAGGAAATTCAATTTACTACAAAAAAAGTCATGTAAGCCATAATCGTAGAGCTAGTAGTTTTCGAGATAAATCCAATTAAGCATTTCAAAATTTGAAAAATCGCTGTTCTATCCGAGATTAGTACTTTTTAATGGTTACAAAACATAAATTGGCTACGTACACTTTTAAAGAGGAAAGATTCCTCTGTCATTTCCACCTATTGCCGATTAAATATCATGAAATGCCACGAAGCTATAGATAATTGAAAAAAAAAAATTAAAATTTACGTGTTAATCAAATGGGAAAATTTCAAATTCATTTCGCGAGTTCTTAGAATTAATATTAAGAGCTCATATTTGGCGAGAATTTGTTTTTATATGTTTAGAACATTATTCCGTGAATGGACTGAAAAAATAAAAAACTCGTCTAAATCGAAGCACCCTAGTATGTATGTATGTATGTATGTGATTAATTTTTTTGTCCGACGATATCTCGAGAACGAGTGGTCAGATTTTGATCAACTTGGTCTCAATCGACGCGCCTCTTTGAAACTTAGAACTGATCAGATTTTGGTTTCGATCGGTTTATTAGTTTTCGAATTACTTAAATATTAGAATTCTAAAAAATTAAATGAAAATAGTTGTAACTTGAGAACAGATGAACGGATTTAGATAAAAATTGGTATCAGAAAGTTTTTTGAGTCGCTGATCACGAATCTGAAGTCAGATTTGCAAAATTTATGATGGCGAATTTTTTAAGCTCAAATTAGCGTGATAACGAGAAGTTGAAGGGCTGGTACATGGGCAGCCTAAAGCCACGTGTTTTTTTATTGTTTGGTTATCTTTTCATAATATTAATTGCACAAAATTAATAGAATAAAATTAATTGTTATAGAATGAAAAATTGATGATTCTTTTTCACATATAAATTTTGTAGACAGATTTTTGAACCTTTGAACAGCGAAACATTAGGAAAACATGTTTCAAACTTGGTGTGCCATATTGTACGTCACTCACTTTACCCTAATAGACTAGATGCACGAGCATCACCCAATTTAATTTAATTAACTTCCCGCATATTTGGAGGTTGTGTAATTATTTAGGAAGAGGATACATTTTTGTGGAAAGTATTTAAACAGAATGAAAAATTAAAAAAACAGGTTCAAACTTGAATTCGGTCTACTGACACTCATTGGAACTTTGGCAAAGTGTCCCGAGAGAAATTCCTTTGCTGTGATTTTTAGGAGGTGACTTTTTCAAGCTAAGCATCTGTAGAATAAGATCTAATTCTTTAAACTTTCGATTTTCAATGTCACAACCTTTTATATGAAAAACTAATTACTAAGAATAGTTCAGAAATAAAATTGTCACTCTATCCCTCAAATTTTTTCTATCTAGTTTTGGGGAAGGTATTGTTTTCGCCGTTTTTTCTACAGTTTAGGGATGTGGCCGAAACAAAAATTCCTTTCACAACATTTTCGGCCATATTCGGATGGACGTCTCGGCCTGTGTGATCAATTTTTTGTACGACGATATCTCGACAACGAATAAACGGATTTTACACTTCCTTATATCAATCGATGCGGTTCTTGCTGACTTAGATCTGATTCAATTTTGAATTTGATTGGTTTAGTGGTTTTTGAATTATCCAAAAAACAAAATTTTGAAAATCAAATTTCAATCGATGGTCTCTGGAGAACTGATCAATAGATCTTCTTGATTTTGGTTTCAATCGATAGAATTTGATCCAACTTAAAACTGGTTAACTCTAATCACTTACACTTATGGAAACTTCCACATTTGGCCAGCCAACTCTGAAAAGTTGTCACATTAATTCTGTTAAAAGTTTCATCATGGAAAAATTCCTGGGAGTACTTTAGCATCTCAAAAATGGGTCCTGATTGGTATTTTGAGAAAAAAATTAATTCGAGACTTGTAAAAAATTCTCAAAGCGAAAAACTCAGAGAAGTCAGTTATTTACTGAAAAAATCATAACTTTTGCAAGTTTTAATATTTTTGGCTGAAATTTTATTTGGATATTCTTGAGATATTATACTTCAAGAAAAAAATAATACTAAAGTTCATGGCCTTCCGAAAAAGTATAATTATAGTGACCCCAAAATTCGGACACAACTTTGTATTTCGGTTACCCAACCCAGCTTTGATCACAACTCTGATTCTAAGTTAATACTTCAAACTAGTAACGTATGACGCCACAAATTCAGATTCGAACATCTTCTATTCAAAATTTAGAACAGAAATTTGAATTGGGGTCGTCTGGGCCCCCAGTAAGTGACTAGGGTTAAATTTCAAAATGAATCGACCCAGTAGTTTCTATGTTGTAAAAAAAAAAATAACCTTTTTACTTGTAAATACAACGTCCCTTTACTCTTTTAATTAAACTCTTCACTCAGATTGCTATTTTTTGAGTTCAAAGTTTAAAGGCTAGCCCATCGAGGTCAGCTGACTTACCTGCTTGTTAGCTAATTTAATTCACTTCAGTACTTTACTTAGAGTGGATAATTTAACTTCATCTATGTTTAAGGTAACTTAGTTACATACATTTCCATTTATAATGACGAGTGTCAGAAGCTTTGATTTACGTATAAACCGAAGATAAATTATCTGTCAGGGCAGCAATCTTTTCCTACGTTTTATACAATATCCGATTATTTATATTAGCGGTGGTTTCTCTCTGTCAGATTTCTTATACTTTTTATGATATAGTTAATTTCCAGTTCTACAAATTGTAAAGAATTTTTTTTGATATTCGTTTTCATTTCTTTCTCATTTCTATTCCTATCTGGATTTCTTTTCAACTTTAATGAGCATTTGAATCTATAATTATGATGTAAATCATTATTCATCAATTTAGTTTAATGCGTAACTTCGTCTTTCATTGCTACTTAAAGTTAGTTAAAATTTCATATAAAAATCTAGTATTATATTTAAATTCATTTCCTTTTCAACAGCCCAGATCCTGTTTTTTTTTTCTTAAGAATTCAGTGTACATATTGATTCGTTTAAAATGCTCAAAGTTTTCGAGTAAATATGAGAATTTATTCACTCCAGGTGTACCCAGTCCTGCAAAGAGTTGCTGAACAAATTTTCAGCGTTTAATTTAGGGCACAAAGACCACCTGGGACTGTAAAATTCTTTTGGGTTTGTTTGAAATTTAATTCGAAATTATTCGTCGTCTAATTTTTGTATAAGTTGATAAACGAATGAGTAAGGTAGTACCGCACGCTTCAAATAGTTCAGATGCAATATTATCCCGGTAAAATCCCAAAGGACCCCTCGAGGCGAGAACTAATCTGGTAATCTGTCGTCCAGAGTTAGGGATCAGTTCTAAGCCAAGGTCTACACGCAGAATCCTGACCCATTCATTCTCACCCTAGAGAGTATAAGGGACTCTCAGCGAAGCAAGCTTTACACACCTGGGGATTCGATGCAACATTGGAGAAACGTGGCCAAACGGGAAACACACACATATATTCGTATATCTACACACGCACAGTAGTGGAAAATCCAAATACCTAACCATAGTTTACTCGCGAATAAGATTACTTCAGGTTGTCTATTAACAGCGAAGATAGATATATATTATATTCTCTTTCCTTTATTTATTCAGCATCTTGAAGAGCGACGTTAATGTGAATTTTAGAGCATAACTCTGAAGTACACCATACGTTTACGTCAAGTAGAGTAATGAAATTTAAACAAGTAATCGTTTCTTGGGCACAATGTTTGCACTTAGGGTGAACTTTGAGACAGAATCAAAACAAAAAAAAATGAACGAAACAATAAATTAAATAATACAAAAAATTTTTCACCTTCTACATAATTTTTTTGGAGACCTCATATACGAGTATAGCAAAAAATATTTCAATGAGGTAAAATAAACTTAGATTTCAAAACTTTGAAGTAAATAAAATCAATTCTGCTTTAGAGAATTCTCTAAAAGCTTTTTTGCTGCAGATATGAAAAATTTTACTCATATATGTATACAGGGTGAGTTTTTGTATCTTGAAACCATCGAAATATCTCGAAAACTAATCACGATATGAAGAAATACTTGGGATGAAACTTGTAGAATATCGAGGGGGTAAGAACATGGTGCAGCATCAGTTTCAGTTATAGATGGAGACGCCAAGGCCGGAGAAAGGTCAACTTTGTAATTTTGTTCTATTTGAAAAATCGATCGGCTTTTGTGTAAAACCTTTTGTTTCTTTTTTGTGAGTAACCAATTATTTATGATATTCAGCTGAACAACTGAAGACTTTCGAACTTTCAAAAACGTTTCACCTCTAAACTATTGAGTTTGGAGAAAAATTGCAAAGGATAAAAAGTGCGTAATTTTATGCAAAGAATTTTGGGAAATAATTGCAGAATTTTTTTTCCTATAACTTATTTTATTGCAGTTTCTTCAATTGCGTGAAAAAATCAAAAATTGTTAAAAAAAAAAAATGTTCGAAAAGAATAGAATTTCGCAATTTTTATCTCTTGCCATTTTTTTCGCAAACTTGATAATTTAGAGGTAAAAAAATGTTCTTGAAAATTGAAAAATCTTTAGTTGTTAAGCTGAATATCATAAAAAATTGATATACTACAAAAAAATGATAGTTTGATTTTTTAAGTAGAACAAAATAAGGTAATAAAAAATATAGGTTTCCATGTAAAAAAAAAAACAAACTTCATCTTCCCCCGGCCCTGGCGTCTCCACCTACTGAAAATTACTCTGCACCATGTTTTTCTTTCCTCGATATCCTACTTGACTTTCATCCGAAATATTTTTTTTTTTGCATCATGAGTATGAAAAAGTGGCTTTTTGACGTCTGTTTTTGATCCGTAAAGGGTCACTTTATATGGTCACTTGATAACTGCCTCAAAAAGACTTTTTACGGCAGTTTTGATGCGCAGTTCGAAGTGCGCATCTCGAAACTGCCTCATAAAGTCTTTATACGGCAATACTAAACGACGCACGCGCAGAAAAGCTAACCTGCAAACTTATAATTTTTGTGCTTTTCCATACAAATACCGCCAAAAATATTGTATGTGGCATGCTTGTAAACCGTTTTTTGGCTCGAATGATTTTTCAGTATTCGCCGTCGGTTCGTCTTTGGCTCGTACTGAAAGTATCATTCTTGCCTTAAAAACGGTTTGTTTACAAGCATATGCCACATAAATTGGTATTTTTATCATGATGATTTTAAGAGATATTATACGATGTCTCAAGATAAAGAAACTAATCTCTATCAAACAACCTTCGATAACTTACAATTTTGATACAAAACTGTCTACTTTTTACAGTTTCGGGACGTCATATTCGACTCACGATTATAAATTTTTGTATTTTGACTTCGGTTTTGAAGTCGGCCACTCAAAAACCCCGTTCTGAGTTATACAGTTTCAGGAAGATCGGATATGAGTAAAAGTTAAGGGTTCAAAGGGTTGAATAAACCTATAAAAAGGTCTCTGCGTCATCTCTTAATAGAGTTGAAATTTAGATAAAGCTTGCGAGTGAATTTATCTCTTTCTTAAAAAAGTCATTTCAACGAATGTGATGGATATTTCGTAGCCGCTTTTCCTCGATGTCATTGGCTGTTGCAGGCTTGGTTCAAGCCGTTGTATGTCACATGATTGTGTATGCAATAATGCAACGGACTGTTTTGTTGTCGTGTCTAGTAATGCATATCAAATCCACCTACACTGATACAGATATAGGGAAGATGGGGGCAAAACGGACGAGGAGGAGAGGGCAAGACGGGGACCTCAACGAAAAATCCAAATTGAAGACAGAACGAGCACCGTTTTAAGTTTCTTAAAGACTTGCTTCAGTTTTCTGATGTCAAACCTATACACAAAAAAAGTGCAGAAAATAAGTCAAATTCTTATGATGGAGGAGCTGACGATGATGATATTTGTCCCCAATTCTTATGTTAAACCGATGTGCCCGTTTTGCCCTCCTGTCCATGTTGCCCCCATCTAACTTCGTTGGTGTCAGTTCTACGAATTTTGAAATAGGTCAGCATAGTACGGATCCAAACGTCGAATCTTGGATTTATCCATCATTTTACTCATGTGATTCCGTGATACGTTTGAACAAAAACCGACATCTATCCAGGTCAGCTTATGTGAAATACCTAATGGCCTTGCACAACGATTTCAGCATAGTTGAGATTGCAATGAAACAGCTGCTGTATAACTGAGTGCTCTCACTCGGAAAATACACGTTTTTTGTTGTTCTTTTTTTTTTTGAAAATATAAAAATCATGATCACGCGATTGCGGACATACTCTGTTATATTAATATCAAAATATAATTCTTCCAAATCGAGCTACGAAATTTGAAATAGCTTTTTGCCCGGATTGCAGGACATTAATTTTCAAAAATGGCAATATGGTTGTTTAGTATGACCTGGTTTTCTCCGAAATTAAATATCTGTAAAGTAAGTAAAAAGCTATGCCCCACGGTTCATGACTCCCCAATTCGTTGGTGTCTTTAGGAGCTGCGTCAATTTTTTCCGAATTTTTATCCTTTATTTTTGTGTCGATTTTCAATGTAGGTAATTTGCCAATTTTCAATGTATATAATTATATACCTACCTGGGGCTGCCTGGGCCAAAACTGATCACGGTGACTGTCAAATTGAGCCAAATTTAAAATTTCTTTCCTTATATGTATAAGCGGAGAAATGGCATCCACGTTTTGTTTTTCCATAAAAGCTTCTACATATGCTTTGAAATTCATGTCTGATTTTTTTGAAATTTCTTCTTGTTATCGTCGGATAAAAACTCTGGAATTTTCAACATAAAATGGAAAAAAAGCGTTGTCTCTGTAGCACAATTACCGAGTTTTTCATTTTCAAACAAAAACCTAAGGTACAAATTTTCAATTTCATATATCTTGATGAACTACGCGATAGAAAGTTCGTGCCTTAGCACAAAAATCTAACTTAATGAAAACTATTGACTTAATATCAAACTTCTGGATAATTTATCTAGGATTGATTTTCCAAAATTTAGATTACAGTCGCTGCGCGCAGTGACCTAGTTTTGTTTCAAAAAAAAAAAAGAGAAACTAACATTACATCCTAATATGTATACATTAAATGCATTGAGTCAAACTAACCCATTTACTTCGTGGAGTACTAAACCTGCACGGACGGCATTTTAGTGACGTTTGAATAGAGTACAGTGCTCTACGATAAGCTCTACTCGGCAAACTATATAGCATGCTAGTACGATATGAGGAATGAGCTAGTCCACGAACCAAGATAAGGCTGTGTCGGGTCGTGTTGCTTGTATAACCTGTATATGTTCATATGCCCGTTCGCTTAGGTATGATTTTCCTTCGCACCATCAACGAATATGGCACAACCACCCTTACCCGTTCAAAGCCACCCCATTTACCACATATACTGCATCTACCAGACGACCTGAGACTCGACAGATGGCAGAATTAAATCTCTACTCTATTCAAAGTTGTGCTACAAATTCATCACGCACTAGTCTTTAGAGTCTAGAGCTTGTACGTCTGGTGTTTGAATACTGTTCAAATGAAAAGCTTTTATACCTACTTGTAATTGTTATTATATAATTAAGTACCTCTGGTAATAGGAGCTTTTCGAATGTGGTCTATGATACTTTTTTATTTATTTTTTTAGTTATCGCAAGTATTAGTTTTTGCCACTCTATCCCAGGTAGAGTTTAACGAAAGGCGCAGACTCGGACCAGTACTGTTGCCGACGTTGGCGTTCTCAGCGCAATCGTTCATCTCGTTGGAATGATAAGATCGTGCCAATGCTGGTGACCAGGACTGGGCCAATATTGCGAATTAACAGTCCGTCAGTACCGTATTCCGGTACTGGGCCAGTATCTCGAGTTTCCTCAAATGTGTATATCGAAAGCGAAGCATGATAACGGCGTAATCTCTCACTGGGTATACTCCCTTCTGGTTTTCAACCCTTGAAATGTATTACGAGAAAATTCCAATAATGTCCCAGTGACTTGTGTCAACACTGGACTGCAGTTACTGGCCCAGTAGTGGTCCGTATTAATACCGCTGGCAGATTTTACATTGTTCAATGCTAGCCCAACGCTCAACGTCGACGCTCGGCTGTACCAGTACTGGGCCATTACTAGTATCGGCAGACTCTACTTGGGGTGTTAAAGAGTTTAAAAATACCGTCTTGAAAATTAAAACAAGTGTAATAAACGTCAGAAGGGTCGATGATATCGCTTCAGCTTGATAATACTGTGTAGTTATTTGTACTGGTGCATATTTGGGTTGTCTGAGGTGGTAAAAACCAGGTATTATTATATGAAAACCAAACAAGGACACAATACTCACAACGTAATCTCTTTCTACACGCGAGGAGAATGTACCAGCAATATAATTCGTTTAAATTCCCTCTCTTTTTCCCCGTTTCTTTTTCCGGGATTCAACCACCCCTAGAGCTTTTCATCGGTGAGGGAGCAAAAGAAATAAAATCACATTCACGTAGAGAATCTTTGTATGTATGTACCTACGTGTTGATCGTGAAAATAAAAAATGAAGGCTTCTATATGTATAAAAAATTTTATACGATTTGATTTAGTAATTTTTTTAAAATTCAGTCCTCAGGTTATCGATCAGGGAAACAAACATCAAAGTTAGGTTTGGTTCGGATAAGCTATCGGTGGAATAGTTATTACGAAAAAATTTTGTTAAAAAAGTTAAGATTTCGAGCTTCCAAATGACGGTCAAAAAACTCCAAGTATGATATTCTATATTTGTAGATGCGTCTATCTGTCTACTTTATCAATTTTCCTACCGAAGATAACATCTAAATAAATTTAGCATTTGAATTCTCCTGCAGAAATTGCATACCTCGCTTTTATAATTTTTTATTTTTTATTTTTTTGCTATTCCGTTAATTAAACCTTTTACCCAAAGAATAATTTTTTTTAAAGACAACGATGGAAAATGGCGAAGATTCAAAAAATACAAAATTAACTAAATGTTACAGAATTATTCTAAGGATAATGTTTAAGCTGAACAATATGATTACTAATCGAAGTCTTTATTTGCTAAAATAAAAAATAAAAAAATGGGAGGATTCTAAAATTAAAAATTTTACCCTTCTTCAAAATATCGGGATATTTATTGTGACATGAATCAACTATTGGCTGATTGATATGAAAAAAATTATTTTAAGTACACTGTTTTTATCTTGATAATTGAAAAAAATTTGAAATAAAGTTCAATCTCATGGAATTCGTCCTCGGACAGTTAAACTAACGATAAAAAAATCCTGTGAAAAATCCATTTGCAAAATACCTAGTGGTCTCAATTCTTGTATTGATGAGTTTTTGAAGTAATTGAAAACCAAGTTGGCTTAGTCCCTTTTCCAAGTACTACCCCATGGTTTACCCTCGTGCTACAATTTCTCTAATTACACAGTGAGTAGAATACCCGAAAAACGAATGTTTAACGATAAGCCAATCTCCGTAAACAAAAAAGGGTACAAATTGATGCGTATCCCTCTTCTCCAGCACATCCCTCAATTATTTCGCCCACATTTTTTTTTGTAATAAAGCGAGCAATACATATTCAGATAGGTATAAATAATTAATCAGTTAGTAATGCGCGATAATATGTGAGCCTGTGTATCCATACGAAAATTTCAATATTTTATTTTTTTGAAATTCTGTTCCTGGCATAAAAAGGTTGTTCCTTTGAAGATGATTGTTCAATTTACCCATGCGAATGTCACTCGTTGTGATTTACGTATTTTTTAAACAAGCTTGGAATTCACGCTAAGGTTCTTCAAAGTTTTACCTCTGATTGGAAGAGCTTTGATATCCGCGGTTATTCGTACTTATTTTTCTGAAATATTACTACGTCTTTGAAAGACCGAAGATTTCAATAAAAGATTCGAACCCAGTTGAAACCCCAAACCGAAAACCGGAAACACCCGGGATTTTGCTTATCTGAAAAATATGCCAGTAACCTTGACTTGAAATGAATTCCGATAAGGTGGGACCAAATCGAACTGAAATTATTGAATCTCTTCGAACTTAAAGGGACCAGTTGGCTGATATTGATTGAACAGCCCTGGAATTTTCCACTAGGATTTTTTAAAGTCAAAATATGATATTCTATGAGTCAAAAAATTACCAAAGAAAAAAAAGAAAAATTTACTCGAAGAAATTACTGGATCGATTGATTCCAAAATTTAACCAAATTTGAGTTAGTGAGAAAATTCGAAAATGAGAAAATCCTGTATCGATTGCGTCTAAAATCATAAAAATCGGTTCGCTAGTTTTCGAGATATTATCAACTCAAATTTATTTTTATTCAAAATTTTGTTCTTGAAATAACTCGGACACTACTGGACCGATAAAATCCAAAATTCAATCCGTTCTAAGCTAAGACTGACCGCATCGATTGATAAAAAGAAAGATGAAATCCGTGAATTCGTTCTCGAGATATCTTTGGACGAAAAATTGACCACACACACACACATCGAGACGTCCATCTGAAAATTATCTGAGGAGATTCTCTGGATCTCAAAATGTGGAGATCCAGTAAGAGCTTAGATTTTTTTTTTTGAAACGTGATCAAGTTAAAAAGTCCAACCTAAAAATTTGTAACAGATTTTACTGATATTCAAAATTCAATTACGTTGTATACGATAACGCATATATTTGCCAATCTAAAAGAAGTTTGATGAATCTCCAGAACCGAGAAAAAACAAAAAACATTTTAAAGACGAAAAAATCTTACCGATGACCAACCCGGAAAAAGTACAACCTGGACCCTCATTCGAAAAGATTCGAACGATAAAATAGGGTCGATTTACCGTATTTCAAAATGTCGATCTCAGTAGCTACTTGGAGGACATAAAAAGTGATCAATATAGTACGTATAAAGCTTGTCCAGTTTCTATCATGAATAGCACCTGCTGTTGACAGAAGGTGAGTGATATTTCTTTTCCTAATAATATATTGGTTGAAAAGTAACTGCTGAAATAAATTACAATTTTATTTGTTTAATATTAATTTTATTTTTGATTCTATTATTCGGGAAACGTTGGGAATTTCATTTCATTTTAGGAAAAAAAAAAAATAATAATAATTTCGATTTCAATAAATTCTTTTTTACACCTCAATTTTAATTTCCATATCCAACTTGCTATATATCAATTGATTAAAAACCCCTCTTTCCCTTTAACTCCCCCAGTTGAAATAAAATTAAACCGTATATTATTTGAGCTAAGTAATTATATTTATAAAATTTTTCAATAAAAAATTTGAATTGAATGGTTAATTTTGACATTTCGGAAATAAATATCACCAGGGACAAAATGAGACAGTCTCAAATTCCTCCGAATTTCTACGCCGCAAATTTTTGCTATCCTGTGAATGTCCCATTTTGCCTAGTCATTGAATCCTGACTTTAAAACTCTGTATTGTTTAAAAAATAAAATATTTTCAAAAGTTATAAGGTACCGAATATCAAAAACTACATATTTTAAATAATTTCGAAGTGTCCCATTTTGCCCGCGTTATAGACTTCTGAATTTAAACGCCATATTCCTTCAAACATTCAAAATTGTTTCAAAAATGTTATATTCTCAATGGTTCCGTTCAATTGTGTTGTAGAAAAACAATTCTCTAATAATTTTTGCCCCATCAATACATCCCAATCTTCTGTCCCGTCCTGCCGCACCGTCCCATTTTGCCCTGCTCTCCCCTAATCATGTGGTGAATTTATTTAATTATGCATAAACGTTTGCAATTGAAAGCTTAATCGGGTGATTGACAGTGAAAATTTAACCATCGAGGTAAAACAATTTATTGTTTGAATAACGAATTGATGTCTATATCGGTAGATCAACATCTACTTTGGACTTAGATATATATATATATATATATATATATATATATATATATATATATATATATATATATATATATATATATATATATATATATATATATATATATATATATGTATATAAATATATAATATGCATGATACTTAACTAAATTTGGTTTCTATCTGGCTGTCCGACCCTCGTCCGAATCGATTCGCCCTCCATTCGCTCCCTTTTGTGTGTGATTCTTTTCCAGTATATATATATCTCAATATTTCATTAGATATTCGATTTTCCAATCTCCAAGCCGCAGCGGTCGGTGAATCTGATTCAATAATTGCTTCTCGTATTCCAACCCACATTGAACTACTTTGGCTTGCCTCTCGGATGTTTTTTTACCCAGATTCTAGATCCCGATTAACAACTATCAGTTTTTACAACAGGCAACCCTAACGCCCACGCGTTAATCCTACTTCGGCTTAAGACTCTTCGGTATAAATGATTTTTTCAAATATATCTAGTATAAAATTAGCATAAATCTCTCCCAATAGACGTCCTTGTATAAACGAGGGTGTATTTTATTGTTGTTATTATTTAAATTTTTTGTTTTTTGTTTTCCTCCCTTTTTTTTCTTTCTTTCTTTCGCATCGATCGACTGACTTGATTATCTTCGGCCACATCATTCCTCATAATTATGAATAATTTATTATGTAATATCCTTTATATATCGTATATCGTTGCCATCGCGTAACAAATACAAATAACCCGTATATTTATATTTTGACACAGCTGTGCCACTGACAGCCATGTAAAAACTGAAGGATTTAATAAAAGAAAACAAAAAAAATACGAAATATTTAAATCACTCTGAAAAAAATTTTTACATAAATAAATAGATAACGCCGTTATTCAATTAGCGGATCTGTTTCAAACTATGCCTGTGCAATTTCTATCGTGCGATTTTACATTCAGGGAGGCCCATACAGACGGCTTTACAAATAATTTAAAGTAATTTGTGCTATTAGTTAGAGCATCTACTGATTTGAAAAAGCTACTCAAATCTATTCAAATCATGTATGTACCACGAATGAACTAGAAAAATTCAAACGATATAACTTTTAATTTGTGACTCGAGAAGCTCTTTGAAAGTTCAATATATGAAATATGATAAAAATACTCCTTGTGCATCATAGATATTGAGTTTTTCAATTCAAACTTTTCCTAGTTGATTTGTGGATTTAATTTGAAAATATTTGCGTAGATTTTTGAAAATTCATGAGCCTTTATTCCCATATTATAAATTATCTTACAATTTTGGTCAAATCATCTTCACAGACATCCCTTAAAGTCTTGAATAATCTATATTGACGATATCGTCTGATTATTCTTCCGCTGTTTCTTCCCAACATCCGGTTCGTTCTCGAGTTATTTCGCAGCTGAAATATCATCGTAAAAAAAACGGAAATGGAAAGGTATAATTTAGTCCTTGAAAAATGGGCATGAAATAAAAATGAGCAGAAAAAAAAAGAAATTGAATGAGATAGAAAAAAATATAAGCATTGTATCAAATTCACGGAATATAAAAATCTCCACCATGCCATATAGCCAAGTCGACTGAGATAAAATATATAATATTTTTATGGTCATATATTATCCGTCTTTTTGTTATACGTATTATCGAATTATTACACCTTCTCATCATCCTCGAATTGTGGACCGTACTTAATTCTGGACCATAATGCGTTCGCAGTTTGGTATAGCTTGACCCCGGCTGACCACACAACGAGGACATTCATGGATGGATCCAGGTAGGGCCAGCTGGCACCGACATTAGTCGAGTATATTCATAAATGATTTGACATCCATGAATTTAGGTGAAAATATCGAGAAAAGAAATTTGAAATGTCGGGATTCTCAGGCATTCTCGTGTTCTGTTCATATTCAGCTGAATCCAAGAGCTTCTGCGAGCTTGGCAAACTTTAAACAAGAAAAACACAACCCGAAATGTGTTATGGAAATTCTAAACTTCAAAATCGCGAATAACACGTCGAGGGCTTTTGTAGGACTTTAATCAACCAGATTTATTATAGTAGTTTGACAATTGTTTTTTTTTTTTTTTTTTTTTTTTTAAGTACAATCAAGTAAAAGTTAGGAGTTCTGAGTCATCGGGTCTAAAAGCTGAATGTAGTCAAAGTAAAGATTTGGATCAACCTGATATTTCAGGAAATAAAGCTCTGACCGATGATCAGATAAATTTTTGATACTGCAAACGTGACTCGAGTGATAAATTTTTTACTACCAAATTCTCAAGTTCACAGACTTTTATTAAACTGTTTTATCAATTTCCTTGAACGAAAATCAACGCTTCAAAAAGTTGTCTGATCATCGAATGGAGGCTTATTTTCCGGACAATTAGAGACCCAAATATCTGGAATCAAAGCTGCGGTTAATCCAAGTCGTTGCATTCAGGACTTTTACTTTGACTGTATCTAACTCTGAGACCGATGACTTACAACTCTCAACTTTTAGTTGAAAAGACTGGCGAATTTCTGTGATAAAACTGGCTTGTTGAAAGGAAAAAAACAGAAAACGATTCAGACATATGCCGGTATAGTCCTTAAAAAAATACCCATGTTTTAAGGTGTACATATCCCCCTCTTAAGTTTAATACGCTATCTGTTCTTTCTGGGCGTCCAGAAAATGAGATCCTTATTTACGATAAGGATAAAACACGCCGAGGCTTCAAGGGATCTTGGGTCACTTCGGTAGGCTACCCTCTCTCCGTGAATTCACCCTCTGAATCAACACATTAGTTCTAATCCTTTCAGTGGACTATTACAAACGTGCAATAGCCCGCTTTGCTATAGTAACACACGTTTATTTTCACGTAACCACAATATTGTGCAATTTTGTATTTTGCTATAACTATATCACTGATTTGCGTACGTAACGATCTAGACCGATGAAATTGCACGTAAATTATAGCACTACTTTAATTTTATCGGGTTCGTAAGCACAATTCAACCCCCAAAACCGAGTTTATATTTTATCGGTAAAATAACGCGGATCATTTTAACTACCCAATTACCGATTTTATACCGCATTTGGTAACACACGTATAGATATTTTCACCCTAAGTACCCCATTGCATCGTCTCTTAAACTCTCAGAGAGATTTACAGGTATTAGTACTATCGAGAGAGAGAGAGAGAGAGGTTCGAATGGAAAAACCTCTTTCGTTTCTTAAGATCTGCAACCTGACTATAAGCCTGATATTTTTTACTGTTTTTAAAGGAATTACGATAATTGTGATAAAATTCTACCGGGGTGAATAAAAAACTCCGGTAAAAACTTAGGAATAATAAAAATACCACAATGACTATAGAATTTTAAATGCGTTGTCGTGAAAGCTCGTATTCGCATACGTATATACAATATAAATTATTCTTAGTCCCAAACGCCGATATAACAACCTCGAACTTTTTTCAGCCAAGATTTCACCCTCGACGTATCGATTGCTGGAAAAATGTCAAGGCCCTCAATTTTATTTTTTTTTTTTTTATTTGAAACGGTAACATCGTATTGAAAATCTACCAAACAGAAAAAAGAAATGAAATAAAAATTCTCAATCTCATTTATGGTGCCACTCTAAGGTCTTTCAAGAACGTAACACATTCCGTTTCAACTTATTTGCAGTATCATTGACCATTTCGAAAATATCCACAAATCGAAGTTCATAAGTTTCCAAGTCCGAAATTATTTTATAAATTATTAAATTATGGAATTGCTTCACTAATTAACAATAAAATGAATTTTCCAGTTATATATATCGTTCATCCAAATATCTTGACTTTTGGAGACTGCAGAATTTCGAATTGGTCACAAGTATTTTGTAGATATTTACACTATTGCGAATATCTGTATAAGATGACTATAATCAACTGCAACGCAAGACAACTATCGATATGATATCTCGCGATATCAGTAATCGGAGGATAAACTTCAAACTCCCAGATAGAATTTAATGAAAATCCCAGTGTCGGACCAGTACCGTTACCAACGGTGACGATCCCAGGACAGTCCCAGTACCGGATCAATACCGATAAATCTTCGGAATGATAATATTGGACCGATGCTGGTAATCAGAACTGGGTCAATATTGCGGATAAACAATGGACGAGTATAAGTTTGAGTCGGTGCTGAGCCAGTATCTTAAGTTCTCTCAAAAATATATATCGAAAATAAAGTACGAGGAGGGTGTAATCGCTCACAGGGCTTAACCCCCTCCAGTTTTTAGCCCTTAAAATCCATTTCGAGAGAAGCCCAATACAGTCCCAGCGACTTGTGACATATTTCACATGATTCAATGCTCAACGCTCGGCTGTCGAGGCTGGACCAGTGCTGGCCTTATTCCCAGTATCGACAGGGCTATTATTTTTCAAAAATTAAGTGATGATATTCGTTTCTTCGAAATTAACAATACTCAATGATATTTCTTTCCTTGTATAACTACTCGACAAAATCCGAAAATTCTAATATTTGAAATAAATAATGAACTCATATACTATCGCTTTTTAGGAATACCCATGAAATACACTGGCATAAACTATCCTCTAACAATTCCTGCAACTACGCCACGAAAAATTGAAATGTATAAAAATCAAATTTCTATTTGTATATAAATATCGTAAATTATCAGAATCAGAAATATTGTCGTTGCACGCCTTCCGATGTCCAAAAAAAAAAAAAAAAAAAACATCCATAAAGTTTTGACTCGAGTTAACGCGTTTCTGCGTCGATGTTATCTGCGGCGCCACCCCCACTGTTATCTTCGCATTTACCATACTTTACTAACATATAAATCTTCGGTTAAAAATAAAATTTTAAAACAATCACCGGCGTATAACGACATAATAACTTAAGTCGCCTCATTGTTCCATCCATCGTTTCAACTGTATCTACCAATATCTTCAAGAGAAAGACTCATTGATATTTTGTGAGCTTTTCTTATATCTACTCATCGCTAAATTCAAGATATTGTACTCGCATCTATATCTAACGATGTTATTCCTGTAAAGAATAAACTCTCACATACTTATTAACGCTTAAAACTCCGAAAGATCACTACCATAAGTTTCCCATAATAGCAAGTTTCGAGTATCAATTGCAGTGAACGTGCATCGAATGTGATCTATTTTTAATTGACCGGATAGAATATATGAGATTGGTGAAGAGTAAGAAAGGTTTATTTGATGTCTTTCCTAAGAATATATGAAAACTTGAATAAAAATATAACAAGATATCAATAAAAAGACCTGAACTTAGAACAAGTTTATGTTCTACAACTAACTGAATTGAAATTAACCTTTCGTTGTCACCCTGGGTCGAATTGATTTGGCGCCCAACTTCGGAATCACATACCAATCGTTACTTACTCTACGATGGAGATTTTATTCGGACATGTTATCATTTTATTGCTAATATAACATTAACTGTTGCTACACATTTGACAATGTTGAAAGTGTGTTGCATAATTTTTTGGTCCCAATCGGACGGATAGTTTTCACATGGCAACCATTTGAAAATCAGTTGGATCAATTTAACTCAATTATGTAACAAGCGTCTAACTTTTCGGAAGTTTGACAACTCTATACGAAGATTTGGATACTGATAAGAAGATTGTCTACTAAAATTCTTGTAATTTATTTTTATTCTTTTCCCCTGATAATAGTCATCTATCGCAAATGTCTAGTCGCAATATAATTTCATCCAGGTGTCTTTATAATTCGTAAATATAGCATCCATCATGGACACGGTTGGGTACATCTTCAGTGATAGATGTTGCACTTGAAATGATCACCTCAGACGTGTAGGTATTATACCCTTCGAAGAAAGTTTGCATATGCATACGCAGGATCTCACGTACACCCACATACCGAAACGTGTATAAGTAGAAAGTTGACTCTAATCGATTGCCGAGTTAAAATTTGGTAGATGAACGAAAAGTTTGTCGGTGCGAATGAAGGATTAGGAAAGCCGATTATTACCCAACCCACGCAGCACGTACACAGCTATGAGGATATTCGTCAGAGACGGATCGTCAAAATTGAAATTTGAAGCTTCTACGACCGAGTCGTAAGCACAGATAAAGCGATTGCTGATCGGTAATTGATGAAATCAATTGATATCTAATTGATCACTTCATTACTGGACGAAAGAATCCACACTTTCAATATCTATCGCAATTTTCCACCAGTATAGGTATCTTATACTTACTCTAAATCCATCGAAAGCAAGCGCGCGGCTTTAGCGTTAGAACTGTAACGTGGAATTGATAGATTGCTAGTGAGGGATCAGGCTTATACCCTGACATTTCGCAGGTCGACGCGAGAGAATCAATATCTCGTATCCTGATTTTAAGCTAAAGTAAAATTTCTGCGTACACACTACACAGTTATCTACGTGCTATACGTATATGGCAAGTATAACATACAGGATTTTCACCTTCCACACCTTTATTTATATTTTCTCTGATCCTTATCCGTCATCGAATTTGAAAGGGGTGAGGGGATGGAGCTGGAAAAAGGAAACCAGAAGATAAACAAACATCGAGAAAAATTGAATCACCTTCGGCTACCCCAAACAAATCCAGCCGCCATATATTTTCAAAGTCACACTTTACACCCTTCCCTTGTCCCTCTCTCTCTCTCTCTCTCTCTCTGTTTCAATGTCTCATTTTTCCGGTATAAAAAAAAAATAAAAAAACTGGATCCATTGAATTTTACGTCACCAACTTCGGACGTCAGGTCACTCCCTGGTCCGAGAACGAGAAAAAAAAGGGAAAATAAAAAGAAGAGATATAGTGTCCCCGCGTATCCTGTATAAAGAATACCAACGGCGTTTGTCTGGGATCCTCGGAGGATCTAGGTACGTGGGAGGGCGACTGTTGGAAGGGCGTCGAGGGGCGTCAGGGTGGCTGGCAGCGCGCAGGCAGTCGTCAGTGCGCGGTGAGGCGCGCCCGCTGCCACACGCGATGCTTCTACCTCAGGTGAGCAACTATATGGTCACATCAAGCCATATCAAAGCATCCCTTAAATTGCTCAATGGATATGTGCAGATACCTTTTCAAAAAGTCCAAAGCATGATTAATCGAGACCAAAGAATAAATATAAAAATTTCTATTTATTTATTTATTTTTTTTTTTTTTTTCGTCTTACCCATCGTTACAATTGTACGGACCCAATTTATTCATTCACACCTATACGAACGTTCGTTGATATGTATTATGTTACCACGCATGTCCCCATATCATGTACCATGTTTTGCAAACACATAGGTTTTTGAAAGAAATTTGTTTTCTTTTATCCACTTTTTTAAATAAAAAAAAACCACCAATCACGATGCCGTAAGATTCGAATTTCGAACAAATAAATGAATAGAAAGAAAGAAAGAATCCTCGTCCTCCGATCATCATTCCTCTAATTATTTGTACTATATGTATATGTTTATCAAAAAAAAAAAAGTTGTACCTACTTCTTGGTAATAAGCAAAGTACGTAGAACAATATCGTATCATATACATACATATAGTTAATTAACAATTGGGGAGTGACGTAACGGTCCAATTGTTCAATCGAGTTCGTCATTGACTGACAAAGTGCGGGTACAATTTGTACGATAGGGAGACGACCAGACTCATGCGATAGAATCGAATCGGTATAATTCAAAAGGTACAATGGCTGAAGTACCTACCTACGTATGGATGGCTCTATTAATTCTCAGTTCAATTTCAACTGTCAATTATTCACACCAAATGCGAAAACTCATCAATTCGTACATACACATACACACATACATACATACATACATACATAAATCTACGTATGTAAATACATATTTTCAATGTAAACTTTAATCACCAAGTTTTACTCTTTAATTTTTACACCGACAGATGAACTTCAGTCTCGTGCAACAGGCAACTGCGTTCTTTCAATTGGCTGACGAGTTACCCGCCGCGGCCCGAAGCTCCGGCGTCAATTACACCGATAAAATCTTTCTCGATTTTGTTCACGAGGCAAGTAATTTTCGTTTTTTAACCCTTAAAATTAGAGATTCTTATTTATTTATTTTTGTTTGTTTCTTTTTTTTTACCAAGTACCTAGATTTAAACGATTTTTTTCTTTATATAGATTAAGTTTTACGCGAGTGTCGTAATCGTTCGTTTAAAATAAATACAACGATTTATTCTATCACAGCCTTCCGTATTGAAAAAAATAATAATAATAATAATAATAAAAATACAAAATAAATAAAAATAGAAACGAAATGAATAATGCGTTAAAGAAAACTGAAAGATTTATGAACCCATTGGGAAATCAAGTATCGTCTGCCTTTTATTTATACGCATAATAATTCTTACGTCAACGTGTGTGCGTGTGTGTTTATTTTTTCTTTTTTTTTTTCTTTTGATCGTATAATCAGTTCGTGCCAGTGAAATATACGGATCCCAGCCAGGTGTCACTCAAGTGCCACCTAGGATCCTCGAGATCTGGGCCTGTCCCGGGACGAAAAGCGCCGCGGGGATAACTAGACGGATATTTATATCGATCAACGAAGTGAAATAAATACGTGAATTAAGAAATGAAGAGGGATATTATACGGGGGAATAAATAAAACTATGAAATATATATATAATTTTCATGAATAATTGAATATCTTTAACGATAAAATCTCTACGTCTCAAGAATAATAGTGAATTTAGACTCTTGGTGCAACAGGCGGCTATGTATAGACTTTCCAACGTACGTATACATACATCTACGTTCGCGACGATTTAACACTACAGAAAAGCGTCATCGCCCTCTGTCATTCGAGGAGCATAACTACTATGAAGGTGTACTAATCACGTCAAACGAGGCTCAATTATGTTCTCCGTATCGTTACGAGGGGTGTAAAAATAAAGAATAGAAGAAAAAAGAATTAAAAAGAAAAAAGGCAAAATTAGATTAAAAATAACGATAACAAATTATAGAGATATTATATAGGTATATATAAAAACTGATATTTATTAACCAAACACGTAAAGTTCGAACATTAATATGTTTTCATTTTTTTTTTTTTTACTCGACTATTCAAAAGTGTGAAAAGAAGTTTTCACAGTTTCAATGATTTACTGGTATAAAAATAATAATAAATAAATAAAATAACCCTTTTGCTAAACCGTTATATTCTCACTCTTATTATCATATATACCATTCAATAGCAAAGCTGCGTGAATTATACTTCCGACGTTCTATTGTAGTGTCGTGAGACTTAATTAAAGCTTTAGAAGTTTACTAATTAAAGCTGTAATTAAACGTGTAATAAATTAAGACAAAGCTAGTACTGTAGGGTATTTAAGACTTGTATTTTTTTTTTTTTTTTTGTTTTTTTTTCAATCTTTTTGTTTGTCTCACCTATAATTGACTTTTTTCATAAATTATAACAATCAACTTCATGATGTTGAAAATATTTTCACCCACATTTTTCATTTTCAATGTCTATAATGAATTTTTACAGGCAAGTTATTCAGACTTTAAATTAACTCGACAGTTTCAATTCGAGACAAAATCTTATACCTGTTATATTATACATATTATAATCATTTCATCGTGAATTGAAACGGTAATCAACGTCTCTCTGAGAACAGCTCAATTTATGCAGTTTATAAAGTTACTATACGTATAGATATGTATACAAAATTTTGGTACTAACTTGGCTAATTTCAAGTACTGAGTTCACTGAAGATATAACATACAATAACGGTAAAATAAACGTTTCTTTTTCTTTCTATTTGTTTTTTTTTTTTTTTAGGTTATCTAGCAAATATTGTTGAAAAAATGTTTATTCGTAACACTTTATATCAACACGGTATTTAAAATTCTCAACAAATAAACTGTTCTGCAGGTTAAAAAAAGAAGTGATAAAACAAACATAATACATAATCGATATCGTTTTCAATCATATAACGATATTGAGACTAGATGGTGATTTTTGTTCGTTAAATTTGTGAGATAAAATTTTGGTTTAAAATATCACAATTTTACGAATGATTAATTTTGTTATTTTATATAAACGTATACATTGGTTGAAAATTGAATTTTTTCTTTTGGCAGATGTCTATCATATATACGTGTGATTATAAATCATAAAAAATTTGATTTATATACCGTTGAGATTGGAAAAATTAGAGTTAACCTTTTTTTTTTTGTTATTTATATTCAAATACTGAGAAACCTATATATATATATATATATATATATATATATATATATATATATATATATTTGATTCGTGAAATTTTTTATTCGGATTATAATTAAATTGTGATGGCCATTTATCATTTACCAGCAAAAATTTATAACACAAGTATAAAATGATAAAAGAAACTTATTTGCGAAACTGCACAGACTATACTCAATACGGTTAAAATTCTTATTTGATCTCAGGAATTTCGCAATTTTCTATACATCCATTCGCCGATATAACGTATACGGTATCCGTATTTGTTTCGCTACCTTATTTTCTTTTGTGTATGTATGTGTGTGTGTGTGTGTGTGTGTGTGTGTGTTTTCTCGAACAACCAGCATTGTATCTATAGCGTCAATTGTGTCCCGGAAAACTTCGTATCGCCGCCGCAAAGAACATGATGAAGTAACTGTGACGGCAGTCGATTCACATGAACCGTAAAGACACTCATCTTGTCAATTACCTGGAAAATTGTTTTTTTTTTCTTTATATTTTTTTTTTTTTTTTTCATTTTTTTTTATACGATTATTCCCACGGAATCCCATCCCTCTTTGCTCTTTATCCTTATCTTAATCTTTATATCTTTACTTTTACCCTTTTTCATAGTCTTTTGATTCTAATTCCATTTCACTCTAACCTTTCTCGTCAGTTTTCTGCGGTAATCTGTATAATCAACATTTGATCCGTTATACGCGTAGCGCTAATCACGCAACGTTGATATTGATGGAAGTCATCGTGTGTTTCCCACGAACAATCCCTAATCAAGATTCTTCTTCTATACCAACTTGATTTATTTACCTTCAATTATCACACGCCAATACCTTATACACCCTTAAGGCAGTAACAAATTTACAAACAACCTGCGAAGAAATCCAGATCCCGTTAATTTGTTACCATATTGATTCCTGAACATATCCGAACTTAAAGAAACTCTATTCGGTGCTATTGGGAGTGACTTTTTCTTCGAGCTACTGACGCGTGTACACTTACTTATACGGAATGAATTGCCAGGAAATTTCCGGTCGAGTAGATTCACTTTTCACTTTGAAGAATCTATTTTTTTTTTTTTCTTTTTCTGTTTCTTTTTTCTTTATTTTATCGAGAGATATTCTATCTGCAGGCCCGTTTTATCGGAGATACGAATTATATGAAAGAAATAAGGGATTCTTAGTGGTATTTGAAACATGAGAAAGTAATTAGGGCAAGAAGTGGTATCTGACAGTGTATCACGAACAAGTAACAAGTAACTACAGGGTAAGAAACCTGGAGGACTTTAGGCAAAAAGTTTTTAAAGTTAAGAAGTTCGCGAACGTACTTAAAATATTCTACAAGTTTATAGAACCTCTTCAGAGAATTGCTAATATTCACCACACAGGTGCAAAGACGCCATAAGACGGACGGACGCTGTATGAAAATCTTTTATCCAACCTTTTCGAATTCGACCTCTATAAGAAGCGGTGCTCTTATATACCTTGAAGTGAATCTCTCACGAGGTCAAAGGGACATTTTTCAATTTTGTTAAACGGGTATATAACAATTTTTTTTTTTTAATTTTTTTCCAAATTGCTGGTATAAACGTTTTCAAGATACATTCTGTTGACTCAGTTTTTTTTTTCACAACTGTTTGCCAGGATTTCGGAATGTGTTCGAAATGTGTTTCGAAAATTGTTCCATCTGGTTACACGAATGAGAAATCAGGAAACCGGTTGACCTGTGGGGTCAACCCGAAAACTTCCCGCTGTGTTAAATACGTTACAATTAATTGATACTATTGTGTTTATGATAAATTAAAGAAGGTTATAAGTATAATTAGTTTTCCGTATACAAATCTTTTTTTCTTGAATTTCTATTCTTCGAATAACTTTGAAACTACTCGACCGATCGATTCCAAAATCTAATCAGATCTAAGTCTTGATGAACCCTTTCAATAGCCGCAAGAATCATTCAAATCGGTTAATTCGTTCCAAAGGTATCGTACGACAAAGAGCGAAATTTTTGTCGTGCAATATCTTTTAAAGCAATCGTTCGATTTTGATGAATCTTACGGCCATCGAAAGGGCTATCCAAGAGCTAAGTCTGATCAAGTTTTGAGACTAATCGCACGAACAGTTTAGGAGTTCTGCGCTAAAAACATGAAAAAAAATTGTTTTTTAATTTTTATGACTTCAAAATCTAATCAGATCTAAGTATTGATAAACCCTTTCGATTGCCATAATAACCATTCCAATCAGTCGATTCGTTCTAAAGATATCGTACGACAAAAATTTGCTTACACACGCATACACACACACACACACACACACACACACACATACGGACGTCCATTTAAAAATAGTCAGAATAGCTCCGTAGGACCCCAAAACGTCGAGATCTGATGAAAACTCGATTTTCGAAAATCGGACCGAAACCAATAACTTCCCTTTTTTATGAAAATTTCCAATTTTCATTGCGGGAAGTTAAAAACTGAACATATTATTGATTCATCCTGAAATGACATCATTTTAGAATATTTCCTGAAACACTTTCCTATACAACGACCACTTATTCTCCGGATTTCTTAATTAAAGATTTTTCGCCATTATGTATTTTATTATACACTTATAGTGTATAGTTTTAACTGGTTAATACATCAGGTACAGAGAATCTATAACACGATACGATGTACACCTTATATACCAATGGAATTTTATTTGCTTAACAATCCAGGGAATAAGCCATTTTTATCAATGACGTAGGAGGAAAGGTAACAGCACAAAACCGCCCCTGGACACTTTTACCATAAAAGTTTTTTACCCCACCCAACCTTTCCTCGACCTTTCACGATAACCCCGTAAACAATACCCTGCATCTCAAACTACCTCCGTTACTTACCCCTGGATTAGCCAGCCAATACTTCATCCATATTTACTCACGCGTGCGAATGGTTGTCGGATAGAATATCCCACTTTTTTTTTTATTATTATTTTTTTTTTTTTAAATAAAATTCGGCAATATTTTAGCAGGGTAACCGCAATAAAAATTGTAAAAAAATAATGGGATGAGAAAGAGGGTTAAACCTTGGGTCTTTTTTGCTCAACAAACCTTCGGATAACCCGGATGTTAAATATCACACGGTCTTCTAGAATAAATGTTACAGTAATTATAATAAAGATTTTAAGATACCGTTTGATATCTGCATTTATCTGACTTGTGTATTAGTTTGACAAGTGGGCGTTTACCGTTTACCGAATAAATATTTGATCGGTTTTGAAGTAAAAATTTACAAGATAATCCAATAATTATATATCCACAAACAAGGGAAAGTTTTCGATTGAACAATATTGTGTTCGCGTGACCGCGGAATTCAATTGATTCCTTCATCTATATTCTTCTCTTTGTGTATATATGAATCGTGGAAGAAAGGCTGTATGTAAGCTGATGAAAATAAAAAGTGAAAAAGTAGGGGTGAAAAGAATAAAAAAAAGTAAGTAAAAAAAGAAAAAAGAAAAAGAAAAAAAATACTAAGGCACATCGCTCAACGCCCCGATCTCATTTTTCTAAGTCCTTTCTAACTTTCTCACCTCTCTCGCTATACGTTCTCGCTTTGTACTCCCTCCCTCTTACAGCCACAGTATACCTACCCTTATACCTACCTATGTGTGTAACGTATACACATTGAAAGGACGAACGATTACCTCGCCTTGAAAAAATGGTAAAGCTTTTCAAAAATATCCTAAGACTTTTGCCTGCAGCCACGAACACTGCGTAACTTTAACTTATTAACGTTTTACGTGACCACCTCGCATAGAGAAGGTAGATCCTTGGGTTATGTAACCCTGCAGGGTAACTGAGGTGACGATATCACAGACTTTGTGCGACCTACACTCTAATTGGAGAACCTTGGACAGTCTTTTCGCCTTTGTTCTTGTCAGAACAAAAAAAAGAAAAAAAAAAAAAAAAAAACTTGTAAACTCTTTGTAGAAAGGTATTGTACACAGCGTTGTTTTACCACTTCCGACTGGCTTCGATATTAACGTTCAGTGGTAAATACTCGTACCTAGCCAGACGTAGATAGATGATATGTTGTCATCACTGCCGTCCTAATTTATGTAGGAGTAAATCCCGACGAACATCGTATTATTATCGTAATCGCAGCGGTTTTCAACCTTTCTGAACAGTCTAGGATATCAAACGTTTTTATTCTTTGGATGAAATATACGTTAAATACCGTTGGCTGTGTTAATTAAATTTTATTCACACAATGTTGACCAGTACGTCGAGGTCCAGATCTTTTATTTTATAAACGTAATATTATCTTTGTGATAGAGACAATGGTGATACTGCAAAATTTCTTCACAATAAGACAAGGGATCTCGTAAAATATTTCAATCGATATTTAATGAGATTGTGTACTTTTGAATTCATGAAGGTACAGAAACGTGGAATACAATATCATCAACCAAGAGATTGTAACATTTTATAGCTCATTCAGTTTGCTCGCAAAGGTAGGAGAATTACACCATCACATTGCTTCACGAAATCCACATAGATTTTAAACAAGTATAAAAGAAACTGATCCATATAAGCAATGAATGTCATTTTTTTGCTTGCGATTTCTTGTTCTCATCAAACTATAGATCTACGTCTATTCCAAATGGGGGTATTTTTAAAGAACTGGCATATGTGTCGAGATTGTTCTGAGGTCGACTAGTTTCGCCAATCTTTTGAAACGTAATCAAACAAACGTTACTCGAGTAAACAATTTTTTACCGCAAAATTCTCAAGTTCAAAAACTTTTTTAACTTGCCGCAGTGAAAATTGAAAATTTTCATAAAAAAGGGAAGTTATTGGTTTCGGTCCGATTTTCGAAAATCGAGTTTTCATCAGATCTCGACGTTTTGGGGTCCAAGGAAGCTATTCTGACTATTTTTGGATGGACGTCCGTATGTGTGTGTGTGTATAAACAAAATTTTGTCGTACGACATCTTCAGAACGAATAGACCGATTGGAATGGTTCTTATGGCGATCGAAAAGGTTTATCAAGACTTAGATCTGATTAGATTTTGGAGTCGATCGGTCGAGTAGTTTCAAAGTTATTTGAGAAATAAAAATTGAAAAACAATTTTTTTTCATGTTTTTAGCACATAACTCCTAAACTGTTCGTGCGATTAGTCTCAAAACTTGATCAGACTTAGCTCTTGGATAGCCCTTTCGATCGCCGCAAGATTCATCAAAATCGAACGATTGGTTTAAAACATATTGCACAACAAAAATTTCTCTTTTTGTCGTACGATACCTTTGGAACCAATTAACCGATTTGAATGATTCTTACGGCGATCGATAGGGTTCATCAAGACTTAGATCTGATTAGATTTTGGAATCGATCGGTCGAGTAGTTTCAAAGTTATTCGAATAATAGAAATTTAAGAAAAAAAGATTTGTATACGGAAAACTAATTATACTTATAACCTTCTTTAATTTATTATAAACACAATAGTATCAATTAATTGTAACGTATTTAACACAGCGGGAAGTTTTAGGGTTGGCCCACAGGATCAATCGGTTTCCTGATTTTTTAAACTGTTTATCAAATTTTTTTTTAACAAATATCGAAAATTTATCGGAATATCTGTAATCAAAGCAACTTGGTTTATCCAAGTTGTTGCATTAAATGCTTTTACTTTGACTGCATCGAACTCTAAGACCCGAAGACTCACAATTTTCAACTTTTATTTGATTATGCTTGAAAAGTCTACCAAAATCTCTGTGACAACTGATCATTTAACAAACAGTTTGGACACATCCCAATCCTTCGAAAATATTTCCATTTAAAGAGTATGGATTTCTTTAAAGTGCCGCTGAACTATTTTTCACATAGAACTTCGTCGAAGAATTGGTCCTTTTTTTGGAGAAACCAGACATACAATACAATTTTTTTCCGAAATATATACTTGTGTATTGTATATTTTTATAAAGCAGTTGCTTTCTTTTGCGAATAAAAGACGTTCTTGAATCGAAAATCGAGTGAGAATACAAAGATCAGGTATTCCATGGACCTGGATATCACCATAATGCATATTGTTCATATTATAGACCGGAGATACCAGTGATGTGATTTTTAAATATTTATAATAAATATTATCGATCATCTATACATTGCGGATGAGTAAACAAGCGCACTACAGTTTAATTAAAAATTTAATAACTAGAATGAATCCCGATTAAGTTCGTGTCCCTGTTTAGGATCGATTAGTTACCGAAATTTCCTCGCTTGTGATGTCATATATCATACACTTAAATATACATGTATTGGAAATATACACGTAAATGAAAATCCGCTTCAGTGGCATCCTCATAGCATTTTTCGCAAATTATTTAAAGTCAATTTTCAAATTTTTGGCAATTGTATTTGTCAGCTATGGTTCAGTAAACCAAGGCCTGTACCTAAAAAATTTGGAAGTAGCTGCAAACTTGATTTTATTTTTGTAGAATCAAAAATTTCCGGGAGATCGTGAAAATTGATGAAAAAAGATGGAGATTTTCGTTTTTCACGATTATCTTAGCAACGGTAAGGAACTTACTAAAAAAGTTTTGAACAAAAGTTGTAGAGCTAAAAATTTTGCGTCGAAAATGTTCTCAGATGTTGATTTTTGTCTAGTATTTACGAAGTTACAACGAATTTTCCAATTTTTCATACATAAATTGGGAAATTCATTGTCACTTCGTGAATACTTGACAAAAATTAATTTCTGAAGATATTTTTCGACGCAGAATTTTTAGCTCTACAACTTTTATCGAAAACTTTTTTCCAGATTCCTTACAGTTGCCAAGATAATCGTGAAAAACGAAAATTTCCGTTTATTTTCATCAATTTTCACGATTTCTCGGACATTTTTGATACTGAAAATTTGCGGATAATATTTTTGGGTGCAGAACGAAGATAAAATCAAGTTTGCAACTACTTAAAAATTTTTGAGGTTCAGACGCTTGCTTTACTGGACTATTAGTAAAAAAGATAATTGCAATTCCAAAGTACATAGTAATTTTGCATAGTTGGCAGAGAACCGCTGGCTCAGGCAATTGTATGTACTGACCAATAATACGTATTATCATGAAAGCGACGTGTTAATCCATTTTACGCTTCAAACCGCACGGATAGATTCATGATAAAGAGGTATACGTATATATGCTGATACGTACATTTTGCAAATTACTAATTCTGGTACCTACAGCTAGAATTCCGATGCAGATGTTGTGCTTTGAAATTTTTAAAGTACCGCGATAGTCACTGCAAATAAAATATTTTACAAGAAAAGTTCTATTGGATTCAGTCAAACACGACTTTTACTCATTTCAACAAATCTTTACGTTTTTTGCCTTTCAGCATCCGAAATATATAGACAAACATCAAGACAAGAGACTTAAAATTTACAGAACTTTACATTCGAATATTGAACCTGAAAAATTGCCATATCTTGTTCAGTTTGAACGGTTCCTTCTACGAAATAGAATTTGACTTTTAATACATGGATGTCAACGACGAAGATTAACGTCAAAAGAAACCATTTATGTATAAATAAATCCATTAACGTAAAATACGCACTATTATTCAACCGTAATTGGTAATTAATTTATTCATTAACAAAATGGAGAAAGAATTTATATTCAATCAAAAGCCAGGGGCCGCATAGTGTAGCTAAACCTGGAACATATCGACTTCTATTGTCTAATATCGGAAAAATACCTCCACCAGTAACCCGAAACAGTTACGCATATATGAAAACCGTGTACAGGTAATACAGAATTCCGTTAAACTGGCTGCTATTCGGCGCAGTTGATTGGATACAAATATTCAATCGATTAAAAATAAGGTGAAATAATTTAAAGAATAGACTGCAGATGGTTTCAAGTTGATGATAAAATCCAAAATCGTGAAGGAAAACCAGGGAATGTTAGAAAATTTTTACACGAATATGTCTGCAATTTTATGATATATAAAAATTAGGGAAATAATTTTAAAGCTTTTAGAAAGATTTTTCTTTTTGTTATCAATTTTCATTCCATTACATCGTTTCATGTACACTGATATGAAATTATCGTGCGCTCGTAATATTGTTTTGCAATTTATAAAATGTAATTATTTTTCAGTACTTGAAAAATTTTCAATCATATTTTTTATATTTTATATCGGAAAAATATTGAATTCTCGTTCGGAAAAATAAACCTGGTAAAGTCAGGGACTTTAAAACTTTGATTGTTATGGCCAGTGGCGCAGATGTAACAACCTTCCTGTATGTCCACGTTGAATTCAAGGGGTTGGAACGAAAAGCGTATAAGTAAGTGACAAAATCAAAAATTTTTAGATAAGTACGGTTTTTGAAAGTTTGAATTGGTTTGAACGTCCAAAAACGTTTTTACTCTCGAAAATCTCAAATTTTCTCACCCATATTGTATACCCTTTCCGTTATCTAACCTCCTTCAATTATTCAATCCAGACACCATCCACATTCTTGTAACAATTTTTTTCCTATCAATATCTAAACTATGAGCCTCAATTAGCGCTAATGAACATGATTATACAAGAAGCGGAGAATCTTGCACAATTGAGATTGAATTTTTCTTTTTCAAAGATGTAATTCAGTAATTGAAATCATCCTTTCGAAGAGTCATTGAAACAATGTTTTAGTTGTCAAAGTGAAAATTCTGAGAGAAATCTTCTACATTGATTATATTTCGAGTAACACCAATAATATTTGATGAATTTGACTCTCAGATACAAAAATTTTTGATTTTAAACCATTTTGTTTGTAATCGTTGAGAAAAAAGTGTGTTTCGTACTTACAACAATATGATACTGACTTTATCCCTATATATTATTATTTCACCCCAAAAAGATATCATTTTAAGATACTGCCTCCAAATTTCAAAAGGTTCCAATGAACGATACGACCTCCACCCTGCGACAACCATATTTTCTTCGGTAAGGTATAGGGTCCGTAAAATCTGAAATAATTCCGAATCATGTCTCAAAATATAAGTATAAATCAGTTAAAAAAAAAAAACTGAGTCGATAGAATATTTCTTCAAAGCGTAGACACATTTTAGAAATTATAAATAATTATAAGTGACATTTATTTCTATATAAACTCTCTATCGAAAGTCAAAAAACGCAAGATATTGTTATAAAAGTGTGTTCTACCCGGTATACGCGATGTAGGATCATCTTCTGCTTATCAATATATAACTGTCGTTGTCGAAACAACGACAGACTTACTTGAAGGCTTTATGCTTAAAGAGGTGTGATACAAAATAAACCCTTAAAAGTAAAACCCTGACTCGTTAATTCTTCCAAACTTACATTGGTGTCAGAAGTGGGATATTGTGTTCCCCTATTCTAGATCCCTGATAGTTACGTTACTCAATATGACCACCCCATGGTTCGACGAGTTGCTTTCTGATCCGCAGTCCTTCTGTTTTCAATAAGCAATATGGAATTCCTAAGGGAGTTCGAAGGTCAGTTTATCCCGACTGAATCCACATGTTCTGAAAACCTTTTGATCGAATAGTCAATTTTTAATTCTAAAGTAACATTAAATCCGCACAGCTAATACAAGAACAAAATTTCATGATATTTTTTCTATCCACATGACTAATGAAAATTCAAACGCCATTTCGTGATTATGTTTTCTGTGTATACAGAGAATTCGGTTTATTCCCCCCCCCCCCCCCCCCCCCCCCCATCTCTCTAATTAAGAACGGGATTCTTGATTAACTATTCCCTCGGTTATTTGAATGACTTATCTCTCCCATTACTCCCTCGTGATACTCACTGTTCATGACGTTTATTAATCGTTATGAAATATCCACGTAAGTAGGTGACATTATTTTTTTTATTTTTTTTTACCATTTTCAAACGTGTTCAGTCAACTTATGAGGATCTTTTTCCACTCGTTTCGAATTCAATAGTCTTTTTTACTTTAATTCTAATTCTTTTCTATTTGATATAAGAAAATTTTTCGTTCGTTGATTTCAACGAATTTTCACAATTTGAGGCCCTTAGCATCCGAAAATACATTTTAGAAAAGATGTCTGTCATTTCCGATGAAAATATCTGACATTTATAGAATTTTATGTTCAAATGAAAAACATGTTCTAATGATACTTGACAGTATAATTCCGGTGATTATAGTACCGTGAAAAACCATCATTTCCACATTGTTTTAATTTCTAATGTTCGATTTGACTTTCAAATATAAAACTGTGATATTATTTTTAGTGTTATCATACATTAATTGTTAATGATATGATAATTACCAGTGCTATTATTGTATCGGATTTGTATCACATATAATATGTTATATGGTATAATTCACGACTTATCATTAGCCATATATGATATCATTATTATTGGTTAATTGTGTAGCAGAGCGTAATACCAGAGAGCTGGAATACTTCGGCTATAAAAGTTTGAACCATTAAAAGAGTAGAAATAATTACAACAAGGGTGCGGAAAAAGGTGTATCTAACACAGGTTCATATTGCCTCGAAAAAATATTCTAAAGTTTTAGTTTAGTTTCTCAAGCATCAAGGTGACAGCAAATTCATGAGATGAGAGAAGACACTTGGTGGGTAACCGTAAACGAGATTGGAAAAGCATATATGTATAGGTATAATGTAAAGGAAAAGATCAAACCATTTCTATGAAAATATCATACCGTTCGAATTTCATTTTACGACCGGATTCCGAAATGATACGAATTTGTATGCTGAATGAGAATTTCATGACAAAGACCTGTTGCCCATGGTATAGGGAAAGAAAAAATAAGAAAAATTGTCTATCTTATACCTTTTTGACTTTAACTTTGATGTATAAAACGTTGTAGTTAGGTAATAAATGATTAAAAGGTAAAAATTTTATATTAATAATTAATTCCACTAAAACGAAGACGAATGAAAATTTAAACGTTGAGTAGATCTTAAGGAGTTTCAAATGCTAAATGGAAACATTAAAGTAATTGACAGAGGGTTTATATATGACTAATAAGCTCCTCCACAAAGCTCTCTGTATATAAAGCTTTAATTTTCTAATTAATATAAATATTTTATAGTCAATTGAAATTTCTAAAAAACCACATCTCGCGGACTTGAAGGTTTCTTCAAAATCTTATCCTGCAATGTATCACCCGAATCTTTTGTCCAAAATACACAATACAGTCTGAGGCTAAACCATACGATCGTAAAACACCGGATATTAGAAAAAAGAGCAATTGCGGTCTGCTGCTAGACTAAAAGAAAAAAAAAAAAATGAAAATAAAAAATGTTCGTCACGCTCCTTACTCGGTGGACATCTCTTGTTTCTCTTGTGGTCTGCACATGTGCTGCACACACTAACGGGGATACCCGATCAAAGGGGATAGATGCATTGACGTTTTAATGAAAACGAGCTCTGGGGTGGGTAACACATACCTCGAAAATGCCGCTATATATGTACCCTTCGGTACACAGGTTTATGGCGAACAATTGAAATTTATTCACGCCCTGTCAAAGGTCAAACATAGTTTATATCGACGTATAGATACAGTCTAGTCGAGGGGTGCAATTGCAGTACCAGATTTTAACCCTCTGAAATAACGGCGATGAATACTGAACACTGAACAGTGAACGGAGCATATACATTTGAAATATAACAGAGTTTTAGTTATTGGATTGTGCTACGTGAATAAGGATCGTATTGGTCAGATAAAACTCAATAACAACTGGTATGGGCAGAAAGTCTGCAGACTTTATTCTCAGCTAAAACGAACAACTTACTCTCTTGAGGATAATAAACAGAAGAGGCTCAACTGTACGGCAATATGTACATACATACATACATACATACATACATACATACATACATACATACATAGAACTGAAGAAAATATGGTGAGAGTTAAGTGCAGTTCGCACCGCGAACTTCTCACCCTGCTTTCGTGACCCCAATGCCAAGATGGCGCGTCTCAACCTTAATAGCAGTATATCTTATGAATTATTCAGGGTATTGTATACTTTAAAAAAGTGACGAAGCCAAATTTCACCTGCAGGTATGAAGTAAATATAAAAAATATTATACTCTCGGCGATGTATATGTTCTAGGTATGTTCATATGATTCGCAAAGGATACGACAATGGACGGTTAAAGAGGTCGGCTAGTCAAAAATCAATACTTCTTGTTAAATTTATCAGGGGATAGTCAAGACATTGGGTATTCGTATGGTGATTATATTTGTGATCTGAGAATGCCGCTAAAAATGCAACTGAAAAAAAAAAAAATACCAAAATTATGAACAAACGGTAAGATATCGATTTTTCATTTTAAATCGCTTTCAAATAGTGAAAAATCTAGTAGATTGCTTCGATTTCACTCTTCGATGGTTTTTTATGTTCAGAAAAGTATTCTCCACAATACCACTGGGTCACTTTTTTTCATCGCGTTGGTAACGTTGAATATTCAATTTTACAAGATTGGACCCCGGTCGATTCCGATCAACAAATAACGATATAGAATTGCCTATTGACAAAAAAAAAAAATATAATTTGTCACAGTGAATTTGTGAAAAATACTTGTCTGAACAAAATAAGCCATCAAAGAGTGAAATCGAACCAATCTACTAGATTTTTCACTATTTGAAAGCGATTTAAAATGAAAAATCGATATCTTACCGTTTGTTCATAATTTTGGTATTTTTTTTTTTATTGAAATTTTAGGGACATCCTCAGATCGCAAATATAATAATCATATACGAATATCCAATGTCCTGACTATCCCGCTGATATATTTAACAAAAAGTATTGATTTTTGACGAGCCAACCTCCGTAAGTGAATATAAATTTATTACAAAAGCTCACAAATCAAATTTTTAACTTACCACTTTAGCAAGAGGGAGGTTATTGTTATCACCCCGAAAATGAAAAGTTGAGTTTTCACCAGATCTCCACGTTTCAAGGTCAAGAGAATCACCTCTAACCATTTTCAGATGAACGTCTGGGTATGTGTATGCATGTATGTATGGATGTGTGTGATCGGTTTTTTTGTCCGACGATATCTCAAGAACGAATGATCGGATTTTTATGAATTTGATATCAGTCAACGCAGATTCTCCAAACTTAGAACTGATTAGATTCTGGATTTGATCGGTCCAATGGTTTACAAGATATTCAATAATCAAGATTTTGAAAAAAATAATTCAATCGACGATATCTCGAAAAAGGATCGACGGATTCGAATAAAAGTTGGTATCTCAAGGTTTTCTAAATCGTTGATGACAAATACAAGGTCATATTTTTTTCACTCCTATAATCATCTGAAAATTACCTACTAATAATTATTTTAGGAAATCTCTACACATATGTGTTTCTTTTTTTTTTCTTTTAACGTGTAAGACCACGAAGCCTCGGAATCCGATTTACCTGCTTGTTATGTTCAATCTAACATATCTTCTATTCAAGTTGACGCCGTGAAATCTCTAGAATGTAATACCAAATTCTGTGTTAGTACTCGGGGTTTTTTGGGTCGTTGAATCTGGATCTGAAGTCTAAGATTCGAAATTACAACCATTTATATAACTAATACCCTGAATATTTGAATAATTCAAATATTTAGATTTAGATCCGCCATTTTGAATGTAGAATGTTGGACCTCAGATTCAGAATCAGTGATCAAAATAAAATAAAAAAATAAAAATAAATAAAAAACCGAGCACCAACACAGACACAGTCAATTTATATGAACATTAGTATAACACGATGTATACGGTTTTGATTTGTATCAATAAAATAGAAGATCCCATCGTCAGTTGAGAAAAAGTTTTGTCATATGAGGTAACTGTTGTTATTTTCGTATAAGTAGCTTGAAATGAAAAAAATTGTTGATTTGTTTTTGCACGTACAACGCATAGCGAACATTTGTGGTTTTAAGTAACAGACATGTCAACATTACCACAAAATGTAAACGTATACCTTCTAAAATCCACAATTTTTTTGTATGTATCTCGTAAATGTTATGTACAACCAGCAATGGTCAAATCCCCCTCACGTTCAATATATGCAGGAAAAATACCCGCTTGTTGCTTAATGCCACAAAGAAAACTCACCGTTCCCGGGCCAGGGGTACGTTATGGTGCTGTATAAATTTTATCTATAACCCAAAACACCTGCCACGCATTAAGCATGTTCTATGTACCTCCTGTGGCTTTTATATCGACAAGAAAATTCGGCACGATTTTTTTGGGGATAAAGATAGACGAATTTATGATCTTCATAAAATCCCTCAAGAAGCTGAGACGGAAGTTGAGATGTCCACGTATACATGGCTGCACCTTGTTATAGTAGGTAGTACCGGGTGTGTTATCGATCTCACCAATTGTAGCTACCAACAGGTGTCGCTGCAGCCAAAGTCAGATAAAATCCTCCTATACCTGCAGGGGCTGTTGTCAGCCTGTTTAACGACCCGCGGCTATTTTGTAGCTTTTGTAAAACACAATCTGTTACCATTTTTGTACATTTTCACGTAACAACGAGTTTTCATATACAGTTTTACTTTGTAATGTTCGGTTACCCGATTACTTTTTCGATAATTGCATCTGGTATCGGTAGTAAATTTCAATCGTAAAACCTCGTATAAATATAATTACACTTTCAAAACTTTCGTGGAATTTTTTTCTGACAAAACACTCTTAGATATACATTTCAGATTTATCACACAACAGAAAACGTTTTAAATATATAGCTAGTTTCTGAAATGTTGCCACGATTTTATAAACACAATAGATTCTCATTTTAGAAATTTATTGAATAATAGTGAAAATGTTCACCATCATAACATCACATTCGAAACGTGTCTGGAATAATATAACCCTGAAACGTTTCATGGGTCTCAGTTAGATTTCAATATTCCGGTCGTGTTTCGTAAAACTGACTTTGCGAGATCTGATGATGCTTTTTGAATCCGTAATTGCCTATAGTTTATTCATTATCTAATTTAAAACCAACCATCTAATTGCGTATATCTGGCATTTTAATATTGTGCACTTATACATAAAGAACCGAGCAAGTGTCTAGTACTAAACATTGAGATAATCCCAGCCGGGTACGAGTTGTACTGCAGGCTAGGTATTTTTACTTGCGAGAGACGCTCGCGCCGAGCTTGCACCTAGCGGTGAGCGCGAAACTACTCCGTGGGTATGATGACCCTTTTTTCAATGTTTCTGTTACGTCTCTTGAAATATAATTTCATAGCTTCCTATTATATCTTCGAAAGTATCTATTTGCAGCGTTTCATGGTAGTAACAAATGCACTTCAACTGAACCGTAACTTTTCGAACATTAAGAAGCGTTATAAACGTGGAAGCTGATATATAACTGACAACGTTTTATGCTGTCTGGAATTTGTACTTCTCTTTCATAACTTTCTACATAATTAATATACGCTTAACTACGTTGATTCATGTTTAACAGTAGTGTCGATTTTCACCATACTTCAAGAACGGATATTATTCAGAATTATCGAAAAATTTCCAAAATATGGGGAAACAAAAATCTAAAATCTAAATAACCTTATATTTTTGACAATTGCATTCACCGAAATTTTGTAAAAAAAATTCAGAGATTTAAAGAGATTTTTCTTTTTCTTCGGGGGATTGGGGAAAGAGGTAGCTTAACTTTCAAACTTATCTTCTCTGGTAACTTTCCCAACACCGCATGTATAAGTAAGTTGGAACGTCTCGTAGACCGGAAACTGTTTTTGTGCGTAAAAATAAAAAGAATAAATAACTACAAAAGTTGTTTCAAGTCGGTAAAATCGTGTAAGTGATTACAGATGCTTTGATCTGTTAATTACAGGTCCGGGCAGTGATTGATAGTTAAAAGTATGGCGTTAAAAGCCACTTTGAATTCTCTTTTTATTCGCCGTAATAACTTCAGCGGGAATTATTTAAAACGGGAAAATTTAATTACCTCGCATAAAATCTCTTCCCAAACTCCAAACTGAAATTCACGCTAAAATACTGCGTCGAGTTTCTGCGGAAACTTTACATCACCGGATTATATGCGTTGACTGAAAATTATTCACCCACTATATAGCACCGGTTAAACAATTTTCTAGCTCATCTAATTCTAAACTGACTTTACTTTTTTAATAATATAAAATTCATATTTTTGAAAATAACGCCATCTACTTATTTTCAGGTATACAAATACCTGTAAAAATCTTCTAAAAAATCATTTCGAATCAAATGACAGAACATGTATTCCTATAACGTACCTACGTACAGCTTTTATCGCTCTTGTGTTTCGAAAAGATGCTTACAGGCCGCAATAACCGCATTATAAGTGACTTTAAAACGTGGTCTTTATACCATCTTTTATTTGGTCATGACTTTGAGTGTCTTGTATTTCAAAGAGAGCCAACTTACTTGTTAAGAGGGTACATTCAACTTAAATAGGGGTACTTTTGTGCTTTTTTGGACTGGCAAGTGTCCAAATTCTTTATTTTTTTTTTTTATTTTGGTTTTTAACCACCAGTTTTATTACAAAAGTTTGCTAGTGTTTTCAAGCATAATCAAGTAGAAATTGGGAATTATTAGTCATTGAGTCTCAAAGATATAGATGCAGTCAAAGAAAAAGTACTTGGAATGTCTTGGATCAACCAAAGTTCTGATTCCAGATATTTGGGTCTCTAATTATTTGAAAAATAAACCATCGTATGAACAGACAACTTTTTGAAGCGTCAAGTTTTGTTCAAGATAATTAAAAAACAATTTAAGATAGTTTGTGAACTTGAGAATTTTTTGTGAAAGCGAAAAATTTATTACTCGAGTCACGTTTGAATCAAAAAGTTATCTAATCGTCGGACGGAGCTTTGTTTTCTGGACAATTGGTGACCCAAATATCTAAAATCGAAGTACAGGTTGATCCAAATGACTTACTTTGACGGCGACTAACTCTGTGGCCCAATGACTCACAAATCTTAACTTTTACTTAAGAAGGTTGGCTAGTCAAAAATCAATACTTTTTGTTAAATTTATCAAGGGATAGTCAAGACATTGGGTATTCGTATGATTATTATATTTGTCATCTGAGGATATCCCTGAAAATTCAATTAAAAAAAAAAAAAAATACCAAAATTATGAACAAACGGTGAGATATCGATTTTTCATTTCAAATCGCTATCAAATAGTGAAAAATCTCGTAGATTGGTTCGATTTCACTCTGCGATGGTTTTTTATGTTCAGAAAAGGATTCGCCACGATACCACTGGGTCACTTTTTTTCATCGCGTTGGTGACGTTGAATATTCAATTTTACAATATTGGACCCCGGTTGATTCCGATCGACAAACAACGATATAGAATTGCATATTGACAAAAAAAATAATTTGTTGCAGTGAATTTGTGAAAAATACTTGTCCGAACAAACCAAGCCATCGAAGAGTGAAATCGAACCGATCTCCTAGATTTTTCACGATTTGAAAGCGATTTAAAATGAAAAATCGATATCTTACCGTTTGTTCATAATTTTGCTATTTTTTTTTTTTTTTTATTGAATTTTTAGGGACATCCTCAGATCGCAAATATAATAATCATACGAATACCCAATGTCTTGACTATCCCCTGATAAATTTAACAAGACGTATTGATTTTTGACAAGCCAACCTCCTTGACGATGGTTCAAAAAATTGGCAAACTACTGCAATAAAATTGTTTCATTAAAGAGCAATTTGTACACATGCCAGTCCTTCAAAATCACCCCTATTTAAGGTGGGTGTGCACCTTTAAATAATCTTAGACCAGAACTTTGAAGCTTTTAATTATACGAATGAGGACATAATGCTTATCATGGGGGAGAACAGGGATAAACTCTTGATAGAAGTACCGTGGAAGGTCTAGTTTTGAAGATAAGGATATACATGGAAACTTCTCGCATAAAGTGCAGAAAAAAAGTAGACTAAAAATGAAAAACTGAAAAGTATCCCACTCACAGTAACCCTGGTCTCTCTCCTATAATTTGACCACGTATAATATCTACCATATACCTCGGGTGTCATTTTTTTATTAAGCTGTAGCTCCATGATGGCGAATTTTTATTACTTTTGTTTTTTAATTATTCCTTAGGGATGTTATTATCCAGATTATAACAATTTCGATGTAACTCATTTTTGTTGTGCATGTAGTGTAGCAAGATGCAACTAACTAGTACCTACCATTCGAAATTCTCGTTGACAAAAAGTTTTTAAACGCATATAACTTAAAATCTTTCAATCGTATCAAAAAAATCAATACCACAAAATTTTTTGTCCTTTGAATTCACTTTATGAAAACAATTTTTTTAAAATTCTTTAAACCCCGGTTCGTGTGTTATTTTCGGATAAGTATTAAAAAAAACTGCGCTTCAAAGAATAGGCTGCACCTTCGATCTTATTAAAATTTTTAAACGATATTCAAAATTCACAGTTTTTAAAAGTTATTCATTATTTGCGATTGAACAAAGTAAAAAAAAATAATTGGACATGGCTGATATGGAGAAAAAACGACTCAACTACAAACTATCCTTCATTCAAAAATAAAATGTGATCTTCAAATGATATTTTAATTCACAATTCTTTTATTGTTCCATTTTCAGTACGTTTCGTTTCGTTCTTGACTTTCGCTGATTTTTAAATGATTGTAACTTCTGAACTAAGTAAGTGTTTTATCATCTGCCGCAAGGTGATTAAATTTCCCTGAATTTCTCTAGAATATCGTGTGAAAATTTCAATAAAATCGAAGGTGGTCTATTCTTCAAAAAACAAATATTTAATACGAATTCAAAAATAATACCTGATACAGGAGTTACTAAATATTGAAAAAATTATTTTCAAATAGTTCATTTAAAGAACAAGAAATTTCGTATAATCGATGTTCTCGATTCGATATAGAAATACTCCATGTATGTAATAAATGCTTATTCTATTCTGGTTTCACAGCAGGTCACTAAAAATTCTGTGTCTGGACCCGTCGTCCGTAGATCACGTAGATGTGTTGTAGATCATATGCTTCCGTGAAGTACCCGGCCTGGGTATAGCTGTTAGCAATCATCGTATATTCGTGTAGTTGACAGCATAACAGAATAACATTACAGAATTTTCAAGCGGAATAAAAAAATAGCATAAAAAAAAATATATATATATATATATATATATATACCTACCTTGTTGAAAAATAAACTGAAACGAAAATATTACTTATATATTATTTCGTCAACCTGTCCATGCTTGATGTAGTTAGTTAGAAAGTAGACTCTTTCAAGAAAGCGAAGGAAACAAGTTTCATTTAGAAACAGGTAAACACAGCCATCACTCATACGCGTCTATGTATACGAAAACATAGAGTCATAGGGCATTCCATGCTAACTTGATAAACGATTAAATTAGTACATTTCGATACGAGTGCGAAAGTGTTGATTTTCGAACGAGTGTAAAGTTTTTCGCCCGAATGAAGCGAGGGTGATAAATAATCACAGGAGTCGAGAATCATCTTTCGTGCATATATTGGATCTTGTTTTTTAATACAATGTGCGAAAAGTTGAATTTTACGCACGCGATGCGGGCGCGAAATCAAACTTTACACCCGACGTGTTGAAAACGATATCTTATATTTTCTCTTAGGAATTTTTCCTGCCATAAAGTACGACTCGTGAGATGCCTATTTTTATAAAAATCGAAAATAAGATTGAAAATATAATTGGAAAAAAAAAAATTGAATCTGGAGTTTGCATGAAAATGTTTTTTTCACATCGAAAATCGAATATTTTCAAAACTTAAACCAGGACTAAGCTTTATATATTAATTTATCTCTATTACTTAGTAGACGCTACGGTATTTGCCTTGCGTCAACTTACCCTCACATTTATCTTCAACCTTCGTAGTTACATATACTTGCTGTTTCACTCAACGTCACATCCTAACCCCTATATAACGTTAACGTAAATAGTTAACAAAACAAACACATAACCCACGAAGGTGGCAGCTCGTTAAACCTTTTGACACGATAACAAATTTTTCACGACAAAGTGAAAAAAATATGAAAATTTCTTATTACGATCACAATTCGATTATCGTATCGGAAATAAAATAAATTTTTGCTATTTGAGTAATCATAATTATCAAACGGATTTGAAAACTGCACACTGGACTTTACATGAAAAATCTACAGTCACACCAAATTTTTCATCTTTCAGATCTATAAACCGTTTCTCTTCTCAAGTTTTATGAATTTTTTTTTTTTTTTCAATAGTTTAGGACATAATCATATTTTTCATTTTTACTAAGCGATTCCTCTGATACGGTGCATTAAATTTTAAACTTTCAAGTGGAAAGATTGAGGGTTTTTTGGGACCTTCCAAAGCAAAAAAATGAACCGAAATGATTGCAACATTTTTTCACATCGAAACTATTTTTTAGTTTTCTTAATTTTGGTGCTTGGAACATATATTGCATGTAAATTGTCAAAATGAAAGATACATCCACATCCGTTTTGGAGATATAACTAAGACAGTCAATTTATTGGACATAATTCTTCAAAATTTTTCTCCAATTTAATATAAAAACCGTCCAAATCTTCCCAAGTGCAGCGATCAGTGACTGTAATTTTTGCTTTTCATCACCTACGGTGATATAAGGAAAGTATTGGTTTTGGTCGAAAAGTGACGTTTGATAATTTCAACGAATCTTCACGTTTTCGACCCTCTAGAATCCGAAAAACAGGTTTTTAGAAAGATGTCGGTCTGTCTGTCGGTCTGTTCGACAAACTCGCGCAGTGATCTCAGAAATGACTCGAGGAAAAAATCTGAAATTCACAGGACTTTACAACCAAATGATGGGCATGAAAAATTACCATGTCTCGTTTAATTTGAACTTCCGGTTCTACCGGAAATGAATCGATTTTCGATGTTTTACTGACAAACCTATACTTTTTTCTCTGTATTACCTAAATGAAAGAATATATTCTTCCGAGTTGAGAATTTCATATATATAGGGCATTCCTTGCCAATGACACCAAAAAAATTGTGAATATACCCAGATCGAATTAAAATGAATGCACTGTATTAAATGGTTGTTTATCAATGTATAGGGCGACCCTTGCCAATGACAAGAAGAAATTGTAAGTGTGCCCAGATCGAATTGGGATTAAACGCACTGTATGAAATTGTTATTTGTCAATATAAAGGGCATTTTTTTTATGTGAAATTTTCAATTTTGATCTTTTTTTTCGGTTTTTTATTACTTTTTTATATTTTTTCTTTCCTTGACAAACCCATCCTTTTTTTTTCTTTCTGATAAAAAATACTCGGAAAAACTGTTTTTCCGGCTTGTTTTTTTCTGAAAATGAAATATTATTCGAAATTATGAGTGAAAAATGTTCAAGATTTTCGTTGGATATAATTATAAAGCATCTTAATCGTATTTCCTAAACTTGTACTGCACAGTTTTGCTGGAGCACAATTTTATTCATTGCCAAGTTATAATCTAATCTTCATAAAAGGTTAATTAGACTAACTGAAAGGTCAACGACAGTCGAGATTTTAAAAAGTATTATACCAGTTTTGCTATTAGTTCGTGTTCTAAACGAAGATGCAAAGCCTACTAAATCAGCTTTCTAGTTAAACCTGAAAATTGCCTTTCTCTTCTCTTCGGTTACTTTTGTCTTATCTCCTCATAGCAAATAGGGCTAAGTATGGAGATTGGAGATTGGAGAACGGGTTAAGCCCATCATTGTATTTGGATATTTATGCTATACATCCGATTACACCTAGTTACCCATTTCACCGTTTAAATCGTGGGATTCGAAAATTAGGCTGTAATTACACTGGATATATATTACTGAATTATTATATCAAAAGCAGAAAACGTTAAACTTCCAATTCTCCCAATCTCATTTCATATTCTAAATAAAATACGTATGTACATATTAAATGAACGGAAGCTGGAAGGCCCAATTGAAAATAGTTTATGGGACTATCGGAATGAAATGTCAATAACTCACGCCACATGGGAGCAAGAAATCATCGAGGATGTGTTTCCCGTTTTTTTCGTCCTTTATTACCCTGAGGTAACGCCGAGAATAGAGTCGAACGATTTTTTTTTATTATATAGGTATACGTGATTGGCATAATTGGACATTTCACCCCAGAACACGTAAGACATATATATTATTACTGTATGATAATAGATAAATGGGATAACATTTATTTCTATGAATACGGGTACTTTAAACCTTCATTTTTGTCACTATAAATTTTTATACTGTTGGATGTAAACGCGTTGATCGATCACAACCAAGAGAGAAAGTTGTATAAGAAGCATTTTGTAATGTCGTGATGAAATTTTGGTGAAAATAATATTACATGTATAATAGAATATAAAAGCAATGTTGAAGGAGTATCAATTTCTCAAAACTTTTCATTAAATTCACCATTGAATTCGAAAAGCTCATTACCTACTTTGAGCAAACGGTATTCGGTGATTATTTTAATTACAAAACAAGTGGATGAGTCTCTTTCTCTTTATCTCTCTCTGATTTCAAACAACTCTCACGAAATTCAAGACGGTATAATCTCCCACCGAGACTCAATACAGAATTCTTGAAAGAGAAAATTTAAGGAAAATCTCTAACCAGTCACTTGAAGAATATTAAAATCGAACGATATGCCACCCTAGGACGCGGTAAGCCGGGCAACGTTGTTAATTAACCGTGACAGTCTTCCTAAGTACACTCTACTTAATTATTGTCATTTATAATTTATTTTCATACTTTAGTTACCAAGCAACTAATAAGTTTCCGTAATAGGGATTTCAATATCAATATAAAAGCACAGTTTCTACCTGATTGTTTGTCCGGTATACTAGGGTGGTCGTTATACAAGGGAATTTTTTACCAGACGCCCCCCAAATCGGCTCCAAACAATTCAAAAACAATTCCCTAATTTTTTCAAATTTTTATCTCAACTCTAACCCCTCCCATCAAGCGAGTGGATTTCCGCATTTATAATACACGTGTTTCAGCTATATTCTCAGTATATATTTTATTATGTGAGTAATAATTATCAGGAAAAAAACTATAACTGCGAGATTTTAATGGGCATTGATGCTACTATCTGACAAAAAATTCACAACATCATACCAGGTAATCTAGTAGAATTACACACCCTCTAAATTTGACCTAATTGTTAAAAAAAAAGTTAGATTAAGAGGGTGTAGATTGCCCGACATGATCATGCGAATTTTTCGTCAGATATTACGATCAATGCCCACTAAAATCTCATAGTTATAGATTTTTTTAACAATAATTACTCTTACAATAAAATATATACTGAGAATATAGCCGGAACGTGTGTATCTTAAATGAGGAAATCCAAATAAGGACCACTTTAATATACAGCCGACAAAAAATCTTACGGTTACGTGTCAAAAGGAATTTCAAAGTATAACTTTACCACTTTTCAGACTATTGAAGGTTATAAATCTTGCAATTTTATTTTGCAACTAACTTGGACAAGACATTTGGTAAAAAGTACAAAAAACAAATTTAGTATATGGTAAAAAGTCCAAAAAAAAAAAATTTGAAGGAATGCGTTCCTTCAAAATTAATTAAGTCATTGGTGAACAGGTGGACTCATCGGCTATCGTAGATCGTATAGTTAGAAGCTTGCAGTCACGAATTCGAAGTCTTTGCCATAACAATTACCACAGTTTTAATCACAATAGATAAAACTAGATCGATTAGTAACAGCCAATCCCGAGTAAGTCTAGACTTTGGTAATCTTCAGTAACCTCAAGGTAAATGAACAGTGACAGCAGTACTTATACAATTACTGAATCTAGACGTCTGCGAAATGGATACAACGACACGCTACCCTTAAACCAAAATTTAACATATACCACATATGTTTAAATATCATGACAAATATTACGGATATGGCTCATAGTGACAGGAAAAATATCGCGATACTAATGACATAAGGTTGTATACGCCAAAAATGCGATTTTAGTGCCAGAAAGTCGTATAATTTTTTTTTTTTCTGACTTCGCTTTAGAATCGACAATTACGTTTGAATCAATTGAAATTGGAAAACTGGAAAATTGAAAACAGAAAGTTGTATGTGCCGAACACATACGATCCTCTGGCTTTATTTTCAGGGAAAATCGAGAAAATTAAAGTCAGATGGTCGTATCCGCCTTTTTTTTCTCGGATTCAAAATGAAATCGATGAAAATACGTAGATCCATTGAAAGTCGAGAAAAAAAAATGTATTGGAAAATAATAGGTGATGGAATATTCAAAAATTTTCAGCCAAAATTTGTTTATTCTGAATTCCAATGAATCCACATGTTTTCATCTGCAATTTTAAAGCGAATCGCGAAAAAAGAAATTTCGGTTGAAATTTTTCAAAATTCCACATCTTTTTATTTTCAAATTTTTTTGTCTGCATTTCGACCTAGACGTTATCCTCACCATTTTGATTTCTTTTTTTGCTTCGGAATAAAACAATATTTGCAAACTTTCAGGTATCAAAAAAAAAAAAAAAAAAAAAACATCAGTTTACTGTAGTAATCGCTCAAATATTGTAATAACAGTTAGCCATCATTGATTTTGATAAAATCTACACAGTAAACTCTCTGTAAACAGAATAGGCGTACATTTAGTTTGGGAGATACAAAGAAATGTATTAAAAAAAAAAAATTATTTTACCTCTGGGATTTCATCAATCATTTTAACAATCAGGTGATCAAATTATTATTTTCAAATCAAATGATTTTCAAAACTCCTATACAGGGTGTCACATTTGAAATTACCCATTAGAATATCTCTGAAACTAGGGCTGCTGTTGAAAAATATTTCAGATGAAAATTGTTGGGTTCTGAATAGGACAGATGCTGGTGATATTGGTTTTTTTTGTAAGTTGAGGCGCTAAGGAGGCATGAAGGTCAACTTCGTTTTTTTGAATAGAAACCCATATTTTTTATCACGTGATTTCAATCTGCTCAAAAAATTGAACGACTTTTGTATGAAACATTTTTTTTGTGAAACACCAATTTTTCATAATATTCAGTCATACAACTGGAGATTATCGAATTTTTGAAAACGTTTCACCTCTGAACCATCAAGTTTGGAGAAAAATTATCCTCTGATATCTGTCCCTCTTAGAATCCAACAATTTTTATCTGAAATATTATTCAACAGCAGCCCTGGTTTCAGAGATATTCTAATGAGTAATTTCAAATGGGACACCCTGTATAGTATAACAAGTCAATTTTTATTCTTTTACATATTTATTTGCTTATATTACCGAAACCAAATTCACGTTTATCTTCGATATAATAGTTACAAAATTTTTGGTCTTTCTACAAACAATTTAATGTTCAATTTTGAGCAAAATCGAATTGCCATTTCAACGTTAAAGCGATTACTAGAAAACCTATATAGCCTGAAGCGCCCCATAGATAATCTTTATACAAGCAAATGGGGTTGTTTGCTGATATAGAATTTGAGCCTCGCTATGTAACCAAAAATGGTATCATTAGTAGCTTGATTTAACAAGAAAATAACACATGGAGACTCAGCGGACGGTATATAACGGGGATTAAATGGGATCAGTTAAAACGGTAAATTGTCAATTCAGTCTAACACAAAGTCACAATCTAGTCTGGCATCGTAATTCGAATTATGTCACGTCGTTTGAAAAAAAAAATAAATAAAAATTTTATCGTGTAACATAAACGGACTTCAAAAAAATCAGGAAATCGGTTGACCTGTGGGCCAACCCGAAAACTTCCCGCTGTGTTAAATACGTTACAATTAATTGATACTATTGTGTTTATAATAAATTAAAGAAGGTTATAAGTATAATTAGTTTTCCGTACACAAATCTTTTTTTCTTAAATTTCTATTATTCGAATAACTTTGAAACTACTCGACCGATCGATTCCAAAATCTAATCAGATCTAAGTCTGGATGAACCCTTTCGATCGCCGCAAGAATCATTCAAATCGGTTAATTCGTTCCAAAGGTATCGTGCGACAAAAAGAGAAATTTTTGTCGTGTAATATCTTTTGAACCAATCGTTCGATTTTGATGAATCTTACGGCGATCGAAAGGGCTATCCAAGAGCTAAGTCTGATCGAGTTTCGAGACTAATCGTACGGACAGTTTAGGAGTTATGCGCTAAAAACATGGAAATAAAAATTGTTTTTAAATTGTTATTTCTCAAATAACTTTGGAACTACTCGACCGATCGACTCCAAAATCTAATCAGATCTAAGTCTTGATAAACCCTTTCGATCGCCATAAGAACCATTACAATCAGTCGATGCGTTCTAAGGATATCGTACGACAAAAATTTGTTTACACACACACAAACACATACGGACGTCCATCCAAAAATAGTCAGAATAGCTTCCTAGGACCCCAAAACGTCGAGATCTGATGAAAATTTGATTTTCGAAAATCGGACCGAAACCAATAACTTCCCTTTATTATGAAAATTTTCAATTTTCATTGCGGAAAGTTAAGAAAAGAAATTGACTCACGTCACTTTAAGTTGACGGTAAAGATTTTACCCATCGATGTGCTCTTATATCTATTGTCATTTAAATTAGTCAAAAAGTCAGACTGATATTCTCTTTACGTAAAGGATATTCCATTGTGCGGAGATTTTATTCATATCGAAATTTTGGATAAGAAATAATTATTTCCGTAACGGTAGGTATATACCCTAACAGCATCACTTTGTGCCTTCGTGACACTCTCGTCGAAATTTTATACCTACCTATGTACTGTGCCTTTCCCCACCATTTTTACATTTTACCAGTCAAGTGGGCTATTATTATTCTCTCAGTTCTGACAAGTGGGCACTTTTCTGTGATTATTTCGTTTACAGTCCCTGTATTTTATTTCTCTGAAATACTTTTCGTATTGCTCATAGGTCAGAGCACGAAAGACCTGAAATTTTATTAATACAAAAATAAAAGTTTAACCACAGAAATTGGACAATGAAAAAAATTCTGTTTTATCAAACGAATCTCTCCAGTATCTGTTGGCTAATTTTTATTACCATAAAGCCACAAAACCAACAGAATGATATTTTCATTTTTCGATACAGAAAATTTTCTCTAATTAAAAAACAGCAAAGATTATTATCATTTTTTCGATACCATGTTTTGTTAAATTAATCATAAAATGTAGTCAGATTAAAACGGTTTATTATATCGACATAGAATACCCTCCACTATGATGATGATGATGTTGCTAATGTTTTTCACTGCAAAAATAATTTTCTTGCAGATAACGCATGTATTTTAAACTGCGAAATTCACCCCGTTAGGTGAAGGTTTAAGGTCGAGACAGAAAGCTGAAATTTCTGAAATATTTTTGTTTTTTGATTATTTGGAGCGGCTGCAAAAAGGGCCACCCATTACCTGAGAACGTATTAGATACTTACGTAGGAAAGATATTACTTTGATTAAGAATTTCTTGAGATATATCTGAAATTATACTCAGCTTTGATAAATGTTTGAGGATTAGACATGACGTTATACAGTTTAAGGGGGTGAGCTACCATTTACGGCCCAAAAACAGGTCTTTTTTTTAAAACGTGAATGGGAAAGAAGCTATAAAAGATACGACAATTTTTTTATGGTGTAATTAATCGTTGATTTGGTGGCTTTAATTTGATTCCAGAAAAATTAAAATATTCATGGAAATGTTGAAGTTATAATGAAAAATGTACGGCCGTGCGCTCGACGCGCTGCCCGCTGGTGACGATCCTTCCGGGTACATCATTCATCTGAAATACAAATTCCGTGGATTTTATCATTTTAAAAGATATTCTCTTCAATATGTCAGGGACAGAATATGAAAAACAAAATTTTTTTTTCTCCAAATTATGTTATAAAATTCGATTTGACTCTCTTTTTATGTCAGAAACTATTTATTATTTTTGCTTTGAGATTTTTTTTTCGAAAATCTGCTTTCAAAACATTGCAGATAATGATTTTATGCATCTTTCATCCAATTTTTATCCAAATCGTTGGATTGGTTTTCGAGATACTATGTCCACTGACTCGAAAAATGTAGTTTTTAGGAAATTGCGTTTTAGTACGAACAGCCCGCTCAGATCACGTTTGCAAGCTTCTATATTTTTCACTGTAACTTCATCAATTTTTGGAATTTCGAGGTCCAACCATGCTCAAAATACACAAGAAGAACTTAGTTATCCAAATATCTAAAAAAAAAAAAAAAAAAACTTGATCGTTTGCAGTTTCAAATGGTAGCTTATGCCCTTAAGTAAGCATTGAATGATCAATTATTAATATTCTAACAGCAGTTGTTCTAATTTTTTGTACACGTATAAATTATACCAACATTAGTAACCTGCACGCTAAATCTTTTCAGATATAGTCCTTAAGTGAATATATAAGAATCGCTGTGTACTCAGGGTTCGTCCTAAAATAGATTTAGTAACTTGCGTGTGGGTTATCATTAAACAATCACATTTTCTGGGTCAATAAATTAAGACTTTGTGGGTGAATGGTGTGTGAATCTTGTGATATTCTATCGAATCCAGTAGCCGTCTTTAATCTACTAATCTTAGTCACGAATAAGTAAATAGTGAGCTGGTTTACCCTTATAAACAATTCGGTAAATACATTATATTCATTTCTGGGATTTGCGATGCGTGATAAGCGGTGAAATTTTGACAATTTCTGGTCAATTCAAAATCACAATTAACTTACCTTTCCTGAATAACTTTAATTACAGTTGAACGACGAAGATTATATCCGGGAATTATATTGTTACAGGTTATCACCATATTTTCACACTTTAAATAGAGATAAAAGTTTTTCCCAAATTATCATTCATTTTGAATTTCTCTTATGGGATTCCTCTCGGTGGACGACAATTTCCCAGTGACCTATAAAGGGCAGTGGAGTGTGATGCGAAGGACTAAAACGTTTCGACGACTTCACCGCGGTGGTTTATCAATTTTTTGTTGAAACGACTATACACCGAGAAAAATCCCTTGGGACAGAATCAGAAAGGATGGTCATCTGTCCGATTTTTGTAAAGATGCGATTCTTTATTTCACACGTTATTTTTACGCTTGGACCCGTATTCCGGAGGATTGAAAAGAACTTTTTTTCATCTGGTAACATTAATAATGGAATGAATAATTGATCGGATCCGTAACTAGTAATATTAACAAGAAATAATTGTAACGTTAATTTTAATAAGTCGCAGTTAGAGTTTCAAAACCGCAAGTCGAATTCTGCATTTCGACGATATGGGATTTTTATAGTAAACGCTTCATCAGAACGATAAAAACTAAACACCTTAATAATTTCCAAGAATGTGCTTTTCGAACAATCCATCGAAAAATTTCAGCGATTTCATACGAACGAAAATTAAATTTTTCGAAATTAGTCGAAGTTTCAGACATTATTATTTTTAACTTCCCGCAATGAAAATTGAAAATTTTCATAAAAAAGGGAAGTTATTGGTTTCGGTCCGATTTTCGAAAATCGAATTTTCATCAGATCTCGACGTTTTAGGGTCCTAGAAAGCTATTCTGACTATTTTTGGATGAACGTCCGTATGTGTTTGTGTGTGTGTGAACAAATTTTTGCCGTACAATATCTTTAGAACGAATCGACCGATTGTAATGGTTCTTATGAAGATCGAAAGGGTTTATCAAGACTTAGACCTGATCAGATTTTGGAGTCGATCGGTCGAATAGTTTCAAAGTTATTTGAGAAATAAAAATTGAAAAACAATTTTTTTCAATTTTTTTAGCGCATAACTCCTAAACTGTTCATGCGATTAGTCTCAAAACTTGATCAGACTTAACTCTTGGATAGCCCTTTCGACCGCCGTAAGATTCATCAAAATCGAACGATTGGTTTAAAAGATATCGCACGACAAAAATTTCTCTTTTTGTCGTACGATACCTTTGGAACGAATTAACCGATTTGAATGATTGTTGCGGCGATCGAAAGGGTTCATCAAGACTTAGATCTGATTAGATTTTGGAATCGGTCGGTCGAGTAGTTTCAAAGTTATTCGAAGAATAGAAATTGAAGAGAAAAAGATTTGAATACGGAAAACTAATTATACTTATAACCTTCTTTAATTTATTATAAACAAAATAGTATCAATTAATTGTAACGTATTTAATACAGCGGGAAGTTTTCGGGTTGGCCCACAGATCAACCGGTTTCCTGATTTTTTATCTACAGATTGGTAGGTCATATTAACTTGTCAGTAAATTCCTTGACAGTCAAACATGTTAGGCCGAAGACAATCTTAAATAATGATTTTTGTAATTAGGGAGCTACGTGTCCACCATTCGTGAAACAAATCAATTAATTGAACATATTCCCAATTCCAAGTAACAAAATTACAAATTTTCTGTAGAAAAATATTCAAAATGCATGGATTTTGGGTTATAAGAATGTAGTTCAACAACTTGTTGATTTCCAAGTTGTCACAATCGCAAAGTTTATCAGTTTTCCGTAGGACTAGATATACTAACAATTTTTTCCATCAACATTTGATGATTGTCTTCATTAATACCTAATTTTCAGATGGATCTTTCCTCCGCTTTAAATAATTAACAAAAAAAGAGGAACGCAATCTAATAAATTAAGTAAACTAACCAGAGAGGGATTTGCATCAGTCATCCAACCCTCGTCTTGCTTCCAAAAAAAATTTCCCCTATCTTGAGCCAGGCTGAGGCTGGACACAATCCTTTTACTCTACAAGGTGCTCGACTTATCGCATCCCTCAGTCAGCAACAGTTGGCTCAGCTACTTTTTGGGAATATGAGGTGCCACATCAGCTTAGACTTTCTCTCCCCCCTCTCTCTCTCTCTCTTTCTCTTTCTCTTTCTCTCGGTAGATACACATTACATATGTTTATTAATATAATAAAATATATGGACGCTATACCTCCATCAACGTTGTACACATATGATGCTTGTGGTGTCTCAGTACATTAGCCTATTATTTGTTATCCTGCGAACCAGACTACTGAAAATCCTTCCATCCATAAAAATCCAATTACCTCGACGTCTCGTCTCCACTTTCTCTGCAACCCTGCAGGATCCCGAGCGCTCCCCAAGACAAAAATTTTCTCATTTTCCTAGCTACTATAGAACTGTACGTCGTACTGTTATCATTTTAATACTTCACACCCTTGGGAGTCTCGTGAAATTTCTAAATAAATCATCCAGATAAAATTTCACTGTACATATATTCTATATCTATATATTTTTATAGTGGCGGTGAGGTCTGATGGACGATGATGCAAACTGACGGTTTCACTCAAGTCCGATCATAAGTGCTTCAAGTTTTCAGAAAGTGCTTCTTGAGATGCGAGTGTTCTCTTTCAACTCTTGAATTTTTAATATTCAATATGATTTGAGAATTTTCATTTGATGTGACATGCTTCTTCGATATTGAACTCAAATTCTATTGATTTCAAGTCAACTACCGATGCCGTAACATACGATCGTTCGATTATTTCGTAAAGTGTTCCTCGAAACTTGGAATACAGAAGAGGAAACTGAAAATGAAATTTTTTACTACCAAATTCGTGCAATACCTATAAGGTAGCCAATATCTTTGGCAACTGTTTGTCGAGGCTTAATCGAAAGATAATGTAAACAGGGTTGAAAATAAAATGTTTAGTCGATTGAAACCTTGTGAATATATTTTTTTTAAAAACCTGTATATTAATTTCTCCTGCCCGGGCACTTAATAACAAGGCTTAAAGCAAAGATATTCGACGTGCGTAATTTTTAGGAAGAGTAGAAAGGGTGAACATCTACCAAACGAATTATTTCTCCATTTACTTGCTGAACTAATAAAGAGAACCATTACTTAACGGATTTGAGAACATTTTACGGAAGTTTGAAATAAAATTTTCTTTCAAAGTCATGGAAAACGGAAATTGCCAATCAATTCCACGGATAATTTTCATACAAAATTTATACTCTAAATTCATTTCCAAACTTTCGCGATCACAATCACCCTCGAAAGCAAAACTCGCTTTCGATAAAGTTTCTACCAGAGATAGATATGTATTGCGAATAACATCATGAACGACAATTCTCAACCTCATTCAAAAAAAAGTATGGGTTTGTCAGGGGAAGAAGAAGTATAAAAAAGTAATGAAAACCCGAAAATAAAGATTAAAATTGAAAATTTCACATAAAGAAAATGCCCTATATATTGACAAACAACAATTTCATACAGTGCGTTTAATCCCAATTCGATATGGGTATACTTGCAATTTCTTCTTGTCATTGGCAAGGAACGCCCTATATATTGACAAACAACAATTTAATACAGTGCATTCATTCTAATTCGATCTGGATATATTTACAATTTTTTTGGTGTCATTGGCAAGGAATGCCCTATATATATAAAATTCTCATCTCGAAAGAACATATTCTTTCATTTAGAAAGGTAATATAGAGGAATAAAGTATTGGTTTGTCAGTAAAACAGCGAAAATCGATTCATTTCCGGTAGAACCGGAAGTTCAAATTAAACGAGACATGGTAATTTTTCATGCCCATCATTTGGTTGTAAAGTCCTGTGAATTTCAGATTTTTTCATCGAGCCGTTTCCGAGATCACCGCGCAAGTTTGTCGAACAGACCGACAAACAGACCGAGATCTTTCTAAAACCCTGTTTTTCGGATTCTAGAGGGTCGAAAACGTGAAGATTCGTTGAAATTATCAAACGTCACTTTTCGACCAAAACCAATACTTTTCTTATATCCCGTAGGTGATGAAAAGTAACAAGGCGAAAAATACGGGTTTTCATGGTACTCTTCGTCATCCTAACAAACCAACGGAACTACTATCAGCTATGATCAAAATACACACAGTTTGTCATTAGGAAATTGTAAGTCGAATTTTATTCTGCTAGAAGCAAACATTCAGATTAAATAAGATAATGATATTTTTCATGGCCAACATTTGAATGTTAAGTCCTGTAAATTCTGGATATTTTCATCGAGCCTTTTCTGAGAATATTGGGCGAGTTTGTGGGTCAGAACTGTCCATATTTCGAATGCTACAGACCAAAGAAAGTCATTTTTCGTTGAAACGAATACTTTTCTCTTCTTTTGGAACCAAAATAGTAATTTTGTGTATTAAATCTCGTGCCTAACGTTTCACTTATCGTTAGTACACTTACCTAAAATCCAATATCAGCGAGACTGACGTTGCGAAAAATCTAATGGTGAAATTAGTTCACCCACAACGACGCATTCATATAAATTCAATTAAGCTCGTACGGATGGTTCTTGAAGACCTGTATACCATCGACGACCTCGCTTCCACCGTAAGGAACATCTTCATGCGCGTAGTCCTGTCCGGGTATCAGGAGTATCTGGCCACTCGACTGATTTACCCAGACCAAAGACGTAACTGAGAGGTTCTTGAGGTAATTAAGAGAGTCTGTGCCGGTATATACCAGCCCTTCTCCTCCAGTGTCTCTCTCTCTGTCTCTATCTCGCTATTGCTTTGCTTTCAAGTTCCATATCCCTCTCAAATGAGCCTTTTCCTGGACGTATGGTAGAGGACCCTAATACAGACATATCCGTTGAAAATGTCTGAGAGACATTAACCGAAGATTTCCTCTTATGATGCAACCCGAAATTCCTATAACTGATTGAGAGCGTAACTAGTCATGAATGAGAGGATTCTCTAACCAAAGACTTCGTTGATTACTAATCAAACTAGTGATATATGCAGCAAACAAACGTCGCTTTGGTGATTCGGAATGCAGTGGAACGTACGTCTCCAATAAGACCAGGAATCGCGCCGACGAAATAGAATAGCGTGAAATTGATAGCAATTCAACCTTTGAAACGGGTTCAGTGGATTATGTAGCTTGAACTTCTCAAGTTTCAGTCATGCGTTTGTTAACTGGGATTCGAAGTCTTCGATTGACTGCAGAAAAGGATATGGCTAAAAGTCGTAGGGCACAAGTTTAAGGAGGAAAATCCAGCCCAGTAGTTTCTTTAGTCAACCGTGATACAAGGACTGATGGCCTTTCTTATAGATCTTCCATTTATCTGAGGGAAAGTGAACGAAAAGAAGCCTAATCTCAGGATTACAGATCCAATTACAGTACCTTTAGGTCCTTTCACACCGCTGATATACTCTGTACCTTTTCACTCAAGCGCGCAACTTCTTAAGCTCAAACTAAGCTGCTTGTTCCAAGATCTTTGCACCGATCTGCAACAAAAAATAAAAAGAACAGAAATCCATAGATCAAAAAAAAGCACAAAAACTTTAGCTCTATACCATGAGGGAACAAAGCTGATTGTTCATGTTCCGATGGTTAAGTAAGACTCATTTCTATAAGCCTTTTACTGGCTTGACAATAATGGCCCACTTACACAGGATAAAATAGATCACATCTGAGACAATACGTAACAATAATTGCTATGAGCTCTGGCCAATGTTCCAAAGTATATAGGTACTACCAAACATAGAGTTCCTTTTGTGACATTGATCCTAGCACAAGAAGGTACAATATAGATGATGAATAAGGTAACGATTGTCAATTTTTTGATAAATCCTGTTATAATATTGGTTTTTCATGGAAAATCATGATTGTGATCTTTAATTAATTTATCTAACTCATCACGTATCGCACTTGTTTAATGATTTGTAGTTTAAGTCAGTGCTATAGATTATAGACATGTGTGTAGGTGGCAATGATGAATAAACGACGTCCAAAGATATCGAAGAACTTTAAATAGATGAAATATGAAATTACGATAGAGTTGCAGGGGTTGGCAGGACTGCACCTCGGGTCGATATCCTGAGGTCTCTGACTCTATACGAGTATCGGGTTGCTGGTGCTAGTTAATACCTTCATATAAGGCTGTTTCTATGCACCTCCGTTGGTCATATGCATTTCCCTATATCCCCAGTGTACAACACATCAAACCCTAACCCGCGAAATATTTATGTTTTAATTTTACAACCGAGTTCCTGTTCGCGTGGACGTCCACGTATTGCGAACCTTTCTAACAACCTCTTTTCATTAACCGCCCTCACATATACTCCGAGATATATATATATATATATATATATATATATATTATATACGTATATTTGTATGTGGAATTGTCCATATACGTATATGTATAAATATACATGTACATAGATATATACATGGACATTCTCACTTACACTCGGTCCGATTGGCACGCACTGGGCGTAACAATACCGCACAAACGGTTCTGTTCGTTAACGCTTTCCGCTTCCCACGCTTTTGGGACAATTATTTGTATAGTACCTTCATAAATATTCACCGTTACCAAACCTGTTAACGTATTGTAATTATACCATACCCTATATGTCTGTCCGATTATTCCCTGGAGAGTATATAGGCATTAGACGGGTAGTGATTTCATGTATTTTGGTATAGGTAGAGTGTTGCTCGGACCTAGGATCAATGCTGCTAAATTAAATGAAGTTCTGGAAAATATATAATACACAGAGAAATTGACCAATCCAAAAGAAATATCATCTGTCGTTCGGAACTGTAATAAGTTTTATTCCGTACAGGAAATCTAGAAGATTACATTACGGGACCAATACTTCAATTTTTATGGTCACCAGCCACAGTATATTTCTTATTGTAGAAAAGTATCTTCCAATTCAATTGCTAATTTTCAGAGAAATTTCGCGGACTTAATTTACTCGGTAATTACACTATGATTCTAATCCCTTGATGGTCTTCGCTTAGGTTTTGTAACGTGAATTGGAAACTAAAGTCTTTCATGAGTCATGAGTTTATACGCCAAAAGGGTTAATTACTTCGCCCAACGGAGCGCACACTAACTTGTACCTACTACATTCCATGTATCTACTACTTATTAGGTGCCTCGTCAAGTATCTGTACATAGAATTAACTCAAAAGCTACTAAGTTTACAAGGCTGCAATATTCTGCGATAGGTATTTGCCGCAAGTCCATTTCGTAACCAAGTTCAAACTGAAACTTGACCACAGATATTCCGAAATCGATTTCTGACCAGCCTGATGCTAGATAATACGAGAAAACGGAAATGATATTTTCTACATAGGTTAAGGAGGTTGGCTATTCAAATATCAATACTTTTTGTTAAATTTATCAGGGGATAGTCAGGACATTGGGTATTCATATGATTATTATATTTGTAATCTGAGAATGTCCCTGAAAATTCAATTAATAAAAAACAAAATACCAAAATTATGAACAAGCGGTAAGATATCGATTTTTCATTTTAAATCGCTTTCAAATAGTGAAAAATCTGGTAGATTGGTTCGATTTCACTCTTCGATGGCTTATTTCGTTCAGACGAGTATTTTTCACAAATTCACTGTAACAAATTATTTTTTTTTTCAATATGCAATTCTATATCGTTATTTGTTGATCGGAATCGACTGGGGTCCAATCTTGTAAAATTGAATATTCAACGTCACCAACGCGATGAAAAAAGAGTAACCCAGTGGTATTGTGGAGAATACTTTTCTGAACATAAAAAACCATCGAAGAGTAAAATCGAACCAATTTACTAGATTTTTCACTATTTGAAAGCGATTTGAAAGAAAAATCGATATCTCACCATTTGTTCATAATTTTGGTATTTTATTTTCTCAATTGAATTTTTAGGGGCATCCTCAGACCATAAATATAATAATCATACGCATATCCAATGTCCTAACTATGCCCTGATAAATTTACCAAAAAGTATTGATTTTTGACTAGCCAACCTCCTTAAGTTTCGTTCCTTTCTTGACCTCGCGCGCGAAGTAAGTAGTAAACCCGGAATACGATCAGACGGTTAATAAAATATTTCATTATGAAACATATTTCACAGACAGAAATTAGATAATTTTCACAACTCATAGCGGTTTTATTTCAAATTACCTACATTTGGCTTTCAGGTATCGGTCTTACAAATTCTGTGATAACTTATTTCTTTTTCAACATGGTTAATAAAAACTCAAATTAGCTCGTTCTTAGGGATATAACTAATCCCTACAGTCGTATATATCAGGGTTGGAATCTCGGTTAGAACCTAAAAGTACCAAGACAATAAATGTAACGTGCTGTGGTAAGAATTTTAACTAAATTATAGGATAACTCAAGTTTAGGTTAATATTATCAAATTGTTATTAAAATTTAAACAAAATTGCCAGCGAAATACTATTGCAACTAAATAAGAAGGGTGAATCTAATTTGTTGGGGCTTATATATGGAGCATTCCAACCCATTTTGACCTGACCATGGCCCTCACCATTTTAATTGTTTTTTCCTTTTAACATGTTGCAGGACATCACAAATAACACGATCATTTTGCAAAGTTTTAGATCTAAGCTAAAATTAGTCTGCTATTAATCTTTCGGAATATCGAAATGACAGCTAGCCCATAATCGATCTCGATGAAATTTACAGAGTAAATTTTCCGTTGAAATGAAAAGATTTTTTAATCTCAGTTTCTAGGTAATCCTTAATTGGTTGATCTAATTTTACTCTACTTTACAATCGTACTGAGTTTAGAATGCCGAGTTTCGATTGATTCAGTTTAATTTGGGATTCGAGTGAACTATATAATTATTGAACTAATCAAACGGAGCGTTAATTATTATTCCAAGAAAACGGTGAAAGAAACCCTTGTCAAAGCACCCAACCGAACCTTTTACCAAAGTCTGGAATACATAAATATCTTCGTTTCGGAAGCCACGTATTACGAGATGATTAAATTTTTATTTGCGTTACCTCCAAGAATAAACTTTTGCCTAATATGACGATGATAACACGAAAACACATAGGGCGGATTTGAATAGTGTCAAAAATTTTGTTAAAACATGTTTAATTAATTGTAAATTCATCGAGGCAAAGATACGCTTGATAAAAAAATCTTTGCTTTAACTTTTTTTTTTTTTTCATTATTAGACGATAAAATATTCGGAAAATTTTTATTAAAAATTTCTAAACTGACTGTCCTGGAATTAAACCCTGAGCATTCAGATTTTTTGGGTTAAAAGAATTCACGATTGGTTGACCTCAACAAATACTCTCCACAATCTTATCCCTTTGAACAGAGCTTTGTAAAGTATGAGTGTGAGGTACGCAAATAAAGAGCGGCAGACCTCAGCCTGATTTTCAAAACCGCATTACCAGTAGGTGTAGGTACCTACGCTGACACTTCACTAAAGAAATTTTCTTCTCGGATGCTGGTACCTTATACTCGTCCTCCATTATACGGTTGACAGATTCGAAATGTGAAATTTCATCTAATATCTCATAGGCTCAAGTATAGACATATACGTCATAAATTTTGTAGACGTTACGACAAATAGAATATTCTTTTCATCTATTTCAACCAATTTTAACATAATTTTACAAAAATTTCTATAAAAAAGAAAATTATTATATTTTTATCTGGGGGATTTTTATCCCATAAAAAATTATATTAAAACAAAAAAAAAAAAATTTTCGTTCTATAATTTATTTTTGTTGGTTTTAATTACTGTACATACATGCTCGAATTTCATTTGATATTAAACGAATCTTTAATGATGTATAAATATTTGTTGCAAAAATTTTTGTTTTTTTTTTACTAAATTTTTCCGGGGACAGGAGGAAGGGGGGGGGGGGGGGGGGGGGGCGTCATACCCTGGGTATCTCGTATCATTCTGAAACTTGGGAAATATGTCAAACTTATGAAAATTTGATGATGACATTTTTTTTTATTTTCATTACAAATTGTTTTTGAGAAGGGGGTCGTCGTGCCCCAGTCTTTCCTACTCTTTATAAAATGTATTCATCGCAGAGTGTCTTAAGGGAGTACATGCACCTAAAATAAGGATTGGCATGTGTTGAAATTGTTAATTAATCAATAAATTTTATTACAGTGAAATTAAAAAGTTAATGTGAATCATCAAGTCTCAGAGTTAAATGCAATCAAAATAAAAGCACCTAGTGCAAGGATTTTAGATTATACTCGAGTCTCTCATTGTTTAGAAAACAAAGCTCTGTCCAACGAATCGATAAATTTTTAATACTGCAAACGTGGCTTGAGTAATCAATTTTTTTACTGCCAATTATTTTCGAATTTCACTAATTTTTTTCAAACTGATTTTCTTTTTTCGGGAAAGAAAATCATTGCTACAAAAAGTTGTCTGTTTGTCAGAAAAAAGTTTTTTTACTGTTGATTCATTAAGTGCTTCTACTTTGACTGCATCTAATTTTGAGACATTGATGACTAACGACTTCAAACTTTTATTTCATTATGCTCGAAAAGATCAGGAAACTTTTGTAATAAAACTGGATTTTTGTAAAAAATATAAAGAAAAATTGGACACATGTCAGTCCTTCAAAAATATCTCTTAATATTGAACACAATCTCATCCAAGGCTTTTTTAGGTGATTTGGCGCCTAACATGGTTATTAATTTTTATCTGTAGCCTTGTCATATTTCATATAATGAATAACGCCAAATGTGACAACGTGAATAGCACCGTGATCATCAACAATATCGAGATAGGTTTTAGACCAGTACATACATATTTGTTATCGATAGTACCGAACGAGCATTTTATTGTACAATTTCGACAACGTTTAATCAACGCTGTTAAAACGTGTACACAATTCTTTCAACAACTACTACTCGTCGATAAAATTTCACATTTCCATCAACAAAATACGTTTCCGTAACAAATTGGCTCTAACTCTGCGAGCTGGTACTCTATTTTGGAAAAAGTTCTCTCGAACGTTGATCTCCCACAGTTTCCGCGACTAATACAATCCTTCACTCGCAATATGTGCGTGAAACTTGATGCGAGATAAAGATTTGATTATGACGTGAAATAACGTGTGAGAAGTCTGCAGGTAATAAGGGATCCTTTCATTCAACAAGATTGTCGAGTATGACTTACGGAGTGGAAGAAATCTTGGAAATAGATTCAGGGAAAAATGGCATCATGCGATTACCGGCTGACGGCTGGGTTCTTCTTCCCATGGGACTAGGCAGCTCTTGGTGATAATATATAGGTCTAAAAGCAGACTTTTCAGTCGTCGACGTCACCATCGCAACCAAAGGGTGGCCAAGACTCTTTGACATAACAATTACACCTCAGCTTCGAGACTTGATTTTTCAATTCCCATCTGAGCCGACGAGAGTCTATATTCCCAGTAAATTTTCAACGTTTCTAAACCAACGAGTCGAATTTAGTTATGCTACAGTCACGTAAATTTTATCGCATGACTTTCCACCGCTAGATTTCATTAAGAAAACATTTGACTTTGCATATTACATCAAATTGATGTCGTTCAATTTCCCGTTTCAATGCTGTGGTCTCAATACCAGATTATTGAAAGAAATTCACTTAGACGATCAAAGAAATATAATCGTTGTAATAATAATTGCGGATTTTTTTGCTAATGAAAGTATATTTTCCAAAGGGTTGAATATAAAAGCAATCCTTATGAAGAATTTTGAAAAATATCCAGCATGTTATTCACGTTGTTTCCATCACATTAACGAGTGTCTACAACAGAGTGCGCCAAAACAAAAATAACATTTTTTTATTCGTGCTCGCACTGGAAAATTTTTTAAAAACAGCTAAAACAATGATCCTTCCAAAAGGGCAGTACTGTCATTAAAGTCTAAGTAGTGCCTCAGGCGACAATAACGTTTCATTCGATTAACATCCGCAAAACCTTACAACGTGTTACTATGGTTCATATAACTTGATCGAAACATATACAAAGATCAATTATACTAAAAATGTGCAAAATTTGGAATTTTAGGTCTCAGATTCAGAATCAGCAACCCAAAAAACACCCAAGGATGAAGACAGATTTTTGTATTACTTGTTCCTTGTTCGGTCAAGTTGTATAAACATTAGTAACACGGTGTAAGGTGTTGTGTGTTAATCAAATGGAAAACCGTGTTGTCGGTTAAGGCACCGCTTAAACTTTAATAATAATTTGACCTTTTTGGGAAGTTGATTATTTCATGTCATTCTAGACATTTTTGCGGTAGGCGATCGCAAAAGAAATATCGATTTATTTTGGCATACTCTAAAGTACAGGTTACAAGCTCGTGCAGTTCGCAGGTTACGTGATTCTTAAGAAGGTTGGCTTGTCAAAAATCAATACTTTTTGTTAAATATAACAGGAGATAGTCAGGACATTGGGAATTCATATGATTATTATATCTGTGATCTCAGGATGTCCCTAAAAATTCAATAAAAAAAAAAAAATAGCAAAATTATGAACAAACGGTAAGATATCGATTTTTTACTTTAAATCGCTTTCAAATAGTGAAAAATCTAGTAGATTGGTTCGATTTCACTCTTCGATGGCTTATTTTGTTCAGACAAGTATTTTTTACAAATTTACTGTAACAAATTATTTTTTTTTAGTCAATATGCAATTCTATATCGTTTTTTGTTGATCGGAATCGACCAGAGTCCAATTTTGTAAAATTGAATATTCAACGTCACCAACGCGATGAAAAAAAAGTGACCCAGTGGTATTGTAGAGAATACTTTTCTGAACATAAAAAACCATCGAAGAGTGAAATCGAACCAATCGATTAGATTTTTCACTATTTGAAAACGATTTGAAATGAAAAATTGATATCTCACCGTTTGTTCATAATTATGATATTTTTTTATTTAATTGAATTTTTAGGGACGTTCTCAGATCACAAATATAATAATCATACGAATACCCAATGTCTTGACTATTCCCTGATAAATTTAACAAAAAGTATAGATTTTTGACTAGCCAACCTCCTTAAGCGCAAATACAGTCTAAGGAACACAGCCCTTTTGATTAAATTCATTTGTGAAGAAATAAACGAGATCAGACATTCTTTAATTTTTTGAGACCTCTGAACGGGTGGTTTTGGACACCCTCTATAAATGACTTTTCAATGGTGAAAGCATACCTATAGTTGTTAAAAACGCTCCGTGTATTGCTAGAAGTACAATATTTTTCTTGAAAAAAAAGTATACAAAAATGGATTATTATTTTTTTGTTTAAAACTGGAATGAATTTTTTACTTCTTGATTATTCGTCTCAAACTTTATTTTCGTCTGGATATATTTTTTGTTTTTTTTTTCGGGTAGTAAATAATTTCGCCGTTTTTAAAAATATTCTAACTTTTTATCTTGGATTGCGACTAATTCTGCAAATAAAGAGATGTCAAAACAGCGAGATTAGGACGTCTCTCGACATTTTGTCATAAATGAATTTTAAAAAAGGTAATATTTTTCCACTGTGCGAGGGTGGGCTATACCCCACTGATTATAAACACAATTTATTGGATATGGATGAAATTAGGACGTAATGCAAATCGGAAAACACAATTTCAAGCAAATTACGAAGAACATATATATAGATAAGTGTTTTGAATGTTTCCGAAAATTCTAAAGAGTGCTCTAAACTTTCTTAGTAACTGCATTAAGTACGTCATACCAGAACAGACAGACAATGGTATTGTGGAAACCTAGTATCATGCTTGATATTTGTTCGCAGAATTTTGAATGAGAGGTTCAGATTCACTTCCAGTACCGCCAAAACTTTCTACAAGAATTCCAACTCACCATTCCTTCAATTTATAACGAAATATATGTTACACAATTCATACGTGTATTCGTACTCAATATACATATAATGAGATCGTAAACTCGAGTGAATAATTTATTCTTAATTCTTTTACAGAGTAAAAAATAAAAAATAAAAGAAAAGAAAATTTCTTGACAATTTTTCGGAACAATGAAATCTTTTTCCAACTGTATTTTCCAACTTACTTACTAACAGCATATTGACATACAGCATTCACATAACCTTTTAACCTGAACATAAGTTTAAATGTAGTAAACTCGGTGATCACTGATCAATAGGGTGGAGCGAAAATGAACTTTTTTCAAAATCGCAATGGCCTATATGCGAAAAAGACGCATTTTGGTGTCAGAAGTAACTGTGTAAGAGATGGATGATCTAGCACAACATTTTGAGCTACCGAGACGCGATAGAAATTCAAATAATGCGTTTTTAGTGGGTATTACTCAAGTATTCGAAAATTTTTGCCAAAATATAATTTTTATCTTATTTCCACCCAAAATATCCTCAGATTGCAGAAATATTCCCGGCTGCGTGTCGAGCTCCACCCCATAATACTCTTTCTGTATACATGATAATTATATACTATTCAACAAATCTGAAAATCAATCTGATCCTGGGATCGGGACTAACGTTTCCAGAAGAAATATCCCGTCTGATCACAAATCCAAAGTTTGAAAAATTCCACCGCATCAAATTTTTGAGCAAATCGTAGTCGAAAATTGGATAATAAGATGATTTTCGTGATTTTTGAAGGTACGCAGTACTGACCAGCAGTTTGATTCCAAAATTTGAATACAAGTTTCCGAAGGGAATTTTCCCACTGATTTCGAATATAAAGTCCAACAAATTTTATGACTACAAGTTTTCCAGAAAATCGTAAATCAAACTCGTACCATTTTTCCGCCTTGACTTCGAGTATTATAGGGTGGAGCTCGACACGCAGCCGGCAATATTTTTACAATCTGAAGATATTTTGAGTGGAAATAAGATAGAAATTGCATTTTGTGCGAAAATTTTTGAATACTTGAGTAATACTCACCAAAAACGCATTTTTCGAATTTCAATCGCGTCTCGGCACCTCAAAATGTTGTGCAAGATCATCCATCTCTTACACAGTGACTTCTGACACCAAAATGCGTTTTTTCCGCATATAGGCCATTGCGATTTTAAAAAAAGTTTATTTTCACTCCGCCCTACTGATCAACCTCATACTCAATTTTTGAATACGATAATTCTACCGATATCAGATTCCGTATAACACCAAGAAAACTACCGTTCAACCTACTTATTGACCCATAGATAGGTAATGAACCTAAAACTCTTTCATTTACGGCTCATTTTGGACCTTCGTGCAGACCAGTTCAGGGTCGACCGTATAAAGAGGGCTGCATCTTCACCGGGCAGCATTCAAATTGATGAATAATTTTAACTTGATAACTTTTAACCATCCACTAATCATTTTCGGAATTAAAAAATAGCTTAAAAAATCAGCGTCATTGAACATAGGCTTAACTCTACTAGCGCAGCCATGCGGCCACAGTCACTGATATACAGGGTGATTCACTTCCACCGGGCCATATTAGATAGGTGGGTTCCGGAGGTAATTCTAAGACCAAAAGTCCTTTACCAAAACTTCGAGAGATCTTCAGTTTTCGATCTACGAAGGATCTAGGTTGACCAATCACAGAGCTCACACGTAACTGAGACAGGGCCGTTGAATATCTAGAATTGATATCTTAATGATTAAAATATGAGTTCTCTTTAGTCATGATGAATTTAGGCATTTTTTGTGACTTGAACATTTACGATGTCTTGGAATTGCTGCTGGCATCGTTTTCGTGGTCCACGTCATTCAAATTATCCTCCTCGTGATCCAGGTCGTGCGCTTCGTAGTTTTCGTCGTCCAGGTCGTGTGCTTCGTAGTTTTCGTTATCCGGATCGTTCGCTTCGTAGTTCTCATCGTCCAGGTCGTGTGCTTCGTAGTTTTCGTTGTCCAGGTCGTGCGCTCCGTAGTTTTCGTCGTCCAGGTCGTATGCTACGTAGTTTTCGTCGTCCAGATCGTGCGCTTCGTAGTTTTCGTCGTCCAGGTCGTGTGCTTCGTAGTTTTCGTCGTCCAGATCGGGCGCTCCGTAGTTTTCGTCGTCCAAGTCGTTCGCAACGAAGTTTCTATCATCCAGGTTGTTTGCGCTTACTACCATCATTTTGACCTGGGCTATAAAAACTACGAAACGCACGACCTGGACGATGCACACTACGTCGTGAACGATTTAGGCTACAAAATCTACGAAGTGCATGACCTGGACGACAAAAACTACGGAGCGCACGACCTGGATGGTGAAAACCACATTCTGAAAGACCTAGACGACGAAAACCATGAAGCGCATGACCTGGACGATAAAAACCATGAAGCAAACGACCTAGACGATAGAATCCACGTTCCGAACAACTTGGACGACGGGAACCACGTAGCGCACGACCTGGCCGATGAAAACCATGAAGCGAACGACCTGGATGACAAAATCTGCGAAGCGCACGACCTGGACGACGAAAACCACGAAGCGCACGATCTGGATCACGAGGAGAATAACTTGAATGACCTGGACAACGGAAACAATGCCAGTAGCAATTCCAGGACATCGCAAATTTTCAAGTCATAAAAGATACCCAAATTGATCACGACTAATTAGAACTCACATCTTATTCATCACGATATTAATTCTAGATATTTAACGGCCCTGTCTCAGTTACGTGTGAGCTCTGTGATTGGTCAACCTAGATCCTCCGTAGATCCGAAACTAAGGATCTCTCGAAGTTTTGGTGCAGGACTTTTAGTCTTAGAATTACCTCAGGAACCCACCCATCTAATATGGCCCGGTGGAAGTGAATCACCCTGTATAATCAGTGGCCACAGTCGACGTTCGCGTCAAGACAGATCAACAATGTTGATTAAACGACTTGAAGTTGTAAACGCATACGCGTATATCTCGAACGAAGCACTTGCTCGTTGACTAGTTGATTGAGTTCACGTTCACGATTCGAAAATCGTGGAGTAGCTATGTTCATGTTCAAACCATTAATAGACGCTTGTATGTCTACGGTAGATATAACTGTTCTTCACTAAGCCCTTTAGCGGTGTTAGCGGGAAACCACCGCGAAGGGATTACGTAGGTACCTCCGGGACCTCTCGACCTTAGAAGTCGATTTTAATACCCGAGTATCGAGGAGGAGCAGTAAAGTACCGTCTCCCTCGAATATCGCATAGTACAATTAATCTGAGGTTACGGGTTTTTTTTACAGCTAAAAATCACTCGAGTCCGGCCTGATGGAATTCCTCTTCGAAATGGACGTATAACACGATTAGAAAGCGCTCAGCCCTCGTCAAGGAAGCGAAGATAGGGAGTACATAAGGTGAAAGCTACGGGTTGCCGCGGGTGAGACGTTATGACAGCGACAAAGTTAGTGAGGACGAGCATCGATCAGGTTTAAAGGGAGTACGAATCTTGCCCCTAGGCTTAGGTGGAAGCTTAGGACCGTGAAGGTTCGACCCTGTCTGTTTCACCCTCCTCTGTCAGGTACACACGGAGGCTGAGCTCGAGTGTGAAATCGTTATATACGAGTGAAATTATTTTCCGCATCGTTTACTCCATTTTTTAACCATTACGCGACATCCACGATCGGTGATCTGTAACTGTTTCAACATCAGTATTATTCAAATCTCAATTCATAAATTCACTTGATTCTTATATACAGGGACGTTCTCGAAAGGCATTCCTTATACATTAGCCATCGCTAAAAACGTCTCATTGTAAAAGAAAATTCTCGAATCAACTTTAATACAAGATTTTTTTTTTTATACACGAAAAATTTTTCAAGCATTGTACTGCTAGCAAAACACATTTTTCAAAACTTAACAGCTGAAATTCCGTTTTTCCTGATTTTGTTGACCGTACGATACCGAAGAAACCGCACGGTCTATTTGGTTAAGATTTTGACAAAAAATTGAGTATTCGTCGACGATGTACCAACTCGTTTTTCAAACTTCTGTGTCTTTACGTTCATTCTCGTGTGGTCATACCTTATGCAAAAAAGTAAAATTTTTTGGTGAGACAGCTTGTTCAAACAGATTTCATTTTTCTACTATACCGCTGTTCCGATACTCGCCTGTCTTCTTTCCACAATATATTCCAATTCAATAAATTTCTCTGACTATATTATTTCCCGTTGCCTTCTTGACTAAAAAGACAAGGTGAATCCAGACAGTCCGATCGAAGAATGAAGACCGTCGGATTTATGCCACAGATCTACAAGTAGGAATTTTTGAAACCCTGTTTCCTTTGAGAAAACTCTGGACTGGTGGTTACATGTTTTTCTAGAGTCTGAGCATTTGCTTCTCACCTTGAAAACTGGATCAGTTAAGCTTCTCAAAATTGAGAATGAACCACAATAAAAATTGCCAAAGTATATCATTAAAACAAAAAGAAAATTAGGCGTCACAGCCTACTTAAAATTTTTTATTAGTCAATTCCAAGTAACAGGGATAAAATGATAAAACCAAAAAAAAAGTAAAAAAGTTTCAATGTCATATATTTCATCCTGATCGTGTTAATCCAGCAATTTACGTTTAATGGTATATTAATGGGTATACATCAGTAAAATTAACCCCTCCTCCACTTCTCTCGTAGGGTTTACAAAGTTAATCGCAGAGTCGCATTTAACGTTAGAAATATTTCGCTGATAAATTTAAACGGTAGGTATTATGCATGTATGTACCAACGTGACGTTAAAACGTTGAGTAAAATGAGTACCGCTTATACCCTTGAGATATAAAAGCGATAGTAGGAATTTATTAGTATGAAGTTGTACTAATACGTTTATCATGATTACACGCATATACTTATGGGAAAACCTCTTGAGATAAGCAGATTTTCACATCGAGTTGAAGCACTTGTTGTACGCGAATCGCAGCGTCAAGTCTCTGCAGTAGCTCCGATCTTACGATTCCGTCATTTTCATCTCTTGGCAGCCCTCCAGGATTCAGGTAAATTGAGCGCTTGAAAACGGGGTTAAAATCCCTCGTTTCTCGGGGATGAAAAAGAGAGGAAAAATAATATGGAAGGCAAAAATTGTTTGCCTCCCGTCAAATCAAATTCCGATAATAAAAAAAAAAAAAAAAAAAAAAAAAAACAGAAAACCCGTAGAAACGACGTGGCGCGGCAAGGCGGAGAGCTTTATGAGCAACTGGATGCAGACGAGGGATGAAGTAATAGGAATAACAAATGATCGATCAAAGAAAACCACGCGGCAACAGAGGCTCAAATAAATTCGAAATTTAAACTGAAAAATAACAAAAATGAAAATGCTGATCGAGCTTGTTGAAGCAATCACCTAGCTTCTTTGATGTCCCTGTTATACATGACTTTGGGGTGGGTAACCATGTATCAAACGTCAAACGTTAGTTTAAACGGTTCAAAGACGCATACTTGCGATTATGATGAGCTTCTTAGCTAAGGGGCTGATCTTAATTAAATTTACGTCAATTGCAGCGTTATCTAAGTACCTACTAGCTAAAGTGACTTGACGACATACTCATCATCCAAAAAAAGATGTCTGCACTCTCCCACTTTCAAATTCCCAAATGACAACGGCTATGAGAATCTAATGCCTTATACAGTGAGCTGGGGTAAGACGGTAATTGACACGAAACAAACACCTACGTACACATCGGCATATATGATGATGAAAGTTGGAAGCCGAAATCCAAAGAGAAACAACCTCTCGACTCTTGACTTTCCGCGATGAAATTTGCTCGTAGAGGAGGAGTTCGCCTCTTATCTAACTATGACGGTGAAACTTTCGTACAGAAACCTCCAAGTTTTAATTGGTTCGGTCATCAGAGAATAGTATCTATACATATACCATGCCTACCTTTCGGGGGATCGCGATGTACGTTGACTTTGATGTCTAGAAGAATCGAACCCGCGAGGAGTAGGAATGAATGAAGTGAGTGAAAGAAGTTTTTTTTTCTTTTAGTTCATCTTTTTCAGCTTCTTTTCTCTTACCTTACCTTACCTTACCTTACCTTACCTTACCTTACGTAGGAAGATTTACTGACCCACCTAAACCCGGCCATTGAGTACGACTTTTATAAATAATGCTATACGATTACTTAGCCCCTCTTTCGCTCGTGACGTACCCCTCTTTCTTCCTACTAAAAGCTCCTCGTATTATGGTATCGAGCTTGTTAGGGATCACGTACTCAACGTTTCCGAAAATCCTCCGCCTTATTTCGTCCATATCCTCGAGCCCACCTTTATGTGGTGTTGCAACAAATTGCAACACTAATGACAATTCTCGTATTTCTTTTTATTATATATATATATTTTTTAAGGGATATCAAGTCCAATGGAAATCTTTGTTAGATGTGAAAATAAATTTGACGTAGCTACATCTATATGCATTGCTTCTACGTCATGCTGGACTGAATGTTTTTTTTTTCCTTCTATTCATTTTTACTGCATCAAGGTGAACAGGACTTGGTGTGCATGTACCGCACTGGGAATGATAAAATGGAAATTTTTATAGCTTCTATCAGTGCCGTGAAATCCTCTCGCTCTCTTTCTCTCTTTCTCTCTCTCGTTGCACGCTGCAGTCTCGTCCTCAATTCCATTAAAAAAAACTGTGCATGTGAAAAATCGGGACTGTTCATAATATACAGATAATATTTTCTCCACCAATTCTCCCCAATGATTTTACGAGAGAAGTTTCAGTTCAGATAGAAGCGACACGAAACGAGATACGGTTAGTTTCCAAATTTCCATCGTTATTATTATAATTCCATATAGATTCATAGTGACTAGAAGTGATTAATGGTATCCATATACACGAATTTTGTGACACTTATACCATCTCAAAGGGTAAGGAGTCCTCTGCACGTTCTACGGTTCTAACTTTTGATTAAAATTGATGAATTTATTTATTACGGATGTCAGTGATTAATCAAATCACATAAGTAGAAGATTTCCTGACGACACGTTGTATGAATAATTAGTCAAAATTTTAATTGAATCTGTTAGCTGTAATCTCAGACACCTTTCACCGCGCTATATGTATAGTACACAACTAATTGCAGGTACTACAAGTCTACCGTGATACATTGAATTCCTTTTTCAGCTTCGTAACTAACAAACTTGTTTCAAGCCGGGTCAAAAAAGGTGAAAAACGTCGACCTACTTTCAACTTGATGCAATTTTTCTACTTAATAAAAATTTATCAGTTCATTGCCTTATCACCTGTTTCCTTATCAGTTATTTCCGCTTAACACTCGAGCTGAGATTAATAGTAAAATATTAATATCGATATACTTACTCAAATTTTGTACAAGAATTTGCACGTCCCAACAGTGATAATCCTTTACATCAATCTTACCTTTAATGCTTCTAACCTTATGACCTCTTCAGCTTCAGGCAACCGCTGCTAGCTCAGCACTCATATATATATCCTGCGCAAAATTTCATGGCTAAAGTTTAGCACCGATCACTATTCAGACCACGATCTCAGTTTAGAAGATTTTGAAGTTAAGGCTGATGAAATATCAATTATTTTAGTACGGTACGCGAGAAAATTTATGAATCTTTTTTGAGTATGCGTATTACGTACATCCCCGCAGGTTATCAGAATTTTTTATCCGTTGGAGAGAAGAAATTTTTAGGGGAAAATAGTCTTTTATAGCTAAGGGAGACACAAATGATATAACGAGGAAAATAATTTATTAAATCATATAAACTAATAATATATTTAATTGTAAGTCAATTTAAGTTTCACTCAAATGTATGTATGTAGATACAAATCATGTATACTCAATATACAAGAAATTTTCTTATTTGGAAATATTTAGTTGATTGAACAAATTCTTCTTCTTCTCGGATTAGGGAGTATTTGCGAAGGACCGAGGTACTTCCCGAGGGAACTTTAGATCAAGTCGAATTGATTACAGCCCTTCACTATTGTGTTGAAGTATAGGTATATGTATTCTGGTAAAGGTCAGAATTTGCGAACCATCACCGCTCATCATAGTTAAATCCAGTCAAAGTAAAAGCCGTTGTTTCAAAAGACTGGAATCAACCTTTTCCTGGATTATATTGGTTTTTTTTTTCATTTACTCTTTTTTGTTTGTTTTTGATTCTTTTTGGTGCCGTTCATGAGAAAATAAACCTCTATCAGGTGGACAAGATAACTTTGTGATATTGAAAAAATTAGTTTTTTACAATTAATGTTTTTTCTGCCACATTTTTATTTCGAATTTGAACTTATTTTCGAATTATTTTATAGATACATGAAGGAGACGTCGCGTCGGTTTGACTATAATTTTGAAATTTGCATTTAACCGTAACTATAGAAAAATAATTAGTAAACTGCTGTGATAAAACTGCAGCGTTGTTGAAAAATAATTTTGGTGAAAACCATCCGTTCAAAAATACTTCCTTCCTTTTCAGATGTTATTGCCTTCGAAAACTTTACGAGATATAGGGATTTTATTGTTTGAAAACACATTAAAACTGAGATCGTTAATCAGGTTGAGATTTTAATTTATTATTTTCACTTCATTCACTGCTTTTCAGTTCATTCATATTAAACTAAGAGTTCAGTAAACTGAACAGGAAAAAAGAAGAATCAAGTAAAAGTAAAAAAGAAAAATAAAAAGTAAAAATAAAAAAAAAGTGAAGTAGAAACTAATTTTTTTTGATGGTGATGTGCGATGTACTAAAAATGTTCAGTAAACCGAACAGAAAAGAATGAAGTAAAAATCAATAAATTGAATTGGAAAATAGAAATAAAGCAAATCAAAGTAAAAACTGCGGAAAATAAAGTATAAATAATAAATTGAAAACTCAACCTGAATAGATTTCAGTTTTTAAAGTATTTTCATACAATCAAATCTCTGTATCTCGTAAAAATTTCGAAACGAATTTTACTCATTCGGCTAAAAAAAATTTTAACAAAATCGAAGCTTTCGCACATGAGGAAAAACCAATTTTTATAATATTCATTTATGTTTATTGTTAATTAAATTTCAAAGTCGAAAATATTTATCATCGATTTTTCTTCTTTTAACTTTGATGCACGCTCCTCTAATCTAATAATACCAATTTTCCACTTAAAATTACTGATTTACGAAATAAATAATTTCGAAAATGTCACCTTTCCCAAAATTGAAAAATTAAAAAAATCATATCTCTAGCAATCGTAGAAAAATTTTTAAAATCCTCAAATAGGTGTCGACTTATTTTGGCGATATACTATCGCAAAAAATAGTTTCAAACAAATCCAAGAAATCAACCGTTTAAGAAGTGTTTCGCAATAATTTGATTACCACAATCGATTTAAGTAATAGTTCTGTAAAAATGACACGTAGCTTTACATTCGACTTAATTTTCAACTCAATTTTAGTCCGAACGAGATCCGGCTTCATGAGTCTATTTAACGCTGAAGCAATTTTGGGATAGACTGGAATTGTCCTAAAATATCGAACTTCAAATATTTTCAGCTTTTTAAAGTACCTACGCATTCTGAACGATCCGAATTGGAGTTTTATTTTATCTTTTATAGCCAATGTAAATAAAATAATTGCATGTACAACAAGATTCAAATCGATCGACTTAGCTGCAGATGGTCAGTTATTAAATCAAAAGTATTCAAAAAATTATTTTTCATAATTAAGCTTTGACAAATGAAGAGTACGTCGACTCCGATAAATTAATGGATCTTTTGGTCACGGTGGAAATATTTATGATATTTTTTTTTTCTGTTTCTTATAAAACAACCGTCCAGGCTGTACTTTTATTTTGGTCGACAAGACCTAAAACCCGAAAGAAACCGCACAATGAATATAAAAAATTAGATATGGCACAATTTTTCAAATTCTTTATTGAGTAATGTCGAAAAATTTTTTCAACAATCTAAGCTGTAAGTATTTTCGGAAGTTGTAGGAGCTTTAGTTCAAAAACACCGATTGTTCAGCTCTGTTATTATCCTTTGACAAATAAAAACACTATATAAGATTTTTTTTACAAAATCCAAAACTGTGAAGAACTTAAATTTTACCATCGTCGTACATGATTGTGATGTTATATTATTATATCTGTTTCTCTTTCTGGTACCTATATAATTATTAATTATTGTAGATTTTATTGATCGTTGAAATTTTCTGTTCCAGGGAAACCTTACAGACGGTGATGACGTACCCGAAAACACATTTTCGTTGCTATCGGTGATTCTAGTTGGTTCGCCATACTTTCTATTTAATAAATCTAAAAAAAAAAAAAAATTCGCCAGTTTTATTTCTATTCTAAAAAAAAAAAAAAAAAATCTTCTGTTTTTATTTCAGGCTTGTTGTTGTTCATTTTATTTTTTCTCTCCGTTGCGGGAAACATTTTGGTCTGCGTCGCCATATACACTGACAGAGGACTTCGCAGAATTGGCAATCTCTTCCTCGCGTCTTTGGCCATCGCCGATCTCTTCGTTGGTTTCTTGGTAATGACCTTTGCTGGGGTAAATGACCTCCTTGGCTATTGGGTCTTTGGACCTCGTTTCTGCGACACTTGGGTGGCGTTCGACGTAATGTGCAGCACTGCTTCCATCCTAAATCTCTGCGCCATATCACTCGATAGATACATACACATTAAAGATCCGTTAAGGTAAATATACGTGACTTCGGTACAGAATTTCTATTTCAATAGTTAATAGACACAATGATATACCGTGGGGAAAGTTGCACGCAAGTTAGCGTGCACATATGTACTTTCACAGCGCGTACTTATAAGCGAAATATGAATTATTACATTTTACTTCTAATATCCGATATATAACCAGATTAGATATCCGTATAAGCAGTATAATATTTCAATTCTTAAAACAATCATATTATTTTTATCACTGTTATAACACGAACTTGCATTTTCTGTCTTAAGGAGTTTATCAAAAATCGGTATACCTATACCCAACCGTAATGCAATTGATATATAAATCGATTAATGTATAACCATTTTTTTTGAATTTAGGGTATACAAAAATCAAATTGACTTTCCGCGAGTAAGGTGTGGAATAAAAGTTTTAGCAAACACTGCAGTGACACATTCAGAAATAACATTAACGGTTAAAGTGTATTAAAGTCGACAAACAAGGGTGGGGGGTCGTGTTAAAATCTAGTTTAAAAACTTTGAACGGAAGTAATGCATCGATCGATTTACTTAACATGTATAAGATTAAAAATAAATGTCGACTGAAAGCTTAGCTTAAGGAGGTTGGCTAGTCAAAAATCAATACTTTTTATTTCATTTATCAGGGGATAGTCAAGACATTGGGTATTAATTCATATGATTATTATATTTGTGATCTGAGGATGACCCTAAAAATTCAATTAAATAAAAAAATACCAAAATTATGAACAAACGGTAAGATATCGATTTTTCATTTCAAATCGCTTTCAAATAGTGAAAAATCTAGTAGATTGGTTCGATTTCATTCTGCGATGGTTTTTTATGTTCAGAGAAGTATTCTCCACAATACCACTGGGTCACTTTTTTTTATCGCGTCGGTGACGTTAAATATTCAATTTTACAAGATTGGACCTCGGTCGATTCCGATCAACAAACAACGATATAGAATTGCATTTTGCCAAAAAAACATAATTTGTTGCAGTAAATTTGTGAAGAATACTTATCTGAATAAAATAAGTCGTCGAAGAGTGAAATCGAACCAATCTACCAGATTTTTCAATATTTGAAAGCGATGTAAAATGAAAAATCGATATCTTACCGTTTGTTAATAATTTTGGAATTTTTTTGTTTATTTTTTTAATTGAATTTTTAGGGACATTCTCAGATCACAAATATAATAATCATACGAATAACCAATGTTCTGATTATCCCCTGATATATTTAACAAATAGTATTGATTTTTGACTAGCTAACCTTCTTAGAGTTATAAAACCTTTGTATAAGAAAATATGACAGGGGTTGTAACCTCTTCTATAACTTAAATAACGATTTGGTAATTAATTATTATTTTAGGTACAGTCGGTGGGTTACTCGCAGAGTAGCGGTTGGAAGTATAGCAACTGTCTGGCTACTTGCAGGCCTCATCTCTTTTGTGCCAATAAGTTTGGGACTTCACAGGCCGGCGATGCCCTTAGTGTACAGCGATGGGGAAAAGGTACATTTGTTAAAGGTTGGAATCAAAGGCTGTGTAAACGCCTAAATTTATTCCCTCCGAGATATGAAACACTGATTAAAAAGGTTCAAAGGCCACTTCGTACTTATGTATATTTTTTTTATTTTATTTCTTTACTTTTATTTTCTTTTTTATACGACTGCTGACGTATTTGTGAGCATAAGCATCCGAATCGAGGGCGAAAACAATATAATATACAACATCTCTTACTCTCTGATAAAGAAAATACAACTTGTAACTTTAGGGAGATCGCGATAAGACCTTTAAGCTCCAGAAGTATCTAGGGATTACTTTATCGGTTGATCAGTTTATACTTCGTGACATAAGAGAAAAAGAACAAAAGATGCAGAGTTTCAAGTCTTTTCGTGCTGACTATAATAAGGGATTTAAAAAATGAAAAATACAGTATTTTGTCGAATTTAAAATTGCGAAAACACAGATTACTCATTCCAGATTGTCAAATAAATTAGAAAATTATTTTCCTGAGTAGAAAATTTCAAATCCCCTCAAGGGTTTCGAGGTCATATCATCGCAGGACTTGTTAAGTAACAGGGGTAAACTTTTCATTTTCAAGAAAAGTAATACGCGTTAACATCTTCTACCAGCGTGGGTAACCATTTCAAAAACAAATTGCAACATTTTGAAGACCTTATACTTACTCTTAGTTAATTACGCTTTTCGTTGAATTTCGTTTTCATTTGACAGCACTTAATTACTGCACGATTCAAATGATATACGCGATAACTAAAAATAACAAATATCGTAGACATATTCTTTTGTCCAACGTGATCACTGATCAAAGTAATCGGAATTATTTTCCTTCAAAGAGGAAAAGGGATCACTTTGGTCTGTGATCACATTGGACAAAAGAATACGCTTAATGCTGCAGCGGGTATAAAGTTCTTTCTCAACGTTTTGTATAATTTGTTCTTTTGATTGAAAATCTAGGGTTTATCAAAGAATGTAAAATTTTTCAGGAATATCCCACGTGCGCACTGGACTTGACACCCACCTACGCAATGGTGTCATCCTGCATCTCTTTTTACGTGCCTTGTTTCGTGATGGTTGGCATTTACTGCAGGCTTTACTGTTACGCGCAAAAGCACGTAAGGAGCATCCGGGCAGTGACAAAGTTGCCAGAAACTTCATTGGCAAAGAGCTTCCGTACAAAGAGTAGAAGGAGCAAAGCCCCAAAGCCACAAACGAAGCCAAAACCTACCAGCCCGTACCATGTGTCTGACCACAAGGCGGCTATAACTGTCGGTGTAATCATGGGGGTATTCCTGATTTGCTGGGTCCCATTCTTCTGCGTCAACATCGTTGCAGCATTTTGCAAAACTTGTATAACGGACAGAACCTTTCAGGTACGATATACCAATTCAGAGATTTATAAAAAAAAAAAATTTACAACTTGAACTTCTTCAGAGCATCGCATATATTCAGATCATTTGAAACTTTCCAATGTCTAAGTAGTTTTGTTCTTGGATAACAAGCTGTACTTGTACATACATACTTCCAGCCTACACGGAGAGACCGTTTAAGTGATGATTCTTAGATCATCGATACTCATTCCTAAAAAAAATTAGTAAAGTGATGACAATCATTATTTATACTGATGCTTTATCTTGAACATTAGTAACGGCTCCTAGCGACGTTTAGAAATCATCATCATGCCAACAGTAAAGCTGCGGAACTAATGAGAATATTATTGGTATCCATTGCTACTAATTCAGGAACTATTACTATTATATTCAAAACTGAGCATTCGGAAGGAATCATTACTACACATAATATCACTTTTTGATATTTGAACTAGAAATAAAACTGAATGTGGCATGGTACTTAACACTTTGGCCCTTATTAAATTCAGTACTCTACATATTGTTAGGAACTATTCGCATAGAAATAGTAAAAAGTGCGGTATTGGTATGGGATATGATTTCAATTATTTTTTGTATCGAACTGTTACTACGTAATATAGGAATTATTTCTGGATTTTTTTTTTAAATAGTTCACAAAAAATCTAAATTCCTCAGAATTCCTAACAAATTCTTGGAAACTCTCGAAAATACTAAGTCAAAATAGTAACCATTACCGGAACGGTCTCTCCGTGTAGAAAGTCTGTCCAAGTTGAGATATGGAAACAAATGTTGCAAAAACTCGATCATCTTTTCCGGCATGTATCCATAGTGGAATTTCACACCACAAAGAATACCCCAAAGACACGATGTCATGGTTATTCATTATAACGATTAAATGTGTACACTTCGCTAATTTGCGAAAGAATATAAGACTGAGTTATCGTTTCGTTTGATTTCGCCATATATTCCGAAATCAAAGTATTCTTCTTTTTCTCCTTAATGGTTACATTCTCCGCTAGAATATAAATTTCAAGGCAAGTACCTACCAAGGAAATGAATGTCAGTTGCAGGATCTTTTGACCACGTTATACCCGTATCCCGGAAACTATATACTTAGCAGAACAGTATTTGAAATGTATATTTTGTTCCCAAAAATACCAATAAGTATTACCTAACGGTTATGTTGCTAATGATCCGCGAAGTATACTTTCTTTCGAGTACACTGCCATATCTCTCTATCATCATAGTCAGTTGAATAAAATGTGTGCAATGTTTTGGAAGTCGGAATCGTTGACTTGCTAATTATTATTTTTTATTCCGGAAATTTTTAGTTGTTTAATGTCAAATTTAGCGTCAAATTCTCGGATTAAAGAGACGGAAAATATCTGACATTGATTTCGTACTGGATAAACTCATCATTTTTTTTAATAAAAAAATATATATATAAACGTACAATATCAGACCAAAGGTGGTCAGAACTAACCAAGCCAAGTGTGCATACATATTGGCTTTAACTTCATAAATTGGCATCATTCTGAATGGTGAGAAAACCGTTGTCAGTTTGACAAAGGTCGTAGACTATGTTGATGGCAACTTCAAATTGAGGTTGATATTACTTCGAGAAGGGAATGAAATTTCTATGTGAAACGTAGAGCTAGAGACCCAATTGCGGTTTTATATACATAGTACATATTCCACAATATATATCTTTAACAATAATAATTCTATTGTAGGCAGCTAATACCATTTCATATTTTATTATAAAACTGGACGCAGTTATACATATTCGAATAAATTTTTCCCCATTGCGATAATAAAACAATCATTGTTAACCATTATTTCAACCATGCATCGAGTGTTTCACAGGAAAATTGAGCTCGTAAAAAATTACTTGCCCATCGTTGATTCGCTTGAATTTTTTATGTGAATAAATACATGCAGTAAATATTCGTTCACGTATGTTACGTGGGTATCTATGATTTTTCATCCACGCTATGAGAGTTTTACAATTATTTTGTTGATTTGTTTTTTCCAATATTTTACATACAACCAAATTCGGAATATTCCATAACCATGGCTCGTTGAATTGAATTTGAATGAAAAAATGGGATTACCACCGTTTAACGCCGTTTTTATATCTGCGTAAATCGGTTTCAATAATACGTATAGGTATACGTATAATCATCGTTCGTCTCGGTTTAAATGCGGGAATTTTTAACACTCTGTGAACACAACAAGTGGAGTTGATTCGATATTCAAGCGCGGCCACAAAATGGGTTTTAAATGAAGCTGAGCTTAATCCAATTTCACTGTTACTCTTTTTTTTTTTTTTCTTTGTTAGCTATATTCTGTTGCGTCTGCAGACCTGCGTTGCGTATTTTATACTCGCGTGCAACCAAGCCTGTGTCATTAGGACGTGGTTCAAAAAATCACGAATTTTCTCGAATCAATTACTCATCCGTAGTTCTATACGTTTTCATAATAAAAAAAGAAAAAAGTTCTTGCGAAAGCATCGACGATAAAATTATGCCGAAATTTCAATTTTTGGTGATTTTTAATTTCGAGGATTCAACTGCTCACCGAGATACTTGTTCCATTTTCAAAAAATAAACCTTTTTTCAAAAGAAGAGATCGGTAGGACAATATTTACTACTTCCTCATCGAGATTGAGATTTTGAAGGATGCAAACTTCAAAATCCTAGTTGGTCTCCTATAGAAAATTACTTCCGGTCTACGATTTCACTGATCTTTTGCCCTGCAAAGTACCAACGTAAACCGGAAGAGAGACATGATATCTCAATATTGAATTTTTGGCAAAACTACTGAGATATTGCGATCAATAAAAATTTATTCAAATGACCCATATACGACGTTATACCGTATAAATTAATTGAAATATTTAATTTATTCACGAAATTTAAAGAGTTTTATTTTTTGTTTTATTAATTAAACTGTTTCACTAATCGTTTAACGATTTTCTTTACTTAGGTACTGACGTGGCTTGGCTATAGCAATTCAGCATTCAACCCAATAATCTATAGCATCTTTAACACCGAATTTCGGGAAGCTTTCAAAAGAATTTTGACGAGAGGCGGCAGAGCTCGATGCAACCAACCGTCGACCAGTGAATGTGGCGAATTCCGATCAGTGATCGTCCAAAAACGGAATGGTTCAATAGTAGAATGCAACATCAGTCCTAGATCGAGTGCGGATAGTTGTCAAGTGGCTCCTGGCCCGAATAAACATCGCGATACTATCGTCAGCGCAATATAGGGAATCGCGAATCAATCGTTGCCGCATATCATTTCGACGTGTTTCATTTCCACTGTCGACATCCACTCCTCTTTATTAATGAATACGTACATACATCGGCATAGATTAAAACACCTGAAAATCTTCAGATCACGATATCTACTCTCGACTCATACGCCCTTACAATACAATCAATCGAAAAGACGCGCGTTATTAAGTAGAAAAAATACTGAACAGGCTCTTCCCGAAACGAATGAAAAAATAATTCTTGCCCAAAATTACCACGGGTCAATTTTTTGTGTAATTAGATCATGCAGATTGTAGATATATTATCAATTATAGCAATATATTATATAGATATTAGCATGATATCGTGTTCGCTTATAATACACTCTCAATAGTCAATGATATCATTTTCAATTTCGTCTGTGATGGACGTTGAACTATATCAATTAATAAATGTATTATAATTTCAAATACTTCATTGTAATACTTCATCGTGTATAGTCAACGATTCAATTTAAGTGTTTCATCTCAATTGAATTAAACCTAAAATTCTATTTATGACTGCAAAAAATTTTGCAACGATTGAATGAAATGTTAAGATATTCTAGTATAAATGTATGCAACAGACCGAGGGGTCAACCAATCTTGAAATCGTATTGGTCTACACATTTTCCTCAAAGTTTTCATATCCTCTAAAATCATATCGGAAAATCGGATCTTTCGATCGGAATTATGTGAAGTCATTTAAAAGGTTTGAAATCACGTGAAATCCCGTATGGCATCATGTGCAATCATTTGAAACCATTGGACATGTTTGAAGTCACTTGAAATATTTTAAAATTATTCAAAATTTTTTAAATCTTCTGAAAACTCTTGCAATGATTCGAAATTGTTAAAATCATTTAAAATCACTTGAAACCATTTGAAATCCATTCAAATCCTTCGAAATCAATCCAAATCCTTTGAAACCATTCAAAATCTGTAATCAATTGATATCCTTCGAAATCTTTTGAAATCCATTCAAATCCTTTGAAATCCTTTGAAACCATTCGAAATCATTTGAAATCATTTGAAATCATTTGGAATCCTTTGAAATCATTAAAAATCCTTTGAAACCATTTGAAATACTTTGAAATCATTTCAATTCATTGAAAACGATTCGAAATCTTCAAAATCATTTGAAATCTTTTGAAAATTTTGGAATCATTTTAAGTCATTGGAAATCTCTTGAAATCATTTGGAACTTTTAACTTCTTTCAAAATCCTGAATTCTTGACATCTGGTTTACGTCGAAACTTACGAGTGGTAGACTCCTCGGTGCAGTCCATGTAGTACGGACATGTTTTTAACTCTAGTATATGCGATATTGATATCGTTTTGAGTTTGTGTAGTTGTATGGTAACTGGGAACATAATTTGTGAAATCGTTTTCCCGAAATTTCAAAACCGAGAAGCTTACGATTTTCATGAAAATTCTCACATTAGGATTTTTCAAAAATTCATATACATACAGTATATACATACAGGGGCTGCTACTGTAACTGATGATATGATATCAAGTGACGATACATTTTCCACAGTTTAACAAATTGACAAAATATTTATTTTAGAAATTTCGTATCGATACTAGTTTTTAAATAAAAATATATCATAAATAAATTCAACACGACGTTATTATTAACAAGACAATCATCTAAAATTAGTTCAATTGACATATCCAAATCCGTAAATACAAAACACAGAGTATATACCTTCAATAAATTTAGTAAAAGTGTTTTCAATTAAAAATATCATAGAATAAATACTATATATAAGAAGTATGTCAATAGAGAGTAGGCTATGCGTTTCATAGCAGCCGTGAAGCTAGTTTTATAATGGAATTGTTTAAAAATTCAAAACGCGCAATACGCCGATTTAAGTTTCATTCTAGTTTTTATTTTTATTTATTTATTTTTAACAAAATAAATTAACTATTACCTACTCAAAGCCAAAATGATTTGTGTTTTTACACGTTGTTATATCTTTTTTTTTTAGCTAGTCCTAAGTAAAAAAAATAATTATAAAACTGTATAATTTAACGTCTATCTATATTTGACGTCGCAGTATTAAAATGGTGGAGTGATTATTACGATCGTTATTATTTATTTATATTTTATACATTGTGAATGCTGAGTTAAACACTTGACACCATATAATTAAGAATCTGCAGTTGTATATATTCGTTAGTTCTAATATAAGACTAGTTTCTATTTTAAGATGTTTTAGTAATAATTACTTAGTTAAGGATTGAAAAATTGTGAACAGGAATGCGAGACAAATTCATTTGATATCTTGTACATAGTCATTTATTTATTTTTCTATATGGTACGGTAAATGAAATAAAAGGAAAATAATCGATTGAGCAATATTCCATTTTAATGTAAAAGGTAATATGAATTATAAATCGCACCAAAGTTATATTCTAAGTCAATTTTATATTAAACACTGAACCAAAGTACATATTTATTTATTTATTTCTAAAAGAATTGAAAAATTGATCATATACTTTAATGACAATGTTAAGCATTAACTATCCTGCCCACATTTGTTTCACCACTTTCGTCAATAATTCGAGTTTTGAAAACTTATTTTGTTTTTTTTTTTGTACAGTGTTTTTTCAGATCTATCCGTTCAATTGTACAAAATAATTAATTTCGTTACTTTTATGCCAATAAAAATGATTTTTCAAATGCGATCCCTGTGAGAAAATAAAATCAATCACAAATGCTAAAAATGAAGATTAAAAATATTTGGTTGAAATTAAATATATTTATTATTTAACTAGAATGGCTTTGTTTTTTGTTACATTCTATTTATCATCTAAACTTTGATTTATTTAGAACACGGTACCTATAAACAATATAGTAGTAGCAAATGGATTTGTTAATATAATATTGTACGTAAAATTTATGTATACATACTATCAAAATGCAAGAAATTGCTTAATCTGTAAATAATATAATAATATAAGACTACCGACTCATATCAATAATTGGTAATTATATTTTATCCCATCAATTCCTAATTCTCTCAAATAAAATCGAATTATTATTGCTTATATTTCTTACACTAACTTCTGTATCACATGAGAACTTAGGGATTGTATCTGCCCAACTCCTTTCGTTTTGTGGCACATTAAGTAAGTTCAATAAATTATTGCTTAGCCTAGGTACAACGGGATATAAAATCAATCCGCTAATTCTGGCAGACTCTAATGCCAGCGATATCACAGCCTTTAATTCATTTTTTGATTTCTCGTCCGTTTGTTTTACGAGCTTCCAAGGCTTGTGGAATTCTACCATTTGATTAGCCGCATGTAACGCACTCATTACCGAATCAACAACATGATGAAGATTGTATTTTTCATAATTATTTCGTGCTTCAATGTGCAAATTTTCTAATAAAGATTTTACTTTATTAGCTGATTCAGATTGAAGATTGTCTAAATATTTCGCAGGATGTGGGACCTCTTGATCACTGTTTACAACCTTTCCTGTGCATCGACTCACCAAATTTCCCAATGTATCCGCGAGTTCAGAATTTATAACATTCTGAACTTTTTTCGCGCTATAATCTGTTGAATAGAAAATTACATTTTTAATTTAAACAGACCTTTGAATGAAAGGAATTCATCTTGCGCGGATCTAGAACTATAACTCGTAACATGATTTCCTTTTCTGTAAGTACAAACCATATCTTCAACACTAAACAACTTTTAAAGTTTTAAAACTAATTTTAGCCATTGTGCCTCCAAGTCGTGAAGTAATCTCAACTTTCTCTTGACTAAATGCGATGATTCAATTGAAATCTACAGTAGGTGGTTATTTCTTTAAACTTTACCCATACATACTTCCAACAAACAAAATAACATGTCTATGATACTAAACGAGTTATAGTTCATACATACTTAACGATATTTGCCTGAAAAGACATGAATAATGCTGATAACAGTATTTAGATCAAAACATGTAAGTCTACTAGATAATTTCGTTTTAGCATATTGAATTTAATATTTTTGCATTTGATATTACTTAGACTATGCTGAGATAAAACCTTATTGACATTACAGTGTCCAGTTAAATTTCAATACAAAATTCCCTGAGATTTACAGTTTTTTTTCAGTTGCTGTAAACCCATCAGAATTTCCATGATAAATGGACATCCTGAGTTAAAAATGCGAATCTGAAATGATTCGTTTTTTATTTGTTTAGCATGCTTCAGAAGCCAGCAAAATCCAAGTTATCAAATGAGATTTATAGACGTACTTGCATCGCTGTGCGGTACAGCTTCTCTTAGAAGAAAGTACCTCAGACCATTCGCAGTGAAATTCTTTGCTGCTTCGAATGGGGAGACAACATTGCCGATGGATTTAGACATCTTTTGACTATCCACAGTCCAATGCGAATGACACAGTATTCGTCTTGGTGGCTCTAGGCCCGCTCCCATTAAAAACGATGGCCAATAAATTGCGTGGAATTTTAGAATATCTTTTCCAATCACCTTTAATAGATACGTTATATTTAATAACGTAACACACGACTGAATTCCATAATTTGATAAGTCCTCAATGGTTCGGCCAATTTTAAGATTGTGAAAATATTCTGTTCACATAATTAAATCATTTCGACTCGTCTTTAAAAATAAACTTCTCAATACTTTAAGTCTACTTTTGAACAATGACCTGTACACTGGCTGGCCAAAATTTCTTATAAGATTCGTCAGGGTATCCTAGGGCTGATATGTAATTGACCAAAGCATCTAGCCACACATATATATTTTGAGATTTATCTGTAGGCACTGGAATGCCCCATGGTACTCTATCAACGGGCCTAGACACACTCAAGTCTTCTAAGCAAGTACCCTCTTCGATCCAGCCCAACAAAATCTTGTAAAATTTAGCGGGTTGGATTGTTTTTTCTAAAAAATACATTATACCTAGTAAGGTTGTATATCACATTTCTAGACTAGGATTAGAGTTTCCATGGAATTTATCTAAAGTACGTTGCATCTTTCCTTATGTAAAAACAGTTTCAGTCTAATTTCATGAAACTGGAGTATGATGCATCTTCACATTGAATTTTATACTCAAATATCTTGGAAATCTATAACTTTGAGGAGTTTAGCCATGCTCTTTTCATTATCAGAACAATATACTGAATGAATGCTTTTTATCTGAACTACCATCACGGAGCCAATACTTCAGATCATCTCGAAACGAGCTGAGTTTAAATTTGTAATTATTCTCCTCTGCCCATTCAACAGGATGTCCTGACTCAGTTGAAACTTTAATCGTTTCACCATTGCTAAGTGTCTTGTCTTTTAGTTGTAAGGAGGTCAAAAATGCTTCGTCCGGTATACAATACCACCCTGAATATTTTCCTGGATAAATATGGCCATTCTTTTCCAACATGTTCTGTAACAACAGAAAAATATATTCATTCAAATACGTTAGTTATACATTAACATCTATAGTAAGAACTTTGTTTTAAAATTCAACAATAACAGAAGCAGTTTCTTTACCCAAATGTTATGCACCGCCCTCGTATGTCTCGCTTCTGTTGTTCTGATATAATCACTGTATTCGATATCAAAATCGTCGCACATATTTTTAAACTGTTTAGATACTTGAGAGCAATATTCATTTGTCGAAAGCTTCGAGGCCTTAGCTGCTTGCAATACTTTATTACCATACTCATCTGTGCCAGCACTTAGCCATACCGAATAACCAAGCATAGAATTATATCTCGCTATTGCATCTGCTAACACAGCACTATATAGGTGGCCGATGTGAGGCCCTAAAAATAATTATTGATATTGATGGTGCTCAAGTATGTAGTCGTCTAGTGCGAGGATAAGTGATTATTTTCTATATCGATTTATTTATATACTAATTTATTTATTTATTTACAAATATGGTGGGAATATTTAAGATGATAAAGAAATAAAAACCCAATGAACTCAGCGTAAAGAGTAATTTATTTTGATCTTTATTTTGGAGATGTATTGATAACAGTTTTATAATAAGTAGAATAAAGGTTATGCGAACTTACCGGAATTCACATAAAAAATCGGTGTTGTTATAGAGAAATTAGTGCATGTAGCATTCGAATAATGCTTGCTCAAAAACTTTTTATTGATTTGGTTTAGTTTTTGAACTAACAAGTTCCTAATCCATGGAACTTTCATACTTCTTAACGGAGGTTTTTGACCACGTGTGGTCGCCTTTTTTATGTAATACACGGTCTTGAACCTGACCTGAGACCTGATAATATCCACCTAACCTCAAATTTCTATACCTACGCTACTTCGTAAAATAGAAGCGCGCCATCGGTGTGCGCGTGTATACGCTTGCGAGCGCCATCTAACTCGAATTTGAAGCATGCATATGAAGTCTACATACGTAAACGGCAATATGACCAGGGGGAGAAACGTCCTTATGGGGCGGTGGGTCCCACGTTTTAGTTCCGATCCAAAGTGGGGTATAGGGCTGGGGGCGCTGATGGTTGACGCCGACGACGCCAACTACGGCAGGTAGGGGACGACGCCAAACCCGGACGCCATATTTCTTTTCGTATAGAACTGTTGACGCGTGTACTTGCGAAAAGAAATCTAAAGCATCCAAAATCTTTGAATTTTCACTTGTGCTTTGATTAAAATACTTCCAAACTTAATAAATTTAGTCTTAACAGTGAATTGTATTGTAATATTGATAAGAAAAGTGTGTATTTAAGTTAAATTTAAAATTTGTATCGGTAAGCTTGTAAGGTTAGTTCACGTAATTCTAGCTTTTTTTCATTAAATTTTATTAATTACTTCTATTTGATATTTTTTTTAGGATTTTCAGTATTTTATTAAATCATTTTTATTTAGTCATAATTTTATTGAGATTAGAATTTATTGTATTAATTATTTATTCGAATTTTTTGTAATTGAAATTTTTTTTAGGTTAATTTTGTTATACATTTCAAATTGGAGATTTAGTATTACATTAATAAGTCAATTTACGTTATGTTACCTTTACACTTTAGATATTGAATACAGTATAAGACATTTCAAATTAGAGATCTAGAATTATATTACAAAATACTTAGGAGATAAGCCAAATATTATTCTTGTTGATTTGTATAGGATAGTTGTGTAAGGTAAGCTTAATACATTATTATTAGAATATACATAGAAAACAATGAAGAAAGGCCAAGCTTGTATTGTAAAAGGATGTAAGAGTACAAAGCGGAGTGTTAGACACCGCTTTCCAAAAGATCCAGTAAAATCATACATTTGGTCACACGCTATAAAAAATCTAGAACTGCAGCAGATGAGTGTTGAACAACGTCAGAAATTTTATGTCTGTCAGCAGCACTTTCCCCATGAAGCATATAAGCTTACGTTGTCCAGGTTAGAATTATTCTTCCATTTATAAATATGTAAATTCATTTATAAATAGTGTGAGTTAAATTGTTTGGTTTAATATTTCACAGATGTCAACTGATGGACACAGCAGTACCATCGCTCAACATACCGGAAGAATCATCCCCAAATATGGAAATTAGTGAGGAACAGTCAAATGGACAGACTGCACATGTATCACCAGGTAAGGCAAGTTTGATAAAAACAAACAATGAAAATGTTTTCTTTGCAGGTCCGTCGACTAAGGATGATGGCATCAACGAAATTCAAGAAGAATCTGTACTGCCATCGAATCTACAAGATGAACAACAGGCAGAGATCATGGAAAGTTCTTCCTTTGCTCAAAATAATACTATTCTTGGCTCCATGAAACGTCAAACCTTTTTGGATCCTAAGGCCAGAGCCCTTTACAAAAAAGCAGTGCTCTTCAAAAAAAAGTATGACCGATTGAGAAGGCAGTTTAAGAAACATCGTAAGGCCATGGATCCTACGACGACAGCACAGTTAGCGGAGAGATTCACTGCTTCGTTGACCCGGGTTCAAAAGCAGTTTTGGGATATGCTACTCCGAAATTCTAAACATGCACCAAGCGTAAGTTTCTATATTCCTTGGCATACATATCACTCAGTCTATTATTTTCTGTTTTCTGTTTCATTCAAATTTATGTCTATTTAATACTTTTTGAGATAACTATTTTCTGAAACAGTCAGGTCTCTCGTAATGTCTATTAAAAGTAAATATTCGTTTGCAGGCTAGACGTTTCACTGTGGAGCAGCACCTTTTCTGTTTATCATTATATAAACAATCCCCCAGCTGCTATCGGTTTCTTTCAAGCTTCTTCCCTCTTCCTAGCCGAACAACTTTAATGAAATTGCTGTGCAAAGTCCCGGTAAAGACTGGGATCATGAATGAAGTGATCCAACATCTCCAAGACAAAGCGCAGCAAATGAAAGATGATCGAGAAAGAGTATGCATCCTAATATGGGATGAAGTGGCATTGGAGCCTCATATTAGATATGATGCAGCCGCAGACAGGATTGTTGGATTTGAGGATTGGGGCATGAGACAAACCAAAAACTTTGCGGATCATTGCCTTGTTTTTATGATAAAAGGGCTTTATTCTGGATGGAAAGTGCCAGTCTCATACAATTTTTGTGAATCTCAAACATCTAGTGCGCAATTAATGTACTGCATAAAAGAAGTCGTCCAAGCTATACAATCAACTGGATTGCAGATTGTCGCATCTGTGTGCGACCAAGGCAGTTCAAATATGTCAGCCATTGGAAACCTAGTACTCGATACTAATAGAAAACGCTTCCATCACGGAGAACAACCAGGTGAGAAATAACTAATTTATCATTTCATTTCTTCTTTGCGGGTGATGACAAACAATTATTTCAAAGTGGTTATATCTGTATTAAATTATTAAATGATGTTATGTTCACAGGAGATGCAATTGAGATAGGCCAAACCACCTTCTATCATATCTACGATGTTCCACATTTACTGAAGGGAACCCGCAATAATCTGCTCACCAAAGATTTAGAAGTGGATGTACATCCCGATGAAGTGAGGAGATATATTGTGGGCAAGGGTACAAGAAAATTTGCAAGTTGGGATATTGTACAACTTGCCTATACAATTGATACCAATGGTCCAAGCAGACAATTAAAAAAACTTACTGACGAACACATCATCTGCGAGAAAATAAAAAAAATAAAAGTGAAGTTTGCCTCGCAAGTCTTTAGTGAGACACTGGCAAACTACATTGAATTCACTTCCACAATTTCAGGTAAACAATGATTTGTTAGATGCACTTCTGAAAATTATACAAAATTTTTACTAACATTTGGTTTAACATTTCATAGGACACATCAATTCTCGGATTGGGCCTCTCAAAATGCCAGAAATAGAGGGGCTTGAGACAGCCCGCATGCTCAAGTTTTTTAATAACTTGTTCGACTCCCTCAACGGCCACAAGAAGAGTGCAGGCTTGGGACTGAAGGGGCTGCTCACTTCAACGAGTGAGCATCATACGTTTTGGCCAGAGGCCTGTCGCAAGCTGACAGGCATGCGCTTTGTCAAAAAAGATTCAAAGGAATCCAATTCCAAGACCGAGGTGCCAACAATGCGCAACTGGGTCAAAACAATGGCCTCTGTCCAGAACGTTTGGAAGGTCGTGCATGCGATCGGCTTTGAGTACCTAGAAACTCGTCACCTAAATCAGGACTGCCTAGAGAACTTCTTCGGACAAATGCGAAGTCATGGGAGACGAAACGTTAACCCAAATTGTGCGCAATTCCAAGGATCATTTAAAGCCTCTTTAATTAGCAATTTAACGTCGAAGCACTCCGTTGGTGCAAATTGTGAAAATTTAAATAGCTGAATGGATTTCAGGGAGCTATTGAATGAACTTGCAAAAGCAAATTCACAAGATGTCGAAAGTATGTATAAAATCCATGTATACCCAACTTTCCAATTTCACCTACTAAATGATATTTGAGTTTACTGAACAATCTTATTTCTTATATGTTTCAGCGACAAATTGATGTGGGACACAGCAATTCGTCAAAGCACCTAGATTGATAATATGCCCGATAATAAAAAATAAGAAATAATGTTAATAAAGTAGAGAAAATAATTTTTAGAAATTAATTATAATATTCATTGTGAATGATAAGGTTTTGGCGCAGACTTGTATTCTTCTGTATTGTGTATTTCTTTTGGCGCACACTTGTCACTTGTGTATTGTTTAAATCAATTGAAATTTTCAGAAAATTTAAATATATAAATAAATATAATAGTTTAAGTTAATTGCTACTGTGTATTAGGATTTACTAAATAGAAAATATATAATTAATATTTACGTAAAGATGAAATGTCAACAGTTTTTCATAATATCTAAATTTTGTTATATTCTATTATATTCAGTTATATTCTAACTTTTAAGTTAATACCTATATTCTAAATTATATATTCTAAATTTTAAGTTTTCCATAATATTTAATTATTTACAATATTTTCATATCTAGATTATCTTATCCCAAAGATTTTAGAATAACACTGTATATAAGAAAATGATAATAAATTTGTTTATTTGGTAAAAATTGACTGCGACTTGATTTGATTTTGCCGATTATCACGTGATCTGGAGGATCCTAAAAATATTTTTTAAATAAGGCGGTCGAATGAGAAGGGAGCAGACGACACGTCGCCATATTTGTCCCCTACCCGGTGTCGGTCAACCATCAGCGCCCCCAGCCCTATACCCCACTTTGGATCGGAACTAAAACACGGGACCAATATTTAACATGGCAGGTTTCCCCCCCTGAATATGACTAAGCCTGGCTTGTGAAGTATGCGAAGAAATGTCAAAAGCACTCTCATTTGAATCAAATTCGATTGCCTTTGCATAAATTGCTGCATAAGATGCTTATCAAAGGTATATGAAGAAAATGCCAATGAAAATAGACGACTGTTGATTCTGAACATTTATTTATCCTTATATCTTCATACGTAGCAAGTGTTTATTTCATCCGCATATTTTTTACTCTATTTACAATATGAATACAAACTAATGACGACATACATACATATATTATGGATTCTAACTAGTATTTACCACCTTAGAGTCAGGCACAAGTGAAATTGTTTCTAAATTAGCGATCAAGTCCATGTGCTTGAACTCATCAGGCTTCTCGGTGAACTGTTTTAGTAATTTATGCCGATCAGGATTATCGGTAACATAATAAAGTTGCAGTTCATTTACTAGACATTGAGCTTCCTGAACGTTTATTGAACTGGTATCAAATTCACCTCTCATTAATACCAGATCTTTGCTCTTAGCAAGTTCGGCATAATGCTTCATCGATAAACACTCTGGTGCATTTTCTTTGTGAACTTGATACCAGAGCAAAGGAGTCATGTGAATTTCTGTGCCATTAAATTGGCTCATGATAAATTCGTATCCTTCTGAACGAGGCAAGGGGAGCAAAAACGTTGGGTAGGCTCTCCCCATTTCAAAAAGTTTCTCAAATTGTTTCGCTGTCATTGCTCCAGATATGCAATCCTTACTTTTGTGATATTCGTGCCAGATTTTGATCACTTCGTCTCTGCTCTTTCCGTCGATTAATTCAACTTTCATAATGTCGTTTAATCGAGCTTCTTTCTTTCCTAAATCAACCTCAGCGCTATCTAAAGCTGGTTTTGCCTTTGAAGCTGATTGAAACTTTCGTTCTTGAACACGTCTTTCTTTATCGGCTTGGACCTTCTTTTCCTTCTCTTCGATTTTTCTCAGAAATTCATCGGGGCTTGTTTCTTGTAACTTAGCTATTTTCTGAGCATATTTTTCGAAGTAAGGATTCATCTTCAAGTCCTCTAAAGCCTTTTCAAACTTTCGTTCGGAAGTCATGATCGATCTTCGCGGGTTCTTAGTTATTTCGATAATGTGAATATTTCTAGAACCTTTTATTAAGGTCAGATGTCGTCCCACGCGAAATAAAGCTACTGCCATTGATTGATACTATTCAATTTACAGCTACTGTTGCGTAATTTTTTAAATAGTAACGGATAACCTTTCGTTTCGCACCATAACCGGCCATATTGAAACGATGACTACCGCGCGTCGTTCATCATCTTTATTTACGAATATTGGTCAATTTATCTGATAAAATATTGACGTAAGATTGCGTGTTAATTATGAACAGGCGTTAATCTACTCATTTCGAATGATACGGTTCTTTTATATTTGAATTATTCTGTTGTCAATTGTTTTCAATATCGATGGATTGACCTTGTTGGTATCGTTACTACGTAGTCAAACGAGTCACTTAATATTCGGTAAATATGAATATTTAAACGATTGAAAAACGCTGTCTCCAACGTTTAAAAAAACAGTAATTTAATAAATAATTTTTCGCAAAATTTTGAAATTAAATAAAATCTGAATATATCCGATTTATATATAGAAATCATACACTTGACGGTATAACTGTTATTCCCAGAATGCATCGTTTCCGCAACGTCAGTTGTGAGTGTCGAAGCGAAGGGAAAATGTCGGCATGTTGGGGGCTGCTGTGCCACTAGTGACTGTTGCCCGTCTCGCCTCAGTTTCCCGTTAATTTCCTAATAAATAGTCATTCGTTTAAACCCCAACATTATTCCGTGGTTTATTTTCTTTCGCAAATTTTACGTACAAAATATTTCAACTTGACGGGGGTACTGGGTTGTCTGTGTTTATCGTGCGTCGTGTAGTAACTAAAAAGAGTCCAACATGTCGCTCGGCAACGCAAAGGTTGAATTTATCGTCGGTGCAAAATATCGTCTGATGCGTAAAATCGGATCCGGCTCATTCGGTGACATTTATCTCGGAATCAACATCTCAAATGGCGAAGTAAGACGATGAGTAACAGACTTTAATTAGTACTCTTATACACTGTCAATTACCGTTTAACTTTTTGGACTCCCCCTTCCGCCATCGCCACAACAAAACCCTAAACGCTCACCGTTATGTCATGACAGTACGGAAAATGGATTTATCCACCTATATAAATACGTAGTATATATACTATTGCCAATTTATTTATCTCAAATCTGATTTACCACTTTTCCGTATTTCAAACAAAAGATAAATAAATAAGTAAATAAATGATATTATCAATCATATTTATTCCCCATACTATTCGCTAAAGTAGGTTACAGGCTACATACTACTACTATAGTCCAGTCATCAGGGACAGTGACATATGATACCTGCACTGTTGCCATAAGCGAAAAAAGAAACTGATTCTCTTTTATATACTTGTGATGTTTATTTTTCAGTTAGTATGCACCGACAAAGTATAGATTATAAAGTTTCACTTTTGTGCAAATGTAGGGTTTCAATTATTTGAAATGATCAGATTTCTTGGAATTGGGTAATCCCAGTGACTAATTACCGTAATAATTGATGAAACATGCTAAACCATTTGTAAGGCACAAATATTGCAAGTAATGAAAAAAGTAAATAAAAGTGAAAACATTTATTCAGCCCATATTTAAATCAGTTAAATATCTTAATGTAATTTCTTTAGCAGTGATTTTTCAAACAAAGGACAATCTAATGTTCATGCTATAGTCCAACTAGATACACACAGAATACCTATCAGAATACAATTTAGTCACATATTCTATTTTCAAAATTGGCCAAAACAATTGCAACTATTTGGCAATACCTAAATTTTCAAAAACAATTTTCTAAAATTGTAAATAGTCAACATTTATAGTTGTGAAAAACTCATATTTATCCAGCAAATATCGATAATAATTGATTATATGAATCTTGATATCTTGTTTTTAGTTTCGATTTTTACTCTCCAGATTTGCTGTATAGTATTAAAAACTGAAATTCATATGCGTTATTTAGTTTGGTTAAAGTGTCTGAAGGTAATTTAAATTTGTCAACAATGTTATCTCTTTGACACCAATTTCATATTATAACACCAACTCCAGTCTTGCCTTGCATGTTAAAGAACAATAGAAAGTTTGGAATATTTTAAATATCAACGCGAAGACCCTAAGGTGAATAACCATGTTTGTAAAATCAAAAACTTTGTATTCTTTATTTCGATAGTTTCTCAAGTAGCTATTTTGATTTACAAACTAAACTTCTCGAATAAGCATTTCTGCTTTTTCTTTATGCCCTACTTACCAAATTTTAGCTTGAGAATCCTTGAAACTATAAGTCGGTATTGTTTGTATAAAAAGTAAATAAACTTTGAAGCATGTCAATCATTGTTAATAAAATTTGTTATTATTCGCAGCAGTATTAATGTGTAAATAATTGAAATGAATATATTATTATCCATTGAATTGCTCTTATGTTCGTAGACTCCGTAATAGCAAATAATAATTTTTATATCAATATGGCGAGGGTTCATTCCTTTGTACTTATACAACACAAGTTCCAAGAGTGTTTGATATACCTTCAGTTTCTTTCCTATTCAGAACGTGATTGCAGTACAAAGGAAAACTTGAATCTACTCTTTCTTTTTTATCCTTAGATTCAGATCAGTTTTATGATTTAAAATAAGAGGTACTACTGTACTTTTGTATATATTATTATTTTATTTATTTTTTTTTTCTTTCATTCAATATTCAAATAATTATTCAACACTAACCAACACCTGGTATAAATGAACTTTTGGAATAGACTGCAGAGAAAAATAATTGATTATAAACATTCTGTTAAGAGTCCATCGAAATTTATAAACAGAAAATTGTTATCATAGATAATTTCACTCTGTTCAACCAATCCGTTGCAAGGTTTCATCATTGGCTTCTCCGAACCCATGCTCTGACGTTAGCTGGCGATATAATAATCTATATCTCTTTAACAGGAAGTTGCGGTAAAACTGGAAAATATACGAGCCCGCCACCCGCAGCTGTTGTACGAATCAAAATTGTACAAGATCTTACACGGTGGAATTGGAATACCTCACATACGATGGTAATAATCACATGCAACAGCTTTTAATTATGCTATTCAATAGTGAAAATAAAAACGTTTCACTATTTAAGGGCTTAAATATATCCGAGACTCTGATTTTCCAACCAGCATTTGTCCGAGGAGACCTAATCTTATGTTTATAGCATACTGTGTTTATTATGGTAAAAAAAGATCATGTTTTTCAGGTACGGTCAAGAGCGCGAATACAATGTGCTTGTGATGGATTTACTTGGGCCTTCACTCGAGGACCTATTTACATTCTGCTCGCGAAGGTTTACAATTAAAACCGTCTTGATGTTGGCTGACCAAATGATTGGACGAATCGAATTTGTTCATTGCAAACACTTCATTCACAGAGATATTAAACCGGATAATTTTTTGATGGGCATCGGGCGCCACTGCAATAAGGTAAGCCTTGGTCAACTAGTCAGCCTGTACTAGACTCAATTTATAATACTATTGGCTTTGGTTTTTTTTTACTATTTATTTACTCCAATTTAACTCATCTCCTTATTTAATGTACATACTAATCTATACAACAAAGAAAAAAGGCTTTTAATTTCATTGTAAAATATTTTCTACGTGTAAAACTTCGATAACTTCATTAAAGTTAACAGTATGTGATTTTTTTATGTGTCGTAACTCACAAAGTGTGCTTTTTGAATAAATTTACTTGCATATCGATACAGAATTCTTATTTAACTTCATTGAGCTGGGGTTTATCTATTTAATGCTTGCTATTGTTGTTATGATTATTATTATTATAATAGCCTTTTGTAATTTTGAATAAAAAATTTACACTCTGCTGTATGAACAATGTTACAGCTCTTCATGATAGATTTTGGACTAGCAAAAAAATATAGAGACAGTCGCACCAGGTCACACATAATATACCGAGAAGATAAAAATTTGACGGGAACAGCTAGGTACGCTTCAATTAATGCCCACCTTGGCATCGAGCAAAGTCGTCGCGATGATATGGAATCTTTGGGCTATGTCTTGATGTACTTTAATCGAGGATCCCTGCCTTGGCAGGGTCTCAAAGCTGCTACGAAAAAGCAAAAATACGAAAAGATCAGCGAAAAGAAAATGTCCACTCCAGTCGAGGTCTTATGCAAGGTAACACTTACACTTCTCCAATAAAAATAATTATCATGTTTTAAGGGACCATTTTAATCAAACCAAACCAATTTCTTGAGAACTTGAAATTTTTTTGGTGGGAAAGTTTTTGGAACTAATTTATTTTGTTACTTTTATTTTTTGAACGGGAACTCCTATAGGTATTTTAGTGCAGATTCATAATCTACACAAAAAAATACATTACTTTTGTAGGAAACGTTTTTTATTTCTGAAAGTTCAATTTTTTATCTTTAATTTTTTTTGGTTGATTTTTTTTATTTACAACAAACAAAAACTTTTCTATTAAAAATATGAGGTTCAAGAAAAAAAATATCAAGGGTAAAAAGTTATTCATTTTTATTAATTAATCATGCCAAATCATTTTTGAAATTTATGAATCATTTTTAGCTTTGTAACGTTATATTTAACTTCATTATTTCATGATGAGAAATTGAACTTTTAGAAGAAAAAAGTATCCTACAAAAGTAATGTATTTTTTTTTTTTTTTTGTTTTGTAGATTATAAATCCACACAAAAAAATTAGGGGTTCCCATTTAAAAAACAAAAGTTTCCTCATAAAAACCCCATCAAACTCTGAAAATTCAAAACCCATAGCATTATTAAATGTCCTCCTCAAAACCATACAACTTTTGTTTAAAGTATTTTATTCTATCTTGCTTAGTTTCGAAAATATTAGCCTGGTTTGAATAAAATTGGCCACCTTGTGTACAACTTGGAAATAATTAATTTTCTTTTCAAATCACTAAAACATCTTATCGAGTGAGTTTTTTTCACAGTTTAATTGTATTCTAAAACACAATTCAAAATTAATTCATATTTTATTGACTTCGCCTTGTATAAATTGAAAAGCAGTTGTAGGATACAAGTTGCGGCATACATCAAGACTTCTTCAAACTTTCCAGGAATATTCTACATCGATGTAATTTCGTGATAAACCAAAGATATACGATGAATTTTATCTCAAGATAAGAAAATTTTCGATGTTAAAAGTCACTTGTTCTTGTAAACTTTGAGGAAAAAAAAGTGTACAACAGGCTCACTACAATGTAAACCTGACCTTATCTCTACATATCATTGGTTTTCCACAAAATTACATAATTCTAGAATATTCCCTCAAAAATTTCTAAAAGTTTTTATGAAAAATGCGACCTATACCCTGCCATACCCTCGATTTTTTCTCCGATAGACCTAATCCATGTAAAGCAAAGTTTACAAATCTAAAATAATTTTTAATTAAGTCTAAAACTATAAGTAATTATCTATGACAAAAATTCAATGAAGATAATATTTACTAAAAACGTACCATGATTAATTCAAAAAATTATTATTTCCAAGTTGCAAATAGTTATTTTGAATAAATAAAATGATGGTAATTATTTTCATCTCAATGATCCTAGGGATTCCCAGCTGAGTTTGCAATGTACCTGAACTATACGCGAGGTTTACGATTTGAAGAAAGTCCCGACTACATGTACCTGCGCCAGTTGTTCCGCATCCTATTCCGCACCCTGAATCATCAATACGATTATACGTTTGACTGGACGATGTTAAAACAGAAGGCGGCAAACGTTAATGTCATCAGCGGTCCGTCTACAGGAGGTCCAGGTATACCGAGCCAAGGACCACAAGGTCAAGGCCAAGGTCAGACACCTACTCAAGCGAATGCCCAGACAGGTGCGTCCATTCGAATTCTTCCTATTCTATAAAAGTGATGATGGTTCTGGAACCAATGCCTATACAAGTATGTACACTGTATCCGTTCCTATTGCGTGCAGGTGAATAATGGCCACCTAGTTACATGAGGATTGTTAAAAATCACCTTTTTTTTTTAACCATTGAGGTTTAAATTTAGAAAACAAAATATTACAGAGCCTTATCCACTTCCGTTTCGAGAAAAAAAAAAAAAAAAAAAACACGAAGGAGGGGTGTCAGTAAGTTTGTTTTTTGGACCACGGTGGAGTTCGCTATTATTGTATGAATATATTGTTCTAAATGGCCCCAATAGTGCGTTCAAATACCTAGTTTTTTAATATAGCGATACGATTCAACATAGCATGATCATAAGCATGTCTAAATTTGTTTATTTTTTTATTCATGATTATTTTATTTATGATTAGATTTCACTTTGTTACAAATGAGCCTTCAGTTTTTGAACAGACAAATTTTTGATGCCTCAATTTCTGTTCTATAAAATTGAAGAACAGTAAAAAAAAACAACAAAAATTTTACAGTAAACAAATTAATTACTCGAGTCATGTTTACTGTGTCAAAAAGTTGACAATTTAGAGATCCAAGTAATCAAAAAACATTCATATAGTCAAATATTTCCATTTCTTATCTTATCTCGCCTGGTTTTTTTTTTTTTTTTTTAGTAATATTCAGAAAATTGGATAAGGTCCTGTTGTATTAATTTCTTTAAATAGTAAGAACCGTCTTCACTATTTCTTTCTGTCTATAAGAGCCATAGAAATATGTGTATTAATTTGTTGTAAAATGGGATTTGAACTGTTCAGTAACAGATTAGTTTCGTGTCAGTAGAGCAGCGAGTGGTCCAGCGCGCCTACGGAATGGAGAAGTTCTCTGCGTACGGCATTTAAACTGCTGAAATTGGTGGAGAATTAAAATCCGACTAAATTCACACTGTCCAAACAATGAAATGTTGAAAATTATCGGATTTTTATTTGTTTATTTTACGTTGTTTTTTTTTTTTTTTTTTTACTGTTTTTTTTTTTGCATCAGAATTGAAAATTTTGATGGTTTCAAAAAAAGAAAAGAAAAGAAAGAAAGAAAAATATATGCATATTCCAATTGTACGTAGTATCGTTATTTCATTGTTATTGCTGTCAATTGAATTCTTATTGAAACACTAGCCGCCGGAGAGAGCGAAGTGATCAAACAGTTCCGTGCGGCAGGCGTCAACGTAGCCCACCATGCTCCGAACAACTCTGCCAAAAAGGACTAGCTACCACCATCTTCCTATCCCATCTGCTTCTTCGTAATCAACCGTACCCTAATGCCAAGAAACATCAGAAAAACTTTGAAACAAAAAGATTAGAAAAAAAAAACAAACAAACAAAAAAAACCTAATAAATATCGCTACAATCACTCATTAGTCTCTATCTATATCTGTATTCGAAGTACATAAATGATTGATTAAATTCTTTTTTTTTTTCTTTTTCTTTATCATTTTGTTTTTTTTTTTTTGTATTAGATGAAAATTTTAACAACTATGAACAATATTTTGATATTAGGAAATTAGTCTTCTCTTAAGAAACTAATTTCAGTATTATAACATCATGATTAAAACAATATAATATTTGTAAATGTTTAAATTTAAAAGTATGATTTAACTCGATTAAAACGTTTCGAATTTTTATTTTTTTTCTTTCTCTTTTATTCTCTCACTCTTTCAATAGAAAATTTTTAGCTTCGTATTACTTGAGATGTTTCATCAGAAAAAAAACAAAGTTTAGCCTTAATTTTATTTTTAGATGAAAAACAAAAAAAAAAATATTGATCATTAAATATATGTGGAAGTTTCTTGTAAAGCGGAGGAACGGAGGGGGGGGTGGAGGGGGGGAGGGTGTACATATTGAACCTAGGGAATTGTGAAACTCTGGTACGGATACAGTCAACGATTCCCAATTTTTATATTTCCAATTTCTCTATATCTCTCTATTTTATTTGTGTTAATTAACTAAAATAATTTGAAGAAAAAAAAATTTTTTTCATTCAATAATTACCCCTAATGCTACTGCTGCTACCGCTGCTCAAACAAATATAAAATATAACGCCTAATCCTTAATTATGGTAATAATTGTAAAATGTGAATAACGATTGGATATTTCTAGCAATTCATTTGTAGTTTCAAGCATACACTAAACCAAGATGTACTAAAATAAAATTATGTATTTCTTATCATTTATATTTATATTTTTTATTTTGTATTTTTTTTCATTTTCATTTATTTTTATTTCTATTTTTTTTCATCAAATCATGTCTCTGAGTTTATCATTACTTTTTTATTTTATATTTTTTTCAAGTCTTTTATACCTCATGTGACTACATATTGTGAGCCTGGTGCAACAGCTGCCAATGCCTAAATTCTTATCATAACTTGAAATCGAATTATTGGTCTATTTTTTTTAATTTTTTTAATAACAAAACTAAATATAATTCGATAAATTGAATACGCTACAAAACATTTACAAAATTTATTTTATTAGTTTTCGAAGAAATAGAAAAATAAAATTTCAATTCAACATTTACCGAAAAACTTTAAAAAATAATTCAAATTCAATTATCTACATATTTAATGTTGTTGATTAACTTGAGGCTGAGAAAAAAAAAAATTGCTGAAGCTAACGCTGGAAAAAAAAAAAAAAAAAAAAAAAAAAAAACCGCCTTTTCTTGTGACTAACTGATGCTAACATTTCAAAAAGAATTTTTTTCTCGTTTGTTTCAGGAACGCGTTAAAGCTCCGAATGCCCCCCTGATAGCCCTGAATCAATTGCGATTGCTAAAAGTGCCCCGAATGCGAGACTTAACATAGAACTGACATTAAAACAAACAAAAAAAAAAAAAAAATCGGCGTTGAATTAAACGAACTTTGAATAAACTAAAAACAAAAATTTGTATTTTTTATTTTTTTTTGTCAAAGCTATATATATCTTGATACAGCATTTTAGATTAACAATTTTTAAACTAAAAATAAAAAAGTTGTACGGATGTTTGGACCATTTCTGTAAAAACGCTCATTTAAAAAACACATTGTTCACATCAGGATTTTCGAACTTTAAAGATAGCTTAATAACTTGGCTATCTTTATAATATTCAAAGCTTCATTTAATTCAGCTCAAAGAACTATTAACTTGTATGAGATTGGGCGTGAGGTTGGCTTGTTCTTGTATTATTCTATAATGAATTTCGTTATTTATTTACACATAATTACCAGGTTGAATATCCTGAAAATAAATAGGGTTGAATTTGTACCATTCTCAATTGAAATTACGATGAAGCTTGATGCATATTTTCCGAATTGAAAGAAATGATAAAAAAAACATGAGGAAAATTTGAAAATACCATTTTGTACATACGTATGCCAGCGTAACGCCATGTATAAAAATAAAAATAGTTATCATACATGTATATGAATACACATCTGCCACTTATTATATGTATACATGCATATATCTATAATGAATATGTCCTCATTACTTTGAATTGCAATATTATAGCTATGTACTATTTTTCCTTGTCTCTTAGCCTTTGATATTGTAAACGCAAAAGTTGTGTTCCTCAAATATGCATAAAAAAAATTTAACAATTTATGTTTTTTGTACCCCTTTGCGATTGTTGCTTCATATAATATGAGATATTTAAATTTGTTTTCAAACAATAGGTAACATGCGTTATTAAAATTTTCATTTCTAATACGACATGCAAAGAGAATGAATGAATGAATTCCAGGCTGACCTCTCTCACTTCCTCTTGCTATATAACATTTTTTTTTTTTTTTTTTTTTTTTTTCTTTGTTCCGGGAACAATCCAACGGGTGGCTAGAGAGCCCTTAATCTATCCGACTGCGCCCGGATAGAACCTGAGAGAGCCCTCAAAGCGTAGACCCGACAATTAAAACAGAACAATTTAAAAATTAAGAAACAAAAATGAGAAAATAAATCATGCTTGATGAAGCGTGTGTTTATTATAATGAAATAATAAAAATGAATAAAAAAAAAAATTAATAATAATAATAATAATAATAATAAATGAACATATGGATGAATGAATGTGTGGAAATTGTATGAGTGCAGTACAAGTGATAAGTTAATTAATAATTAATGATACATGCACATGATACTATCTGGTACATTACCTATATTATATAAAAATATGACAGTAATTAAGATATGAGTTATTTCATAAATATTGAAGGTTTATTGCTCCCATTGTCTCCGTAAATAATAAAAAACAAAAAATAATAATAAAAATAAAAATTCAATATTGTATTATGTCTTTGTTTTTATTACTATTATTCAGCCAAAGATCAAAAATCCAATTTGTTATATTTAAACTAGAATTTTCACCGTACTTATTTTCCGTACTTATGTGTGTTGTTTGCGCGATTGAGCGTTATTTTCTGAACAAATGCTCAGTAATTCAAATAAAAAAAAAATCGATTCAAGCCCATCCTGGATAATTGAGGCGATACTGTACTAGGTTTTATGCTTTAGGTCATACTAGAATATAATTGCACACTAATGCATAAATTGAACATACATATGTATAAATTTGAGCCCCTTGAATCTTTGTTGAAAAATTCCTTCGAAATGAACCAGGACAGACTAGTTGAGTTTTACACATACCTATGTGATGGGCTAGGTTTCATATTCTCTTTGGGTTTTACATGGTAGAAATACAACATACTAAAATTGATTAACATAAGATTTATTATTGGATCTTTAGATACAGGATTACTTTTAGAGTCTTACAACTTTGATGCACCAGTCATCAGGCCGAAAACACTCAGAATTTTAATACTACAGATTAATTGTGCCAATAATCTCCTGTGTATAGCCAATAACTTTTTTTTTAAATGATCGTGTTTCGTTCATCTTACTTGAAGTATTAGAGATAAAGAGTATAGAAAATTCACTTGCTTGTTATGCTCAATGCTGGTAAGATGATTTTAATCAATAATCAGAAATGAAATCATAAGCGTTGCACACTGAAAATTAGTTTTTTCTTTCTTTTTTCTTCTTATTCTCTAATGGTTATTGATAATTTAATAAATAAAATTAATTAATTAATAAAAATTTCTATCTATAATTTATACATAATGCACATGAAAAAGGGCATTTGCTAACTATCTAGATGGATCAAAACGTATGCAAGAGTCTCACTTGTAATATAAAGCTACATTATTAAGTTGTTTCGAAAAAAATTTCAATTTTTATCATCATCAGCTCGTTATTCTCAGAATCCGTCTTGTTTTAGCACATATATTCCCTAATTAGAAGATAGTTATTCAAAATGTAAGGCAATGGTTATAGATATTTTATAACATGACTTATCTGCCATCAATTTTGAGATCTTTGCGCATTATCTCCTTTAAATTAACATCGTTAATCCTTGCATACGTTAAAGCTTTCGTTTTCATTCAACATCTGCAAACAGAGAGAAAATTTGAAAATAATTTATAAATAGTGTTGATAAACTATAGACGTGTGCGTTAAATATTATCTTCTTTGAAGCATCAACTTTGATAAATCTAAAATTCCAATGAAAACTTACTAGTCATTCTACGTATGATAATGAGAAAAATAAAGAAACAAAAATTATTTTTTAAGTAATAATTTTCTCCTTGCAGTTACATCGCGTAAAAACTAACTTCTTACCATCTAGAGAGTAAAGTTAATTACTAAGCGGTCAAGTTTCACCTAATAGCAAATAAGAGAGTGAATTTTACGGAGTTCTTGTACTCCTAAGTTAAGCGAAAGATTTTCCGATGGGCCATTGTAAGGGATTTTTATTTTCGCTGCCATCAGATAGTCATGCTCGCTCATTGCCGCTGCCATCTCAAGGCTTGGAAATACGGCGAAATCTGCTTCCGCTCTACCTCCTAGTCTTCGCTTCACTGCCTCCTCGCGTATCTCACTCTGCAGTACATGAAAATATTTTCCAAAAATATGTCAGCCATTTAAAATATCATCTTAATCAAGTCAGAAGTCGAGTGTTTCATAACAATTATTCTTATTCTAAAATAAAACTTCAAAAATCGGTTCCACAGTTTTTTTACTTATATATGTTTTTCATACTTTGGACGAAAAGGGTGGAGCATTATCTAACTTGAGATATTTTCACTACTAAAAACCGTCGAATTATTATCGAATTAAAACTTACGGCTAGTTGTTCAGCACGATCTTCAAGCTGTTTGACCATTTGTTGATGATGTAATAATTGATAGGCAGGATTTGCCTTTTCAAGAATCGTACCTTCTCTATTTATTTCTCGTTTTCGACTCAAATCAGGAACAACAGGGAATAACATTGCATGCTGTACTTCCTATATTGAAAAAATAAATGTTATTTTACCTAAAGTTTAATAATACATAAAAAACATAGCAATGCAACTACGAAACGTAGAATCAACTCACCTTGAGCAGGGCATTCCTCTTTAGCTGCAACTCTTCTATCTTTGAGTCAAATGTTTTTTGACTTACAATGATGGGTAATGGTTGAAGAGTATTAAGTTTCTGCTGAAGTGAATCAGCCAATAATTTTGTTTTATGCCGATGTTCATTTGCCAATGCTTCTCTTAATGCGTTCACTTCTTGTAACAGGAATTTATTCTCTAGAGGTACACTGGTAGGTGCACTTATGGCTACAGAGCTGTTGCTCACTACACCCTCTGAACCAGTAGCAACAACCGAAGTACTTGTTTTCTTTCCATAAGACTTAAGCTTCTCTTTAAGCTGTCCTCTCTCATTTTCTAAACTGTCGATATCAGTTTGTAAGTGATCCATCGTCTCTTCAAACTCCTTTTCCTGTTCGTGGATATAATCAAGTATGATGAGAGATTATACATACATATAAAGATTTTTATCTATAAGAAAGCAATGTGACTAAACAAACCTTTCTCTTCAACTGGTTTTGTGCTTCTTCCAATTTTCTTTTCACTTTCTCAATGTTCAATTCATTCTCATGTTGTTGAGTCGCTAATCTTTTTTCAGCTAACTCCTTTCTCAATAACATTTCCGACAACTCTTCCTGTTTCTCTCTTAATACAAGCCTTGCTTCTCGAAGGTCGCCTTCTCTCGTCTCAAGCTTTCTACTCGAAAGTTAAAAATTAATAAATGAGCCACAAAGTATGGTACAGATAATTTTTTCACCATAAAATAAATAGTCTTAAAATATACTCTAATTCTCTTAACGAATGTCCTAAATTAATCTATAAATGTATAAACACTGCATCTTCGTAAAATACTTCAATGTAAAAATTAAACATACCTGCTAAGAATTTTTGTTTCTTCAGATTCCTTTTTAGCAACCTGAGCACGTTGGAGAATGGGTGTCACTGTTTCACCACCTTCTACCCCTTGTTGTTGTTGAGGCAATTGATTAGCCATGGCCAACTCGTTCTCGCATTCAGCCATTCGTTGTGCTAGATTTGCTGCCATTTGTTGTATAACTGTTAAGCTAGCTTTTAGAGTAGCAACAGGCCCCAGATCTTCGGTATCATAAATTCTCTCACTAGATATGGCTGCCATATCTTTTAACTTCTCCGTAGTCAACCCTGCATCTAAATCTAATAATAGAAAAGAAATTAATTTCATAAGGTAACTCAATTTTAAATTTCTTAAAGCTTGGCTAGAAATCAATAAAATTATCATTATATATGTGCCTTAGTGTGATCCTTAATTTGGTCCAGTTATTATTTTATAGCTCCCATGGTCTTAAATGTCTCCAAACGCATTTGGAGACATTCAAGTTATGCGTTTGGAAACATTCAGGTCCATGGGAGCTGTAAAATAAAAATTTGATCAATTTAAGGAGCACCCTAACATGCTTATTGGAATAACGCACTTACCACCACTAGTAACCACGGCTTGGAGAGCATTCTTCAACAAATCTTGAAGCGTTTTCATAACCTTGACAGAGTGTTGAATGCAAGTGGATAATTGTTCGGGCCAATCTTTATCCAATCCTAAATTCAAGATTGAAACAACAGAAGTTATCTGATCACGAGGCACTCGTCTTCTAGCTGCTTTAAGATGCTGCTGAATTACTTCGCATACTGTTTCTGCATGCTGACACAGCAAACCTATAATTTGGGAAAATAGTTTAGAAATATTTTGGGATATTTCAAAAACTAGAAGGTGACCCATTTTAATTTCCCCATGCCAATATCTCGAGAACTAAGCAAGATAGTGACAAATGTTTCAGACAAAAGATGTATGGTCCTGAGGGGGACGTTTGATAATACTATGGGTTTTGAATTTTTATTAGGTTTCATGAGGTTTTTATGAGGTAACTTTTGCTTTTGAATAGTAACCCCTATTTTTTAGTGGAGATTCATAATCTACACAAAAAATTACACTACTTTTGTAGAAAACTTTTTTTCTACAAGTTCAATTTCACATCACGAAATAATGAAGTTGATTATAACGTTACAAAGCTAATAATGTAATAACACTCTTAAAGTGATTAATTACATACGTTTCATCATAATCCTTTTCTTACTTCTTTGCAATAAAACCATAATGTATCACAGTTTTCAAAGATTGCAGACCAGCATATATTTCTTAAATACATATTTACCTATATCACCACCTTCTCCGTCGATAAGGACTTTAATAGCTGAGGCATCAGTTGCAATAGCATCGCAAGCACTTGCTAAAGTTCTTGTTCCATCAGTAACAAGCCTTGCTTGATTGGCCATTAGATCTTCACCGAATAAAATGGAAAACATTGTCGTGAAGTAGCCGAAACATTTTTCAATAGCGTCCATAGGTAAATTCTCATCTAATTGATCACGTTTAGCTAGTTCTATTAAAGAATCGAGAGATTTTTCTTGGGCTGCCATTTCTGGATAAGCAACACCTACTTTAAGCAACGTTTCAGGACTGCACATATTTAATGCAGAATCAAAGCTTCCAAGTGCTCCCTGGAGAGCATACATATGAGAACAAAGACGTGATCTGAAACTGTACTGTGCAACAGCGTGTCCTTTCACAACAGAAGCCCTGAAAATAAATGAAAATTCATTTTCGTATACTTTTTAGACACGTTTTTCGCAATTATCTACGAAAAATGTGCTACTATTTTCCAAGTTTGAGGGTAAAAGTAAATTATTATAGTATTTAGCTGAAGATAAGTATACGCTACCGATAGACTTAGAATTAGGAGGCCTCTCGTTATTTATGGGTGATAAAAACAGATTCCAGTAATATAAATTTAAGTAGGTGACCGTACCTGTCGATTTTATCAATCGGTTGATACTTGTCTCGTACTTGAGTGATCAAGATTTCAGTTTTCCGAGTCATTCTTGGTATCAGGAGAAGCGTTAATATTGCATCATGATCACCACCTCGAGCTAAAAATTGCGGTGGCATGAAAGCGAGTAAATAACGCACATGCGATCTCGCCTCTTCAGCATCCAGACGCCTTAGTTCAAGATCTACAGCCTTTGTTTGTGCTCGGGTCTCCGCAAACGTCTTCTGGAAGTCTAATATCTCTGCCAGTTGTTGTTCTGCTCCTATAATCCAACAATGTACAGCTATTTATATTGTTTGTTTTATTTCGATACATACAAGCGCACTAAATCCATCAAGGTCAAATTAATACTAAAATTAATGATTATTTTGTCAGTTTTTACCTCGTGTACCCGACTTAGTGGACTCGGTAGTTTGTAGCCGTTGTTGTAATTGTAAGCATTGTTCTTGTAGCTGTTGCGTAAGATCTCTGAATTTGGCAATGGTTAATTCTCTGTCTGCAAGGGTTTCTATGGCAGCATCACGGTGACGTTGAGCATCGCGTGTAGCTCCAACTGCGAGATCTAATTCTTCACGTAATTCTAACTCCAGTTCCTTAGAAGACTCAGCCAATTGATCTGACATGTCCTTTGCAAAAACTCGCATTTTATTATGTTGTTGGTAAATTGAAGTTTGTTACATTTGAAAGAAGAATTATAAAATACCAAAGTTTATAACACTTAGTGACGGTATTTGCGAAAATTAATTTAAATTTTTAAACAAATTTCACATAAAGAAGGAAATAAGTCACTTAGCTCTCTCATCACATGAACAATTCTTACTTAATGTTTTCAACACAGCTGACTACAGCAGAATGGTATTGATCCGTTAGAAAATGCTTGGCACTTTGCCAAAGCCAAATGTTATGTATGTCAATTCATACAGTTATTAATGCTGATGCTAATGATTCAATAATACTAAACATATTAGCTGAAAATAAAAAAATTAAAAATACCAAGAAAATTTTATTATTTAATACCTGCAGTGCTTCTAAGTCAGCTACTGCCTCTTCCAATTCAGCAACTTTCTCTTCAAGTGCCATTTTACGCTCGCCAAGAACTTCCACCATTTCTTCAGCACCAAGTGCTGCGTCCACCTGTTATAAATCATTCCATTATGAGTTAAACCTTTTATTAAAACTAATTTAGTTCTATTCATTATTGTCAGTAATCAGCTAAAAGATAGATGATGTTAGCGCCCGGCTTCACAGCCCAAATACTTAGCGTACCTAGGCTTATTCATTTGGCAAGGCCATAACCGTCACCCTTCTGATAGCTTCGGGTCCGTAATATGAAGAGATTGATTGAATTAATATTTGTAATAAATAATGACGGAGATGGAGTCACAGTCAAGTATTGAATTATTAAACTTGTATAATCATAAAATACAGATTTTTGAATTCAAGTTTTAATTTGGACATTTGATTATTTTACTACTTCATCAATACGAGTCTCTACACTGGCAGAGCCGATACAGATCATAAGTAAACATACAGGTTTGAATATTCCCAACTTTAGTTTAGTCACAACCTATCCTGATCCTGCAGACTCCTATGCACACTGGTTTCCTAGAGTGTCAGCCATTCTAGCCAGTCTCACACATGTGAGGCGTCAGGGAAGGGTAGCACGCAAATTCCTTTGTAAACCCTGTATGGTTCTGCCCTATGTCCCGAATATATCAAGAAATTATCCCCAATAATTGATCCAAAATATCAAAGTATTATCCCTATGATTAAATTGACTATTAGACGCATTTATAGCCCCATATTCGAACAATTACACTGTTCGCACACAGAACGTGCTACCCTAAATTGACTCATATCTTGCTGGTGCAAAGTTCTATCAAATGAGGCTTTGTTATGCTGTCTAGACTTAGCTTTCCGGAACTTAATCTCAGCTCGACTTGCATCCGCACAGTTTTTTTAGCACTAGGATTACTTGTCTATTTGCTGACTGAATATGCATAATAAAGTATGAGTGAGATCATCATACTCAGATACAGGTATATGCATACACAGCATCGTGGTAAAACTAATACAGTGTAAAATAATGTTTTTTATAATATTGGACTTCACTCAAACTGTCACCCACTCACACACCAAAGACTCTGACTTGCTAATGTTTCAAGCAGACACGTTAATGTATAAACTTGCAACAGAATATTTACTGATTACAGTTTGACCAGGTACATGTTGATTTTTAATCCTTCGTTAATAAATGGGATGACACCACACCACACCACACAGATCATTATAATGAAATTATTCAAACTTTTGACCAACGGCTTTTCAAATGAGTTAAATTGAAGAACAATATTTTCTTTTTATGGAGACTGTAATGTAACAGATTTTTATAAATTTTTGAAAACTTTAATTATGGAGCAATATTGTTCTTAAACTCACCAATTCAATTGTATCAATTTTCTACTAAAGATATACCAAATATAATGGAACATTGAGTTCAAAATTTTTGAACATTTGTAAACCAGTACCTGTTCTTGCAGATCAGCAATTTGGTGTTCCATTTCTTCTACACGAGCAGAAAGTTTCTCTTTGGTACGTCCAAGCTCAAGAATTTCAGACTTTTTCTGATCAAGATCCTTTTGAAGTTTTTGAAACTCGTGCTTTTCATGAGCTGAAAGATCTCGCATTCTCACCAGAGTTTCCCTGAGTCGACTGTTTTGTTGTTCTAATTGTTTTATTTCGTAAGTAGAAGGACCAGATCCAGTCCCGCCGCCTCCTGTCTTCAATAAAATATTCAAGTAATACAAAGTTGCGATTTAAGTAGTGGTATTAAACATAAAATTTGATGAAGTAGCAGGAATTTAATATCTATGGAATTATATACCTTGTCGGATATCTCTGCGCGCAAAATTTCCAAATCTAAAGTAAGCTCTTCCAGCTTCTCTTTAGCTTGATCTAACTCTATTTGCAGAGTCTCCGCTTTCTCCTCTGCCATTTCTTTGTCTAAAGTAGCCATCTCCACGGTTTCAACAAGGTCTGCCATTTCCTCTTGGTGTTGATCCCGTGCAGATTGAGCATCGCGGGCCTCTTGACGAGCCCACTGAAGCTGTCGCTGTAGACTAGCCTGTGGAAAAAAATCTATGATTACAATCTGCGTGGAAAATGATAACAATAAATGTACAAATTTTTACATTGCAAAAAAGCAATTTGATGTATGTAAGACTTGAAAAAACTTCACAGAATTTTACCTGACTCTCCATAACTTTGGTCTTAAACTCGATCAACTGGTCTAGCTGTAACTTAGTCTTTTCGTAATCCTTCATCTTTTCTTTTTCTTGAAGTCTCTTCATTCGCAAAGTCTCCAATTTTTCATTCAGATCACGTACCTATGGTGTAAATTGTTTTATTAGTTCAGAAATAAAATGGCAAGACAGTTAATTCTCTAAAAGTTAATTAAAGAATGTATTATTTGATTGATGATACATGTTACATATTTGGGATGAAAACTAGTCCAACATACCTGAGCTTTAAGATTATCATTTTCTTGCATCATTTGCATATGTGACAATTTTTCTTCAACTGAACTGCCGATCGCCATTACAGACTGGCTTGCGATTGCCTGTCCTGGTACAAACTGTGGTTTCAATGTCTCCACGAAACCCGTCTGTGTTAAAAGAATAAAATCAAAACAGAATGTATTACTAATAGACACGGGCCTTTTTTTCTTATTAATGCAACCAATGAATGGTAGGTACTATTCAGAATAGATAAGTCGATTCAAAATTTAGAAAAAGGAATTTAGCTGCCATGATAAACATAGAGGAAGAGAGTGCATAATACTGTTCATCATAAAATACAAACACAATAACAAGTTAATCCTAATTAATCTCAATTTTACCGCATTAGCGAAATACAGGATGTTTTTGTTATATTAACTATGTAAAACTCGTATACAATACAGAAGATTATTAATTAGGAATTACATACTTTTGTCATTATTGAATAAATTAAATTCATCTGCACATATTACACCATATCATCGGCTGGAGTTATTTAATATTGTTAGTCATTAATGTAAATAATGTTCCTTTTGTAACGGGGTACCATGAACAATTGTAATAATCATTGCGATGTGCGGGATTTTATTTAAATATCCGTCAGTAAAGCCCAAGCAAATTAATGTAATAATATACACTTTCAATGATATTTTTCAATAATTAGCACTCTTCTCCACACTATAATCGTAGCTGTGCAACCCATGCAACGTGCGGCATTTCTTGATATAAGAATTTTTATTGTAAAATTGAATCTATTGAAAGATTTAAGTCTAGAAATAAATACTGTACAGGTATATGTCGTAGATATAATCTTTTCAATAATTCATGGGCTGCACTAATTTAAAAAAAAAAAAAACACAACGTACTCTCTGTGGAACGCTACTAATATAGTGTATTATAGTGTTGTTGTGTACACCCAGCATAATTAGTTTTTGTTAAAGTAATTAGGATTAAGTTAATGACAGACACCAAGAACAGTTTTAGCTACATCTAATTTCCTTCTATTGGTTCTAATAAATCTAAACTAATGTAATTATTTAGTCAAGTAACTCAATCGTTCAAAGGGTTTTCTAGTGTCAGAACTTCAGCTATGCTGTTCTTCAGGTCCTATAGACTTGTTATCTCCTTTTTTTGTTAAAAGGATTAGAGAAGGTTGTTCAAATGCAAACAACAAAACTCGTATGTAGAGAAAAAAAAAAATTAGATACTATTTTCAACTAAAATAGTATTTTCGTAAATTATAAGTGAATTTCAATAAATAATTCAACTCTAGTGCAGCAATATATATATTATATACTGTGATTGTCTTGCTGTGAAGATAATATTTGGAACAAATTTATCATTTCCACTTAAAAAACCTGCCGATTAAAATAAAAAATTTTTCTAAGCATCACATAACTCAGTCAAAGAAGCAAATGGCTGATGTGATGATGGGAACGTAGAGGATGGAAAGAATCTGTGAATAATTGTTAATAATTAAAAGTGAATCAGAATGTAATGTTACCGATTTTTATGAAATGTTATGAAAGGTCATGATCAACAAACAGCTATCACAAGAAGCACGAGACCAGAGGTAATTAAAAACTGAGATATTAGAATTATTGAATATTATTAATTACATTATTCTGATCATCTTGGGCCATTGGCTTTTTGCCAGGAGGCGAGCTCGTGCTAGGGGACTTCTGAAACACGTACGTGCATTCCCATATGAATCCCTTATTTATTAGCTTGATTATACCTAGCATTGATTTTAAATATGTTGAATCATTTTTTATTCTTTCCATGTTTGCAAATGAATATATTAATATTTTAAAACAGCGTGCGTTTCATCGCCTCACAAGTGTCGGAACATCTAAGATATTATATACACCTCAGGTTACAATGTAAAAACAGACAATCCATCACCGATTAAATGAATGAAATTTCGAACCCCCATGAATTTTTCATACGCACAAATGGCATGTAACAAAATGTCGGAGTATAATTATTATTGAAAAGCACATTTATCCCAGAAGATTTCTCAGCACCGTCTTGGGTGTTCTTATCAGTTTAAAAATACGATCTTGTGCTTAGAAAATGACAACGCATCGGCTTAATAAGCATATACGAAAAAAAAATGATCATTGTCACTTTGAAGAAAATCGCAATAACTAATTAACTACCACACGATCCCTATAAAATTTTAAACATCTGAAGATGCTTTGCACAATTTTATATAAAACAATGGCTCATCTCATGGGTTGTACTAATAATAATGAAACGAAAGACTGAATTTTTTAACACACCTACGATATGTAATTAAACTGTTTAATACCTACCTCTATAAAAGATGCTCGCTTTGTGGATGTTGGAGCTGGTATATGTGATTCTCCAACTTCTTTACGTTCCTGCTGCAACCCGGTTAGACTTTCGGTACTTGGAGCGCTCAAATGTGTTTTGCTCCCTCCCAACGATAGACGTGAACTATATGAATCCATAAAGAATATTTACAGCCTTAATACAGGCCTGTTCCAAATTCAAATTGTACAAATTATGCACATTAATGATCGAGTATGACACATAAGTATCTCTATTTTTACTGTATACCAGTATACCAGCCTGATCGCAAAGCCTAGTTGCAACAAGCCCATCTTAAACATTTTCATTACTACTGAACTGATAAATTATTTCTACATTAACTGTTTTGATTAAATACTTCCATAAGCAATTTTGAAGACTTCCAATACATATGACGACATAATTGGGCCATTGCAAGATCTAGGAGCAATATTTTTTATCTTTTTAATTCTGTTACCATACAGATTCATCCATACACATATAGTTACTGAATTAGGGTAACATTAAGACCATAGCAAATACAGAATGATTAATTTCAATATTCATAGGAAAGTATCACACTCGCTGTAAAAAATCCGGCCATATTTATAACAATTTGAGTATTAGGGGTGAAGCTACCACTGAGCACTTTCCTGCTTTTGAACTTTGAAGGCAACCAGCTAGTTGGTAACTCAGAATGAGTCTTCAAGAATATTATTGGATCCAGCTTAGTCTGTTATAAAACTTTTATGATCAGATAAATGGAGTTACGATTCTAACCAGCGAAGGTGAGACTAATAATTAGAGAGAAATTGAATCTGGACAAATGATGTTTGTTAAAAAATTATTTTTACACTTTTAGCTCATTATAGTTCTAGGTTCTATATATAGGTAAAAAAGTTTATCGAAGCTGAGAAGATATCAGCTCACTTTGAATAGTTGTGTTAAAAAGTGCATAAGTGCGAGCATGATCAAGTACGCAATAGCAGTGCATAAGATGGATTAAATTTATTCTCACTGATAGACATGCACAGTGATACTAAATCGGTAAGTAATATGTTGAAAAATCAAACTACGCAAACAAATTAACATTGAATACTAGTTGTATGCTAATCTAGGGGACCTGCATATTTCTTTCGTCATGGAATGTGTACTATTATTGTGTGGATACTCTGTATTACAAGTTAAATATTCCAAAAATCATCAGATTCACAAGCGCATACATGATTAATTATTTATACTAGTAAGGATTGATGTTCAATTGTTTTTGAATAGTTAACAGAAGTTTAACGAGGCTAAAATTTCTCACAAACTATTATTCGATGTTGTCCAAAAGGCGATCTGAAACATTGTGTGTTTACTCCACTGTAGTGTGTTTATTACAGTTTAACAGACTCAATATATGTATAGTTAGAAACAAGATTTTAGTTGCTGTGCTTAGCCTACGAATAAAACAATATTCTGCAACAATAGAAGATTAGCATATCGACTAGTTAAACTGAACCTTAAGCACATTAATACAAATAATTTACACAATTAATTACCACGTTTGATTTGGATATTGTTCTTACCCTGTAAGCTTGTCCGGACGCTGACGTGTTGCTTGTGCCGGAGATGTTTTTCTCCTAACACTTTTAATAAGCAGCATTTCAAATTCCAGCATTTTAATAAAGCATTATGTTGGTTCATGTTATAGTTATGTTTGTGAAAAATAAGATTATTAAAATAAACTGTGAGAATTGCGAAAACTATATGCCATCAGCAATCAAGGTGAACATGAGTAAACGGATTTCATTTCGAAACTTGAGATAACACAGGCTGTTGTATTATGTTGATGTCAAAAAAATTAAAGTTAATTGAAGGATTGAAGTTATTGAAACTATATAAATATCATTTATTAAGTAATGACAATCAGAAAATGCAACAGGTCGTGTGTTGCATAAAGAAATGTCTGTTGCTTTAGGATAAACAAAAAACAAAACCATAATGTTATGAGTGAAGAGTTGTGTGCAGTGTCTGGATTACGTATATTGAAACTTACGCAGTGGGTTCATTCCGTCGACGCATGCTGATGCTAGCATGAAAACATGATTCAAAACTTATGCCTTAATTATCTAGAATTTTTTATCATCATGATACTACTCAAGAACAGTTCAGCCACGTCAATCAGACATAGTTGATTATCATATTAATCATATAGAATTTTCATTTCAAATTATCGAAATACGATTAATTTTTTTCGTTTCACTATATTCAAGGGGAAATTTCATCTAGCCTAATAATCACGAGAAAATTGAAAAAGCAGATTCATGTTTAACATAGAAAAGGTCCTATTCAAGATGCTTCAAAGTTGTAAGCATTCATGATCAAGGTTCATTATATTATAGCTTTTGCCACAGCGTGAGCTTTGATAATTATTAGGTACACAGTGTACCAAACGCCGGTCAAACACCCCACATTATCACAATGATTTCAGTATGCGGAGAAACAAGAATTTTTGTTCATATCATAACCGTGAATAGATTATTTATATAAATTTTTGTTTAGCTTGAAAAAATTCTGAAAAATCACTTTTTCTAATTGCTTTAATAGAAAATTACCCAAATTCAATTGACTGATGTATTTTATTGTCAAATTGATGACGTTATATACTTTACAATTAAATGATTTTTCGGTGCTTATAATTTTGTCTTTAAAATGTTTTCTGCATTTAACAGTTGACTCAAGAGCCATAAGAAGTAACAACACAAAATTTGAAGAATAGCTCATAACTAATACAAAAATAATTCATTTATATATTTTATTATCATTTTCTGTTTTTTTCCTCATTATATTAGAAAAAATATGATGATGAAGAAATTGTGAACTGAAGGCTGTGAGTTCGGTATTCTAACTCATTTTTTACGATAATTTTAAAGGGATAAGTTCTATAAAATTTAAGCTTTTCAGTAAACTTCAGTAGCACAGAGAACCCTGTGAGACCATTTCAGAACACAGTGTTCTGTCGGCATCGTCAGTGACTCGAACACTGATTAAACTGGCTTGAGCTAGTCTAATGATCACAAGTAAATGGTAATTTTTTATTTTGGAACTTTTCAATTTGTGAAAAACTATTATCTATGATTCTTATAAAAATTCACATCGTTTTCCAGCGTTGTTTAGTCAAATCAACCTACTGTTCGTTACTTCATCATTAAGAGCTCTGATATAATAAAAATTTTTAGCTATATCTGGATGCAAAATAACTCAATCAGGCCAAAATTTTTTGAAGTCAAACTTTGATGTAACGAAAATGCGACCGGGAAAAATATATATATAAGGCATTCCTTGCCAATGACAAAAGAGAATTGTGAATCCAGATCGAATTAAAGTTTCACTTCTGTCGTACGGATTTGTGCCACGCATCATTTTTAAAAAAATATATCAACAGTGTCAACAGCATGGTATATCATGTCTATCCATATTCTTTGCAGTAAATTAATAAAAATCGAAAAATCTCTTCACCTATTCAGACGACTTCTGGCTCTAGCTGCTCCGCTATCATCTGGAGTCGTGGCAGCACTACCGGCGGAAGAAGGGCTGACCGGTTCTGTCCGATTGCCAGACTCATCAAGTAAAATAAGTTGTGTTTGGCGAACAAACATCCCATGATTCTCTTTGCACTGAAATGGTAACAGTGAATTAATATGAACATGCAGACAATCAATTTTCATAATTTATTCAATTCTCAATACTTGAAGTTTCAGATCTAGAAGAAGACCCTCTTCAGAGAGACAAGCATTTCATCACAGATTTCAGCTTTTAGTTTTTCTCAAAAGGGTCTACGTTTGGGATGGTATTAAATAATATCGAATCATTATAATCAACAGATGGAAATAACAAATGAAAAGAAAGGTGGAATTTGTGGTTTAATGCTTACTTGGAAATACGATTGTCCTTTGACAGTGCCGTTGTTTTTTCCTCTCGGTTCATCGAGAATAACTCCGATCCATTTTCCAGTGGCGAATGAAGGATGACCAATGTATGCTATTGAACCATGGCATTCTTTACCAGAAACTTCAACACGCTGGCCGATTTTATATGACATATTTGACGATGTTAAGACTAGCGTAAAATCGTTAATTATAAAATTTAAAAGGCGGCGATCGCATGCACAGGTATGTGCGATTGCCGTGCATATGATACACCCAAAAAGTTCTTGCTTTGACGCGTGATATTTTTTATCTTTTAAACAAGTAGGTATCTTATTGCTTCTTCCGTGAATCAAATAATAAGGTGGCTCATTCAGTAGATTGAAAAAAATAATTTTCACAGTCTACAATTTATTGTAGTATATTAGAAATAATCAATTTTTGACGTTAAGACGATCACAAGAATGTGACAGTTCGCCGGCCATGTTAGAAATGTATCACGTGACTCGGATCCTAGCCTGAAAATTTTTACCCGCGAATTTTGATAAATTTAAAATACTTTTATCGATTGCATTTAGAATGACAAATATAAATTGCATTCATATCAGAACGACACGCTGAGTATACGTTTATATTCTACCTTTTTAGATAAAAAAATTACCTCAAATTATTATTCAGGAGACGGATCACAGGATTAGAACTCATATTATAACTTCAAATATGAAGAGTAGAAATAAATTACGTTCCGTTTAAACGAATTTCGTGCGTTTTTTGTTTTTTCGTTTTTTTCCAGCTATACCTTCGTCCTATAAAAAACGGAACATGTTGTTTCAAGTTCCACTCACTGAAGAGTATAAGCAATTTCAGATCTTAGCAGAGAGATTAATTAGCATACGCTCTACTTTAAGTTTAAGCAAATAATACAACATACTGTTAATATCATAAGCTTCGCAGTTTGATATTACAATACATTAAACGACCTTTTTGAACCAATCATTCAGAAAAAGAACCATTGATTAACGAACCACATACGATACTGTATAACTTTCTTTCTTTAAGCCATTTCTTAGCGAAAAAACTGTTAGTAGTACAAGAGTACCATTGAAAATTGTTCAAATTTTTAATTTTCGACAATATTTTAACATTGCTGATATTTATTTTCATTAGAGATTCGATGAAAACTGCAGGAACTAGAAATAAATTGACTTGTGCCTTTTTTTCATCTATATCCCTTCTATATTCTCAATGAATGACGACAAATGACTACTATCGAGTTAATCTGATATAAAGAAATAAACCGTTTTATTTATTAATTTTTAAAATGAGTTACAAAATTATTATAAATTAAATATTCATCTGTCTTGGATGATCTAGTTTTGGGACATCATGACCCATACTTCTGCGCCGTACCTGTCCCATAAGTCCGATCCCACGCAACATATGTAGTTAAATCTGTCTGGGACACGCTAGACCGAACATAGCTTAGTGCGTTCTTAAAATCATCTGCAGTAACTCCTCTAACATCATCTTCTCGTATATTTTGTAGCTCGTTGAAAGGTATACTTCTAATTGGCCCCATGCTAGCTTCTTTACAAAGATTAGTCATGTCAGCACCTGAATATCCTTCAGAAAGTCTGGCAATTTCAGAAATTTCATCCTGGGATAAATTATGGCGCTCTGAATGTAAGAGATTCTTTATTATCTGACTCCGGGCATCAAATTCTGGCAAAGGAACGTATAAACGTTTTACTAATCTTCTACGAGCTGCCTCATCCAACTCTTGAGGTCTGTTCGTAGCCCCAACTACTAAAATGCGGTCCTCTTCAGCTGTTGCTGCTCCATCTAATTGTACCAAAAATTCAGTCTTAATTCGTCTTGAACTTTCGTGCTCAGTTTCAGACCTCTGACTTAACAATGAATCTATCTCGTCTATAAATACCACCGCAGGTTGATGTACTCTTGCAACAGCGAATAAAGCTCGAACCATTTTTTCTCCTTCTCCAATCCACTTGGATGTTAAAGAGCTTGCGGAAATTGAGAAGAAGGTGGATTTGCTCTGAGAAGCTATGCACTTTCCTATCAATGTTTTTCCTGTGCCTGGGGGACCAAATAGCAATATACCTTTGGGAGGTCGCCTTAATCCTGTGAAAATGTCTGGTCTCAGTAAAGGAAATACGACAATTTCTTTTATAGTATTCTTGGCAAATTCAAGTCCTGCTATATCATCCCAAGAAACTGGTGCCCCAGAGTCCATGATTTCATTTTTTATTAATTCAACCATTTTTGGATTAATATTTTTCAGTCTCTCATCTTCGCAGCTATCCATATCTTGATCTGCACCAGTATTCCCATTTTCTGCTTCCTCACTTCGCTTGATTGGACAAATAAATTGTGAATTTACAGGCGGCTTACCTCCTAATGATCGTTTTTGAGGTAAAGCCTTGTTCTTCTTCAATTGTTGGACTTGAAGTTCCTCTTTGGCAGTTCTAAATGCCTGAGGAGTATTCTTTCTGTACCGTGCCTCATCAACTTCTTCTTGATTGATATTATTCCCCATGTTATGTTTAGAATACACCAAGTGGTTATCGCGTCGATATTCTGTCTCGTTATCTACATCGCTTAATCCTTTGCCATTAAAATTTGTGTTACGATTAAGTACTTTAAGATTTAATTTATTTGTAAAATGTGGGGACTTCTGTTGGTTGTTTGTGTTGAAAACGTCGCTAAAATCTCTGTTATCTTCCCAAGCTGGTTTCATTAACACATTTTTATGGTATTCCCCTTTATTAGGACCACCAATTTGTCTTTGGGCATAACCATGAGTACCACTTGTACCTTGCTTTGCGGTAAAAGCACCTCCATTAATTCTGCAACTATTATCAACAATCTGACCCGATGTCCTCTGAGATGGTAATTTTCGATTTCTTGGAAACTGTTCCTCACTTTTCCAAATGTCAACAATATCCTTCACATGCCTATCGGTAAACTCTTTATTCTTACAGTCCAACAAGTTGTCTTTTTGACATTGTACAGATTTCACAAACTGAATAGCAGTTTTAGGATCTTTGAGACTAGATTTCCACGTCAAGTTATTCTCTTGTCCACCGTCTCTTAGGCCTTCTATCTGAGACAAATAATTGTTTACACCTGCTTTATCGTCCATGTGCTGTTTATATACTTCAAGACCTTTTTTTAGCAGTAAATTGGCCATATCTTCATTACCGCTTAAAAAAATAGATAGATAATTAACGAAATTGTGTGAAACTTGATGCATTTAGATACAATATATGATGAATCATGACATTGGACAACTAATAAGACTACAGTAAATTTCAGAGTTTTAACTCTTCAGATGAGGAGGAGTTAAACTTACAATTTTCTACCACCCATGTATTTGGCAGCTAGACATCTTCGCTCAGTCTGTACCATTTCAAATGCATCCTTATCAGTTTTTGAAAATTTCAAAGTATGAAACGCCGCTAAGAAGTTGTCTTTGATCAAGGAATCTGGATTAGTGCTTTCTTCTGACATAGCAATGAATGATGTTTAATTATGATATGAAAATGTAATGTCGTTCTTACGACTTGTTTAGTTATTACTGAAACAATAAAATAAAATGAAATAGAAAAGAAAATAGATAGAAATTCTGGATGCTTTATTTGTATTACCTTTATTGACATTCAACATACGCAAGATGAAACTAAATAAAAATTTCTATGTTTACCTACATGTTTCGTAGAAAAAACGGCGTCGTGTTAGACATTCAAAATACAGTTTTAAAATTAATAAAGAGGACTAGAATTTTTACGAAACACACGTGTATACGATTTTAATTGTATATGAATAAGCCGGTACAGTAGAACGCCGTTGGGACGCCAATGAAATACTACGATACGATGGTAAGCATCAACAGGTGTCAGAGTCCTGCTCGATCTAGCAGAGACAAACATAACTACTAGAGAAACGGCGGGGGATGGCTAACAGGAGATGCCCTACCACTAGCGAGCCCTGGTAATAATTTTGTAAACTACAAACATACGACAGACTTCTTGGCGAAATATTAAAGATTTGAAATTATGAAGCGAAACTCACTTCTCTTGAAAATTAGAATCGTTTGGAAATCGACACGTCAGGTTCCTATATTTAAGAGCTAATAAGATCTACGATATTGATTAATATCGTTATCTGAAGAATATTCTTCACCTAACGTCAATATTGAAGTTAATTTTTTTACGTTATCTGCCAAACTTCATTTGGATATAGGGTAATATTTCATTCTCATAAACTATCGCACCGTAAAATTCACAGATGTAAGATCCCGAAGCAATAATGATTTTGAGACCTCTGATAAAAAATCTCAAGCTCAAAAAATCGGGTTCTAGATATGCAAACGAGTAATAGATCCCCACAAGAGAGATACGACTGCTGTAAAGCTTTGTGACGTCGTTGATTCGTGACTGTTTTTTCAGAGCGAAATCTCGGGGTAAAACGTTTAGAATTATTTCGTTTTGTTCTCTCAAACAGGGGATCTAATCGGTATTTTTCAGAGTGTGGTATCCTCGGTAATTTTTTGCAAATATCGTGTCATTGGCCCCATATGAAAGAGATTTGATTGAAGATACTCACATTTGGTTCTCTACCAGCAGCCACTTAAATAAAATCTGAAACTCAAGTTATGTTAATGCATTACTAGCTTTGTGAGAATAAATGATCGCAACGATCTTATAGAACTTTTTTTCTACGCGATACCTATGCCCTAAAATTGATCAACAATTGAATATTTAAGAAAAGAATTTCACTAGCTGAACCCGCGAATTGGTCAAATATATGGTCCAACGAAAATGACACCAACAGTCAAAATCACCGCCGCCGTCGTTCTAGTACCAAAGTATAATACAAGCAATGCAAGAATTAATTACTTCTAATTATGCGGCTTATTAGAGCGGATTTTCTGGTACTATAGTATATGTATATGTGATTATCGCGCGGAATTGATCACTGTAAATCAGCACCTGTACATGAAAGTATAAATAGTTTACAACAATCAAAATCCTCATCAATACAACTATCCAGGTTTCAGGATTAGTGATACGAAAGAATAACCGAATTTGATATAGCATCAGGTATTATTACGACGGTATACAGTGATTATCATTTCTAAATGCTTACGACGTTGTATAGCCGGCATTTTCCACGTGTTCTATGTTGATTAACGTGGTGGCGTTTATGCCAAGTGGACGTAGTTTAATTCCCAAAAAGTTGAGACTTTCTTCAATAAACTTTGAGCGGATTAGTCTTCACATTCGAATTTTTATATCATCTGTACCTACAAGAAAAATATACGATCGTATAAGTACCTGATTTATCGGGAAATGATATTCGTGTTATGATAAATAATCGAAAACCGTTCAAAAAATATATTTTTTGACTACAATTCGATTTATGTTATGCGCGACAGTTCTCGAAAATTACTTTGCCATTTTGACTTTGAAATCTAAGAATTTTTTCTTGAATACCTGAAATTTTCAGAGCGCTACTGCTATGAGATCACCCAGACCCTATATTTCGTGTAAAATTCACATTATACATGCGTAAGATTTCTCTTGCACTTGAAAAGGTCTTTTTATTTTATTAAATTCTGTAGTCATAACATATTTTGTATGACTAGCATACCTGCTGACGTACTTGGTACTGTATAGTAAAATAAAAATTAATTTGCTCGCGAGACGTGCGCATGTTAAGTCTTCGAATGAGAACAAGGCAATAGATCTTGAACCCTGGAAAACTATTGCAATGGGAACGCAGTAAATTGTAACATATCTATTTCGTTTATCACCCTAAGCAAATCCGAAAAATACCAAACATTGCTATAACTTCGATTTTTTAAAATAGCGATGATAAATGGTACTCAAACTTTTATTGTTGTACGTACGTTGGAGATACAGTCACTATAACGCAATTTAATAATATAATTATAACTTATACTTCATTTTTGGGTCAAAAATAAAGTTTTTTGTACAGATCTAAATGATTCTAAATATTATAGCTCACCTAAAATCTCATGGTTGTACCTTTTTGGAAATGTCAGATTTATCTGTATCCTACATAAAAATTTAATTATATAAAAATATATTTACTACCTGAGTATAATGATGAGATAAAAATTTGTATGGAAGACTTAGTTTACCCAAAGTGACAAAATTGCTAAACGTATTTCTTGTAAACAGTAAGCCCTTGAGGTTTACAACTTGGTGGTCTCTCAGATTTCAGTTCACACTATGAGTGGTAAGCATTACAGAAAAATCAAGAATTTCACCTCAGATCATAAATACAAAATTGATGAAATTTCCCAAATGGATTATCCAGCTAATATAAATATTCGCAATATTTCCGATCAAAGCGAGTAATCCAAAAGTAATACCAATCTCGTGTAAATTTTCAAATGGTATAATTACGACGTTTAGTAAACATATTCATTGAAAGAATTTGCATCCTCAAAATTAATCTTGACATCAAAAAATCCATCTTTTACGTATGTCAAGAAGTATTGTAGGAGAAGGCGGGCGATAACGACCACCCCCGAGCACTGGAGTTGCGTATACAGCACTCCAGAAAGTGCTGTGAGTATTGTCGATTGGTATTAATATGACCTTAGCCCCCAGAGTGCCTATAATAATCGAAAACGGATCGGTCTATTCCGTGTTTTTAATACTTCGAGTTAAAAGATAATAAACAATCAGTCCGTTAATTCGTGTCATAATTAATTATTTTCAATTTATTGTGAATCAAAATCCTGTTTATTGTTTTATTTTTTCTTCAATTGAGCTGACGACATAGAAAGCTCTTGTATTCTGAAACGACTTTTCAACAAACATTTCTTATATGCTAAATAGCGTCTCCATATTAAATATTATACGACGTTTAAACAATCAAATGACCTCGACTTACGTCACCCTCATAAAATCAATTAGAGATTACGATAGAGTTGTGCGATCGTTACAAAGCATAATGTGTTTCTATGCTTCTGTCTCTAAACACGTTAGGTACTCAGATCAACTGGATCACAATTCTCAAACATGCTCAAAGGAGAAATCAGTCGCAGTTTACGTTTCCCGTTGTGAATTTTACTTAAAAGTAATATTGATGTAATCGAACAAAGAACTGTTAAATTTTTAATCAATTTTGTTGATTAGATTTATCAATAACTCGATGAATAAGAATCAAGCGATCTCGGTCGGACAAGAAGATCTGTTGCATCGCCTCAATTAATGAAATATGCACAAACTAGATGATTTCGTGCACGATCTAGCACGGATGCTATGTTTATATTGCATGATATTAACTGATGACCGTAAGACGTTGTTGGTTGTTTTTCTACATAAAACCACGATAGAGTGAAGGGTTCTAAGCGAGTTGAAGTGTGATTCCGTTTTATATGGTAAGCAGGATGGACCCATTACATATATTGTGCAGTGGCTCGGACTCTTCTAAAGGATACTGATATACCTACGTGACAATTGTGCACCTGCACTGGAAGTGATTTTTACCAGAAAATATTTACCAGATGTCAGATAGATCTTAACCTCCTCCCTGCCACTGCTCCATATCTGTAACAATTTTAAAAAGTTCTATCGCGAGAAGAAGGTTTTTTACGCATTTTCGATGAATTTTTTCAAGAAACGATTTTTTTCCACGGAGCTACAAAATTTAACCCGGAAGAGGATAAGCCTTCCGTGCCGATTAAAGTTTATTTGCTATTTTCACTCTGTAGGGAAAAGAAAAAAAAAAAAACCCCGTATTTTTCAACATATGTAGGTATCCCAAATTTCGTATAACTGATAGATATGTCCTCGTGTTCAAAAAAGTAAAGTATTTTCATAGATATAATAAAAACCACAATGATTTACTGTCTGTATAATGAATGTGATCGTAGGTATATATAAGACTAAATTATTTTTACTCAAAATTTTGCAGTAGCCATAATTAGATGGAACTTTGCTGCCGCAATGATATACCTATAGACGAATGGAAAGACTATACAATAGGGTATGAAAGCATGAAGGAGCAGTTTCATGGAAACCTGAGCAGCTTTCCACCGGGCGTTAAGTGCTGCACAGTAGTAAGGGACTATATAGTCAGCCTGCACTGCTCGGAAAGGTTCTTCAGACACGTTTTTCTAGATCGATTGGTAATAATGTACAGCATGATCAATGTAAAAAATAAAAATTATTTCTAATCATATACGCCCAAAAGGTAACAATTATTATACCGTTTCAAATAAATACTTACGCGTATTTTTATTGCAGTGTTGAATAAATATTTTCAGTATAAGTGCTTGCAAGCTGCGAGAGTACGTTCCATATATATATGGTGACTATAGTATGTTGTGATCTTTAAATTGTTAAGTCATCTGTGTCGTGTACTATATTTTGTTCCATATAAAACGAATGTCAACCTTGTTGGTTAGCCCACGTCAAATTCCGGCAATAATTAAAAAGTATGGATTTGTTAGAGCCGATAATAATTATGGCGATGTAGACAACTATAATAAGACTGTGGATGATGAGTTCGAAGAATGGCTAAAGGTTGAGTTAGGTCGCGCGGACGTTAATTTCAGCGGTGCAAAAATTTAATTACGTGTGTTTCTTTGTTTTGGAGGGTGGCGGGGGTGGGAGGGAGGTTTCAGGGGAGGGAAGACCCTCAATTTCCGATGAGCTTACCTCCGGGAAACCCTCTAAACGCCAAACGTCGATACGCCTGGCGGCAGCCATCTTGGGGCTGGTAGTACTCACACATATTCTTTGGTTTAACGTTGAAACTAAAGTTTGGCTATTTACCTAACCGAAAGACAATCAATTTCTCTCTTTTTACTCTCCGTCGTGAGATGGTTCGCGATATTATACACGTAAATGTACATACGTACACTACAAGGGTATATTCAAAAATACATCGTTCTTTTCAAAAAATATATTACTAACAAAAATTCAATACTGCACCGTAGTTATTTTTGCCTCGAATATCCTTATGAGATATAATATATACAAGAAACGATTAATCAATGTAGGAATGCATGAAAACCTCAGCTCGTCAATAACTGCAGCATTAACACCCCCGAACATGGTAACTAATTATCCCTTGCTTATAACAAGAGTAGGAATAAAATGAGAAAAAAAAATATATATCCAGTTTCGTGCGTTAAGAAGGGGTTGAGGGTTCACGCGTCTTCGGGCATTTATATAACCGAGCATTGGACGAAGAAGCATCTGCCTTTCAGAACCAGCTAAGTAAATACAAGCAAGATTAACTCCTTGGCCGTTGGCGTTTGTAACAGTTTTTCGAGGCTTAAGGCCCCCCTTTTGTCTAAATACCCGATTGAATTACGCGCGCGTGCCACCCGGCCCTCGTGGTTGGTAATAAGCCCGCTGCGGTCGTCGAAAGAAAATGATGGAATCAGATTTTATATATCTGTCTCTCGTGTCTGGCTGCCGCACAACTCGTGCGGCACTTTGATTCAAAATCCCTACACGATATACTACGGATCTTCAAAAGCTTACTCTTCAATTGTAATCCCCTTGCATCGCGATCGGTCTACACTAGATCCTAGAATAAAAACGATAATCGAAAAGACAGGATCACATATCATCAATACCCTTGAAATAGAAAAAAAGTTCACGTAGGTTAATCATATATCTTATCACATATTATCCGAAACTTGTAAGTCCTGCTGACTGTAAAATCGTGTAAAAGTTCGGACCCAAACCGCGGTTTCAAGTGCCTTCTGATATAAATATCTATTATTCTGAAATATGCCATATACAAGACTTGTTGTCTAAGCTGGAGTTCAGTCCTATTTAACGTGAAGTATAAAACCGACGATCATCCGCAAGGGATTTGAAAAATGTAATTAAAATGGTAGGGGGGTGGTGGAGGATAGCAATTCGGCTATTCCGTAACATCTCTATAATCGATAGAATCGCGGTTTAGCACGTGTGCGGATTATCTGCTAGCCAATCACTTAACATGGACCTAGATAACCGCGTCCCTTACCACGGACAATACGTGAGCTGTCATCTCTTCCCCCCAGCTAATCATTCACGACAAAATACTATCTGTATACACATTATATTCATCATCCAAAGGCGTATTGCATATGTACCTACATACAATACATCGAATTCAAAACCACCGCCTAATATATAAACACACACACACACACACGCGCACAATATACTTGCGGTAGTGATACGGTTTGTAAATTGAATCGAATAAAAAAAAAAACCAAACTGGCAATCTATAGAATATACATAGGTACTTGTTCGTATGGTGAAACTGTGTTTGCTGGTCTTATTACGCAATTGTATTCAACGACGGGTGTATCCGTGGTGGAGATGGCGTATGGACCAATGCTGTAAGGCTGAAGGGGTGTTTTGGTTTCTGCTTTGATTTCAGGTGCGGACAAACACAGGTGGGCCAACGCCCTTCTCTGCGCGATATGTATCTACGTTGGAATAGAATTTTCCTCCCCTAAATTATTTTTTTCTCTATACATATTATAGGTAACAAATATATATGCATGATATGTATATGTACAAATAACAACGTATTACATACACCTATATGTGTACATTTAATGTAATTGAATATATTTGTTGTTTTTCAGATAATTATATATGTAACATAAAATTAGAAATAAACAAGACGAATTTATAATTTTTGTCATTCATGTGCGAAATTATCAACCATAATGATTTATCATTCGGAAAAGATTCACATAACTTGACTATATTCCCACCGCCATGCCGGTTTCGATCAAATTTGACCTCGTCATCTTAACTGAGTTATAACGGAATTACAGAGCGAAAGTAATATACACCGCGAATCGGTTATTGGTCGTTTTGATAATATATTCAACGACACTTGGGTGAACTTTGGCTAACGGTTATTATCGATGGGTTTAATGTAGTTAAAAGAAGAGCAGCATGTTTTGATGATATGAACGTATACGAGGATTCGTAGCTAAAGATAGTGGGTTTAAGTTGAATAAAATCATAAGTCAATGTTATCGATTTATATGAAATTTGTTTCACAACGAGATCTCACCCTCCGAAGGGGATTCACAACAATTATCATTACTGCAGATATTGGCACATGAAATTTTGGGACTTTTGTTTAATGCAAAAATTTGTTAATTCGAATGGAAATCGATTGGCTATGAAACTATACCACGACCAACAAACGTTCGTATTAGCTCCAGTCATTGGCAGACGATGTCACCGGTCAGTTTTTTCGCAAACTCAGGATACGTACTTGATCGGCTTAAACAACATAGCCCTAAATTTTCAAGTATACATACATACATCTGTAAGGGCGTAGTTGTTATGAAGAAAACTGCAAAAATCTTAATTTAAGGGCAACTTCAGCAGTTTTCGGATGATGAATTTCGTATTAAGGGTCTCAATAATCACGTTTTCTGCTGTTATGTACCGACATTGCTAAGTCAGGGTGATGGGCAACCTAATATTGGTATATTCAGACGTATCCACAAAGACACCTGTCATAGTATCACTGCAAAATGCTCGGGCACAGTCCACAAGTGTCTGTTTTTCATTTTTCACATTGATAACTGAATCACTCTGGTCTGTCGCAGATATAATGTTTCACGACATGTAATGTAATCTCTCGAACATGCTATACGGCAGCAATGGACCTGTATACTAATTGATGTTATAAGTACTCTCACAATGCCGAAGTATTAACAGCCCTACTATTCTCTATAATTCTTAGCCATAATTTAGAACAATAATTTCGAGTGATTATGAAGCACCGTTAGACCCAGGGTTTTTATAAATTCATGAAATAAGTAAAATTTGAAAAATATTATACCGCCACGTATATTCAGACGTCTAGATATATTGTAGGGATGGGAGAAATTGCTACACTTTCTCAGATACATGTGCCGCACAAATAGGGTAGCGCGAATAAGAACTAGCAAATTCTATATTTGTTACATGTTTAGCAATGTGCTTCAGTTCCGATGAATAATAATGTAAGCAAATGCTAATACTTTATTTTTCTTTAATAATCTTCTATAGCCTAGGTGTCTAATTATTTAGCATCCGCACTGATTGTTGTGCAGCTAAAATTCAGCAAATACTCGTAATTTACTTTTCTGATTTTCTGAAGAAATATGTTTTCATAATAAGATTATTAGCTCGGATATAGTAAAACTAGTAAATGCCAAAAAATATTTTAATTTAGCAGATCCGTTCAAGCATTAACAATTGGATTTTATTTATATCAATATAATTCCTTAAGTAAAAATGAAAACCTTTCTCACTTAAAGCATATGCTAGTTTTACTTATATCTTAAACGTCAAAAGCAATTGCTTATTTTGATTCATACCACCCATAGTCTCGGTACATGCTGTATCATGTACACGTGTATTATTTACCTACATAACATATGCAACATATAACAGAATATAATGGCATAGTGGTGTTCTACGTGAATACCAAAGCTCCAATCGGTTGGAAGTTGTAAGCCAATACCTTGGCAGGGCCGTGGGCGGTATCGGATCCGAATTAAGAATTTGATCCTCATTCGGTCGATATAGCCTAGCCACCAGTTAGAACCAGTTGACCGGCGTGTAGAAAAGGCACGGTGTGGCTGACTTCCTCTTCCTGTTCGCATCGGAACTACAGTCAGGTGTCAGCTCCGGTCCCCGCCGGCCCCTGAGTCCGATATTCAATATTTAGCAAAACCGGAAACAAAAATTTGACTGCAAGCGAACCTTAATCAGGTTTAAAATGGCAACATATCGCGATAACCAAAGCACACTCCAATTGTCCATTTATGGATTCCCACGATCTGTTGCAGCTGAGCTTCATTCACGATCTCTCGTCAAGTGCACATAATTTTTATTTCTTAAATACGATCAAGATGTTACTGCACTTGTAATCGTCTAACTATAACAGCTTTACGCTCTGTTGTGTTTCAATTAAATAGTTTGCGGTATACCGCTCGCAATGATAATTTCTGGCAATTGGAAACTTTGACGAAAATTTCAATACACGTATTACTAATTTTCAATTACCCTGTCCAAAGTTTCGAAACTTTTGTAACCTGATGGATTTGAGTGATTTTCTATTCGATATTAGTAATGAAAGAAAGTTTTGTAGTAACATAAGTAACCCTTATAATATTTCCGAATGAAATGGATATAAATTTGAAATACATACCATTTACTGGGAGCTTCAGTTTATTTCATTATAGCCCTTACCCGTTGATGATGCATAGCATTTGTTTTTAAATAATAATTTCGATGTATTATAACAAGTCGTTATTTTGTTCAAGTAAAAAAAGACAAGATCCATCACTTTTAAATAGTCAAGTGAACCAGACGTTTTACTTTCGTAAGGGAAGGCATTACAAGCCAGTGATCTTTCGAGCGGGGTATCAGGGTGCAGGACCACCTAGGTAGTGTCTAAAGTATAAAGTAAACAATATCCGATCTCGCATGGATCGGTGAGTGAGCGGTTCGATCGCTGATCGCTGAATGACCGATTAGTATCTCGTGTCAGCGTGCAACACTTTTACGCACACGCAGGCAAAATGAGATGGTGGAGAAGGGGTGAAAGGGGGATGAGGTTGGATGAGGTGGAGGAGGAGGATACCGGGAGAAAGAGAGCTAAGGACACATGTGTACGAACGAAGGAGATGGAGACGAGAACATATGACACGGGGCTTGTAGTGGGGTGGTTGGTTCGTTGGTTAGTCTGTTAGTATATGGGGTGGGGGCGGGTAGTTAGCGAAGACACACTGTCAGTCTATCATGCCAGCATGTCAGTAGCACCTAGTTGTGTCTCTAAGATGAGTTCCGATGATCGTCCCTAAGGGTAACCGGACTTTTAAACTTAAGTGTTAATTTTGGTGTGCTTGCGTCTTCATGTTTCAAATCATCCGAAGGACGAAGAAGAGTGTTAATTATCACTTAAGTTTTTATCATTGTGAGTGAACAGCGCCCGCCGTACTTGAGGATACAAAACACATTCTCCAGGAATTTTAGTAAATTCAAACAAGTGTTGACAGTTTTCAAATCATCTTCTTCAGGGGACTTCAGAGCTTTTACTGCAAGCGAGTGCAAATAATTAGTCCTTGCCAGGTTTTGTTAAGAAGTGAACTTTGTGGGACTCGTAAAGAGAGGAAACTTTGAATGTGGCTTGACGACGGAAGATTGAATGGATCATAGATCGGTTACGTTCTGATAATGTTCAGTTTCAAAAGATACAGAAACGATCACAGAAACGTACCATACTTATATTATCGATGAGAATATTAATGGCTAATTTAGTTCTACTGAAGATATTAGTAGACTAAATTTTCAACTTTCTTTATTTTTACAAGTTCTTTCACGTTCAAACTAACCGCGCGATATGATCTTGCAAGAAATGTCCTCCTACTGGCAGAAATACTGCTCCAAATTTCGAACCACCGCGCTGAGAGATCCGATGCAAGAAACGTCGAGTGATCACCAAGCCTAAATAATTCCACAAAATAAAAAAATGGAAGAGCAAAAATTTTATGTATATATAATGTTATCAGAGTGTAAAACTTAAAAACGAACAAGAACATATGTACTGTATTAAAAAAATGACAATAATTGATAGCACTCGATTGATGAAAGAAAAATAACAGTTCCTTCAACCGATTTCACGAGATCCTAAAATGTACGGATACAAATAGTTGCAATTTGCAGATTTAGTGTCAAGTCAACTCACACGTGGGGGAAAAAAAAATATGTGCTTGTACTTAAAGTAGTGGTTTAATAAGGTTTGTTCCAGTCAGTCGTTTTCAGTAACCCCGTGAACTCCGTTTTGAAGATCGGCACATGACCTTTACTAGGGGAAATGATCGCGAAGTGAGATAACGTGAAGAGGAATTGAGTTAGTCGAGTGTATCTGTGTCAGTGTCGTGACTCGCCAGAGAAGATGCACATGGTACAAAATCCATGAATGGAAATATCTGGGAGGTTTCCAGAAGCCCTGAGAAGAGACCGGCGGGTCTTCCAAGCCATAAAGGTACATCTCCACACTTACGTATACACGCACACGTGATTCATTCATTCATTCATAAACGCATAACTCTACAGCGTAGGTATTATACCTGTCGCGTGAGTCCCTCAGACGCAGCATCCCCCGTGAAGGAGTCAAGGAGATCGTCATGATACACCAAGCGATAAATTTATATACGTATGCATTCAAAAATCCGTCGGAAAAATATCGGTGTACAATACCTCGCAGTCACATATTGACGACTGAATTTAAACTGTTCTTACTATTTTAGAAATTCATATCCAGTAGTCAATATAGAAAAGAAAGTCCCATGCTCTGCGAGGGTGTTTTCTATAGTTTGTGTTCTTCGAGTTACTATTCTTCTGATAGAGGAGGGTGCAATCTGACACAAACGGTTATAAAACTCAGCGAGGATCAAACCACTTCAACGAACTTGTCTAGTCTTACAATGGGAATAACGCTCAGTAATAGTGTTTACGATTAGGATGCACCAACTGCACATATATAGTAAAATTTTTATCTTTTTCAAGTTAAATAATAGGACTTAAATACGTTCAGAGCAGTCGATGTATCCGAATCGAATACGCCATAACTGATTGTTTCAGACCGATACACGCGGAGCTATTTACTGAACATAATTTTAAATGATTTGAAGATAATTATCAATTTTATTAAATTGATTGCAGTAATATATAATTATGAATAATATAATAGTGTGTCAATTTTAACGAAATTTCGTTGATTTCGCAAGTAATTTCAATCAATTTCATATAAAAACTTTTGATGACTTGAACGGACACAAATTTATAGATTTCAAACGATTGTGCAAAAGCCAATTTCGAGTATGAATAATTCCTCGAACCTACAGATAATTTTACAGTGTTAAATATACCCCAGGCATAGGCCAAGCGTTCATATTTTACGTGAGCTTCAGATGTATGTTGACTAAAAAAAAGATAGCAGCTGAACCATTGAACTCGAGATTGTGACTTGGATCTTAATTCTTACAATCAAGACAAGTGTATTACACAAATAGCTATTGAACGTGGTTTAAAGCCAAAACCGTCCTGCCGCTGTTGCTGCTGCTGTAAAAAAAAAAAAAAAAATCAGTTTAATATTATCGTCTATATTTTCAAGGAAATTGATTCCAGAGGTAGAACTTATCGTACAATCTGTCGTTGTCAGGGCAACCGGAGGGTCGGTCCATATCTCTATAGAAGTGGGAGGCAAATCGGAGGAGAAAAGGGAGGACGAAGAGGCGGTGGCGGAGGTGGTGGTGGAGGGGTGGGGAACGGGGTGCGGATACGTTTCTAAGGGAAGCTGGAACCAGAAAATTTGCAGAGATGGAGTTTCTGCAAAACCATCATTCAGCAAACACCTCCGAGTCGCCGTATACACTTGGCACAGGTGAGATCGTGGTCAATTCAATAACTTTGATTTTGAGTTTAACATATTTTTGACTACTGAAGTGACCCAACGTTCGAATAAAGCTAATAATTTTTTTTCTCGAAATGTCGTACAATTAATATACAACCGATACATGAACAGTGCAGGGCGTGATGATTATAAACGCTAATTCCTCACAACACGTAGATAAAAAATCTGCAAACATAACAACCGATATTTTTTTATGACTCTTTCGAAGTGAATTTTCCAAGACCAACTAAATTTATAGCAAGCTAAACACTTTTTATGTAAGATCAATTGTGTGAATTTTTTCAGTAAGTATTACGAATGTTTCTCATGATGGACAACATAAGTATACATATATCAGTAAGATGCATGCTACAATTGAGAAAAATTGTAGGGGCAGGCTTTAGCTGCAGCTCACAATATTTCACGTACGATAAAATTTAAAATTTACCGATTGTTATCCTCAGAATTATCCTTTACACTATAATAAATACTCTTCAAATTACACACAGTAATTTGATGTTTGGAATGAATTTTAATGAAATTAAATTTCATATCTGCAGGTTAGCAATAATATCTTTGATGATATTTTGAAGAATGCTTTACCGGAAACGGGTTTTGTCGATTAGAGTAGATGGTAGAAAATACGAATCAATAGTTCAGTGGTCTTTACAATCACTGTATACAAAAAAATTTACTTACTATTTAGATCCCAATGAACCAATTCCGTTTTAAAGTAAAAATTAATGAACTTCTCGTATCAAAAATCCGTCGATAATTGATTGACCAGATATTTAGCGACTTTTGAAAATATTTCAAAAACTTAATAAGTTTTATATAGGTAACGAGTACCAATGCATCAAACAACTTTTTTAAGAATAAACCGAATCCGGAGAAATTTGGTATCAAAATCCTCAGATAATTTCCAGATCCAGTATTGAAATTGAATAAATTTGAATAAGGGTCTCTAATGTGTGTTTTGAAATAATTACTATTATCTCGGAAATTGTTCACGCAATTTCCGCGACATGTTTTTGGATGGTAATTTTTACGGAAACCAGTTTTTGGTCCAAACCAGACACAATTTTAGATAGGAGGAATGAACGGGGTAGCCGTTAGAAACTTAATTACAGCATAATTCGACAACTGTTACATATCGATCTCACCGAAACTCACTGTAAAAGTATACATCAAACTGAACAACATAATTAGATTCCATTGAAACACACATTCAAGTAGTTAAAATAAAAATGAGATTAGAAGTATTCTATTTTTCTTATTACAAAAATTTTCTGTAGCAATAATCTATACCCATTTTGAGGTACATGTTTCTTGATGTTAGGTGCAAAAATAAATGAATAGAACTTGCATTTTGCACATCCGACATTTTTTGTTGCTATTTTTACAACGTCTAGTGTCTGGAGCTAGATCTAGAGTCTAGTCTTACTATGAGTGTCTAGAGCAGTTTTATGGAAACCATGGCAGCATACCCTAACGTCTGTGATGTAGTTCAAGGCTGAACAAATTTTTTACACTTGCTCCACAAAGTCGAGATTCTAAATTTTATATGATCACGATACTATAGGATCGGTGGGCAGCATCGAAGCGACGATCCCGTCGAGTCTTTGCAGTGGACCTCTTGGTGTATTGTCGAACGAAGACACACTAGGAGAAAATCAAAATGACGAAGCCTTAGGCGCACTGCAGGGAACTCTGCAGGACCTGCAAAATTCACCCGAAGACATCCAGGGCTCGCATAATCAGCAGCTACATAACTCGGGCCAAAATCAAGTCGTGAGCGAATTCGGGGCTAGTTTTTGGGTCGACGATATGGCCGGCTTTCCGTTACCACCCTTGGACCTGGATCCATTACCGCCGGGACTCTTCAGCCCATGTTCCGCTACCTACAAGTGAGTCTTTTCTCGATATCACAGAGTTAATGCAGATGATCTTTTTGGTGGGAAAACGAATTTAACATGTATACCAATATACGTATCATGGTTTCAAAATGTGCCTAGTGCATTTTGCCGAACTTAGTTAACGGGCTGCGTAGGTAGAACAAAAAAGGTGATCAACCTGAGAAAATTGAGTCAGGTAAGCTCACCTGGAAATACCAAAGACCTTAACTTCTGAATGTGAACCAGGGCGTAGATACGCTTGACTGAACCTAAATAATATTGTATTTCAACACCTCGCATTTATGAGGACCGTCAACGCAGTCGCATCGACCCAATCCCGACAGATTCCTCTCGAAACAAAATCCTGGGAATCTTCCTTTCCAGCGCGTAGATTACGTTATTTTACATATTCTAATATTTACTGAAACATCCCCTAAATATGGTATTTTTTGGAATTTATTACGTCATTCATACTAACGAGAATTTTTTTTCAACATTATTAACGCATAGTCATTTGAATCTCTTTATTTTCATTGTTTGTAGCTGGGGCTGCCCCAGAGGAGACTGCGTGCCAAGGTCTGGTACCGGAAATGGGGAAGGTGTCGCCGACGTTCTGTTATCCTTAAAGCATGCAGTGGTCCATCCTGGAAGCCCAACCGGTGGTTATTACACTGGAGGTCCACCACATCATTATTCTCAAGACTATGCTCAGAACTTAGGTCCTCCCGTACCTCCTTCCCATTACGGTTCCGGCCCAGCAATGTCCGTCAACGTTTCGATGAACATGACAATGAACATGAACATGCACCCAGGGTGAGTTTTATTATTATTTAAAGAAAATTCACTTTAACAGTATACAAGTAAGGCGTATGAAAAAATTGGTGGAGAAAAGTGTGCAAGTAACAAAGAAAAATCTCAAACAAAGTGCGCCATTTTGACTTTTGATATTCTGTGATTGTTCAGCCCTTGATCTCCGTTTGCGTAGGTACGATCAGAGCTATCCCTCTGCATGGGGTGTTGAGCCCCTGCTTAGCCCCGCCCCACAATACAACCCTGTCGAGGTACAAGCGAGGGTGAATCAACCTCAGCCTCTGATTGGCAACCACCCACACCACCCTCGACTCCCGACGTCCGAACACGCCCTTTGCATCGGGGGTGGCGTCACTACTGACGACAACGGACGACCTAACCTGTGCAGAATATGTGGAAAAACCTACGCGAGACCTAGCACTCTGAAAACGCACCTCAGGACACATTCTGGCGAGAAACCGTTTAGGTAATTTTTTTCTGAACTATTATCTAATCATAAAAAAATTGCTGGTTAGGGATTTCATTATTCTAAATACCCAACGTCGAGAAGTATCATCACTTCTCGATCTAAAAATATTTCATCAAAGGTATAATCATTAAAGGTAAAACTGAAGAAGGTGTAATTAGACATTTGCTAACATTTTTTTTTTAGAGTTTAAACTCCCTCCGGTGTAGGCCTCCGATTACACCCAAGCGATTTGTTGCACCCCGTTTATAAAGCCATGATAAAACCTTGTAAATAACTTATGCTTCTAGTAAGGCTTCGTGTGATTCGCTCGTAACACGGATGAGACGGAAAATGAGAAGTTCTTCTTGAATTCCCATTGCAAGGTTCTTCCAAGTGGAGCCGCGAATCGGCCCTATAGACTTAAAGAAGTTCAATCGCTACAGGCCGTTGCAAAAATACATTTACCGAGTAATCCAATAGATTGAAAAACAAACCTCAAACTAATGACGTAAAAAGATTTCTTCTATAATAGTTTCAACATTGTTCAGTCACGGAAATCAAGTCAATTGAAAGTTTAATAGCTACCACTTGAACCGAGGTGAAATTATCAAAAAATTTCTATTGACTTATTTCAGTAATGAACATTCAATTTTTAGATTTTATAAAATTCTGGAATACCGTTTGCAGGTATGAATTATAGAAAACGTTACGTCACAGTCGAAGAAAGTCCCATCTCCTGTAAGAATACATGTAGTATTTTTTAACTCTTATAAAATCTAAACGGGATTCCCAAATTTTTTCAAATCCTGATCGTGACTTCAATGTAATTTTCATCGGAACTTTGTCGTGGTTTGTAAATCAATTAATAAAATTTAAGACCATTGAAAAATTCACTATTAGAATTTCGCTAATTTTTCAAATTTTTCGGATCAAAAAGTTTTCTTTGTTCAAACGAATTGAACAACGTTTATTCACGTTACATGACAAAACATTTCATTTGCATTAAATAAGCTGTGGATAATTATAGAAACGGATTTTAGATTCTACTTTTGTGGGTTCAGGTAGTATCTACGAATCACGACATGAATAAATTTTAGCAACGCGTGTCATGCGGGGAAAAACTATTTTGCCATAATAGTTGAGACATCATTTCCAAGATTCTCAATATAACGTTTTGAAATCCAAAGTTCTTATCAAAATTCCGAGATGTTTCCACTAACTGAGGAACTTCCTAACTCTTCTCGGTACTTCAGGTCTGTAACATCCCATTGATTTTGTCGACTGAAAATCGTAAAACTATTATAGAAAACATTTTTTGATGTAAAAATTTTCAAGTTCCATTTCCAATCTCTTGTATTACACAAGTAAATGTGTTTTGCAACATTCCATAGCGATTGAACTCCCTTGATTCATTAATAATAATAATTAACTAATTATTTTACTGTGAGAAAATTCCTGAAACATTCACATTTCAGTTCACACATTCAAAAAATTTAAGACTATTGCTTAGAAGTTATAAGAGTTTAAAAGAAAACTGCATTGTCACAACTTGTTTGAATTATGTGTAGGGGAGGGTGGGGCAAAATGGTCCCCCGGAAATTTTCAATATTTAAATTATAATTGGGGGCGAAATGGGCCACCCCATTTTTTTTATTATACCTAGTATAAAAAAAGATGATACATAATTCTTATGGCTGGGTCATCTTGATACCGAGTATGTATTCAAGGACTTAAAAGAAATGGAATCAAAAAATTACTCGCGAAATTGGCCTTTTTTCCTTAAGGGACCCTTGGTGCCCCACTCTTCTTTATATAGGTATAATTGCAAACGAGCTTCGTAAATGACTTAAATCTTTGATAGTAACTTACTACATACTATCATTGAAATTAGTAAACAGAAATTTTTCGATAATTTTAACAGTTTATGCTAATAAAAATGATTTAACTCTCTTTAAATAGTAAAAGCCGAAGATGGTCCACCACGGCATCCGATTATCCGTATCATCGCACCTTGTAAACTAGCGAATCACAAGCTCTAAATTGATTAGAATTCGACGTCATATAAATGAATGTAATAAAGAATATGAACGTATTGGGACTTGAGTTGAACGGTGTTAAAACGCGCTCATCTCACTTAAATAAATTATATACATAACAAAATCAAGGACAAAATTGATAGGTTTCATATGATTTACCAACTGGCCAAACTAAATAATTTTTAAGCGTAACGATGTAGCTAATCAATGCAATTGCACTGTTTTTGAAAATGAATGATGTACAATTTCATTTTAATTAATTTTTATATAAATTATGATACTGACCCAATGAAAGATAACGGAGTTCGCCAATTCATTTTTAATTGCTGAAGAGATGTCTAAAAATGAGAACTGAGGAAATGAGTCCAACGACAAAATAACTCAAAGAAATAGATAGGACATTCGGTATTGTAAATAATTCAAAAAGATATCAAAAGTGCTAAAATCGCAAATTCTAAATTATGTATGCATAATCTGAATTGGTAATAAATCTTCAACTATGCTGTAGAGTCCCAATAAGTATGCACCTTCATCCTGAAGAAAATAACTCCATCTAAAGATGGAGAGTATTAACTCTAGTTCAGCTTTTATGGTCAATATCACAGGAATCACTGAGGGCGATTTCATTAATATTTTCAGTGTAACAAATATGATCCCTATAAATTTCATTAATAAATATGAAGCAGTTCCAGAGATGTGACGTCATGTTCACAAATATATTTAGTTCCCAGCGGTAAAATATTCTCGGTTGGCGCACGCCACTACCGTGAATAAGTTAATAAATTATTTTAACTAATAATAATACGATATATTTAATTTTTCACGAAGGTGTCACGCATGCTCAAAAGCATTTAGCCAAGCTGCAAATTTGACGGCTCACGCTAGAACACATTCCGGTGAGAAGCCGTTTCGATGTCCCGTCTGCGACAGAAGATTTTCACAGAGTAGCTCTGTGACCACTCACATGAGAACGCACTCCGGCGAACGACCCTATAGGTAAATACTTAACACATCTACCGATACAGTAGATACAACTGCGTTATAATATTATCGTACTAAAAATTGTTACTATCATAGGAAATTATGGTTAACGGCTGAGCATTCATTTTTTCAAAGATATACCTTTGCTAAATTGTGTATTTCATATAGGTAGGTATATTCAAAACAAAACTATAAACTAATATTTACATGAAAAGATATCTTCTTTAATTGTTGTATAAACATTTTGGAGTAAACAAAATCAATTAATTCATTAATGATACTCAACTACTTATTTTAGAACCACTCACAAATTTTTTAAAAAAGTACAAAAGAATTTAAAAAAAACTACATGTTTCCTTATGAGAATCTTCTTCGATTGTGGAACAATAAGTTGTGAATTTTATTTACTTGCAAGTGAGCAAGTGATAGAATTTTGACATCAGTAATTCCCTTGTCACAATACTTTAATAAACTATTATTTTTTGAACATTTGGACACTGTTCTCAGCCCAGCGAATAAACTCTCTTTAATGTGTATTATTACTTACGAGGGGTTAAAGATGCTGGAATTGTCGATGCATGTAGAAATATTTGACGTCAACACGTACAGTTAATAATTTCAATTTTCGATAAAAAATAAAAATTGTCGATTAAACACGTAGTTACAGAGTAATAAGAGCCCCGATACTCAACACACTAGTAGTAACGCACTAACGCGGTAGAGATACAAAGAAAGAATATTCATGTTCGAATGCATCGTGATACTGGATGGTTTCGAAATTAGCTGGCAGTTCTGTCGGTAAGTCTTTGTCTGCGTCGCACTTAGGCTTGTTTCTCTGACCCCGTCTCGCCCCCTCTAAATTTTCATCACTGACAGCAAATAACGGAACGTACCCACTATTACTTCTCGAATTACTAGAATTGTGTAAACTCTGCCTAACTCGAAGATAATATGGAGAATAGATAGTTTCGTGAAATTCGCATTGCTTATAATCTACGTAAAAGCAGTTCGATTATTTTCAATAAATTTGACCAATCCTTCGTCAGATCATATCGAATTCATGATTTACGTATAATTCAAAAGAAAAGTATCAAATCTTAATAAATAATTAACCATTGCAGATGTCGATTTTGCAAGAAGGCATTTTCGGACAGTTCCACTCTCACGAAACACTTACGAATTCATTCTGGAGAAAAGCCTTACCAATGCAAGCTGTGCCTATTAAGGTTCAGCCAGAGCGGTAACCTGAACAGGCACATGAGGGTTCACGGAGGTTCCTTGACGTGACACAGCAGTTCCGTATCACCGACAGATAAGACTTGGCTACAGTATTGTCGATTACCTGTGATTCGAGTGGGTGACAGCTTACAACGAAAACAATACTTTAAACAAAACAAAATAGGCTTCTTCTAACGCCCAACAAAGTTTGATGATGGATTTTCAATTAGAATAATGTATACCATGTGTTTCAATAATAATTAAAAAAAAAAATAAATAAAAACCATTTGGGTTATGTTGGTTGCGTCGGGAATCGATAACAAAGCTTGCAACAAATATTTGACGATATTTTTCCGATCCTGAAATTCGTATAGTTAACTATCCATTTCGAAGCATGTGTATGTATGTACATGTGTTTAGGAAATAAAAACAAAATAAACTGTTCGTGGTATCATTGGTAGTTGATGCTGGTAATTATCGAAAGACTACAACGAAATTGTTGAGTTAGAAAGAATTGTACTTCACATTTTAAAGTTAGTAGCGTGATAGAAAATACAAGATGGAAATGGACCGTTTTTTTTTTTTGTTGTTTTGTTTGAATAGCTGATGCATCTACCGAACGCAAGATGACGAGAGAATGATTCGGTGAATTACATTTAAATTTTGGAGGTAATATATATAACCAAAATTTATGAAGAGAACAGAAAAAAAATTGACTTAGTCGTCATGTTGAGTTCGACCAAACATTAAAAAGCCTCTTTGAAGTATTTGAAGACTAGTCTAAGATCTCAAAATATAGTAAGATACCCAATATTGTTAGTAATGTATCAATAATAAGAAATAAGAGAAAAAAAAAAAAAAATTAACAAATGTAACATAACGAAAAGTGTTAATAAAAATAGGTCAGGACAGGTGAGCAGGATGTCGTAGGCCTGCAGTATTCACCACAGCACCGTTGATTATTGTACAAATATTGTATTTATTATTATTATTAATTATAATTAATATTAATGTTGCTGTTTTCATCATGTTCATTTTTCTCATCTTAATTTCATATTTTTTTTATTTTTATTTTTCTTTTTCTTTTTCTTTTTCTTTTTCCGTTATTTTCAGTTATTTATTTATGTATTTATTTTTTTTTTAATGCAAAATGAAGATATTTTGGCGCCATTTTTTTTTTTTTGTTTTGTCACAAAACGAAACCAGAAGAAAAAAAAGTGAAAAAAAATCAATAAAAAAACCAAACAAACCAATACATGATATATGCAAAACAAATAATTGAAAAAAAAATAAAAAAATAATAAAAACAGATTAATGGATATATGGGCTTTTTCTGTTTTTTTTTCTTTCATTTTTGAGTATAAACACTGCTGATAAACACTAAGGTTTAAAAGTGACGTTAAATAATTGACCTCACGATCAATGTCATAAAATCCACAAAAGGGGTCGAGGTGGATGGGTCGATGTACTTAGTTGATTTACGATTTTTTTTTTTTTCTCATATTAATTTGCCTTTTTTTACAGTTTAAAACTAAGAACAACTCCGTTGTCTTCTAGCGTATGTTGTTTCATTCATCAAAATCTTTTCTATATATAAATGATGTATTTATATAAGTTATAATATTCTTGGAAAGAAAGCATGAAAGAAGAAAAAAAAAAGAACAAAAACAGGAAAAAAAAAGAAAAAAAAAAAAAACAACAACATCGTATGTATGTCACTACGTTATGTAGTTTGTACAGATCTGCCGTAATAAGGTGGCCCTGTCGTCGTCTAGAGTTCTAAATAAGCATGTGATTTAGAGACCATCTCGTCACGCACAGATTGTACGTCGTGTATTTTATGTATGTTACGTAGCGTATTCTATTTAAAAATGTATATATGTCGCCTCTGTCTTTACAGTCATGTGCGTGTATCTATTTTGTGTGTGTGTGTGCGTGTATTTGTGTTCAAGTATATGCGTGTATGTGTTGTGTGTGATGCTTCATAGTTTTATTTCATTCTATATCTCTTCATATACCTATTTATAGTAGTCAAATATTCTTTTTGCGTCAGATTCTCATACCACTTGGAATGATTTTCATTTTTCCACAAATCGGTGAAAGCAATAGAAAAACAAAAAAAAAAAAAAATGTTTTTTTTTTTGTTTTTGTTTTACATAGGGCCGATCTACAACAGATACTAAACTCTGTTAAACCACATAATATGCACACCATCTCATATTCAGATTGCAGTCGTTAATATACATATAATAAATATGTATATATTATGCGAGGTGCAATCATCAAACAAGAATTTTAATTACTACATTTTTTATGTATTATTATAATAATTATAATAATAATAGATGGTATTGTTCCGAATTACTGCAGATACGTGATTAATAGAATGAGATTAAGTGATAAGCGTCCAGATAATCGTCTACAGAGTTCTTTTTTTATACCGTTATCTTTATCCAATCCACAAGCGTAAGCAAAATACTAAATATTTGAAGTTGGGTTTCCTTTGTCACAAGTATACAGGCTTGAAGTGGTACTTGTGTGTATGAAAAAAAAAAAAAAAATCAACAATTCGCACCAATAATTTTTGTAGTTAGATATAGAAAAATCATTACTGAATCAACTTTCAGTTTTACATAAATTTGTTTTTATTAAAGCCTAGGTTCATTTTTCTCAACAGTTGAAACGAATAATTATTCTTCCAACAAACTGACGGAAACCTAAGTTAATCTCAAATCGTTATATAAATAAGTATTTGTTGGTATCAAATGCTCCAACAGCATAATATAGTATATCAACTTTTGAATAGTTATTAATTTTAATCTAATTTGAATTTTTTTTCTTTTTTTTTTTTTTGTTAGCACATTTATGTAAACACATGATTAAACATCTGATTGATAATAGGAAAAATTCTTTTCAATTTTCAAAAAAGTGTATATACCTATGTACATTATACATGTATATATTTCTAAACTGGACACATATCATACGAATTTCTTTTTGTTCTTAGTTATTGTATATGTGCCTGGACCAACCACCGATAGCATAATATATTTCTGTAAAATTTTCATTAATTTTCCAGCTATGTTATACCATGAAGACCATCTGGAAGCATATCACATAACTGTAATCTCTTGCCGATCTACCCTACATGATTATTAACTTTAATTTCTTTGATTAAGATTAAAAACAGATCGAAACAACCGAATAGATATGTGTGTCTCTAAAATAGATTTTCATATTTTCATTTTTTATTTTTTTTTTTATTTAATTATTATTATTATTATTATTATTATTATTATTATCGCTTTCCATAATTTTTTCTCAAAAAATTTTCCATTTTTCTATCCATGATTTGCCTCTCGATAATATACTCAAGTGTTCGTAACATCGCATTACTTTACTTAATACAATAATTAATCATATTATAATTATCAATTAATAAAACTTGTTTCTGCTTGTTCCATATTTCGTTTTCTCTCTCTCTCTCTCTCGTTCTCTCTCTCTCTCTCTCTCTCTCTCGCCCTCTTTCTCTCTCTATCTCTCTTGCTCACTTTCTCACTTCACCTCTCTCGCTTCCAAAATCTTAATCGATAATATTCACTGAAAAGCACAATTTGCTGTTTTTTTTTTTTTCGTTTTTTTTTCTTCTTTAGTCTCAGAAACACAAAAATACTCTGACGGAAAAGTTCTAGGGGTTCATTCTCGAAAATTTCAGAATATACTTTGAAAAATTGTGGATAATATTCTTATCCCTTAATACCACTGTATATCATACGTTAGTCAGATGGTGTTGTTGTAACTGTGTGTGTGTAATGATATTTAGTAATTTTTCAATAAAAACTGACATAAAATTTTCGAGAATCATCTCACAATCTTTTTCTTTTTCCTTTTTTTTTTTCTTTTTCTTTTTCTCTTTTGACGCAAATCAAAATCTCTTCATATATCTACGGGGCTTCCGTTTTTCCATTCACGCACAAAATTGTTTTGTTATTTAGGGTAAAAAATAAAGACTGTATTTATAGTTGTTCGGTAATCCGAAACGCTATTTTCATGCTTTGTAATGCAGTCCCCAATTAATTAAGTAATAATTAATCTGAAAATTTTCGATATGATTCACAACATGTCGGCTCATCAAATCTTCCAATTGAATAGAATTGCCTAATTGTGAATATGCAGACTGCATAGCCGTCACTGTAAAAAAAAGAAATAAAATAAAAATAATAAAAAATAAATGAAATAAAAATAAAAACTAAACTCAACCCACAGATGAACCAAAAGATGACAGAATTTCTTTTTACAGAAATATAGAAAAATGTCAAGATACAAACAATAAAATAAAAAAAGTAATTGTGGATTTATGCCTTTCGTCACATTTCGACACAGTCTACCTGCTAAATTTAATACAAATTTTTTATTCATTTTTATTATTATTATTATTATTTTTTTCTCTTATTTTTTAAGCTACTGATTCAATTTTCAGTTTTAACCTTGATTTTTACACAGAACTAACTATATTTGACATTTGGTATCGGCGCTGTGTGACACTTGAAACACCTGCGCCATGACGACGGGTTTTATTACTTGCAAATATTTGACGAAAAACTTTTAGGCCATTGATAAATTACCAAGATTTAATAATCACTTGCAAGATGAATAGAAGAAAAAGACAAAGAAAAAAAATATATCTTTATGTACGAAAAAGAAAAAAAAAAAAAGTTTTAGTAATGTATAATAAAGTAATATAGACAAATACGTGATGCTCCGTGTATGGGTTGTGAAATAAAAATAAGAATAAAGAAAAAAAAATCTTCAATAAATCAATTGATGAGAATATTCAAAGAAACAGAATACATATCCGACGTGAGCATGATGTTTGCCAGTGTCACCCATCCTTGTTAAATGTGCTACTATCGATTTTGAATTTCATTTAAACAAGAACCTAGACTTTTATTTTATTATTATTATTATTATTATTTTCTTTTTTTCAATTGTCATGTATGTATCGTTCCATATAAAGTTCCGATTGGCTAATACAGAGGTTGTAAGTTGTTTCAAACATGTTTTTTTTTTAAAGATAAAAAATATCCACAAATGTAAACAGCAACTACAAGAGATGCTAATATAACGTAGTTGAATTACTTTTAGTTGACGAAAATTTTTTCAAAAATAATGGAAAGATTGGGGTTGCGTGCGTCGGCTTCAACGCATTCTTAATGAATTCCACGTTTGTTTTTTTTGTTTCTTTTTTTTTGTCAGGTCGGGGGGGGGGGGGGGGGGGGGGGGTGGGGTTGTTGTGAATGGGTTTAGGAAGTGTGATGGGATTGGGTAGAGTGGAGTGTGAGGACTTTAAAGGTCAGGGATTCAAGGTCAACGTGGGCTAGGGGCAGAGGGACTGGGTCTGGGGTCAGGCTCGCTTACTATGCTGTGGGGTAGAACGGGCAACCCACTGGCTGGAGGCGCAGAGGCTGGACCTCCCGCACCTCCGCCGCCAACTGAAGGGCCAGTTGGTCCTGTGGGCCCACCTCCACCTCCACCCCCTGCGTTAGAATTAGGCCCACCGCCTCCTCCGCCCCCTCCGACAACAGAGTGACCACTGGGAGGCGGCGGGGCCGAGTCATGAGGGGTCGTCGAATGCGCTTGCTGTACAGGTAGAGCTCCTGCGTAGTAACCACCGTTAATCCCTTCTGGATAACTACTGAAAAAATCAAATGAAGAAATTGTTTTGATCAACAGTATTTCACAGGGCTAATTTGAGACTCAATATCTCTGAATAATAAATTTTATTTTTTTTTTGCTATCAGGGGTTTGCGGATGATTGATTTTTCTTATTTTTTTTTTTTTTTTTTTTTATTGACAGTAAGAAAATTTGCATTTTTTTATTTTTATTTTTATTTTAATCTGAGGAAGAATTCGAATATTTGTGTTAAATAAATTCAAACAATGCAATGGTGTCTGAAAAATTCGTATTCTCTATTGATTATTTATACAATATTTTCGCAGTATTTGTTCTTAGCCAAAGAAAACCTTGGAACATGTTTTTTTTTTTAAATCTTTTTTTTCTTGTTTTAATTTGAAGGCTATAGCCTTACCTATTTTTTTTGGGCAAAATTCTCAACCCCTTTGGAATTAATCAAGGGATCTATATATGACATCTTTTGACCTGTAGAATTGAAAAATGACAATTAAATTGACGAAATTCAAACAAAAAATAATTCAGAGCTGATTTTATACAATTTTTATTTGTTTTTTATTTTTATTATTTATTATTTTTATTTTTTGAATAAATTAAATATCTCACAGCTTCGATATTGTCTATGATATAGATTCAGAATAGTTAGTAGTGCATTCAGTCTGCTAAAATTTTCAGCAAAGTCGCGAAAATGATATATCTACTATCAATATCAATATAATTTCATATTTAAAGATCAACCGAGATATTTATCACTTTTTTTTGTTTGTTTGTTTCTATTTTTGTTTTACTCTTTACAAATTTATGCAATTAAAGCATAGATTGATCTATTCCGACATACTGAATTCGATACTGATCATTAAACATAATAAATAGGGAAGTTGCATAATTTTTTTTTTTTGATTTATTTATTGTTTTCGATTAATTTGGTGATTAGGATTGGTATAAAATCAATCGCATCGAATTGATCACGACTAATTTCCAAATAAATAAAGTTTTAACCAATCCGAAACCAGCCGTAACAGTGTCCAATGGCACATACAATGCTCCACAACGTGCCTTATCCCATCAAACCAATGGCGGTTACTTTTTTTTATTTTTCACTGATTTTTACAGTCACTGTGACACATCATTTAAATGTTTATTTAATTTTAAGGATTCTATTTCAATTAAAATCATCAATTTTTCACATGAACATATAATATTAATGAATTAGGCAACTTCTCTATTGACCCAGAAAACAACTCAAAACTAGGTAATTTTTTTCTCAATAAGGACCAGCTATCATGACCTAAAAACTTTTGCAGATTTCGTTGTATTGAAACAATAATCATTATCATATTTCATAGGTGAATATGGAGCATTTCATTTCAACTCGACCAACATCTAACCCTGACCCCTAACTATGACCATTTTGAATTTGATCAAGGTTTTTCTTATATGACTTTTTCAACTCGAAAAGTTACTCGAAATTTTTATTCAGCCTTTTTTATTTTCTACCACTTACTTATTGTATAAAAAAGAAAAACTGTCCATTATAATTTGAATGGTTCAACAAGTGTATTCTTGGACCCATTTCTATCAAAATTTTTAATTAAAATATATTCAGAAGTCACAGTGCTAAATAAATGAATCCCTGATAATTATCGTTATGTGACAAAGAATTTTTTAAATTCTTGCAAATTGTATAAAATAATCCTTCGCTTTTCAACATAAAATTTATAAGCTTGTAACGGTTTGAGGAGACAGAATCTACGAAACAAATGTGAATGCTTTTTAACGTTGGCAGAATATTATCAAACAATACATGGAATGCCCCATATATATGTCAGACGAAATTATGCGATGTTTTGTCAATTTTCATAAGAGCCCCATGCCTTAATCATTTTGGCACTCCGTCAATGACTTTTTTGAACATTTCCATACAGCAATTAAAAGTTCTCTAATGCATCACAAACTCATATATGAAGATAGAAAGTTGTCCGATATTGCAATGAATAAGATTACTTCTAAACTGACCGTTGTTTTAGATTTCAGCTCAAAAAAAGTTATCCTGCAGTAAGATCAACTAATATAATATATTTCTGCATCAGATTTGACTACGATATTGAATTGAAATTACGTTAAGTCTTTTGAAAATATTATTCGTAATAATATGATAACGATAAAAAATATTCAAGAAAAATCACTAGTATATTGATATAGACGAGCACTTGCAGTTACGTGGCTGTAAAGTGACACTCGTATATATATTGATTTGATTATCAGAGATTGATATTGCCAAAAAACCTAATAAGAGCAACATCTGCTTAAAAGAGTACATACATCTTAAATGAGGGTGTTGTTTACGGATTGGTATATGTCCAAGTTGTTCTTCAATCAATCAGTTTCATCACAGAGTTCACCAATGTTTTCAATAATAATCTAGCAAAAGTTTAAAGTTGTGAGTCATCAGGTATTAGAGTTAGATGCAGGTCAAAGCACTCAATGCAGAGATTAAAATTCTTCGAAATGGTCGTTGACTTGAATGATCAATCTTTTACTACCGTAACTCTTAAGTTTAAAAATGGTTTTTTTCGACTATTTTTTAATATTTTAAAACAAATTTAACCCATCCCAAAACCAAAAGTCGTCTGTTCATCGGACAGTGGATTGTTTTTACATCAATAAGAAATCCAAATATCTAAAATCAAAACAGCGATTGATCAAAGTACTTGCATCAAGTCTTTTTACTTTGATTGCATCTAACGTTAAAACTTGCTGACTGACGACTCCTAATTTTTACTCGATTATGATTCAAAAGACTAGCTAACATCTGTAATAAAAGTGGTAGTTTAAACAAAATTATTTTGATGTATGCTAGTTTTTCAAAGATCCCTCGATTTAGGGCGTATGTACCCTCTTAAGGGAAGATACTTTTCTGAATTGAATTACTGTTGTAGGGTGCCGATTTTTAAACCTTCAAATGAAATTCCATGACTCTCAGAGGTATTCCAGTGAAGGAAAATTTTCATTCTTCCCCGATTTGTTACTTTAATATGCACCGAGCGAAGAAAAAAATATTGGCCGAATCAATCAAAGTATTGAAATATTTGTAAATGAAAATTTCTTCAATTTTTTAGCCCAGATTTCCTTGGTTAGGATTCTTTAATCCAGTCTTTCAGAAATTTTCTGATTTATCGCTGATTCCCAAGCTTCATCGGCACCCTGTTTATTTTACACTTTGCCGCATTATTTTCATCAATTTTTAGGTTTGTATAACACAACTAAACGATTCTTACGTTTATAATTATTTCTCCGGATATCTGAAAACTGACTTTTCCATATAAAGAAGCACACGTACACGAGTGTTAAAGAAGTAAGAAAAAGTTATTACCGAGGTACAACCATAGGTTATGCAGTGGTGATTATTATTGTCCAAAAAGTGTTACACACGCCCAATTAAATAAGAGAATTTGAAAATTTAGGATTACCAAATAATTAATCGCGCTGAAAAATGGTGCTGGTGTTATTCGACAGGGTATCCAGTAGTCGGGCGTTTTTAAATTTGTTAAAAATTATTTTCATTAATGACATTTTTTAAATATTTTAATATTTTTTTGTATAAATAAATGTTTAAAAAAATTTCAGATATGTATACAAAATTTTTTCCAACACTTCCCTGCCCCTTTGAAAAAATATCCTCTGATATTTAGAGTTTTTCCCTCACACTGGACACCCTGTTTGCTTATGTATTTTAGTAGTTTTCAAGACATCGTAATTTACAAGTGGTGTTAGACAAAAAAAAAGCTCTTGCAAGAAAGAACACATTTGTTAGTATGTGGATGAGACAAATAGGTGCAAATAATGTTCCCAAGGTTAGAGAAAATCAGTGAAATTCCGATTTAGGATTTTGATGATTGTAAGACTCATGGTGTGCCAAAAAAGAATTTTTTATATCCCACAATTTAGTGTCTGTTGACTGCACAAATCTCAACCGAATCAAAAAATCTTTCGAAGTGCCACATAGACAATGAATATTCAATTTCAAAGTGTGAAAGCATCGTATTCTTTGTTTATCTATTTTTACAAGATTTTTTTCAAAAATAGTTTGATGAGTTTGTACCAAAGTCACAACGTAATTGTGATTTGAAAAACAATATTCAACAATATACTGGCGAAAAAAGTTATCTAATTGTGATCGCGATTCCCTAAGAATCGAATAAAAACAAAATTTCCACATGTCGTTATCATGTTGTATTGACGTTAATTTCGACTGCCTTTTTTTTCTTTGTTCTCTTTCATTATTAAATCTATTCATATGATTTGATGGATGTTCTCTTTTCCGGGAAACTTGGGGGGTAAAAAAACAAAGAAATTCAGCTACTTTTGGCACACCTGAAATTGTTACCTGCTTAAAACAAGTAGAACAATTTAGAATGAAACAATTTTTTAGTGCCAACACATAATGATGAGTTGTTTGAATAATAAGGCAAAAGATTTGTGACCCAATCAATTGTGACCGTATATTGTTGCCGCATCTCAATACAGCCAATGTTAATTTAAAAAAGCATAAGTATGGCATAAAAAAAAATAAATATAAAATGACAAAAAAAAAAAAAACAATAGTTAATACAGATTTTTCAGATTTTATTGGAATTGACGGATATTCAGAATTTTTCTATGAGACTGATGTTTAAATAATGTGAATTTTTTTTATTTTTGAAAATGTAGAAGCATTAGAAAATTATTAAGAATATTTTATTTCCTACACTTTATAATGTTTTGTTATTTTTTATTTAATTTATCTCGAAAATCCTGTATATCTCGTGAATTCCAAGTACTACAGAAAGCATTGTAAGGGATTTAGTATTCGAAAATTGGAAGCAAATATTCGCACACCCCTAATATTGATATTGCATATAGGTATTATGTATAATGTCTAAAAAAAAAAAATAGATAAACAGCATTCAGTATTATGACAAGAAAAGTTAATGGATAAATGTTAAATAGTTTACCTAACAATAATAAACTTGTATATTATATATTGAAAAAAAAAAGAAGTTAATTTATCAAAAATATAAAAATTCGTTTAAATTTACAATGGTAAATTATTTTATGATAAAATTATTTTGTCAAATCACATACTTGTGGTAAGTTTTTCTAATAGTGAATTCTCAATACTCTGTGTAGATACCACATGTTTAAAACTCTTGTCATCATGTAACGTACTTGACTCTGTAATTAAACCTAATTCTAATATTAAATATATAAAAATTTACACTATGCATTTATTGTTTGTTGTATTGTTAAATTTTATGCCAATTCTTAAAACACACTACATACTTTCTTCCGAATATTAATCTTTTACAAGCCTTTAACCAGAATAAAGTTTTTATTTTCAAATTCATTCATTTGTTTATTTAGTTACTTTGTTTTTTTTTTTTTGTTTCTTTCGAGAGACAAATCCACCCTTGTCTTTAATACCCTACTGGATCTGTATATAAAGAACTTACCCAGTAGATGAGAGGAAGTACTCCTTATTCACGCAGTTACGTAGACAATCAGGAATGCGACCGACAATAGCACGTCGTATTTCACTGGCAGCCATTTCACGAAGTTCTGTGCAGCTCGCGTCACTATAGAACGCAGCATGCGGTGTGCACAACAGATTTGGTGCATCCTTCAATGGACCTAAACAACAAGTTTCCATATATTTAATTCTCCAAATCTTATCGATACAATTAAACATCTTTTTCGTTTTCAATTTATCATCAATCATTGTATTCGTTGTACTCTACATGTGCATTCTTTTCTCAAATTTGCTGCGAAATCATCAGCATCGTTGTTGAAGTATTTAACTTCACAATTTTATCAAAACCTAAAAACAGTTTTGTCATTTTGTAATAACAAACATTCAAAGAATCATAAGATTTGAATAAAATAATTCGGTCAATACGAATTGGATCCACTGGTGAGGGTAAAACAATTACATTTTTAGTGAAAACACAATGATGAAAACAACATTCACATTTGACAATAAATTTTCCCAAATAAAAGATAATGTTAGTCATTGTAAAAGCCATGCAATAAAAGAAAAAATAGGATCTGGGAGGAGGGGAACAATGTTATAATAGACAGATATAAACTCATAGTATAAATGATATCTAAATTTCCAAATAAATGAAAACTTCCATTAATTACAACGTTAATGTGATCGTCTTGATTTAAGTATTGTTAATTAAAAAGTACTTCTATTTCTTGTCTGTGTTTTCCAAAGTCTAGATAGTTATATTATGCCTATTTAGACGTCTAACATTGAAAAGATATTAGTTGGGTAAGGTAGCGTTAGGCCAGATAAGACTCACATTGGGCGGACTGACCCTGAAAGACATTGTAGGGTTCATTCTCATGGACGTCAAGCGCCGCAGCACGAATACGCTCCTGTTTAAGAGCTGCGGCTAGTGCATCATCGTCGACTAAGCCTCCCCGCGCTGTGTTGACCAAAAACGCACCTGGTCTCATCTAAAATATTCAAATTGGTATTAGAATAGCACGAAAAATTTTCATCAATTTATATTTGTATTTCATAATATCAATGAAACGAGTAAATACGCTGTGAAACTTGTCATTCTGTAATAATTAATCATAATTTCTATTAGTTATTCTATTATCGACTAGTGATTTACAAATAATAATATTACGGATATTTATTATTTCCGGATATTACGGAAGACTATATACACTTTAGAAATACATTTTTTCAAGTCGGTCGTACATTGCGAAAAAATGAGTTAATAGAATATATCTTCAAAGCATACGACTGATTTGAGAAGAAAAAAAAATTATTTCAATAATATCCATACACTTCCCTAAGAAATAAAATTCGAAATTTCGAGATAAGTAGTCTTAGACGAGCCAAAGCTATATATGTTCAAAACTGTGTTCATCTCTTAATTATATATTCTTCATTCTAGCGCCTTCAATTATGATAAGAAAACTAAAATTTTCAACTTGATTTATTTACGATAATTACCTGTTTGATCGTGAATTCGTTGATTAGGTGGTGATTGTGCTCGTTCAAGGTACAGTGTAGGGATACACAGTCTGATTGGAACAGGAGGTCCTAGTAATGTGAAATAAATTTAGTATTTATGAACAAGACGAATAATAAATGGCAAATTTTCATCAATAATTATCTTCATTCAAATTTTCATGAAAGTGTCTGATGGTTGGTCCCTCAGTTTCAATAATACATGCAAATAATTCTATATTCATAATTTAAAGTATGCACTAACTGATTACAACAGAAGATACATATAGCGTTAGTTACTTAAAAAAAACGACCTCAAATTTTATGCCAATAAGTAAAATTACCTGTAGTGTATAAACCCTGGTAAGACCCAGGGACTTTTCAATGCCGTCAGGAAGGTATGGGTCATAAAAGATGACGTTGAAACCAAAGGCCTTGGCACGTAGCGCCACTGCCGAACCAATCCTACCAAGTCCTACTATACCGAGTGTGTCACCACGTATCCTTGCACATCCTTGCGCTGCCTCCCTGACCTGATAAACGATTAAAGTTTAATGATCAAGACTCCGTTTTGTTGCTATGTTTTAAACTCAACTTGAGCTTTTATCTGAATTCATGGTTCAAACAAAAATTATTGAGCATTTGAATCTATCTAATTTTGTTTTTTTGATACTGTATTTATAACACAAATTAGTAGATAAAAAGATAAACACTCAAAATTTATTTCTCTGTATTCGTTTAGTATCAATTGATTAGTCAAATATTCTGAAAACTGGAATTAAATGTACCTTGATAAAGCGAAATTAATTTAATTTTGTAATATCTGTGATCACCTGTTCAGGCCCTGTGAATTTCTTGCCCTCACGAACCATATTTGCAAGCCAGTAGGTACGTCGGTAAAGATTAAGAATCAGACACAGAGTGGTGTCTGCGACTTCTTCAACCCCGTAACCAGGTACATTACAGACAGCAATTCCAAGTTCACCAGCTGCTTTAACGTCAATATTGTCCACTCCGGAACCAATCCTCACAATGATGCGAAGAGTTTTGAATTTTTCAAGGTCCTCCTTTGTCAGGATAATCGTGTGCCACATCAGCGCACCTACTGCTTCGTTTAATACCTATAATGAAAATCATGATCCTGAATAAAAACAATTGCACCAAATAAAAATTGATGAATTCTTTTATTCAAATTTAAATATAATTTTATTCGCGTTAACTTCGTAGACTATTAACCCCTTGTCAAATTGGTGAAGATAGAATTATGTTTTCTATTTAAAAACAGTCATATGATCATGAGTTGTTGACCAAGAATGGAATCAACATAATTTCGAGATTAGAAACAAAAGCTTCAAAATTGATATGTAAAGACTATGGATAGCTTGTAATTAAAAAGGATGTCGAAAAGTTGAATTTCGCTTCAATTCAGAGTGTCCTCAGATTGAATGAAATGAGAATATGAAGGATAAGAGACGACGTCCCTGCAATGGATGTAGTACCTGATTTTCTTTCATAAAAATGCAGTGGTTTACTTAAAAGTTTGCTCAACTCTTGCAAATGCAAAATAGTGTACCTTGATCCAAATCATTGGAAATACATATATTAGGCTACAGAAGTAGCTACTATTATAAAGCTTGTGCAATGTTCCGTTGCCCAAAAAACAGATGAAACTCTTGGGTGCCTTTTTGATGCCAAGCATCCACAACAATCAGCCTCTAGCCAGATCTAATACAGTATAGCGGTAAATTCTCAAGCCAATCGTATTTGTAATAATTTACAACTAACGAAACTCTATTTCAATCAAGATTCGATTACAAATTAACAAAAGTTTATTTGATTAAAAACAGGCGTCATAAGTGATTTTTTCAGAGGGCTTTTAAATTCATCAAATATTTAACCATTCCTAAAATAAAAACCTGATCACGTAAAGGATCTGTTTGGAAATCTGAATACCAATGTCAATCTCAATTTTATCCGCTGATAATTGTATTTCTTATTTTTAAAATCTTTTTTTGACATTCTTTTTTTTTTCATTTGTTTTTAAGTATTTTCTTTCCCACGTTCCGCTTTCTATAAACTTTTTATGCAGTGCAGTGCTCTTATAACATTATACGATAACAATTAAAGTATTAGTTTATAAATTGAAACAATAAATTATTTCAAACAAAAGAAATCTCAAATCTATACTTCCTTCGACATGAACACTTGCTTAAATTGTGATATTTCTAGACTATTGAGACAATTTTCAGGCATCGCGCATTAAAAAGTATACTACCGCAACTTACCAGTGCGATAATTACCTACATGAATAAAAAGATTTTAAATTACATATTTAGACACAAAATGTGCTGTAAGGGATTATTGAAAGTACCATAACTGTAGCTCGAAGATTATATATAACAGGCTGTCTATTAAAATAAGAAAAAAAAAATAAAAAAAAGTTTTATGAGAATCCTACAAGTTTCAAGAAATTAAGAATTTTTTCTAAATCGTTTGAGATAATAATTAACAGAAAAAAGTATTTGATAAGATTGACAATATGAAATGCTGGCAATAAATATTTGAAAGAAACCCAGAACTACAATAAAGAAAATTTCTACTTAAAATTAGAAATTTTGAGTTTTGAAGTTACAAAAACGAAAAAAATGTTCACCCAACAAAAAGCGAGAAAACAAAAAGAAAAAAGAAAATCCCCTAATCAACCTAAAAATTATGATACGTCCAAATTTGTGTCCGTGAGTCAAAAATAAAACGTACTTTCATGATAATTCCAGTTATTTTCCAGGCTATAAACGCCTCATATAAAACATGTGCATGTATAAATGAATAATTCTTCTACGACCAATGATAGAATGGCATTGTTTCCTACATCAGACATATGCTTGAAAAATAAAAATTTGTGTAAAAACCAAAGTTCCGTCTGATCTTCAAGTAAATGGAGTAAATTGAATAAATATTTCATTTAAATGACCCAATGCTCCGTTTTGTTATACAGTTAGTTGCTCCGACTTACCTTTTCATGAATCTCTGAAGTGGATTGAGCATCGCAGAAGGCCACCGTTGCGACGTCTTTGAGTATAGGCATTTCAATAGAACAATCTCGGCCATCAAGAAGGGCGACGAGTGGTCGTGTCTGAATGGGTCCGTTACCAATGGGACCCCTCAGGTTCTCCATACGAGGGCGTTTGGGCATCATCTTCCGTTTGTCCATCGGTCAAACAGCCCCCCTATTTTTATTTATTTATTTATTTTCAATATCTCTTTTTAATAACTTGGCGAAATCTCAAATATCGGCGAAGTCGTCACACGATTAGTGGTAGTAGTATATATATATATATATGTATATATATATACACAAGTGTATATATATATATATTATTATACTTTTTTACTTTTAAAGAAAGTCTGTTTTTTTTGTTTTTTTTAAATAAAAAAAAAAAAAGGTCTATAGTTCGTTTTTTTTTTCTTTCTTCTTCTTCTTTTCCTTTCTTTTTCTTCCAATCGTCGTTGCTTTTGTCACACAAACTCTTTTTGCAAAGCTGACTTCCGGTCGGTTTTTGGACAGGGACCGCCGAACCTCCAACGCATCACGATTTTTTTCAAAACAACTCCTGGAAATAATAAAATCAATAAAAAATATTAATAATAATAATAATGATAATTATCATTAGTTTAATATTATCATTATCATTTGATGACAAGATGGATTCAACCTGTCTCTACATTCAATACATTGTCTGTACATCGAGAAATCGTTTCGCTCATAAATTTTTAATATTAGAAAAAATAAATAACAACAAATCGTAGACATTGTTAGAAAATGATCAAAATCGTGCACTGATCGAAGCATTTTAAATCAAGTTCTCGAAATACTTGTTATAAAACAAAAAAAAGTTGAGAAATTTTTTATAGCAGAACAATTAAAACAGAGCATCATTATTTCCATGTATAAATTTTTTTTTCATTTTTAAGGTTATAATAACAAAATAAATAAATAAATAAATAATCGATTTGTTGTACGATGTGTGAGTAAATAATTAGGATTATTTAATATTTTGTGTTTATTAAACGAGAAGTGATGAATTTCTTTTTAGAATTAGTTTTTTTTTTTCCTTTTTTTTCTTTATCATCACCGCTTTACCTTTTAGGTTACCTCGGCGCGCGCCGGGTTCCTATTAGCGAAATACACAAACTATTGTATTTCCTCACGTCACGATATAGAGATGAGATGTAAAACACCGTAATCGAAATCCATGTAACGTTTTAAAAACGGTATAAAACTCAATAAAAGTCTCGGAATTTAGTGAAGGAAGACACTGAACGCGGAGAGAGCAAATGGCTGGGGCTGATGTTTTCGAAAAGGTTAGTACCGATGGCGTTGGTCAGTGGGTGAACGTTTTCAGTATACATACTTTCAAATAAAGTAATTAAACCGAGAAAACTTTAGTTACGGACTTATAAGTCCGTTATTAATAAAGAAATTATTTATATTTTGCATTAAAATTATACTACAATCATAATATTACAATTGATAGTTATTAATACCATAAAAAAATAAGCGAGTTAATGCGAACGTGGTATAGGTAAAGTCCCTGTGTGGAGATATTACACGGGCGGAGGGGGGAGGAGAGCGACGGGAAAACGTTGAACTAACCGTGTCCGATAGGGAAAAACCACAAACTGCGACTGGTGGCGCCTCTCGATAGTCCCTGGCATCTGTGTACTCACTCCCCCAAAAAGAACCGATAGAAATGTTAATTCTTGAACTTGTCCAAATGGCTCCTCGATTCGTCTTTTCTTATTTCCGGTCAAATAAATTAATATCTATCTATACGAACATACCATAAGGTATATGTATATGTATATTAATAGGTAAGTACGGCATTGATTCATAAGTTTTAAGACAATTAATCAGTAAATAGAACCGCGTTAAGTTGTAGAGGTGAAAAATTAAGTGGGATTTAGAGAAATAAAAAGATCATGGCCTGCGCAGGCTATAAAACGAGATCAGTGCTGGCATCAGCGAAAACGTGGATGCGATACCGGTGTTACTAGCACGAGAGTGCAACCCCAGCACTTGGGCACATGTTGTGCCAACTCAGCGAAAATAATAAAGCTCATATCATCCGAAGGAAAAGGCGTAGAAGAACGATTAAGGTATTGTTGGATAGGCGGAAGTTTGGGTGGTGTGAAAAAAATGCCGATTGATCGTAAAACGACGTAAATAATAAATAAACAATTCAACAATAATCTTCGAACGGCGAAAAACAAAAAAATAACGAATTAATACCGACTCGGACGAGGATGAATATTTACGCAGTTTTTGTCGTTGTCATGAGAGAAACTAAATGAGTTCCGAATAAATACTCACGCAGATATAATAAATGTTTCGCCGTCAAAATTAAATCACGCAGCTGTATTTATATATGTACTTATACATATACACATACATACGAATACATAAGTTGAACCCTTTAGTTTAAACTCGATGAGCAACAGAGTTTTTAGACTTAAGGACGACGAGGAGAAAGTGGTGGGGGTACTACCCGGCGAAGTTATCCAATTATTGTCTAACCTGGGAGCAACTTTACCCGCTGAGCCCAAACGAGGGGGAAACCGAGGGTAAAGCCTCACCCCACAATCGGGCCCACGATAAAGTAAAGTTTGTTTCAAAACTCGACACAGGGGTGCCCTTCTGCGACTGTTATTGATGAAACGTGAGATTTAAATTATTCTTAAATCTCGACCAAGGCTTGGTTTAGCCAACCTGTAATCAATTCTGTTCTCGTTTGACAATGGGATCGATTTTATCGTAATGTCTCCTACGCCAAGCATGCGACACAATAGCTTACATACACACAGGCGGCGGTGCGTATGACACGAGTAACGTGGCGTTTAAATACATATAATAACTATAGATATGGTGAAGCTATATATGTCACGTTTACAAGACAAATCTGTGCTACATTTTATTTACATGTATGTGTACCATACATATAACATATGCACAATACTAGTCTAGAGTTTCAAAACATTTGTTATTATACGGCACTTACTTACGCGAACGCGTTTGAAAACAAAGTTACGCATACAAATTAATGTTAAAACATAACTTGCGACCGTTATAAGGTACGCACACGAATGTAACCGCGATAACGTTATAAATATATTCATATAACCTATACGCGAGAAAAAAATTTCCCAGATGAACTTCGATAGTTGGAAATTTATTTTCTTTTTTAAACAATTGCCAGATATTCCAGGAACAAATTCGAAGGAAATTACGATGAAGAGCCGAGGGGAAGTTTTTTTGTTTGTCGATTCTATTAATTTTCTTATATAATCATAACTAACGTTTGCACAAGTATATGTAACTATAGGTATTCCTTATTAATAATTGCAGTAATACAAATACACTCCATCAGAACTAAAAAAAAAAAACTCATCTATATCATATAATATCTCTCAAATGAAAGCGATCTACATTAATGAACGTTTAATTTCACGGTATTTTTCGTGAAATGAAAAGAAGATCGCGGTATATCGTGTTTTCCTATATGTTACATGCACGTCACGATTTCAGACGGATGTAACAGCGGAAATTATCCAAGTTTCACGCAACCCCAAGTCCCGTTATAGTCGTCATGGGATGTTGTACAAGTTGTAAAATCTCAACGACTCAAATCAAATGTTGAGAAATTGGTTTCTCAAGTTTTTCTACACCGAAAATACGGCAGAACCTTTTGTGAACTGGTAAGAGTTTCCATCGAACGTCATTGTCATTGGTTTTTACCAGTTGCCGGGAAGGATGAAATTGACAAAGGAATCAGGAGGAAGGGAATGAGGCAACGTTTTATACGCAGGTAGAAGACGAAGAGTTCGTGAAAGGCGGCAGTCGGTGGAACCGACGGCTGTTGCAATAATCGAGAAAAGATTAGAAACGAATGAAGGAATTACGTCAAGTTCAGCTATTACTATAAACAACTCACAGTTTACGAGTTATAATGTCGAGTTAGTTTACCAAATAATGATAAGCGAGAGCTTTTAATAAACTCGTATATATAATACGACGCGCGTGATAAGCCGGTGCTTTCCGCATCACAGTTATGCGATACATAGCTAAGTAGTGTAGCGCACCCGTGCTCTTGGCTTTTAAAAGTTAGTTTCTATGTCCCGAAGAAAGTTCAAAGTTGAGAATCGCTGCGGGAAATAGTTCCGAGTCGAACAACTTCGTTGTGCCAACTTTAGCTTCACTTTTAAAAACTTTAAGTTTTGACGCTCGCGCGAATGCGACCCCACCCACGTTTTATGCTATTTTTTTTTTTTTTTTCTTTCATTTTCAGCTTTTCTCTGTAAAACTTTTTTTCCTCCTCGCTGCACGCGAGTTGTTGTCATCAAATACTTGAAATGAAACAAAACGAAAACTAAGAAAAATTATACGTGCATAACCACAATCGTCGTTCCATAGTCAGCGATCGTCTACAAAACACTAAATTAATGTCGAAAAATGACCGACGATGAGAGCCAGAAGCGTTGCGGCTTTAACGAAACTGGTATTGGTTCCAGGCGGCGTGTCTCAAACTCCCAGGTATAACCGTAGAAGAACATTAAAGGAGGGATATTTTTGTTCTCTGTTCAGTTGTTGGGCGTCTCTCGCTCTTTCCAACGTACGTACAGAGGCCCCCGCGGAGAAGGAAGACTACTTAAAGTTGGCCGAAACTTTGGCTTGGCAGCAAAGTTAACTCAGTTAAGTTCTACGCTCCTAAAGGAAAACTTGGCCCAAACTCTCCCTCCCCTACGAACCACTGTCGAGCGTTTCTCCCTACCCTTAAGCACTGCTACTATTGTATACCTTACACATACATCTTTATACCTGTATACACGTCATGTATACTAGCCTCCAAGCACCTCAAGTTGTGCCGTTCGATGAGTTGTGTGTTTTGGGATTACCGCCTTTACACATTCTTTTGGAAGCTGAAAACGCGACTCTATTACTTCCTACATAAGCAGTCTAACATATGTAAGTATATGTTAATGTATCATATGTGTATATTTAAATATTCATTATTTCAATTTGTTCCCCTCGTTTGTGACTATAATCTTTCTATGATTGCGTTTGGGTCTTTGTCTTTATAAATCTGTTTTTCGTTATAGAAAGATAACACCCAGCCGTCGTGTCTGATTATATGGGTCCATTCTTGATCGCGTTACCCATGGACAATGGGCGAACGTGTGAAGGAGAGGCGGCGTACATAATGTGGGCCTCCGCATGTATATTATACTTATAATACCGCGTCTCGAATAATATAAAATTGTGCGGGCTGGAAAAGAAGCGTAAAGGAGGTCATTACTTCGCCGGTATCCGGCCGGTATCCACCCCATTTCCTTTCCTTGTTAACCGACGATCAACTATTGACTATACACATACACTGACACGCACGTACATCTGACGTGTAGATGCTTAAATACAACCGAGTCTAAACCGACTGGTGTCCACTCACGGTCTGCCAGCACCGTGGTGAGACGCGAAGATGTATATAGTAGCTATATAACATATACTACGAAGGAATGCGCGCCCGACTCGGCCTTGAGTGAAACGCCAGAGTCCCGCGCAACTCGCCGATGCGCGCACGCATATAAGAGCTGGACTCGGTAGCACGGTCGGTCTCTCCTCTTCCGTCCATTCGTCCAATCGGCCATGCGTCCGAACAGACGAACTGCGACGGGATGGATGGCGGTGGCGTTGACGGCGGCTTGGGATTGCGTGTAAATAAAAGGGAACCGTAGGTAATACGGTGCAAGAGTCTAGAGTGTCGAGCGGCGTTAACGAACGATTGAGTGAATGGAATTAGTCAAGAATTGCCTAAATATATAGAGTTCAGAGTCCGATGTAGAAGGAGGCGGTGAACTTAAGAAATCTACTTTCCTTGATTACGCCAAGATAAATTATATACGACGAAGTGTTTTAGTAAGTTTCTCTAATTCACGAATGCTGTAGCCTGCAGTCTAACGCTGTAGTTATGTTTGAGTTTGGAGTTATATTATTACAACGGTCGTATAACAAGTGGAAAATTATTTCCTCTGTTATAACTACGTTATTGTTCTTATTTAATTCAACGTTTTGGTTTTATTTATTTTATTTTTTTTCTTCGTTCACTTTAAATTTTAAACCTCTAGTTGAGTTTTGCAACTAATAGCATCATAGAAGCTAATACTATAAATATATATCCTTCGACTCACACAGGTCGCAGTCTCACTCTGAGAGCATCTAGGAATCTAATTTCCATGTTTTACTTACGATCCGCGAAATATAATATACCTGGTTCTTATGACGTAAAACAAACTATAAATTGTTATAATAAGTCCAAGAGGTGCAGACGGGTGCTGTTGGATCGTGGAGGGTACCAGCTGAGTAAATATCTTGGATGATATGGAGTCAAGTCTCAACGTTTACGTGGCTATATTGTCGTGCCAGTATCCAAGTGATTGTTTTTTCATGTTTAGTGCAAACACCGCCCCAAATCTCCCGTTCTACACGTGGAATAATGACGATTTGGAAATATACTTGTACATTATTATTCGTACACCTTGTATATGTAGGTACACGAGATGCATATATACAGTGCAAAGAGCATCATAATAATACCGACTCCATCCTTCTTCTGCTGTGTCAATTCTACTCCAACTTACATATTTATACCTATATGGGACATTCCATGCCAACTTGAACATGCTTTAGGTCCACCATTTTTAATTGGGTTGAAGTTTTTTCATGTGACAGTATAAGCAACTCTTGAACACCCCTACTGTTATCTTTACTTTATTCTTTTTTTTTTTTTTGTGCAAACTTCTTTCAGTTATGAATATTCAAACCTTTTTGTAGATCCACTATTTTTGAAATTTTGAAAGAATTCTCAGAATTTTCAATTTTCTTTCTTCCCCATATTTTCGAACACTTTATTTAAATTTTTTGGAAATGCTATAAAGAGTAGCAAATAAATTAATTTCACTTTTCTACATAAATGAAGCATGTTTGTTACAAGTTCGGAAATATTCGAAAATGTTGTCGAAATTTTCGAATCGTTACATCGACTTTCGTTCATTCGAAATTTTTGGCAGTGCTAGAAAAAAAAAAATAAATAAATAAAAAATAAAAATTCCATCGCGGAACCGCGGCCTTGAAATGATTGAAATGGAAAACTAATTGTTTTTTAGAATTTTTTCCAAATTCAAAAATCAAAGAACTATAGAATAAGGTTTGAATATTCATAACTCGGAAACGTATCGAATAGAAAAAAAGAATAAAGAAAATAAAAAAAACTTGACGTGTTTGAGAATTGCTATACTAGACTTAAAAAAGTTTCAACCAAATAAAAAATGACGATGCTAAAATCTGATCGAGTTGGCATGGAATGTCCCGTACATGTATGTATATACCTGTATATCACGATCACCATTTGAGAAAGTGCTTTGGAAGAATACGCGCAACTTTCCTCGTAGCAATGTATAACGTGAGTGGAAAACCACTGCAGTTTCCTCGATACGAATACTTATTCCGAAGCGGGTAACTGCTGCAGCATTACATCGACAAAGGGGATAGACATACATTATACATATACACAATCGAATAAACTCGCAAAAATAACAGTAATTCCGACTATACAGTATAAATGTGGTTTTGTCTTTTTTCGCTGTTATGTATTTGCAAGTGCGTGAAAGTCGGGCCTTCGCACTATGGCGGAGAGGTTATAAGGTGGTGAAGTGAAGTGTACTAAGTAAGGAGAGGGAGAGGGGGGAGGGAGAGCGGATTGGTCACCGCCTTCCCCGAGTCGGACGCGGGGAGACAATGACGCCGACCTAAAACCGTTTTTCGTATTTCGAGAAAGAAAGCTTTTCTCGCAGACAAGTAATTGTTTATTATAAAATTCCCTAGGTTAGATATACCCACTGAAACGATTCCGAAAATATTTTAAGAATTTTGACACAAATCCATAAATAGTAAATGTTAAACCATAAATCAACTACGTCGTAAAGTCATACTTAGGTATATCTAAAATATGTTTCATAAATAAGAGCGTATAATATACCTTCTTCAGTCAGAAAAGTTTCAATGCTGCAGGGACAGGCAGATCACGGACATGTAGATATTTAGACTAACAAACTAAAGTGGTATAAGATAAAGTACGTAGTCAGTATACCTACGCATCGCTAACGTCCAACATGATACGACTGTACCTAGGTAAATCCATGAAGATCTCCGTTGCATTTAATAAACTGCAGCAAAGGTAACCCGTGTAGCGAAAACGATCAGAGTAGAAAAGCGGTGTAGTACTTTTGCGGAGTTTAGTTCCTCCGGCCCATTCGGGTTGACAGGGTAGGCGATGGGGCGAAGGGTAGAGTACAGAGTAGGGTGGCATCTTGACTCCTAGTGTGGAGTGTGGCAAGCAATGGCCGGCCCGATCGATGTCTCGCCAACTTCCCCACACCCTCCTGCGGCACAGTGGCAAGCGACAGAGACACGGCAGGGGGGGAGGGGGGAAGGGCGAGGAGAAAGGGGAAGAAGGGGCACGGACCAGGCAACGACTCAACCTTCGGTCGCTTACAGCACAAGTCTGTTTACAATGGCGACGACGCGCATCCCCGATATATTCGAGAGCGTTATGTACCTACACATATCTAGTACTAGTACTTGTACATACATACATACAAACATAAATATGTACTTATGTGTAATGTGTGTTAACACGTACATTTATACGTGTAATATGTATATATAGTATATGTATGGGAGTAGGAAGGGTAGGTATACATATATACATACATACATAGTATAGGTATGTATAGTGGAAATCGGTGTTTGCACGGTCGCGTGCGAGGACACTTGGTTAACTAGAGTATCCAACAGGGAGGTGTTGGCTGCTTTAAGGTAGTAGGGTACCCTAATGTCGTAGGTAAAGTTAATTACGTGGGAACAATAGCGATTATGTTTCAGCGGTTTGACCTTTGATAAAATTCATCGAGATACTATCTGGAAGGGTTTTTCATTTTTATTTATTTTTATATATATATTTTTATATATATATATATATATATATATATATATATATATATATATATATATATATATATATATATATATATATATATATATATGTATATGTATATGTATATGTATGCGTATGCATATATATAAAATTATATACATACACCGATGGATCAGTGAAACGTCTTTCAATTAATTTATCTAACTTTATAGTTGCAAAATCTTGAAATATGCTGATCTTGGGCAAAGATATAAAACAGTATATATAAGTCTTTGAAAATATGCAATTACAGAGCCATATATGTACATACATATATTGTATACATGTGTATATCTTATGTCTGTGTTAAATATCTTTGGAAGATCACATACATATACCTTTATATATATACATGTTACCCCGCCCAAGAGCTACAACGAGAATTAAGGTATAATTCAACGATTAATCGATTACACTTGAATCCTGTAAGAGGTTTATATACCGTATACATATATACGTATATAGAGATGCGGGAAGTTGTTGCCTTATTTGTTAGCCGCGTGCCAAGCGCTCGCGCGTAACTTTGAAACAAACTTTTCGTTTCTGAAACTTTCGAGGTACCTCAAAAATGATTTTATCTTTATTCAACTTTTATTTGTTTGTTTGTTTGTCCACTTATTTACGTACCAATACACGCATCATCAGCAAATTGGCAAACTCACTTTTCTCCTTATACAATATAGATACATATGGGGAATTTCATGTGTTGTCAGTCCTAGCCTCGAACCATCACCATTTTCAATTTTGTCGTAACTCTGATACCTTGTAGTACTATCAGATAAACTTACCCAGAATTTTTTTTTATTTTTTTTTTTTTATTTCTTACCGTTTCAAAGTTATGCATATCATTGAAGAAAAATTATTGGGACCACTTTTGAGAAATACAGAAATTGTGTTGTTAAAATACGAGACTTTTGAGATCCTAACGAAAGTGGTATCTTTTTTAGTTCAAAAGTTATTATGATATGAAATCATCCGTGTCTACATTTGGCGAAGGTTCATTTGATAAACCATTTTTGAAATAATTCTGACTAATAAAGATACCAATTTTTGTATTCTTAGAGTATTTTTCTCAAAATTTTAAAAGTGGTCTATCAAACAAAACCATCGAATCTTGAACTTCGGCCAAATGCAAACACGAATGATTTTGTATACATACAGGGTGTTTCAGGTTGAGCGCACCGAATGGTGTGAGTAGATTCCTCGGGACATTCTAAGACTAAATTCTCTTTACCGAAATTTCGAGGGCCTAATAGTTTCCGAGTTACGAAATATCTTAGTCGACCAATCACAGGGCCTGGAGGTGACCGAGTCAGGGCCGAGTCAAAAGAATAAAATAAGTAGTGCCCGTGGGTCTCAGCCCGTAAAATTTTATTTTCGTTTTCCGTAGATGACATCGACATCATCTTCGGGAAATGTCCTCGTGAAGCATACGTCTTCCTTATCTGCGGCCTGGTCCTCCGCTTCGTCGTTTTGGGCGTCCAGGTCCTGCACTTCGTGATTTTCGGTATCTAGGTCATCCGCTTCGTAGTTTTCGTCGTCCAGGTCATCCGCTTCGTTGTTTTCATCTTTTGGGTCATCCGCTGCGTAGCTTTCATCGTCTAGGTCCTCTGCCTCGTAGTTATAATCGTCGTCCTAGACGACGAAGACTATAAAGCGGATGACCCGGATGATGGAAACAACGAAGCGGATGACCTGGACGACGCAAACTACCAAGCCGACGATCTGGACGCCAAGAACTACAAAGCGGAGGAAAAGTGACCCCAACAATTTTTGTTCAATGATGTAAAACTTTGAATCGGTAAGAAATAAAAAAATCTGGGTAAGTTTATCTGACAGTATCTATTTAAAGGTACCAGAGTTATATACGACGAAATTGGAAATATTTGATGGTGGTCCGAGGCTAGGTGAAAACACATAGAATTCCCCATAAATATAAATAATTCGCGTGACAAATCAAGATCACTGCAATAGCTAGGGGTGGGGGGTCTGTACAGCTGGTGATCGTAGGGTGGTTTCAAGTTGATTTTAAAAGGGGTTAAACACAAAGCCAATCGAGTGCACCTATATAGTTACACTAACCTGTTACAATTCATAACCCTTCCTCCCTACCTCCGAACCGCTGACACTTAGGTAAGATTTTACGAACTTCGAATCGTGTAACGCAGAACTATATGTGCTCGCAGTTTCGGTTTCCGATTGGCTCTAAAATCGAGAGAGAATTTCGCATAAGAAGCTATTGTATGGCGTGATTTTTTTTAAACCTGACAAACTTTTTGGCCTCTGCATACGCGGTTGCTAATATATTTAAGACTACGATATGGTGAGTAATATATACGTTGAAGAAAAACTGATGTGATTTTTTTAGATTTTTAAACTTAAACCTGTTGGGTATGACGTTCTCATTTTATAAGTATGTTTAAAATTTACTTTAAAACCAATTTTGATCAGGTTAAATTGAAAAATAATATCCGAGAAAAATTCTAAAAATACTAACAATAAACTTTCTAATAAAAATATAAAAGCAAAAAAAAGAAAAAAAAAAAAAAAAAGACTACAATATTCTATAGATTTACGCAAGTATTGAAGGGAATTTATATATGCAAGGCCCAAAAGTGTGTCGAGATTTAATAGAATCACCCGTATAATACAATGAGTTTGATATATTGTATATTTATAGCAAATTGACGAAAGAAATATGTATACAGTGCAGGTGAGATTGCCGTCGATCGTTGCGACTGTATATACATACATATATGGATTTAGGTATATATATATATATGTACACCTACTACCTAAATCCATATAGATAAATGATAAATTATATATGCACGGAGTGCAGTATAAGGCTGAAATTTTTGCGTTAAATTCGTAAAGAAAAGTGAGCGAAAGTTACATTACTATATACAATTGCTCATTGGCGGAAGAAGAAGAAGAAGAAGAAGTCATTTTGCGTGACCTTAATCCTTTCGATTGTAATCGACTGACGGTACTCGATGGCACCGACTAACGTACGCGCACAAAATTTCGTATTAGGCCTCAATTAATCAGGAATAAGAGATTGCCGCTTTCACGTATATCTGATATGTGTGTATAGATACGTGAGACGTTCCCTCTTGGATTATGAACTTTATACTAATATAATTATAAGAAACTCCAGGAGGGATCGCTAATTCTTTAAGCTGAATATACAAAAATTAATTTGCATCGCGTATTATATAAAAAAAAAAAAAAAAAAATATCTGGTGAGTCAGCTAAACGTGGAACACCCGATGGGCGACATATAAACCCGTTATAGGTATAGGTATTCTGCAGTAAAGATATAAGAGCAAAGAATTATAAGACGTTGGTTTACCGAATATAGGTCAGCACGTCGCTGAATGAGCGAATCGCACATGTCCGTAAAATTACGCAACGCGAACTATACAGCGTTGAGTTCCTATATTAATATATTATTATAATACGTAGGTATATATATATATAGGTAGGTATACATATACATAAATACCTATGGTATAAGGTAATAAATGCTGGGCGAAACAAATTCCTGACCAGTGAAAATAAAACAGTACAGTTACCACGTGCAGAGAACGATATAATAATGCAACTTCACTTATTTTTAACTTTAATAGATTTGTATGTATACAATATGCGGGAATACTATACCCTAATAGGTTTATTTCACTGTGTTATATATAGGTTCTCTTATTATTACATAATTTATTTATTATTTTTTTTTTTACGACGTACCAAGTCTTTCTTGTTTATTTACGACGCAGAAATTAGCTTCGCAATGTATGCGGTTTTTGTATATCGTTGTTGTTGTTTCTAAATGTATCTCGAATCCCCAAGTTTTTGTATGAAAATTTTTATCAGTATAATGTATACCGCCGCAGCGACGAGATGCGATGCGATGTAAGCGAAACAGGTTGTTTTTTCAGTTTTCAACAATTCTCCTGCACCTAAGCCCCGCTACGTAACGAAGCGTAGCGTAACCTAGCCTAACCTTGTCCAGCCTATACCCGGCCACACGGCTTACCCATACAGTACCTATACAGTTAAGCAATATACGCAAGGACAACAATTCGCAGTTGACAATTTGCGCTACACTCATCATCGAGGAAGGTTTATTTACACTTACGTTTGCTACGTGGGCGTGATAGACCTCTACTCTCATTATCATCCCTTGTAGAACCAATTTTATACTTATAAGTATACTTACTTACTTACTAAAGTAACAAAAAAGATCACAAATCGGTATTCATATTGAACCAACGTGTGCGACACAATCACAATGTAAAATGGTGGTTGACCGGAAACAAGTAGAGAGCCGTAAGTTTTCACATCCATATTGTGATGCCCCGTTGGCAGGGAACGGGAGAAACGATATAGAGGCAATATGTTTGTATACATATAACAGCTTAATACGAATGTATAGTAATACTCGATCACTATCATCACGCGATATGTATGTACGCGCATTTTACATACCTATATACGCAATTATAACATTATATTAAATTATGAAACTTATATCTATACAAAATTTTAATCCTCATTGTTGTGTCTAATATTTATTTTGTCAGAAAATAAAAATTTCCTTATAAAAATATAATAAATTGCTAAGCCTGTTTCGTAAAGTTTAATAACAATCTCTACGAATGTATTATACATACATATAAGACACAGTCAAATACACGGGATAAATTTGATTATTTTTAATTCTCCACTCAACTTCACTGATAAGTAAATATCTTTATAACTTATAATTTCAAACTTATAACTAACTTATAAACCTTTCTTTTCAGCACGAGCTATGTAATGACAATCATATAGAACGTTTAATTTACAAACAACGAAGAAAAGCTGGTTCAATTGTCGCGTGTTTAGTTACTGCAATTAGTATAACAGTACATGAAATATAAAAACCGTCAATGTGTAATTAGTTGTCGTATGAATACTGCGATTCGGGAGTAGGTTACATATGATCATAATATATTACCAACGAAATTTCAATAAATATTCGATACTTTCGGTGAACATAATATTGTCGGATGATTTTTCCGTTAGAATATAATCTCTTGTGTGTTATTAAATTTAAAAAAAAAAAAAAAAAAAAAAGAAAAGGATCGCGAAAGCTAAATTTTTTTATGTGTTATTTTATTTTTATTTTCTTGTTTCAAATCACCGGATCAAACAGCACCGAATTGACCCAAATTCAAACCTGCAACCGACTAGCCAGTATGCGAGTTTATGATAAGTGTGTATATATTATCATATACATATTATATATGAACAGAAAAACTTTTAATTGTCGATAATGATGCTATAAAGCTTATAACCGTTATTACGATATCGCGTACGTGGATGAAAGAGAAACAGCTTGTCATAAGGAGATAAAATTACACGAGAATATATACGGATAGAAAAATGAATGACATTCTAGAACCGTCGATCCAAATGGCGGATGGTTATTACTTCCACGCTTCTTGTAATCACTGATTTTACTATCCTCGCATCCAATTGTCCACTTGAATCTTGAACTTTAATTCATTATTATTATTATTATTATTTAATACTTTTAATGTGAATACAAATTTTATGGACGAATAAGTTAGATTGATAACGCGTTTACGTAGTCATTTTCGACTTTTTCTACAAATGGACTTTTTTTTCCGGCGTATTTACATTAACGTGGTGGCTATATGTATAATATATGTGTATATGTATATCATACGCGTGTGTATATCGATGATCGAATTCAGGTCTCGATATACACACAAACGAAGGCAACGTGTATAATCCCATCGTTCGTATGTACTTATCTTGAACACGATTTATATGTTTAAGTCTATTTATAGATACGTAGAAAGAAAAAAAAAGAAAAAAAAAAAATATTTCGTTTCACGTATAACCAATTCAAGAATATTACGGTTATACATGTATTTTAATATCGTTAAAATAAACAACCTTGCGAAACGTAATTGAGTGTTAAATTTTATCATAGATTTATTATTCATCTGAAAGTGGATTTCGTTTGTCTGGTCAACTTATCATAAAAAATAAATAAATAAATAAATAAGTAAAACAAAAGAAAGATGAAAAAAAAATAAAAAATAAAACTAAAATTAAAATGAAAGTTGCGCCCCGATTTGAATCGTAAATGGTGAAAAATTGTCCGTTGAGGTATTATAACAGATTGTTCGTGGGCAAGCCTCGAATCAACTACGTGGATTGCTCCGATATTAAAGCCAGTTAAAGTGGCTTAAAGAGTATGTACATACATACATGACTAACCCGAGCGCAAATGTGAAGAGAATCGTTGCATTAGAGAATATTAATAGTAGAGATGTAACAAAGTGGGATTGTAAATGGCGACAGTTACTAGCTATCTAGATAGTCAATAAGAGTATCGGAATCGACTGGTTGTTACAAGTGCGCGGTAAACAGGAATAAAATAAATGCGCGTGGCTCACGGCTGCCGAAGCGTCTCCCGCCATATCACTCACATAAACCACGCATCTTCTACACACCCACGTACCCATACACGCGCACCTCAAATATTCTTTACGTACGTGTGCACGCATGCACCTTGTCGTACCGTGCGAACTATGATTGAATATATAGCGGAATTAGTATTTAATGATTCTACTGACCTGTTTCTGACGAATTAATCGTACTGGAATATTATTTGAGGTGTATATTCGTTGGCAGATACCCTTCGAATCACGGTACACAACGTTGGGCGCACTTGGCGGTGTTTGGTCCCGGTTTAACCGGGAATTTATTTGGTATTTTGGGCTTTTGGTTGCACAAATATGGGCCCAAGGGTCCCGCGCGCCCACCCGACACCCCGCACTCGCGAAAATCACTCAATTGTCAACCGAAAGAACTAATAATTAACAGAGAACGCTTGCGAAGCACGGCCGAGCGACTCTCTCCCTCACTGGAGGAAAATGGCGGCCCCGAGCGAGTCGCGCGCGCCTCCGATCATATCCGAAATACACCGAACGAAAAAATTACAAATATTAAAATACATCGACGTGTTTCTACCGTTCGAATATCAACCGATCATCCGGCCGGCTCTCCTCCATCCTCGGCGATTGCCTAAAATAAACGATTCGAAAGCCATTATACAGTATTCATAACAGCACGATAATCGACAATTTCGCTAATAACCCAACTCATAATTATTATCAATTTTAATTCTTGCACAACGTGCTTTCCCCGCACGTAATGTCCTCATTTTATTATTGAAATACATTGAATAACTTATGAACACGGTATCTGTGCGGGGGGGGGGGCAGCGTGATGAACGACGATTAATAATGGGAACGACACTGTTGTGTAGGCAATTTGCAATTGACCGTTCACGTTGGTCTATAAATTTGAAAATATATCCAGTCAAGTTTTTAAATTAGAAAGAGTCACGGAGTTTTGTTCGACAATGTTCCAAGTGGCGTCATCTGTTTTGGTGATAGAAACTAACGAGTACATTATTTACTCGTGATGTCACGAAACTGCAGTCAAGTCCATATCAACGTATACCCCCTTACCTATTCCGTAGCATCGTCTGTTTACAACAGTCAGCTGGAGTATAATGGACAGGTTTTGATTTCAACTGATGCGTAGTGAGTTGGATTTAGAATATCTGCGATAATTTATCAACTAGTTTGATTAAAGTTCTAGCTAGTTAGTAAACATTGTAAACATGTCGGACGTGAAGAGCTTGGAGCATCCAACATTGAAGGTAAATAAACGTGTTTAAACACCTGGAAATGTCAGAATTTATTTTTATGGCTGAACTTATTTTATTCAACGAAATTAACACTCGTCTATACATTATGCTAATACGGTCTATATGCATGTCTACAAATATCACAGATTTATAATACGTAATCGCAATAACGACATTAAATATATTTTCATTATAATCAATTATCGTGCTTTAATCTTACGAAACTTTGCAATAAAATTAACAAATCTCGAAATATTGTATACCCATCGTTTTAATTACAATATCCACAAAGGACGGAACTCCCACTTGTCCAAGGTGTCTTGACGTTGGACAAGTAACTACACGTAATACGCCAAGTTCATTGTTTGAAAAATTCGAAATATTTATAATCAAATACTATGTAATATAAATATCGAAATGATCGTGTTAATAAGGCCGTAAAAGTAATATGCTAAGAAAAAAATTACACATTTTCCAAACGTAATATTCAATGTTTGAATATCGTGTTGTAAATTATTCCTTGTTTTCTATTTATACCTGAAATTTATTCACCTGACCTTGAATCATTAACCCTAGCTTACTACACTTAGATTGTTTTTTTTTTTTCATCTTTTTTTTTTCTACACAGTCCACACTGTGCCTCTGAAGATCCCCTTTAGATTTATCCTTACAACTTCACCTAAAATGGACATGTTTCAGTCTTTTTTTTTTCAATTGATCAAGAATTAAACAAGGGACAGGCCCCTAATAAGAAAAATGTTAATAGAATTAGAGAGCTCTAAAATATACTCGTTTAAAGATAAAGTATCATTCAGAAACACGAAAGAATGTTGATTTTTAGATGTTGCGCTGATGTTTCAGAGGCGGATGTTACGATGAGCTCGGGTTAAAGATATAAAAAGTCGTTAACTCTTGAAAGTTTAATTGATGTTAGAATCAGAGATTTCATACTCTCGCAGAAATACTAAACTAGTCAATTTTAATGTGAGCCATTTCTATCCAAACCTGCCTAAGGAAATAAAAAAATTGATATAATAGATAGCGACAACTCATTTCTCGCACTTTATATGAATACGTGCAGTTTTACCAAAACAATGTATTGGCCGTTTTTTCTTCTCAAATCATCTCCCCGTTATCCAGTCACTGATTTATTTTCAGGTGCCATACGAGCTACTTAATAAAAAATTTCGATCTGCCCAAAAGACATTGGATCGTGAAGTTTCTCACGTTCAAACTGCAGCCAATGAGTTAGAAAAAGGTCTTGTAGGAGAGTCAAGTGGAGTAGCTAGCGGAGAAATAACACGTCTATTAGGAGGTGTCGTTGCCAGACTTCAAGTACTGAAACGCAAAGCGGAAGAATCTATTGCCGAAGAATTACAAGCTGGTATGGTATGCAAAAGACGTCTGGATCACCTCAAAGAACATGGAAATACAGCACCAAGTGCCGTCAATCAATGGAGAAGACAAAGACTGGACAGGATGCTGGTGGAATATTTTTTGCGCAAAGGATATTACAAGACCGCCACTAAATTGGCTGATAACAGCGAACTTAGGGATCTCACTAACATCGGTAAGCCCCAACAGCAGCAGCAAAGTTATTAAATAGACTGCGTGTGCTTGTCTATATCAATGCAACTGCATGATTTTAACAGAATATGTAGCTGATCATAAAATTGTAAAAACTGCAATATAAAAACTTTAAGGAATAAGAGATTAAAGTTGCAATGCTCTTGGATGAATCAAGGCGAGCAAATACATACTTTTACCTCGATTAAGGCTGGTAGCATTAGGTTTGCGTAAGATTCTTCAAAAGTCCTGAATACTGTTAAAATACCTTCAGGACGTAGTTCACCTGATTTTTAATTTTATGTTATTTGTAAGTTCGCCTACGTAGTTCACATTTTTGATACTATTAAAACTATTAATAAACCATTCAATTTGATTCTTTCTAATGCATAGAGGAATAGTTGATATATTTGAGACAAATCTACATGCATATGATATAATAATCCACAGTGGAGGAAAAATGAAAAAGAGATATGAAATGGGCATCAATATTGTTTGAAATGAGTCTCCAACTGTTGAAAACATGATAATTTCATGGAGAAACATATTCCCATTCTTTTATACAATTGTGTTGACTAATAATGTTCAAATTTAATACCTGATTTACAGACTGTTCACAAAATTCTGGTTAAAGTAAATATTTTTTCTACTATAAAAAATGATTTAACGAATAAAGAACAAAAAAGATTCATGAAATCATAAAGAAAATAGCTATTGGCTACTGAAAAGTAAGCAATGAAAGAGAGGAAAAACAATGTATTGAAATTTCAGATGTTTTTATGGTATCAAGAGAAGTGGAAAAGTCTCTGGCTAATCACGAAACAGCAAGATGCCTTGGCTGGTGCCATGACAATAGGTCTAAGCTACGCAAGTTGGGTAGTACTATGGAGTTCAATTTGCGTGTTCAAGAGTTTGTAGAATTAGTACGAGCCGATCGCAGACTCGATGCAGTGAAACATGCAAGGAAATGTTTTGCTAACTATGACGATTATCAATTGCAAGAAATTCAATGTTGTATGGGACTCTTGGCCTTTCCCACCAACACAGACTTGAGCCCTTACAAAGACTTGCTTGATGAAAAAAGGTGATATTTTCGTGTAGTAAATATGCAAGCAGTAATCGTACACAGTTGATTAATATTGAGAACATTCAACAGTCAGAGCACCATATTTTATTATTATTACATGTGACAAACTTTCTTTAACAAAATATGTACGTATTGCCTAGGTGGGAGAGATTGATCGAACAGTTTCGTCATGAAAACTACAGATTGTTTCAACTGGCTAGCCAAAGCGTATTCACAGTAGCGTTGCAAGCTGGTTTATCTGCCCTAAAAACACCACAATGCTACAGTGCTAACAGAGAATGCAAAAACCCAAGTTGTCCGGTTTGCAATGAAGCCTTGAACGAACTCGCGACGACCTTACCTTTTGCTCATTGTTCGCAATCAAGACTTGTCTGCAGCATCAGTGGAAAACCATTGAATGAATATAATCAACCGATGATGATGCCCAATGGATATGTTTATGGGGAACATGTGAGTTATTTTTTTGTAGATTATTGGATTTTTCATTGTATAAACCGATATTTATCCTGTAAACATAATTTTATAGTTAAAAAAATATGATTGGTATGGTAATTTTAAATCTTGTCCTTACAGGCTCTTGAAAAAATGGCCCAGGAAAATAATGGGACTGTGGTCTGTCCCAAAACCAAAGAAGTATTCCCGTATAAGAAGATCGAAAAAGTTTACGTCATGTAAAATACTCATATAAATATTTGCAACTGTGTAATATAAAGTAGAATCATTTATTTTTCCTCTCTCTTGCTCTATTTCTCTGTTTCTCTACCTCTCTTTCTCTTCTTATGTGAAAAATTTGATTAAAAAATATATCATTTGTTGTATGCTTACACTAATCCTAAAATAAAATCTATTTTCAGTGAAAAAAAAGTTATCGTTTCTGTTTAAGAGTATTTGAATCATTCTACGCACTACACATATAATCATGCTTACCATAGTTAATCCCCGTACACCATTTATCATACCTAGCTCCGTATGTTCGCAGCATTATTGCAATAAAACATATAGGAATTCCAGATTGGGTTGGGTACACATGTAATTCTTATGATACTGGATGTGTTTGATCTTTTTTGAAAAATCAATAATGTCAAACATAATTCGGAATTCCATGTTATAGAGTAAGGTATACAAAATCCATAGAACGATAGTAATGCATTATAAACATATTCGCTCGAGCAATGAAAGTTTCTACTTTCAACTCCTGATATTTAATTTGTTATAAAAATACTATAAACTCAGTAGCACTTGAGTTGACCAATCAATATCATATTCCGCGATACTTGAAGCTCTTATCTTAAAAATTTCTTTGTGATAAGTTATAAAATCTGGGAATAAATCAATCGATAGTATCCAATTCACTGATTGCATCGACGGACAGTTCACATGGGGTCAAGTGTTTCAAATGACAAAATACAATATCTCTTTGTTTGTTATTGTTTATTCAACATTTGTTCTATACTTAGCCATAGCTGTGTTAACTACATTGCAGGGTAAAATTGTTAATCTTTTGGTTTTATAATGTATTTTACAATGCCTTAAATAAAGGGCTTATATTTTGCTTATGTATGAACGAATGACTGTCACAATGCAAGAATGGCATAAATTCAATTAAATGTTGGTTCGTAAATTTTTATGATTTCTTTATGATAGACGTAAATATATTGAAAATCAATTCGGATAGGTATATCAAATAATGATATATGCCACTCTTGTAATAAGGCAAGGATAGTATCGAATATAATTAATGAATATTCACTATACATAATATATAGGTATACTAATGAATGTTAATGAACACGATATGTCTTTAAAGAATGTTAATACGACATTCAATCAAATGACTCAATATAAAAATACCCCGGCTACATATTATGCTGGTTTTAAATTGAATGTTATATTTCTGTAATTGAATTGCAATTCAATTTCATTCATTAATTGTTATTTTCTTTTCTTATTGTCTGCATTGCTTATTATGAAGGATTGTCCATCAGGTGAACTAAAATTCTAGTTTCAAGTCTGATGTAGTAGTCAGATAGGAGGTGAAAAGATTAAGCTTTGTATCAGTCGTTTAAAATTATGGAACGTTACATGGTACATAAGTATGTCATTTCATCATGTATCAAAGTTAACTGCTCAATGCAGTTTGTAGAGTATATTAGTTATGTAATCTTATAAGGCGCAGCCAAAAAGATAGGAAACGTTTATGTACGCATTGCAATAACAGTTATCATATAGTTCTGAATAATTGTGTAAGTTTATTATTCAAGAGTCTTTATTTTTGAACTTGTTCAAAGGTGTATTTCTAGTTAGATAAGTTAGTTATACATGTATGTATTTATAGAAATTGTATAAACTCAATTCATTAGATTATTAAATCCTTCTGGGTCAAAATTTGAAACTTGCAAGTTTCACTGTTTAATTATACGATGAAGTGAGAAATTCAAGATACAATGTACGAAACTTTATTAAGTGCAACATTAATAATTCTATAAATAAATATTATCTAAGATGCACCTTGTTAATTTTTTTTCTTTTTTTTTTTCAATTAGATATATGTATATGTAACAAGATGCATTTTTTAGTTCTAAAAAGCTATATTAGGAAATTTCTTTTCGATAACTGTTTTAATCCACTGTAAAATTCACTAAATTGCATTCAAGTGATAAATAATATAAATTAAGAATTGAAAAATGCAAGTGAAAAACTTAGTTATCAAAAGAATAAATAACTACAAATTGGAAAAACCACGAACACATGAAATCACGAATTTGCAGTGAAGGTGAAAATCTCTATTGACACTGGCAAGAGTAACGATAACAGATTTTTATCGCCATAAATACTAAACATCAGCATCAGTTCCAGCATTCTATGATTAAGCTATATAGCATATATGTATGCATAGGTATCTCAAAATATGAATGCCAGAAGAAAAAAAAACCTAGAATATTCGCGTATGTGTATCATATTATAGCGACACATGCGGACTCGTGAAAAGTACGTGAAAAAGATATTTGAACACATATGCTTTTTTCAACAGACACAAAGCAAAGCATTAATTAGAATAATTAGTACAAAATTACTGAACCGTGTATTGCAAACTGAAGGATAATCATTTTCATATTTTACACATCCAGCAACACTCAAAGGGGTCAAAGTTTTATAATAAACTAAATATATGAACTTCGTTCAAACATAATATGTATTACAAATCTACAACACAATCACAACTATCTTTCAAATAATATAACAAGATCATAATTTAGATAACTGAAAATGATTAATGATTCTCTATGAGATTCATATACCTACATAGAATAACAGGATGTCTACCACCAAATCATTACATTATGTCAGTACATTTCCAGGATTTTCGGGACAAATTTATGACGTTTTTCAGCATGGAAGTTATTGAAATGGGATGTTAATTTCATGTTTATTAATAAATTTTTCTTTTAGAAATGAATTTCTTACAGAAAAACTACATTTTGTAGTCTCAAAAAAATAAAAGTTGATTCTTTTGTTTTGAAAGTAGAAAATTTTGCAGGACGTTACACGGAATTTCAGGATAATTAGGAAAAAAAAATGTGGTTTTTCCATGATTTCCAGGAGTTAATTCCTATACAGCGTAAGATATTCAGGGCACTTTCAAAAAAAGTATAACATGTCAAAATAGTATCCGCAATATGCATAGAATATTTTCTTCAAATCTCCACTAAGTACATTCATCCATGAACATGATAAATATTGCACATAGGTTTCCAGAATATTATGCTTCATTTATGAATTATGCAACTACTACATTCTGTGGATAAGCATTTTGCATGTACTGAAAATTTTCTCAACGTTCTCAACGTTTTTTTTAGTACTCTCACATGTCATGCTTGCATTGAATTAAGTGCCATGTAAGACAACTATTATAGGCATATAATTACGAGGGAACCATGTGGACTGCCCACCCAGAAGAAGAAATTTCTCTCCTTTTTGGACTCTACTAGGTATGAGAAACTTTGACTGAAATTCTGAGACTCTCAATCTCAAACGTTTTAATTTGTCGCATAAAAAAAAAAATTAAATTATTCCATATTCCACATGCATCCCTCTATAAATTGGACACAAAAAAAATTGGAGATATTTCAAATAGTCTCCAATAGAACATTGTACAAAAAAAATAAGCCCGACTAATTTTAAGTTATTTTTTTTCGAATTTTTAAAAAATTCTGGAAAACTGCAACTGACAAAAAAAAAAGTAATAAAATAATTACCCCGATATCTGATCTAGGCAATTTTCAGCGAGCCTCTGGGATAAGCACCAAAGCGTATCAGAACAGTAGTGCATGTAACTTCAACTATATCTTTGTACACTTTGGTACCTATACCAAAGGCTTGCAGAAAAAGCCTTTTTGTACATGAACATTCATTCATACGATTTAAATCTTCCCTAAATCATCACATGAATATTTTTGGGATATCTATTTCACATATTGAGGGGTGACACCTTGATGTTTATGAGAAATTCCAAAAATATATTTACTGTCTTCTTCTGAACATGTTTAAGTTGCATGGGGAATTATACTTCCAGGACAATTTCAGGATTTCAAGAATTACAAGGATTTCCAGGACTGATAGACATCCTGAATATTATAAGCACAAAAAAATAGAGTAAAAAAAAAAAAAAATTATTAAATAATGAAGCCCAAGTAGTCTAGTAAAGTAAGACACCAGTTAGGTTTCCATAAAGCATCGACCGTTAATTTTTCTCATCAAATTTTCGTAGTAAAAAATTCTAACATTTTTCATACAAACTCTAAAAATCCACTTGAAATTGTTAGTGTAATGCTGTGTGAAATAGTATATTACGTAACAAATGCGGAAAGTTGGTGATCCCATCGTTCGAGCGCGACGTTTGCCGCCCGAGTGCAGGGATCACCAGTCCGCATTTGTTACGTATGATATTTTTTATCACGAGGTGCGGGAAGGAAAAGAAACAATGACGTAACATAGCAACGAACTCATTTCAGTTTACAATGAAAATTTGTGACATATTACGGTTCAGTACGGAAAACAATCACTTTCCGCACGCTGTGTTGAAAAATATATTTCTAACATTGGAAATTCTACTTCAAGTGATATAAAACAACCATAATAATAATCTATACATCTTCAGCATGTTTTATTATGATTCAAGATTTTTGTGCAATAATTATATGTATAAGCGATTAAGAAATGTGCTTTGCAAGCGGCATCAAGTAGTCTCATATAAAAGATATTAGGAAACATACAAGCCTTATGTAATGTTTTTTTCTTCATATTTTCGGCGCTCCTGCACCTCTTTACAAACCCCGTTAATTTTTCTACTTGCCACAATGCTAATCAGATTATAATTCTCGGTTCAATGGAAGAGAAAAAAAATCCATTGTTAATAATGGTTTCAAGTTAAGTAGCCGCAGAATTGCCGTCAATTTACAGGTTTTCAGATACCTATATGTCATGCAGAGTTGTCAAATATGAGGAATTTCGTCGACAAAGTGTGTAAAGTAAGTTTTCCTAAAACAAGTGTGTATTTCTACAAAGGGCTTGACCCCTATCTTGAGTGAAAGACGTTCTCATACGTAGAATCGGTGAAAATACAAGGAATCAGTTCTAACTCCGCCATGATAATGGAATATGAATGGTCCGCCGACCATTCATAAATTACGTCACACAAATTTCATGATTTCTTGCCCTCCCCCCCCCGGCCTTGTCATAGGTTGTCACATTCGTGTAACCCCCGCGCCCCTGTTGTGACGTCACACAATTTGCAATTTTAAATCTAAAACTATTTTAGATTAAAACATTATTTCCATAATTATTTTTGAATTTAAAATCTTTTGACATTAACAATTTGTAGATTCTGCAACAATAAATGGGTGCTATCGAAATCAACGGAAAAAAACAAACAAACAAAAGAAATATTCATTCAGTGTCCTTGACCGTTTATGTTGAACAAAATTAAGGATCTTGAGTCCATGCACTTTTGTATCTAAATCTGAAATTTTAGATTAATATTTGATTGTTCTGATTTTTTAGCTATGACGTCACGAAGCTTGGGACTCCTACCCCCCTTGTCGCACTTGTTGGGTCGCTTCCCTCCCCCTTAACGTGTGACGTATTTATGGACGACCCCTAATTATATAGGACATGGCACTTCTGCGGCGTCTTAATAAGTAATGTAATAAAGGATCAGTGTTGCTGTCCTCTCTATAACATACCCTAATGCTGCCCTTACCCTTTTCCCATCCCCATATGTAATGTTACATGACGTTTGTATGTTCTCTAAAGATCTGTATTCAAAATCGGTTTATAACCAATATATTATTCTTGATTTTCATGTAGACTCCCCTTAAGAATAGAGAAAACCGAAAACTTTTTCTAGTATACGACCGTCGATTATTTAGTCATATTACATTTTGCCAATATATTACTTTGTTCTTTGATATTGTGACTGCTCAGTGTAAGGTACTCAATTTGTGAAACGCCAGGTCAGCGTCAGGAAATGTTTCGTTCTGTTTAAATAGGTTGGCTCATCAAAAATCAATACTTTTTGTTAAATTTATGAGCGGATAGTCAAGACATCAGGTATTCGTATGATTATTATATTTGTGATCTGATTTATGTTCAGAAAAGTATTCTCTACAATACCACTGGGTCACTTTTTTTCATCGTGTTTGTGACGTTGAATATTCAATTTTACAAGATTCGACCCCGGTTGATTCCAATCAACAAATAACGATATAGAATTGCCTATTGACAAAAAAAAATAATTTGTTACAGTGAATTTGTGAAAAATACTTGTCTAAACAAAATAAGCCATCCAAGAGAGAAATCGAACCAATCTACTAGATTTTTCACTATTTGAAAGCGATTTAAAATGAAAAATCGATATCTTACCATTTGTTTATAATTTTGGGACTTTTTTTTTTTTAATTGAACTTTTAGGGACATCATCAGATCACAAATATAATAAACATACGATTACCCAATCTCTTGACTATCGCTTGATGAATCTAACAAAAAGTATTGATTTTTGACGAGCCAACCTCCATAAGAGTGCTATAATCAGACTTTATTGACCAAAATATACTTTTCTGGAATTTCGTTAACAACTCCAAAACGGCGATATAAAATGATGTACAGTACAAGCTCGATAGGAGCGAATGGGATGTAGGGAAAAATATTACAAGAAAAGAGTGTCTTTCTACTACTACGCGTCATTGATACGAAACAACATAACGGACCTCCATTTTGCATGCAATGACAAAAATAGATATATAAAAACCTTTTTGGTTCATGCAACAGTAACGCCAGAATATGTATTCTTGTGATTAGTAATAACTGGCAATTGCCATGATTTCTACCCCTGATTTTCACGCAACGTTCGCAGTAGCGCGTTCAGCCATTCAGAAACAGAGCTGTGCGCTTTTCATTGGCTGAACAAAGATTGGTTTATTATCAATGAATATGATAATAGAACCAAAATAGAAGAAACCCATTTACCATTTGGAGACCGAAAAGGTTTTTTATTTGTAAGATATTCATAAAAATTGAATAAGACTGTGACGGTAGCTGCAACGCTATACATATAATCAGTTATAAAATGTAAATGCAGCTCAAGTGTTGTAGGAATTTGTTAGAACGTTACTAATTTGTTTTTAGTAATGAACAATTGGCCCAACAATACGTCCAGATAAAATTTTCACGTTTTTCGTCGACTTATACCTATACATTTTCAAATAGATTAGTTTAGTGCAACAAGATCGAATCCTTATTGTTTTGTTGAAATTTTTTTTTCTTTTTATATGGAAATAGGAAATTTTTGAAACCATTGCATCTTTGTGTTGTACGTTCACACAAATGTATGAACAATACAATGTTCCAAAAATTTTAGCTAGAATTGATTTTCGATAGCTAAATCAAAGTTTATGTATTTACATAATTTTGAAACGGCCGTACAATCTTCTTGCATAAATAATGCATTATGATAATAGTTTCTTACTTATTTGTACGATGAAATCCACGACAAGTCTTCTGATACACCGAAGAGTATTGATCATACCACAGTAAATTACAAATTGATTGTATTTACGGAGTTTAGTGAAAAAATTCAATGGAAACGATCGAAGGCATTACAAAAGAAAAACATACGCCCATAAATATACCAGTTACCAAAAACGCTGCACCAAACATACCGGCAGTTGACTGATGTTGAGGATCTACCGTTCTAGAATACATAACAAAAATTTATCAGTCATTTATTACAACATAAGAATTTTACCTGAATAGTATAGAATTTATTATCTCATTTACCTAGGGCAGTACATCATAGCAACAGATGAAAAGTAACCACTAGTAAGGCCCATTGTTATGCCTATCAGCCAATATACATAATCATTCTGAATATGAACATTCATTCGCCTAATATAGCCCTCAGGCTGGTAATTGCACATTAGGAACAATGGGATATACAGTGCTCGAAGGACGATTGGAATGACAATATATTTCTTTGATGGCTGTAAAAAAAGATATTATTTATTACTGTTATGTATGTACTCAATAATCCTAATTAAAAGATACCTTACAAAACCGCGTTTTTATTGCAACGTATTAGAGTTGGTAATAAAAATTAATAAGTCCCGAAGAATTCGGTGTATACGTGGAATTGATTGTATTGAAAAGAAAAAATATATTCAAAGTACGATAAGAAAAACAATGTTTCATCTATAACTACGAGATAAAAAAAAAATCTTACTCACCCATTGCACGAGAGAAGCAATTGAACTACCAATCATTGCCGTTAGATTGAATGTCAAATAACACATAACGTTCATGTAACGATTTCCTGAGTTAAGAAAGAAATTTGAATCGGATCTATTGATACTAGATTGGACGCTAGGAAATATCGAAAGTGTAACAAAGAAGACAAAGAATATGTTGAAGCATTGCGGCCAGCATTGTTGAAATATTTTCCATAGTGGTGGTCGTGAAATTTCTCCTCTCGCACTAGCATCCAATTCCTTTTTATTAGCCTCTTTCTGGTCCACCAACTGATGATAACGATAGAATCTCTATAAAAGTATATAATCATTAATATTTATATGCTTTACAAATGATAGTTTAAGTTACGACTATTGGAAGTTGTTGACAATCTAACGTAAGGTCTGCATGCATTTACCGGTTCAAAAACCAGTTAGACAAGAGTTAAGTCACATGTTTATGTAATCAGAGATCTTTTCATAATAATTGTGTGTATTTTCCTTTTTAATTCACGGCAATTATCGTTAGTTTGATACTTACATTCAATGGTAATGCAAAATATGTATCAAAACATGCCAACAGCACTAGCAGAGCTGTTGTAAAATAATATATAGCTGCTGTACGTGGCTTGGGAGCTATTTCCTCAACCACCATTGCAAGTACAGCTACAAAACTTCCACTGATATTCTAAAAAAAATAACGCCAAAATTTGGCATAATGGTGACCATCGAAAGATATATGTCATAGTTTTTTGATACCAGATTTCAGTAATGGATGTGAAGTAGAGAAAAAAAAATAATGCTAACGTATCAATGAGTTGTGATTCATTCTACTTACTGAGCCCAGAATTACCATTCCAGTATACTTGCCAGGTAATTTCGCAGCCATTCCATATACACAATTTTGGTATATACCGCAACCACCTGAAATAATTTAAAATTAATTATTCACAATCGTTTATCTTTTATCGAATTGCCACAGCAAAGAAAGATGTTTTTTCATACATGAGATTTTCTCAAAATAAGATCATATTCAGAATGTTTTCCGGATATTTAAACTTAAAATATTGTTACTATCGGTCTGTGAGCGATGTGAAACAAAATGTTTAGTCTGTATTTACAAGGAGTTGTAGAAAATTAGGCAATCATGATATGAAATTTTCAAAAGTTCAAGCATTCGAGAACTGCAGTGGAGATTTAGTAAGGTATTTACAACCTAAACGCGCCATTCATAGATAGTGTGATAGAAAGATGACATACTGTTTAAAACAACAACAGAGATCATGGTAATCCAGAAAAATACACCAGGCCACGCAGAACTATCTGCCATTGCTAAAATGACTGTCAGCACAAACATTACGACCTGTATCAATAGTCCGCATACAATTCGTGCTGTTAAATTGCCCCTGTATGACAAAGAAAGTATACATAGTATATGCATGTAGGTATAGCGAACTGATATTCATGATTTGTTAGATATAATGGGAAAAATAATTGTTTAATAAACGTTGTAAGATTGTCTCTTGTCATCTCAACTCTGTTGGTCTCAAATAATGAGCTCATCTATGGTATAAAACATTTACTAAATTGATTTATAAGTGTTATCTTGTTCGGAAAGATAGGTGACAATAAACGCATTTTATTTATCAATAAATTTCAAGATTTCAGATAGTTTTTCAAATATTTGAATGTTCCTTTGCAGGGCTAAAAAAATTGCTGAAAGATGAGAACGGTGGAAAAAAAAGGTCACAATATAGTCTTTGATGAATTTTGCATTGATTTCAGTTATTGATAAAAAAAAAAAAAAAAAACAGAAACAGTGATAAATTATTTGAGAAAATCCCCAATATAAGTAAACAAACGCAATATTTTTTTTTTGTTGAGAATCACTAGATACTTCAACGATTAAAAAAATGTAGCATTCTTAAAACGCACATTGAACGACCTTTTGTAATTGATGTCAAGTGTCATTAGAGTTTGAGATTAGGGATCGAGACAAATAACATTCAGATAGATTGATGTTTATCGTGTTTAATAAAAGTACTTGACTGTAAGTTTACTGTTTATGCAAATACTTCGGAAATCTCAGAAATTTTCATGTTGTAAGTAACGAATAAAACACAGGGTGGCCCATTTGAATTTCCCCATGCCAATATCTCAAGGACTAAGCAAGATAGTGAAAAATGTTCCTGAAAAAAGTTATATGGTTCCGAGGGGAACTTTTCATAATGTTATGCGTTTTTAGTGCAGATTCATAATCTACACAAAAAAAATATGACTTTTGTGGGAATCTTTTTTTTCTAAAAGTTCGATTTCTTATCTGTTGTTTGGTTGAAAGATTTTTTTTTTTACCATAAACAAAACTTTTTCATTCAAAATATGAGGTCAAAAAAAAAAATATGAATAGTAAAAAGTTATTTATTTGTATACATTAATCGTGGCAAGCCATTTTTAAAATTTATTAATCACTTCAAGAATTTTATTACATTATCAGCTTTGTAACGTTATAATTACCTTCATTATTTCACAATGAGAAATTGAACTTTTGGAAAAAAAAAGTTTCATACAAAAGTAATGTATTTTTTTGTGTAGATTATGAATCTACATTGAAAATGGGGGTTCCCATTTAAAAAGCAAAAGATACTTCATAAAAGAAATCCCCATAAAACCCTATCATTATCAAATGTCCCTCTCAGAACCATACAACTTTTGTCTGAAACATTTTTCACTATCTTGCTTAATTCTCGAGATATTGGCATTGGGAAATTAAAATGGGCCACCCTGTATATTGATTAGCCTATGGACGATAGAAAGTGATATAATGAATAGTGATTGGAGACAGCGTGTGTGCCTTCAATTATTAGATAATCTAAATATAACTATTTTATGTTTATCAAAGCGATTTTAATAGTTACGAACCGTACTTGGAGAAACACGTTTAACCAACTGAATAGAAAATTTGGAACTTGTGCACAGAATGTTACGTAATACATAAAACTCGATCCATAGAATGACTCCTTCCCGCCCATCTTGTAGTCTCTAAAGTACTGTACAAAAATCAAAATAAATTAGGCAGAGAATAATCATCGATTTATCAAATTTAATGATAGACAGCTATATTACTTTCAACTATTGTCAGGGTGTTCAAAACTTTAGATTTATTTACAAAGCAAAGCTGTGTGATTGAGGGATTGCTAATAATCCAAATGTCGTGTAGCAAGATTATTACTTAAAGAGTTCGTAATATTTTCTTGTTTAAGGTAAACAATGGATTCGCTGAAGATCTTTAAATAGCTCATAGAACATTACATAAATTTAGCTATAGAAAATATATGATTTATATTGTATGTTTCATAGTTAAACGGTTTATTTTACTTGTTGTCTTACTCCAATAATAAGAATAAATAAATCCTTACAATTTTGGCATTAATGAACATATTCCACGGCATCAAGCAACCAATTCCATGTAACAGAAATATTAGGGCGACCAACTTCCATCTGTAAATGAATAAAAACAAAATTGGCATGTCTTGTCTTGATATTTGGAAAATTGAAGACTCATTGGAACATTCTCAGTTTGGACCAACTAGTTGTAGTTGAAATGGAATTCAAAACGGTGGTCATGGTAGTTAAAATAATCCATTAACTTAAAGCGCTTTGGATATGCATCGTGGCATTTGAAAAACATATTATGACTAAATGGATAATTACCTATCGATAGGTGGATTTATTTCAAGATCTGCTTGGTCCATGGTAACTCCTTTGAAATTCAATTCATCTTCAGTTTTACCAGTACCTTCCCATCCTGGAGAAAGTCGTACTGGGACAGTGCCTAAAATGTTGTCAATTATTGAGATCTAAAATTAAAACTACCTACTGAGTATTCAATGCGATGATTAATGAATAGGACAAATATAATTTGCCAATTAGAGCTGTAAAATTTATAAATAGAAGGCGATACAAAGTAAACAATTTTGAACTCGGCTTATAAATCTTATCTTACAGAGAGTGAAATTATACAATAAAAAATTTTGGAAACCCTATTTTCAATAAGTCGAGTGAAATCATTATTATCTATGTGACCACATCAATAACAAGCAAAATTCAGTGATACTGTCTGACCCCTTGAACTAAATTGAAAAAATTCCAATGTACCATTGTTATTATTAAATATATTTGTAGAATAACATAATTTATGACTACAGTATGTACATATCTGTATACATACTGATATTGTAACAAGGATATATTAAAGCCAACTCTGATAGATAGCAGAAGCAATGATAGCACAAGCTCACTCAAGTTTGTAATATGATAGGAAAGTGAATTTGCAACATTAGCAAATTTTTTATTCATGCTAAGTGTACTGCACGCAATTTCTACATACTGTCGCGTAAGTATGAAGTAAAGATTAATTATAACAGGTTACTGTGATTGATATGTAAAATAAAGATTAATTACCAAAAGTAATCGAAGGATCAAATGTCTTATAGGAGGGTGTGTGAGAGCAATTTGGAGGTGGAAATGCGGAAAAAACGTCTCGATTTCTGTCATCTAAAATTACCGACAATGTGAATATAATTTTTGAATATTGATAAAAGAAAACAAAATAAATTTCACAATATTTTATCTATCTAAATAAAACCGAGATAAAAACAGATGTTGTAAGGTCCGCATGAAAGAATTTTCTAACGATAAAACTCTACTTGGTGCTGAAATATTTTTGTCAATATACGTAAGACAATGTATATGAATCTTCATACAATCATAAAAATTCAAACAGCTCTTGGACTTTCGTAATCTCAGAAAGCAGAAAACTAAATACGGTGTAAAAAGTAGGATGTATGAATAGTTGATTGTATTTAATAAACAACTAAAGAGAATTATAATTTGTACTTTTACTAATGAAACAATAATAAGAGTAAGCTTGATTAAAAAAATGCAACAGAACAGAATAATACAGAAAAAAAAAATAACGTACAAAATGGTTTTTTTAATTTGTAAAACTCAATGCATCTACATCAAATATTGTCCTTCAATTGTGCGTGGAAGAGAAAACATGTTTACTCCTCCACTTGAGGATAAGACCAGATACTGTAGTATAGCAGGAGTCGAAGTACATGTGGGCGTTATGATTACCCCACACTTCTTTGGACGGTTCAAAGTAATAAATTTTCTTGCAATCTTACGCTTCGACTAGCGAATGACAATGATAGATAATACTGAAAACAGAGATCCATGATTGGAAAAGTATTTGGCAGAATCTGCATATACAGAATTTTTGTTATCATCCAAAAAATAAATCAAAGCTAATATTATAAGCATAGATATACCACTCGATATAACATTACAGTACAAGATTACAACACGTTATTCAAATTGATTTGAACTATGTTTGTTAAAATTATAATGGAGCAAGAGGTTATCCGTTTAGTTGTCGAGTGTAACATAAAAGGCATTCATTGCAGTATTAAATTAGATTGGCTGAGAGGCCAATCTTCGTACAACACGCTCTGACTTGAAGAGCCATTCATTATATTAGGAAGTAATAGCTGCAGCTACACATAGTATGTGTGTATCTAGTAGCTATACATGATGAGCTTGAGTAAACGTAAGAGAGAGGAAATATTAGAGAAAAATATTGAATGAAAAATGACTAAACGTAATTATGATAATATTATAACGAATTATCATTCGATTTTAAAATTGTAATTTGTGATAATAAATTATATTATATTTAATTACCTTTCGCAAGCAGAGTTTTTTCCTCGTGGTCAGCGCCGAATTCTGTTTTCGTGTAACTACCCGACATTTTTGTAATGAATACTGATTTATTTTATTATTGTTTATTTTAAATAATTTTAAACGTACGATTGTTGAGAAATTAAAAGTTGATTAACACATTATCAGTCAGAGCTGATTCCTTTATGGAGATAAAGATGAAAGAAAAGACAAAAAAAAAAATGAAAAAAAAAAGAATAATTGGGATTCGCGCGCAAAAATTGTGGGTGGACCCTAGCAAGTTTGAAAACAAGGAAAGAATTTATTTTTGTGCTATGAAGACATCAGATATAAATTATCTTTCATGGACAAGCTCTTAAAGAGGATCTATTGTGTAGGAGATTGTTCAGATTTTAAGACTAATATTACAGAGCGCTAGAGACTGGTGCGATCCACGTTTTTCTCATGCACATGCACATAACTTCGCCGAGGTTGATCAGCTAGATTGCCAACTGACGGATCTTGAAGTCCCCACTCTAACATTCTGAAGGAGGCACTATATTAACGTAAATTCTTGCAAACACTGATTTCTGGTGACTTTGATTATACTTCACACAACTTCACACTCAAATTCAAATTTCGAATCTCCGTAATCCGCGAATAATCACATTATAAGCAATTAACATTGTCGATGTAAAATACAGAATTGCGAAAAACTATTACGTTATGATGGATATGTAATGCATATTTTATTATGCACGAGTAGTGTCGAAACAAACCCGGACGATTCCATATTTTTTGTTAAAATCGATTTTATATCTTTTCATATCGTAATATATTACTTAGCTATAGCTTATTGAATTCTGTCGCATTATGATGAGATCATTTTTTTACCACATACCTATATAGTGTATCAATATTTAATTATGTATTCTATGCATTAAAAAAAATTGGCTAAAGATAAATTGTCCCAATTTTGTTTCGTTTATTCCGATTGACAAGGCAATGAGTTATTTAATAAACGAAATGAAAAGTATCTTACGAACGTGTACTATTACAGTGATTTAGTTACAACATGAAAACCCTTTTTTGTTGGTTTCTGCTGCTTTTATGCCGACATTCGTCGCATGCAGATTTGTATAATATTCTACGCCATTATTTTGTATACATATAGTTTACGCCAATCTCAAGTTTCCCGTGTCCGTAAAAACTTTCTGTAAATCACTTCATTGCTACCCGCAATCCGAAATACTCAATACTTTTGACTACCTATGAGGCATTCCACGTCAAATTTTCATTTCAAAAGACTAAAAGTCTCACCATTTATAATTGTGCTGATTTTGTGATGTGTAATGAAAAAGAATTTTTTTCTATTTCTTAAGGCTACTTGAAGTTTCAGAAATTTCGTCGGTCTCTATCATACTTCTTCACGCAACTATATGTCAGAAACCACTGGGTCTGTGGAACAAATTACTCGTTTGAAATTTATGCAGGTTCAAATCTATTTGATGATAAAAAATTGTAATTTCATTCCATGAGAGTGGTCCGTGTGTGACGAAATTTTAAATTCTGTATGGTCCACCTCCTCAAAAGTCTTCTATATTTAATCAAAAAAACAAGTGTCTAAATGGGAGCTTATTCAGATCACGATCTGTGCCACAATGCATTTGCAGATTAACATTAGTTTAAAATGGGGAAAAACAAGCTTTTGAATCTCATCAATGGAATTTGACAAAAAGATCCTAAGAATCTGAGTTTTACAGCATCATTGGTGTCATACTACGACCGTCAAACAAGCCTATAGTTAAATCTTAGAAAAATGTCCTTGAGCTCAGTTACACGGCTATTGGTATTGGAAAATCACAAGAAATTAGTCGTATCAAATTCGTACCACAATCACGATTTTGGTATTAGAAAAAACCTAAAAATAGTCATGTAACTCAACTCCAGGACATTATATTTCAAAATTTAACTAAGCTTGATCGTCGCGCGAATTATGACACTGCAGATGCTGTGAAGCGCAGATTTCAGGACTTTTTTTTTGTCAATTGCATGGCCAAGATTACAAAGCTTATTTATTCCCATTTAATACCCATGTTAATCTTCAAGAGTAATGCGGCACCGGTTCACCTTTAGAAGGCCGGGAAAGCCCCTTACAAGGCTTTGAAAATTTTTGCAATAGCACGCGACTCGTGATCATCATGTATGAATTTCGGGGAAAAAAATACCACTATTTTGATTAAAAATCAGCAGTCCTCTAGAGGATAATGTGATGTAAATAGGGTTCTATTTGACACACTTTTTGTTTCATATTAAATGGAAACCCGTTGGAGGGTGCGACATAAAGAATTCGAATTTCTGTCATATAAGGACCAGTCTAAGGTCCGTGTTAGTTTTCTGGAATAGCTATGCGATACTTTGACTTGCATGTAAAAATATTATTTGTAAATTAGATAATAAGTACGCTTGGGTATTTCATCAATATAATGTTATTATTGGTCCCTCACTGAAGTATAAAATAAAATATTTTTTCTATCTATAATGTTATCACTACTTTCTTCAAACAAATACTTATTCACAACAATCGCCCATTGTTTTATGCGATATTGTTATTACTGTTTCGTAGATTTACTTAAGTATTACTTAAGTATTACTTAACTAGTTCTGAAAAATATCATCACAAATAATCTCGAGCTGTAACATTTCGTACATTTTTGTTTTTATTAAAATTCAAATATTGAATATTTCAGCCCCACGTCTCAGTTTGATAACGTCCACTCTTTTCTAATTGACTAACATAATTCTCCGCCTCAGCATCCGTCAATTCTGCAATTCTTTTTACAAGAGAAACAAATTCTTCTCGTACATTTGCTGGCATATTTTTTGAGCTGCCAGCCAAGTAAATATTTGCACCATTTTCGAGAAATTGCCAACAAGTAACTCCTTGCTCCCGTATCTTGTGCTGGACATATCTGAAATCAAGAAAACATGTAAAGTAGATAGATTTCAATGACCTTTTCTTCCAATTTAGTATACGTACATTTTGTGATCCTGATCTCTTGAGAAGGCGCAAAAGACGTTTAGTTTGTTATTTTTTATTAACAACTCAAACTCTTGTCTGCAATGATAATCCTTGAACTTATTTCTACATCCGAAAAATAGCAAACAATCAGACAAGTCAGTCTGCATGCTGACTTTTTCTAATAAAAATGATCTAAACGGTGCTACACCAGTCCCAGGGCCAATTAAAATAGCAGGTTTTGCGTAGTTTAGTTTGAAAGTTCCTTTTTGGATCCAAAGCGTAGTTTCATCTCCTAATTTTAAACTGGCAAGCCAATTTGAGCATAAACCTAGTCTAGGTTCAACCAATTTTGTTTTATACTTAACAACGGCTACTAAGATATCAATCTGATTTGGTGTATGTTTTAAGCTAGACGCAATACTAAATGCTCTAGGTTTTATCGGGCACATGATTTCGAATAATAGTTTAGCATTCAATTTCTTAGTGGCATTTGGGAAGTCATTTAAAACTTCGATAATATTTCTTCTCGGCCTATTAACATAGTTGTATAATTCCTCCTGCCCACTCGGCGTGTTAAATTCTATCAATTTCTCTTTTTCTAATTCACTCTCAGTTATCAGACTGAGAATCTCCATCGTATACCTTCTTGGCTTATAATTCAAGTCCCAATATTGTTCCGCAACTTCTTGCAGAGTAAGTTTTTGCCTCAGTACATTAGGGACTCGTATCTCAGAAGTATTTACACTGATAACCGTATCCCGATCTAAAGGAACTTTGTTCATTTTCAATACATCAAAGAACTGCTGTACTTTTTCAACGGAATTCTTAGGCCTTATATAAACAATGTCTCCTGGACTATAATCGACGTCTTTAACTTGGAATTTGACCAATCTAACATCCTGAAAATGATCAATGGAAGAAGTTCTAGTATTCTCTAAAACTTTTCCTACATTTATCGTATCATCCATACACAATTCTTCCCTATAAATATCTCTGTGTATACTCTTAACATCAGAGTGTGCAGAACCGGTCCGTCGATCGTCGGTAATTTCTACATTAAACTTCATAATGATATTGCTTTCATTTGTCATTGGTAATCTTGGCGGAATGCCATACAGTGATGACAATTTTGCCCATAACTGGTCTGTCCAGATTCCGGTAACAGCATCAATACCAAGATCATGTTGATCGTCAGCTAGTCCGATGGGCAGAATTTCTTTTCCACCTAATTGAGCCAATCTTCTGTTTAATTTCTTAGCAGCGAAGTTGTATTTATCGTAAGAACTATCCCCCAGCCCTAACACTGCATATTGCAATTTCTTTAAAGAATTTGTCGGCAAGTTTTTACGCAGTAAAAAACGCCAAAATTTTTTCATGTTTGTTGGCGGATCGCCCTGGCCTGCTGTTGCTACTACAAAAATGACGATTCCTTCGAATATCAAATTTGTAACGTCATATTCGTCCATTGACATTACGGTACAGTTTGCACCAATTCTGTGGACAGAATAAAATGGATATCATTCCAACTTGATCTTGGTGTGATGTTCTTTATGGGCATTATGATGGTTGGAAATAAAATGACAAATATTATCGATTTGATTATGCAATCTGAATTTATGTGCTAACAGATGTAGGTATGTGTTGTGTTGAAATCTGTTTATTTATCGATGTGATAAATAGAGCTACAGCTGAGTTGGTAATGTGAATAAAATACTTTTTGGCTTGTGAAAAGTTGAGCGTGTGTATTTGCATCTTTTTAAAATTTAAATAAAAATAAAAACATTATGATAATAATATTGTGTAAAAAAAATAATATTTCGAATTAATATTGAGATTATATTAATTAAACCTTCTGGCATCTCTCCAAATTTGTTCAGCCATGTCCTGGGCCGTTCCGGTTTCACTTCCGTACAGGATTAGGATTTTTCTTAAAATATTATTCCCTTCCATTTGGTAGAATGTTGAAAAATCTTTTGAATAAAGTTATGTATTTGTTTTTCTTTAGCCGGGGGTTTTCTTTTTTCTTTTAGGGTTAGGGCTTACAGCTGGATGGTCACTACTGACGTCATTTATAGCAGACGACGCGTGACGAAGAAAATAGTTCCTTGACCCCGTGAATTATTATGTTTTAATATATTAAATAAGTATGTATCTGATTGTTGGATGATTATACGTATTATTTGACAAGGAAATGTCAAGGTCGAATGTCTGGGCCTATACCCATATGGCGTAGAGCCAGGAATTATAAATAAATGAATTTAGCGTGTAGTTATAGTATACTGCTCGCGCAAATTGCTTACATACATACATGTGTGTATGTAAACGTTCAATTTATCATCTCGCACATAACGAAACTATCTTCAATTCATCGGTCCGAACGAAGTTTGGACGAAAAATTCTTATTAACAAATTTTCAATAATTGATTAATCAATCGAACAATAACCTTAATATTAATTATCGAATGTATAGTGATTTTCGAGACGGTGTTTAAACACGGGATACGGATACGCGACGATTATTAACGCTGCCAAGCTAGAAAAATGTATAACGGGTGGTGATCAAATTAATCATGTGTCAACTTTCATTTCGAGAAATTTAAAAACTAAATAATAATCAGCGACAAGTATTGAAAGACATTTGATTCATAGTATTCTTGGTTATTATTTGAATAAGGATAAATATTACCCGCGTTACGGATCTAGCAGCTGGTATATTTGTTGATAAAGGTTGGTACGATTGAGTGTTTGCGAATGACTGTCAAAACCTACTTTCCCACAGCAAAATCTGCCAGAAAATAACGATGTCCATCTCGTAGAAGAAGTGTATCTCGTTAAAGTAGTGAGTCTATCGATGTAATTGTCTAATTAACATACGCGATATATTTCTTATTTTCTTTATTAAAACGACTTAACTTGTTTAACCATTTGTCAAAGTCCACGCAATCCGTTGCAGTGGGGTGCTGGTCAGAGCAGTGTCCTTCGTCCCAGCTATTCTCTAACCAGTTTCACGATCGAATGGAGTATTCTGGCATGTAACGAGCTCAAACAGGACCTCGGGCATCTTCTCCGAGGCAAGGAATATTCTATAAATTCAACATTATATTTAAATCATTCAATATATTTGTCAAAATCGTTCAAGGTTAACCGTTTTCTGATTCTGTCTTTTTTTTCCATAATTATTATTACTATTATTATTTTTATTTTTCCTTATATTCCTGTTCAATTTCTCGATTATGTCTCATCTATATTTCGTTTCATTACATTTCATGTTCATGTTTATGTTCATGTTTACATACATATGTATGCTCATCGTGTGTTAACTTTTCCTTTTGTTTTTTTTCTATATGTATACACATAATTTCACTATTTCGTAAAAAATTACCAATCATTTGTCGTCATGTTTAAACGAAGATTTCGAAAAAAAAATTTGTTTTTGTTTCACTTTTCATTCAATTTGTTTCAATCTTGTCAACAAATAACTGTTTTTGCTTGTTGTTAGATTTGTGTTTTTTTTTTCTGATTTTTACCGTTACTTTTTCCAATATTTCAGATAACGGCAGCTGCTTGTACGAATATCCTTGCAGCAGCTTCTGCAGGTACCGGCGAAACACCGTCAAAATGTTTAACACGTGACATAGGCCGTAACAATGATATAAAAATAAATTCTTAAGCCATACAGATTTTAAAGCAAGAAAAAAAAAGGAAAGGCCTTCAGGAAAGAAACAAAAAAAAAATAAAAAATTCTTCATAAAGTACCAAATGCTTTTGGCTGTAGAAGAAGAAGGGGACAAAAAAGTTTATATCTCGTTGATAATAGAAAACAAAATTAAATTAAAAAAGAAAGAGAAGAAAAAAAAAACAACAAAGCAATAGTTTATATGGATTGAATTTAAATTGAGCTGGTATAGACAGTGAAGTTTAGGTAAACAAAGTAAGAGAGAGTGAGAGTAAAATAACAAAATTAAAAATTAAAATGAGTAATCAAGGGGAGCAAACGGAAGGTAAATGGAACTGCGAGTATTGTACATATGAAAATTGGCCTTCGTCATTAAAATGCACAATGTGTAGGGGCGCGAAGCCTCTGTTTGGCGAGGACATTTATCGTTTGCGTGATCCAAGCCCTCAAAGATCCAGTTCTAACGTAGCGTCTGGTCCAGTACCTCAAATAAGCCAATCGGCCGACTCCTGCAATCTAAGTCCTCAAAATTATAGCCAAAACTTGCCTTCGGGAGGTAAATGGGCCTGCGACTTATGCACCTACCTCAATTATCAAAATACCAATCGCTGCTCGCAGTGCGGACATAAGAAATCGGTTAATAATACACAATCCATACACTCTACGGCCTCAAATTTGCACGAACAACTTGCTCCACTCAGGCTAGGTGATCCACCACCTAATTCTGGTTCTAACGTTCAGATAAACACTCCGTTAATTAATTTACATCCTGAAAAGTACTCTAATGCCCAGTTGAACGCACCGCTGACTAACACACAGCCAGAAAAATGGTCGTGTCCTTCATGTACCTATGAAAATTGGCCAAAGGCCACTAAATGCATAATGTGCGCTCACCAGACGGAAAAGGTCAGAAGAGAAAGGTCCATTACTAATCTGGGACTAATTTTACCCAGTCCTGAGAGGGACCAATGTCAGAAGGGCCTTCCGTCGCCACCTCATACTCCCTATATTCATCAAACTCAACGAGATGAAAATTTGGCAATGGCTAAAAGGTACGTTTCTTTATCTAGCATCGCCAGCTCAAACAGTGGTGTTATTTTATTTAGTAATCACACTGTTTGACTAGTTGATATATGTTCTAAGGTACATTAGTTATATAAAGAAATTTAAATTTACTTTGAAACTTGCTAAACATTTCCTGGCAACGAAAGGAGAATCCCAAAGATTGCTATCAGAAGTATTTACTAATTATCAGCAGTGTTACTGTCATGTATGAAAACATAGACTTTGGCAAATATTCATCAAGTTTTTCGACCATACATTAGAAATATACTTTTTTATTAGGAAATTTAAAGAGGATGTGTTTGGGGGATTCCAAAAATTTTCGAACCCTCACCCTTTTTGATTTTCAAATGAATTTATTCTTTCGTAGTCTGAGACCTGAATGAGATATATGATTTATTGAAAAATTTACCGGATTGTGGTTTGGATGTTGGGATTTTTCGAAAATTGTCAAGTACGAAAATCACTTATTCATCACACAGTTCCTATTCGACACCAAGGTATCATATCAAAAAAAATTTTGTACAGAATTTGTTGATAGCTGAGCGGGATTTGAATGGAAAATATATAATATTTGTTAGTCAAAATTTTGAATCGCGAAAATATGCCAGTCTCGATTTTGTTTAAATTTTGACCCAAAATTCTGCATCAAAAGATGCAAATTTGAGACCACGCGGAAGTACAAGACTGGGTTCAGGAGTTACAGCATCCGACAAAATTAACAAATGTTTTTGATTCAAAGCACGCTCAGGTATCAACAGATTCTGTAGAACAATTTTTTTGATACGATACTTTGGTGCCAAATAGGAACTGTATCAAGAATTAGTGATTTTCATATAAAAAATCCAAACTTCCAAACCACAACCTGGAAAAATCTCAAATGAATCCCCAATCTTATTTAGGTCTGAGACTACAAAAGAATAAATTTATTTGAAAATCGAAAGGGGTGAAGGTTCGTGATCGTTCGAAACGATTCGAAATTCTCCTTGTACACCTTGGAGATAATTTTTGTTCAATTCACTGGTACACTTTGATGAAATAATCTATTGATTCAGGTTTTTCTTTTGTAGTTGATTACTTTGATTTTGAGACATGATTAGAAATTATTAGAGATTTGATGAACTTTGTCTCACATAGGTTGCGTCAGCTAAAGAAAAAGTGGTTATTGTAGGGTACAGGTTAAATCGTTCATCGAAACCTTGTTAAATTTGAAAAAAGTATTCTAAAATGATGCAATTTTTAATGAAAAAAAAATGGCTCAAGATCGTCACATTGTTTTATCAAACGATTAATTTCATGAAATATCATTGGCTTGCATCGAAATTATATCAATGAAGAAGATTCCCTCCAAATTTGAAAATGTTTTGATGAACTATGCGACCTGTATTCTACAACGACCACTTTTTCTTTGGTGTAATGAATTCGTGCAAGACCAAGTCCATACAATGTCAAATAATTATGGAGTGTGTCTAAAAATACAAGTAAAAAGCCATAAGAAAAACTGGGTTAGTGAAATATTTGTTCACAGTAAACTTGTGGTTTGAAAAATAAATCATTTCCTAGGTGGATATGACTGTGAGATAGTAAACAGCTGAAAATTAATAACAATTACCATCCTAATGTTGTAAAATACCCTCAACAATAATTTGCAGCATAATTGCAACCTCAACTTTTTTTAATTCCTACAAAACTGAAAATTGTATCATAGTTGATGGGCCTAATTACTAAATACTAATTCTAAAGGCAATGATAATACGTGAAATGAAGAATGAAGAAAATGAGATAACATATGTTCATTTTGTGATTACAGAAGTTCGCACAGATTTGATAGAAACGATAGTCTCCCAGCTCCGCAATCACCTAACAACTGTGAATACGAGCGTAGATTAAAACAGCTAAGGCGTCATACAGACTGGTGCTGGTTAAATGCATGCCTCGGCATAGTAGAAGGTGATAATGCACCTGTTGAAGCTTATTTGGCAAGCGGTGGAGACCCTGCTCGTCAATTGACGCATTCCGAAGTCCTACTCTTGAACAGAAGCAGCGCCTTTGACGTGGGACATACTCTAGTTCATCTGGCAATTCGGTGAGTATAAAAAGTTATGGATTAATATACTCTCGCAACATTGTTGAGAATTTTCGTTAGTATTCTAACAAACAGAATTGAAAAAAAAAGAATAACGCAATGAGTTAAGGAACTTATCTATAAGACAATAGATACTGTTTTACTTGAATATGAATAAATTACACACCGTAATGGAATGTATTGTTACATTCATTTTATCGACAATGACACATCAGACAAATAAACTCATGGTACTACTATTGCTTAATATTAAAAAGATGTGACTCATATATCAAGCTGCATAAATGTCGGGGTGGGAAACAGTACCAAAATATCTCAAATTCATGCGTCATTAGGGTTCAATTGCGATATCTGTTTTACAATTCACTAGATAGTTAACATTGAATATTGTTAATGAATATTTTAATTTTTGGGGTATGTACACCTTGGAAATAATTCTTCTTAAATCCCTTCAGATACATCTGATAAACATTCTGATTGATATCAGAATCCGAATCCAAATAATTTTAATCCAAATTAATGAGCATGACATCTATATACTTAAACATTCTATTTCTACTTCAATACTTGAGTAGTGAATAAGTAAGGTATCTGAACATCAAACTTACAATTTTATTGTTATGTAAAAAAGAAAGTTTTGCATAGTCAATTGTTCATACAAACGTTGCACGAACCGGCTATTTTTACACAGATAATAATATACACTAGTAAATTACCAGAGGTTTATCTTTTTATTCGTTGCCTCGCCGTTCTATTTGTTGAACTGCCATTTTCAGACAAAGATATGTTTCATACCTATAATACTAAAATAATTTATAAATCAATATGATTGAATAAACGATTGTTTCTATCATCGTTTCATCATTCTAAATTAATCATCAGCGATGTATCATTTTATCAATGAAACATATTTTCATCTTCAGATTCCAACGAGAGGATATTCTAGCCACGCTGTTGTCACAGATCGAGGGATCAGGCTCAGGAGTGAAGCGGGTACCAAGTTATGTGGCTCCAGATTTAGCAGCCCAGATACGTCGGCATGTGACCAATAGCATTCGGCTACGTAAAGGCTCTTTTCCATGCTGTTTTGTTACGGACATGGCTACCTTCGCGCTACCTGCCGAGGTTATTATAATTAGTTGCTGAACGCCTTTAGTAATGTAAAATAGCTGCCTGATTAATGCATTATGTTTTTTACATTTCACATTTACATTTATAATAATAATTCTGATAAAGACACATTAGTTGAATAACAGGTGCTCCGCGATACTGTAATAAAAGTGTTCATGTGTCTCAATGTACCTAATTGTGATTAATTTGAAAAGAAAAACTGACAAAACTTGGTTTCCAGTCTTCTATCAAACCGCTATCTAGCTTCATTTATCGTTCAATAAATAAATGGGATACCATTAACTTTGAACATGCAATAACAAATAAGATTAAAAAATAGTTTGATCATTTACAGGTAGAGGATCTGCCGAGCATAGTCCAGGAGCAAATGCTCGAAGAATTGCTGGACAGAGAAGCACAACAACAGCTAGAAGGTGGTGGCGGAGAACCTCCAGCTTTGAATTGGTCTCTAGAAGTAACGGAAAGACTAGGGAGTAGATTGCATGCTCTTTGGAACAGATCTGCTGGTGATTGCCTATTGGATTCTGTAATGCAGGCAACATGGGGTGTATTTGATAGGGACAACGCTTTGCGTAGAGCATTAGCTGATTCGTTACAGCAGGGCGGCCAATTGTGAGTATTTTATTCGAAATTGACATTACATATGGTTGATTTACTTATGCTCATTCATCTTCATTTCAAATGAATATTGGATTCAATTGATCGACAGTAAAACAGCAACTTATAAATTAACTTTGGTTTGGATCACAGTTACATAAAAGAACATTAAATTCAATACGATAAGAGAGTTCAATAAAATTCTCTTCTACTTTTCAATGATTGCTATATGACAATTACATAATGAAAAAAAGAAGAAAAGATATTGATAAAATGCTTCAATTATTTCCATAAGAAGGTGTTGCAGATTAATGAATATCTTCAATGTCATTAAACAGTTTTTATCCACGTTGGAGGGAATATGAGGCATCGCAAGCTTCCCGGATGCTGGACTTCACTTTGGAAGAGACTCAATGGCAAGAAGACTGGGAAAGTCTGCTTGCAACAGCGGCTCAACCCGGTAGTGCACTCGAGCAATTACACGTCTTTGCATTAGCCCATATATTACGGAGACCCATAATAGTTTATGGTGTTAAATACGTCAAGAGTTTTCGGGGTGAAGACATAGGTCAGTTGCGTCAAGTAATCGATATCATTTCCAACATCTTTGAAAAATATGAAAAGTTGTCCATTTTAAGTTTAAAAGCATCATGATCTGCTTCCACTTCTTCATATTTATGAACACTGATCATTACAGGTTACGCAAGATTCGAAGGAGTCTATTTACCGCTACTGTGGGAACCGTCGTTCTGCATTAGATCTCCAATCGCTCTGGGCTACACACGTGGTCATTTTACAGCTCTAGTGCCCATAGAGCCTTACCCTTCGTCCAGAATCCCTCCTTTAGCTCCACACGCTGGTGTTGGAGTTGGCGGTGTTGGTGCTATGCCGCAAATGCAGATGCAAACAACGTTTATGCCGTTGATGGATCGCGATCGGAAACTTCTGCCAATCCACTTTTTAAGTCCTGAGGAAATTGGCCGCGAGGAAGCTATATTAAAACAGTGGCTTGACGTTTGCACCACAGAGGGTGGCATTCTGGTAGCTCAACAAAAACTTCATAAAAGACCTCTACTTGTCGCCCAAATGCTTGAAGAGTGGCTCAACCACTACCGAAGACTTGCGTGAGTATACGCCAACTACTGAAACTTGGCATAGTTACATCTGGATGAAAATTGTGATAACAATGACGATGAGAAACTATAAATATTTGAAAGTACGAGTGTGTGTACCCTTTCAATTTATCCTTTACATTTGACTTTACAATTATACGACTTGCATTATTATAATAGCAAAATGTTTGAATTAGAGAATTAAATTCACAACTTTTTGAATTTCTTCAATTATCATATAACTTTCTCATATTATGGTGTCGGTTCATTGCGCATATTGAACATCATTTTATATTCACTTTATGCAGGATAATAATCAAAACATAACATTTCAGAAATATTTCCTTAGAATTGAATTTTTCTTTATCTTGTAACATTTAATATTCTATCATAATTACGGATTTTCATAATCGCGTTATTGTATCTAAAATATTTTCAGGCTTAGATATAATCTTGAGATAGAATGAAAATGTAAAAAGGCTATTATGACGTACAACTTAAGATTATAAAAAATAAAGTATGAGTATGTATAATGTTTATTTTCGAAAGAAAGATAAGTAAGTTCCTTTAACATGCCAGCTCTGATTAAGTATTTTCGATATGTCATAATGAATAGCAACGATAAACTATCCAAAGACGATCAAATTTTATTGGATATATAATTAATTGGTATTTCCTCTTTGAACAGTTTACAATTGTAAATCGTTGTTCAAAGTTTTTTATTCTCAAAGTTTCTACAAAAATAGTTTTATCAATATGAAAATCCGATGTTCTTTCAGACAGATGAACAATGCTCCATTTTCTCGACCAGCAACTCTCCAAGACTACAGCAGTGACGGGGACACGGAAGACGAATAAAAACGAGCTCAGACAATCGATAAAATCTTCGAACTTTGTGAAACTAAATTTGTTTGTGTCACAGCGAACAAATACCAAAACTGTACAACAAGGTCTGCATGGGTTCAGCGATATAGGAATACCGAGTCACTGTGCCTAGAGTCATAGACTACGTAATATTACTTATGTACGGTGCGAGTATGGAGTTTAAAACTTGGAATATTAATTACCCTCTCATTAAATATTTGAATCCTTATTGATTCGATCTAGTAGTTGCATTGAATAATTGCGAATTAATATCTTATTAATTTATTAACTTATTCGAATTTGGACACTTGAAACGTTATAGTACGATTTTATTAGTTCTTTCATTTAATTTAGTGGAACGTATATATTGCCAAATGGCAGTAATAAATTACCTAAAATTCGATCGATGATTGAGTGAATTTCTTTGATTATATTTGAGAAAATTTTACGAAATTTTATTCGTTGTTTAAATAGAAATTAGATAACGCCATTAAATTATGCACCACTTTCGTGGTAATTAAGCCGTCCTAGACAAAGCGTAGTATCTATGTATTCAATATCTTGGACATGATTTATACTATTTCATTTGAAGATTTTACACTTTTCAACATATTGAAGATCAGTGTCCAATGTAATTTCGTATGCAAACACATGCGTCTTACGAGTGTTAAGACCTGCAGTTGTATCCAGAGCTTTTATAACATCTCACATTTTCTTCAACTCAACTGAGTTAGTTTTATCATTTTCTGAAAGTATTATACAAGATGAGTTTTCTCCGGGGTCTGATCTGGGAGGAGCTTCAATGTGCTGAAGCTCCACCTTCTTCTATTCATACTCGTTCGCTTCAGAATAATAGTGTGTGATTATCAAGCAAATATCCTTATCTCCAAATTTGTTCACATCCACACGTATAGCACACCTCGGAAATACAGTCTACTCGCATAAGGTATTGCTATACGTATGGATGTAAACAAATTTGGAGATAAGGGTATCTGCTTGATAATCACACACTATTATTCTGTAGCAAACGAGTATGAATGAAAGAAGGCGGAGCTTTAGCACGTTGAAGTTCTTCGCAGATCAGACCCCAGAGAAAACTCACCCTGTATATCAGAAAAAATTGAAAGAATCTGTGTGCGAAGAACAACTTTTCTAAATTATCAATTTATTGTTCATCCACGTGATCACACGTTTCCACTTGTTCTGCTTAATTAGTGGACTTAATTCGGAGTATTTGTGTTAATTCTTACAATTTTTGGAACAATTTATTATATTTTAGAACCTGTGATTTTGAATAATCGTTTTTGATGACTTCTGAATAATTTTTGTATTAACACTAGACAATTTGAGAATAAATAATCGGGAGTTTATTTTTTTCTTATTTTAACAGTCAAGATAAAATAAGCTTCATTCGAAATAAGATCATCAGGCTCTGTGGTATAACTAGGGATAATCGAGTACGGAGTAAAGTTGATATCCATAAAACTATGAATTCGAATTACAATGGCGCGATGATCCTTCTTCTGGGCAAAATATTGAATGAATAGTATTTGAATTTCTCAGCTTCTTAGTTACATTACGCAAGTAGAATTATACATTTGCTTTGCATAAAAAGGCCGTTACACAGGCCCAACAGTTTACACCCCTTCTGAGCCTTAGGTTCATGGCGGTATTAAAACCAGAATGATTATAAAAAGATGAATGCAAAAAAAACTAAATAAAAATAAAATAAAATATTGTAAAAACAGCAACAACAAATGACCACCGTTTAAGAATAATAAGAGATGCCTGTCGTGGTCTGATAACTTGTACATACATACATACCGTTTTCAGAACGTAGTACAAGCGATTACTAATCCAAATGATAACCCTAATCAAAAAAGTACAAAAAGCGCAAAAAGCGTGAATTTATTTAACAAGATTTGCTTATTTCATTCTTCGTTTTTACTAATTCTAATTATAGGGTCTAGTCTTATTAGCACCGTCGTTTTGCAATCACAATGTGATCTAATTTAGTAATTTTTAAGAACTCACCAACGTTAAATAGAGAAAAATTATTGAAAATATTATAAAGGAAAAATTCATTTCTCGATAACTACCGTACAATATAAGAGTATAACAATTAGTAGAATGTAAACTGCAAAAATTTTGTGATATCTACAGTGCAGTTCCTGATCTTATTCGGAAATATCCAATTTCAGTTTTAGTAGCTCACTTACGCAGTCTTTTCTTATCGATACCTTCCGTCGCATAACTCTCTGATGTAAGAACAAAACAAAAAATATTTAAGAATTTTTAAAGACAATTATGCGACGGTGGTAACTGAACAAAAAATTGTATAGGTTTTGTGCTATTGTTGTACTCTGAGCTGTTTTGCACAGCTTCATCCTTTTCTTTATGTCCTTTGGTATAACTTCACTTTAAGGCATGAGAAATGGGATTGAGTAAATGAAAAAAAAAAAAAAAAAAATTGCAAATCTTATTAGTTTAGTCGATTGTTTTTCGCTCGTTGCTAAAAATTCTTCTAGCGTGAGGAAAAGGGAAAGAGAAGAAAATTTAAATTGATTAAAAATATAGAAGGCTATATTAATATAGAGTATATAAAATGAATTATATTGAATAATATATCGATGTACAATAATTCTAAATCAACATTGATTATTATTATTATGAATACCTAAGAGTAAAAAAAAAAAAACAATTTATGACAGAATTTTTTGAATCGCATCACCCAATACTTTTAACTCATAATTTAACAATCAACAGTTATTGCGATGAAAATTTACCAAAATCAGTAGTCATTAATTATATTTAACATTACCAAGTTTTTTTTAAATCATTTTAATCTTTCGCGATTACGCTATCTTTCGATATAACACATCGTGTGCATTCGTTTCGAAAGATTTTCATTTTTATTCCAATCATATCACTGATCATTATCTGCAATCCTTATAATTTTTATGACAGTAAATCTTTTTCGATAGTTTTGAGTTGATTCATTTTCTTTTTTTTTTTATTGGCATAGTAAAGCATATTTTCACACCGTTTAAACAAACATCAACGATGATATTAACGCCAATGAAAGAAGGAAAAAGGAGAAAAACATTTTAAACTTCCACTGCAATATCTTTTGGTCACATTCTCTTATCTGTAACTATACGAATTCAGTCGATCTAATTTTACTGGGATCTTAACACATTTTTTAGTTATATGTCTTGGTAGCGAATTACTTGAAAAACGAAAATCATTTCGTCATTGTTCTAAAACTTTGGCATTACAGACAAGCAAATTAAGGCATTTATTTTGAAATGATTACCACGCCGTCCGAAGATACGTTAAATCTAACTGGCTACTGACCACACAAATCAGAACAATGGTTATTTGAACTTCGCGGGACTAGATACGTCCCGGGGTTCACACGAGTTCTTAAAAAGTGCAGACTCGCCTAGTGGCGAATCGGATTGGTTCGTTCAGGAGTGTACGTCATTGGTTCAGTTGATTTAGGTCGAGAAAGATACGAGTATACAACTGGTAGGATGGATGTTCCGTATTATCCATACGAATGACGAAACCTTCATTTCTCTAGCACAGCGGCTGAGTTTCAATTGCACAATGCGTTTGATGAATATCACCTTTTTCAGAGCCCCGAACTGAATTCGATATGAAAGAAATAGTGTCAAAATGACATATCTTCTCCCCCCCTCCCGCCGAGGGCCCCGCTACCTCATCCCTTACCGATCCCCACTCGATACTGCGCGCTTCTGACTGTGCAGTGATGTCGGACAGCGAGCGTGTTGCGAGATGATTGTTCCTCGACTTTGAGTGATTTTCTAAGTGAAATTTAAATTCGTTTTTTGACTAATCATAATTCGTGGTTTGCCATGACTATCTGAGGCCTGTGGGTGATTTTTCTTCGGTGTCTCGTTATTGAAAAGGGTTAAAAAATGGGTGAGTCCAAGTGCCGGCTTTAACTACAGCCTGCATACGCCCCTACGAGATTGCTTGTACTACCATTTCTGCTTATTATTCACAATATTCAACCGCTGTGAGAGATTGGTGGCAATGACTTGGATGTTTTTACAACATCCATATAACAACTATAATTAGGAAATTATTAGATTGACGTTTCCTAGGATTGTTTTTTTTTCCCCTTTTCATCTTTTTTTTTTTCTCCTCTTCAACGCTATTTACGTCTGACCTGCATTCCTATCTCGAGGGTTGGGCATGTTAAGTCCAATTTGTGCTATTGCATTCCCCTGAGTTTTCGACAAGTCGTCGTCTACATTTGTTTCTTGAATTAGTTATTTGCTTTACGATTCTCAGAAATATCCGCCACAGCGTAGGTAGTACCAATTTTCTTCGAAGGATAGAATATCCCCAATTTGCAATTTTACACATACGCGTATGTGTATAAATAGCGCTTTCCGGAGCACCAAGTGAACTCTTCGTAAATAATTATAATATATAATTATTTTATCTCCTAAATCTATGAGTATACAGAAGCCGAATGAAGTTGCATTTATTGATTTAATACAATACTCGAATTTGTCTATTGATTTTTTGTACCCCATGTATTTCCGAATCCCTAGCACAGGGGGGCAGTACTACCTTCATGCAATAAAACGATTATAACCTTTATTGCCTGTATGATACGATCTTTGTAAATCTGATTTTGGCATCTGCTACCAACCACTTTGATTGCATTTGCTACGTGATTTAGTTGCATCAAACGTGGAGAGTAAGTTAAATCATTAAGCAAGTAATAGTTTACACATGTACAAAGGTGTGTACAATACGTCAATGTAATGTAATCTATTATAAACACACGTAAGCGCACCTACCATTGAAACTACTTCTTACGTAACTATGTAACTTCGAGCATAGACGTCGGTGGGAGTTTGTTTAACTTATGTTATAAACATTTTATCTAAAATTTCAAGACTCCGATAAGATAAAATGAATTTGACAGACTCCGTCAATGGCATTTTTGTTAAGAATACAACATAGTTCTTCTCCAATACGCGTACGGTAATCGTGCTGGTTGTTAACCTTCCGTTTATAATTATTAAACATATACACGGTATGTTCCGATCTAAAACAAAGTCACAAGTTTTACATAAATATTTATTTCGCAATCGGAAGTTATCTTCTGGCAATATTACTTCGACTTTTTTTCTTTTTCTCTTTTAGGCGTAATTTAAGATAGTATTTATTTCAAGCACAATCGCATTATTACATAATCTTCAATGTACAAGGATTATTTAATTTCGTGACCAAGTATATTGAGGCGGGAACTGAACAGAACAAGCTATTCGTTCATATTTTCGCAGATACCGTAAGGGCTTAAATTGACAAAGACGATTTATTCATTTAAGTCGACATTACGCTCTGACGATGAGAAATTACACGTATATATATATATGTAATTGAAGACTTCGCAATCTTATCTTTACTTCGAGCTTAGATAACGCTGGTATGTTCTATATGTACAGTATATTATCGGTCGGAAATCCAAAACTTACGAGGAGGCTGACCGGCCCTATAGAAGTCAATGAAATCATATAACATGTATATAAGTATAGGAAATAAGTCTCAACGGGAATAAAGACATTCTTTCACCAGAGACTTCGAAATCTGACAATCGAATACGAACAAAATCTGTAAATGAAAGTTTTGATCTTTGAAAAAAGATTTTAATGTTCCAACCAAATCTGATACGTTGTTGTTGGATAATTTTTAGATTATCGTAGAAAGAACCATTACTAGATTCGACATCGATTGGCGATCATATGTACATTACATACACACGATATGAGAATATACGTATTATGTTCATATTGAATCGAGCAGTTTAATTAGCGTTAAAAGACGGAAAAAAATGTGACGTTTAAAAAAAGGGCGGGCAGCAGGAAAGGCTCGCTCGCCAGCCGTGTTTGTCCTGTAAATTAAATTCATTATTATTGTAGGTAATAGCGCGAAAATGAGATGGGGGAAAGATTAAATCGACAGTTTGCAATTTACAGTCAATGCTGCTGCATTTTTGTAGATGTAGCGGCAGGTAGCTTAAAGCCTATACGGTCGTGGTACGGACGTCAGCAATTAATACGGTTAATCGTTTTCGTTATATCGTTTCGCTTTTATCTTATCGCTCGCGGCTTTCAGAGGTGTGGAGTCGCCGTCGCTCGCAGAACTACTTGTGTTGTCCGTCTTTCGGACTTACGTAATTTTTCAATTATTGCTGGATAAGCAAAACAAAATTATATATATAAAGTTGATAATAAAATAAAATATGAAAACTAAGGCAGATGAAAAGTTCCAACGGGCTACGGAGAGCAATAAATTAAAATCTCTGAATCTCGGTGATGGTGATAATGGTAAAAGTGAATTGGTCCAGAGTTTCGGCGAGAAAGAGAAATCTTTGAAAAAGGGTGAGATCACGCAGCAAAATTTATAATGTTAAATTCTATTTTGATACGTTATTGTCGATATCCGCCGAGGTAATCTCTTTAAAACTGTTTACGAACGAAATATGTATAGTGCTGCGAAATAATTAGGTGTTCGGTATTATAATTAGGGAATAGATAATGATATATGTATATCTTATTCCAAACAATTAGCGTGTTCCAAAATTATTGCAGAATACCCAATTACAAGGGTTATTTAAAAGTCGTACACATCTATTAGATAGCTATTAGCTGACCTCAGAAGTGCATTGGGTCATTATATTTGACCCCACTTGGCAGCATCCTATTTAACCAGACGTATGAATCATATTAACATATCATTAAGGCTTAGACTGACAATCGCCTACATAGATTCTTTAATATTTTATACAAAAAATTCAACTCGTACGATAAAAGTTTAGCCTCTACGACATGACGTCATATTGAAGTGTTATTATGATGTCACGGTGTATTTTTACACCGCTAATACTATACCACACTGAAAAGAGAAGGCTAATGTGTATATGTATATATGTTATACGTATACATATGTACGCCGACTCTACTGTTTACACGTCTATATGCTCCCGATATGCTTGTCCATACTTACTTTTTGATTTTTTACTAATATTTATTGAACGAGTAATCGAAATTCCTATATAAATATATTATACTCAGTTGTTTGTAATATCTCTACGAAAGAAAGCAGTAGAATTTTATCGTTCAATACCGTCATCAAATTCTCGCAGTACCTTATACCTCTGAGTACGCTCGGTCGACTTTCACAGTGTTACGCTACGGTATTACGTCTACCTATAACGTCGAATGGGTTTCTCTTTTTCTTTTTTGTTAGATGCGATGTTGAACCGGCACGCCTGACCGGTGGAGGGAGAGGTTAGCATTGAGCTCTCGTGCTTGTTAAGAATGAGATGACTCATGTACCTGACCCGTTGGATTCGATTACATACTTTCGGGGATATCATTTTATTTATAGTTTTGCGTTCGAGCCGCATTAATTCGTATGGGTTAGGAGGGCAGTAGCTATTATATTATACATACAACTTTATAAGAGCGGGAATTTTTTCGAGGACTTCTATGTCGCAACGGGATTCTTCAACAATTAATTTTAAGGTTGATCGGAGTGGCTTTAATAGTATTTCGAAGTAATCTTGGGTATCGCATAAGCCGGGATTTGTGAGACACAGTCTTTCACAGTTAATATGTAATTGAGGCATTGAAAACGCATGGTCGAATGGATGCGTACATAGAACCCATTAAATTTAGTAGTATTATTACGCCTAATGATGGCATTTCAGATGAATCGAACCGTAACACAGGAATTTTATTTGACTCTGATTTAATATGTTTTACGAATATTTTTGCAAATGTTATAATACAAAAGAAATGTATTATAAATTCGAGAACAAAGCAGCCAGTCGTATATGATACATATTATTGTTGCGGTTTGCCAAACTCTAACGGGTTTTAATCATAACGATCATGAGGTTTGTGTATCTTATCGCACGCGGTAACCGCAACTATCGGAGAGTAAGTTCCAGAAATATCGGCTTTTGCGTAAAGAATACTTCAAAGAACTAAACAAGCGGGGTGAAGCTGTTGTTTTTTTTTATTTTTATTTTTTCTAAAAAATCACATTTGGATACATACCGGTCTTTTGAAAATACGCTTTTCGAATTCATATGTATGTCAGATGAAACAGTCGATTTCTCTGCAGACACCTTCACATTTACCGAATATTTTTTATAGCTCAATGAAGTTTGGGAGGTATGTAAGTACAATCGGATTCAAAACAATCAGACAAACAAACTGAAAAATATTGTAAAGTGGTTCATTAGGCTTTGTTAAAGAAAAAAAAAATTTTTTTTTTTAGTAGGTCGGAGAGATTTTATTATTGCAGACTAAAACGAACCATGACATTTTTAAATCGAATGAATGATAAAGAATTTGGACCATTTTGTAGCAGTATGTGGTACATATCATAGCATAAAGCTTATAGTATATTAACAGTACCCACAGTTAAAATTTCGTTACTCACGGGGGAACCCTGCGGATTGCCCTCGCTATAGAATTAATATCTCCTTTTTTTTACTCTACTATGTAGAGGTAAAAAAAGCTGATAACTGAGATCCACAGGCTCTTGATCTGCGAGGTTTTTGTCGGTTGTTAATGGGTTAAGCTTATTTTCCATATAACATTCTCTTGGTGATTATTTGAAATATCTCTCATTGTTTTATGTTTTTTATTTTTCATTTTATTAAGAAATACGTGTAGTAGAATGTGGATAAATTTTGGGGTTTCCTGTACTCTGTATGAGATAGAAATAAGTCTTGGATCTCAGTACAAGCTTTACACCTAGAGTCATATCACATAGAGATTTGAGGAAAATTACAAATGCATTTGTTGAAAATATTACAGATGATATTCAGATAATTATTGCGTTGAATAAGAACGTCGATGCATACGTAACTTGCGAACTATGTAGTACGGCAGAGCTCATAATGGATTTTGATGACAATCTCTTTGACTTTGCAAAAGAAATACGGTGTAAAATATTTCAGCAAATTTAATTCGGTAACTTTTTTGGTATAATTTAATGGAAATCTTCGCCAAACCGACGTTTTATATATAGAGTAAATGGAGCAATCCTGCAGCTCAACTCAACCAACCATCGATACTCAGGTCTTCGATTCTTCTTCGAAAAAACATGTTAAAGTTCGGATAAAAAGACAATGTTTGCGTAAGTTGTAAAAAGGGAAGTAATAAGGGGTTGGTTGGAAAAAGATTTAATTAAAAAAAATTAATTATTAAAAAATGTTTCGATTGTACTGAAATAAATCCTCAAAAGCATTATATAGTGGTTAGTATACTATCTTGTAGTATTCTTAGTTCGGTAATGTATTTTCAACCAACCCCTTATTCGTTTTTAATTGATTCAATCAATATTGGTTTCTGAAAAATTCACATCTCTGGAACTAGAGGTCCAGGCATCTTGGATAAGGTCTTGTAAATTTTATTTTTTGACCTAGTATTATGTGAAAAAAATTCATCCAAATCGGTTATGGTTACATTTGAGAATATTGAGATTCTCAACGTTTATCGAGTGAAATTGGCTCGAAAACTGATTACAAAATTCTGCAATTAATTAATCTCAGTTGAAATTCGTAGGATAACGGTTGTTTTTTGTATTTAATATTTTCCTCGGTGTTTCCGTATTTACATTCGACAAAATTTTTAAATCTTCGCCGTCTGAATTTAGTGAAAAATATATCACTGTCAAAAATTGAATACCAGACCTCTATCTTACGGAAACATTGTTTTTTTATCCGAATTTTAGCATATGTTTTTCCGAAAAAAATGCGAAGACATGAGTGTCGATGATTGGTTGAGATGACCTCGATTGCCTCAAATATTTTTTCTGATGATTTCAAGAAAGCTGTTCAATTTTAGAAAATCCATTAATGATTTTTCTACTAGTACTTGCGGTAGAAAAAGTTGTCAGGAAATCCGAAAGGGTCAGGTAAAAACTGGCATTACTTCATTGGATTCGACATGGAATAATCTGTTATTTAAAAAAAATCATTAATGAGTGCGAAATTTACGATACTTCAAGAAGATCCATTTTTTTCCGAAAACATATAATTATAGTTCAATTTTTATACAAATCGCAAATAATAATAATAATAGCTTCATAATTACGCACGTAATACATCGACGGTTGGAGAATTTTTTTTTATCTTCGATACGCTATTTATTAATTTCTATAGAATAAAATAAAGTATTTTGGAAATGGATTGGCGCTCGAATATAATAATTGATACACAGAATATAAAATTATTACAGTTATATTAATCGACTATAATCGATGCAGCTTCTCTTTAGCTATACGCAATTATCTCTTTCCTTGTTAGTATTTTGTACATATGTACACCTCTATCAGTGAATATCTTCGTTTTCCCTTCCTTCCTTTCTTTCTCACTCTTGTTTGCTAAAAGCCTTCACCTCTATCCACACGTACGTGAAGTGCTAATTAACTTCTAATGAAATATCCAATGCAATGATTATTACTGGTCACAAACTATCGAACTTATAATTTCGATCTTGGTTGCCGAAATACTTGATAATACATGAGCAAACCTATGATAGTTGTTAATTACTCTATCACTGATGATACTTCGAATTTTTAGTGATCAGACGTCTTCGATATAAATTATATTATAGGGATAGTAACTATACTGTAACGAAATCAGCAATTCATTGGATATTATCCAATTTGGAAATTCCGTATTTGTTTTAAACGGAGATAATTCGGTTATTTTTATAAAACTCAATGACTGCCTTTGAGATTCTAAATATAATTCTATTTTTCTATTTCTTCGTTTTATACAGGGAAAACTTTTTGCCAAGCTTGTAAGAAGAAGTGTAGCGGGGAGGTGCTACGAGTACAGGACAAATACTTTCATATCGGTTGTTTCAAGTGTGCGCAGTGCAACGCTAGCTTGGCACAAGGTGGATTTTTTGCTCGCGAAGGCTCCTACTATTGTACCAAGGTAAATAATAGTTGAGAAAAAATCATTTGATTGAGAATCCTTTTTAATTTTCTCATTTGCAATGTGTTTTAAATCTTTTTGGTGAAAATTTGCGTCTATTATTTGTACAGGATTATCGTGAACGTTGGGGAACAAAGTGTGCCGGTTGCGGAGAGTATGTAGAAGGTGATGTTGTAACAGCAGGAGAAAAACATGCGTTTCACCCAAACTGCTTCCATTGTCAACGGTGTCGACAACCATTGCTGGGTCAAGGTGCAAAAGTGACTTTGGTACAAGGTATGTCAACACTCAGTTTTCCAGCATTTGTATTTTTTTTTTTCTTCGTCAAATATCGATTTTCTCTTTTTAACTTCATTTGTTGTATACACAACAAAAAAATCATCACTTGTCATGTCCATCTGACTCTGGCACTGTTTTTATAAGCCAGTTCATGCACAGTAATCGAGAAACACGTTTACTAACATAAGTATAGTAATACTAAGGTGTCCACTACCCGGAAAAACCTGGAAATCCTTGAATTCTCAGGGAATTTTGTGCCCAGATTTTAGTAAACATGCTGAACACTAACTCGAGAACGGCTTCTTGTTATTTACGGAACTCGTGGCAACAGGCTTTTGAAAGTTAATTTTTACATTGAAAGTTAATGAATGTACGGAGAACATGGAGTGCAAAAGATGCTGCCTATACGAAGAGCAATCGCATATCATACCAAAGATTCTACAATTGTTTGAATGATTTTTTTTATTTTTCAACCAAAACAGAGGTAAATGCCTACAAATCAAGAAGATGAGATAACTGGGTACTCCCAAAAGAATCCCAGATTAAAAAACTGAAATATCTTTTATGATTGATTCCGCTAAAGTCCATGAAAGTTATAAACAATAGTATTACCGTGAAGAACCATTAATTCATGTTATATGAAATGAGTTAAACTTGCTTTTCCTCATACTTGGAGGATTTGCAAATCATATATATTATAAAATATCTTCTATGAAAGTACACCGTCCTTCTTCAAGACCACAGTCGAGGATATTTGAAAATACCTTTTTGCTATCACAATGATGTTTAATAAGCATGAGATATTGGTGCATAGGTAGTCGAGGATGGACCTAACATATGTATAGATTATTAAACAGGTATTCTAGATCCTGAAATTATACCATAGTTTCTTTTTCAGCTTACAGTAATTTGATTACAAAGTTAGATTTCACAGGCAATTTCTCTTCTCAATTAAAGCATGGTGTTTTAATTTCTACATCCTTAGACGCAAATCTTATTTTTTTTAAGGACAAGCACTGTGCCATCGATGTGTCAGTATTCCTGTAAGAGAGGCTTCTACTCCTGTAAATAGCAGCGCACCTCCGCCAGTAGGGGAAGGTCATATTGATCCAGGTGCATGTGCTGGGTGTAGACAGCAGTTACGCGAAGGTCAAGCTCTGGTTGCCTTAGACCGCCAGTGGCACGTGTGGTGCTTCAAGTGCCATAGCTGTGATACTGTATTGCACGGAGAATACATGGGCAAGTATGTATCGACTGGTAAATGAACATAGCTTTCCAAGAGTACCTGGCCGGCATTAGATTACTTGTAGGGCATTCATTAATGTTGAACTGAATTCTTTTTACATTTTTCTGGAAATGTAGCAATTGTTTGAACGAATATTTCGACATACTGCTGATGATATCTGTTTCACTACTTTTTCAGCTCAATCTATTTTACTAATATATAAGTATTATAAGATTTTTTGACAGGAATTCAATTTCATTATACCTTTAATATCCAATTAGGGATGGGGTACCGTACTGTGAGAAAGATTATCAGAAACAATTTGGAGTCAAGTGTGCTTACTGCAGTCGATATATAAGTGGCAAGGTGTTACAAGCCGGTGAGAATCATCATTTTCATCCAACATGTGCACGGTGCACGAAATGCGGAGATCCTTTTGGGGATGGAGAGGAGATGTATTTGCAAGGTGGTGCTATTTGGCATCCACGCTGCGGGCCTGGGCCTACTGGTCCCAATGGTATTGTCAATGGTCACGCGGAAAACCATGTACATACTCCTCATAGAGATTCAGAACGCATTTGCAGTAGTGCTTCAGAGATGCAGGTAGGCTACTTGATGGTTTCTAATTCTATCACACTTGCGAGCTGTTTGGCCTTGTTTAATCCAACAAACCTGACTTGAAAAATCAAATATCATCAGGTTCATTACAGGGTCTTCAATAAACGAAATAATCATTTGATATAAACAGCAAAAGAGATAGTTTAAAAATTTGAAATTTTTTTTACTGGTCAAAGAAAGATAACTCACACAAAGAGTTCAACTTCATATAAAACAAGGTCATCATATCAAATACTCTTCCAGTCGGTTATTATTTCGTCTATTTTGTCCAAGGACACTTTTGGAGCAAAATCCAATTTTGTTGATTAAGATCGGTTCAAAGTTCAATTACAAAGACTTCTTTACCTTTGATCGTGAATCGATTTTTAAATAAGTGCTCTTAGATCCCTCCCCAATCTTAAACAATCATAATAAGATAGCGGTTTTGAAAGCTATTCACATCACCAAAGTTTGATAAAGTTATAAAAAATTAGGAAAATCAGTTTATTTAGATAAATAATAAGTAAAAAATATCAGAAATTAAAGTAAAAAAGCTATGTCGAATTACCTCTACTATTTCTATTTTTTATGTTTCTTGATTGTTAAAAAATCCGTAGCGCGTTCCTAACTGTAGATAATGGCACTATTAAATCGACTAGATATAGAAATCATGCAAATGAATGGACGCATTCAGATTCTATTTATTTTCAATCAATCTTTGTAATCAATCTCATGAATCGGCAATCAGCTTTACATAAGTCATGTTTAAGGTATAAAGATGCATTTAAAATATGGTAATAAAAATTTAATTGATTGTAAAAAATGGTTAAAAGATTGACTTTTCTTCATATATTTACCTGCTCTTGTTACGTTCTTTACATATCAAAGTTTTTAAATTATATTTATAATAGGAAAATCGAAATTTCAATTTTACATTCTGACGTGATTTGTCTGTTGCTTTTTACCACAGGACATATAACACGCTGTTTTTATTTCTTTTGCACGCTTTCGATATTAATAACAGTTTTTTATATTCACAAGGGGAGCCTCAGAATTGAAATTCACTGATTGTTTAATAGAGGAATATGCATTAAGGCCAAGTTACTTACATTTAGAAGTTGTAAATATCGTCAAAACTTAAGTAAGAGTTATAGAATAAAACAGTAAACGGTGATAATTACATTAATCTTGGAATGACGTTAAAATCGCATTGAATAGAAAAAAAAATTATATAAAAGTAATGTACAAAGTCTAGTATATGGGAATACACAAAGATTTCAAAAACTTACACTGTGTACGTAGTGAAAGAAAAAGATTCACAGCACTGAATTTCCAAAATGAGGTTCTCTTTGTTAATATAATTTTATGTTGTTTTTTTCTTTCTTTTTATCGCTTCTTTTAAGTGTTATTTATTTTTTTTGCACGGATGTTGTGTGTAGTTTTCAATACGGTCACGCACGCCAAGCCTAAATGGATCCCTGTACAGCCCTTACAACAGCCTCAGCCGCAAGGTATGCTAATTTGTTTTGCACTTGTTTTAAGAAACTGAATTCAAATGCCTAATTTGTGTTGATAACTTTTTAATAAATAATACATTCAATATGTAGACTATAACTCAACACTCAATTCGTAAGACTTACTTCAAAATTTGATACGAATGATTTCATAATGAAAATGCATGCTCTTGGATCCTATGATCAAGCATATGGATAATTAAGTTATACACAAACTGCGCATTTGAATGATCAGACTTGACAAAGGTGTATTGTGCACAGTTTGTTAAATTTCCAATTTTTATGAAGCATTGCCACACCAATATTTGAATAGTAGAAAAAGTTGAAGCTAGGAATTGCTCGAGCTAGGAGTTGTAATAAGCTCGAGTCACCTGTGTTGAGGACATTTTACATTGGAGCAATCAAAGCGTACTCCTGATTTCAATTCGCACTTTAGGTAATTGACTGAAATTTTATTTATGTATGAAAAACAAAATAGAATTGCAAACAAGCCGAATGATTCGGACCTAGAAATGAAGGAGAGGTATGTCAAGGACATGAATTAGTACCTTGTGTTTGCACCATGTCCACTTATTAGTAATTGTCATAGAGTTTTCTACTAATAAAGATTACTTACGAGTTATATATAAATATAATACTTCAGTTTATTGTCGAAAAAGCATTCATTTTCAAAATCGTCGGATATTATAACAAGAGTAATATATTAATAGTGTATTACATGATATTTATCCTTAAATATAGTATTACCCTACAAGAACTGGCAGTCCAGGATTGATTCTGAGAGAGTATGGACGAGGCGGTGAAGACGTTTCTAGAATTTGTACATATTCTTATCTCACCGAGACCCCTAGTCAGGGATACTTGAGACGACCGATACAACCATATGACAAACCACCTACAAGCCCTCACTTCCACAGACCGAGTTGTAAGTTTTAATTGTCAAATAATATAGATGAAAGTTTATCAGCTGTAAGTTCCCTTGCTTAATTTACGATATAAGTATCAGTATTTTCCCTTATAATTGGAAGATGATTATGAATAGAGGGATCTTATAATCCGGACTGAATTCTTCTTGATTTATGATTACTTAGAATATTCAAAAGTGAACAATGTTTAGTGAAATTTTCCCAAGACAAGGCAAAACCCAAAATAACAGAGGTATTGGCTGGGAATCGTCAAAGAAACTTAATCCTGTGAATTGATATTCTACATTGATGTCATTCTAATATTCTATTCTACCTATGATAGTTTATCTATAGCGAAGTCCATAAAATCCTAAATAATGGATGAAAATTTAAGTCATCAGCTGTGCAAAAACTGAGTCAACGATGTTCTGACATTACATGTTTTTGTAAAGATTGTTGACACTAATTACTGAATATTGTACTAAAACTTTACAATAAACCATTTATTGTAAAACACTTTAGGATTCCATTAACAGCAATAAGACAAAGTTGTTAAAAGTAAAGCAATACTTGCAGCTTCACGGTCAATAAGGAGTAGCGGTGGGCGTAGCAGCCGGTCTGGTATGCGGGCTTTAGTTGATGCTCTCAGTGACGCAAGACCCAAGTCACCTGCAGCAGCAAGTCAAGCAGACAACGAGGAACCGATTGAATTAGCTCACTTTCCTGATGCCATGAGGCCTCCTCCTGGCGCACAACCTCCTATTGAAAGAGACGACTTTCCTGCTCCACCATATCCTTATACAGATCCTGAAAGACGCAGACGTTGGTCCGATACATACAAGGTAATGTGATCTGTAATTAACCAGATAGCACAAAATCGAGGTTCACTTTGATTCTTGAATACAAAGATTCACAATTGGAATGAAAATATGTAGTCTTCATAAGAAGTTGTCTGCTTAGACAGTGCGATATTATTATTGTAAAATCGAAACCGCGATAAAAGGGTATAACAAGTATTATATTCTTTATATAGGTGGATATGAAAAATTGAACGTGTTTTTTTGGAATTAGGGCAAACATCGTGTTACCAATTTTTGAAAATATTTTAGGGTGTACCAGCCTCAGATGATGAAGATGAAGTTGATAACAAGGGTTATATACAAGAAGCTGAGCAAAAATTGAAGAAGGAGCAAGCAGAGTTGAGCAAAATTGATACAGGAATAGCTAAGGTTTTTCTTCAGGATCGTGAAAAAGATAGAGAAAATTTACGACACAGAGCAGCTAACGTCGACCCAAGAAATGCTTCGAGAACACCATCTGCTGCTAGGGAACCAGCCTACCGACTACGTTACGAAAGCCCAGTCGGTGCTTGTGAGTTTATAATTTAATATTCAATCCCTTTATTCATCATAGATGATGAAATTTTGAAAATAGATGTAAAGTATAATATGGGGCAATCCATGTGAAATCGGTAGGAAATAGTCTTGACTATTTGATTAGTTTTTATGAGGTTCTTCCATCTCGAAAACGCTGCCTGGAATAATTTCAGATTTTTACATTCTAAACCGTTTTTGAGTTATGAATTTTTCAAAACTAAACGTTTTTGCTGTTTTTCCTTTTATATTTTAATTGATTTCGAGAAAAATTTTTTAAAATTCACAAAAATGATGAGAAACAATATCCTACCGTCCGAAAACGGGTATCTATTTCCGTTTCATTTTTTTTTTTATTCGTATATCATATGGTTACATGAAATATTTTTCCAAACTGTAATTAGGTAAAGTCGAAAAATTTTTATTTGAATATCTTTCAGAAAATTGTACAAAAATAATTTACAGTAAACAGGATTTAACGTTTTGGATGCATTTTCAAGCAGGAATGCATTCTGTAAAAGTTGCAGAATAAAAGAAAACGCATTGTAGGTTGATTGTTATTTCTGTTATAGAAGTAAATGTCTCAAATTAGTAAATGCCCTGCATTCACTAATATTAGAAATTATTTTTCAGCACCTTCGAGGAATATAGATCATGCTCGTCCGTGGGAGGATGAAGATGGTGTTAGTTACAGATCCAGTGTTGGTCCGAGTTACAACGGTGAGTCATCTTATGTGAACAATTGATGAGGAATTTTACTGATAAATTATGTGTTTAACCATAAGCATATTATCATCTCATACATGTCCACACGTTCGCACATGACACTAACAAATCACTCTATTATTAAATGTATTTTAACTGAAAAGTTAGAGGTATCGTTAACTTGTAAAACATGCCATATGTTTATCAAAATTTTTTTGAGTTGTCTATTCAAAATTATAGGATTACGAATAATGTGCGCCGAAAAAAAAGAACAAAAATAATAATAACATTGAAAAACTGTTATCTGTGTGATATGGTTCTTGCAGAATTGCAATAAGAACAGAACACTTGCTTTACTTGCGAGGTAGGCACGTGACTTCGAGTACGTATAATAAGGCAATGCACGAAGAGCAGAATTTGATGTATACTTCTGGTGATCAGGCTGAGAGTAATGATAAATACTAATATTCAACTATCGTAAGTTAACAATGCCTTTAAAAAGGTAATAGGGTTTCAAAATTATATTTAGAGGGTCTAGATTAAGTCCAGTAGCACCAAATACCACGCTGGTACGCCCAATGATCTCACAGGTGATGTATAAAGCCTTTGCATGAATATTTCGCTGTTTATGTCTACCGTAATTTTACCGCATGATAATATCAAATTGGTTTTTTTACAAAGCCTGCAATACGTCACACCCTTTGATTCAAACTTGACAAGTTTTATTTGAATGGAAATTGAAATCAAGGGAGTATACCTACATGCATATGGTGGTATTCAACATCAAACCAGTAAGCCCAAAACCCTCACTATTTTAGATTGACTTAATTATCATATATGGTACTTCTTAGGGTTGGAAATGATGAAATTAATTTTTTCAATTTTTTCATTTATTATTCTTTTAAAATAGTGAAAAATAAGATTTTCCAATGGAACCCAAATGAAAATTCCCCAAAAAATCATATACATTCTGTGATTACCTAGAAACATTTTCCATTGGAATGACCCAGTGGAATGACAAGAAACCCACCGTGCAAAAAATGAATCAATTGTTAAAAACCAGAAAAATCACTTAATTTTTTGTACTATTCATTGTATTCCTCCAAAACTTGACATTCCTTGCAACAAAAAAAGTTGAGTTTTGGAGGAATACAATGAATAGTTCGAAAAATTTGGTGATTTTTCTCGTTTTTAACAATTGATTCATTTTTTGCTCGGTGGGTTTTCGTCATTCCTTTTTGGTCTTTAATGGAAAATGTTTCCAAGTAATCCCAGAGTGTGTATGATTTTTTGGGGAATTTTCAATTAGATCCCATTGGAAAATCTTATTCTTTCACTATTCAAAAGGAACGATAAATGATGAAAAAATTGAAAAAATTAATTTGATTATTTTCAATCCTAATGAGTAACATAGGAATATGATAATTAAGTCAATCTAAAATAGTGAGAGTTTCGGGCTTACTGGTTTGACATGGAATACCCCATATATATCTTGGAAATAATTTTGTTTCAAATCATTGGTATGCTTTGAAGAAATATTCCATTGACTCAGTTTTTTCACAGTTGATTACTTGTCTTTTGAGATATAATTAGAAATTATTCGAGATTTTATGGAGTCTGCCTTTTCCCTCAGATTTGCAGGAGTTTCGATGAATGATGCCATCTATACTCTCCAAAAACCGCTCTTTCTTTAGAGCAATGAATCTGTAAGGCATAGTTACAAAATGCTGAATAATTTTCAATTATGTCTCAAAGTACTAGTAATTGGCTGTCAAGAAAAAAAAAATATAATGTAAAAATAAAACTCCGTCAATAGAATATTTTTTTGCAGCAAATCGGTGATTGGAATAAAACTATTTCCAAAGTTTGTGTACCCCCTCAAACTCATCTTTCATCAGTATCAATTGAAGCTAAACTGATTGATTATTCCTGTTAGAGCTCCATAGTAATGCGGTTATTACGATTAGTAATACACTTTAGATAAATTTGATTCATTGGGCATGCATTTTAAATTCTTAGGTGAAATAGAGACCAACAGATGTTAGCACTACTAAAATTTCTCTGATGTAGAATAATTTATAAAGTGCATGAGTTTTCAATGTTAGTATTTGTTGTCTTGACATTAGTAATTAAAATATTCGGTAAATATACATTTTGGAAAATTTCAGTCTTAACTGAATCTACGGTAAGATGTAGGCAAAGAACTAGTTACTTGAAAAATGTAAAGATACGTTATTCTTTGCTTAAATTTTTTGTTCTCATCTGCTGCATGTCAGCAAAAAAATTTGCATTATTATTGTTGTTATAAATATAAATAATTTATTGTTATTATTATTTGTGCACCGTTATATCGTACGTTTCAAATTTTGTCATGCTCTTAATAATAATAATAACAAAAATAATAATGATAATAATAATAATAATAATAATAATAATCAGAAGGAAGTAATTTTATAGTTCCATACACATTATCACACTGACAAAAACCATTTGTATAAGTATATGGCATAACGATTTACATTAATGAACTCTTGCGTATCTGGTAACGTTGAATACATTGAACGTATAGTATTAAAATATCTCTTTAAGATCTGTCATTAGCATTGATATGGTCTTTTTGCCAATCATCAAACTATGACTCCCATTATTGTTCATGTTAAAGGGTTTATCAAATTTGAATCATCTTATTTTGTTATCTGTAATGTTCATCGATCGATATGCTATTTACAAAATTTGATGTGCTCTGCAGTTCGTATTTCCTTTCACAATCTATACAAAGCAATAAATCAAACTTCGAGTTTTGTTTTTGTTTTTTTATCATTGACAAATTACAGTAGAAGAAATAGTATCATCCCTTCGCCTTATCATTTAATATTATTCACTTTATTTCATGTATTTGCCATCATCAAATTTTTTTTTCAAACACATTTATCTTATGGTACTTGTTATCATATTTATCTAAAATCACGTTAAATCATTATTCTATGTTTATATATGTATATATATATTTTTTTTTTCACATTTTCAAATGGACCTAATATTTCAAAGGCCATTCAACTTAATCTCTACGCGCTATCTATCGTCTACTGTTTTGTCTCTATTTGTGTTTTTGTGTTTGTGTTGTGTGTGTGCGGGCAACAGCTGGGAGATCTTCTGTTCGCTCCCCGGCCCCCAGAAATTATCCACCCCTTGGCACCCAGCGAGCATCTACACTACCATCTGCCACTAGGCATTACCATTCGGTGAGTCTAAAAATTGTTTTTCAACCCTGTCACTGCATGCAACTATGCCTATTTTAAATTACGTCTAATTCTAAAATTTACAGAAGTTCAGAAATCAGTTAATTTTAATACGTTTAAAAGCTAAAATTGGTCAAAATTATTCAGTATAATGATATCAAATGTTGTTGTATATATGGGGCGTCGTTTTGATCGACTTCCAATTCCCCATATACAGTATATATGTATGTATATGTATAAATAATATCTGTACATTGTACGTCAGGATGTTTACAAAAAAAATCGATATTTTATTTCATTTTTTCCAATGACTCACATTCAATAGTTGCAGTAAAGTTAAATACAATGCTTGTTAAAATATAAGCCCTTTATATTAATATTCAGAGGCTGCGGAGCGCTATTTTTTATTCCCATTTAAAATACATGGGACATGTTCTGGTGGCACTTTTCGATTTTTATATCTCAAGAACTAATCTACTTAGAAAGATTCTGGTATTATGTGTTAGTATATGGTTATTAGCCGTGGCTAACTTGGAAACAGATTCATCAAAATAGACCAGGAGAGCTTCTTTGCAGGGCGTTCAATGTTGAACAAATGTAGCTATCTAGAATCTTTCTAAGTAGATTAGTTCTTGAGATATAATATTGAAAAGTGCCACCATAACATTTCCCATGTGTTTTAAATGGAAATAAAAAATAGTGTAGAGCGACCTCTAAATATTGAATTAAGAGCTCATATTTTAATAGGCATCTTCTTTCACCTTGCTGCAACTATCAAATGTGTGGCATTAGCATAACAAAAATATCGATTTTCTTCATTAAACACCCAATTATATGTGCATACATATTAATTTGTCATGCATGTTCTCTTTACCAAAACTTTAATATATTTTTCATATTTTTAATATTGTTAGATAGCAATATTCAAATTGGCTATCTCACTTTAAAATTGGCGTAAAGATTGTTTGGGTTGCGACTGTGGCAGGGTTATAAAATAAATAATATCTGTTATTCCACATCGAATCAAAGAAATTTGTTTCATCTCTTTTATTATTCGAATTTTTATTATATGATTTCTAGTTTAAATATCGGAAAAAGAAACAAGATAGAAAATGACAGGGCAAATTTTTTTTCCGAAATTCTTTGATTCGACGTGGAATTACTGATATAGTATGTTTAATGTAGAATAATAACCCTGTCGGGTGTAGCTGCTGTAAATATAGGTGCTCAGCAATACTGGTACTATACCTGTTTGTACAGTTGATCCCACTCTGTAATCTAACTGCATGTAGTCTTTATAATAATGATGGCAAAAACCGACATGCATAAATGAATCGTCACTTACGAAATGTTGTTAATACATATAGGACTGAAATGAAATAATTAAAAACGCAATAGCACTGTGTACCGTCACGGGCTTACGTTTAGTAGGATTGACTGCTGGTTACAAAAATATTATGTATTTTCACATATATTAACTAGTATACTTTCACGTCAAGTACAGACACCTTATTATTACTGTAGTTATTTTTTCTCAATGTGATGTTAGTCCACCTGTCTGACCATGTCTGATAATACTTACATCAAGATCATATAAAGTATTATTATTATTAAATTTCATGAAGGAAAAAGTGTGATAGTTCACACCGATGATTAATTTGTATATTATGCTAGGTATCCGGCACTCTTTCTGAAATATGTATATATGTCAAGTATTGGTAGGGTTTCAAAAGTAAGTTTTGTTGATTCTTGTGAAATTGCGAACGTTGGGCATTCGTATGGGAGTTAAAGAATGAAACGTTGTTAAAACTAATTGGTACTTGTGGTGATTAAAACCAGTTGTGAGCTCCCTTCGACACATTCCGAAGCCGGGGTATGGTCTGGCACCGCGAAGTCACACGTTTTCTTCAACTGGCGGTTCTGTTTCTGCCCTCCCCGTAAGTCGTTACGCCGCTTTAAGGGGCCTCTACATACAGATATCAATTGGGCAATCGATGGCTCGATCCTGATTATTATTACAATTTAACTGTTGCCATCCTCAAAGTCCAATAATGTTATGACAAATAATCCGAGAATTTCAAATCCTGCCACCACAGTTATTTTAATAATTTTTACTCAAAATTGATGCTTGCTTTTTGAAATGAATTTGTCAATACGTGTACACATTATTCATTTTGAGTCTGAGCAACATAGCTGTACAATGGTAAATTTCTCTGGTACAGAAATTTCATACTTTTAAAAATATTTTCAAAATAGAAGCGTATAAACAAAGTGATATTTATACAATTACTACATTACTATGAATATAATGAAACATATCTAGTCACCTTGCGTCTAAAAGTCCTTTGAGCTACATTTAGATTTAAGTTTTCAAACTGAGACAGCATGCGGCTGACTCGCATCAATTTTAATTTTTAAATTCAGCTTTTTGTTATCTAGGGTGATTACTCGTTCAGTGGAATGGGTGATAAAACGCACAGCACAGATTTTTCATCTGGAAAGTCTGATAGTGAGTAAAAAACAAAATTTTTAACTTATTTTATTTTACCAATAACATTTTCAAGTTTCTATATATCATTACTACTGCTATTCCAGCTATTATGGCATTCTAACATATATTCACCAAGTTCTCTATTGAAAGCTTATTCATACCTATATTAAGCATGATAAATATTGAAACAAAGTCCCAAGCTCCATGATCTTACTGAACTCTAATATATTATAAAAAATTTGTTTTTCTTTTAATATACATATTCTAATTTGACGGGTTTTTTATATTCAAATTAATACATATTGGTTACTTTTTATTTTATCTGCTATATTTTTATACTTTTTGATTTATTTGCATCGCTTTATTAATCTTCTCAATTTCGTTTTTTGTTGTTACATCTCTGCTAGTTTTATTCTTATAATCTATTATAAATTAATGATTTTATAACTTCGGAGTACAATTAATGAAATTTTGCTCATATCACCGATCTTTTTCATTTCCTTTCTAATGGCTTACTAATAATTCAAAACAGACTGTTGAATTTATATGCAAACATATCATATAGAAATATCCAATGCTATATTTACTATCAATTGATTTGTCTTCAGTTATTTCACAGTATTTTGTTCCAATCTACTAATTATAGAAGACCTAGTTATCGAATATTTAGATTTATATGTATAGTTTAGTCACAGTGGCTGGGTAGTTAAACTGTATTACCTGCCAATAACAAATTGGTATGCTCATTTTGTCACATTTCATGCAATGATCACCAGATGTTACAGAAGCATAAAGAAGTGGGTTGACTCAAATAAAGATTGAAAGAGAATGTATACGTCGAATTTTTTTGTTTGAATTATGCTTAGAAATTTCCTTTTTACTTTTCATCACCTACGGTGATATAAGAAAAGTATTGGTTTGGTCGAAAAGTGACTTTGGTTAATTTCAACGAATCTATACGTTTTCGACCCTCTAGAATCGGAAAAACAGGTTTTTAGAACCTGTGAAATGAATCGAATTTCGGTGTTTTACCGACAAATCTATACTTTTTCCTCGGTATTACCTTTCTGAATGAAGTTCTTCCTAGTTGAGTTATTCATTTTATATATATAGGGCATTCCTTGTCAATGACACCAAAAAATTGTAAATATACTCAGATCGAATTGGGATGAAATGCACTGTATGAAATTGTTATTTGTCAATATACAGGGTTTTTTTTTTGGGGGGTAAAATTTTTAGTTGTAATCTTTATTTTTGGTTGTTCATTTTTTTTTAATACTTTTTCTTATCCTGATAAACCTATACTTTTCTCTTTTAAATAGAAAGTACCTCGAAAAACTGTTTTTCTGGCATGAACTTCTAGTGGCCTTCCTTATTTCAATAAATCTCACAAATTCACATAAAATATAGAGGTAGCCTCATCGTCTGTACTCATCCATATACGTAATATGAGGTGTGTATCGGTGAAGTGGCCACGTTCACCAAAGACTCTAGCCTTGGTATTTATTGTTGTGTATTCTTTTTCACCAATGCCTCTTACGTTTATAAAATCCATTGTCAGGATCTGATTCCCAAGCTATTGCATGGATTTGCTACGAAAAATCGCGGACAACTAAATTCCACTTTATGCGCCTGAGATATCTGGTGGCTTTTGTGACGAAATAAACACAGTAGATCAGCACCAGTTGGAGTACCTATTCACTGTGATTTTATTCTTTCTAGTTCAGAAACAGTAACATTAAATAGAAAGTTGATCCTCTTTAGTCATGATTTAGGGCTGACTTCTTCAGCACCGGTTATAATTTGACCTTGAACTATGTTTAAAAAAAAAACAAGCAATATAATTGTTAGTTCTCGGGATTTAACCCAGGATTCAAAGTTAGATGAAGGTGAAGAAGTAAGTCCCTTAAATCAGCAGATTGCTGTATTCTTACAGCTTCGTTTCACAGAAACATTACAAAATATAAACCCAACATTATATTGGATTGTGAATAATGGTTTGACATGGTTTTCTTTTCCCTTTTTTCCCATGAATTTAGTTTCAACAGGCAGTATCACGGATGTGGACCGGCGGGCACTGGTATGTACTACAGCGCCCTACTACTCCCGGCGCATTAGCATGGTTTGTAGCTTGCTGTTTGCACTTGCATTGCGTACATATTATTATATATTGTACATTAAGCTTAATTTACATTTTGCTGATCCGTTTATAAAGTTTGAGGTAACTGATTGTAACTTGTAAATATTACTTGCAAAGTAAGTACAGTCTATACTTGGAAAAAACTTTATTTGTGCCATTGGATGTTGACGTTTTTAAACACGGTTGATAAAGACCAAAATTCTGAGATTGACAACTCTGTTTCGGAATTGATTAAACAAATACTACGGTTTCTAACAGTCCTAATGACTACCCCTAGCAGTCATGTATTATATGAATTGTCAAACTCTGTGAGTATGTATATATATATGCAACGGATAAGTAAATATGTACATAATTAATATTCTGCATGACTGGTGCTTCAAAATTTGCAAATATACCAATTGAACTATAAAAAAAAAATCTTTTACTATGTATATGGAGTCGCAGCATGATATGACCTTGGAGTTAAGTCTTTCGTGATTATGCCATGTTCGTACAATAATATTTATTTGAAAATCACAGGACGTAACCATAAGTTGCAGAATATTTCTATGTTGAAGAGAATCATATGAATTTCCTGCTCTGTTTACACTTAAAAGTGTGTATGGTGAACACTTGCATTAGCATGCCAAACAATCAGACGGTTTTGCATGTACACAGTTTCATCGTACCGCTGTACAGCTTGTGCTACAATTAAATTGAAGATCCAATCAATTAAAAATCGGATGTCATTTGAGTTAGAGAAAAAGTGTTTTCTATCCATAAACGGATACTATTGGTGATGTTATGAGAAGTTTTTATTTGCATATGTTTACTAGAATATTTTTTTTCTCATTTAATATCAACAAGTAAGCTATTCAAGGGTGGCTGTTCAACTGTGGGAAAACATTCCCGATCATTTCCAGGTTTTAAACAGTATTCCCGTTTTTTAAACAAGAAGAGATGTTGCTGTCCATCTCAATACGACGATCCTTTAGATCTCACTATCTTTGATTTTATTTTCTTATTATTTCATCCAATATTACTATACAGGGTGGTCTTCTTCACTCGCCCCAGGCGAATATCTCGGAAACTAAAGGAGATACAAAAAAAGTTTGATACGAAACTTAAAGGGTTTCGAGGGGGAAAGATGATGGTGATATCGGTTGACTTGTGGATCTTGCCAGTTCCGAGATTTTTCAAGTGACTCTGAATTTTAGATAGGGAACACATATTTTGGGTATAAGATATCGATAACTCAATTAAAGACAAATTCGAAAACGATAAAAAAATTTTTTTTAAATTTGAAAATTTTTTGGGAATTTTTTTCTGATTAATAAAAAATTTTTTTTTTCCATCTTCAAAGGGTCCGAATACTTCGACAAATATACATTGTTCCCCACCCTTTTCGAAGAAGTCTCATGTAAATCCAAAACTGCACGGTTGGAAAGTACGACATTGGCAAAGAAATTCGTGATTTAAACAGAAACAATTAACCGCATTGGTTCGCCCGACATAATTGAATTTACAAAAAAGTTCAATCTCATATCGGACTTGAGCCTCTACACCAACGTCAAGCAGTTTTGGATTTACTTGAGATTTCTTCGAAAAGGGTGGGGAACAATAGATATTTGTCGAAGTATTCGGACTCTCTAAAATTTAAAATTTTTATTTATTTTTTTTATCGTTTTCGAATTTGTCTTTAATTGAGTTATCGATATCTCATACCCAAAATATGTGTTCCCTATTTAAAATTCAGAGTCACTTGAAAAATCTCGGAAGTGGCAAGATCCACAAGTGAACCGATATCACCATTATCTTTCCCCCTCAAAACCCTTCAAATTTCGTATCAAACTTTTTTTCGTATCTCCTTTAGTTTCTGAGATATTCGCCTGGGGCGATTAAAAAAGACCACCCTGTATAATTGGGAAAACATTTCATGATTTTCTTCAGATTCTTCAAGTCGAGAATAATTGGACTACACCAAATCGTAAATTTGTAATCTTTTTTGTTTGTTTGATCGATGCCTCTTGAAAAAAACTGGGTATTATTTGACGCGGTGAATTCGCTCGCATACGCGCGAATTCTGAATTAGAAATCAATTTTTTCACAAGGAAAGCTGAAAAAAGCAAAAAATTGCGTTACGTATTAGAGCCCCCCCCCCCCCCCCCCCCCCCCGCAAAGTACGTAACGTAATTTATGGACGGCCCCAAATGCCAAACGATTCAGATTATGTTTGTTAATTTACGATAATTTTCGAGACATGTAAGAATTTTCTACACCCTTTGGAGACAATAGCATAATAATTTCTGTAATATTGAAATGCCTTTTTGTATTTCGGTTGTTTTAAATTTATTGGTAATTTCTAGCTGACAGAAAAATGACACCAAATACCAAGTTCATTCACAATGGTAAAGAATCTAAATGCTTTTACCTGGTTCTCCAATTGTTTGGCCACTCTGCATTCACTTTACCCTTGTAAATCTTTATTTGTTTAATAAAAAGTAGTTGGTGGATGTTATTTGGATTTTGTACACCACCCAAGTATGGTTTAAACTCGTAAATATTTTTCAATGTTATGTATCCTGGCACCAAGTAGTATAATGTGAAACAGTTTTTTGTCTGTGTTTTTTTATTCTATTTTCTTACGAAAATTCAAGTCAACAGTACTATAGTTCATAATGAGTCGGGCGCAATGTGATGCACGTAAATCTGAGCAGAACTTGATCAGTTTAAATATACCGATATGTAAAGAATAAATTCCAAATAAATAGTAAATTTCTAATTATTTTATCAACCACGATCAGAATGACGGTGGGATACTTCCTTCGTCAACTACATACACAGGAGGACTTGGATCCGTGGCAGTGGGTCATGGTGGACATCATGTGAGACGTTCGTTACCAGATATGGGGGCAAATCCAGGCGAGCCTCCCAAGCTTTACCCTTATCATCTTCTTTTAATCACCAATTACAGGCTACCTGGTGATGTGGACCGCTGCAACCTAGAGGTGAGTTTAAAATTCTACATTTTTTTCTTGAATCAGATTTTCTTCGATGTGGATATAACAGATAGAAGCAGTTATAACTCCCATTCAGATCCGATTCAGACAGAGATGTTTAATTTTTTTCTTTACAATTTAGCGGCACCTATCCGATGCCGAATTTGAAGCAATCCTACAATTCAGCCGTGCCGAGTTCTACCGGCTGCCACAGTGGCGTCGCAACGAGATTAAACGAAAAGCACGACTTTTCTAAGTTTATCGAACGAAAATGAATTATTATTATAATGGTGAAATAATTTACGTTATAATTATTTGTGCAGGGTGTATTTTCGAGTGAAACGCATTGATTATTGTAATAATTGGAAGTTGATGTTGTATACCAAATACGCTGCAGAGTAATGATTAATAATTATCGATTGTCAGTTGCTTTAAGATATCATCCTGTACTGAAAGAACACCTTACTGATTTTTCATAGTTATTTGGATTGCATCGAATCATCAATACTTCTATACTATTTGTATTTTGAGGTAATCCCTTACTGCCAATTCCATAGTAGTTCTCATGTTCAACAAACATAAATTTAACACGCAGTGCATCTCTTTCGACTTTGGGTATTTTAAAAAGACGAAATTATTCGAATCACTTTTAAACATAGCAATTTTACTATTTACTAGACAAAGGCTTGTCCATGTTGGAGATAACATTTGATGTATATAGATGCATGAGCTAGTTTTTAAATTGATTATTATATCAAGCAGGTTGTAGTAGCCTTAGAGTTCTGGATCGTAAGCAAGCCTGGGGTAAATTTACAATTTCAGTTGATCTAAGAAGAACAATTCTGACTCAGCACTGGTAACTTATATCAGTTTATAATGTTTGAATAGTTTTATTAATTAGGGCAATTAGATATCGCATAGTTATGCAAGATTTGTTATGTACAATTTGATATACAACTAAAAAAACCATTGGTATACAACTACTACAAATTAAATTTGTAATATTCGTATATATGTATACATTGGGTTTCAAGTAATTTACAGTTATCAAATTCAGAAGAGAAATAGATACTATTCCAGGTTGTTAATTACGTTTAGCACTCTGCTGTTCCCTCTACTTAAACTGCTGAAAAACATTGCGTAGTTCAGGAAGTGTCTTCAGATTGAAAAATGCTGTCTCTATGTAACATGGCTAATGGGAGTGAAAAACCAATAAATAAACACATGCGATGGAGGTGAGAAAATATTACAATACAATAAAATATTGTAAATACAGAAATAGAAAAAAATGAAAAGTAAATAGGATAGCAAAACACGCGTACACGTAAATGCTTAGCCGGAACACACTATGAATTATAGAATATATCTATTATCTAAAAATACGAAAAAAAAAAAGAAAAAAAAATGCTATTAGATGATAATAATGATTATTATTATTAATACTTTTTAATAACTATTATATTTTACTATAAGCAAAATAAAAAAAAATAAATAAAATTAATAAAAATAAAAAAAAATCTTAGATAGGAGATACACAGCCTGCGGAATGAAACTAAATCATTTATTTGATCAAAATTGAAAATATATAATTGTTTGAAATAAAAATTAAAAAAAAAAAATGAAAAGATTCAATCAATGATATTTATCAAACCGCAAGCTGAGCGCGCAAGGAGGAGGGCCACGCTTTAAAACTGTCATTTTTCTGGGTATAGAGAAACTAATTTAATGAAATAAATATTTGACTACGAGGAGTCAGTGGTATTTTATTGAAACGTTGAGGCTCTGGTAGCGCAACTAGTATCACATTTGCAATAAAATAGCTACATAAATAATTGAACAGAAATGTGTCATACCAAACTACATAATTGTACTTTTGCGAATATCACAAGTCAAGGAAGTGAGCTTAATACTTAGAATAAAATATATCAGAAGATTAGTGGTTACTATTAAAAATTTGAAAATCTAATCATAAGATTCTGTGGATTAATATTATTTGATTATTTATAAAACAGTGACTCAGAATGTTACCAAATTTCATCCAAGACTGGAGCGAAAATCGTTTATTTTATTTTTTTTTTCTGTTTGGTTTCATTTCATTTTGTGATCGGTACCAGTCTTTGCTTGTCTTTCCGAGCCACCTCAGTTTAGATATCAAACATTTTGAATTTATATAGTGTAATGTACACATTGTACATTTTATTGTATATATAAATATACTTTGATCATCAATTAATATGATTCTCACCAAAAAATTTTGACTCGAGATATTTTTGAAAAGCAATTATATTACATGTAAGCTTACAAGTAAAGATAGAAATTGATTCGAAATGTTTTCGAAGATATCCGCACTTGGATCATATTTTGTGGCCACAACACGGAAACAAATTGTCGCAGTTGGAGTGCAGAGCCAACCATTTAATCAATAATAATTATCCAGTATCGGGGTGCAGTCATTGTGATAAACCAGTGTTACTTTTGTATTGATATTAACGGCAGCAAGTATACACTTTTTCAGATAATTGTCAAAATTTTGACGATTCAACGATAATTCAATAGCGACAGCTATTATAACAGTTATTTACATGTTCAATGGGTTTTGCATTATAACTGCGACATAGAGAATATTAATGCTTGTACTATGATGTTAACAGATGTAACGTACGTTGTATGAAAGCACATTGCTTCCGCTAGTCCGTGAAATTAAATAAAGGCAAACATTACGCATTACGTTTTATGTTTCATAATATTTTAATACCATTCCATACCGATTCACATTTTCCTCTGATCAAGAGCCTGTCGTATTATAGGTATCCATCGAACTGAATTCAATTTACTCAGCCTCTGAAGCCCTCGATAGTCTGGTAATTAGGGATTAAAGTGAACCCTAGTTAAATATGTAGGGGATCCAATGGAAATGATACCCTGGTTAAGTGGTCCCGTCCCTCTATAACCCCGAACACATCAAGAAGAATGAAGTGGTACTTGAATTAAGAAAAAAAAAATTACATTTCAAGCAAAAAAGTGACTTCATTTCACTCAGATTTTATATCAGCACGTCGAAGTTTGGTCTCAACTTAATTGGTGTATTTTGGAATAAATTTTATACATGGTGATTTGTATTAAAGGGGTATGCAAATCGCAAAAATGATTGATTATCGATTTTGGGTTTTGATAAATCAATGTTGCGGAGTCTTTTAGCTTTATTTGGATGGTCGACGGACTCCGAAATTCGAAAAATTGACTGACAAACCTGCACAGCGCTATTATAGTAGAAGATCCGAGTAGGAAGCGACCTTCACCCATCTGTTTTATGGATGAAAAGTATTTTATTTCAAATTTAATATGTTAAGTAATATATCGCGAATAGGTTGACTGAAACATTCAGTCCAGGATATGATTAATTAAAAATTTTTAAATTAATTTTTTTTAAACATTGCACTTGTTTATTTAATAGACAAATTACATACCATTCGAAAGTATGAAGCCTATAGAATATGCAAACGTTAGGTTGACTATTTTTTTCTCGTCATAACTATTGGGTAGGCAGGCATAAACAGGTAAGTCGATACTAATAATTTGCATTCATCTGTTTAATAAATAAAATTTATGTCAAAATAATGATAATTTCATTGCGAACACGGTGATATGGTTGTCTGTGAAAAATCTGTCTTGAATTCATGTGTGTGAAGTTGGCCCAGCACTTTTTGAAAATATTGATTATAAAAATTGTGCTGAGTTGTGCTAAGGGTGTGCTAATTTGTGCTTTTAACCCGCCTTTCCTAACTTTAACGGTTTTCCGAAAAATCACAGAAATCGAAAATCTGATAAGCCCAGCACTTTTGAGATATTAAAAAAAAAAAAAAATTGTGCTAGGTTGTGCTTTATTTGTGCTATCTTGTGCCGTACTCGATTTTTTCGAAAAGTTCGTAGATCACCAGAAAAAAATTAAAAACAGAGAAAAAAAAAACAAAATGAAAATAAAAATTATCAATTTTTATGTTTTTATGTGTTTATGTTTAGAATAGTTGTAAGTTTTATCAGTCCTGCGAACAGGTAACGAAGTTTACCTCTGCAGGGTTCACATCACTTCAATACAAGATTTTATACTGTCGTGTACAATAATGTAGTCTAAAATTGTAATTTAATTTTGTTTTGTTTGTTAAGAGATAGTTAAACGTGAAAGTGAATGTAAATGTAATTTGTCGCTGGAAATATATCATATCATAATATAACGTTTTCATGACAGAGACACCTCACGAGCGATTTTGAACGTTGCCATGCGAAGTTCGCACGAGCCACAACCCAGCACAATCGAAAAAATTACGAAATTTCGTAAGATACTGAAAATGGATACTATAGATAGATTTTTTCTAACATTTTCCAATTTCTTGGAAAATAGATTACGGCACAAGTTGGCGCAAACGCGACACAACCCAGCGAAATCAAAAAAATTGTAAAATCTCGAAAGATCTGGGTAAAGGGTCTGGATCTCGAAAGATATGGACTTTCGAAATATTGGAATACGGCACAAGTTAGCACAAATGTAGCACAACCTACCACAATTTTTTTCACTTCAATTGGAAGATTTTTATTTTTATTTATTTTTTTTTTGATTATTTTTCTGGTGATATATGGACTTTTCGAAAAAATGGAGTACGGCACAAGTTAGCACAAATGTAGCACAACCTAGCACAGTTTTTTTTTTCACTTCAACTGGAAGATTTTTTTTTTTTTTTGATTTTTTTTTCTCTGTTTTTAATTTTTTTCTGGTGATCTACGGACTTTTCGAAAAAATCGAGTACGGCACAAGATAGCACAAATAAAGCACAACCTAGCACAATTTTTTTTTTTAATATCTCAAAAGTGCTGGGCTTATCAGATTTTCGATTTCTGTGATTTTTCGGAAAACCGTTAAAGTTAGGAAAGGTGGGTTAACGGCACAACTCAGCACAATTTTTATAATCAATATTTTCAAAAAGTGCTGGGCCAACTTCACACACATCTTGAATTCCGGTTATTGAGTTTTAAAAAGCGAAATATTGCTGCGAATGGTATCCGCGGATAGTTCGCTAGGACCTCTCTGTCGCACGTATTCATTCGTAGCAGTATTTTGGTTTTTAAAACTCGACAACCGGAATTCAAGACAGATTTTTCGCAGACAACTCTATATCACAGCGTTCGCAATGGAATTATGTTTATTTTGACATAAGTTTTATTTATTAAACGGACTAGTGCAAATTATTAGTATCGACTTATCTGTTTATACCTGCCTACCCAATAGTTATGACGGGAAAAAAATAGTCAACCTAACGTTTGCATATTCTATAGGCTTCATACTTTCGATTGGTATGTAATTTGTCTATTAAATAAACAAGTGTAATGTTCAAAAAAAATTCATTTTTAAATGTGTAATTAATCATATCCTGGACCGAAATTTTTCAGTCAACCTATTCGCGATATATTACTTAACATATTAGATTTGAAATAAAATACTTTTCATCCATTAAACAGACGGGTGAAGGTCCGAATCCTCTACTATAGCCAACAATGTCAAATGCTCAGAGAGAGACAGATTTGGTCGCGTGTGCTTCCTTCTGTTTCACTTTTTGCGTTACCACCATGGACCTATATAATTCTTAGGTCCATGGTTACCATAGTAGCGGGATTCTGTACACGACTGTCGTTAGCTAGCGATATCGTTAAGCCAACGACAGCCAACTGCAAGAATGATCCAGGGGAAAGGCGGAACTCTCATAGGCTGTTGTTAGCTTCACGATATCGCTAGCTAATGATAGTGGTTTACAGAATTCCGCTACAGGCAGTATAGGGAATGCGTAGTCCATGCTTTATGTCTATGGTGAGCAGCCCTCTTGGCCGGTCTCGTAATGTCGCCAGCCGCTACGTGGGCTGGCAGTATTTCGCGCGGTCTGCTGTTATGTCCGGGGACTCGCTACGCGTCCGACGCCGTATGCCTGAACTACATCTGACTACACTACGGTTTCGCGTCGATAATATAGTCAAGCAAACGACGATAGGACCAAAACCGAACGCAATATTCGAACTGCAATACATCGCCCTTGCTGTATGTCTGTGAATCTCTATATTAATGTGTATACCTATAAGCAAGTCTGCTGCTTTTTCTCTTTTCCCTTTATCTTTAAGGACTGACGAACAATCGCGTTGCGGAATGTGAAGTAGGGGTATCGAGGGTCCCCAAACAACCGTTCTCTAGGCGCAGGTATATTTCTTGTCCCTGCAGGACTAGTTTGAATGTGACCGTTATACGAGTCACGTCGAACTACCGGATTTGATGCGCGCTATACGGTACAGAAAAATTACAATATAATCTTGAAAAATAGTGCGATCGGAAAAGTGTAAAATAGATTCTCTTCGTGAAGGTATGTAGAATGGAATACGATTTACATAATTGCAAAATTGTTATAAAAAACGTTATTCGTTCTGAATTGAGGGTATCTTTTTTGGAAAACGCAAACGACAAGTAAACTTTCAGGCAGACATAACTTTATCGCTCGTCCTCGCTCGTTCTTTGGTCTATTTTTCATCCCAAGGAAAAAAAAGCGTAGTCGACGAACTTGCGCATTTTTGCGCGAACGGAGATATGATTTTTTTTCTGAAGCCATGCAAATTCCGACGTGATATTTTGGTACACGGGGGTATTCGGCTCCGCTGATTTACCTTTTATTTTTTAACTTCTTCCATTATTAGTTATCTGTTGAGGATGAATAAACATATCTCTTTAATAAATTATTGTCTACATTGAATAAAACATAGTAAAATATGTCACAATATAGTAATGTCACAGTAGAGTGAGATCTTTCGTTTTCGCTCGTTGTCTATTCTATTCACGGGCTAGTTTCGGCTCTGAGCGATATAATCCTATATTATTCACTGATTTCAGGAACTGCAGACATTAGAGAAGCACTGCAAAAGCAATTGACAAGGAAAGAGATATTCCGTATAATTAAAAATACTATTGCTTCCCAAACTATGGACGATGCAGCTCTCCTTCTTGAAGCGCACATCTCGTGCCAATTGGGCCATGCATTCTTTATGACCGAAGACGATAAAAAAAATTTCTCTTATATATTCTACAAACTACGTGATATGTGGAAAAAGGCCTCCCGGAAGGAAGAGAGGTTATTCGAAAAGAATGCGGAGTGGTTAAGCATTCAATTCATCTTATCTGAGGACGCGGGCGGATCTTCTCAAAGTACTCCGAAGTGAAAAGCGATCAGTGGTAGACCTTCTACAAGTTTTTCGGATAGTAGTGACAGATCAAAACGGCGAAAAACGGAAAAACTGCGCGAAGAATATAGTTCAGAGGAACTCGCCTTTGCTACGCAGATGAGCCTCCGTGCAAGCGGTAAGGTTTACGTTGCGCAGGTATTGCAGAACGTCACAATCGGGAGTCCCTCGGAAGCATCACCTTACCTGTCGTCTTCGAACACCGTTAGAGAAAGAACAATGACGCCTGAAGAAGCATTGTCGGTCTTTGTAGAAGGTAGATTTTCGAAAAATCAATATTTAGTGGTAAGAGCAGGCTGCAAATTAGTTAATAGTCGAGCTTTTCCGTCGTATAACGAACTTCGAGAGGCTAAAAATTCTTGTTATCCACCGATAAAAACAATTACATACACAGAGAAACGAGCAGCCGTAGAACTTCAAGCATTATTAGACCTTACAGTGAAACGAATCGTTTTGGCGCAAGAAAGTGCCATTCAAAATATATCAAACGTTGATTTGGGTAAAATGACTCTTATTTGTAAGTGGGGTTGTGATGGAACTTCATGTCAAAGTGAATGTAAGCAAAAATTCACCGGTGATGATGGCACATTTACAGACGCAAGTATTTTCTTTACGTCATTAGTTCCACTGCAACTTTCAAGTATAAATGAACAAAACGAAAAATATGTTGTCTGGCAAAACCCTGTACCTTCATCTCCGCGATACTGTAGACCAATTAAAATAGAATTTCTAAAAGAAACTGCAAATGCATATACAAGATACAATTATACTATACAAGATCAAATTAAAAATCTTGTTTCATTTTCAGACATGGTTAAGGGAAAATGTATAAAAGTAAATTATAACCTTGCCTTGACCATGGTAGACGGGAAAGTGTGTAATGCGGTGGCGGACAATGCAGCAACTCAACGCTGCTATCTTTGCAAAGCTACATCAAAAAATTTTAATGACCTCGATAAAATGTTGAAGCTCGAAGTTATCGATGATTATTTGAACTTAGGTCTTTCTTCGTTGCATGCATGGATACGCTGCTTTGAATGTTGTTTGCACTTATCTTATAAACTAGATATTAAAAAATGGCAAGCGCGAACTGCGGAAGAAAAAACAATTGTTAAAAATCGAAAAAAAGCCACTCAGGAATCTTTCAAGAAAAATTTAGGCCTTATTGTTGACCAGCCGAAGCCAGGGTTTGGGAGCTCGAATGATGGCAATACTGCTCGTCGCTTTTTCCAAAACGCTACAATTTCAGCCGAAATTACTGGAGTAGACGTTCGTTTAATCACAAGATTCCACTCTATTTTACAAGCGATTTCGTCAGGTCGTACGATTGATACTCCGAGATTTAGAGATTATGCTTTGGAAACTGCGAAATTATTTATTGAACTGTACTCATGGTACTACATGCCAACATCGATCCATAAACTGCTTATTCATGGTCCGCAAATCATTGCTTCGGCTTTACTGCCAATCGGTCAGATGTCTGAGGAAGCACAGGAAACGTGCAACAAATATATCAAAAAATTTCGCCAGGATTTTTCGCGTAAACGCAGCCGTTCTTTGACAATGCAAGATGTATTTTGCCGTCTGTTAATTAGCTCCGATCCATACATTTCAAGTATACGAAAACTACCGAAAACGAAGAAAAAACAAATGTCGATAGAAGCTCTACATTTAACTGTACCGGATGATACGGACACTGAAGACGACACTGATGTGTCCACTATACATACTGATGGCGAATCTGATGATAGTGAATGTAACTAGATTAATCCAATGTATAGATGTAGTGTACGAATTAAAAAGATTTCATTTTCTTGTTTAATTTTGATGTTCAATTTATTTGTACCTAGTTCCCCACCGGAATCCTACTGATTCTTCTACATTGCCGATAGAATTACGATTAAAATATTCTGTTTCTTCAAAAACAAACATCTTATTTGTAATTAGCGCAATGTAAAACCTCCAGATACAAAATTACACCAAAAAATAAGAATTTTATAAGATACTTGGTCGCCATATTGGATCCGCCATTTTGTTTCTCAGATTTTCGACTTGGGATTCGTGATCAGCGACCCCAAAAACCCTCGAGTACGAATTTTCACCCGAATCGAACGCGTTTTTAGAGAAATTTGTGGCCGTTTTGGATCCGCCATTTTGTTTTTCAAATTTTCGACTTCGAATTCGTGATCAGCGACCCCAAAAACTCCCGAGTATGAACTTTCATCCAAATTAAATGCGTTTTTGACTTTTGACCAGCTCCTTGGGATTCTGTCCCACTGTGAATCGTCCCCTCTCGAGTTTCGTTTTCTGCATTTCTCCGAAATATCTATAAAGTACTGAAACAGCCCTCATATACGAAAAAGGTCGAACTGCGTTTGCCTGCAGACTACATGTGCACTAGCAAACTCAAGAGTTTCTACTTTCGAGCAATGAATAGTTTCACACATAATTGCCCCAAGTTTAAAGTAAAAAGTCAGGATATTTTAGGAATTGGAGTGAGTTGAAGTAAATACAGAGAAATATTTTTCTGCAAGGCAAGATTAGCGGCAGAGTCAGCCGCTGTTTCTTGTTGCCAATAGCCGCTTTACTTGCGTTGCTCGTAATGCTTCTGGAGCGGTAGTGGCAACGCAAGCGGCACGCAATTCTGTGCGGCTCCAGTAACGTATCGGTAACCGCAGATTTTGCTGCTGTATCTTGCTGCAGACTGCTGTCAAGCTTGGTGCTCTCGGCAGAGCGCAATCATCAGGCTCATATCTGAAGCAAGATTTGTAGCAGAATCGGACCATCCGCATCTTGCGCTCCGGAATTGCTACATGGGTTGTCGCCCTCGAAAAGAAATACGATTGCATCCGTATATGCGCGCGGGAATTATAAATCGAGCAATAAATTACTTTAGCATTTGATTAAATTTTTTCAAGTCTTTAGGGGGAGGGGGGGGGGGGGGGGGGCAGCGGGGCAGCGGGGCAGCGGCTCCCCCCTGCCCACCCTTGGCGATGCCCATAACTTATAGGAATTAACAATATAGGAGTATTACATATAGCGTTGACGAGAAGTGAAGTTACGCCGACAGTGTATATCGGCTTCAGTGCGTTTGGGAACACCGACAGACATAAGTCTAAAAGTGGTGACGTCACCCGGCTTCCGTCCGTATGACTTCAGACCGTGTATTTTCCCTAAATATATAGCGTGTCCATACGCGAAGTCGAAATTAACATTGTAAGAAAGTCAAAGTACATACATAGAGGGTGTGCATCATTACTGTTTAATGCGTTTTAAGCTCTGCTCTTGAACTTGAGAGAATAATTGTGAATTGTGATTTTAAACGCCAGTCTTCGCAAAAATGTCTGACTCTGAGAAGTTGCAGAAGACTGTGAGTCGGAAGAAATGTGTGACATTAGGAAGATGATGGAAGAGATGATGTCATTTGATGCTATAGATTTGGAGCAGATTTCAGAATTCATGAAAATAATAGCTTACAAGGGTTTTGACCCTGCAGAATTAGTGGATAAAATGGGACTGTTACAACCTGATGCAGATGCATTAGCTAAGGACGTATCATTTCTCATAGTCCAATTTCTGAAGATAGGAAAAAAGTCGGTAAATGGGAAAACGTTGAAGAAAAAAAAAGCGAAATCAGTGAAATGAAACGGTTGACAAAATTATATCACATAACTAAGGATTCTTCTCACCGAGAAGCTACTACGCTACGTCGTATAGCTATTGCATTTGCTCCGATGACTGTAAGAATACTGATGAAAAATAAGATAGACAGACCAATAACAGACATTGAACTATCCGCAATAGCAGGAGAGAATCTGCCATGGTGTATTAGAACTCAAATTTACTTGTGCACTCTGCCAGCCTGTGATAGTCCAGCTGTAGTTCCCCACAAAGCCATATTCAAAACTGCTATCCAAGCTACTGTGTGGTCACAGTTACCTGGAGTCAAAAGTTATTTGTAAAGAAGGGCAGGAGAACAAATGGACTGAAATAAATCATATGGCTAATGTAATGAAATATGCCGTTATTTCCTTAAAGTCTGAGCATTTATCGGAGAAAGATCGTCTCGATGTTTGGACTGAGTCTATGCCGTTTCTCTCTTCTGGTCAGGATTCCATGGAAAAGTTAATACTGAAAGCCAAAGCAGAAGTACCTGAGTTTGATTCGATGTTTGAAAGTAGTTTCAGCCCCAGTATATTTTAAATACGTATGTATATCGTTATAAATAGTTTCTTAGTCGATGCTACTAACTTTTTAGAAACATCTATTTTGTTCTTCTAATCAATTTTTTAATGAAAATCTATCTCAGATCTACGCAAGCAGGTTATGGCACTACCGTGGACCTAAGAATACTAGGGACGGAGTGTCACGGTACTAGGGAGTGTCCACGTTCGCGGTGGGGGGGCAGCTATATTGGTACGCCAGACTAACTATGGTACTGAGGCATTAACAAGGTTATGGTCTCGTTGATTATAATTCGCATAAGCACTAATAACGTGATTTTTTATACTTTACCATGTTGAAAAAAACTAATTCTCAATAAATAACTCAATAAATTAACTCTGTTCAAGGGACAATAACCATATTTTTTCCATGTTTTTATTCAACTATTTTAATATTCACTGTGTTAATGTAAATAGATTTATAAGCGCAAATAAAACGGGCTGTAAAGTCACATTGTTCCATTTTACAGAATATTTAGCAGCTAGCATTCCCTGAAAATTTCAGGTTACACAGATGACGAACATTCCCTCATCTGAGAATGAAGAGTATGGCACTTATCGGACATCAAATACAAAGAATGACTGACTGCCAACTATACCAATCTCAAATTAAGCAGTTGTGTCGTTCAACATCGTATAGTTCATTCATGTATGTGGGACAAGCCTGACACAAAGATACAGAAATATCGCAGTGGGAGAATATATCATACCCCCTATAGACAAATACCGTAACATGTTGAAATTTCCGAATTTTCTTTTCATCGCGAAATATTATTCAGAAAATAATAAAGTATTTTTGCAAAGAAAATTTGGAAATTTCAGAGATCAATAATGCCCGGTTGTATAAAGAAGGGTATCCCCAGGTTAAGACTAACCCATGAGTTACCCAATGAATCCGATTGTTGCCAACAATGGTATCCATCGGGTTAGTCTTAACCTAGGGATAACCTGCTTTATACAACCGGGCATAAGACAGTTAAACATGAGAAGTTACGGTATTAATGCGAAACAAAACTGAGGACATCGAAAGCAGTGCAATATCAACTCAAAATTGATTTGAGATTTCAGTACAATACTGTAACATCTCAGAAGAATTGAATTCTCTTGATGGAATACTGTAACATCCCAAAAGGAACTGAATTTTTTTAATGCAGTACTGTAACAACTGAAAAAATTGATTCTTCGGATACAACACTGTAACATCTAGTAAAAAATCTACTTGAGTGCAAAATATATTGAAAAAAATTCACCAGAATAATTTAGAAAACTCTGGATCGAATTACAGCGTTGTGAATCAATGGTAGGCCTCTATTAAGATGATAAAAATTATATATTTGTGAATTCAACAATTATCAAGACTTGTGATTATTTAACGATATGTTTATAGTATATTAACGGATGTGTATTATTTTCGAGTGGGAGTACTATACGAAGAACAAAAAAATACAGAATTGTTAATAATTGTATTTTTAGGTACAGTAATCTTCAATGATGGGGTCCCAATGGTTCACTATTTTTTCTGGACCAAAACTAAAACTCGACAACACCTGTTCATATAATATGTAGGTATACTATAGGGTGGCTACTTTTACCTTTTTGTTGAATTTTTTTTGTGAGACACCCGATAAAATAGTGACCAATTTAGAGTAGAAAATTATCGTAAGGTTTTCCTGTAATGGGAAAATATTTAGAGGGCGCTGCCGGAGGTTAAACAAAATCATTCGGAAGATTTGTGAAAATGATTGACTTATATTTTTTACGATCTATCTATCGGAATAGCAATTTGCTTATACTATTCATATAACAATATAACTCTGTCTTAATTCCTTATAGCATGTCCAGTCGCCCTTATATTGAAATTAGGCATATTTTGTAAGCGAACATCGGAAGAATATGCCTATAGTAGAATGTCGATTACACGAACCAATTGGGACCGGGCATCGTTCGGATAATCGAATATTTGGATCATCGAACAACAATACATATATTCTATTGAAAATATGCGCTGATATGTTCAACGTGATAGAATATTCATTCAAAAACAATTAACATCCATCTCTTATTCATATATAATCATATGTAGCATGTAACATTAGGGCGGTTCAAAAAAAGGCGATTATTATTTTTTATTTTTTCCATTACGTGAAAAATGTTAATTGTTACGAATTAGTTTCGACGATTTTAGTATATACCACTACTCATTACACAACGTTACGGTGGTTTATTGGTTGTCAATTATATTCGCGAAATTATAATTAAGGTTCGTCTCGTTTTACACCTTCAAGTATCTAAGATGACACGAGAAAATTGGAATGTAAAGGATATAAAATGATTATTGATAATATTCATTAATGGATCGTATGTTTATTGATTATGGTGTAATTCAGATTTAGTTTAGGATTTACATAGGATAGGAATCAAACATGAATGTGAATAGAAGAGGAAAGGAAGGAGGAGTGTAGAAGATGAGGGTTGATTGAGGATTGTCTTAACAATTAGTATTATAGAGTAATGAGAATAACTTGGTTGTAGCCAAGGTGGGGATGCAAAACTACGGATGTAAGCATGGTGCAGTGATTGTGGGAAGAATAGTTGGCTAAGGTGGTAAGGTGTACGATAGCGTCTGGTATGCGAATGATAAAGAACTGTGAGAATATTCGATGAAATAAGGAATAGTTTTGTCAGGACGTCACATAATACATGGTGAGAAGAAAATTTTCCCAAATACCTATAAGCTCTATAAATTGATTTTGAAAACTATAGCTCAAACGATTTCTAGTTTTGGCTTAACATCGTGCATTTCATATTTTTAATAAAAAAAATCATTGTAAACCATGTTAGAAAATATTTATTTGAAAATAGTAAATGAATTTTTTCTATTCTTTTGTTATATATTTTATAACAAATATTTTTTTAACATATTTTACAATAATTCTTTTCATTGAAAATGTGAGAAACCATGATATTTAGCCAAAACTAAAAATCACTTGAGCTACCTTTCAAAATTGATTTGAAGAGCTTGTATTCGCGGAATTTTTTTTTGCGTTATCATGTATTAACTTTTTCACGTAATGGAAAACAAAATAAAAATATCAACTTATTCTGAACCACCCCAATGTCACATACATTTTCGACACGACGGGCGCAAAGTTCGATTTTGCGCCCGCTTCGCGTGCACAAAATTCAACTTTCTGCGCATCGTATCGAAAAACAAGATTCGATACATGTGCGAAAATTGATTCTCGACTCGTGTAATTGTCACCCTCGCTTCGCTCGGGCGAAAAACTTCACACTCGTCCGAAAATCAACACTTTCGCACTAGTATCGAAATGTACTATTTCTTTATTTCTTTGGAACAAATTCTATGTTTTCCCTCTATCTCATGATGAAAAATCGTTTTTCTAACGCATGCACGAGTTTCGCGTTTTTTTGACCTATTAAGCGAGCCTAAACTAATCGTTTTGAGACCGGCGGGCAAGAAAAAAAAAATTAAAAACGCCCGCTTTTTTTGGAGTGGAATCAATACGGAAAAGAAAGTTATGCAAGGATCTGATGACCTGAGGGAATTGACTCCTCGATTTCACTTGGAATGCCCCATAAGTAGAATACCGGTGTGCGTAAGTGTGCGGGCGCTGAAAGCCACAGATAGTGTCTCTCAATAGAGATATTTTGACACTGGTGAAAATTTTTTTGGTTCAAGTACAATTTTCTTACTTTTTACTAAAAAAAATCTTTCTAAAGTGAAATTCTCATTTTACTTAAGAAATTTTTTGCTCACCAATTTCAAAAATTCCCCGTCGAAAACCATCTGAGGAAATAAATCAACAATAATTTACTTTTTACTAAAAAAAATCTTTCTAAAGTGAAATTCTCATTTTACTTAAGAAATTTTTTGCTCACCAATTTCAAAAATTCCCCGTCGAAAACCATCTGAGGAAATAAATCAACAATAATTAGTTGAATAGCTGATGAAATGACTGAGACAAAGAGTAAGTTCTAACAGATGGATAAAGGGTCCCCCTGGTTGAAAAGGGTCGTATGCCCTTGTCATCAGATTTTGGGTCTCAATGGCTTAAGTTGTTTCTTGAGGTGAGAAAGTGAGGAGAAAACTACGGAAGCCCGGTCCGGCCAAACGAGTGCGACATATAACTGTTGTAAAAATCAGGACTTGGTGACATACACTGTCGATAAAATCAGGATTTAGCGATATACACTCTCGATATAAATCAGGGTTTAGTGACGTCATACACTGTCGATAAAACCAGGATCTTTTGAAATTTCTGGCGTCGTTCCACTGCCTTAAATAATTTTGCAAACTGAACAAAAATTGAATAAATTGAATATCCCTTCATCCTGAGACATCACTGGTGATTTCAGAAGGTACTTTTCAGAGTAAGTAGTATGTATTACAAGTTTAAATCCTCCTTTTCACGACAGTGTATGTCACACTCGTTTGGCCGGAAAACAGTAGTTTCTTCGATACGTCCCACCCCGCCCTATCCCGCTCCAAGAAACATGATGTTTCGTAATTACTTTTTATTTTAGGCCTTATTTAACGAATTGACTTCTATCCAACGGGTAAATGTGGCAAATCCAAAGGCAATTTGACATGTTTTTCAAAAATCGAGTCTTTTTCAGAAAAAATCGTTTCGTAGGGAGCCGTTTTGGGCTACAAAATTTTCCTTCGAGTATGTTGAAGGTCCCCTACTTCCTTACGTGTAGACCAAATGTGTTGATCGAAGCATTGGTTTACCTTGCAGACTATTTTTTCTGCATTTATTCAGCATTTTTTCTATTCTTATTGGCTTTCGGAATCTTCTTCAACAATATTTCCTCTTCTCAGTTTACAAAAAGCATGTTCTGAAATGTATTAGTACTTACCAGCACATGGAAATTAATTAATGGAAAGAAATTGCAGTTTTTAGTCCAAGAAAACAAATTTTTTTAAACAATTATAAACTTTCATACTTTACTTTCATATATTATAGGTATATATGAATTTTATTAAAAATAATAAAAAATCATTCTGCTCGATATTATTATTATTACTTAATATTAGATTTCTGTATTATGTTATTCCCAAGATGCAGGGATTTCAATTTGGTTGGTCGGGCTAATCTAGCAATTTGAAGTGAGTTAGAAGCTACTACTACTCCAAAATGCTGAATTAGCCTAACCACCTAGATTAAAATACCTGTATCTTGAGAATGGCTTGAGTAAATGAGAACCTCGGTCGGTATCCTCATGATCATAGGCACAGTTTCTCAATTATTAATAATGATTGAAATACAATTAAAAAAAAATCTCTTCATAACAACACAAAAAATATTGTGGTCCATCTAAAACATTCGAAAAAAATAATTTAAAAAAAATTAAATTTGAATGTTTCAAAACTTTTCTAAACCTAAGCTTATTCTGAAGACACAGATTTGAATGACACATATATTTTTTGAATTTTTGTGATCGGTAATAATATTTTTCAAAATTCCATAATCATTTTTTCTCATTCAACTTTATGTTTATTGAAAGTATTATTTATTTTAATTTATTATCAGTTCGATTCATTTCAATAATGTTTGATTCATTTCAATAATTTCAGCAATAGTTTATGTATATAAGCGTCGCGCAGCAGCGTTAGTTGTTCTTCTTCGAGCGTGCAAAGCCGAATAAGCAACGCTCCTTGAGACTCTTTCGAGCGCTTGTAATATTTACTCTTTACGATTGAAAGCGTTCGTTCTCAAACAAGGTAGATACGTGTCTGATGTGTAAGATTAAAATTGAAGATTATTTTTAGGTCACATAATTCCGACATAATTTGGTAGGTTTATTTCTACATTTTCTAAAGAAACAAATATTATTACAGTGTGGTGTTGTATTTATTGCGTGTATTACATGATACGGTTTTTGTATATATAGTAATCAACGCCAAAATTGGCCTTACCAAGCCAATAAAAATTGAAAAAATGCTTAACAAAATGCAGAAAAAATAGTCTGCAAGGTAAACCGATTCTGCGATCAACTTCACATTTGGTCTACACGTAAGGAAGTAGGGGACCTTTAACATACTCGAAGGAAAATTCTGCAGCCCAAAACCGCTCCCTATGAAATCATTTTTTCTGAAAAAGACTCGATTTTTGGGGGGTCATTGGGGGGGGGGGGGGGGGGGGGGGGGTACACCCCTCAGAAATAACATTTCGAATCACCTTTGCATTTGCCACATTTAATAACCGTTGGATAGAAGTCAATTCGTTAAATAAGGCCTAAAATAAAAAATAATTAGGAAAACTCACATTTCTTCAGGCGGGTTAGGGTGGGGTGGGTCGGATTAGAGAATCTACTATTTTCCCCTTACTTTTTCACCCAAAGGAACAACTCAAGCCATAAACCATGGAGACTATTAACACAAAAAATCTGAAGACGGGCACACGATCCCTTTTAACCGGGGGGGGGACCCTTTATAGTCATGACAATGGATGAAGGATTGAAATTTGCGAACTTAAATTCAATAACATACTTCGCAACAATAGACTCGCAAAAATAAGGCTCGTTCTTGAAAGAATAGATCTCAATGAAATTATATTTAGATTAAGACTAGCAAGCAATAAAATTATAGAAAATACAAATATTAAAACTAATGAAATAAATCGGTTCTTTCGGTTGTTCTCTTCTTCGTTCTCCCTCTGATCCTCCGTTTTCTCGATTGTTCTTTTTTACTCTTTTTTCTTCTCCACCTTGAAGAGAAATGACTGATTTAGAAAATTGATATCATAAAATGTTGAATAAAAATTGGACGAGTATTCAACCAACTTATCGTACTAATCAACAACTATTCACGAGAAACTTGACATATTAATATGTCATTTATTTTTTAGTGTTTGGATTCAACTTGGTTATGTATGAATGAAATTAAAATGCAATAGATAGTCTTTATCAAAGTAGCGTTTCTGCGACGCAGTTTTTAGAAACTTACAAGCGGTTATTACATTTTGATAAAACGTGAAATAAAAATGATTACAAAATATCTTATTCTCGCTACTCCTCTCCGTTGCTCTGTGGCCTGTGCTCTGTTCCTGATAATTCATCCGGTTGATTAGGGTAAGTGATGTAAACATCTGTGAAAAAATAACAAAAATATAGAAAACTGAATAGCAGATGAATTTGAATTTGCATAGGAAATAAAGTGCATAAATTATTTGAGAACTTCTATATTTTGATAACTTTTTAACTTTTCAATTAAAATAATGTGATGAAAATATTGTTATCCAAGATATCTCATCTTACCTATGCATGATCGCTGCATATCTAATTAGGACGTTGGTTCCATTAGCCTCATAATATTTGGTCCACTCTACACTGTAATAGAAATATTAAAAAATTTGGGAATAATTTCATTAACAGAACACTCATTATCGTAATTGTTTACAGAACTATTTTTGCATGGAGAAAACACGTTGATGGATATCGATAATGAAGGGACGGGATGATTAAGCTTGGGGACGAAAGGAGACAGATCTGGAAATACTGTTTCCCTTATATTAAAATTATCCGTGAGATTAAGTTTCCATAAGCTACATTGTTATTGATTAGATTTCTACACCGCATATTGTATATCTACGATTCAGTCGGTCGTATCTTTTCGAAGCTTTTCCAATTCCAGAACAGGAAACGACCTGTATCACTATAGAGACCATATGTGTACCGTATAAATTTAGTGCCTCCCCATGAATGTATATTAGGGTGGCCCTTATTTTGGGTATTTTTGAAATTCATTACGGCCGCCCCGCAGGATCCTTCCAGATATATAAAAAAAAAGCTTCTCAAGTTTGAGCCCTTAATATTAATATTAACACGTGCCTGTAAGCGACCAAAGTTTTAAATGCACAATACAATGTTATTTGCTTAGTATATGCACAGTATAACGTATTTTTGTGCATCGATTGCATGAAAATTGTTATCTTACGTAATAATTCATGAAAAATTCTGGAACTTTGCATAGTTGTTTTCGCAGAGGTATTTTTTTGTTTTTTTTCCTCTTTTGTGATGGGTCGGAAATTTATTTTCGAAATAACAAAAAACCTCTGTACCGCTTGTTGTTGGGAACAACTATGTGAAGTTTCAAAATTTTTGATCAATTATTACGTGAGATAACAATTTTCATTGTATTTTGCAATTAAATCTTTGGTCGCTTTCAGGCACGTGTTAATATTATTATTGAGGGCTCAAACTTTATGAGCATTTTTTTTCATATATTTGGAAGAATCCTGGGGGGCGGCCCCAAAATACTCAAAATAAGGGCCACCCTACTGTATATATGTATTGTAATCAAAAGTAAACCAATAATCTTGCATTTTTTGAGCGAATCAATTCATTTTAATTTTAATGTCAGTCAGCGACCAAAAGCAATAGCAATGATCTCTTTAATCACACTATAATAAATAATTAGCAAATAATCTCAACGGGAAAAATTAGTCTTAAATATGATAGTAAGTCATACCATAGTTATTGATTTATAATTTGATGTTTTTTTAACCCTGAAATAATCCCCTTGAATCGAATTATTTTGTACTCTCTTTCTGATTTATACTTATTCGTATCTATTTTAATATTTGACCCAACATCAAGATTTTATTCATTTTTCATTGAATTGATCAAGAACTTTTCTCGGAATTTTTCTTGTACCTGAATCATATGTATCAATTTTTTCTCGTATTCATATTTTATTAATAACAATATCTTCAAGAATTCATCAGAAATCGATAATATTAATAAGAAAAAAATTCACACCAAGTAAGAATTTTAATATCATCATCTCAATGCTGATGAATGATTTTTAATAATTTTTCTCTGGATTATTTTCCTATAGTTTTACAAGAACTAGACATTGAATTTTTACTTTCAGACATCGGATCCGCCTCAACGATGAAAATGTATTTTGTACAGGTGAATTCATAACATACATAACATAACATAACATAAATAAATGATTATCAAACGCTTATATATCTTATTACTACATTTACTCTCCTATATTTGATTCGTTTCCATTCTGTGTTGCAAAGGGTTGAATAAAAATGAAGCTAATTCTTATATTTTGAAATGATCAAAGTGATTATCTTGTGAGAAGAACAGAGGTTAGCAGAGAAATGACTTGTTCTCACCTCCTCCACTCCAATCGCTCCCTCGCTGTTCAATCCCGTGTCCTACCAGTTTCTATCGGTCGTCATCCGTCTCTATCTTTTTCCGTCGATCCAGACACACACACATCTGAAAAATGTAAAGTAAAATCCTGAAATACAAATAAATTTGATTTCAAATATGGAAATAGATTATAAGGTCGAGGAATTATCTGCTTGTCGACTATTTTTCAATCCTATGACAAGGATTAAGATCCAAGAACATGTTATAATGTGTGAGTAAACACGTAATAAAAGATTATCATTTGAAATATCTCAGTATCATTTTTTTTCATCTGTAAAAATGAGAAAGAAAACCGAATGAGAAATAAATTTAGACAAAGTTGACTTGGAATATAAAAACAGGCTCGTATATTCAACGAAGCTGCTTTGCTTTGGCAATTTTTTTTCCATTCTTCAATATAAATTCAGTTTCGTGATTATTGTGTCATCATGCGTGTACATATATATTTATTCTTCGAGGAAATTATTGGGAAAATATGACATCCTACCTGGTCAGAAGGTATGATCAATCCTCTAATCTTCCAATTCTCCAATCTGTATTATAATTTCTGGTTTGCGGTTCGTGCCACGGAATGTAATTGACTGATTTTTACCAAGCTTATTATTGCACTGCAACAAATAAAGAAAAAATAATGTAATAGATTTATTAATTGAATACCTGCACAATTAACTATTGTAATATTTTCGTATACAAAGAAAAAGAAAAAAAAAAAGAAAAAAAAAATGGAAAATATATATTGTGACGTCGGGGTCGATTATCCCTCTGCGTCACAGGATCGGCACTGCTTACCTTAGGAGATATGTTAGATCCAATTAACTTTATGCACCATTATAACACAATCCTTTATTTTATTTATTATTTGTATAAGATTACACAAGCTTTCGGTATGATGGTATATCTTGTACTGACATGCATCTCCAGGCGAGCGGCGGCTTCCCCTCCCCAAATGTGGAAACTGCTTGGTTGCAGTTCCCACGGGCTAGGCAGTCCCCGCTTGCCATCAGGAATCTAATATTACGTGCGACTCGGAGACCGCGAGGTTTCCGGACGTCACACCTCCCCCCGTATTTTAAATGTTGGACCATGTCCTATATTTACTATTAAAAGAACTACTGAAGCCTACTAAGTATATCTAGAAGGTAACTACTACGTTATATGGCTAGTGGTATACTATGTTATACAATATTTTGTAGTGTATTTCTATTTATCATATCGCGTATTCTCACACGCCTCTCTAGTTCAGACTCTTCTACCACATGTATAGGTTCTATCGTTATTATCTCCGAGGGTGAGTTTTCTGATGGTGCTTGTTGGTTTGCTCGTGGTCCGGATCCGGTCGGTATGGTGTTGGCTGTTATTTTCATGTCCTTTGGTACTAGGTACATCAGCAAGCTTGTGACGGAACTGAATAAGGCTCCTAGCAGGATCCATCCATACGTTTTATGCAGTGTGTAGTCTCGAATAATCGTACTGAAAGCGGTTTTAACTAATTGCAGCGTTAGTATTATGCCGAATACCCCGGCGCTGATGTTCCCGAACGAGGTGAACCCTGACCAATTTTTTTTTGCCGTAGATTCTGCAATCCTTTGAAGTGAATTCTCATCTAGTAGCCCGGACAACGATATGCTCCCTTGTGGGATTTCGTGTCCGGTTATTCCTCTTGTAATGGTATTTAGGACAGTCGCTGTTTCTGACGGAAACATCATGTGGTCCCGTAGTCCTTTCAGATCGTCTTCGCTGTAGATCCCGTTGGTGGCGAGTGAACTGGGATTAACATAACTCCAAGTTAAAGTAGTGGCGGGTCTGAGCCTTTGCGAGGGAGTTATCTCGATAGGTTTCGGTATGAATCGGTACCAAAGGTCGTCTACCTTATACATGGTTGGCATCAACCCGTTGCAGTCTCTCGTGCTGAATCTTTCGATTAGTATGCGTGATTTGGGTGTGAGAAAATATGACGCATTTCCAGTGGTCACCGGTAAGTCTAGGTAGCAGTCGTCCGTGTGTCGTACTTTACATTCGACTGGTACGCACTTGATTATATGGACCACCTCCCCTGCTGGCGTCGCGATGTAACCTGGCCCCTTCATCAGGTTGTAGGCGAATTCCTCCGGTTTAGTTGTCGCTAGGGTTAGGGCGTTTTTCAATACTTGTGCTTCTAATGTACAACGCTGGGTTACGATATCCAGGTATAATTGCGTAATTTGTGTTTTGATGTGTTTTTCGACATATATGAATTCCGAATTCATATACGCGAAGATGTCGACATTTGCAATTTGCAGGCCCGTACTTTCCTTGAACGTTTTCTCTTTTCCAGTTTCGAATATAAACAATTTTTGATGTTCCGTTTTAATTAGCGTGTATCCGCAGATTGTAAATTTAGATTTTTCCATCAGGGCAAACGTGACGTCCTCCGTCGATAAAGAGTAGATTGTAGGTTTTTGGTCTTCGTGCCGTTCCGTTATTTTTGACGCCATTCCCTCGTAAAGTAGATCATAGGAGTCGAATTTACAGTTATCTCTGGGGGTCGAGGCCCAATATGTGTGTCCTCCATCCTCGTCGAAGCAATTCTCATCCGAGAAGGTGCAGGTTGTTCCGCTGCTTAGTATGATTTTGTCGTCCTCGAGTTTGATGTTTGCCGGGTAGTTTTTGGCGGTAATCGTGGCTATGCCCTGGACCACGACGCTATTCCAAGATCCGAATCCGTCATCGTAGAAGCTTCCCTCGCAGGCTCCAGTTTCCGTTAGTTCCCCAGCTAAAAGCACGTCCTGTTTTGTTGTCTGGTTTCGTGGTATGTTGCTCAGTACTACGGAATTTCCGATGGTAACTATTCCTCTGTACTGCAAATCCTTACAGGCTTCGCGGCTCATTGCGATTATATATGCCCTTCGGCCTCGTCTAGTCACCGATGAGTGCGAATGCATACCACAGTGATAAATAGTTCTGTCTATTTCTACTTTGCATTGGATCACTTCCGTTTCTCGGAACTCTGCTGTTTGTAGGAGTTGTATATATCTTTCTTCTGCGATGGGTTCTGCAGAGGTGATGTTGCACTCGTCGATGTCTAGTAGGCTGATGGTGGTCATGTTGAGTGAAGCGCCGCCGCAATCGTATCCTATCAGGCCCCACGTTGTTGGGCACAGAATGAGTATCAATAGAGTTAATTTTGGCATGGTGACTTCTGGAACAGAAGTTTCTACAACGGCCGTCGACCTGCGAAAACTGCAAGATCGTGCTTGTTTCAGGTTCTCGACTGTACTTCATTAATTCTCTTACTGTATGTAAAAATAACAATATTAAGTAATAATAATGAGAATTTTTTTTTTTTTTATGAGATTTCGTTTACTTTTGAAATCTTTAACTTATTCTTGTGCACTACTTTACTTTTACTTCCTATCTTAATTTCTACGTTGTGATTGTCTAGGATTTCCAAGACTTCGTGAGGCCCTGTGTACTCGGTTCCAAATTTGCCTCGTTTGGGCCGTTCGTTGAGCAAAAATACTTCGTCGCCGGGCTTAAGTTTCAGTGGGTTAGTACGTTTATCGTAATAACGTTTATACTTATTTTTTGATTGTATCAAGTTGGCCCTCGCGAGATCTTGGATATCCCGTATCTTATTGCATAGTTCCGTGAGATAGTATTGGTACGTTTTATTTTGTTGTTTATCCGTTACCTCGTGACTGGAGGGTAGCCTGACCTGCCTGCCATATATTAGCTCGAAGGGGGTATACTTAGTGCCCTTGTGGATACTTGTATTGTAAGAAAACATAGCCAGGTCTACCCATTCGTCCCAGTCATTTTCTTTACTGACATATTGCTTCAAATATTCCGTCAGGACGTGGTGAGACCTCTCTATCGACCCGTTAGATTGCGGTCGAAACGCGCTGGTTCTACATTGTTTAATTTTGAATTTCTTAGCTATCATTCGCATAATTGAACTAGTGAGGTTGGTGCCTTGATCCGTTAGGATCTGTCTTGGGGCCCCGTGCTTACAAATGAGTTGTTTTACGAGCGCGTCGGGAATTCGAGTAGAGTTGGCCTGACACAACGGGACTGCTATGGAATATTTGGTTAATAGGTCTTGCATAGTTAAGATATACTCGTTCCCTGCTGGGGTCGTAGGTAATGGCCCTACTATGTCCATGGAAATCTTGTCAAATCCTGATTCAGGTGTGTCGGTTATTATCATTGGTTGCTTTGTCTTTATTCTAGTGAGTTTGTTTAGTTGGCATTCCCTACATCTGGCTATATAATCTTGTATGTGGTTTTTCATATTTTCCGAAAAATAATTATATCTTATTCTGTTGAAGGTCTCGGTTATGCCCTTATGTCCACCTAGTGTGGATTTGTGATATTCTTCGATTATTTGAATTCTCTCTAGGGGCTTGGGTATCCTTACTAAGTTTTTGCAAATCAATATTGAACAAGGGACGTCGCTGAGAGTGTTCTCAAGGAGAGTCCGAATTTCCCCCAATTGCATGTTACCGATATTGGCTGTTTCTGCTATTGCTACCTTATCTAGGTGTAGTTCGTAAACGACGTCTAGGAGTGACCTAAGGGTGTCAGTGAATATCTCTCTATCTAGAACAGTGTTTGTTGTTTCTTTAATTGGTAATGCTATGTAATATCTAGTTCCTATTTTCGTAACCTTTGCCCTTCCTAGAGTCACGTTGATGACGTCTGGTATCGTATGACGTTCGTATTTTGTAGATCCGTTGCTCCCTCGTCACACGGATCACCCCTACAGGTTATAAAAAACGCGCAATTTCCTTTCTGCATTGAAAGTCTATCTCTTTTTTCCGTAAATTGTCCGATTAATTCAGGGTCGGGTTCGTTTTCGCTACTATCGACACCGTTTATGTCTTCGTCGGATGACTCTGTATCGTCGATTTCGGTAGCCGCGTCTGTTACATTATGTGGTTTGGTGTCGTTTTGCGTTCGCGAAGTTGTTGGGATACTGTTATCGTGTGCGTTCATCGAGCCGGTCTCGTCGTCTCGAGTCGCCTGTTCACCGCAAGGCATGACGTAATTATCATCTGTATCTGGGTCACTGGTGGCTGACTCGTCGTCGTACGTGTCGTCAGGTGTCTTGTTCACGTTAGCTGTTAGGTTTGCTGGTCGCGTGTCATGCAAGGAATATATTCTGACCTTGAATGGTCCCGTGAATATGGTCGTTATAAGGGTTTTAACCCTGTTCCAATCTAAACCATCTAACCCGCAACCTATCCTAGGCATAGCTAGCTTATAATTTCCTAATTTGTCGCATAATGATCTCAATGAGTTTAGAGACTGCTCTAAGGCTACATACGTTGGTTTATCATCACTTTTTTGCTTAGTGATCAGGTAAAAGACGTATCTGTCTTTATCTTTTAACCAGGCGACTTCTCCTATCTGCTTTTTCTGTCTCCTGAGGCCTTTTATTTTTCCGAATTTATCTTTGAATTCTAGGGCTATACCGGCTCCCATGTTTAAATCTGCTGCTACGCAGTGTGCCAACGAGTAACTCGGGTCTACGGTAAACAAATCTCCAGTTATCTCTTCTATTCCTCGAGAAGTTCCTTTCGCGATACCACCAGCATTTCTAGTTGTCGTCAGTACCTGCCGTGTCGGGGCGGGGTTTCTTGAGAGTGCGTCAACGTTAGAATTAACTGTACCAGCCTTATAGACTACCGTATACTCGTATTCAGCAAGCTTTAGTTTCCACCTCATCAAACGCGACGTTGGATCTTTAACGGAGTTTAGCCAAACCAACGGTTTATGGTCTGTGTGGCGACTATGTCTTCACATACGCCTTTGACACACACACACACACATACACACAAGTTCACGTACACAAACACAGACACCCAAGGAAACGTCACACAAAATTCACTAAACCTAACTGTAGATACCTACACACATAACTTGCATTGTAAATAATTTTTCTATTCTTTTTGCTATTCTTCGAACTTTCTATCCTCTGTACTTTTCCTATCGGTTTTTCCCTCGCCTTCGTTTTCTAGAAACCTAGCCGCTTGACCAGCGTCGCGGGGCCATATAAAATCTGGCGACCAAATGTGCTGGCGAGTGGAGTCCTTTTCCAGGTCCCTTTTCGCGAACTTTCCATACCTTTCTTTCCCAAAAAAACCTATTCCTTCCTTTGTCTTTTATGACCCTTTGGCGTGTATGCTTTCGCATAACCGCCAGGGGCATGGGGACAGTCTTTTCCGAACCGACCAGCAGAACACATCGTTCCTCTACACGATCTCTCGCTGACCGTTAACTCTATCGACTCTTTACACTTTCATTTACATTTTCGTTCCTTTATATTTCCGCTTATCATTAGGTGTACATATTCGTTTTCGTAGTGTTTCTTTTAGTAACTTGTAAATATACATATTCTACCAACCTACTCAATGTCGTCATTTATCGATCACCCGTACAATCACCTCAGTCTGTGACCAAGGTGAATTTACTTCCGTAGATGTTCACGTGAATCCTTGTCAGATGAATTAACTTGGATTTCTTATGAACGCCTACACTAGCTAATTAAAGTTATGCAGGAACTTTAGATGAGTTGTGAGATAAACACTTTGCAATATTTAACAATATATATTTTAGAACACAAAGTCTGATATTTACAAAGGCTTATCGGTCTAAATTGAATTAATTGTGAGTTATTAATAATAGTTATATGACTTGAGTAGCCGTTGAATATTTTGAGTTCTTGGTATTGAGTATATGAATTTGTTGGATAGCACAATCCCTGTAACTATTGAGAAAATATACGAGTTGAATCGCGGAGAGCACAAGTCCTTGAGTATTGAGTTGATTGTCAAGTAAAGACGATATTCACGCGTGCTGGACGTTGTGACACTGCTGATTTTTCCCAAAGATCTTAGTTTTATGGAAACTAGTAAATAAGAAATGTTACATAGCCCAGTAGAAAGGGAAAAAGAGTGGGTGTAGAACATATAGTGTATTGAATTTTCATTGGTGAATTTAATGTATTGAAAACAATAGATAGGGCGTCACGACTTAGCCTGAAGGGCTGGCGTAACGGGACTCGTTTACCTAGGGTGGAAAACCCTTGATTCCGCGAAAGGTTGACCGTCGGATATTGTAAAACATCTGGTCTGCAGAAGGCAGCGAATTTCTCGGGTGATAATAAAAAATCTAATGACCAGTGCGTACTTTCCCATCATAAACTGTAGACGCGCGAGTACGTGATTTTCGTTAGTTTTTAGGGATTAGCTTGAATGTTTTCTTCTGCGAAAGAATTCCTTAAAGATAGTTGAATTCAACTTAATTATAGAGTTAAGAATAAAACTGGCTATAAACTAATTTTGTCCGTAGGAACAGTAGATGTAAGGTCTGAAATAGTTGACGGCATGAACTATCGCGAGAAGCTCCTTTTCCGTTGTTGAATAATTTCGTTCGGCTGGGTTAAGTAACCGCGAGGTATAAGCTATAGGTAAGTCTTTTCCTATAATTCCTTGGCAGAGCACGCCCCTTACTGCATATCCGGATGCATTCGTTGTTATGATGAAAGGTTTAGTAAAGTTCGGGTACTGAAGTATTGATTTGCTGCACAATTTAGTCCGTAGTTCGTTAAAAGCTATCTCGTGCGCCTCCCTCCATTCGAATTTTATCCCCTTTTTCAGTAGATTAGTTAGGGGTTTAGATATTTTTGAAAAATTTGGTATGAACCGTCTGTAGTATCCTGCGAGCCCCAAAAATTGTTTTACATTCTTTGCTGATTTTGGTCTCGGGAACTCACTGACTGCCTCTACCTTCCCTGGATCCGGTTTGACACCTTGTTCGCTAATCACGTGGCCCAAATACACTACTTCTCGTCTTAGAAACTCGCACTTGTCAGGTTGGAGTTTAAGATTAGCTTCCCTAAGTCTCTTGATTAACGTATTGAATTTTATTTTGTGTTCCCTAAGCGAACTGGAGTATATTACCACGTCGTCGAGATATACAAATAGCTCCGTGCCTTGTAATCCGAGAAGCACTTGGTCCATCAACCTTTGGAAGGTTGCTGGAGCATTCTTTAAACCGAATGGCATTCGGTTGAACTGCCAATGCCCGTGAGGGGTTGAAAACGCAGTCTTACGTGCGTCTTCCGCCTTCATGTTAATTTGGTGGAAGCCTGACGCCAAATCGACTGAGAAATATTTAGCGCTTCCTAATTGATCCAAAATTTCAGCGATATTCGGGAGAGGATAGGCATCTCCGACCGTATTTTCATTGAGGACCCTATAATCGATCACCATACGCCATCGCTTGTTGCCCTTCGAGTCTGCCCTTTTTGGCACTATCCACACCGGAGAATTATATGGCGACGACGAGCGTTTGATAATGTCATTCCTTAACAGTTCATCGACCTGTTGATTGATTTCTTCTTTGTGCATAGGAGGAAAGCGGTATTGTCGCGCATTATTGCCGTAGTAGCGCCTAAAACTTCACTTGGTAAATGGAACCTGTCCTGGCTCTTCCTTACCAAATTTTTTATGCTTTTTTCTTGTTCTTCATTCAAATGGTCTAGTCTCAGCAGTCCTATTATCTTCTCATATCTATTTTTTCCGATTATTGTGTTTACTCTAACGCTGTTTGCTGTGTCTTCGGTCCCCAAGGCCGAAGCTAGCAGCGGTTGAGTGCCTTGACTGTAAGCCAATAATTCGATAGTCGGTACTATCAATTCTACGTCTTCCTCCCTAGTGTTTATTATTCGCATTTGGGCCTTTCCACGAATATTACTTACTAGAGCTTCGCCTAAGTATATGCCTTTACCGGCTTGGAGTTTGGGGACGTACCCCTCCTTGCGTTCTTTATTTTTTACCTTTACGAAAAAGCTGCTATTTGTACGGGCGGGAATAACCACTGTTCCTCGGCTTGTGAAGAAAAATCGGAATCCGTTTATTTCCACGAACTCTCTGCATAATTGATTGTCGCTTTGTGCGCACGGAAAAAAACTTGAGCCGAGGATTCGCTTTTGCATTATTGGAAAATCGTTGCTTACCAAGTGGAACAAGACTGGTATACTGGATATGTTTATGTTAACCTTACCTAGCGTCGAGACGTGATTGTCGGTTATGCCTGTCAAATTGAAAATTTCCCGTTTGTCGATATCCCCCAATTTTGCTAGTACTCCGATTATTAGCAGATTAAGTTCGGATCCTGTATCGATCATTATTTCTGTTTCACCTATTAAATCGTGCGACGTTATATTTATTGTCGGGGCTTGCTCCTGGGTGTTTATTCTGACTGCTGCGATTCTTCTTCTTCCGCTTGGATCGGAAGGGCGGAATGCGTCTCTCTCGAGACTCTCGAGTCCGGCCAGACGCGTTCCGCCCTTCCGATCCAAGCGGAAGAAGAAGAATCGCAGCAGTCAGAATAAACACCCAGGAGCAAGCCCCGACAATAAATATAACGTCGCACGATTTAATAGGTGAAACAGAAATAATGATCGAACGATTGTTCCTCGTTCCGGACGGCCCTTGGCCGTTTCCCTGATTCTGTGTAGGGACCGGTCCATCTGTTGGCGGGGGTCGATCCCCTCCTATGCGTTGACGCCTATGACACTGATCTATAGTGTGCCCCGGAATTTGGCAGTTGGCGCAACTAGGACGCTGATCGTTTGATCGGTTATCGCGATCTCGATTTCTTGGGTATTTATTGGGGCGGTCGGACGATGGGTTGTCGCGATTATATGGACGATTACTTTGGCGATTATTGCCTCGGCTTTGGTTGCAGTTATCGTTTCTGCGGTGTTGCCTGTCGCCTGTTACCGCATTCACGTTTTGTTCATCACGCTCGGAGTTCGAATTGCTATTGAAATTTCGCGTCAGCCTTCGCCTGTAACAGTCTTCGGCTACGTGTCCTGGTATTTTACAAAATGAACATCTCTTTACCCCTTGGTTACCTGTTCTGCTTAGTCGAGCCCTTTCTTTTTCCTTCTCAAAAGTCTTTCCGAGTTCTATCGCTTTGTGGAACGCTTCGCTTAGTGATTTGTAGCCTTCTAATTGGAGCCCCATTCTGTATTCCGAACTTAGTCCTTCTAAAAACCCGTCGATAACCGCGACTCCTATATCGTCTTCTACCGCGCAGTCCGTATACCCACGCGTGCGACGTTCACAATCCAAGATAGCGGCGTGAATATCTTTTGTTCGTCTAACATAATCTATTATGTGTTCATTCGGCCCTTTGTATAGTCTCCCTAATTCGCCGCGGTGCCAATTGGCTGCTTTCGATGGGCCGAATATTTCCGTCAATCGATCCAATAGGGGTGACAATGACGTGAAATTCTCGTCTTCAATTACATCGTAGGCGCGCCCTTCTAGCTTACCCTTTATAAGTCTGGTAAGTTGTAGCTCGAACCCACAGGGTGACATTTCTTTAGCGCGTTTGCAAGCCTTAACGAATTGTGATACTGGGATTTCCTTCCCGTCGTAGGTCGGTACTACCTTGACAGCATCTCGTATGGCTCCCATCGATTCTGAGTCCCGCGCGGTGTGCGGCCGGTCGGGGTTTGCTAGTGCACGTATCTGATCCCTAAGCTCGGTTATTTGATCGTAAATGTCTGTCGGCGTTTCTGGAGATTGAGTCCCCCCCCCCCCCCCCCCCCCCCCCCTTGATCGCTCTGCGACGTGTGGCGGTATTTCGTTAGGTGCTCTCATATTAGCAAGTTGGTTTTCTAAGTCTTGTATTCGCTTGTTTAATCGTAAATTTATGTCGCACTCTCTCTGAATTTCCGTCGATTGTTTGCCCCGATCGCGATCCATTGATTCTATTTTCTTTTGAAGTGACGCGATTTCCTTATTTTGTACCTCCTTCTTTTCTGAGGATAGCGTTGCGCCTGTTGTAGTCTTGATGCGATCTTCTAAATTTTTAACCGTCTCTTTCGAGGCGTAGTCGCGCGGTTGTGGTTTCTAGAGCGTAAATTTTTTTACCGAATTCATTTTGATCATTTGAAAATTTTTCGCGCAATTGTGTAAGCTGATTTTCTAATATTGAATTCCTTTGGGTTAAATTATCTCTTTCCGTCTGTTCAATTTCGGATTCTTTACTTAATAGGATCATACCCTCTAGTTCCTTGATGCGATTCTGTAATTGTGACATTTTTACTGCGTTTTCTTTACTCTCTTCTAGGAATTTAGCCCTTTCTATCTCTAACTGGGCTGCCCGTCTATCTTAATGTTCGCTCGCGCATGCTATTTCGTCTTCGGTAAGCGGAGGATTATTTTTGCTTGGTTGGTTCGAGCGCAAGCTTCGTCCTGTCATTTTGTTTTAAGATTTCGTAACGATTTAGGTTTGGGTCTGATCGCACCGCTGTTCACCACTTTATGTGACGTCGGGGTCGATTATCCCCCTGTATCACAGGATAGGCACTGCTTACCTCAGGAGATAGGTTAGATCCAATTAACTTTATGCACCGTTATAACACAATCCTTTATTTTATTTATTATTTGTATAAGATTACACAAGCTTTCGGTATGATGGTAATATATCTTGTACTGACATGCATCTCCAGGCGAGCGGCGGCTTCCCCTCCCCAAATGTGGAAATTGCTTGGTTGCAGTTCCCACGGGCTAGGCAGTCCCCGCTTGCCATCAGGAATCTAATATTACGTGCGACTCGGAGACCGCGAGGTCTCCGGACGTCACAATATCAATCGAATATTCGTACAATTAGTGTTGCGAGATTTTTGAGGTAACAAAAAAGCAGAATGTTTCTTCTGTGTAATCTTAATGAATAAATCTAATATCCGACGGATGAAAGCGAAAAAAACTAATTTTTTGAACGTATTCAACGATCTCTCAACGATTGAACTTCAATAAATATGTGAAATAATTAGAACTAATGTTACGATGAGTGGCTCACCTTTACTCGATTCATCGGTGAGATTTCATCTGTTAAAATTGCCCGAAATCTAGATACCTCAAGTAGGCATATCAACTTTGAATTCTTTAAACTTCAACTATTTCTTAATTTGCCGTTGATTAGTCATAAAATAGTCGTGGAAACAATTTATTTGTCACTCTTTTCGTTTTTGTTTTGATTCCATGGTCTGCTAACTTTATTCAAAATTGGCAGACCACACCTGGTGAATTGAATAATCGTACAGACTTCTAGTGTAGCTCAGGATTTGCCGGATTTTAGTCGTAAAATAGCCGTGAAGGCCATTTTTATGTCACTCGTTTTTTTTTTTTTTTTATTTATTCTTTTTCTTCTCAAAATTAGACGGCCTGCTAATTTTATCTACAATTAGCAGACCACACCTCATGAAATTGATGCAAATAATCGTACAGATCGCTAGTTGAGCTCAGAATTGGCCGCTTTTTAACGGGAAACTAGCCTTAACAGCAGAATTTTTTTTTCTCTAAATTTGGTCATTTTGTCGGCAATGTGGGTCAGATATTGTAAATTGGGAAGCTGTATGTTGAATGCAGATGTTTCGAATAGGCCGAAACCTTCTCCAGAATTTGTCGAAAGTTGTCTGCTACTTAGTCGTGACTGCAGAAAAAATGACGGAAATGGTCGAGCCGGTTCAAAGAGGAAAAACCATTTTCCTCGTGTACAGACTGGCCCGCTAACTTAAAAAGGTTGTTGTTCGAAGACCGATGGTCCCAATCGACCGAAATCTTCCTCAGATTTCATCAGAAGTTATTTACTGAACGGTTCAAAGAGCAAAAAAAAATTTTTATTTGCCTTTCTCCATGTGATTTTTTTTCACATTCTTCACGAATTCTGTAAACGATTATTAACTACGCAGACCATTGTTTAAAAAATTATTAGCATTCATTGACTAACTTACACAATAAAAACTTTATTTTATAACTTTAAAGTTTATATTACTTATCTAATAATGATAACATACTCGGGTTTTTCTGATGCTAATTCAACAATTAATAAATGTATATGACTTAATTCGATTCATCAATTTATTTAATACTCACTATACTTGATTGCAATGCAATTGTTTATAGCAATTTTTTAAATAATTGGAGTAAAAAAATTGAGAAAAATATTTGTATGTAGTAACGGCAATTTCTGAGTCGGGTGACTCAGAGAAATTAATCCGACTACAAACCTGGCTCCAACGTTGCTCCCGGGGTGTTTGGGCGCCAGACTCACCAATGGAGTCCTCTCTCTCGCTCACTCTTCCGGACTAAACTAGACTTAACGGTAGAGGGATGCAGTGGGGGCGAAGAATAAAGACACAAGACACGAATTTATAATTAAGAATAATAGTTCATTTGGAAAAAAGAAAAAGAAAAAGGTCGCGGATTAACCGCCCGCTACCTGGCGTATTGTGACTCTGTATAGAGGTCTAGTCTTTGTAGCATTCATAATTGAAAATACTCTCTCCACTACTGCATTACTAAGAGGCATTGCAAGAATTTTCAGAGCGAATTGCGCTAGCTCTTTAAAAGGCTGAGAACCTCCCGCAGTTTTATGAGCGAACACGTTCGACCAAAAAACCGATGCGCTCGATATCACTCGATCAGCATTTGTAAAAATTTCTGACCAATCCACGAAAGGAATCTTTCGTAATTGATTCTCGATATTGAAAATATCCGACGCATTATCGAGTAAATGAATAGGCAAATTTGTGATTATCAACTTTTTCGTAGTGTTCAATACTGTGTTCGGGCACAGCTTTGTCGATGAATTCAGAACCGACATGCTACCTGGAAGACGGTTCAGTAATTCACTTAGTAGCACAATCAAATATTGCCGCGACATCTGGATTTGATCTCATCTAACTGCTCCGACCTCAAGTTATAAGCAACGACAGTATTTGTGAATTCTATGCCAAAATCGACTGCATTTGCTGGTTGCAAAGCTAACTCGTTTTGCAATGCTTCTTCAATACATTCGAATCGTTTTCCCGCGTTTTCTATAAATACGGGCCTGATGATGCGACTCGCAACGGATAAGACGAGCATTGAGAGCGTTTCGTACAGTTTTGTTATATCTTCTTGCGTACTTCGGAACAAGATATTTGCCCCATTGACGTCATGTAGCACAGACTTCAGAAATATCAAATAGGTATAGGTGGTTAGCGGGATCTTCGTACATGTTGCTCAGCGTCCTGGCAGTATAACATTTTTCTTGACTAATTGTAACTGTCTCGAAATATGTTTTCAGTTCCAGCCATTGGTATAATATGCGTTTCACGGCTCCTTCCCATGCCAGCCAACGAGTCGCTGATAGTTGGATTAGATTTAGAAATGCCTTGTTATTATCGTTAATCAAATTATACAAGTCGGCATAATGTGCACGTCTCTCTGCACTGTATACGAACCAATTCCTGCTTTCTCGTACCAGAAACTCAACAAAAGACGGTAGAACCTCCGACGCCGTCGAGCTACACAAGTGTATAGGGAATGGCAGACACATCGAACGATCTGCAGAAGATGCGGTTACGGCACGCGTTCTTTAAGCAGTGCAGTGTAGAGCGAGTAGTACACGGCCAATTTAAGGTCGATCCTTTTATTTTCTTCAGAAACAACAGCGATACGGCAGCTTTCACACCGAGAACCAATCGAGGCATTTCTCTGTGGAGTTATCAGATAAGTATTCTTTATTCGGAAAATATATCTTCCTCGCCTGTATTTCGGCAAAATCGTTAATAAGATCATAGATGTAAGAAACGTTGCCGGTTTCTTTTTTTTTTTTTTCTTTCTCACAGAATTTATTATTATATTGGCATATATGTATAATGGCAATGGGTAAATATTATTAGCTTTGAGGCTTTTGGAATGGCCAATCGCACCGCTTTTCAGCCGCGGGCCTGACTTCATTAGTAATGTTTCAAAAAATTGACTATCGAACAAAAGCCGATCTAACAAACGACGAGAAAATAGGAGACGATCGAAGTGACGCTACATTCCGCGCCATTTAGACGCTTCGTTTTGTGCATGCCACTGATATCCAGAGCAAATCGAGTTTTCCGTGTAAAATAAAGTTAAATTAAAAATAGATTTTGAAAAACAGACTAAGTAAAAACAGAATTAGAATTTAGAATCTCCCAGAGTATACGAATTGAATATGGAGTCATCAACGAAAAGATTATTGCGGGATTTTCGGATAACTTTATTCAATTAAAATAGCAGAATAGAAAAAATGAACAAAAAATGGATAAAAGTGAAACAACTTCTATTTTATTGTAGACAAAATAAATGTTTCAAAAAAATTCTTGGAACACTTTCCAGTATATGTTTATACTTTATTACGACATCGGGGCTTAGAAAAGCTTAGCTTGAAATTGTCGACCAAGATTTTATATAAGCTTTCTACGCCATCTTGAAAAACAGGATAAATTTTTTTTTTTTTGCGATAACTCGGCTCTCCGTAATGATACGAAAATTGCGATTATATACTTTTTTGTTGCTTCTTCTGCACTCTACAATCGAGGTCGTATGAATTTTTCACCTACCGTTGATCGTTGTTGAGGTATCGAACGAGAAAGTAACAAATTAAGATATTGAAACTTGTTTTTTGCTGTTTTCTCTTTTTGCGTGATGCATATCGGAAAAATGTCCATCATCAAACTTGTAGAGCATGCGAATGCCTGCAATGTGATTTTTTTTTTTTACCAAAAATTGCGACTTCTAGCACGCCGTGAAGTTGGCAAGTCCGCGAAAGGGAGATTATTCAGGCCGGATTCGGTTGGATTATTCCGAAATGATTTCGAATGTCGAAGTGTTCGAGTACATACATCATGCTTAAACCAATTCTAAATAGAATTTATTTCTAGGGCTGGAATAGCTTATGAGTGAATTACAGCAGTATTCACAATTGAATATTTAAGGGAATAATTATGTTATTATCGACGTCTAATTGAAGAGATGAATTCAAGTTATCAATATTATTTTGTCTGTTTAAATATGAATCAGTTCAATCAATTTCCTTTTTCCCGTTGAAACACACTGAAGACTTCGCTCAATAATTATTTTGGCATTTGACCGATGAAGCCGTCTGTTTTTTATTTTTCATTCATTTTTAGACAATATGTAGTTGAAAATCACAATCAAAAACAGATGTTGTGGTTACAAATTTATCCAAGACAATATTTTTAATTCTATTCAGGTACCTGAAATGCATGGAGCCGCAGTTGCACCATTGCAGAGGACGGGCAAAGATCGTCGCAGGTGCCTTCCAAGTCACTGGCAGGGCACAACCATGCAGCGAATGAAAATGCAGAAATAATTGAAATATTCAAGCACGAATTGTGCCAGGCGTGCCTAAGAAGGTTTGATCGCCAGAAAGATATCTATGACGAGATAAGAATGCTGTAGGTACCAAAACTCATTATAGGTCTTCAGAGATTAACATTTTTATCAACTGTAGGCAATAATTTTAATATAATTCATTTTTTCATAATCATTCATACGTATTGCAAGAATAATAAAAACGACAATTTTCATAAAAATATAATACAAAATTTTTGAAACCTAAAGATATAAACATGTTAATAGTTCACTCAAAAAATAAATAGTATGACCAAAAAAATTATTAAAACTTATGTACAAGAAACAAATTGATCTAGATAATGGTTAATAATGGAAAATTGACTCCAAAATTACAGACATCCTCAGGCCGCTGTCTTCGTGACATATCCAAGTATTGAAACAACGATGCGTTGCTGGCGCAAAACCTCCAGTCCACCGATCCCGCGGACACTAAGAGAATACGGGGATATTCTTTCCGACTCCCAGTGGCACCGGCTAGGCTATTAACCTACAACCAAGGCACGATGCGAGCCGAAAGAGTAAGTCTGCCTATGACTGTGTGCTGACGTATATACAAACGGTGCTAGCACCTGCGATGGCACCAACATCTTTCAAGACGGATTTCGAGAGTGCACTTCAAACATCACTGATGAAAGTATTCGTCCAAGCCACGCCGCACGGTTGTTTCTTCCATTATTGCCAGGTTTGAGAACTACCAGTCAATCAAAACTTCACACATCTCTTGGACCGACCCGCAGGTGGCAATTAAATATGAATCTTGTTTCTTCTCTCTTCAGGCTCTGTACCGAAGAATGAGGAGTTTGCACCTCGCGGAATATATAGCAAACCATCCGGAAGCGGCAAAACTCCTGCGTAAATTGATGGCCTTGGCATTGCTTCCGGCCGAACATATAATTGAGGCATTTCATAATATGCGGGATCAGGCAAATCCTGCAGTACAACAAAGTCTGGTGGTGTTGTTAGATTATTACGAGCGGCAATGGGTGTGCAGAATGACACCCGAGCTATTTTCGGTCCATGGACTCTTCCGGCGGACCAATAATTGCGTCGAATCCTATCACAAGGTGCTACTTGACAAAATGTCACCGCACCCGAACATCGATGAGTACACGGCAGATTATTTCCTCTTAGGGACATGGTCAGGAAGTCCAATACCTAGATGGTAAAAAAAAAAAATCATTTCCTCTCGCGTTGATTTTCGGATCTTATTTCCAAAATATTTACGACAACTAATCTCTATCTACTTGATCTATATTTTATAACGCATACCTGGTGATTCATGTCTAATAATTTACATCTACTAATCCTATATCTAATTATCTACATCCAATAATTCAAATCTAATAAGCTACATCTAATACTCTACAACGTATAATCTACATCTACTAATCTATAGCTAATAATTTATACCTAAAATTTCACATCTATTAACTAGTTTGTGGTTTCAATGTTACCATTAGAAAAGCTGATGAACATCCAGGCTGCGGCCCATTCTGATTCATTGAGCCTACAGCAAGGCAGAAGGGTGACGCGGTCACCGAAATTTGCCTACGTTTTTAACCACGGCCAAATTTTGAGCGCATGGCAGAAATTTCAAGAGGGCAGGTTACCAACAGCCGAGTTTCTGGAGCAGGCGTCGAATTTCGTCTCGAAATTGGTCCGCAATTCAGGGCATGCTCCAGGCCCCGATAAACATGGGGAACCGAATCTGATCGAGGCAGGGGTCGAGGATGCTCAGGTTGCTATGGCGGGAGATCATCCTGATGTAGCAGAAGATCATCTTAATGTGGCTGGTAAAGTAGGATCTATTAACATAGGTCGACGGGTGCTAATAAAACAGCAGTGTCTCGCCGTGCCGGTTAGAAAAGCGCTATTCCGCCGTTTAGTTGTGCTAAAACAGCGAGATAGCGCTGTTTCATTAGAACCCGTCGAGGTATACAGGCTGTAATCAATGAGAAATCTGTTTGATGTTTATGAAAAATTATCTCACATGATATAAAAACTTCAATTGTATTCAATGGTCCGGTTCTTGTTTCGTAACCATTGTTTTCTGCTGCTGAAAAGTAAGATTTTCCTGATTACTTATATGCAAAAAATAGAGAGTAGCTCAATTGCGAATAGAAAAAAAATGTGACTGGAATCGAGACAAACGATTACGTCCGAATAGAAGATTCATGGAATTGCAATATGTCCTACATCGATATTTTTAAATCTTTTCAGAAGAACCTGAGATAGCCCCGGAAGCCTTCATCGGGCATGACAACGCCGAATATGGTACGAAATTAATCGAAAAAAAGGCAAACTTTGGGTCAAAATTAAATTGAGCGTAGAAAAAAGTTTTCCAAGTTGATTAAAATTTGCTTTCATCAAAACTCTAAGACTTTAAGCGCAACAGGCTTAAAAGAATGCAATGTATCCTGCTCATTTACAATTGACACTTTCAGGAGAACCTGTGCCGGACCCGGAAGAGGGTATCCTAATTTCTGATGAGGAAGAGGAAGAAGTGACGGGGATTGTCATTCTTGATAAGGAAGAAGGTACGTGATACTTACATTATTTTAGGTACGAGGGAAAATTCGAGTGGGAGCATGGTGAAGTATATAGGAATACTAGGGCAATTCCAAGTGAAACCGATGATTTTTCTGTTTAGAGTATCCAATTTTGCTGATACATTATGCCTTCCCGATCTATGTTTAGACAATTACTCTTGCTCGATATTATGAAGTTATTTTGACCAGAGAAAAAATAAGGCATTGAAATTTTTCACCTACATATTTCGAGAACGATACGTAAAATTAATACCTAATTGTAGACATACTCGTTGGGGGAAAAATTAATATTTTTGATCCAGAGAATTGATGGATTTACATGAAAGTATACCTGTTCAATATATGCTATATAAAAAATCAATGTTTCCATCCGACTCACCGCTCTCTAGATATGGAGATCGAAAAAACTGTTATCCTATTTTCTCGGCTCGCAGCAACCGGATAACTGATTGATATTTCATTACAATATTGGGGGATAAGAAAACTTGTTTCTGCATAAACAATAAGAGTACGTATCATTTGACTCTAAAACGCCGCCGGTCTGACTTGGACTTGCTTAATTCAACTAATAATACGAAGCGTTGCATGGTAATTCGACAGATCCTTTTATGGAATCGCTTCGATACACCTGTTGAGAGGTGGCTAGTAACTCGACTCATGTACATTCGTAGGCAATTGACAATGTTAGTAAACAACGATAGCGTCACTTCAAGTGAGGGTCAGTTTACTGGTATTATCTGAACTAAATACATCTCTTTATAAAGTAGCGCTGCCGTTTGTCTCTCAATGTCGTCCGCTGCCTGTGAATGAAACAGAGTTAACGCCGCCAATAGAGATGAATTCTAAATGCTGGGCTCAAGGGATTTTCATCGATAACTTACAAATTATATTTCCATGTTAGAAATTCCACAGGTCAGATGAAGAATGAACATATTCGTTTTCGCAACAACTGAATCGTTAATCCTATTTGCAGCTATTTGAAACCATAACTGAAACTAACCTCTTTTTCCTTATAACCCAGATAACCAACCCATCCCACACGATGTACCCTTTCCGAATTTCCCGCCTGATAGCCTAAATACGACATGCTGTGCTGCGTTTGTCGAGAATCCCAAAGCACCGTCCTTAGCATTCCTTACTTCCACCTCGTCCTATGCGGTTTATGTGCCAATACGATTCTAAGAATAGCGAGAAGGTGGGAGGACGGCGAGAACCCCCTTTTCGGGCAAATCAGGTGTCCATTCTGCAACCTCCCAATCACGGAGTTTAAAAAGGCTGTCATGCCGCAGGCATAACAGCAGAAAAGCAGCAGAGAAATTATTATTTAAACTAAAGAGACACACAGTTAGGTACAAGTTACAAGTGTTTGTCATTATTTTAGAATCCATCCGGACATCTAGCTATTGTCGCAAATATTAATTCGAATTTAAAACAAATGCAATTGTAAGATTAATAACGATTATAATAATTTATTAATATATATTAGATTTATATGACAACAATACGACTGTTAAATGAAAATTATTCGTACATTTGTAGCAAGGAATTTATAGTCACATCTTTTTTTCCCTGGTTAGCATCGTACACAGATATAATAACTTCCCTATCAATATCTGGAAACATCTCCGCGGACTAAAAAAAAAAAATTATAATGCGTTACAATATTTTGTTGATTTACTAAATTTTTATTGATAAATTTATGAAATATTATTGATGGTATTAAATAGACAATTGATGTTATAATTAAAATTAATATAGTTATAGCATGCTCATGAAAAAATATTAATTGTTCTATTATGGGGAAATTAAAAATTACAACTTTTCAATAAACACTCGTAAATCAAACCAAAACACTACCTGTTTCAATTCAATCTCTGCGTTTGCTCTCAAACTTGGATTTACAATTGGAGTCAGAGCATACAACAGGTGTGGCTGCATGTATGCTATAACCGGAGCATGCGGCGTCATGCCACACATATATTAATAGAAGGAACCATTGGTGGTATTGAAGCAACGTATGGATTTCCCAATGTTGCCTATGAACGAGAATTTTCCATTAATATTATGAATTGACTGTGCTATTGAACAAGAAAAAGGAAAAGAATGAGTAAAGGACAAATTATCCAACTATGTAATTTCGATACCTCTATTCATGTAATGCCCACTTTTGTTTAATTCCTCACTTTCGCAACGCATTCATACAAACAGAGTTGACTCCTGCCAAGGTCAGCTGACCTTGACCTAAAAATGTCAACGATTCCATAAATCAGTAAGTATAAAGGCAGCAGAAAAATTATTATTTAAACCTCAAAAACACTCAGTTAGGTACAAGTTACAATTGGATTTGTCGTTATTTTAAAATCGATCCGGACATTTAGCTATTGTCGCAAATATAAATTCGAATTTAAAACAAATACAACTGTGAGATTAATAACGATTATAATAATTTATTAATATATATTAGATTTAAACTGGAATACACTTCAGCATAAAATACAGGCATGGCAATAATTCAGATATGTCATATGACAACAATAGGACTGTTAAAAATAATTATTCGCACATTTGGAGCAAGGAATTTATAGTCACATCTTTTTTTCCCTGGTTAGCATCGTACACAGATATAATAACTTCGCTATCAATATTTGGAAACATCTCCGCGAGCTGAAGAAAAAAAAAAAAAATTAAAATGTGATACAGTTATTGAATTTGAATACAAATGTCCTTTAAAAATTACAATTTTTCAATAACCACTCGTAAATCAAGCCAAAACATTACCTGTTTCAATTCAATCTCTGCGTTTGATCTCAAACGTGGATCTCCAATTGGAGCCAGAGCATACGATTGACTGTGCTATTGAACAAGAAAAAGGTAAGGAAAGAGTAAAGGACGAATTATCCGTGTGTGAAAAATTACCGAATTACTTAGAACCACGTTGACATCACCAATAGGGTGACACGTTTTGAAACATTATCCCGTCTCCGCTGTAGAGCTATATCGTTTAATTACGCCAAAGATACTCCGGTCAAGGTCAGCTGCTTTGAACGAGGTGCCGTATGCTTTATTGTTGTTAATAAATCATACGTTCGGATTCTAAATGCTTGCATCTGTATAGTTATATGAACATCATGTGGCATCATATTTTCGTCATGAGAAGCACAATTACACGTCAATTGAGTACTATATGTCAGCTATATATTATTTTCACATGCCATAGCCAAGCCAAAAAATATTATACACATGTATATATGGAAAATAAGTGAAAGGAACATTATCTAATTATTTGAAACTGTTTAATGTATGCTCGCAATAGTCGAGCCGTTTCAAAATTTTACTTATACCGAGAGTTTAGTCTGGTGGGTTGATCATGAAAATAAAATCAGTTGGCGGACGAAGAAAATTTGAGAGAATCAAGAAATTTGAATCCGTACGCGCCGTGGCGGATCACGTTGCCCGATATGTCGCCGGACGCTATTGTGCGTTCACGTGATGTTCGGGCGAACGCCGAGTCGGGTATTCGATTGGTCTTAATTTTAAGATTGAATATCAAAACGACTTTCCATGGGTAGAAAAAGTCCTGGAAAACAAAAATAATGCAAAATGCAGTTTGTGCGATCACTCTTTTACCTTAAGTAATATGGGTAGACAAGCATTGGTCAGTCATGCACAATCAAAGAGGCACAAAAATCTAGAGAGTATAAAAGGCTCTACACTGCCAGTAGCGGCTATTTTTCGCGCGCAATCGTATCCTATACTAAAGGTTACAAATATACCGGGCAAAGAAAATGCAGGCGTATCCGATCACGAAAAAAATTTCTCACAAAAACAAAGTGAATCTACTAATTCATCTACAGTTCAACCAAAAAGTGGAACTGAAGAAAAGGAAAATCAATCGCTTTGTATTCTAGTCAAGTAACATTTAACATAGGAGCCAAGTCAGTACAATCGAATAAAATACAATCGTTTTTTAACACTGAATCTGTAACTGTAGCCAAACTGTGTGGATTTTGCATAGCGTGATTCGTCACAGTTTTTTACGAGATATTGAATCAAGCATATCTATTATGGTGAAAATGTTCCCAGACAGTGAAATTGCTCAAAAAATTAAACTTAGTAAGGCAAAAGCGTCATATATTATAACATACGGATTGAGAAAGTATTTTGAACAAGGATTAATAAGTTTAATAAACTCTAGTGACCGAATAGTAGTAGGCTTTGATGAGAGTTTAATCACTATCAGTAAGAAACAACAAATGGATATTGTTGTTAGATTTTGGAATAAAAATTCTAATGAAGTATGCACTAGATATTTAACATCAGCTTTTTTAGGTAGAACCAGAGCATCAGATTTATTACATGCTTTTGAAGATAGTATACCCAAATCAATGTTCAATAAAATTATTCAAATTGTGGAATTATTCAATATGTGGAATACGTTGGTTGGAAAACGCCCCCGTTGTCGAAAGGGCACGGCAAGTTTTACCACATGTTTTGAAATATATTGAAAAAGTAACTACAGAAAGAACAGAGCCAACATGCAATAGCTATAAAATAGTAAAAAATGCTTCGATAGATAAATTACTTGATTCAGAACTTGTTTTTTTTCAAGCATTCGCTAGCGAAATTGAACCCTTTTTAAGTGAGTTTCAGACGAACGATCCTAAAGTGCCATTTGTATTTGATAGTCTATCGACATTATATATCAATGTTTTAAAACGATTCGTAAAGCCAGGTACTTTAACAGAGTATGAAAACGTTTTGAAAATCGATTTAAAGAATAGCCAACATTTATTGCCCGCGGAAAAAGTACAAATTGGCTATGCAACAAAAGACGCTTTAAAATAAGTAAAGGATGCTCATGGCCTCGATGTTCTGAAGTTCAAAAACGATTGCCGGACTATAATGAAAGTATTCATCGATAAGATATCAGAAAAAATCGCCTTTAAAATATCCACTTGTTAAAGGAATTTCTTGCTTTAATTCTTTAAATACTCTCAATAAAAATATAGCTGAAAACCGATTATCAATCGTTTTGGAAAAGTTCGTAAGCAATAAAATTGTATCTGCTATAGTAGCTGAAAAAATGGAAAGAGAATTTAGACAAATAATTGCTTTTGACAGCACACGTGATAAGTTTAAGTTCTATAAGAAAGATGAGACTTCACTAGATAATTCATGGGTCAGTATTATACAGTCCGACCTCTCTACAGTTCCGCATTAGGATATGAGGGGAAGAGTTTTTCCACGAATCTGCATTCCCCCACTCCCTACCATCGCTTGCGCCAGCAAGATTTTGTTCTTTACTTCTCAGTAGTTCCGACTGCTAATGCTTTCAAAAAGCTAGTTGTAAACATAGCGTGAAGTTATTTTTTTCGCTCGTTTTTTACGAAAAATATATCGTGAATGCACGAAACTTTAACTATTGGTGTGTAATTTAGTGTTGACATACATATTTGTAATTAAAATGTCTGCTCTCGGAAAAAAAAGAAAATCCACCGACAGAAATATACAAACGACTGAGGAAACAGACAGAAAACCCATCGTCGAGAAAAAAAAGACTGACAACAAAGATGTAGTCAGGCGAGTGAGATACACGTTCAAAGAAAAAACAGATATTCTTGAGGAAGCCAGCATAACACCAAAACATGTAATTTGTGAAAAGTATAAAATAAGTAGTCGTGCATTAAGTAACTGGACGAAAGAAAAAATTGAAATACAACAAGCAGTGATTTCAAGCAAGATGAAAGATTCTAAGAAAAAAACAACTACAACTGCACTGGATAGTCAATTATTCACTTGGTTTTGTGATGCTGTACAACGAGGAATCCCAATTTCAGGTCCTATATTGAAAGCATAGGCTTTAGTAATTAATCGTGAAAATGGTGGTTCTATAGATTTTAGGGCAAGCAACGGATGGCTAAACAAATGGAAAACTCGAATGAATGTGAAGAATCTCAAAATTACAGGCAGACTGAATATTTTTATCTTGATTTGTTTTATTATTCTACTCTATTCATAACCTCTACCAATCGAATTGTTCTCTAAATAGGTTATTCAATCGTATTTATATCGAATATTGAAAATCTCTTAACAACATTATGAATCTATTTTTATATGTACTAATTTATTCAAAAAGAAAAATAATGATTAGGATATTTATCGCTATTCTCAAGGTGAGAAGTTAGCAGCAGATGAGCAAGCCGCGAACAAATTCAAGAGTGAATTTGCCCTGACAGTAGCCGAAGGAAATTTATCAAGGAAGCAAGTATTCAACATGGACGAGACTGGTTTGCAATTTAAGATGACTCCGACAAGAACATTTGTTACAAAAGATGTCACACAAGCGTCAGGCCCAAAAAAGCAAATGGAAAGAGTGACAGTTGCAGCTTGCTGCAATGCAGACGGTTCGTATGCTCTTCCATTGATTGTGATTGGAAAATCAAAGAATCCTCACTGTTTCAAAAATATCAACAAGGATAGAGATCTACCAGTATGGTATCGAAGCCAAAAGAATGCGTGAATGGATCAAACCATTTTCGAAGAATGGTTTACAAAATAGTTTGTTCCGAAAGTTGAAGATTTTTTGCGCACTGAAGGTTTACCGTTAACTGCAATTCTCTTGGCAGATAACTGCAGGGCACACAAATATTTGAAAATAAGAGACATTACAATTGTGTTTTTCCCACCTAATGTAACGTCGTTGATCCAACCAATGGATCAGGGAATTCTCGAGACTCTCAAAATTTATTATTCATAGCGTTTAGTAGATTCCATTATTGAATCTGTCGGAGTCGATTTCAACTTGATTGATCACTTGAAGACAATTAACTTGTACAAAGTGATATTATGGATAGCAGAATCATGGGAAGGTGTAAAATCTTCTACGATGTATAAATGCTGGAATAATCTTTGGCCCGTGAAAACTCGTGAAGTTGCAATACAAACTGATTACTCTCCACACACACTTGATAATTTAGATGGATCAGTAGGTACTGAAATGCGTAGGCATCCTACTACTGAGATAAATCAAGGTGTAGATCAGTTACTTTGTTTGATAAATAAGATTGATGGTTACGAATTAATCGACTCTTCAACTTTGCGAAAATGGTTGAAAAAGGATAATTGCAGAGGTATGTAATTATTTATCTTATTGTATTTTTCATATATCGCGTAATATTTGAATGACCTATGCAAATTGTATTTTTGAGATGAGTCGAACGAAGATATGGCACTTTTTGAACCGACAAGGAGTCATAATGTAGAAGTCGATGGATATGAGAATTCAAATGAAATAAATCCTAATATCAACTCTGTAATTAGAGAGAACCACGGCGAACTCGATAATATCAACTTCATTTCTTCATCCATCAAACTCATTTATGAAGATCTTTAACAATGTTATAATCTATAAAATGGTTGTATTGTTTAAGTTAATATATCAACATGCATATGTAATAAAGTTGAATAATTTAAATTAATATATCCACCTTGATGAGAATCGATGAAACAATTCGAGTTTGCACGCTGGAATACACGTTAAAAGCAGTTTTAGCTCATGGAACTTTTGAGAGGTAAGGATGTGAAATTTGAACGCCGGACTAATCTGCCGCGGAGTGGGGGAAGCAGTTCGCTCGTCAAACTGGGGAAGAGGAACTATTGAGAGGTGCACTATTGAGAGGTCGGACTGTAGAATTGCACGGCATAGAAAATTATCAAAATTTGTTCACCTTAATAAAAATTATTATGATTCTTTCACGCGGTAACGCTGCATTTGAAAGGGGATTTTCTGTTAACAAAGAGTGTGTAATCGAGAATCAAAAAGAAAAATCTTTGATAGCTCAGCGTATGATCTATGATGCGATCTTGGCAACGAACCAGCCACTTCAAGATTTTGTTGTTACCAAAAAATTATTGCAACATGTAAAGAACTCACATTCATGGTATGAAGAGGCATTAGCTGAAGAAAAGAAAAATCGCGAAAAAGAAGAATAGTTGCAACTGCTATGCAAGAATTGCAAAAAAAATAAATAAAAATTATGGATGATGCTTTAAAAGAAACTGCAAACTTAGAGAAAGAAATAATGGCACTAAAAAAATCAACATAATACATTGAAATAACAGTATTCAAAGGTTTTAATTCCTTACTTATCTATAATTACTTGTTTCGATGTTCCTAACTAATATTTATGATTATTGATAAAGGTTTATAAAAGAAAGTGCAATCAGATGTCGAATAAATATTTATGGTTCAAAAAAACTTGTTTATCCTTTATTTGATGTACCCATATAGTGTCCTGGAATTTTATCTAAAAGACTCTGGAAACCCTGGAAAATTCAGGGAATTTTCTTTGGGCCAAACGCTAGACACCCTGAAACGTAACTGAGCTGGCGGATGTGCTTCGGCCCCTGCCTGTCTTTGTTTCTGTTGTTCAACAAGCATTAATCGATTCTAATTACTCGTGACCGGTAAAGAATTATTCAAGTCCATTTAAACCTAAAATTCGTAGTCTCTCAAACTTAGATTCAACTCATTTACATTTTTAGACATTTTTTCCATTTATTACGTCATATTAAAATAGTTCCACGATATTAGGTATCGTCAAGGTGTCTTAACCTTAAAAGTAGCTTCACAGGAATTATACCTCACAAAAATAGGAATAGGATTCAATTAGAATAACATACAACAAAAAAACCACCCTGTTATACACACTAGGATTAAGGTTTCATAATAGGATAAGGATATTTGTCAATCGCATAAAAAAAAAACATAACGTGTCTATCTTGAATAAAAACACATATCATTTGTTTTTTACCATCATTAAAGTGTCTGATTTGAAACTACCTCCATTATTTAAAGTACGATATTATAGAGTAGGCCCAAGGAGTATCCCAAACCCCCTGAGAGTCAGAAATCTCATCTTATTTAATCCAAGCAATAGTTAGTAGAGATTGCTCAATTCAAGTACAAATAAAAAAGTAATAAGTTACAGCGCCACATTTGAAAAGATAGGGAAAGATACCATAAGGTGCCCCGATAGTCAAGGAGACCGAGGTAACCGTGGGTTACGTTTCACCGTCTGGTATCCTCAAATATATATTGAAAGATTGAAGCTGGCTTGTACTGTGTGATAGGTCGCGGACCGACAGCGATACCGAAATAACCTTGCGTAGCTTCTCTACCACACAACAAAGTACAGGCTATAGTAGTCTTGGGTAGTTCGTGAACGACCTAGGTGGGAAGAGCGCTCCTTTAGGTGAACTATGCGAACTAGTTCATCGATGATCTCGCTGTCAGTTCTTTTTATATTTTTTTTAGCGTCCACTGTACTAGGCAGTGGCGCTATGTGATCAACCGAGTTATTTACTTTTACTGTGCGCGCCCCTTGATATTTCGATATATCGATATCGATACTAAACAACTTCATATCCACATCTAATAACGGACTTTAAATAATTGTTTTGAATAATCATATCTGATTCGACGGTAAGTTTAATTAAAATTAACATTTTACTTTTCTATTTCTATTAATTGTTATAAATAATTGATTATTATTGTAAATAACGTTACTTCGCGACATATAACCTATAAATTTCACTTGTATTATTTTCATTGGTTTGATTCAGTCAAAAAATATGAAAACTTTTTTAGTTAATTTTCTTTATGATATTTTATTTCAATTTCCATATCGTCAAATAGTCTTCAATACTTAGTTTCATAAAAAATAAATCGTTGGAATTTTTACAAAATAAAATCAAATTTTATTGAATGACATTTATTCAACTCATCTTAATTTTGATTATTTATTTATCTATTCAATATTATATTTCCTTAAGAAAATATCTAGTGCAAATTATGTTTTATTTTCATTAATATCTATAAACATAATGAAAGTTCTACTAATTAAAATTATAATTCAATTAATATAATTTATTAGTTTCAGAATAAGTGTAATAATGACGTCAAAAAGAAAACACAGTTCTTTATGGATGCATTTTACTGAAGAAACTGCGAGTAAAAAAGCAAAATGTAAATATTGTTCGTCCTATATTAGCTTTGCTGGTGGTTCGAATGGCAATCTTACCCGACATATGAAGACAAAGCATCCTATGATTTCTCTAGCTCCGGAACGGCAAGATTTTATAAATTTATCTGAATCAGATCCTTGTCAAACTGCATCAAGGAATGGCAACTCTCAATCCTTAGCAATTTCATCATCGTCGTCGATATCAGCATTATCATCGCTTCAAAACTCGATAACTCAATATATTCATAAGCCACCACCCATTAGAAAAGTTGAAGAAATAGACCGACAAGTTGTCAAGATGATTGCTAAGGGACATCATGCTTTAAGAATAGTTGAAGAACCTGAAATGCGTAAACTAATTCAACTAGTTTCAAATTGTCCTGGGTATCAACTTCCCTCTAGAAAAACATTATCAACTAATTTAATGTCTAATGTTCATCAAGAACTACAAAGCGAGGCTCGAGTAAAGATTAAAGCTGCAGTTGCACTATCTCTGACTACTGATGGTTGGACTTCTAGTAATAATGAAAGCTATGTCGCTGTAACAGCCCACTTTATAGATGATAAAACCAAGCTTTGTTCTATATTACTCACTTGTGAAGCATTCAATGATAGACACACAAGCGAGAATTTATGTGACTTTTTGAGGAATGTAATGATAGAGTGGGATATTTTACATAAAGTTACCGCTGTTGTTAGTGATAATGCATCAAACATCATAAATGCTGTTAAACTTGGAAAGTGGCGATCAATTGGTTGCTTCGCTCACACTTTAAATCTTGTCGTCCAAACTGCTACTAAAGAAATATCTGATGTTTTAGTGCAAGTTAAAAGTATTGTTGAATACTTTAATCGGAGTACCCAAGGACAAAACAAATTAGCCAACACGCAAAAACAACTCAATTTACCTGTTCTAAAACTTAAGCAAGACGTCCCAACTCGCTGGAACTCTACTTATGACATGCTTCAGCGAATAATACAGGTGAAGGATGCTGTGATAACTACGATTGCTCTATTACGCTCCGATTTAAATATAAAGCAAGAAGACGGGAGGTCATAGAGCAAGTTTTACCTTTACTTAAGCCATTTTATGAAGTAACAAATGAGATAAGCGCCGAAAAAAATGTAACCTTATCTAAAGTTATAGTATTTAACAATTTGATTCAAGATTACTTGAGAAAATATTTTTCCCAGAATCAAAAAATTATTTCAGTGCAATCAGCCTTGAAAAAAGGTATGGAAACTCGATTCAAAGATTTGGAAAATAATATTTTATATGCTGAAAGTACAATTTTGGATCCTAGATTTAAAGCTAGATCATTAAAAAATCAAGACTATCGTGAGCGCGCAATTGAAGGCCTTAAAATTAAAGTCGGTAAAACACCATTGCAGTCGTTGCAATATAATATTCAAGAAAATTCTTCAAACACAACAACTGCTCTTGTGCCGGTATCATCAGTAGATGAAAATGGAAATAAAAAAGATTGTGTGAGCATATGGGATGAATATGATAACGAAATAAGTAGGATAACAAGACCTGAAAACAAAACTGTGGCTGGTATTCGTGAAATTGATAAGTATTTGAATGAGGAGTACTTAGATCGTAAGATGGATCCTCTGCAGTGGTGGCACGAACGACGTCATACATACCCGCACTTATATGCATATATTTTAAAAAGATTTTGTATCGTCGCAACATCTGTGCCTTGTGAACGAGTTTTTTCAGGGGCAGGACAAATTATTAGTCAACGCCGCAAATTATTGAAACCGAATAAAGTTTCAACACTCTTATTTTTACATAGTAATATGTAGAAAATAATCTTTAAAGTTCGTTACGTGTAATGAATATCGTGATATTTTTAATCTGATACTATGAATAAGTCGGGGTTTTATCTAATTATTAATATAAATGATATGTTTTTTTCATTTTTTCATTATTATTTGTGTAACTGATCTTATGTGCCATAATATTTTAAATATTGTCATATAATTACGTATTATAATAGGAACGAGACTAGTTGTTAACTAATTATTAATATAATATTATTTTGTTTTTATTTAAGTAAAAGATTTTATGTGCCATAAAAAAAAAGTCAACTTTAATTGTAAAAATTCGTACTTTCCAAGTACATATTGTGATATAACTGATCTTATGTGCCATAATATTTTAAATATTGTCATATAATTACACATTATACTAAGAACAAGACTAGTTGTTGACTAATTATTAATAAAAATTATTTTGTTTTTTTATTATTATTTAAATAAAAAATTCTATGTTGCTTAAATAGAGGTGTGAACTTTTCATATAATACTTTGTACTTTTTAAATAAAAAAAAAAAAAAGAATTTGCAATAATCATAAATATATTTTTTTTTCATTTATTGTTTTTACTAAATTATTTCAAAAAAAGAACTAATGAACTAATAGAGCGAACTAGTTCGCCATTGGATGATGAACTAAATTGAGCGCTCTCAGTGGTGACCGACTATGCCCAAGACTAGGCTATAGCTAACTATAGCTAACTAGGCTGCATTACCGTCCTTATCCCTAAGCAAGAGATTTTTCTAATTTGTAAGGCGCGCTGGCCGGATATTTAAATAGAATAAAAGTTACAATTATAGCGAGAAAGACTCTGCGAGGTACCCTACTTGGTGTTTAGCTGTGAGGGTACCCGCCTGCGCCGCTGGATGGCGTTGATGCTAGACAAGATATTTAACCGCGCGTACAGAAGGTACGCGCGGTGGGCGCTCTGTTTAAATAAATAAAATGATTTTAATTTCGCCACGTTACAATGTACATAACCTAATATGAAGAAAACGTATAAATATTTGAACTATTTTTCCTTTTTTCTCTCCTCTGTCTTCACAACAGAATCAAATTCTGGCTCTGATAACAACGGGGCCGACAAAGAAAATAAAGAACTTCCTACGTCGGAAATGGATCACCAAAATGAAGCAGATGAATCCAGCATCTTTATGGGCGATCATCCAGATCAAAAATAGCCGGGTGAAGCACCTTTAATTGAAGAGGTAGCGGACAGAATTAAATTATGGACCAAAGAAGGAATCCAAAAAGATGAAAAATCTCAAATTTTAAAACGTGTTGCTATGAAATACGAGGACTTTAAAATGAATGCCCCCAAATTGAACGATGAGATAATGCTTCATATTAAGGACGATGAACTACCAAAATACCATTGGTGCAACTCTCTCTCTAACCGCTTCCGCCCTGAGCATGATATTAAATGACAAATATGAACCGACCGACAGAGTAATAATTCTTCAACTCCTATCTGACGCAATCAAATTGAACGCAGATCTCTTTCACTCAATTATCTTCACAAGGAAGGTTTACATCACACCAGCATTTGACCACAAAGTCAAAACAACTTTGAACAAAGCACAACCTACAGAGCTCCTATTTGGGGATAACATCAAAACTTAATTAGCAACGTTAAAAGCGTCGAAAGAATCAGCTAAACTAGAAAGGTTCGTCGGGGAAGCAGGAGGTCAGCCCGCCGAACCGAAGAGTCAGAAACTACTGTAACTCCAGGAGCCGAGGCCATCACAACTTCCAACACCCGAGACAGAACCAGTACCCCAAGCAGAAGAGAGAATATACCCAGACACATCCAGTACAAGAGAAAAAGTAACTAAGGTGAATAGTCATTTCACGTCAAACCGGACAAAATAAATCCAAAATTGACCTTCATGTTTCCAATTTGCTATAATATTTTAAACGGGATCTTTGAAATAAATGAATTTATCAAACAATTTTGAAGAAATTTTTTCCGCCCCTATTTTCCGAGTTACACGGGGGTGAAATTCAGGAAAAAGAGCCAAAAATCGAAAACACACTTCCCTTCAAACGGTCGTATCTTTAGTTGTATCCATCTCAGAGACTTCATCCAAGAACTATTTCGAAGCTATTGAATGTCACTATCATTATATATTTATTCAATTCTGCGATAACAAACAATTCCATTTGTTATAAACAAATCTATTATTGAAACGTGGTTTTCAAGGCGAGAACCACGCTTGAAAATTTCCAAAAAAATATGAGCGTATTCTTTGATTAATTATCTACAAAACTGTGAAATTGTAGAATGGAATTCTGATGAGAACTATGTTGAACCGATTTAATTATAAGCAACGGCGCGTGCCTCCGCTGAAAGACTTGGTTCGGGTACGTATGTATGTACATACATACATACGTATAACTAGCGTAAGAAAAAAATGATGGGCATCTATAGCTTGACAAAATTGACCATATTAGAAAACAGTACATATCATATTTTATTAAATATTTAACTAACAATCAGCAAAGCATAATCTTAAACCTAACATAAGAATCTACTAGTGATATTTTATATTTTGTATAAGAAGTGAAAGTCGTGATATTTCTTCATGATTTGTGGTTTATTTAGAAACAACGGCCTCTACTGACTTTTCGGCATCGGCGTATCTCTTAGCTATTAATTTTTTTTCTTGTTAGCGGCAAAATACAATGAAATTTAAGGGTACCACGAACTAATTTAGCTTTATCGAAACGAGGTTGCAATGCCGCAGCTTTTGTTTGGTAATCATCTTTCGTAAAAAATTCTAAATGAATATTTTTAATATTTTTGTAATTCTGCGCCCACGAAGAAAATTTTTGTGGTGTATTTAATGGTTCCTGCAAGGGTTCCAGACTAGCTTTAGCTGCTAGTTTTTTAAGAGCTCCTCCTAAGCCATCACAAGGTCTCTTACCGTGTGAGGTAGCGAAAAAGTGCCATTCGGCACTAACGCCAAAGTCGTCTTGGTGAAGACAGACGTTTAAAAATTTTTTTTCACAATTCTCCGTAGCTTGGTTCAACTTCTTACCGGCCTTCACGTTAGGGGTGGATAAAATTCCGTATTCTTTCACCGTTTTCTTAGCGACAGTGATCATGTGTTTCGAGGCATTAAAATTCTCTTGAATTTTTTTAAACGGCCAATCATGAAATATTGTCAAAATTCGGATCTTTTTGTTCCGGTTATCGGTGGTATGGAACGCATCCTTTAGTTTTTCAACTATTTTGGATTCTCGTCCTCCTGTTCAACATCTTCTTCAACATGAAATACCTTTGAAGCCAGTATGTTCTTCAGCCTGTCAAATTTCTCGCGAGGACATTTTTTTCTGCAGCAATTTCCGCTTAATAATAGGTGATTCTCTCAATTCAAGTAGGCTCTCGTTGACTACACGGATATCTATCAATGTCTTAGCTGGCATTGTTTCCTCCTCAGATTCCGACAATCTTGCTGCACTCGTACTGGGTTGCGGGTCCTCGGTTACCGACGAACTGTCACTGGTTTCACCGATTTCTAGCATTTTTCCAATTCGCAACCGGCAATAGTCACAAATTTTCATATCTGTCGATATCGATTCAACCACCCGATTTAATTTTCGTAGCATTGTCGAAAGAAGCGGTCTCAGGTTTTTCGAAGACTTTCTTGCATGCTTATCCAAGTTGAACGGGTTGAAACAACAGTCATGCATTTTTCTTTTTGGAGCCATAATACAGCCACACACTCTCAAAATTAGCAATACAAAACAAAGAAAACTATAGACCAAATGTTAACTTAACAAGTTTCGGAACAATACTGAAATGTTTGCAGACAGTCAGGAAAAACGACTAACTAAGAAGCCATGGAGGGGATGACCAAGGGTTGGGCTGTTTGCGCAAGACTACCTGAACCTTAGAACAATAGGTGAGGTCACAATGCATGGTAGAATGAACTACGCAGAAGACCTTCAGAATTTACGGCTTACCAATTTTTCAAAACCCTATGCTATTTTCAGTACTATAATAATAAACTTTCCAATGAGTATTGTAGGGTACAGAATAATGAATCATCCTTGTGAAATGTGAAAAAAATTAGTAGCATTCTGTAACCCGAGATTGATTCTACGTAATATGGAGGCAAACAGCGTCCCACGGCTCGAGCGCGCACTGACAGTGCTTATAAATAAATCGTTTCAACACAGTTTCCCATCGGAGTTCCATTCTATAATTTCACAGTTTTGTAGAGAAGTAATCAAGGAATACGCTCATATTTTTTTGGGAATTTTCAAGCGTGGTTCTCTCCTTGAAAACCACGTTTCAATAATAGATTTGTTTATAACAAATGGAATTGTTCGTTATCGCAGAATTCAATGAATATATAATGATAGTGACATTCAATAGCTTCGAAATGGTACTTAGATGAAGTCTCTGAGATAGATACAACCAAAGATACGACCGTTTGAAGGGGAGTGTGTTTTCGATTTTTGGCTCTTTTTCCTGAATTTCACCCCCGTGTAACTCGGAAAATAGGGGCGGAAAATTTTTTTTAAAAATTGTTTGATGAATTCATTTGTTCCAAAGAACCCGTTAAAACAATTATAGCGAAATCGTAAACATCAAGGTCGAAAAGCTGTCCGGTTTGACGTGGAATAACTCAAATGTCGCAGGAAGGTTGAAATATTTTGTCGAAAATTGGCACAAAATCACAGACGATAACTTTATCTTACGTACTATACAAGGTTACGAACTACCAATTTCTCATAAACCATACCAAGGTAGAAACCCACATAATCGTACATTTTCTGGGATTGATCTTGAGTACCTAGAAAAGTCTTTAAATGAATTGCGAACCATGGGCGCTGTAGAAACAACCAGAAAATCTAAAGATCAGTTTATTTCAACGTACTTTTCGGTCCCCAAGCCAGATGACGGTTTTCGATTTGTCATAAGCCTAAAATATTTTAACAAATTTATTTCTACCCAACACTTTAAAATGGAGGATATTCGAACAACAATCAATCTGTTAGACGAGAACGATTTTATGTGTAGCGTTGATTTGAGAGACGCTTACTTTATGGTACCCATACATCCCGAGTATAGAAAATACCTTTGTTTTATTTACGGTGAAGAAATCCTTCAATTTAAAGCGTTGCCATTTGGCTTGAGCTCTGCTCCATATATCTTTAGCAAAATAATCAAACCAGTGCTAGCATTCTTCAGGGAAAAAGGCATACGGTTAACCAACTATCTAGACGACTTCATTATTTTCGGTAAAACCAAGAACTATGTAGAGTCAATACGGAGTTCATCGTAGACACATTGACTCATCTAGGATTCATTATCAATTCCAAAAAATCCGAGTTAGTCCCTTACAGATATTTTAAATATCTAGGATTCATTCTGAACTCAGAAACAATGACAGTTGAGCTAACACCCAAAATGAAAGAAACAATTAAAAGTCTAGCAGGAAACACCCTTAGATTAAAACATTGTAAATTTGGAGAGTTACTATCCTTTATAGGTACTCTAGTAGCAGCCTGCCTAGCAGTTAGATCCGGCTGGCTATATTATAAAGAACTGGAAAGAATTAAATGTACTCAGGGTCCTATAGATCTCTGCGATAAAAATAAAAAAGTTACTCTAAGCCAATTAGCACTAAACGATCTCTCTTGGTGGAAGGAAAATACCCCAAGATCCGTTAATAATCGAGGGGCTATTCACTCGTGTTGTCACAAACGCAATCGATTTTCAGACACCTAAAAATCACATTAGGATCGCACGTTGTCGGCACAGTCAACGTGTAGTCACGCCCGCAATCGCTGGGAGTCAGACGTAACTACGCGCAGTCATTCGCTGTCATTATGTAGCAGAATCTGCTATCGCTGGCAGTCAGACGTAGTCATATGTAGTCATTTGCAGTCATTCACAGTCATTCTTAGTCGTTCGTCGTCGGTTCCAGTCAGCAACAGTCGGTCGAAGTCGATCGTAGTCTGTAAATCAGTCGTCTCAAGTAAAGGCGAGAGTAAAGGCTGGAATAAACGGCCAAGTGTATGAGAAATGAAGTAATTTTCGATAATTTTCCACTTTTAATTCCTACTGGAAGAATTATAGATAGCCGCGTATCACCTGTTCTTTTGCAATGCGACGTCTGGCGGAAGAAATTGAACCACTACAACCAGGCTCTGTCAGAATCACATGCTGTATTATCAGCTTCTTCGTCATCAGTCGATCGTATGTCATTAACAACCTTTTTAGAAACATGCGCATCACTGATTGATTCCACATCATGCCAAAGCATCATGCAAGCACATCAAGCCAAACATCGAGCCAATCTCAACAACTTGAGACTAATGTAAAGCAGGGTTCGTCAACTTTCTTAAATATTTTAATGGAACCGTTAGCTCTGGCCGCCAGTTTCAGCCTCATATAACTGACAGAGGCAATTTTTGAAAAGCTTCTCGTAGAGAAGAAAATTTCCGATAAGAAAGTCCCAATTCCCAGAACTCTATCTTAATTATTTGTAGTTTTGATTTAATATTGAAAATAGGGCGCCGCGCGGGTGTTATGGAAGGATACCGCCACTAGAGAGAGTAATGTACATGAAATATTTTTTTATACCATTAAATATGAATTTAAAACTTTAAAAAAGTTATGGTATCGTCTTAATACTTTGAAAGAATAAAATCCCGTTTGAAGGAATTTTTCCGATTGAATTTTCAGAAAAAGATGCTATTGTTAAATTACTAGTTTGTTTTGAACCTCCGATTTCATTAAAAACAAAATAATTATTCAAATAATCCACCTAAAAATATTTTGGCTCCGTGGAGCCCTTCTTACATAGGTTACTTGACGAGACTACGCCATAACAGTGTTTAAAATTTGTTCATCTTGTTAATTATAAATTTTTAAAGTTGACAAAAAATGAAAAATCCAATAAATGTTGAATAAATTTTTTATTGATACGTGTATATTACTAGTCTTATATCTGACAATGGCATTGAATAACGTTTTTTTTCAAATTTTTTGAGCCATTTGTTGATAAAATATTAATAAACAAATGGAGTAGTTGAATATTTTTGAAAAAAAAATTTTTTCGTATTCGATTGTTAAGAGTATATTGTGAATGAAAAAAATCTTTGAAAAATTTCGCAATTGTTTATAAGCATTTTTTTTCATATTTGGACTATTTAAACAATATGTTGAGAAATTCTTTTTGCTTTAAAATTCATTATTGGTAATTCTCTATATTATTAGAGGAAAAACTTATTTTTTTATTAATAATGTTGTGGCGGTCATCTCCACACACAAACACACACACAAGCTCACGTACACAAAACACAGACACCCAAGGAAACGTCACACGAAATTCACTAAACCTAACTGTATATACCTACACATATAACTTGTACATTGTAAATAATTTGTCTATTCTTTTTACTATTTCTCGAACGTTCTATCCTCTGTATTTTTCCCATCGGGTTTTTCCTCGCCTACGTTTCCTAGAACGTAGTGTCTCATTTATTAGCTTGTAAATAAAAAATTTTTACTTAATTTCATACTTCAATAAACTTGTAAATATACGCAATCTACTAACTACACAGCGTGTCGTCATTCACATTCACCCGCACGATCACCTCAATGTAATTGTTTATTAAGCATACAATTTGTTATAAACAAACTCTGGTTGTATTTATATTTTTTTCAGTCTACAAAAAAATTACAAAAGCAACGATATGTGGTCAAGTGTTAAATACAGTAGACTCCCGTTAAGTGCTCGCTTTCGTGGAATTTCGACGTTTTCGGCATATTTCGCAGAACCGACAGACCCCCCACTCTTGCGCCGTCTTTTTATGGGTGACGTGGTTTTGAGCGGCCTACTCTTTTGTCAGTTGGACTATACTGTGTAATATTTCCGGGAACTAGTAAACGTAGTGGAGGCTCCATTTAAGTGCGCATTTCTACGAATTCAAATTGTTTACAGCCCCGAGCTTGAGCACTTAACGGGAGTCTACTGTAATTTTTTTTGTACTTTTTTTGAAGAATTTTCCATTTTACCACTTAATAAACTTTTGATCAAGTCTGTATATATCATGGTTCAATTTATACATGCATTTGCTTATCAAAAATGTCGTTGTCGTGCGGCCTCTCAATAGTGCCGGTCATGGGGCTGTTGAAGAGTAATTTTTCTGAGAATCTTAGTACACCCACCAAAGGGTACCGCTTGCCTCTAGAGATTCAGAACTTGCTCTCTCAATAGCGCCGCTGTGAAATACATTCTTATTGCTTGTTGTTTGTAGTACAGTAAAAATAATGGAGCTTCGTAATACAGCGAAGAAACGTAAACACAGGAAAGAGTTTACATCAGAAGTAACGCCAGAATTAATAGAGTATACGAACAAATCTATATGTTTTGAAATATACACTGGAAGAACCGAATTTAGACCTTGTGACGTGGTATTAGAAAAATACCAGTCCCAAGACGCGATCTACCGTACGGCGATGAGTTGTAGCCAAAGGGGATATTCCGGCTTTTAATTCAAGGATTTAGGGAAAACTAGATTTAATTAATTCTTGTTATTTTTATCATTTCTATGTCATTTTTGTAACGACGATCACGATATTCAACGAGGAAACTACCGTCGAGGGATCCTCCCGAAAAACTATCGAACAATCCAGTCTACGAAGTCTCGGCTAGAAGAAATACGTATCGCTACGACGTGCAACTCTTTGATTCGCCAGGGAAGCGTCAAAGAATAGCGTCAACTTTCGGTCAGGAGATCTGTCTGCTCTACTTCCGGATGGGCGGCGTATAGGGGTGTGCGAGGAGCACGATAAAACCCTCCCGTCATCCGATGCAACTATCGTCTTTACTTTATCTAAATGTTGCGGAATCGGCGTATAGGGCCGTGCGAGAAGCGCACTTCACAGCCTCTCGGTTCTGCAACTTATCGGCCTGGAGCCGAATTAGACTCAACAACAACTACTGTCTCGGAAACCGTTATCGCGGCCGTGGTTCGTCAAGAAAACCCCCGGTACAGCGTTCCGACCTAAGGATTTTCCCATCGTGAGCGAGGTTCCTAGTGCTCCCAGCACGATGCTATCGTTTCGATTTTTAACGTATCAAAATATCGTTTCAAGCTCTGGCGAGCGAGATTGAAATTTGAATCCAGCGCCAGAGGGGAATTACAAAGGAAGGCGGCAGGATGAGGGGTAAGAAACCGACGAGCGAGGCACCACAGGTACCCCTACGCATCCCACTATCAGATCTACGTATGACGAAAATGACGACCACCTGTCAGCCAATTAGCGACGAGAAATAAAACTCAAATTCTACTCTATCGTCACGTCACCTCTCGCTAACTGGAATGTTCTAGAAGCAAGGAAACAAAACCTATATAAGGAAGTGACACGAGCTACTCATCCTACTTCTTCGCCTGAGCTACAACTCTTCACCACGTGTATCGTATCGAGTATAATTAAAATAGTGCTACGTGAGAATATCGTATATTGTTTGATTTCATCCATAAGGTAAGGTCTTGATCTTTTTGTGAAGACACGAAGTTGCTTAATTTATCTTCTATTCTGTTATTTGGTTTGTGAGCTAAGAAGCTCGGCTATCGTTGATTAATTTGTTAATAAGCAATCTCGTGCCTGCTTGAGTTACGTAGACCTGTCTAATATTCTTTTCTCGCTATCTTCCTCATTCTATCTTTGCTATCGCTTATTTTATTCTATTTTGCTATTCTGTTTTATTTCTTATTTCATTTTGTAATATTGTACAAATTGTGCATGCTATCGTAAAAGTTCCCGGGAATATCCTTGGCAAGGAGTAGCCGCGGTTTGCGTTACGCACCGCGTTACCGCGATTTAGTTAAGTTAAGTTTCGTATAAATTATTATATTTCGCATAAATTATATTTTGTTCAGTCAATTCACTATCGTATAGCGTATCTTTTGTATTAATTATCTTCAGTATCTTTGATTTAGATTGACTATCTTGCTATCGTTAATTCAGTACCTTCGATTCACTTCAGTATCGTTCAGATTATATTGTATCGCTAAAATTAAATGATTATTGTGTCTCGGGTGACCACGGTCCCTATCTCTAGCATAGTTTCTGAGATTTCATTAATTCTGAGTTAAATAGCGTATCGATGAAAAATCTTGAGAACCGGTATCGTTTGTTACTGATTTCTTTTTATTAAACAGTTTAATGCCTGTAGTAAGTCGCGTCATGATTTAATTTTGCCTGGAGTACGACGTATCACTCTGTGATACCGAGTCTGGAGTATAGTCAATTTGCATTACTTATATCGAGTCACCTCTGACGCTGGCTTATTGCTGGTATTATTCCTAGAAACTGCGTAAAACTGTCTATCTCGCTTAAATTCTATCGTAACAAACTACCGCTTATTTTTCTGTTATATAGAATGCGTTGATCTGTTTTACTATTGCTAATCTGTTCCTGCAATCTTTAATTTAATATTTCTGGTACTCTATCGCTTATGTTACTTTGATTAATTTCTTGTAATTAATTTGTTATCGTAATTTTCTCTGGTTGATGTTACCTAATTTTTGATACTATCTTTTGTTACTTAAATAATTTTCTATCAATTGTGCTTTCACATTACTATCGTATAACTTGTGCAAATATATTTGCCTGACTATCGATGTTTAAATAGAATCTACGGCCGCAAGGCACATTGAAGGAAATTAAAATTGTTTAATGGTGTACCCTGCCCCTCTACTTTAAGTTCTTTGTTAATCTGAGCTAGTTGAGTTGTCGATCGTCGCGATCTCGTCTGTTTTATGTTTCCTAAGTTTATCTTATCGTATTGGTTATTTAATTGACGCAGTAGCGTCTGGCGCCCAACTTTAGTCTTTGTTAATAATTTTTGTTATCACGGGAAAGCGCCGAATTGTGCTGGTCCAGGGTTTTTCCTCCCCGTAGATAGTTTACGTCACAACCTATACATGATGAGAATATTCCACTTTTGAAACATATTTCACTAGTTGATTGATATTGTTTACATAAAAATAAATTCCACTCAAATCCAAAAATGCAGTATGATGGTCGATATAAACCCACCTACTGTATATGCAGTTAAAACTCTGTTAAACTAATCGTTCACGAATGGCACTATTGAGAGAGTCGGCTTCGATTTCTGAAGCTGAAAACAGCAGCCTGGTAGTGGGGGTAGCGTTCGGACATGAATGAGGGGAATCGGCACTATTGAGAGCGGCACTATTGAGAGGCCGCACTGTATTAATTCCTCACGGGTTGCAAATATCCGATCTTATGTATATCGAACTTCATCTCAATTGTATCAAAATTATTTTTTTTTATAGAATTCAGGCATACATGAATATAAATTCTCATTGAATTTTTTTTTTTACATACATAAATTCATACATTTTACATACATAAATTCTCATTTACGGTACTTTTAGTAACCAATATGTAATTCAGAATATTTTATTTTTACTAGCTTGTATAATAAAAATTATTTTGCATATAGATTTTTCCAAGCAGCAACTGCACTATCATAAACGGCTTCAATAATTTGCTTTTAAAAGCTAAACTAAACTAAACTAAACTAAATTAAAAGCGAGAAATACTGGTATCGAGGGGGAAATAAATTTCGTGCAAAAGAATTAGGACCTGGAACTACGTGCAGATTCGAATGCCAAACCAAAGTTACTCTTCCACAGCGACAAAAAATTTTACAATAATTTTTATCACTGGGAAACAGAACACGGCAATGAGAGTTCATATCCAGGTATTCTCCAAGTTTGGAGCCAATAGAAAGAACACGGGATAATACTGTTGAAGAAATGCGCAAGAAAACATTTCGGAAATACAATCTACCTATAACAGCAGATAAGCAAGTCAAAGTATGCCGAAAAATGTTCATCGATACTTTAGGTAACTAATTATAATCAATTAATTTCTTCCTATAATTTTACGATACATGGATATTGTTTGTATCACACTAGTCAAGAATTCTTGACTAATACAATTGGTATTTATAAGCTTATGATAACACTTCATCGATACTCAGGAATCTCACGTCGTCCTCTGCAAACAGTTACCAAAAAATTGTGTACAAAATCCGGGTTCATTGAACGCGACGCAACGACCGTAAGCACACCAGTGATCGCTTCGAGATCTGCGGTACGCTGAGCAACGGGACTGACAGCGGATGATTTTGCGAGCAGACGGCAGACGGCGAAATTTCTCGGTCGCCGACCTTAGCCAGCTGATCAGACAGACGGTTTACTGAGGCAGCTGTTTGCGCATAAGATGCCTCGAGATCGCATTGCTTAACAGAGAGAGAAAGAGAGAGATAGTCTACATCAGCACGGCAATTGTTGATATCAGAGCACAGCCGGCCTAATTTAGAGTTTATAGCTTTAAATTCCGTGCTAAAGTCCAACACCTGACGCTTGAGATCCTCAACTTCGTTCCTGACAGAAGGAATTTCGTGATATATAAACTCTTTCAGATCATGTACAATCACATTCGAGCCAACCAGCCCAGGTGAAACTCCAGCCATCGAAGCCTGGCAGCAGGTTAGGCGAGACCCTGAGCTATCCAGCACCTTTTGTTTAAGTGCACAGCTAGAGTGATAAGATGTATACAAGAGGTACACGAGATCGGATTGACCACCGCTTCAGAACAACCGGCGCAAATGATCAGTTTAGCCCCAGAGCCGAGGACCACCGGCCATGATAGTACTGTTTGTAATCACACTAACACAAATAAACCTTTGTTCTGACCACCGGAACTGATACTAGACTCACACAAAGATAATATATACCGACAATGTAGACTAAGACTAACCGCGATGAAAAGTCAAGAAAAAGATGCAGTTCCAGGCGCTATAATGCAGCAAATGGTAGCGTAAAGTAGTGAAACATGCACCTACTAACAACACACCATGTAACACAAAACTAAATAAAAATAATCCGAAACATAGAAGATACAAGTTATAAAGACAGGAGCTCAAAAGCAGCCAACCGACTTTTCTGCGTTTTGAATGATAATGTTTTTACAGAATTGTCAATGTTGCATTGAATTAATATCTGTTATTTAAAGTTTTAAAGTAAATAAAAACTGTACCATGGATGTGCTATTAAATACATGGAATCTAGTAGAACCAGTTGAAACATAAATAGGTTATGAAAAGTATCAACTGGAAATTTCTATATTTATTTCTTACTTTCCAGAGGTCCAAACAAATATTTATTAACTGTTAATAAGTCCTATTTCTTACGATTTAATAAATGATTTATCGACTATTAATAAATCTTATTAACTATTAACAAATCCTTCTATCAGTGTGTTCGGCCTCACCGACACCCTCAAAGGCCTAAGAGCCAAAAAAACACGTAGCATAGGATTAGGACAAATAAGAACTCAATTTCTATAGTCACTCAGTCTTTAGCTAGTACTGCATCATTTCATCATGAGACTCGGTAGAGTCTCGCGCCAAGTACATACATGAAAAAGAATTTTTAATGCACGGCGTGAGACTCGACCGAGTCTCTATACCCGCATGAGAGCTCTACGACCTATACGGCGACTGTGTTATCCTTAATAAATTCCGACTCCAGTTATACATGAGATTCAAATATTTATCTCAGAATATGGGTTCAAATAACTTTCATTTAAGCCCAATTTTTATGCAATCGGTGCACGGAAAGCTGAGATATAATATTTCCGATTTACAGACACCCTCAGTTCGATCAACAAAGTTTCTCCTTCTCCGTATCTTTCGTCGTCGCCCACCAGCAATGTTGCCATTGTCAGTTCCTTTCGGAACCAAGTACAGTCCGACCTCCAAATAAGAAACCCGGCAATAAGAAACCTTCCCCAGTTTCTCGCTCAGGCACTTCCCCCACTACGACTCGAGCTCCGCGCTCGAGAGTGAAAGAGTGAGAGACAGCCAGACATAGTGAGAGAGACAGACAGAGGTAGTGAGCGTGCAGCGCGCGTCTGGTGGGGGTATCCGAATTCTAGGAAAAACTCTTTCCCTTGGGGGCTTTTGGTTTCTTATTCGGAGGTCGGACTGTAGTCGCGCACCAGCAATGTTGCCATCTCCTTTCGGTTTGCATGTCATACTTGCGTACAATATAAATAAAGGAGAGAGAGAAAGAAGAGTTTCGTGTGCCGGTTTGCATGTCATATGCTTCTACGACATTTTATATGACGTGAAAAATATATATATATATATATATATATATGTCTGTGTCAAAAAAGTTATTCGTTCCTATAATGCCGGAAAATTTAAATAAAGAATTTCTGCCAAGCTGCAATATTCGCCCCTTGGAAAAAATTTCAATTTGTTAGGTTTTAAAGATAGTCCCTATCAAATTATCAGATGTCAGATGCATATTCCTGGATCAAGGTATGTGCCACGGGTCTTTATATTTCAGCTACTTGAAATTGGCATGTGATTAAATAGCAACAAGGGACAATTAGCAGTATGATGCGAACAAATAGTCAACCGAGATTCGTATAAATATATGTGTACCTTGACGAGAGACAATACATTTCTAATAATAAATATCTCATAACGTAATTTTCTATATGTATATGTTTTGATTTTTTTTTCTTGATCTATTTTTACGAATAATTTTTTTATATGATTATAAATTATAATTTATTCTTAAATTTCTTATTTAAATTATACATTAATATAATACAGTGGACTCTTGATAAGTGGCATCTTGCTAAGTGACACCATGAACGCCTTCCCCTGCACACGAATTCACTCATACATTCACTCGCGTTCCCCCACCGCGCTCCCGCTGTGCGCGCTTTCTACTGCACTGATACCCCCTCACCTCTGCAACTGTGCGCTCCGCGTTGTACTGCGTTGCCCCACTACGCTTAGTAGGCGTGTCGTTGGACAGTGGTGGGAGCTCAATATAAGTGGCATTTTCGGAGAATTGCTCTCCCCTAAAGCCCCACGCTAGTCCCACTTATCAAGAGTCCACTGTATATCAAATAAATTTCTGATCAACTCAGAATACTTATTTTATATCTATTTTAATAATCTTCCAAATGAAAGATTTACATTATAATTCTTTTTAATAATAAATAAGCTGACGAAACTAGATCAAAGAAGTTATTGAAGTTCAAGCGAATCGATCAACTTCATCGATAATAGCTCACTGAAGTTTTTTATATTCTGTTATTGCGAAATAGTTGTTAAAGCTCAACCACCTATTTGTCAACGACGAATCGTAAGCTGACGAACTCAGATGCAGTATGATAATACATATAAATAGTTAAGCAAGATTTGCATGCCAGTTACCTAATTGTATCTACAATCAGTAAATGTGTAAATGAAAGTATTTGTCTGTTTCCTATGACTTTTGGAACTGCTGAAGTGAAATGATGGCGGCAGTTTATTTTTCTTATTTGAAATTTATTACGTATCTGAATCTGAAATCAATACGTCACAGATAAAATGGAGTAATCTAATTTATTTATTTCAATAATCTATTCACCTTGATTATTCCTGGAAAGATAATGATTTTCATTCTGACTACTTCTTTAAAACCAGCCCACCAAGTACCATTTGCTCAGAATTTTTTCACAGCAATACCTCGCCTGGTAACCATTACCCTCATAACAGGTATGTAGCGAAGGTATATTACAAAACACGTATTTGGTATTTGACTTTGGATTTTGTCAGTTTAACCAGCCACGAGGAGTATTAATCCATAACGGATTATTCTTAGAGTTCGATTTGTCGTCAAGCCGGTAATCCTCGTTGTGAATCGTCTCATGTTTATAATACTTGAGACCTCGGAATTGTCACGCAAATATGTCTAATATACAAACATCTATCTAAGAGTGAAAAAAAAATGTAGAACAAATCAAGCACAATCATTGTCAAGATGGAGTCGAAGCGAAATACATCAAATTCGATGGATTCATTAGATAATGTAGGTGTTTGGTGATTATTGAATTTTCTTATACAATTGTGCAGAAATCGGATAAACATTATTTATTTTTTAGATGTCAGAAATGGAATTAGAATTACCACGCGTGGTATTTCCACCCCTTACCCGTGTGGAGGCTGGGTTGGAGTCTCAGCGACTTGACCAACCCAGTCACAGCGTGGCTTCGTCTCGTTAGTATTGACGCTACAGCTCATGACTTAATTTCTTTACCTTCAAACGCATGACTGTGGTCCGAACGCACCCTACGATTTTCTTGATCATACAACCGGTCTTCGTTTTTTCATAAGGAAGAGAATGGTGTGCGAAAAAGCTCATTTATTCGCGTTCGTACGGGGTGCGTTCGGACTTCAGTCATGAGGTGTAGAGTTAAAAATAGTATTGTAGTAATGGTTAGCTGTTCAAAAGATACTTATACAATTATCTTTGTACGGTAATTTATAGAGGCGGCGCAGCATAGAAGTTGCGAGGACTGTTAGCAGCGGGCGCCGTTTACCCAAGAGTCCCGATACAATAATAATTCACCAGCTCGTCACGGTATGGATGAAAATATTATGTATACTTGTATCCTCATTCTATTTTGAGCCAATATTTTCTTGCTGTTTCACCTTATCCTTCATGGAGGTTAGTGCATATTAAAGCAAAGTTATATAACATACGTTGTCCTATAAAAATATAAAACTTTGCTTGCATCTGCTTTCAAATAGTATGCACTAGCTTTAAGTTAGCTATATTTTCCCTATATGTATGCCTAATCGAATCAATGCATGTTTTCAATTAAAATTGGAATGCAAATAGCTGGCTCTAAATCATGTACTAATAGCATTGTATGGTTCAAAATCTCTAGAAGAACTGCTACATAGGATAGTTCGTCCGAATTATCAGAATATGCCTCTATCACATCTAACTGAGTCTGCGCATGTAAGGGGCAACCCTCCAGATCATGGTGTTTAAAATAGTATACTGCAATCTAATTCCATTTGTAACCAATACTTTTTGTTCTCTTGGACTACGTTCTTCTGATGTACATACTTCGTTCTGTACTTCAGCGTATCAATTTAAACCGTCTAATTTTTCCAGCTAGACTATCCTTTCAAATACACCTCGATACCAATTACGATTCAATGAACCTAAAAGCTTTCATTCTCTATATCTGCAGTCTTTGCTACATCTAAATATCTTTTCGGTAATATTAATTGCCTTAGTTGCCTCAATGACGTTTCTTGGCTTTAAGCTGTGTCACGTAAATTTTCTGTAATATTTCTTGAAATGTTTTAGAACACCATGGATACCCTCCAGTGCTACACGATCAGGCATCGATACATCAGGGGCCGCTAAACCAACCGCCACAACAGGCGCCACTAAACCAAGCACCACAACAGGCGCCACAACATCAGGCGCCACTAAATTAGGCGGCACAATATCAGGCGCTACAAAATCCAGCGCCACGACACCAGTGTGCCGGTCGTGGCATTAGACGCCGGAGAATGCGTAACCAGCAAAACAATTTGATATCTTTATTGTTTAACATGGCTAACTATCAAGAACAATTTGCTGGGTATCGGGGTGGCAGGGCTCGCCAAGGGCGTGGGCATGTCAATCGAGGGCGCGGCAATTAGATGTAACTCTAGTTTATAAGTTAATTTTACTCCTTGGTCAATAGTACACTCAGAGAAGGGATGAATCAAATAATCTCAATGCGGCAGAAAAAATACTCAGCTATTGCCACTAATCTGTTGTTCTAATGGAATATTTTATTGTGTGTATAAATATTCCATTGCATCAACAGATTCATTGCCATAACCGAATATTTATTTTGCTGCATTCGTGCTTTTTTTTATAGATTGTTTGATTGATCCCTTCTCTGAGTGTACTATTGGTATAGATTTTAGATATAGTACGGTTTTTTAAACATTATAAATTGACTAGGTCTTTGTTATTTTTTTTTCTTATTTTTTATTTCTGTTCTACAAAATGAATTTACTAAATTTGAATGCTAATTTTTTTTTCAACATCACAAGTTGAATATTTCTAAGCAAAAATTATGCGAAAATAAAGAATGATGTATGTACATGGAAGAATATTTATATCTGGCGTTGAATGGGGTATTTCCGTACAGTGGGGGATAATATTACACGGGATAGATGGATCTACAACCACAATGTATGACACGCTGGAAAGAAAATTCTATAAGACGTCATGCAGCCATTAGCATCTGAATTGTTCGTAACAGATCTACAATCACAAATTGAAACTATCCTCGCGGCACCAACGCTGTGTGAAGATGCTCGTTATGACGGTTGTTATAATCCGGTGAGAAGTTTTCATTTTGTTTTTATTCAAAGTCATGAGCGGAATCAAACTAAACTTGATCCAAAATTTGAAGGTCATTTCAAAATTGATGATATTTTCGAAAATTACTGATTATATTTGTTGAAGGCTTGTAATCCAAGCCGTGTTTTGAAATATGCACATGATAGATTTTATTAAGAGCAGGCAGGCCGTGGCGACTACAAATGCTAGACACAATCGTACCAGTTTTTCCTAACGTTAACCACGTTCAAATATTGCATAACGGTGAAAATCACTGGGTATGTGCCTATTTTGATACAAAATCGATTTTCATATATGATTCATTGAATACAAAAAAACTCCACAAATGTTACGAGAAGTTTTTGAGACAATTATTTCCATTATATCAGATTGACACGGAGCCTGTGAAGTTTCCAATGATTCAATGGCAATCAAATTTATCTGAATGTGGAGTGTTTGCTATAGTTTTTGCAATATCCCTTATAAATAGACGCAAACTAGATCAAATAACATATAATGTTCCTCTCATGTGCACACATCTATTGAAACTGTTCGAAAACAACGTAATTGATGAGTTTCCATGTATTAATACTAGGCGAAGCATGGTAACAAAATTTGTTTCTCGTAAACGTCAGTTATCTTCTGAAAGAGTACCGCAACCATCCTTTGAACGAACTAAAAGGAAGTTGTCTCATGAGCCGCAGAGCAAACAGTCTTTAATCATTGCAAACCAAGTAAATGAAGCGATGTCACATTTGAGTACCGATATAAGTGTTGTAGATCTGTCACAACGTTTGAGTTCTAGAAAGTCTGTTGCAATAGACTCCGTAAGCTCAGGTCATCAAAAATCTCCCGAAAATAGACACAATTCATGAATCAATGCGGATCAACACTTGCCTTATCATATTTATATTGTTATATTTATATTATATTTATATAGTTGAAGCAAAAGTGGGATTTTTCGTCACACATACAGATACAATAATGGAACCCAACAAATCGAAAGAAGACAAATATATACATACTTCGAATGAAACAAAATCCAATATAGAAACGAATGCTGAGAAGCCACGAGCTCGAAGGCGCGAACTTTATCATTTGAACGCTGAAACGAACCGAGCTCAGAAGCGCGAACTTTATAATTTGAACGCTGAAACGAAACGAGCTGAGAAGCGCGAACTTTATCATTCAAACGTAAAAAAGCAGCGAACTCGGAAGTGCAAATCTTATCGTTCGAATGCTGACCAGCAGCAAGCTATAGCACGAGGACGCTATTTGTTGAGTGCTGATAAGGAACGGAGACGAAAGCATAAGTACTATAAAATGGATATTGAAAATCTGCGAGCAAAATCCCGTATCAATTACGTCCTAAACCGAAAAAATATATGCAATCAAAAACGTAGACAAAAACAAGATGATGAGCCGGTGAAGCAGAAGAAAAATGCAGCTAAAAAAATTATCATGAAGTATCGACGCATCCATACTGTTAACACTATAACGTTGCTACGCTCAAAAGAGATATATATGTAAACAAGATTTCACCAATAATTGACGGGCGATCAGAAATTGAAATAACAATGTAAGCCAAGTCGATTGCCAAATGGTGCATTCACGATAGAGATTTAAAAATAAGTTCTTTGAGAAAAAACTTACACGCTGTCAAGAAAAAAGCAGAGGTTTATCTAACACAGGTTGCCGAATGCTCCAATGATAGGATTGCAGATAGATTAAAAGTTTTATGTGGGCCGTCGAAACACATTGCCTCAGCTGAACCGTACTTTGGGAAACTGTGTACAAGGATGAACAATTTTCAGAGCCAATTGTTAATAATGCAGCGGGGCATGCTATTAACATTTTGCCTGTAATGGGAACAAAGAACAGGATTTAGAAAAGTGTTCACAAGAGTTGGCTTTGCAGCGATATATGTAAGACAAAGGATATAGCATTACTGAAGAAATATATCCAATTCTTACTAATATATCCATGTGTACCTTGAAAAATATCTATAAATTTACAGTTCAATTAGAGTGCACAGCAAAACACGCAACCGGGAAGCTAGGCCATTCCCAAATTTTTGACATGGATGATGCTACTTGCAAGTCAATCTTCTTACCTGTTCAAATTTTATTTGCACATTTTTCAGCCGTTCGGTATGTACGGAGGCTCGTATACGAATTAATGAGTTGTTATATGAGAATTTCGATCATCGATAAAGACTTGAACGATGGCGATCTTGGTAAACTATAAGAAATATCTCAACTTGTGTAGCAGAAAGTTAATAACATCGCCAATACTTTCGTCATTGGCATTAATTTGAATGAAAGAGAGCTCATGGACAAGTATAAAAATGCTTTCCATGCTTTCACAAAACGTTCAAGAGATACTTCCCATTGCGTGTGCGTCTCGTGCGAAAAACTTTGTTTCCACAGAGATATTACAACCATCGAAAAAATTAGAAATCCAATAACGTCTAAAATTTGAAAGGATTTAATGCAGCATGTAGAATTCGAATGTAATGATTGCGAATACGTTTGCGACTATTGCCTTCCGAAACTTCGCCAAAACATCATGCCACCTAGGTGCATTTAGAACAAACTCATAACTGAACCAGTGCCCGAAATTATATCATCGTTAAACGACTCCGAACGTATTTTAATCCAGAGAGCTAAAGCATCTCAAACTATTTAAAGAATGTCTTCGGTAGCAAACAAAAAACTACCTCACCGAGATTTGGTACAAAAAGTAAAAGGTAGGACATTTTATTTGCCTCTACCTATGGAAGAAACTTTGAAACAAATGTGTCCAGCGACAGATCCAATTAATTTTGATCACGAGCTATATATATTAGTCGTCGGTATTCCAACGAAATCAAAATTGGAAAAGTATGGAACGCATTAGCATGGCTCAAGACGAATAATCCACAATATTCGAAAATCAAATTGCCAGTGTCAGCTGACGATTGGATAGCCGATATAAAAGAGATTAAATTTCAAGTACAAAGCACGGACATTGAAATTGAGAATAGTGAAGGAGATATTTCCAGGGAACGTGAAAGTTGTGATGATATACATGCAAATGAGTGTGCAACATTGTTGACTCAAGTTTCACAATCGGATGAACTTTATGAAAATTTCACTATAAATCCGATGTACGAAAAAAGGCCAAATGAAACTGCGACAGATCTTTATCAAATGTTAAAAATCTATGACGGCTCATTAGATAACCGGCATAAAAGTCTAGTTCTGCTATGCTTCCCACATTTGTATCCATATGGTTGCAATGGGCAGCAAGAAGATAGATCAACACGCCTCACGCATGCCGAATTCATTAAATCTAAACTCTTGTCAAAGCAGTCGCAATTTAGGCAAGATTCGCAATACCATTTCTACCTATTAAATGACGCCAACAATCACCAATTAAATAGTGGGATGTATTACACACTTAATATATCCAACCCAAGTGAACGAGTCACCGCAGGAATGTATTTGGAAAAACTGTCGAAGGAAGAGTTGGAGGGAAATTTAAATGCAATATTTACAATGCTGCGGAATACTCCACAATATTGGCGTCGACCAAGGAATGATATAGCTTGTATGATACACAATTATGATCCAACCACATGGTTTCTTACTTTGAGTCCCAGCGAATGGTTATGGTTAGATATGACAGAATATCTTCGCAACGTGGGTGGACCTTCAGCCGCTAAGATGTCTTCAAGTCAATTAATTGCTGCTGACCCAGTGTCTGCATCCCGATTTATTGAAAATAAGTTGAGAGCTATGCTCGGTTTCATATGTTCACTGGATAACCCCATCGGAGAGGTAACACATTATTTCCGGAGACGCGGAAACCAAGGCAGAGGAATGCAACATTTCCATTTATTGATTCGGATCAAAGATGCTCCGGTTCTAGAGAAATCTTCGAATGAAGAAGTTGCAGGTTTCATTTTGAAATATACAACATGTCGAATGCCATTGAAATCTGTTTCATCTAATTTGTGTCGTCGAGTTAATACACATCAGAGGCACAAACATAATCCGTATTGTTTACGAAGTAAACAAGACGCTAAAGGTCGTTCGACTCGAGTAGCTGTTTCAATAGCTGGCAGGCGAAATCTCAAGTCCAGTAGTCGACTGTATGATCTTCTGCGCATCCAAGAGGTTGCAAATATAAACGATTATAATCCAGTAATTCTTACCGCTTAGGAAGGCAATATGGACATACAGTTTGTTGGTGAGGAATCTACTCTACTGAGCATATATGTCACAAAGTACATATCAAAAGCCGAAAAAAGCAACACGGATAAAGAGATTTTGGACAAAATTAGTACGACAAAATCACTTTGTAGTCGTTTATGAAGTTATGCTCAACGCATATTAAATCATAGAAAATGTGGAGCATTGGAGGCTGCTGATAACCTAATAGGTATTGCATTATATGGCAAAGACCCAGGAACAGTAATCAAATGGATAGACGTGAATATGACTAGAAACAGAAAAGTCAAAACTCGTAAAGAAATTTAGGCTCTTGATACAGAATCTACAGATATTTTCTACGATTCAGTGGTCGATACATATTATCCAGCTCGACTAAAGGAATTAGAATCTACCAACCTCTACGACTTTGTTAAATGGTACGAAGTAACGAAGCCGGAGCCTATAGCACAAGATGTGAAATATTATAAGTTGGAAAAATCTTTGTACTTGAAAAAGAGGAAACGTGGGTGTCTTATTAATCACTATAAAAATAATGTAAATATTCAACCTGAACGCTATTACTTTGCGCTACTATTACTCTTCAAACCATGGAGAGATACAGATGAACTTAGAAACGGATGTGATACTTATGCAGAGTCGTTTCATTCGCTCCAGTCAGAACTTGCGGATGCGTTACAATATCACGAACGCATCACAGAAATACAAAAGGGTATTGAGCATGTTAAAGAGTTAATTGAGAAGCGATTGACGGAAGCAGTTCGGTCACAACAGAGCAATACTTCGAATGCAGTCCCGTTAGGTTGTGAGCCTCTTGAAGTTGAAGGTGCGATGAAAGAATTTGAAGCCGCCTTCCAGAAAATTGATATAGTTAATGGTTAGCAAAAGGTTGCCGATTTAAATGCCGATCAAAAACGAGTATTTTATACAACAACGAGTGCCGTAAGCTCGAAAGATAAAATTCTCCGACATTATGTTAGTGGAGAGGGTGGAACTGGTAAGAGTCATCTTATCAAAGCGCTCGTGTGGTGGGTTAAGCAACATACTGGCGAAGACACCGCCATAACAGCACCTACTGGAATAGCAGCATTCAATATCAACGGTTTGACAATTCATAGACTATTTCAACTGCCTGTTGAACACGGGCGCACTCCTGAATACAAACAACTTTCTGATGCTGCCTTGAAAACCATACGAGAACAGCTTAGAAATGTCGTGCTTATTATCATCGACGAAGTCTCGATGATTTCCAATATGACACTTATGTACAATGCACATACATTTCAGGTTAGCTGAAATATTCAATACCACCGATAGCAAAGATGGTTGGTTTGGTAAAAAGCACATTCTCCTTTTCGGGGATTCGTTACAACTTCCACCTGTTCACGAGGAGCCCGCATTCACAAAACTATCAACTGATGAAGCTGATAAACTTCTAGGCTCGATGGGAAGTTTTGATCTGTGGGGTAATTTATTCAGTTACGACGAATTGACGATTAACATGAGGCAGAAAAACGATCAATCGTATCGCGAAATACTATCTAGAATACGCCTTGGAATTGTTACTGATTCGGACGCAGAGATATTATCAACAAGGAAACTCGTTTTCACAACATCGCACTTCAGTGATAGGATACGCGAACTATGTAATTACATAAAAAATTTATCTACCGACGTTGTCTGTCTACTTCCCATTTGTCGGATGTGTGATGTTCTTAATGAAGCTATGTTAAACGAAATACAAAGTGACGAGATAAAACTGGTGGCTCACGATACGGTGGACTGTCCTCCTTATTTCAAGAAAAAAAAGCAAAAAATGTTGAACAAAGATGACGAGGATAGTTTACGAACTGCAGGTCTTGCCAAAATAATTGTCGTTAAAATTGGTGCCAAAATAATGATCAGACGCAATATCGATATTACCTTAGGTCTCGTAAATGGTACAATTGGTCAAATAAAATCGGTATGCCGAGCCATTGATACTGATGACGTAGAATCAATAAGGGTTGTCTTAGCGACAGGGATCGAACACGATATAGATCCCGTTAACGTAAAGTTCGAAGCAATGGAAGGCGCTTTTGTTATTCGCAAGCAGTTTTCGATTTGCCTAAGTTGCGGAATTACAATCCACAAAAATCAGGGTCTAAGTTTGAACAATGTCGTGATTGAGGCACGCAATTCTGTATTCTCCTGGGGTCAAGTATATGTTGCTCTTTCACGGGTAACTTCTTTAGAAAGATTGCATTTGATTAACTACGACCCTAATGTTGTATTAGCGGATAATTCTGCTATTATAGAATACAACAGATTGAGAAAACAGTATCGGCCGGACCTTATGACGATTACTGCCACGTCGACACGCGCACGAAAAATACAAGACCGTGGGTGGTTTGTTCCGAAAATTGTTTCTGCTTGTCAAGAACCTATCGAAAAAGTACCATGTGATAACACGTGGCAAATAAAAGGCTTGCAAAACTCAGATGGTGTTTCCTGTTACGCTAACGCTACGATCTAGTGTATACTTCACTGTCGTTCCCTGAGAAATAGTCTTTCAAGTCAAAAAAATACCGACATAATGAAAATGTTGATTGATAGTTACAAAAACTCACGAACCCCAGGTAGCGTTTTGCCCGTTAGGAGACATGTGGGTAAACAATTCATGTTAAACATTCAGCAAGATGCTCCAAAATTTTTAAACAATATCATTTGGAAATACGATGATTCACGGAAGATCGTAGAACACGAGTTAACCTCAACAGTTTGTTCTAAGGACTGTGGTTATATCAATACGACAACCGAAACGGGTTACATTTTGTTACTTCCTTTGCCCTTATCTTGCGAGAAAGCTTTTAGTTTGTCAGAAATAATTGACCAAAATTTTTCGCACTGGAAAACCGTCAAAGGATCTTCTTGCCAAAATTGTAGGTCAGAAAATATAATTATAAAAACTGATGTATCATCGACAAGTAGCTGTTTAATTATACAGCTCATATTAACTTCCGTACGTGATGGGCAGGTTACGAAGATAAATAATTACAGTATAAAAGCTGTTGCTACGAATAAACCCTCGTTTTGTACTAAGAAATACAAGGTCAATAGTGCAGTATTCCATCATGGTCTGAGTGTGCGAGAAGGCCATTATACTTGTATGCTACGCGATGGAACTCCCGCCTGGTTAGGGGCTGTTCAAAAATTACGTAACGCTGAAATCCGGAAATTTCGGCTATGTCCCCCCCAATGTAACGGTTTCGTAACAAAACAGAGACTGACCCCCCCTCTGTGTTACGTTATATTTTGTGTAAAACTTCAAAATTTGCTGAAAAATGTTGTAAGCTTCGCAATATTAAAAAAATATAGTTAAAAATGAATAATTATTGTCGGGTAGTAACAATTTATAACTAAATATGAGTATTTTTTATCAAATATTTCAAAATTTTAGCCGTTTAAGCTTAGGCTTACATTTTCAGCGTTATGTAACACATCATGATTTCACCCCCTCCTACCCCCCCCCCCCCCCACCCTTTATTGATATAACAACAAGATAACATTTTAACAAGTAACCCCCGATCGCATAGCGTTACGTAATTTTTGAACAGCCCCTTACATGTCCATGATCATAAAGTTAGGAAGCAGAACTGGATTAAAAATGCTAAAGATGCATACATATATTCTCCTTACAGGAAATGTAATTATGGTAACAAATATCAGTAAGCCATTATTTACTTATTAATTTATTTATTAATTCATTTACTTATTCATTCATTCATTCATTCATTCATTCATTCATGCATTCATTCATTTATTTATTCATCTATTTATGTATGTATGTATTTTTCAGGGGGTCGCTCTCGTTATACAACGGGCATTTTTGGCTGATGTCTAAATTATTACAAAAATGCCCGCCAAGTACTACTGCCTCCAAATTTTTTTTCTTCTCGTTTTTTTCTTCTCAATTTTACTTTTAATTGATCTTCTCTCATAAGTGCGTATGTTGCATGTTATTACGTGTGACGGAAGTTATGTACATCGAAATCTAAATACCTACCGAAAACTAGGATTAAGTTACATTCAGAAATTGATTGGAAAATTTAATTGTACTTGGCAACATCCATTGATTTCAATATTTTTGTAGATTAATTGGCTGCAAAACTATTTTTGTGGAAAATACCACATTAATGTACTTGGCGAAAGGTTTTTGCACCAGACTTATATTACCGTCGCAGAACTAAGAAGTAAGCAGGCAACGGCTGCAGACCAAATGGTATGTTAGGGGTACCTCGAAAATCCCAACTTTGCATTGACAATAGATTTCTACATACTGCAACGGTTGTTACTAGGTTAACACCGCACCCTACGCCCTTCCTATTTTTACTTTAACTCACCGAATACTTAAACAGATTTTATTGGGCGCCAGACGCTAAATGCGTAAATTAAAGATAGTAAAGATAACCAATGCACAAGAAATCAATCCAACAAATGACCATCAATAAAATTAAGCGGAACGGCGGCAGTAAAGCACAACTAGCTCAGAAAATACGTATTAGACTAGAATGGTAGAGTGCGTGAATTTTAGGCTTAAAATAAAATAACGTTTGAACAACAGATGTTTTGCTTTAGTGGAATTATTCTTCCGTTTATCATACGGGTATTTCACAAATAGTGTTTAATATTGAGCGGTAACAAGCAAGAATAAAGTTAACAAAGGTGAAACGTAATATGAAATAAATATTCTATACAAGACAAAATGCTCAAAAAGTCCTTATTTACGTAGCGGTATTAGATAAAGAAAAAGTATACACGAACTCACTAGCGCACGCCGAGTGTTGCTATACAATACAAGCTAATATGCTACAGTTTACACTGCGTATCACCGAGCGATTCGATACTCAAGCAAAATACTACCATAGGTGGTACGTTAGCGGTATCGGTTATTAATTATTAACTATGTAAAAAGACTCAAAACATATCATATCAGATCTACGTAAAAGATTAGTTAAACTTTACGATTACTTGATTATAATGGGAAGCGAAATTTAGATCGAGCTGCAATTTATACAGAACATCAAATATATCATGAAGGAAATTACTAAATTAACCTTAAAACTAAACAACTTAAACTAGTGACTTTCTACGCTCAACCAACCCTTGGGGGGTTGGTTAATTAATTAGTGACACACCAATAAATAATATTAAATAATATAGGCGATATCAAATAGACAGATCAAATATAGCGAAAATCATACTAGTTATACCAAGCGAGAGTTATAGAAAAATCATATAGGAATAAATCAGAAAAATCAGAGAAACAAGCTATCAAATGGTATCAAGCGACTGTTAATTCTACTCAATCAGGCCAATCAATTAAATGTTAATTAGCAAAACAAAATAGCCGCAGCCAGTTACGAAATCACTTCTAGATCCTTATTTATCTCAATAATTTACCTACACGTGGCCCGAAGGCTACACGTTTCACAAAAAGATACCTGAGCCAATAATAGATTATAACATGGATCTTTCTAGGTGAGTTCGTGGCTTTACAAGAGCGAAAAGGTCGAGGAAAAGGTCTTACCTTGTCAGCGAGATGTTCCTAGTACTCACTACACTTAACTTATTAATGTTAATAAAAGAAAATTAAACTATAACTTGAAGAATAAAACTTAATACTGAATAGCGGAAAACAAGAGAGCGATAGTTTGGATTGAGAAACACTTAGCGGTATGATATAAGTAATAGCGGTAAGGCAGAGCCGTAATGCGACACGTCTTTTGATATTAACGTTGAGTGTAGGAGTGACGAGTTCCTTCTCGATTTTCGGTCGTCTCCTTGTACTCCTCGCACCCTAGGGGGGTGGGGAGCCTATGAGGTACGTCTCATTATCCAATTGGTCAAATTTGAATTCGCTACGTTGTTTCCTGAATCCGTGCGGACGGTTCGTCAGCCGTCGCGTACGGGGTAGCGAGACGTGTCAGATGTAGAGTTCTACTTTATCCAGCGGTATGATAACTTTCCACAGCGGTATGTTAGGGAGGAAGACGCGACTCAGGATTCTTCGTCGTTGTAGCGTCCTCGCGCTGTTAACCACCTTCAGATTCACTCCACGGGGCAGTCTAATTTCAAGACGACATCCCGTGGCTTTGCGACAAGGCCTAGGTGCACCATCGACGGATCACCACCTTTTTAGCTTCTTGCCAGAAACGCTATACTCGCCCTAATCACGCGGCTCGTCTTCCAGCGATAACGATCCTAATACCAATTGGCGTCGATAATAACAGCAGGAGCACTAGATGTTAGGCACCAGCGGTAACGGGAGGTGACAACGTTTTTGTCGAATCACCCTATACTCCGTTGTTGCAGTGCTCACGTTGTGAAAGAATTTTAGACGGCGGTAGGGAGGTCGTATGCAGACCCTGTACGCCTTCCCGCGTCTGTAGTCTTTTCCTAAGTCGGACGTACTTCCCTCTCACGTATTGGTACTATCATCAGGGCTTCATTAGGCCTTAGTGCAGACTCCGTACCTTGAGGATATTTGCTGACTTCAGACCCATTCTTAGCTCTTAGTCTTCTTATAATAGTTCTTCGCTTGCTCTTGGCGCTTTGCTCCGACTCTCTCTCTCGTTTGCGTAGTTACATTAACAAAAATAATACTCTAAATTAGTCAAAGTTACAAAACCGTACCTAGGTGTGTCACTAAATTTTTTTCCTAAGGGCTTCCCTATCAAGATGTGCCGCCGCTTTCGTCGTCGTCTCTATCTCTTTTTCCTAATTTTAAGCTACTGCGATGTGCCTTTGAAATTGCATCGTCACAATACGTAATATTTTACAATTACGTTCGCACGTCTGTGCGCAAAATATTTTACTGCACCCAGCGAAAGTTGGGAAAACCAGCGTCTGCGCGCCAAATGTTTTATGACATCACTAAAGATACGTACGTGGGAAAAAAAACCTACGGCGGGTCAAACAGGGTCCGACAAATTTGCCGAAGTTAATGTACAAGGCTGGGGTAGAACCCAGTCATAGTTTCTTAAGATCAAGTACTCCCACTCTTCAAGTGACCGGTGTCTTACCTTGAGGGGAACAACCAATCGAACAAATGAAAATTTTGGAACCACCCGCGTAGGAGGCACCCTTTGCTCGCATATATGCCTCTTCGCAGACATTTTACAGTCAGTTCAAAATAAAATTCTGTTCAATAAGTAAAACTCTGTTCAAGAAAAAGACTTTATACCGAGCAAACTAAGCTTAAGAAATCGTAGATCCATAAGTTTAACCTTACTTTTAATAATAATCACTATTTTGTTAACACATTTATACAATTACGCTTTTATAAAAATATATATTCAATTGTTATAGACAGTTGAGCCTCAATTATTTCAAAAACCAGTGTAAGGAGTTTACGGTCCTTCTCACACACAAATAACACAGTGTATGTTTTTCGATAGAGAATATACCGAGTATACACTTCAATCTCTTCGTTATTATCTAACGAAGAAATTGACGCGAGTTCTGTATATTTACTGCCGGTAAAACGGAAAGGAAGACGTTAGAAAAAGTATCAGGCCAGTGTACCAATAATGGCTATGGCCAGGATACATACCATTTCATCATTTTATGGCTTTGATATGTTCATATCATGAAATAATAACTATAGGCAAACGTTGGTGAAGGATAAATGCACAATTTTCAACTGTATCGGTGCAATTTAGTAATGCTGATTCGGAACTGAACCCTTCTTTAAAACAATAGCTCCGATTTCCAAGACCACCGTTCATGAACTTATAAGGTCTTGCTATGGAAGACGTATTGTGTAAAAGTATTGACACGATGGGTGTTTGATTTAACATAAATATTTAACCGATTATTTACTATAAGTTTCATTTTATCGTATCTCAGTTTCAGCTAATAATAAATATTATCAATGTGATATAAGTTCAAACAGTCTTGAATCATGTATTGAACAGTGTTATGGGTGTGATCGTCGTAGAGTGGCTGGAAGGAATAGATCGAAGGAAGAGAGTAATTGATCATTTTCAAAACAATCTCTACCCACCAAGTTTGTACCGTCATCCGAGATAACTTCCTTTAGCAATATTCTCCTTTGCATGATCTCCTATTGATTTTCCATTGATTCCCATTGAATAGCATTTGCAAGAGAGATTTGAAATATGAAAATTAACTAAGGGAGTGCTTGGCTTTGTTGCCTGATTTAACGCAACAGGTTTTTGTACTATTTTGCGTAAAGCAATGATGTTTCTAATTTGTCCCTGAAACAGAGACTGATGTTTTCAAGGTTTTGGCTGGCGAAACCATTTTTGTTCTTGGCCGTCATTTTTGACATTTACAATGTTTTAGAATACATTATCAATACAGTTTCAATAGCGCTATCTGCGCAACAGACTTTACACATGGAATTCAGATATTATACTCTGCTATGTATAACGTAGTTTCGATAAATACAGAATTTATGCAAACTTTCAATTTCAAAATTCCCTGACTCTTCAAGATGTTCCAAACCAAAGATTGACCATTTTTATTTCCGCGTGCATGAACATATTTTGTCCTGAATGAAACGTATACAAATATAAGCATGAAATAATATATTAGATTCTATGCTTTTGAATTTCAGTGAGATATAAAATCATGGAAAATAGTTTAGCAATGAATTGTATCAAAATGGGCACATCAGTAGTAATACATTATACATATAGTTCGTATTTTCAATCGAATTACATGAATTTTCCAGTAACATCGAGTAATTAGCTGACTTTACTGGGTTTTCCGGTTCGTTACAACTCTGAAATATCAGTAGTGCAAAACAACTTGTCAATTTGTGGTAGGAACCCAAGTCTATAAAAAGTTATAACAGAGTATAAGCTGAAGAGATGTAAAATACGGCTAAAAAAGATGTGATTATCAATCGTATTTCTTCTTCAAGCTGTACAGGTATTAGCTCTACCATGAAAATCCGACGACGTGTAAATATATATCTAACAATAAAATCAATATTTTCAATCCGTAATACAGCGCCTATTTCATGGACAGGCTGAGTATACACAGAAATGTACGCAATACAGTTTAGCTGTTTAACACTGAAATATAAGTAAAAAATAATTGTATCGCAGCTGTGGCATGTTTAACTGCGGGTTATATGTATAGAGATTGGATGCTTTCAACAATGAAACGAGTCGCGATGAAATATTTTTAATGTAAAATTTTCGTACAAGGTAAAAAAGTTCGTTGATAATTTCCAAATGCATTACATTTGACGAAAGTATAATCGCGATCTTATTATGACCCTTTTTTGTCATTTATTTTATAAGGAAAAAACTAATAGGCTTTTTTTTTTTACTACAGAATTGAGCACCAAAGTTGCACAGTTTTTCGAAATTACTTTCGGTACTTTTGCTACATTCTTCGCGGATTTAGGCCCCAGGGGAAACAAAAACTTCAGGAACTTTGGCAACTCCTTAAAAAAGAATCTGAGGCACGGTCTTACATGCAGGTCTTGAAACGATGATGGTGGGGGTACGTTCGCTTACGGAAGAGGTTTCCACTTCGATTTCGGGCCACTGGGTTCGCGTAAGGTAGTCTTAGGCACAGGGATAGGAAAAGAGTTTGCGTCTCTTTCTCTCAGACATAGAGCATGCGCCGTACACCTTAACTTTATTTCTTGTATTGGTTACTTTACGTAATCAATATTCGATGTATGAAAAGGCAAGAAGAAGTTAATAAATTAATGTATTTTTCTATGATTTTTTAAAACTGAAGCTTGTGATATCCAAGGGCACTCGACAAGCATGAATGATTTTTTTTTTTAACACCTGCATGGGAACTTCGACTTAAAGTATTAGAGTGTCAGGGACGTAAACGTGATATTTTTGGATCGATCCTAGGTTTTTTTTTTTTTGTATTTTTCCACTTTCGGGAAATTATCTCTATTGGCTTGTTAATTTGTGTTCTAATTATGTATTACACTTTTTAATGATAAGTCATATGCTCGTGAAATCGTACTGCGACTGTTTCAGTACGATGCCAGGAATCGCGTCTTGCCATTTTTTATATTGCTTAATGTTTCTTGGCACTTTAAAAATAGAACACTTTTTTTTAAAGCTTTTGTTCCCCGTCTTGCACTTGGGAACAACACATGGCTTATTAGTCATGGCAGAACTTTTCCACACGAAAAAAAACCGGTCTGTTGAAACTGTTTAAACTCGGTGGTTTAACAACTTAGATTATGTAGTGGTAATGTATCATCACCTACGTCATGACCTACCTTGCACGAGTGCACCACACCGCGGCGGAGGCAATATCGAAAAGTTGCTTCAGTAAGGGTGACACTCCCCACTATCGAATTTAGGCCTAGTTGCAAGACCTGTATGTAAGACCGTGATTTGAGGTATCACATGCAGGTTTTCTGACGTAGTCATAAGTACCTACTGAGTTTTCATAAAAATATTTCCACTTGAAAATGCAGGAATAAAACAATTTTTTTTTGTTCTATAATTTTCTTCAAACATTCCGATAAAGGGGAGTAAAAAGATTTTTGTGATCTCGAACGAAGCTTCACTCGACATATTTACTCATTTGACTACTAGACCAAAAGCCCGTGTTACTTTTTCATCGCATCATAAGTTTCCGCACACTGACCATGGAAACTTGTTCAATTCATGCCGACGATGCTACAGACATGCCTGAAATACATTTTTTCTAGGGCGAAGTTTGGGTAGGGAGTTTGGCGAACGGTGTAAAAAAAAGTAGGTACAAAATATTAAAAGTTTACGACTGAGGGTAGGGGGAAACAAAAATTTTCAATAAAATAATGCTACGCTCGCCGATTGTTAGTCGTCTACGACTTGGCGATCACTTGTTGCAACTCTCAAAATATGTCGAAAAAACGGGCTCGAAAAATTTTAGAGTTTATGACTGACAATGGTGGGCTCTTACCAACGCTCCGTCAATCACACAAATTTCGTCCGCCAGTCTTGAAAATAGGTTTTTGTAGTTGATTATAGCTAAGAAAAATAATCATATGGCATGACTTATGATTATTCCGAAAATAAAGACACGAAAATAATCATATATACGAATTAATATCTACCATTAGTTCACGAGATTTTTTTTCACATAGCTATTGATACTAAAAGGCATATGTAGGCACATACTGAGCACCGGCGACGCGGAGTTACCTGAAAATTGGAGCCTCAACGACCAAACCTTGACGTGGAGTGGGCCCGCGACAATATTGAATTCTTTGGTGGTGATGCAAGTCAAGTAACAATTTTCGGACAGAGTGTTGGCAGTATATCGGTCAATTTTCTAGTGCTGACGAAATGACGGATGGTGCAATTCCAGAATCCTAATTCTATCAATACGTTGCAATCGATTGTGCAGCCTGTTGGAATAAATTTTCCCATATAAGTATTGGCGTTCATTCTCTCACATTTCTCCACTCCATTTTTTGGATACCTTATTCTCTTTTCACCGTGAAACTAACGAGTTTTGATATCGTTCATACTGTGAGCTCTACATTATTTTCAAACACCATATTCTTTTGCCGACAGGACTTTTTCAAAAATACATAACTCTAGCTCTTCGTTCCAGCAAGCCCAAATTCAAACATTGACAAACATTATTTCTTAGGAAATATATTTTTTCCTTGGTTTGTTGAATAGATAGGTCTAAGGGTATTGGTTTATTGAGAACATTTCGTCAAGAAAAATGATTCCGATTTTATAGGTCCCATGTGTCAATCCCATTTAGAAAAAAAACGAAAATTTCCTCCGGTTTTTCATATTTTCCAGACGTGGCGGAAAATTTTTAGAAGCATTGGTATGACACGGGTATAGCCTCTACGATTGTCCAAACGCATAGGAATAAAGTCCCTCAGAATAGGAAACGGCGCCGAGGTATCAATTGAAGTTGAAGATTCTGGATACTCATAGCACATGCCGTTGTTCTATATACAGTTCATTCGAAAATCGCTTGTAGCAGCAGCTCTAGCGGGAAATAGTGGAAAATGTTGTTTTAATACTGTCAATGGTTCGTTTAGTGGCATCAAGATATAGATGGCAATGCGGCGTGGAGTTCCGAAGACTTAAACACGTTGTCGATAAAAATGTAAGAATTACAATCGGACCCAATATGAGTGACAACGAATCACGTTTGCTAAGTTAGTTCGCAAACATTGATCCAAGTATATATGATACAATCGATTAATTATTTCTAAGAATACATTTCAATAATACTGGATGTGACACCCGGAATTTAGAAAACTGATACATTATACTCTGTTATGTGTAACTTTATTCCGAAAAATACAGAGCTGTATAAACTATCACTTTTAAAATATCTTATTGATTTAAGATTCTATATAAAAGTTTGGATGAACTTTAAAAAAATAATTTCAGAAGATTGATCCAATCTGTAGAAGTTCTCTACGCTATTTATTCCCTCGGTTATTTTCGATGGAATTGGGATAGCGATATATACTACAGATTTTGTTAGAATTCATCCCAAGTATTCGGAGTAGGTACTGTGCATAATTTTCTAAATAATTTTCTTCGTAGCTTTGGAAGCATATTCATAAAACGGTTCAATCAACACAGTGATAAGTTTTTACGATCATGGTATGATCAATAGCACATAAATGACGCAATACGTGAACAAAGACCCAGCTAAAGAACAGCTGAGTAAAGACTTTTCAACACAGTGATAAGTTTTTACGATCATGGTATGATCAATAGCACATAAATGACGCAATACGTGAACAAAGACCCAGCTAAAGAACAGCTGAGTAAAGACTTTTTTAGTTGATATACTACCTCCAGTCATTGAATGTAAGCAATCGAGCGTGGAAACGCTTGTCGGAAAGGTGCTTACTTATAATATGCTTTCGATTTAAAATGCACGTCATGCAAATTTTGAACGAGTGTTCAGGCCAATCTGATCGAACCGGTTTATGTATTCGTGACAGAATAAAACTTGACAAACATTCGTTTCTCTGTAGCTGAAATCGCTGATATTGGGTATCGAAAAAGCCTGCTTCAAGCGGGAAGACAATGGCCGTATGCTTTCCGTCAATCGAATCCTGCATTTACTATGAGCTTCTCGAAAACTGATGTACCATGTTGTGTTAGAATTTAATTGAACAATCTCTGTACTTGCGAGAGATACCATGAAAGAAAATATGAGGTTCAAACTCTCATCCAAATATTGTACCTATTTCTGCTCGGGTTTTGGCGAGTTAAGTAATTGTTTTTAACACGCCATGCGCAAAGTTCGATTTTGCACACGCATTTCGCGTACGAAATTCAACTTCACGCGTGTTGTGTTGAAAAACAAAGTCCGATACACGTACGAAAGATGATTCTCGACTCGTGTGATTGTCATTCTCGCTTCGCTCGGGCGAAAGACTTCACACTCGTCCGAGAATCAACGCTTTTGCACTAGTATCGGAAAGTACTTTTTTCCGCACGGCGTGTATAAAGCCCGATTTCGCACGGGCGTTTGCGTGTGCAAAATGTCCTATTTCCACCGTATGCAAAATCGTGCATTTCACACATTGTTTGGAAATAGTATATTTTGATACTAGTGCGAAAATGTTGATTCTCCGACGAGTGTGAAGTTTTCCGCCCGAGCGAAGCGAAGGTGGCAATCATACGAGTCGAGAATCATCTTTCGCACGTGTATTGAACTTTGTTTTTCAACACAACGTGCGCAAAGTTGAGTTTTGTGCATGCAAAGCGTGTGTAAAATTGATCTTTGCGCAATGCGTGTTGAAAAATAATATACGAAACAAATGCGAAAAGTAAGTGATCTCGCACTCGTTTTTTGTCACCCTCGTTTTGCTCGGGCAACAAACCACTCGTGCGAGAATCACGTACTTTGCGCACTTATTTCGGAATGTAATATTTTCATCTCTGCAATGGCTACGTATTTTCTTCGGTTTTTCAGGTTTCCCTATTTTATTTAAGCTATGGGATTTTTCATCGCAATGAAGTTATACTCTTCGTAAACGTCACGTATTTCACAGCTAATTAAGAATGAAGAACTGAAGCGTACATTAGATCACATTGCAGTCTCACGCTTTTCAGTAACAAATATTCATAATACACGAAGAAAGCAGACATATGGACAGCTTCTTTAAAAATCTAAGAAATCATCTCGACTTATGATGTCGGCAAATATCTCCAGAATTTGTGTACAAAATATCAAATTGAATACCTAGAGACTGCACCGTTCTTTCCGCTGAAATTTTCTTGAAACTTTTTGAACATGATTTACAATTAGGTGAATTTTTGCAATAACACGTTCAATTCGTTTCGAATTAACGGTCGGTTCCTTCGTGGATTGCTTCTTGATACAATCCGCTCTGTCAATAGTGCTGGTGATGAGGGGGCAGGGAAAAAGTTCTTCGAAAAAAGCAGTACTCCCACCATCATCGCGTCTCGGCGACGAAAACATTCAAATCACTCTCTTTCAATAGTTCCACACGCCAGCTTATGTTCATTATGAATAGAACCTGATCACAGGTGGGGTAAGCGTTTGAACAAAATAGGGGAAGCGGCACTATTGACAGAGTGGACTGTATTTATACAACACAACTTCAATAATTCGGGTATCGTCGACTGACTCCAGTTAGCATAATCGAACAGCTTGGTTAAAGCGGGTTCAGATAATCGAGGCTCCACTGTATACCGGCATTGACGGATATCAAGCTTTGCAAATTTACTGATTCAACCACGTACGAGTATACTTCTTTGGCCATTAGGGAACATTTAATAAATTTAGTTGCAATCATTTGCAGTTGCGACAGTACCAATGATGGAATTGGTATTATATAATAGTGCGCGTATTCGTCTATTCGTAATATTTTTGATAAGCCTTTGCCTAAGAGTCAGCGACGCCTTCGAAGAACATGAAACAGCAACCACTGACCAGGATTTCATGAAACCAGAAGTTACGATAATTCAAGGACGCCTTCGAGGCGTGTCTATGTCGACTCTGAATAACAGGAGCATCTCTGGCTTTTTAGGGATTCCTTATGCTGAACCTCCAATTGGAAATCTCAGGTTAGTAGAGACATAGTTAAGATAATACGCGGTGTACAATATTGGGTTCATTTCCAGCGGCATTGAAAAGTACGCGAAATTTTCGAACTGAATCATTCGATTGGAACGTTTTTTATTTCAAAATGTGCGTAATTTTATAAGCTTTCGATAACTTTTTTGATCGACTCAAAATATTTAAAATTAATTGAAATATTTTCTGAAGAGCGAAAATAGTCGAAAATTTTTGAACGTCAATTTCTCAAAACACCCATCTTGTATTTCCTTGGAATAATTTTTGTGCATAGTATGCTTGATAAAGTATATTTCAGCCAAATCGCAACATGCCAAATCGCTGTAAAATTTAGTAATGAATTTCTTAGTGAAAAATCGAGTTTTTCGGTTTAAACATCTTTGTCATCAATTTATTAAGCAGTCTTATACGTGTGCGCGTACTTTTTGGTCGTTAAACCTTAAATCACTTGATGGCCAAAAAATTTATCTCGAAATGACTACCTTCTGTAGTATATTTGATGCATTAGAAGAAGAATTACAGCTGTTTTCAAATAAAAGAAATTTCAAATAGCAAGTCTGTGAACGCAACGTACATTTTTGACTTTTCATCTTAAAAAGAAGAGTTGGATTCGGCTGGAAAATGACTGTGTCCGATTTTGACGAATCGTCACGTTTCAAGACCCCTAGAATCCGAAAATCATATTTTTAACGTTTTGTTCACTCGAAAATCTTAGAAACGGTTCGATAGAACAATTTGCGCTGCCGCTGAATAATGTAGGTAATTAAATTTTAATTTTTAGGTATTTTTACAAGTAGGAGAAATCATTTTTCATAAGGTGCCAATTAAAAATCAGCCGCCAGTACTATTAATTAAAATATTATTAATTGATTTCAAGTAACACATTTCGTTTATATTTTATGGAAATAAAACCTACATCACTTTACAACAGTGTATTTAAAAGATTTGAAAAGTTAGAGGTGCCGCTGATTGTTCAGCCGCAACCTCTACGCAGCCAGGTGTAAACACGTATGAATTCGTTAAAACTTTTCATTTATGATGTATATTAATTATATTTGTACCACATTAAAGCTAATTTTTTTCTGTATTTAATGTTATAAAGCTGCCTGTAAAAAAAAACCCGCAAGTCAAAGTTTCCTGACTTGAAAGATGCTACTTATTGAAAATAAAGTGACAGAGAGTGAGCGCGCGACGTTACTAGTTAGACGAAGATGCTAAATGCCAGCTGCTTGCTTCTCTATTTATCGAGGCATGCGTAATGGATCAAAAAACGCGAGCAGCTGGCATTTAGCATCTTCGTCTAACTAGTAGCGTCGCGCGCTCACTCTCTGTCACTTTATTTTCAATAAGTAGCATCTTTCAAGTCAGGAAACTTTGACTTGCGGGTTTTTTTTTACAGGCAGCTTTATAACATTAAATACAGAAAAAAATTAGCTTTAATGTGGTACAAATATAATTAATATACATCATAAATGAAAAGTTTTAACGAATTCATACGTGTTTACACCTGGCTGCGTAGAGGTTGCGGCTGAACAATCAGCGGCACCTCTAACTTTTCAAATCTTTTAAATACACTGTTGTAAAGTGATGTAGGTTTTATTTCCATAAAATATAAACGAAATGTGTTACTTGAAATCAATTAATAATATTTTAATTAATAGTACTGGCGGCTGATTTTTAATTGGCACCTTATGAAAAATGATTTCTCCTACTTGTAAAAATACCTAAAAATTAAAATTTAATTACCTACATTATTCATGTAGTGATTTCGCAGCGGGCTCCTAGACTATATTTCTTTAATTTGTGTGTTGTAAAATTTTTCTGTTTTAATGTATATTTCTTGTGTAATGTCTTTGGTACTTGTATTTCTGTGTTGGTGGTGTATCTATCTGCTTTTATTATTGATCTTAATCTTATTTTGTAATACTTGTAGTTTTTTAATGTTTGTTTTACAGGTATTGCTCCATATTGGGGCTGCGTATAGTATCACTGGTTTTATTATCACATTGTATAATAGTAGCTTATTTTTAGTAGATAATGTACTCTTATAGCTAATCAGGTAGTAGAGCATGCTCTTGATGATTTGTACTTTATTTTTAATAGTATTTACATGAGGAGTAAAGGTAAGTTTATCATCTAATGTTACACTTAAGTATTTGGCGGTTTTTTTTGGTTCAATTATGATATGGTTAATATGGAATGGTGGAATTAGTATTTTTTTTTTTTTGGTGAAGATTACCAGTTCGGTTTTTGCTTCATAAATTTCAATTTTCCATTTTTGGAAATGTTTTATGATTAGGTTGGCGTGCGTTTGTATGTTGTTTTGCGCTATTATTTTACTTCACAAGCTGGAGTAAATCGCCGTGTCGTCAGCAAATAGTGCTATCTGCGTTTTTTTAGTTTTTGGTATGTCGTTTATGTAGTATAGAAAGAGGTCTGGTCCAAGGATAGATCCTCGGGGGACTCCTGCAGCTATGTTTTGTGGTTTTGATTTTTGGTCACCAACTATTGCTGTGAAAGTTCTATTTGCTAGGTAGCTGGTTAGGAGTTTAGTGATGTAGTGGGGTATGTTTAGTTTTTCTAGTTTATAAATTAGGCCTTTATGCCAGACTGTGTTAAAGGCTTTCTCTATGTCTGGCAGGGCTATAGCTGTTGATTTGTTTGGGTTGTAGTGTGTGCTAATATGGTCTGTTAGCCTTACTAGTTGGTGTGTTGTGCTGTGGCCCGTGCGGAAGCCGAATTGCTGTTGGATTAATTGCTTGTCGATTTTTTCGTGATTTTGGATTTTATTTAATATTATTTTTTCGAATATTTTACTCAGAGTATTTAGGAGGCTAATAGGTCTGTAATTTTGTGGGAAGAGGTTGTCTTTTCCGGGTTTAGGGAAAGCTAGTAGGATGGCATGTTTCCATTTTATTGGGAAGTGGCTGATTTTTAGGCAGGCATTGAATATGTAATTTAGTTGTACTATTGCTTTTTTAGGTAGGTGTTTTAGTATTATGTTTTGTATTTCATCCGGTCTTGGCGCTTTTTTTGGCCTTGTTTTTTGTATAGCTTGGAGGATTTCTTTAGGTGAGGATAGATTCATGTCTTTGCAGTCTATGTTTCTGGCTTTTATTTCGTTAAAATTGTTATTGATTTGTATTTCGTGTCTAATGTTACCTAGGTCTTTTGTGAGGTGGTGAACTTGTTCGAAGTTTTCTGCTAGGGCATTTGCTTTTTGCTTTTTGCTTGTTGCTAATTGCTAGTCCCTGCGTGCCATGGAGAGTAGGGATTTGGTTTACTGTTTGCTTCGAGGAGGCTTTGGCCATTTTCCAGATTGAGTTATCTTGTACTTTTAGGTTTTGGAGTTTTTCTTCCCATGCTTGGTTATTATGTTCTTTGATCATTTGTTTGATTTTAGTGGTTAGTTGGTTTTTTTTTGAGTCTGTATTTGTTTTCGTAGTTTTTTTGGTAGTTTCTGCGAGCTTTATTTCTTTCTTTTATGAGTGTTTTAATTTCGTAAGGTAGCGGTCAGTTGTTGTCTTGGATGTTTGCGTACGGTATGTTTTGGTGTATTGCTTCGCTGATGTGGTCCGTTAGTTTGTTTACACACTCGTCTATTTCTTTTTCTGTTCTGATTTTTGTCTCTAGGTTGATGTTTGTGTTTAGATGTTCGGTAAATTTTTTCCAGTCAGCTTTTTTGTAATTTGGAAATTTTTTGTTTGTTATGTAATGTGGCGTGTCGTTTAGTTTGATGTTTATTGGTAGGTGGTCAGAGTCCAGTTCGTTCAGGGTTTGTATTGTTATGTTGTTTATGTTTTTTATTAGTGCAAAGTCAACTACGCTAGGTTGAGCTAGGTGGTTGTATGGGTACAGTGTAAATGTGTCGGGTGCTATGATTGTTATTGGTGATATGTTTGTGTAGTTGAATAGTATTCTGCCATTTTGATTTGATGATTTACAATGCCATGTTGCATGTTTTGCGTTAAAATCTCCTATAACGATTACGGAGTGGGCGGAGCTAAATATTTTATTGAGGTCCTGGGGTACTATTTTGTTTTTTGGAGGGGCATATATTGATGCTATTATTAAGTTATTTTCTAGTTTTATGCCGTGTGCTTCTATGGAATTGGTATTCCAAGTGATTTCGGAACATTCTATGTTATTTTTTACGAAGATAGCTAGTCCACCTGCTGCTGCATTACCCGGTCTGTCTTTTCGAAAGCTTTTGAAGCCGGGGATTTTGCATTTAGTTTTGTCTTTAAGTTTAGTTTCGTTTATTAGGAGAATGTCTAAGGTGTGGTTTAATATAAGGTCTTTTACCTCTGTTAGATTGGATTTAATTCCATTGGCGTTCCAATGTGCAATTTGTAAGATATTGTTTCTAGTTTGTGTGCTATACATACTTAAGAACTATGTTATAAAATACCTGGCAGTTAGAGATGTGATCTTTACATGCTTTTAAGTTTTGGTTTAGTTCTTTGAACATATTGAACATTTTGTCGATGTCGCAAAGTGTGCTAAGTTTTTGAATTTCTTCGAATATATTTGCAAAGGTATTGTTAAGTTGTGGTTGAATGTTTTTTGAGCATATGTTTGCGTACGAGTGTATTTGTGTGTTGTTGTGTACCTTGGGGTGTAGCAGGTGGGACGATGGCTGCTTTTCTGGGCCTGCTTGCTGCTGGATGTTTATGATGTCTGTTTGATGGGTTGGGAGGTAAGGGAAGTCCTGTTCATTTGGTGTATCCAGTGGTGTGTGCTGCTGGGCAGTCTGGGCTTGTTGTTTATCTCGATTCTGTCTGGCTCGTTGTTCTTCGATTTTTGCGATATGCTGCTTGTACACTTCCCATGTTGGTGAGTCGGCTGGATGATCCAGCTTACAGTTTGTGCACTGTGGCGTGTCTTCGGATTGTTTATCACAGTCTTTTGTTAGGTGGTTTTTGATGCATTTAACGCATTTTGGCTCGTTATGGCAGTAGGATGTTCCATGGTTGAACCTTTGGCACCTGTAGCATTGGGTTATTTTTTGGGGATTTTTATATTTGTCCCATGTTATTTTTATGGCACACAATACTACCAGTAAGACGTAACCCGCAAGAATAAATAAAAAGGTTACGCCCGTCTGGTAGATCACTCATCAATATTTTCCCGATTGAAATCGCCTCCTTACTGCCAGACTGCGGCGTAATTCACGGAAAATAAAAAAAGAGCGTTACGCCCTTCTGGCAGTTAGCGGGTGAAATTTTTCAAGATCTCAGTCGCCTTCTTACTGCCAGATGGGTGTATCCCTCAAAAATTAAAAATATGAGGCTTGCCTTACTGAATGTGTGTAACATCGCCGTTTTTGGAATTTGGTAACCTTGTTACAGCCGAAAAAGCAAAACTGAAAGTGACCATGTCAAAAAAATTTTAAAAAATAATAATAATATTTATAATTATTAAAAAAGAAAATATTATTTAAAAATTTTTTTTTCCATATGGTGACTTTCAGTTGTGCTTTTTCGGCTGTAACAAGGTTACCAAATTCCAGAAACGGCAATGTTACACACATCTAGTAAGGTAAACCTCATATTTTTAATTTTTGTGGGATATACGCCCTTGTACCAGTAAGAAGGCGACTGAGATCTTGCAAAATTTCACCCGCTTACTGCCAGAAGGGCGTAACCCTCTTTTTTCATTTTTCGTGGATTACGCCTTTCTGGCAGTAAGGAGGCTATTGAAATTCGAAAAAATTTCACCGGTCATCTGCCAGATAGACGTTATCCACGAAAAATGAAAAAAAGGGGCTTACGCTCTTTTGGCTGTAGGCTGCTCAATTTTTCTCTTATGGAACTTACGTGTTAAAGTTGGGGATACGCCCTTATAGCAGTAAGGTCATCAAACGCTGAAAAACAGTGGGTTACATCCTTTTGGTCCTAAGACACCAATATGCTCAAAAAACAATGAATTAATAAATTTATACATAGTTATATCAGACAAGACGAACCCAAATTAAATCCTAAAGTCTTCTTAACTGTCAGATTACTACTCAATTCGAGCAGCGAAATCAGAACAATATAAATTTTTATCAAGTAAAAATTCCCTCGTTGATTTCGCTGCTCGAATTGAGTAGTAATCTGACAGTTAAGAAGACTTTAGTATTTAATTTGGGTTCGTCTTGTTTGATATAACTATGTATAAATGTAAGTTCACGAACGATGCAGTCTTTGCGAATTATTAAATTATTGCAAATATATTGTGCTAAAAATGAAATTTGCACCGCCCTCAACTCTGCCGCCCTAGGCCCGGGCCTTGTGGGCCTATTGGTTAATCTGACGTCGATTAGGCGACCCATTTTGACCGACTATTTGTGTATTTTTTTTTCTTCTTTGAATCTCGCATGAAAATTTGTCAGTACTCTACATTCGAAGAGCCGTTCCCAAATATTATGAGATGAATTGGAATTTTTTTGAGGGGTCGCTCACGAATTTTTAAAATTCCAAAATTGGTCAAAAATTGAATTTTTTTTTCAAATTTTTTTCTTGTGGCGGCAATTGTTTGAATACATTAAAAAATGATGTCCTAAAAATTTTAGCTCAAAATATAAATGCTTAAAGGTTGCTCAAGAATTTTGAATGTCTTGGAGACTTGGAGTATTATTAGACAATAAGTATAATAATAATAGTTTTCGGGCAACCTGGAAATATTAATATTGGGGCCCGATCTTCGGCTTATGCTAGTAACGATATATTTAGAGGAGAGTGGAGCAAAACAAGCGCGGGGGCAAAAGGGGCACCTCGGCTGGATTTGAGAATTGGGGGCAGATATCCTCATTTAGCTCTAGCACATGAACAATTTGACTTGAGTAACATCAGAAAACTGAAACAAGTCTCTAAGAAACTTGAAACGGGGCCCCCGATCCTCATATTCAGCCGAGGTGCCCGTTTTGCCCCATTCTTCCCTATATAAGTATCCTTATGTGTCTCGTTATTGTATTTTGGTTCATAATCATTTAATTACTGATTGTCAACAAAATATCGAGATTCAATATCAATATATAAAGGTCGCTCGAAAACACCATATGTATAATCCCAATGTACTCCAAAACATTTAAAATTCTTGAGCAACCTTTAAGAATTTAGGTATATTTGGAGCTAAAATTTTCAGGAAGTCGTTTCTTTTTTATGTAAAATCAATGGCTGTCACGAGAAAAAGAGCCTTTGCAAAAAAAATGGATTGTTGAGCATGTTTGGAATTTTCAAAATTTGTAAGCGACCCCTAAAGAATGTTTAATTGATTTTGAATTTGGGGAGGGTTTCTCAAATTTAAAGAACTAACAAATTTTCATACAAGACAAAAAAAAAACCCACCCCAATATGGATCTTACTTTCGATATTGTTCCTGATTTTTCTAGATTTAGGGCTCCCATCCCTGCGAGTGCTTGGAACGAAACTTCGAATGCTGATAGTGATTCGCCAGATTGTCCTCAGCCATCAGACGGCACAGTTGTGGGGAACGAAGATTGTCTGTATGTCAACGTTTACACGCCACGGGTGAACATATTTACTTAAATCTAAATAATTCGGACAACATATCTATAAATATTTGTCAATATAACTTTACGACTTATCATTCTGTAGCTTCCAAATAATGAGCTCTCGAATCTATTACCGGTAATGATGTACATCCATGGCGGGGGATTCCATGTAGGTAGCAATAATGCCACAATTCTCGGGCCGGGATACCTCCTGGACAAAGACGTAGTTCTCGTTGTTCCCAGCTATCGCTTAGGTCCTCTAGGCTTCCTGAGCACCGGAGACGCGGAAGCACCCGGAAATTGGGGCCTCAAAGACCAAATCCTTGCTCTGAAGTGGATTCGCGACAATATTGAATTTTTCGGTGGTGATCCTAATCAAGTAACAATTTTTGGACAGAGTGCTGGCAGTATGTCGGTCAATTTTCTGGCCCTTTCAAATTCGACAAAGGGTGAGATTCACAAATTTTAAGTCTATCGATACCTATAAGCAATCGCTTGTGCATCTTGTTAGAATCAGTTTCTTCAAAGAAATATTGGTATTCAATTTCAAGTATTTTTCCTCGCCATTCATTGAATCCGTAGTTCTTCTTCCAGAGGAACTACCGAGTATAATTGATGTGAATTGTATTATGCCCGCTTTATTTTGACGCTCGAGTTTTTTTGCTGATAGGACTCTTCCATCGATACATACTTCAGAGTAGTTCCGCACTCTCAACAATAGCCTATCAACCACGAGCTACTGCTACTAAATATGCCTTTCAACTCGGCCAATATCTCGGGTGTGAGATCGACACATCGGCTGCCCTGATAGAATGCCTGAGAGCAGCAGATGTTTGGAAAATTCTAAACACAACTTCACTGTACAACATCTGGGGAGGGTATCCCATCATCACGTCGGCACCGACTGTCGAACCAGATCTTCCAGGAGCGGTGCTAACAGACAGTCCAGAAAACTTAATGGCCATTGGTCAACTTCACGATGTACCTAGTATTGTTGGTTCCGTTCCGATGGATGGTTTAGTTTTATCTGGATGCAAGTATCGCATGATGCAATTTTTTAATAATTCAAGCTTGGGATGAATCAAAAAGAAATAAATTGGAAAGTAGGTATCAGATTTGAAACTATTTCTATAGAACGTTCGTCTCATTGTCTTTTAGATCTGTATGCTCACCCTGACGAGTTTGATGAATTTCTTCTCAATTTCGACAATATTTTACCTTACATATTGAATTTTGACGACAAAATGGAGAACGTGTCTGCCTACTCTAGTGCCTTGAAGTCATACTACTTCAACAACGACTTGACTACCAACAAAAGTATGGTATGTAATGAGTAAAATTACAGGCAGGTCCAAGCTCTAAGGAATCGTTTTTAATGTGTAAAACTTGATGAAAACTGCGGATTTTGTGTATCCCCGCTCTGGACGGCTTCTAGACGTATATCGCGGCAAGACAAAAAAAACTCCAAATTCACAGAAGTCTTCCTTCAATTTTATTTTTCAAAGCGATTTTTGTACGCGGCCATTTGAACGTTGCTTTTTTCAATTACAGATACTGTCGAATTTGACGCAACTCTGCAGCGATTTATTAGTAAATTTCCCGAATTATGCAGAGCTCCAACAAAGTTCTGCGAACAACTACAAATATCTGTACTCTTTCGAGTATCGCGGCACTTACAGTTACAGCTACACTTGGACTTCCGGTTTGACAGAAGACTACGGCGTCGCTCACTGCGATGAACTACTTTATATCTTTCCTCAATCAAAGACACTATTCGGAGAATCTGCTTCTATGAGTAAGACTGATTTAGAAATGGTTGAAACAATGGTCGAGTTGTGGACTTCTTTCGCAAGCACCGGGTAAGCTTTTATCAGAACTACTCACTCGTTTGAAAACAATTTTCTGCTGATTATAATTCAGCAGACACTATACCAGCAAATTGTGTTCTAGGAAACCTGAAAGTACTGCACTGGCTAGCAACGCATCCTGGCCGCCATACTCTGGACAAATGGACTACCTTGTAATAGGAGACGGATCTGACGTATCACTTCAAGTTAAAGATTCCAAAACCAAGAAACAAATGCAGTTTTATAGAAGCTTGTCTGCAAGTTGCAAATAAAATTATTGGTCGTTATAAAATTATTAGCAGGTCTAGATGCGAATGGTGAAAATTAATGTCAAAACTCTGAGTGATTCATGGAATTGAATAATAATCTGCCTGGAACTGTGAGTTCGCAAAATTTGAACACGTCGGAAGTAAAAATGTCTGAATTATACGATAGGAACTGATGTTACTGGTAACCAACCACTCCTACTAAGTTAGAGCGTGAAAGTTGAATTGAGTTATATCTATGGTAGAATTGAATAATTAGTCGTACGAATATTGGCACTGATGTCATAATTAATGAACACAGTTTGAAGAGCGCTATGGATGTTACACTTCAGAATTTAGATATTATATTACATTATTCAGACTCTGTTACGCATAACGTGATTACAATAAATGCAGAATTAACATAAGCTTTCAATTTCGAAATTCCCCAACTTTTCCAAAAATTCATAACCACAAATTTACCTTCTTTTTTGTGGGTCGAAAAATTTCATCTTGAATCAAACCTGTATGGATATGTAACTACAAAATAATGTTTTCAATCCTACTTTTGGATTTCAGTGAAATTTCAAACCTTGAATAAACATCCCATCGGTAATAGTTCGGCCACGATATCAAAACATATAAGTACTACGAGTATATACTATTGACTATCAAACGTGGGGAATAGACTATCAATCACTATCTAACGATCAAGAATCGATTGAAACAATAATTAATTCAATCGGGGTAGACGAGGGGCTATGTATCCATGGAGCTACTTTACGCAAAGTCTTTGCACTCAACATGTTTTTTGAGGAATTAATTATAATGAGATTCTAATGCAGAGCTATCGACTCATTCAAGTCAAATCAAATTTGGTTGCCTTTTGATCTGGAGCGAACCTCATTTTTATTACAGGCTCCAGACAGTGATCACTCGTCGTTTATTTCATAGATAAGAACTTGATTAATTTTTGTGTAAATTTAAATTGGAAGTGACACACATATAGCTCAATTAATACAAAAAGAGAATGTTTTTTGCTAATTTCACGTTGAAAATCATAAGACTCGCCGATTCCTAATATAGGTATATATGGTACACCTGACGAGACATTACCATTGGCCATTGCGAACATTATCTCCGAATTGTCCAAATCGCGGGGGGGGGGGGGGGGGGGGCAGAATCAACTTTGTCAGGTGGACATGATTAGAAAGATACAAAATCAGAATGATCCACAACCCTGTATCGGATGAAACGAGCGCTAAGCTCGCGTATATCGCTTAAAATAAATATAAGATAAATTTATCAGGCGTGTGCTACAGGTATAATTGAGGTCGGATTCCTCGAGGGTGTCCTAGAGAGTCCAGCAGTTTTACAATAGGGATCTTCTAGTGAGGGATGGGACAACGACCGGCATTAATGGAATGAGTAGAAGTGACGAACTTCACGCGCCATCATTCAAATATAAAATTAACAAATCACGGATGATACACACAAATGTCGGTCCTGTTACTTTAGGCTATGTGGATGAAATTATTTTAGTAGAATGATATAGTAATGAGATCGTTGATAATATCAAAACAGCATTCTTAAGCAGAAATATGTTCATTCTGTCGTAGGTATAATAATTTTTATATTCATAATTTTTCTCTTCGAAATAGGAGATTTGGGAAAATGGTACATCTTAGAGCCTATTTTACGTGAATTCGAAAAATTCGAAACTTCGCAGTACCACATATTCTAAATAAAAAGTTATATTACATAAAATAATTTTACGTGTAGGTTGTGTTATGCAATGGGGTATTCCATGTCACCTCGACCAATGTTTGACCCTCAAATTTTTTGTCTTCTTTCAAATTAATTCATGTAATAGTAGTACTCAAAAAATGCCCATATTTTTTTTCCGACGCATACTTTATCAGTTATGGCGGTTCAAAAAATTTTCAATGCCGACCCATTTGGAAAATCTGAAAAAATTAGCAACTTGCACCAAAAAAATTCTAAATACAATATAGAATTTTTGGTAATTATTTCAGATTTTACAAATGGGTCGAAATTGAAAATTTTTTGAACCACCATAACTGATAAAGTATGCGTCAAAAAAAAAAAAAAGATGAGCATTTTTTGAGTACTACTATTACATGACTTAATTTGAGAGAAAACAAAAAATGTGAGTGTCAAACGTTGGTCAAAGTGACATGGAATGCCTCATAGTCTATTATATGTTTTCACGATAATTTCGAATAATATAATATAGAGAAAAATCTTTCAAATGCACTTGAAGGGTCCACGAGAAAAAGAGGGATCGTAAAAATTTTTGATTTTCTCAAAAATTGAAAATAACCTGTTAAATCTTTGATTACTCAATCAAAGTCGAACCAAAAAAATAAAAAAATATTTACATTTTCATAGACGGTTTAATCCGAATCAACATTCATAAATAATTTTCAACATTTAGTAAATAATGATATATTGAATCATTGAAAAACAAGTCAGAAAAAGTTTTTCGGGGTACTTTTCATCAAAAAGAAAAAAAAGTATGGGTTTTTCAGGAGAAGAAAAAGTATAAAAAAGTAATGAAAAACCGAAAAAAACGATTAAAATTGAAAATTCCACATAAAAAAAATGCCCCATATATTGACAAACAACAATTTCAAACAGTGCATTCATTCTAATACGCTCTGGATATATTTACAATATTTTTGGCGCCATTGGCAAGGAATACCCTATATGCATAAAATTCTCAACTCGGAAGAACATATTCTTTCGACATGTCGAAGTTATCACTCGGATTGTGGTTAACATGTGGAAGGTCTTAACAATCGAGCCGAGTGAATAATTGTGAAATCGCCAGACGTTTCAGCAGTCGTGTACTGCTCTCATTAGAGGCTTAGGATAATTGTTTAAACATGTTTACTTAGGAGGATCAGTCAACAACAATTTAGAAATATAACGTTATATTTATTGTATCTCACTGCTGAAGTTTTTTGTCGGAAATGGATTTAAAAAAATGCCGACATTATGTTCCTCGCAGACATAGATTTGTAGCAATGTCGTTAGATCTTTGTAAACAATTTTGGCTCCAATTGACTTCCAGAAGGGGGCATGTCCTTCGCACACATGGTAAGCTCAAAGTGTGGTATAGATATTATTGTCATATGAAAGAAATCTGTATTCCAAGTCACTTCCAACCATGAACTGCAGAAAGCATCAAATAAAAGGTGTTAATTATATTTTTTGAGTAACGAGGCAACCGATATTGATACTTGGGATTTTTCGCCCAAGTGTTCTGAATACATCGCCAAAATTTGCATAGCCTGCGATCAGCATTGGTGCGTGACTCATACATTTAGGATTGAATTTATTATTTCAGGGGCATATCTTATCAGTTCCGGCTAGCATTTTAAAATGATCGAAAATCGATTTGATTTGATGAAAGAATATAGCAGTAAGTTTCATTAAGACCCTTTCTTAACCCAATGAACCTCTTGCGAGAACTAGGTTATTTCTGGGACAACCTAATTCGAAAAAACATTCGCGCATTTCAAGGTTATCATGTGTGACAACTTTTACGATCAATTGTGCATTCAAAAGGTTATGTAAACTGACGTTCTCAAGAAAACAAACGACGTCCCCACTGAAAAAGAATTATCCCGCGCGGAGAAGAACATTGATATATCAATGGAGCAGAGGCTGCTTTAATTTCGTACCGACTTGCAGGAAATTAATACGACTTGTATGTTCAGTTGCATTACCTTAGGCGGCGACAGAATCACTTTCCTTGGCTTACATACATTGATTCAATATTCACTACATCAACTGGTGGGAAATGAGCGACGTTGCCGAATTGTAATTTATGAATATGTTTGATATTATTTATATACATATACGTAGATACGAGTATTCTATGTATAACGTCTCCACTGGTGTAGTCTTGGACAAAAATTGTAGCTTATTTTGCTACAAGTCCCACCACGCCTCATACACATACGCTCCAAAACTTTTTGATGATATGGTAGCACGACACTACTTTAATCTACTCGACTGATTAATCTCAAAATTTGATCGGATTGAAGTCTTGAATAGCTCTTTCACGTACCGAAAGATTTACTAAGATCGGTTGATTGGTTTTGAAAAAATTGCACAACAAATTCTTCTTTTTATTCTCATCGAATCGTAAAAAAATAAGTGAGATTCAACCTGATATTTTTGAGCTTGAAGAGCTCAAAAATACATAAATAATAACGGCAAGTTTTAGGGTTGTCCTGCAGGATTAACCACTGTTTAGATTTGTTTGTCCGACGATCTCGAGAAGGAATGATCGGATTTTGATGAATTTGATTTCAGTCGACGCGGCTTCTTCAAACTCAGATCTAATTAGATTTTAGATTTGATCAGTCTTGTAGTTTTTGAGGTATTCAATGAACAAAATTCCGAGAAAAATATTTCAATTGATCATATTTTGAGAAAAGTTTGACGGATACGAATAAATATTGGTATATCAAGGTTTTTTGGATCGTTGATCACGAAGACATGACCATTAGTATAACTTAGGCAAACTATTCTTATGACTTGAACAGATTTTAATATTTTCTTATCCATTAAGGTCAGCCGACTTACGTGCTTGCTTTTTTTTTTTTTTTGTGTTCTTTGATTTGTCACATCAATTTCGACTTCATATTGCATGACGAATTCAACGTTCATGCCTATTGATGAATGACAGATAAGTGGGTTGAGTTGATGGGTGATTCTGGTTTCTTAGAGAGTTGCAATTATAAATCAATGTTCCATTGTATAAAATGATGTATTTGATTACAAAATGAGCGCTTTAAGAAAAATGCATAATCTGAAAGCTGGTTTCTTTTCTTCATATCGTTTCTGCTCTGAATGTTTGGGTAATTGTAACATCTAAACTAAAACTAAATTTTATTTGTGGTTTCCTTTGAGAATTACCTTATTTGCTCATTTTTAGAGCATGTTTCTTCATCTAGAGGGCTGGGAAGAACTCCCTGGGCATACTATAAATTATATGATTTTTCTTGGGAAGCGGAAGAAGGTTATTTAGCATTGCTGAAGCGTTAATAATAATAATCGTGGAATTATTCAATAAATTAATGAAATAAACGGGTATATGCAAAATAAGTGCCTAAAGTCCTAATTAATCCTACGATAACAGAAGTGGTTCGTGTGGTCGACTCGATATAATATTTAACAAGTTTATTAAATTCTATGATTTAATGACTCTATGAATGCGAGTTTCGTAAAGGCAATCTTTATCTAATAATTAATATGAGAGATCTCGGAAATAGTACATTGTACAACAAGGGGGGGGAAACGGGCCATTCCTAGCGAGGGTTAGATAATGTTGCACGAGCTAGAAATTACCCCCCCCCCCCCCCCCCCCCCCCCCCTTGTTGTACACCGTGCTTTTTTTAACAAGTGCATGTATCGGCCCTTTTCGTGCATGTAGCGCAGAAATTTTTCAATACTTTCAAAGTTTGACAACGTTGGATGGCGTTGACGCTTGGCAAGATATTCAACCGCGCGTACGGAGGGTACGCATGGTTGGCGCTTTGTTTAAATAAATATGATTTTAATTCTGCCACGTTACATAATAAAGAATTTTTGTCATAGTGGGCGTAAAGTACGCTTTTTTGGCCTTATTTTGCGGGCGTGAAGTCCAACTTTACGCCCGCATAAAACAAGGTTAAAAAAGCGTTATACTTTACGCCGACATGACGAAAGATCATGTTCGCACCACGGGCGTGAAATGCATTCCACCCATCGGTGATTCCGCGCGAACGTCGGGCCGTCTGCACCGGCCCTCGGCTGCGTTCGATCACCCTGGGCGTAAACACTTTACACCCTGGGGTGATCGTGCGACTCTCGGGCCGGCTGCGCCGGCCCTCCGGCGCGTCCAATCACCCGCGGGCGTATTGTTGCACTTTACGTCCATGGTACGAAAATAACTATTAAAGTCGGACATAAGACAATTAAAGTCAACAGAATGGTGACCAGAGATCTGTGTTTGACAACACGAGTCTAAAAACAAAACAGTTGAAGAGACCCGACGTACTTTTTATATTTTATAACAGCGGGAGCCAGGAGGTAAATCTCGCACTTAATTAGCGGAGAAATCAAAAAGATTTTGGATACTGTGTATCATACGTGACAAATTTCGTATATACGTGTATTTAAACTATAGGTTTAGCTAAAAATAATATTAAGAAAAAGAGTAGAATTAGGTCTGAACGTTTTAATACAGCGCGTAAGGTGACTAAATTTAAGTTAAATAAATTGGTACTAGTTAGAGCACGAAATACAAAACAAAAGAAAAAATGGCAAAAGTTTATTTCACTCTACGAAGGTCCATACAAAATAAAAAAAGAACAAGTAAATGAAGTCACTTATGTGTTAGAAGATCCCGTTACTCAAAAAGAGGGTGGTAGATTTAGTATTAATATGTTTAAGGCGAAATGTCAAGTTTCAAGGCCTCGAAAACGGGAATGGTGAATTCTCCGAAACTACTGGATGAATCGCAATGAAATTTTGGGGGATTACGCATTATTTTAGTAGAAAGGGCCTGATTATTTTACTTTTTCGAAATTTTCGAAATTTTTATTTTTATTTTTTCAATGTTTTGAAAAATTTCGGAAAAGTAAAATAATCAGGCTCTTTCTACTAGAATAATGCGTAATGTCCCAAAATTTCATTACGATTCATCCAGTAGTTTCGGAGAATTCACCATTCCCGTTTTCGAGGCCTTGAAACGTTACATTTCACCTTAAGCATTAATTAAGATAGATTTAGGTAAAAGACTTTAAATTTTGGCATTTAAACTGTAATAAGAAATAGCTCAGCTATAAATAGAAATCAGACCTAGACGATCGGAAATAGTAATACTTAGAAACGCAAAGTAAACAATCAGTATTCTCACTAAAACAAAGGGCTTGGAATCGAATAGGAATATCAAGGCAACATGCAAACTGTCAAATTAGTTAACAAGCTTGCTAACGTGAAAAGCAAAATCTTATGATGACTATTGATGAAGCTATGAAACTTACCTCTGATGACGTTGATAAAGCTATGAAACTTACCTCTGATGATGTTGATGATATGAGGCACGCCGTTCCGAGAGAAGTTGTTGAAGTCAGTAATCAAAGTGTGATGCCAATGATCATCGAAGATATTATATTGGAGGGAAAGATCGAGCTGCCATGGATTAAAAAACCAGAAGCAGTCTGTGAGCATATCAACGTCGATCTTGAACTGCTGTGGAAGCTATAGAAGTTCGAGATACCTGAAATAACCAGAGAAGAGAAAGAAACGTATAGAAAGCTGATGAACAGGGAAATAAATAAAAATAGACTTGACTTACCTGCTGCACTGTGAAGACCTGGATCAAGGTGAGCTATCACTCCGAGAATTACACTACCGCGATTCTCACCACCACCAACACCGGCATATGTGAGGAGTTACGACCCGACAGACCCGCTAGGTTTGAAAAAACTATAAAACAACAATGAAAGAAAAAGCGAGAAAGGAACAACGGCATATATTTCCGACAGACGAAGAAGGAACGACTACCGGCCCGGCCCGGCCGAAGGACTACGAACAACGAGGTCCATCAATGCGAAGACTTACCACATCCACAAGAAAAAACTTGGTGATCGGAAGTTTCGATTGATAGAAGGGGGCAATGTAACGGTTCCGGTCGGTAAGACAAAGCAAAACATCTCAACCAGCGGCCGAAACAATAGGTCGAAGGATTAAGGTAATCCCTTGGTATCATTCAAACGGCGTAAAGAGTGAGGATGACGAAATATAAGCGATCGACTGCTGAGATCAGCAGCGATTCTAGGTAGAGCACCAGATCGACTCACTTGCTAGATCAGAACTCTTTGAAAACTCAACTACACTTGTCTGGTGATGAAACGTTTTGTTTCATCAACCAATGTAAAATCATTTGTAGAGTCTTGGCTAAATAGTAGTCATAAATTTAAGATCATGAAAATTCCATGGAATAGAATTGAAAAGAATTGAAAAAGAAAGTAAAGCATCGTTTGAGCTTACTGAAAGAAAATAGAAGCATATGCTATAGCGGCTGTTAGCATTAAAGAAAAGAAAGAAAGAATCAAAGGCCAAGAATAGAGTCTCATAGAATAAGAGCATGAGAGTTAAGATATCTTTGTAAACAGAAGTTGTGATTTATTTTCTTTTGTTCAAAATTACAAAGCTAGTATTAAATCGCTATAATAGAATTAAACCGAGACTTTCTTTATCCGAGATTTTCATCTGACCTAATTAAAGCCAATAAGCCAAACAACAAATTAGGAACATATTCGGGAGCTTGCAAAGAGCGTAGGGCATTGGTTATCCGGTATCCGAGGGCCAAGGCAGCAATCCCGAATCTGGTGCACAATCTTGGAGTATTTTACTCCCGGGTCTGTAGTCAGTAGAAATATTAGGATAAAAAATAGATTGGGCACAACAAGCTTGGTTCGCCTGGCTCTGTGGAGGGAAGGCGGCTCTGAAACTTCATTCAGAGTCCGTATGTTAGAGATGGAATTGGTTTATCCCGTGTCCGTATAATTATTTTAGGTGAAATGAAAAACAAACGGATAAGTGGCTTTAATGGCAGACCCATGTTTCCTCACCGTCGATTTACTATACGAGGAGTCCCAATAAAAATATCTAAAGTCAACTGAAATTACCATATTTAATTTAGAGATAAATAATTCACAATAACAACCCAGTGAACACATGACTTTAAAATGACGTCATATATAGGTCACACAGAGGTCCAAAATTTTTTACGTAGGTATGACATAATAGTGACTATGTTTGATGACTTTCATTTGACGTCATATTGTATGACATCACTATGACCTCATATTGACATCAAACATAACTTTGATGTGATGTCATTCGTATGACTTAACTGTTACGTACATATTATATCATATTTTCATCATGCTATGACGTCATATTGGAGTCATAATTTTATGTATCATTTATGTAATTAGTAAGTCATATGATTGTGTTTTTTTTTTTTTTATAGAATTTGATGATGATTAATAAACAGTTTCCTACTATGAATTAAACACCGTTTAATTCTTTGTCGTTTATGCGGAAACTTCAAACTTTGAAGTGATTTTCGATAGAAATGTAATTTTTTATAAGTTTTTATATATATGGTATATTGTCAAGTAATTTTTGAAAACCGCAAAACGTAATTCTGTTGACAGATGTGATTGGGGATATTTAATTTGTAAATTATAAATTAAGTACCTGTATTCTGTCTATTTGACGTCAGATGAAATACAGTACGATTAATTTGAGATCATATGTGAGGAAAGCAAAAACAAAAATATGACGTCATTGTTATGTCAGCTTGACGTCAGTTAAATCACATTGAAGTCAATTTGAGTTCACATGAAGGTAAGATTTACGGAAAAAAACTCGATATCACTTTGATATCATTATTATATCAGATTGACGTCAGATCAGTCATAATGATGTCAAATCGACGTCATATTTACGTCATATGTTTTACGTAAAAGTTTTACGTCAGGAGGTACGAAATACTGAGTCATGAGTCTAGATGCGAGGAGACCGAACTCTGTAACACGGAAGCATGTCAAGTTCTGTCGCCAGCCAGCATATAGCTATCATAGCCTATCATACGACGCGCCTCTAGTATCGCTAAGCAAAGGCTCAGGTCGTCATTGAAACCACGCCATTGAATTGTTATTTGAAAATCAGCTGTTAATGTAGTGTAAACTCTATAGTTGAAGTGAATAAAACATCAAGCAGCTGAAGACTTACTAATGTGTATCATCTGTAAGAAATCTACCAGGTATTCTTTGTTTAATTCTGATATGGGTTGTAATAAAAAGATGTTGATGTGTTTTAAAAAAATGCTTGTTTTATCGTGTATTCACAAACATCTCAATTGTTATGAAAACTCACATGAATTTGACTGATTTTCTGTGTTGTCGGGCTTTTCAGATTTTGCATTGTCTATTTTATTTGTAAATAGTTGCAAAGAAAATGCATCCGGGTTATCAGATAGAATCTAATAATGGCGTCCGTCAAAGTTTCTCTATGGTGCATGCAGCCGACCAAAGGAATACCCAGTAAACACATTTACGTAAAATTTACGTCAGGATGACATCATGTTGTGTCATGATTTACGTAAGATGTAAGTCACGTATGAGTCATATATGACTCAGTATTTCGTACCTCCTGACGTAAAACTTTTACGTCAAACATATGACGTCGATTTGACATCATTATGACTGATCTGACGTCAATCTGATATAATAATGATATCATAGTGATATCGAGTTTTTTCCCGTAAATCTTACCTTCATGTGACCTCAAATTGACTTCAATGTGAGTTAACTGACGTCAAGCTGACATAACAATGACGTCATATTTTTGTTTTTGCTTTCCACACATAGGATCTCAAATTGATCGTACTGTATTTTATCTGACGTCAAATAGACAGAATACAGATACTCAATTTATAATTTATAAATTAAATATCCCCAATCACATCTGTCAACAGAATTACGTTTTGCGGTTTTCAAAAATTACTTAACAATATACCGTATACATAAAAACTTATAAAAAATTACATTTCTATCGAAAATCACTTCAAATTTTGAAGTTTCCGCATAAAGGACAAAGAATTAAACGATGTTTAATTCATAGTAGGAAACTATTTATTAATCATTATCAAATTCTACAAAAAAAAAAACACAATCATATGACTTACTAATTACATAAATGATACATAAAATTATGACTCCAATATGACGTCATAGCATGATGAAAATATGATATAATATGTACGTAACAGTTAAGTCATACGAATGACATCACATCAAAGTTAAGTTTGATGAAAATATGATATAATATGTACGTAACAGTTAAGTCATACGAATGACATCACATCAAAGTTAAGTTTGATGTCAATATGAGGTTATAGTGATGTCATACAACATGACGTCAAATGAAAGTCATCAAACATAGTCACTATTATGTCCAGGGCCGGATTTAGAGGTCCAGAGGCCTCGGGGCAACAAAGGAGTGGAGGCCCCCTCGCCCCAAATTATTTTCCAAATAAAATGAACAATTTTTTTCAGTCGAGTTTTTCAATAAATAATTTATTGTGAAACCAAGTAGATTCTCTTAGTATTTAACAAACACATATAAATATAATCGGAAACAAGAATTATCTGAAATCAAATTTTAGTGTTAACGAACGGAACCTTTCGAGCTTTTTTTGCCAAAAAATCGTTGATGATTTCGCTGAAATCCAGTTCTCGGAGTAAATCGCTTTCAATGCTCAGGAGAGAAAGCTTTGATAGACGGTTTTGTCCCATCGTGGTTCGAAGCCTATTTTTTATAATTTTCATTTTTGAAAATGAGCGCTCTCCAGTGCAATTCGATACCATCAAAACCAAATACATTCTCAATGCAATTTCGAGGTTTGGGAACGTAGCTCTGAAATTTTGATCTTCGAGAATTTGGTAGTAAAATAGTTCCGGCGATTGATCTTTCCCATAGTCCTTTTTGTATGAATCAATCAAAGACACAAATTGAACCAACTCATTACCAAGACTAGGCTCTAAATCATCCGTATACACTTTCACCAATGCCTCTGCTGCAGCGTGCAAATTTTCAGCATCCATCTTCTCGATGTGATTCAGAAATCCAAATCTCGAACGTACAGCTTCATAGGCATGCAATCTTTCAGTAAGAGAAACAGATAGCTGGTCAACCACTGGGATGAAGGCGGATACTTTGTATTTCTCCTTGGGTGACAGATTTGCGTTTTGTGCTTTCCCGTAATCGAGCGGATTCAACCTCACATTTCTCGTTCTGGTGCGGGTGAGTGATTGTACATATTCATCAGTATGGGATATTTTTTTGGCTGCTTCCTCGTATTTATCAAAATCATTTCGTTTGGATTCCACGAATGATTTCAATGATTCTATTGCACGCATTGCCGATTCAAGAATCATTTTCGGGTCTTGCAACATCTTGTTTGTAGCGTTGAATCGCTCCAAGATATCGTTCCAAAATGTTGCAAACAAAGCGGTTTCGAGACCACTCATCTTCTGTAGAAGGTGCGTTGCTTCATTCCTCACGATGTCTTTTTGCTCTTTATCGGAAGATATGCTGGCTAGAGCTTCTTCGATTTCCGAATAGAGGTTGACTAAGGCTTTCGTAGATTCAGCTTGACAAGACCAACGAGTGTCGCTGAGCTTTTTTTCTCCGATAATTTCTCGATCAGAATTCGGTATCGCTCTGTACTGGCTGTGAAAAACGTGTACAAATTCTGCACAAAATCAAAGAATTGAACAGCCGATGGACAAGAGTTAGCAGCTGCCTTTCCCACTAAATTCAGAGAATGACCACAACAAGGTACAAACGCCGATAAATGATTTTTCTCCAAAATAAGAGCCTGCATCCCCTTGTATTTGCCACTCATGTTTGCAGCATTGTCATATGATTGGCCGCGGCAATCCATGATGTCTATTTGATGGTCACCTAAAAATTTGAGCAGAGCGTTTGCTGTGGCTTCGCCAGTATGACCGCAGTTTGGTAAAAAGGTGAGAAACCTTTCTTTTGGCGTCGATCCTTCCATATATCGAACAACTATAGTTAGTTGATCGATGTGAGCTTCGTCGGAAGTAGAGTCCACTGATACGGAATAATATTTCGATTTTTTAATCCTGGATACTATTTCAGTTAGTACCTTATCACCCATAGAACCGATCAGTTCTTCGCAAATCGTAGACGAAAGGTAACTGACATGACCACTCCCTTTGTTTGCATGCTCTTTCAAATGGGTTGCCAGGATTGGTTCATACTCGGCTAGCAATTCCAAAATTCCCAGAAAATTTCCATTTCTTGGTGAGCCAACAATTTCATTGTCACCTCGAAAGGCTAATCCACGTTCAGCAATGAATTTGATGGTACTAACGATAATTCTCAGGATTTTTCGCCAATACTCGATTTGATGAGCCTCTTGCATCGCTAGCTCTTGATCGATGCGTCCTGTGACTTTTCCCCGTTGCACTAAACTCATTACTGATTCCAAATGAGTTTTCGAAATCTCATGTTCATAGAGACGATCGGATGCATGCTTCCAGTCACTGAAGCCTTCTCCACTGAGTTTGTTGTTTTGAGGGGACATCAATTTACACGCATAACAATATGTTTTCCCCGTAGTTGGAGAAAAGCAAAGCCAGAATCGATTGACGGTCTCTTGATTTTTATTGCGGCGGGTAAACATGTTCTTCGTACATTTTCGAACAAAGTTGGAATTATCTCGCGGCTGATCTTGATGAACTGAATTTTGCAGAGATACTTGATCGCAATTTTGAAGTTCTGTGGAACTTTTTTTCGACCAATATTCGATCATTTCCTTCGTTATGTTAGCAGGCCAAAGACCGATGTCATTTTCGAGACCGCAAAATTTTGCTTCCTCTTGGGTCTGATATTCGCTTATAGAAAATTGTGTGGTGTTGCCTGATGAAACCTCAGCCTCAGGATGATCTTGAATACTATCAACGACATCTCCATCTACTGTTGCATCTCCTGCTGTTTCGTTAGGATCTTCAGGGATTTCTTCTTTATTTGACGACGTAAAAAAACTGGTCAATTTGGGTGTTTTAGCTAAAGTATCTTCGGATTTCTTTATACGTTCTGCTTGCAATTTCCTCTTCTGAGAGCCACTAGCAAAAACTCGAGGAGTTTTGTGACGATCACTCATGATTCCGCTATAAAATTAAGAAAACATGCACCTGAAAAAGCCCTTCACGAATAGGAACATAGTCGTGGAGCTGATAGTCGAGAAAAATAAAATATTAGCAGAAACACCAAAAAGAGTTACGAGCAGTGCACATGAAAAATGAAAAGAATAGAGAAGCTGCAAGCAATGTACTGAAACCTGTCCAGTTATGTGCATGCACTCAAAAAATAAGAGACAAAAACAGAAGTGAATTGAGAAAAAATTATTTCAAAATTGAATTAGGAAACGTCAATTTACCTATTAAATATTAGCATGTTACATGTTATCATGATATTTCACTCGCCTTAATGATTAAATAATTAACTTACGCAGAACCAAACAAACGCATGATAAACAATAAATCATAACCTCTCCGTAACCGTTTTTTATGTTCTTTTGTTCTCTGCATATATTCCATATATTCTATTAAATGTTAAGAAAACAAACACGTTTTCGTAATTGCACAATCAAATATGACATTCGGTTTATATTGTAGATTACAAGATAACGATGAAAATACTTACGTCTTAACGTCTGTGGTCTGTCCGTAAAAATTCGAAATGATTTACATTTGTTGCACAATGTTCGCAAGTTCGTAGCTTCTCAGACGCACGAGAATGTATCAAATTCGGGGATTCCCTGCTACAAGCACGCCACTCAGCGGACACTTGTCAACGCTGCGACGGGTCGTACACTCATACAGACAAAAAACGGGGGAAACAGGTACCGTCGGTGCCGTTGTATCTCGTATCGACACGCAAATACGAAAAATAGGCTGAATAGGCTTGTAAAATCCACAGAATATACTATAAATTCCCCATCCAAACTGGCAATTTTTATTTTATTGTGGATTCACATGGACAGGCAGAGGGCACGAAAAACTCACACTCGCTCGCTGGTTGCAGAAAATTATGCTTTTGGAAAAATATATTAATAAAAGAATAGACAACTACATGAAGACGAAGTTCGACTCCTTGTCACGATGAAGTGGGTTTTGTATGACAATCGAAATCGATATTCTTCAATAATTATACAAATAAATTATTATTGATCGACTATGATTTTTTTCAATTTCTTGCATGCAGTAAAGTTCGTGAATAATTGATGGCATTTAATTGTGTCACAATAATAATTATTCGCCTATCAAATTACATACCTTGCTGCATAAAAAAATATGAAAAAAAGGCTGCAAATTGAAAGTTGCAAATTGCTTCCTCGAGATTTAGCACGATGCGCAAAGCTTCCTCTACGAGGAAATATATATATTTTTTTTTGGCTTCCTCATAGAGGAAGCTTTGCGCATCGTGCTAAATCTCGAGGAAGCAATTTGCAACTTTCAATTTACAGCCTTCTTTTTTTTTGTAATTATCTCATAATTCTGTGTATCTCTTGATATGTATTAATAACATTCTATTTTAGGGAAAGTTATAATTTGATAATACAAAATTGAATCTATTATTCAGGGGTAAACTCACTACAAAGCTGTAGACAGTTTTATTTAATTTTTTTTTTTTTTGTTTTTAGAGGGGAAACGCAAGTAACGCACTACTGGGGTCCTAACTAGTCTCCCAAGTGTTGGACTCGTCTCGTGACCCTACCGACTAAAACCCCCCTTTCTTTACGTAGCACACAACTACGTAGGTAGCTACTTTCGCTCAGGCCTAATAATCTCTCTTATTAAATATTAAAAATTTTTTTAATCGTTTTTTTTAATAATCAAATACCAATTATAAAAGTTATTTTTTTTTGTTTCTGCCCAACTTTTTAATAATCAAATACCAATTATATAAGTGATTTTTTAATTTCTGCCCAACTGTTTCAAATCAAACGGTTCCACGATGTTTCGAAAAACTTTGATTTTCGAAAAATTCGAAAAATCATAAAATTTGAACCGTTCGACCGATGTTTCTCAAATTCAATACCAACTTTCCTATCATGATACTCTATTTATAAAAAAAAAATTAGCCATAAATCTTAAAATTTGCGGAAGTGAGAGTGTTCACAGAGTTTTTTTGAAAATTTCAAGATGCCGTAAAATTTGTATTTTCCAAGTAATTTCAACCAAATTCTCAGAGAATGAAGAGCTTGTATACCGTGTGTTTGTGCAGAGGCGCTACAGTATGTCCAGTAGCGGATGTACAGTCGCCCACCGCGTGGGTACCCACGTTACGCAAATTTATCGGTATGGTATAGTAGATGTAGACTAAATTCGATCTGCGTGATCATTAGCTGAAGCTAATACTTCAGTGCGCCGTTTGATGGCGCGCTTGGTCGTGCTCTTGGCTATAGCATGAAAAACGTTGAATATTGTTATTGAAAACAATTATCATACTTACGAAACGTTCCTCGTACGCCGAATATTCGGTACACGAAGGATCGCAGCTGACTAGCGTTCCGACGGATGAGCAAGTGAAACTTCTCTTCATAAATATACGAGTGCATCTGCAAAAGTGAAGAGTACATCTACCAACTTCATACAGATCTGAATTATTGTGTGACACTTAATGCGGTTTTCAGGTTATGTTCTTAGAGATGCACTCGTATTTTTGAAAAATAGTTTCGCTTACTCATCCGTCGAAACGGCAGTCAGCTGCGATCCTCTGTGTACCAAATATTCGGCATACGAAGAACGTTTTGTATGTGTGATAATTGTTTGCAATAACAATATTCAATCTTTGTCATGTTATAGCCAAGAGCACGGCCAAGCGCGCCATCAAACGGCGCACTGAAGTATTACCTTTAGCTAATGATCACGTAGATCGAATTTAGACTGTATCTACTATACCATACCGATAAATTTGCGTAACGTGGGTACCTACGCGGTGGGCGACTGTACATCCGCTACTGGACATACTGTAGCGCCTCTGCACAAACACACGGTAGATGAACATCTGTGCAAAACTGGAGCTCTGTAGCTCAAACCGTTCTCGAGTTATAAACGTTTGAATTTTACAGTGCCAGAACATACACACACACACACACATACACACATACACACATACACACACACATCCGGACATTTTTTCTAGATATTATTTTTCGATGTTTTGGGACATTTTAAGCATATTGACATTGAAAACTGGAAAAAAAAAATTTTCACCGTCACAAAGCTTCCTCCATGAGGAAGCAAAATTACCAATTAGTCAATAATAATTGATTTGTTTAAGAATTGAAGAACACCAATTGTCAATTGTTCACATACTGCAATTAATTTATATGTATATATATATATATATATATATATATATATATATATATATATATATATATATATATATATATATATATATATATATATATATATATATATATATATATATATATATATATATATATATATATATTAAAAAAAAAAAAAAATGGTCGAGACACGGAATCGAATACCCAACTTCCGAGGTTGCGGGCAAGTACCACCCCACTGAGCCATTGGGGTACTCCCTCAAGATGGGTAGTAAATTGGAAGTGCTTATCAGGGCCATTTGAGATTTTGATATTTCACTGATTGCCTGATTGGAGTGAACAAATATAGATCAATGATTTCTGTCAATATTTAAGATTAATATAATCAAATAATCATGTATGTACAAAGTACTGTAGGCTGTAGGTAAAGGTAAAAGAGAAAAAAAAATATCAAAGGAAAAGATGTTTACTAGTTTTACTAGTTGGAATTTGAAAGATTTTTTTTTCCGAAGTCTCTATTGTGGGGGCCCCCTGCTTGTGGAGGCCCCGGGGCTTTCGCCCCGGTTGCCCTTCCCTAAATCCGGCCCTGATTATGTCATACCTACGTAAAAAATTTTGGACCTCGGTGTGACCTGTATATGACGTCATTTTAAAGTCATGTGTTCACTGGGAAATAACCTTCACTTGCCACATCTATCATTTTATCTCTTGGTAGAGAATACTAACATTTCAAACCATCTAAAAAATCTGAGCATTGCGTAAATCTACAAGACTTTTGAGCAACATATCCGGAAATAACCGATATCACAAAATCAGAAGATCTTGGCACGTTATAGTCATGCTCGACTACAGCCGCCGCAATCACAGCATTATCCTCCGATGCGGCACCACTGTCAATAATGACATCAAGATGTGACTGAAATTTGCTAAATCGTTCATTTGAATCAGTGAGGTCCTGAGTTTGCAGCAGCGTTATTAGCATTTTACCTCCTGTTATATTATTTCCTTTGGGCGGCTTTACCAGGGAGTATGTACTAATGAGACGGAACAATTGCGCAAATACGTGTGAATCTGGATGATCATTAGATCCACATGCACCTTGCATCATTCCGAAAAATCTCTGTAAATATATTATAATTCGACTGCAGAGTGCCTGAAAGGATCTGATTATGACTAGGTATAAGATACCATAGGATAGGAGGATAGAATAAGATAGGGTAATATGGTAATATAATAAAGTAAAACATAGGCTAAGTTGAGGTATAGTACAATGATATAAAATGGCATAAGATAGGGTAGTATGATAATAAAAAACAACATAAGATAGGGTGTATGATAATAGAATAAATATAATGAATAGATAAAATAAATAAAATAGCATAAGGTAGACTAAGTTAGGATAGATGATAATTGAAAATTGCATAGTATAGTATAAAATAGAATAAGATAGGATATGGTAGGATAAGGTACGATATGTATGATAACCTCTAAGGAATCTTGATTCAGTCTTGCAGTCATGAGATACCCGTAATTGTAATTCGAAGCAAGATATTCGTTCAATTGTAGCTCTTAGGGTAATTTTCAGCCCGTAACAAGTACTCTGTAACATAAAATTAAAGTTTTTTCCGCTGCGCTTAATTCCCACTTGTTCAGGAATTCCTAGAAGGAACGGATGTGCTGTGTCAAGATGTTGTGGGTTAAATGAATGCTTCTGAAATACTTTCGTTTGCGGTCCAAATGCTTCGCGTTGCTTTAATTACGTACTTGTATCGATCAATTTCATGTCTGCAAATAGCACTACATTCGGATCGCAACGAGAAAGCGTCTCTGGCAGAGTGACACTATTCCATTCGTGAGAAAATATGTCGTACCGTTATTGCATCGCCATTCTTTCTTAAGGCATGCGCAGGTGTCCTAGAACTCATAGCGACAATGAGCTCGTGGACATTGTTTATTAGGCTGACACTAGGAGTGCCTGCAATCAAGTCCTCATGGTCAGCCTCGTACACTAGCATGCCTAGTGCAGTTTGTTTCCCAAAGAACTGAAAATGTTATTATGCATTGGTATATACAATTCAGAGAACATTATGATGTAAAGTTTACAATCATCAGCATCATTCGCACCCGATAAGCCCGGGCAACATTCATTTTTTGATATCCCTTCGGGCGGACATCCTCGCGTGATAGTTTCGGGCAGACTTTTAAATTAAAGCCTAAAGGATTGTCTTTGACGATAACAGCATCCTAGTGCTTTACGTGTACATCACCATTAAGTGTCTGAAGAATAGTATATTCAGAAGATATATGACGAGGCAGTGTTCAAATAATGCTAAAAGTATGTATATTGATTTTTTACCCATGTTGTGCATGTTTTTGTCACAAAATTCTGCAAAGTTTTTATAAGATGTGGAAATTCTGAACACAACCAAAGTCTTCTGGACTCATCAAAAATGTGTTCGCAACTGATATTTTCTTCACTAATGCCAAATAGTTCCACATAGATCTATTCCAAGTTGCACCATCAGTAGTAACTACATCTACGTGAAAGCCTGCTTTTTCTAACAATATTATGCATTCCATTATTAGGTGATGCAGAACTTTAGATGTGGCACAATCTCTGCTAAGACGCTAAGTTGCCAACGATTGAATCCAAGATCCTCGGAAAGGCTGGAAAATCATCACCAAAGCGTGATTTTCTTTCTGCGATTGACGGACAGGTGTATGGTCTCCGAGATCAGTAAAGCCATTGACATTCAGGGTACGTCGACTGAAGCTAAGCTTTTCAGTAAGCTTCATCTCATCGATCAAAAGTGTACCTATATGATTATTTCAGATGTAACTACAATCCCATATTTCAAATACTTTCAATTATCTCATCTATTGTAATATTGCCCAAATATTTTTCAGCGTACCTCTCCTTTCCTCTGGTTTTAACGATATTGACTTTCTTCAGAAAGTCAAACGTTGCTTATTCGAAACCGTAACAACCATTCATTCGCCTAATATACTTATTTAGGTGTTAGCACAGGGCAAAATTGAACGATCAAACGAACTTACCTGTACGTGAAATTCGATCGTAATTATATGAAGTCTCGTTCGTAGATATTACCATGTAGTTCCCCTGCGATCCGCTAGATGTCACAACCCTTAGCTCAACTAAAAAGCGGAAGGGAACTGCTAGACTACTAGCGCCAGCAGCAGCCCTCCAGCTTCATACTTCAGAGGTGGTGTGAAATTGTAGAATCAGGGATACGGGAGCTTATTTTTCAAATAATAGGGCGGGATTGGTAATATCTTTGAATAAGACTTCATATAATTACGATCGAACTTCACGTACAGGTAAGTTCGTTTGATCGTTCAATTATATTGCGTCTCGTTCTCACTATTACCATGTAGTTATGTAGAGAAAAAACAATTTTAGAACATGAATATCAGAAAATTAATGTCTTATATTTCCAGATACAAATAGGTAAATATTTGAGGGATTATGCAGCCTTATGGTTGAGTACAGCTAAAGCTAATTTTTGAGAATCCAGCGGTAAGATTGGTCTATTGTAAAACCTGGCGAAGGTCTGAGAAGATTCGGACCATCCCGAGGCTCTCCGAATACCATCCAAATCTATACCTTGCGATGATGCAAGCGAAGTGGTCGCATGTCGAGTGGAATGCGCGGAAAACACAGACACATCCATTCCGCTTTTCTCTAATATTAGCGTGGTCCATCTACTAATCGTCTGTGCACTCACATCTTCGAAAGGCTTTCTCGTTGCTATAAATAACCTTTCTGATTCTTCACGTAAACTTCCAGTTACCTCTATATATTTCTGGATAGTCGAGGTAACACAAATTTTGAGGTTTTGATTAAGTAAAAGAATCGACAACAAAGGCTGACAATGCCTTGGCACCGATGTCTTACTTAAGTCGGGTCTATGGATCAGCAAACCTTCTGCTGACTGTGCAATGTTACTTAACCTAATATTAGCAAAAGTTTGAGCCCTATGGGCAGTACTTTAACAATAACAACATCACAGATTTATGGGTTAGCTCTAACAATGATATTTGATCTAATGGATAAAGCTGTTCAAGGTAACGGAGTACTAAGGACACGTCGCAAGTGTATGAGTATCTGGGCGTGGGTGGTCGTAATCTTGATACTCCCTTCAAGAATCTACAGACTAGCAGGTCGTCTCCTATTTTATCTTGGGAAATAAGGGAGATAGCCGATCTTACTGAGTTGAGAGTGCCATAGCTAGCCCCCTGCTCAAATTTAATAGTAAGAAAACTCAAGAAAAATGCCCTTGTAGGGTTAAGGCAATCCAAGTTGTGTTTAGTACAAAAATCAAACCAAGGCCCCAAGGCAGCGCCGTATTGCTTGATCGTGACTTGAGATAAGGATGATGTCAGTATATTCACCGCTTCGGCTAGCATATCCCGCCTCAAGAAGGCCTCCCGGATACTTGGGCCGCGATTAGGCTTAAGCTGTCTGCCCACGGGTGAGCCAAGGATCTGCATGGGGATAGGAGTCAATCAGTTCTTGGTTTTAACACAACCCGTTCCTTGACTAGGCACAAGAACAGAGGGTACCAGAGTTGGCTTGGCCAGTTAGGTACTATGATGGTACCGGAAGCCTGTTCCTTTCTAATTTTTGTCAGGGACCTGAGTACTAATGCGAAAGGTGGGAAGGCATAGAAGTTGGAGCCCAACCACTTTATGGTAAATGCGTCTATTAGCAGGGCTCCGTGGTCTGGGAAACGAGAGCAATATTTTCTACATTTTTGATTGTTATTACTGGCGAAGAGGTCAATTTCGAATGGACCAAACCATTCTGGGTCGATATTTTTTACACGGGATAGAGCGTCTGCCTCAACGTTTTTCTTGGAGGCAATGTAAGAAGCAAAGAGAAAAACCTGCCTCTCTTCTGCCCATTGCCAAATATTTTTGGCTAACCTATTGTATTTGGAGGGACGAATACCACCCATCTTATTGATGTAGGAGATGGCAGTCGTGTTATCGACTCGAAGAAGTATCTGGCAGCCTCTATAACCCTCTGCAAGCCTTTCCAATGCGATTTTCACAACTAACAATGCCTTTAAATTGATGTGCAGGTCCTTCTCTTTGGAGTTTCAAAAACCGAACGCCCTATTACTACCGTCTGTAGCACCCCACCCCGAGTTAGACGCGTCCGTGTAGATAACTAAGTCAAAGGTAGTGGACCTGACAACTCCGACCGACCTTTTAGCATTTCTGAGCCACCATTCTAAATCAGGAACTAATCTTGGCGGGACTGCTATTCTAGCCGAGTAATTATAGTTGTTGACTATCAGACTGGTCAACTTGTGCCACTAGAGCCCCTTTGTGTATTACCAACCATAATTTAATTCCGGGCAGGCGGCTACCAATTTGCCTATTAACTGCGATAATTGGAGGATTGTACAGAAGGGTCTTGCTAGAAACGAACGCAAAGTATCCGATAAGTGGGCCCTTTTATCATCTGGTAGTTCTACTGTGAAAGTAGCGGAATTTATGTTGAAACCTAGGAACCTGCAAATTCTCGATGGGGGCTGGGAGGATTTTTCAGTATTTATTATAAAGCCAAGAGAGCGCAGCAAGTCACTAGCTGCAGATACCTGACATTTGACCTTGTCTTCTGCTATAAATATAATGTCATTTAGGTAGATAACTAACGACAGCCGGCTGGACCTCAAGAACTCTATTGGGGGTTTCAGAATCTTTGCGAATATGTATGGGGCAGTACATAACCTAAATGGCAAGCATGTGAATTGAAAAAACCTACCCTCGAAAGAAAAACGTAGTAATTTTTTGCTGGTATCGTGTACAGGAACTAGAAAATAAGGGTCCTGAATGTTTGTTGAAGACATAGCGCTATCTGGTTCTCACGTCTTTCAGTTTGAAGTGCTCAGGTTTTAAGAAGGAATTTAATTTTTTCAAGTTGAATATGAACCGGTCCGTGTCGTCTTTCTTGGGAACCAGGAAATATGATGAGAGAAATTGGTTGTCCACCGGGTCACAGATCTCGATTGCTCTTTTAGACATTAACCTCTCTATAGCTACCCTATATCTATTCACCTTGTTAACTGGAATAACGACGGTTGGGGGGCTATTTACGACCGGTTATTTATCAAAAGTAATCTTATAACCCTCAATTATGCCGAGGACGAGCCTGTTGCTTGTAATTTTTTTCCACTCCGAGTGAAAAAATTTTAGCCTGCCAGCCACCAAGTCTATGCTTACGGTTACTTTGTTCGCTGAGAGGAGCTGCTGCTCCTGGGGCTTCGGGTCTTGCCATTGAAAAACTGCTGCTTCGTCTTGTAGGACGGGGACGGCTTTGCCTGGTGTCTGCCTTGATAGCTGCCCGTGTGAGCTGAGCAAAGCCTTCTCTGCTGCGGGTTCCTGAATAAAAAAGGTCTCTTTTTGACAGTTGTCACTGGTTTCTACTTAATATCCTGGGTCAGCTTGGCTAGCGCTTTAGACTCCTTCATACGTTCTCCCAAATTATTGCCGTCAAGTGTATCGTCCATTTCAGCCTTCTTGATTATCTCCACCACTTGCGGTGTTAAGTTTGGGATGAAAATATTGATCTTTCTGGACACCGATATAGAGTGATGTATGACAATATTCATCTTAGCCACGTCGCTGAGGTTTTTCAGCAACAGAAGCTTATCACATTCGTGATCCGACATAAACTGCATGATCACGGAACCTAGTACCATCAGAGAGCATTCGGCGAGGTTTTGAAGTTCCACCATGTAAGCGTCCTTCCTCAACATCTTGGGTGCAAGCGATGCCGAGACCTAGGCGTCAAGCCTCTTCTCCTGGAGCTCAGGAATCCTGTAGTGTGAAACGTTACTTACACACACTCCGTGTTAGAATCCCATGTGTCCATGTTAGAGTCGATCCCGAGAATATAAAGTACCCATCTCCGGATCAACCGGTAATTTTTGAGGACTAGAAACCGGCGATTGCTGGTTTCCCCCCGAATTCTCTGTAAGAAGATTACAATTCGTTAACCAGATAGGTTGAATGAGAAAGTAGTTTTTTTCTTTTTTTTTTTCACGTATACAGATAGGTATATGTACAACTTTATTCATAGTGTCTGCCTCTGGAACTTTTCACTTTTGAAGCAGCTAAGCAAGCCTTTACGGCTTGTTGTTGGGGCTCAGGCAAAGAAACAATTGCACTTTCTACGACATCTTCAGCACTGCAGCGCACTTCTGTTTGGCCGATTCCATCACTGCCTTCAAGTTAAGTACCTTCCGTCGGAGCTTGACGTTCTTGTGTTTCACACACTTAAGGGAGCATGTCAGTATGGTCGTACTAAATGAGGACAAAATCTACGATTTTTGTTCTTTCATGCAGAATTTTTCATTCACAAACGATTTTCACTATTTTTTAAAATATCTGGTTTTATATGAAAGATAATTCTTTTATGCAAACTTCATACTTACGTAAACTTTGAACGCGTTTTTCTTGAAACGCTGTTTTCAAAGTCTGTGTCTGCTATATTTTTCACGCTGTTAGTCCGATTAGTATAAAATTTCCAGAGAATCTTCTTTAATGCTTTGACCAGTCCTTGACGATCTTACTTTTTTCAATTTTGAAATTCCTTAAATATAACGCAATATGCAAGGTCGAGAACTGTACTAAATTTTTTTTTTAAAATCAAATGGCATTAGTTTCGTGAATAATGATTCTTTTCAAAAAGTAAGATTGTCAGGGACAGCTTCGACTATTATTTTTTCGGATAAAAATTGAATCACATGTTTCAGATAACAGAGCTCCGCGATTCTTATCCACAGCAAACGATAGCGGCAGCCGCCATGCAGTATGCTAATAGCCACCATACTTCGAGTTTTTAAAAATTTGGCTTAAAAAAAATACGCATTGTATATTAAGTATTGTACTAAACAATAGTGAAAACCGTTTGTAACAAAAAAAATCTGGACCAGAGAAAAAAAATCGTAGATTTTATCCTCATTTCAGTGTGACTATACTGACATGCCCCCTTAGGCGATAGATTATGTATTTTGTACAAGGAATAAAATTTATTTGACAATATTATAAATCAGGTTTCTATTTATTATTATAATTACGTCCTAATAATTGGATTTTGCAAATTTATCAGAGCAGTTGCGATGGTAACGATGGAGTCTATATTAGGCATTACATACTGTGACGTTGCATTTTTGCAACACGCTCAAGGGTCGTCATTCGCGGCTAAAAGTCGTGAGGGTGGAAGGTTCCAGAGAGTATGTGATAGAACCTAGGTCAAGTCAGTAGACTTCGTCCCGGGTACTTTGTATAGTTTCTTTTGTCTGATTAAAAACGGGTTTCTGGGTTGACTCACGGTTAGCGAATTATTTGTGGATTTTTCTTGCTTGATTATGGTATAAAACTGCCCCATCCGATTTCAGAAATTATTATCTCTCAGCTGTCGATATACCGATCGCCTTGATTTTGATCTCAAATGGAAGTTCTTTCAACCCTTATCACAAAAATAAAACGTCGATCCGCGGTATATTACCAACTCAGTGTAATATATGAAAACGTTGTTCCCCGACACCGCTCAGAGCTGCCTCTTCGGTAAAAAGACTCGGTTGAGTCGCGATTGAAAACAAACTCTTTTAACTTCCCGTAATGGAAATTGAAAATTTTCAAAAAACAGGAAAGTTATTGGTCGAGTTTTTATCAGATCTCGACGTTTTAGTGTCCTAGGAAGCTATTCTGACTATTTTTGGATGGACGTCCATGTGTGTGTGTGTGTGTGTGTGTGTGTGTGTGTGTGTGTGTGTGTGTGTGTGTGTGTGTGTGTGTGTGTGTGTGTGTGTGTGTGTGTGTGTGTGTGTGTGTGTGTGTGTGTGTGCGTGCGCGTGTGCGTGTGCGTGTGTGTGTGTGCTCGGACTCGGGGCTCTGATAGGAAATCTACTACGGGGTACTTATTCAAGGTATATAATAGTACTGTGATATGGAAATCCCAAAAACAGGCAATAATAGCTTCAAGTACCACAGAAGCAGTGTTTGTAGCCTTAAGCAAAGCAATCATAGAAGTCTGTTGGATTAATAAACTGTTAAAATAACTAGATTGTAACACACACAGAATAACCATATATATGAGGATAATCAAAGGTACGATTCAAGCAGTGAGTAATTATGGTCAAAAGCGACTCAAACAGATGGACATGAAATATAATTTCACAAAACAAAAAGTAGAAGACAATACTATCAATGTAGAATAATTTACCACTCAGAATAAATCAGCTGATATTTTTACAAAACAGATAAATAGAAAATTATTCAGAAAAATTGTTACAAATTTAGGTTTAAGAGAAATAGAATAATCGGTATTGGGAAAGAGTGTAGAGAGCAATACCAGTTATTCTATGAAAAACAAAACTAACCGACAGTACAGTGCTATCCTTTAAGAAAGAAACTAGCTTAGCAACAGTAGAATCTAGAAGGAGTTAGAGTAAGAAACAACCACAAATGAAAAATCTAGAAAGTACCAGCACACTAGTAGGTACGAAAGGAAGGCGGTTTACAAGCAGTCAGTCACTCTGTATCTGGGTAAGGAGGAAGTAAAATGTAATGTGATATAAGTAAATTCATATATCTTATGTTATGTATACTATACATTACAACGAGAAAAATGCTCTGTATCATTTATGTAATAGTGTTATGTAACTCGGATCTCTGATTGTGCTCTGATGGTTATGTATCAGTTATATTGTTTTGCTGGTTTTGCTGTGTATTGGTTTGCCGGGATATGCTCTTGGAAAGCAGCCACTGTAATTATTGTCAGAGAGCAGCTTTTTTGGGCCTCTGCTGCCTGACCTAAGTTTTCTGTGTAGATAGATAGATAGATAGATCATTTATTAAGCGCTCTGGGACAAGTCCCCTCAAGCGCTGGCTCTTCAGGTACATAGTGGCTTTGTTTTCGTACATGTGGTAGTGATACATTTAATCTAGGTATCATAATCGTGCAGGTGTTATATCTAAAGTTATTTAACTAATTTACTCTACATAATCTACGACTAGATGTTATTTTGGCTATTTATTTGTGTATTCGTGTGTTCTAAGTGAGTGCGTGTGTGTGTATGTGACCGGAGTATGTGTGTAGGAGAGAGAGAGAGAGATGAACGATCTTGAACAGTAAAAAAATCAATTATTTATTGAAGATAATTTTTTATTTTCAGCCCTCTGCTTGAAGTACATTTCAGGTCACTATAGCCTTGTGTAGTACACAATTATTGGTATTCATCACATAGCATGGCTTTGGCGACGGACGTTGCCTCTGTTTTCCCAATCAAAGTTTCAATGATAGCCAATCCGAATAAGTAAGCAGTTGCCGGACCCTGGCTGGTGATAATCTTACCTGTATTGTGAAAGAATAATAATTTTATTTCATCTTAGCCAAGCAAGCTTTGTACACAATGTTTTGGACAATGGCTTACAAGCAATATATGGGGCTGTTAACGTCAAAACGACACGGCTCCATACCTCAAGGTTTTCGATTTGATTTTTGATTTCACATGTTATCATTCTATGTTTAGAGAACCTGTCAGAATTTTTTTGATTTATCTCAATCAACCTTTTTGCAGCTATGAATATTTTCAGCCTTAAGGGGGTAGTATACACCTTGGAATTTTCAAAATATCGCTTTTTTTTTTAAATTTTTTTTGTAACGCTAGAGACCTAATCTACCGGCAAAAAAAGCGTCAGACAATCTGAAGGATTCCGGCAGTTACAGCCATATTACTGCTAAGTTGCAAGAAGGCGCCGCCGCGCGGCGCGCCCACCCTTACATTGGTCTCATAAATATTGTAGAACACCGTCAACACTGACCTCACTATTTTGACAATTTGGCTTTGGGATTTCGAAAATTTTGGTAATTATCATTTTTACAGATATTTGTTTTCTTTTGATATTTTCTTAAAATGTAATCGGAGCCTGCCATTGACAAAACACATGGCTACGATTCAATTATTTTTGACGTTAAGTGTCCACGTGTTTGTCAATTTTCGTGTTTTATTGTCAGTTACGAATTCAAACGAATGGTAATTTTCATTACTAAAGAAAAACAGTGTGTATGAGTGTGAAATAAGACTCCAGTATCGAAGAAGGATGATCAACTGAAAAGTGGGTTCTAAATTGACGTAGAGGCACTGCAGATTTAGATATCTGAAAAGATAAGTATTTCTAAAAAATATTTGCTACAAAAATTTGATAGTTACAATAAAAAGATGTACGATGAAAAACTTGAAAATTATCCGATTATTGACAAAAATTATGCTAGAATCTCTGAATCTTAAAAATATTGAAACTCATGAAATCTAACAAATTTTTATGTTATGAAAAATTTTCATCAGATTTTTCCTTAAGCAAATTATTTTTATTTCAACAGCACCACTGCGCACTTCTATTGGATCAAATGGGCCCCAAACTCACCACGAACCCCCACCTTCTACATCTGTCTGGACTTAACCCATAATATATCAGTACGGCAGCAGCTGCGGACCTAGCATCTATTTTTTCGTTAGCCAAATCCTAGAACTTGATTTCCCACAAACTACACTTTTTGGTAGTTGTCGTAGGGTACAGGTCGTATCATTCATCAAAACTTCTTCAAAGGGCCTAGCCGGGGTTACATGTGGAATGTGCTCCTGAACCGATTTGAATTTGCTATACGCCACATTTTAGAGCTACCTGAAAAACCTTGTTCGCCCGAATTTAAACTCTCTATCTTTACTATTACGCTGGAAACTCAGGATAACGTGGATTTCAATGTTTTTGCGATTCCTACGCCATTTTTGATTTGAAAATTATGAAAAAAATGTGAGATTTGGCGGATATCGATGTACATGCTTGAGAATTTTTTCGAATTTTTTTGCGCCATACTGGGGCTGCGAAAAATCTTTTGAAGTTTGAATTATCGATTTTTTACTTAATTTGAAGAGTGACTAACTTCTTTTTTTTCACAGTATGTACATCACGTCATTCTTGATATTCTGTAATTTTTTCAGATTTTTCGGAAAGGTGTGCCATTGTTAACAAATTCAAAAACCGATTTTTCAATCGTTTTTTAGGGAAAAGAGTAACTGAATTTCAACTCAATCATCGAGGGGAAACATTTTCGTGATCTAATGATTCGTTGACATAGTTGAAAATGCTCCATTATTTACTGAATGAGTGAACAAATTCACTTTTGATTCTATAATATTTTAGCTTTAATAATTTTTCATCTGTTTCATAAGTATATTAAACAGATTTGAAATAACATTATATAAAAAATGTGTACAACATATATAGGGTATTCAATCTTCATCACTATCATCATTGATAACAGGATTGACCTGCTCTGTTTCGAAAATTCTACTTGATACCTCTGCAGTCTTATAATTTTCGCGAGGTATCGAGCATTAGATAAATAATAAATTGTCGTTGCTACGTGTGAACAACACCCGACGGTACGAATCCCGTCCGCACATTCACAATAATAGCGCTTGATGCCAAAGTGTCCAGTTGAGTTGGGCACATAATCGATGTAGCATCGATAAGTTTTACTATTTATGTGTCGCGATCTTACTTCGATTATTAATATATTGCTTTGTTCTTTGAGATAATGAAGACTAAGGTTATTACCGACGTCGATCATTTCTGCCAAGTACGGACCTTCTTGATTTTCCCGAAATAACCGAAAAAGGACTAAAACTTCTGTTTACTGGATTGTATCAATTGAGTCAAGCAGTGTCGTACTTGGCAGAAATGATCGACGTCGATAATAACCTTAGTCTTCATTATCTCAAAGAACAAAGCAATATATTAATAATCGAAGTAAGATCGCAACACATAAATAGTAAAACTTATCGATGCTACATCGATTATGTGCCCAACTCAACTGGACACTTTGGCATCAAGCGCTATTATTGTGAATGTGCGGACGGGATTCGTACCGTCGGGTGTTGTTCACACGTAGCAACGACAATTTATTATTTATCTAATGCTCGATACCTCACGAAAATTATAAAACCTGCAGAGGTATTATAGTAATATAAGGTCTATTAGCATAATTTTCAGAATAACGATTTTTTATCTCCAATAACTTCAAAGATTTGATATAATTTGGTATCGAAAACAAGACACATCCAGCTGATCCCCACAATAATCCCATGAGATACTAACAAAAAATTAGAGCTGCTAATAATCGATTTTCGGAAGGTTGAATATTCAATCGATTTTCGAGTGTCGATTTGAAAACCGAAAATCGCTGGGTCAAAATCGGTTTCACTGCAAAATCGTATATTCGGTTTTCGAATTCTCGGTTTTCGAATTTCTGCCGTCCTATTATACTGATTACTAACTATGTTATGTATTTTAATTACGCTTGCCCGTTTGTCGAATTGCTTCATCAGGTGAACTTTCGTCACCTTCAAGGGACAAAAACAGTGTCATTTAAAAAATAGGTATTTAACAAAATATCGGCTTCCCTAAGCCATCAAGTAGACCAGACGGGTAATGTCATGACACGGTTGAGCAAAAAGAGTCAAAAAGTAGCGGAATTATTTCATGAAACAAAAAGAAAAACTAGACTAGTATACATTGGAAGAATAACATTTTACCGTAAGCGCAACGTGGATATCGAGCAGCAGCAAAACGAGTAAGCAACGCAACAACGAAAAGAGATCGAACGGACGGCCAGCCATAATTACACATATATGTTTGATTGTGACACACAGAGAACTTGCTTAATTAGTATCGAAAACCAAAAATTCGAAAGCCGAAATTCGAAAATCAAAAATCCGAAGAACCGAGAATCGAACTATTTGACTTTTCAGTAAAATCGATTTCAACATGAGGATTTCCGAATTTCAAACCAATAATCGATAATCGACTTCAGTCGGAATGTCGGTTTTGGAAAATTCGACTAAGAATGCCAGCCCTACAAAAAATACGAGCATTCATTTATTCAGTAGTATTAAATATGTGGTACTTACCATCAATCACCACCTTTTCGTTTATGTATGTGTAATCCTTCTGAAATTCATCCTTCAGTGTTGGATAGGAGGTTATTTTTTTGCCTTTGGCGATTCCATGAGCTTTCAAAGCAATTGGCGCTGCGCAAATAGCCGCGATGAATCGGTCTTCGTTAAATTGCTTCTGGAGGATGGCTCCTACCTCACCCGACTGCAATGAAAAAACATAAAGTGAAAATCTCTACACGCAATGAAAGAATTTGGTTGCTGCAGGTGCGCACTACTAATCTCGATACTGACTGGGATTCCCGAAGCGTATTTTCGTAGGAGGCCTGGAAAGTATTAGGATTCGAAGGCTCACCAGCTCCTTCAATACGTGAAGTAGGTTCGACAATAGTACGATAGATCCTTTTGTGCTAGAGATTCTGCTAACTATTCTAATCGTAACAATGGTGGACTACAGAGATTTTAAATTCAGTGAAGACCGGTACCCACAATATTTCAGGAGCCATAAGCAGACTGGAGGAGCTATAGTGCATGCAGTTTTGCGAAAGTTCAGTGATCATTCCGAATACGCCATGGTATCTGCATTCTACCTATAATCCACTGTGTTTAGGATTTTTCTACAGACCTATTCATACAAAAGCAAACGATGGTTTTTCAGGTGAGTTATGGTGTCCTGAATAAAATCTCAAAAATCCCCGAAGTGGAAATTTAGCGATGAAATTTGACAACGCTGTGAAGGGCTAGAATCGTGCTGCAATAGTATATTACGTAACAAATGCGGAAGGTTGGTGATTCCATCGCTCGAGTGCGACGTTTGCCGCCCGAGCGTAGCGAGGGTGGCAAGAAGCACGAGTGCAGGGATCACCAGTCCGCATTTGTTACGTATAATATTTTTTAACACGAGGTGCGGGAAGGAAAAGAAACAATGACGTAACATAGCAACGAGCTCGTTTCAGTTTACAATGAAAATTTGTGTCATATTACGGTTCAGTACGGGGAACAATCACTTTCCGCACGCTCCACAGCCATGGAAAAACGTACTTTCCGCACGCTATGTTGAAAAATAAATTTATTGTCCCACCTGCACCGAAGGTATGCTATCAAGTCATGTAAACCGGGCTGAGAGTAGCTCTTTCACGCTCTAGTGTGGTGAAGTGAGCTCTAAGGCGGAAAGTAGCACTTTACCGCACTGGAGCAGAAATTTAAACTACCTTCCGCTTGTTTTGATATGCGCTCTAAAGCAAACTTTCGATGCAGGTATTGGACAAAAAATGTCGTGTGCATCACGAGCGAAAACGCGATTCTGAGTCGTGTGATTGTCACCCTGGCTTCACTTGGGTGGTGACTTTCGCACTTGTTAGTAATCGCCTACTTTTCACCCATGATCAAGAAACTCGGTAAAGTCTCGCGCCAAGTACATTGAAAAAAAGTTTTTTCACAAACGCGCCTCGACCGTCTGGATTTCCGCGGCGGCAGTAGCGTCAGAAGGGTGGGAGACGCGTATACAACCGAGCAGTGAGTACACCGACACACGCTCGGTCATAGGCCGCGCGTCATTGACTGGAATTGAAATAATTATAACGGGAAATCTATGCATCTCAGAAAAAACGGCTAGGGAAATTTCTGACCAAGATTTACCCTGCGAAAGGCTCGGAACCTTTTCTGTGACACCCTGTATAGGCAATATCTCAGGGCTCGCCGATTGAATATAGGAATAAGATGCGAAAGAGATTTCATTTGAGCCTAATATCAATGCAATTGGTGCACGGATAGCTGAAATATGATTATATATCAAATCGAGAGGGTTGGTTTCACGATGAGAATTTCTCCGTTTCCGGCTCAAGCCAGATTTGTACATTTGCCCGACTATATAACAGCATGAAGAGTACCTTAAAGAGACGAAAGTTACACGTACAAATAATTAAATAAAATCAAAGCGAGTTCGTCTGTCTATATCGCAGTAACGCTCACGAGAGGCAACATATCGCGCATGGCGGAACATATGATTCATCCATCATATTCTCGATGACAGTTGCGGGGAATGAGAATGAAAATAATGTAAAATTAGGAGTAATAATTAAATGAACTACTATCGGGCCGTAAAATCAAGATACTTGCGTTTGACACACTGTATCTGAGTTGAAAAAAGTTGTAGAGATTCGCGAAATAAATCATTTCAAGTTTGTACAATTTTCCGTTAGATAAGATATCGATACCGTTGTAGTGTGAAAATTAGAGGGGAAGTTATCGTTTAATGTATGTTAAAAAACGTGGTTTTCGCACATTTTTTTCCGTAGCTAATATGTTCAACTCGTCGTTATTCTTCCAAAATGGGTGGAAAAAAATATTTGAAAAATCGTGCCGAATCTTTAAAGCTTTCAGCGTGCAATGCCGTTTGAATTTCAGAGAAATTCCGAAAATTATGGTCATGGCGGTAAGTAATAGTCCAAGTGGTGATCTCGGAGACGGGTAACAATAAAAGGATGAAATATAGCTGAAAATTTAGGGAAAAATTATGGTAAGCGATTATCACTCCAATTTTATCCATTTGATGTCTTATTAAACAATTGTTGGGCGGTGTTCTACGTCAATTTTTCGGATCAAAACCACGCACGCGGCGCCTATGGCCTTTTTTCACTTACTATTAGATACAGTGTGACAAACGCAAGTGTCTCGATTTAACGTCCTGATAATAATCATTTGAAAGAATTGGAAAGCGATAACTGTTCATTACATGACAGTTATCATCATAGGAAGTCCTATGGAATAATAATGATATCTATCTTCTTGTTCATTTGACGAGATCGAGCCTTTGAGGTTATGACAATTATATGTCATGATTGATCGCGATTTATACAGAACAAAGGGTCAGCAGTAAATTACCTATATACATTTGAAGATTTAGTTCCCTGATAACAGAAGGTGGCTCATATGGAATTCAATACTTTCACAGTTTAAAAAAGTATTTACCGCAATAGTATAAGAATAACCGCATCTGTATATTAACCAATCTGCAGACAAGTAAATCAGTTGCGGAGTTTGCTACAGCCCTTGACCAAAGAACACGGCTGATCGAAAAACACGGTGACAGTTACCATACGGTCGTCTACCGTGTGTTTGTGAATAGGCGCGACAGTATGTCCAGTAGCGGATGTACAGTCGCCCACTGCGTGGGTATTCACGTTATGCGAATTTATCGGTATGGTATAGTAGATTCTGTCTAAAAATGTACGTGATCATACGCTGTGGAGGTTAATACATCAGTACGCCGTTTGATGGCGCGCTTGGCCATGCTCTTGGCTATAGTATGACAAACGATGAATATTGTTATTCAAAACAATTATCAAACTTACGAAATGTTCTTCATGGTCCGCATACTCGGTAGACAGTGGATCCTATTTTTCATAAGTACGAGTGTATCCGCAAAAGTAAAGAGTACATCTACTTCATTTAGATGTGATTTATTGTGTGACACTTGATGCAAAAGTGCGACCAAGCGCGCCATTGAAGTATTGGACTCCGCAGCTAATGATCACGTGGATTGAACTTAGACTGTGATCTACTATACCATACCGATAAATTTGCATAACGTGAATACCCACGCGATGGGCGACTGTACATCCGCTACTGGACATACTGTCGCGCCTATTCACAAACACACGGTATACCTTGCCGAATGTTATCTACTAGTCGCAATACAACGGTCTAAGTCCCCATCCCCTTTCGGAACCCTGTTTGATGCGAATCGAGTAGATTATTCATGATCTGGTCAAAAACTACTCGCTCCACAACCTTGGAGATCGCACAAAGCAGCAAAATAGGCCTGAAATCAGAGCATGTCTATGCGCTACGCACTTTCGGCAAAGGCATCACGTACGAGAATTTTCATAGGGAGGGAAAAGCTCCGTCCCGAAGCCAAGTGTTAAAGAGCAACAATCCGACGAGAGGCATTATTAGCGGACGAAACGCCTTATAGGCTTGAATAGGCAGATCATCAGGGCCGTACGCACGCGTGCCCACTCTAGCTACGGTGGCACCTACACATTGCTCATCTGTGACTGAAAGGAAAAATTGCCTGTATGCCTCAAGGAAACACCGAGGAACGACAACATCTAGAGCACTAAGAGGAAGATCAGGAAGAGGTACAGACGTGAAATATTCATTTAGTGACGCTAGAGATAGGTGAGATGGGTGTTCCAACGGACAAAAGTAGTTTATAGCCAGTTTTATTCTTAACTCTATAATTAAGTTAAATTCAACTATCTCTAAGGAATTCTTTCGCAGAAGGAAACATTCAAGCTAATCCCTAAAAACTAACGAAAATCACGTATTCGCGCGTCTACAGTTTATGATGGGAAAGTACGCACTGCTCATCAGATTTTTTATTATCACCCGAGAAATTCGCTGCCTTCTGCAGACCAGATGTTTTACAACATCCGACGGTCAACCTTTTGCGGAATCAAGGGTTTTCCACCCTAGGTAAACGAGTCCCGTTACGCCAGCCCTTCAGGCTAACTCGCGACGCCCTATCTAGTGTTTTCAATACATTAAATTCACCAATGAAAATTCAATACACTATATGTTCTACACCCACTCTTCCCTTTCTACTGGGCTATGTAACATTTCTTATTTACTAGTTTCCATAAAACTAAGACCTTTGGGAAAAATCAGCAGTGTCACAAGGTCTAGCACGCATGAATATCGTCTTTACTTGACAATCAACTCAATACTCAAGGACTTGTGCTCTCCGCAATTCAACTCGTGTATTTTCTCAATAGTTAAAGGGATTGTGCTATCCAACAAATTCATATACTCAATACCATTACTGTTTTAACGTTCCGGCGCAGTAAAGTATACCTTTCATGTAACACCAGTGAGCGAGATCGCTTAAACGCCCGAAAACATGCATCTCTATCACGCATTAAGCATCGCAAATCTTTAGAAATCCGGCCTGCAGCCGGGCGCTTTGCGACAACTTCTTTTGTCGACACAAAGAATTCTACCAGGCTACTCATTAGTGAGTTGAATACAGCTAGTTTACAATTGATGCTTGGTTGCTGAACAAGAAGCGACGGATCAAATCCAGAGACCGTAGCAACCGCACCATTCTGATCAGCTTCATCCAAGCACCAATAATGGAAGGAGCTTCGCACGTGCCTCGGCACGGCGTACGTGATGGACACGTAAATAAGGTCGTGACCTGAAAGAAAGGGTTGCGCAGATTGGCCATAGACGACCAGGGTGCTATGCTCACTAACAGCGCGGACGTCCAGCCATGTGTGCGATGGTTGTGTGTGATGTGTCGACGGAAAAGGAGCAATGCGGAAGCCTTGAGAAGCGAGGAAGTCCATGAGATGAGTCGAGTCGTAGGATGATGTCAGTAGGTCGGAATTAAAATCACCGAAGCTGCATACAAATTTATAGCGGGGTGCAAGTGCCACAAGTTCAGTTTTGAACAGGTTCAAGAAACCAGCCTTTGCCGGTCTGTAGACCATAGCCACCAAGATCTTAGGGCGGCAGTCAATCCACACTTCAGCAATGAGGAACTCAAGTACCCCATCGCGCTCCAACGAGGTAGAAGAGGCTACAATCTTTGCACTTAGTTCTTTACACAGGAACAGAGCAACGCCACCCCCATGTCGCCCTCTACGGTCTACCCGAAGAATAGAATATGAGGTGAGTGCCACCTGGTCATTCGTAATGCCATTATTCAGCCACGTTTCCGTGACGGCAATAAGGTGATACAGGTTGAGCCTGAAAAATTTACGAAACTTGTCGACGTGTGCCGAAAGAGCCTGCTCTTAGGCAGCAAGCATTGAGCACTGGATCACTGCCAAGAGGAGGCGGGAGTACGTGAGAGACGATTGAGCCACACAGTCATTCGGAGAGTTGAGCAAGATCGATGGATGGAAGGACTTTTATAGGTTTTGAGGTTGGACCCTTACGAACAAAGACTGCCGCATCCGCAATCCAGAATTGTTTAGGCTGTAGTGAGGAGCACTGCTGAAGGACTTTTGCGCACAGTCAATGTAGCTGTACAGACTGGCGATGATTCACATAAACCCTGCGATCGCGGTATCTCGCGTTGAGCCTACAAGTCCGCAAGTCGGGTACTGATCGGGTCGGGTACCGATTTTTCCTTCAATTAGTTGTTCACATTTCAGTTTAGATGATATTTCGAGGAGAATAGCACGAGTACCGTCAATACCAGGATCAGCACCTACCCCCAAGGCATCAACCTTGCAGTTTGTAATGAACTAAGTTAACACCTCTCTCCAATTTAGTCCGTCACGACACAATAACCACAAAGGCGAGTCTAGGTGGTTTTTCAGAAGCAAAATTTTCGTCGTTCAATCCCTCGCTCATAAGCGGCAGCACCTCCCGGTAACGTGGGCACTAGCGTCACTACTACGGCCCCACGCCACTAGGCGGCTACTCGGCTGACCGCTTCCCTCGGGAGTAAAGTAAAATGTACCGCACTTATACCGTGAGGTTACGGTCGCGGAAAACCACCTAGGGTTAGGCAACCCAATAGTCAATTTCCGAAGATTGCCGAAGGTGTAGAGTATTTGTCATTAATGGAAGGGGAAAATTTCTATCAGCAGACGACTTAACTGTCAGGTTGTTAGGTTAAAAATAATTGTCAGAGCGGAATTGAAGAATCTGATCAGAATAAGGTTAATAAACAAAATTCATCAATAATAATTTGTAAAAAAGTTGCAACAGTCAATGAATGAATTATGGCTGGATTCACCAACGACGAATAGCTTTCATTCGTAAAATAACTTCAATCGTCGAATAAGAGTCGAAAATTTAGTAAATAGAATTTTATCTACAAATAAAAGTTATTCGTCGTTGTGAAAACCGGTCATAATTCATTAATCAAGTGCTGCAACTTTTCTACAAATTATTATTGATGAATGCTGCATATTAACTTCATTCCGATCAGCTTCTTCAATTTCACTCTGACAATTATTTTTAACCTAACAACCGAACAGTTCAGTCGTCGAACGGAAGTGCTTGAACGAGCAACTGGGGAAGGTTTCTTATTGCCGGATTTCTTATTTGGAGGTCGGACTGTAAATTAATTTTATATATATATATATATATATATATATATATATATATATATATATATATATATATATATATATATATATATATATATATATATATATATATATATATATATATGTGTATTGCATGTGTATGTATATGCATATATATATATATATATATATATATATATATATATATATATATATATATATATATATATTTCCAACTACACTTCCAACTTTTGGACCCCACCCCAGTGAAGATCAACACCATCTAGCGGACAATGGGTACGAATTATCAGCTTCGATAGCCAGTCCGACGTCACTGGGGCGTCAGACCGGCTATATAAACAGCAACAGCTAAGACACAACACTCAGTCTGATAGCAGAGCGTCTACAGCTGTTTCACAAAAGTAATAAACCGAGCGACAGAAGCAAAGCGCTTAGTCGACTCACAGCTAGATCATAACTTCAATTCAAACTGAGCAAAGCGCTTATTCGAAAAGTAGTTTCAATATCAATTCATTGTTATAGCCTAAACTAAGGATCAAAGCGATCCTAGTTTATTCTATTAAATATAAAAGAGTAGCATCATTCGCAAAGCGCGATAGTGTTCAAAGATAGTTTATTTACGTTTGAGACGGACAAAAATCAAAACAAAACCAAATCACAGTCACACACTCTCGGTAAATTAAACAAACAAACGATACAAACTTCACGGCAAACGCCAAAAACCAAAGAACCTTGTAAATAGAAAACTAGAATAAGTTAGATTATAAATAAAATTCATTCGTCATTAACATTAATATAATTATATTGTGCTTGCTTTTCTCTCCTTGCAGTGGGTCGCGAAAAGGGGAAATTGTTGTAAGTAAAATCAAGCTAGAGTGAGTACTGGTGAACCAGGTGGTGCAAGATAGCGGTAGCGCGAAAGCCTTCTCCGAGTCTTCGCAGACTAAGTGGGTTGCTAGTACTTACGCCAGAAACAGGCCTGTCGTGGCGAAAGCCTGTCCGGTTCTGTAGGGTGATATTAGTGATAAAAAGATTGCTAATATTCACGAATTAGGAAACTTAGAATCAGTAGCTATCAGTGGTACTGGTTGATCGGTTGAGAACTCAACAAGGTCGACCCGGATCCACGCCAGAAACGGTCACGAGGTGCGAAAGCTAATCCTGATCCGTAGGGACGTAGGTTTGGGGGAATAAAAAGGGAAACGGTCCTGTCGTGGCGAAAGCCTGTCCGGATCCGTAAAATTAGAAAGTTAAGTTATTTGAAGGGACGGGTAGTGATTCACCCTTTCAGAAGTCTTAATAATATCCCTATTAGGATAAAGAATCTTAAAGTAAAAATTCGGTACTGCTCCGGCTCGAGAAATCGTGCCGGGAAATTACCGAAAAGTTACAATATATATATATATATATATATATATATATATATATATATATATATATATATATATATATATATATATATATATATATATATATATATATATATATATATATATATATATATATATATATATATATATATATATATATATATATATATATATATATATATATATATATATATATTTAAGTTTTAAGTTTTATTTAAGTTTTCATGCACCGATTTTACATAAAAATCAATAGAAGCAAATATCGTTTCAAAAACACTAGCGTATAAACGGTTGGCAGAGCGGCGCGACCTGTAGGGCGAACGGTAATTAGTGTTACACGTCTGCAGTTTCTAAACTATTGAGTGGACCGAAAAATTGTTCATACATTCTTTGTAAAGAATTTAATAAGGGACAAGATAAAACGAAAAGATTAAAATCGCAATTTAAGCTCCCGAGATATTCACAAGAAACTGTTGCAATCCGAATACCAAGGTGTTGCAATATCGATATTAAAGCCGCACTTTGGGTAATACGCTGGAATGTGCAACTACAGAGTATTAACGCAACCAACAACAACTGCAGACGCAGCACGACCTCCTTAACGTATTAAATAGGCGATGATTGTAACACTCACGAGGGAAACACATGAAGTGTAACCCTCCGATCTTTCTGTAACTTCACAGGGTAAAAGAGGGATCAAAATAAGCGGACACGTATTTCGGCTTATCCGTCAACACTCTACCGTTTTCGAGAAAATAGCGAATGAAGTTTTCGACGCGCTTCAATAGCCTGCGAACGCGGCTACTGTTCAAGTAAGGCGGTGGCGCAGCGGTCAACGTTGTGGCTCGGAGATTTTGCACCCCGGGTTTGAATCCCGCATTTTTTTTTTTTTTCTTTTTTTCTGACTTTCATCGAAGTTTATTACATGCATGTTTTTTTAAATACAATGACGTTATATTTGTGTAAAAACAGTATTTGTTAAAATCAGGAATTAGGTTTGACAAAAATTATAATTAAAGACATACTGGATTAGAAATGGTTCGAACTTGCTAGCCGTTGTCGATCCCCCAGCAATTCCCAGAAAGTTTCCTGAAGTATTACTAACGGTATTCAATTCACAAGAAAGGTTTTAGAATTTTACCACATATAATTATTCAAATTCTTATAATTGTCAGTATAATGCCGTTACAAATAATACTGTGACATACTTGTAAGTATGAATATAAGAGGGCACTATTGTTTCAAATTACATGTAAAAAAACATGCATGTAATAAACTTCGATGAAAGTCAGAAAATAGAAAAAATTGCGGGATTCGAACCCGGGGTGCAAAATCTCCGAGCCACAACGTTGACCGCTGCGCCATCGCCTTACTTGAACAGTAGCCGCGTTCGCAGGCTATTGAAGCGCGTCGAAACCTTCATTCGCTATTTTCTCGAAAACGGTAGAGTGTTGACGGATAAGCCGAAATGCGTGTCCGCTTATTTTGATCCCTCTTTTACCTTGTGAAGTTACAGAAAGATCGGAGGGTTACACTTCATGTGTTTCCCTCGTCAGCGTTAGAACATCGAGACCAGTAGCAAGTCGCATTATATCGAAATTCAGTTACAATAAGAAAACCTTTGTAAAACTCTTAAAATCAAAATACATTAAACTTTCATACTTTTGTCCGACTGAATTCTAATTCTTAATTTGACAACGAATCCTGAAATAAATTGTTAGTTGTGAAAGGGATCTCAGGATCCCGATTACAACAAAACCATAAAAAGTAACTTTCAATTGTTTGAACAATTAAAGCACTGGAAATTACTGGGTTATTTTTTAGAATTAGCATATTTACTTATGTCCGAAACCAATAAAAAAAAAATTTGGATGGTCCCAATTTCTTCCTCTAAAAAACCTATGACTACTAGACTAGTGTACAATACTGCGACAAAGAAGCGATGTCCACTATGATTATGTTAATGAAAATCAACTTACTTTAGCTAGTGCTTGAGACCCAGCAAGACCACCAGGCAAGATAACCACATCGTAAATTTTATCCTTGAATCCATCGGTTAATTGTTCATCCGGGCAGATTTTCACACCTCGACTGCATGTCACTACATTCGTGTTGTCAATACTTGCGATAGTAACAAGGATCTGAAAAACAAATGTCCGCTTCAAATAAATTTCGGGATCACATCAAGCATTTAGAACCATGAAGAGTCAAAAAATTTTGGTTGCGAATCGTTTATATATTTTTGTGTAAAAAATCTAAATTTTGCAATGAAAACAATTTTCGAAAATGATATCCCCCACAAGCACCTCATGTGCAAAAACCTTGCGCCAAATCCATTAAGATATAATAATTATCAACAAAAATGTGTCAACAAATATTCGAAGAAGTAGCATTTGATCTACAAAAGTATTGAAATCAATGGACGCCCAGTGAACACATGACTTTAAAATGACGTCATATACAGGTCACACCGAGGTCCAAAATTTTTTACGTAGGTATGACATAATAGTGACTATGTTTGATGACTTTCATTTGACGTCATGTTGTATGACATCACTATGACCTCATATTGACATCAAACTTAACTTTGATGTGATGTCATTCGTATGACTTAACTATTACGTACATATTATATCATATTTTCATCATGCTATGACGTCATATTGGAGTCATAATTTTATGTATCATTTATGTAATTAGTAAGTCATATGATTGTGTTTTTTTTTTGTAGAATTTGATAATGATTAATAAATAGTTTCCTACTATGAATTAAACATGTTTAATTCTTTGTCCTTTATGCGGAAACTTCAAAATTTGAAGTGATTTTCGATAGAAATGTAATTTTTTATAAGTTTTTATGTATACGGTATATTGTTAAGTAATTTTTGAAAACCGCAAAACGTAATTCTGTTGACAGATGTGATTGGGGATATTTAATTTATAAATTATAAATTGAGTATCTGTATTCTGTCTATTTGACGTCAGATAAAATACAGTACGATCAATTTGAGATCCTATGTGAGGAAAGCAAAAACAAAAATATGACGTCATTGTTATGTCAGCTTGACGTCAGTTAACTCACATTGAAGTCAATTTGAGGTCACATGAAGGTAAGATTTACGGGAAAAAACTCGATATCACTATGATATCATTATTATATCAGATTGACGTCAGATCAGTCATAATGATGTCAAATCGACGTCATATGTTTGACGTAAAAGTTTTACGTCAGGAGGTACGAAATACTGAGTCATATATGACTCATACGTGACTTACATCTTACGTAAATCATGACACAACATGATGTCATCCTGACGTAAATTTTACGTAAATGTGTTTACTGGGCGTTGCCAAGTACAATTAAATTTTTCACAATTCATTTCTGAATGTGACCTCGTATTAGTTGTCGCTACGTATTTACATTTCAATATACGTATTTATAAGAAAAGACCAATTAAAATTAAAATTGAAAAAAAAGAGAAAAAAAAAAATTTGGAGCACGTGGTATTTGGCGGGCTGATGTTTGAATTAATATAAGGATATTGAAATAGTTCAATTTATATTTTCTTGTACGTTTTACACGAATGCCCACCAAATACCACTACCTCCGAATTTTTTTCGGTTCTTTTTTCTTCAATTATAATTTTATTTGATCTTTTCTTATGAGTACGTATTTGTTTTTCAGCAGACCAACAGTTCCTGGAATTATTCGGCACCCTGTGAGATTTGAGAAGTTTTTCGGGATCAAGTTACTTCATGTACGCGATGCAAAAATATGATTTCGCTAATGATTGCAGGTATATATTTTGTCTAGAAATGTCGACGATAACCCTTTCCGGGAATTATTCGACACCCTGTGAAATTTCAGAAGTTTCGAATCAGATTAAGTGACTTCATCACTGTTGGAAAAATTGTGTATTACTGTTAAAAAAATTCGCAGTTAAAAATATTATGTCAAATTCAATACATATTCGAATGTTAATTTAACGAATTCAATTTCAGTTAAGTCGATATTTTATTTTGAAATTTATTATTAATTTTATTTTTTTATTATTTATTATTAGAACTTGACACATCTATTATGTTCACTTTAGAATAATGAAGAAATAACTTTATGTTTATGTTAAATCTTCGAAATAACGTGTGGTTCATGTATACGAACTAAAAATTTATGTCATTTAATTGAAGATTCACGAAAAAGATATGATCTAAAAAATAAGTCAATTCAACTCTTCTTGTATGATATTTTGACGGAAAAGATCTGGCAATATTTTTTATTGCATTATCAGGCTAGGTTCAAGTAACATAATCATAACTGTTCATCATAACGGTTCATCGCTGAAGAAAAGTGTGAAAATGCCATATTTTGGAAGTGAAATCGATACTTCGGTCAAACCCGTGTTTGTCCGGTTGACTTCGGGAGCTGGTACTAGCGTGTGGAGGTCGAAAAAACCTCAGTTGTAGTTTTGGACGCAAGCGCGTAACTTGTAGGAACGCCGTAACAAACAACGTAAGAAGTTGCAAATGGCGTTGACTGAATAATATAAAGACAGGTCACCCTAGGTTAATTTGTGAGCCGACAATGTGGGCCTAGAATGGGCCTGGGGTTGCAAGCGGTATCTGTAATACCTACTGAAATTTACAGTTTCGTATAGCCTGCGATCTGACTCCGGAGATAAGCGTAAGTTGATAGTTATAGAAATCTAATATATGCGCAATCGCACTGTTTTTTTTCCCACTTTATCGACAACGTCAACAACGTGCACATTGCAGCTCTGATTTATTCAGAAATTGTTTTGGTTATACGTGATACGAGTCGCATACATTGTCAGTCCCGTTATTCCTACATATTCAAAATTTCTCAACACATTCTTTCGATTCAATATGAGGTGATGCATTACTCTGTGCGTTGTCTAAATAATATATGTATATTCATTCAACGGTCTGACACAATAAATATATACTAGTGAAAATCATTTAAATTGAAGAATTATTATATTCAGCCAGTTGTCAATGATGGATTATTTAAGCAAACTATGAACAAAAATCCCTTTTATATTTTATATCATAGGTACAGAAAATTTCACTGTTACTTTTTACGGGAAATGACATTACAACAATTGTGTTCGCAAAAATCAGCAGACAATATAACATTTTTGTTCTACTAACAACTCGCTCATACAGCATTCCAGTTGCAATATAACTATTTATTTCATACAGGTGAAAGCGGAGTAATATAGCGTTCCTGGAAAACGAGGGAATATGGGGTAATACAGCCCCCACAAACATTTAAAAAAATGTAACATAATATTTTATCATGCAACAATATATTAAGATTACAATTCTATGGAACAATAATATAATATAGTACATGAGATTCAACACATGGACTATCAAATTCTTCAATCGTTTTTGGGCAGGGCAGGACCATTTCACGTCTTACTAAATTAAAATTTGTTCTGTTCGTCACATTTGCCATATGCCACTAGTGGAATTCGTTACAATCCTCAATACAATCTAACTAGGAGAAACATGATGTACGGAATATTGTAGCATCAATATTTCTTTAGGACGGCCGAATTCCCTACTTTCTCCTAATTGTATATCGACTTGATTATGTAAGAAAGTGTGAACTCTAATACACATTTTCATTCATTGTTTAATATTATTTTTAATAGAACGTAGTATACCTTTTAACTTCAGCATATCTTGCTTGATACATTGACTAAATAATATACCTACAGGATGTCCCATTTCAGAGAAAGCATTAAAATAAATCGACCAGATGAAGTCGTACAAAAAAAATGTTTCAGACAAAAGTTATAGGATATCGAGGGAGACATCTGATAATGCCATGGGTTTTGAAAATTCTATATCTGTGACTATATATGAAGGGTCCACGGGGAAAAGGGGAAATGTAAAAATTTCTGATTTCTCAGAAATTGAAAATAACGTGTTAAATCTATTGCAGTAGACTCCCGTTAAGTGCTCGCTTTCGTGGAATTTCGACGTTTTCGGCATATTTCGCAGAATCGACAGATCCCCCACTCTTGCGCTGTCTTTCTATGGGTGATGTGGTTACAGCCGCCTATTCTTTTGTTAGTTCGATTATACTGTGTAGTATTTCCGAGAACTAGTACGCGTAGTGGGGACTCCATTTAAGTGCGCATTTCTCCGAATTTAGGTTGTCTACAGCCCCGAGCATTAGCACTTAACGGGAGTCTACTGTATTACTCAATCAAACTCGGACAAAAAAACAAATTAAATTTTCATGGACAATTTAATCCTAAACAACATTCATAAATAATCTTCAACATTCAGTAAATAATGATATATTAAATAATCAAAGAACAAAATAAAATCAGTAATTTACAGGGAAAAAAGGGGGAATGTTGTCAAAAAAAATTTTTTTTTTTATTTTCTTTTACCTTTTTTTTTTCAAAGTTTCAGGAAATGCAGTATCATCATCTTCTAAATCTGACTGCTTTCGTTTTTTCACTTTCCATAATTTAGGAATCTGAGAAAAAAATGTTTTCGCTTCTTCTTGACAAAATTATAATTGAAATGTTAAGGTAAGTAGCGATAGTTCAATGACTGGATTGCATATATGTTAATTTTACATAACTTTCTTTAACTAGAAATTTCTTTGGACCTACCCCCTTTTTCCTGTGTATACTGTTTTTTTGAAAGGCTATAAGAACCAAAAAAATGATCGAATCCAAAATCTGATATTAACAGCATATAGAGAACTCTTCAAACTACAAGAAATTATTTTTTACTTAAAAAGTTGCAAAATTTACATTCCCCCATTTCCCGTGAACCCTTCATATATATGTATACTATACTAGGCCTAGTCAGAAAAAAAATTGATTTTTTATTTCGTCCGGAACAACTTCAAACGTGAGTATTCGACCTAATAATGATCCTGTGAAAACTTGGGCCCCGTTGCAGTTGGATAATTCCAAGAGGTCGCGCATTGAGTCTCAATTTTTCCTATTCAATTAATACGTAAAAATTGCTTTTCGACCGTTCAATGCTTATTTAATTTTTCCTGGGTAATCACGGACAGTCTAAATCGCTGTGAGGCTTTAATTACATGATGAACATATATTTTAACCGCAGATTGATTTTTTTCCTTCTTACAACTGGGTTTTATAAGATGAAACATAGTGGAATCACGTTATTACGAGTTCTACGATGATTATCTCTGAAACTATCGAGGTTAGCAAAAAATGTTAAGAAACCTTTTTTGGAGTTCATAGAATTTTCGACAAAAATCTTCATTTGTAAAATTACTCTAAACCTCTTCATTTCGGAAGTGTTTTGAAAATAATCCACAAATACGTTTCATGCTCATGTTTGAGACATTCCACACTATTTCGATTAAAAAAAAGCCTCATCTTCGATTCGTATCAAATTTTGATGCGTCCTAGGAGAACCCTTGGAATCCCCATTTCCAGGTATAAAAAGTTTCAAAATTTTTTTATGAAAAAGTTTTGGTGACTCAAAATTTTGAGTTCAAGAAAAACGCCCTTTTTTTGGAATTTCATATCTCTGATAATATGCATTTTATGGAAAAAATGCAAGAGCACTTTTTGGTCGGGAAAAGATGGATCTTTATAAAAAAAAAAAAAAACAGGTGAAAAAATGTGCATATTTATATACTTTTTATAAACAATTGTATTTGTTTAAAACAAAAAGCTTGTCTGAAATCGCTTCCTCTCTCCCAAATCTCCCAGAACTTCCAGTATTTTTTTTTCGAGTTTCTTTCGGTAAGTTCATTTGCAATAGATTTTGTTATGAACAAGGGTGTATAATTTTATTGCGAAGCAGTTTCCTACCAAAATTTGTAATTCATGAAATATGTATTTTATGGAACAAGTGAAAGAATAGTTTTTTGTTGAGAAGAAGGTAGTTATTATACGAAAACAATTTGAGTTGAAAAAGTTAATAATTATCCACTCCTTGTTATAAATGATTTTTTTTTTTTTGTATATTGAAATTCGTGATGTTGTTATAGAAAATTTTGTAAAAAATATCGAGGTAACTTAGAATTATCGGAAACATATATAGAAGCTTTTCGTTCGATTATATCTGTAAATTGCTGAATTATTGCATTGTTTGTCTTGTTCAACGTCGTGCTCTTGGTTGTGTTGTTGGTTTTCTGTTTGTCCTTCTTCTGGAATTTTGCCCATTCTGTCGTGGCTAAAATGTTATCAAACATGTACTCCAAAGTTTTTAGTTTTAGTTTCATATTATTTATAAATAATAACTTATTGTTGTTACATACACGCATAATAGTGTTACATGCTCTTGGTTCAAAATTCAATAGATTGGGGAGGTAATAAAATCTGTATAAAAGTTATTTTTCCACACAATGAGCTTTAAATTCTTTATCTAACGAAAAAATTCTACATCTAACATTATGGAAGTCAGGATAATTGGTACGAAAGAATCATACTTTCGAGTTCCCATGATGTTAGATGTAGAATTTATTCGTTGGATGAAGAATTTAAAGATCATTCTGTAGGGAAATAACTTTTATACAGATTTTATTACCTCCCCAATCTATTGAATTTTGAACCAAGAGCATGTAACACTATTATACGTGTATGTAACAATAATCATTTATTATTTATAAATAATATGAAACTAAAACTAAAAACTTTGGAGTACATGTTTGATAACATTTTAGCCACCACAGAATGGGCAGATTTCCAGAGGAAAGACAAACAGAAAACCAACAACACAACGAAGAGCACGACCTTGAAGACAAACAGTGCAATAATTCAGCAATTTATAAATATAATCGAACGAAGAAGTTTCTGTATATGTTTCCGATAATTCTAAGTTACCCCGATACTATTTAAAAGATTTTCTATAACAACATCGTGAATTTCAATAAACAAAAAAAAATTTTTTAAAACAAAGAGTGGATAATTATCAACTTTTGCAACTCAATTAGCTGTCGTAAAATATTATTGTCGTAAAAATCGTAAAATATCAAAATAAAAAAAAAACGTGTTTTGTTACATCTTCAATCTAGAAAATCATAAAAACAAAATAGCTTAAAATACGTGAAAATTCAAGATACAGTGAATTAAAATATGATCGAGGGCTCATTTGATTCGGGATGACGTCTACAAAATTCGCGAAGGTCGAGACAAAGGTTTCAAACCCGCCCATAAGCAATTACAATGGTTACATACAAAGTAAGATTCCGAAAAGAAGGGGTCCAGTTTTCTGCTGATAGCTCGAAAACTCGAAGCGATAGCGTTGACTTGGAAAAAATTTCTTGAAGAGGAAAAAATATCTAATTACAAAGTCCCGACTCACGACGCTCTATCTTAATTATTTATATCTGTATTTTAACGTCGAAAGTATAAAGCTCCGCGCGGCGAACGTGCACGGGTGTTACGCTACCATGATATCGACCGTGAAACATACCAAAAAAAGATTTTCATGCTGTTGAATATTAATTCAAGAATTCCCACAATTATGGTATTATTTTGACACTTGAAAGAATAAAATTCCATCGAGAAAGAAATTTCTTATCGATTTTTCCATAATTGAATATATGTTAATCAAGCCATTTTTTTGGAATTTTCGTCTATATTCAAATAATTGTTTAAGGAAGATTACTGGAATTGTTTTGCTTTTAATCGAATTACATTATTATACTAATGTTTTAATTTAAGAAAATGGCATTGAATGACATTTCCTTTTTTTAATTCTCGGGGCAATTTGTTTTTCAAAAATTTATAAACAGAGTAGTTTTATTTAAAATTTTTATTTGGGCATTGCATTCGATTGTCATTTTTCGGTTATTTAACCGATACATTAAGAAATTATTATTAATTTTAAATTAATCGTTTACAATTCTCTAGCGAGTAATTTTTTTTATTTATCTATAATTTAATTGTTAATTAAGTAAACATTTTGTCATAAGCAATCACCGAAAATATAATAAAATTTTTCTCTAGATTCTAAGAAAATTATAAAAACAACCATATATGCCAAAATGTGATAATTTTTTTTTTTTATTAATTTGCTGTAATAGCAAATGTCCATGGTTAAATTTTTTTTCACATTTGGATTTTTTCACATACACATGTTTATTTACGTTATTTTTTTTTTTTTTAGAATTTAAAAAAACAATCTAAATATATTCAGTGAGTCTTTGGAACAAAATGGTTACATTATAGATAATTTAATTAACAAAAACAAATAAAAAAAATTTCTCATCTGGTAGAGAATTGTAAACGGTTATTTTAAAACTAATAATAATTTCTTGATATATCGTTTAAACAGCCGAGAAATGACAAAATTGATTATAAACATCACACATCACAGGCATATAACGAATGAAATGACAAAATAAAAATTTTGTAAAATGTGTAACTACTCTATTTATTTATCAATTATGTTAAAAAAAATTGCCCCAAGAACTAGAAAGAAGAAATGTTTTTCAATACCATTTTCTTAAATAAAAATACTACTAATAATAATATAACTCGATACAAAAAATTGTTTAATCACATTTTTCAATATTTTAATTTTTTGTGAGCTTAGATAATGTGTTTGTAACTAATAGCTTGTAACAATTAAAGATAACGTAATGTTATAATCTGATTAAGTATAGTTATCAAAAGGTCTCCCCGTAGCGGAATAACTTTAGCAACTTTCCCTAAACAATTATTTGAATACAGACGAAAACTTCAAAAAGATGGCTTGATTAATAATATATTCAATTGTTGAAAAATCGATTGTAAACTCAGTACTCAAAATCAAACTCAAACTCCGTTCGCAACTCAGTAAATGAAATAATAGATGCATACAAATAAATTAAAAAAGTAACATTTATATATAAAATTTATTTATTAACAGCTGCAAGCCGTTGCGGCCGAGGCCTTTGAGTCCATGCACCCTCGCGCTTGATCGAAGAGAATTGAATACTCGTACTTTTTTAATACTTTGTTCAATTGAATTATTGCTTTCCAGAAAACTTTATTATATCCTAATGAACATTTCTTCCGCTGAAAGTTTGTGCTTACTTAAAATTACCTCGATGGACGAAGCGATTGAAAATTGTTTAACCCTATTTCGATAATACTTGACGACAAAGTTCATATACCTACACTATTTCCATTACACAAATTATTATTATTAAGTAGTATGCCATCTTAGGCGAAATCAGTAGACAACTCGTGTGATGTTGAGGTGGTCTTTCGAAGCGAAATGCAGTGTGGAAGTAGCTGACAAATTTTGTTTTTTTTTTTCTGAAATCCCAGTATTCGGGATTATTTCAAAAACGGTGGTTTGAAAATTTAATTCCGCAAACATATTTTCTATGGTGTCAGAATCAGCCACCACGCTTGGCCGGTGAAATTTTATATGGAATTTTACAATCTGGCGGCTTGTGTCGTTAGAACATAGGTACTCATACTCATAATAACGTGAACTGATATCTTCACACTACAACTATAAGGATGGCGTAAAAGAAGATATAAAAAAGAAATGAATCATATTTTATAGGAAGTCAGAATTAAGTCTGTAACTTCGAAGCCAATAATCGTGCCACTCCTAGGTAGGGCTTGAAATCTTACACCAAATTATTTGACACATAATTTACCGTTGTCATCAAACACTCGAAAAATTCACGCTTTTCATATCGACCTCCCATCCGCAATGTTCTGATAATTAATTAGTATTTGATATTTTCTTAGAAACGCGTGAGCGTGGTTATTCCTGATATTATTTTTCCTCGAGTCAGCTAATTCTGTTGCTAAATCGCTTATTTAGTGATGCCAAAGGTATGAAAATTCCTCGATTACAAAGACAGTTGGATAATTTATTTATTCAATGATTAACATAATCGTGATTTGCACCAAAGATGTATAGAGTGTAAAACATATTCATTTAAACCAACATATTTCTTCTTGCCATCATATACAATTGCCGGTACTTATATTGAGTTATACGATTCCGATGGAACGTATATTTACTCCTCACTGACTCGTTTTGGGGCTAACTCTGCATATTGCCGTGAATGTGTGAACGTGTCTTAATTTCGCGACGATTATTAATTATGTCATCACGAATAAGCCTTTTCGAATTTACGTAATTTTCTCAACTACAATTCTCGGACCCGGTAAAAACATGTGGCGGGCTCTGGGATATCTGCGATTCTTGCAATTATCTACTCTGACGTATCATCACGGAAACGGTATATTCCAGTCGGTAGTCGCAACATATGTTCAGCGAGTTTTAATATTTCTTACTCAGTTGCTGAACGCACCACCAGAATTACTGAGAGGGCGCTAGCTCACGACGAATTTTAATCGGCTCTCGAAGGTCCATAAGGTGAGCTGTCTTTATATTATTCAGTCAACGCAAATGGTCACCACCGTATCACGACCGAACACTTTTTACACCCTTAAGTAAAGTAAATGTATATTATGTTGTAAGAAATTTTAATAATTATTCAAGGTGTTTCAGGTTTCACGCACCGAATTGCGTAGGCAGATTACTCAAGACATTCTAAGACTAAATTTCCTGTACCACAAAATGCGACGCTCTTATAGTTTTCGAATTACGGAATATTTGAATTGACCAATCATAGAGCCTAGAGCTGAAGAGCTGAGTTAGGGCCGAGCCAAAAGAATAAGATTAGCAGTCCCCGTGAGTCTCAGCTTGTAAAATTTTATGTTTATTTTTCGACAGGTATGTCGATGTCGTCTTCGGAAAATGTCTTCGTATAGCATAACGTCTTCGTATAGCATAACGTCTTCGTTATGTATCCAGGTCATCCGCTTCGTAGTTTTCGTTGTCCAGGTCATCCACTTCATCGTTTGTGTTTAGGATTAACATTGAAAGTAATTCAAAATCGACATGAAATTTAATTATTTCAACATTTGAAATAAGCAAATTCGAGTAAATCTGTATGTTACAGTGACATTAGTAAAACGCCAATTTCAACTGTTTTTTTAGTTTATTTGACTCAGCTGTCATTCGTTACGAACATTAAATTGTTTTCAATTTGACAGATTGATTGTGTATTATTGATACATGATTTGCATCCAATGGAACTACAAATACCGAGAGTTTTCGGTGAATCCACACAACCCCCTCCTTCGACTAATCCAACACAGGCACGCAACGGGTGCGTGAGGCTCGTTCAGGAAGGGATGAGCTACTAGTGGCATTGCCTATCCCCTCCCGAACAAGCCTCATGCACACAGTGCGTGCGTGCCTGCGTTGGTTTGGCCAAAGCCGAAGGCGGGGGTTGTGCGGATTCACCGAAAACGCTCAGTATGTTAAAATTCCAACTTAAATCCCATGTCGACTGTTTGCATATCATGATTCTGTAAAATTAACATAATTTAATTTTTAATTAATTAAAAAAAGTTAGTGGACATAATGGCACATACGAAATGAGTTAAAATTGACATATTTTTTCCAACAGTGATGTTTCAACTTATTTTTTACTTCAAACGTTTCGCATATCAAATTTCAATGATTCTGCTGAACTTATTGGAATAAATAATTCTCGGTTATGTATGAGTATAATTCAAAAAGTATCTAATTTCAGGGTCCTTTGAACTATACCGCGTAAGCATCTTTCAATGTAAAGTTCCTCATTAGCTATAATGATTCTAGAATAATCCACAGCTTGAAATATTTCAGGATAAACAATTCTTCGAAAAGAGGTGTGCCGAAATTCAATCTGTTATCAAGTTGAAAAGAACCGCACTATAGATATCGGATATCAAATTTCAATTTGTTTGGAACTTGAAATAATTGCAATGCATCTTATGTGAATTCGACAAGCGGAATTGTTGAGAAGTCAAGTATTATAATAAGGATGGACACTGCACAATGCGATCTAGTCGTTTGACAACTTTCAAAAGAGAATAACGAGGCGAATTAGAAGTAATATTCAAACAGTTAAAAGTCAAAGTCATTATTATGTCTGCTGAAAATTGTGTTAAGATACCTAGTACCGCTTATGAAACACGCCTTAACACTTCTTGTAAGTGGTACTGCGAATCCATGCGAGGTGGCAAAGTGGATCGGACACGGTGTGAATAGCTTGAGAATTTTGGGTCGACTACTGTGCAAAGAGGGAGCAACCGTTTCCGAAAAACAATAGTGCATTTCCGTACACGTTAGGGACTATATTTTTCTTCACGAGTGCCGAAAACAAGCGGTGAATGTGCGATTTTGAGGTTGGAGTGAAGAAAAATTATTTATCTATAATCAGTCAGGTGAAAGGTTGAAATTTACGACAAGAAAATTTACTGAACAAGGATAGTAGTATGCAAAGGCGCGAGACGCAGTGATACAGTTAAAAGGTGTGATTAAGAGACTGCTTTTAAGGGACGCATTAGATCCGGAGTGATTGTTAACTTAAAACACGTAGATATAGTAGCTTTTATGAAAGATGCGCAGTCTCTCTTCGAAATGCGTATTGAAAATGCATCGATAAAGGAGAAAAATTTGAAAGTAAATGCTATATTACCGGCCGAATATAGCACTTTGAAAAATGATGAAACAATTGTAGAAGTTGAATATTTTAATACCAAAAATGAGTCGATTCTACAGACGACTACCAAACTACAAACCTTTCGGAAACGAAATAACCTTCGATGGGATAGAATTTCCAGTTACTCCGAAACAAATTCCAAAATTTGAAAAACAGCATAATATGTCTGTTAACGTCTATGTTCTGGAGAAACGAAGTGAAAAATTTAAAATAGCTCTGATTCATATTACATCTTTAAAAAAAGATGAACATGTAAACTTACTTATGCTACAAAATTATTATGTCGATAAAGGATCGGAAGTAGAGCAAGATAGCAGTGATGAGGAGGAAACACCAATCAGATATCATTATGTTTGGATAAAAGATCTTTCTCGATTAGTCTGCAAACAGCTTTCAAAAAAGAAAATTAAGAAACTGTTGTATCCGCTTTTATTTGAAGGTATAGGAATAAAGTTCGTACTAAGGGTGATCGAAAGTCACTCTAACAAGGAAAGGTATTTTAGTGTCCCCCTCCGATTTCGACAAACTTTCTATATGTTGTAACCCATCGAAAAATACGAGACACGTATTTTCTTATATCGGCCCAAAAGTAGTTTTAGAGGGTGAAACCAACCCTCAAAGTTAGGCATGTTTTGTAGCTGGTACATTGTTTCATATAGAAGCACTTGACCGATCGAAACAAAACCGATTGCAAAATGTTCCTCACGTCAAATAACCTATTTAACATGTCCAACTTCATATGCACCCTTATTGCAGGGGGGTGAACCATCCCCTAATATTCATAAATCGCTTGTAAAAAAAAAATTATCATTCGATTTCGATAAAACAAAGACTATCTTGAAGAGCAAAAAAAAATAAAGTTGACGTGTCTTTAGATTTTCCCGAGGAAAAAAAATTAAGGGGGAAAACACCCCTAAAATCCTCAATTTAATTTGAAGCAACGAAATATTTCTGAAGAAATTTTAATTATTTTATTACCATTGTCTGTCGACTTATATGCTAAAAAATATTTATTTCTTGTTTCACTTGTTTCACCGACGTTTGGAAAAAACACTTCTTGAAGCCATACTTTGGAGTGTTCTATGAATGAATACGTGTTAAATAAATAGCAGATCCATTTTTCATAATCGAAACATCATATACCAACGTACCTGATGTAGCCTTGCCAGATTTCGAAACACTTATGAAGACATTACGCCGAGGGCTTAACCACTTCCAGATTTCGCGTACACCTGATTACCGGTAGTCACTGATTACAAAGATTACAGAAGATGACAGATTACAGGCTGACTGCATCAGATTACAACTGACTAACGAGTGATTACAAGGATTACAACTGATTACACGTGATTACAGTTTAAGGGTGATTACAGTATATAAAAAATGATTACAGAAAATTATGAGCGATTACAGTAGATTACGAATACTTACTCTTAAAAATGTAAGACAATGGTGTTTCCTCTTGAACTAAAGTTGTGGTGGCCATATTTTAGTTATTTGTAGGGTAGTTAAATAATTCAACAACACCTCTTCAAAATTCAAATATCACATTACATATTGAAATCAAGGCATACATATACGCTACAGTCCGACAAAGATTAAGGTTTTCAGACAACTATTTTTTATCATAGGCTTTGGTATCGTACAAATATAATTTTCAATTTCGTAATACCCATGCCGGTCCATGGCAGATTATTTTAGTCTTTCCGTTGACTCGATCGATAACTATGAGTACAAGCAGCCCAAATCTCTGCCCTTACTTTTCCGATTAGGTCGTTCCACAGGAGCGCTCAAAGCTGAGTAATCCCTGCTGCATCCTTTCCCTGATAAATAAGAGAATTCCAAAATTCTACCTACTAGCACCCTCCCTTCCGGCGACTGAAAAGCGCACCAGTCACCTATCCACACCGTGTTCTCCTTTGCGGCTTCGCCGGAGGTGGAAATGGTCTGTCGTGTGTGCTTGTGTGTGGTCAAGGGTACCGCTGCTGGTGCCTTCGCCCTGTGTAAGCGGTCATTACTAAGATGATTTTTACCGGTACTGAGCATCCAGCACAAGGTTGATTTTTTTATTATAGATATTTTACCATTTCCATCAGCTACTTGGACAAATGAACTATTTGGGTTAAGTTCAATTGTATCAAATCTCTCATCAAATGTCTTGAGTGCTATTTTGTCCAAGGAAATAATACATAAATCTTCTTGTACATCATTTCCCATGTCATTTTCATTTTCGGAGTGAGTTTCAGCTTCATCCGATATCTCGCCGTTGTTCGAGTCTCTGGTGACGTCTTCAGACTCGATATTGTTTCCGTTAGATTCTTTGGGTAATGCTGATGATATTTCTTCATGATTAAATGTTGTGAAAAAGGAGGCACACGGAATTTCGGATACCTGCATATTGAATGTTTTAGCTTCTTGGACAGATCGTTCTCGTGCGATTTCAATAGCCTGTCTGATTTCACTATCAGATGGCAGACAGGAAGATCCGACGTCGGCTGAATTGTCGTTTCTTTTTGAAAGCGAAGCCCTCATATTACGGGGAAAACTGTAGGTTTTGCTTAGCTATTGTGATACGTCATTCTGCAAGTCTACACGATGGACGCAGTGCATAAATTCCAACTGACTGAAACTAATCACGGCCGAAAACGTTGATGTCATAGAACGTGCCACGCGAAAAAAGGATTCGCATGGTTGGCTGCTCCATAACCATGGCATAAACAAATATCTGTACTTCTTAGCTGACGGATGAGTCAGACGAGAGCACGGGCGTTCAGCTCGATGCAGGTGTATGCATTTTTGGTGTTACAGTTATCAGTAGTTGAATAGCCAGAATTTTTTAACCATCTCATCCATAATTGCAGGAAAAAAACACACTGCCAGATATTTTGTTTTCTCTCTATTGGAGTCAATTGAGGATCTGTGAATGATGTCACAGCTAATCAGGCCATAGTTAGGTGAGTAACAGTGGCGTTACTTTCAGCTACTTTTTCTTTCAACAAATCTGTCACCTTTTGATCCCATATCTTCTCCATAGCTCGATAATTCATTTTATCATTAGGCTCGAGATCAGAGGCCGTCAACATATGCTGATCTTTACTGACTTCTTCTATGAGGACCCTCAAGTGATACCAAGAACTGTCCCATCGGTAGCACAATAGATGGTTTCAAAAATCGGGCTCTCAGCTTTGTGGCTACATGTATATGGTCTTGAACATAACCGATAGGTTTTTCCGGATCACCTAGAAACCAATCTTTCCACTGCAGCATATCTTCTGTCTTCGTATCCGTTACAGTGCTAAATGCAAGACAACGCATTACTTGATCTTGCATCACAGCTCGGTTTCCCGGTGGTAGGGTTGGTATTTTGCTGATTGCTATTTGCAATTTTTCTCTGGGGCCAACACACTTCTAGGCTCACCTGTTTCCGCATCCGATCGAGTGAGCGAGGTAGAATGCGCTTGGTAAGCAGGCGGTGCAAGGCACGGACAACGCGAGCTCGGGGGATCGCGGCGGTCAGACGCCTTACCGTCAAGGGGTGGCCCGTTTGACGGGCGACTCAGATTCTAACCAATCAGGCATTCAACCGAATACCGCTAGGGGGCGGCCTGACTAACGGGTGACCTATATCTCAGCCGATCAGACCCTTCCCCCTCCATCACCCTTACACGGACACGGCAGGATGCGCATGTGTGGGGGTTTGGCCGTAGCGCTAACAGGCGTTGATCCAGAACCTGCCTTGCCTATCTACTGACACGAAATTCAGATTATTCACAAGTCACGTTCAAAACCATGCAAAAGTCATTTAATAAATTCGACGACATAGAAGATAAACTTGAGCAACTCGACGGTAGGGAAGTCACGAGACGAGAACCGTTGATGAAGTGTTGTAATATTGCCGTCGGACGAGCCCGACAATACCTACACGAGTACAGGCAAGCGCCATCAGAAGACGGCGGGAGGTCCTCCGTCTCAATCAGGCCAGCACTCATCTCTGTCACACTACCACAGATCACGTTACTGAAGTTTGACGGAGCCGTTGAAGGATGGAATTCGTTTTTTGATATATTCATTTTTATCTGATTCACGATAACGAAGAATTAACGCCAGTCCATAAATTACAATACCTGCGATTATCATTGATCGGAAAAGCAGCAACCCCAATAAAATCATTGGAAACTACCGACCAAAACTACCACGTCTCGTTAGTTATCTTGAAGAAAGAATTTGAGTGTAGCAGGCAGACACTGCTTTGTCGCTGGGCTATTCTTCATGAGTTCTCTCACTTACAAAATAATACGCCGTCCGCGCTTGAAAATCTAGTAGATACGGTGTATCAGCACGTTCGAGCCCTCGAAAACCTCGTTGGACTGGTGAATAGTTGGGACATCCCGCTAGTAAACTTAATCCTATCCAAGATTAACGCGACTGCCATATGGCACTGGGAACTCACTCTATTCGTCGACAAGATGCCTAACTACGAAAATCTTTTACAATTTCTCGAAAAGAGAGCACATTGTACTGATTTCTCAACGCCAAAGCAGTCACAAACGTTAACGAATTCCAACACGCAAGGACAAAACAAAGTCAAAACTCGTAGGACTGGATCATCGAACGGGCAGCCACAAATACAGTCCATCGCAAGGACTGCGAATACCACGTGCCCGATTTGTGCCGAAGGTCACCGTATTTATCAATGCGAAACCTTCCGCAAGTTGTCCATAGAAGAACGAGAAAAGGACTGTACAAACGCTAGCCTTTGTTTTAATTGCCTTGCGCGTGGTCACAGCTACAAGGAATGCAAATCAACGAGTACCTGTCACAAATACAAGAGCCGGCATCATACGTTCTTAGACGAATATTCAGGGGTCACACACACAAACGCGTCAGTAGGTCAGGCGACAAGTACAACAACCCAAGCCGCAACTGCAAGTCAAACGGTTATTGCATCAACCCAAGCCGTGCCAACGGGGCAGGCATGACTAGAGCAAGTAAAGGGCCCGAAAAGAGGGCCGTCACTCTCGTGGTCAACTCGGCGACAAGCGACCTGATGGTTATGGCGGTCATTGATATACTTAATCGCCATAAACAACCGTTACGAGGAAGGACCCTAATCGATACCTGTTCTTCGACCAACTTCATAACAGAAGAACTAGCCAACCGACTGCAATTAAACGAAAGCGAATGCCATGTACAGTAGTGTTCAATGATGCTGTCCTTACGGCTCACTATATTTTTCGGACAAAACTTAAATGAGTTTGCACTCTCCGCGAATTTCGTATGCCTATGCCCAATGAAGCAGCGGTCGACAGGTCTAAAGTGCAGCTGTCATCCGATAACCTCGAAGTTTGCATAGCAACGATTGTTTTTATGAGAAGATTTTCCGCTAAAATGCCTAACCCTAAAATTCACGGCAGAATGGATGTTATTACTTGTGTAGGTTAACCCAACAAAGAAGTTGAAATTTGCAGAGATATTGATGAACTATGAATAACTTCTTGTAAGGGACGCCGACGATCGAGTCAACCTTATTGTGATCACAAGGATCCGAAGTTGTGTTTAGTGATTGAAATGAAAAATGTTAGCGATTTATCTAGAGGTTTAATTACAATGACAACAACGGTATTGAAGCCTTGTAGATGAGAATTATACTGATTACATAATTGAAAAAAAGTTACAGTTCGATTAATGTGAAGTCTCAATACAACGTTATTGTAATAGTTTTAGTTGTTGCAGTGAAGTCTTAATACATGTTCTAAAAGAATGTTATTTGAATAGTTTTAATTAGTTTATTCACTAGAATAATACTCAATAATCTTGTTTAGCTAATTAAAATAATGTCTAATTATGCAACGAATTCTGACAGCCGCTGCCTCGTTGAGCATAGGCACACAAAACTCGCGAGATCGCAAACTCGTTTTAGTTTTGTCCAAAAAAAATAGTGAGCTATAAGGACAGCATCATTGAACATTACTGTACCAATTAGAGCCTTGAATACGTTGACCATGGTATCAAAGAGCATCGTGACCGCAACAATATGCTCAAGAGATCAAGCCTACGAGCGGACTTTAAGGTTTTTGACGTTCCGATCATATCACAGGTGTTGCCGGATCAATCCACTGACCGCCACAGGATTAAAATTCCGGAAAACATTAAATTAGCCAACCCCGAGTTTTACCGTCCTGCGCCAGTGGATTAGGCTCAGGAAGATTTCAACGCATAATCTGGAGAAGCATTACCGGCTATGAGCAGGTCTACGAATTACCGTATTGTTCCGAATGTAAGTCGACCCTCATATAAGTCGACCCCTAGTTTTTGGACTGCATTTCAAGATTTTTTTTTTGATACCGAATATAAGTCGAGTTTTACGACAAAATTGTTGTCAAAAGAGTATATTTACTTATACACTTATAAATTACATCTTTTAAATACAATTATTAATGAAACTGAGATTAAAATATTTTACATAGATATTTGTAATAGTTGGTGCATTTTTCCAATAGATTTAGTAATGAGACTTAGAATTTAATATTGCAGATTTGTAAAAGTACATACAAGAATTAAGGTATCTTTTTTATACTGCATGTTTTGAAGCTCCTGACGGTTGTTTCACTTTCAATTGATTACCAGGCTGCCTTGATCCATTGCAATAATAAGGTAACTGATGGCTTTCTTATTTTCCCAGTTGGCGTGAGAGCGTGGTCCCCTTCTAGCATCCAATTTGTATAATAAGATTTCAGCTTGTCTTTAAAGGGTTTATTTACTACGAAGTCTAAAATTTGTAACTGAGACGTCATGCCTCCTGGAATGACAACCAAGTCTGTGTTTAATGTTTGAATCTGTCACTTTATATTATCAGTTGTGTGCCCTCGAAATGCATCCAAAAAAGTATTGCTCTTCTCCTCAATATGGCCCCAGGTCGCTTATTCCATACCGTTTGCAGCCAGTCATGGACTAAGTTTTCAGACATCCACCCATTTTCCTGACAACGAACATGAATGCCAGCTGGCAGCTTTTCCTTTGGTAGACGTTTGCGTTCTAATACCACATAAGGGGGTAACTTGGTACCATCTGCTAAGACCGCCAGCATCACAGTAATCCTCAATTTATCATTTCCCGTTGTTTTAATGAGGACACTTTTCGCACCTTTTAAATTCACTGTGGTATCTGAAGGCATATCAAAGTATACCGGCGTTTGGTCAGCATTATCCACCTGACTGAGTAGATAATCGTGGTCTTTTCTCAGCTTCAAAACAAATCTCTGAAATTCGATAAGCTTTTCTTGAAAGTCATTTGGTAAACGCTGATCTAAAGTTGTTCGTCGTCTTAAAGCCAAGCCATTCCTCCTCATCATGCGCCTACACCATCCCAGACTAGCTTTGAATTGTTGATGCGGAATATTCATTCGTCTCGCACTTTCCAATGCTTTCATTTGAATGACTTGTCGACTTATTGCAAAACCTTGATTGCGTTTATCTATTATGTATGCGGAAACCATGTCATCTAATTCTGGATATTTTCTTGCTTTAAGCCCTCGAAAAGTGCGGCGTGCAGAACAAGCATTCTTCAGCTTTTCTCTCATTTTTCGCCAGTCACGTACATTTTTTTTCTGAGATGTCAAATTTTAGCGCGATTCTACAATTATTGGTATTTTCTGCTTCCCGCACAACTATTAATTTTAAATTTGCGTCGTAACTTCGTCGTATCCTTTGATTTTCATGATTTTTCTGTGAACCCCTCCGTTCCACTCTATCTACGCTTGAAATATCCATTGTTTTTACTCTAACTTGCACCGATTTTACGTGCAATTTGTTTATATTATAAACAAATAACAATTGAAGTTCGAATTTTCGATATCTCGCAGATAACGCGCACCGCCGCTGCGTGAATCTCATTGGTAAATTTTGGAAATCGAATTGTCGGTAAAAATGTTTTTTCAGCCAGTAAGGTAGATTTCCAAAAAATCCCGTATATAAGTCGACCTCGTGTATAAGTCAAGGACGGTTTTTGATGGTCATATCAGCGACAAAAAACCTCGACTTACATTCGGAACAATACGGTGAATACCGTTACGTTCGGGTTAGCACCATCGCCATATCTAGCAATAAGATTTCTTCACCAATTAGCAAACGATGCAGCAGAAAGTTTTTCAACCGCAGCAAAGGCGTTAAGGGAAGATTTATACGTTGACGATGCGCTTACTGTAGCACCCACCAAGAAAGAGGCCATTGTACTACGTGACCAACTCATACAACTGCTCGAGCGTGGTGGTCTCAAAATCCGTCAATGGACATCGAATGATCCAGACCTGATAAAGGGTCCTCCGGAAGATAGCATAAAAATGCACCTGCAACTCGGAGAATCATCAACTATCAAAACACTCGACATCTCCTGAGATGCAAGCTCAGATTCAATTGTATACCAGGTCAAACCATCAATAGATGAAACTTCAAGCATCACCAAACGCCACGTTTTATCAGGAACCGCAAGGATATTCGATTCGCTAGGACTCTTGGCTCCAGCGATCATCACCGCCAAAATCCCAATTTAGAAACTATGGAGTCTCAAGCTCGATTGGGATGAATCATTACCTAGCAGCATCCACACGGAGTGGTGCAACTACTACGATCAACTACAAACGCTAAACAACATCAAAATTCATCGTAGAACCGTGATTCAAAATGTCTAAACAATCTAATTACACGGGTTCTGCAATGCACGTAAAAGAGCTTACGGAGCATGTGTCTATCTTCGGACGACCGACCAGGATGAGCGAATTCAAACGGAACTAGTGTGTGTCAAATCTCGAGTCGCACCGCTCAAGACAATCACGATTCCACGCTTGGAGTTGTGCGAAGCTTTGATATTGTCATCACTTGTCAATACAGTCAAGAACACTCTCCCTTATAAAATCGACGAATCATTCTTCTGGACGGATTCAATGATCGTACTCCACTGGCTCCGAACTCCACCTCAGAAGCTAAAGACTTTTGTCTCCAACAGAGTCGCAGAAATTCAGCACATCGCCAATGTAAACAACTGGTATCATGTATGCACGCATGATAATCCAGCAGATTCCGTGTCAAAAGGCCAACTACCAGCGGCATTTGTACAACCATCCATATGGCAGCACGGGCCTAAATGGCTCACCAAAGAAAATGACTGGCCGAACACGGAACTGCCAGAAATACGACAATGAACGTGTCTTATCACCACGGTTACAACCAACGATGACATTTTGCACTTACTCAAACGGTACTCATCAATAGGCAAATTGCAACGGGTCAACGCATGTTGTTTATGATTCAAAACCACTAACAAACAAAGGGGCCCACTTACGATCCCAGAACTACAAGCTGCTCATCGGATAATTATGCGATTGACGCAAGAATTCGCGTTCGCGTCAGAACTAAACGACCTTGAACAGAACAAGACACTCGGCGCAAAAAACAAATTGATACGACTGAATCCCTTTATTGACAAGGAAGCAATTTTATAAGTAGGTAGTAGATTGGTAAACGCGACAATACCCTTCGCAGAACGTCATCTAATTATACTCCTGAAAAATCATTGCATCACGTTGCTCATAATCCAAAATGAGCATCGAACACACTTCCACACCGGAATTCAGATCACTCTATACGCCGGAAGTCGCCTATACTGGCCCTTCGACGGACGGAGTCAGGTATGGCAGGTCATTAAACCCCGCATCAGGTGCTGCGAAGCGAAGCCAACCTCCGTGGATTACATAATCAGAAATCTGCCTCAAGCTCGGGCAAATGAATCACGCCTATTAATCCACGTCGGAATCGATTACTGCGGTCCAATTCTCCTCAAGGAACAAAAGAGCGTAATCGCATCAAAATCAAGGTATATGTCACCGTATTTGTGTGTTGGCAGTCAAGGTCATTCACCTAGAGATCATGAGCGATCTCAGCAGTGACGATTTCACGGCCGCCCTTCAAAGATTCATCGCTGACCGCGGGCATTGTGCTCATATCTACTCGGACAACGGAACCAACTTCGTCGGTGCAAACAACGACCTGAGAGAACTCACCACCCTTCTGAAATCAAATGATTGTCAAAGCAAGGTGCAAGATTTCTTGACAATGGAATCAATCGAATGACATATTATGCCTCCGAGATCACCGCTTTCGGCGGGTTATGGAAAGTTTCCATAAAATCTTTTAAATATCATTTAAGACACGTCACCGTGGTAGAACTTCTTTTCACATTCGAAGAATGTAATACGTTAGTAATCGAGATCGAAACTATCTTAAACTCACGCCCATTGACTCTTTTATCCACTGATCCTAATGACCTATTAGTCCTCACCCCAGGTCTCGATTCGTTGACGAACGTCCGCAAACGAGATTATTAGAAAGTGCCTTCAAATCGTTTGTCCATGTGGCAACATGTGCAAAAGGATAAACAAGATTTTTGGACTCGCTAGCAACGAGAGTACCTCAATGAGTTAATTTGCCGTAGCAAATAGGTAAAAGGTTAACACCCTATAACTATAAGCACTATCGTCTTTCTAAAGGACAACCTGCCTCCCCTACACTGGCCAATGGGCCGAATGACCGAAGTGCATTCTGGCAAGGATGGTGTCATTCGTGCTGTTACGCTCCGAACTGCCAACAGTTCAAACGCAACGTCAAAACACTGATACCACTCCCGATTCCGACGAATGCGGATCAGGTATCAGCCAGCACTGTTGGAGCAGATGATGCCGACTCTGAATGAACACATGGCGAAGTATAGTGATATAGTTAAGGACTAGTAAGAAAAAAAATCCTAGAACAATGAACTTTGAAATATGTAGCAATTAAGTTTTACTTTAATCTTAATCATTATACGATAGACTCACGAAGCATGTATTTTTGGCGAATCTAAGTGTATCTTTAGCAATTCCACATATCTATACTTTTGATCGGGTAGCACCCTTTCAACGGGGGGAGTATGTTCCTACGGACAGTTAGTTTCTAGGTAGTTTAATCTTAAACATACTATTAGGTTAGGTTTAACTACCTCTATGAGGAATTCTTTTCGCAGAAGGAAACCTTCAAGGTGAACTTTCCCAAAACTTGAGTTAATCCGTAAAAAATTAACCAAAATCACGTATTCGCGCGTTCCCAGTTTACTGGAAAATACGCGTCGCTGGTCACCAGATTTTTCATCACCACACGAAACTTTAGCTGCCTTCTTCAAGCCAGATGTTCTACAACCTCTAACGGTCAAGATTTCGCGGAACCGAGGGTTTTCCACACTAGGTAAACGAATACCGTTACACCAGCCCTTCAGGCCACCATGCGACACCCTATCTTTTGTTTTTACATTCAAAATCCACCAATGAAAATTATCTAAACTATATTGTCCACACCCAACGCTTTCTCTCTCTACTGGTCTACGTAACATTTTCTATTTACTAATTTTTATAAAACTAAGATATTTGAGTAAAATCTTCACTAGTACAACGTCTATCACGCGTGGATATGTACTCTCCGCGATCATAACAAATTTCCGTGTATTCAACACATTCAACAAAATCATAGTTAAATAGCACGAAGTGTTTATCCTGTAAATCATCTAAACTTCCTACATACCTTTAATTAGCTAGTGTAGGTGTTCACAAGATATCTGAGTTAATTCATATGACAAGGATTCGCCTGAACAATTGATCAAAAAATCAGTATCAAAAAAAAAAAAAAAATTTCCTTTATTTTGGTGGTTTTTGGGATGAAGACCACCAAATATGTATATATCTAAATCAGAACTTAAAATGGTTAGGTCCTGGCACTTGGTGACTTGGCGTGGAAACCCTTATACATATATGTTTTCCTTCATACCATATATCGTACAACAAATTAGTATGGTGTTGGAAGATCTATATTCACTCCTTAATATTCATTATATTCAAATCATCATCCATCGATGAACCATATTTATGTCATCAGCTGCCATTGATGAGAAGGTCTTGTCCAATAGCAGTAGCTTGAAGCAGCGTAATACACTCAACCGAACAATTAAGGAATCACTTAGCAAACCTCAAAAAATCGACGAAATTCAAAGTCTTATAACTTCGTTGAAACCAATCGTTAAATTATGATTCGAAAAGTATTTTGAAGGCCAAAGTCTCTAGTATTCAAAACTTTTTGCAAATTGAATTTGTTTTTGCGATTTCGCTTGGATACAAGGCTTTGAAGCGAGGTATGTATGATCACAAAATTTTTGTCAAGTTTGTCACGCTGTACCTCAAGGAGAAAAAATCGCTTCACGCTATCGGCAAGTTCAAGGTTTCATTTTCAAAATGCATTTTTTTTAAATTGCTGTACGATTTTTTCCGTCAAGTTATTCTTCTTTGAAGTCAAAGCTGGACTTTTGACTTCGCAGACGCATAACAATTTAACAAATCATCGTATCAAATTCGTTCGGAAAGCACTCTCAAGCTTAAAATCCTTTTCTTTTAATACTTTTTGCGAATTTAGGTTTCATCGGTTTTCCGCGAAACTGCGCATTTTTTAAACGAAATCCGTACCAGCCGAATTCCCATTGGCTTACCCGGCCTACGAAACGTTAACACAAAATTCATAGTCTAATCGCAATATTGTTATTCGAGATTTTCATTGAGTTTTTCAGATTTCAAGACCGAAATAAAAACTTACCTTTAAAATCAAACCCTTTAATCGATAAATGCATGAAAAGCAAACGATTCATCGTACGGCCCGCCTGAGCGTTATCGGAAGCGTTATACAAGGCTCGTCATAAAAGACTTTTTCAATGACTAACTTTGCTCATTTAAATACTGGCCCACAAGATCTTGTAATTATTCTTCAAGTTTATTTAGCGTTGCAAATTAACTTCACGTCGTTTTTTGCTGTAATAACATAATGAAATTCCGGACTTCTTCGTCTATAGTTATTTCTGCGGTCTTTCAAAACTTATTCTACGTTCAAGCCTGTTCATATTGATTTAAGTATTCAGATGTGATTTTCAGCATGTTGTTGAAAACCATTTTCATGTAATAGAGCGGTAATTTGTGCCGTCTAAAATTTTATAACCTGTTATCATCACTGTTGTCTGGGCATTATTGTGAGAAAAAGTTTATTTCGAATTCTTAATTCTCTGGACCTTCTAGTGGCACATTAGATTATTTTTAATTTCTGTTTTCACAGAGAAAGATAGGGTAGTTTTTTTGAATGTTTTGAGACTACATTACATCACAGATTTTCAAATCATTCCGCGTATACAAGTAGGTTTCGAGTTTGAGCTCTACGACTTGGATAACGCTAATGCCGACGATACGACGAATCGTGTGCTTTTTATGCATTCATCGAGTAAAGGGTTTGATTTTGAAAGTAAAATTTTTTTTCCGGTCTTCGGTTCAAATCTGAAAAACTGAATGAAAAATCTTGAGTAACAATATTGCGACTAGTCTATGAATTTTTGTTTCACGTTTCGTAGGCTGGGTGAGCCAATGGAAATTCGGCTGGTGCAGCTTTCGTGTAAAAAATTTGCAGTTTCAGAAAAAACCGATAAACCTTGAATTCGCAAAAAGCATTGAAAAAGTGGATTTCAAGCTTGAGAATGCTTTTTGAACGAATGTAATACGATGATTTGTTCAATTGATATGCGTCTTCAAAGTCAACAGTGCAGCTTTATCTTCAAAGAAGAATGACTTGACGGGAAAAAATCGTACAGCGATTTCAAAAAAAGCATTTTGATGATGAAACCTTGAACTTTCTGATAATGCACAGCGATTTCCTTTGCAATTTTTTCTCTTTGAGGTACAACGTGACAAGTTATCATTCATTTGACAAGGTTTTCAGCTACTCGTAATTTGCATTCTTCCAGTGCCGGCAAGTTATGAATTTTCCGTGTGTGGTGGATTTGGCGGGTGGGGTGGGGAGGTAGGTAATAACAATTTTTTCCAGTTTTCAGATTTTTTATTCAGTCATGGCGAAAGTAGCTCTCCTAGTAAAATTTCTACTTATGTAATCTTTCACAAGCTCATTTGTGTCCAGGTTTTCCGTCATTTCTCGGTGGACCCGTAACATAGCGATGCTGTTGCGTCTGTTTTGTGTCATAGTCGATCTCAGGTACGTTTTAAGTCTCCTGAGGGCTGAAAATGAGCGTTCCGCCGTGCACGAAGAAGTTGGAATAGTTAGCAACAGTCTGAGCAATTTACCAAACTCGGGTAACAACTGTGATACTTCTGGATTTTTCTTCATGTACTCCACAACGCTGTTCAAACTTTTCATTTCCAGATTTTGCCGTTTCAGAATATCTTTCAATATATCGAAATGTAGTGTCAACTTTTCCAAATCCAAATCGTCCTTATAGAAGTTTGTTACCGTTTCAACATCAGTCTGGTTTCCCACAGATATTACTCGTGTTCTGAATTTAAGCTAAATTTGTAGCGTGCCCTGGGAAACTCAATAAATTTTGGTTTGTAGTGATCGAATTTCATGTATGGAAAAACCACACACGGAACATTTCGAGTGTGGTTGTCTCCACACCAACCACACAATAGTTGCCGGCCATACATTCTTCTCATCTATCTCAGCTGTCATTCAACAGAGCGTTCAACTATCTCGGTTATGTGCACACGCATGCGCAGTAGGACTATTTTTGTCTTACACCATAAAATAAATGCAAGACGTAATTATAGTCGAGAGTAACAACTCCCAGTATATTTTTTTCCATGTAATTTGCATCTCTGCGATGGACTCGCTATGTTGCTTACTGCGTTTTGGTTCTATTTGGCGGTTGACGACGACGGAGGAGACGAAAATTTGTCATCGTAAAATTGACCCATCTGATTTCAGAAATTATTATTTCTTAGCTCTCGGCATACTGATTGCCTTAATATTGGTCTGAAATGGAAATTCTTTCGACCTATATTACAAAAATAGAACGTCGATCCCCGGTATATTACAAATTCGGTGTAATATATAAAAACATTGTTCCCCCACTCGGCTCAGAACTGCCTCTCCGGTAAAGAGACTCGGTCGAGTCGCGCTTGTAAAAAAAACTTTTTTTTTTCATGTACTTGGCGCGAGACTCTACCGAATCTTTTGATTTGGTGTAATATGTAAACATTCGTCCCCGACTCCGCTCAGAGAGCTGCCTGTCCTGTAAAGAGACTCGGTCAAGTCGCGCTTGTAAAAAAAAACTTTTTTTTAATGTACTTGGCGCGAGACTCTACCGAGTCTCTTGATTCGTCGATTTTTTGAGGTTCGCAAGGTGATCCCTTAATAGTTCGGTTGAGTGTATTTGCCAGATTTAACACCTTTTACAGGGTCTCATAAGTAAAATTTGGAAAAAAATCAGAAAATTGCTCCACCACAACGTGTATGCTGTATAGTCCACTTTACTATCCCCTGAACACGAGACCTCATGCACCTTGCCTCCGCACCATCGGCTAATCGAAGAACATCTAGAGAAAATTAAACATCCATTTATGAACTCTCTATCCACCATCTGCGTGTCAAGAAACAACCAGAGTGATTGAAGAGCTCACGAATAGCTCTTTAGTTCCCTCTAGATGTTTTTTATTCACAGATGGTAGATCGGTTACGTGCATCGAGGTAAACATGAAGCCACCATACAACGTATCTATTCCAGTACGCTGAATCTCTCCACGACCATCGACCAACAATGTGTCGAACTGGTAGCCTTGGAACGAATACTTCATTTCACTTAATAACGATTCGTCGACACACTCATGTTCCAAAATGCTCACTGCTTCAGAGTAAAAAATTATCAACAATTTTTTTAAACAATTCAATTTTGTATTTTCCGAATTTCAATTAAGCAGATATATCAAGAAATGTTGAAAGTGTATTTCTAATTTTGTTAAATAAAAACCGACCGGAGGGTTGTTAATGACAGGTGGATGAACTAGAGGTTAGAGGCAGGTAGAGGAACTATTCGGTTCGAATTGACGGTTCATGGCCAAAGATAAGTGTTAACAAAAGGTTAAGTTCACCTATGAAACTCTACAATACAGAGAGTACCCGGTGAAGTGAGTCAGTGAAACGACGATAGCGTTAGCTTTCTTGAATTTCATCAGAGGAGCTAACTCTCATCGCGGAAATATCCCTAGGGCTTCCGAAATAGTCATTGGAGAATTTTGGAAACTAGTGATATTTCCGCGATGGAGTTAGCTCCGCTGATAAAATTCAAGAAACACAACGCCATCATCGTTTCACTGAACCGCTTCACCAAGCACTTCCGGTATATCACAAAGAAATACATAATTGGCATGGAATTAACAAAATTTGTAGTGAGTGGTGTGTTACAAGACGATTCAATAAAAAAATGCAATATAATACAAAATTTCATAATTAAACTTTTCATTCATGTTAGCAAATTACACTCTCCATAAAATTACATAATTGACCTTTTTTGTTTAACTTTATAATAAATAATTTTTATTCTCATGTTAATTATGGATCAATTTTTTTGATATGAACATTGTGGCAGTCCGCATGAAAAAGGTTCATTTTGTCGATATGGAGTTAACACTATGGGTGCCTTGCTAGTGAATTTCCTCATCTTTTGAGACCAGATAGAACCCTCTAACTATAAGTTGAAACCTGGCGGGGTTATGAAAATGTGAACTTGCTAATTCGGAAAACTTAATATGTCTCATTCGACATTGGAAGAGTTCCAATTCCATTTAGGACAATAATAGAAAAATTGGTAATTTTGAGCAACACTGGAAAATGTGAATATCTCAGAAACTAAGATCGACGAAGTGGGCCCTATTTATACGGATGGCTACATATAATTGATACAGAATTCATTTAATGTGATGGCGATAACATCTCATTAGAATACTTTCTCAGATAAAATATCATTTTTTGTAGATAATTACCAAATTTGTGTACTTGGCGCAATGTTTTTTCACCCGATACGATCAATTTCACCCGAAAATCGCAGATCAGGCAGCTACCAAGCATTATAAAACAGTAGATTTGGACACTTCGTGCATTAAAATCAAGGATTAAAAAAAATGGCCTGGTAAACATGACGATGTCAAAGAGACATTGAAATTGAAAGATCTCTAAACCCTAACGTTAACGTAACAGAATGTTCGCAATAAAATTCACTATTTCAGGAATCATGTTTTGTGAGAATTGTGAAATACGCAGTACACATGTTTTACTTAATTCAGAAAATCATATACCATATTTTGCTGTTCATGGAACTTTCGAGACCTGAAATGAAGAATTGGTTTCTGATTATTTTGTTGCATTAACGTTAGAATCTATAACCTCATATTGAATTAGAAATAGGACATAAAATTGACTTCCGACTGCGAGTTTTTCCACCTTGATCGATTAACGACATGGTGTCACTTTCAGTATAGAATCATTTTGCTTATTCGTTGGTAATATTCAACCTTCAAATTACCAAACCTCAAAAATCACATCAAGCCCGACTCAGATCCATACAAAAACCTTGAATGTTGACGTTTCTCATAAATTTCGTCAATTTAGATTTAATAATTTTGTAAATTTTTTTCTTAGTAAACCTCGTTTGGTTATTAGAAGGTTAATCATATCAAAAATAATTTTATACCCCAGCTCTTCGAAGAACATCCACGGCGATGACAGCTTCCATTTCCTCCGCACCTTCAGCTAAAAGCAAAACTGCAGTCTTCTTCGACATTTCACTCCGATATTTTTCAATTTCAATCGTAAAGTTAATCGCAAATACTTCCCGAGGTGCTTTCGATATTAGTGAGCTGATGAATGATGTCGCGACTGGGACGGGAATGCTCGAGTCAAGCACGAACTACCAGTAGCTAGTAGTTTGTAAACTCTCCGGTTTAAATCGTTTGCAGTTCGTCTGTAGATGATTGTAGGCAATTGGAATTGTTTGAGGATGATCCGATTATTTTAAATCAAATGATAAAAAATTCTACATGTATCTAGCCGACAATAAAGTTCAATATTTTCAATAAATTCCGTAACATATCGATAGAGAATCGTTTGTAGAGCAATAATTTATTGTTGCAATTGTTTGATAGTTAATCCCTTACTTCTGATTTATTAAAATGATAAAATTGCAAAGTCGGGGTTATGACAGCTGCTGTAGGCTGTAGCGGCGCCGTAACCCCACACTCGCGTATGTTCATAAAATTTGTTTTTGCAATTAATATAATAAAAGCATAACATAATATCTCAATTTTCTGGTCGAACAGCTTGAATTGAATGCATAAACGTTTAGTTGTATATTAGGGTGAATACCAATCTTCAGATCACCGGACATTTCCGATAAGGTGAGTACTCCAAATCTAACCTGAAATAAATTTCATTTTAAGTTTCTCACTCTATTGAAATCAAATGCTGAGTATATCATTCTAGATTATTCGGAGATTAGATTTAATTCATGTTTTTAATGACGAAGAGGAGTCCTATAATAATGAGAAGAGTATTTTGCTCCATGGATGATTACAGACTGAGGAGTACAACATCAGAGCACTTTCAGGTACGTAAATTACATTTTATTCTACATTTTCTTATGAGATTCCTGACTGGAATCTAAGAAGTATGCATTAAAATTTTGCTTTATATTCACAGAACACATGCTGATGTAGGACAATCTTCTAAATCTCGAACAAGGACAATGCATAAACCACCTGGCTAATCTGTTCATTATAATGCAACCTCCGAGGGGCAGAAATTTTCAGAAGAATAAATTGACCAATTGCAGACAGTGTCCAAATGAATGACAAATATGCATTGGAAGTAATTACTAATTACTTGGAAAATATGTGCGCTCTTTTATTTCTCAGTTTCAAAATATTTTTACTTTTTATTCAACGGTTCAAACTAATATTTTGCACCACTTAAGTGTAGGGGTGGGTCGAATGGACCGATACTTAAAAAGACTCAAAAACATCTTCCTTAAAATCTGAAAAAATTCATGTATCATGCCTAAGATGAAAATATTTATATAGATATTTGTTTTTCCAAAACCACCTATGTGATGTCACATAAGCTCTTATTGCGTTACATGTCCGAATTGTTAACTTCGATGGATTTAATTGTTTTTAGCATTACTGAAGCAAATAGCAAAATTTTGGAAATTATATAACCTTTTGGTTTTAGCAAGACCAAAGACTAATGTCCTTATGACATTAGTCACGCGATATTTTTATAATTTTTTTTTTTTCATTTTATAGGTTTCACTAGTCAAAACACCAAAATGCCTCAATCAGCTAAAGTACCGTTAAAGTATCATTCGACTACAGGTCGCGTGTGTGTTAACTTTGCATCAGAAATTAATATAATAAAAACACTAATATGAAGATAGGTAGTGAATCAATAGATTATGAGAACTTCAGTTCATATTCTAGTAGGTCATCAATAAGTTCACAGAAAAGTAAACAGTTTTTTGAGCAAATTCATTCAATGACAATCAGACAACTTAGTAAAATAAGCTGATAAGTACGTGCTATGGCTAGAATGCTGAACAGAGTTCTTTTTCAGGACAAAGAAGAGTTAGTGGACAATTCATTGAACTAAATATCGGCTGAATGTGCACGTAGACTTGGCGGTAATAACTCAACAATTTCTTACAGAACATGAATTGTCTATTTGTTATTACGAAAAAAGACTGGGATATCATCCATGAAGATTGATTTTTCTATCACAAGTGAGGAAAATCTTTGAAAATGAAAAGGACTAGTAATAAAAGTATTTCCCAAGTTAAGTTATGCCATTCATTTATTCAACCCAATAAAACACCTTCTTTTCCTCTGAATAATATTTAATATGATAGAATATTTATTTATTTATTTATTACTAATACAAATCTGATCAATTTAGGGCTATTCTGTATCACGAAGTCTAATGAGCACATACCGAGTGTTTTCGATGAGATCTCACAATCAAACCAACACAGGCATGCACCACGTGCGGCGAGACTCGCTCGGCCTACCGTCTCTCGAACTGAGCCTCACGCACGCGGTGCATGCCTACGTTGGTTTGCCCGTAGGAGGGGTCTATGCGGTCTCACCAAAAACACTTTGTATGTATGTTGTACATACATTACATACACTTGCCCTTGTCCATGCATTTACATGGGTGTTGTAATGTCAAAGGTTCGTAAAGTTGGCACCTGACTCGATCAAAATTATTTGAAACTCGAATAGATCGTTTGCGCGAAGCTCAAATCAAAAGAATATTGCATTAAAACGCTTGCGCGTTCGCTCAATTTTTAGAAAATTAAATTGTGCTAAATTTCAGCATTCGGTTTTTAAATATGATATTAGGACAATGGCTTTAAGAATTTCCGACATATTATCGTGCCAGTCGTTTGCGTATGGTTTGCGCGATCAGCACTCATGAAAATTTATCAGACAATATTAAATTTACCGTCAAGGAAAATTGTTTTTTCAGATCGGCAATAGTTGGCACCTGAATTCATTACTGCGCATGCACCAGACGCGGTTCAGTTCCGTGCGTTCCTAATTCCAAGCAAACAAACCGTAAAAATTGTAGTCAATAGCGAAATAGTATATTTCACCACACCTGCATGGAAAGTACAGACTTTCGTCCCCTCGCGTGAACGGGAAGTCGTACTTTCCGATGCAGGGGGTGGTGAAAAATAGTATACGTAGGCTATTCCAAACTGCGTGTGAGATTGACACCCGAGCCGAAGGCGAGGGTGACAAAAACGCAGTTTGGGATGGCCTTTTTCCCTCCCGTGTGGCGTATACTATTTTTCACCACCCCCTGCATCGGAAAGTACGACTTCCCGTTCACGCGAGGGGACGAAAGTCTGTACTTTCCATGCAGGTGTGGTGAAAATGTTCTTTTCTTCACTCCAACCTCAAAATTGCACATTCACCGCTTGATTTCGGCACTCGTGAAGAAAAATATAGTCCCTTACGTGTACGGAAAGGCTTTTTGACGAAACTCATTGCAGCACTCGCCTTAGGCTCGTGCCGTAAACCCTTCGTTTCGTCAAAAAAGCCTTTCCATACCCGTTAGGAAATGTACTATTTCATCACTTGAGATCGTTGAATCGGATTGCACGGCGCTCGAAACTGAAGACTACAAAAACCCTTTATTCGCGCTTTCACGCGTTGTTCAGACAAGCTGAAATGTACACCGGGTACTGATTCGAGGACCTGCGCTCGTCAAATACCAATCGTGCGAATCTATAGTTTCAAAAATTTTGAGAATCTTGTGATAATCGTTTGCGCGTTATTTGCGCAAACAGCACCCATATTTACTTTCATATGTTATAACAAAGTCTGTTCTAGAAAGAAGAGAAACAAGACAATAGCAAGAGGGAGCCAAAAATTCGGCACCCACGCGTTCAAATATAATATTCTGTGAATGTTTTTAAAACTTTTTAAATCTAAATCTAGTCTTATCTAAATTATATTCTAGATATATAACATATACCTATTTATACTATTTACATATAGACTGCTACACAATCGAAGTTTGCTGCGTGTGTCATGTAGACTGTTATACCCTCTTCGAAATCTTTACTCGATATACATACGGGGTAGCGACAAATGTTGCTACCTTGCGATTACAAAAATCCAGATCAATCTTAATTTAAATGTAAAAAAAATCATTTTGGTCTCTATTTTTATTTTCAACGATTAATATACAATAGAAGATAATGTAAACGGTGTGAGTCCATCAGAGATGTTATCTCAAAACTGAAGATTTGCCTTATATGAACATTTTTTTTCACCACCAACTCACATACATATTGTTGTGATAACCAATTTATAACAAATATGAATGTAGATGAACTTTCTTGAATATAGTAGGTAATTATCCTACATTAAGAAAAATATCTTATTTGCAAAGGTTTTTTTACTCCGAATCCATTGTAGAGAAATCTATCAGTGATTGGTCCACAAATTCAGAGCACTGAAATATCAGTTTCGTGTATTATCAGTTCACTCTAATAGTTACTAATTACCAATGTGTCATTTCCGACAAATTACAGCAGAAAACATTCCTCAAAACATTACAAGGACATTACTCGAAATTTCGAAATAATTATGGGAGACCTTTGATTTCTCCAGAGTTTCTGAGTTTCTGGAACCGAATTATCATTTCAGGATAATTGTAGTATTTCAGGGATATACAAGTCTGCTAGACACCCTGCAGCTGGAATTTAAATGGTACCACCTCTAATATCAAAGAAAACTGTTCAAATGTGTTTCTATTACCACTAACCAAAATTGTTTCCGAGAATTCTAAGATCTTTGGATTTTCCTTGTTTTGGAAGTTTCTTTAGACATCTCAAAAACGATAATACATATGGGAACGGACCAGTGTTACAGACAATGCTGCACACTGAAAAATGAATAACTGTTGAAATAACAAAATTATCACAATTTGAAAAATTATCAACCCACTTATAGGAAAAATTGTCATTTTTGTATTGTTTCTTTTTTTTTCAAAAATCTTTTGAAACAATGTCGTTTAATGGTTAAACTATTTTATTTGGAAAAACTCCTTGAAATTTAAGATGGTGCTATCCAAACTGTGGTTGATTTGACATAAATTGACCTTTATAGTACTCTTGTCCATGTCACTGTTTACCATTTTGTGCACCTGGGAAAAACTCCATATGTGATTAAACGCACTAATTATTGTCCATCAACTGGTGCGGACGAAGAATCCCATTTCAATGAACGTTCGATGGCCATTTTCCATTTGGAATATCGAAGGTCTCTTTCTAAAATAGAATATGAACATTCAGGCGATTTCAGTTATATCTAGAACGCGAGGCTTGTGAAATTATCGGAGGCCTTCCTCTGAAGACTTCTACGATTTATTAGTATCGTTGAGTGTAGATAGGTTTTTACACTCAACGTTAGTATGAAACAGATTTCATCATTTTATCTACCATCATCTCCAATTTGTGGTAGAAACTTGGTAACTTCGTCGGTAGTAACGTCATTGATATCCAAAAGTCCCATACCAAGACCAGCCAATATAGCTGCTCCTAACGCGGTGGTTTCAACCATACTTGGTCTAACTATTGAAAAGAAAATAGTTTGTTGTCAACTAGTTTGTGAAATTGAAATGTCAAAGTAAATAAATGTTAAGAATGTGATTGTTGAAGCAATTTTGTGGAAATTCTAATTAAATTTATTTCAATGGTATATCTTTACTCTATTATAATGTGTAATTATGAATGTAATGGATAATTCAAATACAGAAAAGATCACACAAGTAATAGGAAATAGAATTAGAAAAGTACTTGATGACCCTCAACAGTGTATGGAAGCAATTATCAACTGCGTTGTCCCCGAAGACTTGACAAATGCTGACTTTGTAGCATACGGAACTATAAGTCTGCGAAAATAATTATTTATCCTTACCTACAGTAACTCCTGTTAAATCAGCTTGCAGTTGCATTAGAAGATTGTTAGCGGTCATACCACCATCAACCTGTAATTCTGACAAAACAGTCCCAGAGTCCTTTAACATTGCCTCCAAAATATCTCTTGTTTGAAAACACACAGCTTCAAGAGCCGCTCTAATTATATGATACTGCTGGGTATCCTCCGTAATTCCACAAATTACTCTAAGCATAAATAAACAAGTATATTAATTTCGGACACCAATGAAGTGTTTAGTTTTTAATCTCGGCAAAAGATATGAATTAATCTTATGTCAATCATAAAACTTAAGCTAGCTAGTAGAACACTGCAAGCTAGAATATTTTAGCAATACAATAGCTGGCCGTTCGCATGAAAAGGGCCCACTTTGTCGATCCTAGTTTCCGACATATTCGTATTTTTCCAGTCTTGCTCGAAATTATCACGTTTTATTTTTATTGTTCTAAATGGAATTGGAACTCTTTCCATGTCGAATGAGACATATTAGGTTTTTCGAATTATAAAGTTCAAACGTACATAACTCTGTCAGTTTTCAACTTCGAGGGTTCTATGTGGTCTCACAAGATGGGAAAATTCACCAGCAAGACACCGATAGTGCTAACTCCATATCGACAAAGTGGGCCGTTTTCACGCGGACGGTCACATATAAGTTAAAATTTATCGCAACTATCTTCTTAGACTATAAGACTTACCCTCGAGCTTCCTGTTGCCAGTAAGGTGCATAAAGCCCGGAAAATGCTGGGACAAAGTAAACGTCACCGGAGCAATGTACTCGTTCAGCCAAATCTTGGCTCTCAGTGACGTTATCCATCAGTTGCATGTTGTCTCGCAGCCATGAAAGGGCCGCACCAGCCACAGCAACAGAACCTTCTAAAGCATAAACCGGAGGTGAACGTCCCAATTTGTAAGCTACTGTAGTGATCAAACCTTGTGTCGAATCAACCTTCTGAAAATTGTTTGTTTATTTTTAAATGTGTACACTGTACATATATATTAATATATAACCAACGTTTACATTTAGTTATACATCGATGTGAACTACATACCATACTCCCAGTGTTATAGAGCAAAAAACAGCCCGTACCATATGTAGCCTTCGCTTGCCCTGGCTTTAGGCATAACTGGCCTACGAGGGCTCCTTGTTGATCACCGACACACTTTGTAACAATAATAGAGTATAAACAACTGGAGAACGTTGGTAATTATTGATTTCCTATGATGTTTAAATAATAACAAAGCATACGCTAGAAAATATCGACAAGGAATAAAATTCATTATCATTTCGAAATGATAATGGTTGTGAAGTGCAAGAAAACTTTCAAATTACCCATTAATTTTCATAATACGAATCTATTAACGAGGTAAGCCTATGGGGCCTTCCACTAATTCCCGAAACACTTTACAGTCCCATGGTTTCCGATTGAGTTTAAACTTTTTTTCGAAAAGCACATGTTAAAACACATACCTAGAATTTTTCAGATTTTTCTGCACACTCAATTTTTTACTGCTCAATTTTATACTTTTACGTTTTTCGAAAGTGTTATTTGAAGGAAAAAATACAATAGCGTAATTCTAATTGGCCCCTCAAAAGCACACACCACTTATCGAAGGAATTATGATTTTAACGGCTTTAATGAAATCCGAATGAAGCAATGGTATTATTTTCGGCAATTTCAGATCTTTTTACACAAGAAATAGTGTCGTTCTTTTTTGAATTTCTTTCCAAACATCATTTGATTTATTAACATAAATGTTTGTGTAACGTAACAGTAAAAGTATAAAATTGAGCAGTAAAAAATTGAGTGTGCAGAAAAATCTGAAAAAATTCCACGTATATCTTTTAATATGTACTTTTCGAAAAAAAAAGTTTGAGTCCAATCGAAAGCCATGGGACTGTGATGTATTTCTGGAATCGGTGGAAAGCTTCCAATGGAAAATAATTTTTTTGAAATTATTAGTAGGTACGTTGTTCCGAAATATTTTATTTACTCAGTTTTCTTCACAGCCAATAGATGTATTTTTAGACATAATTCAACATTATAAGAGATTTTTTAGACTTTCTCTTGCACGAATTGATTGCAACGAAGAAAAAGTAACTCTTGTAGGGTATGGAATGCATCGTTCATTGCAACTTTTTGAAATTTTGAGGAAATATTCTGCATTAGTGTAATTTCAGGGCAAACCGATGATATTCACAGAATTTAATTTTTAAATTCGACATTATTTCATGTCAAACCATTTTTTGTTTTTTCTTTGTAAACGTTTAAAGAAATTCAAGTGTGTGATGTACTTACAACAATAGAAGACTGATCTTGTCTCTATTAGTTTGCCTCAAAATCACATCGTTTTAAAATATTCCCTTCAAATTTGAAAACGTTTTGATGAACAATGCGACCTGTACATTGTAACAACTACTCCATTAGTATACTAAATCTATGTACGGCGAAGTCCATAAGCTCTGAGTAATTTTTAATTATGTCTTGTAATACAAGCGTTTCATCAGTTGTAGAAGACCCGAAACAATAGAATATTTCTTCAAAACGTGCCAGTACTATCAAGAAAATTATTTCTAAAGTGTATATGGACAAGTCCACGGGAAGTGGTACCTTTTTGACCTCGACCTTGTCAATTTGTTTTTAACTTTACAGATATGTCCACTAGGATGGTCCTTATTTTGGGAACTTTCGATTTTTTTTCCCTCGGCAATCAAAGTTTTAAATTGGAAAATACATATATTTTATACTGTCAATAATTTGGACATTTTTTTGACTGAGTAAAAATCAATTGAAAAATTTAAAATTTGGCACAAATCTTCCACATAGTATAAGGTGTAATTGCAGGTGTAAGTGCAGTACAATGAATTTTTTCATTCCTAATTTCTGGAGTTATGTTCTCTATAAATATCAATTTGATATTTATATTGAACAAAGATAAAAACAATAACAATTTGTTATACTACTGTAATTATACCTTGTACTATGAGGGTTATTTGTGTCTAATTTCAAATTTTTAAATTAATTTGTACTAGGTTAAAAAACTGTTCAAATAATTAACAGTATAACATATACGTATTTTCCCATTTAAAACTTTCATTACTGGAGGAGCTAGATTAAAATTAAAATATCAAGCTCAAATTTAGCAGGAATTTTCTTTTTTTATTAATGTCGAACCGATTTAGGACCATTGTAGAAAATAATTCGAAAATTTACAAAATACAGACCACCCTCATGTCGACAGAGGGGCCTGTAAACTATTCTGCCCCAGGACTAATGTTTCCCCAAGTAATGAGGAATTCAATTTTGAAAGAATTAGGGAAAATGTGAAGTGCGCCTCTCTTGAATGGCTCACAACTTTTGATCCACTGAACGGAATCGAGTTTGATCTAATATGATTCGAAAGCTATTGAACTAATCAAACATTTCATAAACGTGAACTCCATTTTTTAGAAAACTATCAGTTATTATACTTAATACTAATAAAAAATTCGCAACATAATTTTCATCACCAGCCCCACAAAATGCAGACCTGAACAAATCATGGTGTGATTCTTGGTTTATATCCTGCTCGCACATCAATTTTTAAAGTAGTCTCATGAGGATAAATTTAATAAACTGAAACGCGGATTATTATGTCAACGAGAGGTATTGAAACGATTCTCGTGTCAGTCATTTGAAAATGTAAATAAACAATTAAGAAATTGAATGAAATTTTTTTCAGTTAAAAACGTATGGACCCTATAGAATATTCGTCACGCATTACGAATTACAAGCAGTATAGAGGGAGTGTGTTTAACTGTTCATAGAACTACATTACCGTTTCCCTTTTCATTTATTCAAAATAAAATCGATCCTTTTTATCATCACGTACAATTTTTGCCAAAGCAAAAATGGTTCCAGGATCAAGATATGTAGCTTCATGCGTTAGTGCCGATGAGAAATAAAATGAAAAAAGTATGAGTACTTGTGCCTATGAAGAAGGAATGCACTGCGATTCTGGCGCAAAAAGAAACATTGGTGAAATCAGCGATACTTAATTATTGCAGTGGTTGTGATTTTGAGATCTTTGAATTTTATATTTTGCATTACTTCCAACTCTAATCCCATCATCCCGAGAAAATTTGAATTGCCCATTACTTCGGAAATATTAATCCTGGAACAGAATGGTATACAAATCTCCTTTTATGAACCATAAAGATCATGTGTGTAAAGTTGAAACAAAATGAGAAAATGTCGAGGTCACAAAAGTGTCAACGGATCAACGTGTTACATATTGTTGCCCCCCTTAACACTGATCTTACGCCTGAAATAGGTATGCCGCTCAAGACTTCTGGATGAGTAATATTCCCATATATTTCTGAACAAGATCGAATTTCTGGTAAAATGTCTGATGGAATGCCAAAGAAACGACACAGCAAGGGATCCCACTTCAACGTTTCGATATTCATCAACATTGTGCGGGATGCATTGGAAACGTCCGTTATGTGAAGTTTTCCTTGGGTAAGATTCTGGAAATATTCTTAACTGTTAGAAAAGGTAGGAGACATACGATACATTTCACTAATAGGCAGAGATGAAAAATGAAACATTGCTGCAACTGAATACATGCGCAGTTTTTTGCATCAAAAGAACAACAAACCCAAATCAACCAAGTGTCCACAGTTCCAAAAGCACATTTTCCTGCCTCCACGGCTTGCTTGACTTTTGGGACGTTATCGATGAGCCAACGAATTTTCAGAGCACTAAAATACGGTGATATAGGTAGTCCACAAAGGGGTTTCAGATAATTTTTATTTCTTGTATTGTTTGGAACATTGTCTAAAATATTCTCGATTGTAGTTGTCGTCCTCATATCCAGCCACACTGGAATACAATGTAAAAATACTTAGAATTAGTTTCTTGCAATTAGTAATACCATATTAATCAATTATCGAAGACTTTTACAACTCGTCTCCCAATAACTGTTAGGGTAGTCGTTATAACAGCGTTGTATGAATTTCAATGATTCCACCTCCTGATTTGATAAGAAATACAAAGATAGGAAATTTGAGCTAAATGTAACTTAAACTCTCTATCTCAATGAGAAGGAGTGTCTGTGGAGACAAACATTTTCTCATTTAAATAGCATTGGATTTATCCACTTTTCCGCAAATTTATTTCACAACATCTAATAAATAGTTGAAAATCGTGTACCCACAGAAATCTTTTGTATATCGATATAAAGGCATTAGAAATGAACAGAAAACCCACAAAATTCATCCCAAAACCATAGATTGCCACTCACCTAGAACACAAAATCGAAAAAAAAAGAATCATGCATGTACAACAAACCATTACTCCATTGACTTCAATCACTTTGTTTTCAGTCTTGTCGATTGTTTGTTATAATATTCATCGAAATTCATTGTTATTACACAAACTGAGCCTCATCAATAGCTCAAAACTCTTAAAACTATACAAATATTTTTTATGTGGACTTACGTACTGGAAAATAAATTAATGACTTCGATGTTCACTTCATGTCCATAAGCGTGGCATTATCAATGAAAAAAAAATTATGTTTATTGAAAGTAAAAGATTTATAATTTTGAATCCACCTGAAAATAAAGTGTTTGATGCCAATGGAGTAATAGTTTGTATATATGAATCTCTTTTTGTTATCAAAATTTTCGATTTCGTGTTCTGGCTAGGTGGCAATTTATGGTTTTGAGACGAAGTTTGAGGGCCTCCTGTTGTTTTCTCATGCACTTATTTCGATGTAAAAGAGATTTGTGTTCATGTGCGATTTTTAATCCAAATTCATCAGGCGCTGTAACAAATTATCAACAGAAAAGTGGACAAATCCAATGATATTTAAATGTGCAAATGTCTGTCTCTACAGGCGACTTTTTTAATTGAGATAGATGGTTCAAGTTTATTGCAAAATTTTCAATTTTTCTATTTCCTATCAAATCAGGGGGTGGAATCATTGAAATTCGTACATCTCTGTTTTAACGACCACCCTAATAACTATATAATATAAATATTAGATTCCAAATAGAAGAACTCGAAGCATTTTACCTCAAATCCTTTGCAGTTTGAATCCTGTACAGATAAATTAGCAGCTATCCAGAAACAAATGTACGCACATATACAGGGTGTCCCATTTTTAGTTTTGAATTTCGGTCACTCGAAAAATTGATGTCGTACGAAAAAACGTTTCGTACAAAAGCTGTTAGGTTCTCAGGTGGCCAGAACCTGGCCTGATCGAATTTTCGGGCAGGTGACCCTATCAAGGTGAAATCAAGGTCAACTTGTTTTCTTTAAATATAATACTATATTTTTGACATCAGAATCTAATATAGCGCAAAATTCTGCAGAATAAATACCCAACCTTTTTACATCTTAAGTCAATAGGTGCGCCGATAGCGCCAACTCTATGCTGCAAGGCTCTTTTGCCACATGCTTACGAGATTTTGTGGTAAGTTTTGGGATTTTGAAGCCAAATGTAAAAGTATTCATCTTACTGAAAAGTAGGTGGTTTTGAAACTATAAAAAATTTTCTTTTCAATTCTTTAGTTTAGAAAACAACGAAATTATGACACCTTGAAATTTTTAGAATAGCATACAGTTGGCATTGTTGATTCTGGTTCAGAAGTGATAATTGGACAACTTCTTGACGGGTGTTATCTCACTTGAATAAGTCGTCCAATTATCACTTCCAGACGAGAATTAACGTCGCCAAGTATATGTTCGGTAATGACATTATCAGTGTTACCCGCGAATTTTTCAAAGTTTCAAAACCTCTTATTTTCAGTGAGATGAAGACTCTTACATTTGCATTCAAAATCCCAAAATTTACCACAAAAGCTGGTAAGCACATGGTTAAAAATCCTTGCAGCATAGAGTTGGGTTATCTACGCACCTGTTGACTTGAAATCGGATAAGTTCAGGTGTTGTTTATACAGAATTTTGCACTCTATCAGAATCTGGGGTGAAAAAAATATAGCATTTTATTCGACAAAACCAAATTCATCTTGATTTCACCTTGATCAGGTCGCCTGACAAAAAATTCGATCAGGCAAAGTTCTGTCTTTGAATCCTAACAACTTTTGTATAACACGTTTTTTCGTAAGACCTAAATTTTTCAAGTAATCACAATTCAACACTTAAAATGGGATGTCCTGTGTATATATATATTGGAAATTCGAGGTGAACTCGACCAGGGTCGGCACCACACATGTTCTATTATTTTGAGTTTTTTTTCTATGTGTAATGCTAGTCTAACTAGCACTCCACGATTGGGTTTCAGATTTTTCCGGATACAGTTGCTGCGATTACCAATTGTATGAATTCTGATTTTTTTCAATTTCATGTTTTTTCTAAAAACTATAATCCTAAAACCCGTTATTGTATAAAAAAAACTTTTTCATGATGAAATTCGCGTATTTTGAGGTGAACTTTGTAGAAAAATTTATTACCGATTTTTTTTCCCTTTATAACAGCACGGAAGTCCACCTGAATTGATTTTTCTGAATCCCTCAGTAAGAGACACAAATTTCAAGACTTTGCCGAACTTGGGCCGGCTTTTTGTTTAAAAGTTATGGATCATACAATCTCGCAAATTTTATTTCCTAATTTTTTTTTTTCTATCTGTTTTTTTCCAATTTTTGTTTATGGTTTCAAATCCGAATTTTCGCAACATACCGACTTATAAAAAAATTCAAATTTGCATTCATAAACAGAAATTAGAAACAAAATACAATATAAAAAAACAAAAGAAATTAGAAAACAAAATTTGGAGAAAGCGGAAGTCTTTAGCGAGATTGTATGATTCATAACTTCTAAACTGAAAGCCAGCCCATCTTCTACCAGTTAGACTGAGAGCCAGCAAAAAAAAAGAAGTATGATTAGCCAAAAGCTAAAACTTTTTGAGAAGTGTTATAAATAACAGGGCAGCGCAAGTATGGAGGCCTGTACCTGATAGGAATTCACCTTAGTTGAACAAAAACGAAAAATAACAGGACATGTGAGGTTCCAGTCTGTATATATATTTTATATAAATAATATACAGGGTGAATTCTTATCGGCAGCTACAAGTCGAAATTAGCAATTGTTTCAGTAGTTAGCAACTTCTTGATTGGTTATTTTGAGGTAAGCAATTGCCGATTTGGACTTTCGGCCACCTCCGTAGTATTCCCAGTGTTTGGACAATAGAAATTCACAATGTATATAGGCATTCAAAAAATGTCCAATTTCATTACACTGTATCTCTCAATATTGTACTATAAGTTCATTAATTCAATGGTAAAGGTCAACACCGGGATAGTATACAAATTAAAAATTTTTTCTATGAAAAAATGAATTCAAGAAATAAAAACCATGGGAAGTATACCAATAGCATTGTGCAATGGTTCCCCAGTCTCCTTGTCCCAAACCAAAGTAGTTTCACGTTGATTTGTGATACCGATAGCTTTGATATCCGCCTTATGAATGTCTATAGCCTCCAATTTTTCGATAGTTTTAGCAATACATTCATGGACAGCTTTAAGTATCATTTTGGGGTCCTGCTCCACCCATCCTTCTTGAGGGTATATATTTTTTATTTCAATTTGGTGAGAAGCTACCACTTCTCTGCGCCGGACACTGAATACCTAGTAAAAGGGATTCAAAGATTCAAAATAAATACGTGAAAAATAAAAATCAGGTAAGCAAAATTGAAATCCTCTTTCTATTCCAGCTGACTGTGTGTGGCTAAGTTTAGTGCGATATAAGTCAAAATTTTAGCTGGATCAAAACTGTTCTCGCTGCGCGACGAAACTAGGCTAACGTGAAGAATTCATCAATTAGGCAATCGTAAATTCATAGTGAATAGATTTACAACTCTTGTTTAATGCTGATTAAATCTTAGTCTATAAATATACTCACTAAAAATCTAGCACTGCTAGTTCCTTCATCGATAGCCCCGACAAGTGGACCGAATCTCCCAGTACTGCCTGGCATGTTTTGGAATCAGTTTTTCTAAGCGTGTACGAAAGACCGTAGATTGTCAACAACGTTCTGTGATCGCCCTTGGCTACACTAATCTGGTTACATAATACGAATCATCAAATCGAATACAAGATGAAAGATTGTGTCCAAAAGTCCATACGCATTGGCGACCAATGGCCTTTACGGCATTCTATAGGTTACTTGTAGAAATAGGCAGTCAGTTTGGTCATAATATAAGTAAAAGTAAATAATCAGATACCGGGATGGACGTGCGTGCATACATTTGCCTTCTTTATACACGAGAGACACGTTACAAACATGAGAAAATTACGCACGTGGATCACAGACGTAGGACGTGAATACAACGAAAGCATGTGACACTTTAAACGTGTTCGGAAATTGACTGACAGTACTGTCAGTACTAGATGTCCATTCTAAAATGCTTTTCAGTACGGCTGAGGTGATATTTTATGCACGCGATCGCGATAATTATCGCGCGACGAAACTACGCTAACGTGAAGAATTCCGTCGCGTCTATGAAATATGGCAACGCTCTGCGAGTTGTCGCATCGTATCATAATCATATTTATATTGGTCATTTCCATTCAAGCTGCTACGATTGAATGGGTTACCAATATCGATTAAGTACTATAGTACAAGAGAGTGGAAGCTTTCCAACTAGCGCACAGATAGGCACAGTGCGACACCGTACGAGGTGGCAAGTGTTCCAACAACTACTTTATGCCGCACTATTAAGCACAGAAAAGAACTGTGGTCGATCCTGCTGAGCGGATCAGTGCTGCCTACTATTTTGTTTTAACAGTGGTAGGCATGTACTGTTTTCGCTTGTTTATTTCGTAATTTCAAATACCGCGCAAGTAATAAATGATTTGAAGAAGGTCGCTCAACAGTACAGAAACTAAAAAAAAATGATTGGTGGAATACAATGTGTGACAGTTATTAGACTCACAATAATCGTTCATTAAATAATAAAGCAAATATTTAATAGATTGCAATCATTTCGTTCTTAGATATCTATTTCTGCAAGCATTGTCATGATGCTATTAATCCATTCGATCTAAGCTTTATGATTCGATCATAACACGTGAAACGAACAACACAGATCATATCCCTACGTTATGATTACGGAGTCTAGATTCCATAGTTATGATTGTACAACATTACGCACTCTGGTGTCGCGGCACTGTGCGACACGGTGCGTTTTAATTGAAAAGCTCCCAGTATTCCCATAGTCGTTGGCTATTCTTTTAGGTCGCGTCTAGCTATACTGGTTCTTATCTAACTATGTTTATATTATAGAAATCACTGGAATTATTTGAATTTAATCGAATCACTGGAATTATTTGAATTAAATCGAGTCGCTTAAATATCCTTGAATTATTTAAATTATTTGAATTGAAAGATTTTAAGTTTCATCGTTACCTTCGCCTTTTTTAATTGGAAATAGACTCTTGGAAAGGAAATGAAGGCCGAGAAAGGATTATTGACTTTATAATAAATAATCGTGGTCTGTCCTACCTTGTTTGTTATTGCCGAAAATTAGTATTGCCGAAAAGTTATTGCTGCTGGCTGCGGCTTGTGACAGGTTGTTATTAAATAAGTTTTAAAACTTTTGAAAGTTCTTTGTAAATTAGTTTAACATTTTTATTGATTTAGTTTATAATTTTGTTGTAATTTGCACTAACAACTCTCACTGTCGTTGAAATTAAATTGATTTCAAATTGAAGTAAAAAAAGGAAATTAAAATCAGATTAAAAATTAAAAACGAGAGAATGAAGTTATATAAGAATAGTCGAGTCTATTGTCAGAGTAAAGAAAAAGTGGAAAATAATCTAAGTTCAAATGTGGTAAAATAAAAAATATTCTAAATCCCAATTAGAGAAAATGAAAAATACTCTAAGTTCAAATGAAGAAAAATGACAAATATTTTAAGTCTTTTAAATCGTAGAAAATGTCTATTATATGAAGTGTTCTGGTTAGATGATTTTTTAATATGGCGAAGTGAGAGCGAGTTTTAGTTTGGTGGGCGTTATATAGGGCGATTAGAGGTACGGGGGTCCCAAAGTAGAGTACGATAGTGGGGATTGCCTCTTCTGCCTATGGCTGGTGAGGTCCTGTCGATGTTAGGGAATCCGAGATTGTGTGAGTATCCTGGAGCCTCTTTCCTTCTGCATATGTAGTAGTGCATAGGTGCATTTTTTGAAAGTACACCCGTCCTTTTCTTAACCCTCCGAAGGAAACCTGGCTAGTATACTACCCGCCACCCCGGTTCAAAAAGATCCATTTTCGCCAATTTTTCACGTCTTCTTTTACATTAATTTCTAATATATCATCTAAAAGTAACATACCAATTTCGTACATGCACCATCGTACTTTGGACATTCTGACGATTCGATTTCACTACTTATAAGTTGAAATATATACATGTAAATTTGTGTTATGAGTAAACTGGGTAATATATAATCCAGAGTTGCCTAGATACGATACACAGAAAAATGGTTGCCATCAGCGGGTCAAGCTGCTGCTTCTCTGTCTTCGACTGCCCAGTGCGTTGGCACGTATCTGGTGAGTGTCGAAGAAAGGTTTTTGAATACTTTACATTTGTCATGATATTTTCCCTTGTTACCCGTTTTGACTTTTTGGGTAAAATGTGTTCGTTGTCGTCGTAAAAAATCTGGTTTGGGTTTGCTAGATCAGGGGTATAGAGTAATAATTATAATATATTAAAGAAATGAACTTATTATTAATGTGCATTATAATATGATTTTAGGGTTTTCGTGTATCGTAATATGAGGTCTGCAAATCGCAGCCTAAGTGTGGTGAGTTGGAGTGCAGGTGTGAGCGAGTGTGTGTATGTGTGTGTGTTTCTTATTGTTAGACGAATGTCTTCAGTGTGAATTTATATGTTAGATATTTAGGATAAATCTGCAGGTGTGTTATCAAATATAATTTCCAAAGCTTGATCATTATTGAAGACAATGATTAACATAGTTAATTGTGTAACTGTAGATGGTAAGAATGAAGTGCTAACTTCGTAAGCGATTATTCTGAAACTAAAATACTAATGAGTTCATGATATAGTGAACAATATAATGGTTATAAACCTCTTAATATTAGTTTATGTAAGTTTTTATTAAATAAATAATAGGGATGGATAATATAATATAATTGTTAATATGGAATACTATATGGTAAGATTGATCGTATTAGTTCTTAAGGTAATATTCATTAAGGATAAGAGAATTTCGTTGGGTACTGTTGGTAAGGTCTGAGTCCCTAGTATCGATAAGGTAGCAAATTTTAGTTAGACAACTCCTAGTGAGTTTTAGGTTGAACAAAATGCTCAGAGTTCTATATCATAACGAAGTTCTCGTATTCTATGGAGTTATAGTTAGTTCTAGTCATATATGTAATACTCCTAACAGAAAAATTCGCATGTGCTTAATTCTGCGACTCTGGTGGTTCGAAATCCACCTTAAAATGTAGGTCCGATCAAGCTGCAAGCTTGGCATACGAGAACATAGATCCCAGGCTTACCAGCGTCAGGAGTCAGTTTTACCGTCTTGCACTAGCTATGAGATTCCAGCAGTGGGATTGGTCTATTCCAGGGGGGTGACACATGCTATTATCCCTGTACTTAAAAATGAAACGCATTTTATCCGCATTTTACAGTTCCTCTATCGCTCCGTAAATGGCGCTAGTTATTCTCTGCTCGAGTGACTCAAGCGCTGATTAGATCACACTGCAAGCAGAAGATTAGTAGGGCGAAATACCGAGCGATAGAGGAACTAAAAAATGCGGATAAAATGCGAACCGATTCTAGCAGTCTGTGTCACCCCCCCTGGTCTGTTCCTTGACTCAAGTATGGTGGTCTACCTTCTCAATTAATAAATAACACGCGGCTGGCTACATTCCTTATAGGAGATAAGCCTAAGGAAAAAACTAATGTAATACTCCTATATTGCTAGTAGGGTCTGAAATGAGACTAATTTTGTACGGTGCTGACGATAATGTTGTCTCTTTCTATCATGCTTGAATCAGAGCTTTCTGCGCAAGTCAACATCTGGCACTTGCGTAGAACATTTACACGTATAATAATGTTTTGAAAGTTAAGAATAAATCGACGATTCGCTCATACGTTTCGTATTATTATTTCATTGTCTAAAAATATTTTATAAATTCATTCACGTTCAAGCACAAATTATATTTCAATGTCAAGGCTAGATACTTTTAAAACCCGCCAATCCGCCATTACTATCGCAGCTGCGCAGAACACGTTAATTTGATTGTGAAAAAGTGAGTTAGAGATATATTCTGCTTCTCTTAGTTCCTAACCCCTCCACTTATCGGAATTAGCAATATAGGAGTATTACATATATGACTAAAGTATATAAAGAATCGTGAAATTCGCGTCGGAGCGATTACACGGTATTGTAAAGGCAAGCAGAGGAACCTACGATATGACCAATGAACAGAGAATAAATAATACATACATAGATGCAGAAAACAAAATAAATAATATCATAAACTAAAAAGATAATAAGCATATAGATTAATAAATATAATAGAATATACATATAGTAAAAAGAATGGAAATTTAGAAAGTAAGTAACAACTGACGCTATTAGAAAGTGATGACGGAGCGATGATGGACAACAGTTGACACGATGGAGGTGATCGATGATACAGAAGTAACACAAAACTGGGAAGGATAATCGAATGATGATGCAGATGATGGCGCCTAAAAACATGAAAGAGTTTCAACTAGGCTAGGGAGTAGGGCGTACGACGCGGCTACACCGTCGCTCATCATCCTGCCTATAACTTAGTCTACATCGACGAAAAAAGATATAGTTGGACCCCTGTTCGTCGAGGAGGACAGGTATAGGAAGGAAAAATAACTAGTAACGGACATAAAATGTGACAAGTATTTGCAAGAATGACAGGGGGTGAGGATGAGATGCGAGAGTGAGTGAATAAATGAAAAGAAAGCCCAAGTAAGCACACTCGAAAATCAAAGCATTGACCTAGGCAGGCTAGCAGCGGCGTCGGATTCAGCCGAAGTAAGATGCGCAAAAAGACCCGCCTTAAACATTTCGATGGATGATGAATTTCGTAGCGCAGGGGGCAAACTGTTCCAAAAATAGATTACTATGAGAGAACGAAAGAGTTGCGGTAGTAGATCGATCTATGCTGCGGGATGAGGACAGGTACCGTGGTATCTCAGTCTTCGGTACATTGTACATCATGCAGCCTAATAGATATTCCTATCTAGCGTTTACTTTTAACCACCCTTCACTGTGAAGTAGGGGGTGATGTGTTCATCCCTACGGATATTATAGATAAAGCTAATGCATGAATTCAAAGCTCTTTATAGCGAGAGACTGAGTAAGTTCATTGGTGTATGATGCAGCAGTAATCGATCGATCGATCGATCGATCGAGATAGTTTGATTTTGAGTTTGATTTGATTTATTCGGCGCTCTGGGATAAATTCCCCTCAAGCGCTTAACCTTTACAGTAGAGTTACATATAATAAAAGATTTTACACCTCAAAAAATTACAACTCTTTAAAATGATTCGTGTGTAGTGTTCTTACAAAGGTAAATATTAATAATAAGGTAAAAAAGTGAGTATAATCACAGATAGAAACTATTTGAAAACAAGAAGTATGAAAGCCACATAAGGTAGTAAAAGAAAAAGAAAAAGAAAGGCAGTCTTAGAGTCAGTACGGGTTTCGAAAAGTGCGGAAGGTCGTTTGCAAAATGATGGTGTGTTTAGTAATCGTAGCGTCTGCAGCCGTCTAGGGTTTGTACCTCCATTCGGAAACTCGGTAGTAAGGAAAACTGCAGAAAAACCTATACCAGGTACACGACATACAGGTTGGCTCTTCTGTTTGAGTCACGACGAAGCCAGTGTCTGTCAGTTATATAAGTCGGTCAGATCCGTAGGTCTATTTCTTGCATAAAATGCTCATGTAGTTTGACTTTAAAAGTGTTTAGGCAGGTAAGTTCTCGTATGGCTGCTGGAAGCGAGTTCCACAGGTGCGGTGCGGCGAAGCAAAAGGATTGTTTGAAAAGCTCCGTTCTACATGCTGGTACAAGCAGATTTTTATCGGAGTTTCTGGTATTGCGAGCCATAGCCTGGCCTTTAACTACGAGATGCTGCACCAGGTAGTGTGGCGTTTTTGTCTTGAACACGTTGAAGGTCAGACACCCCAGGAAATATTTACGCCTCTGTTTGATTTTAAGCCAACCAAGTCGCTTGTAGTAGGGCGTCATGTGCTCGTCTCGGCGTAAATCGAAGATAAATCTTATGTACGCATTCAGTGATCTTTCTAGCAGCAGATTTAGTTCGCCCGTCAAGCCTAGGTAGATGAGACAACAGTAATCGATGTGGGGGAAGACTAGTGACGATATCAATAGGATGCGCAGCTCCAATGGGATGCTTTTTTGCTGATGCGGAGTTGGTGAAGTGTCGAGAAAATCTTCTTCAGAGTTCCCTCAATATGCGGATGCCATTGCAGTTTGTGCGTGATGGTAATCCCGAGATAGCACGCCTTCTCGGCGTACGCTCGCGAGATGAAATTGACTCTAATGGGAGTTAGAATCTCGAAGTTGATTGTGTTTATACCTATATCTGGGAGTTCCGATCACCATAACCTTGGTTTTTTCGGCATTAAGAAGTAGCCCATTTTCAAGTGCCCAGCCATTAAAGGCCGCAACGTCCTCGTTAACCCGTCGGATACCTGCTGTCAGCTCACTTGACGCGCAGTGGAGGTAGAAGACCGTGTCATCCGCATAGATGTTGTAGTAGCAATGCTTCAGTCTCCTACCCAGATCTGCAACATAAATGGAAAACAGGAGGGGCCCAAGGACGGAGCCCTGAGGAACTCTGTTCTCGACCTTTAACCACTCGGAAAGATTTCCGGAAACGTCACGGACGGCTTGCCTTCTTCCTGTTAGATATGACCATAACCTGGCTTAACCATCTGAGAGCTGAATTTGAGAAGTTCAAAACTCTCAGTTTCGAAAAAAGGATATCTTGCCGAACCCTATCAAAAGCCTTAGTAAAGTCAAAAAAGACTGCGACCGTCACTTTGCGCTGGTCCGCTGCGCGTTGCATGTCATCAGTCAGTCGAAGAAATGCTGTACTCGTGCTGAAACCCTTACGATATGGGGATTGATAAAGATCAAGGAGATCTTTTTCATTCAGAAATTGTGTGATCTGGTCTACGGCGATTCTTTCGAGTGCCTCGGACAGAGCCGGGAGGATGGAAATCGGTCGATAGTCACTACAGAGGACCGGTGACTTAATCTTGGGGATAGGAGTTATCAATGAGAGTTTCCAGTTTTCGGGAAAGATACCGTGTGTTAACGAGAACGTGAAAAGGTGATGAATCTGAGCTCGAAGACTTAACAACGCCATTTTGACAACGTTAATAGCCATGTCGTCGCTACCTACTGCGTTAGATTTGGAGTGTTCGAGGGTTTCTGTAAGGCTTCTGTATGTTATATCTTTGAAATAGAATTTCTCATCCCCATATTCTACTTCACCGATATAGTACGGGGCGGTCGAGGCACCCTCGCTTCCACCACCTGCTGACAAAAAATAAACGTTTGAATCGTTTACTGGTAAATGAAGAGAAGTATTTGATTTCCTTGCGGGGGCTAACCCCAATTCTCGCAATTTAGACCAGACTGAGCTTACGTTGCTCAAAGAGCGAAAGGAATCGATATAAAAATAGGCTTTGGCTTTCCTGGCCATCTCCTGCGCCCTATTTCTAAGTATTTTGAACTGGTTGTGAAGAGCAAAGTTGCTCCTGTTCCTTTTCCAGACTCTGCGAGCTCTATTCCTCCTTGTCATTGCGGCCTTGATATCAGGGGTGAGCCAGGGTGCCGAGAAATTTTTGGCTTTCACACATTGAAATGGGGCATGGTGGTCGAGCTAATTGGTGACCACACGGTTTAGAATCTCGACCTTGGATTCGAGGGTGGCAGCTTCAAAAAATTCCCTCCAGTCCGCCTCGTCAATGTCTCTGAGGAAGTGTTCGAGATTCATGCCTTTGAAATTACGACAAAAGAAATTACGAGGACCTTTGCGTTCTACTTTCAGGTTATAGGTAATGTGGATTAGGTCGTGGGCTGAAAGAAATGGAATTTCGTGTTGACCGTGGTCAACAACCTTTTCCATGTCGTCCACTATACACAGGTCAATGAGAGTAGAGCTGTTTCGAAGATGGTCAGTTGGCTTGTAAGGAATAAGGTATAGATTAGAGCTGTCAACAAACTGTTTGAGTCGTGTACTATCATAGTTTTGAACTAGAAGATCTGTGTTCATGTCCCCTATAACTAGCATATTTCGGTAGACCGGATAGTAGTGGAGGAGCGTGCTTTCGCAATTTTCAAAGTAGCCCGCGTGTGGGGGTCGGTATACGACTGCTAATAGGTCCTTAGATCCGAGGCTCGGCAGGAATTCAGCTAGCAGAAACTCAGGCTTAGCACAGTAGTCTCCACCGGAGTCTTTCAGTACTCTCACCTGCAGATAATCACGGATATAAAAGCGTACTCCGCCTCCATTTTTGCCTATTCTATCGCATCTGAAAATATTATAACCCGGGAGTGCTAGAAAATCGTCCCGAATTGTGGATTTGAGCCAGGTTTCGGACATACAGATGACATTGTAGTCCTTAGCTCCAAAGAAGACTCTAAACTCATCCAGATGCGCAACGGGAGATTGGCAGTTTACGTGACACACCCTGAGAGAGCCGTGGGAGCCTGAGGCCAGATTATCCAAAATTAATTAGTCGGACCTTATCCAAGATTCGCCTCTTGAGAATCGGACATGTCGTGCCGTCGAGCGCCGAGTGAGTCGCGTCGTTCCGATCGGTTTTGCAGTTATGACAACGCGGTGGTTCAACCCTTTTAGTGCATTCGCGTATTTCGTGATTTTCCGAGCAGTGTCCACATCGGGCCGTAGACCTACAATCGTGAGCTAGGTGGCCGAAACCTAGGCATTTGTAGCACTGCAAAACTGACGTGGTCGTCGAACCTACGTGCAGATAGGCCAATGTAAACGCGCGATTCGTTTTTCATGATCAGCCTGGTTTTCGGAGAGACCTCTAAAACGCAGCTAGTAAAATATTTTTCATCTCGCGCTGGGTATACAAATACCACTTTAGTTTGCTTATCATCCTCGCCAGCGAGGTTCAGTTTGATAAAGTCCGCGCGAATTTCCTCTTGGGATAAGTTTTTAGAAACTCCGTAAATAATTACCCGCGGGTTGTATTTTAGGTCCTCGGTAACCTCCAGTCCCGCATTCGCTAGTGACGGAAGCGCACGTATTTTATCGAGATCTACTTTATTAGCTTGAATCCGTATTCCACTATTTCTGGTCCCAGTGATTCGCTGGACTTGCAGTCCCACCTCAGCTGGTTTGACTAACTGTGTGACTGCCTCTTTGGTTTTTGCTGAGGAATCATACCTGGTTGTGGCATCGGATTTAGGCGCGATAATAAAATTGACCGTCTTTTCAATCTCCACGGTAGGGCCTTTATGAACATGGACCTTGTTTTGTTTGACCGCATTGGCGAAGTTTCTAGGCTGGCTTGAGCGCTGTGCTATTGAACGTTTATTTATTGCGTCATTGACTTCCGCGATGCAATTTCTAGAAATACCCGCGCATGCAGTTATGACCGCTCTTTTACAGCCTGCCGCCGTGGTGACTTGAGCCGCGAGCGTGAAATAGGCTGCCATAAGCTTGCTAGTCGAGGTCTGGTACGTGAAAAACGCGTCCTGGAGCGCAGTTTTCTTTTTTACCGTTTCCTTGCAGACCGGATGTGCTTAGCCACGATCGTGTCTTGTTTAAGAAGATTAGCCCGCAAATCGTTCATTTCTTCGTTCACGATGGGTAGAAAAAGTTCGCGGTCTGATCCCGCTGTGCTAGCGCTCGCGAAAGCGGAGCTGTCAAACAGAGATGTGTTGGACAAATTTGTGCCTGACCCCTGGCTACCCGCACGGTCTCTCGTTGTCGCTGCCATGCTTAGAGAGAGAGAGAGAGATTGATTGATTGATTGATTAATTTATTATGCCTTGGTTGACCATGAGGCAAGATGCAAAATACAAAAGTACATATAATATAACAATTTAAGAATAAACTAAAGTACTAATATGAGAAATAACAGTGAATGTTCAACGCATAAATGAAGAGAAGATTACATATAATATACAATTTGAGAATTTACATGACTATAATTACAAATAGAACTTACAAAATAAACGCATGCTCAGAATCGATAGAGTACTGAGTGAAAAAGAAAAAGAACTGATCATTACCGCTGACTTAAAAAAGACAAGATGGACTTATAGTAACGACAGTTAATCCGACCCAGTATCTCGATCAAACAGATATGTAAATAGCCTAGACTTGAATACAGGTAGGGTTCTAGCACAAGTTATATCATCGGGAAGTGAATGCCAGAAATAGATGGCAGAGAGACTGAACGAATTTCGATAGGTGACGGTACGATGATGAGGTACTAGGAATGTAACCGAGTGGGATTGGCGAGTAGGGCGACATCCAACAGAGTCCGACGAACAAAGAGTTCAGATAAGTACGCCGGCGGAATACCCCAAAGGACATTGAAAACTAAGACATCTAAAAAATAGAGACGCCTAGAGCGAACAGAGAGCCAGCCTAACTGTCTATGGTAGGGCGTACTACATTGAAGACAAATCGGATTGCAGAGTTTAACAGGCGCTGCAGTGCGGTGTTGAGCTCACCAAATAGGTCATTGTAAACAAGACAGCAGTAATCTAGCAACGGAAAGATGAGAGTAACAATAAGTATAGCCCTCAGCTCTCGTGATAAAGCGCGGCGGTGATATTTTAACTTGTAGATAGAGAAGTTGACCTTATTTGATACTGACAGAATGTGGCCACGCCAAGAGGTTGAGGTTGGCACGCATAATGACCCCCAGGTTACGCACCTCATCGACATAGGGTAGCGCAGTACCATCTACAATTATAGGGGGGAGACTCGCCAGGTCTAAGCGATTGATAAACACGCCGCTTCCGGAAATAAGAACTTTAGATTTTGCAAGATTGAGCTTTAGCCCATTAGCAACCACGTAATTAGCAATAACACCTACATCGTGCGTAATCCTAGCAATACTATCTACCAGCTCAGAGGGAGGGCAGGTGAGATAGATTTGGGTGTCATCAGCAAATATAAGATGACGCGTGTGGAGTAAATCGGCTCCGATATATGTCATTTATGAATAGCATAAAAAGCAGAGGACCCAGTACTGACCCCTGAGGGACCCCCGAATGTGTGTACAGCCAAGATGAGCAAGCACCGTGGTCATCAACTACTGCCTGGGACCTACCCGAAAGATACGCATGTAACCAGCGCAAAGCGTTTTCAGAGAAACCAAGCCCCTTGAGCTTGGCGAGAAGTAGTAGGTGATTTACTGTGTCGAACGCCTTACTAAAGTCAAATCACACGAGAATCGTTAGGCACCTGTCATCAATCCCACGTCTAATGTCATGGGACAACCTAAGCAAAGCTGATTGGGTGCTGAAGCCTACTCTGTATCCTGATTGATACGGGTCAAAGAGGTTATGACGATTAAGGTAGTGCAGGATTTGAGTATGGACAATTCTTTCGAATATCTTAGAGAACTCACACAAATTGGTTATGGATCGAGTATCTGACACTGACCGCGGCGGATTTACTTTAAGCAGCCGTCGAATAAACGCCCGCTTCCAGCAGGAAGGGAAGTGGCCAAGTCTTAAGCATTGGTTAAAAAGATACGCAAGAGCTACGGATAGGCTCGGGAGCGTCTGATGAATGATAAAAAGCTAAATACCATCAGGGCCGGCAGCGCGCGATGGCGACGTGAAAGACTTAATGACGGAGACGATTTCATACGGCGTAACAGGTGAAAACTCAAAGGACTCCCTCGATAGTCTCGAATCACCGACTTAAGGAATAAAACTATTAAAAGCATCTTGGTCGAGAGAATTAAAATTGTTGATGTCGGTGATAACGTTTGAAATACTGACAAACACCACGTTGAGTTCCTCAGACGAGAAAAAGGCAGGCGGAGAAGTCGGTCGGGATTTTACGAGTCCGAGATTGGCCAATTCACGCCAAAGCTTGGTACTATCGGAGATGGCAGAGAGAGTACGCCAGTTGAAGTCATCAGCAGCATGTTTAAGATCGAGAGCGAGACGGTCACGATATTTCCGGTATTCGGCCAAAGCCAGCACACTGCCTGAGCGCTTAAATGTGGCTTCAACATTAGAGGTCAGAAGGTTGCAATTCAAATCACCGCATATAATAATATTCGCATAAGCTGTGGTAAATCAATTGAATAGACCAGGCTTGACCGACGACAACAAGACGAAGGCAGCAAAATCAAGATTAGCGCATGCGCAGGCGGTGGGGCTCCGACATCAGCAAGATAACGGCTATCACCAGCAAAGACCAAAATTCAGAGGCAAGTAAAACACCAAATCCAAAATACAGGTGATCACAAGGAGATGAGAAGCAGAGTATAAAAAGCAACTATAGGGCATGCTTGGATCTGCAAAAATAGATGGCCCGAAGGCCTTTGCGGCAGAAATTTGACGGAAAATAGATAGAGCGAAGAGAAGCGTGACTGCTAATATTCACAGATGATCCAAGAGAGCGAGAGAGAGGGAGAGGGAGAGGGAGAGGGAGAGGGAGAGGGAGAGGGAGAGGGAGAGGGAGAGGGAGAGGGAGAGGGAGAGGGAGAGGGAGAGGGAGAGGGAGAGGGAGAGGGAGAGGGAGAGGGAGAGGGAGAGGGAGAGGGAGAGAAATAGTTACAACTGTAATGCCGTAGAAGTGTGGTGTTAGTAGAAAAAGAAGTTGTATTGTATAACGGGTTGCTAGGCCGCTACTAAAGATAATGGGAGGTGGACGAGGAAGGTAATTAATCTACACACGCGAGGTGTAGATCAGGTACTTAATTTCGGTTTATTAAATCAACTTAATTACTATTACAAAGGTGTTAGTGTGGGTGTGCGTGTGTGGGTGTCTGAGTGATGGATAGCGTGCAATAAATAAATGCGTTACTGACCGTAATTCTGTTAACAGCTCTCCTGCACTAATATTTGTGAAACACTTTTCAAAACACTTCTTTGACTTTACTCTCCGGCTTCGGTTAAATTCGACTCTCGCCGCCTACCTTCGTATTTCCCCGCGTGGTTTGGGGTTTGTAACTCGCAACGTCACAATTGTCTTCTGATTTGTGCGAACGCAAAAGTTGTAATACCATTCACCGTCAAAAGTAATAGTGAAATTTTCTATATGACATAAAATAAAAAAGTAATTTTTTGTTTATAAGTTTGCTTTAATAATTTATCATCAACACCTGACTCAATATAATAATTCGTCAATTTAAATGATTTTCATATTCAACACATATTGTTTAGTCAACGTGTAGAGTGATGACTCACCTCATATCGAATCGAAAAAATGTTTTCAGAAAATTTTAATATTTTGGAATAATGGGAGTGACAATGTTTGCGACTCGTATGACCAAAACATTTTCCGAATAAGTCAGAGCTGCAATGTGCACGTTGTCGACATAGTCGATAAAGTGGAAAAAACCAGTGCGATTGTGTGTATATCAGATCTCTATAATTATCAATCTACATTTACCCCCGGAGTCAAATCGCAGGCTACACGAAATCGTAAATTTCAGTACGTATTACAGATACCGCTTACAATGCCAGGCCCATTCTAGGCCCACTTGGTTGGCTCACAAATTAACCCAGGGCGAGCTGTCTTTATATTATTCAGTCAACGAGTCAACGACTGATATCAGAGATAATTTTTAATTCAAAACACCCGTGCAAATATCCGATGCAAGATGGCCAAGAATCTTTGTGGATACAAATATCATATAAGTATATGTATGAGTATATAAACTCTTTTTTCCTCCTTTGGCTTATCTCCTTGCGGAAAATAGCAAGCCTCGCTTTATAGGCATACATTTATTGATGATTTTTTAGGAATTACTTCCGGTTTATTATCTTTATAACTTTAATAGAGAGTGAAGGCCAGCGCACCGAGCCGGGGAACAGGCTATTCCCACCGCTGGACAATTCCGCCAGTTAATGCAAGATGGCGGATCTCTGGACGCCGGTAAGGCCGGAATGTAGACTCTTAAATAATGGAACGAGCACAGCCTATGGATCCCTTAAGCGAGATACGGCCAGAGAGAGATAGTTGTAGTTGGAGTCAGTACGCTCTTATCGCACTCATAGCGGCTACCAGCGACTATGCTATATAGTATAGCAGACTATATCGCATAGTCGCTGGTAGTAGCTATGAGTGCGATAAGAGCGTACCAACTTCAACCACAACTATCTGTGTCTGACACGTACGACCGCCCGCCAGTATTATACCTATAGAGTTCAGTGATGCATACACACGTATGGCGTCGTTTAAACATCAAATCGAGAACAGGTAGCAGAGGACGTATCCTGAGTGTCGTATCCCCCCTGCGCATACCCTCACCTGGGTTACCTGGCCTAGCCAGGGTCTAGACTCTTTATACCATGGAATACTGGAAACCAACGGTTCGTAGCGCGCAGCAGGTAAGTAAATCAGGTGTGATTATATTCGCACCTTCGCAGTAATAACGTGCTAATTTGGGATCGGCTTTTTAACTGGAGTGATACGCGCCTATGTAAACAATTTCTTAATATTTCATTGAAACATTCACAAATACTCTGAATATTATTATCTAAATGTATTAATTACGCGTATATATCGTGTCACACCCACGCATGGATGAATTTTCATTGTTCGGTATTAATGTGATATATTATCCACTTTGTCTATATTTTTATATTATTTTTTTATGAAACAGCTACTCCCGAAAAAGACAAATATATTCTAACTGTTGTTTTTTTTACCAAATATTATCAAACTGTGCATCTCATTCATGACACTAATGATACACAATAGTACAACATAACAATGAGCTAATGTATTTCATTGAAAAGTACACGCATATATACCGTATCTACTAAAATTGAAAAATTAGAAGACTAAAAAAAAAGAATAGGTTCTTAAAAGTTTTTGTTTTTGATTCAGGTAACATGAGTTCTTCGTTGTCTAAAGACGCTACCGACGATGTGGCGACACTTAATCCAACAAATGCATCCGGCGAAATTAAAAATAAAGGAAAAAATTGGGTCCAATTTGACGATGAATCTCCGCCTGAAACACCTGCAACCTTAAAACCACCTGAGAAGGTGGAAAAGCTAAGTGAAAATAACCCTGTGGTAATGACACCTGATTCGGTCGCTGTGAATGTTGAGAAAATAGGTGAATCTGAAAAAGAGATAGTCAGTGGTAAACACAAGACAAACAACGAATATAGTGGCGCTGTATTAGTCACCGAATCTGTCCATATAAATCTAGATAGATCTGGTCTGAACAGGTCCATATCTTCTGAAGGACCTGATCTGAATTTACCTTCTGATGTTAGAGTGTCAGATCCTAAAAGTGCTTCTTTGAAAACAATCGATCTAAGAGATGCGTCGAACGGAAGACTGGCCAGTAGCAACATTGTTAGTACACCGATTGGTAATATCAGACAGGGATTTGCCAATGGAGATACAATCGTTACACTTTTACCAGTAAATACGAGATGGCCTTGGATTACTCCTGCTAAATTTCGACCCGAGCTGGTACCGGAAGAATTAATGGCTCAGGGATTGACTGTGAGTTGGTTATGCATCATTTCATTATTTGATACTCAACCTATGATGGAAATATACACACGTAATTGACATTGGAATTTCTAAATTTCTTCGCTTAAAGGTGAAAGTATCATTTCATGATTAGGTTCTTCTTCGTATTACTCAGGGGGTGTATTGGCGGTGGAAATTTAATCATTGGTAGGTTTTATTAGGGATGAGAATGTTAAGTAGTGAAAAAGGTAGGGCAAACCGTAAATTTCTGACATCAAATATATAGATTTCAGAAGTGAAAGCTTATTATAATAATCCTGGCCTGAAAACCTGGAAATCCTGAAGATACAAGAGCATTTTTATTTCCTGAAAATGTCCGGAGATTTTTGGGCGGCCCCGTTTTACGAAGTCTTTTTAACTCGTCAAAATTCTGATTGGCTTTAAGATATTACTTTTGGTAAAATATGAGGAAAAATCATTTATTGGTCAGATTAGCCTGTATGCTGCTTCTGGCTCTTAACTTCAACAGAGTCTTGGCAAAATTCTTGTGCAGCTCTGTTCTGTTATTTACAATCTCAAAACGTTATTCTGTTTGTATAGCTTTGGAGTGGATGTTGGTGTCAATATAAACTGAAGCCATGCCTAAATTCCTTCTCCGATCTCCAATATATTTAGTTATTTATCACTGTTTATCATTTGTCAAATGCCATGTAATCGCGAGTCTATGTCCGTGGTTATTGTAGCGATTATGGAATCCACGGAGAATGACAAAACTTCAATTGTATTATTCACAGAAAAAGTTAGCTCATGTTTCATCTTTGATAGATAATGTATGTTACATTTGAAATCTTTTTTTTCCATTCTGAGTAATAAAATTAGAAAAGTTACTGGCGTCTGGAATGAAATTAATGTAATAGAATGTGTAATGAGAATATCTCACGTATACAGGGTGGGCCTAAAAAAAAAAACTGGACCAATTGAAAATGTGAATATAATTCAAATTCGTCGACCGATTTGCGAATTTTTTTTTTTTTTTTGCTAATAATTAGAAGAATAAATCTTCCGTTTCGCGTTTAAAAATCCAAAAAATCTTAATTCCTTGCTGAGATATACGCTTTTGAAAAACGGCTTTTAATAAAATCGCTGGGGAAATGAATAAAATTAATATTAAAGAATGATCAACTTAATTTCCATCTTAAATTCTGATTTAAAGACTAATTCATCTTAGATCAATTAATGACAAAAAATTTACAACAATGTATGTTTTTCTCTTATTCTCTTATTTTTCATATTTTGAAATTTTTTAATTATTCATATGATTAACGCGATCGAAGAAAAAGCAAATGTGATGTTCTAGGTAATTCACCAATATTTAGAAAGCCAGCCATAACGTCGCCTCGAAACATCTTGAAAATGTTTCTTTTATCTGCAACCTGATGGTCGGTCGTTCCTGATTGAATTCTCATTGAATCTTGATTAACTTCTGTTTAACTGTTGGCTGAAGTATTCAAATCGTTTACTTGACGCGTATTAATTTTGGTCAAGTCCTCGGCATCATTTACAGCCGAATTTTTCGATAATGAACTTTCATGATAGTGTCCCGAAAACAGAATTTTAACCTCAACGCACTTTTTCTAATATTACAAAAAAACGTTTTATGTCGTGTGAATGGAATCTAGGAGAATTGCTGAAATGTTAGAATCAAACCGCAATTCATAACTTAAGATAGAAATCAAGTCGAAAATTCTTTAGTATTAATTTGTTTCATCCTCGCTTTTTCAAAATCCGTTTTTTAACGGCGTGTATCTCAACTACAAATGAAAATTTTTCAGATTTTCAAACGTGAAACGAAAGATTTATTCTTCTCGCTTCTTTTGTTTTTGAAATTTTTTTGAAAATTATCGACGAGTTCGGATTTTATTCACATTTTAAATTAGTCTGGTTTTTTTTTAGCCCACCCTGTATTTATGAGATTACATCCGAAATATGTGTGCTCAAAAATAACTGAATATTTCTTATTTTTCAGCTTACGGTAGAGGATTACGTGCACATAATGGAGCTGCTTGTCAATGACGTACGATTCAACATGTATAACATTTGCTACAAACGTATTCTCGTTCTGTGGATATTTACCGCATTTATCGTATTACTCGGATTACTATTTTCCGGTGTTACCGGACTCACCTTATTCGGTCTCGGCGTTATGTGGTTGGTCCTCAACGCAGCAGCAATATTTTTCTGCATGTTTGTTAAGATAAAGTTGAACCACAACCTGGAGAAATGTATGGCTCAAGTAAACAAACATTTGTTGCGACACAAGATTTTATTAGGATTGGACGATCGCGGCAAGATATCTTGTCACAAGGTCAATTTATGCTTTATTTATTTCGACACGGCAGACTGCATTGTAAGTATATATGATACAGAAAACATCACCTTTATCATCAACATTCATTCAACAAACCATAACCGAGTAAAGTTTTTTATCTTAACTTTATGACAATTAATGTCAAACAGCAAGGCAAACCTCATTTTATTAGTTCGTATAACTGCAAAATAATTGCTATATTATATATATTTGAAAGTTCTTCTTCTTGTTAGTGCCTTGAGATTTCTCCTTTAAATCTTTAAATTAGCCCTGTACATGTTGATTTTTCGAACTACACCTACAGGGCAGAGTTCATAAAAACATCTAGCGCTTTGTTCGTTAAATTTAAATTTTGTCTTACTAGGAAAAAATTTTTCAGGACGTATTTCAGAATATTAAAATTGAATATCTCGCACTATCTATACAACCATGCTTTATTTTCAATATCAATATGTGGGACCGTGCGGGTGAAATGAATGGATCCTAACACGGAGCTAAGCGACGGCTATGAATATTTGCCCCCTGAAATCTCAAAATTCAGATACGGGCCGCCGCACGCTAAAAACATAAGTTGCGGGACATAGGAAATAGGACATAAGTAGTAGACATAAGTGGACACAAGTAGGAATAAGGAACTTGTGTCTATAATAGCGTCGTTCCTAACCTGTTCAGAAATAACAAACTTGAATTTTATTATTTATTTATTCAATAAATGTAATTATAAATTGCTCCAAAAGAGAATGTAAACCAACGACATGCCAAGTTTGTTATTTCTGAACAGGTTAGGAACGACACTGTTGTAGACACAAGTTTCTTATTCCTACTTGCGTCCACTTATGTCCAATTTCCTATGTCCCGCAACTTATGTTATGATTCCAATCATCTCACTTGTGGGTGTGTACATTAAGGTGGTTCTTGTTTAGGGTATGGATGAGTTTCTTTGGTGCCGTTCCCCAAATCGTCTCAAACTGATTCCGAAAAAAATCTCTTTGAAATTTCAGCTTTCTATCTCAACCCTTAATCCTCTTCCAAGAAGAGTGAATTTTGCCATATAACATATATATACGGATAATTCTCTCAATTACCGTAAGAGTTTTGGGCCTCGAAAAATCGATATGTGTCACGATTTTTTGGCTGATTATACCTATAAAAAGTGACAATTTTGTGAAATCTAAAGCTTCTTAACATCGAAAATAGTGGAAATACACGTAATTGAATTTTTCACTCAAGTAAATAAGCGAAATTTAATTTATAGTTATTAATTGACTGGAAAGTCGAAAAAATTTTTTTGAAACACCATATTTCGTTGCAAATCTGAATTTTCCAAAAAACGCCTCAGTTTTCATGTCCCGAATGGCGAAATTTGAAAAAAAAAAAATGCATTTACAGACAACAAATCGCCCGATTTCTATGAAGCTGAAAGTTTTGTTTGATCATTTTGAAAAGCGTACTTTTTTAGATAAATTCTGAAAATATGAAATTTTAGATAAATTATGAAAATATCTCCTGAGGATCAGTCTCAATCAATGACAGAATTTATGAAATCGTCAAGCATAATTCGAAAAAAGTGCATAAATGGATTTTTTTTCTGTAATATTATATATTAGGTGAATAACAAATATATTACGTTCATACAAGCGAATTTATGAGACAAGATGAACTCAAAATTTTAATACAATAATCCAAGTTTTTGATACTAAAGTCTTTTTAACTGTTACATTCCCACTCCGTTTGAGCAGAACAATCTGTAGGGTAAGTCGGGGTAATATGAGCACGTCGAGAATATGAGCATCTCCGGGTATTTTCTTTTTTACTCGTAAATTTGTAATAATGCCGCAAACTGTTATCATAGTTAGTATTTGCCATAGTGCAACAGTGGGTGTATGCATCGATGCCAAGAGCAAACGCAATAAACGTAAGTATTTATTTAATACATGCAACAATGTGTCATTACTTATATTAGGGTGGTAATTCGGACAGTGGCTTCAAGTTAATAATAGAGATAAAATTTTATTGGGAGAATAACAAATGTGTGCCTTGATAATCTGCCACTGTGTCGTAGAATCTCGAAAAGTCGATCTCGTTCATGTTATTTAAATTTACACTCAAGAAGTGCAATTGGGGTAATTTGAGCATGGAATTTTCATGAAGAACTCAGTTTCTACGACGGAAGAACGCGAAAAAAAAAAAAAAAAAAAAACCAAAGAATACGAAAAGCAAACGGGTGGCAGATGACTGCAAAGGTTCTGTCTGTAACAAAAAATTCGGTGACGATATTCATGGTGAAACCTGGCCTCGTTGAGAAGATTGTTGCGAATGGTATCACGGGTATTGTGTTGAAGTAAACGACCCATTCATTTGTTCTGCCTGTTCATAATCTATGTCTACGTGTCTTGTAATGACATGAAGAATAGTGTTACCTTATAATAATTGAAAGTTTATGTTATTTTAAACATGTTATGATGAATAAACATTATGATAAATAAAATGTTATGTTATTCTAAACATGTTACATCATGATAAATGGAAGTTTATGTTAATTCAAATACGTTAATCATAATAAATAAAAGTTTATGTCATTCTAAACATTAAATAGCAATGAAAAAACGTATATAACGTGACAAAAGTGTAACGTAATGGTAAATAAGAGTCCTACACCCCTTATTTACTATTAGTATGTATAATTTTGCATATGCTTGTATTCCCGAACTGCATGCTCATATTACCCCGAAAAGTTTTTGAATTTTAAAATCGCATCTTCTGATATTTCCAATCGTAGCATGGACAGTATGACGCATAATTTTTGACAACTTCTAAGAGGAGTTCCTTAAGGTTCAACGAGTTATATAAGCATTTAGCCAATTTTAAAATCTGTGTCATACCATTCCTACCGCCATTTATATTAAAAACTGTGCTCATATTTGCCTGACTTACCCTACACGAACGATAGAGTTACTACACACAAAAAATATATTATATATTTTTCTTCTATAATATTATAGAAAAAAATCTATCTGGGCAAATTCTTCGAATCATTGTTGAGAGTTCATAAATTGTCTCATTGACTGAGAGTGATCCCCTGCAGATCCCAGTTTCATGTTTCAGGATTTACCTAAAAAATTACACCTTTCAAGATGATCAAACCAAACTTTCAACTTAAGGGGTGCTTCATAGAAATCGAATGGTTTTGTGTCTTGAAATAGATTTCTTTCATATGTTGCCATTCGAGACATCAAAACTGGCATTTCTGGAAAATTCAGAAGATTTTCCAACGAAACACCGTACTTCAAAAAAAAAATTTCGACTTTCTAGTCAATTAATAACTATAAATGGAATTTCCATTATTTACTCAAGTTAAAAATTCGATTACGTGTATTTCCGTTATTTTTGATTTTTGAAGCTTTAGATTTCTCGAAATAGTTATTTTTTTTTAGGTATAATCAGGTAAAAGATCGTGATGCAAATCGATTTTTCGAGGCTCGACACCCTTACGGTAATTGAGAGAATTGCCCATACGTTGATACTAAATTTTCAGGAAAAAATTTTATCACTAGATAACTTATTTGTTGAAAAAATCTGTGGGAAATCAGTAGACATCGTTGCTTCTTTTTGAGAAAGACAATATTGTCTTATTTTCTTGTAAGTTGTCGATCCCATATTGAATATGAAAAAGTCCGGATCAATCGTGTAGGTCGTAGGAATACACACAAATTTTTTTTCAACCGGGAATATCAATTTATTCAACAATATAGTAGATAATTAAAGGTAAAATAACTTTATCTCCGGTTCTAATAAAGATATCGCGGTGGTTGTTGCACCAAACGCAAATATCGGCGCCATTGGACAAATAAATTTCGGCGAAGGCTTCTACTTATAAAATCCTGAATGATTATGTGAATCAAACGTCAATAATGCTGCAAATGGCACGTGATAATCGAAAAAAAATATTACTCCGTGGATTTTTATATTTTGTAGTTAAACTAATACTGATGAAAAAACTTTTCGAGAGAAATTTTTTTGAACTTTTGTTCGAAACATTTTCGTGTAAGACTCATGTGAAAAAAGATGCAACCGAAAAAGAGAATCTGTAATTGTTCAAACGTCTGCGCCCCAACCCGGATCTAAATTTGGTAGAGAACTTAAGATCTTCTCTAGCGACGTTGGATCTTTATGTGAAAAGATTGGCGACACTACCTTCTTCCAGAATGAACGTTAGTTCTCATTCGACTGGACTGATGAAAAGCCCAAATTTCAACGGGATTTTTGTTAGAATATTTACCGACAATTTGGGGGGCAACTGGAAGAAATTCGTCTACACTAAATAAGAACCACCCCAGTGTACATGTGAATCTATCGATTCCCTCACCACGGGACCTCCTTGCACACCCGCCATTAATAATCAGTACTTACTTAATGTGAATGTTGAGAACTGTTTGGATCTTATTATTTCTTTACTAGTTTTCAACAGTTCTCAATATCAATTGCGATTTTACTGTACATTTTTGAAATACTAATTTGTATCTGGTTTTAAATCAGAAAAAGTTGCAAGAGGTGATCGAGAGGGAGGAGCGGGAGGGTAGAATAATTGGCGGTGATGAGGCAGCTGAATCAAAACGTAGGCAGGATTTACAACAAAGAATGGATATTGACGACAGTGATATTGTCATACAGGGGAGCACTACGACGCGAGTGTCGCGTAAGCAGGTCAGTTTAAAATTCAATAATCTCTACTACGTATTCTTCCAAACCCAACGATACAGAGTTTGCTGAGTTTGATGTTTTTTGAAGAAATCGTGTAATGCTTTATGTTGATTTGCGATCTAAATACAGGCGACCGTTACACCGTTTAAAGCAATGCAATTTAGACAAGGAGGACAACAAGCTCTTCGAAATTTATATTTGTTGTTAAAGACATGCGAGATCTTGTTTATGCACTTAACCCTTACTTCGCACCATTAATTTTAGCAACCTTTACCCGTATAGATGCATCATACATGTCCGATAAGTTTTTTAATAGGTAAAAGTTGAAAAAATAGTAAAAATCAAGTAATTAAAATCAGATGCTTACGGGGGAACCACACTGTGAAGGCTTGAAAATCGGTACTTTTTCTCGAATTTTTTTTGGTGCCTTGATAATTTTCTTTCGAAATTGTGATATATGTATGTTACTAAGCATACATTGAACTTACTTCATCTAATTTGTTATCGAAAAACATTTTTAATTAAAAAAGTTGTTGAATAATGACGAACCCTCTGCGCAATAACAATACTCTCACAGCCGGATCGTTAATTCAAAAGTGGTTGATCAGAAACAAAAATTCCATTTTTTTTTTTGTAATCTATATGAACGTAGTTTTCGTTTTTCGAAGAAAATTTTTTCAAATAAATGGCGGGTTTTCAAAGAGAACATTTTATTTTGAAGAAATTTTTACCTATATCCGAGTTATACTTGAAGGATTAAAAAATACTGATTTTCAAAAAAAAAAAAAAAAAAAGCCTACGTATGTACAACTTTAGCTACTGCGATTATGACATTTTTCGTTGTTTAAAATTTAAAATCGAATGATTGTAACTAGAGTTATGTTCCCAGCCAGGTCGAGGAAAGTAGTTCCGAGAAAAACGCGATTGAAAGTACACGAAAAGAAGTTTTCAGCAAATATTATCCTGTAAATCGTTAACTTCATTATTTTTTCGACTTTTGATTTGCAAGTTTTTGTTACATATTTTTGAAATTATGGCTTAGAGCATATACCGAGTGTTTTCGGTGAGACCGCACAACCCCCTCCTGCGGGCAAACCAACCACAGGCATGCACCGCGTACGTGAGGCTCAGTTCGGGAGACGATAGGCCGAGCGAGTCTTACGCACGGGGTGCTTGCCTGTGTTGGTATTGCCGTAGGAGGGGGTTGTGCGGTCTCACCAAAAACACTCGGTAGATATCAATATACATAACATGCGTAACACATAATGATATGCAACATACGTACTCATAAGAAAAGATCAATTAAAATTAAAATTGAGAGAAAAAAAAAAAAACGAAAAAACAATTTGGAGGTACTGGTTTTACTTGGTGAGCATTTTTATGAACATTACAAGAAAATATAAATTGAACTATTTCAATATTCTTATAATAATTCAAACATCAGCCCGCTAAGTACTACGTACTCCAATTTTGTTCTTCCATCTTCTGTTATCAGAGCAATAAACAAATTCAAATATATATATAGGCAATTTATTGTCAACCCGTTATTCTGTATAAATCACGATCAATCATGATATTTAATTTCCATAACCTCAAAGGCTCGATCTCGTGAAATAAACGATAATATAGATAGGTATGATTATTATTCCATAGGACTCCGGTAATAACTGTAATGTAATGAGCAACTATATTGCTTTCCAATTTTTTCTAATGGTGAATTCATTTAATTATTACTTCTCATTTTACATTATTTTCATCCTATTCCCTGTAACTGTCATCGAGAATATGATAGAATAAATCATATGTTCCGCCATGCGGAATATGCTGCCTCTCGTGGGCCATAGAGAGCGTTATTGCGTCATAGACCGACCGGTTGTTACGCAAACTGGAAAACCTAGAAACCTGGAAAGGTCAGGGAATTCCCAGCTCCCGTTCCGGTAAAGAGGGGTACAGTTATTTTTGGCTAGTCAAAAATCAATCCTTTTTGTTAAATTTATTAGGGGATAGTCAAGATATTGGGTATTTGTATGATTATTATATTTGTCTCGTATATCCGTAAAAATTCAACTAAAAATAAATAAACAAAATACCCAAATTATAAACAAACGGAAGATATCGATTTTTCATTTTAAATCGCTTTCAAATAATGAAAAATCTAGTAGATTAGTCCGATTTCAGTCTTCGATGGCTTATTTTGTTCAGACAAGTATTTTTCACAAATTCACTGTAACAATTTTTTTCCCGTCAATAGGCAATTGTAAATCGTTATTTGTTGATCGGAATAGACCGGGGTCCAATCTTGTAGAATATTCAACGTCACCAACGCGATGGAAAAAAAATGACCCATGTGGTATTGTGGAGAATGCTTTTGTGAACATAAAAGACCATCGAAGAGTGAAATTGAACCAACGTACATTTTGCATCATTTGAAAGCGATTTAAAATGAAACATCGATATCTTACCGGTTGTTAATAATTTTGGTATTTTTTTTTATTGAATTTTTAGGGACATCCTCAGATCACAAATATAATAATCATACGGATATCCATTGTCTCGACTATCCCCTGATAAATGTAACAAAATAAACGCCTATAGAATTTTTTAAATACCGACTGATATTAACATATCGGTAAATTTTCCTGTTTCTCTCTCTCTCTCTCGGGTGTACGTTATACGTTTGAACATATGGACGTTGTTTCGATCGGCTCCGTGTTTGACTGTTGTTTTTGGTGGAAATTCCTCATCACAGTGCATAGTATCTGGTATCAGTGCGTTCGGCTTTTCGATCCCTCCCTGTTGCATTTCTAACTTCGCGTGCCTGCTGTGCGGTTCGACGTTCCTATGCAGTTGAGTACTTTTCTCTAACCGTTTTGCTGTGACAGTCGATGGTCGGTGTTGTTACTTCAGGCTTATCTGTTTATCTGTGTCCCGTGGATGTGTTCACATTAACACCGTGAGACTTTGTGACAATTGGTTACTTTCCGTAAGGATGTAAGCCCTCGGATCAATAATAATAACTTTGTGACACTCAGTGCGTGATCCGTGTTTATAGTCTAGGCTGATCCGCTCTCTTGTGGTTCGTGCATGTGCTCTCATTACTACTGTGAATGTTTGTACTGTGTGTCGAAGTGAGTTGCCCTGTGTCTTTAAACTTTCGTTGTCTCTATCAGCTGGCTGCTGTCACTGTAACACTGCGTTACAGCTGCCCGTTGTGGCATCTTCGTCTTTAGCGTTAGCGTATAAGCATAAAACATGTCCTCGGTCATAGCTAATCAATCACGCGTGTGTCTCGTATGCTCCAAGTCTACTATTTCGATTCGGGACACTTTAACTGTAAGGTTTTCTCTCACCCAGGCTGTAAGGGTCGTAGGAACAGTTGCGATGCGCCTAAACCTAGACGTCTAAGACCTGTCGAGTCTACTGCATCGCCGCCTCTCCCGCGTGCTGCTCCAAATAGTCAGCTGGACGCAAGACCTGTGAGCCGTGACAGTGTGACGCTTTCCACTTCTGCCGCATCGAACATCTCGCACGTTTTGAGCCCAAACCTCGAACGGGAGGATTCTATCAGAATAGTGGTCGAGATCCCTCTCCCTGCACAATTGGACAGGCCTATCGCCTCCTGAATGCTCGCTTTGACGAGGTTTTCGGACAGTTAAGGACGTTACCGGCTCTACAAAAACAAATAGAAACCAACACGGCTAGGATCTCCGCTTTGGAGCAGAACAACAGAGCGCTGCGCGCAGAGCTCTCTGTACTCCATCAGCTTCAGGTCTCTGGACAGGCCGAACTCCGCCGTACTACTTCGCTAGTGCATGAGACTGACATTATCATTTCTGGCATGCCGTGTCTCTCGGTGGCGGTGCAAGTACGTCTGGCACAGGGACGGCACGATACTAGTTAGGAAGGTGGATGGTGCGGCAGTCGTGAGGATCAATTCTCCAGCTGACTTAACTCGGCTTGAGGAGTACTGACATGCTACTCCTCGAGCTCAGCGGGAACGCTTTTAACAACTTGCCGCCTTTACTGCAACCCGCCTGTTACGTATTTGTCACATCAACGCTAACTCCGTTCGAGACCATGTTGATATGACGCGCTATCACTTTGCGTCTAGCCTATACGATGTCATTGCGGTCAGTGAGACTTTGCTTACTCCGGCTATTTTGGACTCTGCGGTGGGACTCCCGGGCTATGTGCCTACTCGCAAGGACAGGGTAGAAAAAATCGGCGGTGGGGTTGCTCTGTACGTCCGTGACACGCTGCGCCTTCGCGCTCTTGTTTTATATCCTTCATGCTACTCGGGTGATCCATAATATCTTATTGCAGAGCTGAGCTCCAGAGGTCTACCTTCTTTTTTGCTAGCTGTTATTTATCGGCCTCCGAAGGCAACCATACTAATGGATTTCGAACGAGATCTCGATCGCTTTCTCCATGACTATTCTCAAGCGGTCATCATTGGGGATTTGAATGCAAACCAGTTGGCCTCCAGCTTTGAAGCTGACGACATCCGTAAGTTCTGCCACTCGCGTGCACTCAGTTTAGTGCCCTTTTCGCCTACGTACCATTGTCGCTCAACTGACTCGTGGCTAGATCTCTGCATGGTCCGCGATCAAGATGCTCTCGCTGGCTTCTCGCAATCTTCAACCCCCTGTATAGCAGGATACGATTTTATTGAAGTTAGTCTACATGTGTCTTGCTCAACCATCGTGTCGCCACTCTTCACGGCTCGCTCGTACAAAAACTTTGCTCCAGAACATTTCATGTCTAGCCTTGAGTCGTGTGACTGGACCTTATTTGAGTCTGACGCTCCTGCAAACGATTGGCTCTGTTGCCTCAATAATAACCTTGTGGCCACTCTCGATCGACGTTACTCGTATCGCACTGTTCCTGCATCGTACTCCACGTCGCTTCGGATCCCCGCTGAACTCCACCAACTGCGCCGTAAGCGTGACAAGCTCTACCGTACGTTTAAACGCAACCGCTCTGAGTCCACTCTTCAATGCTATCGGGATGCTCGTGATACTCTCCACAGGAAAATCTCTGAGGCGCGCTCTTGCTGCTACTACAATCGACTCTCGGGAATGTCCGACCCGCGTCTCTTGTAGAAAGAGCTACGCCACCTTGGCCTCACCTCGTCTCGTCTGGGCAGTGCCACGGATTTTCCCAGTGATGAGCTTAATGCACACTCTGCGCAGATATCTACGTGTCGCACTTCTGCAGTGGCTGTGGCAGAGTTTCTTGAGCGGCTTCCGCCTCCTTACTACGACGATAAGCTTTTTTACCTTGCTGACATCACACCGAAAGTGCTCGAGGCTGCATTCCGCTATTTCTCATCCCAATGGCGTGGTACGAATGATATCTCGCTGAGGAACTTGTTTGACGCACTTCCAGTTATATTTCCGTATGTCCTTCGCATACTGAATCGCTCTATTCTTAGTGCCGAGTATCCGCAGCTACGGAAGCGTGCTAAACGTGTTCCTCTCGCGAAGATCAAATCTCCGTCCATCCTGAGCGACTTTCGGCAAATTGCCATTCTTTGTGCTCTCTCCAAGGCGTTCGAAAGAGTGGTACATGGGCAGATCGTATCTTATTTGGATAGCAACGGACTGCTGGACCCTCGGCAATCAGGCTTTCGCCAGGGCTTCAACACATCGGCTTTAATCAAGGTTATGGATGATGTGCGGCTAGGCATTGATCAACACAAAGTTACAGTACTTGTGCTGTTTGACTTCAGCAAGGCTTTTGATACGGTGCTACACGTGATTCTGCTGCGTAAACTTCTCAACTTCGGTTTCTCTCAACACGCTGTGCGATGGTTCGCAAGCTACCTCTCTGACCGGCAGCAAGCTGTGGTTGGTGCTGGGGGCTTACTGTCATCGTGAGTGTCTTTAGGGCGTGGTGTTCCACAGGGCTCCATATTGGGTCCACTCCTGTTCTCATTGTTTATTAATGATCTGAGCCTTACCTTGCGTTTCTCCGAGCACATAGTTTATGCAGACGATTTGCAGATATATCTACAGTGTACACCATCTGAGCTGCCGGATGCTCTGACTAAACTCCAGGTGGATGTGACCGCCGTCTTAGACTGGGCCAATGCCAACTCTCTTCGTCTCAACGCAAGCAAAACCAAGTCCATTATATTAGGTAGCAATCCCTTCATTACTCGTTTGGATCTCGATGTCGTATCTAGGCTGGTTTTATGTGATGAACATATCTCATACTTGGACACTGTTCGCAATTCGGGGCTGCTGAATGACTCTAAGTTAATGTGGTCTTAGCGTCTCGTCCATCTCGAACCGTGTCTATGGGGTTCTCCGCCAGCTGTCTGCATCCCGCCTACTATTGTCTACAGCCCTTCGTAAAAACGTAAATGTAAAAACACGAGGTGTGGGAAGGAAAATAAACAATGACGTAACATAGCAACGAGCTCATTTCAGTTTACAATGAAAATTTGTGACATATTACGGTTCAGTACGGGAAACAATCACTTTCCGCACGGTCCACAGGCATGGAAAAACATACTTTCCGCACGCTGTGTTGAAAAATATTATACGTAACAAATGCGGACTGGTGATCCCTGCACTCGTGCTTGGCTGCGCTACGCTCGGGCGACAAACATCGCACTCGAGTGATGGAATCACCAACTTTCCGCATTTGTTACGTAATATACTATTTCAGCACACCTGCATGGAAAGTACAGACTTTCGTCCCCTCGCGTGAACGGGAAGTCGTACTTTCCGATGCAGGGGGTGGTGAAAAATAGTATACGCCACACGGGAGGGAAAAAGGCCATCCCAAACTGCGTTTTTGTCACCCTCGCCTTCGGCTCGGGTGTCAATCTCACACGCAGTTTGGAATAGCCTACTTTCCCTCCCTAGGTGCGTAATATACTATTTCGTCACACCTGCTTCGAAAGTTTGATTTTCGATGCCTGTTTCGCCACGGCTCGTGCGGCATTTACACTCGTAGTCGGGTAATTTCAGCGCTCGCCTCCGGCTCGTGTTAGAATCCTTACCCTCCTACTCGTGTTGCCGCACTCGCTCTCAGCTCAGGCTGAAAACTTCACACTCGATGCAGGAACTGCTAACTTTCCGCCCATGATACACAATATAATCTTTCTCCTTCGTGTTACACATTTTTACTACTAGAAGCACTCATAATTATTATACACACTTAGAAAAGTGGATCAATTTAAATATTGCTCCAGGATCGTATAGAGATCGTGATACTTGTTTTGCTGGGTATTCCGACAGATTATCTGTGAAAAAGCTAAAGATTCATTTTTTTTTTTGTCCAAATCAGTGAAATCATCTTTTAAAATAGTCAATATACAAATTTAATAGGAAAATAAATATTCTGTACCTACAGAAAAAGTATGCGTCTACTGTATACCTGTGTGTTCAATGTTTACGAATGATTTTCTATGCTTGGCGTTCAACAAGCAACTAACCTCGGATGTTGACACTTCGGGCCTTGTTTTCCTTATCCAGCATCATTACTCGAAATTTCATGGACACAGATGATCCACTTATGCGAAGTAAGGGTTAATTTCTGCTCAAACAAGAACGCCCATTGATCTGGGTTTGTTGTCATACTTCGATTTATTCGGATTTAAGGTTGAGCAGAATGCAAGATGATTATAGTTGCATTTCTAGAATGAAAATGTAATGGTTCATACTAAAACATGGGCATGTCGAACTTTCATCAATTATCAGTGAAGGATCCGGAGCCGAAATTTTTATTTGGCTGTAAAACTCCTGTCAGTTCACGAATGTAAGTTTTAAGGGGCTTTGCTACACGATCTGATAACTAGTAAAACTTGAAAATGCAATTCGTAGTTTTTTCAAAACCACACAACCAATCGGACTGAATATTGGAGCACTAATGCTTCATTTCAACAAAAAGTGGCCGAGCATTTGATTTTTTCGAAATTTCGGCAAAATTTTCAAAATTTTGAAAAAAATCCAATACTTAGCCACTTTCTGCTCAAATGAAGCACTAATCCCTAAAGTCTTATTCTAATCGGTTGTGTGGCTTTGAAGAAGCTGCAAATCGTGTTTTCGAGTTTCAGAACGCTTACTAAAACCCCTCATGCCGAACTGATGCAGTGGTCTTAATCGTAAAAACTTAAGGATCAACCAATCAGAAGGGTTGCATGCAGCTGTACAAGCCTCCTCATTGGTTGATCCTTAAATTTTTACGGTTGGGACCGTTGCATAAACCGGCCATTAGACAGTCGACTAAAGTTAGAACTATCTGAAATTGACGGTTTTAAGTCCAATACGAAAAACATCCCGCTGATCTGTTTCGACCATAGACTTAGAAAGATGAACCGCGCACTCTTATGAGCCGGTTGAAGCTCGTGTTGAGCGATAGCAATAATGCAAAAGAGATTCCTTATTTCCCGTACAGCACGACGAGTGGGTGGGTGGGTGGGTGGGTGGGGGGGGGGGGGGGGGGGGGGGGGGGGGGGGGACGGCTACAGCGAGTACGGCGAACGATAAGTCGAATAGTCCGCTGAATAGAAAAAGACAGATAGCGGTATAGGCCTATTCGAAGGATATTCAGCCAATAGCGGTCCTAGATTTGGCACTAACAACGCTCTATTTCGCTTGCTCGATATCGCATTGCTTAGATAGGAAACACGCGGTCCATTCTCTATGTCGATACCTGGACCTAAGAATTATGGGTGCTTTCTATTTACATGACTTTTGTGTCGCCTTGTGTCGACTTTCATAAATGAATAAACGGAACATCACATACCGAGCGTTTTCGGTGAATCCGTACAACCCCCTCCTTCGGCCAAACCAACACAGGCACGCACTGCGTGCATGAGGCTCGTTCAGGAGAGGATAGACAATGCCACTAGTATAGCTTATCACTTCCTAAACGAACCTCACGCACACGGTGGGTGCCTGTGTTGGTTTGGCTGAAGTAGGGGGTTGTGCGGATTCACCGAAAACGCTCGGTATACGTGATGTTCAACTCTCATAAACTCACTACTCTAGCAGAGTCTTTCCGAGTTGACTTGTGTCGCCGACATACAGCGATACAAATTCAATGGAAAGCACCCTATATGGCCGGAGTGCAAGCTGTGCAGGGTTTCGCCGTAAGATGGAAGGGGACTGGTGTGTTCTCATTGGTTGCGCCATTTTGAGCACCTTCACTTGTAGTGTCACCTAGTGGCTATTGCGAACGCTGTTGATTTAAACAAAAAGCAGATCATTTTCTTGTAGAATTTTTCTGAGTTTTATATTTAATCGTGAGTTGAGTTTTAATAAGAAATAGTCCATTGCATCTTAAAAATGCCGAAATGTCCTACAATTGGGTACGATAATATGAATTTCTTCTGAGCTTGACAGTTTGCTCACCAGGTAGCACTACGAGTGAGGTGTTGCAAATGGCAGAAAACCCATGCATCCTCCTTCATAGAGCTTTATAGATAGAATAGGTGAGCCAGCAGAATATACGCCCTGCAGAAAGAAAGAGAAAGAAGATTGCCGAAGTGCTTTCTATCTCTGTCTTACCATGTGACATGCGCATGCGCGTGTAACTGTGATATTAAGTGGTCACTCGACGGAAAGAGCTTCACTGCACATGCGTCAGAAGACAGAGATGAAGAGCACTTTGCGATCTTCCCTTTCTCTCTATCCGCAACACATTTCCACTTACAGAAGCGTCCATGTCTCACCTACTCTATAATATATCTATGTCCCCCTTACGTCGGACGGCAACCCCCCTCCCCCAGCCATATACTTAGCTTGCACTTCGTCCATATAATTCTTAGGTCCATGTAAAAGGAGTGGTTTAGCAGAGAAGAAGAACGAGGTAGTACCCCTACCATACCCTCACGTTCTCCCTGCCAACTCAACATCTAGAAGAAGATAAAGTCTCTTTTGCTACCGCTTTATCTTTGTAATGCATGCCTTAGTCCTCTCACGTAGCGCGCAGTCTATCTTTTCAATTTTGACGTCTACCATATTCAGTCGCCATTTTGAACAGACCGATGTTTCGAGTTCTGAATTTATTTACGATTTGTCGACAACGAGCAAAGTGACTTTACCGAATAGACGAACTGTCTCGGCAAATTTTTAGTTCGGGACGGAAGCAACGTCTTCGGAGATCTCGGTATTTTTCACCTTGAAATGCGATTTTGTTATAGTAACCGGGGATTCACGATGCCGCGTTATTATGTTTTTTTTCTTTGAACAATTCAGAAAACTTCCCATGGTAAAGTCTCGCAACTCAAATCAATCAGTTGCACCGTGCTATTAGCTCTGTGATATCTCTGGAGATATTTGTTATCCGCCACGGTACCAGAGTTGATGCAAAATTTCATTTGGTGGCAAAAATGTAATGCCGAGGTCTGAAGGCAAACAGAGCTCGGACGGATTATACAGGGTGAGTTTTCTGTGGTATCGAATGAGGGAGTGTCTTATCATTGCAAACGCTCCACCCCTTTCTATTCATACTTGTTATCGTCATGTCGAGAAACCTCACTCTCCCACTTCCTCACTTATCCCAAATAAGAACATAACTGTCCTCGACTCAAAAATAAAAATGGGGTTTCTCGATATGACGATAACGAATATGAATAAAAAGGGGCGGAGCGATCGCGATGATAATTAGCCATTGATACAGAAAACCCCGGCTCTGTAGCATATTATAGCTCTGGGACTTACTATTTATGAGAGATAGGTCATCAACTTTCATTACTGTTGCTTTTTTTTCAAAAGAAAAAGTTAGATGATTTTTCGGGATTAGTCCCAAAGTAATATATTTACCGAAAATACACAGATAGTCATCAGTATGAGTTCACTTGATATCATGACGTTTTTTCCAATTGTGGAAGGTAGCGATCAAGTCTAGTCAAAATACCATATTTACTACTTGATCTTTCGATGGCATATTGCTGTCCTCTGCAGAAGCTTTTTTTTTATTGAAATAAAGAAACGTGAAAATAAATTGAAAAAATTAATAAATGAAACGAAATGAAGTACATGTATCATTGGCAGACATGATTAGTTAGCAACAAATAATTAACAAATTATAAATTCAATTACTGGGTTAGTTAACATGCTGTCGAGAAAAATAGAGATCCCAGTAAATGGTGAGCCTTAATTCTACTGAAATGGTGAACAAACAGATATCAGTGAGAGTGTGTGACGATCTACTTTATTTTCAATTTGTTTTCTTGTTTCTTTATTTCAATAAAAAAAACTTCTGAAGAGGAGAGCGATGTACAGGTGCAATGTCAATCAGTAATTATGGTATTGAACTAAAGTATATGTAAGAATAGTAAGAATATAATAGAATCAGTATATGGTAAGAACTAAAGATTTAATAAAAATTTGAATGTATTCAAGAGTTCAAAACTGATTGGACTTTTTGAGCTGACAATGAGTACTCTCTACAAGAGATGAAAACTACAAACAAATCGAAATTTTTGGCCCGGATTGTTGACTGATATTTAGTGGATTTGCCCACATAAATAAGAAATGTGGAATAAATTTAATCTATTAAATCAACAGTTAGAACCTTTGTTTATGAGGTCGAAGCTCGCAACGGTAACAGAAAAGCTTGTTTGGTAAAAAAATCACTATTTCAGAACTCGAATGTTGTTAGAAGTGCAAAATACGCGGTACCTGCGGTGTTTCGTTTAATTCGGAAAATGATGCGCCTGTTCTTGAAACTTTCGAGACCTGAAATATAGGGTTTGTTTCCAATTATTTACTTGTGGTAACATTACAAACTTTCAACCTCACCTTCTATTGAATTCTTAAGATTTTTCGTTATTTAAAAAAACAAATGATTTCACTCATTATATGATTAATTTAGTTATATTATAAAGTTAATATAGTTAATCATATGCCTTTATTTTTAGCGCACATCAATAGTAGCTTACACTTTTTTTCCAAAGATCATAAACTGTGTTCATTCATGTATAAAACAATTTTAGGATTTTTTCAGAATTTTTCAATATTGCATCACGATGTAGGATTATCAAAAGTGTGCATCTCGTACAGAGATGCAATTTTGATCGGTTGCAGTTTCCTCTATCTTTAATCGAATCAAATATACGGTTCTAATTTGGCTGTAATTGATTATCTACGTGTAATAATTGTTGCAAAGTTCATAGCCATCAGCCACAGTTCTTCTAATCAGAGTGTCCAGCAGTCCCGGAAGTCATGGAGATCTTGGAAATGGCATGAAGTTCACAATTTTTTAAAATAATGTAAAAATATCTTGGAATTGACTATTAGGTGATTATTATGTTCGAACAAGTTCAAACATGCTCTGTTCTCAGAAAGAGGTTGATTGAAGAGTCAGAGATTGATTTCAAAGCAAAACATTTTGTGTTTGCATTTGATGAATCTCTATTCATGTTTGATTTCCATCTACCATCAGGGATAGTTGAGAAAAATACCTTAGAAAAGTCCTGGATCTTCAGACTAAGCTTGAATTAAGCTGGATACTCTGCTACTTGAATTACATTATTGACATTTATCATTTATCCTCTTTATTTATTGTACTTGATATGAAATGATAGGGAAAAGGCGAGCAAGTACTACGTCGTTACATACAGCGATGGGCCAAGGACTTCTTGCGACGTCGTTTGGATTGGACTGTTGATGAAGAAGGGGGTAACCCTTCGTGTCCTCGTCATTCAGCATCTGCTTTATGCCCCTGTCAATATGTTGAGGAATGGTTAAGAAACAAGCCACGTATTCAGGGCAGAGACTTCTGCCCCGCGTGGAGTGGATTTCTCAGAGATCGAGGCATCTAGTTTTTGCTAAAAATACATGTTTGGTATGCCTGAGGTCTTCCTCTTAATAACAAGGCAATGATCACCGCTCTGCATAGAGCAGTATTTTTAAACAAACAGATTTGATATTACATCAACTGATTTCAGTCATACTGTGAAGCTTTTTGATTTTCAGCTTTCACGTATTCAGTTCTGTGCATCAAAATTACAAACCTTGCACAGATAATTTTCTAAATTAAATTATAAATCCACATCTTTGCGATATTATGTGCCAAAATACTTTCATCTATGTTTTGTTAACTAGACAGAAGATAATTTCAGAAGCTAAAAAATTATCTTCACCCCTTACGGACAAATATAGACAGCCTTCTTGTTCAGCAGTTTTCAGAACAGTAGTGAAAACTAAATTTCAATAATATACATGCTCAAAATTCGAGTTATGTATAGTCTATTTTGAAGCAATCCCTTGAAATTAGTACCTATGATAAACAAAATTTCTTTGCTTTTGAGGACAATATATTGTCTGACTTTAGATTTGAGAATTGTCTTCAAACCAGCCTTCAAGGAGTGCATACTTCTTGGAAATATTTTTTTTTCAACTCACTGGTGGATGCGGTTTAAAGAAATATTCCGTTGACTCAATTCTTTCACAGTTGATTACTTGTACCTTGAGATATAATTACACATTATTTGAGGTTCTATGGACTTTGGCTTACGTAGATTAAGTCTGCCAAAGAACAAGTGGTTGTTGCCACTCTACTTCGGTCACACCATACATCGAAACTTTTTGAAATTTGGACGGTATATTCTACAATGATGTAACTTCAGGGCAAATCAATAATATATAGAGATAAGGTCAGCTGCTATTGTTGTGAGCACGTAATCTACTTCTGTGCTCAATATTTACAAAAAAAATTACTCAGAATGTACAATTTTCGTACTTAAAAATGGAATTTATCGAATATTATTGGTTTTACCCCAAAAATACATGAATGCAAAATATTCCCTCCAAATTTGAATAAGTTTTGACAGCCACTTTTTATTGGGTGTGATCAATCTATGTAAAATTAAGTCTATAAAATCTCAAACAATTTTGAATTATGTCTCAGCATGCCAGTAATAAGCTGTGAAAAGAACAAATTAATAGAATATTCCTTCACAATTGCCAATGATGTGATGAAAATTTTCTCTAAAGTTTATACAGGATGTCTCGCAATAAGTCCAACAAAAGTATATAGGACTATTCTGTGTGAAAAATGTGAAGATTTTCTTCTTGTTCAATTGGCGAAACTGCAACAATTTTCGACTAAGAGCAAATATAATAAGCCCCGTTCTGACTTCGAGTGTGACTGATTGTGGGTGTGGGGTGTACGGACGGGTAGTGTAGTTCCCGATTTCCGTGCACTTAAAGCCATAACTGAGCACTGATTGGCTGACTAATTATTGTTGTAACTCAAAAACTGTTATGCCTTTAACGATTTCACATGGAATCGCTCCACATGTACATATACTTTTGTTGAAACTATCACAAGACACTTTGTATATCCCCTCAATTTGGGAGATAAATGTCAACTTTATTTGTGCAGAATGAACTCTAATTATAAACATTGCTACAGATAAATAATTTGTATTAAGTGGCAGAATGTTGAAAGTTTTATTACAGTAAATAGAACTTGACTTCTAATAATTTAGACTACGGTAACAGCATTGAATGGATCCATCGATTCAAAAAAGACATACCAAATTGGTGTTAACAGTTTAAATTCATTATAGATTGTTATTACTGTACGAAAAATTTTCTATAATGGTCAACAAAGTACTTGGGACCTTTTGTAAAAAGTAAAAAAAAAAATCACATTCCAACATTGTTGCATTCCCATCAGATATACAGGGTGATTTTTCTCCGAGCATGTTCCGAGTTTTCTTCCACGTGCTGAAACTCTGCCTTTTTCTATTCATACTCGTTCGCTTCCGAATAACAATCAATGTTTATATCCCGCAGACAAAAGAATACCTTATGCGAGTAGACTGTATTTCCGAGATGTGCTATACGTGTGGATGTAAACAAATTCGGAGATAAGGGTATCTGCTTGATAATCACACACTATTATTCTGAAACGAACAAGTATGAATAGAAGAAGGCGAAGCTTCAGCATGTTGAAGCTCCTCCCAGATCAGACCCCGGAGAAAACTCACCCCGTACATAAATAACTATATACTAACATAACTTAGTATGTTTTATCTTTCATATCAATATTTTATCTTTTACATCGTAATTGAGAAAATTTTATTTGTTTTTTCCATATTTAATCAACAACGTACTGCAATAATTGCATCTAGTTATATTAATCACATTATAAATCGCGGTAGTCACTAGAAACAATTGACCGCAGTGTGAGAATCTTATATTTTCCACAAAAAAATATGACGTTATGTTTCAAAAATCAATTATTTTTGTACATATACCAAACATTCCATAGTCACAGTTTTTGAAAAATATTCATAGTGTCATATGATCTTGTTGATTTACAAAAAAAATGATTGTTCGTCGACGTATTGCCTCTAAATCTTGAACCTTCTTAAGCAAAGCAGTATTACATGCAGTATTCTTATACATGTATACCTATATCTACATACACACATTATACAGTTCTTTAGTCTAAGTAAGGGTGACGAATTTTGAGAAAATCTCTGGAACAAAAAAATCATTGAAGTAGTAAAAAAGGTTTTTCAACAAATGAGAAACTTGAAGAATACGTGATTTACATGTAACCGTTTTAATTGAGATACAATTGATCCATTTTCATAGGAGTTCAGATAAAATGTGTATTAGTTCAACTGTCTAGGATTATGACCTGGCTATTTGAGTTGTCTTTTTTTGCTTACCACTAACATTGTCTAATATGCCGAAAGTTCATGTCATTGTACTTACATTTTCATGTTGAAACTCGATATTTTTTTAATATTTCGACTATTTAGTATACCGTTGAGTACGAACTTAGTTTCCGATAACAATCACAATTTAAGGGGTCCAGCAATAGAAAAATCTCAGTAAACCTGTAAATCTCAGAGAATTTTTGTGGAAATTTCTGAAAATCTCGAATCAATTATATATATTATCTATTGTCTTTTGGAAATGTTTAAATTCAAATTCCATTCGTGTACAGATTTTCTCAATTCTTCTGCAAATGAAAGCTGATCAGTGAAAAAAGCTAAAATATTCATGTCAAAAAGTACTTGACTTCTTATTCTGCTAAAAGAGCGAATTTGGTATAAGAAATCTGGAATCTTCTCAGACAGGAAACACCCAGCCCCTGGACACCCTAATAATTGTACATGTGTGTTGCAGCTTTTGATCTTTCTGAATCTAACGTTATTGTAATTAATCTACAAATACGTGTAGTTAATTAAACTAGAAATAATTATCAGTGCACTAATCCACTAACTGCAAATCGCTTCAGTAAATTTCTATTCCTAACATGTTTTGAAATTAATTAAGTAATCACCTCAACTAATAATGGGCTGATACCGTTTTGTGAGTAATTAAAAAACCATGGATTCAGAGAGGATGTTTATTGAATACTTTTTGTATATAATGAACCATAGAATTCGGTTGTTGAAATTGATTTTCATTATCTTCAACCACTTGTACAGAAATATTAAAATGACATATACCAAAGTAAATAGTAGGTGCTGAACGGTGCTGGTCTGTGTTGGTAGGAGCGGGCGGAATTGCTGCTGCTGAGATACGCATCTCGATGGGCGCGACACTTTGCACGGCGCAGACTTGACCTCGTTATAGATTCCCAGGAGAGAAATAGATCTGTTATGGGGACATCAGTCACACCGCGACACTGTGTCTCCGCCCGCTGTCCCTGCCAGTTTATTGAAGACCACCTCAAATACAAACCCAAAGGCAAGTTGACTATACGTCAATTTTTTTCTATTCCGAATTTCGGCTTCTAAGGAGATTGCCATTTTATTCCATACAAGGATTGATTCATAAATTTCTGCACTTATCATTGTACCTGGCGATCATATTGGATCTGAATCTGCTGTTCTAGAATTTAAAGCAATAATTACGTTTTCGTTGAAGTAATTGTTTGATTTTCCAGCAAATTGACCTATTTTCACAATGAATTTCCAAACCTATTTTTTCTTGTTTTCATCGACTGTGGTATAATGTATGAGGAAGGTATACACTAGATGTAGGCAACCCAAAAGTCAAATCCCGAAGACCTCCGGAACTTATTGTATTTACCAAAAATATCATGGGGCGGGAACCCCTGGCAAGTGGTTGTAATGACAAATACAATGTCTTCAGAAGTCTTCAGGATTTAACTGTTATGTTGCCTGCATCTAATGTACATACCTTTCTCGCGATCGTACGGTATAATTGCCAGATTCAACATTTAATTCAATTTTTTTACAGAGTTCTCAAACAGAAACACTAGTGTGAATCATAGAATTTCGTTTCGAAATTTCAGATTTAAATATTAAAATGCTACTAATAGCCAAACAAGGAGAAAAATAGAAACTAGTTTGCGAAGGAATTGTTTTCCAACAAGTTGCAGGATTTTGTAGATTCATTTGCCTCAAATTGTTTATTCAAAATTATGTCTAGCTTTATGACTTGGCTTCCTTAGAGTCGGCTTCTGATGAAATGAAATCTGAATAGATAGCCTGTTTGAAAGGGGGCACTACCGTTCATACATTCACAGGTAGAAACTCGACTTGATCACTTTTCGATTTTTCAGGACTGATGTAATGTGTATGTAACAACGGCCGATATCGTTTCTCAAGTGGAATTTCACTTTCAAACCATTGCAATATTTTTTTCCAAGTTTCTGATGTTTTATATGAGAAGAAAAGTTGATTACGCAGAATTATAAAAATTTTGAAATGTTGGTAGGGACATAGTGTTCATTGCTCTAGAATAATCAAGTACTTTTGAAGTAGTTTTCCAAATCTCGTAAATCAGGACTTGATAATATTAAAGCTGTCCCTGTACTGGGAAATTTGTTAGATCAACAGTTTATGAATATTCATTATTCCGAACTCAAATTCTCTCACATTATGGTCTGACAGAATCTTGAAATACCAATGTTTTCTTCAAATAAGGTTTTCAGTCCTTAATATTCGAGCAAATGATTTTAACCGAGTTTTCACCCTATGAATTGACGATCGGTTGTGTCCACTTCGAAACTAGCCATTGATCCAGTTTCTACCTTTATCACAAGTAGATTTATGATGCGAAAAATAGTTTAACATACACAATTTTCGACTGACAATGAAGTAATGAAAATCTCAAACCAGTATAACTCCTCCAAAAATCAGAAAAGGTTTAAATCAATTCAGTCGAGTCACAACTGCCGAAACGTCTGGCGAAATTCTGAACCAATGATTCGACTCGATTGATTTAAACCTTTCCTAATATCAAAAGTTCGAGTATTAACTGCAATATGTACAATCCTCCGAAAATCAAACAGTAATTTAGAATCTAATCCAAGAGGTCAATTGATAATTTTGAACTCTTGCATGTTGAATCGACAAAGAATTACCCATAATAGGTTTATTTCACGCATTTGCACCAGCCACATTACTGTATGCACAAAGAAGCTCCAGTATTGCTGCAAACTAGCATCGTACAGTGCACAATATCTTTATTTCATTGATTTTTAGACAATATATCGATGAAAATAGCAAATTGAATGGTCTTCAAGATATAGCATAGTCTACCTAATTTGTGTATCTGGTTATGGTTTAGTAGAGAAGAGAGTTCTATGTGCATTATAACATGCTTCAATAATATATCTACTCATGTTAATTCGGAATTAGAACACAATCCCAAAATTGTAGACCACTTCAGATTTTAGTATGGCATTTAATGTATACTTTATGCTACATGTGCACGAAGGGGCAAATAATTTGACGATCGTGTTTTTTTTAAATCCTACGGCTTATCTCCTTGCGGACTGTAGCCAGTCTCGTGTTAGGGTTTATATTTAATTTTAATTATTTAGAAATATTTATGTTGTTTGATTGTTAATTTTTCCTCTTTAATGTTATAACAAATTGAGTTTTAAGACGCTGATACACGACTCTGATAGCGGGATCACCTCGTTGCGACTTCTATATTACGGAAAACGCAAGATGAAAATAACCGCACTTAACGCCGGCCTCACTTCAAAATACTCGGACACACAATACACGTAATCGTTTTCTAACATTATCCTCACATCACAAGCATTTGATTTTCTGCTTAATCAAAGGATTGCATGGTTACCAGATACCGTTAGAAGACGTGTCCGTCGTGCAACGACCGCCATTGAACTCAATGATCGTGTGTTGCAATCACGGTCTTACATACAGGTCTGGAAGCTCGGCTAATTTTTGGTGGTGGGGGTAGTCCCGTTAACAGTACCAGTTTTTGCAGTTCTCAGTGTGACCGTGAGGGTCGTCGCGATCTAGGAGTCTTTTTGAGGCGCATGCGCACTCATTTTGTGAGACAAAAGATATTAACTTTTACCACGGTCTTACATACACAGACCGTGACTTTTACGAATATCGAGGTTATGGCAAAATTACTACTAGATCGTTGCGCTCCATACGGTCAGGAAGTGAAGTACAAAAACGAGTAACGTTAGTCGACCCTTCCCCCACCACCGGAGCTTCCAGACCTGTATGTAAGACCGTGGTTGCAATATAAGCTTGAGGTTTATGGCGGGCCTCTACCTAATTATGACCTTTCCGAAAAATATTGAGCAAAACAGTATTAATAAACGGAATATCTCTGCCCGAGCTTTTTTTTTTTGGCACTTACCATTCTCGAACGCTCGAAATGATGGCGTTCGGCGTGTTTGGAGTTGTCAGGGCGACACTCCCGAGATGGCGTGACGCGCAAATGTGGTAGATCGGGTAAAACAGTAATGCTACACGATCATTGTTCGATATACTGTTCGGTCACTGCACAAAATCAGCTGTCAGTGATAAATACGCGTGGGCCGCCCGAGTATTTCAAAACGAATCAAAACTAACCTAACGAAAGTGAATATAAATGACGTAATTTATACCATCACTGTATTTTGTTTATGCACTTACTAATGAAACGTTCCGGCTCCGTTAGTCTTCGGTAATTCTTGACCACAATAACCAACATTCTGTGACAATTTTAGAATACTCGGGCGTCCGGCGCGTATTTATCACTGACACCTGATTTTGTCCAGTGACCGAACAGTATATCGAACGGTGATCGTGTAGCATGGTGTCCTATACCAGCGACTGTTTCACCCAATCTACCACATTCGCGCATCACACCATCTCGAAGATTTCGCCCCGACAACTCCAAACACTCTGAACGTCATCATTCCGAGCGTTTTAGCATGAAACGAACATGTTTTGGGACGTACGTGTTCGAAATAGCAAATAGCATGTCGCGACGTATCCTTTCTTCCCATTTTCGCTGCCCAGGCAGAGATATTCCGTTTAATAGCACTGTTTGGCTCAATGTTTTTAGAAAAGGTCATAATTAGGTAGGGACCCGCTTTATGTCGCATTTACACGATGACGAGTGTGGTAGATATCGTTACAAGCTGAAGGCGAGTAAGCGACAACCACACGAGTCAACGTGTAAATGTAACATTATCCTTAAGCGAATGTTGTCGATCACGATCGTTAAGTTTTTCCCTTCGTGCACCTGTAGCATACAATATTTTTTGCGCAACCAGCTGTGAAAATTCAATTTGAAAAGAATATAGAATTAAGGATACGATAAATTTTTATTTTATTAAGTTTAAATGGCGTCGTAACTGACGAAGTTAAAGCTGTTTGTTGTATCTCTACATGAGCGATAAATAATAGTATACTGTCGCGACGTGTAGTGGCGTTTTTGTCGCGTAGAATATAGTCGTGTAGTTAAATCCAGAGAGTATAGTCTTCTTCTTCTTGTCCTTGTGCTTATCTCCCGAGGGAATGTAGCAACAGAGATTATAGTATTAGTTGAGCTAAAACCTTAAAGCATAGGTATGGTATGTATGTATGTATGTACAATGAAAGAAGCTAGTCCTATCTTGTCCTATAAGCGGTGAGCGCAGGAAGGATAGACATAGTAGCATGAGAACCTTTCTCTTTCTCTCACAAAATGTGATTGGTCGGTTCAAAGTAGTCACGTGATTATGTCAGAGTTGTACCAAGCGGTGCGGTAAAGGCGCAGTGCCCACGCAGTGCATTGCTGAATCTAACAATTGGCGAAGCATGCACTATGACGACTTGTTCAGTTCAATTCGGGTTTGTATATAAAATACCGTAATACAGGAACAATACCATAACAAAATACAAAAACGTGATGCAAAATTTTAATTAGTCTATTATTGACGCGGGCACTAAATTTACCACGCTACGCTTCTGGTTTAGAGAGTGAGAGGTTCTTATTTTACTGGTTCCCTCTGTCTTCCCGCTTTTCGGTCAGACGGCTCCCTCCATGTATGCACTATATGCTCTCAGGCTAAAACTGTAAAGTTTTTCATTTTTCCTTAGGGCTTCCTTCCTCCGTGAGGAATGTAGCCAAAAACTGTAAAGTTATAGACAATTTAGCGCACTAGTGCGTTAAAGTGAAAGGTATGTACTGTTGAAGATACGGATATTGGACACTTCCGCCACGACACACAGCGCTCAAAAATTGAACTTTCAAAGCAGGTGTTGCAAAAATGTTATAATTTTGAGGTATATAAATTCTGTTTATTCATACATGTATGATATTCTTAAATTACTAAAAAAAAATGGTTTATGGGTGACAAATTTGGTTCTATAAGACTGACTTCCAGATCTAATTTTTCCATGGAATAATATACATCTCATTAATACTTTACTAAAAATATTTGGTGAACAGAAAAAGACACAATATCATATCAATATTTTGATTTACCGTTTCATAATTATCTATTGACAACACTACAGTGGACTCTAGATAAATGGCCATCTGATCGGGCTAGAGCAGAGAAAAAAATTCTCAGAAACGGCCAGTAATTAATGGCCCCTTCTACGCAAATTACGAGTGCGCGTTAAGCAAAGAGCGAGAGTCAGACATACCGTGACTTTTCGTGGATAGCGAACGCTAGGGATACCAATTCAAAACTTCTGTATTCTGGGGATTACGTTCAACCACATCCTGTTCGAGCTAACTTTACTCTGAACTCGAGAATAGATGATTGGCTGTAGACTGATCGCCACGGCCAATCGGGGCTTTGGCTCACTATGTATGTAATACTCCTATATTGCTAATTCCTATAAGTGGAGGGGTTAGGAACTAAGAGAAACAGAATATATCTCTAACTCACTTCTTTACAACCCAATTAACATGTTCTGCGCAGCTGCGATGATAATGGCGGATTGGCGGATGTTAACAGTATCTAACCTTAAAATTGGAATATAATTTGTGCTTGAACGTGAATGAGTTTATAAAATATTTTTAGCCAATGAAATAATAATACGAAACGTATGAGTGAATCGTCGATTTAATCTTAACCTTCAAAACATTATTATACGTGTAAATGTTCTACACAAGTGCCAGACGTTGACTTGCGCAGAAAGCTCTGATTTGAAGACGATAGAAAGAGACAACATTATCATCGGCACGTAGAAAGGTAGGCATATTTCAGACCCTTTTAGCAATATAGGAGTATTACATATATGTGGCTCACAAACGGCTGGCAGACTAACTATATTAGTTCGAACCGGGTATGGTTGAACGTAATGCCCAGAATACAGAAGTTTTGAGTTGGTATCTCTAGCGTTCGCTATCCACGAAAAGTCACGATATACTCTCGATGCGCGAGAGTGGTTGCGCAAAGCACGCCGTCGGCGTGGCGAAGAGTGTAGTGAGGAACGGCATGTTAGTGTGTGTGTTTGTATGTACACCTGACGAGATTGATTATGACCAGTTCAAGGCCACGCAAATTTGAAACATATGCGCATCCTTATGAGAATTAACATTTAGATTCGCATTTGTTTCAAATTTGCGTGGCCTTGAACTGGTCACAATCAATCTCGTTAGGTGTATATACGTGCGGAGGTGAAGCCACTCGCTTGGCTATTTATGGAATTGCCATTCATCTACCTAGAGTCTACTGTATATAATCAAACACATTGCTTTGAATGTGCAATGAGGACATCCAGGTGTTGAAAGCACTTCATCAATTAAATTGTATCAACAACTGGTGTACAGGTTAATCAAATAGCAACAAGGCTTCAAACTCTGATTTAACTGTTTTTCTAAGGTAACAACAATTATTCAGTCAGGATGACGAAATTGAAGTACTATGAAAAGTTCCTATATGAATCACTTAAACTTCGTCATTATTACCAAAAATTAAAAGCTGTAGTGAATGTTTTTGACATTTCAATTATTTCGGAATTCATTCAATATAATTCCGTTATTGGTGAGTTTAATTATCATAATCTTTTCAGTGTTGAAAGTACTACCTTATGATTCAGTCATATATTATCGTCAATTGTGATAAAAAATTACCGAATGGTTCAAGCTTAATAAGTTATGGTTTTTATTTTAAATTTATTTACTGGTAAAGTGATTATTGCAGTTGCTTTGCCAAGTTGTATTATTTCACGTAATTCGTAATTCTCATGTATTAAACTTTACTTCCAATTATTGTTCTTCACTATTCCGTCCAACATCAATATCAATAGATCTCGACGAAGCATTTTAATGGAAATATTGTTAACACGCTTAGAAACTAGTTCTATAACATTAGTTATATTTATATGTATATATATATATATATATATATATATATATATATATATATATATATATATATATATATATATATATATATATATATATATATATATGTATGTATATATATATACACATACATATATACATACACACACATATATTATGTTTTTGGTTCATCGAGTTGACGTGGAATTCGCCATATCATGCCTTTCTCAGGCTGCAGTGGAACGCTAGGGATACCAACTCAAAATTTCCGTATTCTAGGGAGTGGGTTCAACCATACCCTATTCGGGCTAACTTTATACTGTTTGAACTCGAGAGTGATGATTGCCTGTAGGTTGATCGCCGCGGCCAATTGGGGCCTTGGCTAACTAACGGTTGGCAGACTAATCATTGTTATTTTATGCTAACTTGAACAGGGTATGGTTGAACGCACTCCCTAGAATACGGAAGTCTTGAGTTGGTATTCCTAGCGTTCCACTTCCTGAGAAAGTCACGGTATGTCAGCGGGATTCTTCGTCAAGCGGGCCACTCTAATTATCCGATGTCTCTGAAAATTCTGAAAAAATTTGCGTGTTCTCTAAACACAAAAAAAAATTTTGGGAATCTTTCTAGATTTTTTCGTTGTATAGTTTTGAAGATTAAGAGCGGAGTATGAATTGGATTTGATATACGCTTTCACCGGCATAACTTGAAGAATTGAGATCGGAGAGGAAAATGTTCCGCATAAAAATTGTGTTTTGTTATCATCTTTGCTTAGAAAATTTTTTTTCCCGCCTTATTTAAACACTTTCAAACGCATTTAATTGAAAAAATAATTGAAATTTCGGGTTTTCAGCAATTCGAACAGATATATTTTCATTAAAAAATGTATGAAAATATTTTATTTATGGGATAAAAAATTTTTATATTTTTTTTGGAGTGGTAAAATTAATCGGCTAGAAGAAAAAAATCTATACATATCGTGTCCTGATTTTTTATCTCTGGAACTGTTGGATAAATTTCCTCGAAATTTCGATTTTTATAATGACAGATAAATATAAAATATTTAGAAATTTTTTTTCATCATCAAAACCCCAAGAAACTAGTGTGATGATTTTTTTTCTTTTAGCAGATTAATTTTACCACCCAAAAAAAAATATAAAAAGTTCTTATTCCATGAATGGAATATCTTCATATTATTTTTAAATGAAAATAAAGCTGTCCGAATTGCTGAAAACCTAATTTCCATTATTTTTTCGATTGAATGCATTTAAATGTGTTTAAACGAGGCGGGAAAGAAACAAAACAAGTTCCTAAGCAAAGATGATAACAAAACACACAATTTTCATGCGGAACATATTTCTCTCCGATCTCAATTTTTCAAGTTGTGCCGGTGAAAGCGTATATCAAATCCAATTTGTACTCCGCCATGAATCTTCAAAACTATACAACGAAAAAATCTGAAAAAGTTCACAAATTTTTTTTTCGTGTTAGAGTACACTCAAATTTTTTCAGAATTTCCGGAGACATCGAAAAATTTGAGTGGCCCGCTTGACGAAGAATCTCCCATATAGGGTGTCCCAAAATTCACGCCAAGTACGTGGCGCTGTTCTCTGTGGAAAATATTAATAGGGAAATGCAGGTGAAAATTTTTTAGGATGCATAGGTATGAAGTTAGAGGCCTACAAAGCATAGCCAATGGAAGTCGATGTTTCGCTGGCATTACGTCGGTGTGTCATTCACACACAATTACGGGCAAGGGGTAAGTGAGTAAGTGGAATAGTGTGTGTGTGACACATCGACGGAATCCTAGCTAAACGTCGACTCCCATTGGCTGCGCTTTGTAAGCCTGTAACCACGTATCTGCGCATCATAAAAAATTTTCACCTGCACATCCCTATCCTTGTTTTCCACAAAGAACAACGCCACATGCTAACTTGGCACTAATTCTGAGATACCCTGTATATATGCTACTCGATTTGTTTAGGTTACATGATATTTTTCAATTATGTAATCCTGAATCATCAATTGAATGAAAAATGCAAAGCATTTCATATAAATATTAAAATAACAAATTGATATATATTTTTATGTACACATTATGTATCCTTGTTAAAAACTGTATTAAATACTTATACAATCTACTAATGGTTTTTTTTTTCTTATTTCTTTATTTAAACACATAGGTATGTCAGTACAATAAACGTTTTTTAATTTACATATTTTAATCTAACTTATCAATAAAAAGTGGATATCCATCATCATTTATGGTCTTCTGAGCGTAGTATGGTGAAGTAGCGTATATCAAGTGAAGGTAAAAGCACCTGTTTATACCTACAGCGTGAGCTTTAAGTCACTTTACTATTTGCCCTTACCTAACATGCTGACTTTCCATCACTTAGCATCATTAACAAAAACATATAACATTTTACTGAAAATCTGACTACATTTTGTGATGATTGGTTGAACTTATACTATTAAGATGTGACTAATATTTACAAAACTATTGCACGCAGCTGGACAAAAGATTTTGCAGGTGGCAGTTTTATCTGATCCTCATACATTAACATCATAAAGCTTGTTCGTGGTCGATTCGTTAGTAAGTATCATCGATTAGAACAATTATATTTCTTTATTACACCTATCCTTACCTCGCAAATTGTAGATTTACTCCGCCGAAGAACAATTGATATACAAACCCTTTATTGAAAGTATTTCTCAATATTCATAGGTCAGAATAACTGATAGTAGAACATCAATTCTCCGAAGCAATTTGGACCGGGCGCCGTTTGGATAATTGAATAACAATATATATTCCGTGGAGAATACGCTGATTTGCCGAAAGTGATACAATAGATTTATTTATAAACAAATGATATCTATATCTTATTAATATACATATAGTATATAACATACATTTTCTCCATGTCCTTGGAAAAAATTCTACGATTCTCTTCTGTTTTATGATAAAAGTTCGTTTTATCGCTGCCAAATCTCGCAATGCATGTCCGCTTTACTTCATTTCGTTTTTTTAAATCATCATTCGAATTTCGGTTGGGATAACTGAACGTTCGAATAAACCAAATCTGGTTCGGATAATCGATGTTCTACTGTACTAATGTGTAATAATTCATTTGTTGAACATTTTGTTTGGTAGTATGCTAATTACACACATAATAGTAAATGTATCTAACGTTTTGAAGCTAACTAGGAGAGTATTAGACGTCTGGGTCCCGGATTTGAATTAAACTTCTAGAGGTTTCTAGGAAAAAATATGAAATTCACGCTGTTTCACTCAGTTGAATGAGCACTCGTTCTGTTTTTGAGCTCAAAGTTCTGGTACTCTCGAGCAATTCCTGAAATTATCTGAAAATATTAGGCAAACGAATTCGAGCGCTGAAAAAACTAAACATGTAATTTTGCTATGTAATTTTGATCATTTTACTAGTTGAAGTTAGTTTGATCACCGTTTGAGCCTTCACCAATGAAATTATAGTCCTTTGTAGCCTCTGATTTTGTCTTCGAAAGACAGACCAAAGAGCTTCAAGTTCACAATACTAATTGCAAATGATGTTATAAGAAAGCATGTACATACTTAGCAAAATCTGAAGAATAGTTTCCACTTTTTATATTGATTATTCATCGACTGAAAATGAGAATAAATTGTTCGAAAATTTTTATCATTTGGAGTTTTCAGATTATTCTTTGTGGTTGTATTTTTAACATTGTTGCAACTTTATTCTGTCAGTTTGAAACTTTTTGGATAACACTTTGTACGCAACGGACCTTTTGAAGACAAAATCATAGGCTACAAAGGACTATAATTCCATCATCGGTGGCTCGAATACTGATCAAATTATTTTGAACTACTAAAATATTCACAATTACATGGCCAAATTATATCTTTAAGTCTTCAAGTGCTCGAATTTTCGACCTCAACATCTTCAGACAATTTGAGAAATTGCTCGGTTACTAACCTACTGGGTAGACGGACCATTTGTGGCCACCTTAATCCCAATTGTGGCTATGAAGGGGACTAGGAAGGCTCAAAATCTAAAAAAACAGTATTTGTTTTTGATTAATTCTATTAGATTTAGAGCAATCTTTCAAGAACATTTTGGCGCAGAGACAACTGAAAAATTCGCAAAATTGAGCATTAGCGAGCCAAAAGTGTAAGGTGGTACGCGACCGATGCTGGTGGCCGCACGCCGATAGCGATGCTTTATTCGACGGTTAGTTTACCCGCGTGTTTATTATCTGAATCCGTTGTAGCTACCTCGGAACTCGATTCGAGACTAAAGAGCAAGATAATAACTAACGATATTCGGTCTTTAGCGAATGCTAGTACTGTTTGGATGACCGAGTGAAGACCTTTGTTTCGTCGTATTTCTGTGACAGTTTTACTACACCCGAACTTTAAACGCGCTTTTTTTTTTCAAAACAACATTTTTGATTAGTTTTGCCACGATAACTCAAGAATGGCTGAAGATATTGCTTTGATTTGTTTTTAAATGAATGTAACAACATGCTCCACACATTGAACCGACGTCTGTATAAGAAGATTAATTTTCGGGACGCCGGGAGTACAGTTTGATTTTGCGCTCGCTTCGCGTTCACAAAATTCAACTTTGCGCACGTTGTATCGAAAAACAAGGTTCGATACATCTGCGAAAGGTGATTCTCGACTCGTGTGATTGTCACCCTCGCTTCGCTTGGACGAAAAACTTCACACTCGTCCGAGAATCAATACTTTCGCACTTGTATCGAAATGTACTATTTTTTGTACTGATATAACAATAAGTACAGTAAATTTTTCGTGTTGTCTAGATTATTAGCCGCCATTCTTGTAATTTTTACTTGTATTTACAATTTTTTGGTTCAATTTAAGGAGATGAATCTCCCCAGCGAAATGCCGTTTTGAAACTTAAAAAATTCGCATCCAGCTGGATGGAATCGTGGCAAAAAGGGAGCAATGCGCTAGATGCGCAATCTTCTTCAACGCTCAATATCTCCCTTAATTATTAATATTATTTTTACAAAAACCACTGATTTTCATCGAGAAAAATGTGACAAACAGCTTAAGAATAAAAAAAATCACATATGTTTTCGCAATTATCCATAAACGCCATTTGAATTTTTACCCGATTTTCGGCCGTCAGAGCCTTTCTAGTCCCTTTATCTGTAGCAACAAATAATTTTTCATGCTATTGAATGTGATAAATCATAATATCATAATGAAATTAATAGATTCTTCTGTAATTGATTTAGCAACGAAGGGGAATTAAAGTACCACAAACAAGTTAAAAATGTGATCAGCGTGGCCACAACTGGTACTGTCAATTGGTACTGGCCACAAATAGTGCATCTACCCTACCTGAACTTTGAGCTCAAGAAAAGAACAACTCATTAGAATGAATAAAATAGCATGGGTTTCATAATTTTACCCAAAGACTCTGCTGTAGATGTTTAATTCAAATCTGTTACCCGTAGGTCTGATACTCTTCTTGTGAGTATAGTAAAGAGGCATTGAAAATGGGCATATCTGATTTTTTGTCACCACAGGTTTTCACATTTGACAAGGAATTAACACTGCTCAGAGCATTTTGGATGTCTTTCAATTAATTCATTATACATTATTACACCCATGGCTTAATGTCCCGTAAGCCATCTGATGGTACTAAAACTACTTGTGCTACTTTTTCAGGATATCCGCCTGGTTTTACTTGGTGCGCTTATCTTAGCGATCCTGCTGTCAGAGCCAACGTACTACCAGACTTGAACTATCACTAGCAATAATTCTGGTAAAACGTCACGCACAGTATTTTTTTATTACATTTACAATATTTTCTCATCAAGCTGACAATATAACACCGTGTTAATGATGTTATATCGCCATAACGAATAATGTATTATTGTTAATTCAATTGATTCGTGCACTTTTTTTTAACAATTCTCGTTTAGGTTATCATATTGTAGAACAGCAATTATACAAAATCACTGATGATAAGAGTAGCTGAATAGTTATATTCTGCAAGAATTAATAACAATACACCTTCAACAGAGAATTTGGAAAATAATTAAAGAATTTTCCACTTGTAACTTCACTACCGTAAAATAATTTTGAAATCTTATGAAATCAGTAGATTACTTGAAGTTGTTGGTAATCTTGTAAAATCTTCAACAATGTTTTTAAATTTAGCGACTTCTTATTTCAAACACATGCGGTAACAGTGGAATAAGTGCATCTGATGCTATACAGCTGATATTCACACCCAAAGTCTTACTTTGTACAGTATTTAGGACACCTTCAATTGCTGCAGTATTACTGCTCTGGCTCTATTGGGAGCCTTTAAAATGTAGGAAAATTTTTCGCATCCATGTGAAGTCCTCAGTGGTTATCTTCTCGGAAATCTTATAGTGTATTGATATTGCTATACAGTATAACTGAAAAGTGCCTGTTTATTATTTGGCAAAAATGAATAGTATTCTGACGTGTACCTACATAAATGTATTGCTTTTCAATCTAATCTACAGATAGTGTCCTTAGATTTGAGTTATCCCGAGACTAACGTACTACAAAACATTATATGATATATCTTCATATCGGGTGAATGTTCAGTCTTCCGTAATAAAGCTATTAGTTTGAGGTCGCTAATTTCACAACAGAATAATATGTCCCGTATCTTATCGTACTATCTATTGTGAATGAATATAACAATATTCAGATCAGTTGTTCGCTTGTTTTCTGTGTTGAAAAAAAATATGTAAAGGACACTTTGGCATACTGTATAAAGCTTTTACTGCAGCCTTCCTCAGTTAACTTCGTCTGTTTCACATGTCATATTGAAATACATAATTATTAGAAATCTATGTACAAACAAGGAACAACCCTTTTATAATAATTATAGATGCATTTAACCAACGTGAAAACAAACTTCATAGTAGTACTAAGGCTGCAGTGCAATGGCAACTAATGTGGTGAGATTATTTAGAGATGAAGTATGTTTAAGCTAGGGATATTGTAAATTTTCTCACGTTAGTAACAATTCGTTAGTATAGAATTATAGAAAATCTTAATCATTGTTGATGACTTTATATTTCTTGTGTAATATGAAAAACGTTGAATGGTAAAATGTGCCTTTTTATACAGGGTGATCGAATATTTCTGAACTTGTGGTATTGCATATCTATAGATCAATAACTTCAAGCACGTCACAAATATGAAAATATTTACTCAAATTTTATAAAATATTTACATTCTTATTTTTTATATACTATTCATATCCTAAATCCTTTCAGACAAAATAAATACAAAAAAAAAACATAATAACTCGTCTCAATTTTTGCAATGGAATTTTTGTAACACTGTATCAACAGTGTATTGCAGTACAACATGCATTGTGCACATTACACACTATGACATATCTTTATTCTACAATTTAGAAATCCAAGGTAATATTATAATACCTACAGTACATGTTAATGTAAGCGTGTTGAGCGCCCATAAAATGTAAGTTTGCAAGAAAGAATAAAACCACCAAAAAATTGACTTAATATCCTCACAATCTTAATAAATTCTATTTTATAATTAGATAAATGCAGCAGCCACAATATTAACTTGAATATAGTGGTCCACACCACATCCACACTATCTGTTCCTCAGACAACGCTGCATGATACGAATATATATTTATAATTGCGAAAGTGAAACTATTGTAAATAGATCAAAAATTTCTATAAATTTCGACAAATTTATTCATACTGTCAGTTTCTTTGGTGCTTCTACTTTCTTGCAGCAATGTATTGGTTATACATTATACATATGTATGATAAATGATGAACATATCAAACTACTACTGTGTATCGTTGAGTTGTATTGATAGAATTATGATGTACAGAGTTATACATAGAGTACACGGTGCTTTTCAACTAAATGTTTGAATTTTAAATGTTAATTGTACTTTGCATATCACATGAAAATAAATAGTTTTATTGCTTAACCAGGGCTTCCTGTGCTTGTTTTCTGATCCCCTCAGCAATTTTCTTCATTTCCAAGTCACTGTTCTCCAATAGACTGTTATCTGTTCGAAAGGCTTCGCTTAATTCCTTCAAACTTTCTTCTACACTCAAATAGGTTTTTAATCTCTTATATACGGACTCTGTATCGTTTGTGTTCATTGGATAATGCAGAACTTTACTTTCAGGCTCTACTGAAAACGATGTAATTTTGAATATCTCACTTTATAAATGATTGGTTAGAACAAAAAAATCAGGTCAAATATTTTCAGAAACGTAGAATAAAGTTTAGACTACCCTTGATAGCGAATCTGAAAATAATATCGTCTTTATTAGCGTTTAGAATATCTTCTAATATTTGTTCTGCTACTGGCGGATGCGGCCTTGGCGGTAAGTTATTCTTTTTGTGTCCGAACATATTAGGTCAATGTATTAGCCTTCTGTTAGTGATCATTCCATCGAATGCTGCAACGAATTTTTAGGTTAACCAGGTCGATCTTAAATTCTCCAGGCTTATGCAGTTTGTCTGTTTCTCTAATAATAACGCATGTCTTACATACTGTAAAATTTTATAATCCCCAAAAATTTTTCGGCCGCTTTTTATCAAATAAACCACCTGATTGAAGAAGAGAAAGACTCCAGCATAGAGATTACAGATCTTTTGTCGCAAACATTCGGCGAACCTCTGGCTGGCTCGGGTGCGATGGAGTCCCTCGTTCGGAAAAGTCAGAAAAGCATCATGAACACCTACAAATGACCAACAAACGATTGTGTACGAAAAATCGCACTTGATCGCAATTACAGACGATTAAAAGAAATATTTCATGCACGCGACTGCGACAACTGTCGCGCGACGAAATCACGCTGATAGGTTGAAAATTTACGGGGAGTGAGTGTACTTTCGTCGCATGTGGAGTACTTTCTGTCGCACGAAAGTAGATCAGAGATGAACTTTCCTGCGACAGAATTTTATCTCGTATGCGACAAAGCCTTGACAAAGCCTACAAACTGCGAAAAACAAGACGCCAATGGATGAGGTTAGTAGATTTTTATTATATCATCTTAATGCGAGCAAAGAGTATAGGAACAAACAACACAGATCATTATTCCTACGTCATAATCGTATAACATAACGCACTCTGGTGTTGATTTTGAAAATAAGCACCCTCGCACAGCAGCACAGCACTGTGCGACACGGAGCGTTTTAATTGGAAAGCTCTCTGAGTGAATGTCTAAGTTGTTCGAAAAGATAACTCCAGTAGTTAGTCTTGAAATTCGTCCATGAACATCCGATCCGACGTTACATGTGTCTAAAAATTGACGCAATCGGACAGCCCTCACGGCTCACAGTCTTCATTTCAGTGCGCATATACTATGGTCTATGGTATATCAGTGGCTGTCGGTCATATGCGAGGTTTGTAGTGATTTGTAAGATGCTTCGTTGAGCGAATGTAGTAACATTGGTATTGTGTTGAAATGATGAATTTATTCAAAGAATCAATGAAATATTATCCTACTTTACTTATATAGGATTATTTTGTGTTATCCCACTTTGAAGTAATGCAACTGCGATACACCTAAGTATAGCGAAGGTACATATGACATTTTAAAATTTATTTCTTGAAATTACTATCTCCTGTCACTTTCCAAGTTAAATATAAACTAACGCAAATTTACATTCAATCATATGTATGTATATAATGTGATGTAAAATAACTATAGTAATATGAAACATGCCACTATCTCTTATCTTCCACGAAGTTATTTACCAATATTTTTAACAGAAATGATTAGAAACAAAAGTGTATAATGTCAAACAAAGGCTGAAATGCACTGTGTCTGTGCAGAAACACAGCAAACTGAACTGAAGTGAAGTTTTATACCATGAGTATAAAATCTTCTAATGTAGCATGTAAAATGAAATTTTGGTTTGGTTCAGTTTGGTTATATTTAGAGCGTTTCTGCATAGTGTGTTTCGGGATTAACAATTGAATGCTGTTCTACCATCAAATAATAACACTGTTTATTTCATAAGTTTACAGTCAATCAGCAATGAATCCGAACTTGAATCCTCTTGATGTAAGTGGTGTAGAAAAGCGGCCGCCGGAAGTCAATCAAACTCTACAAAACCTAACTGCGATACAAAATGTTCAAAGCGTCGTACAGAGCAGCATGCAAAACGTTCAACAACATCAAACAGTGATTGGCAGTTCATCGACGCTTATTGGTAAATCAGTTTCTTTGGATCTGAATCCAAAATTATCTTTGATGAAACCTTTGAACCAAACAGGAAATGTATCTGCAACTGAAACGAGCAAGATCACAACAACGGTAAGATAAAAGTTGTCTTCATATTTATTATTAAAGAAAATTATTCATCAGTTTCCCATTTCCTGAAGGAATCATCATTTTTGAACAAATTATTAAGGATATTTGATTACATCAACATCATTTATTATAAAATCATTCAAGGATTTAGTCTCAAATTCAAATGTATTCCAAATGTCACTGAGCTTTTAAATATGTGGTTGAGAAAAGACGGGATTAGGTCATACATTATCAAAAACAAAGTATCCGATTCTTATGGCATTGTTGACAATATTTAGACCCTGTTTAATTGGGAGCACATAATCAAACTAGTTCATGATTAAGGTAGATTATTTTTGTTTTCAGTTATGTCCGGTCGGTTCAACAGTGAGAATAATATCTCCTGGAATGTTGAGCAGTGTTGACAGACAGAGAGAACAGCCTCAGCAATCATCGCAAATTGTGTCAAACATACCTGCAACTTATCATGTGCCTCGAGGTCCAGCTGCAGTTGCTAACATTTCAGCACCTCGGTCTACCGTCGCTACACCTATAGTGAGAGCGAGTACTAGTCAGCCGGGACCTATTTCAAGATCCGGGTATATACTCCTTCTTTTTTTCTTTTTTATTACTTAATATAGATTTTGAAATGTATTATCCTGTGCATGCGATACTTGACCCATTCAGTTTGTTGTTCGTTTTTCAGGCTCAGATAAGTAATGTGTTTGATACGATACAGTCTAAAATTTAGTTGAAAGAACTTCTATGCTACTTCAGGGGTTATATAGACCTTGGAGATAATTTTTTTCAAATATTTTATTGGGTCAGTTTTATCACAGGTAATTACTGGTATCTTGAGGTATGTTTCGAAGTTGTAGAGAATTTAAAGCTCTACAAAAAAGGTCTTTTACGATTTTTCGCTAAACCTACCGATTCAAAAAATATTCGAGGTCAAACTTTAATTTAGATTCAATTTCACAGTTTTTTGAATGAAAAAATATCCTAATGCTAATATTTTCTATAACATGTGTGCCAATTATTTATGTTGAAAAATTTTTAATAGCAGGCTGTTGTGTCTGGAATATCTCCCGATACTCTAAAATTTTAAAAATTATTCCAACTTACGTCAGATTTTGAGAGCTTACCTACATTAAATCATTATTTCGTAGTAAAAATGAAAAAAAACTGTAAAAGTGAATATAAATTAAACTTTGACCTCGAACATCTTTTGAATCAGTAGGTTTAGCAAAAAATCCCCAGAGACTTTTTTTGTAGAGCGTTAAATTCTGTACAAAAATATATACTTCTCATTATTGTTTATATAGGTATATGTGGACGACTTATAAACTCACAAAGAACAAAAAAAACTTTCTGCATGTTATTTCAATGTAAAACTTTGGCTGCCGTGGGGGGCCAGGTTAATATTAATATTGAGAGCTGTAACTTGGCAGGAATTTTTATATATATATATATATATATATATATATATATATATATATATATATATATATATATATATATATATATATATATATATATATATATATATATATATATATATATATATATATATATATATATATATATATATATATATATATATATATATATATATATATATATATATATATATATATATATATATATATATATATATATATATATATATATATATATATATATATATATATATATATATATATATATATATATATATATATATATATATATATATATATATATATATATATATATATATATATATATATATATATATATATATATATATATATATATATATATATATATATATATATATATATATATATATATATATATATATATATATATATATATATATATATATATATATATGTATGTATGTATATGTATGTCTGTATATACCGAGAGGATTCACAGGCTCACAGGCTCAAATATCGTCACAAGACGGACTCGTCAACCAATGAAATTAAATTATTTGACGCATGCGCTGTCGACTGTTTAGTTTCAAGAAAACCGCTCGGTACATGTATGTATGTGTATATATATATATATGTGTGTGTATATATATATGTGTATATATATGTGTATATATATGTATATATGTATGTATATATGTATGTATGTATGTATATATGTATATTTATGTTCAGAAAACCAAAATTCAAGTGAACTATTTTTCTCTTGCAATTTAATTGTTTCGCAAAGAAAATGAGCCTCAACCGGTCCACGTGCGACACGTAGCCAAAGTTATGAATTTTAAAAACAAAAGTGCGCCAAAATGAAAAATGTGAATATCTTCGGAAATATTAGGAATTTTGAAAAATCTTTTGTAGGCAATTCTTCTTGTGTCATAAGCAACGTTGATCTCCGTTGACGTGACAATCCGCAAAATTTGCCGAAAAAGGCTTGATGACTTGATATGGAATTGCCCTATTGGTTCGCCCTTAAAATACATTATTCTAGAATATTCCCTACAGATTTCAAAAAGTTTCGATGAACGATTCGACTAAACTTGTACCCTGTGATAACCGCTTTTTCTTTGGTAGACTCAATTTATGCAAGGCAAAGTCCATAAAATTTCTAATAATTTCTAATTATGTCTCAAAATACAAGTAATCAGTTGTGAAAAAACTGAGTCAATAAAGTATTTCTTCAGAGTGTATTCCAGTGATTTGGAACAAAAAAATTAATCCCCATGTGTATAGAGCATTCCATGCCAATTTGGCCGACGTGTGATCTCCATACCTTTTGATTTTGAGCTCGATTTTTTGTAATTTAGTATTAGTCGGAAAATACACTGAAGAATTTTTTCAATGTTTTTTTTTTCAACTATTCAGATACGAAATACAATTCTTTGAATTCAGATTAACTTCATGTTTTGCAGTCTGTACCTTAAAGTCAGTGCGTTGTATCCTCAAAAATTATACAACCAAATTTTGTTATTGCATGACCATTCTTGTGGTCAAAATAAAAATAATTTTCGACTGTATCAAGAGCATTTTTCGTTTGGTAAAAGAACAAAAAAGTGCTATTTGACTGCAATGAAACACCTGCAATTAAAAAAATTTCAGAGGAATATTCTGTAGATCATGACGCAAATTTGGAGACCTCAACAAAAGTAAAGTAGTGGACGAAAAGACACCGCAGATACATTCATGAATGTCTCATGGTTAAATTTGCAAATTTTTATTTTCAATTTTTTTTCTCCTAATTCGAATGATCTATCTGTCTATGATGTTGGTTCAGCCATTTAGAATGTGACAGTTATTGATAAAAACGTGCGAAAAAGCCATAGCCACTAACAACTTTTTAAAGCTTCTATTTGCACAATAATAGTTTTGATAATTACCTGAATAAAAAGATGTGATATCTTACAAGACCATATATCTTTGCAAGGTGGAATTTGAACTGCTATGGTTTTGTCCAACAAGATGTTTACAGAGCTATTTTCTGATCATTTTTGATCATATTTGTGCGATTTTATACCACCTTTTTCAAACACTATGCATTTACAGTAACATGAAGCAAGAATGCTTATATTTCGAGTGTCCTCAGACATACCATTTTAACTAAGGTTTTGAAAATTTTTTGTTTCTATTTTCGCAAGAAGTGCACTTTGAACTGTTGGAATTTGACAATTATAAAGTATGTATTTTCAGTGTCTTTACGACCACAACTTCCGTAAAGGTTATAAAATTTGTGTCATAACCTGCAAAATATTCCCATAAAATTGTAAAAATACCGAAGTATATGGTATTTTTTGTGGCTTTTATTTTTTGTGACGATACGACGTCATCAGTATAACAATATTAGTATTTAGCTTGCGAGCAATGTTTGAAGAATAAAATGAGCCGTGATACTCTTGAATTGGGAAAGTTATTCTCTGAAAAGAAATAGTCGATGACAGGTAGCTACTACTGCAAGGAGTAATTAATCATAAAATCACATTACTGGCTAAGATTTGAAATTCATACGACTTTCGATAGCTGCAGCGAAGGCTGTATGTGGAACAGGGTTTCAATTTTTCTGGAAAATCGGTAAAAATCAGGAAATAGTGCCATTCGTAACTGATTAATTTAATACAGTTTTATTAACTGTACAGTAGGTAGGTTTGGATGGATCATTACTTACCTCTGACTTTCATATAACTTGGTAAGATTTACTTTCTATATTTATTCAAATTTTACTGCAAACCACTCAACCGATTCGCATGAAACTTTTTTTAAACGAAAGGTATATATATCCTTGGGTGGTTCGGAGGATTAAAAGTCTAAAAAAAAAAAACTCAAACAAAAAAGAAATAACCGACTTCGAAAAACGCACCAAAATGTGTGAAATAATTCATAAAAATTTTCTCGAAGTCGGCACCGAATTCAAAATTATATCTTGTTTAAAAATACAATTGAAAAGTAATATTGAATCTGGTTAATAAATTATATTTTTGAACAAGATACAATTTGGAATTCGATGCCGACTTCGAGAAGATTTTTGTGAATTATTTCACGATATTTAGTGCTCTTTCGAAGTAGGTTGTTGCTTTTTCCAAAAAATTTTTTGTATTTGAGACTTGTTTATGAAAACAACATTATTAAACTTGTGATCTAAGCCTACCTACTATACAGTTGAAACTCTGTTCACGAATCGCACTATTGAGAGAGTCTGCTTCGAATTCTGAAGCTGAAGGCAGCAGCGTGGTAGTGAAGGTAGCGTTCGAACTTGAATGAAGGGAATCTGCACTATTGAGAGCTGCACTATTGAGAGGCCGCACTGTATGTTCCAATTCTTTAATGAGCTATGCACAATAAAAGTGAACATTGCACAATCACCAGACACTATTTCAATCCAATAATCTTCTCAAATTTTACACCCGCTGTATAGAAAATCTGGAATTCTAAAATTGTCTTCCCTTCCAGTCCCAACACAACAGCATCGAGTACTCAATGGCAGCCTAAAGCAACGTCGGTTGTGTATGCCCAGCCTCAAAGACACGTCACTCCACCCGCAAGTAGAGTTACGAGACCTGTGACTCCTGTGTACTCTGGACAGCAGGCGAGACTGATAACATCTCCGCCAGGGAGAGCAGTCCAAGCTACTGTAGTTACCGGTGTTTCAGCGACTCGATTGGTTGCACCGGTACTACAAACCAGCAGTACCATTACTCGACTACCAGTAACACAAGGCAGACCGCAAACACCACAAGTCAATTTGACCTCACAATCAGGAAGACCTTCAGCCCAAACAATTCCGGTATATCTTATTGCTGCCTGACAATATTGTTGGCTTTGATCACTATCGCACAGTATTGGCTTATTAAGGTGTTGTACCCCAACCTAACTAGTCAAAGTAACAACATTTATATTTCTTTTTTACATGAATACTTTGAAATATGCAACTTCAAACAAATTGTTTCATCAGATATTTTGAATTTTTATGTCCTATACATAAATTACATTTCAGTTTTTGACCACAATATCAAGCGTTCAAGTACTGATTTGATATGTATTATGGAGGTTTCACCCCACTTGTCAGCTAAATGACATTTTGGATGCGTCATATTCAGGTGTAGTTCGGTCACTTTCGCAGAAATTGAAGCAGTAATATCTTTAGTAAATGATGTGTCGCTCGAGGTTATTATAATGGTACAAATCGATCAAGTCGAGTCAAATAGTAATTTCTTCAAATATTCAATTAAGTTTTGTTTGTTTTCCATGCATTGATCACGACTCAGTCAGATACTGGAGCAGAAATCAATTTTCATTTGTGACTTTTTCACTAGTTCGCCTTTTACGATACTGTTGAACGTTGTGCAAACATGGAAACTTTGAACTACTGTATCTCGAAACATATATGGTAAACAAACCTGAAATTTCACACAAATGTGTGCTTTGATATGTAAATCAATTTTTCTCCTAATTTTACATAAGTCTCAGCACTTAAGGGGAGATTCAATTGAAAATTTGGAATCTTTGACCGTTCTAGATATTACTTGGATGATTTTTCCATGTACTGAAGATTGTAAAAAAGTGGGAAAAAGTTGTTGGCCACGAAATTTTTCGGTACATTTGGTCAAAAACGGGGTTTTTCCTTGAAAATCATCCTTGATCTATAATTTTCATTGGACAATGTCCAAATTTTTCTGATATCATCAGCTTATCCACCTGGATGAAAGTAAGTATCAGTTTCAGGATTGTTCTATCATTTGCAAATAACTATTTCCCATTCTGATAATATGAAAATCATGTCTTTCATCTATTTAGTCCCCATTACATAGGCATAAAGATCGGCTAAGTAATATTTTAAACGAACAAGGAATTTTCATTAATTTAGAAAAGCTTGAAATTTCGAATAAATCGATTTTCAGTGTTTATTTTACATGTTCCAGTAGCATGATCTTTTGAGCATATTTGGCCGTCAATTTTTTTGTTGTTGCGAAATCCACAAAATTGAGGACAGGAGAGTGAAAAACGTAGAGTGGTACCCGGCTAGTTGAATGCTGATGACCACGTAGCCCATCCCTGCCAATCGGTCTCCACATTATCCTGATCACTAGGGGTTCTTTCAGCCTTCAGGGATAAAAATATAAACGTTCTGCAGCTGTTTCTGGGATTAAAAATGTTTTGCAGACTTCAATCCTCCGTGCAGGCAGTTATTAACTTCTGGCAGAGATATTGTACAGTAACTCAAAACGCGACTTTTTCAAAACTATATTTTTCCGTGGTTTTGCCACGATATCTTGAGAAATGTCAACTTGATATCAACTTGAGATATCGAGTGCAGTTGAAAACCACTATAACGGATTATTTGAGCTTGAAAACGGATGAAAACAATTATCGGCTTTAAGTTTGATAGTAACAAATGACTCGATTTTTGAAGAGTTTTTGGTTTATTAACGACGGTTCGTTTATTGTTCTGCGATGTTGAATTTTTGAGGAATCTATAAAGGAGGGCCTAAGGAGTACAAATATCGCCGAAGATTAATAAAATCTTTATTCGGTCTCTTGGAATCGTGGAAAAACCGGAGTTGCACTATCTGTGTCACGTTGCATTGCCATTATATCTCACAACAATTATTATTGCATTTTTCCATTTCATAGTATTGTAATAACTGCTGCTAAAGAGAAAAACTATGTACCTATTTTTTTTTTTTTCTAGCCTTGTTCCAAACAATCTAGTCCTGTTAATGGAGTACATACACCTTAAATAAATGTATTTTTCAAGGATTAGCATGTGTCCATTTTATATATTTTTTTTTTCTAAATAACTAGTTGTGTTATAGAAGTTTGCCAGTTTTTTGAAGCATAATCAGGTGAAAACTAGGAGTTGGGAGACATCTGCTCTCAAAGTTACATGCAATCAAAATTAAAAACGTTGAATGCAAGAATTTGGATCATTCAGTGCTTCGATTTTAGATATTTGCATCTTAAATTTCTCAGAAAACATACCTCTGTCTGATAAACGCACGTTTAAGTTTCCTCCAAAAAAAAAAAAACAACCGTTCGACAAAAGTGTATGGGGTATTCCATGTCACCTCGACCAACATTTGACTCTCACATTTTTTGTTTTTTCTCAAATTAATTCATATAATAGTAGTACTCAAAAAATGCCCATCTTTTTTTGTTTTAATTTTTTTTCGATCAAATTGCTATATATTTTCTGAGTTTGGATTCTATGAGTGCTGAAATGTATTTCCAAAAACCCAAAAGATGGTATGATTATTATTTATTTATTGTTCTTAGTTTCTACGATAAGAAAATCCTCGCAACCCAAAAACTTGCCAAATATAACGATAAGATGTTCTCCTCAAAAAAAATATGGGCATTTTTTGAGTACTACTATTACATGAATTAACTTGAGAGAAAACCAAAAATGTGAGGGTTAAACGTTGGTCGAGGTGACATGGAATACCCCGTATATTATGATTCAGTTCCTCTAATCCATTTTGATACAACTTAGTTGATCATCATCAATTATTCTTTTAGTATTGCAACTTGTGACTATAAAATTTTGTTAAATAATAAGAGAAAAATTCATTTTTAGTCTAATCAAACCAGCAGGCCGCTCACAACTCAAGGAACTGTGAATCGGATAACAGTGACTGCACCGGTCATAAACACTACTAGCAGAATAGCCACGGCTGCATCTGTGTCAATTCAATCAAATGTTGGCAGACAGCTGGCAATTAACACAGCTGTGAGCGCACAAAGTGGGACTGTTAGTCGCATAGTGATTCCCCAACAACCGGTAATTATCCAGAATACTTTACGTGGTACATTATGAAATTTTGAATAATTATATTTACTGATTTATGCGGTTGGAATCGTTTTTTCTTTATTTTGTTTTCATTATTTTACAACTTTTTAGGTCCCACAGCAACAACATCAACAATGCTCACCTCGCGTTGTTCAAACAGTCCCTTGCTTGCCAAACCTTGGCGCTGGTACTCGTGTAATTACAACAGTAGCCAATGTCTCCGGCATACCTAGAGCGAGTCAACAAAATCCTCCTACGCCGGTTGCTCGTATAACTGGTAACGTCATGTCTTTGCATCCCTTACCATTATCTTCGACGAGAGTTACACCGGCTGTTGTTAAAACGAGTCAACCGACAGCCTTGCCACAAACTGTTCAGTTAAAAACTGGAGGCCAGCAACCTGGGCTTAGAGTTTATCTAACACTGGCACCAGCGCTACACAATCAGTTCAAGGTCAATACTTGCACACCCCACAAACCACTACTTATTACTCGTTTGAAGCTTCTGGTGAGTATGTAGTTGACGGCATTAGAAATTTTCAGAGTGCGTAAAACGGAGTCTTCGGATTTTCATCATCTTTCGTTTGTAAGATACATTTACGCAACTGGTATGTTGTCGTTTAATTACCGTTTTATAAATCATCCTTATAGTCTATCAATTCAAGGTAGTCCGTGAAATGGGTATTGAAGAATTTAGACCGTTTTGTCTCGTAAATAGGCTTCTAATAAATGAATAAAAATCTATATGAAACTCCAGTGCAGTATGTAATCCAAATAGAAATCGTGTCACTAAACTCGATTTGTTTTCCCATTCAAATAATCTGGAGTTTTCTGACTACTCCAATGATTATATTTATTTTCAACATAGTTTCTAAGGGTTCTACAAACGTTGTAATTGTATGACCCTATTGTCTATGGGTATAGCTCAGTAATGTCTATTGTCATGGGTGCAACCTATCTAAGGGGGAATTGTAAAAATTCGTCAAGACTCTTTTTGGACCACCTTATGCCCGGTTGCATAAACGTGGGATGCCCCTAGATCAAGGGGCAAATTTTGCCTTGAGAGTTATCTATCAAATGTTGCATAGCAATTGTATCCGCTATTATTCCAAGTTAAATGTGGGTATATGTATGTATACATTAATTCACCTTTGTTTTTACAAAATCCGCGCGGCAATTGTCAGACTTGTGAACAATTGAACATAGACGCAGTTCTGCTGCCATAGAGCGGACACAATTGCTATGACACATTTGATAGATAACTTTGGGGACAGAGTAGTAAATTGAAACCATTCTGGTGACCCAAAAAAATCAAGTTGACCCTCGTGGAAAAATTTCTCTCAAAAACTGAGAAAACTATGAAAAATGTCTCTGGAAATCTCCAACATAATAGATATTTTGATCAGAGAAAAAGTTAGTCTACATTTTCTGAACTTCTATTAATTCCTCTGAAATTCGTGTTTATGATCCTTTCAAGAAACGAAGATTTCGAAAAAATGAACGACTTTCTATGAAACTCGTCACACACTCAGTTATTCTAAATGCTCAGTTGAGTGAGCGTTTTCTAATCGGCAAGAGATACTTGCAAATATCAGTCGGTTATCAAACTCACTAGTTCAGTTTATTCTTGTGAGGACAGTAATTGACTGATCCGCTCAAGCAACCATGATCTACCACGAACATCGGGCTTCACGGCATTAATTATAATAGCCAAGCCTCTGATGAGGGCAGGATATCACTGCCGAAACGTCAGGCAATTTTCAAATTATTAACTCGGCTTGATTGATAAGACATTCTACTTGTTAATTAGTCGGTTATATTTATTAAACCTTTTAAGGGCGTTGCCTATGACTCGCTACCCATGTCCGTGCACAATATCGTGCTTTTCTTCTCATTTCCTCAGTTTTCAAAATAATTAAGTTTTCAGAGAGTCATTGAGCAGATAAGTGATGAGAAAGCTATTCCCCGGCTACATTCTCGAACTTCAATTTAAAACCAAGGTCAATGAAATCTTACGAATAAAACTGCTGACATAAATACAAATTACTTGTTTACCCGTTTTCCATTGTGTTCTCTCACTCTTTTCTCTGCCGCGCAGGAACTGCCAAGCCTGCGCTTTCTGACTAGTCAACACGACTAACCCTTTGATTGCGTACCTTTATGGCGAATCATGAAGTGCACGTGGAGTCAAATTGACCCGAAGCGATCTTGGGTTTAAAATATCTCGAAAACTAAGCAAGTTTTTGAAATAAATGTTGAGAATTAGGGAAGTTCTTCAGAAGAATTTCCACCAGGAAGGTTTAACAACAAAGGGAAAAATTACGGCACTGGATTATTACCGATGCACCCTTTACTAATATTTATTAAACGGTATCAAACTTATACTACTGAGGTATAGGAGGATGAAAGAACGGGTTTTTGGCATTGGTATAATTAGCTGTTGTTTATGTTTAAAAAATCCGACATCCTCACATCTTCAAGGGGACCCGGTAGTGAAATTCTAGCCCTATAATACATATACGCCAAAAGGCTGCTGATTTTTTTTGTGCACAGTTTTGGATAAGAAATGATGTCCTACGTCGAAAAATAATTCCGGCAAAATCTTCGCCATTTTCGAAATTGTTATTTTTGAACGGAAAAGAATTTCCCAGAATTGATGCGCGAATTTGTTCGAAATAGTCAACGGGACATGTGAAAAAATTGACGATTCTTTATATCAAGTATTGAAGGAGGAGATACGTTTTTAAGCAAATAAAAACCACTAAGAGGCCGGTTTTCGTACTAGCAAGCTCCTCAATTTCATGTTTTATGATTTCTGCTGTCATGAGATATACTGCACTTAAAAGTAGCGAAAGTAACAGGAGTGAGACGGGAAAGTCAAAAAAAAATTCATATAATGGGGTTTGTATATTCATATACCTATGTCTTGTTACCGCGCGCCAACTATCCGAGGTCTCTATGCGATTTTAATGTTTAATAACGCCTATTAACAATTGAATCCATGGAAAAACCGACTCTGTGATAACGCTAACTAGTGATCGGGCGCTAACTTGGAGAATTTCGAACGACAGTGTTACGACGGGCGCTAAAAACTCTCAGCGTTAGCGCCCGATCACTAGTCAGCGTTATCAGAGAGTCGGATTTTCCATGTATTCAATTGTTGTTTGGCGTTATTAAAAATCAAATTCGCATAGAGACCTAGCCGATAGTTAGCGCGCGGAGACAAGACATATAGGTACTAGCGGGGGTGAATGGGTGCCGGTTTAGGAAAGAGGCAGCGTTTACCCGGCGTTAGCAGCGTTAAGAGATAGCACGGTCGCTATCGGCGCTATCGAGATCCAGAATCGCACTGCTGATCCCTCTCAGTCGTCGGGTTACTATTTTACTTCCAAACTATCAACCAGGGATATGAATTTTACACGTTCAACTGGGAAAAAAACTTCATTAAAACTCTTTTTGGATCTCCTAGTGGGCAGACAAAAAAAAGAAAGGGAAAGAATTTGAATGCGAGCTACTGCTCGGGTAGTGACAAAATACCTCTGGCGCATATTTCAACCCATTAAGAGTCATTCCAAGGGGTTGCCAACCCTTAAATTTGTTGAAAAACGATTATCTCATATCTTTAGGTGATATTGAATTGATTAAAAAAAAAAAAAATTACGAACTAGTACGCGATTGGCCACTACATGGTCGAAAACCGGGGGTGTCCCGCAGCTCTACTAAATAAACTTAGTACAGGTATGATCCTGTATGCGCAGTCTGGCCGCCCTAGGCCACTTGACCCTTAAATTACAGGGGTGTAAATTTGTCAGCTGGACGAAAACGTCCTAGTATGACCGGCCCGTTAGCAAAAGTTTCTTTAAAAATTTTTTGTATTTTTGGATCTACGAGGCTTCTAATGATGTATTCAAACATCTAATGTTAGTTTTCATTCATAATCACGAACGGGATCTTTTACTTGCAGAAAAATAAAATTATTTTTGCAATAAAAATGATCGTCAATATTATTTTTTAGAAAAATCCTTGATTTTCCTTTTCTTCAAGATGTGCATGTTCAAGTGCTTCAATAATTATACTTTTTTCGGCAGGAACGATCAAAGCGCAGTTTTTGTTGAACATTAGGGTGTCCATAATGATAGTTTATAGAATTTTTTTTTTATTGCTCATTTTTTAATTGTTGAATTTAGGCCAAAACACTTTTCTGAAGCGTGTTCGCTCAAATACCAATTTATAACATTAAATATAGTAACTCTTTTGCGCAAACAATTGTGGATTCACATTCTAGAAGGATTCAGGAGTATTCCCGGTTTTTTCTGAGATCTTTGGAAGCGATTTAACATTTCGAAAACTGTCGGACGTATGCATGGACGTTTCCGACCCAGTGTGACCGCGGAAGCAGCGAAATTACAGTGTGACCGCGCAAGGGTAAAACATGGTGTAACTTCGAATGCATATTTTAGGTGCGACAGATTCACTGGCCCTGGGTGTACATGCATATGTGTTTACACCCCCACTATGGGACCCCCTAGGACACCCGTAACGACGTTATTAAATACAATATACACGAGCAGTTGAATACTGGGTAAAAATGGTGTACACTGATTATAGGATCACAGAAATTACAAAAACTACAAAATATTACGAAGATTACAAAGATTACTAAAAAACTGCAATGATTACATCAAGATTACATAGATTATGAAGATTACAAAAACTACAAAAAAATTGCATAGATTACAATAAAATTATATGCAATTGCAAAGATTGCCGAAAAATCACAAATATTACACGGATCACATTAAATAACATATTTCAAAGACTACATGAGATTACATGAGATTACAATAGCCTTGTATGTACATACATCAAATTCCAGCAGTATTTAACCTCTCAATTACATAGTATTTGTCAAATAAACATATTTATATGTTACGTGTTTATTTAAAGTGATTTTTATGCTGCAAAAAAAAAAATTTCTAAAGATTTTTTGTATAGCTATCAAAATAAGAAAAAAAATTATTATATAAAATTTTTTGATAGAAATAAAAAAGAAAAACATTTCCAGAATGCCACCAGTTAAAAAAGCACGTACAAAGATTTTCTATATGTAAAATCTTCGATTCTTAAATGTTCGTCATGATGTAATTTGAAATTTGTTGTGATCATTTAAGGATTATCTAATTTGACCAAAGCTTGTTATGCAAGCAGCCTCTAACAAACAGCCTCACCAAAATTTGGAAAGTAGTATATCTTTGTAATTGCTTGATAAAATAGTTTGAAAATTGACACGGAAAATAATTTAGACATCATAATGACACTACTATCTGAGTTTTACAATATAAGCTCTAACTGATTTTTTGTATCAGCATTTCGCAAAAACCACCTTAAAAAAATCAGTTACGTCTGAGATATTTTTTTTTAGACATTTCACAAGTCAGTAGTCTTCATTGAGCTAGATTTTTGTGCGGAGAGAATACTTCCAATTAGAATACTGCAAACAGCATCCAACAGAACTACGTACAGAATCCTATAACATTACGGACTTATAGACTACTGACAAAATGCTGAAAACGATGTGAGCGGTCGAGAAGTAAAAGAGAGAGAAGAAATAGAATAGAATTAATTACCGGTTGAATTCTTTTATTCAAGGTGAAAACTTACATCGTAATCAGTATACCTATACTATATCATAATTGTAATAGATTGTAATCTGAACAGTTTAACAATCAGTACCACTGAATTGTTTCAAGATTCGTAGATCTGAAACCAACGTTTTTCTTCTTCAACATTCATCAAACGAATGTCAGTTATCGTGTCTCGTTTCAAAGAAGCATTACTTTATAGCGAGAAGTGCGTAAATTTTCTATTTTTTGCAAATTTTAATGAATCGCACAGGGTGCAGACAGTTTGTTTTTTTTTTTTTTGCAAAGCGAAATTTTTTCAGCTTCAAAATGCGTCTTTCACTGTCCTACGATTTTCTCCCACCAAGCTGTGCACGTTTGAAGCGGAAAACTCATAAAAATCTTTAAATCGCTGTAACTTCTAATCAACTTATTGTAAAACCATTCTTTGCACACTATTTTGAAGCTCAGTTTATCTTCTTTAAATGAATTTATGATTCCTGGTTTTTAGAGATCCTAAAATCGCTTTTATCAGAAAAAGACGTGATCTCTGATGTATTGAATATCGAAGTTGAAAGCATCCCCGAAGCCGTACTCGAATTAATCAGAAATTTAAAATGAACCATTGTTTTCAAAACTTCAAGCCTTTCTTGGTGACGGAAGTTGCGTCACATCCGTTACAATCTCTGTTTTAAGAGAGAGATTGTTCCAAAACTACAGAAAAAAAATTCTACTTCTATTTCTGAGAAACAAATTTATTGACAGCTGCGTTGAGTCTCACATAATCTCTGTTTTGTGATATTAGTGAATTGTTATAAACATGACCTACTATGAAAAAAGCAAAATAAAAACAATAGTATGCAATTGTTGGCAGCATCAACATTTTTTTTCTGTGTTGAATATGAAAATACAAAATAAGTAGATATTTTTTCAATTTAAAGAACATTTTCCCCTTGTGCCCCCATAAAAATTCTGATTATCGAAAAATAAGGATTGCCCTAATACTCATATGACGAAGTTGGGAGCAAGAAAAAGAAGGAATATAAAATCTTGGATAAAATTTTTTTCAAATCACTGGAACACTTTGTAAAAAAATTTTATCGACTTAGTTTTTTCACAGTTGATTCATTACTCGTATTCGGGGGTATAATTCAAAATTATTTGAGATTTTATGGATTTCGACTTATGTAAATTAATTCTACTGAACAAGAAGTAGTTGTCGCATGGGTACAGATTACATTGTTCATTGTCTAATTTGAAAATTCACAGAGAATATTCTAAAATGATGTATTTGTGGGGCAATAATATATACTTTTGTCCTTTTTCTTTTTTCTTTATACTTTTTTCTCAATGATTACAAAAAATGGCTCAAAATGAAAAATTTTCCTATCTCGAAATCATATTCATCGAATATCATTGGTTTGCCCAAAAATTACATCAATATAAAATATTCTCTCTAAATTGAAAGATGTTTGGATGAACGTATCAACCTGTATTCCACAACAACCACTTTTTCTACAGTAGACTAAATCTATGTAACGCAAAATCCATTGAATCTCGAATAATTTCTAATTATATATCAAAGTACCAGTAATCCAGTGCGAAAGAACTGAGTCGATAAAATGCTTCTTCACAGTCTACCACTGATTTGAAAAAGATGATTTCCAAGGTGTATATTGTGAAGTTCAGAGGACGTTATTCAGCGTTCTGCCTAGCATTTGCTTACATTGTATATACTATAATCGTGACCGTCCGAGGTTTATACGTTGGAATGTGAGTGTGTTGGGCAGTGCACTGAATACCTTCTTCTGAACTTCACAGTATATCCCCTTAAAGTTTTCAACCAAGTGTGAGTCATGACAAGACTGTTGAGTTATTTCTATGAATCTGAAACTGACTATATTTACAGGTTCTTATCCTCAATATCGTCAAACTTCAATTCAACCGGTGAGACTTTTGGTAGAACCAGGATACGAGGAGCCACATGTCAAGCCTAATGCATCGCCTAGACCTAGTATATTGAGAAAACGAGATCACGATAGTTCACCAGCAAAAAGTAAGTCGCAATTCAATTATTTTTGCTTTGGATTATAACTTTCAGTCAAAAAGTTCAAATCAATTACAGAACGTTGACGATAATAGATTATCTGTCAAAGCTAGTAAATTGGGTAATCAAAGTGCCCGTGTTTTTTTCTTTTGGTTCATTTAGGAAGTTTTCTTTAAAACTAGAATTACTCAATCGTTGTTTCATTGCCCAGGTGCAGCTAAGAATTTAGTGCCGGTATTAGCATCTTTACCTTTAGTAGTCCAGTCATCTAGTCCGCCAGGCTCTCCGAGAGGGGATCGAGACCCTGGCGGTTGTCAGAGTTCTGGATCCACGACTGTCTCCGCAACTTCATCTCCGGGTTTAGATGAGGAACCTGAACAATCAAGAATTTCTATAAACCCGACGGTGGAAATGTCACCCAGAAAAAAACCTCGTAAGCAACAACTTACTGGAGTAGAACTAACCGAACCGAGATGTACTGAGGAAGAAATGCAGTTTATTACGGAAGAGAAGATAAAGAAGGAAATAAAAACTGAAACTAGGGATAAAGTTATTCAAGAGAAGAAACAGAACTCTCATAATCAACAGGATCATAGCTTCAATCCACAACAACAAGCTTCCATGCCAGTTAGAAGCCGACCAAGTCTGTCGTTATTAGGTAAAATTATAATACTGCTATTGAAATGAATTGAGGTGTGCACACCTTGGATATGAATGTTTTCAATCCACTGGTACGCATTGAAGAGATATTCTACTGACTCAATTTTTTCATAGCTAATTACTTGTAATTTAAGACATAATTCGAAATTATTTCAGATTTTATGAGATTGTACCTTACATAAATTGATTGCACCAAAGAAAATGTAGTTACCGTAGGGTGCAGGTCGCATCGTTCATCCAAACATCTTCGAATTTGAAAGGAACATTCTAGATTGATGTAATGTTTGGGCAAATCAATAATATTCAAAGAATTTAATTTCCAGATACGAAAACTTTTAATTTTAAGGAGACTATTACATGAATTAATTTGAAAGAAAACAAAAAATGTAAGGGCCTAACGTTGGTTGAGGTGACATGGAATACCCCGCATATATAATAATGGTTTGCTCTTTAAAGCAAACTACTACAGTACTTTCAAGTACATCATTTTCGAATGTTTCCTCCAAATTTCAAAAATTTTTAACGAACGATGTAACCTGTATCTTGCGCCACTCACTTCTTTGCTAGATTTAATCTACCATTAGAATCACATTGGAGGACATGGCCAGAGCGCTCAAGGTGCCGAATAATATAATTTGAATTTTATCGGAATACTGAACTCATTGAGCCGGAAAGCCCAGTGTACATTGGTGTGTAGGTCAGTGGTAAACCAATGTCAACTAGCACTAACTCTAGGCAGATTCCTAGCGAGTTGGCTACTTCCATGCAATTCGTATTATTCAGCACACGTGCGCTTTAACCATGTCCTTCTACGTGATTCTTATGTCGTATTAGGTGTATAAGCCGAAATCCATAAAATCTCACTTAGTTTTCAATTATGTGTTAAAATTCAAGTAATTAGGTATTAGGAAGTAAAACAACCAATTCAATAGAATATTTCTCCAAAGTATACCAGTGATTTGAACAAAATTATTCCCAAGATGTACAACTATACCCGCTCAAAAAGACATATCTTTTCCTTTTCGAAATTGACTTTCCGAGTGCGTAAAGGGCAGTAGTCAACCTTTGTATGCAGATAAATTTCTTTCATCCTCGACTTTGTAAAGCACACTTATATTTATATATCGTTGAACTTATCCTGTTTCTTTTTTTTCGCTTGTTTAAACATCAGGATCTTCTTGGAAGAATAGGTGGGATGGAAGACAGCATCATTATCGAAGACCAAGTGACGTCCGGCCACGCGAAGAGAGAAGACCAACAGTCGCTGAATTGGCGCAACAAAAACACGTATTACAGAAGTTAAATGGTTGGAAAGTTTATCACCTCACCACCCAAATGGAGGATTTAGCAGATCTTGAAAAACAGGTAGGATTTATGAACTTTTAGAATCGAAGGGTGCAACAGATAATGTTTTAAATCCTTGAATAACATTTTTTTGAGGAAAACGTACAAAATTTCCCATTTTACGAGTCCTGGAAATAAACTGAAAGTCGTGATCAGTTGTGTTGTAACTCTTAGACTATTGCTCAGTCTATGATGAAATTCACGGGCAATAGTTGGCATTGAAAAATGAATATACAGTAAAAATTGCAGTCAATTCGATTATGGCACGTTTTTGTAACAAGTGATTTTCTTCAAATTTACGGTACAACTGCCAGTGAATGCGCAGGATATTTTACAACGAAATTAATTCCAAGAAGTTCATTCAAAACTTTTTAGACACGTTACTTGCTGCTCTGGCAAGGTGAGTCGGAAAAATGAATGAATGAAAGACAAAAATTGAATTTCCCCTTCGAAGTGGTACTTCAGCTGTGAAAAGTTGTACGAAAATCCAAATGTCAAATTAAAAACACTTTGTTTTTAAAGATGTTTACTCAAATCTCTGCCTCTAGGTGCACGAAAAATTGAAGTCCACTTTGTCCATGCTGGAGTCACAAAAAGGTGGTCGAGGAAGACAAGAAGAAGGACTGGAACGTGCTAACGAATTAATAAAGGGAAATATGCAGCGTAGTAGTTTAATCAGTGAAGGAATGACCGAGGCTCGAACCCAACTTGTAGCGATCTTTCAACATAAGGGCCATGTAACGGAGATTTTACAACGGTGCGGGAATAAACGAGCTCAAAAGAAGAGAGACAAGTAATTCTAGATCTATTTCATTGTAAGCTATGGGTACTAAATTTTTAATACTGTAAGAGTGTAAACCTTTTTACAGATATTTTTAACTCTGTCACATAGAATCTATATTGTCAAATAAATAAATAAATGGTTTTATAAGTCTTAATTTACGTAGTTCTGATTTACTGCCCTGTTTGTAAGTCTCAAATACATCTGTATTATCAAATAAATAAATAACTGGTTTTGGATGTTTTCTTTTTCGCAGTTTTTATTCATTGCTCTGTTCTCTTCTTAAAAATATCAATTGCAAACTATTTTTGCACAGCACCTTTACATATTTTAATCCTAGTCGAGGGGTTCATAACTCTTAAAGTCTAATGTACTAGTGTACTCTGGTGTATGAAGTCCCATGAAATCTGTGAAGTCTTGAAAAAATTGTTAAAATCCATGAAATCCCATCAAGTCTCATGAAGTCCCATGCAGTATTATGAAATTTCTTAATACCTAATGAAAGCCTCTGAACTCCTGTGAAATTCCGTGAAATCTATCGACGTGTGAGTTTGAATGAGACAAAATATAAATCACTTCCTAGTTTTCAAGAAGTGCCATTAGAGTCCTGAAAATATCAGCAATAAATAAAAGCAGAAGTAATTTGTTTGTCTGGTATTTGTAAATATAAAATCTAATTTTGTATATGTCCTTAAAAATTCATTTTTCAAGGTCCTCCAAGATCTTAGAATCTTAGAAGAAGAAACAATTTAAAACATTCTTTACTAGGAACTTTCATGGACTTTCCTGCATAGGTACATAATATATCTCACGTAAAAATCTGAAGTGATAACCTGAGTTGAAAATATCTAGATAATTATGTGTACATTTTTGTGTACGTAACTATGGAAACCACAGCAATCCTTTGAATTATCGTTGCTATAGAAGACTCTAAATTGCGTCACGTCGATTGTATTTCACTTTTGCTTTCAGTCAGGTAGATCAGCCTCTGGAAATATAAGATGTGGTGGGGTTACAGTCAACCGTTAGACTTAAGGCAAGAAATAAAGGAGAAAGAAGACGAGGACTTGAATGTACCACTGGAAGTAATAATCGTAGGTTCGGGGGATGCCCGTCATATAGTTAAAACTCTGGCATCAGCTTATAAGCATCAGAAACGGTGTATAAATTTCCATGTGATAGAACCATTTCTCGAACAAGTGGCAAGATCGATTCTGTTCCTGAGTACCACTCTCGAAGCGGGATTGGGTAAGCTTGAGCGAAAATATATGTGTAACAATAATTTGACTGATACGTTAAGGGTGTCGGGTACCGAAAATTACACGGTAGAGACTCGCAAATTTTTGTCTTAAGGGCAATCCCTAGTCGCCCACCTCCTTTTTGTCGAAAAAGGGGCGGAGTTGACACATGTCGATTATTATCCTAACCCAGGCGTCGAACACGCAAAAACAAAATGCATAGCGTTAATTCTATTTCAATTCCTAACATATACGTACAAAAACATATTCGTTTTATGCGAAAATAGAGCTTTCAGATCGCATTTAGATTTGTCGAGTGTGAATTTCCTCAGCGGCCATTAATATGCAGCTGTCCGCCGAGCTTCGCTGACCCGGCAGGTAGGTGGCGCCACGAATACATCGCTCCGACGCAAGGATAGTGCACTAAAGTATATAAAGAATCGTGAAATTCGCGTCGAAGCGATAAATTCGTGGCGCCACCTACCTCCCGGGCCAGCTAAGCTCGGCGGGCAGCTGCATATTAATGGCCGCCGAGGAAATTCACACTTGACAAATCTAAATGCGATCTGAAAGCTCTATTTTCGCATGAAACGAATATGTTTTTGTACGTATATGTTAGGAATTGAAATAGAATTAACGCTATGCATTTTGTTTTTGCGTTTTCGACGCTTGGGTTCGGATAATAATCGACATGTGTCAACTCCGCCCATTTTTCGACAAAAAGGAGGTGGGCGACTAGGGATTGCCCTTAATAACACTTTTTATAATAAAATACCTCACATTGATGAAATTTTTAAAATTTGATTTTCTCCTTGTATCTAACTTCCCATTATGAAAATTGAAAGTTTCAAAAAAAAAGGGAAGTTATTAGATTCGGTCTGCTTTTCGAAAACCGAGTTTTCATCAGGCCTCGATATTTTAGGGTCCTAGAAAGTTATTCTGACTATTTTTGGACGTCCGTCCGTGTGTGTGTGTGTGTGTGTGTGTAAGCAAATTTTTGTCCTACGATGTCTTTAGAAAGAATCGATTGACTTATCAAGACTTAGATCTGATTAGATTTTGTACTCGATTGGTCGAGTAGTTTCAAAGTTATTCGAGAAATAAATATTAAAGAAAAATTTTTAGTTCATGTTTTAGCGCCATAACTCCCAAACTGTTCGTGCGGTTAGCCTCAACACTTGATCTGATTTAAGTCTTGGATAGCCCATTCGATTATCGCAAGATTCATCAAAATCGAACGATTAGTTTAAAAGATATTGCACTAAAAAAATTTCTTTTTGCGGCGATCAAAAAGTTATACCAAACCTTGACTCTAATTCAATTTTGGAGTCAATCGATCTAATAGTAGTTTCAAAGTTATTCAAAGAATAAACATTGAAAATAACATTCATTTAAGTTTTTGTCGCATAACTCTTCATCTCTTGATTGAATAGTCTCAAAATTTATTCAGATTGAAGTCTTGAATACAGCTCTTTCAATTACCGAAAGATTCACTGAAATCGGTTGATTGGTTCAAAAAATATTGCACAACAAAATTTTCTTTTTTTTTTATTATATAGTGAAAAAATAATTGTGATTAAATCTCTAAAATTAAAGCTCTTCAAGCTCAAAAACATATAAATAATAACATTTTCGAGAAAAAAAATTTCAAATGACCATATCTCGAGAGAAGATTGACGGGTACGAATAAAAATTGGTATCTTAAGGTTTTTTGGATCGTTGATCATGAATACATAACCATCAGTATAACTTAGGCGAACAATTCTTATTACTTGAATAAATTTTAATATTTTTTTTATCGTGAAACGAATCCGACGCGGAAAGTTCAAGGGCTGGCCCTTCAAGGTCAGCCGCCTCACCTGCTTGTTACAATTGATTTTTTCGAATTTGGTAAGATACCGAAAATCCCATATGATGGAATTGTTCATTGTGACCCAAAGAATGCGTAGAAAACTCCATGACACTGAAAGGTCCAAAATTGTAGGAGGAGATCCCATTTGAAGAATGTGTCAGATTGCCTTCTAGTTTTTTATTCTTGTTGGTTTTCATTTCTTTCCCGTTATAAAGAAAATGAACTACCCTGGTTACAATGTTTTATGTATAATCGCATATCAATTTATACGTAATCTAGCTTTTATACTCGTGGAAAAAATGCTGTTCCATGAATATATTGCATGATGATGATAATTTCGTGAAATGTCATGGGTTACAAAAAAGGTCTGATGTCATTTTTCTGTAAGCCTCGTCGTTTAACAGATATCCTGCAAATAATCTATAAATCCGTTTCGTAGTTTGAATAACATGTCTACAAATTTCATACGGATTATTTTGTAAATATCTTCGAAATGGGTAGATTTAGAGCAAAAAGTCAAGAGATCTTTTTTATGAACCTTAAAATTCACCATAAAAAATATCTCGTAATATTTTTCTCTAAACAGCTTCGTTTGAAAGATATTTACATAATAATCTACGAATGGATTTGGAAGCCTGCGTAAGTAAAAAATAACTGCTGTTCTTTCCTTCTCTTCGATGGTTTTCTCCTAATAAAATTGGTCAATAAAAAACCTGAACAAGATGTAATAGTCCTACTTTACCGACCCAAAAATAAATCCGTAAAAAACTCCGAACCGGTGGCCAAAAATGATATAAAATGGTTTTATTCGATGATTAACGATGAATAGGATCGATCCAGTGTGCGAAATATATCGAAGGAGCGAAAAATAAATATTTTATGTTCGTGAAGTGTGGGCGTGTCACTTATTCTGGTTAATATCAAAACCATGCGTCAAAAACGCAAAATCCGGCGTTATAGCGCCATTCTACATGCTGTACCGAACATTTCTATCTAAAAAGATTGTTGATTCACGGAATGATGGGGACGAAAGACCGAACCCTACAGATTAGGGTAAATAGTGTAAATTATTGATTGTTGACAGCTAAGAGATGCGACGATTCGGTTTTCAAAATGCTCGACAGATGGCTCTATACGTAAATCCACGTGGAATATAGAGGGGACGAGACAGAGCTATTGGCACAATCCTGCAGTACGAAGTAGATAAAGGATTTGGTGACAGCAATGGCATGCGTAGAGCCATCTGTCGAGTGTTTCTGGAACCTAGTCGTAGCGTCTCGCAGCTGTCGACAATCAACAATTAACACTATTTACTACTAATCTCCACGGTTCGGTCTCTCGGTCCCATTATTGCATGAATCAACAATCTTTTTAGATATAAATGTTCGGAATTGCATGTAGAATGTCGCTACAACGCCGGATTTAGCGTTTTTGACGTATAGGTTTTGATATTAACCAGAATAAGCGACACAGCCACACTTCACGAACATGAAAAATTTATTTTTAGCTACTTCGATGAATGTCGCGTGCTGGATCGATCCTATTCATCGATAATCATCGAATAAAACCATTGTATATCATTTTTGACTACTGGTTCGGAGTTTTTTGCGGTTTTATTTTTGGGTCAGTAAAGTAAGTCTATTACATTCTCTTATCTCTGCCCGGGCACGGAATCTGGGAAAAAGAAATACGTCGCGACACGCTATCTGCTATTTCGAACACGTCCATCCCGAAACATGTTCGTTTCATGTTAAAATAGAGAAATCTCGTGTGAACCAAGCTTTTTTGACAATTGGCAATTCTTGAACGCTCGAAAAAATGGCGGTCGGCGTGTTTGCAGTTGTTGGGGCGACACCCCCGAGATTGCGTGAGTATATCCAACAGTGATCGTGTAGCATTGTATCCTATACTAGCGATTGTTTTACCCATATATGTAATACTCCTATATTGCTAATTCCTATAAGTGGAGAGGTAGAGAACTGAGAGAAACAGAATATATCTCTAACTCACTTCTGCTCCATGTTCTGCGCAGCTGCGATAGTAATGTTCTACGCAAGTGCCAGATGTTGACTTGCGCAGAAAGCTCTGATGTGATGGAGATAGAAGAGACCATATATGTAATACTCCTATATTGCTAATTCCTATAAGTGGAGGGGTAGAGAACTAAGTGAAATAGAATATATCTCTAACTCACTTCTACTCCATGTTCTGCGATAGTAATGTTCTACGCAAGTGCCAGATGTTGATTTGCGCAGAAAGTTCTGATGTCATGGAGATAGAAAGAGACACCATTATCGTCGGCACCGTAGCAAAGTAGCCATATTTCAGACCCTTTTAGCAATATAGGAGTATTACATATATGGAAGAGACACCATTATCGTCGGCACCGTAGAAAAGTAGCCATATTTCAGACCCTTTTAGCAATATAGGAGTATTACATACCGTGAGGTTATACGGAAGCCGTTCACTAGATGCAGGCAACCCAACAGTCAAATTTCCGAAGATTGCCGAAGGTGCAGAGTATTTGTCATTAAGAGGAAATGAACGTTGATTTAGCCATCTAGCGGATTTCTCACCGTACTACACACATGGACACATAATGATGAACGCGTATGTATGGATGTGTTGTGCCCATGTGTGTAATACGGTGAGAAATCCGCTAGATGGCTAGATCGACGACTAAACTGTCCGGCTGTTAGGTTAAAAACAATTGTCAGAGTGAAATTGAAGAATCTAATCGGAATAAAGTTAATATGCAAGATTCATCAATATTAATTAGTAAAAAAGTTGCAACAGTTAATTAATGAATTATGGCCGGTTTCAACAACGACGAATAACTTTTAATTGTAGATTAAATTCTATTCACTAGAAACAGAAGATTATTTAACATTAAATTTTCGACTTTTATTCGACGATTAAAGTTATTTTACGAATGAAAGCTATTCGTCGTTGGTGAAACCGGTCATAATTCATTCATTAACTGTTGCAATTTTTTTGCAAATCAATATTGATGAATTTTGCTTATTAACTTTATTCTGATCAGATTTTTCAATTTCGCTCTGACAATTGTTTTTAACCTAACAAACTGATAGTTAAAATGTCTGCTGACAGAAATTTTCGCGTCCCCTTCCATTAATGACAAATACCCTGCCTTCGGCAATCTTCGGAAATTTGACTGTTGGGTTGCCTGCATCTAGTGAACGGCTTCCCTATAACCTCACGGTATATGCAATCAACAATTTACACTATTTACCACTAATCTGCAGGGTTCGGTCTCTCGGTCCCGTTATTGAATAAATCAATAATCTTTTTAGATATAAATGTTCGGAATTGCATGCAGAATGGCGTTACAACGCTGGATTTTGCGTTTTTGACGCATAGGTTTTGATATTAACCAGAATAAGTGACACGCCCACACTTCACGAACATAAAAAATTAATTTTTCGCTACTTCGATGAATCTCGCGTGCTCGATCTATCCTATTTATCGTTAATCATCGAATAAAACCATTGTATATCATTTTTGACCACCGATTCGGAGTTTTTTGCGGTTTTATTTTTGGGTCGGTAGAGAAGGATTATTACATCCTCTCAATAGCACTGTTTTGCTCAATGTTTTTATAAAAGGTCATAGTTAGGTAGGGACCCGCCTTAAATATACATGTGAATATTCCCCTTTTATTTTTTTTATTTCCTCAAAATTTTTTTGACTGATTAAATATTCTGAAAGTCAACAAAATCCAGTACCCCCAGAATTCGATTAACAGATAGAAAAAAATTATTTCGGGGAATGAGAGACGAAAATTCGTTAGTTGAACGTCATTTTCCGTAATATTTTCATTATTATTTCGTTATAACGACTCGCAATATCCAAAAGAAACAATATATTTGGAGTCTTAGTAGAAAATAATGTTAACCAATGCACAAACAAATTGTCAATGCCATTGGATATGGAAAGATCGAATTCTGTCTACCTCTCGCTGTATTCGCGCATTTTGCCGATGTTGCGCCCTCCATAATTGATTCAAAAATACATATTTTCCATCTCTGAACATTATTCGACTAATAAAAAAAAAAAAAATCAGGCACTAGTACGCGATTGGTCAGTCGATCGTTTTCCGAGCGCTTTTTTGGGGGTCTCCTGCAGCTCTGTTAGTGACTGAAACTAACACCAAATATTAATTTAATTATATAGCGGTAGGAACTTTGTTTATGTTAAAGAAGCAGGAGTGTAATAATTAGAGCACTTAATTTAATTTCAATTCAATAAGTGTTGTTTTTTTGCAATATGAGTTGATTTTTGAAAAAGTTGGTAATTATTATTTATTTAACATAAACTGAAATACAATCTATGTGATGTGAAAGCGTCGACGAAAGGGCGCCAAAAAACAATCTCGCTCTACCCTGATCAAGGGCTAGGGCCGGCGCTGGCGTATTTTGTTATGAAAAATGTTATTGAGACAAAAATCTACGAGTCTCTATCGTTAGTTCTAGATGTAAAATTTTCGGTACCTGACCCCTTTAACAATGCGATTTGCCAATGGTGAATTAGGGGTCCAAGAACATAAGAATTAGAATGAGGGCATAATAACAGAGGCACATTATCTTGTGTCTATAATTTCACATTTAACCGAATCCATTTCAAATCAGGTAAGCAAGGCCAAAATGGATTGTCCAAAAATTTGAAACTTAACGAAACTGAAATATGTTGTTTTCTGAGGTAAAAAAAGACATATATTTTGTTGATTGCCTTAAAAAAAATTTCCGACGAAATTATAGCCGTTCGCACACATACGCGCCTGTTATAGATATTCTAGTAAAACGAACGAATTGTCTCTTCAAACCGCTATATCTTCGGAACCGATCCCCATAATTGCAAGTTTTTGGTCTTATTTTGTGAGGTTCTGAGCACTCTTTCAGAACCCGTGAAGAAACTGGAAGAATATGGCGTCCTTTTTTTGCCAATTCACATAAGCTGATTATCTCAAACTTCATTTTTTTTTCTCTACGTTACACACAATATGCGGGGTGATATGCCCGATATATCGATCGATTATATTGATGCTACGAAACTCCTTCACATGAAAAAAACCAAATTCCTGCGTTCTAATGCAATCCTCCAATTCCTGTACTACTCCTATTGCTTTCATATTAATACAGATTCTAATGTACTATGAGTTTCTGATCCAGGAAAAAATGTAATAGAAACTTGTATCAGCTATAACTGGACTGCCGGAGGAATGGATACTACCCTGCAAGAGCATTGCAAATGGAAAAAATATCGTCAAGTAAAAAAGAGAATTACACTCGGAAAAATTACAAAGACCTATCGAATTAGGAAATAATGTCAGGCACCACGTCCTTTCGGTAATTATACATCATAAAGTCGGATCTCGCTGATTCGTTTAGTGTTATCGAAACGAAAAATGATTTCAAGCGCTACATATTTGGCAGGCACATTCTTTTTAAACACGCCGCGCGCAAAGCTCGATTTTGCGCCCGCTTTGCATGCACAAAATTCAACAGTCCACACGTTGGATTGAAAAACAAGGTTCAATACACGTGCGAAAGATGATTCTCGACTCATGTGATTGTCACCCTCGCTTCGCTCGAGCGAAAAATTTCACACTCGTCCGAGAGTCAACACTTTCGCACTTTTACCGAAATGTACGTACTATTTTCCCACTTTGCTACAATTACGCGCACCTGTTGTAGTATATTTCTTTCAACCTGCATCTGCCAGAACATACAGTGTGTCTGAATGGAAAATGTTAGTGAGAAGTAATTTTTTCTCAAAAATGTAATATCTTGCAAATCTGGACCATGGATTCAACTCTCAACTAATAATTTTTTTAACGAATTTGAAAAATTTCTAGGTTCGCGTGCATTATTCCCAGTTATATTACGTCACGTAATAGGATAGTCTACTCCGAACGGGGGTTGTATGGGCAATGGTTCAATGCCGCTAAGATCTCTGTATCAAGATTCAGTAACCCGGATACCGAAATCTTTAAAAATAGCATTCCCTAATCCATTTTGGGTCGCTGGAATGATAATGTTTGATGATGAATGCAATTGATGATTGACGGTTTTCTAATTATTAACGATAATATGTATGCAATTAATGGTTGGATCATTTCGATTGTCCCAAAACATTTAATTCTGTGTATGCAATTTTATCCGATTTACAACAGCGACGAAGGAACATTCAAAACCCAGTTCTATTCGCATAGGCTGGATATACTATTATGTGCACTACATAAAATATCAGAGCTCGCAAACCTTGACTGTCGATGGACACAGAACTGTTACTGAAGAAAGCCAGGACATCAAATGATTATGAGTCTATGACCTTGGAACCTGTTCATGCAAATCACACACTGTACAATTAATTTAATAATTAATAATAAATAGAAAGTAGCGCAATTGTTTTCACACACGTTTTGTTCATAATAAGGAAATTGATGTTAAAAAGAGAGTGGGAGAAAGGATTATGTGCCTGTCAAGTACGTAGCCCTTAAAATGATTCTTTGTTTCGATATCACTACACGAATCAGCGGAGTCCGACTTTACGACGTATAATTGCCAGAAGATTATGGTGCTTGGCAATATTTTCAGATTTGATAGGTTTTTAGAATTTTTCCGAATGGAATTCTTTTTGTACTTGACGGTATTTTTTACATCTACAATGTTTTTGCGGGGTATTAGCTATTTCTTCAGCAGCCCAGCTTTAGTTGGAACAAGTTTCTGGTACATTTTTTCCTGGATCAGAAACTCACAGTGATCTGTATTGATATGAAGACATTAGGAGTAGTACAGAAATTGGAGAATTTCATTAGAACGCAGGAATTTGGTTTTTTCATATGAAGGAGTGTCGTAGTATTAATGAAACTCATAGGATATATCGGGCATATCATCCTGCATATTGTGTGTAACGTGGGGAATGAAAAAAAATGGACCTTTGAGAAAATCAGTTTTTTCAAATTTTCTAAAAAGGGACGGCGCATTGCTAATTTTCGAAAATCTTAAAGTTTCTTCACGGGCTCTGAAAGAATGCTAAGAACCTTAAAAAATGAGACCAGAAATTTGCGATTATGTTGATTGGCTCCGAAGATACAGCAGTTTAAAGAAAAAATTCGTCTGTTTTACTAGAAGATTTGTAGCGGGCAAGTAAATATTCGAACGGCCATAATTTTGTCGGAAATTTTTTTTCAGCCAAACGCCAAAATACGGGCCTCCTTTTTCACTTTAGAAAACAACATATTCCAGTTTCGAACAATTCTGCAACATTATGATTTCCAGCCTCCCCGAACTGAGATGGATTCGGTCATTTTCAACATCTTCACGATCAGTATATTTATAACTTCTCCAAGTTCAGTAAAGTCTGCTTTCTCGAACAAGCTGTTGGCTTATTTTCTTCCTTGATTTAAAGTTGTGTGATTTAAAAGTAAGAAAAATTTAAACTAAAGTTTCTCTGAATAATATAATTTGCGCAAAGCAATTTTCAGAGATATCTACAAAATATGTTTTGGCAAAGTGAAAGGTCTAGGAAAACTTTGTTGCTCCAATTTGTTGAAATGACTAATACTGAGCTTTATCTCATGTCCCATTTAAGGAATACAAGAAGCGACGAGATATTATTTGGAATTAATGGGTAATACTTTGCTAAGACCAGCGACAGCTAAATATTTGGTACAAAGAACGCAAATCCTGGGTGATATTCCAACACAAAGCATAAGTTGTCCCTGGATAAATTTGGAAAATCTTAAACATAAGGATAGAGATATTTTGGAATCAATTTTTAAGTTAGTATCAGAAATTAGTAAATCAATGTTAATATTGTATCCAAGTAAATTATGTTGATGGCTTCCTTATTAAATACAACTAGGTTCTGGGAGAAAGCGACGTGTGAAGGAATTCCCATCGTAGAGTATTGGGATCGCAGGATAAGAAGAGCATTGGAGCGCCGCTACGATTACAGAGATGGTGTGTTCGACTGGGATTACCACATGATACTAAAGTCTAGAGAAAATACCAATCTAACATTGCACGAATACAGGTCAATATAGTATTCGGATTTTTATCCCAAATTATCGCTAGGCAGTGATTTGAGTATATTTGTCAAATCGAATAAATCAATATACAACTTAGAGTAAAATTCTTGAATTCGCATCGAACTTAAATGCATCGAAGTAAAATGAATGATAAGATCATATTATTTTCGAACTTGGAAATTTTATTGAATTTTTTTTTTTTTTTTTGATACAAATATATATGTAGCCTGGAATGTGAAAAAATGTACATAGTTCAGGCAATCTGGAGCAGCTAGTCGTTTGGGTCCTGCTGCGAATATTACGTGAAGGAGTGTGAAAAATATGTATATTTGTGTATAAATATTATAGAACCCAAGCGACTGGCTGTTCCAGATTGTCTAAACTGTAAACATTTTTTTACATATCGCGCTACATAATTGTGTAACAAAATAATGTAATAAAATGTCCAAGTTCGAAAAGAGTATGATTTTATCATTCATTTTACAAATTAAATGTGAATTTAGAAATTTTACTAAATCTTCTATTCTTTACTGCAAGGTATGTGGCGGCCGCTGCAGAATGCTTTCTTTTAACAATCTTCTTGTAATGAAAAATTGGCTGCAATTTGAATGAAAGAGTCGTTCAACATCGCGCTCGGCTTCCAAAAGCGTTTGACGTCGCTCTCCGCGGCTCCAAAGCGCTCGACGTCGCGCCACTTTCGTCCTTGATTTCAAAAGCGTTTGAGTTGAATTGAGCTAAGGCGTCTGCATTATATTGATAATACAGTTATAGGTATTGATAAATCCAAATTTGATGATATTTATTGATATTCAAATGATAAATAATATTCACATGATCTCGAGAGGTTGATAAAATATAAATTAATGTCAACTTCTGGATGCCTCGAGTTTTATAACCCCTTGTCGGAAATTTCTACTTATGCAGCTAATTACTTATACAGTTATAAGATCGTGATATAATGGCCAAAACTCTTCGGGTATTATCTGCTTATCGCATTAAAATCCTTCTGTTTGTCTACATCAATTTTTATTTTTCCCGAATATGCTTCCGTTAATGTACGATCTTCTCATTAGGGTGCAGCGAGTAAAAACACTTTTGTTTTTTACTGATATTTGGGTAATGATAGTTTGTGTTTTTGGCCGAAAAATATGTAAGCAAAACTCAGGACTTGTAGCTCAATGGTTTGCGGGTCTAGTATTGATTTGAAATTCAACGAAAATTTTTTCGCCATATAAGGAAGCCGTTCACTAGATGCAGGCAACCCAACAGTCAAATTTCCGAAGATTGCCGAAGGTGCAGAGTATTTGTCATTAGGGGGGGGGGGGGGGGGGGGGGGGGGGGGGCTCTACGCGATTTTTACGGACATTAACTATTCTTTCGAATATCTCTGAAACGGAGGGTCCAATCGGATTGTCCTTCTGGCAGGCGATGTTTGAAAAGGAATAAATTTGATCTATCAGGTGAAATTCAATGAAATAATTCATCTATTTTTTTTCATCGCAAAGTGTAGGAGTCACGTATATCGACATATATCACAGTCTATGCATCGAAAATGCAAAATCGGCTTCCTGAGCCCGATTCTATATGAAATTCCAAACACAACCATCCGAAAACATCTTTGTTTTCGACAACGATATAGACAAAATACGTATTCTACGAATTTGTTGTAATTAGCGATTGTCAACGGCTGGAGATGCCATTATATTAGTTCCCAGAACGCCCGTGAGATGTCGGTCAGAGATGATTTGGAGACTAATAAAACGTATATTTACAATATAATGCAAAGAGTATAGGATAGAGAGGAAGGTCCCATAAAAGCCAATGTATAGAAACGTACCTCGATTTTCAGCATCCTCTGGTGGCTCAAAGGAAAATCAATTTACCCCCACTCCGATTCCGGCGGTTGTTTCAAACCGACAAATACACATATACGCTCTGAAATGCGTATATCATGGAGTGCGATTTCATAACTTGTATCACTGCCGTTACACTGTCGATAGATATTATAAGAGTAATACGTGTACGTGAAGTAGACTCTCTTATGATATCTATCGACAGTGATAGCAGTGATAAAAGTTATGAAATCGCACCCCTGTTATAGCGTGAGCTTACATTTTCAAAATCTCTTATACCCTATGAATGTAGGTATTATGCAGAGATATGAAAGTAAGTATCGTAATAGGAGGGTAGAATTAGGTAACAAAAATTTTGATCTCATCTACAAATGTAATTCTGTCAGCGCTGACAAAGTTGTACACAAAATTGGAGTGGAATAAAAAACAACTCAAACAAATGGTACTGAAATGATAAGTATATTTAGGTACTATATATAAGTATAAAATAACGTCTATCACATAAATTGTTTATTGAAAAAACATATTTCCATATAATCCTGTATCTTTGAAATTTATTTACAAAAATAAAAAAATGAAGAACTGAGAAGCTCAATTCATTGCTCTCGTCATACAACACGAAAAATGTCAGTAATTTCGTAAATTTTATTTCCATTTATTTTCAAGTTATGTACAGAATATAAAAGATTGTACCTATATGGTGAGTTCGAATGTGAATTCTGGATTGGATGTAAATGATCTATACATAAATGATCGTAAATTTGTAATCGTAAGATTTGTAAAGAATGCTTACTGTTGAGTTCTCAATGAACTTTAAATGAATTTTTTAAACCTATATACAAATTGATCGACTTTTTTCATTTTGATTAATTATTTTCACCGTCTTACCACAAATGTCGTTTTCCTTCTGCAATATAACTGAAGTTTCGTCGTTTTCTTTCTGCAATATAATTGAAGCATCGTCTTTTTGACATCGGCTAGTTGGTCCGCCTGAAATTATTATTTCGAACATGGGTAGTACTCATAGATGTATAAACAATAGTTTGCAATTTTCCATAAGAGCAAACACAATTGATTTGTTTACCTGGTACCAAGGCAGAACTATTTCACGCAGAAAGTTGCAGATCCTCTGACTGCATACGTGGATCTTGATCTTTATCTTGTAGGTCATTACTTGTAGATGGTCCATTGAATGTTGGTACAGCGTTGCGTGTCAATAAACATCGTGGGTGCTTTTTCCATATATATTTCGGCTCAAAATGCATGCTACATATACGAAAATCAGGTCGACACGGATTTTTCGCTTGAATAAAATCAAGCCATTTTTGACACCTGTATCATGAAATAGTATATTACGTAACAAATGCGGAAAGTTGGTGATCCCATCGCTCGAGTGCGACGTTTGCCGCCCGAGCGTAGCGAGCGTAGCGACGTATGATATTTTTTAACACGAGGTGCGGGAAGGAAAATAAACAATGACGTAACATAGCAACGAACTCATTTCAGTTTACAATGAAAATTTGTGACATATTACGGTTCAGTACGGGAAACAATCACTTTCCGCACGCTCCACAGGCATGGAAAAACGTACTTTCCGCACGCTGTGGTGAAAAAATATATATCGTATAGTCAATAACATGTTTTCATAATTTTTAACATCAACGAACTCGCAAGCGTATGTTAGAATAAGTAAGGTTATATCTTTACTTACAGTTCCTCTTTCTTTGGTAAAGCAAAAAATGTTATTTGCTCTTGACTCTGGATCTCTTGATTTTTTATATATTTGTTATTGTAACATGATTTCACATCGTAGTATATCGGCATTTTTATATAAAACAATTACATTCTGAAATAATAATTTTGAAAGACTGCGTCCGTAATTATGATATCCGCATCCTCACACCTACAACACTACCACAATCGCATCACCACGGATAACACACACATGCACTGTATTTTTCCGCTGAGCCACCAGAGGCGCTTCGGTAAGGCGATACGGGTACTTTCCTCTCTATCCTATACTCTTTAATATAATGCTTTTCGATGATTTCTTTTGTTCATTTATGCTCATTATTTTAGAATTGACACATTGAAGAAATTATTGAAAAGTACCATACTAAAAAAGGACAAAGATGGACGGGAGACGAAAATAAAATTTGGAATACGTGGTGCTTGGTAGGCTGACTTTTAAATTCCTGAGAGAACATTGACACGTTTCAATTTTTATTTTCTTATACTTTCTCTAAGAAAGCCCGCCAAGTAGCAAGTACTTTGAAATTTTTTGTCTTTATTGCAAACCAATGGAAGCCTTTTTTGCCCCTGGTTGTATCTACGCACAAGTAAATTCATATAAGCATTATCATTTTTGCTCTAAGTCCTTAAGATTAATTTTATCGACTTTTTTTTATCTCTTCTAGTTTTCAAAATATTAACCTAGGGTGACTGAAAAAGACCACCCTGTATACACGTAAAGTAAAATCGTGAAATGCATAACTTACGCTGCCATTTTAATTTTTTGAAAGTATGGCTAGATGTCGGGGAATCAATAATGCCATCTTTATTTTCCTAAGAATAATAGAATTTTTGGCTCAAATTTTGTTGGCCTTCCGCCTAATTTTCCAGATAGGTACTTGACTGGATTATTTCGAATGGGACTAGGTATACACTTTTATAGAACACTGATTCTGAACCAATGTGTTATATGTATAAGTCCTCTCCAACTATTCAAGATTATTGCAAAATATCAACAATTGAATACTTGAAAAATATACAACTGTTTATTATACAGATTTTGGAGAAGAAATGGCATTGCTTTTACATGGATAGAAGGCGAGCCTGCACGATGTAATCCGACTTTAATCAATAACATCATAAATTATGGAAAAGGATTTTTACACCACGCCTACATGGGAGACATCAACGTTGGGCCATATTTTACGTGGAGTTTAGAGACGGATAAAAAAACTGAGTAATTTAGTAAACTGAATCAATATTTACACATAACACGGAATCGTACAGAGTATAAGATGTTGAGAATATAAGGTGTACCGATATGAGTGCCGATAATACAAGAACAAGATCTTTCACAATAACTCGAACGCGGGTGTTTATGGGCAAATCCATAAAACTTTCAACTTTTCTGAAAAAAAAATTTTTTTCGTCATTCTGCGAACACACACTCCAGGTTTGATGTAGGCTTTCAAATTACTTTTGGGACGATTAATTCATGTCTGTTAACTGTTTTAAAGTAGGGACGTAATAGTTGTGGTAGTATCATTGTAGAAAATAATTTTCACATAAAATGCATTCAATTCATGTTGAATAGAATGAATATTGAACTTGACTTTGCAAGGAGAATATCATATAGTAATTCTATACAATATCATACATAATATACAACAATAACAACAAAAATTAACAAAGGTATGAAAATTCAAACAAAAATTTAGTACTTTTCCGTCCTAGGCCGTAAAGTAGGATTTTACGGACTGAATGGGGATTGTGTTGTGGGGAAGAACTTCGCGCTTGTCTGAAAATCAATACTTTCGCACTAGTCTTGAAAAGTACTATTTTCTATTACTGTTTGCATTTTGCTTTCTCAAAGAAAAAGCTTTTTTGAACATGACTTTGCATAGATGAAAAAAAAAGAAAAAAAATTATTACTGTAATACATGAATCGTTCATCAAAATGAAATAAGATTCACTAAATACTGGTAGAATACGTTCCTATTACGTTGATTAAAATATAACAATGTTGTTGTTGAAATTATATTTGAAACATACGTAGACATGACACGCCACTATTTTTTTCTGTTAAGACGCATGAAAAACAGTAGTTCAGAATTATGATAATATAAAACGAAGAAAAAAAAATGGTGTTGTAAGAACTGAATTTCATACAAAATTTACGCTTTTGAGGGTAATTTCCGAATTGTTACCGCATGAAAGCTATTAGCACAGTTCTGGGACACCTCGCTAAAGATTCGATTTTGCTTACAAATCTGTCAGCGTTGCTTACTTATCGATACATCGGAAGGTGCACGTGTACCTACAACGAATAATTTTGCGAAAATAAAAATCTTTCGAAATGTTTCGGTGTATGGACAAAATAGACCAGGGTCGATAATTTCAAAAATGGTAAAAAGTGAAAAACAAATAGTAGTAGGATGAAACCCGTCAAAAAAGGACGAGAATATAACAAAAATGAAAGGAAAAATAATTTACGGGCGATCTGAGGTCGGGAAGTGGAAGGGGGTGAGTTTTTAAGGGTAAAAAACGGCGTATCTCAATTTCCGGCAAAACTACAAGTCCTATGAAAAAAAATTAAATGACAAAGTTGTAGGTAATAAAGAGACCTACAACTTTTGTAATTACACTTTTTTCACATAACCTCAAAATTTATGTGACAAATTCAAATAATCAAGTTTTTGGTTTTTTATTTTTATCTTATGCAAAAAAAATTTTTTTTTCACGAAATTTGGTGAAAACTTACCTTTTTATGTCCTAAAGACACTGTAATTTTTTTGATTTGAAATATTTAATTTTTCACCTTATTTTGACTTAATATCGAAAAAACACCCTAATTTTCAATCGAAAATTCTCGCGTCAAAATATCAGCTTTTTAAAAAAAGTCGGGGAGTTTTTTGTTCGTTGAAATCTCTTCTTTTTGATAATGTAAAAAAATATGTACATAACTATGGTAAATGTTCTCAGAAAATGCAAAGAAAAGAAAAAACTCGAATCCGAAATTTTTTTTTTAATCACTATGTACAATTTTGAGCTATTTAGTAAAATTTACACTTTAATTACTTGAAAAACGTACAACCTCAGATCGCCCGTAAATTATTTTTCCTTTCATTTTTGTTACATTCTCGTCCTTCTTTGACGGGTTTCATCCTACTACTATTTTTTTTGGTTTCAAAAATTATCGACCCTGGTCTAAAAAACTGAAAACACATTACCTAAATTAAACTAAAGACTGGAAAGGTGCTTGTGGAATATCATTAAAGATTCAAGAGTATTCGTGATTCGCTTATATGATTTCGATATTTTCTTCTCTATCAAAATTTGCTGCAATTTTACGATATATATTTTATGGGATTTAATTATGCAAATACGTTTCTAATTCTATGTAGAGAGTGTGTTCAAGTGTGTGGTAATGTCATCTTACGAAATATTCCCAATCTTATCGCGCTTCGCTACGAGTTGAAAGTTTTGTGGATTTGCCCGTGTAAGCATTTTAGACTATGAAGAGCTCATTATAATTGGCTTTCAAAAAGATGCTGTGATCCACGGCATTGCCATTTGGCACCGCTTAATTCCTTATCGTAAGTAGAAGATAGGATACTTATCTGACTCATCTATTTTTAGAGAAAAACCTCCATCTCCTGTTCTCTCTATGTAATTTCAGTAACAAGAAAAAAAAAACTATCATTATGAATCAATACAATTTGCAAATATGAATGGAAAAAGTTGAATCACCGATTACAATCTCCAAATGTATTTGCAAAAGATTCAGTCATCAATTATTATTTTGAATTGTAATTAGTGTCTATTCTCAGCTTAATGACACTGGATGTGTATAGTTATGTATTCTCAACTACGTAGAGGTGTATAGGGGAACATATTCAGTAATATACCAGTGTATTTAGCTATACATATGTATAAGAGTAATGTATGTATATTAAATGATATACAATTATCCAAAATATCCTTATACCCCCAACACAGTCGGGTATACCTACCTATAAACACCCAATATAATCAGGCGAAGGATGAACACCAATTACATTTGGAAATTGTGATATTGATGATTAATTTTCTGTTAATAATTACTAAAGCAAGTGTAATTGACGATTAAATTTTTTTTAAATTACAAATTACGGATGTAATTGGTAGTTGAATTAACGAATCAACGCTACTGTGACAATGATATTTCTTCGTCGTCAGTTAATTAAAATAATTCCTTTCGAATTTGTAAATCAATGCCCAGGCTCATTTGTATTTTATAGTACAAAAATATGCATCTTTGATATAATTTTGCGTATACATTTATTCTTTAAAATTAGTTATTACGGAGCAAAAATTCAATTTTCACAATGTTAAAAAAATACAATTGATTGAATATTATACGTCGAGTCATATAACATGGGAATAGAAATAAAGTACTTTATTTGCGCGGTGAGTTCTATGAGAACTCGACAAACGTTTGACCTTGATTATGTAGAATACTTTTACGTGACCAAATACTGATAATCTTTCAATTAATTTCTCAATTCAAAAGAAATTATTTTGATTCGGTACGAATAAAGAAATATGCGCGTGTAACACCGGCGTTACAGCCTTAGCCTTAGGATCACATGGCAAGTTTATCACGGGAAGAATTTACAGGCTAAGGTCCCCAATATTCTATTACATCATATGTTCAGATTATCGTGCAAGACTTGCGCATTTGTATTGTACTCACAATTATATGAAATTTCCCTTGTCTTTAACGTGATGACGGAGAGACTGTGTTTAGATTGACTGGATTGCAGTAACCCTGACTCCAAATTTATTTTTCAGGAGCTTCAGAGCCACTGACATTGCAGAGCGTGAAATTATGCGAGCAATACATGAAATCAGAACTAATGAACCAATGTACGATAACGTTGCCGCCGCTCATAGAGATCCCTCTCTTTTGAATGCGATAATAGTAACAGAAATGCCTGATAATGGAATTGAACAAGAAACATGGTCGGCGGGTCAAACATTTAAACGATGTAAAGAAAATATCACTTGGACAGATATTCCAGGATTTCAAGTATGGATATACACACGTGCATATACTTATGCACATTTACACTTTAATTACTTATTAAAATTAATCAAATAGAAGAGTAACCGAATCCATCTCAATTCGGACAGGCTGAAAATCGTAATGTTGCAGAATTGTTCGAAACTGGAATATATTATTTCCTAAGGTAAAAAAAAAAACGTATTTTGTCGTTTGGCTGAAAATAAATTTCCAACAAAATTATGACCGTTCGAATACTTACGCGCCCGCTACAGATGTTCTAGTAAAACGAACGAATTTTTTCTTCAAACCGCTATATCTTCGGAACCGATGAACATAATTGCAAGTTTCCAGTCTCATTTTATAAGGTTTTCAGCATTCTTTTATTGCCCGTGAAGAAAGTAGAAGATTTTCGAAAATTATCAATATGGAGTCTGTTTTTCGAAAATTCGAAGAAACTGATTTTCTCAAAACTGCATTTGTGTTTTTTGATCTACGTTACACACAATATGCGAGGTCATATGCTCCGTATATATCCTATAAGATTAATTGATGCTACGGTAGCCCTGCTAATGAATAAATCAAATTCCCGCATTCCAATGAAATTGTACTACCTACTCTCAAGGGGATTATACCCTACTGAAATTTCTACTTTCCCCAATATAGAAATCTTAGTAGGGTATCCGTTTAAGAGTAGTACAGAAATGAAAAAACAATATTCCATGCCTCGAAATTGATTTCCAATGACCGAAGGATACGAAAAACCGGAATTTCATCTTCAAAAACTCCCCCTATCCCCAATTCTCAATGGATTGGCATGAAATTTTTTAATATTTTTATTGAGTAGTAGTAGTATGGAGTTTCATTTGCACACTCTCAACGGGTTTTTACAGTGTTATTTTTACATTTTTGGCTCTTCAGTAAACAATATATATATATATATATATATATATATATATATATATATATATATATATATATATATATATATATATATATATATATATATATATATATATATATATATATATATATATATATATATATATATATATATATATATATATATATATATATATATATATATATATATATATATATATATTTTACTTATCTTCTAACTTATCTCTATCCTTACAGTCTTAATCATTATTTCAGTATCCATTTATTTGTTTCCACATTTCCTTCCTTTTTTTCTTCTTCTTTCACACCTCCATCCCTCATTGCTCATTCTTTATCCTCTTCCACCTCCTCCTCCCCACCTTTCTTATCCGTATCCATCTTCCTGTAGGTTTTCTCTATTTCTCTATAGTACCGGCATATACCTTTGTGTACCTTCCCTTTTAGATCCTTCATCATTCTTCCTTTTGTTTCTCCTTCTTCTATTTCATCAAGCCATTCTGCTACTCTCTTTTTTGCGTCTTCTGACATCTTCTCCCTTCCTTTTGTGCATAGTAATAGGTGCACCATCGTTTCCTCTTGGTCATTGCATAATCTACACTTCCAGTCTTTTTCTCTTTTTTTCCCCGTTCTTCCTATATTGCCACATCTTAGCCTTGCCCACATTTCCTTGTCTCTTCCGTCCACTCTCTCTTCCTCCCAGTACTTCCATGCTTTTCCGTCATTGTCTATAATATACTTATAAGTGTCACTGAATGTGGACCTTCTGATTTTTTCTTCCTCCTTCTTCATTGTGTCTTACTTCAAAAACTCTAGGCCTTCTTTTATCTTCTCATCGACTTTTTTCGCATCTCCCCCTTCCCTTATTAGTTCAACCAGATCCTCTATTCTCATGTTTCTTAGCACAGTCATTAGATTTTTCCCCCATTCTTCCGTCAGGCAGGTCTCTGGCCATATTCCCTCTGCCATTTCTGTTATTTCTCTAATGTATCGTAGTGCTCTCTCTCTCTTATCAGGTATTCCATCGTGGGTACTCCTAGTTTTATTCTCCATATGTAGCTTGGTATTGTTCTGCTCACCCCCAATGCCATCTTGCAGTACCTACTTTGCGCCTTCTCGACAACTCTTATTTCTCCCAGACCCCAGATTTCCACTCCATACATCGCACCAGCTTTAACTATTGAGTCCAATAGGTACAGTCTTTCCTCCATCACGTTTCGTCCTGCCCTTTTCCAGATGCTCCATACCATGTTCGACGCTTTTTGTGTTTTTCCTGCTGTTTTCTTCCCATGTATCCATACTGAGTTTTTACTTGTGAACCAGTATCCCAAGTATTTAAATTCCTTTACTATCTGCACCTCTTCTTTATTTATTTCCTATTTTTCTTCTTTTCTGTTTCTCCCTCCACTTCTGAATATCATTATTTTCGATTTCTTGGTATTTACTTCCATTTTATTTTCCTTCGCCCATCTTTCCAGGTGTTTTAGTATGCTCTTTAGCCCTTCGGTTGGTTCTGCGATTGCTGCCACATCATCTGCGTATTTTATAGCAAATAGTTTTTCCCTTCCTATGACTGCTCCTCCCTCGTTTTTCTTCTCCTACCTTTCCTCTAAGTCATCTATGTACAAGTCAAAAAGTACTGCACTTAGCGCGCATCCCTGTCTTACTCCCTTTCCTGTCCTAAAACTTTTTGTGGTTGTTCCTTGCACTTGCAACTCTGCTCTTGTGTCCTTATATATTTCCTTTATTATTTCCAGCATTCTTCCTTCAATTCCCTTCTTTTTTAATTTTTCTATCATCTTTTTTCTGCATACTCTGTTAAAAGCTGCCCTGAAATCGATAAAGGCCACATACAATCTCCCTCCTTTCCTCTTCAGTTTCTTTCCTATTATCGTATTCAGTGTGAATATCTGGTCTCTCGTTCCTCTGCCTTTCCTAAAACCAGCTTGGCTTTCCGTTAGTTTTTTGGTCTTCCCTATCCACCTGCCTAACCATTCTGTCATCATTTTTGTTTGCACTTTATATCCTGTATCTAGCAGCGGTACGCCTCTATAATTTATATATTCGCGCAATTCTAGCATTTTCCCATCCCTTCGCGATCCCTCCCTTTCTTCATATTCTGTTCAGTGCTGATCTCATCTCTTCCCTTTGCCTTTACGGCAGTGCCTTCAGGAATTCTGCTATCTCATCTTCACCCGCTGCTTTTCCGTTTCTCATTTTCTTCAAGGTCTCTTCCAGTTCTTTCTTCGTAAACTCCTTATAAAAATCTCGATTTTCCTGGCTTTCTTTCTCCTTATCCTCTTGTTCCTCTCTTTCCCAGATGCCCCTTTTGTCTTCGCCACCGTTCTCTTCCCCATTCTGCTTTTCCTCCGCATTCAGTAGTTTCTCAAAATGATCTTTTCATTGTTTCTTTGTAATTTTTTCATCTGCTATTCCTTTCCCTCTAATCTTGAATTTATTTATTACTTCCCACCACTTTGTCATATTTTTTGCTTTTCCTACCTTCTCCCAGATTTCGTTTTACCATTTTTCTTTTGCCTCCTTAATTGTTTTCTTCGTATTGCTTCTCTCCTCTACCAATTCTCTCTTTGTCTCTTTATTTGTCCGCTCTGTGAATACCTTTAATTTTTCCCATACAACATTTCTCTGCTCCCTGCACTCTTCGTTAAACCACCTTGGTAGCTCGTTTCTTCTATTACTTTTTTGAATGTCTTCTTTAACCCCGCCTTCTCAGCGGCTCTCACTATTTTTCCTTTCACCCCCTCCCATTCTTCACTGCCTTCGTCCAGCTCTTCTTTTGTATTTCCTCCGCGTATCTTTCCATGTTTTCTTCTTTCCAGACTAGCCTTGTGACCTCTTGTGTAACCTCCTTTGTTTCTTCTGTATCTCCTCTTTCCCTTACCGTTCCCCCCACTGCGAACACTATTGGTAGGTGGTCTGATTCTATTCTATCCAGCACCTTCATCCACCTGATTTCTACTTTCTCCACTTTGTCTACCACTATGATGTAGTCTATTACTGATCCATTGCATTCTTCCCCGCTCCCCACGTATGTCACTGCCACCCTTATCTCCTCCGTTCTTCCATTTAGTACCTTCAGGCCCATGTCCTCGCAAAATCCTAGCAGCCTTCTTCCCTCTGCGTTTATTATCTTGTTCTGCGACATTCTCATTTCTTCATCGTCTTCTTCCATTCCTTCATTATTCATTGCTTGTTCATTTCCTATCCTTGCATTCATATCTCCTGCAATTATTACTTCTTCCTTATTCCTTGCTTCCTTTAATATTATTTCTTTCAGTTCTCTTTCGATTTTTCCGAAGCCTACATAGTTGTATACTGTTATTATTGACATTTTTTCTCTTCCTACCTTGTTGCTCAGTATTAAGCCGGCCTCCCATTCTTTTATCTCCCGTCCTTTTTCACTTCCCTTCTTAATGCCTATCGCTTGCCCTCCTTTCGCTCTCCCTTTTCTAACTCCTCTTTCTTCATAAACTGCCTTGAAGCTCCATTTAAATTTCCCACTCATATTTTGTGCTACCCTCGTCTCATCTTTTTTCTCTATTCAGGTCTCCTGCATGATTATTACGTCTGTCTTTTCTAAGAATTCCCATGCCTCCCCTATCTTATGGGTTCCCGCTATGTTCCATACTACTATTTTCAGCTCTTCTCCTTCTCCCCCTTCTTCTTTCTTCTCTCTCCTTTTTTTTGGTTTTCTCCTTTCGGTCCCCTCTTATTTCCTTTCTCTCTTGCCCCTCTTCAGCGTTCTCTCCGCCGATCGTACCGAAAGGGCTGCGTCGTCCCTTCACCTGTTATCCCTTCTATCTCCCCTTTTCGGTCATTCCATCTCCTCCATCTTTCTCCCATCCATATCTTCATGTATCTCACTTCCGCATGTCTTTCTTCCCTCCTTTCTAGTGCTGCCATTTCTTGCAGCCATGTTTGGACCTCATTTTCTATTTTTGTCCAGTCATCCTTTATCCAGATGTCTGTGCTTCTTAGATTCTTCCCGTTTCTTAATATTTCCATTTTTTCTGACCAGTTTCTGAGCTTCAGAACCACCTCTCCTTTGCTTTCATGTTTTATTATTGACTGTTTTCTCAGATCTTGTCCGCATCTATCCTCAATCATCTCTATCCACTCTGTCTCTATTGCACCGTTGCGTGCAAGGGTGCTCAGAGAATTTCCAGCTTTTGGGCCTAGAGCAGTCTGGATTGATGACGCTGCTGTTTTGATGAGGAAGGATGGAACTTCCAAGCCCGTTCGGATCTTGCCATCTTCGGATCTATCACTGCTTAGAGCCTGACTGTCTGGTGTGTTGTCGACGTCGTTGTCTCAGCCCGTTTTATTTCCTAGTGCAGTTATTAATATTTGCTGTTTGAATGCGCAGTCCTTGCCTGCTCACACGGACGACTTCCGCGACTATTTTTTAAGGAATCCTTATAACATTGTTGCCGTGACTGAAACCTGGTTAAACGATCGCATGCTAGACAGTCAAATTCTCTTCCGTCTTACGGTGTGCTCAGGGTTGATCGCAGGGGACGGCATGGTGGCGATGTCGCATTGTTCCTGCGTAGTGGCCTGTGTGGCAAAATTGTGGCCTCGTCTGCCACACTGCAGCGCGATGGTGTTCCGGAGTATCTGCTGGCTGAAGTCTGGGCGCTCTCTCGACCTAAGGTTCTGATCGCTGTGGTATACAGGCCACCCAAGGTCGGCTTTTTCAACCTTTTTGAAAGCGAGCTCGAATGGATCGCACCACGCTACAAATTTGTTTGTGTCCTTGGTGACTTTAACGCGGACTTGCTTTGAGTCACTTATAACTCTGGCCATCTAATGAACTTTTTTGCGTGTCAGGGGTTACATATTGTGCCGCTCCAACCGACTCAACTGTAAGCGACTTACGCTCTGTAGATGCCTGGGGTCAGTCTGCCCAGCCCTTCCTCTCTGGTCACGACCTGATTTATGTTTCCATCAAGTATGCTGCTGCTCCTCCTGAACCTAGGACCTTTCAGTACCGGGCTTGGGATCGAGTTGATCTGGAAGCAGCTGGTGGAGTGATCTATTCGTTCGACCTATCGTTGCTTTTGAATCAGCCGAGCATCGACTGCAAAATCGCTCTGTTTAATTGTTTTGTGCGCGATGTGTTGGACTTAGCGGTTCCATTGCGTGAAGTTTCAGTGAAGCGCCCGCTTGCGCCGTGGTTGTCTGCTGATTTGTGTAAGTTGAAGCGTGATAGAGATGCCCGCTACTGTGCCGCTAAGCGTGCGGGTTCACAGCGTCTTTTCGCAGTGTATGTGCGTCTTCGTCGGGACTTTAAAAGTAAGCTAGAGGCTGCCAAGTCCAGTTTCCTGCAGTCTAAGTTTAATGCATCTGGCAATTCACGTAGTTTCTGGAGAGAAATAGACAATCTTGGGATTACGCGCGCTGCAAGATATGAGTTGCCGGGTCATTTGTCTCTGCAGTCGCTGAATGAACAGTTTGCATCAGTCTCTTCTGGTGTCCCGCTCCCGGGTCTTACACAATGTCTTAATGACATCGCTAACTCTAACTCTTGTTGTATTGTTGAGATCGGGAGTGGGCTCGTATTCAGGAATGTCAATGAGGGGGATGTTGGAAATGCTCTCGAACGTGTAGTAACGCGGGCACAGGGTCCGGACTGTTTACCAATTCAAGCCTACAAGGCGATGCGCACGCTGATACTCCCTCTTGTTGTCACGCTTTTTTACTTATCTCTTGCGGACGGCGTTTTTCCGTCTCTGTGGAAGTTTTCGTTCGTGTGTCCGCTGCCGAAGGTTCGTACCCCACTTGCGTGTTCGGATTTCCGGCCGATTTCCCTACTCTGCGCCCTCTCTAAGGTCCTGGAGCGTCTTATGTTTGACCAAATCATGGCTTTTCTACGACTACATAACTTGCTCGATCCGCGTCAGACCGACTTTCGTGAGGTGATGGGGACGCAGACTGCTGTCTCGAGGCTCGCTGACGACATTCGGCAAGGAGTTGATGATCGCATGATCACTGTGGCAGTCTTTTTTGACTTTACTAGAGCCTTTGACAGCATTGATCACCTTTTGTTGTTGGGTAAGCTTCGCGATCTCCGGTTTTCAGCTGGTGTGCTCCGGTGGTTCCACTTTTATTGGCGCGGCCGGGTTCAGGCGGTTCGGGATGGTAATGGTGGGCTATCTAGGTGGCTTCCACTTACGGCTGGTGTCCCACAAGGCAGTGTGCTCGGTCCCCTCCTCTTCTCGATATTTGTTAATGACTTGCCACCGTGCCTGCAGTACTGTTCCTACCTACTTTATGCGGATGATCTTGAAGTTTGCCTTAAGTGCTGCCCGGCTGAGGTGAAAAAGTATGTTAGCCTGCTCAATGCGGACATTGAGAGAATTTGGCAATGGTGTGCTGTGAACAAACTACGAATGAATGTTGCGAAGACTAAGGCAATGGTCTTCGGCAGATCAAGGTATGTCAACGGGCTGCGATCGGCAGGGTTTCCTGAAATTTTGTTGGGTGGATCTTCAATCCATCTCGTGGGATCCTTTAAATATGGCTATTAATATCAATTTAATTGATAAATTTCAGAATAAACTAAATTATAAACAAAAATTGGTATACAAAATGCTATAAATTTCCATTTATTCCGAGAAAGCTCTAATATTACAAGCACAACAAGGCCGATTGGGTTGAGAATACTCAATTTTGTTGTTTATATAATCAAAAAAAATATATTCAAATTTCATTCAATTTCATGCCGATCCATGAAGAATTGGGGATAGATAGAGTTTTCGAAGATGAAATTCCGGTTTTTCGGAGTTTTTGAATTTTCCGGCCATTGGAAATCAATTTCGAGGCATAGAATATTGTTTTCCATTTTTGTACTACTCTTAAGAGGATAACCCGCTGAAATTTCTATATTGGGGAAAGTAGAAATTTCAGTAGGGTACCCCATGAGTAGCACAGAAATTGGAGAATTTCATTGAATCGCAGGAATTTGATTTTTTCATACGAAGATGTATCGTAGTATTAATGAAACTTGTAGGATATACGGGGAATATGACCCCGCATATTGTGTGTAACGTAGAAGAAGAGACAAAAATGGGGTTTTAGAAAATCAGTTTTTTTCAAATTTTCGAAAAAGGGATGCCATATTGCTAATTTTTGAAAATCTTCCGGTTTATTCACGGGCTTTAAAATAATGTTAAGAACCTCGCAGAATGAGATTGGAAACTTGCAATTATGTTTATTGCTTCCGAAGATATAGTGGTTTGATGAAGAAGTTCGTTGGTTTTACCAGACACCTGTAGCGAGCACGTAAATATTCGAACGGCTATAATTTTGTCGGAACTTTTTTTTTCAGCCAAACGACAAAATACGGGTATTTTTTTACCTCAGAAGCCAACATATTTCATTTTTGTTAGGTTTCGAATTTTTGGACAATCCATTTTGAACTTGTCTGCCTGATTTGAAATGGATTCGGTCTACAGGGTGTTTTTTCAGAGGCGCTACGGTAACTCCGGTAACGGACCTAACGCTGAAACACGAGTCGAAGTGGGTGTACCTAGGTGGGTAATTAAGTTTCGCAAAATTATCGGCGTCACGCTTGTTTCACCGCTCGACTATTTCGTAGGTATTAGTAGATACCTTCTAGGTTCGATCCATGTGATCATGAGCTGTGGAGTTCAATACTTTAATGGCGCCGGCCAAGGACGCGCTTAGCCGTGCTCTTGGCTATAGTACGTCAAACGTTTGATATTGTTAGTAAAAATAATTGTCACTCATGCGAAATATTTTTCGTGCGCGGAATACCCGGTACAGAGTGGATCGCAGCTGACTGGCGTTTCGACGGATGAATAAGTGAGACTACTTTTCATAAACACTAGTGCATCTGTGAGAACATAACCTGAAAACCGCATCGAGTGTCACACAATAATTCACATCTCAATGAAGTAGACGTACTTTTTATGTTGTTAGTGCAGATGCACTCGTATTTATGAAAAATAGTTTTATTCACATATTCGCCGAAACGCTAATCAGCTGCGATCCACTGCGTACCGAGTATTCGGCACACCAAGAACATTTCGCATGTGTGACGGTTATTTTTACTAGCAATATCAAACGTTTGACGTACTATAGCTAAAAGCACGGCCAAGCGCGCCCTTAGATGGTGCTATTAAAGTATTGAACTCCACAGCTCATGATCACATGGACCGAACTTAGAAGGTATCTACTATTATCTACCAAATAGTCGAGCGGTGAAACAAGCGTGACGCCGATAATTTCGCGAAACTGAATTACCCACCTAGGTACACCCTGCTCGACTAGCGTTTAGGCGTTAGGTCCGCTACCGGAGTTACCGTAGCGCCTCTGAAAAAACACCCTGTATGTAGTGTATTGTGCAACGAGTGCAGGAAATTGGCGATTCCCGACGAGTATGAAGTTCGGTACGAGCCGAAGGCGAGTATACGTACGAGTCGGGAATGCCAATCCGCACGAGTTCGTCTTCTTCTTCTTTTTCCTTATGTATATGTATATCTTCCCCGTACGTTGTGGGCTCCTTCCGCGCCTCTCTTATAGGCTAAGGAAGTCGTACCTCCCATTACAGGCTCCACATAAAATAGGATGTGTAACTGGTGCGAGTTACACATCCTATTTTATGTGGAGCCTGTAATGGGAGGTACGACTTCCTTAGCCTATAGGAGAGGCGCGGAAGTGGCCGACGATTCTTGAACAAGCCAGGTACCCTGCAGGAATGTGTAAAACTGCGCGGTAATGTGAGAATCGGCCACTTCGCGTACCCTCCACAGTGCGGGAAGTTGAACTTCCCATGCATGTGTTACATAAACGAATTTTTTAGTTCAATTTAAGGGAAGATTTTCACTTTTGTCGGTTAAAAGGAGAGGTTTCTCGGGATTTAGTAAAAGTGAAAATGTGAAATCAAAAACTTCAAAATTTGCAGCGTATATTTATTAATATTTTAGGTGTTGGAACAAAAATTTTTTAATCATTCTTATGAAAAACTCTTCGCACGTGACCTCGCCCAAGATTTCTTCACTTCTGATTGTCTGAAGAAAAAAAAAGCTGAACGGTATTTTAGTTCGTATACATGTAGGGTAGATGTACCATTTGTGGCCACTGTACCTTTCGTGGCCATGCTTGACAAATGCTTCCCTCCTTTCTGGCACTATAAATCTATTCAATTATTGAATTAATTACGAAAACATATCCTACAGCAAATAGTAGACCCAACTTTTCCAATACTTGATTGTTGAAAAGTGCAGTTTTTGATAATTGAGGCTATTAAAATAGTTTTGTACCGTTTGTGGCCAGGCCTTGATTTAAATGGTAATGGGTATGGCCACAAATGGTACTAAGCTGGCCATAAATGGTACATCTAGCTATCGTTAGATGAGACAGCACGAGAATTTTTTATTTTTTTTTTACAAGTGACTATTTATAGGGTGTTGCAAAAAAAAAAAAAAATAATAATAATACATTTTTTTTAGATCTCAACAGCTACCATGAGATGTAATGAAAATTCTCCCAAAATTTTAGCGCGATATCTTAAAAATTGAGCCCGGACTTCAAGAACAGAAAAGTTCAAGAAAATTCTCTTCTCTCTTAAACTTTGGAGACTTGTAACTATTTTTCTATCAGAGTTACGAGTATCACTATTCAACACATTTTTAGGAAAAATGTAATTTCTTATAAAAAAGTGCTAGTCAAAATTATATGAAAAGAATTTTCATTGAATTTTCCAACAAAAAATGAGAAAAAACATTTGAACGTGTATTTTGAATTGGAAAAAAAACTTCTCAAGCGCCAGCTCAATTCTTAAGATATCCGGCTGAAATTTTAGGAGAATTTTCATTACATCTCATGGTAACTTTTGAGGTCATGAGACCTAGAATAAGGAAATATTATTTTTTTTTGAAACACCCTAGTGACCATATCGTGAGAAAAATAAATTTTCCCGTGCTGTTTCATCGAACGATAGCTTGTCTACGAACTAAAATACCATTCAGTTTTTTTGTTTCAGACAACTAGAAGTGAAGAAATCCTGCACACGGGTGGCCGCTGAACTTTGCGCGGACAAAGACGGCCAGCAGGGGAAATTCTTCATAAAAATGATAGACAATTTTTTTCTGAACACCTTGTGACGTCTGTACGTCGACACAACGAGAAAGTTCTTGATGATTAGTGTTAATTGATAGGGGTTCGCTCCCGCTTCACGTGCTGGCGCACGACTAGGGATAGTGACGGGCAGGTGATTGAATGATTGAATGTGAAGTAATGTATATAACTTGGTTTATTGATAACAATAATACGAGTTGAGTAGATGAATTGTAATGGAGAGTGAAGGTGTAACGTTGAGCGTGAGTAATTGAGAGGTTGATGAAAAGTATTGAGATTGGTCATTTAGAGTAAGGATGGGTTTAAGGAAGAGTGAAGTTATTAGGTAGGTGTTTGCCAGAGAAGTGTTGTGTTGAGTAATTAGGAGTGTAATGTATTGGGTGATTGTTGGGATAGAGGATGTGTGTATAGGAAGATGGTTGACAGAGAAGTGAAGGAGTGGGAAAAGAGAGAAATGAGGTAAACTAGGGATTTAGGTAAGGTGGGAGGCCACGTGTAGCTGAGGATGCATCAGACCATTGGATGCATACTTAGCATTGCGCATGGAAAGATAGGTAACTAGGATGCCATTTATCCAATTACTTGTCGGCTAGAGGAAATTATAGGTAAGGTGACAGGAAGTGGGTGATAGGTGAGGAAGGTGAAGTCTGGACGTAACAACTTAAAATATCAATAAATATACGTAGAAAATTTGGAAATAATTGATTGCACACTTTTGGTTTTATAAAATCCCAGAACACCTCTCATTTTTGCCGACAAAAACGGAAATCTCCACTTAAACGCATCTTCTTCATTATTGCCAATATTAAATTGATCGATTTATTAAATGCTTATAGACTAACATAGTCTTGTCAATTATAAGGACAGGTCCCAATCAATTTAGTCGAGTAAAAGATTCACGTACAGCTTGTCTATTCGATTTAGTCGCTCGGCAAAAGTTTGAACTATGGTAAAATTGAACTATCGTAAAATCGAAAAATTGACTTCAGAATTTATTCGCGATTTGACGCCAGTGCGCGAAGTTATAACGAGATGTCCAGTAGTTCAGCCGATAAATGCTAAGGCATACTCAAATTGACCCACTATCGACATCTCGTCACGAAGTGCCTAACTCAAACCTAGTGGTTTTCCGGCCGGTCGCTAGGCGCCGTCGACCGGCGCTCTGCTTCCCGCGATCTAAGTGCTTTGAGCTACATTTATAAGCGACCGCGCGACGAGCTATGACAGTCTGCGTCAAACGACCAAGCTGGGCACTTCCGGTAGCTAACAGATTCAGACTGCGGACTGTAGGGCGCAACCTCAGTTCCTAGGGAACCTTGTTACATATTTATACGCGTACTCCGTATACATACCGTGTGTTTGTGCAGAGGCGCTACAGTATGCCCAGTAGTGGATGTACAGTCGCCCACCGTGTGGGTACCCATGTTACGCAAATTTATCGGTATGGTATAGTAGATACAGTCTAAATCATATATGTAATACTCCTATATTGCTAAATTCCTATAAGTGAAGGGGTTAGGAACTAAGAGAAACAGAATATATCTCTAACTCACTTCTTTACAATCAAATTAACATGTTCTGCGCAGCTGCAATAGTAATGGCGGATTGGCGGGTGTTAAAAGTATCTCACCTTAAAATTGAAATATAAATTGTGCTTGAACGTGAATGAGTTTATAAAATATTTTTAGCCAATGAAATGATAATACGAAACGTATGAGCGAATCGTAGATTTAATCTTAACCTTCAAAACATTATTATACGTGTAAATGTTTTACGCGAGTGCCGGATGTTGACTTGCGCAGAAAGCTCTGATTTGAAGATGATAGAAAGAGACACCTGTATCGTCGGCACCGTACAAAAGTGGCCATATTTCATACCCTTTCAGCAATATAGAAGTATTACATATATGGTCTAAATTTAATCTACGTGATCATTAGCTGAAGCTAATACTTCAGTGCGCCGTTTGATGGCGCGCTTGGCCGTGTTCTTGGCTATAGCATGACAAACGTTGAATATTGTTATTGAAAACAATTATCACACCTACGAAACGTTCTTCGTGCGCCAAATATTCGGTACACAAAGGATCGCAGCTGACTGGTGTTTCGACGGATGAGTAAGTGAAAATATTTTTCATAAATACAAGTGCATCTGCAAAAGTAAAGAGTACATCTACGTACGTCACACAGATGTGAATTATTGTGTGACACTTGCTGCAGTTTTCAGGTTATGTTCTTAGAGGTGCACTCGTATTTGTGAAAAATAGTTTTACTTACTCATCCGTCGAAACGCCAATCAGCTGCGATCCTCTGTGTACCGAATATTCGGCGCACGAAGAACGTTTCGTGAGTGTGATGATTGTTTCCAATAACAATACTCAACGTTTGTCATGTTATAGCCAAGAGCCCGGCCAAGCGCGCTAACAAACGGCACACTGAAGTATTAGCTTCAGCTAATGATCACGTAGATCAAATTTAGACTGTATCTACTATATCATACCGATAAATTTGCGTAACGTGGGTAATCACGCGGTGGGCGACTGTACATCCGCTACTGGACATACTGTAGCGCGATCAAAAGTACCGAATTAGAGTCATTGTTATGATTGCAAATTATTGCCTCTCCGGCCACGGCGACGCCATTTTGTTACATTATCGAGATACCGAGATATCGAGTAGAATAAGTTAGTATAAGACTTAGTATAACCATTTAGAATAAGTCTTCGACCAAGCTGATTGTAAACATTGCTTTTCTTTGCCGCTTTCCAGTGATCCAACTGCTGTCAAATAATGAAGATAGCTGTTATTCTAGGACATTCGTCTTGCCTTAATTTACTACCTATAACCCCCACCTCTCTCACTTCATAACCCTGATCTTACTCAAGAGCATCCGGCGGGAAGGGGAGCGACCAATCTCACCCGGGGTTACCGAGCCAGACCGACCGCGAAGCCGTAACGTTACAAAGTGACTAAACCGAATAGACAAGCTGTATGTCGCCTGACGTCTCGGCAGTTGTGGTTCGGAACATAAAAGTGACTCACTGTTATGTGACGGAGGATTATTCCTCTGCGGAATTTTTCGAAAAAAATATTTAAAAAATTTTATATTCGAATTTTCACTATGAAAAATGAGTTCAAAAGTCAAAAATCGAAAAATGACACCGTGCCCCAAATTTTTTTTTATTTATTTTTTTTTAAGCTGAGACAATTTTACTCAAAATTCATGCATAAAAAAAAACCCGGGCACTGTGAGTTCGACGATTAAAAAACAAAAATGTAAAAGAATCGCTTTATTGAAACCTTACAGACAGGGGAAGATAATAACATTACTTCCTCCACTTTTCCCCCACAAACTGTTGCTAAACTAACCAGCGCGCGCTAGAAGCTCATGTTAGCAATTTTCTGACAACACTCCGCGTTAAATCAGAATAGCAGGAGCAATAAACCTTGTTTAGTTAAACACGATGTGACAGACTAGCGTCTGCACAAACACATGCAAACACTGTCCTATAAACTAAGTTATTTCAATGGGGTTCCGGCATCGGCGCTACAGGCGCTGGAGGTTCGCTCAGAAGCCCTTAAACATAACGCATTTCGGGGCTCAAACGTGTAGGAATAGCCATTGTCTTTGCGAGGCCGTATCTCTCGAACGGAGCAAGCTGGCATATTGCCGCTTGGCAGAAGGATAGCTTATTTGGCCTTGCAAACATATCCAAAATTCGCGAAAATCGAAGGCGGCCTTTTTCAGATATTCAATTTTCAAAAAAATGTCTTTTTTCAGTTTCTCCCATTTATTACGAAGAGTTTTCGAGCAATTTGAATTTTGAAAAAACCAAGTGAAAGCTGATAAAATTCCGCACATTTTGAAAAAAAAACGTTTCAATAAGATAATTTGGGCCAAAATGACAGCCATTTGAAAAAAAGTGCATTCTTATTTACCCAATAACGATGTAACGATTTAAAATTTGACATGGCGCCACAAAGCTCGAAAATTTTTTTTCGGAAAAAATAAACACGAGTCTCGTGAAATTTCATGTAGATTAACATCCTAAAGGTTGAAAAAAATCGAAGCGGTCGATTTTTTTTGACATGCACAGAGCCTGATTCCGACTGCATTACACTGGAAAGAACAGAAATACAGTGGACTCTTGATAAGTGGCACTAGCGCGGGGCTTTAAGAGAGAGCAATTTTCCGAAAATACCACTTATACTGAGCTGCCACCACTGTCCAACGACACGCCTACTAAGCGTGGTGGGGCAACGCGGCAGAGCGCGGAGCGCACAGTTGCAGAGGTGAGGGGGTATCAGTGCAGTAGAACGCGCGCACAGCGGGACCGCGGTGGGGGAACGCGAGTGAATGTGTGAGTAAATCCGTGTGCAGGGGAAGGCGTTTATGGTGCCACTTAGCAGGATGCCACTTATCAAGAGTCCACTGTATTACACTTCAACAACCGGTGCAAAGCATTCTCACAATCAATAATATTGACGACAAGGAACACATTCATGACCTCCGAATACCGGGCATACATCCCAGAATTCACACTGAATCTTAGAGAACTCTACAATGACCTAAATAAAAATCACTCGACCAACCTGTCATCCATCCCGATTTCTCATACCTACAAACCCCCGTACCTAAACCCGAACGACTTAAAGGCCAACAGTATAGAACTAAAAGAAATAATGAAGAACAGGCGCGGAAATCTCCACGCATCACCACGACAAGCGGGAAAAAACTAGCCTGAAAGAAGCTTTCACCTTTGCCGGTATAGGACTAAGCTCGTTGGCAATATTATACCTTTTACATAGATTTTTCGCGTTTAGTGCAGTCTTTAAGATCATGAAGTCTTACTCGTCTTACTCGTGTAAGAGGCGCAAACGCAGCATATGCACCAAACACACCCCCTACAAATCACCAATAGATCTCGAAATAGTATACCCACATCTCAACATAAGAACTTGCGACTCAATACATAACTGTCCCACAGAGATACTTCGACCACCCCTTCGTTTTTTTTGATTTAGCAAAAACGCTCGGTATAATTCGACTGATGTAATGTTTAGAGGCTTTAATCAGTTATAGTACACTCATCAAGAGATGAATGTAATGAAAACAAGTAAATAATGGGAATAAAAACAACTAGATAAGAATTACTTTAATTCAATGGTAAATAAGATATTTAGCATTCGTTCAGGCTTACAATTATTTTAGTGATATAATTTCTCTGTAGTTGTAACAAATTTTTTTTTCTCTGCCTTCTTCTACGATAATGAAGTATAAATTGTCATCAATTTTGATACAAATTATTTATCGGACAAACGAACTCGAATTTTAATGTAAAGTCTTTATCAACTGTGAGGTTCCTACTGTATATGAGTAACGAAATCAAGAGCAGACGGAAAAAAAATGGAGGGAACATACTAAATTTTTATCATTGTTTGTATCATTTTTATTTATGTACTGCGACGCCTTAAGCAATTCGACCACCGAGAGACCGAAGGAATCTTAACCTGATATTTGTGTAATCAATCTTCTTATTTAGATTATACAGTAACATAATATATTAGTAAACTACTATATCGATTGAACCACATACCTACGAAAACTACAAAATTGTAATTCTACACATATGTTAGATCACTTATACACATTGTTATTTCATTATATCATTCTAGACTATAAGGCTCTACTTCGTTTAGGTTGTAAGCTTACCTTTCATTACCAATATTATCAAAATACAACCCTGGATTCAAGATCAATACATAATCACACCATATTTAACGCACTACCATATGTACCGCAGGACCTAATAAAGGCTTTAGCCACACTACTTGGTAACTTGGTCCATTCACCACACACACACATATCCTTCACACTCCACAGGCGCTATAATTATTTCACACATAACCTAGAAGCTATTCGGAACAATCCTTATGTAACACTAGCAATTAAGAACATTTGTGTCATTTTGTGACAATTTACACCCATATTCCACACGTACCTCCTTATGCTATGCATATGGTAACATATGTATTGCATCCCTATGTTCCTTCTAACAAGGGAAGGGGGGGTCCGTCCAGACTCCACCTTTCTCATCTATCACCTTTATTCTGTCGCCCCACCTATAACTTCCTCTAGTCACCAAGTAACCGGTTAACCCGCATCCCGGTTACCTATTTCTCCATGCGCAAGGCTGAGTATGCATCGGATCACCGGATGCATCCTCAGCTGCACATGGCGTCCCATCTTACCTCAATTCCTAGTTTACCTTATTCTTCTCATTACTCAGTCCACGACTTCTTTGGCAACCATCTACCTATTCAGTTCACTCGTCATTATAAACCTATCCTTAAATCTTTAGTCTAAATCACCATCACAAGACTTCTCTATCAAACCCCTAATCATTAACTTCCAACGCTAAACCTATCATCTTCACTACAAACCGTCCATCCGAATAGTAGTATTGCTATCAATAAACTATATAAGTTATTTGCTATCTCATGCCATATCATTCAATCACTTTCATATCACTTCCCTTTGTTGTGCGCCCGCACCTAAAGCGGGAGCGAACGCTTATAATTTAACGATATTCATCAAGAACTTATTCCTTGTGACGTTATAATTATATGGTTGGGAAAATTCCCCAAAAAATTGTCTCAAACAAATTTTCTTCATTTTTGTTGAAAACATTGGAATAACATATTGAAATCCCTCTAAACAAATATATAAAAAAAGGGAATTCCCACTATTGTTATCGTCAATGATCGTAGTTTGTCACAGAATTTACATGAACTGCAATTTTTGAACTGATTTAGCGACTAGGGGTTGAAAAATTACCCATGAATTTTATTCTATGCATGCCTGCGTCATGTGAATCCAATTTCTTCGAAATTCCATATTTTAATTTCCTAAAAATTATGTTTTTATAGCAATTGAGGAAAGATCTTCGATAAGACTCACCCTGTATATTCTTAATGCCATTCAGAATTCAGAAATTATTTGTTAACAGAAATTACATGGATTCCAAGGAGATATGAGATGAACTAGAGCGTTTGTTTCAGTGTTATGCGTAGTCGACTGCATCTGTCATTCCAAAGTCTAGCTTGATTATTCTCATTAAACAAATTGTAGAGTTAATTGAACTTGGCATGAGCTATCGACCCTCAAAGCATGACAGTGAATTCACGTTACCTAAATTATTCGAAGTGGCGATTCTACTTTTCATGATTATTAATAATCTGTATTAATAAGAAGTCCACGAATTTTTATTTTTTTTTTCTTAAATTGATAAGTTAACTAATCCAGCGTCTACGTCAATCTGTTCCGCTCATTTTATTATTTCACGGAATAATATTACAATTTTGCAAAAAATGTTGCCGGACCTTTGAGTGTAAAAGTTTTGTCCACTTGTAGAGATTGAAATAGGAAACTTTGTAAAAATCATCTAGAGGATAAATAGTTTGATAATTTTAAGAAAATGTGTTGGTGTTATTATTGATTAAATATCACAATAATGATTTTACTTATATGCTTACAGGTAATATTTCATCCAATATCAGCTCTTGATAAGTACAGAGATAAACGTGAATTTTCTCAAAAATTTGACTTAATCTGGATAGCGCACAACATGACAAAGCAATTGCCAAATCTTGTGCCGCTGATAAAGGTGGGTGCTAAAGTTCTTATAGAATCACGCAAGTATATGGTTGACTTACGAAAAGAAGATCTGGAAAAGTTTACAAAAGAATTGATAGACGAGGCAAGAGAGAATGGATTGGAAGAAATCGGCCAGTTTGATTCAGAAAAGGACAATATTGCAAGATTTATCAACAGAAGTGTATCAAAATGAATAATTCTGTATTGTGAAATCACGTTGTACTACAAGTTCTCATATTGATGAATAGACAAGTATATGTACTGTGATGTGAACTTTATTTAAAGGAGGAAAAAAACCTTCTTCCAGCATAATTCGACGCCTTCCTGGGCAACGATACAGATGAAAATTTTGAACAGAAACTCATGTTGGGCGCCATACGCTACTGCGTCAGTCAATTAACAAAAAGAGATAAGATAATTAAGAAAAACACAAAGGGATGGTGTGACGAGCGACAACTCAACTAGCTCAGTTTTTATCGATACCTTAAAGTAAAGGGGCAGTATACACCATTAATAGAACATAATTTCCTTCAATGTGCCGGGTGGGCCATGTATTTTGGTTTAGACAAAGATATATGCAAGAAAATTATATCAACACAAAGTTTAAGGGATAGTCCATATTATTGTATAGAGATAGAAAATTATTTAACAAGCGAAAGATAATATCAATAATCAGGTAATATCAATCAGAAGCAATTTTATAATAGCAATGCAAGAAGGTCATGAGGATAATGTAAACGATAATACAAGAAATATTGAAAAAAAGCTTACAGAGACAGTATCGGTAGTGACAAATAGATTAAACGCAATCGGTATGGCAGCAAATAAGCAGTCCCACCATATATGTAATACTCCTATATTGCTAATTCTTATAAGTGGAGGGGTTAGGAACTAAGACAAACAGAATATATCTCTAACTCACTTCTTTACAATCAAATTAACATGTTCTGTGCAGCTGTGATAGTAATGGCGGATTGGCGGGTGTTAAAAGTATCTAACCTTAAAATTGAAATATAATTTGTGCTTGAACGTGAATGAGTTTATAAAATATTTTTAGCCAATGAAATAATAATACGAAACGTATGAGCGAATCGTCGATTTAATCTTAACCTTCAAAACATTATTATACGTGTAAATGTTTTACGCGAGTGCCAGATGTTGACTTGCACAGAAAGCTCTGATTTGAAGGTGATAGAAAGAGACACCATTATCGTCGGCACCGTACAAAAGTAGCCATATTTCAGACCCTTTTAGCAATATAGGAGTATTACATATATGAGTCCTACACAGCACATTGTTTTGACCGTTGAGTAAATAATATAAAGACAGCTCATCCTGGGATAATTTGTGAGCCGACCAAGTGGGCTTGAAGTGGGCTTGGCGTTGCAATCGGTATCTGTAATACCTACTGAAATTTAAAGTTTCGTGTAGCCTGTGTTCTGACTCCGGGGGTAAGTGTAGGTTTAATAGTTATAGAAATCTGATATACACGCAATCGCACTGTTTTTTCCCACTTTGTCGACTATTTCGTTTTGGTTATACGAGTCGCATACATTGTCAGTCTCATTATTCCTAAATACATATTAAATTTTTCTCAAAACATTTTTTTAATTCAATATGAGGCGATCTATTACTCTGCGCGTTGATGGTCGTACAACAAAGAAAAAAAATATTTCAGACAAAAGTTGTAGAATTTCTAGGGGGACATTTGATCAGACTATGGGTTTTGAATTTTTGTAGGGTTTTATAGAGTTTTCATGATGTAACTTTTGTTGTTTTGATAGGAACCTTTATTTCTTGACACAGATTCGTAATCTACTGAAAAAATACAATACTTTTGTAAGAAACTTTTTGGTCTAAGAGCTAATAATTTCTAATTTTTTTTTTTTTTTTTTTTTTTATTGAAAGATTTCTTATTTGACCATAAAAAAAACTTTTGCATTAAAAATATTAGGTCAAAGAAAAAAATATCAAGAGTAAAGTCTTATTTTAATTGACCACTTTCAGAATGTTATTACACTACCTATTAGCTTCGTTACGTTATAGTTGACTTCAATATTTTATAAATAGAAATTGAAATTTGAACAAAAAATTCATTCAATGTCAAATATCGGCTGCCAGAAGGACAATCCGATTAGACCCTCCGTTTCGGAGATATTCGAAAGAATAGTTGATGTCAGTAAAAATCGCGTCCTGTCCCCCCCCCCGTTAAATAAATAGCCTCTGATGAGGGCAGCACATAACTGCCGAAACGTTAGGCAAAAATTGGAACCGTTGACTCGACTGGATTTATTCGAACCTTTCCTAATAACAACTCTTTATAGTTTGAAATAGTATTTTTCGGCATAACAGCGTGCCGTTCGAGCCGAGGTCCCTGAATTCATGTACCTGATCATTCCGCGCTTCATCAAAGCAAATTGATTGGTCTTACTTTTTTAACAGTATGTTCAATTGAATTGATGCTTTCAAGAAAACTTTATTATATCCCAATAAACATTTCTTCCGCTGGGAGTTTGCGCTTACTTAAAATTCCCTCGGTAGACGAAGCGATTGAAAATTGTTTAACCCCACATCGATAATGCTTGACGACATAATTCCTACATTATTTCTATAACAAAAGTATTAATTTCAAGTAGTATGTCATCTCAGACAAGTTCAGTAGACAACTCGTCTGACGTTAAGATGAAATTGTTAATAACCTTGCCTTTTCGAGCGACATGAAGTGTTGTTTTCATATACCTATTAGGGTAATTACGGTAAGGGTTTTGGGCCTCGAAAAATCGATTTGTGTCACGTTTTCTTATACCTGATTATACCTAGGAAAAGTGACAATTTTGTGAAATCTAAAGCTTTGATAACATCGAAAATAGCGGAGATATTGGTAATCTAATTTTTCACTTGAGTAAATAATCGAAATTTCATTCATAGCTATTAATTGACTAGAAAGTCGAAAATAATTTTTTTCAATATCATGCTTCGTCGAAAATCCAAAATGAATTTTCCAAAAAAACACCTGAGTTTTAATATTCCGAATGGCGAAATATGAAAAAAAAAATGCATTTAAAGACTTCTATGAAGCACCTCTCCAAGTTAAAATTTTCATTTGATCATTGTGAAAGTTGTACTTTTTTAGGTAAATCCTGGAAATATGGAACTGAGATCCCCAAGGGAACACTCTCAATCAATGAGACAATTTATGAAATCGTCAAATATGATTGGAAAAATTTGCATAAATGCATTTGCATGATTTCCTATTTCCAGAATTTACGTAAAAAAGTACACCTTCCAAGATGATTATTACAGTGAAACCTCGTTTATCCCAGGTAATGTGGGGACGAGGTACCTCGGATAAGCGAAAACTCGGATAACACGGAAGAAATAAAAAATTCGGAAACTTTTATTGTTTTTTATGTATTTGAAATGGTAGCATGAAATTTAATCACGAAAGTATATATAAGTGAAAATCTAACAAACTTAGATTAATCTTTGGGGTACAAAGCATTGTTAGTACATAATGTGTAACTTGTCACTAATGCGGCTTAAGAAAGTCTGCAATAGAGCACTGTTTCAACCTGCTCATTCGTTTTTTAGCTGCAATATCTCGTCATCGTTTCATTAATAAGAGGTCACTCGCACTACTTTCCGGCTGTTTCTCAATGGTATTCAAGAGCTGTTTCAAGCGTATTTAATCCTTCTTCGTGGTTGACTTGTGGAGTTTCTTCCGTTTCGCTGTCTTCAATATCATCCGAGATATCTTCTCCAGAATTCACGAGATGGCCGATTTCATCGTCAGTAAGTTCTTGTTTACAATCGTCACCATAAATCCCTTCTTCACTATTGTTTCTGTCGACGTCTTCGCAACCAGGGATTTGCTTCATGATGCTATGTAGATCTACATCGTCCGCAATTTGATCAGTTTGATTAGTAGAAGACAAGATTTTTGCCCATGACTTCTCCAGTGTGAGCCTTTGGACAGCATCCCAAGCTTGAGCTGACCAGTAAATTACACTTTTCATATTTATTGCAAGCAAACATTCTTCGAAAGTACTTCCGGCGATACTTTTCTCAAAACTTCTCGAAGTAAAAGACGTCGGTTATGACGTTTGAACGTCTCGAGTACGCCTTGATCCATTGGTTGTCCAATGGAGGTTACATTTGGTGGAAACAATTTGACAATGATGTTTTCACTTCTGAGAATCGACTCGTTCGGGTGCGATGGAGCGTTGTCGAGTAACAGAATCGCTTTTCTAGAAAGACCATTTTTTTTCAAAAATCTCTCAATCGAAGGAACGAATTGTTCGAAAAACCATTTTTGGAAAAGATCGCGACTCATCTAAGCACTCTTTTGATGTGTGTAGTACACTGGCAAAGCTTCAGGTTTGATGTGTTTAATCGCTCTGGGTTTAACCGATTTCCCGATACACATTAGCGGAAGTTTGTGTGTTCCGGAAGCGTTACTGCATGCTTAAATGCTAACCCTTTCTTTATTTTTTTTGTACCCTGGAGCCACCCCTTCTTCTCGTGAAGCCAATGTCATAGAAGGCATCATCCTAAAATTTAAGCCAGTCTCATCGTAGTTATAAATTTGATCTCGCGAGTATACTTCTTCCGCTACAAGTTTCTGGAATTCTTTTTTAAACTTTGTCAATCCACTTTCATCAGCTGACAATTTTTCGCCACAGATGCTTAAATGACGAATACCGTGTCTTTTTTTCCATCTATCCAGCCATCCGCAACTTGCTGTAAAAGTCTCACTTTCATCGGGAAACTATTTCGCAAGCATCATAGCCTTTGCCTGTAAAATGGGTCCTGAAGGAGCGAAAGGAAAAGAAAGGTCATTTCAGAAAAAAAATTATTTGCACGGTATGGTACTGGACAAGAATCTTCAAACTTCGTCATATTCAACAAATATTGATCTGAAGACTATGAAGCGTACTCACCTGAAACTGGCAATCCCTTTTCTCTCATTTGAGTTAATCATAGGAATAAACCTTTGTTAACTTTATTATACTCTGCGGGTTTCATCGTTTTACGACTTGTCATCGCGTCGCCGGATATTGTCGCGAATTGTTCCAAATGAGATCGATTTCGACGCCAATCGCCTACAGTGGTTTGTTCAACATCATAATCGGCCGCGACATTCCGAATAATTTCTCCTTTATCTAATCTTCTTATTACTTCCAACTTCTTCTCCACACTCACTACGACTTTTTCCCTTTTTTGTGACATGGCAATGTTCTTTCAGTGACTGTTGAAGGTCAGTTGTTAATTTTCAGCTCGCAACCGAACAACACACAAAACGTGTTGTGACAAGTTTATACGTGTACATATGTATGTATAAGAAACAAAGTGGCAATTGCAAAATACTACACGCGTACAGTATAGGCATAGCAGCTTCATCCGTTTTATCCGAGTTTTTCCGTATTATCCGAGCATACACCTCAATTAATGCGGAGTGCTCGGATATATCCATTGCCTTGGATAACGTGGAGGCTCGGTTGATCGAAGGCCGGATAAACGAGGTTTTACTGTATTATTATAATCCTAAGGCTTAACTCCTTAATACGGAAGTAGCCAACCTTTCAAGATGATCAAGTAACAATTTCACCTTGGGGGGGGGGGCTTCATAAAAATCACACGATTTTTTGTCACTAAATGCATTTCTTTCATGTTTCGCCATTCAAGACATCAAAACTGAGGCATTTTTTGAAAAATTCAGAAGATTTCCGACGCAACTTGATATTTGAAATTTTTTTTCTTCAAATTTTTAGTCAATTAATAACTATGAATGAAATTTCGATTATTGCATATAGGTTAGTGAAAAATTCCATCACGTGTATCTCCGTTATCTCCAATGTTAGAAGTTCAAGATTTCATAGAATTGTCGGTTTTTAAAGGCTTAATCAGATAAAAAATCATGGCGCAAATCGAGTTTTCGAGGCCCAAAACCCTTACGGTAATTGAGGAAATTACCCATTGATATAACTTAGTGAAAAAGAAAGAAAGAATTATCTAATGTAAGACTTAATTTATCTCTAAATTTAAATTAATATTAAATTATATTTTTGAAAAAAATTTTAATCAGTCAAAGCTAGGTATTTGGTTATATACAGGGTAAGTTTACTCCGGGGTCTGATCTGGGAGAAGCTTCAACGTGCTGAACCTCCGCCTTCTTCTATTCATACTTGTTCGCTTCCAAATAATAGTCAATGCTTATATCCCGCAGTCAAAACAATGTACCTTATGCGAGTAGACTGTATTTCCGAGGTGTGCTATACGTGTGGATGTAAACAAATTAGGAGATAAGGGTATCTGCTTGATAATCACACACTATTATTGTGAAGTGAACGAGTATGAATAGAAGACGGCAAAGCTTCAGCACGTTCACGCTCCTCCCAGATGAGACCCCGGAGAAAACTCACCCTGTATAATTGGCCTATAATTCTAAAAGCTTTTATAGTATTAATTACAAGTAGAAACTTAATTCGAGCACTTGCCCCATCCGTCCGATTAACAGCCAATGTAATTGCAAGGCATATTGCAAGGCATATTAGTAACATTATTAAGAAGAACGAGAGTATCAATAAACTTTTCAATAATTGTATCATATTAATCTTTATTCAATTACTTTTATCACAGCTATGAGGGTGGTGTAGGCTGTAGAAGAGATATAAAAGAGAAATAAATAATACTTTCTAGAAAGTCCAAATTGAAAAGTCTGTAACTTCGAAGCCAAGAATCGTGCACTCCCAGGTAGAGCTTAAAATTTGAAACCAAATTATTTGACCCATAATTGATCGGTACGTACACGAAATTATCCTACACTTTACGATTTTACACATATTGATCCTACACAAAATTATCTTACACATAGGTATTCCGATCTCCCCGCACCGTTCCTCCCCACAGAATCAGACTATACCACCCAGTTTGTTCCAGCAATCTACCAAGCCGTAATGAGTATTAAAATATCGAACCTATATTTGTAGAGGATTCGATGAGGATAAATTCTCTTTTCCCCGTGAAATTATACAATTTCAATGTGAAACATTTTTTTATCAGATTTTTAGTTTTCGAGATGTTTTTGGTGTAATTATTCCAATGAACACCCCGTATATTAGGGTGATAACGAAAATGACATTTTCGAAATTTTTTATCATGTTCGATATACCGTGTGTTTGTGAATAGGCGCGACAGTATGTCCAGTAGCGGATGTACAGTCGCCCATCGCGTGGGTATTCACGTTATGCGAATTTATCGGTATGGTATAGTAGATCACAGTCTAAGTTCAATCCACGTGATCATTAGCTGCGGAGTCCAATACTTCAATGGCGCGCTTGGTCGCACTTTTGCATCAAGTGTCACACAATAAATCACATCTAAATGAAGTAGATGTACTCTTTACTTTTGCGGATACACTCGTACTTATGAAAAATAGGATCCACTGTCTACCGAGTATGCGGACCATGAAGAACATTTCGTAAGTTTGATAATTGTTTTGAATAACAATATTCATCGTTTGTCATACTATAGCCAAGAGCATGGCCA